>JAWNOB010000130.1:2500000-5000000 GCA_035046265.1 Drosophila bunnanda
TTTTATTCAAGTTTTAAATTCAAATCTAAATTCATTAAATTAAAAGAAGGGATTTATTTATATTTATTTAAAAAAGGAGCTTCAGCTTTTATATTAAGTTAGATTTACTGTTTCCCGAGCAAGCTATTAATATTTGTAATATTTTTCTGAGGCTGTGTTTTGTATTTCATTTCGTTTTATGTATATTCCACATCCGACGTGTGGCCTTGGCAGGTGAGAGCTGAGCTGAGGGATCAGCTGGCGCAGATGCACTTGGGCACTTGGGTCCCTGCGTTAGCTCTAGTTTGGTATTTTAGTTTGGTATTTAAGTATTCACGGATCGCTGGCACTTTGGCACACATTCTTCGGTTTTTCCATATTTCACTGGAGTGTTGCATATTTGATTTTGCATCCTGGCACGAATGGCACCACTTAACGTATGCCTTATCCTTTTTTCATATATTATATATATACATTTATCCTTTTTTTACATTGCGTGCGTATATCTCACATTGGCTCATTTATTATTTACCGTTATTGCACATTGAACAACTTTTACTTTCGACTACCGCACCCGTTCGTGCGTGTGTGTGGCTGTGAGGGCGTTTATGGGTGTGTGTGTTTGGTATATTGAGGTTGTCCTCCGAACAGAACTTTCCGCCGCTTTCCACCGTGCAAACGAACCGAACGAGACGACTGCGCTGAATACACTGAAAAGCCACACGAACGGAATCGAACGGAAAAGCGAGCTCCAAAGCCAAAGCTTCCGTTTTCCCCTTTCTCTCGCCGCGAGAGAGTAAGCTTTTCCGCCTAGCACAGTGGGGCCAAATCCATTCGTCCTGCGAGCAGACTTCCAGTCGTTACACTCTCTCTCCCGCTCGCTCGCGAACTTCTTTTTCGAACTTCCCGAGGGCCGGAAGGTCCTCTCTCTTAAATATGGCGCTCTCTTAGGTACAGCATCTACGACCATTTGTTGACATCCTTTAAAGCACTCGTCCTTCATCAGAAGACTTTAAAATTTGTTAAAACACTTTTACATTTAATTCATTAATTATTTTTGTATTATTACAAAAACTTTTTATTTAATATCTTGGATCAAAATTGCATACAAATAAATAGTTAAACTGGCTTTAAAAGCATCCCTTTATTTTCTCTATATTTTATGTTGTAAATTTAAATTTCAAAATATTCAAACCCTGCTCCTCTTCAGACATAATCAATTTAATTTCAACTTTTCGAAAATCCAGAATTTAATGAAAATTGTCATTTTATTTCAAACAATAAACGAAAATCCCACGCAAAGACACCTTTGTGAAATGTCGCCTGATACAATCTGATACTTTAAATTATTTAAAAGGGGGAGAGCTTAAAAGGTCAATTTCAGTTTTTCGTCTTTCCTTACATTTGAGAAAATAAAAGATGATTAAAGATGACAATGTCGAACTGAGATTAAAATCTTTTTCTAAAAAGTAAAATACAAAAGTAAATAACTGAATTAAAAATAAAGACAAAGACTTAAGAATGGAACAGATGTGTTGTTAGCTTATATTTATTCACCTGTGAGGGTATTAAACTTTATGAAACTTTATATAGATTTATAGGAACTGTTTTTTGTAATTTCCCTGCTCTTGGCGTCAAGAGGCTTTATATACTATTAGTTAAAATCTTTTAGGTACCCCAACCATTAAAGTTAGTTTTTAAATAATATAATATGCTCCATCTTCAGGTCAGTTTCCTCTACATTGACCCCCATCCTTTTGAAAACCTGGCAACACTTCTGTAAAGGTTCTGGTAATGTGGGTGGTGCTGGGAAAATGGGAAATGGAAAAAGAAGCGGAGTGAGACAGTTCAAATAGGCAGCTCCAGACACTCGGCCTGCTTAAGCACTTAGTGCACATTAAGTGCCTGGGATTTGGATTGTATGCTGGCCGACTGCCCAATCCATTCCATGGCCATTCCTGAGCAACCAAAAGTCCCATCTTCCTGCTTCAGCGGCTCCTTCGTCTGTCTGCGAAGTTAACTGACACTTACACTTGCACTTCGGCGAAATCAAATGCATTCGTTTCGGGCTCTGGTCTTTTTTATTCAAGAGGTCTTCCCAGCTAACTGGCCCTGAACGATTGGCATCAAACGCCTGCCACCCCATTTGAGAGTTTGGGAAGATGCAGTCCATAAAATAAATGCCGATAAATGGTAACTGAATTAAAACGAGCAGAAGGTTGAGGATTTTCCGACATTAGATTGCAATGAAATGGAACAAAAACATTTGAGCATGTTTCCTTACAAACTGGAGCATGAAGAGTAAGCACTTTTCGAGAGGAAAAATATGAATTCTTTGTCTTGAAAATATATCTTAAATTCAATGCCCAAATTTCCATATTAACCCATTAAAAGATTAAATTTTAGTAAGCCATATTTTAATTACCAATCATAGTCCTCGCACACCTCTTGCCCCATCTAACACTTGTACATGTAGCGAATCTTGGCCCAATCACCCTCGGAAGGTCCTCGCACCTGGCCCATGTCCCTCTCCACTGTTTCACCATTAATTAAGGCGCGAATTGTTGGCTTTGACGGGTCCTTGGCAAAGGCGTTCTTCGAGTAATGCATGACACTCTCATAGTCATAGGGAACATCAAAGGTGGTGGTTCGATCCTGGGCCATGAACTGTGACCAGTACTTGCGCGGAATGTTATCGTAGTCGATGACCACATACTCATCGCGATCGGGACGACTTTGTTCGTGGAAGAGTCCCATCAGGTGAAGAGTTTCGTGCTGGATTACAGCCGGCATGGTGAGGCATCTCTCGTTCAGAAGGACATCGTGGGAGCCGAAGGACAAAGGCTGATAGCCCACACGGGTGCCGCACATGTTCGGTGATTTCTTGAAGCTCACATAGCGCTTTCCTCCGGGCGGGGAGCCCTCGAATTCCTCGAACTGCACACAGGTTTGTTCACCGAAACTCGCCATAGCTGTCCTAACATTGGCCACCTCCTGTTCGCTATAGTCCTCCGAGATTCGGTAGTATATCTTGTTGCCCGGCCAACGTTGGAGCGGCGATTGCAAGGCATTGCGGGTCTTGGCCTCCGCCTGATCGTCATCCACGTGGATCTCGTTGTAATAGTTCTCGTAGGACTCGATGCCCTGGGAAGCCACCAGGACAGGTCCCGAAGCCACCAACAGAAAATGGAGTCCAACCGCTTGGAGGAACATTTCTGTAACTTATGTGCAGTCTACAGCAGAAAATACCTTTTTATACCCATTTAATTTAAATTTAATCAGTTTTATTTCTGTCCCGAAAGTGTTCTTTAAATTAAGGTTTTACATACAAAGATACAGACAATCGGAGTCGGACATATATATATATATATAATCTTTCTCCTGGGCGAACCTAGAACACTGTGCAACAAAACCACTTTGCTAGACTCCAAGTGAATCTTGAATTAACTAAAATAATAACTCTTTTTTATATATAAGCTAAGCTCGAAATATTTAAGCTGGCAAAAGCTCGAGGTATTGTCGGTGAATCTATTTTAAACCAGATTTGAAATTAGAAACTCTTTTTTGAAACTTATAATTAACACTACAATTGCTTTTTCAACAGCTGGAACGTCCAAAGAACACTTTGTTGCACAATGTCGTTAGCCAAACAAACACACACATTTAAGATTAAAGCCTGCTCTCCATGGAGGAGTGTCGTATCCATGGAGCCAAGTTCGACTTTATCCGCTTACTAAGACCTATATGGCTAAGTTTGCTATTTCAGCATTTGCATCGCTTAACATAGATACACAATAATTAGACGCTTGCATTGCCTAACTGCATTTCATTACACATTGCTGGCTAGAAATTATGATAATGACTTGGTTTTTGCTGCATTAAATTAGTACCAATTTGTTCTAGAGGTGAGTTAAAGTATTCTAAATTCATATAAATTCTTCATGAATAGGTATTAAAGCAAAATCGAACTATGATCTTGTTTTTCTTAAGACATCTTTTGCGTAATTAAATTCCATTAGAAATAACATTTTTTCCAGATATCCTTGTCTTTAAAATTGTTCTTGAAATAATATTCAGACCAATTCACAAACTTAACACCATGTATTCAGCAAGTGTTGCACTTTTTCTAGCCATCACTGTAATTTCTCAAATAATTTTAAGATTTTTCTACAAAAATATCCACTTTAAGCTCTTGAAGTTAGTGCTTTGGGTGGCTCCACGTAAAAACAAATAGTTAATTTTTGTTAATTACATTTTGTATATTTCCAAAACTTAGTTTTCTCGTTTATAAACAAAACGCATCACTTCTGTGTGTGTCTGTGAGAGGTTGGTGGCCGGTATTTATGTTGTTTTTTTTTTTTGTAGTTATTTTTTGGTTTTCCTCGGCTTGGGCGTGGTCGCTGCAGCTTTGAGGAGTTGCCGGCATTGTGAGCCGGTTAATTAATATTAAGCTGCTCGATCACGCCCAGGCTCAGGGTCGTTTATATATATTACATGTACATTCAGTATTCAGTTTTAATTATAATTCATATATAAAATAGCAAAGTAGCAAGAACACATAATTACAAAAACAAAGTTTGCAACGCATTTTGCAAAGCAAAGCAAAATTCAAAGACAGTAGGTTATCTCTTCTAGAAGTTTTCATTGCATTATTCCTTCGTTTGTTGCTGTTTGTTTGCTTCATTGTAGTGGCTTCTGTTTTGTTATCGTTGTTAGTGGTTTGACGCTCGTCGTCGTTTCTTCCGCCTGATCGGTCGTCCGTCGATTCCAGGCACTTCGCTTGCTAACATCACAAATCAGTTTCCAGTCCGTTTCCACTTTCATTCAGCATAGTTTCGAACTCTCTCTCCATCTCTTAATATACAGTGTGTAGACGGTAGTCGTTTAGTAGAAATTTAGGTATTATTTAATGGATGGCGGGCGGGCAGGTGATTGAGCGATTGAGTGAATTGAGTGCTTGACTCTCGTTCAGTCCTCGGTCCCGATCCTGGCCTCTAGTGTAGCTCGATGAACTCGTACAGCGTAGCCGGCACCGTGCCCTCATAGCGGATGTCATGTTTCTTGATCGTTCTTGCTGCCAGACACGCCAGCGTCGTATACTTCATGGGGTCGATGACTTTATGCATCGGCGTGGGGGCTAGCAGACTCTCAAATGTCTCGCCCGCATGGTTTTTGGTGTCCTGAAATAGTTAGCCATGTTTTAGTATGCATTTTGGTTTTTATTCTCATACTGTATACCCACCAAATGAGCTCCGCCTTCCAGGAGAATGTGGGACAGGGGCTCCACATAGGGCTGCATGGTGGCCAGATGTAGTGGGGTGTTGCCCGCATCATCGATGGCATTCGGATCTGCTCCCACTTCCAGCAGGGCCTTCGCCAGCGTCACTGAAGGAAACTGGCAGGAGGGATAGCGGCCGGCCAGCGTGCCCTCCCGATAGCAGGCGTAGTGCAGGGCCGTTCGGTCGAACCGAACGCGCACCTTCAAGCGGTTCAGGCGGTAGAGGGCTCTCATCACTTGATGACGCATATCCGGGGTCAGGGTCTCGGTGTCCAGCAGCGAGCTCAGCAGACAGCCTATGTGAATGGCACTTATCATGGTGCAACTCAGGGCATTTGGATCACGATTGCAGTCGTGCTGATGCGCTGAAAGCAACGTCGTCGAAGAGGTGGATGAGGCTGAGGAGGAGGAAGAGGGTGCCGAGCAAGATGGCGACTTGTCGGCGGTCGGCAGCTGCTTCTGCGGCTGCTGCTGGTCCTTCTGCTGCTCCAGCGTGAAGGCCTGACCGCGCTCCACCTCCTTCACTGCCTTGTAGAAGATCGTCAGCATACCGTCCGCCTCGATGGGCGGAACTACTCGACCCCTTGGCAGCGGGCGACCGGCCTCAACCAGCATGAAGCTGAAGAGTTCAGCAAAGGACAGCAGGGAAGATTGCGTCATCGGACTAAGCGGCTGGAGGATCTTCTGCTGCATGGTCAGGGCATAAGACCAGAGTTCGATGCAGCGATCGAAGCGTCCAGCGTCCGCATAGCTGGCACCCCTAGAAAAAGTCATACGAATAATTTGTAGATATTTGCGACATTAATTGAAATCATCCACATTCACACCTGTAACGGATGTAGTAACTGGTGTCCGGGTGCGTGGGTCCAAGGATGCGCTGTCTTATAACCAACGCCTGCATCCGCATCTCGTCCGGGTCAAGAACCATTTCCTCCAGCTCCTCCACACTGGTCACCTCTCGAACCATCTCGTATGCTGGCACTGCCTCCTGCACCTTCTTCACCAGCGGCGGCTCAACAGCCCGTTCTTCGAGGGCTCGACGCCACAGGGTTAGTGCCGCAGCCAAATCCCGCTTCCTGTCCACATACGTGGCTCCCAGCAGCTCCAGAGCATGAATCCTAGACTCCCTGCTCACACAGGGCAGTGTGATTAAGTGCTCCACAATGGGCATGTGACCTGTGACACTAGCCGCCAGCAGCGGAGTCATTCCATAGTAGTCCACGTCCATGGTGGCACCGTGCTTAAGGAGCAGCTGCAGTATTCGTAGGGATCCCGATTCCGCGCAATCGTGCAGCGCCGTGTTTCCCTTGACACTGCACCGATTCACGTCCGCATTTAGGGAGAGCAGATACTGAGCGATGCGAAAATGACCCTTGTAGCAGGCGATCATCAGGCAGGTGTGGCCGTGTCGATTCGCCACCTCAAAGTCTGCAAGAGATCAGGTAATTACTAAATATTCCATAAGATCTATCTATCCTTGGCTTACCCGCTCCATGGTGCACCAGATATTTAACGATCTCATAATGTCCGTCGAAGCAGGCGGCCCGCAGTGGTGTGGAATTTGTCCTGGTGGTGCTGTTGACATTCGCCCCCCGGCGGACGAGCATCTTGACTATGCCCAGGTGGCCGGTGGCCGCTGCGCACCACAGCGGTGGGGCATCCTCGATGGGCTCGCCGTCAAAGCTGACGGAGCCCACTTGTTCCACGTTGGCCCGACACTTTGTCAATAGGTATTCTACAATGTCGTAATGTCCGTTGCGGCATGAGATGACCAACGGGGTGGCTCCGTTCACTTTGGCCGAGATCAGGCTGCCCACTTCGCTGGCACTTTTGTTGTACAATGTGGCCTATAATGGGAATAAGAGGAAAGAATCTGGGTTAAATATAGAGTAAAGTGGAGCATCTTCTTAAACGGTCAGCCTTATCTGATAATTTATTAATTTTTTAATAGGGCACAAGCTAATGCGTCATATATATACATATGTTCGAACTATGGAAACATCAATACTAGAGCCACCGAATACTATCTCTCTATGCGACATGGAAATAACAGGGTATTCTATTATTAATGATATTATTTGTAGTATTTATTAACAAGTTACAGGATATTCAAGAATATAAAACTAAACAAATAATTAGGTTTTGTTCAATATTATCGTGATAGCTTTATAGCTTTTATGAATTATTTATATTTGTTTGCTTATGGAGATTAATATAAATTACGTAAAAAAACATTTATACGAATTTCAAGCAGATAAGAACTTTTTGAGGATTAAAATACATTTTATTCTACATTAATTATTAATGAGTTAGAATTGTGGAATTAACAAATTCAATAATATAGGTTCTAGAACCCATAGGGATCATTAGATTATTGTCTTTAAACCTTAAACTTAAAAACCTTATATGTCAAATGAAACGAGTTTTATGTTGAATCATATTAGACATAAGCAAAATTTTTAAATTCTGCTACCAACTAAATGTTTTTAATTTTTTCGTCAAGGGAAATTCACTTGCTTTTACCTCACAAATTATTTATACATTTTATCAATATTATATAGCCTTATCAATGGATTATCACGGCAACACATTTCCCTTGATACAGATCCAAATCACATAACAATTCCAATTAGCTTCGTTTTTATATATTATATATATTTAATCAATGAAAAAATACTGATAATAATTAATAATTGCTTTCAAACAAAGTGATGACGAACAAAGCGAGTCGCTGACAGAGAGGGAAAACTTAGGCCACCTGAATAAGAGATAATAAATGGGGCGGGGAAGGCACATGGCGCGATAAGGCACGAGCAGGAGAGAATCTGAAAGATACAGATATGTTGACAGCAATCAGCTGCTCTCGCACTCAGTCGTCTAGCAAGCTAATAATTTGTATTTTTTTACACTGTTGCGCCTCTCTGCCTGCCAGTCCGATATGAAATTGAAATTCATTTATGTCAAACGTGTCTCATTTTCGCCTTATGCTAATTATGTTGTTTGCCAGCGCGTGCAAGGGGGGGGTGGTGATGCAGGGGTGGGGTGCCTCGGGGCTGGTCGCCAGATTGGCTGCGGAGAATAGATTAAAGCCACAAAGGAACCAACAACAATTTCCATATAATTTTTCTATACAAATTAAAATCATTTCCATATTCCTACACAGAAACTATTTTTTTGTAGTTTTTTAAAAAATGGAAAAAATATAAAAATCATTGAAATATTAAGTTACTTAATAGAAATTAACTTGCTTGCATTTATTTTTTATTTAAAAACAATGTTATTTTAATAAGCACATCTACTATCAAAGTAGAACCGGTAACCAAGTCAAATTCAGTTTGAAGACAGATGCAAGACACATTGTTGCTAGAAATATGTTGCGCAACATCCAATATCTCAACATTACTTAGCAACAAGTGGTTCATATATTTTTTCACAGTTTTTTATAAATTCTATAATTTATCTCAGTGTCATATTTATTCTCACATTAAATATTCATCAAAGACACGTTTTTAATTCATATTTTTAATGTGTAAAAGTTTCCGATATGTGCATAAATTTTAAGGAAATACAACTTATAGGGGAGAAAACCTTGAGACAAGAGACAAAAGCGTATTGTCAACCCATCAAACTCAATTAGAGCATTCGTCAACACATGTGTGTGTCACCCAAGAATCAACATCAACAACCGAATAACCCCTCCTAGCCACCGCCCCTGACTGCATAGAACCAGAAACGAGATAAAAGCGAAAAGGAGAACCAGAGATAAAAGATGCCAGCCGAAAAAAATCGAGGGGGGTTTGGGAGAAGCAAAAGACCTTGTGAATGCCGCACGGCTTTTTTTTTTGCTACAGTCTGATCAATCAAGTTCGACAATCTTTGATATAAAAAAATATTATAACAAGAAATTATACCTTCTTTATGTCTCACAAATTACGTAAATTCACGCTTTTAGTTTAATAAAGAAAGTTGTAGTCTTATTTATAGTTTAAATAAATGTATTTATGTTTGTAAAATTGATTTGTGATTGAATTGTTTCTGTTTAATTTTATAATTTAATCATTTTAATTTTAAAAGCCTACAAAATTAAAAAAATTGGTTGGTAATAATTAAAGTAATTAAACTACTACCAGTATTTTAAATTGTTTTTATTATATTCCAAATTATTTCGTTTATTCTTTCTATAATTCGATTTATTTAACTCAATTAAGTTTTACTGTATTGTTTTTATTGATTTTTTTTTTATACATTTCTTATTCTTTATTTTTTGCTATTAAAGAGCAGACTTTCTTTGATTGCTTCCTACTTTCTGTGAAGAGAATTTTCTTTTGGCCATTTGCTTTCGTCATCCGACGGCGGCATTCTTTGCCTTAACCCCTTAAACCCCCAGCACCCCGCCAATCAGCGCCTCGTGCGCGTGACAAGAAAGAAAAAAATATATATATATAGAATGAAAACCAAAACAAAAGAAAGCAGTCAAAATAAAAATAAGGAAAACAATTTTGGCAAAGACTATTAAGCTGAAAACGTATTTTTTCTCGAAAAACACCGATTATTGAGCTATATTCGCGGCGGAACACAACAAGTGCAGTGCGCAAGTGATTCGAACAATGAAAATTACGCATTAATTTTGCGAAAGCAAAAGCTGAAATATGTTTACAGCGACGCCTCATTTCGCCCCATCCACATTATTGACTGGTTGAACTTTTCGCTTTCGAACCCCCCAGGCGATATTGATCACCAGCAGCAGCTGTTCTCTCCGCTTTTCCGGCTTGCGATCCATTCATTATGATTTTCCATTTATGATTTGACAGCAATGAATCAGCTGCTTGTTTGTGTAACTAATTAAGATTAAAATGAGCAAGTAATAATTGAAATAAATAAAAACAATGGGTAAAACTTAATACTAGATGGTTGGATTTGTTTAAACTTGGCTTACTAATATATTTAAAAATATTATTAATATGTTAAATGTTGTTAAAGTTTATGGCCAATTTAAAGAACTCATATCTACTGCCATCACTTATTTTACTGCTGCTATATTTCACATCACAATATTACTATTTAAATCGTTACAACATCTGATCTATTGGCTTTATTTCAGCCCAGTGTCATACAAGCACTATTGCTCAGTTCTCTGTGAACCCTTCTCCCCTGCATTTTTTGCTCTTTTGGCCATCATTTAACCTTGTTACTCGGGCCCAAAGCCGAAAAACGAAAAACGCTTCAAACGAAATGAAAAGTCAATCTGACAATGGGGAAGGGGGCCGTCCGTGTGGCACCGAAAGCAAGCGGCACGTGAATTGTGGGCGGTACTTAAGGGGTGGGGGCGTGGCAGGGCCAGGGGGGCGGAACGGAACGGAACGGAACGGTAGCGGATGTGCCAGCCGGTGGGGAAAATCAATCAATTGTGCTCAGGTTGCTGGGCATTATGCTATAATAGATGTGACCCCGCTTATATTGGTTCAGTGGCCTTATTGGCTCCATATAGAAACAAAAACAAAAGCCATGAAATTCAATCAAGAAATTGAAGGAAATTATGGAAAACTCTTCGCTTGCTAAATGTTTTCTTTAATTTAATTATGCTAAGTAGGCAAAGGTTGCCGAGGAATTATAAAGTAACAATGGCAAAGGCCCGACCTGATGGGGATCAAGACTAAAGTCCTACAACTTATCATCATTTAAGAAATGATAATTGCAAGATAAATAAAAAGTGAGCAGTAAATCCATTAAATTCGATTGATATTTGCCATGCAATCTTCATCTACTTAATGCAATTTATACAAGATCCACACTTCAGACATTCTCTGCAATCAAGAAATCTATTAATATTTATTTTAGCCATAAACTTATACAGTGTGTTCTGACACTTGTTTTTAATTGTATTCAAACCAGATTTACTTGGCGTAAATATTACTTAAAGCTTAGGATATTTACATTTGGCTTGTCTCCTTGTAACCACATTTCACATTTTGCATTTCACCGATAAATTGTTGTTTATTTTTCTTCTTTAGAATTTTGACTTATTTTCACCCTCAGGCAGACACTCACAGGAAATCCCCGAAAGCGGAAAAGATCCCCGCAGAGATTATGAATATTTCGACAAATTTGCCAAGAGAAAATGCAGCAGCTAGTCAAAGTTAATTATTTTCTTAATTCCTATATTTAACCTTGCACTAGAAAACAAAAACATGAGAAATTTCACTTCCACAAAATGTGGAAATAAATCTCTTTTTAATTTGTTGTCTGTTCCTAGGTTGTTTGGCAAATTGGGGAAATGTGAAAACAACAATAATAACACTGGCGATAAATAACGATTTCCCAAGGTATTTATGAATCTTTTTTTTGTTTTTGTTTTTTAACATTTCACATATTTGTTCTCGAATTCAAAAAAAAAAAAAAAGGAGAGTGGAAACACCTTGAACACATTTTTACCGCTATGCACAAATGTCAAGTTAAGGCGGCCTAAACACAGCTATTAAATTGAGGCAACAGCACGAACAAACAAACAAACAGTAACAACAACAACAACAACAGAAATTGTTCGTTTCCGTGTAATAAACAATCAACAACTTTCCATTGTTATTGTTGTTGTTGTAAGCCACTGAAGTTGGCTTTGCTGCTGCTATTTTAGCCATGTTTTTGTTGGGCTTTTGTGTGAATTGTTAGTCGTACGTTTCGCTTTGTGATCAATTTTCTGCTTTGACCGATTTGAATATCTCCCCAATGCACTGGCAAAAACTTTATACTAGTTTTTGGAAAATGGAAATACTGTAGTAACCCTAGGAAACTCAACATACCAAATTTTAAAGGGTAGAGTAGTAATTAATAATAAAGTTTCTTTGATTTAATTTGCATACCTAATACTGAGGGCTTTCTTTCGATATTGTTTTTATATTTTAGGAAATATTAATGACCCATTTTTCAGGGTCTTGAGAAAAATGTACCAGTCTTAGCTCAAATATATTATTATTTCGTATATTATTATTTCATATTTATAAGCTAAGCCTAGCATGATTTCTTCAAGTGTCTATGCCATTCATATACGCATAATTTATTATAATTTTGACATTGAACGAGTTCAATGTCGATGATATGCAAGTAGACAACGCTTAAGACTCAAGTTCAACCGACTTCGGACTTGGTCATCCAACTCCGATATATAATTCAATTTGGGATGCCGTTCGACCGATCGACCATTCAACTGAGCACTGACCATGTGCGGTGCGAAATCCGTGGCTCGGGGTACGGTGCCCAATGCTGGCTATTCAAATCAGTCAGGTTGAGTCTGGGCTCGAATTATTTGGTTTATTTGTTAGCTTAGTCACAGACGCGTCTGTGCAGCCGGCTCAAGGGTGACAGAAGCCGATGCTTTTGGCCAAAAATGCGGGGGAGGCAGAGACAATTTGACAAGAAGGTTCACCAACGGAAGCCAAGGAAAATGTATTAAAAATAGCAGATGAGAAATCACTGCACTAGGAATGATCTAGGGAGTACGGAAACACAATATATACTTATTTATCGAGCTATAACTGTGCCTGCTCTGTTTATTGTACAATTATCACTTGATATAGCAGTCTAAACTGAGAGAAAAGCTAACTTTGGGTAACCAAAGTTAATATACACTTGCAGAAATCGTTTATAACAAATCCAAAAATGAATTCATTTCAATTTGGAAAGATTTTCTGTTAGTTAGTTATACACTATAATTAATAAATCAGCTAAATTCATTTGAACTTCAAAAGAAAAAATAATTTATGTATTAAAAACAAGTTGAAGTTTAGAAAAATAAAGTAAAATGGTTGACTTTTAACAGACTTGACTAGATAGCTTCGGCTGTTGATGCCAATAAAAAATACTTCGAATTCGCATTGCCTTGCAAATTGGTAACTAAAATTATAATACACTAATAGGGTATAAAAATATACAAATATTTGTATAGGAAACATATTTTACATATTATAAATATTTTTTCACTCATGCATCTTTAAGTTAATTTTAAAATTCTGAAAATAGCATACAAAGTATTTATAAATTCTTAAATTTATATATTTTATATATTTTATAAATATTATATTTCTCTCAGTGCAAACAGCATCACAGCGTCAATATCAGACTGCGCCGCCGCAGCATCACCGTCAAATTTTGAGGTCAACGGTGCTTTTAACGGCGCATCTCTGAGGTGAGACCATCAAAACTGGTTCAATGAAAGGGTTCACATTAGAGCCCAGCCGGCAGTGTCAAGGTCAAGGCTGTTTGGGCACATGGAAAAATACTAATTCATTAAATGAAGCGTGGAAATTTTAATCCATAAAAAATCTAGCCGTCATCAGTGCAGACGTACTCATATATCGATGGGATTATTATTTTTATTGTGCTTTTTTTGCGAAGAGATAAGAGCCTTAAGGGAGCTCTCATAACGCTGCGCAAACATAAACATAACGATAGCAGATGGGATTGAATTCAGGAGATAAGACCACTTATTACTATACACACACACAACTCTCTTCCTCATTTCTGACGTTGCGGCTTTCTTTGTATTTCCCTTTAGATTTACGATTATATTTGTTGAATGCTTTATGAGGCCCACACGACTTTTTCCTATGTTTTGTTGATTTAGTTAATCGAGCAATGAACTTGAGAACTTGGATCGTAGAACAAAGAAAAAGAGCAAACAAAAACATTGATACCTGAACTGAATTGCAAGGGAAATCTATACTTAACAAACATTTTGAAGACATTTTCAGCCAATGTTTATTTACAGAAAACAAGAAAGAATTCATTACTTTAAAAGTTTAAAAAATTCTAGATCAATTTCCTAAAATTTAACTAAAATAAATAAGCAACAAGTGATTTCCTTTGTATTTCATTTCCTTTGAAGAGTCGTAAATAGTTAAGATTTGCGATAAGAATGCACTGAACAAAAATAATAATTGCCCAGAAGTAGTATGTTATTCAATTTATAGTCATGGGTTAATTACGCGGGTTGTTAAACTTCAAATCCGGATGTCACCTTCACGAAATTATTATTATTGCTATTTGAATTTAAGTGCCTCGCTGTGTTTGGCCAAAAGAGGTCACCGAATTTTTACGACACTTAAAACAGCTGTCATTATAGTCTGCATTATATTTCCTTCCTCTGTGATAGTTCAACGATTCGGTCTAAATTGGTTTTACTAATTTTACTACCTCTAGTTGGGAGTAGTTTTTATTTACCTGAGCAATTGCTAAGTTCTGCTACTAATAAATTACCCTTCGAACGTTCTCTACTTTTCAAAAGCTTCAAATAAACGAGCTGTGGTGCAACAACTGTTTCATTTAAAAAATCTATTAAGCAGAAAAAAGAAACGCTTAGAGCCGGCCAAATGTTTAGCTTCATTAAGAGGTTCTACTTGGGTATTTGGCAACTTGTTTTAGCACTTCCTACCGCCACGTTTCACTCCATATAGCGATTGCATAATTCCCCCAAAAAGCTTGCCAAAAGTTGCAAAACTATTCTATACGTTGAGAGCAAATATGGTGAGACGGGTCGAAACGGTTTCTCGATGTTGCCACACAATCAATGCAGGAATTCTAAATGGATTTCTGTTTTTGCTTACATTTTTTGCAGTGCAAAGACCAAAACAAAACCCCTTCAAATTGGAGGAAAACAAAAAAGACTATAGGAATCTCCAATGGCAAACAAAAACGCTTGGAGATAATGCCAATGAACGCTATCATTATATATATATAAACACAGAACACGCACCGCGTTCAAACTGGGCTTTGTATCTATGTATCTATGTGTATATTTCACTCCTCGGTTTCAATTGTTTCGCTATCTTTGTTGCTGTTAATTGCCCTTCCTCGTCCGCCTGTAGTTGTTGATGTTGTTCTTGTTGGCTTCCTCTCTTGGCTACAGATGCTTGGGCTCTATATCTCATACTATATGTACAAAATTTAACATACACCCGCGGTCAGAAAGCTAGGAAAAGGGGGTTTTAAATTGTAGACAAAAAAATACCTATTGATAAAAACAATTATTTTGAATCTTATTTTTTTAATTAACATCTTTTTTGTATCAAGATAAAATTATACACCTGATTTCGCAAAATATTATTTATTTAATAGAATTTGTAAGTATTTTTATATTAATTTTATGATTAAATTATATAAAGAATATATATAATAAAATTCTTTTAAAATTGAACAAATGTATCTAAAGGATAGGGGAATATATCAAGTATTTTTTTGCAATATCTTTCTTTGTTGCAGCTATTACTTTGACCGCAATTGTTAAAGACTCGTTGATGTGTGTAAACATTCTCGACTTACTGGGACCAATGGCCACAGTGCCAGCGAATGACAAAGACCAACACCAACACCAACACCAACAACACACCAACACCACACCAACACCAACACCAACATCCACGGAAAATTGGAGTCAAAGTAAACCAGCAAGATTGGCTCTGACCTTACACACACCATTGAAAACTAATAATCAAGAAGCAGTTAAATGGCAAGCCAGTAGAAAAATAAAAAAAAAATATTCACGTAAAAACAAAAATTGGGAGAAGCAGGTCCCAAGCTCAGACTAAAGGCAATAAAACACCGCTAAACTTAAACAAATTTCAAGTAAAAAACTAAAAGAAATATAAAAACCATTTTGCATTTTGAGGTTACTTCAACAAACCGGCAAAGCAAAAGAATCAACCTCAACCCAAAAAAATAAAAACTAAGAAACAGCTGTTGACGAACTCCAAAATCAATGTTCGGTTTTTAGGTTTTTTGCATAAAAGCACAAGAAAAAAATGAAAAAAATGAAACGAAAAGCGAACAGCGAATAAGAAAAACCAATAACCAAATGTACATGGAATTATCTTTAATGTTATGCCTTGGCAAATGTTTTGAAAACGCTCATGAAACGTTGCCTGATTGAAGTGTGTGTTTTCTTGAATTGGAACGGACTTTTCGAGTTTTGTCTTGCATGCAATTAAAATCATCAAGCAACAGAAATCACTATGAACTTAATGAGTTCCAAATGAGAATAATTAATCAGTTTTGGTCAATTGCTTATGTATTGCAAGGTTAAACAATAGTAACCAATAGATTAGAAACTTAACAGTCTAGGGCTTTTCACTAAAGTTTGTTTTTTTTTTTGTATACACTATTGTATCTTTCAAGAACTAGTTAACTAGAAATAAACTTAAATTGTATCCCAACCAAAATTGTATAATATTAATTGTTGCTTTGTTCTCTTTTGACTTCCAGATAAAGAATCAAGATCATTGAACCCAGCAATCTTAAGGTTAAACGTAATTAATTTCATTTGAGGCAGTTATAGCTAAAATTAGTCGTTGAACCTTAGATAAACAACTTGCCTACTAATGGGTTAAACTTTACCGGCTCAATGAAATGTAGCAAATTAACAAATACAAGGTAAAAATCATTCCGGGGAAATTAAAGTGACACGTGTGGTGTTCAATGTAATATTTATATAGTGTATATTAACTCATAATTATATATAATAATACAATAATTAATAAGTATAAAAATTATAAATACAGCTTTGATAGATATCAAAGCTTTGGTAATATTAAAAATGAACGTGTTAAATATATAGTTATATATAGTTAATATTCAAACCTATTAATTATTTATTAGAACTTTCTTCTTTTTATACCCCTTGCAGGGTATTATAATTTCAGTCAGAAACGTGTAACGCTGTGAAGGAATCAATTCCGACACTATAAAGCATATATATTCTTGATCAACATAAACAGCCAAGTCAATCTAGCCATCTCGGTCGGAAAAAAAAATTTGATAATTTTTTCAAAAAAAATTAAGGGTTACATCGTTAAAATATTAAAAAATATTGGCCATAATTTTAATTTTTAAAATTTTTAAATTTAGTATCAATTTTTAATAACACCATAAAAACTGACAAGGAAAGCTATCCGCATTAAAATTAATGCTCTTTTGGCTTAGTTATGAGTTTTTTAAGCAACAATTTGTCGTAAAATTTTTTTAATATAAAAATATCGATAAATATCGATTCATAGAATTAAAATATTTTAAGTTTATGATTGATTTCGAAATCGATCCTTTAATTTGATGGCAAACTGCAAAGGTGTATAAACAAACATCAACATCCCGAAGTTAGTTTCCTTACTTGTTTTAGCTTGAAATTGCAAAACTGAAAAATTTGAGCTCACTTCACCGGACAAAGTTTCCACAAAGTTTCTATTGAGTTATCGAGAGATCAGTGTTGGTCTAGTTCCGTTCCCGTTCTCCTCCGCCCGCAAGAGCGTCCATCAATCATCCGATCCGGCCCCATATCACATAGCGCAAAGACGAAACCCCCAGCGAGGCGGGAAATGGGGGGAAAACGAGGAAAAAGAAGCAGTAGAAGTGGAGGAAGAACGCAGAAATATTTCGTTGTGTGTACTCAACTTTAAGTGGCACTTCAACTTCGTGTACGTCCAAAAAAAACTCTTCGGTAAGGTGTTTTCTGTGCGCTGTTGTTTTCCTCGCTGTCTCATTTTTTTGTTGTTATTTTTGGAACAAATATAAACAACGGCGGAGCCAGAAAAACCAGTTCTATGAGGCGAAGGCTAGAACATGTTGCACATCGAACCAACGCCGCGCCGAGCTGGTTGCCTCGCTCCCTCTCGCATTTGGAGCATTAAATGCAGCAGCCCATACACAAAATAAAAACTAAAGCTATTTCGGGGCATTCATATATATATATATACATATATATTTACTTATTCCATTTTTAGGGGGACAAGCAAGCACTTCGGTCGCTTCCCTGAGATCACACCCCTTAAATGACACATTTCCAGGGTCGAGCCCCGGTAAAGTAAGGAAGTTTGATGAAACGAAACAAGAACGAACAGGAATTTCCAGCCCGCCAATGCAGTCGGGGAAAAAACTGTGAGCTTCTCAGCTAATTTAACTTAAATTCGATTATGCAAGGGTATTAATATCAAATTCAATTTGAAATCCATCTATGCAAAGTTCATCTTTGGACATTCTCCTCGTCTAATTAGAAATACTCTTCAAGTTCAAGTTCAAGTTTTTGGTTTGCCATTTCGCTTTCAGAATTTGTTTTATTAGAGTCTGGTTTTCAAACATGTTTTTTAAGGCTTTAAATAATTATTTTCGATCGTTTAAGATAAACTAGTTTGCTTCTAATAAAATATATTATAAATAATATATCACACATATTTAAATTGATCATAGAAGCAAAGCTCATTTCCGGGTTCATCCGAATCCGTTTCGAATAAAATATGAATACTGGTTATTTATTTCGCTCGGTGCAGAGCGTCGAGCCTTCCCAATTGGAGTGATTGAACGCTTTCAAGGATAATTCTCAGAAGCGGCAGCAGCAGGCAGCAACTGCCGAAGGAAGCCGAGCCGAGCAGCGGGAGACAAAGCTCAGAGCAATGGCTCTTTGTTCCCAGCGATCGGCATAATAATCATTTTAATAAGCAAAGTGCGTTCGCTTGTAGGCGTCTCTCGACGGGGGAGGGGAAAGGGGAGGCAGAATCCGATGAGTGAAAGAGAGGGTTGTATGGCCGGCGAAAGAGACGGGTAGAACGACTCGGCAAGTGACTATCGCGGAAGTGAACTCCCTCTGCTGACGACGTGATTTCAGCTGTTGAAATTCACTGGCGGTTATTAACGTGTTCCAAGAGACACAAACGTGGCCCCCGGCCCAAAAACAACAATCAAATAAAATTGTTAAAGAGACTTGCTACGCATTTGGAGCACTCATCGGTTAACACAAACAAATATAAGCGGAATAATAACAAAAAGCAACTTGCTGAGCTGATAAGATAAAGCCCTCAAAGGAAATGAATCAAGCGTTGTGGAAAATGTGAAAACCAAAGCAAAATGCTAAGAAAATCAAAGCAAAAAGGCTTTGACGGAAATATGTGTAATTAGCTTAAAGAATTTACCCATCACGTAAAAAAAAGTTTCATGAAATAATACAAAATAATATTTTAAAATCCCTTTATGTCATTAAGTAAGTTTTTGCTTTTGTAATTTCATTGAAATAAATTCTTGAAGTTTGATATCTTTAAAAATTACGTTAGTATATATTCCATTGATTGATTGATATATTCTAATGAATGTTTTAACTAACTATATAGAACTGCTAGACTACAAGAACTAATTAAACTAAAATGTTACGACTGTAAGCTAAACAACACAAATGAGCGTAAGTCATTAAGAAATAACTTCTAGAGCAAATTTTCATATTACATTTTGTAAAAATGCAATTATTTTCAGACTACATTTTTTACAGCACACTTGCAATTCCCTCAGCCGAACCAATTTCCATTTCACGTTTATTTTATGGAAATTCCAGGCACGAAGGCACACACTATGGCTTTGCTAAACTTAGAATCAAACACACACTAATAAGCGCTTACACAATCGTACTAAATAATAAACACCCACAAAGTGCGGCAAAAAAAAAAATGGAAAAATATAAAACAATAACTAAAGTGGGGGCCACAACGCAACCAGCGTCAATGCAACAGCACCAATTGCAGCCAGTTTGTGTTTCTACTTAGTTTTGCCAATGTCAAGCCGCCTCTGTGGCAGGCAGGCCCCAAAGCTTGGCCCAAACTTAAGAACTTTTGTTATGCAAAGAGCGTGCTGAGGCAAGTCTTGCAGGCAAAAGTTTCGCATCCGAAACGCCCACAAACCATAAGTACTTGTTATTGTTTTGCCTGAAAGCAAGACATTTAGCGGATTTGTGGCTAAAAATAACTTCAAATCTTTAAATAAATCCTAAGAAAGAATTTTAAAAATTTAGGAATTGAAAAAGGAAGTGTAGTTAAAATACAATACAATTTTAGTTTTGCTTTAATTGTTTTAATTTAATTATAACTCTGATGTCAGCTAAATTAATTTAATTTTCAAGAATTAAACAAAAAATCGCTGATTTGTTGAATTTTTTTTTGTAATTATTGTGCATTATATTATTTATATATTTTTTTGTATTTATTAAATATTTTAATTAAAAAATCATACGTTGTATTTATGATTAAACGTAATATTTAACAACAATACTTAGCATCGAATCGACTCATTATAAAAGGCGGACACGGGCAGAGTGAAAAATTAATTTTTTAGATAATTGTTCAGTAAAAATTATCTCAACACTAGCGCTATTTTTAACGAAATACCATAAATCCTCGCTAAGTATTCTCCCTTTTAGCTTTTTTCTGGCCACATTTGCATATTTCGACCAACACTGGTGCAGAACATGCGCGTGTACGGCTTAGCGGGGAGAGAGGGAGACAGCGAGAGAGCTTGTTGCGTGAGTGTGTGTGCAGTGAGCGTGTGTCTTTGTGTTGAGAGAATTTTATTGATTAGTCACAAGGCTAAAAAAACACTGTCTCAGCAACAGCAGCTGAGATTTCTAAACAACAATAACAAAAAACCAATTCTCGTCAAGAAATGCCAATTCGAACTGGACTCAAAAAATCTCACCTTCAATTGGGGCAAATTGTTGTCCCGCGCAGCGTTGAAAACAATGAATTTATAATCCATTTTGTCGATTAATCCGTTAGCATAAATGCCGCAAAAGCTCTCTTGCTAAGAATTTATTTATTCCTTTTATTGTTTTGGCAGCAAAGAAGATTTATTTTGTTATTTCCTTTCCTTCTTTCTCTGCCTTCGCCAAGAGAGAGAGCGCAGCCAGAGAGCAGCAGAGCGAGATTCTTGAGGATGCTTGTTGTTTTTGTTGCTGCTGCTGGCTGGTTGTTCTTTTCCTTTATTTTTTTTTCAAGTAATTTATTTTTTGATGTGTGATAGATTTCTTGCACAAAAGAAGAGAATATATTATATTTAACAATTGCGTTTTCGTCGAACTTTTTATTGCCTCGCTTCCGTATTTCCTCGCCTTTCTTTCGTATGTATTTGCGCACTTTTCTTAGCCTTTTCGCCGTCGTCGTTGTTTGAGGAAGACGAAAATTACCTAGACGTCGTTGTTTGATCGCTAAACTGGAAGCCAGAAAACACGCACTTTCCGATTCGCACTTTCAGATTCCCCGTGTTTTTCGAACAGCAGGACATCAATATATATTTTTTTTAATTTTATAAAACAGCGCGCGAATTTGTTTTGCTTTGCTTCCAGTTACGACTTTTTCCGCTTTCCGCGGCGCAGCGGCACGGTTGTCAATTTTTTTTCAAAGCTTTTTTTCAAAGCTTGCCTGCTCGTATTTATAGCGCTGAGGGCGTTGCCAGTTTAGCTTATTTCTGGCTGCTTCTGGCGTATTTAACAAATATCGCAAATGGAACAGCTTATGAAGTGTGCAGCTAGTTTATAGCCATAAAATAGCTTATTTTTATATACATCTATAATCATATATTATTATAATTATGAATCCTATATTAATTAAACGACATGCTTATTTTATTAAAATTATATATACAGTCTGTACAGTCTGTATTTACGGTCATGGTGTATTTACTTCTTTATTAAAAGTAAAAGCTTTTAACTTGGGGAAGACGGAATGAATAGAATTGTAAATATTTCAGAGTTCGTTTTAAGCATTTGAAATGAATTGCAATGTATTTTAAAAAGTATTTTTGCATATGTATGTCAAGATTTGCAATATTTGTAAGGAATTGTATATGGATTACTTGAAATTTGCCAGAATAATTCGTCATGTTTTGCAACATAACAAAAAACTGAAACATTTATACAATCAATAAAAATGTAATAAAAGAACGAATTAAAAATCAGTTTATTTTATTGCAATCTATGTATATATGAATAATTTGCTTTAAGACTTGCGTTTAGCTTGCTTTTCAGTATCATTTAAATTTTTAGCTTATTTTTACTCAGAATCTAACTTTTCGAACGGGTTCAACAATGACAGCACTGGCTCGTACTCTTAATCTTACCACTCTATATTTATCTCTTTTCCCACCATCCACTCAAATCGCGAGAGCTTAAGAGAGCGTCAGCTGTTGACAGTTTTATACCAGCTAGCTAGCGACAGTGAACAAGGTGTCTGACAAAAGAAGAATGATACAGTTCATTTAAATTTAAATTTAAAAGTTCCTCAAAATCAAAAATATATTTTAACCTCTTTTTTCAAGAAACAGCTTGTTGTTTTTATATTTACTTTGGTTTATTTATTGAATTTATTCCATACAATTTCATATGCATTTTGTTTTTTTTTTTAGTAGTTTCATTAAATCATAAACAGTTACATTGTTTTACATTGTACATTTGAATATGCTTTACTTAATATGTATTATTAATTTTAGTTCATACTTGTATATTTCATGTATGTATATATCATATGGTTATGTTTATTATGCAAATGTGTGTGTGTGTGTGTTTGCTAGTTTGTTTCAACGGAAAATGTAAACAAAATGAAAACAATTGGTTATCGATTAGTTCCCTTTTAACGGATTATCCTCTATTTGTAATAATATAATTAGTTAAAGCTACAACTTAGTGCGCATTCTTGTACTCTTCGCCAACAACTACAACAGAAGGTATGACACATAAACAATAACAAAAAAAGTTTATCGTTTTTCGTTTAACAACAGAGAACATACATTTAAATAAATCCAGTTAAAACGTAAGTAAAAGTTTAATATTTAATAATTCTCCTTTTTTTGTTTTGCTTTTACCTTTTTTTTACTCATTTTTTTATATCACAAGTTAAAATTTTGATTATTGTTTGGTCAATTTTATAATAATATTTAATAGTAGTTGTATATGCATGTATATTATATATGGTATTGGGTATGTGTGTAAATTATGTACATAAGAAAATATACTAATTGCATAAGTTAATAAACATATTTCCGTTAGTTTCTCATATAAATTGGTCTAGATAATCAAGTCATGTGTTCCATATTGGTTTCTTGGGTTCGGATTGGGTAATTTTGGTATACAGAGAGCAGTACTAACGATTCGAGAGTGATATATGCGTGTATATATAGTTAAAAATAGTTGATTTCCTTTTTAAAGAGATTACATAGAAATTCGAGTTAGTTGCATGCGTTAAGTTTGAGAGAGATTTTGTTTTGAGTTTGCTTTTTTTGTTTTTAAGATATTTATAAATCGATTTTACTATATTTAAGAAAGATATTTTTTATAGGAGACCCCGGCGATGTGGCTTCTCTGTCAGATACAGATACAGGGATACATTTGGATATGGTCTTTGGGATTATAAAAACAAAACATAAACACGATATTTTTCTTGTATAGATATTGGCTTAGTCTGGCCGAGCTTCGATCTGGGCCCCGCTGTGCTTTAAACCAAGTAAAAGTATTATTTTATCAATTTCCCTAGACTGCGATATGTAGGTATCCCCAGGATCTATACATCCGCCACACCGCTGGCAATCTCCGCGATTTGAGCTTCCACATTCCAGTGTCGATATTAGTAGTCGCCGGAGGGGGTCAAGTCTTGGGGTCATCTCAGACCATCGACTCTCTGACGCGACCCTTCACCTGTAAATCGGTTGCGAGAGACGGTGCTTGTTTAGATTTAGTTTAAATATTAGGGACAGGACTCGTTGCACATCTAGACGTAGGTGGTGTAAGGGGATTTACACATGGAGAGACGAGCGTGCGATGTGTCGGGATGGTTGTTGGATTGGCTGCCGCCGCTGCTGTCTGGGACTTCCCCGCCAGGTCCGTTGCTGTCCTGCATCTCTGTGGGTTATGGCGAGAACACGCGCAGCGAGCGCAGCAAGGTGGCCAGGACATTGGCCAGACACTCGGCCTGCAGGGCCAACTGTCCGGCTCCAATGGGTCCAATCTCGACGCCCACCAGCTCCCTGAAGCTGCTCGCCACGTCGTGCACCTTGAGCACTATGTTCCGCGTCTGCAGTGGAGCGGACGTGTGCCTGGTCATATCCTGGGCCAGCTCGGTGATCCTGCGGATGGCTGTCAGGCAGGAGGTGAGGTGCTCGGGCAGCGTTATCAGCGTCATGTCCGACATGGAGGCCACCAGAAACTTGCTGGCCGTCACCAGGGCGAGCGTCTGTTCGGTGAGCTCGTTCCGGGCCCGCTGGAACTTCTCCTCATCGATGGAGGTGCCGCCACCGGCCGCCTGAGCCGCCGAGCACTGGGCCGCCACCTGGTCCAACTTGATGAGGAGACCCGACATGGCCACGTCCGTTTTGGCCAGCAGCGCCTCGCCGTCGATCAGATGGCCATTCTTGATGAACAGCTTCTCGCCGTGCAGCTGCTGCGGTTTCTTGGGGAGCATGGGCAGTGTTCCTCCGTTGGTTTGGTTCAAGTGGGGCAATCGGACGGTGGCCGGTATGGGTGGTGAGTAGTGGGCGGGTGGTGGTGACGGTTGTGCGGTTGTTGCAGTTCCAGGTGACGAAGGATTGGTCGGTGGATTCACTCCGTTCAGAGGACGCGGGCGATTGGCGATGGGCGGCAACGGGGGTTTCTTGGGACCACTCACCAGGACATTAGCATTTGGATTTCCTCCCTCCAGGGTGGGACTTCCGCGGGGCGGCAGTTGAGGCGGGCCCAGCTCCCTTCGGTCCAGCGATTGCGGCTGCATCTGGACTGGACTGGCCATGATCCTTACCTGCTTTTTGGGCGAATAGCGCTGCAGGAGCTCAGCACTCTTCGGTGGCCTTGCCGGCGGCGGAGAAAGCTGCTCTGATGTGGGCGTCCTGGGCGGTGGGTGCAGCTCCTCTGGCTCTGGTAACTCCTCCTTTTTGCTGGTGGGACAGCAGCTGAACTTGCTCTTCCGCTCCACGGTGGCGTATTCAATGACATGGGGAGCGGAAGTACTGCTGCCATTCTTCACCGTTCCATTGGCCACCGACTGGAAGAACTCCCGCTTGGCCTGCACGGAATTGCTGTACAGGCACTCCGTTTCCACTGGCTGAACCACCGACTGCACCACCGCCGGCTGGGGCGGCTGGTGCGGCTGGTGCTGCTGCTGATCCAAATTCGGAGGTGGAGGTATGATAAACGACATAATCTCCTCGGGCGTGAGCTCCTTGGCGGGCGTTGCCTTTTGTGTGGGTGGTGCCACCATTATCTGCTGCAGGAAGCTGTCCAGCTCCTCGGCCTTGCCCTCGAAGCCCTTGGGTGGAGCGGCATTCATCAGTGAGAGCGAGTCCAGTTCGTCGGGCGTTTGGGGTGGCGGAATGGCACGTAGATCTATAAGATCCGTATCGGTCTCAATGAAGGTATCCTCCCTCACTTCGAACCCATAAATCTCTGAGAGCTGGCGGGCTGCCACATCGGTGTCCGCCGATGCCGCATTGCTAATCTCCTTCAGCTGCAACAGATACTCCCTCAGGTTGTAGTCCTTGGTCTCGGCCCCGAAATGAGTGCCATCTGGACTGTGGAGACCAAAGCTGCTCCTCTGCGACAGTGGCTGCTTGGCTGCTGCTCCGGGTCCTGCCACTCCTGCTGCCTGAAGCTGCATCATCTGCGGCCTCCTGGCTGTTGGCGACTGAGCCGGCGAGGCCACGGACTCCGAGTCACTCTCACTCTGCGAGAAGTCGGTGCCCAGCGCCTGAAGGTCGCTGAGCAGTTGGCTAAACCCATTGAGCTTCCTTTGGGGCCTGGGACTGGAGGTGCTGCACAGGCTGGGCTTCCGCTTGGGTGTGGCTGGCGTGGCGGGAGCGGATGAGGAAACTGGCGCCGTTTCGGGAATGGCATTCAATCCCTGGGTTATGCCACTCAGCTCGTGGTTAATCGTCTCCGCCAGCAGGGTCAACGAATCGCTGTGCTTCAGTGGATGTCCTGGCGGAATGGATACGCCGGAGCCCAACATTACACCGCCCTGCGATTCCTCCGTGGAGGAGACCTTGCTGCTATTGAGACTGTCGCAGTCGGAGTCGAATTCCAGCATGGCCACGCCTCCTCCACCGCCGCCGCCGCCTCCCTGCTCTTGTTCACTTAGATACTGCTCGGAGGTCTGGACCAGGTGCTGTAGCTCTTGAACCCTCCTGAGTACCTGCTCGTTCTTCGCCTCCAACTGATGGCTGCCCAAGTGGCTGCGTCCCTCGCAATAATTGCTGCCGCTGCTGTCACTCAATCCCGAATCCTTGGCTGCCTCCTCCAGCAGCTCTGTGGCCATCACACTGTGCAGGTCCAAGTCCATGGCATAGGGCATCGATGGCGGCCCCTGTATAGATGATTGCTGCTGCAGTTGTGCCCGCTGAACGAGCGGATGATAGGGTGGCGTCATCAGGAAGTTGACGCTGTGCGCCCGCGTATGGAAGGGCAGCAGGTAACTCCAGCCCGCTGGGAGCACTGTGTGCTGCGAAAGGAAGCCGGGCGCATTGTCCTCGTCGTGCGGTTCCCGTTCACGCAGAATATTCAACATGTTACCTTTTGGGGGTCAAAGTAACCATTAGGATATTTTCTTTAAAAAGAATTAGAAGAGTGTCTCACCTGTTAGCAGTCGATAGTAGCCTCCAAGGACCAGGCTAAATTCACAGGCATCGCGATCCTCCATGATAAACTTCACAGCTCGATCGCCGAGCATGAAGATGGATACGCTGCAGGTGACATCGTCCTCACGATTCACCACCACATGAGTGAAGTCCTCAATGGCGGAAATAGGCTGTGGCTAAAAAGGGAATGGATTGGTTAAATGATACTATACACTTTAGTCAAACAAGATGAGTATCGCCATACGATTTTTTCTCTTTTTCAAATTGCTGAAAAATGTCTTAAATATAGGCCTTATGCATCTTGTTATTAAAAGGTCTTGGCTAAAACTTACCACCGAATTCCGGGCACTGGATATCTGGCTGAGTCCAAAGCGCGGACTCACCAGAAGGACGCGTTCGACGCCCTCTCTTTGGTTTGTGCTGAAACATTTGGCTCCATAGCTGGGTAGGCTAGCAATAATATCTAGATAATGGAGTTTGGCCTGCAAAATTACAGTAAAATATGTTAAATCTTGTGCATTCTGCTACTAATTTAAGTTAGCCAACTGTAAAACCAATAAATAAATTTCCATTTTGGCTAGACATAACTTTGTTATTCCAATTTGAATACTCCATTTTATTGCATTTACTATCTCCCTCAGTTGCTATGCACATTTTCTCTATTTAAACCCACCTGCAGCTGTGTTAGGACCTTGCTGGAGGATCCCGTCATCTCCGCGTTGAGCTTCAGGAAGTGTGAAATCAGACGGCGCAGCTCCTTCCGCTTCATGCCCTCGAACAGGCTCACTGGGACGAAGCGCTCCAGCCCGAACTCGCGTCTGCAAAAATAAACGCAGAGGAGACAGCAATTGTAAATAAAGGAACAGCATCTCGAGGACTTGAGGCTGAACTCACTCCACCAGCTTGACGGTGAGCTTCGAGGGGGCAAAATTGTTGGCCAGGGCGTGCTGATGCATGTGCAAGGCGGCCAATCGGAGTGCCAATTCCGGCTGAAGCTCTGGGGCGAATCTCTCCTGGTTCACATCGTTGCAGCACTGCAAGTACAGGTAGTCCAGGGCATGCAGATCCCGCTGTGCCAGCTCTGCGGCCGAAATGGGCACAAAGGTGATCCGGAAGAGGCACCTCAGCTTATGGGCGCCGGGGCGAGCGGCAATCTGTGTGGGAAAAACATGGGATACATTAAGTGAGAATTAAATAATTTATTTAATTTATTGTAATATATATTTAAAAGACAATGCTCACCCTCGCCAGGGATTCCTGTGGATCCAGCAGGGTGAGCTTGTTCCGCTTGAGACTCTTCACATGCTCCAGGACCAGACTGAACAGCTCCCCGCAGCAGAGGCAGAGCTTGTCCAGCAGCGAGCTAACCACATCCTGCACCGTTGTGGTGGCATCGTACTTGAAGGACTTGGTCTGACCGTTCTCGAGGAATACCTTCAACACATTGGCCATCGGCGGCACGCAGATGTCGCCAAGGGAGAAGGCCGAAGGCTGATGGAAGGAGAGAAAACCTCAAATTATTTCACTGCCGTTCTTTAAGGCGATTTAATGTCCAAACTCACCGGAAACAGGGGAGCCCCATTGACGCACACACTCTCCGCGAACCGCACTCGACTGGGACGCGACCTCAGCTTGGCTCGCTTGCCCGCGGAGAGGAGAGTGGACTTTCTGCCCGGAAGGATGCAGTGCGCCATCGGCTGGCAGACGAAGAGATTAACCTGCGACTCACAGGCCCGCACCAGCTGGATGACATGATCCCGCGGGGCATCCTTAACATCCTCCCCGTTCACCGCCAGGATCTGATCCCCCGGCTGCAGTTTACCAATGCTGGGACCGCCCTCTGTAACAAATCTCACAATCACGGGACGCTCACTACCGGCCACAAAGCCAAATCCCAGGCTGGCGTTCCTCTGGAGCTGCACCATCCTTGGTTCCGGCGGATGCTCATCCCAGCGTATGCATTCGGGGGCCTCGTATGTGGTCGTCTTGTTGAGGTGGCTAATTGGGATAATAGTGTATTAATTAGGGAAGATATTTTTGACCAAAACGAGGTCTATACTCACTTGATGTAATAGGAACGACCCTTGGAGTCTATGGCACGCTCCCAGCCATAGGAGAGCTCCTCGTGTTTGCTCCAATCCTCGCAGGCGGGCAGCCAGCCAGAAGATTGAGTCATGTGGCTGAAAAAGGTTTCATTTAAATTTATTAAAAATGTATTAAATTAAAAATAAACTGGAGTTAGAGATACACAAAATGTCGAATCTATAAGATAACCTCAACCAAATATTGATTTAAGAAATGGAAATGAGTCAATGGAACAGTGCTCAGTCAGCTGTCAATGGCAATTTGTAATCCAATACAGTGAAAATGTGTATTTATTACGAACCGCAGAAAAATGCAATCATAGACAGGCAAGTAAGTAGTCAGCCGAGGCACATAACCAATGGAAACTAGTTGTTGGGTCTTGTTTATTTGCATTAGATCCAATTTAACTACAATGTATCATAGTTTATGTGCTCACAGCTTAAATTCTATGTTTATATCCATAATTAAGCTGCATTTTACAAGCACTTTCATATTGAATAATAAACAATGGTATTTAATAATTGAAGTTCTTGGAAATTGTTTGGCAAATTTCATTGGAATTTCGGAATCCTTCTATTTATAATCTCCAAGGTGCAATTTCCCCTTTGACCCTGAACTTGTGGTCAACAGTTGGGGGCTTCACCCACTCTTCCCCCTCCGCTTCTCCTATCCACAACACCGAGATATGTTTGTAGTTAGAAATGCATTTCAATTGACATTAATCAACGCTAATTGGGTTATTTGCTCAACTATGCAATAAACAGCAAACCCATAATCGGGACCCCAGAACTAGAGACAAACCCGGCCTCAATCCGCACACCCCAATCGAACCCAACTACAGTGGGGATTAGTTATGAAGAACTAAAGAATAAATCAGAAATTAATCATTGTATATCGTATAAGTTAAAAAAAATGTTTTTTATTTAAAAGAATTATCGAAAAGAATTAAATTGTATATATCGAAATTTAAATTTGAAATATAGCATTTAATTATTTTTAACTTACTATATGCAAAACATTATGGAAACTACATTTAAAATTACTTTGTTAAAACTTTAGAACTTTAAAACTTTATAGACTATCGGAGAAATCGATTTCCGCTAGAAATAACATCAAAGTTCGATAAATGTAAATTAGTATTTGTATTATTTTTGCGTCATTTATCGATACAGCTTCGATATGCCAATATTTTTTACCCTTCCTGGCAAAATAGAATCAACGGAATAAATATAATCAAACTAACTAATTAAAATAATAGAATAAAGGGAAAAATACGAATATAAGAATAATAAAATGTAACCTAAAGAGGTTCCACTGTAAAGTAAACAAGCTCGATACCGTACACCAAACCCAATCCCCGTCGAAATCCGATTGCAGCCCCCCACATCTGGGGGCCACCTTGGTGGCTTCCGTTCCTGTCTTTCTTCATTTCCTGGCTGCACACAATTGTGATAATTAGTTTTGCACTTTTGCACACTCTCGGCGAGGCGGGGACTGGAGCGGGAGGCAGACCGAGTCCGGGTCCGGGTCCGGGTCCGGGTCCGGGCACGGATCCCAAGCAGAGCTGCTCACTCATTCAGACTATCGCCTCGGTGGCAGACCCACAGACCCGGAGAAACCCGCCCCCCCCCAAGGCCAGCCGCCCATGGCCAGCCCCCTGGCAGACCCCATTCGGTTATGGCATTTTGTGTGCTTTCAGTTTGATGTGCAACAAAGTGTAAAATTATTTAATAGAATTTCGTGCATAATCAATTTATGTGCAGCAGAGAGCGAGCCCGGCATTCAGTCAGTCGCCCATTCAAGCTCTCCCGCAGCCACATCCATCCAATCTAACCGGGCCAGGACACGGTCCAATGTCGGTCATTCCCTCATTCCATCATTGCCGCATTCCCTCACTTTAGTTCTGTCCTTCTGTCGTTCAGTGGGCCAAATGCCATGGAAATGCTTAAAAACTTTGCCCACGCTAATGGTTATAAAAACGACGGCCTTTCTGCCTTGTTAAATATTCTTTCTGTTGCGTAGCAAAACTCATAGAAATGGCAAACTTATTAAAAAAGTGGTTTCAGCAAAAGCCACGTCAAAATGCAATGAGAATTAATGTCAAAACTAGGTATTTGTGAGTTGAAATATAACTTTTAAATATTTAACTTTTTGACTTTCGCAGGTACCTTGATTTATTAGGTTTTTAGGGATGCTTTAGTTAAGAAATGTAATTTTAAATAAAGAAATCTCTATGTCCTTTAAAGTATTAAAAATCATTTTAAAGTATTTTTTAAATTCCCTTAAAAATTATTAGTAAACGTTATTAAATTTGTTCAACTTGGTTAAAGAAATAATAATCAAAAAAGAGCCATTAATTCTCAAAGCAAATGTTAGTAAGTACTTATAAAATATATGTACTCTGATTAAACCTCTTAAATATATATTTCTGAATAATTTTAATACTGTTGGCAGCTGTGTTTGGTCCTTACAAAAAAAAAGGACTCCTACTGGGCTAAGACCATGAATCATGTGAAATTTCTCGTAAGCCCTAAAAAGTTTTCTAATTGGCAAGGAACATAAATAAATCAGTTTAGTTTCTGCAAAATGTTGTGCAACCAAGACTTAAAAAGTGGCTACAACTTTTTGAAAATCCTGTTGCCCATGGAAACCCCCATTTAAGTTATAAAATTTAAAGAGTTAAATGGTATTTGCAGTTATGTATCTGGTAAGTTAAGCGATTAGTTGCTAAAATTAAAACTTACTTGCAATAGTAGAGTCTGCCCTCCTTGCCCACATGCACACTCCAGCCGGGCTTGAGCTTCTCCTGTATGGCCTCCAAGTGTCCATCAATTTCTGGCCAATTTCCGGCAATGCCAGCCATGCCACTCCCATGACTTTGACCCAATATCGGGCCATAGATCCCGGTGCCGCAGTTGGTTCCGCTTCCATTCCCATTCCCATTCCCATTCCCATTCCCATTCCCACTCCCACTCCCATTGCCATTGCCAGTGACCAGGTCCGTTGTCGTCGTTGTTGATGTCGCCTCCACTGCTCCGATGGGCGCTATCGCTGGGATTCCGGGCAGGGACTGCGGACATCCGTTGGAGCGAGTGGGCGTGGCATGGGCATGGGCATGGGCAATGGAGCCATTTGTTGTCGGCAGCGTTGTTGTCAATTGTGGCGATGATGTTCGTGTCAGTAGCAAGGGCTTGGAGGCAGCTCCTCCTCCACCAGTTCCTCCGGCACCAGTAGCTGGTGTGCTGGCTGTTGTGTTGGCGGCATTTTGCAGCGGATAGACATCACTATTCGAACGCCCCGAAGGCAGTAACATCATTGAAACACATTCGCTGCAAGGAGAGGAGGGGTGAGTGGTGAGATGGGGATAAGTCAAGTCGTTCACACATTGTCCATGCCACAAATCACATTCCGTTCCAAGACAGGCCAAAGACCGAGACCGAGACCAAGTCGACCCAGTTTGGCTCAAAACAGGCTCCCATAATTCAACATCCCGGCTGGCAGACTAAATACAGACCATTGGCATTGCCTTTTCGGCTTTCGGGTCTGGACACTGAAAACAGGTCCCCCCATAACAGACATCCCCATAATCATGACCATGATCATCATGATCATCATCATAATCACTGGTGGTGGTGGTGGGATAGGTTCAGGTTTTAGGCCAACTTGTTTTTAATGTTATGACACAATTTTCAATTTGCTTTTACTGTTTGGTTTCGTTCTCTCTCTCTGTATCCCTCTTTTCCTGTCTCTTTTTGCATATGTTTTCATTCCTTTATTTGGCAATCGTGTAAACATGGTTTGGCCAAGGCGATGAGGAACTGGTTCCGAAATGGGCGCAAATAGTTGGCATTGTTTTTGCTTAGTATTCAGAGCACTCTGGGGTGGCACAGGATCAGAGCGATCGGGTTTAAGTTTAAGAGAAATATGCTTTATAAGTTTAACTCAATGATAACCTTCTAAAATTAATAATCTTGGTCTCTAATTTAGTAAAGAAATCGTTAAACATAAATATAACATAACGGAGGGCACAAGAAAACATGTTGATAGCTAAATGCTTTTAGGCAAATGCTGCGAAATAAATGTTGAAGGCAAAAATTGCTAAGCAAATGTTTCTAAGCAAATGTTTCTAAGCAAATGTTGCTAGAAACATGTAGCCTTTGGTGCTTGCAGCACATTCTTAACTTGATTGTTTAATAAGTTCCTTCTTTATTATGTAAGTATACTCAAATTTTAATAACATGAACCTACATTTATTGTCCATTTTATTTTTTACAAACCCTAACTTCTAAAGATGTTAGAAATTCTACATACAAAGCTGCTTTGGAAATTACCTAAGGTCTAAGATGTCTAAAAAATGAAAAGAAATTGTTGAGGCACCGAAATCATTGCAAATTTTAAAGAGATTTAAATTTTAGGCTCATGTTTTACTCTTTTTAGGTGTTTTCAAAAACCTTGGTGATTTTTTAAGCTTATATTCTGACTATCAAATATTTAAAGACCATTTTTAGCCCGAAAAATGTATACCAACAAATAAAATATTTGAGTTTTATGTAAAATTAATCTATATTAAAAGATTACACACATTACACACATCAAAGATACAAGCTGAATGCAAAGAAAGTATAACAACATTTCAACCAATTCGGTTTTTGGTTAAATCCGTTCAGCCATTGCCACAGAATTGATCAATCCCGCCCACAATGTTTACACTGTCCAAACTCTTCAACAATATCAAAGAGCATTTGCATAATGTTTAGATTTCAACGCCCGACACCAGCTCGACCGTCGACGGCATTTCGACTTTCGCCTCTGACATGGTTCAGTAAATGGCTTGCAAAAAGATTTTTCTAAAATTTATTCCCCGGCGGAAGAGGCGGCCAGGCGAAGTGCAGGGTTGAAGCCAGGAGCGTGGGCGTGAAGTGAGTGCCAATGGCCGATAGTGCCGGCTAGTTGGCCGGGTCCAAACAAAACCCAACAACGGGAGAGGGCCAAAATGGATGTGTTTGTTTGCTTGCGCAATTTCATCGGACGGAGAGCGGAGGAATCGGATGATGCTGCCTGCTGGAGTGCCACACGGATAGATGCGGCTTCAAAAAACGAGATACGACAGAACCGAGCCAAACAAAGAGACATCCATTAGGCGAGGAGTCGAGTCGAGAGTTGCGGCCAAGATGGAAATGGAAAAGGAGCTGCCAAAGAGCTCATCACGATGCTGCGCTCCATGATAATGCAGGGGGAGGAGTGGAAGGCCATAGATTCTACACAGAAGGAACTAAAGTTCTTATGATCTTATAGACAATTTTGGTAAAAGAAAATTGACTCAATTTGATTTTGAAATAAGGAAATTGTCTGAAAAACCTTAGGTTAAATTCCAATATAATTAGTTATCCAACTTTTTGATTTCTTAAATATTTTATATTATTAATTATATCCCATTCACAGAGTAACTCGCATTTATTCTCTGTGCAGCAGACTAACAAGTAACGGCTTGGCAAACAACGGGCGAAACTGGCAAGCGACATGGTCAAGTTCCTTCTCGTCTTCATGTGTATTTTCCTCCATTTTCTTCCTTTGCTAGTGTGTGTGTGTGTGGTGCAAAAGTTTCATAAACAACTTCACAGACACATGCTCTCTTACAGTAAAAACTGGAACACTTGAACAATGTTTTGAATTACATATTTTCTTTGTTTGGGAGTGGACCAAATAGACAAGTGCAAAAATGTTCATAAAGTTGTTCATTCGTTGCTTTTCTTCTTTATTGTCTCGCAATCTCTCGCTTTTCTCTTTCTGGTCTAGAAATTCTTGGCTACGGAATGTTGATTTGTCTCGGGACAAGAACTTGCCAGGCTGGCCCAAAGGATATTTGGCAAATATTTCCATTCAAATTAGGAAATATTCATCTAAAAATTAGTTTTAGATCGAGAAAGAGAATGTGGAAAAATGGAGTGAGGTTTTTAAATTATATAAAGCGTTTTTGTTGGAAAAAGAAGCTGTATTTCACAGAAAAGGGGATTATATTTATTATATTATATATATTCATATATAAAATATACATAACATAAGTGAAATGCTGATTTTTAAATGAAATATCTCAAAATAAAACTTTAAACCAACAAAGCTCTACTTTAAAGCTACTACAATTTTTACAATTTTATTTTTTCGTTGCTAACTAACACTTTTGATTTGTAATAAATAGATCGAAATATATACAGGAAAACGAAAATTCCTTTCCCCTCTTTCCCTGAAAAATTTAACAGTTTTCAATCGGTTTTTTCTTAACCGCTGTCCAGAACTCTTGACTGTTCAAACATTTTTGCAATCGTCCAAAGCTCTTCAACCAACCAACCAGCCCCAAGTCGCCAAGTGTAAGCGATACGAAGTACGAAAGCGGTTCGAGCTCCTCGCCTCTTCCATGCATTTGGACACCAAGACCAAACAAAAAAGTTGTCAAGATGGGGGTTTGGGAAGGAGGAAGGAGGCAGGGGGGGAGGGAGGTAGGAAGGTGGAAGGTAGAGAGGGAGGGTAGGAAGGGGCGGTTATGGGGGACAGGAAGAGGTGGGGAAGGGGGGCCTAGTGGAAACGGGAGCGACACTTCCAGCGAATGATTTGTGTCAACAGAGAGAAATGGCAGCTGAGAAATGTTTATGCACGTGCGTTTCTGTGTGTGTGCTGGTATCTATGTGTGTGCATGTGTGTGTGTGAGGTGGATGACGTCGGGGCAATGACAGAGATCAGTAAATGGAAACCACACATAAGATAGGTACAGTGGCAGCCAAAGCAATAGGAGCAGAGTCCTCATACTACTTGCTAAGTATTACCAACTCTTTCATTATTATTATTTTTACAAATAATTTAAAAAAATAACCCTTGTTTTTCTATAAAGTTTTAATCTTTATAGATATTTTGATTATCCAAAAATAATTATATCGTATATACATTTAAATTATAATAATACATAAATGTACTTTATTTAAATAATATTATTATATGTGTAAATATTATTACTAGCTCATTTAATCTATCTTTATAAGGTTTTTGTCTTTATAAAACAAACGATATTTTGTTCTTTTTTAGTTCAATTAAGCTAAAATTTAATTTCAAAATTAATACCATAAAAATCCAAGGAAGTTTATTTTTAATATAATGATCCCCATAGATATCATCTTCGTTTTTAATGGAATAAATTTAGAATCTAATATCAATATTAAAAAAGCATACAAATCATTAAAAGTTATTCTTCATTTTTCAATTGAATAAGTTTTAAACTTAACTTCAACCTACAAACAGTAAAATTCACAAGAAGTTACTTATTGAAAACGAGAATAGATAAAATATATTTTCATTTTTCAATTGAATAAACTTTAAACTTAATTACAGTAATAAAGCAATAAAAATTATAAAAAGTTACTCATTGAAAAATCCAGAGAAAACTCAACTCCCAAGGGAGTGACTTAATCCATGGCTTTCAGCTATCAAAACACTGATAAAAGTCCACTTAAACTTGTAATTCCCACAGATAATTCCATAAATGTTCGGATAAGATCATCATTGCTATTATTTTGCCAGCAACTGTCCGTCTGTCAGTGCCATGGACAATTGTAAAATGTCACTGCGGAAATTGTGCGAAGCAATGAAAAGAAATGAAATGAAAAGACAGCAAAAGTCTGATGATGGGGCGATAACAAAAAGAGCAGAGCGAGAACGAAAATGTTGACCAACTGTAACAAATAAAAAGTACAAAAAAAAAAAACATGTAAAAAATAATAAATAGCAAGCAAACAAACACACTGAGAAACAAAGTTAAGCTCTGCAAATTGTCCCAGTTCGGGGAGCTTAAATGAAAGGTGGATTGTTATTGCCATTTTCCCTCCAACCTCCACCCTCCACCCTCCGCCCACTTTGAAGGAGGAAATTCTCCTTTGTCAGAGAAATTAAACACAATTTGCGAATGCATTTGTTGTTTGTATTAAAGACTCCAGCAATTTGTGGCTCTTACAGTACCCTCGTTTTTGCACATTCACCCCACCTTCCAGCTCTCCTTTTGCTTGGCTACTTTTGCTTTTACCAATTTCGCTCCGTTTCGTTATTGTTAATTGAAAAGAAATTACGGCGGCACAATGAAATAAAATTGCTTGGCGTTATTTATTTTGTCGCCACCGCTTATTTCAATTATATATAACACAAAGTAAAAGCAATATAAATGAGTCTGTGATTAAAAAAAAACATGCATATATAAAACACCAAAAGAAAGTCACTTGAAAAAAAAAATACAAATGCACAAAGCTTGGCTTTGAAAAAAATATATACCATATATATATATTGAAGGAGATGCAAATAAAATTTCAAAATAAATTAAATATTTTTAGAAAAAAGAAAACCATTTTAAAATTTTGTGTCTGTCGCCTTTTGGCAGAAGAAAACTAAATCGGCTCGTCTGCAGATGACTTTTCGGGGTTCAAGAGAACTTCCTTTGTCTGTAATATCTTTTGCAGGATATTAAGATTTTGATCAAAAACTTGAAACGCTACGACGGAGTCATTTCCGACCCTATAAATCATATACATTCTTGATCAGCATTAACAGGCGAATCGATCTAACCATATTTGGCTGAAAACTAATTTTTACCATTTTTTTCAAAAGGGGTTACATCGTTAAAATATTCAAAAATTGGCAAAAATTTTCATTTTTTTAAATTTTTGATTGACTATGCAGATTTATTAATCCAATAAAAACTAACACATAACAGTTTTCCAAAATAAAAGTAATGAATTTTTGGCTTAGTTATGATCAATTGCGAACTGCAAGGGTACTGAAACTTCGACTTTCCGAAGATGACTTTCTTTCTTGTTTTTATGTTAATTGGAAAGTTATATTACATGTTATTTAACCACTCAGTTCAAAATCTTTGAATACACATACTTATAAATCTAGTTTATTATTTTATATTTTAAGAACTACAACTAATCCATAAGTAATAAAAGTTTTTCCATCAAAATCACAGATTACTTTCTCATATATATTTTTATGGAATATATAAAACCACCTAAAAACTATTACTTTTCGCTTTCTCAAACGCCTTGCATTGAATACTGCCACAACTTTGCGAGTCATTCCAGTGCAAATCAATAAAATTAAAGCAGAAAGCTGTAGCGAAACAGCAACCTTAACACCCCATAGGAATGGCCATGTGCCAGCCATTTAGTTAGATCGTTATAAAAATAAGCGCACACACTCGCACACACTCGACTGTGCACATATCCATACCCGCAGCCATATCCATATAGACACGGCACCCATAACTACCCAAGCATCGATATATCGGGATATCGCTGCCGTCGCTTGCGGTCGAACGTGATTCTCAAAATGTCACGCACACACGGCAAAATGAAATGGAGGAAAAGCGGCAGCGGTATATCAATTTGTTTTATTTTATTTTTTTTTACTGAGAGTGCAGGGGGCGGGGCCAGGTGGAAATGCTTTCGCTTCAGACAGCCGGCGATAAACATCCATTCATAAAACCCGACAACAAACCGGGGAGTAACCTCTGTCATGGCAACGTTGAACTGATATAGTGCCAACATCAAGATAAATGTAATGAAAAATCCAACTATGCAAAGCATGCGAACCTGACGGATCGGCTACGTGTGATTGCAAAAAGAAAAATAAATATATATATATAGTAAACACACAGCTTACGGAGTATGTCTGGTTAATTAAGATTAAGATTTTTAAAGCAAGAATGGCTTAAGCCCAAGTAAATCGTGAAGATACTTCAACAGAGTCAAACTACTAAACAAGATTTTACCTTTAAAAGTTAAATGAACTTCAGTGTTTTAAATTAAATAATTAAATGTGCAAAGCATGTTCAAGAAAATAAGATATATCCTATAAAATCTAAAAGATCTTTTCTTAAAACGTTTCAATAAAATTAAATACAAGGATTTTTACCTCCACTTAAGCAGGTAATGCAAGTAAAAAACTCTCTATCAACCCGAATCAATTATTTACCTTTCTGATTTCTATATGAAACATTAAAGTCTTCCCATTTATTGCCAAATTAGCTACATCACTTAAACCCACATTTAATCCAACTAATTCGGCCAGTCATTAACGGCCTAATTTCACACTTTGTGCTGGATATATATCCCGACAAAAGCCCCGACATCAGATGAATCGGGAAAACAAAGCGAGAACAATGTTACAGCAGATTCCTTTTGGCGAGCGACTCATTAGCAGAATCACTGGGGCACGCCCAAAAGCAGACTACGCCCGAACACAGAGGGAGTGCGAAAACCATTTGCAGATACAGAGATACAGATACATTGCCAGATACAAAACTCATTCGACAGATTACAACTTAAGGCGAAACTTTTAATTGATATACGATACACATACCAGCACGAACCACAAGCAAAACCCTAAAAAGCTAGGGGAAAAAGTAAACACAGTGTAGGCTGGGTATAAAACTATACAGAATAGATGTGTTGAATAACATATAATATAAAAATTAAATAAAATAATTTGAGCAAATATCTATAAACTAAAGCTTTCATCAGTCATCAAAATTTGAGCTAAATATTTACTTTCCTCTCTAAAAAACCCCATGTAACAATTGATTCTCTTATTAAAACTCACACCGTACGTTGAATAATGAGTTTTCAACAAGTTCACCGAAAAGTAAGGGAATCTGTAATAAGGAAAACGAGAGAGTTTATTAAGTGCCTGACGGGCAGGTAGTGCTTCTCTTTTGCTTTCTTGTTTCTTCCATTTTTAATAAATATATACACAACAGCGAAATGTCAAATGCAACACGGCCCAGCGGAAGATGACAGCTCACCGCCTGAACGAGCACCTTGGCTTCCAACGAAAGTAACCCCCACACCTCCTCCCACCTGACATAACGTGACGTGAAGTCTTCTTTTTTCTTTTCGCCCAGGACAGGGGGGTCGGGAGGCCAAGGGGGGGCCAAATGAAATGCAATTTTCACGTACCCAAGTCACATATCATGGGCCAATCGTGAGCCAAAGAGAGTAGAGCCGGCCAGGGGGAAAAGGTAACGTGCCTTGCTTTTTTGGCTAACCTGATTGATTTCAACATATTCATCAGGGCCCCCTCAGTGCCACAGCATTTTCTTCCTCGTCCTCCTCCTCCAGATTCGACCGACTCACTTATTCATTCACTTATTGCTATGCTCACACTCTGCTAAGGCATGTGGATCCCGTTTGTTTTCAAAAAGAAACAGTACGTTTATACAGAGGAAAAAATTCTTTGATATTAAATTAAAAGTCAACAAGTTAGTGTAATCCATAAAACATTACAAAAGAGTTTTAAGTAGTACTAATTTTAATTATAATCAAAAAACGACCAACAGAGTTTGTGTCTCTCTAACCATTGGTCCTTCGAGCCGGATCTCAACGAGTAACTTATATAACTTAAAAAAGATAATTTCAAACCAAATTAGAGACTTGCAATAGAATGAGAAAAAGGAACTAAAAGTAGGTAATGTATGTTTTCAAAACATCAATAAAAGAATTGATCACATTTATTCATTTGATCTTTTTTAAAGATTTTGTAAAAACATTTATTTCTTGGCATCCCTGAGTTGTGCAAAATATTTATAACTTTCCTCAGACTTTTAGGAGCATTTTTAATCCCTATGACTATAGTTAATTTTCTTCCAGTGACTCTGTCACCCTCTTACTCTGTACTTTGTAAGCAGTTTCTAATGCCATTGAGCAGCAGTCACGAAACAGGCAGCTATGTTATATGAAGTTTGAAGGCTTATTGAGGCGATGTCTCAGTTTCGTAGTTGCCTGCCTGCCACAACCAGACCTGTGGCTTTTAAGGGCGGGACTATGGGAAGTTGATGTTCGATGGCACAAATGTGTTAACAGCCTAGATGCTGATGCTGGCTCGGACGAAGGCACAGACGGATGGATGGATGGATGGATGGATGGTTGGATGGACGGGGGATTATCAAATTGGCCCGGGGATTGTCCTGATTGAGGGGCAGCATCTGGTTAGGCAAATGTCGCCAACTTTTGCGGTTGTCGAAAATTTGCACAAGGAGTTTCCGACGTTTTCCACTTGGTAAACTTTGCTGATGAAATGGCTTACCATTGGGATATATATAGTACGGCTTCGCCGCATAAGCATTTAAGATATTGAAATCCAATTTAATACCAGAGATTACATTTTTAATTAAATGGGGTGCCAATATATTGTTCATACTGTGTATGGAAATTCCATTTATTATTCGCATGAGAAAAGCTTTAGAAAATTACCAATTTTATCACGTTATTTTATGCAAATGAAGCGTAACATTTATCCACACATAGTGAGCTTTTCGATTTTTAGAAGCCAATTATAATGTTGCTAATTGAATGCTAAATAGGTGAAATGGAAAACAAATATATTTATAAAATGTATATGACTCTGTTAAGTGAATAAACGGTGATAAATTATGTTGATAGTGGTTTTGTACAAGTTGTATTACAATTTGTTCGATTTTGAAATAATTTTTAAATTTTGATTTAATTGTATTTAAATTGGATATTACTCATACGACCTGTGGCGTTTTTATTGAGGAAGTTAAATCCCTTCCATACTTTACAAATGCCTGCATTTATTTTATGCTAATGAGAGTCCCTATTAATCGCTTCAACAAATTCGCATATATATCAAAATGAATGATATTTGTTATCAAATAATTAAGATGAATTATATGGGAAATAAATATTATTGGAGCACATTTACACATAAATCGCCACGATAAGAAACTTAATATAAAGCCTTACAAAAATGTGTAGTATTCCATAATTTGCCTGAAATATAAATCTCTGAAATACTCGTAAAACGATGCCTAGTTAGTCTTTAATTAATTACACAAATAAATCAAATATATTTCTGAATAATGGCCTGACCAAATCCAATTTGTCGTTGTCATCCAAATCATTTTCAATTATCCACTTAAGTATCGGTTGAGCCGAGACTCTATTTCTCGGTCTGTTACCCAATCGACAACAGACACAAACCAGGGATTATGTTTCCCCATCCAAAAAAGCGTGTAATCATTTAGGATAAATGGCCTTTGGGGGGAGGCCAAGGAGAGTGGGAAGAGTGCCACTGAGTAGAATGTAAATTTTTACAAAATAGCTGAGACACTTGTATCATTAACAGCTGTTTCACATGACACATGACAGGGAGGAGGCAAGGCCGTCCCACGTTGATGATGATGAGCAGTGGGTGGTGGGTGGTGGGGTGCAGATTTTAACAAACTCACGCCCTGCGACGCTAATGACTGCGAATGAACCTCCTTGACACAATTATGAAAGGAAGATTCTCGCAAGACAGAGGATGAGGTGATTTCTGGGGGGGAAAGGGACCTGCCACTGGCACTGGCACTGAAGGCAGCTTAAAATAATGGAAATAAATTGCAAAATTGTTTAATGTTCGTGGCGCGTTTGGCAATTTGTCGTCCTTCAACCACCCCCTAGCACTCACACACACAAACACACACAAAGACATAGAGCGGGAAATGGAAACCGGATGTAGGACACAATTGGCGGAAACGCTCGGCCGGGGAGTTATTGATTTTCGAATTTAACGGCTTTATGCTTTATTGGCCAAGTCAATTGTTAGCCATTTGTTTTTTGCCGCTAGCATGGCTTCGACTTCTGCCTTTTGCTCTGTCCTTTTGTCTCAGTCACAGTCTGCGTCTCTTTCTTCTCCGTTGCCTATGTTTCCTGTGACTAAAGTGAACGCTGGCGAAAGAGTTTGGGATTTACGTCTTAAGTTTGAAATTTGAAAATAAATTAAAAATTTTTATGATAAATTTGTATACAGGAAAAAAGAAACTTTGAATTAAATTGGTTAATAAATATGGGAGTTATTAAACTATAAAGCTTCTAAGGATGCAACATTTCCACTGCTCAACATGTATCTCACAACATTTATCTTTACTTGTTGTGCAACATGTTTAGCAGCATTTACCTTCCTTTGAAAACATATTCTTTTGCTTTCCTTTCTGTTTAATTTAAGTTTTTCATAATTTCTAGCATAATTAGATAAAGTTAATTAGTAATGTTATGTTCCTTTAAATTTTCTTCTATTTTACTGTATCTTTCCTACTTATTTCTTCTATAATAAACTACAATTGTAAATAATATCCCCTTTCCGAGTGAGCCCTGTACCTGCATTTACCGTGGCCACTGGTTCTGGTTCTGGTTGGCCTGCTCTGAAATTGGCGTTTCCCTTTTCGGCCTTTTTACTTAAACCGAAATGTCGTTTCGATTTGGTTTCTTACAAATGGCCTTTCAGGTCCACTCCCCACCACAAACCCCTATAACCTCCACTCCGCCTCGTCAATTTGTTTGCCGCTTGTGTTTTGGCGAATTAGCCGTTTAGCCACAGGCAAAAAAGAAAAAAAATACACGGAGGATAAAAATAGGGAACACGGACTGGATTGAGAGGCTTTCAAGGTGTGTACGTGTGCACGAGTCCAAGGCGAAGCAATTTATTGCATACGCAGAGGGGCAAATGTGTGTCCTGCTCACCCGGGGGGCTATTGTGGGGCTTGGGGCTTATCAATGAGGCGTTTGAACTTAGCCTTATCGGGGCATCACCAAATAGGCGATGCCCCCCGCCCGATAAGCAAGATGTCCAACAACTCTGCCCCTTCCTTCCCTCCAGAAGATGCCATTCGAGCACAAGGAACTTGACTTTGCCCCATAACTTATCCAGCTAAAGTTGGCGCATTCCATTGCAGACAGAACGAAAAGTTGGCAAATGCTCCCTCAACTCCCGCCAGATGAAAAAACACACAAAAGTTAGTCCCCAAAATAGGAAGCTGGAAGGAGATTGTCTACGGACCTTGGGGATTTATCTATGCGCCCGAAAGGTTGATTCAATTTCCGTAGAAATGCGATTATCCGGAATGTGCAAAATTCATGTTTTGTCAAAGTTAATTGGAAAATTGAGCATAAGAAATATTTGATGGGGGAATTAGGCGAAATTCGATGAATATTTTTAGGAAAACGAAGAGCACGAAATTTGCATCCACATTATAGTTAAGTTCTCATTGCTTTAATATCAACTTAACCTATTTAAGTTGCTGTTCTTTATTCATAAAATGTATTAAAGCCATTGTTTTGAGTTCACAGCCTATGTCCCGGGGCCATGTGAACGAATTACTCAAATATTTATTTGCACAAATCCCAATTAGGGCAGATTGACATTTCTCATTAATTAAATTTGCAAGGACCTAAACTGTTAGCGCCCGGGGGCGATTCCAATTTAGAGGCAAACAGCCAATGCTCGGAACTTTCACATTTCAAATTAAGAATTCTCGAATCGTGTTCAATCGAGAAATTCCATCGCTCTATCCATGGATTCATTAGGCATCGCGTCAGGTGACTTTGTCCTCCCCTTGGATTTTCCTCGCCTCTGCTCACTTTGTTTGCCACTCGAGTGCAGGCAAAGGTCCTCCTGTGTGCACTTGCTATAAATAAACGCACACAGCGACACGTAACAGGACACACACAGCAAGGAAACGCCCCCAAGGCGTGCATTAATTACAACTTCCGGTTGGGGCTCGCCCGTCAAGGAAAAAAGCGGGAAAAGGAAGCGAGCGACGTCAGATAACAAAACAGAGAACGCCATTAAACTGATTGAATGACAGCCTGATCAACTGAGCGAATGAATGACTAGGGAGCCGTTAGGGTTTGACTTGAAATGTCACGTTTCATTGAAGGGCCAGCAGCACACAAAAAACCCCCCTCTCTCTAAGGTGGTGGTAAAAGAGACCTCCTCTCTGCGTGATGCTTGAGGTAAGCAATTTTTGTGGTAAGAGCTGAATAGCTTTAAAATGTTATATTTTAATATAAATAAATTCCTAAAGCCAAATTCCAGTATTTATAATTTGTAGGCTTGCTTCATTTTAAATTGTGTGTTTTATTAACATTTTGAATGTTTGTTTTCTTGGTGAATATTAAATATTTTGCAAGAACAGTTCTTAGGTAAAGGTAAGAGCCTTCCAAAACCACTGAGAAAAGAGTTTTTATCTTTGAAAAATACCTTATAAATGAATAATAAACTTAAATCATAAATAATTGGAATATTATAGGTACAATCTTAATTATAAGAGTTTAACAATCCCCCTTTATTCTCTTAAATATGTTAATTAAAATCTATAAATATGGCAAAGATCTCGAATTTAATGCGAAGTGAATAAAAAATCCCATTTAAGCGGCTAAATTCAAAATCAAAGAACCTTTTAAAAGCGATTTTACGATATCAATCTCAAGAATTTTACAGTCGCCATGATTTTTCCGCAGTGAAAGCAACTCTAAAAGCAAGAATGAGGAAACCAAATCATGCAATCAATAAACAATGATACGGACCCAGCAATTTCATACCATTCTATTCCCCCTTATGTTTACACGGAAAATTTGTTAACAAGTGTGAAGTGAAAAGCCGAAGATGGGGAAATTAGTGCAGAGGTGGATATGTGCTTCTCAAATGCCAACGAGAGAGTGGGTGAACAAAGGGATTATTGACTCGGGGCAAGTTTATTTTACGCCAAATGAGCTCAACCGCAAAATATCGATTTAAATCAATGTCCATCCATCTCACCCTGGTCTTTTTTTCCCTGGCCCCCGAGTACGGACTGGTCTGTTCTGCTCTGCCAAGTGGATTTGTCTACATCGAAGAGGTCGGAGGAGGAGGAGGAGGATGTGGATGTGGTGCGGTGGAGCTGGTGGGGCTTTGGCTACGACTGAGGCAGGTCACGGTGCCTTGCCTCCATGAATGGGAGCGCGTGCACATGGCTAAAACATGGAACCCGTTGGGCCAGCTTCTGTGCGCTGGCTGCGTCTCTTTATTTTTAGACATATCGACGTCTCAGCTATAAATATTATTTCTATTTTATTACACATTTTATTCGAAGCGATGTTTGTGTTCCTCTCCCAGGTTTTTCGTTTTCGAACTCGCGAGCTGAGTGCTCTGCTAGGTTCTGCGGATCCCTGGGCTAGGGCAACATCTGGCCGCAGCACGTGCCAATCCATTTGGAAATCCCTTCCAACCCGACAGTCGGGTCCACAGCAAAAAAATAAATTATATTACATCGTTACAAGCCAAATAGAAAGAGCGTCGACTTGGGATCCAGCCGAAAGTCGAAAGAGTCGAGAGTTCAGAGCATGCATTAATGTATGCACAGCATTGGCTTTATGCCTCGAAGAAAGCTATCAAGAAAGTCGAAGCCCAAATTTGATTTGTTCAATTTCAATAAAGTTGTCACAAAACAAGGAAACAAAAAAGTGTTTAAAGATATCTGATGTCAGATATTATGCCTGAGAAAAGTCTGATGATGTCTTTCGTGGTAAGACGCATTCTTTTTGGAGATAGGCCCTCACCATATTTATGAAGATGCTGGAAGAATTCTTTGGTACAGGCAATTAAAAACCTTTTTTATGTGTGACATGTGGGAAAGATTCTAAAGAATGATATTTATAAGATAAATATATTTTATAAGAAATTAACTTTATATAGAGGGACTGTTTTGAAATTGATTAAATGAATATAATGTATTTACCCCACTATAAATCTGTATAATAAATGCCTCACGCTTTACCCTATAAATATCTTTTAGTTTAGAAATAAATTAAATGCTTTAATCATTTATAAAGTTCTAAATAATATAATATATCGAATTATTTACTTCAAATTATAATTATAATAATAATAATCGATCTACTAATTACTTAAAATAATAATTTAAATTTAACAAGACTAAATCCCCCTCCTATATCATTGAATTTCAAGCATCTCCTTTCATAATCCATCAAGATCTTTTACTACAAGACACTCGTCTGAGTAAATCATAGAAAATAGAAAATAAAATGCGGGCAAAAAACGAGATCACTTGTCTATGAAAATGAAAACGGCGGTTTTGAAGACCCCAGAAGATCCGACCCTTAGACCCGCAAATAGACGATTCCGAGCCAAAAGGGAAAGGCGGCGGTGGGATGCGATCTGATGGGATGGGCCACTGGTGAAGAGGCGTTGGCATTGCGTTGACGACCACGTTAAATGACTGACTGAATGACTAAGTGAGTGAATGAGTGACTGACTGAGTGAGTGACGGGCCCTACTCGCTTACAGGCAGAGGTCTTCGTTCCGTCCACCGATCCCACTAAAAAATGAGATCTTGACAAGCAAACGAAACGCTGGAAATACTACAACAGAGAAAATCAACCCAAAAGCAAGATATCAAGATCAAGCCGATTCAACGGAATTCCATTTAGTGCTGGGCAAATAACAAATAACAAATGAACCAGGAACTACAAGGTAAATGGAGGAGAAACAAGTTCAAGACGAAATTAAGGTGAAATTGTGCTTTCCAGTAACGGAAAGTCGCGACTCCAGAACAGAACAGAACAGTCATAAAAAATCAATGTTTGAACTCGGTCTTTTATTGCTTGATTCGGTTTGTTGGGGGAAAGGAACTCCTCTTCCCCTCTGCTGATTGAAGGGGCAGTGGGTGGAAATGATGGGAAAATCAGAGGGGCTTTTCTGTGCAGCAGTTACACTTTGGCCCTTATCAACATTTGTCCAGGCGGCGCAATAAAGTTCCATCTATTGTGCTGGACCAGGTCGTTACTCGCCCCGGAATGACCGGAATAATGCTCAATATGGAGGCATTAGATACGATATATATTGTTTATATATCCCAATATTTTTATGGCACAATATGGCAGAGTATTTAGAAATATTAACAAGAAATTTAAAGAGCTGTGAGTTTAGTGAAATAACATAGAAATATTTCAGAGTAAAATGATAGAAACTTAGTCGATTCAAGACCACCGATTGGGAGAAATAATAACCATTGATATTATTAAATATGATAAATTTAGTACCTTTAAGTACACATAAATATTTATATTACATTATTTTCATCTTAAATTCCAACACTAAGTAGATACAAATACACAATTAGAGAAGCATCCTTCCCATTTACCATTTAACACATGGTGTTGGGCCAAAATATCCCTCAAACACTCAAATAAAATCTGGCAAATAAATCAAAACAAATCACATAAACTTGAGAATCAATCCGGGCCACAAGAACCTCCTCAAACAACTTAACCCTCTATCTAAATATGCTTACTCGTATCGAACACTTGAAGAGCCACATTTTCCCACTACACCCGTCCACCCAACCTCCCTCCCCCCAAAGTGCCTTGACCCTTTTGGCCAACCGAGGAAAAAAGATTATAATAATAATCGTATATTGCCGCAATGCCATAAAAGTTGACCAACTTGGGAGGATTCCAGCTCGAGTCTCGAGATATTCCATACATATAAATGAACTAATTTGGTTTACGCTTTTTGGCCGATTTTATGGACCGCAGTGCCGGCAGCAGAGGCGGCCCAAAAAGCCCTGGGAATTTCTCATAGTGTAGGAGGAGAGGGCAAAAACAATTGTACTAAAACATAAATTTACTTTATTAAATAAAGAAAATACAGCCATAATTCTTTGGCTTCCATTTCGTCTTCTCTGCTGACGTTGTCTCCCTGCCCTCGTATATACTTGTGTGTATTATTTTTGCTTCTTTTTCTTGGCTGGCGTCATTGTGGGCGTCTTAACAACCACGCGGACGGCCAACTGACGCTGAATTCTGGCCTTACTTAACCAAAAATAATTATGTGGGATACCTCCGAAACACACACACACATTGGGCGCAACTAAATTAAGCATATTTTAGCTATTTTTATAAAGAAATACTAATAATTTGGCTGCTTCTTGCCATTTGTTAATGGCTTTGAAATGGGCAAAAAGTCAAAAAGAGCAACCACCAAATATTTCCAATAAAAATATATCAAGATTTATGTCACTCATAGAAGACAGATGTATACTCTTTCATAAATATTTTGAAACGAGTAGCAATTTTAATTATGCTTTTAAAATGTTCAATTTATAGATTTCGAGAACTTGATTTTACAACTGCACTTAATGAGAAAATATAGCTATTAAGTTAAAAATGTGCTCAAATTAAATCCCTTGACTTAAGGAATTTAACTCTTCTGTTTATGAATAAAGATTATAAATAAAAATTTTATGTTCAATAAAAGAAAATATCAATAAAATAACTAATTTTTTGTATCTACTTTAGACTATTTAGAAATTAAATTAAAGTGAACCCAAAAATGAATGCCAAGTTAATTATATTCACCAAGACATTTTAAAATTATTCAACTTATTTGCTTTAGGTCTTCAACCTCCGCTGAAGATCCTAATACCCATTATATCCACCAGAGTATCGACAAAGGTGGAAACTCTTTCGCAAGACGCCAACAACTATAACAGCTTCCACCTGCATGCGCCACAAAAAAAAAAAAGAAAAACAGAGAAGACAACAAATAAAAAGTGAAGACGAGGCGTTGTCTTCGGTGTGCTTTTTTTCCACGACTTCTCCCCAACTATTTCACCGGCGTTTGTGTCTCGTTTTTTTGTCTTGTAATTTATTTATAAAATCTTCCCCCTACACGGCCAGACCAAAAGTTGAGCAGAAGACGCACAGAAAACCGAAAAAAATATATATGTGTATATAATGTAAAATAACGCACACCGGAAGTTGTGGCTGGGCGCCTCATCGCGTCTTCTCTCAGCATTCTGCATCTTTCGGAAGCCAGACAAATGCTTCAGAGACAAATTACTTGATTTGCATATATATATATGTATAGAAAGAGCATTTTCTCTCACCCGAAAAACCTCTCAACATTGTCAATTTTTTTGTGCTTCTACACGCTCTTTTCGGTTGATTCTTTTTTTATGGAAATTTATCAACAATTGGGCAAAGGGGGACCCGAGGAACTGGAGGTTTGAGCGCAAATTTGACGCGCAACCAAGCGCAGCAACAGAGTGAGCCAGAGAAAAAAAGGAAAACCTCCCGAAAAGGGGGCGGTAAGCTGGGAGTTTTTCCCGCCGCCCACAACTTTCCCAGCTGTGCCCCCTACTGTCAGTTGGACAAGCCGGCTTTGCTTAAGTCGGGTTCCGTTCATTCATTAATGCCCCAAAAGCAGAAGCGACGCGCCAGATATCCCAAAGATACTTTTTTATTACACGACGACTCCGACTCCCGCCCCAAAGACATTGCACCAGCATAATCCCAATAAGACGATGATTCGGGCTGACTGACTAGATGCCATTGCTATGGCAGCGATTACGAAGGAGACACCAGCCACCAGCCACCAGTATCCAGCATCCAGCATCCAGCATCCAGCATCTAGGCACCAGCAGCATTCGCTTCTGGCTAAAACAAAAGTTAAAGCCAAGTTCCTGCAGCCTGCACAGTGGTCCAAGGTCGTTGGGCAAATGACAATGCCGACAGATTTAGTGTAAATAGATCAACAGATGGTTTAAATAGATGGGAGCGCAACGAAATGTTTATGGAGTGGAGGACAAAGAGCGCCTAACATTGATGATGGTTTAATGGAGGGTCGTCATGTGGCAAAGTTCAATGCATTGATTTTTTCTATTTATTTTTGTTTATAAAATATAAACAAGAAAGGAAACTATCTGCGGGATGCCGAAGTTTATATATTTATATATATAAATAAGCTTTAAATGTTCGCATTCATTGAATGAATATTTAATAATATTTTTATATAAATTTTTTTCCACAAATCGAAGCTTTATAAACTTATAACTAAGCCAAAAAATCATTAATTTTTTTAATTCAGTTTTCATTGGGTCAATAAATCTACATACTCAAAATTCCATGTTTTGCTAATTTTTGACAATTTTAACATTTTTAAAATTTTAAAAAAATTTTTTTTTCTCCAAGAGATGCCTAGTTCGACTCGGTTGTTGATGCTGATCAATAATATATATGATTTATAAGGTAGGAAATGGCTCCTTAGGAGTGTTACAAGTCTTTGACTAAAATTGCATTACCTTCGAATTGAGTTTATGGACCTTACAGATACTCATAAGGAAAATAGTTTACTTTTATTTCGATGTTGCACAACATGTTCCTAACAAAATGTGGCTTTATGTATCAACATCTTCCTCATTCTTGCGTCATGTTTAATTTAGGTTTTTTACAATTTCAAGCAAACATAGACTAAGTGAACAAGTATTGCAATGTTTGAAATAAGATGAGTAAGTATTGCAATACTTTCGCTATATTTTCCAGCTATATAGAATAAATTCTCGTAAAAAGGCACATAAACCCAGAATAATTATAATAAACTAGTTTGACAGATTATGCACTATCTCAATGCGATGCTCCACTGATGCCCTTTCCCGATGGAAATACATATAACTATAATGTAATGGATGCATGATGGATGGCTGGCGCCGCACTACTGACTAAGCAGGCAATAAATTTTCCAGACCCCAGCGCTATCAACAGATGATGATCAGGTGTAATTCGATCGGTTATAAATAGGCTCGCGTAACATCGCAAAACAATCTGCGCTGTTCGATGCCCCTAATCAGGCGGCAACATCAACCGGATTATGGGTGCAGAGAGCCCCTTATGGAATCCCATTACCCAATCGCAGGCCCTCTAATGAGGGGAAGACATCAAGCGAATTAAATTCAGATCATTTTTCCAACCAGCGAGTGCAGTGTGCAGGCGGCTACTGGCTAATGCCCAAAGCTCTCGTGCAATCGCGAAAATGTAGGGAATTAAGTCAGTCAGTGACTGTGTGTAACAGTTAACTGAATTTGCTCTCCGAGTTGCACAATCGTTGGGGAGGAGGAAAGGCTGTGGGAAATCGAGGAGGCGGGGCAAAGCTGCGGAAAAAGGGGATCAGACGAAAGTCTTACTCAATCCCAGCTTGCCGCTGCAGTCTGGGGCAAAAAGTAAAACTCAGTTTGAATGCAGCGCAACTAATTAGTTTTGAGGCTGCCTTTCTTGCTGCTGTAATCGCAGTGGGCCACAAGACGGCGACAATTTTCCCACTGAATTTTCACTTTTTTCCTTACCCGGTTTTCCTTCCATCGCTCGCTGCGCCGGGCTACGTGCCCGGCCAAAGAAATCAAAGAAAAACCCGAGTCGAACAAAAGAATTTATGAGCTACGAAAAACTCTTGGCCTCGCACTCGGTGGGAAATAAAGGGAAGTGGGAGGGAGTGCCAGCTTTTCTATCTTTGTTATTTTTCCCATCGGCATTCGTTGTTCTTTCCAAATAAAATTTCCATAAAACGAAAACCGTAATTTAAAAATATTTAAATTGTTTTTTGTTTTTTTTCGGGCCGGATAAAGCTTAGTGCCAGATATATTTTCATTCAGCTTGTCTGCAAGGTCTCAATTAATTCATTCTTGGCATTCCAAATAAATGATTTACGCCACAGCACCGTAGTTGTTCCAACTGAGAGTCGTAAGATTTATGTTTTGATAAATGAACTATGGTTTGGTTACAAGAATCTAAGATAAAGCATTGTTTCTTGCAAATCTAACAAAGCTAGAAAAATGGTTTAATTCATGTAAATTTATGGTCTCATAAAGTAACTGACAAAGTTGCTTTTAAATTACATTTTCAGTTAGTTGTAAGATTTAAAAACACTCAAATGATTGGTACTTGAATTTTTAAACTGTATTCTCTTGGAAAGAATAGTTCCAAGTGCGATCTGTATCTAGTTTTCGGCTTATAAGCCATGGGAAAATAAATCTATAGTTTAATTACCATTAAAATATGATAATTTAAGAAAGGTTTTACAGTTTGTTCACCAGAAAACTAAATGCTCTTAAAACGATTTATTCATCAACAACCTTATCTTGACAAACCAATTAGCTGATTAATTATTTGTGCTAACTTTCCTTTTTAATGGTTCCTATAAAGTGGTCTTCTGAATAATCGGCAATTAAACTAAGTAAAGTTACGACTTTCTTATGACATCATTATGGTGTGTAAGCACTGCCCAACTTTAACAAGAAACTCAATTAACTATATAATCTAGTATAGAGTATTATATCAGAGATCAGGAAATCAGAGTGCAGAATTATAACAAATCAAAGTAATCGATGACCCTGCCACAAAGGGTATCGAATGGATGCCAAGTGCTTTTTACGATTATATTTTATTTGGATTTTATTTGCCACTGCCTTTGCATGCTTAAATTCAAAATCATGGCCATGGCTCCTAGCATGCGATTTCACGTTTTCTGATTGTTTTCTTCGATTTTTGGTCTTTTAGCCACACACACACACAATCACATACACTTCGAACGAGAGACACGCAAATAAATAAATAAACATGGCTGAATAAATGAATATTAAATGGCCAAAAGCTTTGACCGAAAACCAAAAAAAAAAAAGAGAAAAAAAGGCAAATAAACACAAGTAATAATGGAACGAGAATAAACAAATGAATGCTCGCCAAAAAGTGATATTCGATACGTAAATGGTAGAAAATGTTTAAATGTTTGTGTTTGTTTGCCTTATCAATTTGCCATGATAGTGTGTGTGTGTGTGTGTTGGCATTTGTTTATTTTGTCGGAGGGGCAACGAAATTAAAGTCTAAGCCTGCAACAGGCAACACAGCCAAAAGAAATTTGAACAACGGCCACAAAACTTGAATTGAAATAAAGCAGAAGATTGAAATACTCTTGCAGTAAAGATACACCTCAAAGAACAAGTATCTGTGAGTGATTCTGTATCTGTGAGTGATTCTGTATCCCATTATTATAACAAATAAGTGAAAGTATACATAATTTGATAATAGTTTAATAAATTATATTTTATAATTATTTGTATAATTGCCTGACATTTACAAGACTCAAAAACAAGTTAGTACAAATTTATTAACCAAATTTATTCACTCAAACACTGTAATTATAAGCCAGAAATATAAATAAATCCGTAAGTTGCAGATACTCTCTGAAAGGGTAACCAGAAATAAAATAAAAAAGTCGCTGCCGTCGTCATCGAGCAAATATTTTAAAGCTTGAATTGAAACTTGAGGCTTGAGGTTTATTTTTCTAATACTCTTGCCGCCCACGTACAGCGCACAGCAACAACAACAACACCAAAAGATACATCAGCTAAGAGATACTTTTACAGACGCACACACACACACACACAAGCGAACAGTGAGAGCGGCAAAACCGCGAGAGCGGAAGCAACAACTTCGACAGCATAGAAGTGTGCGAGGGGGGAGGAGGCGATCGGTGGAGCTGCTGGAGGGGGCGTGACAGCGAAGGGGCGGAAGGGCGCAAAAAGGGGGAAGCGACAAAGAAGGGAGTGACAAGCTTTTGCGGTTTTTAGTTACACCAACCTCAACTTGTTTGCCAGTACAGTGGGACGAATTCGAAAATTAATAAAGAATCTATTATTAAATAATTATCATAGAAGAAAGCAATAAATAAAATTAATATTTATCTAGTATAAAAGTATTAAAATTAAACCGTAGATATCATTTGGAAGAAAATCCTATAGGGACTATTTATTGAATATTGCACAACAAATAATTCAAATGTAAAAACTGTATGTTTAGAATTTAAAACCTTACAAAATACTTCTTTGAAAATAATAAATATTTAAAGTCTTATTAGACATTAAACATTGTATTAATTATTTAAACCCAATTTAATATCTTTGTTTTGAACTTGTTATAGACTCTTTAATAAGTATAGCTTCAGTGGCAAGTATATTATTATTAACCAATGGAATGTATAATTATTCCTGAATGCAATATATTTATTAGGGCCACAAAAATTATATACTTTTTGATTGGCAAATTATATAGAAGCCAATGTAATAACAATTACAGATTAGAAGCGGCTGGCCGATGACCCACTGTGCCCGCGATGACGGTGTCTTTTGCCTTACGCTATTGTCATTTACTTTGTGGCAAGCAATTACATGCGACAAGCCAAGCGGCAGTTGTGTGTTGTTGTTCTTGTTGCTATAGCTGTTGCTGCTGTTGATATTTGATGTTTGCAGCTTATGGGTTTTCTGTAGGCGTGGCCCAGTTTATTGTTGCCGTCGTAGTTTGCCACATTTGGCCGGGACAATTTATGTCAAGCCGACTTCTTTTTTTTCTGTTATTTTGGCCTCTGCGCGAAAACATGCGTAAAAGTAGCTGCGAAAAGACAGCCCCACTGTCCTGCCTGTGCTCCTTCCTGCCCCTAATCCTTCCCCTTAGTTCTAACGCTTGCTGAAATTAAAATGCCAGCCAACAAACATGCACAAACTTTTTTTTTTTTTTTGTACGTCAAAGGGGTGTGTGTTAGGGTGGCTCGAAATTTACATAAGCCCATGTTTCTCTAACAGATAAAGTCAACAAAAAATTTGGTATCTTTGTTGTAACATTCTATTATTGAACAAAACGAACGACCATCATAATCGTTGTTTACCTCATAAAAGTCAGCATTAAGCGTCAGCGTTTGTTAACCTGAGCTAATAACTTTAATTGACACCTAAAGTTGATGGAGAATATGGAGCTACTTAAGTTTACTACCACACTTTGACTTTAGGTACGTTCTTGTTAACACATTAAACATTATAGATTATATAGTATTAAATACTAAGGAATTTTAGGTGCAATATTTAAAGTGGTAAAAGTTACTTGTATAGTAAATTATTTTGACTGTCTTATACAGTCTCAGTATTCTGGTAGTTTTTGAAATACTCTAAAATATCTAATTTGGATTTAAAAGCTTTATAAATTGTAAGTGTGTAAGCGAATTCAGTTCCCAAATAACAAAATTTTTTCATTTATCAGTAACTCAAAAGGAAACTGATAGAAATATTGAATTGAATTGAATAACCGACTAATAAATTACATATGGTATAATCCATATGTATGTACATACATACATATATTAATCCTTTAAGATTTGAGTTTAATCTCAGGATGAAATACGAAAAGTTATGATACCTAAAGGACAAAGCCTGGTTCAAAGTATGCAAAGTCCCTTTAAACAATTATTCCCAAATGTGGAGTCTGTGGTCCACTCAAATCGTACCACCCTATTATGTGTGGGCGTGAGCATGAGGGGTGAAGAAAGGAGGAGAGAGACAGAGATGGCCTGCGTTTAACAGCAGCGTTGACAGCCGCATTGAGCGCTTGGCATCTGTCAAACGTGTCATACGCAAAATAGCTTAACTGTCATAAAAACAACAAGTGCGTCAGGCAGCGGAGATCGTAAAACGCTTTATTGCGAACCCCTGATGGGCAGGAGTGGTGGGGTAATGGGGCGGAGGGGACAGAGGGGGTGTAACACACATGGCAAATGTGCGGCGCCGTTTATGTCTCACAAATGGGAGCAAACGGGACAGACTGATGGGGGAGAGCGAAAGGTAAACACTCGAAAATCCCATTGATGAGAAATTCCATTCGGGGGCTGTGTTTTGATTGTCATAATGTTTATGTTTTATGTTCCAAACGATTTATTTGAATTATTAACTTTACATCTGTAAAGAGGAAATTCTTAAGCGGATTCGATCATTAGAGTTTATTTTAAAAATAAATACATATTTAAAAAAAAAACTACAATTTCCAATAAAAGCAGAAAAACACTTGCAGAACGGGAAAGATATTCGAAGTATGAATCAATTGCGGCTTCAAGAACAAGTCCAGGTATAGAAAAATCCCTATACGGATACATAATATTAATTGTTTTATTTAAGAAGCTGCCAACATGGTAAATATAAAGCATTAAACCTTCTTAACTCAGTATTAATGCTTTATATTTAGCATTTCGACTTCTTTTTCGCTTCCTAAATGTTTATTCATTCTTGTTTATCTGATTTATTTATTAACTATCCTTTGCTCTCCCACGGCTAGCTTCTCTCTATCTATCCCCCACTCTCTTTCATTCTCTCACTCCTCTCCCCGCTTCTTTCTCTTCTGCGACTCCCTGGTCAAAACGCCAACGCCTCGCACACATACACACACTCGTATAGTTTTTGCCCCATTCACATGCACTCTTGTCTGTGTGTGTGTGTGTGTGGTAGAGCGCTGCGGTTTTAATAATAGCACACACACACACACATTATAAAAGCTCCCGCTGGAGCAGAGAAATGTTGCAGTAAAAACTTCAACGCCCGCACTTCTGGCAAATATCAAAAAACAGCAAGCAGGAATCACAAAAGCAAATACAAAACTTTCTTACCAACACAGACGCACGCACACACATTCCCTTTGCCTGGGCGGGCGAAAAGGGCGGCGGGCGGCGGGCGGAAGAGAGAGAGAGAGAGAGAGAGAGAGTGGGAGGAACTGCCACAATAATACTCTTGTTGTCTGCGGCAACAGTTATGAGCGGCGCGGGAAAGAGAGGGAGATGAAAAAAATAACAGGAAGTTTGTTGATTTTTTCCTTCTTTTCAATTAACACAAACGGCAGCGGGAATGAGAAAGAGAGAGGCAGGGGAGCAAAGAGAAAAGAAGAGAACACCTCTGTGGGAATTCTACAATTTATGGTTTATGGTTTTTTTTTTGCATAAACAAATGCTTATACAACAGCGCAATTTTTGTTTATTAAAGATAATTTCTGCCTTTACATTGCCCTGTTTTTGGTACCCGGCCTTTTCTTAGTTTTATTCTGAATTTTATCACATATACACTAATATTTTTTAAGATATACAAAAATGTGTCAGTTTCATATTAAAACTTTGAACTTTCAGTTAATCACGTTTTTTTAGTTTCAGTTTTTGCTCATGTGTATACATTTATTATTACTATGAACTTTTGTTTACTTCCCTTGCCAATTGTTTATTTATTTTTGCACGATAAAAAGCCAACAAAACACACACGCATAAGCAATTCACACGCACACCAATTCATATTTACCGTACCTCTCACAACAACAATTAGTTTTTCACCAAAATGCACTGGACGTCGCTGCCGCTGTCACCGCTCTGCTGCTGCGCTGCTCACTCCGCAGCCGACACTTTTGTTGCCTTTGTATTTGCAAACACACGAAAACACACAGGGAGACACACAATCACAGACACCGGCGCCGACCGCCTTATTTTTTTTTTTCAAACAAACTCAATTCCGCTAAACACACGCCGCGCCGTCGTAATTCGTGTTTTTTGTTTTTATTTTTAACATATCCCGCACTGGACCGTCGCGCTCGAAATTTTGTATATCATTTATTTTTTAGTCCCTGTTCAGTTTTTAAGTTTTTTCTCGTTTCCCAGCGGCAGATGGCTCTTATTATGTTTTTGGCTGGGAACACTTTTTCAATCAAACTAAATTCCGCTAAACACTCGTCGTCGTAGTTCGTTTTTATTTTTCGTTTTTATTTTGAAGTTTTAACATCCCGCCTTCGACCGTCGCGTAAAAATTTTTTTTGAAAATGACAAAAGTCGGTGGTATTTATAGACGAAAAATATATATAAAAATTGCTGTTAGTTAACATTTTACATCTCTCACGTCTAGACAACCATTTTACTCGCTTACAGATACATGGGGTAGAATTCTCGCCTTTGGGGTAGAATTCTCCTACATGGGGTCGAATTCTCATGTAGGATGTCAAACTTATTAACAGATCTGCTCTCTGACAGACAGAAAGAGCGTAACTTTACATAATTCTCTCTCCTTGGCTGTCAGGTGAGCGTAACTTAACAGAATTTTCTCTCGTTGGGTGTCGGGTGAGCTTAAATTAACAGAATTCTCTCTCGTTGAGTGTTGGGTGAGCGTAACTTAACAGAATCTCTCTCGTTACTTGTCGTTGGCTTATGAAAGCTTATGGCCTTAAAAAGCCCAAATTAAAAGTAATAGCTGTTAATATAATTGAAATTTTGAAGTTCATTTTAATAATTAATAATTAATAATTAATATACCCGTGCTAATATTTAAATTCTACATGTTACATGTGTACACAACAATTTTACACGGTTACAGCGTGAATGTAGCTTTTTTACCTTCTTGAATGTTTTGGGTTGGGTTTTAGCTGGTTTGGGTCTTAGCTAAGTGCAGGCACACACCATTTGCCATTAAAGGGGAAACCCAAAATTTAAAAATTCCTAAAAGAAGGTAATAAACAAATAGAAATAGCTTAATTAATCAAAAATTTCGACAAATTTAACATCTTTTTTAACTAATTAGGTACAGGAATCTTTATACTTTATTTAAGATATCGAGTTAACAATTAGCGATGTCAGTAGCACTTCTTATTGCACCAGTCCCAAATGCATCCATCGTTCGGGTTGCAGCCAAACTCCCCCGGATAGATTTCGCAAAAGTCTTGGGTATTCATAAAGCCACAAAAGCCATTGGGACAGAAATAGCTATAGCAGCCCGGCGAGCATTTGTCCCGGAGATGATCCTTGCAACCGGAGCAATCCAGCACATCTATAGGGATATATAGGTATATTTTGTTAACTCCGTTTTAACTTTTTAAACTAAATTAGTTAAAACTCACCGCTTTCCTTGCAGTCGGCCGTGCTGCAGCCCACCAGCGGCGGATTGGGCGGCATTACCACCATCTTTCGGTTCAGGTGCTCGGTCTCAACCACCTGCGGCGGCTTGAGATAAATCACACTTGAGGTGCAGACCCGCGGATCGCATAGCTTGTAGTCCTTGCTGGAGCACACCCAGTTGGGGGAGTAGTTGATGCAGATGCGGGGGCTCTTTACCACACAGCAGCCCGACGGCGGGCGGCTGCCCGGGAAGGCCTCCTCTTCTCGCTCCGTGGTGGTGGGCACCAAACTGGGATATATCCAAGGCCGCCTCGTACTCGTCTTCACAATTGCGTCTTCGGGAATCGACGGTGGCGTTGCCTCGTAGCTGCTGTCCGTGTCCGGATTGTACGGAGCGGGTGTTACATACTCGACCCGGTTTATATTCTCGCTGGTTACATTGTACCTATGCTCGTTGTGGACCACATTGCCGATCTCCAGGATGGTGGTAATATAGCCGGGCTCCTGGCACCGTCGACCGTGCCATACGGTGCCCGGCGGACAGGCCGGCGATATGCAGCGTCCGGCATAATATTCGCCCTCAGAGCAAACAATTTTGCGACACTGCTCCTCGTAGAAAATCGAATCTGGTGGACAGCGGACATATTCCACAGGAGGCGGAAGCGGAATTTCCTCAGTGGTAGTTGTTGTTGTTGTTGGTTCTGTTGTTGTAGTAGTTGTTGTTGGTTCTGTTGTTGTAGTTGTAGTTGTTGGTTCGGTTGTTGTAGTAGTTGTTGTGGGTTCTGTTGTTGTAGTAGTTGTTGTGGGTTCCGTTGTTGTCGTAGTTGTTGTGGGTTCTGTTGTTGTAGTAGTTGTTGTGGGTTCTGTTGTTGTAGTCGTTGTTGTGGGATCTGTTGTTGTAGTAGTAGTTGTTGTTGTCGACGCGAAAGGACAAGGCACTGGATGCGTCGGATGGCACAATCCATCAACATTTAGGAAATATTCTGTAATATAAAATAGTCAAAAAATACATATTAATATAGAATTTAAATCATAAATAGCTGAAAACTTTCTTTGAAATGTTAAAAGTCTAACTTAACTGAAATATTTGTAACAATAAATTTATAATTTATATATTTTTAATGCTTACCATCAGGACACTTTGTACTTCCTTGGGGATAGCAATTACCATTTTTGTGTAGGTACTGGCCTAAATAACAAACAAAACAAAAGTTTATTTATAGTTCGGCTCTTATTTCATTTATAATCTTACCAGTTTCACACTTTGCATAACAATTGCCATCCTGGTTTAAGTTATACCCTGCAAAATGTTAAATATATATTAAAATTAAAAATATATATTCTCTGTGAACTGAGATTAAGAACTTTTTAGCCTTACCAGGGGGACATTGATTAGTCTGTGGGTAGCAATTTCCATCTGTGTTCAAAAAGTATCCTAGAAAGCAATAGTATGTATATTGTTATCAATTTCTCAAAAAGTGAAAATAATTGCTTACAATAAATAATTTAAGTTCAATGTTGACATTAAACTTTAGTTTTTATAGCAATGAATTAACATCTCTGATAAGAGATTCCACTTATCAAACTTTTCCCTTTATCTTCATACTTAAAGGCGCCATAATTATTGACCAACAAATTAAAAGATAAAAACTGCTTAAATAGGCACATTGAAATTGTAAACAACAGACATGGTTAGTATTTAGGCCTCCTAAAAGCTTTTAATTAATATTTTTAGTTTTTTGCTATAAGTAATGTAACTCATTCACAACACAATTTTAAGAGACTTTATATATAAATGTTTGCATTTCAAAAACGATGAAATCAATTAAACACAAATATACAAAATACCGTACTGATAATCTTGGACACTACAGAGTACGCATAATTATTTTTAGAACTCAACATTTAGTAAGCACTTTTTATAGGACTTTGAGAGAGAGCGGAAGAGACCTTACCCGTGGGACAACTAGACACGCTTTCGCACCGTCCATTGATAAACTGATAACCCGGTGGACATGATGGCTCCTAGGGAAATTGGTATTACGAATTAGGGTTCAGATATTAATGACTTTTTTTGCTGACTATTTTTTACCACGATATCTGCCAAGGAAATTCCGCAGATTAAAACGAAAACTAGACAGCCAAAGAGAGCTGATCTCTGCCAGTTCGTAGGCATACTGCTTGATTTCCGGAACAAGATCTACGGGATCTGTTCGCGATGACACTTGGAGAGAGACTAATCGAAGTGTCAATCCGGCGATGAGCTCATTGAGATGGCTCTGAATGGAAAGCATAATTGCTGGCGCCGCGATAACCTCCTCCTCCTGATCTCGATAGCGCTGAAGGTCGCCGGGCGATAGCTTCTGGTTTGGTGTGTTTGACTGGGCAGTTCCTCGTCCGCGATCAGTGTGTGCCGGGCTCAGTTCTAATCGGCATGTGTGATCGCAAAGTGCTTCCCTGGTGGCCGTTCCTCCTGCCGCTGCTAATCAGCATCACCGGGTTTCCAGTGGAGGCTAGCCAAGACTCCAGTCCGAGTCCCTGCCCAGATGGTGAGTTTATGGAATTGTACGATCCTGTTAATCCAGATATATTGATATTTTGCAGGTCAGGTCTACGTCAATGGAGTTTGCTCGGTTCCGGCCCCCGCGGTGTCCCTGTGTCCCAATGCTCCCATAAGTCCCACCTTGGTGACTCCTAGTCCTCCGACTACTTCTCTTTGTCCGAATGCTCCAATAAGTCCCACTGTTGAGGCACCAAATAATCCTCCTTGTCCCAACGCTCCCATCAGTCCCACTGTTGTGGCCCCAAGTAATCCTCCTTGTCCTAATTCTCCAGTTAATCCCACTGTTTGTACGACAACTTGTACCACAAACTGCGTCACAAACTGCCCAACACCTTGCCAAAATTGGGGTACCAGTCCCTGTTTCAATAACTGTGGCCAAAACTCACCCTGTTCTCCTTCTTGCAATAATAATTGCGGCAATCCACCTTGCCTCAACAATCCTTTCCCCAACTATCCTTATCCCAACAATCCTTATCCCAACAATCCATGTCCCAACAATCCCTCTCCCAGCAATCCTTTCCCAAACTATCCTTATCCCAACAATCCTTATCCCAACAACCCTTGTTCCAACAACCCCTCTCCCAGCAATCCTTTTCCCAACAGTCCTTACCCGAACAGTCCTTGTCCCAGCAACCCCTCTCCCAGCGATCCTTCTCCCAACGGTCCTAACCCAAACAGTCCTTGCCCTAACAGTCCCGCTCCCAGCAATCCGGATTCAAACGATCCGTCTCCCATCAATCCTGATGCAAGCACTCCCTCTCCTTGCAATCCAGGTGTAAACAACACCACTCCCCCGCCTCTACCGCCTCCACCAACCTATCCGCCACTTCCGCCCTTGCCAACCTATCCGCCACTTCCGCCCTTGCCAACCTATCCGCCACTGCCTCCCTTGCCAACCTATCCACCCTGGCCAACACCATCAACTCCACCACCGGACAATATTGCCGAGATCCGTTGTCCGGAAGGAACTATCCTGGTGAAGAACCGCTGTCGCCTACTCTACTGCGGCGGATACGGAGTCTACGCCAGCGGACATTGCACACAGGCCCGTTGTCCGCCAGGATTCGTTTGGACCGGTCACAGGTGCTCCCTCCCACAGCCCACGGAGGTGGGCAATATTCACCTGGAGAGCACCATTCACCAAGAATCTGGCAATCTGCCCCACTTGATCACGAACAATGTGAACAATATCGAAGTAAATGCCTCCATTGCCATACCGGGACAAACCTCCGAGGAGGATGAAGAGGAGGTGGAAGTGGTGGTGCCACAGCCACCAACGGGGCCCTGCTGCCAAGTGGTGGCTCCCCGAACCTGCACCGCCCAGTCGGATCAGACATACAGATGCTACAGCCGGAGCCAGCAGCAGTGCGGCACCTTCTGCAGTGCCAACCGCGTGGTGCTCGTACCGATGGTCGTCTCTACTTGGATGACGCAGTCCAACAACCAGATGATGGTCATACCGCCCAACTGGGCGGGTCAGAGTTGCCAGTCCACCGGCGGAGTCTGCCAGCAGGCAAACAGTGAGCTATTACGCTTCTGAACACTTCTGAATTTTCGGCCTGATATGTGCGATTTCCTTTCACAGATTTCTACGATTGCAGTGGTTGTGCCGCAGGTGACTCCCTCACCTGCTCCTCGTACTGTTACTCATACAGATGCAGCAGCCATAATTGCGCCTTTTATGACCAGGCCCAATACTGCGCCCAATATCCCGGCCAAATCGGTTGCCGACCCTCGGAAGGATGGTTCCCGACAGCGTGAACGAAGGCTTGTCATATAAAAATATATATTTTGCTTTTACTGAATCAGAGTGTTTCAACAAATTCAGTTAATAAATATAATGCCTATCATAATTTACCTATGTGTTTAATTATATAACAGTATTTTATTAGTTTTATTTTAGAAAAAATTTCAAAGAACAAACAGTGGGTTTTGCTGTTGTATTTTTTCAAGTTGGTGACAATATGGTGCTTTTGTTGGTGAATTGCTGTAATTGTTTATATTTTTGTTGTTGCAGAGAATAGTATTACCTTCTGGTTAATAGGTAAATTAACATAGTTGGATCTGTTGTTGTTGATGTTGGTGACTATTTCCTTGTGTTTTTGGTGAATGGCAGTCGTGGTTGTTAGCTCTGTTGTTGAACCAAAAGGACATGGCACAGGATTTCTGGTATGAGAAATTTCCTCAGCGTTCATAATTTATTTTGTAATCGTTTATATACACTTAAGTTTCTGGCCACTCAACCCTTTAGGGGCTGGGACATCACACTGTTTACTTGTTTAAAGTCAATGGAACACGTAAGTTGTCATACTATTTGACGTCACAGGGCAATGTGCTGATATAAGGCGGTGCGTCACTTTCAAACATTCCCTAGATACATCAACTCGAGCTAAAACTTCAGGAAAGCGGATGTTCTTGTATATTTGAATATTCTATTTCATGGGATGCCCCATATTTGTTGCCAATTTTACATAAACTCTAAAAATAGACTCAATTGCAAAAATCCTTATCGCAGGTTTAATGGCGATAATCATTTGACAGCATGGTGGAACTGCGAGACTTCAAATGACTCGATCCCACATTGAGTGAAAGCTTTGGCAGTAATCAATTTATTGATAGTGCTATCGGGTGTTATCTTCAAGGGTAGGCGGCGGGTTGGTGGAGGGCTTGTGGGTGCCGATACCGCACAACCACTGCAGTTGAGACTCCACTTTTCGCATCAGCGGACGTACATAAAACCGAGGCGAATCGAAGAACCGCAAAGCCGCCAAACACTCGATAATGCCGCATTCCAAGGTGAGTAATGAAAAACGGGCGACGGGATCATCAGTGTCCCGGAATTTGGCGCCGTTTTAAAGCTAAATTGAAATTGGTAGAAGGCCAACCAAGCATATTTTGGCGATTGGAGGCGATAGTGGCAAAAGCGTTGCCCCGAAAAATTCCAATTCTATTTTCTTTTTTTCTCGCCATTTCGTTATCAAGTGCTCGTTATGAAATTTTTGTGATTGGCAGATGGTAGCCAATTTAATGGGCCTATTAATAATGAAGATAAGATCACATATTTCTCGGCTTACGGTTACCCAAAGATGTAATAGTCATGACAAAATAACTGTCTGAAAATTAGCTTAAATAGTTTATTTAATTTGGGGAGATATTAATAACATATATATTATATTTTTGGCAAACATTAAAAGCTCGCCGATAGGAAGTATCATATTTTATCATATTTAAGTGGCACCTACCATATACGTATTATAGGAAGTATAACCTCAATCAAAATTGACACTCTAATTTGTACATATATTTTTTTTAATTCAACAAAATGTCTTTTCTTGAATTGTTCGTATTTAATTTAATAATTCACAACAATTGTGATTATATAAATTTATGTTTATAATTAAGTAAACTAATAAATGTTGAAAGAAATTAAGTATTGATCCAGCTCTAATTGGAGCCTCAGGTTACCTGCAAGTCGTATTTAAAAATGATACAAGTTGTATAAGTTGTTTTTAATAAAAAGTATTTATAGGGTATATAAACTTGAGTCAGGAGCTTGAAACGATATGATGGAGTCATTTCCGACCCAATAAATCATATATATTCTTAATCAGCATCACCAATCGAGTCGATCTAGCCATCTTTTGAAGGAAACAAATTTTTACCAATTTTTTCAAGGGGTCACATCGTTAAAATTTTCGAAAATATATAAAACTGTTTAATTTTTTGTAATTTTAAGTTAAGTATGCAGATTTATTAACCTAATAAAAACTAAAATAGGACAGCTTTCCGAATTAGAATTAATGCTCTTTTGGCTTAGTTATAAGTTTTTAAAACATTGATTTGTCGCCAAAATTGTCATATAAAAATATGATTAAATAAGAATTATTATTTTAAAGTTAGTTATGATCGATTTTCGATTCGATCCTAAAGTACAATAGCAAACTGCAATTGTATACAAACTTCAGATCCCCGAAGTTAGTTCCCTTTCTTGTTTAAAACATTTTTATTAAAATACTAAACTTTATTTTTTTTTCAATATTTTGCCACAAACAAAATTATGTAAATGAAGGAAAGTCCTTCACAATTTACTTCCTACTATATTTATGTAGATATACACGAATAATTGTACTTGCACATTTCCCAGCTCCACTTGCCTGCGGTGGTTGGCCTCCTCTTGGTGCTGACCTTTGGCACCACCACCACCACCGCCCTGCCATCCGCCGACACTCTGAACAACAAAACGATTGTGGTGCATACGCCGCTCCAGAACTACGATCAGCCCACCATCCGGGACTACGAGGAATGCCAGGCGAACCGGGACCAGTGTCTGAGCGTGTGTGGCGAGGATGTCTCCTGCATCGAGGAGTGTCCCGTGTGCCCGGAATTGTACGAGAAGCCGCTGATGGTTCAGGGCGTGAATGACACGGATGTGGTGGCACCACCACAGAGTCCCATGAACACCACCAACATCATTAGGCTGACGAACGAGATCAACAACATCATCGAGCACCAAATCCAAAACCGCAACCAGGTCAATGTCCAGGTGCAGCAGAATGTCTCCCAGGTGGGCGGACGCTTCGGACTGGGCTACAGTGACCTGGGCTCCTGCTGCTATGTGGTGCGTCTGGATCGGGCGTGCGAGAAGAAGGGTTCGGAGGGATGTCGCGAGAAAAGCCGCCAGCGGGTCTGCGGGGAGAAGTGCCAGGCGAGGGTGATGTTGGCCAAGCTGGTCGTCCAGTGTGAGGCTGAGAACCCCGACAACTGCCACGAGACCATTGAATATGTGCCCCGGCGGCGGAGAGGCCACTCGAGAAAGCACAGCGAACCGTGTCAGTACTTCGGCAACAATTGGCCCTACTTCACGTGTGGCCAAGTCCAGGGACAAGGCCAAGGCCAGGAGGCTTCTGACACTCCCAGAGTGAAGCGCAGCGTTTGCCAGCAGTGCCTCAATATGCCCTACGGATACATCCTGCAAAACGGCCTGCCCGCTCAGTGTGCCGGCTGCTTCCAGGGATTCGGAGCTCCAATGATGCCAGTGTATAGTCTTCCTTACATATACAATCCCTACATGCCATCTTTCCCAGGCTATGGTGGTAACTTCCCAGGCCACCCAGGCAACATTGCAAACCAGAATGGAAATGACAACGGCGTCTCGGGATCAGGAGACGATGGTTTTGTTGTCTGCGATGATGATGACATAGAAAAATGTCTGAATGATAAATATGGCTCACTGGAAATGGCACCTGAGAAGCCCAAGGAGGATCCGGACTATAATGTCGAAGCTCAGCGCCGCAGGAGACGGCAAAGTGGCCGTCACTTTGTGCGATCGATTTACAGCAAACGAAACCACAAGGATAACTGATCCGATTCCTGATATATGTACATACATATCTACGAACTCTTAAGATTTTCTGTGAAATTAAATTTAGATACATTTTACTAAACTACCATTGAACTCGCCATTTGTTTATAGAACTATTTCCAATAAAGAACTATACTCAAGCGGTTTGCGCCGCTTGAATTCCTAAGCATTGAATTTTAATTAGAGAAATTAGGGAAGTGTCGACTAAAGCTTTAAATATGTGGAAATAAAATTATTTAATTTACAGGCAGGAGCAAAATAAAGTTAGCTTATCCTTCCTTCTGTTTATATTTAACTACCGATAAGAGTGTACTTTAAATAACGATTTATTTGATAGGCAGGGTGAGGTGGAGCAGGTTTACAGGGCGTGGGAGACCTCGTCGCTCTCCTTATAGACTAAACAACGTTCAATAAAATCTTTCCTTTTAGTGTATAATAATAGTACATAATAATTTGATTTGATGTGTGAAACAATTTGTTCTGGCATTTTCGGTTACAGGTAGATAGTTTCGTAGGCTTGTTTCTTTCTGGCTGAAGGAGGCTCCCACCCGATCGCCACCCCCTCCTCTCTCGATGAACAGTGGTTGGAACGACGACTACTAGAACTTATGGTAATATTGCGCGTGTGTTGGTTTTAGTTGGTTTTTCCTTTTGTTCGCTACAATTTGAATGGTCTGCCTGGTGCCGCAGACCTACTTGATGCCAAGTTCCTTGAGTTCAGTTTCCTCGTCGACAGAGTCCTCATCATCTGAGCCATGCACCGATGGAGCCGGGGTGGTGTGACCTGGTAATAAAATAAGGTTTATTAGACGCTGCAATGCACAATTGTTCAGTATAATTTGTGAGTTAAATGCATTTCATGAATTTTTAAAATTTCTATAAAGGCTGCCAAGTCATGTTTCAAATAAAACTTGTCTAAAAGTATACAACAAAGTGTTTTCAGTTACTTATCAGCCAGCATACAGTATATACACAAATGAATTCTAGTTACATATATAATGAGAAATCAAATACATATTTGTTTACTTTTAGAACCGAAACACATGCACTTTTATTTCGAGAATAGAAACAACAATTTTTAGGAAGATTCTGTTCATGTTGTGTGTTTCTTGGGAATGTGAAAAAATGGATTTATTTATAATTTACAATCAACTAATTAAGGAAGGATTGTGAAAATGCATAATTCAAAAGATTTACTGGCAAATCGCCCTACTCTCCATTGCACTTACGCGAAGAGGTGGGGCTTGGCGGTTCGCTATGGGGTCGCGAGAAGATCAAATTGTTGCGCGATCCATACAGCGACAGCTCATCCACATAGTCCGGATACACAGCCTGCAGGGCCTTAACCCTGGCCTGCCTGTAGTACTGCAAGTAACAATTAATATATAGAATAAGTTTACACAGCTAAATATGAATTGTTTGTATTATACTAACAATGCCCAGGGTGCGCCAGTCGAGCAAGTCGCTGAGTCGCTCCGTGCGATTGCGCTGAATGATGCGCTGACGGCGATTGAGGCGCGAGAACTCCATCATGAAGCTGGACAGCTGCTGGACACTGTTCTCCAATCCAATGTAGCGACGATCCACGATGTAGATGCCGTAGGACTTGGGATCGCTGATGTGCTCCTGCATGAAGCAACCGAATCCGGACAGATTGGTGGTCACACTGGGAATACCCATCACCGTGCACTCGGCGGGAGTATATCCCCAGGGCTCGTAGTATGAGGGGAAAACACCCAAGTGGCAGCCTCGGACAAACTCCTCGTAGTCAATGCCAAACAGGGGGTTCGTCGAGGTAAGGAACTCCGGATGGAAGACCATTTTCACGCGATCGTGCACCGAGTTGAACAGATGACAGCGTCGGATGGAGGCCAAGACCGGATCATTCCAATCATCGGCCACATTGTGTGTGGTAACCGGTGGCATCGAGTCACGTTGCATGGCAAACATGCAGCGCTTGATCTTCACCAGATCGTCCTTCTGCAGCAGATCATCGGGATTGGGAATATTGCCCTTGAGGCAAGTGTCGAACATCCGCTTGCCCACCGCCTGCTGAACGTTGTTGATCGTGTCGCGAAGCTGCTTGATCACAGCATGTCCGCGCAACGAGTCCACATTGAAGTTGTTCGTCTTGGTTGGGAAGATCAGGAAAGCCACCACCGTGGTATCGGGCTTTTCGTGCTTCAGCATGGCATTTAACCGAGCCAGTGACTCGATAAAGATGTCAGCTCCCTTATTACCAAACTCGTAACGGCCGGCGATGAAGAAGTACAGGGTCTTGTCCAAGTCGAAGTCCATGTGGCTATCGGTAAAGGGGGAGAAAGGGAAATGCTTTACTATACGGGCATACATTTAACGCAAGTATAAACTAAGCACACTATTAAATAGAACACAATCTATGTATATCTAATGGGTTCCCTCTAATTCTGATACCACACTTGTAAACAGGAAGTTTACTCTGCTATCACAGAATTCAGTTAATGGTGTGAGCTTATAGTATATATAGTTTCCATGCTATTAAATTTCATTTTATGATTACATTCACTTTAAATGCAAAATCATACATGTAATCATGCCTTTAGATTACAGATTGTCATGTTTTGAATCGATCGATTAACCTTAATTCAAGGGTGAACATTCTACATTAAAGATTGACCACATTTCCGCATATGATTTATGTAATCTCTTCTCTAATTCGTTTGCTAACATTAAGATTGAATCTCATAGATCAACAAAAAGAAAAAACTACTTAATATCCTTCAACTCACCCGTAGAAATGTCCTCGAACGAATTCGTTGATTTTCTCCTTGGCGACGGCATGCAAGTTCTGGAACTCATGAATGGCAGAGAACTTCTTGACATTCAAACCATTGGGCGTGATTATGTCCGGCTTCCGCTTGAGCAGATGCTCCGCCTCGTAGCCCGTAATCTCCGAGACGGTGGTGAACACATGGGCCAAGTGGGTGGCACCGCGCTCCAGACAATAGCGATGGTAGATCTGACGCTTGCCCGCCTCCTCGTCCACCGCAAACTTATCCAGATTGTTGTAGAAATCGGTATTGCCGGCACACAAATAACGTCCCAACAAGGTGGCATGGGTGGTGAACACAGTGGCGATCTCCACCAGGCGAGTACGGAGAACAATTAGGGCCACACCAGCCTGCCACTCGTGGAAATGGGCCACAATTCTGGGGGCACTGAGCTCATTGTTCTGCGAATAGGTCACGGCGAAGTTACGGAACTCCTCCAGGAACTCGGCAATCATGAAGCCCAGGATAATGGCATCGTTCGTCTCGATATCCAAATGAGGTATTCCAATATGGCACTTCTCCCACATCTCCGATTTGAACTGATCCAGCTTCCAGGCGGCGGACCCAATATCGAACAGGATTAGCTGGGGATTTCCATCCACCAGCCAGCGACCAGTGTGGATTTTGTAGCCACGCGACCGCAATGAGTTGACGGCATCCAAAAGGGGGTTTCCCCTTGGGAACTCCATCTCCTCCATCTCAGTTCGGGCGCAGTTCTCCTTGTAGGGACCCATCATGCACAGCTGCTCGCCCATCTCCTCGGTGGACACATAGGCCTTCGACCGGATCACCGTGTAAATGCCGCCCACCTTGTTGGCCACCTCCCATGCTACCTCGAAGTTCCAGCGGTTCTCCCGCGAGGCGATGTCGCCCCGATCAAAGTAATCCTTCAGGTCCGCCCCGGACTCCACTCTCGAAAAGCGACGATTCATCTGCAAAACGGAAATGGAGGAAACCAAATATGAATTAGTAAGGCTTATTGCTGATTGTAATTTATTTATGTTTTAATGAAGTGTTCGGACTTTTAGGGCGTAAGAGGTGTTCTCGTTGTCCTCAAAGCGATAGGACTGTTGTCGGCGCATCATCTTGATATGCTGGGGATTGGTGCAATCTAGGCGCCGCTGATCTACAGGCTGAACCTCTCCGCTGAGGCTCTCGTTGCGGACTGATAGTGTCAACTAAATTTAGCCACCGGCTTGACCCACATTACAAGCTACGATTCCTTATCAATACACTAGCACTGTGCCCAAAGATTGCATTGTTTCGCACTTGAGAAAATGATTTTAAAATCAATTATAAAGTTAAGACTCATGATTCAACATTAAGCTTTAAGATCTGAATCAAACTTTTCCAAGTGTTATTAAGGAACTGAAGTGTTCCCGTTTTCTCCCAGTGCAGCGACCGCTCTTGATGTGGTCGTTGGGCTGGTCATTGTCATCACACGCCGGCTGATTCGTTGCATCATCACGCAACGAGGTGCGATCGATCCGCTATCAGGCGAATGCCATTGCATCGGTGCAGTTTACGGGCTGATAAGCCCGGAGCTGCGGGACTATGCGACAACCGGCCCTGCTTCTGTCCTGTCCCTGACACTCGGTCGCCGGTACATGCATTTATGTACGTGACATGCGCCATATGCCATATAGTCTATATAAATGATCCGGACGTTGGGTCTGTCCATAAACCATTTTCAGGTTCTATTTTTGGATGTAGGAAATGGCCAACGATGAGTTGCCAATTTTATTCGCATATGTACGATGTATACAGGAAAATGTGCCAACGTTTGTTCATTAATAACGAAAAAGATTTACTGAAAAATTTAACGCCAAACGTTTAAAAATTTTAAAACAATTTGATTTTAAATGTTCAGTTTTAAAAAATAAGTTTTTAGTTAAAAAGAACGGAAAGATTTTAAATCGTGAATAAAAGTTAAAGTATACATCGGTAAACAAGAGAGCTAGATCTATATAACATTGACCACTAAAAATATTATAAATTTAAAAATTTTAATTTATTAAGTCTCCTACATAAGGAGTTAAAATTTCCTTTTAGAATAATTAATGTTTGCATTCTTTAAAAAGTAGGCAATGTTTTGATATTTAAAACCTAACAAATTGTGATTTTAATTTATTTTATTATCCCTTTTATATTTAAATTTATGTAAAAACTAAATTACATTTTTGAAAAAATATTCCGCAAATTAAAATATAACAACAATTATACTATTTTTTTTTTTAATTAAAATTTGAATATTATTAGAAATGTCAATAAATCTATTATTTAATAGTCCAGTCAATTAACGTTTATACAGTTTTCATAAGGCGAAATTTAAGTTTTTATGTGTCCAATGAACTTTTAATTGGTTTTGTTCCGAACGACCTTGACGAATAACCAATTATGGCCTGAGCCTTATAATATCTGAACACTCAAACAAACAATAGCTGTTACTAAAATCGTCATTAAATGTGTTATTTAAGCCTATGACAAAGGGCACACACCCACCTATTATCTTATCTGAGTTGTTACCATAAATTACAGTTGACTTGTCAGGACTCCTACACAGTGGGCACTATTATTGTTAACTATTTTTCGATTTACGCTTCCTTCGCGAATCAAATAATGTAGCTTTTGTTAGCTTTTCATAAAAAACATATTTGGAGGGATTTAACTTAGTAAGTACTTAGTAATTACTAAATATTGAAATAGATGGATCATCCATAATAAATTCGATGAACTTATTAGCTATCTAATCTCTGATGTTAATAATAAATTATGTTTATTTTAACACTTTGTTCAGCCTTCAATTCACTTGCAGCCGCTAGAGGGCGCCTTCAGCAATTACGGAGAAAAGAGATCTATTCAAGTGCACTTCTTTCCCTTTCTCTCTTTCTCATTTCCACACCTTTCACTCGGAACTTTGTTTGAAAACAATTAACGCAGAAATGCAAGGAAAAGTAAAAGTGATATTTAGACACTAGGGTCGAAAGTCTCTCACAATTGATGCGGCAATGTCTTCTTACACTTGATAGTTCTTATTCAATTGAGCAAGGGGAGGTGAAAATTGAGGCTCTTCGCCCCCTCTCGCTCGCACACAGACACGCGCTGCTGCAACACAACTCCAACAACAAGAAGCGGCAGCTGAGAGCCCCCAAGTGCGCCTGTGTTTGTCTGTGTGTGTGGCAGAGATATTTTTTCATTGCCAGAGCGGCGGCAGCTAAAAGTCAAATAAAGGTCAGTGGCAGTGCTGTCGCCGCGACGCCGCCGCGAGCAGAGCATTAAAAATTGTTCACCATTGTTGGTATAGTTTTGTTCTTGCGCCCCTTTTGATTATTGTTTTTTGAATTTTTTTTTTCAACCCGCTCAACAAGTTTTAAACTTGATAATTTTGTTGCTGCAGTTTCGGAGAGAGAACGAGAGCGGGAGGGAGAGCGCAAAGAATTCGCCTTTTTGTTGTAGTTGTGGCGTTTTTTGCAAGCGGCCGGCGCATTGATAACGTCGCTTATCACCGCTTTTTGTTTATGTTTCACGTTTATCACTTTTCCAGGCAGGTAGTGCGAAATCCTATGTTTATACATGTATGTGCATTCTGTATGGCGTCCGGTTGGCGCCAGTTGCAAAGTGCAACAAACACCGCTGATAACGCAATTTGTTTAAATTTCCATGTGTGTGTATGGGAGTAATTTTTGAGTATTTTAGCACGCGCGCAGGTAGTAATTATATTTCATAAAATTCACCTTAAAGCTACAGCAGTCGCTGTTGTTGGCAACACGAAACAAAACGAACAACTAAGAAGAAATTGAAAACAAAAAGAAAATTCATGGGCACACTGGGAGATGGTGATGTTGTTGTTGCAGAGTGGGAGTTTGCGCAGAGCGGGAGAGGCAAGCAGAGAGCAAAGAGGAGAGCGCAAAGGTAAACGGTGTGGCCGTGCACCGGGCGGCGTAAAATACTGATTGAAAGTAGATAAAACGAAAGGTAAATACAATAGGAAAGCGCATGAGTTGAATCCCGGGAATTCCCACCTTCATTCCTTGCGGGGCTTAAAAATGTATTGATTTAAATTTAAAATAAATTGTTTTATGCCTCTGACCCAACCAAGAGAAAAGATTTATCAACGAAATCTATTTGGTAACCACGAATTTAAATTTTAGAAAACGTTTTATTTAAAAATCAACAGAATATCGAAGCCTAATAAATTCATTAAATGGTTCAGATTTATTTATAAAGAAAAAACAATTTAATGTTATTTACTTATTTTATTTTTTCTAGATTACGAAATGATTAAGAGATAGAGCTATACAATATTCATTTAGTTAAAGCTTATCACTTAACAGAATGTCTTCTAAAAAATAAGTATTTAATAATTATCTACCTGTTCAAGGCTACAACCGGAATAATTTTAAATTAAATTTTATTTGCTTGAAAACTATATATATATAGAAAGTTATGCTGGCTTAGAGCATAAGTATTCTTTATTATTGGATTTTTCTGTTTCTGAATACGACTGAACCTAATGTTCTGTCTATAAAGGTGTGTCAAATATTAAATTAATTTACCTAAATATAACAACGCATTAACTGTGACTTACAGCTAACGTTAAATTACCCCGAGTCGGCGAAGAATTGCAAGGATCTGAACCCCAGACGAGCTTACACGCCAACACCCATTCCGGGCTCCACCCTCCAGGACTCTTCGCTATTTACACGGAGTGTCAGCGCTAAGGACTTCAGCGCGGACACTTGAAGTGGCCAGCCCGCGTCCAATCACAGAGCAAAACAATAATTGTTTACAAATTGTTAACACGCTCGGCAATAGCGGTATGTGATTGTCACTTTTGACGTGCAACGCCTCTGCCGGGAGCGTCTCCGGCAAACAGAAAACCACAAATCACGCTTGGAGCACAATGCACTCCTACACTTTCGAAATCTTTTGGTATATAGGAATCTTGTATCCCATAAAAATTAAGCTTAACTTTCAGATATGTTTTTATACTTGGTAGATATATTTTTTTTACCTGAAACAAAAATAGGTATAAAATACAGACTGTAATTAAAGATTTCCACACTTTTATATAAATTAAATAGTTCATATTTTACTGTTCACCGTAGCTCACTTTGATTTTCCTAAGTGTACCTGGTTTGCATATCCTTTGCGGGCGTGGGACATCCGGTTCGCATATAAAACCGCCAATATTCGTAAGTTCCTGGCTCAGTCGGAAGCGACTTTTATTGGCGGCGGTGACCATGTCGAGTATTATTAGTGCCTGTTCGGTTTGCGGCGATCAGAGTTCCGGGAAGCACTACGGTGTGTCCTGCTGCGATGGATGTTCCTGCTTTTTCAAGCGCAGCGTTAGACGGGGCAGCAGCTATGCCTGCATTGCCCTCGTTGGGAACTGTGTGGTGGACAAGGCGAGGAGGAACTGGTGTCCTTCCTGTCGCTTTCAGCGATGTCTAGCTGTTGGAATGAACGCCGCCGCCGTCCAGGAGGAGCGGGGTCCCCGCAACCAGCAGGTGACCCTTTACCGCGGCACCCGGAGACATCCGCCGCAGCCCCAGCCTACAGCATCCGGCACACCGCACTCGCAGGCGCTGCACTTCCAGATCCTCGCCCAGATCCTGGTCACTTGTCTGCGCCAGGCGAAGGCCAACGAGCAGTTCGCTCTGCTGGATCGCTGCCAGCAGGACGCTATCCTGCAGGTGGTGTGGAGCGAAGTCTTCGTCCTGCGAGCCTCCCACTGGTCGCTGGATATCAGCTCCATGGTGGAGGGTTGTGGCGATGACCAGCTGAAGCGTCTCATCTTTGAGGCGCAGCAGCTGAGGGCTGACGTGTTGGAACTGAACTTCCTGGAGACGCTCATCCTGTGCCGCAAGGGTAAGGATTAGATCTGTTAAATAATTAATTCTGTGCAGGAAATCCAAATAAATATTTTTGCCTTCATTGTCTAAACGGAATCCATCTCCGTTTTCAAGCTCTTTAAAATTGAATTTCTGTTTGTTTATTTAGAACTGGCTATAAATACCGAGTATGCCATGATCCTGGGAAGCCACTCGAATGCGGCCCTGGTGTCCTTGGCTCGATATACACTGCAGCAGTCAAACTATCTGCGCTTCGGACAGCTCCTTCTCGGCCTTAGACAGCTCTGCCTGCGACGCTTCGACTGCGCCTTGTCCTGCATGTTCCGCACCGTGGTCTTCGATTTATTGAAGACACTTTGAACATATTTCTAATAAATATAATAATAGTTAAGATAAGAAGCAAATCTCTACACGTATTATTAAGTGTGAAATGTTTTATGTGAGTAAAGGTCTGCCTTTACCTTTGGCTTTAACGTTTTTATACCCTTGCTTGCAAAGAAAATAATTTAACTAGATGCTATTACATACTACTATTATTCGTTTGGTCTTTAGTTTCAAGAAAGAATAATGTGTAGCTTGGTGTCGAAAGCATAATTTATGCTTTGTCAATGATTCATTAATCGTTAAAAATTAAGAATAAAAAGACATATTTATATCCTCAAACGAATTATATGCCAACCAGGAATGAGTCTACGCTTTACTATTAATTTTTATATAGGCTCAACTTGCTGTTCATCATAAACAAAAAATGGTTGCCTTTTGACGCCAATTGGCGCGAAAACAAGCTTTCGATATGTTTTAAATTTTCATGGAAACTATCGCAATAGTTTTAATCAAAAATTAGGGATACAACAAGAACAAGAATTTGTTCATTGGGGTTGTAAATTCCCTCCTCACCACTTTTCAAATGTATAAGTAACCAATAAATATATTTCCGTTACTATAAATATATTCGGAAAACAATCGATAGCCCCATCGAGGCCTTGCCATCACTAACAGAAATGCAAAAACAAAAGCTTTCACAAGCTTTTCGATTTACAAATATGTCAGATCAAGCTAAGTTGGCAACACTGACTGAAATGCAAAGACAAAAATTACAAAAAATTCGTCGCGAACGGTTGTGTCGGTAAAAATAAACCGCGTCTCGGCGAATGACGCAGACCAGAAGATTCTGCACGTTCTGCACTCGAAGATTTCCGTTGCTCTGCCAGCAACAACAAGACCCTCGCCGGATAGCAGCAGCCGCAGCAGCAAAAACACCAACGCAGGGGAGGAGGCGCGTCGCATAAAACTCAGTCGCAATTAGTGTCTAAATTCCGAATAGTTTGTAAAGAAAAGGTGAGTAAATTGATGCATAAAGAGATATGCAATGTCGCAAAGAGTTCTTACATAATGCAGCCGCCGCAGCAGCTGACTTTTATGTGCGAATTGTTGCTGTTGTCGGTGGTGGTGGTGGTGGTGATGGCGGCGAACCACCCTTCCCGCCCCTTTCCTGGTTCTATCGCAGTCTCTGGCCTCCCATGTTTTGTTTATAAACATTCAGAGGAAAGCCGCTGCTGCAGCAGAAATAAGCCAATAGTTTTTATCACAAGTAAAATACAAGGTTATCGCAGCAGCGCAACAAAAAGCCCATCCCACTTGCTCATTTGTTTTTGTACACACGCCATCATTTGCCGACAAAAAAAAGTCCGTGCTGAAAACATCAACAAATCTACACTTTTTGTATACCCTTTCATTTCGATCGGGGTTGAGAATTGGAAACGGATGAAAGCATGAGAAACCAGGAATTAAAGCTGAAGATTAAGCAATTTCAGTTATAATATCACTTTTCCGAGTCCACTTTTGTATTTAAAGCTATAAAAAAAAATGTTTTCAATGATTGTACAAATTGGGACGCTAAAGTAAAGTTTATATATTATAAATAATAATAAGATATCATATTTGGCTTTAGTATTATGTTACTGAATATATCTTACTGAATATATTTATATTTTCAATATATTTAAATCACAAAAATAACACATTTTCTGAAGAGGCCTTTTCCCCTTTTCCGATGAATCATCATCGATATCCTGAATGTATCTCAATCCAAAAAATAATCCCTTTTCGGGAGAGTCCCTCGGTTAGGTTAAAATCCCCCTTTACGATTAATCATATAAACGCAAGGGACTTTCCTATTATCACCTTATAACAATTTATTTATTATCAAAGTTTTTAAGGTCTAATTGTGAACACTGTGGAATGTTCAAACTATCATTAAATATATGAGAGAACATAACTAAAACAATAGTTGGTTTAATATCTTGCTATATCTTATGATAGCATTGGTTTAAATCAGTCTAATGATGATCAAGTAACATTTAATAACTTGTTACAGTGATAAATATAATCCCCAAACTCTAGAATCTATTGCAATTGTCTTGGATTTAGGTGATTCTCCATGAAAGAGTAATCCAGTGTTGGCGTGTCTGGTTACTTTCCAATGGTTTTGAGTCCTCGAATTCATGCCGAGAACCACCCAATCAGCAATCCTGCAGCAGCTGTTGTTGCCACTGCTCCCATTACTCTTGCGTGGGCGTTGAATATTTGTTGTTTCTGTTGTTTCTGCGTTGCTGTTATTGAATTTTCCTTCTACGGTTGGCCATCAGCTGCTCTGCTCTGCTCGGTTCTCCGTCGTCTGCGTCGTCCTGTCCCGCATCCTTTGTTTGCCGGACTCCGATTGGGGGGATGTGGGTGCAGCCGTGACCGTGACTGACAGCCCAGTAACCCCCAAAACACCTACGATGTTATTGTTATCGCATACTTTCCCAACCGCAGCACTGTGGGACATTTTGAAACTAAAAGAAAACTTTAAAATAGTTTTTAGTGCGACATTGTAAGACACAAAAGTGCACGGCATATATTATATGTACGTTTTTTAAATCTCTTTAAGCTTTAATTTCGGATTGCATTTGAAAGTAACATTTAGTTCTATATACTTAAAGGTATCCGATTTGTCTGTATAGATAAAAGTAAAATGAAAGTTCCTAAGAATAAATTATAATTAAATTCACATTGCTTTTTAGAAACGGAAATATCTTGGTTATGCCTTAACCACACAATTATTAAAATATCTGTTTATTGAAGTGAAAATGTGTGAAGGTAATCACTAAATAAGTGACGTTACAAAGAAATTTGTTGTCTGAAATTAAATTCCACCCACTGTTGGGCGTCCCAAACTCTGAGCTTGCTGCCTGAATTTCAAACGTGGCCAAGTCCTTGGCTGGAAAGATGAAGACGTATTAGGGCGGGCGATTGAGGTGGTTTTGCTGCCACTTCTGCGGTGGCTTTGTTGCTACTGCCTTGGTTATTTTATTTTATTTCGGTCTTTTTTTAATTTTAATTGCTTTGAGTTACTGTGGAAGGCCCTGGTTGCTGCAAAAACCAATGCTGTCGGCGCCGCCGTCGGATTCCCGAAAATTCCCCAACGAGTTGGGAAATGTAAAGCGAAAGCGAAACCGAAGGCAATAAATTCAGAAATGCAAATAAAATGCGAAAGTTGTTGTTGCTCCCCTCCTGTCCCCATGTATTTGATTCTATTTTTTACCCCAGCCAGTTGACAGGGGGTGTGTGTTGCGTGGGCATCCCCCCTGCCAGCTAGGCAACACAACACAATGACCTGGCTGTAAATCCCGACCTTGGCTTTTCCATAGCGACCTTTGCGCGGCTCAGTCCTTTTCTCCCAATGCCAGGAATGTCCCCCAGCCTCGGTGTCAGCGTCGTCCTCGTGTCTGGGGGCCAAGACGGATTCACTCTCCAATCCGGGTTCTGTTTCCAGCCAGCTGTTCGGACTTTCTCCCAACTGGGCGGAGGAGGTGTGGTCCTCGAAGCATTGTGACAAATTCGTACTTGTGAATCTATTCACTGTCTATGTAAATCGTAGTGCCATGGCAACGAAACGCTGGGAATTAAAAAATTATTTGCAAAACAAAACAAGGCTACTTAGAGCCAACTATCTATCTACCCGTTTCTAGCAGCTATTAGCTACAAATTAAATGTGACTAAGCTATTAAGCCATTATATCCCAATAGGTTAAAGCATTTTCAATAGAACATACAGCATACAGCAGCAAAATTAAATTAAAATATAGTAATTTTCCTGATAATAATTGATATAAACCTTTACTTATAAGCCCCTTGAACTACACTTCAATTTCCCACATAAATATAAACGAAATCTATATTTTAAGCACCATTGAATAAATTTCCGCTAGACCCGTTGATAGAGTTCGAAATAAAAGGCGAAAGTTAAAAATAAATCCGATTAGCCTGAAAGCACTCAATAACAAGTCATCACATCATGTTTCCACCAAAAACGTGATTGAATATAAAAGAAAAGAGATTAAAATATGTGTATTATGTTTCCAAAGAAATAATGATAGGGTTGAATTTCAAAAACAATGCTGCCGAAAAAGAAAACAAACTCGAAAACAAGGCAATTTAAAGAGCCTGAAAGAAGCATATCGAACACTTTGCCCCTTGTCGGGCCAAGGAAAGATCACTCGTCCATGCTTTTGATTGGGACAGATATGGGAGTGCGTATATTTGCCCAGAAAATTATGTATACGCAGCGTTTCCTCATTGAGTGGTGCTCGCTGCTGACGCAAAATAAATGAAACGCTTTTTAATATAAAAGCAAATCATTATATTTTCCCCCCAAACGTTGTGTGGCCGTTGTCGCTTCTGCGTTGTCCATTCTATGCTATTTCTGTTGTGTTTTCTAGCTTCTTTGCCTTCGATTTCATTTCATTTCATTTTTTTTTTTGCTGCCGAGTTTTTCCCGGGCTTGCCAATTGATGAATTTAGTACAGACCGCTTTCGTCAATTGGCTTGGTTTTCGACTGGAGCTCGCTGCACTTGCACTGACGTCAGGTCGGCCGGGAGGCAAAGTGCCTGCCTCTAACTCACTTAACACATCGCCGGTCCGATTGGCATATCGACTATATATGTATATATATTCAATTCGGACCGGGGGGAGCATGGGGGGCGGCTGTAAAACGTCTCAATTACCGATAATAGGCGCTGCCAAATGTTATCTTTGCGAGGGGAAAGGGGTCCCAGATGCGTCCATTTGGTGTGCGTCAGTGGGGACCAAACCTCGGCGGTGATAAGGTGCGGTCAGTGGGGACTACCGTGGCCAAGATTTACGATAGCCAGCGAGTTTTAACCGGTTGAACCTACCTCCTTGACAAACTGACGCTGGCACTAGTTAACAAATTCGAACATTTTTGAAGAGTTTAACTAAAAATTATAATATTTATAAGTGTAAACATAGTTTGCTTGCCATTCTTTTATGTTCAATGTGTCTATCAGTCTGATACTCTTCCTGGCTCTTTACATTATCTTCGATCCTCATTGTCAGCAAAGAAAACTATAGAAAACAGTTCAAAATAGTGTTATGCCATGTGTCTGTTTATAAAATAACATATTTCAAGTATATAAAATATAGAAAGATACTGAAAGTAATATTAACTGGTTTGCAGGCGTTGGTGCCTAAAATTCTCAAGTACAACATCGGTGACAATCTGTTTATTGTTTATGTAATTAGTTACCAAAATTAATAATAACACTATATAAGAATTGATAAATATATAGTATAATATTTATATAAAATAATAGAAATGCAGAAATGTACTGGTAAAAATATTTTAAAATAAGAGTAATTACCAATTAACGTTGCAACTAAAATTCTCAAGTAAATATTCGGCGAAAATATTATTAGTCAGCAAGATTAATGAAAAAACAAAATTTTCTTATTTTGAATTAATTTGATTAAATACTGCTTTTCAGATTTAGAACTTTAAAGTAAAGTTTAAGCAACTTTAAAGCTAAGCACTGTTAATAACTAAAAGTTTTAAAAGTGAATCGCAACTCAATTTGTTTTCAAATATTTATTATTAATATTAAAAAGTAGAAAGTACTCACGGCTAATTCAATGAAAGCTTTTAGTAATTAAATTTCTCCATAATTTAACTGGAATTTTAGAGAAAAAGGCAACCTACACACCCATCAAGACATCACAGAAACCAATGTAAACTAGTTCGATCTCCTCCCCCGTAAAGGCCAAATGGTTACTGACTTTCGGCAGCATATGTTGGCGATGGGCTGCTCTTAATATAAATCGCTTTTGCATAGCTAAGTTGGCCAAAACTATTTTGGTGTCAGAGCGTTGACAGGACGGGCTCACACACAGAGGCATATGTACAGATGAACACAGTTGCGAGTGACAGGCGACAAGAAAGGGGCTGGGCTCGGTCTGGGCAAGGGTCTGGGAAAACTCCTCGGAAAATCGCCCAAGGACTTTGAGTGATAACAATCCAATTTGCGAAAGTTGCAATGCGAAATGTGGAGGCTGAACTTTCACAACTCTGTGTGTGTGTGCTCCACCGAAATTTTACAATTACTAGCCGAAGGCCAGGCTTCGAAATGGCTGGAATTTTCTGCATCAAATAATTTTTTGGTAGGCCATTTCAATCGGGTAAATGGCAAAAAATCATTTCTCATTTGTTTTTAGCACAACCTATGTATTGCGGTATGTGTGCCCAACGGTGTGTGAATGATTTAATTAACAGTTCATGCCTGGAAGTGTCGGGTAATTACGAAAACCTGACATTGTCATGCAATGCCAAAGGTAAATTCAGCCAGCTCAGTGAATTCCCCGGGCTCACCGCAGCTCTAGGAGGGCCGAGTGAGTGGGAGTGCGGGATGCCGGGATGCCGGGATGCTGGGACTGCGTGGATGGATGCTAATGCCTAACCAAAGGTCGCAATATCAACAGTATCAACTATAGCTTATATGTACGCCCCTTGTGACTGGTTGGGGAGTGCGCTGGTGGTCAATGGGATTACGTTTAATGAGTCCACGAAACAAACCCACACATCAGTCCGTTCAGAGTTGGCTATTGAATTAGCCAGCGAGAGAGTAATCAGTACGAAAAAAGCATTTACAGTGCAACCAAAAGGCAAATTAAGGTTTAACTTTGGGTATAATTAATCCCTCAATTGAGTTATATGTCATATTTAAAGGTGGAATATTCTCTTGCTAATTTATTTATTTAACAAACCTTGTAGCGCTGCACCAATTTCGCTGATTCATAGCCCCAGCCTGGGCCACTTTGCATTTTTGGATGGGATGCATGGATGTGACCAATCAATGACCCGCCAATCAGTGTCATTTGTTCGAAACCAAAACCGCCAACCAACCAGGTGTAGCCCCCCTCCTAAACCTTTGTCCTGTGACCTTTGCCTGTAATTATATCTAGTCCCAGCAGCCCCAGGGAAATCCGAGTTGTTGCCGCTTCATCCGAAGCTCAATTACAAAGGTGCCGGGACAGGATAGGTGCACTCAAATTTCTGAGTTACTGAGCACCACAAAATTAGCGATAAGCTAAAACCGAAAACAAGGGAAAGTTCCAAAACTAATTAGGAATTAGAATTAGAATTTATTTCGTTCCTCGACCTTCCTTCAGCTAAAGTTACACTCTACGACTTGGCTTTGCTCCTGCGGAACTTACAATATTAGAACACCTTGGCTAGGACCTCTTGACCTTTGCCGCATATAGGAAATCCGCTTGCAGCAATGTGTGGCGACATGTGGCAATCGTTGAGATGCCACTTGCAGGCGCTTTCCCTCTCAACAGGGAAAACCGCAAGGCTTTGGAATAACTAAACCTCGCGCGTTGAGCTCGACAAACACTGGCTCAGGACCCGCAGGAGCGATTTAATTAAATTCCCAGCAGCGATGGTACACATCAATCGCAAATATTCGTGTTGAGGGAAAGTTGGAAAATGCAGCGGAAAATCAAATTAATCTTCCCCTCGTGCTATTTGCATATTCGCATTGCAACAACTGGAACAACAACTGGGTCTGGGATTCGCCTTTTGTCACGAAAACGAGACGATAAAGTAAATAAGGCCACAAAAACTGATTAACCCGTGGCTCACATTTGCAATTCAGACTCACACGCGAGATCAATTTTGAGTGGCTGTGCATTCGCATTTGAATTCAATTACATTTTGTTAATTTGCCGAAGGACTAAGGGGGGGGGGGATTTCCCGGAAGGCATGTTATCGACTGATTGCCACGATTTCTACGAATATCGGAAATTAATTTATTTCCCAAAAGGTCAAAGGTTGTGAGTTATTGAACTGGTTTTATACTAAAGAATATTAAATCATAAATTCAAATATCTCTTCATAAAGATTAGCAGCTTTACTTATTATAGACTTTAATTAATATAAAGAGTTCTGAATTCAATTAATATTTAATTTCTTAAATTTCGTATTAAATTTGATCTCACTTCCTTTTCCTGCCTTTGACATACATGCAGGCCACTTATGGCCAAGTCTGCAGAGTCTCTCATGGCGGGATGAGCAGAAGGATGGATTGGATAGCTGGCTGAATGAATGGATACATGGATGCCTAGATGGCTAGATGCCTAGATGCCTGGATGCCTATATGGTTGGGTGCTGGCAGAGAGGACGACCACTTGATATAATGATGACAGCAATTATGAATGAGCGAAGGTCGCTGGCTAACGACCGGCAAGCAATTCATCATCGTGTCGAAACCACGGCAGTACCGCCTGCCCCCAAGATTGCAGGGGCGGGTCTGAGAGCGCTACTTTTGTCTAGTTTAAAGTGCGCTCGGCCTGTTTTCTTTGGGAATTGTTGTTTTCCTTTCCATATTACATGGATTGCGGATTGCGTGCAGGAACAATGACGTCACATTGGGCGATTTGCATGCCAGCAGCTCGTTTATGCTGACTTGCATTTGGCCGCGTCCTCGTGCTCCCGAGAGATTGGGATCAAGACCCTTAGCAAACAAAGTGCACACGTCATGAACGAGTTTCCCTTCGGTATTTTCCCTCCAATTGCCATCGCCTCCCCCCTCACACATCTCCACTTCCGTTCCGAAGCACAAAAGTAACAATTGTGTGGGTGTGTCCTTTTCGAGGAAATCAATCATCCGGAAATAGATCAACTCGTCGTTGTTTTTATTGTTAGCCAAGCTCTCAGCTGCGTTGAGGTGAAAACCAACACAAAAAAATAAAACAAAAGCCCTGAAAAGTGAAAGTAAAATATTCTTAAGGGGAAAGGGCTGCCCCAGTGGCGTCTGGCGCGCTTTAAAAGAAAAAAAAAAAGGACCTGACACTTGGCCTTGTCAATCCTTTTAAGTGCTTATTCATTTTTTGGAGTGCATAAGTTCTTTGTGTGTGCGTTTAAGATGGTTTATCACAAACAAGGGTGTTGCAATTTAATTAAATTAAAAACTCATTTACTTTAAGAGCGATTTGCGTGATTAGAATTGATACAAATCTTAAAGTAAACTTTTCATAACTGAGCCGGAGATACTTTTATAGCTACAATTAGAGTAATTGAAAAGTAACAGAGATATGATTCTCTATGTTTATATTAATGTTTATATACATATGCATCTTGCATGTGAAGTTATTTTATATACTAAATAATTAAGCCTTATTTTATTTTATATGATATAAAATTTGTTAGATTTGAATATGAATCTAGATTACAGGCTTGAATGACTCGTCTTTCCAAATTACAAAATACAAGATGAATACGATTTACACTTGAATTTTGTAGGGCGTTACGTATCTTGTTGAATTGCAGTCGAATTTGGCAAGCTGGCTCTCTAGGCTCTCTCTTGAAATTTTGTTCATAGTTTGGAATATAAAAAGGAATCTGAAATGTAAGATTATCTTGTTGTTTTCCCCTCTGGCTTGGTGTCTTTCTCACCTTCTGCTCACTTACTCGTTGCTTTAAATTAAATGTTGTATTGTATTTTACTCGTTACTGTCAATCGTCCTTCTCCTGGCTCCTCATTGTAGTTCTTGTCTGGACAGATGTTAATCGATATGCTCACCCCCTTTAGGCAAACCCACCCTACAAGTATTTATTTAAAGCTCAACAATTAAATTTCAAAATAAACTGTTAAGCTCCTTAACTAGTAAATATCATAAATATGTGTAATCCTAGCCTGAACTCTAATTAAAGACCATGATAAAAAGTTGAAATCAAACTTTGGCCCTAATGAATGCGCATAATTTTAATTATTGAATTCAAAACAAACATTTTTACCTCTCCATGCACCTATTCCCAACCGATTCTCGTAAAAACTTTTGCAAATCTCTCGCCTAAGCCAATTTTGTATGCCCAAAACGACGCAAATACCCATTTGCATTAGAGATGGGTGGGGAGAGCTCCCTTTCTTGGGGGATAAACGGCATGCTGATTCATGGGTGGCAATAAACGTCTAAGAGAAATGCTATTTTTATAGCCTACAAATGGGAGGCGCCGCCGGGTATGCTACCAACCGTCGTCGGGGCAATTATTATTAAAATAAAACCCACGGCGGCGGATTCCCTGTCCTGGTGGGGTTGGGTTTGGGTTTCCGTGCCGGTCACAGGTGCGAAAGCCGACACACGTCACTGTTCCCGCTCTAATGACGCCAGCAATGTGGCGCCAGTAGTTCCGAGGCAATTCATTCATTCACAAAAAATTCGCCACTATTAATCAGCCGTCTGGCGCTTTCCCACTTCCTAACAATAAAATCAAGAGCAGTTGTGAATCAACAGCGCGTCACCATCGGATCTCCTCCCGCTCCTCGTAGACCTATTGATTAGCTTCACGTGTCGATACTTAAGTCCTCCAGCCCCACACTGGCTCTCACTCCTTTCCCGCACTTCAGACACGTCTGTAGTTTCTGGTCTCGTAGTTTTTGCGAAGGTTGTAGGTTTCGTAGTTGTGCAAGGACCAAGCCATTTTTATTGTCCTGGCGTGGCGCTCGAAAATTTGCCATAAACGTGTTACGTAAATAACTCTGTTTACTTACAACACCCTTCGTTCGGGCCTTGTGTACGTAACGTAGTTGGGTTAGTTGGGAAAAGTGTGGGGGGAAATTAATTTGCAGGCGCTGTTTACCAAATGTTCTTTATTATTATGTTTATTTTAGAAATATTTGGAACCGTGGCCAAATGGCAGTTCTTGTTTTTGGAAAATGTCACGAACTTGTTGAATGCAATTACTGTTTAATTCTGGCTTTTCATTCTGTAATTATAGACCCTATGGCTGTAATCTTTTTTTAACCCGTTTAGCAGCAGTGGTGTCCAACCTTTAAAGCGTGCTAATTGATTTAATTAATCAGACAAACCTTTTTTAATTAATTGTGTATAATTAAACATGAAATGCTTAACAAAGGAGAGTTTTTAAATAGGTTCGGTTGACCTTTTGTGCCTTGAAAGTTATCCTTCAGCGGCTTTGACAGTTGTAAAATAAATATACCTCACTTATTGCAATACTTTTTTACTTTTGATGAGATATTTAAAAATTATTTATTTTATGACACCTCATCTAACCGATCTTGTTGCATTTTCCAGCCAGCCATGTCCGACGCCGTCAAGTCCAACAACAATGCATCATCCGGCGCTCCTCCTGATCCTGCTGCTGGCAACGCTGATGCAGGATCTGGCAAAGCCAGCGAGGCGGCCAGTGGACCAGCCACGCCGCGGAGCAGCAATCACAACAACAACAATAGCGGCATCAACACCAAAAGCCACAAGCTGAAGTCCACACAGAATAGCAGCGGCGGCGGTAGCATAGACAAGCTGTCACCGGACCAGGACATATACATCAATGCCGCCGACGGTCTGCCCAGCCAGCATCCGTCGCTGCCGCCGGAAACAGCCGTGGACAGCGACACGGAACCGGAAGTGGATCCCGACTCGTTCGACGACCTGCCCACCTCGATAATCGTGACCAACATCCATTCGGAGGTTTTCGCCAATCCGGAGCTGAAGCACGCAATGGAGGAGCTATTCCGCACATTCAGCGAGTCGGCCACATTCCAGTGGCTAAGGAGCTTCCGGCGGCTGAGAGTGAACTACGACAATGCCATTGCGGCGGCCAATGCGAGGATCAAGCTGCATCAGTATGAGTTCAACAAGAAGACGGTCATCACCTGCTACTTCGCCCAGCCGGTGACACCGGTTAGCAACAAGAACCTGCAGCCACCGGCGCCGGTCAAACAGTTCCTCATCTCACCGCCCGCCTCACCGCCAGCCGGCTGGGAGCCGCGCGAGGAGGGTGAGCCGCTGGTCAACCATGATCTGCTGGCCGCCCTGGCCAGCCTGACGCCCGGCGAGTCGCATGAACTGCATCCGCAGAGCGAGGACCAGCCGGCCATCATTGTGCATACGGCAATGCTGCCCGAAGGTGGTCCGGGTCTGGCCACGGCCAAGGCGCCGATTGTCCAGACCAAGTGTCCGGAGCGGGCATAATGGGGATGCGGAGAGATCAGACGAAGCAGCTCAATGGAAGCTGAATATCGAAACCTAAGTTGTACATCCAAACGAAGGGGGACTTGGGACCTGGGCACCGTTCCGGATGGGCTTTGATTGAGTATTTTTTGTAAATATTTTCCGATTCAATTGTGATTAATTTACACATACATAAATTTAGCTACGTTCGCGTATGTTTGTATTATTAGGCACTCGGACTCCTTTACCGCCCTTCCCCTTACCCATCAAGTGTAGCATTTATTCCCGAAATTGGCTTCTGAGTTCATGCGTTCATGTTCTTGGCAAACCGCCTCTAGATGTGTGTTAATCTCTCGATATCGAGTCTATGTGTAAGAATATCGTCTGGACAGATTACCTGCTAACCACAACCAAACATATATCTCTATCTCTGTGTACCTTCGATGGGAAATCGGTGGCAGAGAGAGGCGCTATCGAGAACCGCGATCCGAAATCCCACACATAAAGCTACTACTACTATATCTTCTATGTAAATGTTAATATAATTCTAAGCCAGCGAACGGTATCGCATCAGATATCGCCATGCATACGTATATAAATGTATAATGCCTACGTGTAGTTAAAACTTAAATTGAAAATATATTCAAATTCGAAATGAATGTTCTCAAATGTACCAAAAAAAAAAAAAACAGAAAACAAACGAAATACCAAAAATTGAAACAAAAACAGAAAAACCGAAACAAACAACTCTTTGAAGCGAACTTTGGGTTAGGGAGCGGAGGTTCCACATTGGAAATCCCAGTGATTCGATAGTGCAATTGCGTGGAAATTACGGAAAATAGTTGCCAAGGCCACTGAAATTTGAAGCTCCAACTGAAAGAGGGTGAGGAGGTAGCCTTTAATTGAGCGAAAGTTGGTCAAAACATTGTAGGTTTCTCGTGGTGCAATTTGGCTGCAGAGAATGTATCTTTATGGTATAAAAACTACCCAATAATGCAAAGTATTGTACTTACGTGGATAGAAATTGCAGCACTTTGACTAAGTCTAAGCAGCATTTGGAGTCAGTTAATCACTGAGTATTTATGCCTAAAAGTAGGCCTAACTATTTTCTAATTCATGGATATTGATATGGTGGTCTACTCTTAGAGCCAACTTTACACCTTCCACAATTACTTAATTTCTACGTTAAAGAACTTGCCAACCACTGCGGCTTTTTATTCACAAAACAAGATGGAATGGATGATAGCAAATCTTAAAACTTACACTAACTAGGAGGAAGAGTACAATAGCAATAGAAGAATTCTTAACAACAAAGAAAAACAGGCGTGCAACAAGGAATTTGAACTGGTTTTTTTCGAACTTGGGACACTCAAACGTCTTTGGTTTTTGGGCCTCACTTCCGCTCGATGTTCTTGAGCGGCACCATCTGCTCCGGATCATCGGGATAGACACTATTCTGGCGCTGCTTGCGACCGGCGCACTGGCTGAACCAAGTGTCGCCCTTGCCAAAGTTCTCACCGTCCTCAATGGACTCGGGCATGGGCTGGTTCATGGTCTCCGGCAGGAACATCACCCAGAAGCCCGACAGCAGAGCCACAATGCCAAAGAGCACGGCGGGAATCTTGGGATCGAATGAGTCCAGCAGCGAGATGAGGGGCGTAAGCGCTCCGGACAGACGGGCACACATGGAGCCCAGACCCATGGCCGAGTTCCGAACGACAGTGGGAAACAGTTCCGCGGAGTAGTTGTAGATCACGGCAAAGGATCCGGCAATGAGGAGCTTGCCCGCCATCACCACTGCCGTAGAGGTGCTGCTGCCCTGGGCAATGAAGGCCGCCACAATGCAGCACAGGCCACCGCCCAGCATTAGGGTGGAGGTGATCGAACGACGACCCAGGCGATCCAGCACGAACACAATGGTTATGTAGCTGGGGAACTCCACCAGGCCCATGATGAACAGGATCAGGTAGGGATTGCCGTGCAGCTTGCCGGAACTCAACGATAGACCGTAGTAGACCAGGGAGTTGGCGAACCAGCAGAGGCACACATTCAGGGTCTTCATCCGGAGATTGGGCGTTCGGAAGAGGTCGCTCAGTCCGGCGCTGCTCTTCTCCTGCGCCGCCGCCTGCTGCTTGGCCTTCTGTACGTAGTACTCCTTGTCCACCGGTATGCCCGAACCATTGATCCTCAAGCCCTTGGCCACAATGTCCACCGCCTCGGCGGCACGACCCTGCATCCACAGCCAGCGTGGAGATTCGTCGAGCCACCACCAGTGGCCCAGAAACAGGCAGCCGTGCAGTCCGTAGATCACCTGAAGCAGCTGCCGATCATGGATGATGGCTCCCCAGCCGGCCACCAGCATGATGCCACCAGCAAAGACAGCCTGCAGAGGATCAGGGAATCATATTCACACATACATTCAGTACGAAAAAATCTCTCTCTCTCTCTTACCTGGAAGGTAATGCCGCACACCGTCCGTTTGCTGGGTCCCACCAGCTCCATGGTCAGCACAAAACCGCAGATATAGGCACCCGCCGATCCCACAATGCCCAGCAGGTAGCGTGCCACCATAAATGAGAAATACTCCGGAATGAAGGCCACTCCCACGCCGATGATCAGCTGGATGAGAGCCGACCAGCAGAACACCGTTTTGCGACCCACTTTATCGGCCAGTCCGCCAAGGGTGACGGCGCCCGTGAACACGCCCAGCATGAACACGGTCTGGACAATGGCCCCCATCCACCGGCGGTCGCACACAAAGTTCCAGTCGATGGTGCGCGAGGTTTTGTAGTACGTCGTGTCGTATACGTAACTTGTGCAGGCCACCGTCGCATTGGTGCCCGGTGCACTCGGATCGAACATGTGGCAGGAGTCGAGCTCACCGTTGGGCTTCAACGGTATGGCGGCCAGTATGGCACTCGAGTTCCATGGCGTCATCGATAGGCTGCTGTTGTCCACATTCTCGATGAAGCAGCGGTGCTCCGGGACGGCAGCCACGGTGACCAGCGAGAGCATGTGCATGCCAGCGGTTAGGCCGGAGAGTACCTGCAGGAAAAACTGCAGGAATTGGTACTTGCCAAATTCCCCTAGAAAAGAAAGGGAAAATTAGGGTTTTTGATTTTGTTTATAAATGTTTAATTATGGAATTTAAATTAGGCAGAAAAACACTCAAGAAAAAACACCATCATAGCGATAAAATGATCTACATGTCAGTCAATTTGTTCTTGCAATCTCAATGGAGAGAATGACTCGAATTTAAGTAAGCAAATGGGACATCTAGTTTTTATTTAATTTATATATTTTATTTTATTTATGAAATCTAAATCAATATATTGTTAATTAAAGCGATCTAATTCTATTCAAATAAGCTGCCCCACACGATTTGTTGCAATAACTTCCAGAAAGGAACTCGACTTCGAATATGCTCATCTTTTACCCATTCAATTTAATATTTTTTGGCTTTATTTATTACCTATATAATTAAGTAATTTATTATAGAAATATATAGCAAAAACCAAGTGTGCTAAATTAATACGAAAAGAAAACACCCCACTTTTATGTAGATGAGATGGACACTTTGTGGTGTGCCTCCGGCATTGTCGTCACTCGAAAGGCTATGCAATTAAATCAAGCGGAATTTATTCAATTCGATTTCAATTGAAACGCATACAAATGCCCCACAAATATTTGCCCACACTTTGGTTTTGGTTTAGTTTCAGAGGCTTGGATGTCTTGGCGGAGAATGGGAATGCATTGAATCGATTATGACTTCGATCGCGATCGCGATCGCGTTTGATAGAGGGCACCGAGGGGCTGTGTAAATTTCCAGCGGCTTGGCCGTTGGTTCTGTAGCCTAGATACGCGGTTTTGACACATGAACGGTCCAATGTTCAATCAGCCAGTTCAATTGATTTGTGGGTTACGTTTATTGATCGTTTAGGCGATGGGATGCGATGCTTTCGCCTTCGAGCCGAAAGTTACGTATACGCCCCGTCGGAGAGTTACGTTACGTTACACACTCGTCGGAGAATTTTAAGTTTTCCCAATTGAAACGATTGCCCAGGGAGTGTAAAATTATGTCATCGAGAGTGTAAACCAAAGGGGTGGCATGTCTTAATTAATCACAATTTTGAAATTTTATCACAATCTTTAATTAAATTCAATTACTCCCCCAATATACATAATAAGCGTATAATTGTCGAGACAAGGTTTGCCAATCGATGGGGGGTGAAATCATGTTGATAACCAGCAAAACCCGGCGTAGTAAATTCTCATATCATCAAATCATAACGGATTATCAGAGGCTATATACCATATATATCAGCACTATTGTTTTGGCTCGAATTTATGACATCCTAGGCTTATTATGGTTGCCAAGTGCCCCATGATTGTGACATTTGTTGTGGCTCTCATTCATTGTTTGCGGCTCTCTTTAAGAGCCCAGGTAATAATGATGTATTAAAAGCACAGCTTGTATACTTACTAAGATAAACATATAGATATAAGTGATTCTGATAAGTAATTCTGATAAGCCAATGGAATATGGCCCTAACAATAGCCCAATAATCATAAAAAATGGGATATTAATTTCAATTCTATTTAATTTATATTAAACAGCAAGAGCTTATACTAATATAGTTTTCGTTGAGGTAGATCAGGGTTTTATACTACCGGATTCTAGCTAAACTTTAACTAGGTTTAGCCAATATTTTCACTTCCATCGCATATAGAAGTATATATATAGTGAAGGTCGTTTTAGCTTTGTTCTAGCCCACACACGTGGGGAAGTACTTTGAAAGTCGTTGTATATGGTAACCTTCTTTCGGCCAGAAAGTCACGAATTCCGCTCTATAACACGCCTCCAAATTCGAAGTAATTAGAGCTACTTGTCCGCCAAAGAGGCCTTCAACAAAAGTAAATACACCTGAGAGAGCGACATGTGAACTTTGAGGGGGGCTGAGCCACAAACCAGTTTCAGTTTTTTGCATTTCACAAACACACAGCTTTCGGTGTGTGAATGAATGTATAAATAAATAATAAGATTAATACATTAAAAAAAAGCCTCTAATACGTTTATTACCCCCTCTTCGCATCTCTCTTTCACTTTTGTCGAGCAGGCACACTATCGAACTGCTAAATGAAAAACCAGTTGCCAGATCAATTCTCGTGAAAAGTGTTGCAAAAATGATGGTTGTACAGCTCAGGTGAAAGAAGATGCAGGGATGCTCAACAGGTGAGTTGATTAGAGTTAAATTATGGAATTTTTTTGGTCTAATCTATGACAGCTTTAAAGTTAAACAGTAGCTGAAATATACTGGCTTGATCCAACATTTAAGTTGTTAGAAAGTTTGTTTAAAAACGAAGTAAATATAAGAATTATTTATGAAATTCGTACTTAAGAATTTTAGTTGAACTCTTTAAGTTTCTTTTAGTTTTCTTGCTAGTTTTATATGACTAGCCTCGTGTTACCTTGTAACTATAATGTTTATCATTTAGACTAGCGTTATTGTCCGCTCTCTAAGCTTTCCCACAATTGTTATTAATTGTTTTACATAAAAATATATAATACAACTTATCTGTCGCTAGTTAAGTGCAGTGCATAAACCGCAGACTTCTACTGCACTGTAAATTAAATGAAAATTCCCCCAGGGATCCCAAGATCTTTATGACAGGCCCACCTTAGAGTCTTGTGACAAAAGCAATCTGCAATCCCACGTCGCTCCCCTAATTCAGCCATGTTTGCTCGCTGGTTTTAGCGTCACTGTGCTAAAGTCGGCCAAAAAGGTTCAACAAGTGTCAGACAGTCTCGAAAGCTACAAAAAAATATACATATAGGCTGTTCCCCCACGCGATATATCAAGAATACGATGTAGCTTATTGGAATAGGTTTGGAAATCAAAGTAAAAATAATTCTGCAATTAAAAATTAAAATACTATAAACTAAATAAACCTAAATAGATTATTAAGTGTCTATAAACGTTACTTAAGAGCAAATACTTTCGGTCATAAGACAATAGATTTTATAGTAAAAAGTGAGTAAAGGTAAAGATAACTCTTTAACTACAAATTGAAAATCTGCAAGATAAGTGAATTTACTTAAAGAATGGTATATAAAAATATAACCCAATTATTTATAATAATAAATTGTTATACTTTTTATGACTTTATAAACTAAGATCTAAATGTCTAGGTGTCATTTTGCTTTACATTTAATAATTTATTTCAGCTTCGGCTTAAAGCCAAACTGATTCTAAAAGCAATCCGAGAAGAGACAGTGTTTCAGGTCTCTGTCCAGCTGTCATAGATGTCTATCACTTGGCGAGGCCTTGGGGATTTATTAAATTGAAAAAAAAAATGCAAAAATAGTGGTTGTAATTAAAACTGTATTAGAGGCGGCGGCTTCCTTTGAATGCGTGACAGCCACTTGCAGATTAAAAATAAAATTTAATTAGGAAATTTGAATTCCGACCAGAACGCCCGCCGTCGTCACACCGCTGGCGGCTAAATCAAATATTCAAGCGTATTATCCATTATCCGCCCGGCGGCAGCTGCCTGGCCTGGGACAAGTTTTGCGGCACTGATAAGAGCTCTCAAAGTGATAAGGGCAGCCCGGGCGCCTTATCAGCGCGGGATGGAGACGCCTGGCAACGTAACGTAACAGCTGACCTCCCGAAAGTCTCAGCTCCGACAACACACCTTAACCACTCACCCAGTTTTCCCATGAGGTCCTCCAGCACATAATCCACGGCCATTGTTTATTGTTTTTGGCTCGTGATATATTCGAGGATGATATATGGAAGTTCTTGCCGCGCTGCCTGCTTTCAACAAATTCTCATCTTCCGCAGAAGTGGAGTAAACACGGCCTGGGCACTGATAGTTGCGGATCGCGGAGACGCCGAGACGGACAACGTGCTCGAAAGGAAAATCCGCGGACGGTGCGCTCGATCAGCTAGCTCTCAACTCTTCCGACCGCCGCCAGCATTTAAACTGGCGAAAAGCTAACTGCGAACTGTCCCGCTCGGCGAGAAATCGAACCATGATGGAGCTCTGGCTGAATACATGGCGCACTCGCACACAGAGCGGCCTCCAAATGGCGATAAGGTTGCCGCTCCAAGCCCACATATGTATGTGTGTGGAGAGAGCTTCTCCGGCGCTTGTGGATCGTGGCTCTGAGTGGGTCACCTATGTTGATGGATGGCAGAGTTGAGTACTGTTCGAGTACTTCACATTGGATCAAACTTAGGAATCGCATTAGCAATGAGCTTTCGTATAAGAATCAAGTTGGTAAGAGCATTTAGAAATCTAGACACAGCTCTTATAGGTCACGATATCTACTATTAGGAGAGGCAGCTACTTAGTGATAACAAAAGAATAAGGTGGGGCCAGTGGACTTTTGGATATTAAAATAAATTATAATACATTTATTTACATATCATTTAAAGTAAAACCCATTTTCTATCATTAGAACCAAAAATTAATTGAATTTAGGCAACACATGGACATTGTAGCATTTTGTAAAATATAGAAGGAAGTAGCTGAATTTAAACAAAAAAAACGGACATTATTTTTAAATATCGCATACTAAATTGTAAGGATTACAAAAAATATATATAAAGGAAGCTAATTATGAGTATTTGAAGTTTGTATACCCTTGCATTTAGCTAAAGGATCATAGGATCGAATGTGAAATCGATCATAACAATGTGGAAAGCTTTTCTGTGTTATTAGGATACTAGAATATTTTGGCTTCAATGTTTAATGAATTAACAATTTTATATATTTTAAAAAATTTTATATAACTTATAATAAAAAATCCAGTTAAATATTTTGTCGGATTTTTTGTTCCAATTTATTGTTGTTTGTTGATTTTGATTGCAAATAAAAATGTATATGTATTTTCACAATCATTGACCTTTGTAAACTTACAAGTAAACCTAAAATATGTATGTGTATTCCAGCTATTTTAAATATATATTTGTATATGCTTTTTTTTTGGGTAAATCAAGATTTTCAAATTTCATAACCAAGTCATAATAGTATTAATTTTAATAAATCAAGAATATATATGATTTAGTGGATCGAAAATGAGTCCGCAAAAATTATAATACATTGCAAGGTTATATTAATGTAGTAAAAGTTGGCGCCAAAGTAAGGGTCAGTTTTAAAACGGTCGTAAGGGTAAGATCAATATTCGTGAATAGTTTATAATTAAGTTAGGCTTTTAACTTTGAGTATACATTTGTAGGTATCCTTAATTTAAATTGCTGCATCACTTTAAATTAATATTAAGTAATATGGTCAATGACACAACTAGCACAACTGATTCTGGACCTAGTGCTGATCCCTCTAATACCATCTACATATATAGATGATATAATTATAAAGGTAAAAACTTACCGCATTAGGTGCCACACGATTAGTTTTTGTGTCACTGCTTAGTTCCTTCCAGTGTAGATTAATACTCTTGGTGACTTCAATAATGGTATCATCAAAGTCAGCTTCATCCCAGTTATTCATATTTATTCCATTGGTCAGGTGGGTGTCGAAGTACAATCACTATCACTACCACAGTTACTACAGATGTAAACACAGGGGAGGCGGGGGGCAGACTGAAGTCAGCACGATAGAAATGCACCTATTTATAGTCTCCGAGTAAAGAGAATAGAGAAAGTGTTAGCGAGACCGCGCGAGAGAAAGAAATATCTCTAGACAGAGGCAGGGAGAGATAGAGAAAAAGAGGTATATCTAGAGATACACAGAGAGGGAGATAGACATATTGAAAAAGGTAGAGATAAAGAGAGAGAGAGAGAGCAGAGAAAGAGAGGAAAGCTATTCCTGTCATTATTATTTTACTTTCGTTTAAGGTTTTGAAGTTCATATTCCAAAAATACATACAACATGTAGTAAGTTAGTTAAATGTCATGCACAGGCAATCAATACAAACTAGACAAAAAGGATTCAGAGCTTTCAAAGCCGACACTTAAATTGGAATTTTAAACTCTACAAAATTACCATTAGATTTTAATTCTAAGATATTCCAAAATAATCCCCAAGTAGTGCCAAATTTTGTGTGAAGAAAACATGTCAGGGGAGCCAATGTCCTTCATGTACCTAGACATGCTGGCCAATGTTCTATATCGTGATATGGAGGAAATGGCATTGGACTTCGAAACCAAGAGTCAGTTTTGTAAGGAACAAGAGCAGAAGTGCATGGACAATGCGATAAATGTTAGCTTTGCCACTGATCGCAAATGTTTGAGCATATCTTTTAACAACTCTTTACAATCACCAGGTTCTCTCAGTGCACCAGTTCGTAAACTCACTGAACTGCAGCATGCTCAGGCTAGAAATGGACCTAAATGAGAACGAGACCGACCTTTTGGAAGCGGAGAAAACAGTCGCTCGACTGGAGAGGAATTGCCAAAGGGATCCCGAGAACCCCTCATCTCGTGTTTTTCCTTTGGCTCGTGCCACCTACGAGGACCTTCTCGTGCAGCTTTTGGCTACCGAAAAAACAGCTGCTCAGTGCAACAACATAAGGACCGAGATCGAGGCGTTGCACCAGGAGGCTGTAGAGAAACTAGCCCCGAGGAGTTTGGTACGAAATACAAATCCAAATCTTAAGAACATATTCAACTTAAGCTACCGCAGATAACACAGATCATAAATTACCACACTTTCACTCTGGAATCAATGGAGAAACAGGTCAATCAATTCGAGTCACGGATCAATCAAATGCAGGGTGAGTTTAAAAGACTGATGGAGGACCAGAAAGCCAAGAAATCCCTCTCCAAGTGCCCCTGCCAACCGACTCCGGGTAATGAGCCAATGGACATCTTATAAGTATTCATAACTAGGCATGAAATCTGACGTTTGGTAACACAATATATATCCAAATATTCTAAATGCATACAATGCTGCAAGTTCAACTTTGTGCTTAAGATTAGGTTTGGTTTTTTGGGCTTCTGACGGCCTCTATTCTAGTTGTTGGCATCCCGGAAGAAGAGCACATCTTCGGCTATGATGCTGGTGCTTGTCTTTTGATTTCCCTGCTGGTCGGTGATCTCTCCATAGGTGATCTTTCCCTGCACCATGGTGCGCTGACCCTTCTTTAGGTATTCCAGCACGGTGTCGCGCAGGTTGGGCTTGAACACCACCACGCGATGCCAGTCCGTTCGCTGGGCCCAGTCACCATTTTCGTATCTGTAAGAGGGAAATAGTTACATTTATTTACTTTTTCCTTGGAACAATAAGATAGAGCTCCTATGCTACATGTTAATAATTGTCGTAAGTGTATTTCACTGTTGTATGATCACTGACTATAGTTGTAACCGTGACTGTGCTTCCTTTGATATTTTCTTTTGAAGTCTATGACTCCGCCTGGTCAATGAGCGTGAGCGTGATTCCTGGAACACTTCGTTCTCTTAACTCTCTTAGCTTTAACGGCGACATCAAAACCTTGGCCTGCGATCCATTGACCGCTACTTATGTTAACCTTGATCTGAGCTATATTAATTTCTTGACCGCGACTGTGAAGCCTTTAACAATTTTTTCTTGCCTTAAAAAGGTAACTTAATCACTCAAGCTTTGACCGCTACTGTACTGCCTTGGACACCTAGATCTGAGCCTTCTTAGTAATCCTTTGACTGTGACTGTGTAGCCTTCGAAACCGTTACCTGAAACCTATTACTAATTCTTTGGCATCTACTGTATTGTCTTTGCATAAGCTCTATTACTAATCCTTTACCACGACTGTTCAGCTGGAAAACTTTTTTGATCTTGTCTGCATGATTGTTACGGCGGTGACTTTGTTAGGAGCTTTATGCCTACAGTTTTGACCGCGACTGTGTTGCCTCCTTGGAGATTTCGTTCCAAGTTCAATAGTGAACACATGCTGCGCCGCACGCACACACGCAAATGTACTTACTTGTAGTTGGTGTGTGTGGCGACGGAGAACGTGACCACCGGATGCTCCTGGGAGCCGCGCAATTGCGGATCGGCCCCAACGCGCCCCAAAATGGTTACCGTGTTGACCGCTGTGTGGAATAAGGCAAACATAAAATAGTTAACGCAAAGATAACAACAATGCTCAGCGATCTACGCACTTTTTTCAATTTTGGCGGGCGCCACCGTCGTCGTGGTTGTTACACTGCGTGCCGGCAAATTTCGCAAGCCGCTCAGCAGGGGCAGTAGCTGAAATACGCAATAGATTTATTGACAGCTTTTAAGGTGGATATTTCGCGTTTACTTACCATGCGCTTGGATTGTTGCATCATTATTTTAACAATTGTTTTTCCGGCATTAACAAAACCAGCTCTGCGAATTTGGATTTTTTCCCGTCAAAACAGGCTTTTTTTGGAAGCTAACAGCGGGAAAAATTTGAGAATTGCGGGAATTGCGAAAAGCGGGAATTCCGGTTTTTATCGATAGTTAGATACTTTTCCCACGGAGAGAATTTTTTTTACCCCGTGTTAAGTTACGCTTTCTCTCTCCGATCTTTAAATTTCTACATGAGAATTCGACGCCAAACATCTTCAAACATGAGAATTCGACCCCAAACATCTGTAAACATGTAGAACCGTTCTGTAACAGTGTCAAATGCAAACGCAATCTGTAAAAGCGTAACAGTAAAATGTAAACCAACGCCCAGGAAGAAGGAACTGCGGTTGGAACAGCGGTATTTTAATTATAGATAATACATACATTTCAAAAATATATAAATAAAAATAATAACAAATTTCTTAATAAATTGGTATTTTTGTTGATATTTTTTTTTTGCTTTGTTTATACATTTGTTTTTAGCTTTTTATTGGATTTTATAATATGTTTTTTTTCAAAAACAGCTTTTTATGTTGGTAAAAAAATGGCAGCACTGAACGAAACTAAAATTAAGCGATGTTTGAACAGCTGATTAGAGATGCAGCGAAATGCTGAAATTTGTGGGATAAAGAGAAGATTTATGGTCCCACTGGACTTGGTCACACTTAAATTGCCTGCGGCTAATCTCTATAGCGTTGCCAGACTGTGCACAATCTATAAAGGAAAAATTAATTTTCCACGAAAAAGTTCAGGAAAACCTTTATGAAAGCCTTTTGAAAAGTATATAAAACCTCTAAAAAAGCACTGCTACATTTTGCTTAAGTTGGGGGCTTTTGTTATCTATTCGAAAGAAGAAATTAATAAGGGAGGTTGGCCACTATAAAGCCGTAATGACAGTGCAGCCAGGCTTTGCAAGGACTCAAGCTCAGCATTGAATGGCCCTGCTATGCAAATACTCAGGCTCTCTCTATTGGATTCTTATGATACTTTCAGAAAATAATAACTTTTGGTTGTTACACATAACAACCACTAGGTGGAGCGGTAAAAGTTTCTTCTTTTAAGCGCTGGAATTTATGAGGGCGCAAGTGTGTTTAGGCATTTTTTCTTTATTTTTTTTTGTATTATTGCTTAGAAATTTTGATTTCTTACTGATTTGCTTTTTCTTTTTATGGAATCAAAAAGTTACCATTTTCGTTAAATTGTTTAAGAAACTTACTTTATTTCCAATAATGTAGAATATATTAATTCAAGGCGTTTTTCAATAAGCCAAAGAGTTAAAGACATTCCAAAATGTTAGACTTAAATAGTCATAATTTCTCCCCCCAATGAATTGTTCAATATTAAAAATCAACTTCAGCTATTAAATTAATAGTAACACTAATTGTAACAAGAAAAACCTATAAACAAAGAGATTGGTAGTATTCAATGAGGAAACGAAAGGAAAACAGCTAACACAGAGTCGCGCAGCTGGCCAAGAGATTACAATTTTACAACCTCAAACAGGATGTGAGCCCGACGAGTTGTATTCGCTTCGTATTGAGCCGAACTTGTTGGCCACGAATACTCATCATCTTAGCCGTTTTCAAAAATTAGTTATGGAAAGGCGGTATTGTTTGAGTTCGAATAGACAGATGTCCGATAGTTGGGTGCCAATAAAAAGCTGAAGAACCCAAGAGGCGTCCCCATAACAGAGCGGAAGAACAGAATTATACATGTTTATATTCATTCATTGCTCTGGAGATGAAGCTGCAACAGCAACAACTGGAACTGCAGCAGCAACAACCAGAGCTTCTCAGCAACTCTGAGCTTTGCATTGAAATTCACTTCGGGCGATGACGACAGTCTTCGTACTTACTATATATATCGTGTATATCGCCAGCCTGAGTCTCGGAATTGAACTGTTCGTCATCTCCGTCGAGAAATTCTTGGTAAGCAGCTCAGTCAGCTCAGAGTTATTAAGCTATATCCACTATATATGAACATATTGTATATAGTCTGGAAATTTTTCAATTGTATTTTAAATTTTTCAAAATATAAAATAAATTGTATAGAATATATAATATTATTACCTTTTGTATTTGTTTAGGGAAATATAAAGCTCTAAGACACAATTTTTCAATGTCCGGTTAAGCCTAACTAGGGATTTATGTCTATTTAGAGGAAATACATAATATATGTATATCGACTACAAAAAAATTGCGTTTAATATGGTTTATGCCTAAAATGTTGTAATTTTTGTAATCAAGAATTTTTAGTAAAAACATAACATTTATCTAGCATTTATTATTGTCCCATTATTATCAATATTTTTATATCCTTGCAGGGTATTAAAATCTGAGTCAGAAAGCTTTTAACGCTGTGAGGGAGTCATTTCCGACCGTATAAGTCATATATATTCTTAATCAGCAAAAACTGCCGAGTCGATCTAGTCACGTCCGGTTCAAAAATCAATTTTTAAAATTTTTTCAAAATTTTTAAGGGGTTACATCGTTAAAATTGTCAAAATTTGATCAAAATGTTATTTTTTTAAATTTAAAAGCTTAATATGCAGATTCGTTAACTTTATAAAATCCCGTACAGAAAAGCTTTCCGAATTTAAATTAATGAATTTTTGGCTTAGTTATAATGAAGTTTCCCTGCAAGGGTATATAAATTTCGGTTTTCCTAAGTTCACTTTTTTATCTATTTTCGATATATCAAACAAAATATTGAATCTAAATACCTATCGATATAAAGTTATTATCTTTAATTTAAAGCCCAATCTTAACTTTACTCTGCAGCAATACCATCTGAGAATTCAGCTATTACTGGAAACTATTTCAATTTAATGTTCATTAACTAAATATTATTTATTTTAAACTATCTTTCGGCCTTTATACAAACCATTAACCTTAAGAAAGAATATTGAACTGTGAAGATTGTTCTTTTGAAAATACCTTATTTTAAGAAAGTGTTCAGTACATTTTTAAATAAATAAAACTATAGTTTGTTAAATTATAGTTATTAATACAATCTAAGACTCAATTTAAACAGACCCTTGAAAACCCCCTATCATTAGTTTATATTTCAGTTTAAGTTTGTTTCGGGTATTTTTCAGAAAACCCAGAAAATCAACCCCAAAAAAAACCTTTCGGCCTTCCCCGAAAGATCTTTCTGCGTAGCAGCCAACCCATCAGTCCGTTCGTCCATCCATCCATCCGTATCTATATCTGCAGCCGTAGTCGCAGTAGAGCATTGTGATTCCGTCGATGAATCCAGTGCGCGTGTTGCTGCGACTCTATATAAATATAAAAATCGTATATGTACGGGCGAACTCGTATATGTTGCTGGCCTGGCACAGTATCTGCGTGTGTGTGGTGTGCCCCTCGTATCTGTATCTGTATCTGTATCTGTATCTGCTGTATGGGGCTCCGGCTCTGAGCGCTCCGCAGCGATACCAACAAACGAACCCAGCGAACGAACGAACGTCCCAAATGTCGACGTTGCTGCTGCTGCTTTTTCTATATTTTCAGATTGTATGGCAAGCGAATGGCGCGACGGCTGCGAGGCGGAGGCACTGAAGTGGTTGCTGTTGCCGTTGCCGTTGATGATGTTGCCTGTTGTTGGCCTGGCCCGGCCCGGCCCGGCCTGGCCTGGCCTGGCTGACTGGGCTTGTCGAGGACGTTCGCTAGCTGGCTGACTGACTGGCTGACTGACTGGCTCACTGGCTGGCTGGCTGGCTGGCTGACTGTGGCCGGGTTCGATGGGATGGCTGTGCTCGGTGCTTGGTGCTTGGTGCTTGCTGCTTGGTACTCGGTGCTGTGTGCGTTTGCGTGCCAAAAAGCGAGCGATGGAAAGAAATATTCATATGTGCGACGCCTTTATAGTGAAACTATAAACGGCACCAGCATTCCGGCCACTTGCAATGCGGCGAGACTGCGCAAAAGGAGACCAGCTCGGTCTTGGCAAAGGACTATCACTCGCAAGGGCTACTCTCGAAAGGCTTAAAAGTTATTTTGCAAAATACATTAGCATAATATTAGCATAATATCTAGATCTATCGTAATGTTAACTAATGAAATCTTATTGTCAAATATTTATTTACGCTAAACTACTTAAATGATAAGCTGATATTATAGAAAAAACCTTTCTTCTTTAAAGGAAATTCCGAAGTTTTTAATCAATGCATTGACAGTATATAAAATAATTTAAAGCTTAACGTTGACGTTACTCAATTTTATAATTGGTAAACTTTTTAACATCTTAATCGTATTTGATTAAGTATTTATTTGATTAAGCCAGAATAATTATTAAAATATTAGTAAAATCTATATTTAACTGGGGTCTGGAAAGCAATCAGGAATGGTTTCTCAATGTCAGTTTAGTCTTTATCTAAAAAATAAAAAACTATTAGTTAATTTATCTAGTATAATATCATCTACGAGTTAAATCCTAACTTCAAACCTTCAATTATATATTATCCTTTGTTTTTACTGAAAATGGAGATAAGTCGTATAGTATTTACATTTTAAGTTAACTTTAGCTGACAGTTAAGCAAGTGTAGGCTTAACTAGACATTGAAAAACTGAACCTTAGCTAAAATGAATCAATTAAACACATGTTCTTAACTATTAAAACTATTATGCTATGTAAACAGAAATTTGGAAAACCAAATGATATTTAGGACATAACTTAATTTTAACTGACAGTTAAACAACTCTTATTTTAACAGGACACTGAGAAACTGACCCTCGATTTAAATTAATACTTTAAAGACATTTTTAAGCCAGAAATCTTCTGTTATATAATAATTTTCGCTTAGTATACAGGAAACTGAACAAAATCCTATTGGCATTTACTATTTAACTTATTAATAACTGACAGTTAAGCAACTTGCCCCTTAACTGGACATTGAGAAACTACTCTAGCTAAAATTAGCAATTTGTAAACATTTTTCTAAGAAATTTAAGGATCTTAGTTAAGAATTGACCCCATAAAAACCCACCTATCAAGTTCCTATACAAAATCCAAAGCTTTTTCCATTGCTAACCCTAGGTAAACCTCCAATTAACCAACTCTTGGGTAACTTCTCTTTCCCTAACACCCCAAGTCAGGACCCACTTTGAGACTGGCAAACCCTGGAGCAACCCCAAAAGCGCGTCCACGCCTCGAACTGCATCGCGAGCTGACTGCGCAGAAAATTTAACCAGAAAATTTAACAGAGCAGCAGAAACTGAGGCCCCAAAACCGAACGAATGGCTCCGCATTAAAGTTTATTTCGAAACCGAGTCGCAGGCAGCGCAGAAAGCAGCGCACAGAAAGGAAAACACACACCGACACACACACACACACACACGTACACAGGGAAAAGAAAAAGAAAATGAACAGAAAAAAAAATCCAAGTAAAATTACGACAAGGCAAAGAGCCAAGAGATGGGAATGGGGACCTAGTCGGGGGAATGGGGTTGGCTGGTTGGACGGATGGTGGCTGGTTGGAAGGGGGGAAAACGCTGAAAGAAAACAAGAAACTCCAGAGAGTGGAGGGGGGAGCCAAGGGGAAACAGCCACACCAACTGATGGTGTGTGTGTCTGTGTGTGTGTGTGCGGTGGGGCGAAGGTGAAGCATGCGATGGCGTTGGTTGGCCTGGCTCGACTCGACGCGACGCGACGCTACTCGGCTCGGCCTGGCTTTGGCTTGGCTTGGATAGCTTCCATGGCTTGGCTGACTTGGCTGGCTTGGCTCCGCACCACAGGCAAGTCGGCGACGCTGATGGAAAATAAGAAGAAAAACAAGAAATAATGATAGAGGAGAGTGTAACGACCATGGGATACCTTGTAATGTAAAAAAGTCTAGAAAATAAAAACCACACAAAGAACTTCACTCTTTTGAGAACGTTTTTTAAATACTTATAATAGGGAATATTCATTTTAAGGCATTATTTATATAAAGTGGGATTGTTATATATATTATTATTATTATTATATATTATAATTAATCCCTTAAAATTCTATAAAATATATTTTTTTACATATTATTATATAGTTTTATTTATTGGTATTACATTAAGTTTGCTTAAAAATCATTTTCTTACTTGCTTAAAAATCATTTTCTGGATTGCTTAAAACATTATAAAGCGTGGTAAGTTTGTTAAACTAAACTATGTAACTATATAAAGTGTTTTTCAAATTAATCCCTTAAAATTCTATAAAATATATTTAAATCTATTAGTATATTGATTTTTTTCTTTGCATTATACTTAGCTTGGTAAGTTTGGTAAACAAAACTATACCAAAGATAGATTTATCTTTTATAGCGTTCTATATCCATATCCTTTACTCTCTCTGTTTTATGAAATTGCCTGAATGCCATATATACTATATACCCTGATACTCTGCAAATGGCGGGTATAAAAATATATATAACCAGCAAATGAACGAACCAACGAACCAGCGGCAGTCCCAACAAAAATGCTGAATAAAAGCACCAGCACCGGCACCGGCAGCAGCAGCAACAACATCGAGGACGTTGCTGGTGATGGCGACTCTTGCAACTGCAACCAGGCAGCGGCAACATCACCAGCCACCAGGCACTCTAGACACTGGAGGCACCAGGCACCGCCAGACCTGGCCAAGAACGAGAATTTTGGATCTGCTTAAATATAAACAAGCCGAAAGGCCAATGCACTTGCTAAGCGATCGATAAAGGATCGTTACGAAATGGGATATTTAAGGATGGAATAACTTATGCAAGATTTATTACAATTTTTAATATATTTACCCAGAAAGAGATGATTAGTATTATATAAAATATATGTTGCTTAAAATCTAAAGTATTTATAAAGACATATATTTCTATAGATATATTTTTATTGAGATATTTATTTGAATCGACTTATAAGTAATATAATTATTAAATTAAAAATATATATTCTTTAGTTGAGATTTCGGTATACTTATTATTATTATTATAATTATAAAAAAATTAAATAAAAAGTAATTTAAAATAGTATAATAACAGGAGAGGAAGCTAGTTTCCGAAAGGTAAAGTTTGTATACCCTTACAAATTGATATCGATCATAACTAAGCCAAAAATGAATTCATTTCAATTCAGAAAGCTTTTCTGTGCTAGTTTTTAGTTTAACAAAGCAGCTTATTGATTTTAAAACTTTATAAATTTAAATTTTTTGCCAATTTTTTAAAATTTAAACGATGTAACCCCTTATAAAATTTTGGAAAAATTGGGGGAAAAAATTTCTCTTGCGGACATGGCTAGATCGACTCGGCTGTTGATGGTAATCAAGAATATATATGATTTATAGGGTTGGAAATGACTTCTTCATTGCGTTGTAAGATTTTGAATAAGGTTATACCCTAATTACTTACGGGGGAACTATTCGTATAAATCTCTTTATAAATAATTATAAAAATACTTAAATAATACTCTAATAAATATGTAGAAAACCCACCTCAAGAGTATTCTAATAAATACAAAATCCAATAGAACATCGCCAGAGTTGGACTCAGGGCCACGTTCATCGGCAGGGTTCGCGTCGCTGGTGCTCGTTGTTCGAGTCAGAGACATCGTCATCATCGTCGCACCGACTGCTCTAAGGTCTTAGCGGGCATGGAGACCGGACCCAAGACCCGAGACCGGGACTGAGGACGGAACAGAAGCCCAGAGCTTAGCCGAGCGACGAGCGACGAGCAAGCCAACCGACCCGACCCAACATTAAAGTTAAAGTAAAGTTGGAATTTGTGCCTCAACCGGCGCTCGGGACCCCACATTTCCTCCCGGGGACCACCGCTGCCTTCCAAACCCTTGTTCTCCCTACCTTCCATTCTTCCTTTTCCCCCCCGGTGCCGCCTTTTGTAATCAGAATAAACGAAAATTCGCTTAAGCCTTGGCACAGTGGGTACAAACTGAGAGAAAACAGAAACAATAGTGATTACTGTAAAATTGTAAGATAAATAAAATTATTGTGATTTATATTATAACTAAATATATAATTAATATACTAAAGATTTACACATTATACGTTATAAACTATATACATATTCAAATTATATAAACAATAAAACTATAAACTATATACATATACAAATTAATTTAAAACGATATATAAACTTTTTCTATGAAAACTTAAAAGTATTCCATTTAAAATTTAAATTAAATTAAATTAAAACTTTTTTATATTAGCATGTAGCATTGCCTTTTACACAAATAATAAGGAACACTTGTAGCTGAGAAAATAGTAAAACATTTAATATACTAAAGACTATACTATACCGTATAGATTATTAATTGGTAAAATATACTATACATATTTTCTATAAACATTTTAAGGTTTAGCTTTTCATTTATATTTATATTAAATTTAAATAAACCTTCGCTTTTCAACATAAATAATTACTTTTAAAGCCAAAAAGTCAATAATCTTCTTTAGAATCAATAGACTACTCGATCTAGCCTGAATGTTGAATAACTAACAAAAAATAGCATCTAGAGCGAAACGATGCACTAGATGCCCATTTGTGATTTATTAATTAGAATAAAAAAATTATGTTTTAAGCTGAATTAAATTCACTTAAAAAATCATTAAATAAACTAAAAGATATAAAATGTTAAAACGAGCTTAGATGACCACATCTTAGCCTCAATTGGCTGGCATTCTTTATCCGTAAACCGCATCGACCCACTGTCCCCACTTTTTTTTTGGGTGGATATTTTGGGGTAGGGGCGGGAGGATGGTGTGGTGCCGGTGGTGCTGAGGGCAGAGGCAAAACGCAAATGTCAAGACAAACGAACGAATGAGCGAAAGAGCGAACGAAACGAAACGAAACGTTAAGGAGTGGGCGGTGGGCGAACCAAAGTGCTGAGAGGGGGGGCAGCAGTCAGCCGAGAGTGCGAGTGGAGACCTAAAATATTCCCACCACACCTGCTCCCTCCCTCCACCCCCCGGTTGCCACCATTCATTCTCGGGGCGATAAAGGAAATACCACACCGCTGTGACAACGCATTTCCCGCTGCATTGCCATCTAACCCTCTCAACCCTCTCAACCCTCTCAACCCTCTGAACCTCCTTAAACCCCTAACCCAAGATCGTAGCCAATGTCTCCACTTCTACAACTGAGGCACAACCTGCAATTGCAAAACAATAATAATAACGAATATTCCAAGAGTTAGAGATGCGGAGTTCGAAGATTTGGATACCCTTGAAAATAGTCATAATATTTAGGTTTACATTAACTTAAGGTTAATATTTTAAATACGATATTATTAAATTTCAGCTTTTCCGTCAACTCAAGATCTAATTCGAGTATCTTCATAAATAAAAATAGGAATTTCGACTGCACTTCAGAACGCACACATATTTTTAGGCTATACCAAGGGTATAAAAACTTCGGCTTCTATTGGTAAGATACCCTTCTTATCTTACTTAACTTCTTGAAACCATATTAGAAGAAGCTCCTTATAATCTTATATTATAATTTATATTCTAATTTTATTATATTTTTATCTCTATGGATTACATAAGAGCGTATATATTAAAGCTAAGAAAATGTATTCGAAATATTTCTATATAATTTAATTATCATAATCATAACTATAATTTAGATTTCCAATATATAAAAAAAAAATGTATTCTAATTCAGGAAATTTAATTTATATTCAATCAAATTTTATTGTAAATTTCTACCTTGATTCTTCTTCTTAAAATAATTCCTAATTTTGTTCTATATTAATCTTTGAGGTTTTGTATATGCTGTTAGTTAAATAAGTGCAAATATTAAATTAGTACAGATAACTATATAAATAAATATACAAATTGTTGAGGGATGATTGAGGGATGTATTATATTAAAGAAACCTAATAATTCTTAATACATTGAAGACACTTTTAAATTTGAGGCTCAAGTATTAAGTTGGGAATAAAACTTTTAACTAATTTTTATAAAAGTAAATTAATGACTGAAAGCCATCAATTAATATAATAAAAATAGAAAATTTAAATAGTATCTCTAAAATTTATATAACTATTAGAAATAAATATTTAAAATTATATGATCAAATTATTAAAATACGAAATACGAACAAAATATAATAAAAACTCTGAGGTATACTAATTTTCTTTTTCTTACAAACGGTTTAAAGTGAAGAAAATATAATATATAAAACTGATTAAATGTGCTATCTTGATTATACAAACATTTCTTTGTGTGTAGAGTTGCCTTGTTCCCATTTTGAGTGGCGGCAGTCTTCGGCTGCTGTTCCGTACTCGAACCCAGCTTCAGATTCGAATTCAGATTCCGCCTCAAACTTCAGACTTTGGCTGGCTGAGCCTGACTTCGGTTCTGGTTCTCAGGCCAACACAAATGGCCAATGCCGACGATGATGACGATGACTACGGCGATGACGACCACTTGCCATTTGCGCAACGCAACCGAAAAACAAAACCAACAGCGCCAAAAACAACAACAAGCACACCGCACAACACAACACACTCCCCACACACACACACGCACACATACACACGCACACACCCTTGGCCATATGAACCATCGATCCGCCAGAAATAGTCGCGGACTCAGCGAGTGGGTGGCAGTGGGTAGGTAAGTGAGACAGGAAAGTTGGGAGGAAAGTGCTCTCCTCCATCGATTGCTCTCAATTTAAGATGGGTTAATTAAAATTGAAAGGGTTAAGCAGGATCATAAGCAGGCAGCTACAGAAATAACATTTGGTGGGTTAAATCAACAAGGATATTGGGGTCGATCAAAATGAGCAGGGTTCAATGGGTTAAGTGAGTGAATATGGAAAGATTTTAAAAAGAATTAAAATAAATTAATATAGAAAGTAAATGCAAAAAATATAACTATTATTAAAAGAATTAGGGAATAAATTTCTAAAAAAAAATATATTTTATTATTATAAAGGTGATGTTATTTTATATTTAATGGTTTAATATTTTAAAATGTTAGCCTTCAAAATTCAATTTTGACATTCCACAAAAACATCGACAAATTCAAGATGATTTATTTAGATCAATAGATTATGTTAAGGAATCGATTATAGTTTTTAATACAGATTAAACTCTAGATTTTGTGTTCCTAATAAACTTCAATATATAAGACTTCTTAATCTTAGTTTTTCTCTAATTATTATTTGATAGCTCATAGTAATTTTTTTACTAAAGCTCAAGCTTTATCTCATTCAAAACCCTAGAATAACCCCTTTAAAAATCGCTCGCTTGCCCTCGATCATTACTTGAGATGACAAATCGATACTTTGCGATCCCTAACAACCCAATAAATCATCGAAAAAAATCGATTACTTGCGATTGTTTGATTTTATTTGATTGCAACTTTGCAAACCAATCGATTACTAAATCGATAAATCATCGGAGTACTAACATGAATTACAGTTAAGGCAACTATATATACATATGTGTGTGAGTGTGAGTTGTGCCGCTCTATGTGTGTGTGTGTGTGTATGTGCCCCACTTAGGTCCGCTTCAATGGGGCCTAGCCCCTTCGTTTGTTGTTGTTGTTGTTGTTGTTATTGTTGTTGAAGCTATTGTTGTTGTTGTTGTTGTTGAACCAATGCCAAGTCAACTGCGTGTAGTACTGCCATGAGATATTTTTTTGGGACGTTCCCAGAGTTCAGGCTCGGTTCGGTTCGGTTTGGTTTGGTTTGGTTTTGGTTCGTCACTCGGCAAAGCAAACAACGCAGCGCAAAAAAATGTTCAGCTTTTTTTCCAGCTTTTTCATTTTTTATTATTTTTTCGAGAAAGAGAAACACAGTCGATAAAAACCTGAAAGTGTTGGCTATGCGTCATGCGCTGCCTTCCGATGCGATGCGATGCGATGCCCTCTTCCCAGCGGCGAACTTGAGCCGATGGCTCAATCAAGGCTGCGCAGTGTGCGATCCTTGGGGACCGTTTTTGCGCCGCCCTAGCTGCTCCTGATACTTTGGCCCTTGGAAATCCTTCAGCAGGGACCAAAGACCCAGCCTGGGAGCTGGATTTCAAGCCGTTGGCGCACACTGAAATCGCCCCCGAACCACTCACGGACCCACTTTCGACCCACTGCCCATCAGATCCACCGCTCCACCCCAACAAAAACTCGCCTCATTCATTTAGTTTTCGTACAGCCAAAGCAACAATAGTTCCTCCGGGGTTGTGGGGCGGAAACCGGGTGGGAGGGGGGTGGTGAAGCAGAGCAGAGTCCTTGCTGTTAGGTAGATTGCGCCCTGTTTCCCACACCGCCCTTGTCCTCCTCCTCCTGCTCTTCCTCCTTGGTTCAGGCGAATGCATAAAAAGCCAGGGGAGACTATAAAGGGTGTCCAGTAAGCCGCTTAAAGTCGGTACAAATTTTGTAAAAATTTAAATAAATCTTAAAGTTAATCAATTTGTTTAAAATTAAAACTTAAAGAATGTCTAAAGCACTAGGATATCCAAGTGGATATGGCGGAAAATTGTTAGAATTTACGATGAATGCATACTGAAGATGAATCCATGTATATTCAAGCATTATTTAAAGAAAAATGTGTGTTTTTGACTCAATTTAAAATTAACCCTATTTCCTTTTTTAAAATATTAATTAAAATAATTGAATAATTTGTATATTTTATTAACAGAATGTTATGATTTAACAAAGAACTCACTAGGGCTCCAAATACTAGGGCTTAAACAGATGATAAACAATTTTTTGTTTTCATGTTGCATATTGAAAAAATTAATGAAATTAAAATTTTTTTCTTAAAATTTTATTTCATATTTTTAGACATATTTTAAACGGACATTAATGATTTCAAAATCTTTTTTTAAAATATGAAGTAATTTATTATTTTTTTAAATTATATTTGTTATTTTTATTATATTTACTTTTTTTAATGTAATAACGAACTAAATTCCTTATTGTAAATAACAACCTTTAAGTGTCTATAATTACTTATTCATAAAGTATTCAAGAACTCATACAACTTGTGCAATTAATAAACAAAACTATCTAACTTAAACGTATTTCATATATTAATAAAATTTAAAATGTTGAAACCAATGATTTTAAGTTTAAAAACCTAATTCTTAGGGTTATCTAGAAGAAAGCACCCTGTTTAGCGGCAAACATTTGAGGCTCGGTTCGCCTGTCAGTCGGTCGCTCACTTTGCTATTCAACAGCCCTGGGCAGGGGCGAAGTGCGGGTGGTGGCCGAAGGGGAGGACGCACGGTTGAGGGTGAATGCCAGTCGCTTGTCCTCCCCCAGCATAGCACAGCACAGCACAGCACAGCTCGGCTCGGCTCAGCCTCCCTGGCCGCCCCCTGCCCCGTCGTTTGTTTGTCACAATAGGGCAAAAGTTTCACTGTAACCGTTATGCGACCCACAGACACCACCGTACCCCGCCTGCCCGCAGCTGTTGGAGGGCGACAGCCCAAATGTCTGACAGGCAAGAGCAACCAACGCAACGCATTGCCACCCGGCACCCACCACCCACCACCCACTGCCATGCCATGCCATCCCATCTCATCCCGTCCCATACACCCGCCAGAGCCATCACCACGGCCACCCAATCAAGCCGGCAAACCCAACCACCCAGCAGCAACCCACCTTGCCAAGCAGCCGCACCACCCAACCACCCAGCCACCCAGAGCCACCCACCCACCACACTGGCTACGTTGTCGGCATAACGAACACCAGCGCAGGATGCGAGGTGGAAACTGGGCATAGCCGAACAGGATTGTGCCCTAAGAGTTGCAATATTTCTTTTAAATATTTAGTTTTAATTAAAATATTATAGTTAATACTAGTATTGTTAAAGTAGTAATGTTACTTTAATATAATGTCTTCAATAATTTAAGCAATTTAAAATTATAAATTATTTCATAAATTGCATTGAGAGTGTTGATATTTGGTATAAATCTTAATCAGGAATATTTAATATACCTTTTCTCTTTTTTTAAATCAGTTTTTTGGGTTTTAGAATCATAAAAAGTATACAAGAAAATATTGATTTATCGATTTTGTATCGATATTTGACCAGAAGGATTATATATAAATCCGTATTGTAATTCATATATGGGCCCAATACTATCGGAAAAGGAGACAAATAAATTAAATAACATATTTAGGATATTTTCATTCATATCAATATTTTAAAAATAAGTGCTATATTTAAAATGTCGATATATAAAAGTTTACGATGTTTTTAATGTCATATTAAGAGGGAAGCCCTCCGGCACTGCATGGACATCTCTTATGTACCAAATATATTTAAACCAAGCTGAATACAAATTATTAATTATTATTATTAAACCAGCTACCAATTCACTCTAGTCTACGGATGGGAAAAAATATTGATATATTGATACTGTTACGACATTTGAAGCGAAAATCGATTTTATAACTTTGCGATATACATATGTTAGATGAATCGATTTTCTGTTTAAATTTATCAGAAGATTGTAATCGAAAAATAATACCAATAAACTAAACAACATTATTCCGGTAATTGAGGAATATGCCGATATTTGAAACCTAAATGGAATATTTATCGATATATACAAATTCGATATATGAATGTAGGATATCTTTATTATTTAACCCAACCAAAAAACGATCCTCAGTGCTGCCTTATTAAACCAACGACCATTCTAGATCGGCTATAGCCTGCTTTGCGATTTCATGGTTATAGAGTAAATGAAACTTGCTCTGAAATACGATGGACTAAACATATACACACTCATGTACGCATACATACACACAGGCGGCAGCGGCAGGAGCAGGAGCAGGAGCATACAGCGACAAAGCATTAAGCTTTCATGTGAGTGTGTTTGTGTCTCTGGGATCTATGTGAGTATGTATGTATGTACGAAACTTTTATTGTCAGCACAAACAGACACAAACACACAAACAGACAGACACACACACACAGACACAGGGACAGAGAGCCATGCTTGAGCGAAGGATAAAATGCTGCAAATTCACGGCAACAACAAGGAAGGCAGAGGCAGCAGCAGCAGCAGCGGCAGTCTGAACGTGGCCCACGGTACGTATACGTATCCATCAGATAGAAAAGGCATCGAGCAGCCGCATGCTGAAATAATGAAGCAGCAAGGACTCGACTCGACTCAGCAGCACAGGGCAGAAGGCAAGGCAAGGCAAGGATGGTACGGCAACGGCAAACGGCAAGGATACGAGGATACAAGGATAGCCCGGCCAGAGGAAGACTTGGCCAGAATGAAAACGAAAATGGAAAATGTGTACGGTCGTCCTGTGTGTCGGTGTCTGTCTCGTTGGATGCGAATGTATGTGTGCGCTCCTCTGAAAGGACGACAAGGATATTGCGCACGAGGACAGGATGGCTGCCTGACTGCCTTGCTGTGCCTTGCCCTGCCGTACTGTGCCTTGCCTTGCCTTGCCTTGCCTCGCCTTGGTGTTGATGATGATTACAGAGATGCGCAGAGATAGAAGCAAGCTGAACTGAAGCTGATTCTGAAGCTGAAGCTCTGAGGTCGAGAGTACACGGTTAGAAAAAGGGCTTAAAAATATATTATTAACCTTATACTTAATATATATTAAACAAATATATTATTAACTTTAAATAAATAAACTTAATACCTTAAGCTAAATACTTAATATATATTGTATCTTTCATTTAATCCTTGAGAAAGCCTTGACTTATCAGATTCTATTGGAGTTTTGCTTTCGTTTTCTTAAAATGTTCCGAGTTTGTTTTGTTCTTATTCAAAATATTCAGACTTATTGAATTAATAACAACAAATTAACAACAATAGGGATATGCATATATCGAGAGGAAAAGTCTTTTATGATATATCGATAGAAATATGGCGAAAATATCATAAGCTTTGATATAACGAAATTTTAAAAATCGAAAATTATCGCCTTGCTATATTAATCGGGAACTATTTAAAGAAATGTTATTTTAATTATTTGTATCTATTTAAGATGTTATAAGTCCGTTATATCAATCAGAATATCGTTTTATGGCTCATATGTTATATAGCAAGGTTACAATAATGATTTATCGACATATACAACTTGATATCGCTATAATATAGACAAGTCGTTCCTTGTCAGCACTATATTAATCGAAAACTATTTAAAACAATGTTATTTTAATTATTTGTACCTATTTTAGATGTTATAAGTCCGATATATCTATCAGAATATCGTTTTATGCCTCTTATATAGCAAGGTTACAAAAATGATTTATCGATATTTATAACTTGCCATCAAATATCGCTAATAGTATAGACATGTCCTTCCTAGTCAGCACTATAATAAACATGCCAAGATGACAAGGCTGATTGTTCTTGACACAATTGTTCAAAACCTGCTCTTTAATATTTTAAAATTTAAATTTCGAATAGTACCACAAATTTGGCACTGTGCAAACCAAAAACCAGCAGGAGCAGAGCTTCGTCCTTTGCTCCGTTCGTTTCATTTCGAAGCGAATTGCTTGTTGTTGCTGGGGAAAAGTCTAACACGCCAAGAATTCGCATTGTTCTTGTTGTTGCTGCCGTGGCTGGTTGGTGTTGTCGTAATGCTTCTCTATACCGCTTTCACCTCCGCTTCCCTGGTGGTGTCCTGGTGCCGTCCTGGCCTCCTTGTTTTTATACAAACAGCAGGAGCAAGAGCTGAAGCAGGAGCAGGAGCAGGAGCGCTGGAGCAGCAGCAGCACAAGAAGTGGAAGGAATTGATGTTAGGATGGTGCTCTGGGGTGGGGGAAAATGGAATGGCAGGGAAAGGAAAGCAAGGACCTGAGCTGTGCTGGAGGACGAGGACTCTTGCTGGTAGCAGCAGCAGCAGCAGCAGCACAGACACAGAGAGAGAGCCCGAAAATATATTCCACTAGAATTGTTTATTAAATTTCTGGCATTTAAGCTGCGAGCTGTCGTTGGAATTGGTAAAACCAAAGCTCTGGACAGAGGAAAACATAAGAACGAAGGAAATCAAATTGCAATCTAGCAGAAAGAAAGAGCGGAACATTTTTAATGAGGGAGGAAGGATTTGGCGATCTTGAAATGTATATATATATATTTATATTGTGCTTTGTTGTGGTAGAAAATAATGGTTGCTATAATAAACTTGCTTTTAGATGCTTATGTTTATTGAAATACGTGAATAAGAATAAGATCTTTATTTGTATTTATTGTACATTAAACTGATGTGTTTTTAACAACTTAACTAGTATATTTATACTTTTATACAACATTGATTTTTTAATTTATGTAATGCACTATAAAACAAGAATACAAAGTAACTTCGGAAAGCCGAAGCTTATATAACTTTGAAGTTAGCAATTAAATTGGAAATCGATCATAACTTTGCTAAAATATTCGCATTCTTTGAATCAATTGTTACTGATTTTTTAAATAACAATTTTTCCCACAAATCAAAGTTTAAAGAACTCATTACCGAGCTAAAAAAGTATTTACTTAAATTCGGAAAGCATTCCTAGGAATGTTTTCATTGGGTTAAAAAATCTGTATACTCCATTTAAAATTAAAAAAAAAAAATAATTTTTGGTCAATTTTTGAAAATTCTAACAATGTAACCCCTTATAGAATTAAAAAAAAAATTTGTAAAAAATGTATTTCTGCCTCAGATGTCTCAAACTCTCGCCTGTTGATGCTGATCAAGAATATATATAATTTATAGGGTCGGAAACGACTCCTTCACATCGATACAGAAGCTTGACTAAGATTATAATACCTTTGCAAGGATATACCCACGATATTTATTATTAATTTTTAGAGCTTTAAAGACTTTATTTTATACCTTTTTTAAGTATTAATAGTATCTATAGTTTAATACTTATTTTGCTTTGATTTTATAATCTCATCGGGGGATCGGGATATCATCAACTTGCCATCAATGATTATTCTTTCGTGACATGTACAGAATATGGAAACTGCTTCGTGATATCCTTTGAAAATCTTAAGCAACCCCTACCATGATAGCTCATGGTAATGTCTAAAATATCTTTAAGATACCTAACTACAGTTAATTATTTTATTTGTGAGATATTTTACTATTCCCAGAAGTCAATACATTTCGGTTCTTCCCATTTTTGTAACTCAACACCCAATGACTTTGATATTCATCATTTGCTTCCATTTATCTGTGAAATATCCTGAAAAGATACAGATACAGATACAAATACAGATACAATTGAGCGAATAACCCAATGTACCTGTCATTTTAAATGTGTGTTGCTGGGCGCTTCCGGTTTTATTCTGGCCCCCAACCTCCCGCATATCAATATTTATGGTCGGATTGCAGCGGTTAACATTCGGCAACATGACCCACTAATTGGTTTGTGCAGAAGGCAACGAAATGACTTGACCTGGTAAAAGTTTTCGGCAGCAGCAGGTGAGATGTGATGTGATGACACCTCGGAAGGCTGCTGTGTGATGGCTACCGCCCTGTGGCACCGCCGCCCGCTGTGCGAAAGGTCAGCCAAGGCAACCGCAGGCTGCGGTGCAATTTGGACGAGAACCATCCGTGTCCTGCTGCTACACCTCCTGCCGCCTCCTGCCGCCTCCTGCCGCCATCTCCTTGTTTAGCGGCGGCTGTCTGTGGCCCTCCTGCGTGTATCCATGTGACCCAAATACATACAAGCAAACAGGACACGCACACACACCAGGCATAGGCACAAGCCCCACCAACACACAATGACTGTGTTCATTCATATGAGCCAAACACTTGGCCAGCCACATGTCAAAGTGCGTCGAGGAGTTATGCAAATGCATGAAGTGTAGGCGCCGCCACGGAGTTCGTGTAGGTTGCTCCTCCTGGACGCACTCCCTACCCCCCGTCCAATCCGGTGCAGCATCACTTTCACGCCCAGGGATTTGCCACCCGGCTGCACCTCAACCCCCTCCGCCTCCCCACATCGCGTGAGTCTGGCAAACCGCAGCAGCAGCAGCGGCAGCAGCAGCAGAGGCGAGAACAGCAGCAACAACAATGGAAATCGAGACTGCAGACGGTGACGACTCCTTGCGGCGCTTAATCAGCGGGGTGGCAATGGCACAAGGCACCCATCTCCCACTCGCAGGAGTCAGGCGGTGGTCCCTGCCCCCTCCCCCTTCTTCCTGCACATCCTCCATACCATCTTATATACTGCGCAAAAAAGTTGTTCCAATATAAAGAATTTATGGCTTGTCACTGAGGTCTCTGGAGATTTGCATATCCCGGAAAATGCTTCATTGGAAAATTACCTTATTCCTGACGTTTTAAAGTTCTCGTTTTCATAGTTTTTAAAGAATTTTATGAAAATTTAATTCCATTTTAAAGCTTTGAAGAGATATTTAAAGCTTGATTGGGAATTTTTGTAAGGGTTTTATGGATTAACATCTTCAATTATGTTTATCTTTTTATTTCAATATACAAGAAAGTCCGTGGCATAAAACTTGTTTTGTTAAAAATTTGGATTTAGGATATGTCTAATAATATATTCCTTATTTAGCTCTTGAAACAATAGATAAATAAATAAATAAAAAATTACATATATAAAAAAGGGATAACGTTTTAAGATACACAATTGCTTAATGAAGTTAACCGCAGCTTTACATTTTTTAACAGTATTTAAATTTGTTGCCAGCACTTTTTTTGAATGCATGGTTTTAAGGACATATAATATGGAAACATATTAAAATTTATTCAAGGACAAGAAAATACCATAAGAAGCATAACAAAATATTAAAATACTTATTATATTTAAATATTCTATTATAAAAACATTTGAGACAACTTAAACTAAGGCTTTTTTATTCAAATTGATTCACTTTATTTAAACTTTATATGCAGGAACAATAGTTTTAATAGGATTGAAGATTTCCTTGTTATTATATCGATTGTAAGTCGATTTTAAATCGATAAGCATGGGTATTTTTCCAGCTCTAATAGGAACAAATCGATACAGTTTAGTGATAGTATTGCTTAAGTTATGACATATACATTCGAGGATATGAACCTATGATATCCTTAGCATTTTTATAAATGTAAAAGTAATGAACACAAATTTTAAAAATAAAAATATTAAAAAAGAAGTAAAAAAAATTCTTTTAAGAGGTGTCTTACCTTTTAGAAAACACCTAAAGATTGAGTTAAAAACTTGCATAAGTTCTAAAATATTTTTAGAACTTACTTCTACTGCAATTAATAAAAATATAATAAGAAAGAAGAACTGTAAAATGCGTTAATCCACTTTAACCTACATAAGGCTCCTTAAACATATGTTAATCAACCCCAACATATGTTTAACTCATTTTTTCCTTGTGTAATATCCCTGTGCTGCCCCCTTTATAAGCGAAAGTTTCTTCTGCCGCTGCTTCTTTCTTGGCAGGCAGCAATTTCGGTTTTTATTATTTTTTATTTGTATTTTTTTTGTTGTGCTTTTTTTTTTCTTTTTGCGCCGCCGTGAAAAGTGAAAAACTTTAGCCAACCCCTTTAAGCGTTGCGTCGCTGTCAACGTTGACAGAGGCAGCGCAGCAGCAGCATGGGGCGCTGACGTTGACGTCAGCATCGAAGGCAGAGCGTATTTTCAATTTATGGTTTTGTATGCAGACTCAGACTCCGGGAAAAGCCCCACACACACTCAGACACACACACACATGCTCACATGTGTGTGTGGAAAACTGCAGCCCATCGGAGGGGGGGGTGGTCTATATTTTGAGGGGGTGGCGACTGTTGTTGTTGTTGTTGCTATTCACTCGGTGCGTTTGCCTTTAAATACATTTTTCCAGCTGTTTGGAGCTGCTAAACTAAAGCTTCTATGTCTGCGGGGGGGAGAGGGAAGTGGTAGGAGGAGGGGGTGGCTGGGGGTAGCTGGGGGTAGCTGGGGGTTGGGGAGCAACACCCCCTAGAGCAGAGGGGCTCGTCGGCCCTCGCATGTGAATTATGACAGACTTTTGTTGTCGCTGCAGACGCTGCTTGAAGCCAAAGCCGGCTGCGCTGCCTCAGTTGACGCCGACGCTGGCGGTGACGCTGACGTTGGCGTTTGTTTTGCATTTTTCATGCTCGAAAGCAGCAGACAAGCGGCGACCTTGAACAATTTACTGCCTCCCCGTTAACTCCCCCCGCCGCCGCCATTGCCACTGCCTCTGCCTTTGTGTTGCTGCTGCTCCTTTGGCTTGTTTTCTTCTTTTTTTTTGTTGTTGTTGTATTTATTTATTTATGGGTGTTGCCACTGCCACTGTGTAATGTATGCAAGCGGCAAGTGGCAAGTGGCAAGTGGCGAAGTGGTAAAGGTGACGCGGAAAAGCGCCGGCGAACCTGTCACTCCAAAAACCAGCCACATCAAGCACCAACGAAAGGCATCCAATAACACAGTCCATCCAGCCATCCATCCATCCATCCATCCATCCATCCATCTATCATTAGTCAATGTTGTTGCTGCTGCTACTGCTACGTCATCAGCGAAAGTGTTACGTTCAATGCTCTTTTGGCCACTTTGACTTTGGCGCTTTCCCAAAACGATAAGAGCAAGCGCGAAATGGAAAAACAACAAACAAAAAAAAATAAAAAACGAAAAACGAAATGAGAGCCCAAAAGTAACAAGTGGTTCTCGTTCTCCCTTTTTTTACCTTTAACGGAAATCAGGTTTGTCTTAGCCAAAACGACAGAGAACAGCAACCACGACAAGCGGAATTACGCTGGCCAGTAATTAGGCGTGAAAATCCCTCAATGAAAATGGAATGAATGGTTCTTGTTGTTATTTAAGAGAAAGCCCTTGCCTATAAAATATACATATATAGCAGGAAAAGGAAAGAAATATCAGTTAAAGCTAAGAAATCATAGAAATTATTAATGAAAGTCTGGAAAAAACTGTAACTAAAAGGTTGTGATTTTTTACCCCAATAAGTATCCTGAGTTGAGCCATGAAATGTAAAGAAAAGTCTTAGATATAAACCCCATATCTATACTATAAACATTTGTATATTTTTTATAGATACATATATATTTTTTATATAATTATACTATATTAAACGTACCATATATTTGCTATTAGATACAGTGATAGCTACATAAATATAAAGCTTTTGTTATTTTGCTTATTATTAATAATTAATTATAGACATTAACTCATATTTCTGGTCACCAAATTAATGAAAATACATAAATTCAAAGTTTTAAAATCTTTCCATATTATCAAGCTAAAATAAAGCACCTCATTATTAGTCTGTAATATATAAAAATATATGTTTTAAAATATTTGCTTTAAACATCGTAGTATATTTGCTAAGAGCTACATCTACACGTAGGTTCTTATAAATATAAAACTAAATAAATATAAAGCTTTTTCTCCATTTGGTTTAGGTATACCTTAGTACCATAAGTACCCTTTTCTAGTAAACAAATTAATGAAAAAAACATATATAATCAGTTTAAAAATGGTTGGATGTTATCAACCTAAAATACAAAAACATTTTATAACATATAAACATGATGTTTCTTTACTTTCCTCACCTTAATACTTAACTAATAATCATCTTAAATAATAAAAGAAAATAAAACAACACCTCAAAGCTCACTAAAATAACACCCTAACTAATTCCTTCCCAAATCCAATCAAGGTATCTGAGTATATACCAATTTCTAAAACAGAATGCAGTTAAAATTTTTAGTTTAATGCATCAAAATATTTGAAACAATACAATTTTAAGCCGCAACCAAGCTGCTTGCTTTCATATTAAATTCCCGATTCAAGCATGAACTCTTCCGAGTAATCTTATGGCTCCCATTGTTTCTAGAAACAGACCGTAAATACCCGACCAGAGCGTTGCCATGGCAAGGACTTCGCTTTGGTTTTTGATCCAAGCTCTCAGAATGAGACGAAGGCCGAGAGCATGCCGCAAGACTTAATGTCCGAGAGTTCCCTTATGCAGCGGTCAGTATTTCATATGCACGTGGCCATGTTCATGTTTATGAGTATCCGAATCTCTGTCTGCATCTGTGTGTATCTCTATCTGTGTGCATTTGCATTTGTGTCGGACTACAGTGCGTATACGTAATGTGCAACTACTAGCCATGCTCATGGGTAGCAAGCCAAAATATTGTTCATCCGCTCACGGTCAGCCGTGTCCTTTTTAGTGGAGAAAGTCCTGGACAGACCACTGGTGACTATGCACTACCAGCAGGAGCAGGAGCAGGAGCAGGACGAGCACATCCCCACATGGCATTCTATTTAGTTTGGGGCAACGAGTTCACTGCACAGAGTCGCCGCCGCTCAACCCATTTCCAACTCAGCGCTCGCTCAGCTGCCCCGGCAATCAGTGAACTGCTGCCCAAAGCTCTTACGATGGCGATGGCGACGGCGACTGTGGCTCCGGCTCCAGCGGTGGCTCCGACTGTGGCTCCCACCCCTGCGCCCTTCAGTTCCGATTCCACAGCGAATGGAGTGCACCTCCCGTTCTCGTTTCCGAAAGCCTCCTCTACGGCTATGGTTCCCTCTGGCCAGAGGGCTGGCTTTGTTGCATTGTTGCTTCATTGTTGTCGCCATGGCAATAGATGAACAAACACTGAGCGAAAGAGACTTACAGAATCTGTAGAAATTATTTAATTAAATTTAGCAAGTTTTATTATATTTCAAAATTCTTTAGATTTTATATGTGATCAAAGATTTAAGGATTTTAAATAGTATCTATGGGTTCTAAAGAAATCACTACGGTTTTTTATTATTTTACTATTATTATATAAAGAATATAGTAATATATTGTAGCTCCAAATCCAATGTAACTTTGCTAATTTTAAAAATGTAATAGTTTGTTTCATAATGTGTTATCTTTGGTGTTTTTATAAACTACAGTAATTTTTGTGTCACCTATCATTTATTTGCGCTCAGTGTTTAACGTGAAATTTAATTATTAAATAAGTATAGAAAGCTCTAGAAATGTATTGTATATTTATTTTAAAATATAAATATTTAATGTAAATATTTAAAGTGGATAAAGTTAATTACACCTATTAAATATATAAACTTGAATTAAGAGAAATATTAAATGAAGTACTAATTTATACTTTTAAATTAAGAAAAACGAGAAATATATGAGTTCTTATATAATATTGGTGCCCTTATTTGCTCATATAGATAGCTGCTTACATTATGAACATGGCAACCCTGGCTAAAATCTGCCTTAAACAGAAATGAAGTAAATGAAGAATAAGTTACAATTTGCTACCCCCATCTAGCTGTATATAGGTATTCCTAACCCCCTTAGAAATGTTTTAACTCGGCTTTCCTAATAAACTTAAAACTGCAAAGAGTGGCAACCCTAATTAAGCTTCAAAATTAACCCAGAAGAAGAGAAAAACACAAGTTTACATTGTCTCAAATAACATTATGAGTGTGTGCCCTCCTACTTCTTTTCCCCCTCCCCCCTGATAACTAAGCACCCACTTGCAGCATCCCAAATGAACTCAAAGCGTGGCAACTCTGGCCTAAGCTCTGCATAGAAGTCCGCGAAACTGGAGACTGCAGTTTCGTCATGAATTTATTCGCTTTCCGGCTGGTTTTAGGGCAGGGAAATCCTTTTGTGCTTTTCCAACACTATGCACTATGAGTTACACTCTGTTTTAGTAGCAATCCCCCCTTCAGTACTCCCCTTTATCATTTTCCAGAGCCCCCCCCTCTCCCACCTCAGCTTACTGACAGTTCAATTGTGGCGCCGTCGTAGTTGTCGGCATACACAATGCCACACAGAGAGGCAACTAGACGAACGAAATTTATGCGGCTCCAACTCAGACCCAAAAAGCAGCAGCAGCACAGTCGAAACCAATCCAAGCCGGAGAACCAGCCAGAACCGGAGTCGGACCCAGAGTCATAGCCATAGTCAGAGCCCAAAACCAAAACGAAACGAAACGAACCATTCCCAGTCTCTGCTACGTCCCATTTCGATTCCCAACTCCCAACTGGTGCCCTAGCATCGTGTCATTGCTCATGGAGCAGGCAGCAGCAAAGGCAGCAGCAGCAGCAAAAACAGCACCCAGTCCCAGTCCCATTTCCACTTCCACATCCACTCCCATTCCCATTCCCATTCCCATTCCCACTCCCATTCCCATAGAGTCCCTGGCCCATCGTACACCCCATTGCCATTTCGTTATTTGTACGGATCGTCGGCGCTGTCGAATCCACCAACTGACGCTCTCGCCCGGCTAACTCGCCCGCCCACCCACTCACCCACCCACTCACCTCACTCGCCCGCCCGCTGACTCACTCACTCGCTAAGCCGACGGACGACTCTCTCCACGTACTCTTTTTGGGTGGGTTTTCTGTTTTCTGTTTCCCTCTGCACAGTGTACGTTGTACCGTACGTACGGTGTGTATGTGTGTGTGTGTGTGTATTTGGCTGATGTCGTAGTCAGATAGATTAAATCGATGGAAATGTAGGACTGTATACACACACACACTCGTGCCAGTAGAGATACAGATACACACACACAGATACAGAGCAAGTCATCTAACGAACGAAACGAATGCCCAATGTTGCTGTTGTTGTTGTTGCTGCGGCAAAATACAGCAAAGCCAACAGCAACAACAAGGGCAGGCAACGCATCACAGCAGCAAAAGCAACACCAGAGGCGTCCTCCATAAAAAAAGGGGGTTTTCTAAATATATAGTCAGGGGTGCACTGGATGAGCACTAAGAAGCCAGGATGTAAATGGCATAAAACCTAAGTCATAAAGAAAGAAAGATAAAGAATAAGCATAGAAGAAAGAATAATATAGCCAAAAATATATGTATATCCCCTTTATTAAATATTATTTAATGACTCATTTAAAAATCATGTAAAAGAGGGCAAAGTAAAAAAAATTACTTATTTCCAACCCATAAAATACTAATATATAATATAACATAATATTAATATAATATTAATATTATTAATAACCTAAACACAGCACACAGATTTCCAATTATAACTTTAAACTTCACCAGAGCCTTAATACCCTTTCAGTACGCTCAAAAGTAGGCAACGATTTTAAGTCACAGAATTTTATAGTCGGGATATACAGCCATAACTTTCTTGCATAATTTTAAATTACTTATTTAAAGCGGTACAAAAGGTTTAAGTCCTTGACTTCTTTTACTTATTAATTGTACTAAATATTGTGACCAATTAAAAGCCATTACAATAAATACATTAATTATTAGTTATGCATTTAATTTACTCTTCTCTTCTTTAAAATCATCTGGAAAACGAAATGATAATAACGGATTATAGACGCCCCTTTCCAGGCACTTTCCTTTGCCATTAAGCCAATGCCCCCCATTGAAGCCCACGCCCCTGGCTTACCGCATTTTCAGTTTTGTTTGCCTTCATATGCTTACTTATAGATGTGTGTGTATATATATATATGTATATGCCTGGAGTGTGTATATATATGTGTGTATGTGTTTGTTTGTGTGTGTCTCTGCGCACATATAGATGCATATGTATTTGAGTACATCATGCATGTATATAGAGGCCAGGCATTTGTGTGCGTAAGCCCATTGCCACATACAGTGAGAGCCCAGGCTGAAGGATTCCTTGAGCCGAAATCCTTTTCGAAGATCCCCCAGTAAAAATAGAGGTGAATTACGGGACCAAAAAGAGATATTTCTAAGTTTATGAGGTCTTTTGTTGACTCCAAGGGTGGGGGTCTTGCCATCGAATATTCACTGTGCCTGTGTGTGGGGTGGATAAGCCTCGAAAACAAAATCATCAAAGCGAGCACTCAACCCCCAAAGCCAGACTACATGGGATGCACGTTGTGGACACGGCTCGAGTCCGGGCATGAGAAGCGCGTAGAAAGGCCTGTGGCAGAAATGAAATATCAATAAATGATTAACATTTCGGGCAATCAAGAGAATTTTATTAGAAATACAGAATTATTAAAGCCTTCCCTAGGCAAAGTACGTTAAGTCTTTAATGATGCCACATTAAATTGTACTAGAAGAAAAAGGATGTTCTAAAGGGTTGTAGGGGTTGTTTATGTTAAACATTAAAGAATGACAGATCAGATCAATTGAAAAAGTTTAATTTCCTTTGGGATTTGTCCTTGGAAATACTTTCAGTATTATTCTAAGTAAAAGTATGATTAATTATTATTACGTCTGATCTTTATATTCCTAAATTAACATATGGTTAAATTTGATATAGTAGATCTATTATATTTAGTATTTTATTTCGATCTATTTTACAAAATGTTGTTTTATTTAAATCTAAATTATCCCTATATATCCCTGTATCTATTAAGTTTCTGGGTAATATATCTAATTATTTGCTCTTCAGTCTAACTATCTAAGTTTTTTAAGTCTCTGGGTTATCCATCTTACTATTTACATACTAATCTGACTACCTAAGTTGGGTTTTCTATCGAAGATCTATCCTTGAACACCTGACCGAAAGCTAGCTAGCCAAATCTAGTTAACCGAGAGATCCCTTCTTGCGTTGCCTCGTTTGGTATTAACCCGCCCCATAACCCCCAGGCAATGCATATTTGAACTCTTTTCGTATTTTTTGTATTTTACTTCTTGCCAATTCGGACAATGCCAAAGGCGACTGATGCTGGACGCCCCCCTCCCAGCCCCTTCCAGCCCCACGTCTTGGACGGGAAATGCGACGGAGACAGACCACAGACTCCGTCTTCGACCTTTCGTAGACAAAGCAGAGCCGCAACTGGCGGCAATAACCACGCGACAACAACGGCGCTCGGCGACGGTGACGCCGCTGTCGCTGCTGAGTCTCGTTAATGTTGCTGATACTCGACTCGTACCATAGGTTGCCATTGCCATTTGCCTCTTGCCACTGCTCACGTTGCCAGTGCTGCTGCTTTGGATTCTGTTCCTCTGCCGATGCTGGTGCTGGTGCCGCCGCCACTGCGATGTTGTAAAAGTTTTGCGCACAAATCAGCAGCACAGCCAAAGGATACGCAAAGTGTATGGGATAACAGCGGCCAAGGCGGGCCAACAACAGCAGTAGGAGTGCACTGTTAAAAATAGGGTACGGGGAAATGTAGGTAATTTACAAAAAATTGATTATAATTTATTTGGTTCTCTAAGAAATTCGGATAGAAACTGATTTAAGTAATTAAGGTTGCTTTATTGTGTTTGAATATTTGAATTTTTAGATATTGAAAAATAGGCTATTACATTAGGTTTCATTTATTGTAAATTAGTTTTAAAGTAACTCTAAATAAACTTAAAAAAATAAATCGATTTAGGTCTCCAGAGTTTTTAAATATGAAAAAATTCCCTTACTGAATTCAAATATAAAAATAGAATCCAAAGATTTCCGAATGCCTATAACATACAAAAATTCATTAAAAGTCAAAACGCGGTCTTAGATATTTACCAATTTCAGAAGAATGTCACATTATTCTCATCAGTAAAATGTTAAAAAAAATAATAAATTATAAAAAGCAAGAATTTCCTATTCTTAAAGGAACTTATTATAGAATAAATCTGTCAAACTTAATTTTCTTACCAATAAAAATAAAAGAAAAGAAACAGAAACTTAGTTCACAAAAAGTATAGCCTACCTTTTGGGGTCTGTCTTGTGTTTTTAATTTTCCGAAGAAAAGTTAATGTTTTTCTAAAGATTATGAGTTAAACTGTGATAAATCTATATTAAATTGAAAAAAATCGCTAAATGTAAGCTTCTATTTCATTGTTTTGGTAACAATAATTTTCGCCCAGTGCAGTTTTTAGCAACAACAGCAAATGGCATTTTCAGTGCTTGGCGCTCGAAGGCGAACAATGAATGCCGCAGCCACCAGAGCGGGCAACATCGTTAGAGCTTTAACCGAACCCTCCCCCCCTCCCCAAACGCCATATCCCTGGTGCTGGGCCATCGTCCACTACCACTTCGCTGAAGCCACCACTCCCCCCCAATGCACCCTCCCCCCACCCCTTTGCCATTTTCGAGGCTGCGCTGCGTCGCACAATTTTCAATGCGCTCTTGCCTCGAAATGGTGGAAAATGCGCGTCCGTTGTTAGTCGGAAAACGTCGTCATCCGTCGACGGTTGTTTTGGCTGGGCTTTGGACCAGGAGTTCCTCTGCCAGCGGCGGAGGCAGCAACAGCAAAAGCAGCGACAGAAGCGGCGGCAGCAGAGTCAGAAATCTAGCTTTGGCTTTTGCCATGGCTGACAACAACAGCAAAGCGAACTCAAGCACGAAGCTTGCGTCGTCACTTCGGCTCTCACTTCGGCAGCCGAGGTCGAGAGAGATGGTCTAATGGCGATGGGTTGCTGTGGGAGAGAAACTGCCCAAACAAAGAGTCCACTCTCTCCCACTCCCACTACTCCCACTCCCACTCCAACTCCAACCGAATGTCGGTGTGCCTGTGTGCGTGTGTGTGTGCAACGGAGCAGGCAAAGCAATCAGCAGTCAACGACGGGGTCATGGGAAAGGGGGAATGGGGAGAAATGGGGGGGAATTGCTCTCAACGAGGAGAGTCAGCCAGCGAGCGAGCGAGCGAGTGAGTGAGCGTGTGCATGTGAGTGTGCGAGAGCGAGTCAGAAGGATGGCCTGCCTAAGCCGATGCCGCCTCGCTACCAAAACCACCCGAAAAGCGCCCCCCGAAGCCACCCACTTTTATCAGTCAGCAAAAGGTCGTTCGGCTCTGCTCCAAAAGCACCTGACTTGACGCCCGGCGCTGATAAGAATCGCAAGATCAGGTGCGACGCCATCCGTTAGCTTTCGTAATCAGCGCAATTATAATGAAAACCTTTTATGATCTCAAGCGGCGAGCCTTTCAATTGTCTTTGAACTGATTATATATTATCAATAACTATTTTAGAATATTATTATTATGAATATTATTATTATTATTATGGTAGATTTGGGATGGATTAAATTATATTATACATGTTTTAGGTTTTTTTCAAAATAAAATATATATATAGCCTATCAATTGTCTTCGAACTGATTATATATTATCAATAACTATTTTAGAATATTATTATTATTATTATCATGGTAGGTTTGGATGGGTTCATGGATATAATATATGTAATCTTTGTAAAAACAATTTAATTATAAAAAAATATTACTTATACGCAGTGTGGTCTTAAAGGATATATTACTCATTACTCATTGCCATTACTAATAATATTAAATTCCAATGTTATGAATCCATTCATATTAAAAATTAAATCAATTTTCTTTTAAAGAAGTACAGATTTATTTATATATTAGAATCATTATAATAGTTTATTGTAACAATTTATATTAAAGATCGGCACCACGAAGTTCTTATGCCTCCTCGATATGCTAATTTTCTAACACAAAACCAAAACTATTCATTAATTTTGTTTTATATATTACTCATACGCAGTGTGGTCTTTGTTCATATATCACTCATACGCAATGTTGTCTTTACTAGTAATACTAAATTTTAACATTTTTACTGCATTATTTTAAATTATACGTTATTTTCTTAAATAAAAGAAATACAACTTTATTATTTTAATATATATATGTATATATATATTAGTAGTAATACTATATATGTATATTATAGTAATAATAATCGTTTATTGTAATAATCTATGTCAGAGATGGGTACTTCGAGGTTCTTATGGCTTAGCGAGATTTTAATTTGATCATTAACAATAACAATAAACTATACGTTTTTTTTTGTTTTATATATTACTCATACGCAGTGTGGTATTTTTTCATATATTAATCATACGCATCGTTGTCTTAACTTGTAATATTAATTTAACCAATTTTGACTGTGTTATTTAAAAGTAAACCTAACTTAAAAAAAGTACAACTTAATTTAAACATTTATTGTTAAATTTTTAAGTAAATATCGATAATTATCCATTATAAAAGTAGACCTTATTATCTTTTAGAAAAACAAGTACAACTTAAAATGTACAATATTTGTATTGAATTGTATTTATCATTAAATTTGTAAGATACTATCGATTATTATCGATAATTATTTAACGTGACTAAGTCTATAAGCAAATATATTTCAATATATATATCCTAAGAGATCATTCCCCTTACAACACCCACAAAATCAATCGTCCCGATTGTCAAAATAGAGATGCAAAAATATCGATACGTCCGCTCGGCATCGATTAGAAACCGTTAGGCGCCAATCACAATTATCGACTTTATCAAAACGAGCAAAGCGGCCAAAACCAAAGCAAAGCAAAACACCAACCAAACTCTGACCAGGCCAAAAGCAAACCGAGCCGAATCGAACCGAGCCAAGTCGAGTTGCTGCCTTTGTTTGTTGGTCTCTTGGTCTCAGGCCCACTGAAATAGTTCAGGAAATGGTGGAATGAGAGGAGCAGTTCGAGTAGTCGTAGTCGTAGGGAGCATTGTGGGGCCGGGAGCTGGGAGCTGGGAGCTGGGAGCTGGCAACTGGGAACTGGAACTGGGACCGAGGCTTGGGATTGGGATTGGGATTGGGCTTGTGGCTTGTGCGCCCGTTTCTGTACCAGCCTGGCGGCTGGCTTTCCACGGCGCAACTGAAAATACGAAAATGCGAGGCGGAAAAGCTGGCAACAACACAATGCTCGCTATCTGTGTGTGTGTGCGTGTGTGTGTGCGCATGTGGCAGGGTTGCCGACGCGCAGTGAGAGTTTTTGCCAACACCAGGGCCGAGAGAACGATGGCAACCCTGGCCGCCTGACTGCCTAACTGCCCGGCGCCGTCGAATGTATTGGCCTGGCCGAAAGCAGCGCTCAGTACGAACTCTGCACTTCGCACAACAAGACGCCAAGCGACCAAGCGACGACGACGCCAAAGGCGCTCGGCCAAAGCCACAGAGCCCGAGCAAAAACTACGTAAATTTTCCACACAAGCCATTTTCCATTTTTCCCCCGTTCGAACAGAGGCACACACCAAAAAACTCTGTGTGTGTCTATTGTGTGTGCATGTGTGTGTACCAGTGAGTGTTGTGTTATTGTGGTGGTGTTGTTGTTGTGTGTAGTATGTGCAATTGCAAATTGTTCTTCTCCACCGGCGATCGCTCCTGCACAACATAGAGGGTGAAATTCAAGGAGAACCCGGCAAAAATGAGGAGCTGCGGCTAAGAGCGAACTTGAGCCACAACCAAATACGACAAGCGACTCGTGAAAAAAGGCGCCAAAACTAAGATTACCGCCAGCCGAGATTACCTCCTCAAGATCCTGTGCGGCAAGCCATGAAAATGTGGACCGAAGCTAATGTAAGTAGATCGGTTTAAGTTGGGGATATATATAGTTTATAACGGACTGAGTTCAAAGGATCTGCTTATATGGTATAGGGCCAGGGAAATGGGTTTTTGATTTGAATACAAAATCAATTACAAGTTATTTATGTTTAAGAGGGATATATATATTATTACTATATATATATTATAACTATCAATTATAAGTTATTTATGTTTAAGAGGGATATATATATTATTATTATATATATATTATTATATATATATTATTGAATTCCAAATACATTTTTTATTAAAATCTGTTTAATGAGGATATATAGTACTACTTTCCTTGAAATTCAACCCCGTTCTTTTTCTAAATATCCTTACACTTTTGGTACGGTTTATAAGTACTTCATACTCTTGTTTATAAAGGCTTAAATACATTTAAATTTAGATGTCTACATCAGATTTCATCACTTGAAGTAATTTTGTTTAGGAGAATTTAGCTTATTTTTCTGAAGATAAAATAACTTGTATAATACCTTTAGGATTTAGTTTACATCATAAGCTTAAATTACAGTTCTTCTGAAAATAAATTATTCAAGGTATGATTTTAGGAAATATATTATTAATAGATCATATATTATTTGAACTATCTTTAAAACTAGGTAATTTCCCTTGAGATATTGTGATCAAAATCGTTTCCAACTCAAACCCAGTATAAAATAACGTTCAAGTAAAAATATGTAGTACATCATCTTAAATTAATAATAGCAGTTATTAAAGAAAATCAAAATGAACTCAATATAAAAAATCCCCCCCCCAAAATAATATTCCCCAAATGACCAAACATTTCTCCCTGTGCACGAGAGAGATGGTATGATATGATGAGCACATGTTCCCCACCTGCAAATCTTGCAATGCATTCGCTATCTTTGTTTTGATTCTTGAGTTTCCTCTATCGGCCTTTATGTTTTGTGCGCGTGCTTCTTTTAACGTTTACCGGCGAAAACCAATTGAAAAGCCATTTGGGTACGGCTGGGAAATGCTCAATGGGATTGGTCAGGGTTGGACCCCCCCACAGGGGGGGCGGGCATGCTGTGTGCAGAGTGGGGGGAGGGGCTCCCTCCCAGCGGAGGAGTACATGCAACCATGTGGGGCATTCGCAGTAGGCACGCACAGCTCGCAGCACGCGTCGTCGACGTCAGTTATACATTTCCCCCGCTCGATTCCCGATTTCGATTCGATTTCCATTCCCAAGTTGAGGTCTCACCAGCACCCCTGACACCCCTGACACCCTACGCCCCTGGCACAATCGAAGCAAAGTAAACAAAAGCCAACAATAACAACTGCAAAATGTTTTTTTCCCCTCTCTCTCTCTCTCTCTCTCTGGGCCTCTCTCTTTCTTTTCTTTCCCTACTTCCACCGCCTGCAGCAATTAAATGAAAGTTTTTGTGATGATGAGAAACGGTGGTTGGGGGGGAGGAGGGTGACGGGGGCTGGGCATAGAAGCCGGCGAGCAAAACAAAAACTGCAAAAGTGTCATATGTATATGCGTCGAGGCGGTGTGGGGGGGGGGAAGGTAGGTGGTGACTTCTTCGGTTTTTTGGGGGCGTGTAAAGTGCATTGGCATTCAAAAACCGTTGCAAGGCACATCGGCACTTCAAGTTTTCGCCCACAAATAAAACACAAAATGGGCGAAATGCAATTTATCGAAATAAACTTGACCCACAAATTGGCCAAAAAGTATGCTCTGTACTTTTATGGGTCTGACTTTATGTCTTTATTTTTATATTTTGCAATAGGAAATAGTTAAAAAAATAAACACAAGGCAATGCGATATATTTTAGCAACAAATTAATAGTAAATCTGTAGTTTTATATTGTGTAGCATACCTTTGAGCGCGGTTTAAAATGAATTCAAACCCACTGACATTTCTTTAACACTCCTGAGTAAAAATAAACAAGGAATATAATAAGAATACAAAGAAAGAAGAACATAAAAGATTTTAAACAAAATAACAGACCTGTTAAGCCTTTTTTTAAAATAATTTTTAACACAAGAATATAAAAGATTTTAAACAAAATAACAGTCCTGTTAAGCCTTTTTTTTAATGATTTTTAACCCAAGTGCTATGTATTTTTCTATTTTATGTTAGCATCCAAGCACATTGTGTAATATTTTAGATGACTTATATTCGAATTAAAAACAATAATTTCCCTAATTATTCAGAATCCTATAAAAACAACCCAAATAAAAAGAAATCAAGGGTTAACAGTCTTTACTTCGAGGAAAGTCCACTGTTAAAAAGTCAACAGATTCGTTCCATGTTAATGATTAACCGCAGCAGAGGTCGTAAAACGGTAAATCAACAATAAATACGCTTGCTTACGCACACACACACACTAACGCATACACCCATGCAGGAGTCCACTTGTCCTTGACACAGTGACGTACCAAAGTCCGACCGTTGTATAATAATAGCATCATGACTTGCGCCTGTCCCGTTCCTCGGGCGGCACACGGGGTGATGTGATGCCGCCCCGTCCGCAACTCATTTTCATTATCGGTCCCATGCAAATGCCCCGTCGCATACCTTAGGTCAGTTTCCGTGCCATAAAAAAGGCACAAACACACGCACACACACATACACTTGAAGGGGGGGAGGGAGAGAGTGGCTGTCAGTGGAGGACAAAACCCTTTTTTCCAGTCTATAAATATACAGAGCAACATCTGTGATTGGAATAAGAGACTGAAGAGGTTTTGAAATTATGGAAACTTTATTATTATTTTATAAATTTGTTAAGAATATTGATTAATCGAGTATTTTAAAAGGTTAATCGATAAATAATTTCTTTTTTTACATATAAATATACATTGTTTTTGTTTTTCCTCTTTCGTCTTTAGAGACTATAATTCAGCTAAGTTTAAACTCTAATGCAAACTTTTAAAAAGTAATTTATTTTTTTATTTTTTTACTATACATATACATTTTATTTAATATACATTTAACAATTTTATAAAGTCTTAAAGTACTGTTAGTAGTACCAACATAGCGAGTATTTTACAGTACTAACGAATTCCAAAAATTTTCCGTTAATTAAGTAATTTTGATATTTTTTACTGTACATATACATTATACATTTAACAATTTAATAAGGTCTTAGAGTACTGTTAGTAGTATCAACACAGCGAGTATTTTACTGAACCAACGAATTCCAAAAATTTTCCGTTAATTAAGTAAGTAATTTTTTTTTTTTTTTTTGTTACAGTACATTTTATATTTAACAATTTTAGAAAGTCTTAGAATACTGTTAGTAGTACCAACATAGCGAGTATTTTCATAGTACCAACGAGTTTCAAAAATTTTCCGTTAGCTAGGATGTACCGTATAACGGTTTAATGTGTATTTACCATTTACGCTTTCAATGGGCAATAATAATGGGCTGTGCCTTGCTCCTCTGCCATTGCCGGCGCTTCCTCTGCTTACTCTTTTGCTCTTGCTCTTTCTCTTGCTCTTGCTGGTCATAATTTATTGGCCACTTGTTTCTAAGCGATGGCAGCAGCGGCAAAAGCAAAGGCAAAGGCAGCAGCAAAGGCGACGGCATCGGCAACCTGCCGTCATGAATGAATGGAGGAATGAGCGAGTGAGTGAGTGAGTGAGTGAATGCCACTCGCTAATAAGCATCAAGAGCAGACACAAAAGGGCAAAGGCAGAGTCAACAATAACAACAACAACAACTACTGCTAGATGAGAGGGAGAAAAAGAGGACAGACAGCGGCAGAGGCCGAAAGAGAGAGAGGAAAGAGGCCGGCCAGGCGAAAAAAAAAGAGCCGCAGCACGTGCTAAGCACATTTAACGACAACTACAACAAAGAGCGGCCACAAAAACGATTAAATTAAAAACCAAAACAAACTAAAGAAACGAGGCAGCGCAGCGCAGCGCTGCCACTGCCGCAGTCGACGCCAACGCAAGGAGAGAGATACAAAACAATGTTGAGTACACAAAGCGCACACACACACATACAAAATAAAAGAAAAATAAAAAAGGCAAGGAAGGCAGCGCATAATAAACGTCAATTTAAAAATGCTAAAAGCTCGCGACGCCAGCTGCGACGCCGACAGCGCAGTCAGCCCAAGCCGGCGACAATAATAATAAAAAAAAAACAACAAGGGAATCGCCGAAAGTTAAGAAGTAAACACAAGCCCTCACTCACACACACACACACACACACACACACATACTGACACACGGCGAATGTGCAGAGAGCAATAAAAAATAACCCTTTTTCCGGTTTTTGTTTTGCTTTGCAGTTTCTAATCAAGAGAAAATACATGAAAACGGGGAAAAAGTGCCGCTACTTTTTTTTCGGTTTTGGTATTTCGTTTGAATGCGTTGCGAGATTCTCATTTTTTTTACATTTAACAGCGGGGGAATCCCCGTCAATCCTTTTTATGTTGCGCCAAACAGCGGAACCAAAGGGAAATACATAATAAAAGAGAGCAAAGACAAACTGCTGTGTGAAAAATTCTGGAGTTGCTTAATTTTTTCAGTGTAACTATGGAACCTTAAAGTTGGATTATTATATTAATCAAATTTATTGATTAACTCTTATAAAATTAGAAAAAGAAAAAATTTTCGAGATGGCTAAAACGACTCGCCTGTTGATGGTGATCAAGAATTTATGTACATCTTATGTATGTAATACATTTATATAGGATTTATAGGGTAGGATGTGACTCCTCCAATAAACTTCTTAAAAATATGAAAATAGTAACAACATTTTTACCATTAAGTTTTCAAAATTACATACAAAACATTAATGTTTCAAAGTTGATCATCCAAAATCAATTCATTACTACATCTATTACTCAGATTTTAATACAAATATATTAACAAGACATGATACACTTCTAATAAAAATGCAATAAAAAATCTTCTAGTTTGAAATCACTCGCTATTAGAACAGCTGTTTGTGGTGACTTTCATTGAGCACTTTTTAAGAGGCAAAATCCAAATATTTACTGCGAGTCATACGAAGCACCGGCGGCACGGCACGCGATATATTTTCACTATCAAAAACTCAACCCACGCCGGCGATTATTCCATGGCAATATAAAAACAATAAAAATCATCTCGCCGGCGCCATTTACATAACGATCAAAACAAAGCCCCCCCCCCCGCCTGGGTTGGGGTAGGGTCGAATTCGGATTCGAATTCGGAATCGGAATCGGACTCGCAGTCGATGTGCCGGGTGTCATAAATAATTTCGATTTGACTTATATTATTAGCTAAATAAATAAAAAAAAAAAAAACAAGGCAGACGGAAGCAAATAAACAATCAGCGGGCATGAAAATTGAATGAATGAATGAGTGAGTGTGTGAGTGTGAGTGTGTGTGAATGGAATAAAAGACAAAGCGGCGCCGACAATGACGTCGACTGCGCTGCCTTAGCGTGAGAAAACCCATTGAAATTGTCAAGCACACAAATGTCTACGTAATGATCGCCCCTAATAAATGACAATCGAATTGGAATTGGAAACGGAATGAATGAAAGTGAGTGAGAGCGAAAGTGCGATACCAATTACGAAACAAAAGGGACAGGTGGGGCAAAGAATGCATAATGATGCGAGTGACTAATGGGGGAATCCCCACAAATACCAGACGGTGTAATGAACTAACTATATATCAGATATACCAAATATACCAGGATATACCAGGACTTCTATGAGTAAATAACGAGTTATGAACATAACGAGTGATTAACAGCGAAGAAATTCGATGAATGTTAATTAACTGTCAAGCCGCTGTTAATGTTAATGTCTAACGCGATATTTATGCATCTCTGTCTGTCACGAGGCTCAGCACATGCAGCCTCCGCCTTCTACTCTATTCTCTCATCACTCCACACACCGGAGAGGGGGGTGGGGGTAACATATTCAGAAAGTCTGTGACGTGTTTGCTTGTATTTGTGGTTGGGCCTCTCCACAAGGAGTTGCAATAAAAGTAACAACAACTTGTTCACTCTCCACTCTCCACTCTCCACTCTCCCAACCCTTTGCCAGCACGAAGTGGCGTATCAAAACAAAAAAGGCGACGACGACGGCGGCGACAACGACAGCGACAGCGCTTCACGTTCTGAGCACAATTAATAAATTATAGACGGCAGAGGCAGAGCTGCGGCAGAGCCAAGAGTCACGTGTAGCGCGGCGAAGCAAGTGATCAAAACAGAAACCGAAAAGAAAAAACGAATTTATCATTACAACAAGCAATAAAATTAATCAGCAATTCAAAAACTGCAAGTGGCTGTCGTACGGGGGTTGTTGTTGCTGTTGTTGTTGCTGCTGCTTGTCGGCTGAGTTGTTTTGCGGTTGGTTTAATAACCCGAAAATAATCGCGGGCGAGTAACAGAGATGCCAATAGTTGGTGCCGAAGGAGAAGGCAGAGATTGGAAGCAGCGCCATCGGCAGCGACGCTGGCAGAGAAACAGATGAAGTAGAGCAGACGTCGTCGGCGTCGTCGTCGGCGGCAGCGTCATTAAAACAACATAAAAAGTAATAAATAAATATGAGAGTGTACGTACGACCGGAGTGTGTGTGTGTGTGAGTGTGACAGGGGGAGAACGAACGACCTTCAACTTCCTGCCCCCCAAAGCCCCCTCTGCCCGTTGAGATAGACAGATAAACCCGCACACAGTGGTCGCTGGCAAATTAGAAGCTCTTTGGTTCGAGTTCAAGTGCTTTGAAATTTGCACACTATAAAAAAAACACACACACTTCTTCAATGCGAAGGTCGGTCTTTGAATGCAAATGTTTTAAAAACTTTTCAAGCTGTCTATTTGAACTTTTAGAGGTTTTTTCTGATATTTACATATGCATTCTTTAGTAATATTAAAAACTATTCCGTAGTCATGTCATTTAAAATGTGACCTTATTATTTCTTTTAAGAAAAACCATTAAATGTGGGTACAATCATAGTTCTTAAGTTCTTAACTCTTAATAATATAAGAGTCCTTTCATTTAAAATGTGACCTTATTATTTCCTTAAAAAAAATCTATTAAATGTGGGTACAATCATAGTTCTTAAGTTCTTAACTCTTAATAATATTAAAAACTATTCCTTAGTCCTTTCATTTAAAATGTGACCTTATTATTTCTTTAAAAAAAAATGCATTAAATGTGGGTAAAATCATAGTTCTAACTGAATAAATATAAAATGCATATTGTATATTATTGTATGTATATTAATTTTCATCTATTTTGTTGTTAGTTCTTAATGAAAATCTTCTTACTTTCCTTATTGTTTTAATTATTTAGAAAGAAAGTTCTATTTGCCTAGCGCGCATTGTAGTTTAGGCGGGTGTGCGAGTGTGTGTGTGTGTGTGTGTGAGTGGCGCTACCTGTCCGCCTGTCTGTCAAGCGATGACATTGATAGCTTTAACTGTAAACGCCGAGCCGCACAGAGGCCGCAGCGAGTGGCCGACGAAGGAGCCAGAGCGAGATGCCCGATGGACGGGCTCTGGAGTCCAGAGCGAGACGGACGAGTGAGCACAATCGGGCATAAATTAAAGGCGGAACCGAATATGCAACAGTTCTCCGTTCTCGGGTCTCCAAATTTTTGGCTGCGCTGTGGCAAGTGCTTTGCATATATGCAAATCCCCAAGCGCCGCGCTTCGTGGCACACACTGGAAATCGTCGGGATTGGGGCAGATGCCTGCTGCACTGCACCTTGCAACGCCGTGAATTCGAACTTGTTTGAAGTCGCCTCGAACAGTCGCCGAAGAACTTCAAAGCTGGCAGCAGCATGTTGCATGCCATAAGCGCACCAGAAAGGAAAAAGATTAAACAACAACAAAAAAGAAAACAAGGAACAACAGCCGCAGAAGTAGCAGCATCCCCAGCATCCCCAGCATCCGTGGCAGCGGCAAATTAAACTAATAAGCGTTGCAGAAACGGCGAGCACAGTGCTGCGCTGCCACTGCGACGTCAGCGGCAAAGCCAACGCCGCTGCCGGCGCTGGCGTCGCGGCTGGAGTGCAACTCTCGGACTGTCGAAATCCATTATAACCTCAATCGGCAATCGCATTTCTTCCTTCGAGTGGCGCGGTCGTGGAGCTGCCATCGAGCCTCTCCCCCCCCCCCCCCACAGGGCAAGTCTCCATTTTCCCCTTCGCCAAATGCACTGGAAGAAAAAACATAGGATTTGGAATATTTCTTATTTCATTTGGGTTTCTTTATTTTGACTAATTTCTTTAAATATGAAATTAAATGGGCATTGAAAATAATTTTGCGAAATTTAAATACTTATTTTTACCATTTGGTCTTTCTTTTAAATTAATAAAGTATTAATTATATGATTAGTGTAATGTATTTTATCGATTTCAAATTCATAACTATTTGTGTGAATACTTCTTTAACAGCCCCCTCTACAAATCAAATCATTGCTTAGGTTGTTGGGGTGCTACTAAATAACTACATTTGCATACTTTTGGATCCTTATTTTATTGATTTCAAATCTATAATTTTTCAGTGAACACTTTTTAAAGAACCCCATTCTGAAGAAACCTAAATTTTAGGGATTTGCTAGTTAGTAATTTTCAGGGATGCAACTGAAATCGGAATGAATTTAAAAGTATTTATAAAAAGTGTCTAAAAGCATACAATAAAATACTTCATTTGACGAATGTACGTTAAAAATTAAGTCCTAGTATGGTGTAAATATTTCGAACCCAATTTTAAATGATCCCAAATCAACAGTTTCTATGTCTTTCGTAGTATTATAAGACACTAAAACTAGTAAAACAGATGTAGTTTCTTACTATGTTAAGTTTCGACTATGATACTTTTAAAATCTTTTTTAAATATATAAATTTAAAGATACATACTTAAACTATAAAATAATAATATAGTTGCTTGGGGCTTTTAATGTAATCTTTTTAGAATATCCCTATATACATTATCAGAGTTAAAAATACTTAAAGTATTTACATTTTAAGTCATTGAATTAGTGGAAAGATACTAATCGTTCCTTTTGCTTTTTCTATAATTAATAATCCAATTTCTTAAATATACCAATATTGAAGTTCAAAGATAAATACTTAAACTAAAAAATAATGATATAGTTACTTGAGGCTTTTAATGTAACCTTTTTAGAATATCCCTATATACATGATCATATTTAAAAAATACTTATTTACATTTTAAGTCATTAAATTAGTGAAAAAGATATTAATCTTTTCTATTGCTTTTTCTATGATTAATATACAATTTCTAAAATATCCAAATATTAAAGTTCAAAGATAAATACTTAAACTATAAAATAATGATATAGTTGCTTGGGGCTTTTAATGTAACCTTTTTAGAATATCCCTATATACATGATCAGCTTTAAAAATACTTAAAATATTTAAATTTTAAGTAATTAATTTAGTGAAAAAGATATTAATCGTTCCTTTTGCTTTTCCTATGATTAATATACAATTTCTAAAATATGCCAATATTAAAGTTCAAAGATATACAACTTTGCAGTGTATAAATCATAAAAGTGGAGTTGCATCGATGCTCTTAAGCGGACTCTTTCGTCACCCTTCCCCCCCTTCTGGGCATCGATGGGAACTGAACTAAACGTAACCAGCTTTTGGCCCTGGCCAAAACTCTAATCCGACTGGGACAACTCTCGGACGGGCGATGGGAATTGGCAAGGGCTGGTGAAATACGGAATGGAGGAAAGGAAGGGCGGAATGGAGGAGCGCTGACTAGTTGGATGCCAGGAGGTGGACCTGGCGGGAAAACAAGGAGACGAGAGTCCCGGCTAGGTGGGTGGCTGCAATTCGAGCTTTCGGAAATTGAAACTGGCATTAGAAGAGTGGCAAACGAAAACGAGCCAATAAACAGACTCGTGTGGCATTCGTAGAACAAACTGAATGCAGAGAGGGGTTTAAGGACCCCGACTATACCAGTTGGGGTTTTTTGTTTAAACTATAAAAGATCATATATAGGTTGTATATTAATCGAAATCTTAATTCTAAACAATACTCACTAAGAACATAGATAGAAAGAACATGGATAGTCTATTTTTCTAAATGGTATAAGCCCAAGTCTTTAAACTGTACAGTTTATATAGTAGTACCTTTTCAGATCGAAGGGAAAATGGATATAGAAAATGGCTTTGCTTTTATATATTTCTAACATTGATAGTCAATTATTTAATAATATGTTTACTTTCTATACTATACTAAATTATACTATACTATACTATTTAATAGTAGACTTCCCTGTACTACTTACTTACCTGAGGAAATCATTGTAAATCAGTGGTGCCAAAGGTCCTGCCTAGCGAGTGGCATTTGAATGTAGTGACATTTCTCTGACCCATTCGCACTTCGAAGCTAAGAAATCTGATCAATTATTTAATAATATGCAAACTTACTATACTATACTCAATTATACTATACTTTACTATTTTATAGTATACTACTCATTACTACTTACTTACCTGAGAAAACCGATGTAAATCAGTGGTGCCAAAGGTCCTGCCTAGCGAGTGGTATTTGAATGTAGTGACATTTCTCTATACCATTCGCATTTCAAAGCTAGGAAATCTTATCATTTTAAGAGTTTGATATCTCTTTTATTTATCTACATTGATAAGTTTTGGGTTCAGTCTATATTTTCGTAAATATCTTATTGATACAGCTACGTTCCAAAGTAAACTTATTGCAACCAATTCCATATAGATTCACTTCGTATAACGATCTATTTTCGTGATGACCCAAAAAGCCAAGCGAAAGAGCGCTTATACTAATAAAGAAACGAATCCAGTGTCCAATCATGAAATGGGAAACCCCACTATTAGCCATTGCAATTCTCAATCTCAATTCCTGGTTCCTGACTGCTGCTGCTGCTGCACCTGATCTCGGTTATCATCAATGGTGGTGTGTCGTGGCCCCCAGGGGGGAAGAGGTCCACGATTACTTCAACAGTCGCAATTCCAACCGAAAGAGCGATCGGTCGATCCGGCAAAAATAGCCAGCGCCGACGAACACAAACATTATTAATGCCTCTGTTGTTGTTTGGATAAGTTTTACTCAATCGCATCGAGTCATCATCCAGTCCACATCTCCGCAAAGGCGAGGCAGGCGGAGAGAGCGAGATTCGAGTCTCCAAAAATAATGCCAGCCAGCAACGCCGTGCCGCGCCGAGCACAAGGCCAACAGCTGGTCGCTTTGGTCTTTGGGGCCCGAATCTGAATCTGCGTCTTCATCGGCATCAGCATCCAACATCTCCGTGTCTGCCTCCGCTCCCCCATCTCGGTCCCGTCCCTGGCCAGGCATCGCACCCATTCCGCTCGCTCTGTTTCGACGCGGCGTTCCACATTCACATTCGACACATCCACATGACCACGTAGCCCCACTGAAATTTGCCAAAAACCTGCAGCGCTTTTTACCCTAACCCAATGCTTTTGGGGATTAAATGTTAACCAGAGGTTTGCCTTAGTAGCTTGCCAAACCTCTGGTTAAAATTTAATCTTTGTATTAATTTGTAATGTATTAATTTGCTTTGTATTAATAACTGATAAATAACTGATTACTATCTGTATCATTAGCAGTATCAGATTATAGGAACTAAAAACTGTAGAGTAGTTAAATTTATGTTTAACGGGCAGCTTATTATAAACCAGAAGTTTGCTAAACTACTATTGGTTTGCTTTAACTAATAGTAAACATAATACATCAAGTATTATATAACGTATAAAACTGTAGAATATGTAAGTTTATGTTTAACGGATAGCTTACCTTGACTCTATGCTGTCGCAGCCTAAAATTTAATCAAAGGTATTGTATTAATAAATTGATACCATTATATAAATCAGTATTTGATACATCAACGATTATATGAACTATAAAACTGGAGATTTGTTAAAATTATGTTTAACGGGCACCTTAGCCTTACCATGTACTTTTGCATATTAAATTTTAATCAGAGGTTACCCTAACTTAAAATGATTTATAGTCATAAACTGAAAGTATGCATATAACATCTTAACATTAAATTTTACGTAATGTTTGACAGCTTTATAGCTAAATTAAAAGTACTTTTAAAGATTATTGAACAATATACTTATTCCAATAACTAAATACAATTATAAGATAGTTATTGTTATACCAAAACCTTTAAATTTAGGAGTTTAGGGTTCAGTTTCTTAAGCAAGTTAACATTGCATTTAAAAATAAAACTATAATTGGCAAATTTGGCTATTGTTAATGATCAAAACAAGCAAAATTATGAAAAATATATCCTCTTGACCTCTGGCTATCTTTAAGGTTAACTGACAGTTAGAGAACCGAAACTAAGAAGAACTTTAAACAACAGATCTTATGTTCACGTTTACTTTTGTTATTATTTGTTTACCTTCTGTTGACAATATAATTATTTATATATAATTTATAGTGATTAAATAATTCAGTTTATAGAGTGATATGTAACCTAAATATAGTAATCTCAGTTGCATAGGATTTTCGATGGATCCGTAATCTTTGTGCACCGCTCGCAAGGGTATTTAAGGCTTCGGTCCCATCGGTTGAATCTCCTCCTTCTTTTTCTGCTGATATTTCGAGTAACTAGCACAGGCGACAATAACAACAACAACAACAACGGCCACCAGCGCACCGAACATGTTCAAAGTTTCTCGGATGCGACGGCGACAACCAGCAAAAAAAAAATAATACAACAAAAATAAGAAAAACAAAAAAAAAACCCGGCCGCCTCCGTCGCCGCACACTCGCATCAAATTTTAATACAAAAATGCTGCCCAAACATTTGCCCACCCCCGCAGCAGCAGCGCGCCGGTGGCAGCGACCGTGGCAGAGGCAAAGGCAGCGACTGCAGCAGAGACCCATTACGCTGGGGCCTCTTTCTTTCTTTCCTTCCATCCTGACACTCGACTCAACTCGCCGCGCCGTTCAGCAATTTCATTTCAACATGTTTCTAACAGAGCCGCGCTCTCCTCGGTTGCAAACAGATCTTGGTTCGCTTCAGCTCAGCAAAAGCATCTTAAATTTTTTCTGTTCACCTCCGCCTCCACAGTCCCCCCCCCCCCCCCCCCTTCGTTTCGTAACCCCCTCGCCCGACGTCGTCGTTGTCGTACTTTATAGTCGTACTTTGTTGGTTTTCTACCCACAAGTCTTTCTCTTTTTCGTTGTCGCTGTGCCCAGAGCCGGGAGCTGGGGAAGAAGCAGAAGCAGCACAGCAGAGCACAGCACAGCACAGCACAAGCAGGGGCAAAAAACCGAGGGAAAAAGAATTTTTTTATAGGTATTATTTCGTTCCCACATACGACGACGCGCCGAGGCGAACGACAGTCGGTCGGTTTGTCGGTTGGTTCGCCGTTCAGTCCCATAGTCGATGTCGACGGTCGAAACGAAACGAAACGAGAATGAGTGGATGAAGCAGCGGCAGGGGTGGGGGGGTATGAGGAAAGGCAACAACGGACGAACGAGGGAGGAAAAAGGAAGGGAAGCGGGCAGAGGCCGTGACAGCGTCAGCGCATGTACATATAAAACCCGATACTACGTCAGCTAGGGTTGCCAACGTTGCGGTAGAGACAACGGAAATATACATTGGTAAATTCCATTGCTAGCTTTAGATAGGAAATAGGGAATTTTAAAAAACGAATATAACAATAATTTTAATAACATAAAAAATCCATAATAAACAAAAATATAATTACATAAATATAATTTAACTTACAAATATTCATTGCAGAAAAGGCAATCAAATGACATATTTGTAAGTACACACATTGGTAACTTCCGTTCTTAGGTTGATATAGAAAGTAGAGAATGTTAAAAAAACAACAACTTATAAAAAGCGTAGAAATAACAATATAATAATAATAATAATGAACATCTTTAAACAAATCAATGAATTAGTATAAATTCATCTAACTTATAGTCATTGCAGAAAAGGCAAAGTAAATATACATACATACATTGGTATATGTAGGTTGATATGATATATAGGGAATTTTAAACAACAGTAAATTAAAAAAAAAAGTGTAATAACATAATAAACACATATAAACAAAATAATAAATACGTATATCAAATAAAATATATTAATTAAATTTCCTAAATCTCTTTGTTACTACAAAATATAGATCAATATTTTACATCAAAACGTGAATTCCTAAGAAATAATAAAACATATAAAATATATAAATTGAATTTCATAAATCTCTTTGTAACTACAAAATATAGATCTATATTTTCCATTAAACGTGAAATCCTTAGAAAAAAATAAAACTATTAATAATTTAATTAAAATAACTTTTTAGACAATCATTCCATTGATCATTTTATATTTTACTGTATTCTCTATATTGTCGAATTCATAATTTTAATTAAAAAAATATATATATGGACTTAAAAATCACAATCAGATTTATAGTTTCGAGTTACTCAATATAAAATACCCGTAATCTGGGTTCCATGAGACCCCGGGTTCAATGTCGTTTCATTTAGCCAAACCGCATGGCCTGGCAACCCTGTGCACTTGTGTTGCTGCTTTTGCTGCTCTGCCTCTGCTGATGTTATGCCGCCTGTCTGCCAACCAGCCTGCAATGTCCCGCTACCCGCTCTCTCCGCTCCACACCGCTCCCGCCACCGCCCCCGCCCTTACACCGAGTATACGGCCATCAAGCCATTTGCCTCTGACAGCGCACACGATGCGCCGCACAAATATCGCAGAGCAGAGCACATACTAACATACAGATATGTACAGGCTGTAGCTATATATTTTTGTAGGTTATGTGTATATAGCAGGCGGTCGGCGGCGGTGTGAGTCAAGCATTGCGATTGTGGGAGAGAACGACCGAACGAACGAACTTCGTCGGCAACGAAAACGAGCTTTGCTTGGTCGTCGGCCCTCGTTCTCCCTACCTCTCTTTCTGCTTCTCTTATCCTATGTAAGTGTACGGCGTTTGTGTGTGGGGGAGTGTATAAATACAGTAGACACTGGAAGTGTTTTCCGAAATATTATAAAAGTATATTTTTTGGAGCCTTGTTTAATTAAATAATAAAATTATTGTGTATTTTGGCTAATTTGTATTTTAAGTTGATTAAGATTTTAAATTTATATTTGAATTTATAGAAAGAAAAATAGATTTTCCTAAATAAATAGTTTTAAAAAATGTAGAACTTAATGTAAAATTGCGACTTAATATATTTCTGAATAAGTATGACAAGTTTTAAATGAACTCGAAACAGTATTATAGCTTGGGAGCTCTTAGCGAGTGTTGCCTGTGCTCGCACTGTACATAAAATGTTAAAACTCTGATTATGACGATGACGTTGGGCTGCGGGACGGGTCGTGGGCGGCTGGGGAGAGGTGGTGCTGTTGGGAATCGGGGATGAGCAACGGACAGCACAACAACAGAGAAGAGCGCTCTGCACACACAAAATAAAGCAGCAGCAGCAACAGAAGAAGAAGAAGCATCAGCAGAAGAGGGAAAAAAGTTTCAAATGGAAATTTTGAATTAATGAACGAAACGAAACGAAATGAACTAAACTGGTTTCATTTGTGCTCTGAGCTCAGAGTTGTTTTTGCCTGCGCCGTTCCACACACAACACTCTTCCTCTATCACTTGCCTGGCTCTCGCTCTCTCTCTCGCTCTGTCTTTTGCTTTTGCCTCTTCTCTTGTTGTTATTGCTGTTGTGCCGCTTTCTTGGCGGTCGTTTCTGTGCGTTTCTCATTTGAAAATATTTTCGCCCCGAACGAAAGAGGCTAATTAAGCCAAAGGAATTTCTCTGCAATTTTCAGCCAGAGGCAGCAGCACCAGCAAACAACAACAACATCGGCAGCAATTGAGTTTCGAAAACTTGTCGTCAGCTGAGTTTTGTAGTTGGCAAGAGGAAGAGCAGGAAGTGAATGAGAAGAACTCTCTTTTTTGCGGCGAACGGCGATCGCCAGCGAACTTCGATTTCGCCGCGAACCGATCTTTTTGACGTTGCTTATATTTTGTTTATTCGCTGCGACTTTGCTTTTGCCCGCTTTTCAAGGCAATCAGGTGCAATAGTTTCTCGCTTCGCTCGGTTGTTCCGAATGGGCGCTTTTGTGGCAAACAGCGCCGTTTGTTGTTGCTATTGTTGTTGCTGTTGTTCCTGCTGCGAAGCAATAACAAAACTCTGGCCAAAGCGGAAATGAATGGATCGGATCGTCCGATGACGATGACGATAGGTGCCGCGAGCAAGCGCACGAACAAGTGCAGACATGTTTTCTTTTCTTGCGTTTCAAATGCAGGACCTTTGCTTAACACGGTGGGAAAAGTTGTTAGATCTAAGGAATTTAAGGAGTGAATAGTAAAGATTTTTAAAGAAATTTCTTTTACTTTCTTAGAATTACTTAATTTTTGGTTAGCATTCTTGTTTCGTGTGAAAACGGCTTGTTAAAACAAGTTTAAACTTGGTATATTTGTCTAATTGAAAACACTAAAGTAGAAGATTTTGAGAAATAGCTCTTTACATGTTACTTTTTACATCTCAGTTATGTACTTCCGACTTACAATTTTTAAGCTATTTTTTTTTAATGTTGTGTTACAATATTTTAATTAATAGTTATTAAAAACTAATGTTTATTTAAAAAAGCGTTTCTGCGGCATTTAAGAGAAGTGGAATTTATCGATTTATGTCAAATAACTACTACTACAACTAATGAACACTTTCCACATTTTCTTAATTGGTCTCTCCTCGTATAAGCCTAATTTTTTTTAAATGTTAACTGTTTCCTTTGTAGACCTTGACTCCTTTTTCCCTCAGTGAAGGTTAGTTGTCTGCAACTCGCTGTGGCATGTTATTGTTCCGCCACTGCTTCCTGTGTCCCGAATGCTTTCTTATCAGCAAGTCTACGTCCGATGCAATCGGTATCGGTCAGGGTCGTTGGTCCTGTTCCCTGTTCCTGACCCCCCCAGGCTCTGTTCCTGTTCCTGCCTCCCGTTCCTGGTGACAGATTGTATAATTGGCATGGAATTGATTCGATTACTGAACCGTCGCTCGCTCGACTGGCTTTTATTTTGTTTTCCTTTATTTTTTTTGTATTTTTTTAATGTGCAACTGCATTGCATGGCAACAGACCCATATGAACGGCTGCCTGATGCAAAGTAGTAATTAGGTAATGAATCCTTTAAGGAAAATCTGAATGGTAAGAGAATAATTAAAAGCACAAGAGTATGGAAAGGAATTATGTATAAAGACATTTAATAAGAACCCATTAATATGTATATATGTAACTTATATATCTTTATGTAACTTAACTTAACTTATCTGTTGCATGAAAATGAAATCACACTTTGAGATTAAATAACTTAATTATTGAGAAAAAGGTCACTAGCTAATTAAAGTTTGATTATTTTAACAATTAATAGAGTATGCTTAAAGCAATAATAACATTTCTAGTGGTGATTCAAATAGTTTAGGCAATCATTATTGGTATTTATTAACTTATCACCTAAAGTTTGCCAACTTTTGGCCAAGATAAGACCTGCTTTCTATAGTGGGAATAGTATAGGTAAATTATACTATATAAAATACTAATTTATACTATATATAATATAATATACGTAATTTATACTATATATATACTATATGTGTCTATACTATACTATAATGGGTCTATATGTACATATGTATTAATATATGGTATAATGTACTACTATATATACTATAAATTATTAAACTTTTCGAACAATGTATTTTTTTATGAATAGTTTTGGTATTATCCTACTTACTATTTGAGTTTAATTAAAATTTTTAGTTCATTTCATCGTATTCGAATTTCGAATTTCATAAAATTATATCTTTTAGGGTTTTTTTTTGATTAAAGCTCAAAGTTTGACATTTGGTGCCCGTCCTTGTAGATATAGTTGTATCTCTAGTTGTATCTTTGGTTGTATCTTAAATATTCTACCATTATTCCTATCTAAAAATTGTGTGATTTTCGACTCCTTTAAATAATCCTTTGTGCCTATAACTACCAGCTTCCCTGGAGCTGGACCATGTTTGGCAGTTAACCCGGCAATGGCAGCCAAACATTCAACTGCGGATGCAAGACTATGCAAAGCAGCCACCTGTTTTTGCAACACGATCGCCAAGCTATTGTTGCTGCCATAGATGTTGCAGGTGTATCTATATACACACACACACACACACATCTATGCATACATGTTGATGTGGCTGTAGGTGTCCTCCTCCTGCACCATTCAGCCATTTATTTAGCAGCATTCAAAACTCGTCTAAATCTAAACCGAAGCAACATGTGTGTTGTTTTGCGAGTTGCCAGTGAGTGAGTAAGTGCCGTGCGGTGCCGGCAAAAAGCGGACACGTTTTGGGAATTCGAGGGGGTGGCGGTGGTGGTGGGCGCGGGGCAAGGTTTTGGTGGCACTCAGCCGGGGGTGGCGCAGCCTCTGGGTCGCACATGTGTGTGAATAGCGAATAGCTGGCAAAATATTTGCACGACGCAGCCTCGCACACACACACACACACACACAAACATTAGCAAAAGCTAACGGCAGGCGCAGCGCGTGTGGGCGGTTGCGCAACGTCGCTGCCGCTGCCGCTGCCGACTGCGTTGCGTCGCTTCGCGTCGCGTTGCTTGCATTGAACTCGGAAGTAGACGCAATAGAAACAGAGAATCAAATAAAACCAGTTGGCGACGCAAGGGGCAGCATGCAACAGCAACAACAACATCATAAACATCATAACATATTCAAATCGCCGAGCGGCAGCGACGCCAGCAGCGCAGCATTCGGAGCTTTTACTCTCACGTGAAAAGCGATTTTTTTTTTATCACCGCCGCCGCCGACGTAGCTGTTGTTTTGATTTATTTGCTGCTCTGCATCGCGTCACGAATTAAACTAAACAAGCATCAGTATGGAGCATGGAAAAACGGAACTCCCGACGGCGCGGCTACTCAGGGAATGGGGGAAATGAAACGGAAATAGGCCTGTTTTGTTCCATTTCTGCATTCCAAATTATGTAATTCAGCAGCGATCGATCAGTAATCGATGCAAACTTTTTTAAGCGATAAAGGTATGAAGGAATTTTTAAATACAATGAATTATATGATTAGAATGAGCCATATACAGTCTTCATAAATTCAGGTGGTTAAGAAATAGTAACAATGAAGTATAATTTGAGGTTAGGATAGGTTTGTTCCGTTTCTGCGTTCCAAAATAAACGCTAAACAGACTGATCAAAGGATCTAAACAACCATTTGGTTAATTAATCCAAAAATTATACGGATAACTGAAGAATTATGGTAGTTTCATCATAAGTCTCTTTTATCAAGGGATTTGTTCAATGAAATTGAAACATTAAGCAAGAAAACCAACAATTTTCTTGGATTTTGGTTACCTTAATGAACAAATGAAAGAGTTTTCTCAGTGATCAAAATCACTATTAATATATTTGTCCAACGGAAAAATCCCTCCCAAGCTGTTTCATATACTTTTCATAAAAATACCCTGGTACAGTCATCACATCTCCACCAACGAGACAGCGCCGATAACAATATGGCGAGATATCGATAGCAGCTTCGACCAGTTGCATGTCCGTGTCATCAGCTGAAACTGAACTCGGCACTACCTTTGTACCCCCTTCGATTGGGAACAAAAAATAAAAAAGAAAAGCTCATTTCTCGCAAGTGAAGTAATGACATCAGCGGCAGCGACTGAGGCAGCGACGGCAGCAACTACGCCAGGATACGGCAAAATATGCGGCACGGCGCAAAATTCGTTGGGGACTTTGGTTTCGGCTGTAGATTGTTGTAGTTGGGGGGATTGGGGGTTGGGGGAATTGGCGATTGGGGGTTTCTGTTTCGGTTTTGGTGCCATTGCCATTCCATTCCCGAGCCGGGCCAAGCCAAGCGCGCCTCGGCCAAACTTGAAAACAATCAGTCAGCGCTGGTCCGCAGCCTGCGACGGACTGTTGCCAGTTTACGGTTCCTGTTCCTGTGCGGCCGCCACCACCGACTGACCTTCGAAAATCTGGCAAATTAGAATTTTGGAGCGCCGCTTGCTGTTCGCATTGCCTTTTTTTGGGCCAAATAAGAGAGAGAGATAAGCGAGGCAACAAAAATAATAATGTTTCAAGGCGAAATTCGCACAGCAGCAGCAGCAATCTTGGCGGTATAAAATAGCACAGAGCTAAAGCAACAACAGCTACGGCTACAGCTACGGCTGGCTACAGCGACAGCGGTACGGGTGCGAGCCATGAGCTCGAAAGCAAAAAGTACCTGGCAGATACAGATACGACGGCCAGTGTGCGAAGCGAACCAGTCAGCCAACATCTGAGATACAGATACGACGAGCGCGGCGCTGAAATAAACAAAAATGTTCCAACAAAGCACCAGGCAGCGAAAGAGAATGGGAGAGGGAGTGGGAGAGAAGAGAGAGAGAGCAGCAGCAGCAGGCACTCGGGTTCAGTTTTAGTCTTCGCCGCATACCACACACATACACACACACACACATGCATGCATACATACATATACATATATCTCTATATGCAGCGTGTGGAAATGTACCTTTATATAAACGAAACGAAACGAAAACGAACGATGCGATACGATTCGAAACGAAACGAAGCGAAATCCCAACTGACAAGCACACACAGATACACACGTCGAGAGATACTCGGTCGCTGGTATTGGTGTAGACTGTTAGTCAGCGTTCGTCCGCCACGGCGTTGCCATATGTCGGCAATCGAGGGGATTACTAATCTGACTAATATGGGAAAGTTTATTGGATGGATCTTGGGGTTTTGGGTTTGCGTTTTTAAATATGAGTTGAATATTTTACAAATGGTATATTTGCCTTATGAGAAAACTACATTTTTAGTTTATTTATTGGTAATTGTTGGATATTGCAATGCCAGAATATATGATTCCATATATATGTACATATGTACATATATTAGATTGTGTACTAATTTACGTTGGAATCGAGCTTAATTTCTTTGCTATTTCGAGTTTAAAAACTTCATTATCTGAATATAAGTTTTAACCTACTAATAAGTTTCAGTTAACCTTTGCTCTTTTATTATTGATTAATTTTATAAACTATTATTTATTATTAATCTAAACACTGTTCATTGCCCAACTTATGTACGCATTTAAAGACATTCAAAATCATGTATTTCAATGCATAGAAATATATAAAGCTCATAATCGACTTTGTAGCCCTAATTATTTTACAATTTTCCAATAGCCTTTATAATTTTAGTTTTTCGATATTAAAGTAAAACTCAATAATAAAAACATAACAAAAAGTAACAGCAAATTCACCTCCCTTGTCAGGATATCTTTACATATTCTTGTTACAAATAGATGGCATTTCTTATATTTTAATCCGCGTGCAAATTTATTAAATTACTCCCAAAATGTCCAACTCTTTTTCAAAATCCAACCGATGGTTATTCAAAATACCCGTAGAATAACTTTTGAAACGTGCCCTGAACTCTGGCAACCCTGCGACATTTGGTTGGTTGCTTTTGAATACCCGCTCCCACAATCGAACCGATCCAAAACGGCGGGCTAAGGCGCCTGGTTTTGGTTTGGTTTGCTTTTGGTTTGCACAACGTTTCGCTTCGTAGTTCGTTGTTTCGTTGTTGGGATTTCTGCCTTGCCTTCCGTTGCTGGGGCTAAAAACTCGCAACTGGCAACGCCGACTGACTCGACTCGCGCACAGCTGGCAATGCCGCTGGCTTTGTGTGCGCTGCTCTCGCTCTCTGTCATTCTCTCCCGCCCTCGCTCTCAGCCCCGCTCTGCCGTCCAGAAACTCGTTCAGTTTCAATGCTTTTTACATAAGTGCGCGTCGCGCGAGCGAGCCAGCAGCATATGGCCCTCTCGCTCTGGCCAACGCTCCGGGACGGTGCTTCGTACAGGGGTGCATTTACTCGCACGGCGGTGAGTGAGTGCGAGAGAGTGTGTGTGTGTGTGTGTGCGACTGTGCCAGCCTGCTGCCTGCTTCTTGAGCGCCGAGCGTTTTATTTGTGATTTTAACGCGGCGTAGCTAGGTCCACGTCGCCAGACAGCTCCGTCAGCTCCAATTCGAAAACGACGTAAACGCCAGCGCGCGTAATTCAAAGTTATCAAAATTCCAGTTGCCCGTTCTCGTTCCCGGAAAAGTGCTGAGTGCGAATAAAAAATAAAACCCAATTCAAATTATTGAAATAATATATATATTGATAATCTGGGGCTTGCTACCAGAAAAAAGTGAACACAACAACAACAACAAACAGATTGTAGTGCCAGTATGTCATCCCAGTGCTGTGATGCCGCTTTGGGCCGCTCCTATGCCTGCTCGTCCCGCTTCCCTTCGGGACACCTGCTGGCCGCCCTCTGATCCGCCCGCGCCCACATCCACGCCCAGTGACTGACTGACAGGGATCTCCGTCCAGATACAAGCGAGATCCGATCCTTGGACATACAAAACTCCAACGCGATACATTTTTTTTCGTTCATCCATATCTTTTTTGGATACCAAAAACGTTGTGAAACTGAGAACGGCCCAGCCGAAAATGTGCACTGAGGTGAGTCCTTAAGAGAGTCCTCTATAAGGAGGGATATCTATCTTTATATGGGAAGGATCTAGGATAAGATACAGCCATATATATTTTAAAACGTGTTGTATTATTTAGGGAAATTATGGGATGTTACAGGGATTGAACTAGGGGGTTTTTAAGAGTTGAAAACCTATAGTTACTTAGAACTCTTAAGACCAGAAAAATATACTACTTAAGAAGTATCTTTTTCTGGAGTTTCGTCAAAGATAAGTTAAGTGAAAGAAATATTAAGATGAAACAATACGCAGTACGATTTTAAGAGTTATAAGATACTTTTAGAGTATCTTTAAGTATTTTGTAGAACCATCTTTTAGGAGGATCATTTAGAACAAAGGGACTAGTCTGAAGGCTTTTATTCTTTAGATTTAGATACTTAAATCTTGGTAAGTTAGTATCTAAAAGTTAAAACTAGGATATTATGAATTAGTTAATATAAATAGGTAGATTCTTTGGATAATTTGGGTTCCGTAAATGCTCCTGAATTTGATTGTTCCTTTGGTATTTCTAAATACAAAATTCTTTGGATAATTTAGGCTCCTTAAATGCTCTTGAATTTGATTGTTCCTTTGGTATTTTCAAATATAATTAATTAACTATGACGCAATCGATGTTGTATTATAAAACACTAATCAAAATAATTGCAAATATAATTGGGATCGATGAGACTGTTTGATTAAATACCAAGAAATCTAAATGCCAAGAATCGTCTTATCAGCGACTTGAACTTAGGGCAAGTTCAGTGCATGCCAAGTCTTTTGATAAGGCGGCTTTTGTGGGTAGTGCCAATTGGTGAATCACTCAGGTGGCATGCCCCGCACCTGCACCAGCAGCAGCATCATCCAGGCAGCATCTTGCGAAATGCGCGTAGCCTCAACATGTGGTTTGTGCCAAGCTTATTGGCAAAATGCGTGGGCGAGTGCGCGTTTTGGGGGGGTGGGTGGCAAGGTGGCAAGGTGGCAAGGTGGTAGCTGGTAGCTGGTGGTGTGTAGTGTGTGTGGTGCTTTCGTGGCATTGCCGTGACATGCAAACTTAGAGGGAGGTTAATGTTGGGAGTTGGGAAGAGTACAGAAGGTAGGAGCAGGAGAGAGGGGTTGGCTGCTGCCATTCAGAGCAATGTAAACAATGCAAAAGTTGCACGTGCAGCCTGCTGGCCAGTGCCCCCGTGTTAACCTCCTCCTTGCAACGTTCCACAAAAACACAGCAAGAAAGAGAGAGCTTTGATTATAAGTGATATTTGGAATTTATTATGTTTGCTTTACTTTTATTAAGCTTCAAAGATTTCTTTTATTTTAAAATGATTAATTTTTATATATTAATTTAGTCAAATCACTTGATTGATTTTCCCCTCAGTGCAGCAAATAACGGTCTAGGCTAGCTCTGCCCTTCTCGCTCGCACTTTATGAACGGGCTGCGAGAGCATCATGCAGCGCCATCTATTGGCACACATTCGCACAATATGCTAAATAGCCGCTGCCTGCGTCGCAGTCGCGCCGCTGTCGCCGGCTAAGCCGCTGCGCTGCGTCTAATGCAACGCAACAATTGGACAGCCGCCGTCGCAGCGGCAGCAGCAGCAGCAGCAGCGACGGCAGACAGCTGACTTTTGGGGCCGTTTAATTAATTACATGCAAAACGCTCTTTTTTGGCTCTCCCTCATGCTCGTTAGCATGCTCTCTCTCTCGTTGGTCACCCGACCTCCTCCGCTCCCCCCCGTCAACATCTTGCGCCCCCGCAGAAAAACAGCAACAAACTTTTTGGCGTCGCTGTCAGCGTCAGCGTCAGCGCCAGCGTCACAGCTCTGTTTACGTTTTCTCTTTCGTTGGCGGCAGCGCGAAGCAGTTTGTATTAATTTCTTAGTTCTTTCGAGAGTAAAGAAAAGTTTTACAATGCGTTCAGGTCATGGAGAATACGCCAGAGTGTTTGTTGCGCTTGAAATAAATTTGAAATAAATCCCAAAAATAACTCCAAAATTGTGTAAAGTTATTGAAACTAAATTTTTAATAGTGGAATAAGGATTTAACTTGACTTAAAATATCAAAAATGAATGAGAAAAATACTTATTTTTCTGTTATTTCTATAATAAGTGTTATAAATTAATATCTGATAACTTAAAACGCTTAATTCTCTAAGTATTTATCAAAAATAACTAAGAACTAAAGTGTTTCATATAGAATTTAAGTGAGGATCTGTCAAGATATTTTTATTATGTTTCAAGAGAGTCTTATTCTTCAACCTTTTTCCGTTTCAATAACATAACCTTTCTACCTCTTCAACCCATTGTTTACTTTAGCCCAAAAGAAAGGGCATTTGCAATTCGTTGCAGCCTTTTTGGTGATTCCTTGTGCCTTATCTTTATATGCCTTTCCTTGTTCTGCTTTTTTAATTGTTCTTTATGGTTATGTGTCGCTACTGTTGTTGTTTTCGTTCCTCTTCGTTGTGGGGTTTTTGTTTTTCGGTTTTTTTATTTTTGTTTTTTTTGGGGTGGTGCAAATTCCGGCACGAGACTTAAATCACTTAATTGAGCTGGCAGAGGCAGAGCGACAGCGACAGCGACAGAGGCAGCGGAGCTGGCCGCGTGCCCTGGCAAATAATAGTTTGAAGTTGGCGCCGGACCCGGCATGGCACGGGATATCTGTATGTACTGCCTTTTGGTGATTTCACTTTCAGATACATTAACACAAGTGCGCTGAAATGCGCGCGCTCCTTTTGAGTTATTGGTAGCGGCGACGCGGCAGCGCAGCCTCCTTCGCTGCCCATTTTCCTTGGCCTCTTCGATTTTATGAATGAAAATCGCGACTTGGTTGGCTTGGTTTTGGTTACGCTTTGCTCTTGCAGCCAGCCGCCTCTGTTATTTGCATGTGTGCGGATGTGAGCGAAGGATATGTGTGTGTGTGTGTACGCACACACACACACATGGGCACGCGTCTGCTGTTGCCATAAAATAAATGCCTTTGGGGGGGCAGCCAGTGCATCCTCTCTCTCTCTTTGTGTGTGTGTGTGCTCCATTAATACAATTATCCTTGGGATGCTGCTGGCTGGCCTCGCTTAATTTGCCTTCGCATCTTCTCGGTCCTCGGTCTTAACTTGTTGCCGGCTCCTTGGGTCAAGTGCAACACGAAAACGCAAATTGCTCAATGAAGAATGTATAATCAAATAACAAAAAAAAAAAAAAGGAAGAAGGGGGAAGAGTATGAAGGGTTGCCTTGTCTTGTCTTGTCTTGTCTTGTTTTTTTTTTGTTTGTTTGCCAGTCTTCTTCTAAAAACGTAAACAAAAGACTTAGCTTGAAGAAGAAGAAGGAGCAAAGGAGCAATTTCGATCCCAGTCACGACTTTTGACCCACCAGAAAAGTCACCTTTTAATGCGGAGGATGAGATATTTAAGGGAATAACAAGAAGAGAACTTGTATCTTTGATAATTTGCAATAATTCCTAGACTATCTTTTACTTATCAATCTATGAATCTAAAATTAAATTCCTTTAATCCATTGATTAATCCAATTCATATTTATTATAATGTCCAACACCAACTACATAACCTTAATGTTTTAGTGACTCTATGATTTAGAAAATCGAAGATCAGATACATCTTCGTGATCTTGAGTTTTCAACAACAAAAGCAATGCTTTTCTGCTTTACTTTCCTGTTCAATGTGCTTATAAAGTAAGCTGTCAGAAAGTGCTATCTATCTTACACTTTTAGTAACTCATAAAAAACCGTTGCCTTTAAATCTAGAACTCTTTTAATGTTTAAGTAAATTTCACTTCCCAAGCGTAATTATAGAGTAAGCTATTTGAAAGTGCTGCATCATGTCACATTTTCCATATCTATCTACCGGTAGTAATAGTAGTCAATCCCAAACCCAACCCCACACCCATCAATTACTACACTCGCCGTGTTGTATTAGCCTCTATAAAATCCCAGCCCCTTGTTAATGACATTCGATTGCCGGCCAGAGGGTTAACTTAAGTTCCATATAGCCCAAGATAACAGAGTGTCGTAAGCGTTTGCGGGTTCAACAAACCTCAAGTTGGCTAGTTTGGGGATTTGGAGGTGGATCGTTGTTGTCGCGCGACTCAAAGAACTCTCGTGCTTATCGCTGATGACACTGCAGGTTTGTGCCAAAACAACAGCTGTTTTGACCACAACAACGGAGAGCAGTCCAGTGTGTGTCCATTATTGTATCTGCGATTGAAAGATTTGCTCACAACGCGCTCACTCTCGCGCTGCAGCTTATATGGCAGCGCGTGGTCTTGACTTGGCTTAATGTATGCCCACACGTAGTATATACAAAGACAGCTGCTTGCAGCAACGGCAACGGCGAGTTGTGGCACGAAATCTTATCAATGAATGCGCATCACTTGCACTTGTTTGCACCACCTAAGGGGGCATGGCCATGGGTATGGGTATGGGTATGGGTTCGGGGAATTACCGGCTGGCGACGACGTAAATGGTTCGACCAACGATGACGACGTCGATGATGATGACGTGACTCACAGACGCTCCATAAGCAACAACTACATCTAGACCGATGCACTGGCACTCGCACTCGCACTCGACGCACTGTGGCACACGCACACCATTAGCATTATTAAATCGCCAGCCGCAAATTTGCGGTTGCGTCACCTACTTAACACGCGGACCCAGGGACAGGGACAGGGACACGGACACGGACATGGACATGGACCATGGCCAGCAGTTGCCAAGAAGATGGGGGAGGGGTCACGAGGACTACAGAGAGAGACTTGGGAGCACAGCATCCGTGAGTTTGCTTAAGGATAACAGGCCAACAAGAGCGCCAGCGAAAATTTCCATTAAGCCAAATTAAAGTTATCGTGAGCAGAACAGCGGCAGAGGGAGCTCTGTGGCAGCAACGCAGGCAGAGTGGCAGAGCACACCACACCATAGCATTTCATTCCAATTCACCAACCACCCACTCAGAAACACTGACAGAAAATGAGGATACTTGAATATATGCAATATCTATCATTACAAGTAATTTAGGAAACAATTTCATTTAAATCAAATAAAACCATTAAGTGTGGTGTCATTATATTCAAAAACTTCTTGTTGGTGAGTTTTCAAATCTGTTCAACAACAGTCTTATTACAACATTTCATAATACAATACAAGTATTTTTCTCTATGTACTGTTGTTGTTCGTCCTGCCCTCTTGCCTGTCCAATCTTCCATTTTCATTTCTCTCATTGCTGTTCTCTCTGACAACAACCGCCCAACCACCCACACAACAACAACAACAACAATGGATTCACCAACAAGAGGGGGTAGAAAGCATGCTTTCTCTCTCTCTCTTTCTCTGTATTACTCAGCCCTCGGAGTGATGGTGTACGTGCAATTGGAAAAGTGGTTTTCATACTAGTGGATGTGGATGTCCCAAAACCACCACCACCGACAGCACAGCACAGCACAGCATAGCAGCAGCAGCACCACCACCACCACCATACACCATCATATCAATCCACCGATCCAGCCATATAACCCAGCAATACCGTATTCCTCGTCGTCCTGTTCGGTAGGCTTTATTATGTCAGGACTTGGGGGGGTTAATGGTGGGTGGGTGGCCTGGCATTTCACCCAATTTCATTATATTTGCCAACGTTTTTAGCTTTTATACGTCACACGGCATATCTCACCACACCCAACACGAGGAGGAGCAGGAATATCCATCCCCAGTGGGTGGTTGGGTTGTCTCTATATTGTTGTTGTTGTTTCGTATAAGAGGGATATCGGAGTGTGGAGGGTCGTACGATAGAGAAAAGCCGGCTCGACTTTACTGCGCAGGGTCGCCAACTCGACTCGATGAGAGAGGGGGGTGAGAGAGAGGAAGGGTGGCCGGTTGGGTGGTGGTGGTGGTTGGTATATGACTGTAGGTGGTTTTCGGCTGCCAGTGCTGCCAACCCATTATTATAAGGAATATAATATTATAATAATGTCAGGCATAAAGTGCCAAAGAGAGACGGAAAAAGCAGAGTGGAAGATAGAGCGAGAAGGAAAGCAGAGGATTGAGGAGTATAGAGGAGTGGAAGAGGAAGAGGAAGCACCCAACCCCGTGGGCGCTGATGGAGCTTACACACATACACACACACACACACACACACTGACACACCAATGGTCTGTGTATATGTACAAAATAAGGTTATTTTATAAACAGTTCAGGGTGTTATAAAGGGGGTACGGGGTTCCATCGGAGGGTTGTCAGTGCTGTATGTGTGTGTGGGCGTCCGTATCGAGGCAGAGCCGGAATATAGAAGTATGGGGGAGTACGGGCAGTCCGGGAGTCGGCGTCATAGTCACGGCTGGGCGCTCGTGGGCGGACATGGGTTAAAGCGACAAGCAGCCCTTAAAGAGGAGCATTAACCATGGAACTGTTAAAGAAAGGACACGCAGATTCTGAATATCGCAATACAGCTTAAGTTTTTGGATCAATTGAGATGGTTTCTCTAGGGAAGAATCAATATAGTTATGATTTCTAGCTAGGATCGACTGGAAAGTAGATATATCTTAAGTTTGGACAAGCAATCGAAGTAGTTTAGAATACCAAGATCATCTTAGAAATCATGTAATATAGACAAAACCTGAACGATCACTTCCAATTACCAATCATTCTTAAAAACTACTAAACAAAAATAAACTACTAAAGAATAATCCTCCAGATTGGCTATAAAATTTCGTTGACTACGAAACGCTCTTTATTCCTCGTTTCCATTGCCTCTTGCTATATACAATGGGCCATTGGAAAATGCCAAGGGGCCAACCTTGGTCCGATCCGTTCGCTTTGTTGCTCGCATCCATGTCCAAATCCGAAATCCGATTCAAACTACGTGAATTTGCGCGCGCTCCGTTGCAGCCGTGTTGTCCAACATCATCCAACGACGAGTCGCCATCTCCAACATCCGTTATATCCCACCACGCCAGCAAAAGCGGCAACCTTCGCTAAATCGAGCATGCGAGGCCGAACGCCGTACTTACCACTCACCACACTACGCCGCTAAAAACAGTGGTGTGGGGGGGGAGGGGTTGTTGGTTTGGGGGTGCGAGATTCATCATCGTCTCCTTTGAGATTTTCGTATTTTTGCCATTCTAAGCGAAACGCACTAGAAAAGCGGTCGCTGTACTGCTTCTTCTTCGTTGTCCCCATCTCCTACTCTTCTTCTTCAGCTCTTCGAGTGTTTTCGAAACGCAAAAAGGAAACAAAAATATTTTCAACAAAAATCGGAACGCAACACTGCCAAGTCAGTCGTCGACGGTGCTGTGCTGTCGTCGTTGTTGCTGTTGTTGTTGTTGCCGCCATCATTTATTTTTCGTCGTTTCTTTTTTTTCTGCTACGTACAAAATTAAACTCAAGTCTCGGAACGAACGAACGAACGAACGTTCGCTTGGAACGGCAAAAGTTGCGATATCAACAGCACAGGCAGCAGCGGCGGCAGCAACAACAACCACAGCGGTGCTAGCGATGTACAGTGTACATGCACGAACAACCGAACAAACGAACGAAACGATTTTAATACATGAAATTTTACTGTGCAGTATACACACACAGCCAAACACATACATACAGCACTGGTTCCACCATCATTATTTACCAGCCTTTGCTTTGTTGTTTTACCCTCGCTCGTCCGTTCGTTCGTTCGCTCGCTCTCTCTCTTTGCCTGCCGCCTGCCAGCTCTCCTTCCACTCTCCTCACCCGTCGCTGCGGCCATTTTTAGCTGTGCGACTGTACTTCGTGTGTCGGTCGTTCGGCTCTGCGCATTAGTGCTGCCAGAATCTTTGAAGCTAGATTTGGGGAAAAAAGTTACTAGCCCTATTTACAAATAAATACATAAAATAATTCAAATCTTAACAATTTAGATGTTCATTAAAGAAAAAAACACCTAAGTTTAATTTTTTATTTATAATTTATTTATTATTTGTATACGAAAGACACATGTTTAGTATTAAATATAAGTTTGAAATATTTTTTAAATCGCAAAAGATCTGGCAACTAAAGCGCTCAAGTGTCAGCACTGCTGCGCATTGCCGTTCGTTCGCATCATCATCGTTGTTGTATTTTTATATGGCATTCTCTCACATACCTACATACATACATATATGCGTTCGTTCGTACGTCTGTCTGTATGTATGCAGTGAGTCGAGTCAGCAACATTGGATGTGGATGTGGAAACTGTGTGTGGAGTGGAGTCTTTGTTGGTTGGGGCTGTGTGTATTTCGGTATGTAGCCAGGGCGCATATATACATATATACACCGACAGTTTTTTCTATAGTATTTTTTTTTTGTAATTTTGTGTTTACCTAGCGGCTTGGTGAACGTACGTACGTACGTACGCCTTGATAGCTGTTGTTGTTTCCTACACTGCGCGACGTGCAATTTGCGCAGTGTGCTGTCGCTCCGTCAATTGTTAACGGCGATTGTTGTTGCTGCCGTCGCTAGTGTAGCCCTGGTTCCGATTCGGAGCCAGCGATTAAAGCACTTGACGCAATGCCGCCCTGGCTTTCGCCTCGTCTCCTCTGCCGCTCTTCCTTGTCTTATCAGCTGGGCTCGCGATAAGAGCGGCAAAAAATTCGCATGCAAGGCCCATCCAACATCTTTGATGTTGCTAGCGATGATCATCGCTTATCTGTCAGTCGGCGGCTGTCAGCTGGGCGCGGTAAATGGAACAGTTAGTTCCGGGAAAACGCTCAAGGGGATCCCCAATATCATTTCGCAGGGAACATAAGGTTATTATAAAGCCAAAGATATGAAGCTATAGTGTCCAGTATTAAAGATCGTAGATATTGTATAGTGGTAGTGGGAGGGTGATATGATAGCAAGAGATATGATATGGTATTCGTAATGGAATTGAATTGAAACTTCTCTAAACTTTCATCATTATATGGTTAAGGTTATATAGAAGGGGCTAGATTCTGTGGTTCTGTAGAGAATAATATAAAATAAATATTACCAAAATTCGTAGGGAAATTTAGAAAATAACTTCATTAAATTGATAGTTAGTTAAATAATAGATAGATGAGTGCTTTAGACCTGAGAAAGATTTGGGATTTGGGATATGATTTATCTGTACTTACGGTTTCTAGACTTAAAATTGAATTCTATGTTATATATTATATCTATAACCATATATTCGTTCTGGAACTTCTTTCTTACTTGAATAACTCATTATCTCCACACAAAACTTCCAATAAAACTAATTCCCATGCTACATATCTTACAAAATAATTCCAAAATACATGACCAACTAAACTCCCAGCACTCTCTTTTTAGAATCCTCACATAGTCCACCTTTCCGGGGAATTCTTATTAGCTGGGCTATCAATCGACCAACAGGTTGATTTCCACGCAATTGCATTCCCATTCCCGAGTTGATCCCCCCCTTCCCGACACTTAGCCAAGCGGTTCAATCACAGACGAATTTCGTCCTTCCAGTCCCGACGTTGGCAATGACATATTGATGGATCGGCTGGGATGGGTCAGGTAGCAATAGAGAGGCTGGGCTAGAGAAACTAAAGCCGAACCCCGAACCCGGAGTCCGGAGCCCTCGAAATCGAAACGCACTGGCGTGCCTAATGCGCTGCATCCTTTTTGAGGATTACGGTCCTCGTCGGCGACGACCTTAGGTAGACGGGTGACTAACAAAGCAATGGGAGGGATGATATGGAAGGTTTTTCGGGAAAGGAAAGCAAAGGTACTGGGATTTGTGAGGAGGGTCTGCGGCAGGAGGAGGGTACTCACGTTTCACGAGATGCCGAACAACACAGCTGATTTGCCTGGTTCCTTGGAGCGGCGGAGTCGCGGTTCATTGACCAAAAGTCACCATTCTTAACCGGGGAGTTCCCCCCACCACCAACTGGAGCATGTGTGTAATGTATGCTGTCAGCTGTTTTCCCCCCCATTCACATACACACACGTACGCAAAGTGGGAAGAGTGCGAGTGCGATGCTGCTCCAACCGCCTTGCAAATTTTCAATGTCACCAATTGCGATGCCGGCGCTTCGTTGTCGCTGTCGCTGCTGCTTATAAATCTTCGACGTGAAGCACGAAAAACGGCAAACAAGCAGAGGCACACACATTACAAACAAGAGAAAAAAGTGGAAAAGAAAAAAAAAACAGAAACACCAAAGCGGCGCACATTGAAAATTGCTCTAATTCGCCAAAAACAGCTGATTTGGTCGACGACGACGCCGCCATGGCTTCCTGCTCTGCTCTGGGCTCTGCTCTGCTCTGCTGCCAATCGACGGTCCCCCCAAAAACGACACGGGGACTCTCGGACTCGAACTCGGGAATCGGACGCGGACGCGGACTCGAACTGTGAATCGGAATCGGGGGTTTTGTGTCTGTCAGTCGTGCGGCGAACTCCGTGGTGCGGCAACATGAAATGGTCGACGCTTAATATGCGCACATCATAAAAGCCCAGTTCCAGGTCTCGTCATTGTACCAGTAACCACCACCACCAACGCCACCACCCATGATTCCTTTAAAAATCAGCCTTGGATTTGGTTTAATAGTGTCTTGTATGGTTAGCAGGAACTTTTGGGAGGTCTAAAAATATATCTTAGCTATTTGGAACTTTTAGAACCATAACACTAAAGATTTTCCACTCAGTACCTACTCTTAAATATCTATAATCCATAATTTGAATAGTTTTAGAACCTCAACTTCAAAAATTACCTAGAAATCTATCAAAAATGTAAAGGTTCCCTTTTCCATACCAAGTATTAAATATCTCTAATTCGAGTTGTAGATTTCAAACTGTTTCAAAAATACTGTATTCAAATATTTTCTAACTTTCTAAGCTTCAATATTATTCAAAAATATTCACAAAATTAAAGGTTTCCCATTTCGTAGATACTCTTAAATGTCTATTATTCGAGTTTTACAAGTTTAAACCTTTCGGAAAGACCGATTTCAATACCAAGATTCAATATTTTTCAAAAATCTTTCAAAAACTACAGATTCCATACCTTTTAGAAACTCTTTAATAAATAAATAATACTCAAAAGAGTTATAGAGATTCAACTCTTTTGGTTCGAATATTTTCCTTCATCCAAAGCTTAAATATTTTTCAAAAATCCTCGGAAAAACTCTAGATCCCCCACTCCCCCTAGCTACTCTTAAATATCTCCAATTTAAGTTATAGAATTTCCACAGCGGGGCTTGAATATTTTCCTTCTTTCATTCCCACAACACCATCCATGTGCCGCTATAAGAAAATATGTGTGCGCCGCTCTTGCCACCCCCCACCACCACCCGCTCTTCTTCGCTGTGTGCTATGGTTGTGGGTGTTTTTGGCGTTTCCAAGTTTTCACCATTGAGGGAGGGAAAATAACAGAGCCAACCAGCATGGGAAAGACCAAGAGACAAGCCACCATATCGGCGTCGTCATCTTGAGACCGGAGCGCTTCTTCCCAGCCGAAGAGAGCTGCAGGAAGAAAGAGCAAGCCTCGTCTTCAATTCAATTCATTTTTATTATGATGAGCGGACCGCTGTCTTCGGAGCTTCGTCGCTGAACTCCGGCTCTGGCTTGTAATTTTTTCTCCCTCTTATGTTTCTTTCTTTTTATTATTATTATTTTTTTCTTTTTTTTATTATGCCCCGTCTTCTTTCGCTCGGCGCGCTCTTTTTTATGTTTCCAAAGTTTCTTCTTCCTCTTTGGCTCGTACACCTAAATTGCTTTGGCGGCGGAGATCGCGGCTAAAACTCAAACCCAGCTCGAAAACCGAAACTCGGCTTTTTGCTTTTTGCTTCTTGCTACTTGTTATTTTTTGTTGCCTCTTTTTTTTTGTGTTTTGTGTTCGCTTCGTCTTGACGTCTTTTCTGTGTGCGGCTCGGTCTCGGGCCCGTTTCGCTGGCCGAAGAATTCAAAGTGGGGCCCCTAACCGAGACCCGCGAGACTCGAGGCCCGACACCGAAGACTCGAGACTCGAGACTCGAGACCAGGCCTGGCCAGAGCGTACCCGATCCGACCAGAGTGGATCGGCGGCACACAGTCAGAGTCAGCGTCGGAGCCAAAGCCCACGGCCCAGAGTTATAGCCAGAGTCAGGCACTGGAGGGAGCGACAACGACAACGACATCGTCGACCGACTTAAATGCTTGGAAGTCGGCTCTTAAGCGAACACAGTGGAGCGGAATGGGTTTTAAATGTAGTAAAAATTGTTGAAATAAAATGTAGAAAAATCTAGGGTTATATCTAGAGGAAATAGGAAATATTGTTTAAAATAATGAATAGGAAATATAGGAAATATAGTTTAAAATATTTACAAATAAAGAAATCTAGGAAACTCTAAGATAATATCTGGAGATAATATCCATAGTTCAAGAAGATGAAGTTGAAGTTAAAAATAATATATTATAAATTTTGAAGAATTCAAACATTTTTTATATTCAAAAGCTTGAATTAAGCAAAGATCATTTCAAAAATATATTATATATTATTTGTAATAACTTAATAGTCGTTTTTATAAACATATTTATGGTTGTAAATCAGATTTAATTTTATATAATATAATATATTGTGTTAAGGCTTGGCAACCTCTCATTATATAACAGAAAAGGGTTAATTTTAAATATTTGATTCTAAAGATTTAGTTTAAAATCACTTAGATCTTGTTATTAGTTTTCAAACTATTTCTAGGCTGTAAAGGCATCGGAAATCTATTAAAATTTGCACTTAAAATAGATTTTGTAAGGACTTGATACCAAAGATTTATTTCTAAATGATTTAGGTCTAGTAATTATTTTTTAAAATATTTGTTTTGTGGCAAGGCAGCTTTCTAAATTTCTTAGATTCTAAATTTCAAAATGATTTAGATCTATTTGTTATTTTTAAAAATATTTGTTTTGTGTCAAGGCAGCTGTTTTACCTTTTTAAATATTTTTTTTATATTTTAAAGTCCAATAAATGTTAAATTAAGTTTATAAACCCACTGTGCCTCCACAGCGGACGACGACGTTTCGTTTTGTTGCCGCTGCTGTCCCGGGCTCTGGCTTTGGCTCTTAGCTCTTGGCTCTGGCTTTCGGGCAAACATTTCGTGTTGCTGTTGTTGCCTCTGACGATGACTGGCTCCGGCTCTCAGGTTGGGCTGCTTTCTGCTGGCTGACTGGCTCCGGCTGCTCGGTTGGCTCATAACCTGAAACTTGAATATTGTGGAATTTGAAGGTAGCGACGACGATGTTGCTGTTGTTACTGCAGCAGCAGCACCAGCACCAGCAGCAACTGCAGCGACGCTGCGTGCGAGCTTTAGACTCGGCCCGTCAATTTGGAGCCAGTCCCAGTCCCGCTCCCCGCTCGCCCTGTCAGAGTCGCCAAACCTCCGACTGCTTTTCAGTCCGCAGCTGAAACGAGTTGCTGGCGAAGCGTAAAATGCTGCTGCTGCTGCTGTTGCTGTTGCTGCTGTTGCTTTTAGATGTTGCTCCGTTGCTGGTGGGTAAAAAGCAACGAACGCTTGACGGGGGACTGGCTTTTGTGTTGCCTGGTTGCCGCTTGGAATTGGCCAGAGTGATGTTGGTGTGGCAATAAAAATCCAACTTCCAGCAACATCATCATCATCATCATCATGATGATGATCTCGGGCCAGGCAGCCGCCAGTTCGTACCAAGATGATGGCTAGCATTGTATAAATGTTGCTGTTGCTGCGGCTTATAATGATGGCAAGCATTTCTCCATTCGAACGAAAATTAGCGTAGAAAGTTTTCTTTGTGTTTTTTTTTGGTTTAGTTCGTTGTTTTCCCGTTGCAATCTGCTTGAGCTTTTGCCTCTGCTGATTGGTTTTTAGCGCAGCTTTAAAGCGTTGCGAGCGCGGCACACACGGCGTATGCGCAACGAGCTTCGGCCGCATTACACATACGACCAGTTGTCGCCGACAGAACAATCAGCCAGCCAAAGTACTCTTTGCCTTTTTTGAGCAAACTCCCCGGTTGATAATGGGAATGAGTCAGTCAGCCAGCCAGGGTATGGGTATGACTGTGACTGTGGGTTTGAGTGTATGGCAATGGAGCAACCAAGCGATAATTCCAAGAAGGGAAACAACTTTCGTTTCGGGGGATTCTCGTTGCGTCTTCGTCGTCGTCCGTTTCATTCCATTCCCAAAAGGGCGAATCCGTACGGCCAGCATGTCTAGACTCGCTCCAGCCCCTATACCCAAAAATAACACCGAAAATACAGCTGCAGACGCGCGAACCAAAAACGAGGGATGAAATGCGATAATGAGACAGGCGGCCGTAGCAGCCACGGAGTCGAAGGCAGACAAGGGACAGGGACAGGGTCTGGGAGGGGGTAGAAAAATGCGAAACACATGCGACTCGTCGACGACCACGACGACGACGACCTCGATGACGATAACAGCGAACAGAGCGAAAACTCACCCTCTTCGGGCCTGGGTTCGGGTTCCGTTGTCGCACCAAGAGACTGACTGCTGCTGTGGCTCTGGCTCATGTTCGTGTGGCAAGTATATTTCCCCCATTCAAATGCTGAACTGCAGCAGCAGCAGCAGCAGCAGCAGCAACAGCAGTGCCGGCAAACAGAAAATATGCGAGCATATGGCAACCCTTATGGATATGGGATATGACAAAGGCCGTTCCACGTTCGCACAGATGTTCAAAACTCGAATAGGGAAAGCCGGCAATTGCGGGGTGGCAACACTGTAAAAAGGGGGAAAACTCAAAAGAGATGTGGGTTTTAAATCCCAAGCATGATTCTGCGATCGATAGGCACAGAGGAGATTTATATCAAAGTTTCGGGTTTTATTATATAAAGAAAGTACAAAAAAAGACAAAATAATTGCAATTATTAAACAAATAAATCAATTTTAAATGATGGAAATGCTGTTATATGCAAAATTAGTATAAATCTATATCGAATGTGACATATAATTGTATTTCTATTATTTTAAATGTATTTAATTGTGGCTTAATTGTATTTTATATTTTATATTTAACAAATTTGTATAAAGAAAGTATAAAAAAATTCCAAATAATTGCAATTATTGCACAAATAAATCAGTTTTAAATTATATAAATGCAGTTATATGTTAAATTTATATAAATCTATATAAAATGTGACATATAATTGTATTTCTATTATTTTAAATGTATTTATTTGTGGTGTAATTGTATTTTATATATTATATTTGACAAATTTAAATATAGTAATTTAAATAATCAGAAAAAAGAACATACAAGTAATAATCAAAATCAAACATATATTCTACTAATTCCAAGCATAAAAATGTAATTTTTTAAGCTCTTAAAATTATAAATTAATTATTCTAAAATCAAAAATACCCTTTTTTTGATCGGGAACACAGTCTTTCCGTGGAATTCTTTGTTCCTGCCATTGTTCCATGCGTGTTCCTGTGTTGATCCAAAATCCATGGCTGGAGCAGAACTCGAAAACCCAAAAATAGTTTCTAAAAAAGAAGATGAAGAAAAAAAAACCCAAGGAAATACTGAGAAAAGCGGAGAAAAGTCTCACAATAAATGTGGCGGAAGTTGGATGGGAAAAGAAGAGCAAGACTAAGGCAATCGTCGCGCTGCCCACACAGTTTTTCAGTGCGTTTTATTTTAAGAAGATTTCGAGCAGCGTCGATGAGCAATGCCAGCAGCGGGGAGGGAGGAGGAGGCAGGAGGCAGGAGGGGGATGTTGTTGGTGTCGAGTGGGTGGCGGGAGGATGGAGGAGGGTTGACTGACAGACGGACGGACGGACGGACAGCCTCGACTTGGCCTGGCTTGACTGGCGCTCTTGTGCGCCGTTCTTGCCTTGCCTTGCTGGCATTTTCCATTTCATTTTCATTTTCATGGCTCGAGTGGGCGGAAGGAATCGGTCGGGCGGGGGTTGGAAAGGTTGCTTGAAAGGGAGCAAAAAAAAAAAATTAAAAAAAATATATATATAGGGGGAGTTCAAGTCTGCCGCCTGCCCTGTGCCTGACTTCCATTTTCTTGATAAGTTTTTCAGCTGTGCTGTGTGTCCTTTGTTGGGGTTGTGCGAGAACTGGGAGAAAATTTATGATGCACAGAGGGAAAATGGAAGGAAAATCTAGGTAGAAAGCTAAGGAACTATAGTTAAAAATAAGTACAAGTATTTCAGAATTAATATAAATATTTTAAATGTACTAAAAAATTATGTATAAAGCCCAAAAGTATGCTATGATGAATTGATAAAGTTATCTAATTTCCATAGCCTACTTTTGAGCGCAGTTTTTACATAATTTTGAAACTAAAAGTGGCTTTTATTAAGGTTTTTTGTACAAAAATAGAACTTCTTTGTTGCATTTTCTCTCTAAGCAAATCCACAAAATTTTCCTTGGTGTAAAATTCCTTTTTCCTCGAACTTTTTTGAAACTCTTTTGTATTTCCCTTTTTATTTTTTTTGGCGGCAAATCACTAAATAAATTGTATTCCCTTCGATTTGCAGGTAAATTCCGCGATGGGTCTTCAAGCAACAGCCGCCACGAAGCGGAAGCATGAGCTGACCTTCGATAGCAAGGATGCCAATACCACCTATACGGGCACCTGTGCCCCGCCCCCCGTCAAGGCCAACAAGTGGGCCATAAGCAACAACAACTACCTGGAATCGCTCGAGGAGCAGCAACAGCAGCAGCAGTCGCAAGCGGAGCCAGCCGCAGCGGCTATCGAGTCCAACAACAACCATATAGTGGTAGATGCATCCATGGACATGGATATGGATGCATTGAAGCCCACGGAGACAAGTATTAGCAATGGTCATGAAGTTACTACCGCCGTCGCAGCCGTCGCCGCTTTGAAGAGTCAAGCGGAGGTGCCGCTGCCGCCTACGGCGAGTGCCGCCATACCGGAGGACAGCATCGCCAAGCTGGAGGTGGTGACATCGGCTGTGCCCTGTGAACCCTGGACCGGCGCTGTTGGTAGCTCCTCCACGCCCTCCTCGGCTGGAGGTGCCGCTGCATCTTCGGAGCCCGTGGATTGCATCTCCAAGCTGCAGGCGGTGGCCGTGCCAAGTGATCCCTGGGGCAGTATTGCCACGCGTTCCACGCTGGCAACGACCCTGCTTAGTGCCGATGAGCTGGATGACGATGATGATGATTTCGAGGACGACTACGAGGAGGAGGAGAGCATCATACCCACCTACTGTCCCATGCGATACCATCCCTTTGTGCCGCATCCGCACCCGCACTCGCATCCGCACCAGCTACCGCCGCATCCTCTCCAGCAGCAGCAGCAGCAGCAGCAGGCACATCCCCAGCAGCTCTCCCAGCAGCAGCAGCAGCAGCAGCAGGGACACCCCCAGCAGCAGCCGCAGCATCCCCAGCAACAGCAGCAGAGGAGCTATGGCCCCGGCTATGGCAACCGGCAGCCCAACTATTATTCGGAGCCCTTCCCGCAGCAGAATTGCTCGCGGACTGGAGGACCGCAGCACATGACTCAAGCGCCACCGACGCCCCAGCAGGCGCGTGGATTCGCACCACCGCAGTGGGCAACGGCGGGATCGGGCAGCAATCCCTCGAATCCCGCTTCCAGTGGACAGCAATTCTATGAGACGGCAAATGGAGGAGGAGCCTATGCCCAACCGGCGGCGCCGCCGCAGCAGACGATACGCTGTGCAGAGAATGGCAAGTCCTATTTGGATCTGGGCTGCAGCAGTGGCTCGCCCAGTGCCGCCGCTGGCGGTGGAGGCGGAGGATCGCCCAGCAGTCCGCCGCCCTCCTCGGCGCCCGTTCCTGTTCCCTTTGCCGGCCTGCCGCTGCACGGCCTGCCCCTGAAGCGGTGCTGCGATGGCCGGGCCGGCGGATGGTGCAGTGCCAACAGGAGTTGCTACAAGGACACGCGGCTGAAGATACGCAATCTGTCCATGTTCAAGCTCTCCCGCTTCCGCCAGGTCTCGGAGCAGTCGCTGTATCGCTCCGTGCTTATCTGCAACACGCTGAAGCGGATCGATCGCGAGATCGAGGCGGAGGCCAAGGAGCTGCATCAGGCGGCCCAGCAGCATCACCAGCAGGCGGCGGCCGCAGCAGCTGCAGCAGCAGCGGCGGCAGCACAAGCAGCGCAATACCATCCAGCCTACCAGCAGCAGCAGCAGCAGCAGCAATCCCCGCCAGCGCCACTGCATCCGCATCCCCAGCAGCAGCAGCAGCAGCAGATGGATTATGCGCCAGTTTTGAACTGTGCCCGCCTGGCCAACATGGATCACTACCAGCAACTGAGTTTCCAGCCCCAGCAGCAGCCTCAGCAACAGCAGCAGCAGCAGCAGCAGCATGGTTACCATGAGCGCCTGGAGAGCCAGCCGGCGTACCGAGGAGTGGCAGCGGGAGCCAGTGGCTTTGCCACACAGCCCAGCAACTGTGATACATCCCCCAATGGCGCCGGCAACAACAACGCAGCCTCGCCAGCGACGGCGGCCAGCAGTAGTCTGCATCCCTATGACCACTATCCCTTCCGGGAGTCGCAGTCTGGTCGAGCCACGCCCTTTCCCGCCTGCCCCACAACCACAGCAGCAGCAGCAGCAGCAGCCTCCTCAGCAGCGGCAGCAGCAGCAGCAGCAGCAGCACCCGGATCAACCAATGGAGCCACCGCCGTCCTGAGCAACTGCATCACCAGCAACAGCAGCAATAGCAGCAGTTCCAGCAGTTCCCCCGCCATCAGCAGCAGCAGCAGCGGCAACAGCAGCAACACCAGTTCCTCGACCAGCAGCAGTGGCAGCATCGCCTCCAATGGCAGTGCCAGCAATCCTCCAGTTGCCTCGATCGTCAGCAGCAGCAATAACTGCGACACCAGCGATTCGGGCTATGCGGACGACGATTCCACGCGCTCCATCAACTGGAGCTCGGTGCTCAGCCTGAGCTCGCAATCGGCGCTGGATCCGCTGAACAACAATGATCTGTTCAGCATACTCCCGGCGGCGGCGACGCCCACAGCGGTGCCGGTTTCAGTGCCAGCCAGCAGCGCCAGCTCCTCCTCGTCCTCGACACTGGCGTTCAGCGGCAGCTTCACCACGGTGCAGGCAAACAGTGGGAACAGCAGCAGTGGCAGCAGCAGCAGCAGCGGCAGCAGTGGGAGTTCCAGCTCCACCACGGCCACCTTTACGACTCTGTCCACCATCTCCTCGGCGACGCACTCACTGACCTCGTCATATGTGAGCAGCATCAGCTCGAATGTGTCGGCGGGCGCCAATACCTGGGAGTATGGATTCCTGGACATGGAGTTTGGCCTGGGATCCGAGTTCACGGAACTGGTGCCCAGCTGCAAGCTCAGCTCCGAGGATCTGTTCAAGAGCGGACTCGGCGGTCAGGTGGTGGCCGCCTCTCGCCTGCACGACAACGAGCTGGAGCAGCCAGCCCACATCATGGTCGGCAGTTAGTATCAGTTGTAGACGACGACGACGATGATGATGGGGACGGGGAAGGCGTGCTCCTCGGCGGATAGCGGCGGCGTGCTGGTCGCGTCGCCAGCTGGCGTCCACTAGCAATTCCAAGCAGTATTTTGAAGGAAATGGGGGGGAGAATGCATGGGGAGGGGATTCTCGATCGTAATTGCTAATTATGCTCAGGTTGTGAACGTGCATGTAACCCTTATCCTTGGTCCTACGGCATCCCCTCCTCCACGGCTCTGCTCCTCCACACAAGCAATCCGATGGCACACAAATTATAATTGCAATTTATTAAAGAGTAAAAACTTTGTAACTAAGCGAGAAACGGAAAAACGACAAAGAACAAAAATTATAAATTAAATGAAGGACGATGAAAACAATGATTATGACAAATGAGCAAGCAAAAACTATTAGCAAATTTTTGATAAGTGTAAATATTGTTAGGCAAGTAAGTTAAAAGGCAGAGCAGCGAACTCCTAGGCTTAAGTAAGTTCGATGAGACGATGATGCGGAGTGGAAAATTCTATATATTAGCGTAACTTTAGCTTTGTTAGTTGCAATTGTTGCAGTTTTTCGATTCCACAACACCAATACACCAACAACGTCAACAACAACAATGTCAAAACGAACAAGAAAAGAGCTGTTTGGCGTATTATCCAACAACAACAACAACCAGATCAATTAACAAAATTATGTTTTTGGCCACAAAGGATTATGAAAAAGCTGATGAAAAATCGAAAAACGTTTACTATATATTACTAGCCATAAGTATTATTATTTATATACAAGAACCGCAAGAAAACAACAAACAAACAACAAAAGAACAACTTAAAACAAAGTTTTATAAAAAAAAAACAAAGAAAAAAAGAAAAAAAAAATACAAAAAAAAAATTAAAAATGCAAGCAAATATAAAGAATTTGTTAAAAAAAAATTGAAAACAATCTTTTGATTATTGGTGGGCATTGGTTGGGCATTTTTTCAGATGGACAGCAAATGAAACTTCTTAATTCAAATTTTTGGATTTATTAATATGATTAATAAATATAATAAAATTTAATATATTTTATTTAATTCAAAAATTATTTCAAATTTTGGTAGACATTAAAAAATGATAGATGGCGCTTTATGCCAGAGACATGAAAATATAAAGCAGTGCAACACATATACCAAATTATACGAACTGCTTCATAATGCTTCTATTCATTGCCTACCAGTGCTCCGCCAGAGGTCGCAATAGCAGTCATAAAAGCCATGTGTAAAATTGACATTGATTGTCAATTTCCTAGCAGTCTGGCAACGTTAATGTCAAGAAAAAAATATTAGGGGGATTTCCCGCGAAGCCATTTATTTGAAAATTAAGCGTTAGTAAATTTAAAAAAGCAAACTTTATATTTATACAACTTGGATGTAAACAATGGAATATAGGTCAGGAAGCAGAAAAGCTTTGACTTATTTTTGGCAACACACATTTAGCGTTTTAAGATCGGTATAAGTGTGACCCGTTACTGGGAGGGGGAAAATCCACCCATGTTCTGATGGATTATTGGCTTTATTTACAAAAAAGCACGAAACAAAAAATGATTAGACTTATTCAAACAAGATTTTAATGTATGTATTTATTATCTAAAAAAAAAGATCAAATATTTGAAAAATATTAAAATATTTCCTCTAAAAATATAAATTAATGTTTTGGAAACCAATGTACATATGAATATAGATATAGATATGTATGCAAATCGCTGTGCAGAAGCTTCGATAATGCAAATACAAAAATACATACATACATATGTATACACATATTACACATCCAAGTCTTTTTTCCCAATACAAATTAGCATGGCAGGCCATAATTTTTTACAACTTTATTAAGTATTTAAATAAACAAAAAATACACAAAAAAAAAAAAAAACAACAAAAAATTCATAAAAGTGTCTTACAAATACTTAACTTTAAGTAAATGTTTCTTTGTAAATCTAGTCTTTTTCATCTCCATCTTTTTCTTCTCATAAATTCTCCAGGCTCCTCGCTTTGAGTGTTTATAGCTTAAGTGCTCCAGAACGCCTGCAGTAGAGGCGCTTCGCGGTGCCATCGCAGGTGGATTGATGACGCTGCAGGAAGCCATGAAAGACAAACTGGCGGCCACAGCGATTGCAGGCCAAGTCAGGCTGCTGGCTTTGAGGCAGTTCCTCCGTATTGTTGTATTTCTGAAGACAGACGTCGCAGGAAGAGCGACGCTTGACCTGGCCAACGTCAAAGACAACCGTGAAGTTTTGTTTGCAAAACAAGCACTTGTACTCCTTGACCACCAACTTTTTGTCGCCATTCTGGGCATTCAGGGCCTTTCCCTTGGCCACCAGCTCGTCTTTACGCTTGTGTCGGTCCACGTGCGCCGAAAATATGCCCTCGTCGAAATACTTGCGATGGCAGCGGGAGCAGCGGAACGGCTGGATGCCGGAATGGACTCCCATGTGCGCCTTGAGGTAGCCCACCGAACTGAAGACCTTGTGGCACTTCTTGCACTGGCGGTTCTCCGCTGCGCCAGCGGAGTGGCAGGCACGTTCATGGTTCCCTAGGGCGCCGCGGGTGCGGAAACCGTTGCCACAACGGGAACAAAAGTGTTTGTTGAGGGCGTATTCAGAACGTTGCTGGAGAGGTTCTCTCTCTATATTCTGGTTATTATCGATCGTCTCCGTGTTGCTGTACACAATGTTCAGAAAGGACTTGCTGCCGCTGCCCTGCACTTCGACCGTGCTATTGCCCACTTCCAGCTGCTGCAAGGTGCCGGGCGTAGGTCTATTCTCATTGCTGATCACTGCCTGGTCATTGAAGAGATCCTCATGGTCAGTGGTGAGTAGAGGAAATGTAGGCGTCTCTTCGATGAGGAACGGAAACATGCAGTCTATGTCGTCGTGGAAAGGCCACTGGTCACCGAATAACGGCACTAAATCCTCCTCAATGGGTGTGAACTCATCTAGCATGGGGTTCATTTTGGCGGATTTTTCTCTAGCGAAGTCGGTGGAGTTTGTCGCCGATCGCGCGTGTCTGGCTTTATTTTTTCTCTGTAAAAGGCAAAAGCTTCATCTATAGACGATCTTCCTGCTCTTGGCGAGCTACTTACCTGGTTGCTGCACTGCTAGCCGCTGTGACCCTCTTCTAACACCGCCTGGTGCTCCGCCAGAGTTAATTTTCGTTGCGACCAGAGTTGGTGGCAGCTTTTGGCGCACATGCGCAAAAAAAAAAAAAAACAAAATGGTGGCATGCAAGACATGTTATCGAGTTCGCACATTCGATAACTAGATCGGAGAAACAATCGGCAGGAAATTATTAAGCGGGTAATTTAAAATCAGAGAGATAGAAACATATCGGCGATTAATTAGAGAGGAGAAAATTAAAATAAAGGAACGACTAAATTCCTGGGCGGGCGAGATAGAAACATATCGGCGATTAATTAGAGAGGAGAAAATTAAAATAAAAAAACGACTAAATTCCTGGGCGGGAAATTTAAGACTGATTGCATGTGAAAATCTTTCGGTCTCGATTTAAGAGTACATATAGGGAAAAAGACTTTGGTAGGTTAATTAAATTAATTAAAGAAAGCTAGAAAGGAGGAAGAGCAGCCAACGAGAAGCGAACAGTTAAAAGTAATATAGATTTTATTACCGAAACTTAGTCATTAACAATGGGAATGGTAATGTCTTGCGGCCAAACCCAATCAGAATGTTGTAATAGGTAATCTTTAACGTTTTTTATAAATTTCGTTAAGTGAACTATTAAATTAAATTAAAAATCAGACTCAAATGCAAATACTCTCTTGACCTATTTAAATACTTGTTACAGAATACTTCCTCCTATCTCATAAAGTGATTGAAAAAATCAATGAAAGGACCACTGACGACGAGGAACACTTGTCTGGTCGCGACATTAAAGTACTTTCAATAGGATCCGATTTCGCAGCCATGAATGATAATCATAAACGGGGAAAGGCAAACAGTTGAAGTGCCTTTTGATAAACCATTAAATAAAACTCAATACCACAAGAACAACCACAAAAACAACCATAACAGCACAGATTGTGAGACTATTCTCTAGGGGTGGGGTGAGGCATTTCGAAGTCAAACAAGAAACTGTCGAATTTAATTGAAAATGTCCATTCATCATAAAGAGGGCGAGGGACGAAGGCACTGGCCATTCCACCCCAACCATTCAAATGTTATTTAATACCTGCTCCTGCTCCTGATCCTGCTGCTGCTGCTGCTCTTCCTTGATTCAAGGATAATCGCATCAGCAGAATCAAAAAAGGAGCTAACAAAATTAGCGACAACACTGGGTCTGCGTTCCGCGACCTGCGGACGCGTGTGCCTGCCACAAGCATCATTATACACTAATTACCCAAGTATTATCGAAGGGCATTCAATCGAAATGGTATAACGAGTAGCAGTAGCACCGCACTTGGTCCTTGAATTGGTTACTCATATATCTGACCGCAAAAAAAGAGCTTCCCTTTCGAGCCAGCCATCCTTGGCCTATTGTTGGCTTGACTTTTCAGCGCCCGCGGCATTAAGAGCCACTGAATTGGCAATAAAAAGATTATATAGCCCGAAGGTGTGAAGTGTACCGGAGGAATCGAGCACAAAAAGTAAAGGAAACCACCCCAAACGGCGAACATGTGTTGCTCAGCACCAGTTCCCAGCCACCAGCATCTCACTCGAGTCGAGTGAGTGATTCGAGTCCAAGAGCGAGTGCGCAGCCATATTGCCCACGTCTGGGGCATCCTCCAATCAGCGCCGAAGAGGCTTCTTTGTGTCTTTGGTCAGCCAATGGCAGGCCTGAGTAGTCCCACGCTTCATATGGGTCACAATCTGGGCATTTAGGGATCCTTAAGTTGGGTCTAGGGAACCTCAAACATTTCCTCGAGCTGTTTAGGAGTTTTTATAAATATTTAGTTAGGGTTTTCGTATGCTGAAATGCTCTGGTATTTTATAAATTGTTTAATAAAGTATTTATTACTTTGTTTCCAGAATAATAGTTCAGATTTTACAGGTTCTTAAAAGACCACATGTTGTCAATTGACATTGTCTTTGGGAAAGTCTTATATAAACTTTTAGGAAACATAACATCTTAGCCAAAGATTATATATTTAAATATTAAATAAGATGGTGATTTCATAAATGTTAAATTAAATAAAACTTTTTAATGCTGATCGATTTTTGACACTATAAAATATATTGATTTTTTTTTTGCAATTCTAATAGTATTAAAAACAGTTTATTTATCCTTTATAAATACTTTATAAATACATTCGTATAAAAAAGATAATACTGAGCTTTTCTAAAATGTTTTCAAAAATGTTAATTAAAGTTATAGTAATGTTTTGTTGCTAGTATAAATATAATAACCAGTTTTAAGTAGAGATTTATTTGGATTTCTCTTTAAATTATATTGCACATAAATCCGTACTTATTGAAATATTATGATATTTTGAATATTTATTATTTTTAAATAATTATTAAAGATGTAGCGACTAAGACCACAAGGCTAAGAAATATGTGGGATTTCCTGACGGTCCCCTTAATAAGCATTTAGTAGAAATATTTAATTAATTAAGTAAGTATAGTTTTAGATATAAGTATATATGTATAGAACTTTAAGCTATATTAATGAATTTTGAATCTTTTGCAAAGATATTCCTAAAATTTCGTTTACATTCTAAATATGAAAAAAATAATAATACCCCGCAAATCCTATCATATTTCTTATATAAATTTAGGAAATAAAAAATATAGGAAAAAGGAACCATAACATTGAGTTTCAGATATGTAATGCAAGTATTCAACTTCAAAAAAATAAAACATAATGTTTAGACCTTGTCTAACAATTCAAATTCATTCCATTACCCAACTAACCTACTTACGGACAAGTGTGTGCATTTTACGGGTACCTTTTCCGATTCGTTTCAAATGATTTAGATTCTAAACAAATCGATAAGCTAAACAAATCATTTGGGATCCATTGGCATCACTTGTGGAGGACTGTACCCGAAATGTAGAAATTTGGAAATAAAAACTAGGACCGAGAGAATAGTTAGCAGTTCCTGTAAACAATAAACAGGATGCATGCACTCTCGGGAAACTAAGGCGCACTACATGGATGCATATAAGGGAATGCCCGTAAGGCTTTCACAGCCAACACGGAATTTTTGTTTACACACTTGAGAGGAAACTCAAAGGCTCTCCGGCGAAAACCACCAATGGAAGGAACCCAATCCGAAGCCGTATTACGGGTCCACCCCCCACTTGAGTGCGGCGCACATTTCCACTCCGTGATTTCGAGTGCTTCTCGCCGGGGATCTCGGCGGCTATTTAAAGACAGCCCGGAGCGTCCGACTCAAGCACATTCGTTGCGCAGCCCTCGAGACGTGAGGATCCGTAAAAGATTTTCCGGAGTGAAAAAGCAAGTGCAGAAAAAATATTGACAAAAAATATTCGAAAGAAAACATCAAGTAAAATGCTAAATATGGAAAGTGCCAGTGTGGGCGGCAGTGCTATGGCGGGTCTAAGCAAATCCCTAACGACGCCATTCTCCATCAACGACATCCTGACGCGCAGCAATCCGGAGGCGCGACGTGTGTCCAGCGTGGATTCCGACCCGGAACCGGAGAAATTTCGATCCTCCAACAGATCCGAGCGTTCCGCCTCGAAATCACCGCCGCTTTGCTGTCGCGATCTCAGTCTTTACAAGTTCTCCAACACCAAGGAGATGCCACCGAATCCCAGGCAGCAGCAGCAGCAAACCACGAACTATCTGCAGTATTATGCGGCGGCTTTGGAGAACAATAACAACCACAATCATCATCACCAGGCAACCACGCAACAAAATCCAACAAACTCCAGTGCCGCGGACTATATGCAACGAAAATTGGCCTATTTTGGGTCCACCCTTGCGGCTCCCTTGGACATGAGACGGTGCACCAGCAACGATTCCGGTAAGTTATGGCCAACACAAAATAAATCCTTTCAAAAGGAGCTAATGCCTTTTGTGCTTTCCTTTGTCCTTTGTGGCTTATTTTCTAATTTTCTCATTTTCTGTAATTTTTTCTTTTCCATCAACAGACTGCGATTCACCGCCGCCGCTGAGCAGTTCCCCCTCCGAGTCGCCACTTTCCCATGACGGCAACGGTCTCAGTCGCAAGAAGCGTTCGCGGGCCGCCTTCAGCCACGCCCAGGTGTTCGAGCTGGAGCGTCGATTTGCCCAACAGCGGTATCTATCCGGCCCGGAGCGCAGTGAGATGGCCAAGAGCCTGCGACTGACCGAAACGCAGGTGAAGATCTGGTTCCAGAATCGCCGCTACAAGACCAAGCGCAAGCAGATCCAGCAGCATGAGGCCGCCCTCCTGGGCGCCAGCAAGCGGGTTCCCGTCCAGGTCCTGGTCCGGGAGGATGGCAGCACCACCTATGCCCATATGGCTGGTCCCGGGACGGGACACGGTCTGGATCCTGCGCTGATCAACATCTATCGCCACCAGTTGCAGTTGGCCTACGGCGGCTTGCCGCTGCCCCAGATGCAGATGCCGTTCCCGTACTTCTATCCCCAACCCAAGGTGCCACAACCCATACCGCCGCCCACCCAATCCTCGAGCTTTGTGACCGCATCCTCGGCTTCCTCCTCGCCCATTCCCATACCGGGTGCCGTGCGTCCGCAGCGAACTCCTTGCCCCAGTCCCAACGATCCCGGGATGAAGGTGGAAAGCGGCGCCGAGGGCAATCACTCGGAGGCGGAGGATATGGATGAGAATGTGGAAATTGATTGAATGGAATGGAAGGAGGATTTGCCACATTGCCGAGGCACGTTATTGTGATAGCCTTAGAAGTTGTGTTTTAGTTTTAGTTTCTATGCGTAACCAGTAGATAGCCAATAGCTTTAGTAGCCTTAAGTTTTAGTTGTACATTGAAAGCTAAATAAAATGAAATTGTAAATGAAAAGATACATACAATAAAAATCATATATGGAAAAAATACTTGGTTGTTTTTTTATTTTAGAAAATTATTTTTTTATTATTTCAACAGGATACAACTTTTTTTAAGCACTTTATCGGGGAAATAATATTTAAATTATAAAGAACTTAAACTGACTTAAACTAAATAAATATTTCTTGTAGTTAGTTAAAGTTGAAATAAATATTTTTTGGCTATAAAGAATTTTTGATCTGAAATGTGGAAATCTGGAGTGTGTAAAAAATATTTATTTTCTTGGAATATGAGTTTATATAACTAAGATTTATGCAAAGCTAGGTTAAAATAAATTAAACATCATTGGAAAAAGTTCAAATTAAAGGCTTATAAGAAAGTGGTTGGAAAAAAGTATTGTTGTATTTAATTGCATATAAAGCTACAATTTGAGAAGTGTTTATAAAACATATATCTTCCTCTGAAATAGGAGTTAATACAGGTGTGCTGTGTATAGGTAGGTTTATGTTTCAGTTTGGAAAACTTAGCTCAGAAATTCTTGTGTAAGAGAATATTTAAAATTATATTTAGGAATATTTTTTAAATTATATTTCCATTTTTTATTTTTATATACCGGATGGGAAATATACTTTTAAACCTGTCTTAAAATCAAACAAAGAGGATTTTATCTTTGAAAAGTCGAAGTTTTTATACCCTTGCACTATGTAATTGGATGAGGGTCAATTATTCATTATTTTAAAATCGGAAATCGTTTCTTTGTTATTCTTATTAATTTAATGAACCAGCATATTGAATTTGAAATATAAAACTTTGCTGTTAAAGCTGACCAACATAAATATGATTTATGGGGTCAAACATTACCCTTTTACTGTGTTGAAACTTCTGACTAATATAATAATCCCCTGAACGTTTATAAAAATAAATGAATGCATAATTTTTTTGTTTAAAATTCCCAGGCATTTTTGTATCATTGAATTGATACCACATGACCTCAATTTCGCATCAACAGCCTGGGAGAGAGGCTTCTCTCAGACTCCTCAAGACTGACAGCGATCGGGGCGCTGTAGATCCCTCGAGATCCGTTCCACTGAAGTGGCCGTGCGTGTGGCCCGCCGAGGAAGCCTTGCAAAAACCGGAGACCGAAATTGGGAGAAAAGCCATGATGATTACCGACGAGCCCACTCAATGTCGACATAGAAGTGCTTCAATGTGTCAAGGAGTCGGGACGGGTCGGACGTCTGTGTGACCCACAAACCACTGACTTACATTACGATTACGACAGGCGCTTTTGCACACGATCAGCGCAGGATGGGAGCGGAGAAGTGAGGGGTGGGGGACGGAAAGGATAGGGAAAGGACACATAGACATGTCCTTAGCGGCACAGTTGGTGGCTGACGACAACAAGGACACCACGCCTTAAGTGGCGCCTGGCGGCGACAATTTTAACGGCCCGACTAGGCGATGTTTATAAACAAACAAACAAATAGAATCACAAGCTGACGACGAAGCCCATGATCGGTATCCTGAGAAAGGACATGCATACGATACATGTGACCACTGGAAAATTCAATCGACCGATCATTGCCACTTTAGAAGGAGCGGGAGCCACTGGCAACAATGTTGCTCATTTTACTTGTTGGTAATATATGGAAATGAATATTTCCAATCAGGAACTCGACTTTCACTGGGAAAAAACAATTCAATTCTATTGAAAATTATAGTAATTTTTGTTAAATATATCTTGTTTCTCTTCTTTATATAAGTAAATATTTAAAATAGTTACTTAGTAGACATAAAGTAAGACTTTGCCATATGCAAGACAAATGTGTAGTAAACATTAATACCAATAGCTTTTTAATATTTGCTAGATTATATAGTTATTACCTTGTCATATAATTAAGACTTTAACATTTTAAAAGAGCTCTTTTCCTCTTAATTAAATATCAACTTAATATGAATTTCTTTTTTGTTAAACTTAAGGAAATAAATACTTAAAAATACAGTTTTTCCGAGTGTGTCGAATGTGGTTGCAATTGGGGCATTGAACGTAGCACTCCGCCGTCTGCCAACTGAAATAACAATTTTATGAAATGAACGATCTTTAAGTACATATAATGCTCACGATGGCACATTCTTTCACTAAAAGCCCGCAGGCATTTGACAAATTTGGGACACTAAAATCGATTGACAGTTGTAATTACTTGTGTCAATAAAAGGGGTTTTTAGCTGATATTTTGTATTCTTTTCGGCCTCTCTGCTTGTCATAATTTTGTTTAAAGCAAATATTTGCTAAAAGGAAGCTTGTTACTAAGGTAATGAAAATAAAGAAGAAACAAATATTATAGGAAATAATAAACATTATAATAATAAATAGTAATACTTATAATAATAATTATAATAATAAAGAATTATTTAAATATCATTGAAACTAAATGGTTTTATCTAACATATCTTATTGTATACTTAATATATACTTAAATATATTAAAAGGTTATTACCTACTAAGTTTATAAAACACTTATGCACTTATGCACACTTATATAATATATTGTATTATTATTAGGAGTAGGAAGAACCCATTGCTACTCCGAAGAAGGGTTAAATATTTATTAAAATAATGGCAGATTCATTAATATGAAAATAAATAAAAAGAAATGCTTAAAAATATATATAAAGCCTAGGAAAAATTTAAATATTATTTTCTAATGAGGAAGACGGCACTCACTTTTGAAATATCTGTGTATCCGAGTATGCATAAGACTCTTGTGTGTTTTTTCTATTAATTCGTGATTTAAGACAAGCTTTATCTTAATTTATTTTACATAATTATTTTCAACTTGTATTCATAATTTCTTCCAACACAAATACATAATATCTTTGAGTGAGAAACCGGAGTGAGTGCTTTTCCCTTCTTAATGTGAGTGCATTTAGTGAGTCCCTCCCCTTGGGTTAATTCCGCTCATCTGCGGTAATTCACGCTCACTTTGACTTTGAGTTTCGGCTTTATGGCATGCTTCGGATTTCAGATTTAGGATTTAACATTACGGCGCTGAAGGGTTGAAGATACACTCGCACACCCAGCCGCTGCATGTGGTCTTGCGGAGTAGAATCGCATTCGTCCTGCTTGGCTACTAATTTGTTTATACTGCGCCGCCTCCGGATTTGTTTATGCAACCTTTTTTTATGACACACATGCCCCGCTGCCGGTGCCACGAACTGTCAGCTACTTGACGGCAATCCTTTCAAAAGAGGCCGCCGATATTTGACTTGTAATTAATATGGAAAATTGCCCAGGGCCCTGCTCAGTTCCCAGTCCCAAGTGGCGTATGCGCGATCTCGGGAATTGCAATTAGTCGTCCCCTGTCTCCGGACATCCTTGATGGTAAACAATTTTAGCATTACTCACTAGTAGCTATTTGTTTAAACACTTTTAATGGGCGAGACGGGCGCATTCTTAAGCAGAGAGTGCATTTAATGGCGAAATGCAAATTCAAAACGAAACGACTGAGGAAAACCGTGGCCCGGACAGCTTAAAGTGTAAACAAAATGCCCGAAATGTTCACTTATTATAAAATGCACGGCATTCTTTTTGTGTTGGCCCATTTCGATGCACTTTGCTTTAGCGTTTTGGCGTTGGCTTCCCGTGCTCCTGATCCCCATGCTCGCCCACAACCCTCTCCGGTCTGGATCTGATCGGATCCGACGTCGTCGTCTGCTGCACACATGTGCGCCATAAAAGGAGGCCCAGGCCCAGGCACCGGCCGGAGGATGAGCATCGACGGCGACTGACACTTCGATTTGCTATTGCTATTGTTGTTGTTGTTGTTTGCTGATGTTGTTGTAATTGGTGTTGTTGTTGGTGATGTTGTTGTAATTGGTGTTTTTGGTGTTGTTGTTGGTGCACGTGTTCTTCTGCCGGCGGGCGCAGTTTGTTTATGCAACAGCCTTGGTCCTAACAGTTCTTGGTAGGAATAACTTCACAACAAATTCATCAACTAAACTCTAAAAACTCTAAAGTTGTATACTCTAAGTGTTAGTGGGGTATATTTACTCATTTTATTTGTTCAATTTATTAAAATTTCACATAAACTGATTTACGATTTTTTTTTTTAAATATGTGTATTAGTTCTTTAGCTTGTTATTCTTAGAAACCTCTTGACCAAGCCTTCAAAAGCTTTAATTTTAGTTTAAGTGTGGTAAAAAAATTCAACAATTAATAACAAGTAATGGTTATAACATCAGGAAATAAGGATTTTTAGACTCTTTATATTTATTTTTTTAAGATTTTTGTAAGGAACCGTATATAGCATTTTCTATTGCTTTGGTAGCATTTCTAGATCATATTTAATTATTTTCTTTACTTACGGATGTACATATATAGATTAAAAGCATTCATGCTAAAAAATATCAATAACTTTGATTTATAGAAATTTTAAATATATAAAAATATCAAAGTATATCACTATCAACCTACAAATGTTGCCAGAAATATATTAAATTATAATATACATAATAAAAATTTGTTGCATTAGTAAAATATATAATTATCGCAATGTTAAAATATCTAAAATATCTTGTGCTATAATAAAATATCTAAAATATCTTTTGCAATGTTAAAATATTGATTTGTGTATGGGTTTTTGCATAAAATACCGATCAAAAATCGATATTCTCTACGATTCTTAATTTGAACATTTTCCTTATTTAATTACTGCTATGCTATTCTTCTACAATTTTAAATGTTATATTTTTATTTATTTATTTATTTTATTTATTTATTTATTCCTCACTTTAATTGATACCCTAATATATATTATATACATTGATTATAAGAGTATTTCCCCATCGATCATTATCCGTTTCAAACCTGATGTTGATTTTAAAGTTGTGCTCTTTGTTTTATGGGATAGGCCGGGTCCAAAAGAGGGGGGATCCCCGAATAGGGATTTGAGCCAGCGACATTGCCTAATTGCTGTGATGCCAGGCGATGGGGCTTGCCACTGGCTAGGGGGATTCGTTTAGAATGATGGCTTTGGTTTCTATAGGTAAATCGTATTTTTCCCCCAACCGAACATGAATTGCCGTAAACAAACACGAAAACAAAGTACAAATGATGCCTATTTATGTTTATTTTGTTTTGAAAATTGTGCGTTTAATTTATAGTTAATTGTTTTTCAGCTTTTCATTAGCCAACCAAAAACCGGAGCGGTGACTGTGTGCGGTCCCCGACAAAAATTCATGGGAATCCAGCCCACATAACCGAACGCGGACCCGGGGCGGATGAAATTATATGGATGAATGGATGGATGGATGGATGGATGCAGGAGGAGGATGAGGATGAGGCCAGGCACCAATTGTTCGTGATGATGGTGCTATTTGCGCAAGTTGATGGTGCCCGCCCCCGCCCAGACTCTCTGTCCAACAAAATGGCCACCCACCTCAATTTCGAATTCAATTTCCAACTCAATTTCGAACAGCTGCCGTTTTGAGTTAAAAATCTTGCGCAATGCTAATTCCAAATCGGATGCTAAATCCAACCGCCCCGCTCTCGGTGGCCACTCCTTTGCTTATTTGGCTTCAAATAAAAAAATCATTTAAATGATTTTGGGAACGGGCATCAGGCTGCTAGCACTAAATTGAATGATAAATGTTTTCGTTTTTGTGATTTTGTTTATTGTTCAAATTTCGGGTAAAAAATTTCAAATTTTTACCGCATGCATAAAACGATTTTGGTTTTTGCTTCTCTTTCCACAAAGTTCCCATTTTTTCGTTGTTCCTTTCCAACTTTATCGACTTTTATAGACGATCATTCAGATCGCGCGAATGTTGAGTTGAGTTCGACTAGCACTAGATGGATGGTTTGTTTTTCGCGAGCTGTTTAGATGGAAATGTTGTGGCATAGCAGACTGAGAGGGATCCGGCACACACATGTGTCCATGTGCCATTGGGGCAACTTAATTAACGTTTTTAATGGACCTGCCGACTCGTAATGTCGAACAATTAAAGTCCGCAATAGGCGTTTGGTTGGTGCCTCGCCTCGGGCATTGCAGGCGTTGGTGAGTGGGTGAGATGTGAGCATTTCCCATTTTCCCATTTCCCAATGGATTCAGTCTTATCAGCTGCCTGAGGAGCGCCTCTACTGGGCGGGAAACACTTGAAGATTCATTGATAAACAGAGTCACTTTGGGCATGGGGATCTGTTTTTCCCTTGGCACCGAAAAGTGTTTGGATCGCGAGAAGAAAACAAAGAGAAAAACTGAATGGTGTCGTATACATGGATAAACACTTTAATGAAACAGTTTCCTTTCTGGAAAAGTTTCCTCTGTCTGAGGAATTTTTTTTCTTGGCTGAGCACCTGCAACTTACTTGGCTCGTTAATCGTTTGTTTTCATATATTTATTTCGAACAACATAAAGGTGCTTAAAGCCTGTTTAAGTGCCCATTGCTTAGTGTAAACAGTTAGAAGAATGGATGCCTTCCACTGAGTCATCTGAAGGAGTGGGTGCTTCGAGAATTTACAGTGGACTCTGGGTTCTGGGGAATTAAAATCAATATATTTAAATTAGTGAGAAAATAAATAACAAAATATATAGGTAAGTTGGAAAATAAATGTTGACAAAATTGGGAATTGAGAAGTATATTTAAACTCCTCGCACTGCGTTTGAATATAACATGAACCCAAGTTAAAATTTAATTGGTTATAGATATATATATATACATACAGAAACAACAAATAATATATTTTGTTACACTCAATATCATATCGAAAATATCGTGAGAAAAGTTAACGAATTTAATGAGAAATTATTGATATTATAAAATAATTTTAAGCAAAATTTTACTTAAAACTTCTATAGAAACTGACTTGTCTCTATAGGTTTTATCTAGTGTTATTTACTGGAAATGCAAGTATTAACAGCTTCTTGTTATTAAATCTTCTTTCTTAATATTTTATATAATGCAACAATTGAGTTAATAGATCCCTTGTCTGTTGGCCTAATTGGCCTTTTCTTATTCGAATTACCTTAATATCTGCAATGCATAAATCAACATCCATTTTGGGGAATAAAGAGCAGTTTAATGCCTCGTTAGCTTTCGTCACTAAGCTGAGCAATTTAGGTTTCAAATGAATTCCACCTACTTTTCCTTAGTGGCCTCTCTCTCTCTTTATCTTTTTCGTTCGTTTTTCTTCTCTATTTTTCCTTCCTTTTTTTCATAATGATTATAAGAAGAATTTCTTTTCGGATTCTGCCACCCAAATAACGCCTATCGGCCACACCCACTCCAATGTCGTCGGCAGCTATTAGCAGCAATTTTCAATTTCCTTTCTGATGAAGCACATGGCAAGAGAGCAAATTACATGGCGCACAAGATGGGACATTCACTTTTCCTTAGCTTTTCTTTATTTTTTCCCCCCGCTTTCCTTGTGCTCCTTTTGCCTCGTTTTTCTCCCTTTTTGAACTCAGTGTCCTGGCTGGCACACACGTCCGCAATTGTCCTGAGCGCTCCTCGGTCTTCGATTCGAAAAGAACATTTTCTTGCTTAATCCTGCCACTGGGTGGCTGAGTGGGTCGAAAGTAAGGCCCAGACGAGCGACGGGCGCAAATGAACGGCCATTATGTTTATCCGAAGTGAAAGCGACGGCTGAAGTGAATTTTTAACGAGGCGAAGGAAGCCCGCCGAGAAGTTGCCCAGCAGTGCGCTGCAGTGAGTTGCCGAGTTATCCTGCTGGCCAAGGACATGCTTCAATAGAATAAGAAGAAAATTACACTTAAACGCTGCGGCGTGTCGACAGCTTCTTCCAGCTTTGCCTTATGTGGTCAGCTTTTTATACCATAGTCAGAGGTTACTCTTATTTTGTTTAGATGTTTGTAACGCTAAGGAAGTTATTTTCATTATGGGTAGTTACTATTGTAGTTTTAGTTTAAGTTTGAAAATATCTAAATATTACATATATTATTATGTTATTAATAATTAATTGGCAATCTTTCAAAACAAGAATGAAGTGATTAACCAGATCAGACACTTCAATTTTAGTCTTATGATCATAAGTCATTTCTTTCTAATCCTTTCTTCCATTCCTTTCTTTTCTTCTCATTTGTCTTATTTTGGATTATAAAATTTGGATAAATACTGTACCAATATTTTAGACCAATTCCCATATATAAATTAAAGTTTTAATTTGATGATAAGTGGTAATAATTTATATTCCGTTTAAATTATCGAACATCTTTATCATTGTTGGACTTAAATTTAAATATGGTTATAGTTTTAATGATGTTTAAAATACATATATTTATCAAAAGAAAAATAAACAACATCGATAATATCAATATATAAAAGTTATAAGCCATATTTGTAAAATTGTAATTTTAATACAATTTGTAATTACAATGCATCAGTCTTATTTTGGTTGTATATATATAATATTAAGCTTTATATTGTTTTTATTTAATTATACCGAATACTATCCCTACTTTAAAAACAACCATTGTTGGAAATAATTATAAAGAGTTTATACAAAACATATACATAATGGGTAAAAAAATTAAATAATAAGTAATTGTAGATATACGTAACATCTATATTTAAACGCAAGTGTTATATTTATATTTTTTTTTTTAGATTATATTTATGTATCTTAAAGTTTATAATATTTTCGATATAATATTGAGCGCGATATTACGATCAATACGTCGTTTTTGATTTCTCCTCTATATATATAATGCTCTCCCATATAAACACTTAATCTCCTCGAATAACTTAAAGAACATATGGCAGTCGGATTCCCCAAAGTAAGATTTATTCAGCTCCTCCCAATTTCCCCGGGAGGGTAACCAACTTTGATTGGACTGCTTTCAAAGGTGACTATCTCCAAATTGCCGGTCAATTAACCATTTCACCCAGAAGCTCTCATCCCCCCATTAACCTGTCTCCATCAATCTCGACCGCTGTGCACAAGCCAAGGAATTCCTATGGCCTGTTGCCAGTGAAGGATTTCAAGTTTATTTGCCTAAGCCGTTGACAGACAAACAGCTTCGGATCACCCTTTCCGCACGCAGCAGCAGCATCACTCATACGCCGTGTGCGCCATCTGCATTAACATATCATTAGGGCGTGCGTGTGCGTTTGCCTGTTTATCGACGCTTTTGTTTACAATAAAGCGTAATCATGTGTTACAAATACCAATAATAATTCGAATGGGCAATGTAACCCTAGCCAGCTAGCACAGCATCCAATGCGGGGCGTCGCACCCACTTCAATGTCAGTCCGTGAATGCATAATGAACCATATATGTATGTAGTATAAAGGCCATGTATAGAGTAGAGGCCTGCTCCACGGTTCGTGTCTCCGCACTCTCGCCTCAAGTGCACTTGCCGGAGACGGAGACCCCGCCCGGAGTCGTGTAAACATCCCATTTGTGTCCAACATCCAAATGGCGCTGGATCTCGCTCTGGCTCTGGCTGTGGCGCTTCCATTGCAGGAAGCAACTGTCTTTTGGGTCAATTTGTTTATGTGATTTGCAATATTGAGAAAATATGTGATTTACCAAAATGTAAAAGGCATATACTTATCCGTTTAAAGTATGTAAACAAAGCCTTTAACCTAATAAGTAATACTGGCACATGTCTAAAGAAAGCTTTGAAATTATATCACACAGTTTACTTAAGTTAATTGATGGTTAGATGTTTTTTCTTTTGAATTATTGCTTAGTTTAAGGCATATTTATAGGTATATAAAATATTTACAACTTATATACTTAGTATTTAGGCCACTTTACACATTCCGAAAATCTTTTTAAAGGAGTATATCGATTTGCCAAAGTCTTGCAATATTTTGAAAGACAACGATTTGGAAAGCGCATAATTCACTGGAATTAATATAATAATATTGGGCAATCCATGGCCATACAATGATCATGTTGAAATCCCATTAAATCCCTGATGAGTAAGCTTCTCTAAAAAGAATATGTATATATTTTTTTTGCTCAATTCCTAAAGAACACTTGGCCTGGCACTCAGGCGCCTTAAGTTGTATTGTATGCCCATACCATTTGGATTCATTAAATACTTAAGTAGAAGCTCAAGTGCCAAAGCTTAAGTGTACGGGCTTATTATTGCAAAAAAAAAATGTATATAAAAAGCCAACAAAGGGCAGGTCAAGTATTCATAAAATAAGCACATGTGGTAACAGGGAAATGCTATTTTGAAATGAAATATTGTACATAAAATGTATCTACAGATTGGAATCATTGCAAGTGAAAATATAAGATTACTTAAAACTGTATATGATAAAATAATAATGTCAAAATATAATATATTTTATTTATTCTTTTTTTTTTTGATTTTTCTTTTTATTTATTATTACCCACAAAAGTGTCATTCTGCTGTATTTACTGTTATTTCCTTAATAATCATTGTATTTTCTTTATTTTTGTAATTCTCTGCGAAGCTTTAAACATATGAAGTGCTTTGTATAATATCATAACAAATAATAATAGAGTAAATACTATTATAGCCATGACATCCACAAGATACAACTGATACCAGGGAAGGTTAACACCCGCTGCCACCATGTGCGGAGCTCCTCGATGCTCGATGATATAATCTATCCAGTACATGGCTGTATCCATAGCTCCGAGGGGACGATCCCGAAAGATCTTGGAAGCTCGATCCATATTAGTTTTATATTTGGGATTTGTCAGTAACTCAGTGAGGGACAACTCAAGTTTTTCCTCCGATATGTACCGATAGTCCAATCCAATGGCATATCCAGCAGCTATACCCTCCTCTACGTTGGAATTCTGATCGAAATAGAAAGGCATTCCGAGCACAGGAACCGCATGATGCACTGCCTCCTGCATGCCAAAGAGTCCGCCATGGGCTATGAAAACCCTCACCTTTGGATGGGCCAATATGTCGGCTTGTGGCAACCATTTCTCCACTTTCACATTGGTAGGGAGATTGGGCAACTTGTCATTTTCGAATTTCCACAAAACACGTTGTTTAAGCCTGGCAAAAACGCCGAGGAAGATCTGTAGCTTCTCGGCCGGCATGTCAGCACTGCGTACTTGAGATCCTGGAAGAGTAGAGTTTATATAAAATGTATAATTATTATAATTAATAAACCTTACCCAGACTAAAGTATATAGCACCGTGTTCCGCTTCATCGAGAAACTGTTGTATGTGTTCTGGCAACCGTTTGGGTGGCAGGATGTGCAGTCCTCCCACAGAGATCATGTTAAGGGTCATGGGCCTCGGTGAAGTCAGCGGCATATAGCTGTTCAAGAATATGGCCGATATGTTTCTTTCCAATTCCTTAATGCTCGGTACCTCTGGCAATAAACTTCCAAAATACTTTCCTATAATGGCATCCTGTTTCGGATAATAGAAAACCTCTCTATGCAAATCCTCTGCGGCACCAATTACCACATTTTCCAATCTCTGCCATAAGTTCATTTTATCTGTGCAGGATACAAAAACATTGGGGACATACGATAATGGCGTAATGAAGCCAAAGACTTGACTAAAATAGTTGGCATAGGCAAAGGTTGCAATGCTAATGACTGGAACTTGGTAGAGATGGCCAAGCATCAAGGCTCCTTCATTGTAAAACTGTTCCACCAACAGAAGGTCATATTTTCCAACTTTATCCTTGGCATGGATTAGCTTCTGAACTTCGGGTTGGCTCAGAGCAAAATCCGTTGACTTAATGCCAATGTGTTGGGCCAATTTCATGGTTGTCCATTTGGGTACATCAACCATGTCCAGAGCCGAAGAGGTCTTCATTATACCGGAAACTGTTTAAAGTATTAGTTAATATAATAATAGTACAAATATTTATGTCTTAAATCTAACTGTCAGTCCATGTGTTATAGAGTGGCAGAAGAACTTCCGTATAGTTGGCTCCCAGGCTTTCCTTGGCCAAGGAATATGGCGTTATGAAGGTAACTTCATGTCCACGTTGCACTAGCTCTCGTATAATGGCATTTGTCATCATAAAATGACTTCGAACAGGCAGAAAGAAAGGTGCCAGAATTTTGGCTCCTTCTACATGTCCAAAGAGGAACAACATTATGAACCTCATAATAGTTGCGGATTGCTAGAAAATAATGATAATTTTATTCACCAATTTGATATTAATATAGTTTATATCAGTGTTATTATTTATATATATAATTTGTAGTGTATAAATATTTTTTCATAATATATAAATCACATTTCTGATTGATTTTAAAAAATGAAAAAGAAGTTTTAAATATCTCATTTGAATTTTTGAAAAAAGAAAAAAGAAGTAAACTCTTTTAACTTATGTTTTTATTAAACAGGCTTTCATTTCATTTTATTAATAATAATATATAATAATTTTTGGTTCTTGTATTTAAACACTTTACAAACCATTTTTTTCCAGCTACGAAGATGTTCCTTCTATATATCTGGATCACTGGCCAGTCAAAGGCATACTGATCTTAGTAACAAACATTTTGGATAGCTGATATTTTCCACTGTTAACCAGCCATGTCATGATATGGAGATGTGTTCTTCTCAAGATCACAGCTTGACATCGATAAGAGAGAGACATTTTCCAGGTTTATCTTGGAGGAGAGGGGATTTTTGGTAAGCGTAATCTTGTCTGGAAGACCAGAAGTCGTTCAGTTGACTTTATCAGCAGACGCCCTAAGATAAGGTGGATGAAAATAGACGTTATTGCATTTATTAGTAGATTCTGTACATACATCAATTTTATCTTGTCGTAAAAACACATATCCCAATATATGTACATACATTTATAACTATATATAATAATTGGTCCTGTGTTTAAGTGATATTAATGGTATATAAAACAATTTAAAGATTTTCCATTTGAAAACTTTTCCCTTCAAGTTTATGCTGCACACTTCCCAAAGCGATCAAGCTAAACGATGGGAAATCGTAAATAAATCATAGGCATTTGAATAAATTAAATATTTGTTTCCCGGTGCCAGCCCCCACACACGAATGGTGTGTGGTAAATTATGGTCCTAAACTGGATGCTGGCTTCCTTGTAAATCGCAGCTATACTGTACAGTAAACATTCGGTTGGTATATGACCAATGTGCATACGATTAAAAATGGTTAAATTGCAATAAAACTCAACGCGCCAATTTGTAGGCAATTAAATTTTATATACGATCTGGAATTTCGATGGTGGATTGCTCCATGACGTCCGACGTGGTCTTCGGAGACCAGGGGATGGAGGCATCGATCATTCAATTTGGCGTTGCAGACTTATTATTGTTTACTTTGTCATATTTTGCCAATGTGTTTTTATTGTTCTTCGGGCCGCATTCGTACTCGTATTTAGATTGCCTCTATTTGTTGCTGCATGCCAGCCAGCAGTGATACTTTGTTTATTGTCTCGGCCAGGCCAAATAAATGCAACGGCTTTTCTGCGGTAAATTTGGCTTCTACTTCTTGCTTCGACTTGGCCACAAACCTTGATCGGCAGTCCTCCCATCTGTGGGGATTTACACAGAATATATGCATATACGAAACACACTTGCCGGAGGGTGGGCTCAAGTGGATAAAGTTATTGCAAATTCCCTAATCTATGCGGATCCACTTTGGAGAATGCCCCATGCAATGGTCTCAACAGCCGCCAAATGCAGCCATAAAATGCCCAAATGCCGCGTCCCCCGCCGTTTGGGCCCAAAAGTGTTCCATCAAAATCAAAGCTTTTAAGCCGCGGCCTGAAGTGTTCTTGCTTGCGTTCTAATTTGCCTTTGGCGTTGGCATCGAATGTGCAATTAGCCGCTATTACATTAATAATACGCGTACTTGTGGCTTCGACAGCAGGCCAGCCCAATGGTAATTGAAAATTGAAAAATTCCGATATTTTCAATATATATGGAAATTGAAAAATAAATTCAATTGAAAAGCGCACATTTGGCCAAAGTGAATCGTTTGTGCTTAAGAGCTTAAAAGTGCGCATCTTGCTTCATTGCATCTGTATCTTTATCTATGTGTGTTTGTAGTTTTTGCACTGAGGGGAAAATGTCATCTGAAGGTAAAAAAAATATTTTTTCAGATATAGAAAAATATTTTTGAATATTGAATAATTGACTTGACGTTGATTTTATAATTGTTTAGTCTTTAAATGTTAAAGCTTTTATTGCTGGTTAAATAATGTTCACTTAGATGAACATGATTACTTTTATATATATATTTCTTTTAAAGACCTCACTTGTTCACTGCTTAATACTCAGTTATTCAGTAGTACTCACTTATTCACTGCTCATATGCATATATTAAATCTTGAATCTTTTTAACGATTTCAATTACGCAAATTGACAAAAAGAACAAAACTTAGAGAAGTGAACACAAATGAATTTTGAATAGTTAACAACAATTAGTACAGTAAACGAAATAACAAAGTGAACAAAATAAAGCAAAGTGCATAAAAACAAATGAACAATTTATAAAAATTAGGTTTACACATGTTGCCAAACCGTTAAATTATTCCTTTCTGTTAAATCTTTTATAAGCAACCCAACACTAAACTATTAATTGATTATTTAATATGTTATTTCCTAACAACAAATTCTGGATTTTTGTTTCTTTAATGCATATATATCTTTTGGTGGTCATTCTACATAAACATTTATTACATAATTTGTTGTCTGATGGTATTTACATTCGTCATTAGTGTATTTTTCCGACCTTCTATAACGCCCGGCGACACACATGCAATTGGAAACCATTGTCGCCGTCGCGGATGCACTGGCTCCACGATCATGTAATCATGCGTGTGGCTTTGTTTACAAATCACGCCTTGTCGCCGCCTCCGGCCAGACAGGACACTCTCGAGGATGACGACGGAACGGTGAAATATGTGTGAACGCAGCGCCGGACTCCTGGTCCTGCGTGTGGCCACAGTCGCTAATTGGGATCGCCACTCGAGATCTGTCTAGACAGCTGTTCTGCGGTGGTCCTGTGCGCCAAGTAGCTTGTTTGGGCTGCCACCGCGGGACATTTGCGACACATTAGTTGACCACTGTTTGGGAAACAAATGTTGGAAAAGCGGAGCGCGCCAAGGCGGAAAAATCGAAGGGGAGCGGAGACCACACAACGCTCCGAAATAACACAAAACCGTACTCCAAATAAGCAAAGCGCAGTAACAACAAACAAAGCTACACAGGCACGAAAATTTGATGAAAATTAGAATTATGTTTTTGGGCAACTCTTTTTTTCGAGGAATCAATTTATACTTACAAAAAATATTGTTTACAAACTAAGAATTTTATGTTGTATATTTAACTTTCCTTATGACTCTTATATTATGTAAAAGAAGTGGTTAATAAATTCAATTTGTTAAAAGAAAATAACAATATAGTTTCTAGTTAAAAGAAAAGTGAATAGAAACAAATAAGAATATTGTTTTCCTGTTTATGTTGTGTATTTAACTATCCTCTTGACTTTAGTATTATGTAAAAGACGTGGTTAAAAAATTCAAATTGTTAAAAGAAAATTACAATATAGTTTCTAGTTAAAAGAAAAATGAATACAAGATACAAATAAGAATATTGTTTTCCTATTTAGTAAATAAAAGTGATAATTTTTATGATAGCTGAGTGAAATTTCGGTTTGATATTAACTGAATACATTAGCAGATATCAGGAATTATATAAAAAAAAAGTGGACCAGCAAAACCCCTTTGTCTAGATTGATTCGTCTGTTTAATGTATATTATTAAATATGTTCAAATCGCTTTCAAAATATAGCCTTTACACTACTTGGTAAATATTACCTTCCTCTCTACGAATAAATTATTTTTAATAAATATTGTAATATATGGTAAAACAAAACATTTTCAATTAGAACATTTATATTCCCAGTGTAAATTGTTGCTGGGGGAATGCATTTAATGTACTGGCGGAACTCCTCAGCCCATCCATTCATACATTTATCCTCGTCCATCCATCAGGGCCATCAGGTGTGTGGTGGCGTTGGCTTGGTGGCTGTGGATATGGATGTGAATATGGATGTGAACATGGATGTGAATATGGATGTGAATACGGTTGTTCCACTGCCTCGGCTGCCGTTAGAAGCGCAATTTGTTTATGCTACTTCGTGAGCAATAAAAGCACAGACGGCCATGTGGGTGGTCGTGGTCCCACCTTCGGGCCTTTGGATTTTATGCAGTCTCTAGTTATGATGTACCATTCCATACATGTGGATGGGATGTACGTATGCCAGGAGGGGGATGGATGGATGGGTTGGTAGCGCCCGTGTGCTAATCATCAGCAGCTCTTTGGAGCTGTTCATGTGGAATTAATCAGGGCATTGTGTTCCTCGTGTGGTGTCGCCCTAATCCCTGTGAGAAACAAATTGAGTAATAATTGAATTGATTTCCAGCGAAAGCGGCCACTTGCAAGTGTTGGATCGATCCGACGCTAGCTGTAACTCTGAAGTGGCTGCCGAATAATTTGACATAATGCTTCTTAATGAAGCGCTGCAATCTGTATCTGAGAAAGGGTGCAGCTACTCAAGTCAAGTGAGCTCTCGTTGAACTCCAATGGGATTCGGCAGTTTATTGACCTTAGAAAATGTGGCTCCCAGTCGGCAATGTCCAACAACAATAATTAAAACTGAATATTGAAGGGAATGTTTTCACAGAATAAGACAGCGAAATATATAAGTAAACATTGCACATATACAAATTGTTATCTTATATTAAATATAATATTACGTTGTATAAATAAATAGGCAGTAAATATTTAGAGAGTTTCATAGTTATTCGGGAAGAATTAAAGTTGCTAAAATGTTTCAACAGTCGCGTTTGTCAAAGCAAATATTAATCCTGCTGAAAATTGTGAGCCTTGCGCTTGAAATTCAGTATGAATTAGAGTTTATTTACTAAATGTTTGGATGACCCAAACAAGGTCAAGGACATAAATGGATTGTTTGATATAAATAAAATACAATTTCACTTACTTTAATAAATTTAGCATTGTGTGTGAATTGGTTTGGAATTTGGTTTTTATATTTTAAACAGTTTAGTCTATAAATGATTTCCAAAAAGCCTTGAAGTAGTAGAATGAATCCCAGAATTTATTTAGATTAACGACTGAATTTAAAAGATGTTGTTATCTATAAACTATAAAAATAATATATCAAATCGTATCGCTGAAAAAAGTCAGCCTAAAAGTGGGCTATGCGCCTTATTTTTTTCTAGCCGACAGATAAAAAAGACCTAAATATAAAAAAAGCAAAAGCGAGTTTCTTTATGTAAAATATGTGATGGCAAAAGTTGTTCTGAGGAACAGCGAAACTTGAGTTTTTAATTAAACTTTTCGGTTCTAAGGATTTTTTTATTTCATATTTATTTCTGATAACAAATATTTTTTATAAGCATGGTTTTTACATTGTATACTCAATTGCGACATCTAGCGGTGTCGACAGCCTTAAAGCGCCCCCTGGGGACTGTAAACAGAATCTCTGAATTCCAATCTCCGAATTACATTCCAACAGTGATGAGATTGCTTATATTTAAATTATTTAATTTTATTACAAAAAATAAGGTCATATGAAGAAGAAAAGTTAAAGGGACTTTATCTAGAAAACTATAGGTAATTAGAGAGTAAATATTATCTAAATGGTAGAGACTTAAACTTTTAAGAACATATTCACATATTTTCATTTAATACATTAAACGTTAATGTGCGAATATTTTGAAAAAACTGTACGGCAACTGTAATCTAATTTAATTATAAAATTAACTCTGCTAAGAAAATTTTTATTTAAATATATTATTTGTTAAATTTGTATTTTTCCAAATTTAGTTATGAATTATAGATTTTTATTTTACATTATGTATGTAAGCGTATACGCCATCTAGCGGAATCGGTGGAGTTTTTATACCAATTTTTATTCCCACATTGTTGTTAATTTTCATAAAAAATATCTACGTTAGTGCTGTCATACTACAAAAAAAAAATTTTACAAATTATAAGTAAATATTAAATAGGTGGAACGGGTATAAAAACTTTAACATTAAGAAACTTCTTAAAGTAAGTATTTTTTATATACATAGAAAATAAAGAGAATATATATTAAATAGATATTTAAAGAATTTGTTTCTGTTTAGGGTATATTTTTAGTAATCACAATTCATAAAAAACTATTCTTGACAATTTACTAAATTATAGTCAATCTGAAATCTAATCGAGATCTACTCCGTAGAGTTCTGTAAAGATAATCGGTACATAAAATCATTGGTTACGATTTATCTGATGGAGTATCTACAGCTATATAAACTTCACCAGACAGATCAAGAGTTCATTCGCGTGCAACAAATTTCAAAATGTTTCGACAGTCGCACTTAACATGGCAAATACTAATCCTGCTGAGAATTGTGAGTCCTTCGACTGAAATTCAGTATGAATTTGAGTTGGAGGATGATCATGTAATTACTAAATGTTTGGATAACCCGAAAGGGTTCAAGGACATGAATGGATTGTTTGATTTATCGAATTTATCCTTTGAATTGGGTGAGGAAGGTGTCGTCGTAGGTGGAAACTTGACATCTGTGTGGGACGTGGAGCCGACTGATCGCATCGAGGTGAATTTATTTAAATATGGAGCAAATTCTAGACTATTAACATAACTCTTTCAGTTCCGTACGAGCACATTTTATTGGGAACGTGGATTTTGGCAACCGACAATTCTCAATGTTGTTAGTCCCGATTTCTGCAAAACTATGTACGACGAGAAGCAGTTATGGTACAGTATTATAACAAAATATGTCATTAACAAGGAGGAAGTTAAAGACAAATGCGTAACACACAAAGGGGTAAGTGATTTTATTAACGTAAATTTAATTTAATTAATTCATTTTCAGACGGTATTGGTTGTTGAGCCGTATTTGATTAACATACATTTTGGTGCGGGAATGGTGCTTCCTTCTGGACGGCACCGGACTATAAATACTATGACTGCGTTTGATTTGAATAATGTTACACGACCAAATCCTATATGCTTCGAAATAATAGGACAATTTTTTAAAATCTAAAATGGAATGCTGCAAATAAAATACAATTTCATTTACTTAAATAACTTCAAAAGTATTGTGTTCGAATGTTCGTTTTTTTTTTTAATTTAAACAATTTAGGCTAAAAGATTTCAAATTATTCTTGAAGTACTAAGATGAATTTTAGCATTTATATATAAACTATAAATATGATATATCAAATAGAATCGCTGAAAAAAGTTTATATTATTAGTTTATATATATTTATTTATTATAAGCGTGTGTTTTACATTGTAAAATCGGTAGCGACATCTAGCGGACTCGTCGGCCTCTAAGCGCCTCCTGAATACTGTTACAGAATCTCTGAATTCCAATTTTCAAATTACATTCCAACAGTGATGATATTTCTTTTGTCTTAATTATTTAATTTTATTAAAAAACGAAAATCAAATGTTAAATGAAGCAATGTGAAATAGTTGAAATATATTAGTAATTAGTCAGAAGATATTATCTAAATGCTAGAGACTTCAGCTATTGGAACATATAAAAAATAGGTAAATATATTATATATTTAGTACATACATTTTTAGTACTGGGAGCATAACGGTTATGTTTTCAAAATAAAGAAGTAAGTGTTCTTCTTAAAGGACAACTAATAAGACTTGTACAAATGGTTAACTTTCAGATGCTATGGGGATGATGTTTCCCCCTGGACGATACTGGGTTATACGAAATGGTTTAAATAATTTAACAGGACTAAATGGAATATGCTTTGTAACAATACTTCTAAAAGCGTATATATTTGTACTTATAAAATTAATAATGTACAAATGTTGCAAAATATTAAACAATTTAATTTTATAATAAAATAAATCTTAGAGTAGAATGATTAGTGTTTGTGTTTGCTTTGTTTGAATTTAAATATAAAATTAATGATTTGTTCAGAGAAAATTATTGTAACATTTTTGAAAAACGTAAATTAAACAAGAGAGAAGGCAGGAAAAATTGTTGACAATAGCTGGAAACGTGTTGTGCAACACCCACGTGAAGAAAAATGTTGCAGGAACACTTAAAGCAACACCCATTGATAATGAAACATACATAGTAACTTTATTGTTTAAGAAGTTCTATGTTCATTATATGACTTAGCCGGGAGTGGCGTGACCCCAAGAATGGGGTCAGCCTAAGCTATAATACAATACATACCTTTGCATCCTATATATACTGGGTATAAAAAGTTTTACAACTTACCTTACTATAGCCTTTTAAAATATATTCTTAATTAAAGCTACTTTATTAAATTCGTGTATAGCTGACAAAATTAAATTTCCTTTTAAATACGTTAACTATGAATAAATCACAAGCAAAACCATTGTCATATACACCATAAAATTAATCGCTCTTTACTAGGATATACATATAATATTACACGTAGTTGACTTAAGCACAATTCAAGTTAAAGTACATTGAGTTTATTTACTATTATATTGGGGTTTAATGTGCAGTGCCTTTCATACATTGGATTGAAAATAAACTATGAAATGTAATACTTCAATTAGGAAAATCAAGAGGCATGGTGTTTCTCTTCGTATTATTATTATTCGATTTCTTTTTTTTTGGCAAATTAGATGAGAGTTAAGCCGTTGGATAATTTACAAAGTAAGCTAATCACTGCGTTGCATGAGTGGAAGTGGCATATTTGGTGCTGATGCAGTTGGCGGCTGCGGATACAGCAGCTTGCCATCGGAGTAACGCATCAAAGTCATTAGCTTCAGCATTCGCAGCTCCTCCTTGTCCTTGTCCTTGTCCTTGTCCCTGTCGCGATCCTTATCCGTTCCGATGCCGCTATGCGTCTGTGGGTGGCGCAAGCGATTGCGATCTGCTGACTGGTCGGGTCTTTAAAATACTCAAGTCATTAACGTTCTCTAAAAAGCTATTGTTCGCTGACAGTTTCACGCTTTGCACGTCCTTTTTCAGTTCCTCCATGTCGCGCTTGAGTTTGGCACGTCGGTTTTGGAACCAAGTAATGACCTGTGGATTGCAAAAGTTGTATTATGAGGAAACTTCAAGAAAGACATTTCTAAAAACCAAATTCGAATTCTACAAATGATTTGATTTAATTCTACAAATTCGAGTTTGTTTAATAGCCTATAATTTATTACTATATAAACTTTAGCATTTAAAGTGTTATTTAGGAAACTATTTGAATTAACGAAAGGGTTTTTAGTGTCGCAAATTAAATCCTAGCATATAGAAGTACAATTATAATGTTCAATTTATGCTCTAAAGTTAAATTTTAAGCGTTTATATGATTCAACTTATTTCATATGCATTTTACAATTTAAAAGATGTATACATTGGTATCAAATTCTTTCGATACTGATAAATCTATATATTAAATTGTAAAATGCATGTGCGATAAATCGTACAATCGGAATAATGCTGAACAAACATTTAGCTTTTAAAGTAAGTAAAAGAAAGAGTAAATAAATTAAAATAGTTCCTCGGATATTGTTCTATAATTTATGATTTTATCACATTAAGTGCCATATGTATTATAAATTCAATTAAATGCCTGCAACGCAGTGAAGGAGTCATTTTCGACCCTATATAGTAATAATAATAATAATTATATATATTCTTAATCAGCATCAACTGCCGAGTTGATCTATCCAAGTCCGAAATTGTCGTTAAAATCCTCTAATTTTAATAAAATTTTGACATTTTTAAATTAAAAAATTTAATATGTACATATTTTAACCTAATAAAAACTAACATAGTTCGGTTTTCCTAAGATAACTTCCTTTCTTGTAATTGTGTATAATAAATATACGTTTAATCAGAGCGTAACTACCTACCTACTTATACTAAGTTTATTTAACTAATTTGAGTTGTTATTAAGTCAATGTATTATGGCTTAGATATATACTACCATACTCACCTGTGCATTGGAAAGCCCCAGGCCGCCGGCAATCTCATCCCGATCCGCTGGCGAAAGATATTTTTGGTATAGGAAGCGCTTCTCCAGCTCGAAGATCTGCTGGTTGGTAAATGCAGTGCGGGACTTGCGTTTCTTCTTTGGATTGGATCGCGTGGCGAATATATTCAGTGTGGCGGGATCTGCAAGGCAAGAAACAATATTGAAATCATTATACGAGAGCTGCATCGTGTCGAGTCGAGTTGCGTCGAAAAGGTGTGATGAGATCGTAAATTATTCAGCGATCAGTCAACTTTTAATGCTTCACACACAGCCGAGTCGATGATCGTAAAACGTAAAAGTTTATGGGGCCTTTGGCTCTTTTTCCGCCGTAGAATTTGACCTTTCTCCGGAGAGCCGTCTTGAGGATGCTTTATAATGATCACCTTTACGACCGATCTCTACACAGTCACTGGCACTCTCAATTCAATCAGTGAACTGCTTGTGGTTAAAACAATTTCAATGGAATTCATAATAGACAATCCGGCAACAGCAAATCTGCGGCCATAATGGTCGGCCAGGGGGATTCTCTAGCTCTCTAGCTCTCATTGCCCCGATTTATACCCTCGAATTTTATTGGCCACACTGAATGGATTTCCTCTGTGTGTGTTGTTGTTTTCTTAAGCGATTCGATTGGGATTTGATTCGAGGTGCATTTTTGATGGCCGGTATTTGTTTTTGGCATGTTTAAAGGTAATACGGCGGCTGATTGATGTTTATACCTCTTCTATTTCTTTCAAAGCATTCCGCAGCAGGAAATGGCTTTCAACCCAGTTTGGGCTTAATGGAGAAGGTATAGCAGCCCAGCCCAGCCCAGCCCCATTAGGTATTGTTTATTTATCGCTGCGCCTTGCGATCAAGTTTTTTGTTGTGTTTTATTAATGCCCGATACTTATATGTCAGGGGAATGATCCCGCCTAGAGTATCAACGGAAATAGCTGTTGCTTCGTTTGCTTAAGGGGTTGCATATACACATCGAGAGAGATATAGTAATATAGGGAGCTAGAGGGAAGGTTTCTTGGCGGTGAAAATGGCAGCTGCTGCTGTCCAACAGCAACTTTGTTATTACTAAACATGTCCGACAATTAACAATTAAGACGCCCGAATTCAGTCCTTGAACAGCACAAGATATGGGGAACTAGGGTTGATTCAGTTCCCCTTATATTTCTTTTTTTGTGGATGAAGTTAAAAGCCATTTTGACTCTGTCCCCATGTGTTTATTGCCAGGTTACCTAATCTTATGGTTTGTAAATGCCCATTGAGGTCTTAAGTACATGTATCTCTCAAGGGGTTGATCAAAGCAATTCCATAAATAAATGTATTAAGTAGTAAGTTTTGTAAGTTTAATGTAATGAATGTATACGAGATATAGTGTCTTTAAAATAAATTTATAACCATGTATGTAATCACGGTTCACCTCATATACTTCTTTTTAATTAACTTAATTATATTTATATTTGTATCGAACACCGTTATATCTAATCTAAGATCGATTCATTAACCAATTTAAACTGACCCCACTTGCCATCAATAGGCATTCCTGGCCCCAGATTGGCTATGTAAGTTAGCCACGCCTCTAATTAAAAGCCATGGCAAGCCTTGTCTTGGCCGAAAAGTGGTTAAGCCTGAACTTTGTGGTGGTTTTTGCTGCGCTTTATTAATTAAAAGCAGTATATGTACCACAAACTCCATTCGGGGGCTGGACCAATTCGGAGCTGCACATGGAGTTGGTGGCATGGAACTGGAATTACGACTCGCACCCACACCGTGGCCAGTAAACAATGTCATCAGCATAACTAATCATTGTGACAGCCGGCAGGGAGATGCCGGGTGACACCGAACCGAACCACCAAACCGGACCACATTCAGCACAATGATTCCAAGGAGCTGCTCCTGTTGTCTGGAAAAGTAAGCATAACTTATGCCTCCTGGCAGCGTTGCTAATTGAGACACAAACAAAATGACGCATTTTCCTTACATAAATAGACTGAATTTCTACAGGGTGTGCTTCTAACACAACTTCATTGTTCATTACACTAACAAAAAATATATGAGTATACGTAAAAATATATTTATGGATATTGAAACCAAACGAGATTTAAATATGATCATTATTTATCAAGTATATGAGTTTATAAAATGCTTTCTAACAATGAGGGAATACAAGAGAATTTTATTGTTCTTCCTGAAATTTTTTGGAACGTTTCAAGTTAGAGTTAATATGTACTTAAAGATAGGATTATTTCGCCCCTGTCATAAGGTTCCAACTTAGACAATTTTGTTGTTTATTATTTATATAAAACAGCTAAAATTCAATGCTGACAAATCCTTCTCCAGTCGAAAAACTTCTGATTTTCAATTGAAAAAAAGTATTTGTTTAATAGATATAATCTATAATTAACTGCACTATGTTATTTAGATAAATATTAAAAGGTTGACGATAATTTTATCTGTTCATTATCTTTATCAGCCAAAGAGTCAGGCATTTTATGTATTATACATATATATATTATATTTTATATATTATTGTACATTCAAAGGGAAGTTATTAAAAGTAAATTCTAAATTTAATAACCCCCTACAACACGATATCTTTTATTTAATGAGATATGTATTTATCTGATTATGACAGCCTATTTATTTAGGCTACAATACTTTTTCCAGTGCATTAGTTCAACACGATACGAGAAGCATGGCGTGCCTTATCGACGGTCAATCTGAAACGCAGACCTGGAGCTCTTGGCTAATGGCGTTGGCTGGTAATTAGGCAAATTAGCTGGACTCTACTGGCTACTGGGAGGCACATAAATTAACAGCAATTAATTAAATACTCGCTGCTTAATGCCAGATCACAACCCGCTCTTCCGGAGGAGAAAAAAGACCGAGTGCAACACACACAGCCAGAGGTGCCGGAGGGATACAATTCAATTAAAGCCAACTCGAAATCAATCAGCCGAGATCAGCGAGCAGTAATGGTAATCCCCAGGGATGCAGAGCCACAAAAAAAAGGGGAACATCATAATAAAAGCCAGCCAGTCAGCCAGAGATGGCAATCTGAAAACAATCGGGCTACCAAGATGCATATCCCTCGGCTAAGGCTAAGGCTAAGGCTAAGGCTAATGCCCAGGGAGTTTATTTACCACAAGGTGCCTGCTGTTCACACGCTCTTCAAATGCCTCGCATCGCTTCGGACCCTTTGAAAGATGAGTATCCGTGGTAGTAGGTAGGCAGCCGCCAGATTCCGATGTAGATCCAGATACAGAACCAGGCCAAGAGCATGACATGTGGAATGTGTGATTTGGGCACGCCGACGGAAGACTCAATTAGGAGCCTGGACTTTTTGGGGCTTTCGGATTTATGACCACAAGGAATTTCCCATTCTCAGGGTCTGGCTAAATACCTGCCAATAGCTTTACAAGTCTGCCGCCACCGCAGAATTATGACAAACCGGCCAGGGACAAAGGCGACCTTCGGGATGCAAAAGAGTTGCCGCCACTGCCGCCGGCGGCTCAAGCAGTTTGGCTAAAAGCGCTAATTATGGCCAGAACGGAGAGCAGAACGAACGCTGCTGCGGCAGCAGACCGCAAATTGCGTTGTCCAGAAGCTCGAACGCGTAATCAAAAACTAATTTTAATCCTGTTTGGGGGATCACTCCCGCTTCGCTTCAGCTTCGCCCAAATCCGGACACACAATCCCAAAATGAAAATGAAAACGAAGAGTAGGAGGAGCTGGAGCTGGAGCGGGAGCAGGAGCAGGAGACCCGATCGGATCAGAGATCTTTTTAGCGGTAGGTCCCAGTTAATTTATTCTAAATGGCTTTTTGAAATCCCCGAAACATCTCGAGAAATTTACTTATGACGTTGCCGGCGTCTTTCTTTCCCTACGATAACCAAACCGCAGGGTACACAGAGGAAAATTAATATTTTATTTGATATTTTGAAGACCAATATAAGGACATTTACATACCAAATAAATTTGCTCATAATAATAGGAAATTGAAGACTAGAAATGTCCAATGGAAATATTAAGTATTGAATATTACTCTTAAAATTTCTATAATTTATTCGATATATTTATAGCTGTCCAAATATCGATAGAATATTGAAATATCGATCTTTTTTTAAACCTATATGTAAATATGATCGTGATAAGGCATTTCTTCTTTCCTAGTTTTTATCAGAATATAATCACTTTCTGGTATGTGAAATATATGCATATAAAATGAAATAATTATCAGTGTATTATCTCTGTGATCTGAGATCCAAAACGATGATTCAGACCGGATCAAAGCCGATGGCGGGCCCTGCATATTTTTCTCACTTCGGCGTGTCTGCGTGTTGTTAGCAATGAAATTGATGAGTTCGAGCAGGTTATAAAACCCGATACCTTTTGGCTACCTTTGTTTGCTGCTTCTTTTTATTATTACTATAACTGCCGTCTTGCCTTTGTTGCTGCTGGACCTACGAAAAAGCTGAAATACAATAACACAAATTAATATAAGAAGATGAGACAAATTTAGCCGCCGACAAAGTGAGCTGGCTGCGAGAAGGGGGGCTCGCAGCTCTCCATAACGAGAAAGTTATAAATTTTGGTATTTTCTTTTCGGATATGGAGTCTGGCTGGCGACTTTTCGACTGGTGGGGTCTCCAGATTTTACCCCGAACTGAGATACAGTCATTGTTGGGCTGCTTGTTTACACGCTCGTAATGCGCCCAATAACTTTTTGTATTTTGTTGTCGTTTTGTACCGCCTTGGAGATCTTTAGACCAGCCTGGGATATGGCATTCTGCGGCCTGGCTGGGGCTTCAGGTAACCGAACACTTCATTGTGAAGTTATTTTAAGCCGCACAAATATAAGTTATTTTTGAGTTATTTAAGAGCTGCCGATGGCTTCGATTGGTAATTGAAATCTTTGAGGCACTTAATAGATCAAAGAGATCAGTATCATGTGGTATATCGCAGTATCTTGACCTGAAAGCCTTAAAATCTTTGTCTTTATATCTTTATAGCTCTTTTAAAATCAAATTCCTTAGGACTCCTAAAGTGTCTGTATAAAAAGGACTTTCTCTGTGCTGTTGAGTTGTCCCATATTCACTTTAATTGAATTTTTTCATATGCTCAAAAGGTAAAGCGTCACTTTTCGGCGTAAAGTTTTTCATGTTCATGTTGGCCCGCAGCTATTTTGATTGCAATATTACATCTTGTAAACATTAATATGGCCAATAATTTCCGAGTGCCCCGTCAATTTGCAGAGCCGAAGAAACATGTCAACGGTACCTGGGGGCAGTAATCAAATGTTTGTCGAGGGTTAATTTCTTCATACATGTTCCAAAAGCGATCGCCGAGTCGGTCGCTTTCTTCTGAAGGAGCCTCGGGGTCCTGTACTCTCCGAACTTGAGCATAAAAACATAAACAGGTAAACCAACAAACAGTTTGCGCACGATGTTCACTCACTTTATAGGAACCCAAAATTACATGGGCACTGGGAGAAAATACTTGGTAGAGACCAAAATGATCATTATCGATTGAATAATGTTTTCTTACGAAAAAACTAACGAAAGAAATCTTCAATTTTGGGGAATTTTAGCTTAAGTTTACTATATACAAAATTATAGTGTCTATACCAACTTTTTAATTGTAAAAAGTTTAGTTGATGTACAATTACATAAATAAACTTAAAATATCCTTGAATTAAAATGTAATAGATGAGATCTACATAAGTATTTTAAACAATTTGATGTGTTTAGAAGGATATTTCTAAAACTAGCCTCCCGAGACGAGTCGATCTAGACAAGTATTTATAAAATTTTGAAAGAAAGAACATTTCTTCTATTATTTACATTTAATTAAATGAAATTTAAAGTATTCTGATTCTGATTCTGATGCTGCAATATAAAATACACACTTGAAACTACAATTTCTAGGATCCGTATATATTTCACCCATAACATTTTCCAGTTAATAATAAATTGCTTTATTTATTTATTATTTCTGACTTTTCTCTTAGGCTGTTCAGCGATTCATTAGCTCTGTGCCGGCGACTTTCACTTGTAATTACTAGTAGACGCCTCGGACGACCCCTCGACATTATATTTTGATTGATTTTAATGGCTGGCAAATCAATTGCAACTCCGACGCAGCGAAACAAAGCGCCGAAAACGTGGTCATCCTTAATTCAATAATGAATACGTCCACAGAGAATCGAAGCCACGGCCACACACCGATCCTCCTCCTTCGATCCATCGAACCGTCCCATCCGCTCCCCAAACCATCCATCGCTGGCCCCATCCTTAGCATCCGCCACATGATTCACGACCGGAGAAGCGTTCACCATGCGCTACGCAAAAGCTCTCCCGATGGCCAGCGGAGGGGAGGTGGACTGGGGACGCGTCGGCTCCGGGACAAAGCATCGGCTCCCTTTGATCAGCACATATAAAATACTATGGCCCCGCCCTCTAAAAGGCAGATTAAACGAGATGGCGCTCGGGCAGTGGGCAAAACGTATACTTAAACTTAACGTAACGTAAAGAGCAATGAAGTCAGTCAGTGTAAGAGTCGGTCGGACACGATGAAGCAGACTGGCAGGCTGGGAACCGGGATCGGGGGCAGATGGAGGAGGTCCAAGTTGGTTCCAGACGGTAGACGACGACGAGGACGACGCAGACGGCGGCGTTGTCTGCAAGAGCCATGTTTGGCCACCTCCCCAGGCGCATGGTCACTGCAGTTTCAGACGACAGTGGGTCAAGACCTTAGGGTTTTAACAAAGTTTATATTTATGGTAAACTAAATTTGTGTTGTCCGCTGCAATAAATGTTGCACGATATGTTTTTAGCAACATTTCTCTTTAATTGTCAACATTTTCTTCTACCTTCCGCACTGTTAAATTTAAGTTTTTGTTATGAATCTGAGCTTAGTTAGTTCGGCGGTAGCTTTTCTTTACTAATACAATCTAATTTTTTCTAAAGAAGCTAACTTCGGGAACAGAAGTTAATGCGCCCTTTAGTTTATAATTAATTTATAGGATCGGAAATCAATTAAAAACTCACATTCTTTGAATTAATATTTATCCATATTTTTATATGACAATTTTTTCGACAAATCAAAGTTTAAAAATCTTATAACTAAATTCAAAAAAGCATTAATTTAAATTTTGAAAGCTTTCCCATGTCAGTTTTTATTAGGTTAGCAGATTTAAATACTTAAATTGAAATTTACAAATATTAAAATTTTTGCCAATTTTTGAAAATTTTAACGATGTAACCCCTTATAAAATTTTGAATGCTGTTGATGCTGATCAAGAACATATATGATTTATAGGGTTGGAAATGACTGCTTTACATCGTTAAAAGCTTATGACTAAAAGAAAAATATTCTCTAAGGGTATAAAAATAACTTATAAGGCACTTTCGTATTAATCACTGCAATTTTAATTTAAGAAAAATCTAAATACATAGAACTCTATTTTCTTCTTTCTCATTGATTAAACTATTTTCGCCTTGAATAATTCAAATTCCCAAAATACCAACTAAGACCACTGTGTGAGCATCGTTTTGGTGTGTGCGAGACAATAAAAATTACGTAGCATTGCAATTTGGACGCTGAGCACTCGATGATGCTGCTCAGCTTGGGTTTTGCTACGCCTTTTTCCCCCGATATTACCCCGCTGCCTTATTGCCATCATTTTTTTATGTTTGCATGCACTTTAGGCCCAAAGCTGATCTGGGGCGGCGGCAGCGGCATTTGGCGGCGGTTGTTAAGTGAAAATCTGGGCTTGCAATCGCTAACATCAGCTAACAATGGTCATCATCATTAAAATGCGATCAAAGAAGCAGAGGCGGCGGCTCTTGGGATCCTTGCTCTGATTGAGTGACCTTCCCCAACTCCAACTCCAACGCCAGCTCCAACTCCACCTTCCTGCACACATCGGACGACTTCGATGTGGGCCAGAGTTAGCCGTCTTAATGTCTTTATAAGTAGCATGTATTCTATGTTAGTAGGGGATGGCAAGAAATATGCGGTGTAATCAAAACCGTTTAAAAAACTACACACTAATTGAGTTAGAAGTTCGTTGGGGGCTTTGAACTGGCCGCCGGATCAAAGGCACCGCCGCCTTATTGGTGGCACAACAAAGAGCGTTGACAACGGGCCAGTAAAGCCAACAATGCCCCAAGCAGCCACTAGATGAATGGGACGGACCATCCATTCCCCGGATCTCCCCGCATAGAGTTCCCGCTGATGATGATCACCATAGCCATCATGATGGCCAGGTGATTGGATCGGTGAGCAAGCCGCTAAACTTGCCCCAGAGACATTGTACGATAGTTTTGACAACTCAGCGAAACCGAGGCGGCAAACAAGAAAAAAAGAAGGCTTATTAATGAGCCCACTCTGGCAAAAAAGGCAATAAAGTAAAATCAATTTTGATTATGAATAAATATATGAATATATAAAGGCTTACACTGAGAGTTCAGCGGCTGTAATTTAATAACTGATTTTTCCCCAGAGTAAGGGCTCTGCTAAAATATCGTTGATATTATGACAAGCTGTCATAAATTACAAATTAATGTAATGATGCCAGAGAATGCCAAGAGTTAGGAGCCGGAGCCGGAGCCGGAACCCGAACTCATTCTCCACTTGCAGCCAGGACCAGGGGCCATCTAAGACGCTGCAGGTAGCAGCAGGGTCGTGCGATCGATCGCCGCCTGGATCGCTGATCGGATCGTGAAGATCTCGATCTTGGATTCGAACTCCGACTTCGACTCGGACGCGGTCCGATGCTCATCGATTGCTTGTGGTTCTGGATCGGGAGGTAGGGGGTATCTTCAGGTGCCGGCATTGCCACCGCATTGACTTGCCTACCTTACACCTCGCAGAGGCGAAGATCAAAGACGGCGGTGCCGACTTAATAACATAAATTAATCTTCTCATTGTTGGGCCCCAGCGAGCGAGGGGCGAGTTAGAGGAAGGAAGGGCTACTTAGGGGAAGGGATGCACATGCGTGCCAAAAATGATACAGTAACAACACGCTATGCTAATCCGTTGGCTGCCTAACCAGGCTCTGTTAACGCACAATGCCAAAACGGCATTTAATTTGTTTTTAGCCCCGATTCGGGGTTTCATTCATTATTTCAAGACGAGAGCGAGAGCGAGAGCGTTAGTTAAGATTTTGTTGCTCCTAAGCGGAGATCAAAGCTAACATGCCGCCATCCAAAACGACGAAAAGGAAACGGACTAGAGGAATACACTGCGAAAATTACCTGAAATTAATTAATTAAGTTGGAGTAAGGAAATGTAAAGACTAAATAGTGCTTTGAAAGCCTGAATTGATTGAGAAAAATGCGTATAAAATTGAAAGAATTGATTATATGAATGTATATACAATTTTGATGGGTTTGAAATTAGTTAAAAAACGTCCAAAGGTACTCTATCAGATAATTAATATTTGAAAGAATTTCTGATAAATTTTTTTTGTTTTATAATTTTGGCTAATTTTTCATAAAAAATAGTTTTGTATAGTTTTTATATTAATAATTTTGCTCGCATGAAAGTATCCGATGATTTAATGGCAGAATTTCTGTTTCCTTTTTTAAAATAGTTTTTTTTTTATTTACATATGCTTACATTTTTAATTCATTAAAAACCTTTAGAATTAATATATTTAAATATATATAAATAATATATCCAAAGAGTATAAAACTACACATTAATACTCTTTGATATAACGACAGTAATGTGACGCCAGAAAGTAGGCAATGATTTGAGAACCGGAAGTTCTATTGGCTTTTCTCTTTGATAATTATCACTTTGAAAGTCTTTATTTTATGTAATTACCTCCAATTTTCTTACCCAAAAAATTCCCCCAAACCAGATCTCATATTTTTTGAAGTGTAAAAATAAACCCTAGCACAAACATGGAAAATATGCTGTGAACGCTTTTGATCGAACAGCGGCAATGACGATGAAAATCAGCCAACAAGCATTAGTATTTGAAATGAGTTGAGCCGCGGAGCATGAGTGGAAATCGAAATGAGCGCAGCAAATTAGCTAATCAACGCCCATTAGTAGCAAGGTATTGGAATTTATGATAAATTTCCGTTAATGCTCATCCCGGCCATTCGGCAGATTGCATCCTGAGCAGAGCTCACAACTCAGGAATAAGTTAATTTGCCGTGGAATGGGGATACCCTTGATCTTCGATCCCCACGATCCGGGGTCCGTGGTGATAAAGCAGGCTTTTTATAACACTGCCAAGGCACAGCAGGGCGACAAACAAGTGCATCTCTCATCGCAGTGTGGACCCGTGTGCTAATAATACATAATTTTCTTGTAAAACAACAAACCGCTGCGCATCGTTATCGTTATCGTTATCATTATGGTGCATTTTTATGTGCGCCTGCACGTTGACTGGCCGTTGGCACGGCCCGCTTGCAATTCACAGTTGGCAGTGGCCAGTTGGCAGCTTGTAGTCGCCGGCCAACAATATCACCTAATTTATGTTTATCGATATTGCCGGCCAGATAAGCGGCTTTAAGCAGGAGCAGTGGGCCGGGCTCGTAGGTTTTGTTTTTAGTGTGTCCCATAAAATGAATGTCCACAGCCCGAATGCCGTTGCCTTTTTTTCTTTCGAGGAGGCGGAAAAATGTCACTTGGCTACCAGCTGAGCGGCACTTGACTCCGATTCGAATTTAGATAGCATTGGCACCTTGGGATCATCTTTAAAATAAGCCTTAAAAAGGTGCAGTTTTTTTTATTTGAAAATTTTCTATATCTATTGTTAAAAGAGGAATTTATTTTGTACCTTAAGCGAGGCTAAGCAAAGTTCCATAATATGAATAAAATAGATTATTTTTAAGGAATTTCTATAATTTTCTATATTTATATTTTATATTTTTAAAAAGGAAAATTGAGCTTTATATTGAAATATTCACCTGATATATATCTTTATTAGTACGCAAAATAGTGCTATTTTTTGTTATATATTTAAAAAGAAACCTAAGTAAACAAGAATCTTCTTTAGCAAGCTACAATCTTTGAATAAAAATACTAAATAAAATAACATATCTAAAATCTTTCATCACACTTCAATGTCTCACTGTATTGTTATGTATTTTCCTCCATTGATATAATGATCTTGTTTCATATTTAATGTTTGGTAATTTAAAAGCCTTGCAATTCCATTCTCATAATTGCAATTAAATCAGAACCATAATAAGTGTCAATGTCTCACTGTATTGTTATGTATTTTCCTCCATAAATATAATGATCTTGTTTCATATTTAATGTTTGATAATTTAAAAGCCTTGTAATTCCATTAAAATAATTGCAATTAAACCAGAACCATAATAAGTGTCAAGTCAGAGCGATATGCATATATTTTGCCTCCCATAACTGATTTCTGCATCCTCTATTGACTTGTCGGCAGAACTCGTTCTGTTTCATGACCGATCCCAGCCATTAGCCATAACAAGCGACCATTTGCATGGCGCTTTTGATGTGCGTTCGTGTTTCGAGGGCCATAAAAAAATGTGTTGCATGTTGCATAAAGAAAAAATAATACAGAAAAAAAAAACTAGTTACGGTTATGTGTATAATTACTGCGACAGCATGTTGGCATGACAAATAAACTGCGAGAGAGACCATAAATTAAAGTATCAGAATGCGTGTGTGGGGTGTGTGTGGCCAGGGAGGCCAGGGACTCGGAGAACGGGATTGGGGACTCGGCGGGACGGCTTAACGGCAATGGCCACCTGACGACAAGTCTGAGCCAATTGTTAAGCCGTTGATATATGCCTGATTTCTGAGAGCGAGTGCGAGTGCGTGTTGGTAGTAGACTCAACTTTCGGGTTGCCGTTGGCTGGTGGGCGTGTCGCACTTTTCGCCTTCGTAATTGCAAGGCTCGTCGTGTGACAAGCTAAATAAATTAACAATAAATAATTGTGCAAATACAAAACTGCAAAGATCATTGTCTACACTGGGGCAAAATGTGACAAATTTATTTGTTTGCATTAAAGTTTTATTTATACAGAGCCCAGAAAATGTACAAGCAAGCAATTAGTGTAAAGTTTATTTTGTAAAAAAATTTAAATAATTATTTTAACATCATCAATGGCAAGTGCATATCTGTCCTATTTATAAATGCCACAAACAATGCCAAGATTTATTTAATTACAGCTGAAACACACACATGCCCACAGTTATAAAACAGATTTACGCACAAATATGCAATAAAGAAAAATAGAAAGAAAGAAAAACAACAAGGCCGCAGGCATTGCTCTCTGAATTTATTTAATTAAATCTACGCCCCGTTGGCAGCCAACCGCCTTCCCTTTCAGCCTCTTTCAGCTCCGATCTTGGCTTTCCTCCGTTTGGGCCAAATGTGCATAAATTCCGCACTTTATGCATTGGCTTAGCGGCAGCCGCCGGCGCAGTTGCAGTTGCCTAATCGACCATTACGCATAAAAAAACGTAGATAAAGTGAAGGAAACCCAGTCCGATGACACTTTCTTTGGCAATTACAAATGTGAGTGTCAGCCCAAGGGGGATTCGAAGCGGTCCTGGTCAATTGAATTGACATAAAAATGCAGCCAACTTGGCAGCTGGCCAGGATGTGAGCAGCTTTTAATGGGATACTCATTAGAAGGGGGTCTAGTTTTAGGCAGGTCTATTGAAAAATTTGCTATTTCAAGCATCTAAGGCATTTTTAAAACTTTAGAAAAACAAAAAACAAGTTCCTATGAAAAATGTGTAGTAATATTTCTACAAAATGTAGGGTATTACTGGCTTGTAAAGACCTCAAACTTCTTTCATTCAGCTGGCAAATCCCACACATTTTCGCTTAAAGGAGAATTTATGAAGAATTCATGTTATTTCCTACGTATTTCACTTCTGAACTCGCACAAGCCGATTCGATACACTCGTATGAATGGATATCCCTCCATATATTAGGTGCGTTGTGTCTGTGAAAACTCGTTATGTGGGCCGATTTTATTTGGCCAAAACGGAAAGCGTGTGGCTGGCTGCAAAATGGGTCACCGATTGATTTCTTGTTAACGATTATTGAAGCCTTATAAAGGGAACAATTATTTACGGCAACACAAATTGCAAGTAAGTTATAATACAAGATATAATTATAATTTAAATATTCAAAATATTCCAATATATGCTCCCTATTAAGATCAAAAACTAAATCGATTCCTATTAGCTTATGAACAAAATCAAGGGCTAAAGAGGCAACTATATATGGTAGTACGACTACCAAAGAAGAGGAACTGTGGGATCCTTTGTTATCCAGCAGCTGCTTCTAGACTCCTGCCTCCGCAGTCTTAAGTGGCCTGGCCTTTGTCAGCGACTCTCTTAACAACATCCAGTAACAACCACTACAACTACATCCATATGGCCAACTGACTGGGCCAACAAAAGCGCATAGTTAAGCATAATTTAATAGATACGCGGCTCGGGCTTTGCCAATCTCTTTATGGTTGACACTATTGTCTAGGCCAAGTTTGTATGCGGGGCTGTCATAAAGTGATGAATGCATTATTATTATTGTTATTGTGGCTGCCGTACGTTGTATAGTATTTGCTGGCTGGAAAGCCTTTGTTGAAAAGCGTTAATTGAGTGTTGCGAATGTGCAGCGGCAATTGAAATTGTTTATGACTTGCAGTTGTTGCAGCTCCGCAGCTCCACAGCTCCACAGCTCCACAGCTCCACAGCTCCTCAGCTCACGTTCAATAATGTAATGCAATTTGGGACTGCTAATGGAGAAGGCCTGTACTATTCCCACTTGGCTAATCAGCCAATCAGCGGCAATATCAGACTAATATCCTGGGCACCAAAGGATACCGCTGAATACCGGCTGCTTGACAAGACACTTTGGCCTTCCATTTGGGTGCTGGTAATTATGCTTTATTAAGATGCAATTTTCATTACGGGAATCCGATCCACTTGAACCCAAAACCCGCTGCTCCTTGCCTCGCTGGCTGCCACTTGACGGCGACGACGAAGATCGGCCCGAGTTCTCTATACGTTTCTTTCCTATACTCGTATTTAGTGGTTTTTAATTGCCGTAATTAGCGAGAACTGGGAGCTGGGAGCTGGGAGCTGGGAGCTGGGCGCTGGAAAACTGACTGAAATTCAAGTGCATTCTGAAGTGACGTCTGGCGGCTCGCCGAGTTCCATCATGGCCGCCGAAAAGACGGAAGCAATTGATTCCCAGTCTGGGCCATAAAGATACGCCATAAATTAACACCAAACCGATTAATGAAAAGTGGCGATCCATATCGTTGTGCACATGTTTTATGTCCGCCGAGGTTCAGATGTATTATAGATGATCCCATCAGGATATTGGCACATTAAATTCAATTAACCAGGCCCCGATTTTGATGTTGAACTGCCACAAACTGGAACTGGAACTGTAACTGGCATAGATCTTTGGCTGGCATCTTAATGAGTCCGTTTTGGCTGATTGTCAGTCCGATTATTTTGGTTGACGCCGTGCCATAAAACTTTACGGCCATTTAAATGCCGACTTGTAATTTGTAAAGGTGTTGGCCGGCCGCGATCTCCGGCTAAGCGCTTCATTACTTCCAGTTTTGCATTTTAAATCATTTTACACAAAGGGGGGCAAAAAAAACAGGGCCCCCTGATTAAGTCTATAGGTGACCTGCTTAAGTTGTTACTTTCAACGTTTAAAGTGATGAAAAGTATATAATTTTCAAGGGTATTTCTGAGGTGATTTAGTTATATAAAGGCGAAAAATGGTCCCACAGGTATTCATTTCTTTTTTAATACAAGTATTTTAAAAATCCGTATGTTCAATGGGGATTTTAAATACAAATCATAGTGGCAAGCCTGACAATCTAAATACTGAATCTCCTGAATAACTTTATATTTCAAATTTAATTTAAAATCATATTGTTTTGTTTTATATTTTAAATTTATTCATATGTTTTGTCTGTCATAAGCTATTTAGTCTTTCTTTAAGTTAGCCCAGAGCTACCCTAGTCTGGCTTTGCTATTATGACACATTAAACTTAGCATTTAAATGCATTTGAACTTGACTGGTTCGCTGGCTGTCTGTCAATTAATTAATCGACAAAACTGCCGAAATTCCAAAGCTGTCAGCCCGTAGACATGTCCGTGAAATGATAAACTCCCAAGCCCAGAAAACCGTCGCGACGGCCGATCCCCCAGACAATTTCAGCCACTTGAGCAACCCTTGTGCACCTCCTTTATTTTTTCGTATTTTGTTGAATTTCTGTATTTTATTTTTGGCCGACTGTGTCTTCTATATTCGTTAGTTGCCCACTGGCCCCTGGCATTTATGCTTAACACTTTAATTGTGATTACAAGCTGCAATCAAACAGCAACAACATCAACAGCCGGCTGGCTGGAACCAAAGGTTGCTCCGAGCCGCACTGAGTCTGAGTGACTAACTGACTGGCACTCGAGCCAACGGCGGTGGTTCTCTTACTCTTAACTTGGCTTATGCATGTTTAAGCAGCCAACTGCAGCAACACCTTTTGGCAACAACAGTGCGCCATGTCGCTGGCTTTATTAAATTACTTGTCAAAAGTGCATACACGGAGCTGGAGTTAAAGTTAAAGCCGCCGTACCAGTGTCGGCGGACATGAAACAGCTCCCCCCCAGACAACATGGGATATATACACTATATCTACACTAAAATTTATTTTATATATATTTTTAAAAGAGTATTTATTGAGAAAGTTATTTAAATTAGATGGCCCTTTAACGTGCACTAACTAACTCTCTTTTTCCCGGTGTAGTAAACCTCATCTGCATACTTTAATAACTTGGAACTTGCAACTTGGAAGGCCTTTCGTTGGCATAACAAGCCTTGTCATAACAATTCTGCAATGCAAAAAGGGAAAACAAATGCAAATGCAACTGAAAATGAAAATGAAAAGAAACACTACCATGGAAAATAAAATCAATTAAGGCATTCATTTTCGTTTTCATTTTCATTTCGTGCGCTACTCCCCCCACCCGGGGATTAATTAATCTTGTCAACGATTGCAAGTCATTTGCCGTAGAAACAGCGGCAAACATCTCAGATAGTCAAATTAATTTTCTTCACACTTTAATAAACGATTACACAAACACAAATACACACCAGCCAGGCAGCACATGGGGTTGCTTGGTGTTTGATGATGAAGGTGTTAAATGCTTTGTTGACATTGCCACTGCCTTCAGTAGCTACACAGCTATATACACAGCATTGTGTCGGAAGGAAAACAATTCGGGGGAAGAAAACATTTTTCACAGCTTCCTTCGATTTTAGCGTGAAGTTTGTCGTTCTCCGCCTTTATTGCGGTGATTGTTGGTGGTTGATTTTGATTTTTCCGACTTTGGCTGGCGTGTAAATAGCAACTTTACCACCAAAACATACACACACAATAAGAAGTTGTTCGTCGGATGTGTTTCTTGGCTTGAAATTTGTTATGCTTTTCATTTGAAGTTTAAAATGTGTTTAAATGAAGAACATGCCCTTTGATGTTAAGGGGAAATGGTTGTCGGAAGGGGAAGGCGTAAAAGTGAGTTACGAGGCTAATTGGTAGAAGTCCATTGTCGGGAGGAGATATTTTAAATATATTATATAAATATTTCCGTAAAAGAAGATCCCTTAAAAAAACTATTAAATATCAAAGATGTTTATGGAAGATGGAAGTTTATCAAAGAACATACCGAAAGAATTCAGAAACTCTCCAACATTGCCACTACTACGGCTCCTTCAATTATTTTTAAAAATTCAACTTCGCAGGTTAAAATGTATTTAAAATAATAAGCTTACTTAATTATCTCTAAGAAAATTGTGTAAAGAGATTGCAAAGTATTTAAATTCTGACTTTCGTCAACATTATTAACCCAATTGATTGTTTTCCTTAGTGTCCCGTCCTTTAAATATTAATTTTATATGCTTTCTCCATGCCTTATCTTATCAAGATGTTTAATACTTGTAATATCCATCATCAGACATTAAAAGATTCGCTATGCCACAGTTTTCAAGCATATCTTGAGGATCTCATGCCACTCTCAGTTTGATGCGGTCTGTTACTTTACAATGTATCTCAAACGGTGCAGGGAGCTCGTCCAAACTGAAGTGCAGACATCTAGATGGACTGCTTGGATATGGATATGGATCGGAGTCTGCACCTGTCGGGTGGAGCGAATGGCCAAGAAAAAGAAGACACCTTGCCTGGAACTGGAACCATGAACCGATGGATCAGGATACTTTGGGGAAGGAAGTCGTCTGCATCTGGGTTTCATTCGCATTAATGTCGCCCGATCCGTAGCTGTGAATAATTTTCCCATCCGCTTCGTTAGACACTCCCCGGGCACTCTTCACTCTACCCCAATATCCTCCGGTTTCTCCTCGTTTGTTCAGCATCGCTGCTAACGATTTCAATGCTTTAATTTATGCTGCTTTTTGTTATTTAAACATTTATCATCAAAGACTAAGCATATAAATATGATTTGTTGCCAGGCATTTTCACGATTATCATAGGTGCATCCACGACGCTGCCTTTTCTTAGTTCTTTTGGGAAAAATATTATCTACGTTAAACAGTATAAGTATTCCTATATATTGTCTTGATTTTCATTAGTTTAAATATAAATAAAGGTAAAGGAAACAATATAATGTGTCTGATTATTAAAATATTTTTCGTCCACACTCTTCAGATTAAATATCTTCTTGATTTTAGTAATACCATATTTAGGCTCAGTACAGCCTTTGGAATCTCTCAGTTTCGAGCACAATGGACAACACATCTAGGATGGAAAACTGGTTTCACCGGGCCAGGCGCCAACTGACCCATATAAATTGCAGCTGGAAAAGCCGCGCGGGAAATGCGTTTTCCCTGCAAGCCCCTCCTGGTAACTATTACCGGCAGCAGTAGTTCGGTGGGCTGTCCGTGAACGCATCAATCTCTTTTGCACACTGCATTTCCTGGCCAAGACCAACTGCAGTTAGCCATGGACCCGCGGGGTCAGAGAGGTGTTTATTTTTTGTGTTTTTGTTTTTTTTTGTTTTTTTCAACCAGAAAATGCGTTTTTAAATGGCTTTTTATGCGTGGCGCGGGCTTTTGATGTTCGACACATGCCGAAAATTCACAGCTCGGGCGGTCCTCACTCCTCACTCGAGGCCTGTGATTAATGTTTGGCAAAAACGCGAAATGCGAGTGCGAACGGCAGTGGGAATGGGATTGTGAATGCGTTTTTAAGAACTTTGACAAGGTCCTGACTTGAATGCGCCGCATTCCTTGTACCGTTTTCAGGGTACATTTGTTACACAGGAAGAAATTATATAACAACATTTAAGTTACTTGAATAGAATTTTAAAAGCTTGATATTTCGATGGAACATATATCATAAGGCAAATAAATCCTTAACCAACAGGCACTTCATAAAACTCTTTCCAACTTTTTCCATAAAGTTGCTTAAAATGTATATATTTTATTTTAAATGTTGGACACATTTCCCCTCTGTGCAGACTTCTTTTCTGAGCCGTTTTGGCAACAGTTGGACTCTTTTGCCTCCCATATGGCCCTGATAGAGTTATTACCAAAATGTAGCGCTGCTCTTTGGGCCAATTCCTCGTTCTCACCTCTATCACTCGGCGGCCTGTCCCTGTCTCGGCGTCTCACCGGCTAATTCTCTCATTTGCTGTCTCTTGTGCAACTGTCGATGCTTGATTTTCGCTTGTCTTTATGATCGGCCTGCTGGCTTTGATCTTGACGCCGATTCCCCCGTTTTCCTGCTCCCTGCCTCCCCCCTGAATCGCGGGTAATGGGCAGGAGAAGAAAAATGCAACTTGAGCTCAATTAGTGCTCATCAAAAGCGTGCAGGTAACACCTTCAGTGCGTTGCTTTCGCACACACCTCTGCGACGTGTATCTGTGCCTTAGTATCTTCGCTCGGTATCCGTGTATCTGTATCTGTGTATCTCTTCTGGCCAGGCGTCACTTGTTCTTGTTCTGACTTTGGCTCTAACCGGACGGGTCGAGGTATGCAATTTGCTCGAGGGGTGCCTTATGATGATGGACCACCCGAGTGCTTTGGCTAAGATACACGGTCAGAAATTATAGCTTGATACTCTTTTTGTGGAAACTTTTGAATGGTTTAGATATTTTTTTAAAGTTTTGTGGTCTGTTTGAAATAAGAAAATGTTTTCTTGTCTTACAGAGGAAATATTATGGGCTTAAAGTGGCTGAACCTTTTTTAACAGTGTTTCTTTGTATATACAATTTGTTTATATTTGTATTGCTTTAGAATTTTTTAATAAAACAATTAATTATTATAACAATTTTGTCCTTGAGTTTAGTCTCCTTCCTAGTTTTTCCGGAATTTCAACAAACCACAAATATTTTGCTACTAAAACTTTAACTACAAAATTCATTTAACAATAATTACATGTATTTTATATATGGTTTACTCAAGGTGTGTGGTCCTAAAAGGGCTCCCGCTAGTGAAAGCAAATCAGGCAGTTAACCAATTTTTTGTTTAAAGCCAACCACGCAAGTCCCCGATTTTGTTATTCCCCTGGGCTGATATTAATGCTAATGCTTTATGGTTAGGCCGCACGCAAACTCATATTTCTCTGCCACTTTTACTACTGGCGAATTATAATTTTTAATAAAATATTTGAGGCGCAACCGTTAATTAGAGAATTTATGCCGAGCACCGTAGCGTTGGCTTGTCAACTTGTTTTAGGTTTCTTGGAGGCAATTTCGCAATATTTCATGCATATTTTATGCGAAGCTAGAACAGTCTGGCGCCCGCAGACATTTTCTTGATTTTATTGAGGCAAACGAGTCTCGCCTTACAGCATTTATTAAACACATGCGAATATATATAGTTTTTTATATAGTATTTGTAGTGTCATTAACGAATATCGCTGAAACGATGTGCAGCTATTAATCATTTGAAATGAATTTTTGATTTACACTTTGGCGGGTTTTCTTTTTGTTAACTTTTTGTGCTTGATTTATGTGATGCGCAGCTTGTTGACTTTTGAAAAGGAATTTGTAGTTTTTCTTGGGAAGTATTTAAAATGAATGAAATGCAATTGCAATTTATAGAATTTAGCAATTTGCGTAATGTGTTACTCAAGTGGCAGAGGTATTTAATACATTTTCAAGGGAATTTGAATTAATACTCGTAGTTGCCTAAAAGATTAATAATTTCATAAGAATGCATACTAATAATTCACAAAAAAAGTATTAAAACGTCTAGGCAATTATATATATATAGTTATGTGCTAAATTGTTTATGGGCTTCAATGCACTTCCATTTGGTTTTTATCAACAAACTTGATTTTTAATACCCAACGATCTCGGGGCAAATATTTGAACAACCACTAATGCAAAAGATAGAAATCTATCTAGCACAGCAGATATAGTATATAGAGGGGCGTGACATCCCTCTCAGATATTCAAGGCACGCCATGGGAAATGTCACGTTATTAGGAAAACAGATATATAGCTTATACCCCACCTACAGATATATACAATATGTGGATGTGGACCGGTTATGGATCGGTTGATTTGACGTGACTGAAAATTGCCCTCTAACAGCTTCGACTGGGGATCCATTTGCATGGTAGTTAGCACACGACTCGGATTTCCAATTATAACTATAATTTATGCTCAATTCGCCACTTATTTACATTTAGATATTTTCGACTTTGCTCCCATTCGACATTAAGTATACGTCTAGTTGAACTAATTAGTTTTCACTCCCCGGTCGCATATACTTTTTATTACATTGCCCCGCCCCGCCCCGCCCCGCGACCCGCATGTTGTAAAATGTTTACACTGCTATCTGTCAAATCAACTGTCAACCCGAAGTGCCATCATCATTGTGGCCGCCATCCGCCATCCGCCATACATTTGTATCTGTGTGAGAGTTTTTCGGGGAGTTTGTGTATTTGTGTATCTGTTTGTGGTGCGTTTTGTGGTTCATGCTCCGCTGGGTAGCAGTCTTCGGTCTCCGGTCTCTGGTCCCTGGTCTTCAACTGCCATTGCGCCGCCGCCTTTTGTCAAGTGGGAAAAGTTTAGTAATTAAATTGTAATTAGGGATGCATCCGCCGCTGCTTTGTGCAGTTTGTGCGTTCGCCGTGCGTTCAATAATGCGGCTGTCTGTGCCAATTGTCTTGGCGTTTCATCAAGCCAACATTTTTAACACAGCGGCAGCCCGTGCTGATCGCCCCTCGGAATGGGCTTTCTTGGGGCTCATTTTGCCTCCCCTTTTGGTCCATTGCAATTATGAGTTTACCCTTTCCAAGGGGAGTAGCAAACCATATAATCAAACATGAATTTCTTTGCGGAAATTGGTTCATATAGAGTGTTGTTGTATATAAAACCATAATAAATTGATTGAATCATTATAGATCAATGAAATCATTAATAAATAATGTGTGAAAAAGAGACAATAATTATTGATTTGGTATGATCATTTTGTTAATAGGGAATTGTACGAAAATGTATCACTTTTATGGTTATATACTTATCGGAGAAGGTGTGTGGATTTTATAAAACCTAATTTTTGAAATAACTAAAAACTAGGAATGACTGGAAATCGATATATCTAGAGTAGACCGATATTTCTGTTATCGAACTTTTTGCTTTGCAATATTTGTGCAATAAAACGAAATCCTTTTTATATTATCGGAAAATGGTTAGGAAAATATATATATATAAGAGAAAAAAGATGTTCCGATAATATGGATTATTGGAAAACGATACCCTTTGATATTTAAATTTCGATAAATAGCAGTTTACGATCATTTCGATATTATATTGAGTTTTTCCCATATATCATATTAGACTTCCCGATATAGGTACTGTAAAATTTAAAGTAAGAGTACCCAATCTTCGGTAACGACCAGTCTGCTGTGCTTGTCATTGACGAGACCTAACGACAGGTTCATTGTTCAAATGGCTGCAACTTTTCAGCCATTTTCATTGTAATTATTTTGTATGTGGGGCTACACTTTGGTTTATCTGCTGACAATCGTCATGAGCAATGAGCAGGTGAGCAGCCCAAAGAGTAGAGCAAGTGGAGTCGTTATGGGAGTTGTCGCTGCTCCTAATTACCAGCCGGAAGTGCCCCATACTACTACAAGCGTACATGTGTATCCTGACTGGTTACTTTCGGCCAACAATGCTCGGGCTTAATGTAATGGCTAAGGAAGGGCCATCGTCCCCATACCGGATGCTGTCTTGGGAAAATGCAATTTTCGCAAAGTGCGGCGCTTAAGCTCAGCCTGCTCTGGCAGAGCATCCGTGTGATAATCATAATCATCTCTGGGGCCACTTGGCTGGCACTCAATGCCAGTAGCAGTTGATCAACCGATCAAATCAGCTGATGCTGATTAGATGGCTCTGTGGGGCAATCCGGCGGTCTGGAGTGGAGCACGAACCAATTGCCAGTTGTACGTGCGCTGCGTAAATTCAATTTCAGTAGCAGATGAACGAAAAGGCGCAGACCATGATGGATTACTGCCCGCTGCACTTGGGGAAAAATATTTAGATACTTTGAGAAAGTTAAGTTTAAGTTGTGAGACACCTAAGCAATTGTTGCAAAATATTTCGGGTCTTTTAAGATATTTTTGAAATTCTCTTTTAGGACATTTGAATATCATCTCAATGTCTCAATGTCTCAATGTCAAACCGTCTAATTTAAGACAGATCTCGGAGTAGTTCTCAGTAAACTAAGTAGTTTTTCAAGTTTTGAATTAAATCATAAATGTTTTATGAGTAAGTAACGTATAAATTTAAATAAATAAAATAAATGTGGGAATAAAATGGATTTGTAGAACTTATAAATAAAAAGTAAGGCACACTTATAGGATATATAAGTGCAACTTATTCACTCATTTTTTCTTGAACTATTTGTTAAGCTTCAAAATTCCTATTCTTTTAAAATTAATATTGAAAATATTTGCCAAGTATTTATTCTGAGTGTCGATTGAATCGGTTCGCGTCTGCGACTTAACGAGAAATCAACGCCGCTAAGCAAATTATGCCGAACGATACGCATGCGCCGGAGCCATCAGCCAGATCGCGAGCATCCAACATCCAGCATCCAACATTGAGTATTGCGTTTGGGTATGGGTCTGGGTCTGGGTCTGGGAAAGGCAATCGCCATCAAAGGCGATGCCGAGAGTGAGCCGAGCCGCCAGCCGTCCGGGCCTGGCCTGAAATTGATTTAGCCACCTCGGCCGGCCCGACTGACCTCACTACTGTTTTTACGCCTTAAGCAGAATCTCATCAAGACGTAATGACAACAATTGATCAATCGCTGGACGGGCTAATGGTTATGATGGGTCTCGTTGGGAAATCAGTTTATATTAAAATGTAATTTGCTTGCGGTTAGCCTGTGAGGGGGAAATAAGAGGAATATACCCTTACCTATAGGTAGATGCACCCAGAATGTGGTTCACAATTATGATGGTCGTGTAAGCGGTAAATAAGCTAATTCAGGGTTTGTTTTTATACATATTTTAACTTTTAAGTGTTATTGCTTTACGAACACACAAGATAAATGATAGTAACTACTATAAAACATAAAATGGAAGTCATAATGCAGTAAAAATGGGGTTATATTATTTATAAATTCAGTATAGGACAGGGTGGGGTACAAACCCTAACAACAAGGAAACCCTCCTCATAAGACAGGCTGATGAAGGAACCCCTTATACCCAACGATCTCTAGATTTTGTTGTCTGTTTATTATTATTATTTCTGTTGCCACTCATAAAAACCATTATGGAACAATTAACGAAAATTAAAGATTTAGATCTGCTAATTTCTCCCCTACTCACCCTGCTCATCATCAAAGTTCTTGGTGGACAACTGAAACAGAGCATCTAGCGGGGTATCTCCAGCTGGGGGATCACCACCTTTGGTGGCAGGTGCCTCCTCCGACTTCTTCTTGGAGACTCCTTGGCTATCGCTCTCTGGAGCCGGTGGCTTCTCCGCCTGGCCGGGCGGACTGCAGCAATCGATGCTGCTGCCGTTGCTGCTGCTGCTGCTGCTGGAACGCTGCGATCGCTCGGAGCTGCCATCCTCGGAGGCAATGATCAGTGCGGGATTTAGGTGGCTCATTTGGCGCAGCAGGTGCGCCTGGGCCTGCGCATGGAAGTGCTCCTGCAGCTGGCGTTGGTAGTCCCAGGCCAGGCGCTGCTCGTAGCTGTGCAGCAGGGCGGGCGACAAAAAAGGATGCAGTGCAGCGGGGGGTGCAGGAGCAGGCACAGGCACTACCGGAGCAGGCGCAGGCACTACCGGCGGCTGGGTTGCCACATTAGGGGCTATATCTGCTGGCTCTTCATCCCTTCCACGTCCCAGGATATCGGCTATGGAAAAGCTCTTGATGCGAGCCGGCGATGACTTGGGCGCAGGACTCCTTAGGAGCCTTAGGCGCTTCATGCTCAAGGATCTCATCATGGGCGGCGGCGGACTGGGCGAGCCCACTGAAATCTCGGACTCCGCGGGACTGGGCGTTCGCTGAGGCATCTTCAAGAGGCTTGGGCTACCGGGCTGCTCCTAGTGCATCTTCAAGATACACGTTCTGTGGAATGGCGATTAAAAACGCGTCGGCAAAAACGCGCGGCAGCCACACGTAAAACGTCGGCACAACGTGCAACACAAACACCAACAACGAAAATGGCTCGTGGCCGAAATTCGCTGCTATTTGCTGCTCTCTCTCCCAGCCACTCTCTCTTGGCATCTCTCTGGCATTGCCTCTCTCGACCGGTTTGGGAGCTACTAACTGGTTTCGATGACGTCACTAGTCTCGCAGCTGCGCTGCTTGTCTAATTGGAAATGCCGCCTCGCTCTGGCAAAGAGGCGTGGCAGCCGGTGGCAGAGAGAGCGAGCGAGCGAGCGAGCTGAGGACCAATGGCAGCCGGCCATTACCTTTCTGGCCGCCCCCTCGCTACCCCTCACGTTGCTGTCAACGTGTGCGAACGTCATCAATTTGTACAATTTGACATGCGCTCTTTCTCAGCACCTCTCCTTGTCCCACTCTGTCGCTCCCTCTCTGTCTAACTCGCCCTGGCTTCTCGCATTCTCTCCGCCTGCGTTTCCAGGCGGCTGACTGCGTTAATTATCGTAATTGTTGGCTCTCTCCGGCTCTCTTTTGGCCCACTCAATTGTCATCAATAATGATGTCTCGTTGTACCGTTGTTGGCTCCTCATCTATTTTCCACTGAATTCGACTTTTCGAGACCTCTGAGCACTGAGAGAAAAGAGGAGGATGTACCCAGAATAAGACAGCGCTATAATAGTTTTGGGAAATACAAATGGGAGGATTTAATTTAATTTTTAAAAATTCTACAAAGTTTTGCAGTTGTTGAAACATGATTGAAATGAAAATATAATGGGAAGTGGGGTCCCAACAGATGGGTTTTTAATAATCGATCATTTACTTTAGATTTTATAATATTTTTCTGAAAATTTTAAGTATTTATGAATATCTTGTTGTATTATATACAAAAATATATATCTAAGTTTAACAACCTGAAAACAAAAATACTACTATTAATGGAAAATATTCAATTTAGGCATACATTTATTGAAAAAATATTCTATTTTGGCCAAAATGTATAAAACAAAATAACATTCATTTGATTTGATCTTATAAGAATTTAGAAATTGAGATATTGTAAAAAAATCTTTAATTAATTTACACCATCGTTTATAAATTATTAAAAAATTTAGGAACAGCAGACTTATTTTGCATAAAAGTTGCCTAAAAACAAAAATACTACTACCTTAAAAATTTCCGCCATAAGTTTAGTTGAAATAAATCTACATTTTTCTTCGTGTTATTTTCACATATGAATCACTGTTTTTTATTGTATATTTTATTTCACTTTTACTCGAGAAATGATTTCATTAATTTAAACACCACAGCCAAAGGCCACAGCTGATACTTATCCTATAGCTTGGTTTATAATGTGTTATATAGTGTTCAAATAATAAGTATTAAATAACAAATAAATACATATTTCACAAGCTCTTCTCGCAGTGCCTTCTGTTGGCACACATTCGTTGTGTCTTGCGATTTCCACCATTTCCCACTCTCTAAATTACCTCAATGCATTTCCAAATTGATTGCAACTCTGGTCCGCTTGTTGTATCACGTATGCGCCCTGTATACGCCAGGCCGCGCTTCGTTTGTTTGTCAGTGTCAGTTTTTTATTCAATTTCGCTCCGCTGTTTGTCCTGGTTTTATTTTTTTATTTCACATTTCTTTTCTTGCATTTTGCATGCAAATGTCTATTTAACTGCAATGCGCCCTTTGCCGGCGGGAAAAGTGAGTGAGGAGCCCCGCCGGCTAAGTGAAATGATGTAACTGCTGAGCCGTAATCGATAATAGGGCCTAACTCGACTTTCCCTGCTCTCTGCAACAAGGGTATAATTGTTTATATTAAAAAAATGGTTGTTATAAGGGTACTTTGCAAGTTATATGAGGTTTAAATATTAAATATAAACTCCGAACTTTAGTTAAGAATACTAGTTTAGCTTACTCGCTTTATATTTCTTGTATGTATATACCATCCAATGCGAATTATGTACATGCTTCCTATTAGGAGCACCTCCATGTAATACCACAAAATGTGAACTTTACTATCAAAGCAGAATATTTTGAAAGGGTATATCTAGTACGGTGTGGTTTTCTTTGCTTTCTGCCAAAGTTGTTGGCATTTGCATGAGAACCCCTTGGCTTCCCTTCCCTTTTTGGCTGCAAGATGGCCGCGTTGTTTGATTAATGCCTGCACTTGACTGACTTGATGGACGCGACTGCCTCGAATGTTGTTTTGCGCCTTTCATTTCAGGGAAATTGGCCTCCCTCGAGAGTGTTCGCTATCGGTATCGCTGCGATCGCATTCGTATTTAAAATCAATTATGAAATGACTCTTAATTGGGCGCCTCAATAGGAGCGACACGCCCTGTCAATCACAATTAGCCATCGCCCCTAGAAAACCCCTTGGACCGACAGGGCGACAAGCTGACACTCGTATTCACAGAGACCCTCAAACGATTCGGCACGCCTCTAATTCTGCAAATTCATAAGCCAAATGTATCGGCTCTATATCCTTTCATCAGGCAGGGGCAAGATGGCGATCGGTTCGCCGCTGTTCATTAAAACCTCATAAATAGCTAAAGTGTTTATTGTCGCATCTGGCAAGCCCAAATCCCCGGAGAGGGCTCTTCACCACGGTCCTCAAACTCGTATTCGCACTCGTGTTTTGTATACATCGTGCCGGGGGTGCGGGAGCAGGAGCAGGAGCCGGAGTCAGTTCAGTTGGTAATAAAGTCATTGCTGTGTGTTGTGTCAAATTTGTCACGCCCCTTCGGCGGGCTCGAAAGTGGCTGCTGGCAATGCATTAATGTCGCCTTTTGTCTCGTCGAGTTCCTCTGCCCCTGACGATGATGAAGTTGTGCCAGCCAGTTGTCAACAATCAACGCTCCCAAAAACTGGGCCCAACTGCATGCCAATTAAAGCCGGCTCGCAGCGATCCGATCCTCAACTTCAACCTCAACCTTTCAGCTGCACCCCGACAAAAAGGAGGAAAACTAAAAACCGAATTCTGTGACGAATGCGCTTATGACTCCAGGCTCTCCGATGGGCAAAAGCGATCCTCGCCTTATCATCGAGTAATCTTCGACACTTCGGACAGCTGTCAGCGTTTTGCCAACTCATTATGCAGATTTCGACCACAAATGCGACTTGAAAATGTCGAAAACAATTTACTGAACGCGACGAACGGCATTTGTCAATGCGGATCGGATGCGTCTATTAAGACAGGGACAGTGCCGGAGATTGGTCATCACATGTAGTCCGTCAAAGCCGCAAGATAACACTGCTAGAAATAGGATTTAAAACCTTTTGCAAAATAAGTATGTTATTTTCAAGATCTTTGACTTTTTAAACCTCTGAAATAAATCTGTATTCGATCAGCAAAAGCATTCTCTCTGCAATAGGTTTGCTTTAAAACTAGGATTGTAAAAAGATACATTGCAAGAACCCTATATATTAAAAGAGTAAGGATTGAAGTTTCTTTCCTTAGTCATGTGTCTCTATGACAAATTTATTATTCCTTAAGTTTAAATTCTTATTTTTTCGCTGTGCAGACACACAATGGAAACATGGGAATGACACCAGCAACCGAATTTCGGGCTACCGCATACAAATTATGGTCTGGAATGAAATATCCCAGCGTTTATCCACAAGATACACACACACACAGACACAGACACACGAAAAATGCCGCGCCCTGGGGCAAGATACAGAATGGACCTCAAGATTGGGGCAGTGGCAATTTGTATATCTTTGTGATAAATCAAAACATTATCAATAATAAAATCGGTAGCCGTTTGCCACTTGGAAGCGTTTGGGGGCAAAATTTGTGTCGGCTTTTTGTTGTGGTCAGAAAATCGAAAAGATCGAAAACCAAAAAACCCGAATACCGAAGCATTTTCTGAGTGCTAGTGCTCGTGTGTAATTTGTATGCTAATTCAGCATCGAGTTGAATGTCTGATGAAGCTTAATGTCAGCCAAAAGGCAGATCGCAACCGGAGAGTGTGGTTGTGGTTTGGGGGAGACGAGATCCAACTAAAGTGACATCCATTAACACTTTTTCCCGGCCTGTAGGAGCTGTGAATCTTTTGATTTCCCAAATTTCTGTCCACTGTCTTATCGATGATGTAGCGGTACAGCCGCGGCGGCTGGCGTCAACCCATGGCCATCAAACGAATTAAGTGGACTCGCCAGAATTAACAACGCCAGAGACCCATCTTTGTCCGCGATCGTGTCCGGCAAATGCGATCTCTGCGATGGACACTGAACCTGCTGCTGGAGGCGCCTACGTGTGTGTTCTCCCCCAGTTGGGGCTAAGTGGCTGATTGTGATGGCCCTCGGGAGATGGAAGATCACCGATCGGAGATGGGAATGCGATGGGACGTTCTGGCGGCGGCTCTTGGCGTGTGATCTTATCGTGATATAAATTAGCCGCTACCAGATTGCGGAATTATCATATCAGGTCCTAATGCAACTGCAATATAAGGGGAATTGTTATATACTGAAAGGGAATTCTTAAACAGAACCAAGCAAAATATTAGTAATGATATCCATTGACTTATTTCAACTCTTTCTTCTCTGGGAAACACATTAAATGAATCGTTTTTCTTTGGTCTTGTTTTGGTTAAATTTCAATGTTTCTGTTCATAATTTACAACTTCATTAACGCCTGTAAGCGGGGGAACTCATAAAACTTCATTCATAAATTCAAATATATGTGTAGTGAGTTTTTCCCCCCTTGATTTTTGTGATTCTTTGATCGAAATGTGCCGCATCACGATCAAGATGCCGGGATGAATGAATCAGATTCAGAAACAGAAATCAGAGACGAAGAAACAAATTGCTATCAGTTGGTACTCACGCGGTATCCCAGGTTGCCCCCTTTTGTGCTGCATCATTTCCATGCGGCCAAGCCTTTATCCTTGTGGCCCGATACTTGGCCAAGTCACCGGCCCGAGGTGTCGGCTGTAAGCTAATTGGAAGCATGTTCAAAGGTGCCGCCAACAAATTAAGTATGAGTTACCAATTTAGCTTTTATATCTCTATCGCACACGCACACATGCCCAACCAGCCGCTCACATAGATACGCGGCAGGAAGAGAGATGCGGATGTTATCCGGCCCAGGGCCTCTTGGGGGGGCAAAAGAGAGAGTCTGAGTGCGAGAGATAGAGAGAGAGAGAGTCCGCCCCGGTCCTCTCGTCTGGAGATACTCCAAACAGGTTTCCCCGCAACTAAGTTGTAATTTCAGTCCTTTGATTGCATTTGTGTGCCAAGCTGAATTGTTTACATTTATCATAATCAGCACTCGAGTCGTTTGTAACCGCCGCGAGGGCCACATTTCATCTTTTGGCAACGCGGCGCCAGTTAAACTGGAAGTCCCAGTCCCAGTACCAGTGCCAGTCTCAGTACCAGTACCACTTGGGCTCCGCATCCCTCAGATGCATCTGCATCCGAGACTGGCACTTGATGTAGGTCGCCCGACGATCTCCGCTGTGCGAGTGTGAGGGCACCCAGGACTTGATCACCTGACAGGGGAAACGTTGAGTAATTGCTGACAATATGGCTGAGCAGGGAAGACAACACATTTAGTTAAGAATCAGGAACAAGGGGTCCGGTCCCTTAAAACTAAAGGTTTATAAGCAGCTTTTGTGTCTGCTCTGACGTTATTATTATCAAAAGACAAATCCAGAAAGAGAAGACATTGGAAAATGAAAATATACTCCTTATTTGAAGTCGAATATATCTAAGAAATCATGGTTCTTAAGTCTCGCAAAGAACACCATTCAAAAATGCTTATATTTTACGGGTTTATAGTGGTTTGTGTTTGATTAAGGTCCTAGAGTTAAGAGCTCAGCTTTTGCTTAAAGATAGAATTAGGAAAGCTGAAAAATGTCGGTCCATAAAGGACCCTTTTCCCGAAACCCATTATCTGAAACTTAGTTCAGTTAAGGTTATATTAAATTAAAAACAAACTATTTGTTCTAAAATTCTTAACATTGCGCGCAAACTTTTAAAAATTGCATTCCCATAACCAGTATTGAGTAGTTTTAAGGATTAAGTTGTATTAAGTATTTCTAGGATTCTTTATATTAATCTCGTAAGTTGTTACCTATTCTCGACTTGAAGCTAGTTTGATTAGTCTATCTGATTGAGTAAAAAAATAAGAATAAATGAACCCTTCATTACCGTTTTGTTACATTATATTCCTTGAAAACTAAACTATTAATTCTATTAACAGTTGAACGGGTTCCCAACTTACTTACAACCCAACAATCAAGGTAACAGCGATTTTGTGCTCACATCTGGCCTCATTAGGCCCGCTTAAATGGCTCATGAGGCACTTCCACTCATCGTGCGGTAGGTTCATTAGTCATTTTTAGTTGATTCTATTAATGGGTTTCGACATTTACGCATTTCTGTTTGTTTTCACGGAAGTGGCGAGAGATTTTCCCATAATTAGAGTTTCCCTCGATTTGCCGGCGAATTTTCTCAGCTACTAAAAACCAAGTGCCACCGGTAATAGCCCCACTAATCTGTACTACAACTCAATTTCAATTAAATGCTATTCGTTCGGTGATACTTTCCCCGGGCTACTTTCCAAGCGCACCAATAACGCCCAGATCCCAGGGGCCCAGTTGGAGTTCAGGAGGTTCAGGGGCTCTTGGGTTTGTCGGCACTAAAAGTTTCTTTATCGCGGCGCATGCGTTGCATTGTCACACATTTGGAAATGAAAATAAATTGGCTTTAACTGAGTTTCGGATCTGGATCGTGGTCGATATGCATCTCATCCATATGCACGAGGCTTTTCCCGTCTAGTTTACGAACTGTGAGGGACCGGGGGAGTGGGTTCGGTAGTCTTTGGGGCTAAAACAGACCAGTTGGTCGGATCGGTATCGGGCATCATTAGCAGCGGAATTGATAGCTTGATTATTCAAATGATTAACAAACGATCGGCTGCTGGCCAAGTTCTTCGATTTGGCTTGAGAGAGGGTCTTGATCGAGATCGAGATTGATGGCGCACTTCAGTTGCGGAGAGCTCGCAGGTCATCTTCTCGGCTCCTCGGCTTCGCAGCTTCCCAGTTTCTCGGCTTCTCAGCTTTGGAGTTCGGGAGTGAAAAATGTGTGCGCCGCTGGCGACGATGGGGTTACCTTTGAACTTTGCCGCAAACGGTAGCCAGAAAGCAGCCGGCTTCCAGTTGGAAATTTATGAAAATGATCATCGCACCGAAAATTAATAAATATCGAAATAATTTCGAGTAAATTTCGTATGCAAATTGGCGCCGTGCACAAATCTGCAAAGCGAGTCACAGCAACGCTCGGCTTTAGACACTTGGGGTTTTTTGTGTTATTTGGTGTTTTGTATTTATTTTGGTTTTTTTGAACCGACTCGTTTTCGTTCGTGGCAAGTGATTAAATTAATAATTAATTAGTTTGAATTTATGAATAACGGTTGTAAATAATCATTAATAAAAATTAAAAAAGATTTCTTTTATTTTAAGACTCCGCCACTCAGCATCAGCATCAGCTTCAACAAAATACGTAGCAACATCATTAAGATCGATCGAAGCAGAATATTCAAATTTCGAGTATTCGAATTGGTATCGAATCGAGATACAGATACACAGAAATTTGAATTGAACTCACCGACCGATCGAATGGAAGCTCTGCTCTCCACTCCGAGCATTGTTTGCTTAAATATGCTTAAATTTATTGACAAGAATTTGCGGTCTTTTGTATTTTCCTTTGTCTGCCTGAAATTATTAATTGGAGTGAAACAGATTTAGCTTTTGAACGCTAATTGGTTGGGTTATTAAACAATGACACAATCATAATTTGTTCAGCTGGGCAAGGCAAGGAAGGGAGAGTAAAATCGATAACTTAACTGCACGAATTTTTGGGATAATTGTATCTTAACATTTGTATTAAATTTCTAAAAGGTTTATTAAATAAATTAATATGAAGGGTATGAAATATATGTGTTATTAACAAAAGAAATGTGTTGCAGTGAGGGCATAGGCTTCACGAAAAATATTATTACTGTATGCAATTTTGAAGTAATTATTTGAAATATCTGGTGCCTTGAATTTCCTTAAAAAAGTATCGAAAGTATTCAATAAATACCAATTTCAGTGTATATAAGGTTTTTTTTTTAAGTTGGTGTCTAATATTCGATTTTAAAACCCTAATAGATATAGTCATATATTTATATTGATCTGTGTATCAAGCTGTTTATATCCATCTATGCGAAATATTCGTTTTGTTTAGTTTTAAAAAAAGTGAACTAAAAACCTTCTAAGTTATGAAAAATGTCTGTGTTTTATTACAACCAGGACCAATTTATGAATCCAATCATTTCTTCTTATCCTTAAGAAGGAATCTGAGTAAGGTTAAATGCGCGTAATCAATCAACTAAAAAATAATATAGAAATCGTCTTCTTTTGCGGGTTATTTTTAATATCGATGCAGAAAACAATTGCGAATTCAAATGAACTCATGAATTCGATTCTTTTAGGATGCTCAAATGTATGCTTTAAAATATAACACTATTAAACGCATTTAGTCTTTTGAGATTTCTGTAATTTCTATTAAAAATTTGTAATATCTCTTTGTGAATATATTTGGTGGCTCTGAAAAGAGCCGATTTAGGATGGTTCTAATCGTTGTGATCCCGGCTTTGATGCCGGATTGTGGTTCTTTCTGGTTCCATATCCACTTCCGTTTCCGTTTCCGGCTGTGATTGTTCTGGCTTGTTCACTGGCCCATAAGAGGGCCTTGGTCCTGGCTGAGTTCTTGGATGTATTTCCAATCGGGGCTGGCTTAGAGTGTTGCCTTTGCCCTCCATTTCCTGGCCTGGCACACCTCTTGGTGGGGTGTCCTGGCCCTTCCTTTGGCCGCCGTCCAGTGCTTGGGTATATGCGTTGGGGGATAGCTACTCCCAACTCCCGGTGCACTCGACTCAAAATTAAACAAAATACTCGTCTCCTCATTGCTCACTTTCTGTACCAATCATTGGGTTGCCTTGGCGGTTCGGTGCGCACCTGGCCACGCCCTCATTTGGGGGGCGCTCCGCCCATTTGAGCCGATCCCGGCACCGGGACCACCATGCCGGCAGCGGCGGCTGCAGCGGCCAGACCCACCATATCAGCCTCGTGCATGGGCTTCTTCTTTAAAATGCTCAAGTCATTGACATTTTCCAAGAAGGACTTGTGAGCAGAGAAGACCTTCACGCTATCAAAATCCTTCTTCAGTTCCTCGATGTCGCGCTTCTGCTTGGCCCTGCGATTCTGGAACCAAGTGATCACCTGGGCATTGGACAAGCCCAGGGAGGCGGCGATCTCATCGCGATCCGCTGGCGACAGGTACTTCTGGTACAGGAAGCGCTTCTCAAGCTCAAAGATCTGGTGATTGGTGAAGGCGGTGCGCGACTTGCGCTTCTTCTTCGGCTGCGGACGGTTCGAGAAGATGTCCAAGTGGGACTTATCTGGAAAAAAGATGGAGAAAGGAAGTTAGTTTCAAGCTTAAGACACAATTAAAGCCTACGATTAGAATCATCCGTATTAGCTCCCATTCATTAACTTAGTTTGTAGCTCTGAATTCCCCGATTCCGGGGCCTTAAACCGGTTACTAACGAGCAACTTTGCCTTTGGTTTTAATTGCCGAGAGCGTGTTGCTTCAAATGCCACAATTGATACATTTGATGAATGCAATTGCGAACGCAGCTGCCGTTTCAGGTCTCGGCTCTCGACTCGCAGTCTATAATTTCCCGCTGATTGATTGCACAGGCTTGTGGGCGTTCATTGGGCTGGTGGCTCTAATGACGCGAGCTCAGCTTTCTCGGGCATTATGCAAGGCGGCGGCGGCGGAGGCTGCTGCTGCTCATTTGTCTCGTTTGCGGTGTGATTTATAATAATTATTGACACCTACAAATCAGCCTTAAGTGGCACTCCGCTTGATTAATGAGCCACTGACCCGTACTTAGAGCTCTGATTGTGTTTGCATAACGTTTCCTGGTACCAGCCCAGTGCCAGAAGCGGTGCCAATCAAAGCGAATGCGATCGAAACAATGTGATGGCAAGATCATCAGCATATATATTTGTATTTATCGAATATTGAATATTGATCACTGAATATTGGCCAACCGGTCCAGCTTCACACCCATTCCGATTGCTTGTCAAACAAACTAGATCGACATTAAAAACTAATTAAATGCCCTCCAACCGAATGCAAACGAAGTCTCCGGACCGACATGAGACCGTCCATGAGTGTGGGTATACCCGTTTTACATATCTACATATTCGAAATGCAAACGCATAATTTGGTCATTTGTTATCTCAAGCACGTTTTGTAACCCAAAACCCATTAGGCACTTGACTGCACGCCTCTCTTTCTCCAGAGCCTTTCTCCCTGTGCCTGTTCCTGGGCTCTATTGTATTTGTTTTTTATCGTAGACTCATTAAGTAATTTCCCTGACTTATCTCCTAGGGCCAGGGGGGAGAAAGAGCTCAAGAGAAATGGCCTGGCCACTTGGGTATCCTTTTCCCCTCTCAGGTGTCCACTTACAGGGCATAAATTCTGGTCCTTAGTTAGGAGGAGTTTTGTTGTGATGTTCAGTACACCGTATGTTTTGAGTATGGGAAACCCGATCGATTTTCGAGGAACCTGCAACAGTTGTTCCTGGCGGAGTTTTATGTTTTAATTTGGCGAGAGTACTGGGAATTGCAATTAGGATTAGTCCGCAGACCAGGCGACACAGCGTCTGGTAGACTTTTGCTCTCGAGAAACCAGTTGGTGTATAACCACAAGAGTGAGCCTTCAAGGAACAAGCTAAGTTTCAGGGTAATTATATCTACACCCGAGTGCGAGTGATGCTAATGGTCACTCCTCATAAATTAGGGGAGCTCCATATCCTCACAGCTGCCTATCGCAGAAACATCTCCTAAACTGTTGATAGACAAACGATGCGACGCCTCCAGGGGTACGATGCGTTGTAAATATTTCGTCTGCGGGTTATACAATCCATGATAAACAGTAATATGTGTATATTTTGTCAACTTAATACCCCAAAGATACAGTATTATTCAACGGCCGCGTGTCGTTGCTAATCGCCCGTTCAGTGTATTTTAAAACATGTTTACGACTCGAGGAGCTTCAACCACCAGCCACTACTATATATTGTATGGTGGGGGCTAGAGTTGGCCCGGCCATTAGTTTTGAGTAGCAACAAATGGAAACGGCATGTTAATTGTTCGACGAGCAACAACAAAACTCGATTAGGTAATGCACCGCTCAGCTAATTGTTGCTAATCGCTGCAGAATCGACACGACTACTCAAATATACAACTAATGCGGGACAGTTGGGGCGACTATTAACCATTAATTGCCATGAAATCACAGCGTGGAGTTCGGGGAGTACTATGTACCACTAAAACGCCCACTAAATGAGCTCGGATGAGTATCGGGGTTTCAGGGCACAGATTTTGCTCTAGAAGATTGCATATCCAAAGATTGAAGAACAAAGTTCTCTGGTCTCCTGATGTATCTTGAATTTGCTTAAACTCGTGGCGCATGCTGCCAATTAATTAAAAGCCAAAATATTGAGTCGGTTTTTTGGGGAATTTACATAACAAAAGATCCAAAAATTACGGGGGAACAGAGAGGGGAACGGGACCATTTGTTTCAATTAAACGAAATTCGAATTTGCTGATTGATAAATGGCAAAACATCATCATAATAAGCTGAATATTCAGATGCTGCTCTTTCGATTCAACGCTAACAAATTGGAAGCTTTTATTCTAATTAAGAAATCGCGTAAATTCATTACGGAAATTGAGACATTTATCAAGCGGGAGCAACAGTGGGTTCTGAGGGAAACATAACCATATAACCGAGTAAACCCCCTTAAGATTCTTTATAGGATTCTTACCTTGCGACTCGTCAAAGTCCTTGGTGGTCATCTGGAAGAGTGCATCCAGCGGTGTGCCATTGGCCTTGGCCTTGGCCACAGCGGCAGCATTGTTGGCACTCGCCGTTCCGGCTGCTCCTCCCTGCGAGGGACTCGCTGCATTGGTGGCTCCACTGGCTCCTGGTTGTGCCGATGACTGGGGGCTGTGGCTGCGCCGGGCAGCGGCGGCGGAGGCGGCAGCCACGGCAGCAGCCGAATCCCTGGCAATCTCGGGCGAACAGCAATCGCTGGCCGCCGAACTGGAGCGGTCCGAGCCGCTCTCCGACGGAATGATATCCATGCCCATGTGCCGCAACAGCTGCGCCTGGGCATTGAAGTGCTCCTGCAGCTGGCGATGGTAGTCAAGGGCCAGGCGCTGCTCGTAGTGCAGGAGGGCGGAGGGTATAAAGGGGCGGACGGGCATGGCCGGACCCAGAAGGTGGTCCCAGGGCCGGACAATCTGCCCGCTGGGCAGCAGCATGGCAGCCGCCGCCGCCGGATGCACATCCAGAGGCTCCGTGCGCGGCTGCAAGAGACCGCCGGAAGTGGCACCGGGACGCGTGGCGGGCGGGGCCAGGAGATTGGAGCTGGGCGGCGGCGAGACGGACTCCTCGCGCTGCTTCTCCGAGTGACCCAAAATGTCCGCTATGGAGAAGCTCTTGACGCCCTCGATGGCCGATTTGGTGTTGGCATTGGTTTGTCCAGCGGTCTGTGGCTCCGGAACGGCGGCCGGCGGACTGGGCGTGTGCTCCCTGGGCTCCGACGAGGACGAGGACATGCGCAGACGCTTCAGCGGCTGGAAGTAATCCTCCGGCAGACCGCCGACGGCACTGCGGCTAAGTCCGGCGGCTGCCGCAGCGGCGGCGGCGGCCGCAGCGGCTGCGGCGGCATGTTGCTGCATCAGCAGTTGCTGCTGCTGCAGCAGGTCAATGGTGCTGGCACGCGGATGGTGCAGCGGATGCTGATGCTGGTGCGGATGCTGGTGCGGATGCGGATGCGGATGCGGCGTGGGCAGCGGGCTGGGGGCTCCGCCCACGGAGATCTCGGATTCGGCGGGACTGGCCGGACGCATGGTTGGAGGGCAGAGCATTTAGGTTCGGAATATAGCACTTGGAGGATTCTCAGGGAGTTCTTCCTTTCGTTAACTTTTGATTTGTGTGTGTGTGTTGGGTGGGCACTAAACTGTATTTGTTCACTGAACTCTCGTTGCTGTTGCTGGCGGTGATTAGTCAACACTAACTAAGGTATCATCGGCACGACTTTAACGACTGATCCAACGGTATAGGACCTCTCAACTCGACGCTTCGCAGTCAACTGTTCGAAACTAGATTGAAGATTGGTTTGCTAACTAGACACGTCGATATTTCTTCAGTTCTTTTGCTGCCGCCGCAGTCGCTGCTGCCGCCGCTCTCTGCTCTGCCGCCTCAGCCTCTCCCTCGCCCCGTCTCTTTCTCGCCCTCGCCCGCTCTCGCTCGCGCTCGGCTCCTTAGCATCTCGCCCTCTCTCTGTTCGTGTCGTTCGTGTCTCGTTTGTCGGTGGTTAAACCTGGCCTCGGCAATCAAATCATAACTGCACAACGAGCTGCGTCGACGTTGGCGTCGTTTGCTCTCTCTCTCGGCCTCTCTGGCGAGAGCACTGAAACCTGTTTCTTGCTAGAGAGAGAGCCAGCTAGGCCCCCTGTGTGATGCCATCTCGCTCTCGGCGACTCTTAGCACCAATCGGCTACAGCAACAAAAAATAGCAATGGTGGCGTATACGTAACGGTAATTATGGCGTTCATCATACGCCTGGTGTGCGAGCAGGATGGCGGGCGTGGGGCGAGCGAGCGAGACGGAGCGGGCGACGCTCCTCAGATTGTAACGAGACTGTATTTAGTATTTTTGGTTCGCAAGCAAAGTTTTCACAACTTCAAATGACGTCGGCAGCGGCGCTGGCAGCGGCATCTGCTCCCCCAAGAGCCCCTAAAACCTCTCCTCCCCTCCCTCGGAGAACCTCCTCTCACACAGTTAGCATTAATGACGATGACCCCCGAAGGCAGCCCGCGTTTAATTGTCAAGCGTTTGCAATTAATTTGCTGTAAGAAAAACGAACAATTAATTTGGGAGAACAAAAAACAGAAAAAAAGAAAAACTAGGGAAACTAGAGAGACCGTGGGTAAGGGAAATAAAAATGCGCATAAATTTGCTGGCATTTGGAAATTACTTCGAGTCTGAGAATGAAAATGAAGCCAGTTTCGGTTGGTTGGCTTGGAGAATGTAGTATATATATATATATTTTTTTTTTTATATTGCCTAGGTGCCACTCTGTTTAATTGAAACTTATTGTTAGGATTACTTGTGCCATTCCCACTTGGTTATTTAGTGTCATAATTAATATATTGTCTTGCCATAACACTTAATGTAAATGGCTGCTCCATTTGATATATGTGCCTAGAACCGACGGCTTTTTCATGACAAAAATATATACTTTATTAAATTAAATTGAATTAAATTAGTAACTTTAAAACCTTAGGTATACCTAAATATATATACATTATAAATACATTTAAAATGGCTTAATATTGTATCAATAAAATTCATCACTGAATTACAGAGTCTGATTTCAGATTGATTTAATAAAACGAAACATTATTTTCGGATTACAAAAGGAAAATAATTGTATTATTCCAATTATATTTAATACAAAAACGTTTTAAAAACGTTCAAAGGGTACATGAAATTGTTTTATGATTTTAATCAGAAGCTTAATTCAGAGTGTAGACATCTTATAAAGGGTAAATATTCTTGATTTCAATTAGCAAACTGAGATTAAATTCTCTTGTATTTTTCATTCTACAAATATTTATTTTTTTCCTTACTTTTTGAATAGTTCTTAAAATATCTGAACCCATAATTAATATATATTATAAACTAAAAATATACTAACAGAAAAAAGCTTTCCGAATTGAAATGAATTCTTTTTACTTAGTTAAGTTTGAATTAAAATTTGAAATCCTAATCCAATTGTAAACTGTAACAGAACACACATTTTGTCTTTGAAAAAATTAACTTATTTTTTGTCTTAAAAGTAATTTTTTGGCAAATCGATAGTTTTGGATATGATTAAAAAATATTAAAAATGAATATTAATTTATTAAAATCGAATTTCTATATTTTCTAATTGATTTTTAACTGATAGCATTAAATGTGTCATCTAATCCCTTTTAATGTAAATAAAAAGGTTACAAATTTAGCTAACATTGATGATCCTGCAAATTGTTTATTTTAACTGCAAGAATCTTTATTTTCAAAATTCATATTCTTCACTATTATCCCTTGTTTAAAATCGAGTTCTATGATCCCTGCCGCTCGAAGTAGTCCTGCCAATTTGCAATTGTCCACACGTTTTAGCCAACTTGAAGAAGGCAAATGCTGACACCTCCGGGGCCAACAAACAACTCCAAATCCTTTTAATTGAAACAAATGTGAGTTGCAGCAACAATCAGCGGAGAACAATAGAGTAGCTGAGGCTGAACCAGTGGCAGTGACGGCGGCACAAAGGCGTCAAGGCGTCTGAAGACAAAGGGGCCAGAGGTCTATTAAGGAAGAATCGAGACTCGAAAATCGAAAATCGAAACCAATTGCCGTCGCAGCAGGATGCTAAACGAGAAAGGAATCGACAGCGGCGGCGGCGGCGACCACCGCAGGCTCAGCGCCCGACTTTAGCCGCAGTGGGTCCCGATCCCGGACCTTTCCCTGAACCCCGGACAGAGCACTACCTGACGCTCCGCCCGGGGAGAGCGGCTGTTGATAAGGACTAATCACACAAATATTTGAGCATTCGGTTTTTTGTGTGATTGGGTCTCGCCGCGCCGAGCGGCCCGTTTGATTTGCCGCGTTTAGCGCTTCTGTATTTTTTATAATTCTAATTTCTTTTGCCCATTTCCTTCTTTGTTCTTGGCGGCTATTAGTGTATCTATTAGATACACACACACACGGTGGCGGCGTGGGAAAGCCGCGGCGTTAATTATGCCAGGTCCTTGAGTTTGGAAATCCTTTGCGGGGAAAGACACAATTTACACCTTACACCTGTGCCCCCACCCCGACTTTCATCTGTGTGTGGCTTCATTCACACGCTGATAAACTCCTGCAGTGAAAGTGCAGGGAAAGGGTTCATTAATATTCAAATTTAAATGCAGGGCAACGATTTTATTGATTTATCGATCCAGAGGCAGCTGCCCCCAATGATAATGGTGGCCCAAGCAGCCGGAGCAGCTGACTACCGCCGGAAACATTGAATTTTCTATAATTAAGTTTATCTTCTATCAATAGATATGGCTCAAAAGCCGATATTAGGAGTTTGTAACGCTTACCGTTTAGTGTCGGAGTATTTACAAAGCTAACTACAGCCTGTTTGCATTTTATTTTAAGATGAAAGTATGTTATAATCGAAAGCCTCGACTACCAGATACCCGGTATACCCACTTATTAATTTTATAACTTTCAGCTTAAATAATAAATTTTACAATTGAATTTTAGGATGGAACAAGACACACTGTGGCATCTTACTTTTAATTCATTTTCTTTTAAATTTATAACCCTTATACATTTTCCTAATTTTGTAAATATATTTTCTGCTTTACTTCTGTCATATCTAGATGCTAACCTTTCCTAAACATTTTGTGGGTCACTCAAACACACCCAAGTCAAGCGGACAAAGTAAAGGCGTATAAAGTAAGTGCATAATTATCGTTTAGCCATCGGTAAGCAATATAATTTTCGACATGCTACCACAAACAGACTGGCACTCCGATCCGGGAGTTATTATCGGCCGCACAACATCAAGTGGCAGTGACAGGCATGTGTCAATGCTGCGTGGGTCGAATGCTGGCTGCTGCTGGCTGGAAATGTGAACCGAAAGTCACTCCACGGCGCATATGCAAATCGCTCCGGGCTATAGTCAAGGAAAAAAATAAAAAATAAATACTTTTATGGAAGCTGTGACTACGAGCTGGGCCTGCCGTTGAAAGCTTGCTAATTGACAATTACAGTCAAGTCGTTGTATTAATAGTTGGGGGCCTTTGTGTCCCAGGTTGGTAGTGTCTAGAAAAGTATAATTTAAAGAGACAGGAAAAGGTAGGATAGGGAAAAGGCAAATAGATTTTGAATTTTATATAGCTTGGCTTTTCATAAGTAAAGAAATTGTGGCTTTAAGTGCATTAAATCCCTTTAATACTTTATAACTTATAGGAAACCTGGGAAAATACATATTTTTTCATTCTCTACTAATCATTATTTGCTACAACATGTTACAGCCGTTTGACAAGATTTTTAGCCTAAATCTTGATTAACCAAGTTTCAGTCATTAGTTCATTGTTCATTTAGTTGGTAGAAATTTCCGCTTTTGACTACAGAATCAAAGAGAAAGTCCTCCCCAACTGTTGATCGTATTTTTTGTTTTTTACTTTGGCGGAAAAAGAAAACTCATCAAAGAGAAAAGTAGTTAGACACAAAAGACACTTGAGCTGGGGCGACCATTAAACATTGCCAATTTCACAGTAATCATCGCCACGGCCAAGAAAGCCCCGGCCGAACAAAAGGTGGCCCAAAGGAAAAAGTAGCAGAGCGAACTAAGCCGTTTAGGGGGCCACCCACAAAGCAAATGCTCCCATCCAGGGCTTCGGCTTGGAGCCAAAGACCAGGCCAAGAGACCACGCTTTCGGGCCAAGCTGGGCAGAGCCTCTGTTGGCCACGCTACTCAAGCCCGGCCAAAAGCCAGCAATGAAATGCGAGGCAACAAATCAAACGCTCGATGGAAAGCACAAAAACGGAAAACAATGAACAAGCGCATGCTAATTAAAGCCAAGATGCTCAAATTGAAATGTTTAACTTTTTCATCTTCGTTTCTATTTTCGGGTTCGTGCTTTTGTCCCAAACTGCCGCCTCCATCCCTACTCTGGCTAGCTGATGGACTGTGAGAGGGCCAAGCGAACCGCAGCAGAGCAGTTCGATCTGGGCAAGCTGGAGTACACTGAGATTGGAATATATAAATGAAAATTAAATTCAAATATGATATTACTTAATATGGATTACTAGGAAAACAAGGTACACCTTATGATTAAATTATTTAAGGATCAGTATGAAAGGTTATACAGTACCTAAGGCCGACTGTGAAATACTCGGTACCCAAAGCATTGTGTGTAAAATTAAAAAATTTATAGACACGGCTAGTTCACTTTTTGGGTAAGTACACTCAAATTTATAAATAATTTAAATTTAATAAAACGGAAGGCAGAGAAAAATGTTGATAAATAAAGGAAAATATTTCTAGAAACATTTTGCACAAAACCCAATAAAAGGCAAATGTTCATAGGGACATCTTGCCATTGGTACTTTTAGTGCTCGTTTTGTATTCCAAAAAATGTTTTTGTTTTTGACATGATATAATAATAAATCTATAATTCATTTTGTATGCTTTGCTAGCTTAAATCCCAATTCCTTATCCGATTCTTAATTCGCTTAGTGCACGTCCCATCTTCCCTTTCCCACTGCAACCGCCGTGCCACACTGCGTATACGTAATCTGTGAGGCTATGTCAATAAGGGCCCCCGCTCAGCTCTGGAAGGGCCAGCGGCTTTCTGGTATTTACATGCCACAGAAGAACACTGTTTGGATACTTTTTCGACTGAATGCCGGACACAAATATTTGTGCGTTGGCTTCTTAATTGAGTTAATAGAGTTGGACGAGAGTGCGCGTGGCCGGCGTTGATTTTGACCGACGTGTGATAATTACAGCGCTGCCCCAGCTGCGGCGGCTTTGATGAGACTGTCGATGCTCTGTGGATGCTACCGACTGGTCCACAAAAAACAAAATACAGAAAAAAAAAACTCACGAAGTGGCAGCGGTGGCGGCCTCTTTGTCTTTGACTTTGACTCTTGCGTTGGCCGTGCTCAAACAAACGGTTCAGCGGTTCATTTGGACTGCACTTTTTTCGGCGGGCCTGCTTGTTTAAATATTGAGACTTGTGTTTAACATAATTAAAGCGAGTGGAAATTACAGAATCTCTCCCCTCATATGCAAGGCAGGAGGAAGTAATGTATTATATTTGCGCTGCTGTTGGTCTTCTTGGTGAGCAAATATAATCACAATTTGCATACAAAAAAAAGGTAATTATATGGCCACAACTGACCACTGACGACGATGTTGTTATACTTTCACGTAGAGTATGGGCAGGTGTCCATGGAAATGGTTAAAGTAAATATTTATATAAATTTATAATATAATAGTAGAAATAATTATTTAATTTTATATACCACTTAAAATATTAAACGAAAAGGAGGGCTTACTTCAGTACCTGATCTTTTTTCCCCTTAAAAATCATTGATGCATTAACCCATGCAAGTTAAATCTCAATTTAATGATCCCAATGTAAGGGTATTCCCCGAGTTACTCGATAAGTTCAGCATCCGTTGCTAAAAAGGCCGCCAGACGAGTGCACAATTACACTGGAAGCGGAGATGCGGAAAGGGCTGGCGCACGTATGGATATCAAGCCAACTACATTGCAGTTAAAAAGCACAATTCAAACACCTTCGAGTTGCACTCGCATTTGCTCGTTTGGTGGTCCACAACGCCCCAAGAGCATTAAGATCTGGCCAGGTGAAGCGGAAGGAGATGGAGTGGGGGCCGGAGGAGCGGGGTTTAGACCACATTGCTTGATTGCCGTGCGCCTCCCGAGATGACGTTGCATTTGCGATGCTGCCCGGAGGAGATCGGCTTCGAGCCACAAGCACAATCGGGAGACGTTGGCAGGAAGCGAGGAAGGGTTTTTCTTATTATGTTCTCGGGTTCTCTTCTTTTTTTGTGTTTTCTTTCCTTTTGCGAAACCCATATGTGGAAGCAGCAATTCCTGTTCTCTGCAGCGATCTGAACCCGCTTCGGGTTTTGGCCTCATCACGATGAGGTGGTTCTGGCTCTGGTCCCCGATGGAACAAAGAACTTGCAAGCTGGAATCTATTGCTCCACTCCGCTCTCTGCAGCTTCTCTTTGCATCTTTAGCTGGATGCTGTGTGTGTGTGTGTGTGTGTGTGTCGAGCCGAGCGCCATCTCGTTTAATGCCTTTAAGGCGTGACCATAGTATTTTATAATATGAACTGATCAAAGGATGCCGACGCGTTTCAAGTTAGCCGCTAAAGCTGCGGCGACTCCAGATTTGCGCGCTTCGTTCCTTGCCGGCTATCTGGCAAAAAGGTTTGTGGCAGGCTACATGGCAAACAATTTGTGTCAACCAACAAGTTAATATCTCATTTTAAAGATTTATTGGTATGGTATGGTATAAAAATAATACAAGAAAGGTTAATGATTTAGAAGTAAGAACTCCATAACTTCTTTAGTGACCTAGAGAACAGTCTCAAAGCTACGCCTTTCAGGGTTAGTTAATTAACTTAAAAAGCATTAAAATACCTTCCTCATTATTTTTCCTATAAATAAATATACTCATTTTTAAATTATTTGATATCATAACAAATATAAGTTGCTGTCATTTTTTCTCGGTGTGACTTAAAGAAGAGAATAAAGCAACCGGCAAAAGGCGAGTGCAGCAATAACAAATTGACCAAATCGATTTCTTGGCCGCTCTCTGTCGCTGTCGCTGTCGCTGTCGCCGTCGCCGTCGCAAGGCTGGCTTTTCTTGTTGGCTTTTCCTCTTGTGGCATTTTCATTTAATTCTATTGCTCATTAGGCGCATGAGTGTGAAAATGGCGAGTGCCGCGACACTGGCGATAGACTGGATGCTGACTAACGCATCTGAAAGATACTCGTACACCGGAAAAGGGAGCTTTTTGAAGTTGCCCCCGGGTTGGCTCGGTTTTGCTCTTGGCGCATGCGAGATGAGTGGACAATATTGGGGGCTGCTGTGCCCCAGATTTATGTCATTTTAATGCAAACAAATTAAATCCTGGCACTCGAGTGGAAAAGGAGGCAAAGGGTTGCCCAAAATTCATGGCGTGACGAATGCGGCGTATACGTGATATCCTGATGGGGTGGCATTCGCACAGCACACAGATTCCCAGCAACAATGCCAGTGTCACACTTAATTGAAAACTCATTAGAGTCTCGAGGGCTCTGCGGGCAGGACACAATAAATACGAGGGAGACAATGAGCCAGGAAGTCGAAGGCAAAATCATTGGCAGCGTGAAATCGCCAGCAAATGCAGCTGGGCGATGGAAATTTGCAGTTTATATTTATGACTCTATTAAACTCACGAGTACTCCAAGGAGGGGTGCATTTTTGGATTGTTTTGCCAATTGGCAGGGCTCTGCTCGGAGTTGATTGGCACCGTGTCCAAAGCGCAGGCTATGGATGGAGCGAGTTCTAATGAAATTGACAAATAAAAGATCGCGCATTTACAGGAATTGATAACGAAATCATTTAACATCACAAAGAATTTAATTAAGCCGCATTAATAATGTTTATTGCAAGGAAAACTGGTTTATTGATACAATTTAAAGGAAACGTATGTAGTTCTGTATGTGAATCAGCAAAAGAAATTGATATTTTCACTTACATTTTCCGTTTTCCAAACACTCAGACCAGCATTACAGTCCTTCATCCGCCCAGAGCGCTGTGTATTTTTACCCATACGGACGTGGCTGCCATGCTTTTTGCATTTATTAATTGCCTGACATGTCCATTAATTTAAATCAATGATATTTTCGCGCTTGGGTGCATGAAAAACCTGAAGTGTTGCCCGTTGCTGCTGCATCGCCTTCACAACCACTATCCTCCCCCTCGTCCACTGGTGTGCAATTAACATAATTTTACGTAAATTGTAGCATAAATCTCATCTTCGTTTTTATTTAGTGCCATTCGGTTATTTCAGGCAATTAAATATGAGCGAAATTAAATGTTCGCCACCGGGTCAGTACAGGCGGTTGTAGATATAAAGGAAATATATGGTAAGTAAATATAAGTATTAAAAAAACAAGGCAATTATTTAATACTTTAAAAAGACTAAATATATAGTTATATAATTTTTGTTTTCATTTTAAGGATCATCTATCATCAATATTTTAATATTTTCATATTGCAGAATGTTTGATATTATAGTATTATATATAAAAATTGTTCCTTAACTTTATGTCTTTTAAGTATCACTTTAGGTACTTATATATCTTGGCATCTAATATATATTTTGATGTCTGTATTTACTGTTGTCAAATGGCATTTCTATATTTTCGCATCCCATATATGTATTCACCTATGGTTGATGACTTATTTACGATATTTGATTGCAAATTTATTTGTTGTCAGCACAGCAGTAGTTCATGCAAATTTACTGTCCATTTGGCTGAACTAATAAACTGTGATTAGTTCCATATGGTCGGCCAGCCATTGGTCCGGTGCCACTAATGTCTATTGTTATTTTGAATTTATTATGGCCAAGATTCGCTTTCGAGTCGGCGGCATTTCTGTCGTTCAAAGGTAAATAATTAATTAATTTGATTAGCGAGAGGCAAGATGCCTTAATTTATTTTAATTTAATTTAAAATGCCGCTTTGGCGTCATGAATATTCATGGCCAACGGCGAAACAACGAACTGAAAAAATTGATCCGCGTAAACATTTTAATTTACAGTCTTGCGATTAATTTTTGGTGATTTCGGTTATTAGCCCGTAATTTATTTGCCCATGGCCCTACATCCGACATCCGATGATCATGATGTATAGCCGAGTTTTCTCGACTGCAGGATCGAGAGCCATCGATCAAGGGGCACAAAATCTGATATTCGATGATGGTGATCGCGATGTGGCAGGTATACGCGTGTGTGTGGCATTCCGATTGATTCCCATCAACGCCTGGGCCCCGGAACAAATTCACAAATTAACATTTTTGTGTGCTTTAATTAGCACAGAGGCCTGGACGTACTCGGGATATGGATATGGATGTGGTCCAGGGCTAGTGAAAAAAAAAAAAACAAATGCTGAGCTCCGCCTTCTGAGAAGTCCCGTGTTCCCGGGTCAAAATTGGCTTCAAAAGCGCCGTCGTGGCAGTTGCCCTCGTGTTTTTCCACGAAAAGTCCGCTTTGTTAATGAAAATATTGTACATAAAACGGCTAGAGGCCGATGCCGCTGGAAATCAATGCAAACAAAATACAATACGGATCCCAGAATGCCTCCTAACTAGCTACCGTTTAATTTTTATTACGCCCCAAAGAGGTGAGTGTGAAATCGTCGGTGTTTTTACGATTCCCCGAGTCCGAGTCCGAATCCGGATCCGTTTGGTGAATCCCTTTGATTCTCTCGGCTCTCCTCAGTGTCTCCTGTTCGAGGGAGTATTCCCCTGTTTGACGATTCTATTCACACGCCTTTGACAAGTGCCCAGTCCCAAGTATCGTTCCCAAATATCGGTCCCTGGACCTGGTCAAGGAGCCAGCTCTGTGGCGGTGGGAAGCAGTGTTCTTTCTTGTGGCCATAAAATATCTTAAGGGATCTTGACTTTTGCCTATTTTGACGTTTATAAATATCCCTCAATTTGTTGTTCTTTCCCGGGTCGCCCTGACGTAATGCTGATGGAGAAAGGTTTCCGCTGTGGGAATCGAACATGTGTCGTCCGCCGGATCGTCTTTGATTGCTTTATTTGTTGTTTTAGGCCTCTCTCAAGGGTGAGGGAGAGGGTGAGGGCGTTGCAAGTGTGTTTTGATTGTGCAACATTGTAGCAGTTGCTATGTCGGCGTAATTGCCCCGCATTTTCCACGCTTCCTTGGTGGCACTTGCTTGTCCTGCAGCCTGCAGGATGTTCCTCATTTTAGCCACTCGGCAACGGCGGCAAAGGTTTTTAAATTCAGGAAGTAATGCCTGGGAATCCTGTCTTTAAAATGTTCAAACATATTAAAGGAAATCATCATTAAATAGTAATGTTTCATGATGAAAAAGTATCTTAAATGTAGTCCTTTAAAGCTGGTAAAATAACACAAACTTTTTTATTAGGAAAATACAATTGGAAGACATTACTAGAAAGTAAATAAATAAATACAAATAATATTGATTAAAGGATTTATCATCACTATATTTTAATATATATTTTAATTTTTAGTATTTTCTTTATCAAGAAATTTAAAAGGTAATAAAAAAAATTACAAAAACTTATGTATTTATTGAATAAAGTTATATCTTATAAATATGAACTTTAATTACTTTGAATAAAGTAAATATATTTTTAAACTTACAAGAAAATGGAGCAATTTGTGATAGAAATTCATTTCTAAAAGCTAATGCAGTAGCTTATTCCTTTGTTTCCAGTTTTAATTTGTCGTATTTCCTTATGTTATAAGCTATCAAATTCCCCTTAAGTTAATCCATAATCTTCCCCTAGCCAAGTGTCGACTGATCGCTGCTGGTTTTAATGTTTACCGCGAATTTATTTAGCTGATATTTGTCTGCTTGGCAGCGGTGCGTGTCTGAGAAAACAGACGCCTTTGATGTGGGCCTGGGTCCCCTATTCTGGGGCCTTTGACAGTTATGCTAATGACACTCGGGAGCGTGCACCGGTTACCCCTCCAGATTCAGAGCCAATGCCCCGAATGACTGACTTTAATTTGACAGAATTTTGCATGTCACTTTTGTCGCATTTCGCCAGTGAAATATATAGCCAATCCACCCAAATCGTGGCGGCGTCTTGAAACGCCACTCATTTTGCCACTTCCGCTGGCGTTTCGCTTCTGGCGAACGATCTCGCAGAATGTCATGGGAATGTGAAAATATCACATTTGGCGGTGTGGTGTCTCCCGTCTCTGGTCTGCGCAGGAAGAGGCTTTTTGCTGGCTGCTGCGTTTATTTGTTTGTTGGTGGCATTGGCATTGCCATCGACATCGACATCGGCATTGGCATGTCATTTGGTCGGATGCCGCGCTCAGCTACCTGCCAATTATTCTAGCCGAGGATTGAGGCTCGAAAGCCCAAAGCGACCACCAAGCTAGCCGCTTCTAACAGCCTTCGCGGCTTTGATCTTCCGCCGCCGACTGGCCAATGGCCAGGCAATGTGATTAAGCCTGCTTTGCCTCACACAAGCACACACATGCACAGAGAGAGACTGCATCTTGTGGATACACACACTCCGAGATATCCAGATGCCGAGATACCCAGATACACACACTGCGAAGCTCGTTACTCGGCCTGTTTTCGCTCGTTATTCTCCACTTTGTACGCCTGTCTGGCCATTTATCAAAGCTGGCCAAGACGGCGGGCCTCTCGCTCGCACGGTATCCATTGGATGCGTTAAGCGGCTCATATCTTCCGCCTGACTTTGAAGTTCGGCGCGGCTGCGTGATTGGCCAAAGTCGCTTAACTCTCCGGCATTCTACAGACTTCTTAAGGCTCCAGCAGCATCCAGCAGTCTCCGCTGCTGCTGCTGCTGCCGCTGCCGGTTCATTAGAAAAATGACGGCTTTGTCTTTTTTATGGCTTACTTTAACGCTTCGCTTTGGGCCCGTGTTGTTCTTGTTGGCTTAACTCATTTGCCCGCCAGGCCTTTTACCCATTAGCCATAATGGCCACATTGCCACCTGTGTTGCTCACGCACACACACTCGCGCCGAGTTGAGTGGCCCCTAAATTGCAGCATACCTTGGGGCGTTTCATCTGTACAGAACAAGAAAATATGTTAAACAAAGGAATAATTAGTGAAGAGAATAATTTATTTAGAGAGAACAACTTTTAGTTAAACGGAAATATTATAATAAAGATATTGATTACTCTGTATACTTAAAAAGCTTGAAAAGTAAACTTGTAGGAGACACTTTTAAGGACTTTCTTGAACTGCCATAATATTTATTTCTCTTTGATTTATTGATTTGTTTTCGTTAAGGCCTTAAGCTACTAAAATATAAAAGACTCAAGACTCTTCTTCTATTAGTACAATATTTTAGTTTATCAAATAATTTTGCATATTTTTCTCTCTGCACCATTTCCATTCGCTTATGCCCCATCATTTTGTGGCACCAAAGTTGACTAATCTCTCTCCGTTTCTTTCAATTTTCGCCCAGGGAATTGTATTTGGCAAAATGTCTTGGGAAAGTTTCGGTTTAGTTTCCCAGCGCTGTGGGAATCCCATGGCTTCCGCATTTCGGCCAAATTCAGACTAATCATGCCAATAATTTATTGTCACTCCCCAAGCAAAGCCAGAAAGCTGCGCAACGAATCCAAGTAAACTTATCCCCCGAAAAGGAAATCGAAGCCGAATCCACCCCCAAATAAGCCCCTCAAGCAAACACAAGTCCAGAGTCAACAACAAATCGAAGTCGATGATACATGCGAGTGGGCAAAAACTAATGGATTGATTTATGTGTTATCACCTGGAGTGAAGAAATTTATTACGACCCGGGCAATAAATCACGGGGACACTTCTGTGTGGGTGAAGCCTTCAGAGAAAGAGAGATATATATGCGGGGAAAAGTTGGTGGAAATTGAAAAAGGATAAGAATTCGCCACAGTTTACTTTTTGGGGGAGTTTGGCGGTACTGCGATTTGAGTAATTAATGGCCCCCAGCGGTATTTTTGCGATGCGACAATAAAAATATGTTGTTTTCCGATTTGTTTATCCCTGCGCTCCCTCCCCACTTTGTGTGTCGGGAAATTAATTGCTATCATTAACATTTAACATTTTGGAGAGTGTGGGTGAGTGAGGGAATCCCGCACAGGATGTTAACGAAAAGTAATTTGAGATTTTATTGCTTCCGCGTTGAAAGCAGTTGAATGATTTTATTTCCCTGGCACCAGGATGGTTCTGGGTTCCGTTCCTTGTCTTTTTTGGGGGTCCCATCCCGTCCCATCGACTAATGGAGATTAATTTTTGGGGCGTGATTTCTGGCGGAGGCAGATGCAGATAGGCCAGGGTGCAATGACTGGGCATGGGCAGGGGCAGCAATTAACACAGTGACGCCACATTTTTCGCTCCGCTCTTGGATTGTTGTAGGGAAATGTGTAAATTAGCTTACAATTTCAACAGCAAATACAGCAACGCCCTCGACTGCGAATGGGAATGGAAATCGGAATGGGAATGGGTTTCCCGATTACTGCGCGATCCATATCGATCCCGTTCTCATGAAATTTTGAGTGCGGCATTTTAACACAATTATAAATCTCTCTCCGGCGTATTAACGTCTAATTGTGGCCGGGCTCTAAGCGGCCTGCACGGCACCTGTGTGTTTGCGTCGGCACTGATCAAAGGCCCGAAGGACGAGCCCGGCAGGACGAATCTCTCGCTCGCCGACTCGTTTGCGATTCTCCACGCTCAGCGGCTCGTAGGTGTGAAAGGCATTGACCAAAACTAAAGTGTCCCGGAGTCCTCGGGTCTATTAGCCACCAACGCCGAGGATGAGGAAGGGCTAGGACTCGCTTCGATTCAAAGTCGGGCTCAGGTCCTTACGCTAACTACGTGTGCCTAATGTGAGTCTTTTGTGCCAAGCTGTGGATTATCACACGCTCCGTAATGAGTTTTTCCAGACCCGCTGGCAAACCTGTGCCAATTCCCTTTGTGCAGGACATTTGCTACGCATCCCCGAACAAAAGGAGCTTCACACCTGAAATCCAGGACTCCGATCCAGGATCCTTCTATGCGTAATGTTCGTCAACAAAGGCGAACACAAAGAGAACACTGGGATAGATGAAAAAGTAAATTAAACTAAATCGAATTAAGTGGACGCACCGCATTCAGCTTGTGCATCAGATTGGACGGCTCGGGAATGGATTTGATGTTTTGAAAAATTGAATTTTAATTTGCCACCCAAGAAGCTGGCCTAAAAGGTTTCTCCCGCCGATTCCACTCTCGGCCATTTTCGATAAGCGTGATGGGCGACCAATCGGAGAAATTAATTTGGTTCCCGATGGTTCCCGCGAGTGCGTGTGGCGATCCTCCTCCCCTGCTCGATTCGGATCGCATCGGAGGGCCTCCAAGTGGGCGCTACTTCGGTCAGCTACTATTTCAGATAACTAAATCACTTTGGGGCTTTCTAATTAGGCGATTGTCCAAATCAATTTAGCCCTTCGGCCTAGACCGCCCTTAAAGAATATGAGGAGAACGGACTAAGACTCTGTTCAGCTTCATGGCGTGTTTGTCTAAATTAGTTAGTTCGTTTTGAAAAGAATTAAGTTTTCTATATCTCTCAGATATACAGGGATTAAGTGAAATTTAAATTACGTGTGTAATTATTCAGTTTAAATTGAGGCATTTTATTATTATTTAATACATTTTTTAATAAAAACTTGAACTTATATTATCTAGGGTGCTCTGGGAATCAATAAGATTTTTAAAATACTTTAAACTATCTCTAGATGCGTGCATTATAATTCTTTAGATACCAAATGTAATGTAAGTTTGTTTTGTTAAATATCTCATTTTTTGTAGCCTAATAGCTTCTTTTTAACATTTTATTAAAATTTATTATTGCATATGTTTTTTGTAACTTTTACAATAGTGTTGAAGCTTAATAACATATAACGGGTTAAAAATCCTTGTTATTTCTGTAACAATGCCGTATTTTTATAGGTATTGTCTACCTTTTTTATTAAATATTTTTATGCAAAACTTATTTATTAGTTTTGCATAAAAATATTTAATAAAAAATGCAGTAAAAAATGTAAAAATATTAAAAAATTATGGAATATATGGAACAGGCTTTTAATTTCTAGTAAATGTATCACAAAATCATAAACATATGTACTCATTAAACATTTGTGTGTGATATATTTCATATTAAATTGTTGCTGTTTCAGAATCTTCCATTTAACAAGGCCACTTAACAATTTCTTTTATTTAATTTAAATTTATTTTAGTATTAATTATTGGTTGGCAAGTTGTTAAGCCCAAATAAAGGGATAACGATTTCAGGGGTATATACAAATATTAACACACAAACTAATTTTAATTTTAAATTAAGAATGATCGCCTTTAAATGATTAATTTTTTTCTGATAAGGATTACTTTAAATATCATAAGTTTAAAGTTATACCAACCTCTGGCAGATGCAACATCGAACATGTTGCAAGTAAGCAGCAACTTCAAGACACAGGCACAGCACCACCAACATATATAGCAAGATATATTCTCTCACTCTGTCTCATTCCCTCAAATCTCTCTCTTTCTCTGTCTCTCTCTCTCTCTCTCTCTGGTGCAGGCGTGTCTTTCGTGCCACTTGCAACAGTGACGTCACTGCGGCTGTCAGCCAATCAGCGACGGCTTAGAGGAGTCGGCGCAAACGTAGCACGGGATACACAGAGCGGAGAGCCGAACATTTAGCCAAATTAATTGCAGGATAATAACTTACGTCCTGACACGGCCGCCGCCCCAGGACCCCCGTTCCAGCCAAGTAATTGGATTTTTTCCGTCCCCGTTTCGCCAGGGGACTCACCCACAACCGCCTCCACATCATCTTCCATTTCCATTGGAACTGCCCCACTTGCCGAGCGGATCCCTGAGCCCAGAAACCCAATGCCAAAATTCAGGCGGCCATTATGCCGAATGAGAACGCTATCTCGATGCCATCTGCATTTCATTTCCCCCGTAATTGGACGTAATTCAATTTTAAAATAATTGTGGCTATAATTTCAGTGTAATTTCGTTTGCTGTTTGCTGTTTGCTGGTACCCCGTGCCATGTGCCGCAGTCGGACTCATAAATAAGTTAATGAAGTCTGTTCACATGGGAGACGAGGAACGAATGTCATTGTGACATTTCGTCGCCGTTTCCTCATTTCAATATCAATACCAGAGAGTGGAGTCTGAAAGCAAGGGTATAATTTGGCCCGGCCAGAAATTACATGCAGAGCCCAGACATATAAATTTACCTAACTTATAATGTCATATTATTAACAATAATGGCGCATTTGGCTTTCAGCTTTTAGCTGATCGAGCAAATCCATCACGGCTCCGGTGGAACGGAGAGCGGCGGGCTGAGTGCGGTGGGGCCCCGTTCGAGGCCCATTGTCCAATTAATTAGCCCGACTCTCGGACAGTCACAAATTAATTAACAGGGCCGCCGAACGAGTACATGGACATGGGACTCCATTAGGCCATATGACTCGGCAAGGGGGAATCCGAAAAAGTAAATGATTTGGGGGTTTATCCAGGGATGCAGTGAAAGAAATTATTTAACTTGAAAAGAGCACAATTATCTTTAACCAAAGGATGTACTGAAAATCATTGTTAAACCTTAAAGAAGCGTAATCAAGAAACAGCTTTAATTTGAATTTGAAAGCAAACATAACATATTATATTAAAATATATTTCTTTGGAGGATCTAATTATTTGCCCATATTCTGGGCTTAAAGATCACATTCTCATGTTTGCTATCCCAATTTATTCTCCTAGTTAGACCTCCTACTTTTTCCCCAGTGCAGTCATTCGTCATTCGGCACGGCACTAAACAATCATTCTCTATTCATAATTGAAAAAGTAACGTTCCACTACCGTTTGACAGACCCGTGTCTATATATGGGCATATACTCCCATCGTCAACTAATTGCCGCCAGTTAATGGCGCAATTTGATTTTCAAATAGCGGCTGAACGGCGGCCAACATCATCAATGACAGCTTTTGTCAGCAGCTTTTCAATTGAGTGTAAAGTCGGTCCACGCTCCTCCGGGTGTGTTCTGGTTTTCGGGCTCCAGTGAAATCTGTCTGACGGGGAGCGAGAAAGAGATGCGGTCAAAGAGTTTAACACGAATGAAATTCCTCAATTAAGGCTAATTGTAAGACGACCACAAAGTCTTCCCCCTCCCTGGAGCCATTAACATTTCATACCGATCTGGCGGCGAGTACGTGTCGATAATAATATTTCAGGCTAATTGCTTCTACAATTTCAAAGTGCTGCCGATTCGATCGGACATCGATCGGTAGCCGCAGAAGTGACATGCAGCTGACAGCTGAGTTATGATGAAGGGCCCCAAGTTTCAGTCCCCAGTTCCCAGTCCCCAGTCGCCACTTCCAAACCCGATATCTGGCTACTTAAACACAAATTTTGGGTTATGTGCAACTTTGCAGCCGGCGGCCATATTTGGCCAGGGAAGTGCGTATAAATTTGCTGCGAAGCTTTCACCGGCACAACGAGATCCGATCCCCAACGAGGCCAAGTTCTTTATCAACGAGAGGCCAGTTCTCCAGCTCCTTCCCTCCGCTAAAAAGCTCTGCCTGGAACGCATCTCTCGGATCGCATCGCCTCGCATCGCGGCCACCATATACATACATGCGTCCAAAGTGAGGCATAATTACCACCTTTAAGAAGATGATGGTGGTTTTTCGCGAGCTTTGATCTTGTGCCGCGGCCAAGGCAAGTCCGCGACCCGATCGCCAGGGAAGCCCAAGTCGTCGCCGGCACTCGAGTGAAGACCACAGTGAAGCCAGGGACCAGCCTTGCGTCGGTAGTTGCCAGTGCCCAATCCATCTATCGATTTTTAACGCGAGCCTGACGTTAATGGGGTCCCGGATCGGAACTGCGAGCCTGTTCCTGCACTCAGGAAAAAAATAGTGGTCTCGGAATTTTAACTTAAATACTATAATAATGATATTGTTGTAATAAACTGGATGAGCAAAGTTTTCATGTCAATACTTTTCCCACTCGTGCTATAATCAGAGAGAGTTTCAGAGTCCTTTGACACTTTCCTTTTGACTTTTCTCTGTGTGCTGCTTGTGTAATGAGAATGCGTTTGCCTTTTCCCGGTTACAGTGCTGGCCAGGCGAATAGGATCCGGAAAGCCACAACAGGAAAGGAGAGAGCTGCCTTGCGTTCCAGCCCTTGCTTCTATGCAATTTTCGTGTGCACAGCAATTACGCGCATGCGTCATGCCATCCTCGCCCTCCAGAGATCCCTTCGTCGTCTATACTACAGCCACTGCCCCCTTATTTCGCATATAATTATGCCATACTACCATTTTTCAAGGCAAAAAACTGCAATTAAACGTTCTCGCTATTTTGTCTGTTGATTGCATTACCATATAATGCGTCGTTGGCCATTATTAATGGTCCTCGAAGGGTGTGTAGGTGGTAATGTTAAGTGAAGTATTTATTTGAATGTGCTCCATAAATAGGTTATTATTAAATGAAATATATTGTGATGATAAAAAGATAGAATAGTATACTCAAAAGCCATGAACGGGTAGTATTTGGACCTTATATCATAGCATCTCACAAACTGAATAATACTTAAATATCTCCCACAGCTTTGAGGATCTTTTTTTGAGCACTTTTTGTAAAACAAACAATTTTAATTTCCCATTTCAAGTGCCCTATTAATCTGTCTTATCCGCCGGCCAAGTCGTAGTTCATTTTCAGTCATGGCACGTTCATAAATCACTTGACTTTCTAATTTCACAAAATCGGTAGAGGGAAAAGGCGCCCGTACATGGTAATAAATGTTGAAAATTTCAAGTTCATTAAGTTGTGCTAATAAAAATAAAGTCACTTGACTGCATTAAATCGCATTGGACACGCGCACTTGTACGTTGAATCCAGATTCCGGATTCCTCCGTCACCACCACCCATATATAGATACAACCCTCCACTTCGGAGGACGTAAAAACTTACAACTGCTAAAGTTTCGCTACGCAGGCCCACCACACCAGGATAATGAATGCAGGTGCAAATGGGAAGCGGAAATACGTCACGCTTTTTATACCAGAACGGGGAAGGGGCACCGGGCGAAGGGCGCCGAGGACATGTCACATCGTCATGGCTTTGATGACTATGAGGAATTTTCAATTTCAAGAGGATGATACCGGCAGCGACTGTGGGGGAAGTGGATGTTTCTCTCGACAAGTGCGAGTTGCCAGTTAGGCAATCATGTGCCTGTCGTTTGAGGTGAGGCGTCATAATGTGCCCGAGTCCTGTTCCGTTTTATGATGCCGCCGCCGCCCCCAGAGGGGGAGTGTCGCTTAATGAACATTTCCAAGTGAATGGACACATTCATTTCAATTTGTCAATCTCGCTACTGGCCCCCCTTGCCAGCTCGCTTCCTGGGCGGCCCTGGATGTGGGTGTGGCCCCGCTTTTAATTCCACTAAATGGCCAGCCATTGTCATATAAAATATGCATGACAGACTTTCTCGGTTTCATTATGAGAAGCACAAAGATAATAAAAAACGCACAGGGCACTCTCCTCCACTTTCTGGCTCGTTCTCCTTCATTCACTGGCTGATTGATGTTGGCATCGATATCGTTGGGGATCGATTCAATCGCTGCTGTAGGTCGCTCTGGGGCATTCAATCGATGTCGATCTTGCTGCGCCATAATTTAAGCGATTTATCTATGAAATAAAATCACCGTTCTCTTACTTTCTTGCCATCGCGATCTTACACAGCCACAAATAATTGTTAAACTAATCAAGAATCAGGTAAAAGGGTTTCGAAGGTGAAAAAAATAAATATAAATATTTGGTTTGATCTCTACTACTTCTTCTTTTTTCACATTTAAAGGATTTTTAATATCCTAGTAATCCTTACCTTTCCAATAATCTTTTAAATTTCGTTGGTGTATTTAAAATACTTTTTTATCTTCCATTTCTGCATCCTTAAATTATATTACATATAATTTTTACTTTGTTAATTACTAATTAACTTAAATTACCAACCATTTTCAGTATATTCTTTTCCTTTTTTTTTAAAGTGTAATCTTCTATTCTACTTCTACAAATAGTATTGGGTCTGCGATGAACCAGCAAACATTATTTTCAGCTCCAGTTGCAATTAGAAACAGAGACAAGATTTGACTGTAATTGCTTCCACACCTTCCCCAACCACCTTTCCTCCCCCCAAGAACTCTGCTTCTTTTGGGCATAATGTCTCAATATTTCTCAATTATGCGCAACGCATATAATTTGTTGTTATTCGCGCCACACAATCAACGTGCCCCACCACCGATCGCGGCCAACAAAGCGGCAGAATCAGCACCATCAGCAGCAGATGGCCCAAAGTCCAGAGTGTCGGCTCCAAAGAGCCAAAGAGCCAAAGCCAGAGCCAGGCCCAGACCCAGAGCCGGGCTAGTGCCAGTGCCAGTGCCAGTGCCGTGGCAATCGTACAAATAACTCCATCGTTGACTCCAATCAACTTTCGGGCTGCACACGGCGTCGGCTGCGATCCGCCAGACTGGGAGGTCTCTTCTCTGCCTTGGAGCCACTCGGTCTCCATCCTGGTCCGGAGATCGTGCGCCGAATGCAGCGCTTCACATTATTAGATGCGGATTACCACTTTGGTGCAAAGATCAAATCACTTTGTGGCCCCACACAGCTTGGTAGGCCGTTTGGTAGACACAAGTGTTGACCAGTTGGCTTATTTTTCGAACATGGTTGGTTTTTGATGAAAATAATAAATAATAATAAAAATAAAAATATAATAAATAATAATAAAGTGTGGAATTTAATTCCCTTTTATTTTTACATCGATTTTTGCAGCGCGAAAAGTATTTAGTTTGAAGTCTAGATAATACCAAAAAGTATAAAACTATATAAAAGTTTAATCATACTTTGGAATTTTAGAATTGGATATTTGTGACTAAGAAATTTAAAAAAACACTAGATATGAGATCAAAAATGACTAAAATAATTTTAGTACTACTTGATATATATAGGTATAAAAATATAGATTTTTTGACTGAAAATAAGGTAAGGTATATTTCACAAAAATTAAATTTGGAAACACAAGAGTTTACATTTTGTGTATATTTTGGCAGAGGCGTTTTAAGGATTTGGTGATCATTGCTTTGGAGACAAAGGTAACAATTATGTCATTTAATGTTTTATGTTTAATATAATAATGTGATACGCATGATAATTATTGATTATTTATCATTAGTTACCTGTATTATTTATCATTCCAAGACTTTACATATTAATATTGATTTTATTTATTTAAAAGCGTGTTTCTCTTTTTATTAAACCATTACTATTTTAGTATAAAAAACTCAAATTATCATCTCTGGCGGGACCGACCACAAGGTGGCTGAAGATTGGCGGTTCCAGCGGGGCTTCGGCTGGAGATGGGGGAGTGCCGACCTGGTGGCGTCAGCTTGAGGTGGCTCCAATCACGTTTCGCTGTTGGTTCCCTTTTTTTCGCGCACTGCTTGCCTTTTACGATTTGTTTGATTTGGCCAAATGAATTGCGCCGTTTCAATTTCGAATTACGATATGATGGAAGCGGACCTGTGGCCACATGCTGGTCGCACAATTGCGATTGAAATGTCATTTGTCAAAATAAATTTAACGGCCTTTCAAGCCGCCGCTGCAACGCCTTCCGCAGAAAAAGGAAAACCGCACGCAGGATCCGATCAGGTCGGCCGGATCCCGTCCAATCCCACAATGGCGTGCGTGTTCAACACGTGTGCTAATCTCATCAAAACAACCGACCAGGTACCCAGGCCCAGTCCGAGTCCAAGACCGAGCCACTAAATGCAACAAATCAACCTTCAATCAAGACAACCGCTCTCTCACTCTCTCTCCCCGAAGTCGGGGCGTCGTTGGCCATCCTTGTGCGGCATCATCAAACTGGCATAAATCTTTAATGGAATTCATTCATTATGGGGCCCCTCTTTCCTTCTTGCTGTCCCTCATATCCTTGCGGGCATTGTAAATTCGCTTTTGTATTTGAGGTTCCAAAAGGTTGCAATTATGCGAGTGTGTTGCCGCAAAGGGAATGGGCGATCCTTTGGACCTTTGTTGCGATTGTCAGTGATAAAGCGAAGGCGCTAAAGGATAACACCTTCTTAACACCTACCAGACGTATTGTGTATCTTGGGATGCGGTGAATCGAAGGGACTGTGCAAAAACGGAAAAAATAACATTCAAAAGTCATTGATGGAAGGCATTAGGTTGCAGTGAATCGAGCGAAAGGGAATTAAATGAGAATTAAATTGTATTAGAAGATGGTTTTATAGAGATAGTGGGAACAGAAAGTCCTGTTTTTATTTAATTCCTTAAAAGCTTCAAGTAGTATATATTTAAAATAAACATAATATCTGAGAGATTATAAACATTTAAATGTCTTTTTAATGCAATAAATTTTGTTATTATTTGTATTATTTTATACCATTATAATACCAGCTCAACAACATATAAGGCTAGTATAAAATAATTATAATTATATCCATGACTTGTAATCTTCATATTTCTGTGAAAAATTCATTTAAAACTTCTCTGATTAGTAAAGAACCCTTGGCTGTCCCTCTGAAGCCTTTCCCATGTGCATTACTCACGACTATCATCGACTTCCTACCGATCCCACAGTATGCTGGGAACTCCCCCAAATCGTAATTAAGCCGTTGCCTTCAATCGCCGATCTCGAAGCGCATCCCTTGGTGCAGCCCTTATGGCCCCCACCTCTAATCCTGGATGGCTGTTGTGATTTCGAGGCGTGAAATAAATTGATAATTTCGGCTTTATTGGATTCTCCGTTCTGGCGTGCCTCACATACCTCCGAATATATGTGTGTGCCTTCAGCCCGCTTCGATGCGCTGCTGTAGGTCTCCATTTCTCGTCTCCATCTCGGTTCTTAACTCCATCCCAGCCGATCCCATGCCAGCCCATACCATCCTTCATCTGCTTGTGGGCAATTAATCTGGGCGAGCGTGCGCGGCTGGCAAGGATTAAATCGATTTTATGTAGCCGCAACTCGGTCATGATTTTCGTTTGTTCCCTAAATCATGAAGTCGTGTTTTCGGAGGGGAAAAACACCGAGTCGATCTCGATCGGAAACATCTTTGGCTTATGAAAATTACCAGTGCTTGGAGCAATGGAGCTCCACAAAACGGTAGCCACCGGCCACAAGCCATCAGCGGAGCCAAGAAGCCGAGAAACCAATCAAAACCCACAGCAGCCGCAACAGTTTAGCGCTTTTCGTTGTCCGCTCTGGGTTTATGGGCCTCCAAATTCTGTTTATTGATGGGCACAACGACTAAGCGGATCTACATGCGCATAAATTGCCTCAGCCCTGTCGGAGACTCTTAAAAATCAATAAATTTCCACACAAATTTTGTGCCCGAAAGTGTGTTTCCAAAAAGCGCACGTTAAAATGCCATAAACAACTTTGTCATAATTTTGGTAATTAAAATTGGCCATGCCTGGAGCTGGGCATGGATGCGTGAGTCACTGAACATAGTATACCAAATTTGTTTATAATAATATTCAGTGAGGTACAAATACAACATAAATTGTAATCAATAATGTAACCAAAGGAGCCACATTTTCCACCAATTTCCCTGGAGAAAACTGATGTTTCACGCACACATCCCTAAGCGAAACGATGGATTCTCTCTGTCTGATTTATCTTACCGCCTTGAGGTGTGACTGTGACTTTGTTGTGCGGTTTTATGGGGTCTCCGCCAGGCTACTTACAGTGGGCTGCTGGGCTGGCTGTTCGTTTAAGGGCACTTTATAGGCCTTAATGACGGCTTTTACAGTTAATTGAATTACTTCCCAAAAGTCCATCTTTATGGTCAATTGATGACTAAGAAAAGCCGCTCAGAAGCTTTTGATTACCATATCTCACATATATATATATATGAGTTTATGGCCGCCGTCAGATATATTTCTTGAGAAGAATAAGCAGCAATTGATTAGCATCTGTGACGAACGCTTTGGACCGGCTAAGTCTACCCGCGTCGTTGTGGATTAGCACATCCTTCAACTGGTACCAGTTGATCTAAACATAGATAATTGCCAAGCATCAGTCCCTCTAATTGATGCCAATCAAAGACAGCAACATGTCAGTGTTGGGATACACGTGAAATAAAATATGAATATTAACATTAATTTAAGAAGAAACTGATGCAGGGTTTATTGAATATAAGAAATATTTTAAACAAGGTATTCTGGCAAAAAGCAGTTACTACCTAGTTACTATCTTTTTATTCAAGCCACTTACTCCGTGTTGCTGAAAAGTAGGCTATGTTTTTAGTAACTGGGAACTGGGTTTTAAAACAACAAACCGAATACCCTTCTTTTTCAATATTGCAGAGGATTCTGGTGAATATTCTAATTAAATATGTTAATATACAATCTAAGAGTTAATAAAAATTTATCTTATGGACAGTTTCCCATCGATTTCATTTCAAAATCGTTAATTTTCTGCCCGTGTAGCTATAGCATCCTATCCCTAGCAGTTGTTGGATCGACTGGCCCAAAAATTTGTCGGGAATGGAACCACAAGTCGGGAGATTAACTCATTCCGAGCGGTTGGCAAGCACAACAGTTGGCCGGGACGGATTCGTGGCCAAATAGAAAGCGGCTGGGCTGCATTAGGAGCATAAACAATTTAAAAACCATTTGGCAAAACAATTTTCTAATGACGCTCATATGCTCGGGCCGTGTGCATTTTCGTTGCGGTTTGCGAGCGGCAATTTACCCGAGCCACGGGCAATTAGACCAATGAAATCCTTTATCAAAACAATGGGCCGTCAACAAAGGGTTTCCTTGGTTCCACCATAACCCAAGGCCAGCCGCCAACAGCCAAAAAATAGAAAAGATGAAAGAATGAAAGGAAGATGGAAAGGGCACACTAATAGATACAATGCCTAATAGATACATTTTACAATGCCAGCGGAGCGTGCTCAATGGCCATCAAACACTGGCACTCAAACAAACAATAAAAAATTTATTAAAGAAAGGCAGAGAAAATTACGAAACGCACAAATTAAAAACACTGCCGTCGCACACAATGAACCAAAGAAAGTGGCATGTCATATGGCCGATGGAACACCCAGAAGTAAGTTACAGCCCCAGAAAAAAATGATGAAGAAAACGAACCCGGACCAGAGTCAAGGCGGGGGAAATGTATCAATTTGGTTTCGGGCTTGATTGGTGCGCTTAGGGCCCGCAACGGAATCATTTAGGAAATTGATATGGCTTTGGTTAAATATAGCCGTTCTAGGGCTCTGCTACCACCACACGCCAGCAGCGATTATAAACAAATTTCCGCTTTTGACGCGCGCTCTCACCCCCCGTTCTAGTGGCGGTGGTGGTGGGGTGATGACCTGAGAAAGTCCAGTCCAAGACTGCTCAAAAACGAATTTGAGCAATTAACGCCAGCACACCAAAGAAATGAAATATGGATTTATATAGAGAAACATTCGTTGGCAGCGCGTGTACAATATATTAATTATACGCCACGTTGGACCGAGCTTACGGCAACGCCCCACAAATAAAGGGCGACCACACAGAGAGAGACTTTCGGGCCCTTCCTTGCCCCATTTGGCATCCATTTTGTTTGCATTAAGTGCTTACTTGCTGTTTTGTAAGCCACCCACAATACGACCTTATTTTCCATCTCATTTGTAGCTTAAATTCAGAAATAATGTGTTCGAAATCATAGTGAATCGCGGTAGAGTCCCCCTCAAGACCCCCTCATTATAAGCATTATTTGAGGCTTTATTAAGGGCCAACTTCGGGTATATTGTACTACGTATGCTTAGACAAACGAAAGCGATTTGCGTGTAATTAGATTTTAATATAGGCAACTCCCCAGGCAAAGGCAAGGCGCTGGTAAATGATCTTTACATAATGAGTTGCCTATGCGATTACATCATCATTAGAGGCCAAGGAAACTTAGCATACCAGTAATTACGCGAATCGTTTAGGGGCTCAAATAGCTCCCCATGTGTGTCGATATGTGTATGTAACATGAGTCAGGCCCATTCCATTCCCGCGGTATCAAGCCAACAATGCCACGTGCCGCGCCCAGCGGAAATTCAAAACTCAGCATGTGGCGGCCCGCCAAATTGCAAATTAAAACAAATAAGTTGGCAGCGAGCAAAAAATTGATCCAATTTAATGATTCGACTGGATTGGATTCGATCGATAAATATGGCGTATGTCAGACACATGTGTGTGTGTTGTGTTTTGTTCGCTTAAAGCCTCTTTAAGCCATTTTCAGGCCGCCTGTTAAATCATCCACCACCAGTCGGGGAACAGGCCCAGTCACAAAAGGGGTGGCTTGGCCTTCACTGCGGACCCGGGGTTCGTTGGATTTTTCCATTAGTGTCCAGTGAGGCGATTGATGCGATGATGGGACCGACCGGAATCGCTCCTGACGCCATTATGTTCGGCCAGGACCTGACTTGCATATAAATAACCAGCGAAAGCAAACGAAAATATTTTCGGAGCTCGCATCTGGTAAACAACCACAAAGACAGATAAAGTTAAACTCATTTTACGGTGTGCGAAATTGTAAATATTTACGTTCACACCACTAACGTGTCCTGTAACAGAAATTGACACAGTGGTAGTTACTTGAGGGATATTTTAGGTGGAGAAAGGTTTAAAAATGCTATAGATATATTTCATTTATCTTACTATTTTTTTCAACACTAATGTAATTTTAAAAAAATATATAGAAAACATACGATTAAAAATCAATAAAGCATTAACATTTTTAATAAAAATATCCTTTAAGCTTCAACTTTTACATAATTTTTAAGCCCAAGTTTTTTGCCTTGTAAGTGATTAACTATAAATATATCAGCATTCTTTGCATCATTTGGAGCACTTACTATTGTAGACTTTTCAGGTACATTTAATACCAAAAAATCGAGTCAAGATTTTGTGAAACGAAGTAGCATTTAGCATTAATTAGTTTCTAGCCAAGAAACTTCTTTAGTTTTATTTTTCTACTTGAAAATTAAGCAGTGTGTTGTTAACTTCGGGAAGCCGAAATTTGTATGGCCTTCTAGTTTGCAATCAATCATAGGATTAAATCTGTTTTCGATCATAACTATGCTAAAAATATTCACATTTTTTTAATAATTAATTATTAATCTGGCTTACAAATCTGCTTACTCAAGTTTTGTAATTTTTTTTCTGCCGTAGATGGCTATATCAACTGGGCTGTCAATGCTGATCAAGAATATACATGATTTATGGGGTCGGAAATGACTCCTTCACAGCATTACAAGCTTGTGACGGAAATTATACCCTGCAAAGATGTAAAACTTCATATATAAATCCTATTTTTCTCAACGTGTATATATATTTAAATATTTTATTTTCCCAAAATCTTGCCAAATTGCCCCACTGTGTTCGATTCGGCGCCATGTTTGTTCTGTTGTTGCCACTCTTATTATTGTCATAGTCATTGTTGGTGTTGCCGCTGTGCGCTGTTGTTATCCTTACGCATCACAACACTTAATGCGGATAAATGGTCTGACAATTACGTTTATGTCAACAATAAAAATTAAATTAAATCGCTTTACAGAATGCCCTCTCCCCGCCATCCCATTGCCACCCCGACAGATGTTGGAAATAGATTGAGGTGACGGTGCCAGGGAAACACAAACCAATCACAACGAGCGGGCAGGCAAGGATTTGGGGAAAGGGGAAAATCGGGGCAGGAGGTGTGAGAGCACGGAGAAAATAAATGTTGATCTAAGTGTATATCATTCATGGAGAAATTTCAGTTTATGTAGCCATAGAAAATATTGAACATCTTTATCGCAGCTGGTTGTATTCTCCAGGATTTTCACAGGATAATGGTCATTTTTCTATTAATGCATCGAGTTTTAGTTAATTCAAAATCTTTATTTAATCAAGCATTTTACTCTTAATTTAAAATTAATTTATAAATATTTTCTTTGACATATAAATGTAGGGTACTCTGAGGTATTAGAAGCTTTTGCCTTTAATACCTAATAGATTCCACAATATCGAGCAGGACTCTTGGCAAATCTAAATATATGAACTATTATTTCTACTTGTGGTGTGTTATTTTCTCAGTGTATTTTGGGGCTGGGGTGCGTTGGAATATTATGAAAAATCAGCGAACGTGTGAAGAGTGTCATGCCGCCATGCAAACTGTCAACCGGCATGTCAGGCAAGTGTCAACGTTTGGCGGCCCGTTCGGGCGAAGGCGACACTTCAAAGTGCCACCGTCGCTGCCACGCCCCGCCCTCGCCTCCGCGCAGGCAGCCGCCCCCATCCGTCTAGGATTCATCGCTTTGCGGCGGGATGAACGCACAACATGCGTGACAATTTAATGAGCACTCTCTGGTAGCCCCCGGCAAGGCAATGTTTTAATCAAAATTACGCATAATGGATTTTGATTTTATTAAATGCGACTTAAATGAGTTGGGACCCCAGATATGGCGGCAATGGCGACGGGGGAGGCCGGGATTGTGGGGCTGCAGACTAATTAAGCAGCCGGCGGGGCAGCCATGCCACATCAGCAGCAGCGCCGTCCGTGTTTACGGGGGTGTGCGAGTGTATCCGCACCGGCATCTGTAGGATACAGTGTATCTACGAGGACGGGCCTTCGGTGGGGCACTCTCCGATTTGCTTGAGATCCATTCGGCGCTAATTGCGTTTATATCCTTCAGTTAATGGCACTTAATTAACAACTGTGCCGCGGCACTGAGGCGTGGGTCAAAACGTTTTTTCGGATGTGTACACGGGGGAGAGCTATGCATATTAGATGATTTGCAAAAGGATGCTAGAAATACATCAATTGAAATTAAATTTATATATATTTATAAATATTTATGGGTGTCTTTACACTGCCAACCAAAAGTTCTGGCCTTATATATAATAATATATATTTATAATATATTTTATATTTATATATATATATAATATATATTTATAGCGAAAACCTAGGAAAACATTACAACGCGATAAAGGAAATTGGAATTTCTGGGAAACAGAGAGAAGTATTGAAGTTTTCTTTCTATTAACACAATTATCAAATGTTTTGTGTTTCTAATTTTAATACAAATCTATAACTTGAATATTAAATAAATACAATTATTGACCACACTTTTAGTTTAATTGCTAATTTCAAGAAGCTACGAATCAAAGTTTCAAAGTTTCGACACTCTTACAAGAAAACAAAAACTTTATTACAATTATTATTGTTTTAAATTTTAATATAACAATAAAGGAAGTTCATATACCTTTGCAGTTTGCAATTCAAGTATAGAATCGAATCGGAAATCGATCATTGCTAAGCTTAAAAAATTCGCATTCTTTAAATAAAAATTTATTGATATTTTTATATGAAAATTTTTTTGACAAATCAAAGTTTAAAAAACCCATAACTAAGCCAAAAAGGCATTTAATTTAATTCGGAAAGCGTTCCAATGTTAGATTTTATTATATTAATAAATCTGGATACTGCATTTAACATTTTAAGAAATTAAATTTTTTGTCAATTTTTTGAAAATTTTAACGATGTATCCACTTATAAAATTTTGAAAAAATTGGTTATTTTTTTTTCTGTCTGAGATGCCTAGATTGACTCTCCTGTGGCTGCTGATCAAGAATATATATGATTTATAGGGTCGCAAATGACTCCTTCACCCCGTAACAGGCTTCTGACTAAAGTTATAGTACCCTCGCAAGGGTATGATAAAATGTAAAGAAACTTTAAAAGCTTAAACTATGAATTAAAACTTATTAACAAAACCTGTCTCCAGATGGCCTTACATGTTGTTTGCTTAGCTTAGACTTCAGAGGCAAACCAATTAACAGGTTAAGGTAACTGGAATCTTCTAGTTGACGCCCAGTTTCTGGCAGTGTAATTTGGTATTTCTCCGTCCCGCTCGCATGCTCCTCAGTCAAAGTTCCAGTCTCAGTGGGCCTTTTCCCCGTATTTGGTCAACGCTAACCAAAGTGAAATTTATGCCAGTTAAAAGCGCGGCAAACAAAGGCAACTCCAAACTGACAGTCCAATTAGCAGAGTCAGCCCCGGAGACGACACAAATTCGGCGCTGTACATGTGTGCTGATCTCGTATATGGATATATCCATTTCCATATCTGGGCCGGATGTCATGAATTGCCCCCCAAACCAGCCGAGGAGCGAACATTTTTATTCATGAATATTAAGTGCCGCGGACGCGGACGGGGAGGCGGGAGCTGTGAGATGGGATCCCGTCCAGGGCGATTCCCAGGCCCCCAGCCAAGCAGAAAGCCTGTGGAAGTCACGCCCCCGTCTGCGGAAAAGTCTGCTCATTGCACGCACCACTGCCGAATTCTTAGGAATTATACGAGACGTTGGGTTTTATTAAGCGCTCATCAATTATTTTGAATAAAACCGAAATAAATGACGGAGGCCGAGGCAGCTCCCTTGGGTACAGTTGGCGCCAATGGCGAACTGTCAGTCAGTCATTGGGTTATGATTTCTAGTTACCTCAAATATTGTTTGATGAATATTAATGCTAATTGGCCGGCGTTGACTGTCGTCTGTTGCCAGGGCTCTGGCTCAAGTATGACTATTGTTTCGGCTTAATTGTTTAGCTTGATTATGGCCGGGCTGCTAATGAAACTCATATGAGAGCATAAAAACAAGTGACTCGGAGTTTGGGGGGCCCTCTAATTGAGGAATGCTGTCTCAGGCCCCGGTCTGGGTCTGGGCCTGATTGGGGCGTGATTTGCGCAACGCTAAAATGGGTTCAAGTGGGTTTTAACTAATTTTGATTAGCAGCTTTTTTGGTGTTATTTCTGAAACAAAATGTGCGAATTGAAGTCATATACGAGCGAACGGTGGTGCCTTTGGTCGACTATTAATACCAACGCAAACAATATCGTATATCCGCTGAGGTATCGAAAATTACCATAAACAAAATGTGCTAATTGGTGAAACTTAAGACAAATTAATTTGCGTAGTCGCCACAAAAATAGTCGGCAACTAATTAGCCAGCCAGCCATTAGGCTAACACCAAAAGCAAATCAATGGCCAGGTCCAAACAAAGTCGATCTAATTGATTTATTTTCGTGTTTGTCTGTCTCTGTCCCAGGCAAAATGGTCGTTTCACCCAAAATCGGGCAGCTGACTCAACTTTCAGCTTCTCCGTTGAACATAAGCTGCTCGATCACGAGCATTACGAGATCCTAAGAAAGCTGCTGTCCGGCAGCACATGACAAACCCACTTGATAATTACGACTGGGCCTATACGTAGGCACACACATGATCGAATTAGCACTTTGATTTAGTTTCGCTTTAGGTTAACATGACAGCAGAACCAAGCGAAGTGCAATTAAGACAATCAAGCCAAGAATGGAGGGAGCAGAGCCCCCAGCACTTTGTGGTTAAGCTAATAATGCACTTGGGAAAATAAGTGACTGCAATTTGCATATTCCGGTAATAAAGGAAGTGAGAGAGGCTTGCTACCTTCTAATTACTAAATTTTTAACTTATATTATTTACAAAGTATATGAAGAGATCATGTTTAAGCAAAGCTTAAGAGTTATATTTAGTAAAAGTACTACTTTGGAGTTCTGTTTAATTGGAATAACTTAATTTCCCTGAACCCACAAAACATGGCGACGGCCTATACTGTGGGGGGGCAATAAACAAATTTCCAGCTAAGCCTTCCGGGCCGTGCTTTCAAGCCAAGGCAATGGCCGCCTGCACACAGCTGGCTGACCAATCAAAGCGTCCAATTTCCAGTTTACCTTCTTCTTGCCACACTTGCAGCGCCTGCTGGCCAACTTGCTGGCTCTCCAATGCAGCAGATTTTTGGCTTAAAAGCAAACCGAGTCTGGGCAGGACTTGACTGATGGCTGTTCTTGGGTTCGTGTGTTCTGGGGCTAGAAGAACCATTTGCATAGGACCCCGCAGAACGTCGAACGTCGTGGTCTGACACATTATGTCATTATTATATCGTTGCAACGTGTAATTGGAGGAAAACTTTTGCCGCCAAATGACAAATTCATGCGCCAAAACGAACGAAAACATCAAAAAGACGCCGTCGAGCTTATGAATTACAAATAACCAGGCGACTAGGCAATGAAATGGCCTCAGGTGGGCGTGGCAACCAAATCTGCATACCTGTATTCATAGTATGAGTCCAGGGCGAGGGAAGCTTCACTTGGCACGAAGTGCACAGGCAAAAAAATTTTATTATATACAAAAATTTTAGAAACAGAACATTTGTGTAGTAAATACAAATAAAACTACACATTTTCAAGGTATTACCTATTTTGTATCCTCACTTGACTGCTATTATTCAAACAACCAAGTGAATTATAACATTTTCAAAACAAACTTTAAATATGCAGTCTAATATTTTAGCAATCCATTAATTAGCTTTGTTTTTAGTCAACATCTTTGCTCCAATAATTTTAGCAACTCACAATAATAAATAACTGGTTGAGAGGGAAAGTAAAATTATGATTATTTATTCAGTTCATTATGGCCAAATCAAGATAAGGCGGTCAAAACATGAACATTCTAGATTAGTTAATGAAACCTGTTTACAAATAGCGAACCCCAAAAATTCCATTCGTCTCAATATATTTATTATGGGACTGTAAATATATACCATAAGTTTTTCTCGCAGTGACTGCCATCCGTCATGGTGGCTCGTCTCTCGTTCAAGTTGCGGCTGCACAAAGTGCAAGCCAAGGAAATACATTTAGCCGGCTAATGCGCCAATTTAAATGCAGCAAACAGACAAAATATTTAAGTTAAATGACAGTTGAGGCTGAATTGGGAATGGAAATGGAATTGGCATCGGCATAGGGGATGGCAATGGAAATGGAAATGGAAATGGAGCTGGCTTTTTTACTCGGCGTGTGTAATTTGGAAAATGAGATACTTTTGTGACTTGCCGGGGTCTGTAATTAATTCGAATACAACTGCACCGACACCACCACCACCATCAGCCACATTTGCTGGCACAATTTCAAATATGGCGGCGGCAACGTCAACGCTGTCATTATATTTATCTTTCATTATTGTTACCACTTTGTTGCCATTGTTGTTGCGGGCGTGTTGTTTTGGCCATTTCTGTGGCCGTCGTTGCTTTAGCGCTCTTGAATTAATTGCATTTCACATGCCTCTTGCACATTCGGCCTTTTTGGTATTTTGCATGAAAATTAATTGCCGTTATTATTTATGCGATTTTGAAAACGACATTAGCCAACAATTTCGCATTTTGCAATTCAATGTGCCGCCATAAATAAATCCGAAATTAAGAGATGATCACCTCGCTCGATGGCAATCGTTAGAAATTGGTTTGTGGGTCCCTGAACGAGTAAATTATAGTTTTAATGACTGTATTATGAGATGGTAAATTAGTTGGATGCTTAGTTTGCTATAATTTTATTTGTGTATGTACATATATAGAAAATTGTAGTGTATAAACAAATGTCTTAGAAGAAGAAGCGAAATTGGTGATTCATATAAATCATAGGTATTATTTACTTATTGCAATATATTTACTTAATTAATTATCTTTAGTATGAATACCAAAATATTAGATTTCTTGAAAACATTTAAGAAGGTAAAATATCATGTATATTTTAAAGATATTTAATTGTGTTTTATGTTACAATTAGTTACATGAATATCTAATCCATATTTTATATACATATTAAAGAAGCTGCACATCGGCACAACAATTTTTAAATTCAACTCATTTAAAAACAATCCCAATATCAATCGAAGTTTGAAGCCTTAGTTTTTCCCCATTCGCTGCTAAGTACGTGTGACACATTCGGGCCATAACGATGATGATGAGCTCGATGGCCAAAACAAACTCATCGATTTGGCTCGTCTTCGCTGAACGCATCGGTGGGCCAACTATAACGACAACGAAGTACGGCTCCTCAGGCGTGTCTCTCTTAACCCGTAATTACGTGTATAGTACGTCGGCATCGTGGGCAAAGCGGAGCATTGGAGTGTCACGCAAGTGGCTTTACGAGCTGCTTAGAGCACCGGCATTAATAAGCAGCTATACATGAAAATTCAACAGCGACAGCAACAGCAGCAACAAAAAAGAGCCAAGTCACAATTACGTGCTGGCCATTTGAGGGGGCTGCAGTTTAATGACCAACGAACGCCTTCTCATTAAACGCTAAATTGCACGGGCGCATGACACGAATTTTGGGAGAACGCGCTGACAAAACAGCAAAAAACGCCTAAATCCACTAAGTATTGTAACTACGACAACATTGTAAGTCCGTTGCATGCAACACTCAACTATGGCATTTAAGCCCAGAATGTTAACGAACAAACAAAGCCGATGCTGGGGCCCAGACGGAGGGAAAGTGAAGGGGCCTTTGGCCAGAGTTTCGTTAGCTTGTTTAAAATAGCTCATAGCATGCAAGAAAAGTGCACTGGTAAAATCTCGATATATATTTCTAAGTAATCTTACTGACTTAAGAAATAGAATCTATTTATAATCTTGTCTAGAAAAGTTTTTTAAACAGCTCCTTATTTTTATTGTAAATTAACATTATCTATTTAACGTTTTAATTGGAATTGTTCTTAACCTGTTATGATTTTAATATAGTTTCTAGTTTAATTGTCAACTATAGAATTAAAATATATTATTCAATTTGTTATTGAAAAGGAAAAAGATTATATCTTAGTTAAGTGCATTTTATGTTAATTTTATTGCCCATTTTTAAGGAATACTAACACAAAACAAATATTTTTACATTACGTTTAAAGGTTTATAAATATTTTTTTGAACAATGAAAATTTCAGAGCATTTTAGTTTTGAGTTAAAAATACTATCCCTAACTATGGTACTTAGCCCTCTAAATTTTTTCAATGTGCACCACCTTATTTACATATATGCCTCTAGGATTATAACGCAGTATAGCCCGCAGCCAATTCCGTAGACTGAAGGGCCGACAGGGCGAGGTGGCAGGGCCAAGAGAGACCGGGCCCAGGCGGAGACGGGAGCTTCGACGCATGCAAAAATCAGGCTAATAGACGCTTGACGTTTTGACGTTTACTGCACCGCCCGTCAGCTCTATCATTAGGCACCGGGCGCGGGGTGGGGCTCTTCCGGGGGGAGGCCCTACTAAGGGCGAGATGTGGGGGACTAACATGCAATATGGTGATTTCTGATTTGCATGTCGGCTCCAACTGACTTGGCGCTGTTGCAACAAACGAAGCAGCCAGCTCTGGAGCAACGATGTTGCGAGCCAGCTAATTGCCACATTGCAACAGCGGCACAGGGAGCAACGCCGACACCAGCACATTGTAGCTCGTTGTTAGCCGCAGTAATATGCTAAATTAATTGGACGATATGAAGTGCGTGATATTGACTGCTAATTAAGCTAAGTTATAGACAAGTTAGTAGCGCTTAAGCACGCGCACGATATTTGCTGGATGTTTAAAAAGCCACTGCATTGTAATCTTTCTTAATCAAATAAATGAAGATAATTACATTTTACTTTTCATACCGATTTAAACCCGATTTCAATAGAGTCCTACAGGCTTAATAGGGCTTTACTCTATGGCCAGGGATTTCATACCCTTGCAGGATATTATAATTTTTAAGGAGTGAAGGAATCATTTCCGACCCCATAAATCATATATATTCTTGATCAGCAACAACAGCCGAGTCGATCTAGACATGTCCGGATGAAAAATAAAATTTTGCAATTTTTTCAAAATTTCATAAGGGGTTACATCGTTAAAATTGCCAAAATTTGAAAATAGGTAAAATTTTTTAAATCTTAATTTCCTTTTGCTGGTTGTTTAGCCTATCAAAAACTAATACAGAAAAGCTTTCCGAATTGAAATTAATTAATTTTTGGCTTAGTTATGATCGATTTAATATGATGTCCTCTGATCCAATTACAGACTGAAAGGGTATATAAACTTCGGCTTTCCGAAGTAAGCTGACGTTCTGGTTTTATATGTATTTATTCACAATTTCATTGAACAATGGAATCTTAAGGTTTTACTAATTTTAAATAATATTCACCCACTCTGAAACAATTTTGATTTATAATAAATATGCTTATTTTATTATCATATATGTACGTATGTCCCTTACTACGTTGAACATATCTGACTCAAATCATAATTCCTTTTTGGAAGGTATCAGGCTTCAGAAATTACTTAAATTTATTTTAATATATTTAGAAATAAATTTAGTAAGACTCTTCCCAATAAAAAAAATTGCCCCAAATGTATTCTAATAAGCTGGGAATCGAAATCAAAAAAGTGTGCCAAAGTAATCAATTCCAACTTTGTAAATAAAATGGTATTATCTGGCAGCAAATTATATAATTTATGTTCGGTAACAAAATGCACTTGTGTCCCGTGCGGGTTTGTCCCATTCTTTAGTTTTCTCCCCAGCTGCCAGAACAGTCACTCCCCCGCATATTAGACGAGCAAATAGGCGGCTCTCATTGATGGCTCCGATCGGAAGGAAAACTCGGCCAGGGGAACCCAGGCGAACTCAGCAGGTAACTCGGTAGCCGAGCCTTCTAGGAAGGATCAAGGACCAAGGGCAGGGGCAGTGCGTTCGGTATAAAATTGCATATAATTATGCAACGGCCGCAGTTTTCGAGAGTTCACACCTACCGCCGACGAGCTGCGTGCTCTCCGGGCATAAGCACATCCTGTTGGCCTGTCTTGGCCGTGACCAATTTGCAGGCCAACGCTAAGAGGGCGCAAGCCCCGGCCCGAACTGTCTCCTTCGGCGCCCATTAAAGCTGTCGGTCAATTTGATGCCCTGGACGCCATTAGAGTCGATAGTCATCAGGTCGTGGCCATCCCACCGGCTCGCATGGCAGACCGCACTTAGAGGAGAGCAGCTCGATTAGTCCATGACAACAGGTGCGGCACGTATTCGTATGCAAAAGGATTGGCCACAGGATAATCGATTTGAGCATCGACAGGGCAACGGCGCCTGCAGCTGCCCGGTAATCTGATGAAGGGTTGATGTGTTTTTTCGGAGGGTGATGGCTATTGCCTTTATAATGAAATTGTGTTGACCAATTTGTTATTTAATTTGGTCGACTCACAGAGAGGCATCCTTTTGGTTTGTTGGTGTCTGTGAAAGTGTGAAGTGTTCGTGGCTCGACTTGGGGCGTGTCCTGATGGGTCCGAACTCCGAAGTATCTGGCCACTGCAGGTGTTGGGATAACAAACTCAACAAACTACCCGAAGACACGAGTTGACTGTAATATTCGGCACTCCAACTAATGAGTAAAAAGGATTTAAATTTTAAGTTAAATTTACAGAAAATTTGAAAGCCCTACACATACAGTCTTACAGTTCCATTAAGCAAAAGTATTTAAGTTAATTTTTTAAATTATATCTTTAAAGCTGTTTCTAAATAATCACATTTTCCCTGTGTATCTATCACAACTAACTTTCAACCAGCAACAACATCAGAGTGCTGGCTAATAAACGAAATGTGTTATTGCCCGGCAACAACCCGGGGGGAAACAAATATGGCAGCCCAGATAATTGGCAGCCATTTTGAACTGCATTTGTGTTTCTGCTTTTATTCGTTTGTTTGTTTGTTTGTTTGTCTCTTGGCGACACGCGCCGCTGAACTCGAAGACCTGGAAACCAGGTAAAGTGCCCCTGCAGCTCCAACTGCAGCCACTAATTCCACTGCAACGCGGGCAGACAATTGCTGAAATGTTGATTACCAACTGGCGCAGCTGTCGCCAAGACATCGTAGCCGGCACCGCAAATCCAGGCCCACTTCCGCCCGAGGTCCCCCAGCACTTAGTTTTAATAAGTGCTAATGAGTTGCACAAGCCACAAATGCATTGCCCAGAAGATGGGTCCTTCGAAAGACTGATTTTCATATAAAAGCAGCTAAAAGCTAAACCCATATTCTCATGGTACATCAAGAAAGTGAGTGTCTGGTACCCCTCACGCTTCCATCTCCGGCCAAAAGCACTTTGCATAAATGATTCTGGCCCCCTGTCCCTGCTGGCTGCTTCCGCTCCGGCGAAGAAGGCAACTTTGTATGGAAAGTGCTCGTTATGATCTTAACCACAAATACTCGTAACTTGGCGTCGAGAAGGAACATTGTCCAACCGCAAGCCCCGCCGATCGGCATCAGGTCCCCATAAGTCATGACATTTATGTTGGCCATGTCGGGCAGGCAATCGGCCATAATCTGTGACTCATCTCATCTGCATATAGGATGCGCCTCAATCTGACTATGTACATATGTTGTGTACACATAGGTGTATAGTCGGGGATATTTGGTCATTAGGCTCATTAGTACGGCGGCCAATTAATAAACAAAAATAAATAATTGCACAATTCATTTGGTAATTAGACATGGCTCATAAAGCTGAATTAGGCAAACGGCATGCCTGTATGGCCTACAGATATCCCACAGATAGCGCACACACACCCGTGCAGAGGAGACCCGCACAGACGGAGACGGAGAACTTCATGCAAATGAAATGAAATTGACTAGAGAGCCAACAAATTGAGTGTGTCTCGTGCACCCGCGAATAAGTATTTCTGTACTTCCCCCGCCTCGCAGTGGCTGCCAACATGGCGCAGCCAGTACCGGCTGTGCCGCCCTTTCGCCCAGCACCTGCACCTTCGCCACGTACCCCCATGTAAGTGAACAATTCATTTGTCACACTAAATTTGTTTCAATTCATTTGCTCGAAATGACAAATAATGCGATATAATTACATTTCCGAGCGTTGTTTGCTCGTGCCTTTTATTTGGGTATATTTAGTACAGTACCCTTCCTCAGCCGATCCACAGTCAACGATCATTTGGCTCTGGCAGTGGAGATTTCTAAATGAGATTGCCACTCTATTTATGTATGTTTTTCCGTTTAACTTGGGCCTGAGTGCGTGACTGATCTGTATCTATATCATCGGCAGGGATGCAAGTCTTCGCCTGACATTGAATTTGTGCTTATGTCGCCTGTCTTAAAGGACGATAATTCTAGGCAAAGTAAAGTAAGTGATGTCACAGAAGCTATAGTATTATGTGTTTTCTTTTAAAAATCTCTACAAAGTATACATTATTTTAGACCTATAAAGCATTTAATGAGCAATGCATATGACTACCCTTTTCATAATTATCAAACAATTTCCACATTCATAAGCATTAAAAGAAAACATGGAAGCGCCTAATTTAAGACAATCACAACATCTACACCACAAATTTAGCAAAAGTACTCACTGAATCAGACAGAGCGGGCGGTTAATTACGAACTTCTGACTTTCAATGGGGCTTGACTGTGGACATGGTGCCTTATATCCGTTTCCGGAACGAATGGTTTACATTCGACATTTTTCTGTATATTGCAGGTGGTATTTGGTAATTTTTCGGACGACTAATATAATATATCTTTCATAGGAAAGATCGTATAAATGTTATAAATATATAACTTCATTTTTTACAAATTTGTTTATATTATTTCCCAATAGTTAATTTTAATTAGACAACCATCTGTGATTTGCGACTTTGTCATAAATTCTCCTTTTAAAGTATTTTTTTTTCTATTTTTCGTAGGTATTTCTATTTATGCCTACTTAATTAATAAAAATAATTTTGAATTTAATTCATTAATTTACTATTCAGCTCAAAAGATGCACAAATTTTCTTCATTTGGCGTTCTGCCTCACTTTAATGGTTTCATACTCTTACGGTTCATAATGTATAAAGATTTTGTTAAATTGTAGCATACTTTTACGCCCAGGGCTTTGACATACTTTTTGTTCACGTTCCAGCGAAACTAACGATAAAAATCATCGACCGGATCGATAGTAACATCGTTGTATTCCATCTCCAGCGGACAAACAGTATGAAAACCAGGGCTGCCAGGCTATTATCACCGGTTATGCTATAGTTAATGGAAAAATAAGCTAAAATCGGATAAATATTGAGAATGTATACATTATTATTTTTCTTAATTAATTTAAGACAAAACTACGACAAATTGGCTTTGAAACATCACAATTTAGAAATTAAAGAACTCTTCTTTGAAAGGCTATAAGCTAGTTGAAAATTCCATACGCTTTTCCATTTTTAAATATGCCAGATATACCAGATATAGCCTGAAGATAGCTAAACAGGCAACAGTGATGAAAGCAAAACAAATAAAAACAAAATATCAAATTGTTGATGTGCTGATATTGAACGTTATTATCAACTTTAATTACCTTAATGAACCTCTTCACGGATTATCGTTAACATGGAAGAAGATTGGCTGGACGATGAGGAGCTGGTGGCGGCCTTGGCGGTACATGAACAGCAGGAAACCGAGGTAATAATTGTTTATGCTCATAAAAGAAGGATCATCTTCCACGATCTCGTGTTTTTCCAGGGAAGTAATGTGACGGCAGGGGCGGATGAGGCCTGTGAGGGCTTCGACATGGCCACCGGACACAGTTGGATTTACCCAAAAAATCTTCCCCTGCGGTCCTACCAACACAGCATCGTCCACGCGGCGCTCTATAAGAACACCCTGGTGGTCCTGCCCACAGGATTGGGCAAGACCTTCATAGCAGCAGTGGTGATGTACAACTTCTACAGGTGGTATCCGAAGGGAAAGATCGTATTTATGGCCCCCACCAGACCCTTGGTGGCCCAGCAGATCAATGCCTCCCAGAAAATAATGCCATTTGCCCCAGCCGATACAGTGCAGCTCACAGGTAATGATTTTGGAAGAACACAATTAAGTGATAGTATTAATATCGCCTTTGTCTTACAGGACAGCTGCTGCGTCCCAAACGAGCCGAGCTGTGGGCCACCAAGCGCGTCTTCTTCGCCACGCCACAGGTGGTGCACTCGGACATGTTGCAGGCCGATGGCTCCTCCACCTTTCCCTTCAACTCCATCAAACTGCTAGTGGTGGACGAGGCGCACCGGGCTAAGGGACGCTATGCCTACACCCAGGTGGCCGACTGTCTGATGGCGCACAACCGAAATTTCCGGATGCTCGCCCTGTCCGCCACTCCGGGCAGGACCATGGAGGACGTGGCCTCAGTGTGTCAAAATCTTTACATATGCAACCTGCAGGTGCGGTGGGACAATTCGATCGACGTGCAGCCCTACATCCACCGGCGGATTATTCGTACCATAGTCGTCTCCCTGAAGGACCGGCTAAAAGAGCCCAGGGAGAAGCTGCTTCAGATTATTGAGCCATACCTTCGACAGCTCATCGAGGCGGACATACTAAGGGGAAGCAAGGGAGGCATGAGCAAAAACAGCCTGCTCTACGAGCAGAAACTCTTCACTGAACGCTCCTCGGCGCAGGGCCAGCGGCATCCGGATCACCACATCATAATGAGCAACTTTGCCATGTGCATCAGCATGTACCACTCGCTGGAACTGATGGAGCGACACGGTCTACGGGTGTTCGTTAACAGCTTCGACGCCGACGAGGACGGGCGCGAGAAGTTTGTCCTGGCCAAAGATGGCGCCTTAAGGGACTTGGTGGAGCAGGTGCGACAGGAGCTGGGTGCCAATCCGCTGGACTACAGCACTGGGAAAATGACAAATGGAGAAGTGGCACCGTTGCCAGCGGACCTGGACTTTGGCCATGCCAAGTATGAGAAGTTGCGAGAAGTGTTGCTCCTGCATTTTGCGGTAGGTCTGTCCCAATAGTTTATTTATTAACTGAAAAACATTCCCTGCGACAGGCCAATGCCGATTCCCGAGCCATCGTCTTCTGCGAGTATCGGGAGTCCGTGATGCTGATCCACCGTCTACTCCTCCAGCACAGGCCGCAGCTACGCCCGCGCTGCTTTGTGGGCCAAGGCAACACGGTGGGCGCCAGCTATGCTCTTACCCAGAAGCAGCAGCTGCAGATTATGGCCGACTTTCGTTCCGGCACCAGCAACATCCTGGTGGCCACCTCGATCGGCGAGGAAGGCATCGACGTGGGCGAGGTTGAGATGATCGTTTGCTTCGATATTTGCAGCTCAAATCCCACTCGATTCGTGCAGCGAATAGGACGCACTGGCAGAAAGAAGAACGGCGAGGTGGTGATGCTCGTGACGGAGGGACGGGAGCAGCAGGTGCTCAAGGATGTGCTGGCGCACAAAGACCAGATGAACAAGAAGCTGCTAAACTCCTCAGTCGTAAAGATGGCGCTGTACGAGCAGAATCCACGAATGGTGCCATCGCAATTTCAGCCAAAATGCGAGGAGAAGCACATGGACGAGGTGGTTGTTGAAGAGAGACCAACCGGTGGCAAGGCCAAGGCGGCTGGCAAGGCAAAGGAGCCTAGGAAACGCAAGGAACCGATTGGAAAGGCCGGCAATATAAAGCGTTTCTTGAAGGATGCTGCTGTTTCAGAAAGTCTACTGGACATCTCTCAGGGAATGCAGCCCTACCAGATGAGTGAAGCCTCCCAGCAGTTGGTCAAGCAGGAAGTGTCCCGGCGCAGTGTGCCTCTGAATGGTTTTCTCGCAGATACCCAGGAAGCACAGCCCACTCTGAGAAACAGTCAGGATGAGGTCCAGCGTTTACGAAAACTCACCCGCTTTCTGCAGTCGAATAAGCCAGTCACGGCGGAGTCTCAGTCTGATCTTATTTGCCATCTGCAGGACCAGCAGTTGCCACACCCATTGAAGCTCTACTTGCTGCAAAGCAATCCCGTCTTCGTCAGAGAAACCCACTCGAAGATGCTGCTTCAAAGTCAGTTGAAGCTCGCCGACGACCGATTGAACAATCGACAGCAGAGGACCAGGAACAACTATAAGCTGCTCCTGGAGATCTGCGGGGGAGCCGGCAAGTTGGAGGAGCTTCTGCAGGCCGAGGAGCAGTCCCAGGCAGAGATAACCTTCAAGGAGCTTGAAAATCCACTAGACGAACGCCGAGAAAGAGAATTTAAGACTACCTGTGATAGAATATTCGAGGGCCTGGAAGAGGAGGGCCTAAACTCGGATAATTATGAGCTGAAGCAGGAGCTCCTGGAGAAGCTGGATCTGCGACATCTGGAAGCCACGGTAAACGAGCAACTGCGTGGAATCCCGGAGACATCGTGGTCAGAAGACGACTGGGAAGAGCAGCCTACAGAAGATGTGAAGTGTGATTCCATGTACCTGAGCCAGCAGTTGAACTTTTCCGCTGCAGATGCAGTGCAGCACAGCTCCACACCTCTGAGGGTAAAGCCCTTGAGCAAACTGATATTCGAACCAATGCCAGAGGAGAAGGAAGAAGACGACACCAATTTGGTGGACAACTTGGGGCGCCTGAACTGCCTGATGAATGCCAGTGAGTCACTTCTAAAGACCGAACCCATTGAGATATCCGTTTCTGAACCGGAATCCGTAAGAGAAGAGCAACCACCAGCAGCGGAAAGTGAGGTGTATCCAATGAGCTCAGGGGACAGTGGAGAAAGCGTAGAGCCCAGTGCAGATCTAAAAATTGAAGTGAAATCCGAACTAGATGATTTGGAGATTGATTTGGATGAATTTCTAACGCCCATGTCCGAGGAAATCAAGTTGACCCAACAGAGGAAGGAGGCGGAGGTGCTTAATCAAGAAGAGTTGAAGGATTTCCTAGAACCCATGGCTGAAGAACTAAAGCTAATGGGCCAGCATAAGACCCACCTGTCGCCCGATAATGCAGGGAAAGAGAACGAACCTCTTCCGGTATCCCCATCCAAGTCTATTTCTCGCAATGTCTCGCCCGATATCTTTGCATCCGACTCGCTGTCACCTTGGAAGCCAGTCGGAAAGAGCCTTGCCACCAAGCTGGCAGCCAAGGTAACGGCAGCCAAGGCTCCACCTATTCCTGCAAACCTTCAGTCGCCGGAAAGCCGTAAGAAAACCAATCCATTGACGCAGGAGAAGTCCCCCAGCATCTTTGATCTATATCTTAATCGAATGAGGGGACGCGGACGCCTAGCCAAGGCTGCAGAGTCCATGCATAGGCTGACCTCGACAAATACCTCAGTCAAGGAGGCTGAGGAGAAGGAGGATTCGCCCATTGTGCGTCGACCATCGAAGCGTAAGATAGTCATTAGCTCCGATGATGAGGAGGATCAGAAAAAGCCCCTAGTGGCTGTTAACAACTCCGGTGACTACGAAAGGATTCCTTGCACCCAAATGGAGCCGGAGACACCGACACCGCCGCCAAAGCCACGTCAAAAGCGCATCAAATTCAATTCCTTTATTGTCGATGAGGCGGATAAAAGCGGATCAGATCACGATGAGGAGGCCGAGACAACGATCGGCACATATCTGAAGGATTCTGTGATAGTTTCTAGCGATGATGACGAGGATCCCAATGACACTAACGTCCATGCGATGTACCTGCAGGCCGTGAGGTGAGTACCGAGTAAAATATATTCATTTCCTCGTCAATCAACCTTACATTTATTTTTAGAAGCCCTATTCAGAGGCCAGGTGCCTTCAAGATGCCCGCTCCGAAAGTATACCGCGATGAGTCGCACATCTTTTCCCAGCCGGTGGAGGCGGAGTCCTCTCAGTACCTGCCCTGCTCCTTTATCGTTGACGACGACTGCTCAACCATTCAGGATGTTTCGGAGTGCCCCCTGGAGAAGGCCGAACGCATCCTCAAGGAGCGACGCCGGCAACGGCGACTGGGAATCGTACAGCCAGTAGCTCCTGCCAACAAGCGGCGTCGAGTCCAAACCATGAGCACCTCAAGTGACGAAGACGATGTGTGCTTCGTTAAATGACAAGCAGTCAGACTCAGAGTGCCTTTAAGTGAAAAGAGAATTTGTATGTTTGCCATTTTATTTTGTTTCGTTAAGATTTTACTTGGAATTCCTTTTGTCCCATTCCGAGCTGGTTCAATATGTTTACAGTATCATAAGTACCCTACTTTAAGAAAGTTGTATAGCTCTAAATATATTAATACTTTTTGGTTTTTGTAAAGGAAGCTGGATTTTGTTTATTTACGTGGCATTATTGCTTAGCTGAAGCTACCTCAAAAACGAGTTTTTTTATAGTCCAGCAAGGTATTATATTTTAGTCAGAAGTTGATTATATAGTGAATGAGGCATTTTCGGCCCCACAATTCATATATATTCTTGATCAGCATGAACAGGCGAGTAGAACTAGCCATATTTTAACAAAATTAAAAATTTTCAAAATTTTCATAATTTTATAAGAGGTTACATCGTTAAAATTGTCAAAAATTGAAAAAAAAAATTATTTTTAATTATTATAAATTAAATACCTTGGTTTGTTAAGCTAATAAAAACTAGCACAGAAAAGCTTTCCAAATTGAAATTTCTTTAATTTTGGCTTAGTTATGACATATTTAAGATTGCAAATTGGTATAAAAACTTCGTCTTTCCAAAGATATCTTTTTCTCCCGATATTTACTTAATATTTCTTTATTTATTAATTTGTGTTGTTTCTTATTTCTTTTTAAAAAGCAAACAAAATACATATTAAATTAACTGTCACAAAGCGCCATCTGTGGGGCTCGTTTTCATTGGAGACTTATCATGTTCATGCTAACATTCTGTTAAGCAACAGTTTCGGCTGCCAACCTACTGATGGCGTTATATATAAATATACCAACTTATTTAAACGAAGGATAGATGGCGCTAAACACCAATTCAGCTACATTTTTCTTTTTCTAAATGTAAATGTAAATTTCAAATTACCCCATTTTTCTACATGTAGAAATAATGTAAGGACATGTAGAATGGTCATTTGAGTGCATGTAGATATACTGTCAATTACTTTATCTTTACTTCAATTCAATTGAAATAAAATTTATAATATTACTTTTATTAACGGTATACAAAATATATTACAATTTTGAGTTAGCTGCAATTACACATATTTAAAACAAACTAAATTTTATAAGGCTTCAAATACTATTCAATGTACAACTTGAAAAAGGAAGCAACAAAGAATTTATTAATGAATAATAAACTATACATAATTCCTTAATTTTATGCTGGTTATTAACTTTAATTATATAAATTCAAATGACATACACCAACATTTTTCGCCCGCTGTACTGCGGCATAATCAATAATTTTTAATTTAACAACAATCGCACAATCGTTTCAGCGTAATAACCATTATTATATTTTCAACAATAACAGGCACCACACAGCAATAGCAGCAGAAATGGCCAGCCAGCAACAGCAAAAAGTCAATTCAATTTTAATGGAGTAGCAATAAAACAGAAAAAGCGCAAAAAATTGATACAGCCATGCGGCTCGTGAGCCATAAGCCAAAACGCAGTCTGCCATGGCAAAGTCAGAGCCAAAGCCAAAGCTAAAGCCAGAGACACAGACAGACACTGAAAATATACCCCATTGGCAATACAATTTTGCAATCGCAATAAAATAATTTAAAATCGTTTTCATCAGCATCAGCTTGAAGAGTTTTCGCTGGCCGGTCGCAATGCAAAAAGTGATTTTGCGGCAATCAACGATTCGCTCTCTGCGGATGATGATGATGACGCTGACTTGTTGATGATCGCAGCGCGGAATGCCTTGCCATTTGGAATTGATTCGCTGTGAATCTGCATCTGTCTCCGTCCTGGCCCTCCGCCTGGTCGGCCATCATGGCCGGAGTCCAGGCCAATTGCAGCGCCGAAAGTCTTTACGGCCCCGACGATTTCCCTAATACGAAACGTGCCTGCCTGATGCGCCGTGTCCAATTTTGCAGTTCGTTCTTTGTGCGATGCCAAATCGCTCTCGAATCCGTTCCCGTTCTCAGAGTTTCACTCATAAACGGCCGGCCAGCCCCCCTTGGAGGCCCCTAGGGGCTGGGCTATCGCTTTGCCCGATTTGCGGTTTAAATTGTCTTGCGAAACAAAACCAATTTCAATTTCAAACAAAACGTTTTGCGAAAATTACGCAGGGTGTACGCCGGACGTGCTGAGGCAAGGCAAGGCCAGTCCAGGCCAGATCAGGCCGGATCAGGCAGGGTATCTTAAAAACTGCAATAAACGGTCTACAATCGGAGCTGATCTCATCGGAAGTATTTTCGCTGATTGCCATTGCCTCAAAAGGTCTGACTCGGTTCACGGAAATGATCAATGGAAATGATTGGTAATGAAGAGCAAGAGAGAACGGACACTTGGCGAAAATTCGCACCTAGTTCAAGTTAATTGAAAAGGTTATATTTTATATTATCCTATATATCAGATGGCTTACACAGCTTAAGAGTTATGTAGTTTAAAACTTCTGAGTGTTGCTTTGCAATTTATCTTTTCCCTAGTATTTCTATATAATTTAAATTTAATTCTATTATTAGGTATACTGCATACTATATTGTATTATTCACCATGCATGTCAGATGCCCAATTCCTTCTCAATGACAAATCGATTTCAAATTGATCCGCTGGCCATTTGGTAACAATGGAAACGCCCACCAACGAGGCCAAGATTCCCGCCATTGCCTCTATCATATCTCCTGACAAATTGATATTGTCTGGGCCATTTTCGATATGCATATTTATGTTCCTGATAGGTTTCTTTGTTTAACTCACGACTGTGAATGTGTGTTTTGTTTGTTGGCTTTATCGTTTTATAATTTTTCTTGGCTTTCATTCACTGAGCGCAGCTTCGACCTCTTGTCAACACACTAGCTTGGGCACGAAGGGCTCTATGATGGCACACTCGAAACAATTTTTGATTACCTAATTTAAAAGTTATTAAGGAAAAATCTGCTTATTTATATCCTTTATTATAAGATTAAAAACCTAAAAAAACTATAGTGCTTACGAAACATTAAATATTAATGAGTCTATTTGAATATATACAAACTTAACTCCAAATTTCAGGATCCAATTCTTCAAATTTATGTTCAATTTTAATCGTAGGAAAACCAATTAAAAATAGTACTTAAATATCAGAAAATATTCCACAATAAGAGCTTTTCTCCGAATTAATTTCATTACTAAAAAGCAATGCCTGGCATTCGCATGGTCGGGAAACTCAACCACAGAGCTCTTACTAGCTTTTAGTTCTTGTTCGAGTGGAGGAAAACGGGCCGAAGCATGGCCGACGAGGCGCATCCACATCCACATCCGGTCCGGGGACCTCTGCTTTGTTGCTTCCCCGATAAGTTTCTGATGCGCCGTTGACTTGTCTTGTCACATTATCGTGTTAGCTTGTCCGAAGCGCCAGGCAATTATGGACTGGACCTGTGTGGGCCCCGACTGCTCGGATGTAACATATATTTATGGGGCTTTATGGCCGCTGGCTTTGATTAATGTATGACAGGCCGGGCAGACGCTGGCCGAATGAATATTAAACTTTGTTGCCCCGCCATATAAAGGCGACATCAATTAGCTCTCCGGCATAAATACATTACCACAAATCGCCGAGCATTTCGGAGAGTGCCAGTGCCAGCTCCAGCTCCAGTCGCACTCCAGGCCCACTCCAAGAACGAGCCATTCGACGACGCTTATCGCCGCTTGTAAATGTCTCAACTATTTGTTAAATGCTAAAGCGACATGGTCATAATGGAAATGACAACTTAACAGCAACGTCGCGGATGGTATGGCAAAAATGTTAAAAGGCTCGGGCTCCGGCCCGGTCACCTGGGGCCTCCGCGAGCCTGCCATGATAACTGTATTGAGAGTGTCATTAACATTTTGATTTGGCTGCAGTCCAGCCGAGGAGTCGAGGAGTCGAGGAGTCGTCCGTCGAGGAGTCAGTCGTCGCCATGCCATGCCACCTCAACTCTATTATGAGCTCCGACTGCATTTCGCCGGCTACTTATCGGGACCCCAGACATGCACATCATTTGTTAAATAAAATGTACTGAGGAAAAATTAAAGAGGGTGCAGAAATAATTAAAATCATTATCTGTAAAGAACTCAAAGTTCTGATTTTAATAATAATAATTATACTTCTTTTAGATCACTGCAAATGGAATAAAGTTTTCAGAGGTGAAGCAGCAGATACCAAAAGGATTCACTCCTTTAGATTTCCTGGATTTGCTTACCATTATTTTATTACTGTGTAGAGTAACCCTCCGGCTCAAGTCCCCTGGCCCCCTCGATTGTGCGAGACAATTAATCAGGTCGATGTTTCCGAATGCAAAATGAAAACACCTTTTTAAAGGCATCAGCAGCAGCGAGAACAACCACAAAGATGCCATCAATCAGGTGAAAGCCTTGGGATGGCGACCACGGGTGTGTGTGCGGATCCGTGTGGCGCTTTCCGTTTCCGAGAGGTGTGGGTGCAGGGCGAAATTAAAAAGCGTCAATTTGTCACACATGGTCAGAGCTGGATCCAGTGTCCTGGGCTGCCTCGACTGTCATTAACAACGGTTCTGCGGCTGAGTTTTAATTGCCGCCGTGTTTGGCCTGAGAATCCGATTTGGATTACCTTACCAAGTTGGCACACTTTTATGGCCCTCTCCCGGAGAGTTATTAGCTGCGCTTGCGATCCATTAAGTCAGCAATTGGAGGACGCTGACAACGGAATCGGAACCGGCATCGGAATCGGATGGAGTGTGGGTGTAATGGAAGCTGGCCAATGAGAGTGTTTTGGCGACGGAAAGTGTCACATGGGGTTGGATACAAGGGGGATTTTCGATGGCGTCATCTTACGCCTGCACAGGCATACATCAGACTTTGTCACTTGACTTGTTAATACATGACAAATGAGGAGTATGGAGCATTAAAAAATAGTTCAGTCGCTAGGCTTAAATAATTAACAGAAAAACACATATCATTAACTTTAAATGTATGAATACAGGTGGGGTAAATGGGTTGCTTTTAAATATATGGTAACCATTAAAGACTATTCAAAGCGCTTATGGGATATGTTTTAATATATTTTACCATGCTTAGGGAATCCAATTTTTAGCTTACGAAATACTGCCAAATTGTAGAGCATATACCAATGATTTTTAGAACAGTACAGATTTTTACCATCCTTCTCCCAATGCCTGAAGCTTTCTTTTAAAATTACGATTCACTACACAACCCATTCCCACACGTATTTGGAGACTCTCCGGGTCGATGTTCATCATTCTTCCGCTAATGACAGGGCGGCCATTTTAAAATATTCAAGAGGCTGGCACAGCCCCGGCGTTGTTCTATCGCCATTAGCTGCAGCCTCCCACTAGCCGGTGTTCATGTTACTCCCACTTGTCAGAGCTTTGGGACTTGGACTCAACCCGCCCCTTCCTCCGTCTTCAGCGACAGCCGGCGGCAGCGGCGGCGGGGAGGAGCAAACAAGTTTCATTTGTCAGTTGGCCAAGGCAATTTTCCGGCTCCAGGCCGCTGGATGCATTTCCCAACACCTGGACGAGGAGGCTTCCAGGCTGACACCGGCTTGAGGCCATTTGAAATTAATGAACTGTGATTCACGACCCTCTCTCCGCTTTCACCCGCCTGGTTTCCGGAAAGGCTATTTTCATTTCCACTAAAGTGCATTTCGCATGATGAACGAGGCGGCCGTGGAGCCAAAGCCCAATCCCGGCTCTCCCACGGCAACCTTTTTGCCATTTTTAATTGTTTTGGGAACAGACGGCCAGCAAGGATGAATTTTTTCATTAGTTACACGGGAGAGCAGTGGGAGCGAAAAAGAATAATGGGTACAAGGGGCGAAATAAATGGAAAACGCTAATTTGCATAGCAATTTGAAAAATGATTTCTGATTTTGATTTCAGTTTCAGTTTCTGCTGCACACCCATTAGTTACTTTGCATTGGGGCCATTTCTCAGCTCACTGTCAGGCGAAATTAAATATTAAACACCTCCAGCGGGGAGGCTCCTCAACGACTTGCTTTAAGAAATAAACACATTTTAATTAGCATTTTAAATGCGTTTTAAGCAAAAAGCTTTTAAGAAACGGCGCCATAACAATAATCATAACAAAAGCACAAAACAAAGTCGCTCACAGATCGATGCATCAAAATATGAGAGGGAAGGGGCCAGGGTCCGGAATGGCATCCATTCCAGGGGAATCTCGACCTCAAGATGCTTAAAATGCTGCACTGAGAACTATTTTTAATGACTTAAAATGCTTGCAAGAGTTTGAATCATATACAAATTACTCTAGAATGTGTGCAATGATTTGAGTTTTACTCATTTAGAGAGTTTTTTCTTTTTATTTTAGTGTCATACGCAATTAATTGAATTATAGGATCGTTTTGGAAATCGATTATAACTAAGCTTTAAATATTCGCAATCTTATGATTTAAATTTAAATCGATATAAACCGATTTTTTATCAGACAATTTTTCGATAAATCACATTTTAAAAATCTCATAACTAAGCCAAAAAAGCATTAAATTCAATTCGGAAAGCTTTCCTATGCTAGTTTTTATTAGGTTAATAAATCTGCTTACTCGATTTAAAAATTAAAGAAATTAAAATTTTTCCCAATTTTTGACAATTTTAATGATGTAACCCCTTACATTTTTTTGAAATTTTGAAAAATTTTTTAAATTTTAAATTTCAACCGGACATAGTTAGATCGATTCCGCAGCTGATGCTGATCAAGAATATATATGATTTATGGGGTCGGAAATGACTCCTTCACTGCGTTAGACTAAAAATAAAATACGCTGCACTGGTTAAATAAGCCTGATTAAATCTAGTAATTTACTAAATATTACTAACTCATTACTGGATTGTTTTGCCAAGTGCAGCTTCAGCTCCAGCTCGTTCATTAACAAGCGCGTCAAAGTGATAAGAGCGCCGGAGTGAGCAGTAAGCTGGACGAAGGGGGCAGGTGGGAGCAGGGAACTGGGCGCGGGAGAGGGCTGGAGAGCGGCAGAGAAACAGGTCACAATGCTAATTGATTGCAGCGACGTCGCCGTCAACGTGGCCGTCATACCAATAAAATTATTGAAGCCACCGCCAGGAGACACGCATTTCTCGAGTCGTTTTCGGAGTGTCGATAAGCAAATTGCATCCCAAAGAGACCGAGTGTGACTCATGCCAGGTAGGGGTTGGCCATATAATACCCGGGCATCGGTGAGCATCAGGGCACCAGGTAGGAGAATCCCATTCCCACTCCCCGAGTCGCTGTCTAATGCCCTAAGGGACTGAGGTCGGCCTGGGCGGTGAGTCTCAACAAATTAAGCAATTAACTTGGGTAGTTGAGATAAGTGCTTTATGGAGGGGCGGTTGGGGGAGGAGGTGTCTGTTTAATATTTGTAACCCGATCGTGGCGATTAAAATGCATTCAGCCAATTTGTTTATGCAAATCAAAGCCCGAACGGGTTATAGAAACTTCGAGTGGGGAATGGCGCGCCGAGAGAGGCACTTTTACGATCCGCATTTTAATGCCACTTAAATGTTATAATTTGCTTTCAAAATATCTAATGTCCCTCCAAGATCTGTGGCATTTGTTTACCCATTTTATGGAGGCTCGAGCTGAAAACGTTCAACGAAAGCTTCATCGGAGACTGAGTTTTTTCTTCGTTGGGCTTAGCTTTTACGAGCGTGTCTTATTTAATTATTTTTATGTGCCAAAAAGACAGTAAAAATTGGAATTTGTGCGACAAAATGCTGCAAGAGAGTTGTATAAATTAGTTTAAAATGGGAAGAGATAGGGAAATTAAGTATAGCATATATTTATAGCATATATTTCTGTAAAATAAAACTGGGGTAGTGCCCCCCTACTGCAGTTACTACCCCTTGGAAATCCCCCGCCACCAAAAAAGCCACTTGAAACAATAAGAATCATGACTCCCCCGTTGCTGGGTATGATCCATAAATTTCCAAGCTAATCGCACACACTCCAAGCGAAACTGTGCGGAAATTGTTTGTAATCATACGAAAATTGCCTACAAATGAACTGCTTAACGGTGTGTCGCCCATTCAGACAATCGCAATCGGGGAGTCCCCCATAACACCCCCCTCCATGCCACGCAATCAGCGTCAAGTTTCCCGCAGAAAACCCATTTAACCCGGCCCCGAAAATTGTGCCAAATTTTCCCCGTTTTTGTTTCCCGACTGGCATTGTGTGCGCGGGCATATTTAATTTATAAAACAGCCAAAACGGCACCCTCTCGCGCGAGGTGAATGGGTGAAAGGGGGCCGGTACACCCGGGGGTGAATACGGAATAATACAGATGCCAGCGGAAAAGTGCGTGCAAAAAAATCTGTAACTTATTAAAAATGCCCATATACATGCAACAAACATGAGCCCAAGTATTTGTATATGGCTGCATTAGCGCCCACAAGGACCCCAGGGTCTGCCCATAAAAATCAGTAGCTAAGGGACTGGGTGCGAAATTAATTAGAAGCACCCGCTCCAAGTGTTTGCCGCCGCTAAATGGAAGTGTTCTGGTTAAGTCTCCTATTGGGAAATTAACTGAATGGAAATTTCCAATCAAAAGAAGATTGCTAATTGAAATCGGCTATTAAACTCATTGGGAATACGCGACAGACAATTTATAGGTTCCATAAATTTTAATATTCTATTAAGAGTCGCTTGAACGTGCAATATTTTATTAACTAGTAGTAATGCTGCAATTCTTGTATAATTCCTCTTAAATAATACTTATAGATTGCTGTTTTTTTTTCTACTTAATAAATAGTTTCTTGTTTTATAAGTTAAGCTGTCTTTCGAGCAAGAAATCGCTGTTGCTGACTGAATTGTGTTTGAGCCAGATTAGCTGAGACGTGGTGGGGCGCCATTCTCTTTTCACTTTTCGCCTGGAAACGTGGCTGAAACGTCTTAAGCACACTCTCTCACTTGGCCACAAGCCCGATCAATAATTGATGCGCTAATTTATCGCTTGGCAAATTGTGTGGCCAATTGGCTAACACAAAAACACACGCATTCGACCGAGTCGAAGCAGCCCAGCAGTCCCTTAACCGAACTGAAGTGTGGACAGACGGATGGAGTTTTGGAAAACAATCACGACGGCCTTGGTCTAGGAAGGGAAACCGATTTGGAAGCCCTCCCACTCCCTCCTTGTGTTGGGGGAAATCACTTAAATGAACCACACACAAACAGAGCAGCCTTTGGTGGGGAAAAAGAGAATTTGATCTAACTGAATGTGATTGTGCTTTTGTTAGAAAGAAACCTTAAAAGATTACTACTTCTTCGAAGTGTTTTGTTGCAGTATTTTATTTAATCATTAAAGAAATATCTGCCAAAAATGAACCCTTTTTCTATTCCGATTTATAGGAAAAAGGAGCCCATTTCTAGGGCTTTAATGTATTTTAATAACTTGCCTCGAAACATGAGATTTGACCCAACCTTCCAAGGAATCTAGTTAAGAAAGCGTTGTTTATATATTTAGCCTTAACTAGAATCTACTAATATTTATGTAGCCAGTTAAGGAGTTACCTGTTGGCGTAATAAATAAATAAATAAATGTATCGCAAAATGGTTTAGAGATTAAGCCACAAATCTTATCCATAGTAAACTATATATATTTAAAGGCCTTAAAAGAAGGTAAAAGCTGTATACAGTATATGTTTTGTACTGTATATATTAAACTACTTATATATTTAGTACTTCCACACATCTTCCCAGCCATGTGTGTGCACTTGAACGGGACTCGCATAAAGGTAAAACTGTCACTAATAATAGCCATGCCCTGACCGCACATAAAGTCCTTTCTGCGACGTCCTGAGAGAGAGTGGGACAACCAGCTGAAAGCAACTGACGGCGAGAGCTGGAGGAGAGGGGTCACCATAATCAGTATTGGCATTTTAAGTGACACTTGGGCTGTCCTGCGATGTCCTCCGGAATTCCCACTGCCACACCACCAATCTGGATTGCAGCCCCGCCATCGAACTCAACTCGCGTCATGCTCCGCCATTTGTATATGAGCCAAATAAAAATGCATAGCAAATGAAGCTGGTGGCAAGGCTGACAGAAATCCTGGGTAACAAAAGCAGGGGCAGGAGCAGGAGCAGGAGCCGGTATTATTCGGAGGCACTTGCGCCAAACTTTGCTGCTGAATATTCCATGAAGTTGCCGATAAAGTCAAGTGGCAAGTCCTGGCCACGTTGGCGGCAGGGACACTCATACAGTTGAAACTGGGGCTGAGACATGCACTAGGTACAGTGCATACACTTGGAGAAACTTGGCCAAATCACAAATTTTTCCTCTGCCACGTTTTAGGAACGAAGTGCAGCTTAACTTATTTTTGAAGTGAGTTAGAAAAAAGAAAGGTAACAAAAGTTGATGTACCCTTGTAATTTCCAATTTAATTTTTTTTAATCCAATTTCTTTCTGATTAATAAAAGTTTAAAAAACTCATAACTAAGCCAAAAAAGCATTAATTTCAATTCGGAAAGCGTTCCTATGTTAGTTTTCAATGAGTTAAAAAATCTGCTTACTCGATTTAAAAATTAAAGAACTTCAAATTTTTGCCAATTTTTGACAATTTTAACGATGTAACCCCTTACATTTTTTTGAAATTTTTGAAAAATTTTTAAAATTTTAAATTTCAACCGGACATAGCTAGATCGATTCCGCTGTTGATGCTGAGCAAAAATATATATGCTTTATAGGGTCGCCAAAGACTTCTTCACATTGTTACAAGCTTCTGACTAGAATTTAAATATGCGGTTTGGTTATAATAATATTTCTAGAACCAATAGAAACAACTAGATATTCGTGGCATTATTATTAAATATAATATATATACATATATTATTTCTTGCTGTGTACCCATGGATACACTTAACCTAAGTTCTGTTCTGATGACTGTTGCTGTTGTTACTGTTGCTGCTGCTGGTGTGCCTGCCATCCGACTGCAGTGCGCTGCTGCATACTAATTTTCCACCACCCTGCCGCCGCCCACTGCCATCTCGTCCTCCTTCCCCTGCTGCTGCTCCTGCTCCGCCTTCTTGAGCTCTATCTCCATCCCCATTTTCGGATCAGAATCAAGCAACTCCAACCCCCAATCCCCGCCTGCCAAGACCCAGCCTGGCAATGTGGTGGTCTTGGCATCATTTCGTATTCATACCAAGCACCAATTTCTCGTTGTTGCTGCTGCTGCTGCTGCGCTGCAGTTATTGTTGTTGCCTGCTATTAAGTGAAATAAAAGTAAAAATGCAATAAAAAATGTTGGCCGCCTCTCTCGTTTTGCATTAAAATTGCATTACAATTGCCATGGATGGTCGTCGTCTTCGCTGTTGTTGTTTTTATTATGGCAATTGTTGCGGCGTTGTTGTTGCTCAAATGAAATCCAATTAGCCGACTACAAGGCCTACCAGCAGCAACATCAGCAGCAGCAGCAATGACACTGTGCAGCAAGGAGAAATTCTCATTCGTTCGCATCGTGACTCCAAGAGTCCTTTTTACCTGAGTGTGTGCAGTTGTGATTGCGAGTATTTTAATGCGCCTCTGCGCGTGGGCACTTCAATGCAATTCAATATGCAGTAATTGCCTGCTTCTGCTGTTTTTCTTATTTTTTTTTGGCCATGATTTGTTCGTGTCTGACACAAAAACATGGCCAGTTAAGTGCAAAATGAATATTTATAACCGTTATGTCTAGGAACGGTGTGTGTTATTATAATAAGTGAACGGCATTTTATAGAAGCCTGAATTTTAGTAACTTCAACTATGTGGGAATCATCCGCATGAGGGTATTATTAATTTGACAATATGAAATATACCTTTGATGGAATGTTGAGTCCTTACCGATGTTATAAGTTAGTTTGTGGAAACATTCCACTTGACTTTCCTCTTGCTGGAAAATCGAAGGAATATAAGGTTTAGAAGCACCTTTCAGTTCATAAGGCCCTTTCAGACTACTTTCAGTGTAAGAACGTCTTAAAAGTGACAATAAAGTAAAACATAGTGCTGGAATTAGTTATGGATTTTGTATATTCCCTGACTTTGATTGTAATAATAACTAAGCTAACTTAAAACAGGGTTCCAAGTTCCAAAATTCGGCCAATTAAGCCCGTCATCCTTTATTTTTTATGAAACTTGTACCCTTTCTAAGTCAAAAGTCACAAAAAAGAAAGAACACCATAAATGAAAGACTATCAATTTGCAAAATATATTGTACGTAATGAGTTAAAATATAACGAACAAGTTTCAACGTTTAGGAGGAAGAATTCTCAATGAATTTTAGCATCAAACTAAAGGTAGTTAAATCTCTTATAAAAAAGGTTTACTATCTTCCAAAACAATTGCAGATTCAAGCCTAAATTCTGAGCTTGGGCTACCCAAGCCTCTCAGCTGAATTATTATGGGAGGATAGTAGGATTGTAGAATAATCCTGGAAATATTAGTTAACTAAGACCCTTAAGGTCGACGGATGCTTCGTGCTCATGTTACATATTTCCCCCTTGGAAAAAATGAAGTAGCTGCACCAATTTGAGCCTACTCACATTCCATTTCAACTTCTCTGCCTCCTGAGCAGTGAAGAAGGCACATGCCCACACACACTCACACATCCTGAGTCGAATTCCAACAACACCTGAGCACCTGGACGGCTGAAAGTAACGTGGCTCGTGCCCAAATTGCCACGGAAAACTGTCAATTAACCTACGAGCTGAACTTGGGGAAAATGCCAGAGATGCTGCTGCTGCTGCTGCTGCTGCATCCGCCGAGGATGCAATTTCCATTTGCATGCCACCAGGTACGGCCGCTGCAAATGGATTGGATTCGTGTGGTTTTACCCAGAAGAGTTCCTGCTTATCGCAATCGCCGCCTGCCAAACGCCAAATGCCAAATGCCAGGCGATAGCGCGGAGAACGCTTTTGCGCTAATAAAGATCTCGCCTAGTCAGGGACATTAGGAAGTGGTGCAGGGGTTCCTTGGCCTGAACCCCGCGCCCGCTTCCGCTCCCGGCCCGGGTCTCGGTGCCCCCGCTGTTGCCCTTCTCAAATCCGCTGCTTTGTGAACTCAAGCTAACAGAACGCTATTTCCAATTGTGCTATTAATCTGCCACATTTGCACTTCCACGGGAAAGAGTCTGGCAGGCTGGCTATCTCACTTGCGCGCTTATTTTCTACGGTATAGCCAAGGCAGAGCAAGGGAGATGGTCTGCGCGTGCCAGAGTGAGAGGCGGCGAAGCCAGCTCGGGGGCAGCTTGGCGGAAGGGGGGAGGGTAACGCTTGGCTAACCCGAAAATAGAAACAATCAAAATAAAAATACATTCTCTTCATGCTCTCTCGTCTAATAAAAAACCCCAAAAGCAAAACGTTTTCCATTTAAAATGTCGTCGCAAAAGCCTGAAACTCCCCCGGAGCGCCCCCCTCCCCCCTGGCAGTGGCCAATGGCAGCTTGGCCAGGCCACGCCCCCTTCCCCAATTGCCGGCCAGTGCTGCCCATCGGCGGGCAGAGCGAAACCTGTTCTTCGCCGAGCGAGAGGCCGCGCATGCGCTGCGAGAGAGCGAGACGGCGACACAGGGCGGAGCGGACCAACCAGAAGAGGAAGGCCCAAGTGCTGGGCAAAGGGCGGGTGGTGGTGTTATGGTAGGTTAGGTTCAAACAAGGTGGCTAACTGGCTCGTTAACCGAAATAGGAAGGAAGTCGACGCCGGCGTCGCCGTCGCTGCCGCCGTCGCACAGCAGGCAACTGGTTAGACCCGTTTCCGGCGCGGTGACTCTCACTCCAACCTCCTGGAAGCACCAGCCAGCAGCGCCCGAGCAGCAGACGCGGCAGCGAGCCAGGCAGCGCCTCGTCCGTCGGCACAATTTGATTGCATTTATGAAAAGCGTTTTCGCCCGCTAGCACGCGCCCGCTCCCAGCTTCCCAGCTCGCAAATTCGGAATCCGTGACCCGTGATCGGTAGTTTCCAGTGCGCCGTTCGCCATTCGAGTCGCCCTTAATCGCGGAAATCAAACTGAAATGAGTGAAACATTTCTGGTGTGTGCCCTTTTGTGCATTAAATACAATCTAAAACAATTGATAAAGCGAGTGCAGAGATAATTAAAAAACAGTGTAAAGACACAGTGCAAGGAAGTACCAAATTGGCGCCACTAGTTGCCAGCATGTCCAGCCACGAGGAGGATGACCACGAGCACGAGAACGAGCATGGCGACGATGTCGAGGAGCAGGAGATTCATGTGGACGTGGACTCCGACTCCCGCATGTCCTGCGGCAGTGGATCCGATGTGGATATGGACGGTGGCAGTTGCTACGATGAGTCCGAAACGCCATTGAGGTAAGGATTAGGGATTATCGAAGAAGGACGGCTTTCAATTTTTAGGAGATTTAATTAAAATGGGGCTGAAGACGGCTCTTTTAAAGATTAGTTAGAAAGCGGAAAATTGTCAAAATGTTATAGATTTACCTTAATTCATTTAAAACTCTTTCTAATTATGTAAGGGTTTAGCTTTTAAAATTGTAATAATGAATTTGAATTAAATTTAACTTTTTTGCTATACTTAATGTACTGAATGTTTACAGGCTGCTATTACATAATCAAACATCTGTCAAATATATATTAAAAATATCATATTCAAAATAAGTTCAGACTATCCATTGGTCCGTTTAATAACCCTAAAAATATAATTCGTACCTTTTTAGTCTGGTTTTAATCATTGAAATTTTAATAAACCTTGTTCACAATTTCAATAAATTATTGTATCGTTTTAATTCTGCCTGTATTTAAGAATTAAAATCAGTAATTTGCTCAATGGTTCGCTGAGTCTCACATCATTATTAATGGTTTTAAATTTATTCACAGCACTATTTACATAAGTAACATAATTGTACTTAGTAATTTAGTTCACTATCGTAGTTTTCATCAGAAAATTGTATACATTTTAAATACAAATATTCAATGCAGTTTCGCCAACTTTGGATGTAGAAATTCGACTTCAGTCTGATTTTATGGCCCCATAAATGGTCAAAATAGTATTAAGGCAGAGAAAAGCTATTTACATTTTTTAGTATGTGTTCATAACTCCCACTGTTTTATTGTCAAACGTATTTTAACTGACAATGCTCACAAAATCCTATTATACGGATCAAATTCTCCGGCTTAACGCCATTAAAATGACCGGACAAAGTCTCCATTGTCCGTGGGCATAGACAAAGGTGCATCTTCCGCCGACAAAAGCGGCTAACAAGCTGCCAGAATGTCGAGCAGGCCAACTGCTAACTGCTGACTCCCATTCAAGCCGCCGGTGTCCGGCGATGAAGAACGGTGTGAACAAACCTCTTAAACGCTAATGAATTGACCACAATGCCACCAAAAGAATCAAGTCGAAAATGTCTCATAAAGTCACAAAGAAACTCCCTGAATTTACATAGGGCCCGAAGGGAAAGAGTTTCGAATGGATGGCGACGATAAAACGCACATTAGTAAGGCGCCAAAAACGCGCCGTGATAAGACTCTTCTTTCGGGTCCAAATGGGTTCGATCCGGGGTTCGATATTCGACTCGAATGCGAGACAAAGACGAAATCGTTTGTCGGATTAACATTTTAATAGAGATCGCCATAAAAATGCTATAAAACTCGCGTTCCAGCGAATGTAGAGCACCAGATAGGCAACAGAAATATGTTTACTTATAACTCTTGGTCTTTGGTTTTTTGGAAAGTGTGTGCTTGTGGTGGAAACTTAAAAATCATTGTTTCGATTCCTGTTCCAAATGGACGGTTATTTTGTTTCTGTCAAGTTTTTTAAAAATTAAATGCCGTGCGTGACTTGTTTTTGGTGCGTCAATTGATGGCATTCGATGATTTATAGGCGCGTATTAAATGCCTCTAACGGCCGTCAGCATTTGCATAATTACTTCATTTTCAGCCACATTGCGTATACGCAACGGTGGCCACTCGAGTTCTGCATGTCGTCGCCGGCTCCGCTTATCCGCTCGCGTGGGCTTTTGGTTAGTGGTTTCGAGACTGGTCCCAGCTGCAGGCAGCCTTAATTATTACCAATGTTCTCAGGCTTTTCCGCTTATCGGGCGACACTTTTTAATGAGCCCGCACCTTACAGTCCTCAGTATATACGTATGTTTCCCCATCTTCTCCCCAGTGAATCGCTCCAGTCCGAGCAGACGCGCTCCTCGTCCAGCGAGAATCTGCCCTTCAGCATATCACGCCTGCTATCCAAGCCCTTCGAGACCAGTCACCACCACCATCACCACCACAACAACAACAACACCCAGCACAGCAGCAGCAGTCCCGGCTCCAGTCACAACAACAACCACGGCGAGAAGGGCGAGGAGAAGGAGCTGCTGCAGGCGGAGGATCAGGACCTGGCCGCCTACAAGCTGGCCACCAGCATTGCCAACTCGACGTACGGAAGTGCCGCGGCTTTGTACTCGTATCCGCATCTCTATCCCTCGGCGGCGGCAGCGGCCGCTGGCCATGTGCTGCGTGTGCCGCCCCAGCGAACGCCCCTCACCTGGGCGCTACCACCGCTGCATCATGCGGCGCTGGCCCATCAGGCGGTCAAGGATCGACTGGCAGGTGAGTGAAGTAAACGGGGAAGGAGTCTGAAGTGGGTAGAGTGGCAGGCTGAAGAGATGTTCGAGTCGAAGGCCCCATGTCGCGGTGGCCCATGTTCGCCGAGATCTCTCGCTCCCCCAATGACCCGCGGTGGCAATTGCTACTGTTCCCCAAATAAGCGCGATCAGAGAAGTCTTTTAAGGCAACAGGCCTATCGGCATATCATTGCTGGTCCAACGCACACATACACAGAGGGAAAATGTTGGTTAAATGAAGGCAAAGTAATTAATATTCTATATTGTACACAAAGCCTAAGATACTTTCAGAAACCGTATGAATTATAACTATTGCAGGGTAGATTGCACCCAAAATAATAATCCGAAAAGGCACGATTCACATACTTTTCCCTCAGTGCACACACACACCCGTGAGCCCGGAACGCTAAAGTATAAAAACATGTTTGCCTTCAAATGCGCAATCGCAGCTTAAGTTAAAAACTTAACTCTGAGCCACCGCCCAGAAGCGACACAGGAATGGGATGTGCCTTCTGATTTGCATACGCATGCGCGCCTGCTTTCGTATCTGTATCTATCTCGGCCCCTCATGAGTCCGCATCCGTATCTGCATATCCGTATGCATCTGCAGAGCTCCCCGTCAGTGCGTGGATCCTGTGGCTGCCTTTTGTTAATTTGTTTACATTATGAGCTTCACTTGTAGCTACAAGCGGCAGGCACAGCGCGAGCCCTTTGAAATAATGAGACGGCGTTGATTTTATTACGCCTTGGTAGCCAGTCGCTCCCGATCAGGATCGGCTCCTGTATAACTCATAATATTTGGGCCTCTTTTTCGGTCATGTGGAAAAGCTGCTTAGGCCCCGCACGGCGGCAATCTGATGCGCTTTTATGGCCAACATCCGCTCAGTGGCAGGGCTCCTTCTGACTTTTTTTTTAGTTATTTTAATGAGCTGGTTTACATGACTTTTTAATTTCGCGCTGGGCCCGAAAGGGAATTAATTACGCATTGGGCGGTCGCAGGGCTCAGCGCGAGAGTCGGCTGTCCTCGCCGGCTTATTTATCGCCGCATACCGCACTTCACATTTGAGTCCAACTGACATGGTCAGCTTTTAATTAGCCAGTCGAATGCCAGCGGTTCGTCGAAGGGATATGTGTATGCCCACGAAGGAGGGGCGTTCGACGGGATCAGTCGCTCGGTCCACCTGAGAGAGGCACACTTATGAGCCCGCCGGTCGATCCAAGCATTCTGGATCCGCTGCCATCCGTTCCGTCTCGTTTCGTGGCGTTTTGTCAACATCTTCGACTCCGCGGCAACTCTTCGTCATCGTCAGCGCCGTCGACTGGGCCTGTGTCTCGTTGTGTTTATTGTGTCGCTTGCCTTGTGCTGATAAGCTGGCGCCTTGGCTTTTTTCATTAACAAGACAAACGAGCGTCCAGCCCCGGTTCCGATCCGGGCCCCTTTCAAAGTGGTCACCTCCTCCTCCTCCTGCACTCCGCTCCTCCCTTCGGGCAGGCGAGGGCTCTTAGCGCCATATGATTAATAACCATTGCATGTTAATTTTCGTTATTTTTTGGACACAACGTCGCAGCGGACGCCAATTACTTTTCGGCCATGCAGAGCTACCAGCGTTTCCCTAATGCAATTTCAAACCAGACCAATTTTCGTTGGGCTTTGACACGACACTTGCCCACACGAATGTCCGTCGGAGTGATATGACGATGAGGTTGGAAAAAAGAGTTTCTTGTTTAAAAAATATAGGAAATCCTAATAAGTCCCCGTTCTTCTAAGCTAAACCGTAAGCTCAGTCAAGATCCTGTACAAATAGTAGATTGCTACCAACTCTTTCAGTTTTTGATTATACTAATAGTAAATAATGTCTCAATTAAAATTATAATTATTATTTTAACCTTAGTAATAGTTTTTCGACAAGAATCCTTACCGGAAAATAGTGATAATCCAAATCACTAGCAAAGGTCACAGGGAGGCAGCTCCTTGAAAAGCCAAAAATGGCGGTGGGAGTAGCGGAACCAGGCCGAGCCACAGGCCACCATCAATAATGTATGCTAAAAGCTTTTTGCATTATTTTACGTATTTCTGGCAAGGCATCTCGGCCACAATCTCACACACACACATACCCATCCTACCTAACGCCGTGTGTATCTTTAAGATACACCAACATCATAAATAAGCATGGCGGAGCAGGAGAAAGCCGGGAAAGCTATAAAATTATGCTTATGGCGCAACCCCCTAAGCCGGAATCCTTGAAGGATACACATGCCACACAAACTGCGGGATATATTTGAAAATCCCAAGGATGCCTTCCGCTTATGTGGTGCGATAAATGGCTTTTTATTGAAATTGATATTGCCTGAAATATTCAAATGATCGGCTACCCCCACGACCTAAGCTTGGGGGAAATTTACGCCAGGTCTGCTTGTCGTGTTTTCTGCTCGGAAAAAAAGGGTTCCCGGGAAAATTCGCAATAAGAAGCATGATTTGTCAGCTTAACACCCGCCATACATTCGGTGGCCTCTGATGGCTTCTGACAGCGCTTCGCCATTTTCTTATGACTTTCCAACACGTACACTTGTCCATAGGAGAACCCAACTCAATGCGAAATGGACTGAATCAAATCGATGAGTTATATTTACGTTGAAGAGGTTTTCATACTTTAGAAAGTTTTTCAAGCCATATCTTTAGGGGTATATCTGTAAATTATGGAACATTTTTCGCTACAGCAAATGGTTTTTGGGTTTCAAGTAAGTAAGCTCAGCTACTTTATACATTTTTATGGTTCTATATTTGCCAACTTTTGTATGGGACATAAACTGACTCAGAGGCCTCGTAAAGCAAGCTTTTAAAAACGGAAATAAGGATTAGAAATTACACATTTTAAAGATATTTTAAATAAGCTTTTATTTGCATTAATTAATCACCATCGAACTAGTCAAATATGTTCTTAACACTGAGAAATTTTCCCTCTCGAGAGCTTATTTAAATTAATATCATTCCATCAGTTTTATGAATAATTTAATTGCAATCAACATCGACTAATATTATTTACCCATCGACTGACGTGTCTCACCATATTTGAATAATTCATCAATTAGTCTCGCCGTCTTGGCTTCAAATCACTTGGCCTCAAATGGCTGCTGCTAGCCAGGCAATTTCTCCGTGAAATTGGCAAAGCCCAGTTCTCCATTGACCTCATCTGCGGAGTCAGTAGAGTCAGTAGTCTGTGAGCCGGTTTCCTAATTGCCTCTGTTGTTGCTGTTGCCGGCAGATCGATCGCCTTAACATTTTGTTGCGCACTGTGCCCGCCTCTTATCGCACCCAATAAACAACAAAGCACACACAACGGCGGCTGGCAGGAATTTTAAAAGGTTCAGCGCCAGAGCCTGGCTCAGCCACCGTTCGACCACTCGGCCAGATACTGACCGGGATGCGGACTCGGACTTGGACTCGGGTCGGACACTGGGTCACTTACGCGGGTCCTCCGAGCGCGACTTTATGACTCAACCCGAATGGAAATTGATGTCGCGTGCTTTGTCTACAAGGCGCTGCGATAAGGGTTCCTGCTAGACCGCCGCCGCTGCCAGAAACCGAAACCTCAATCCCTGGCAATTAGGCAGCGAGTCAGCGGCCTCCAAATTGATTTCACAGCGGGAGGGAATGGCCCGAGCTCCGAGAGGTAGCAGGTAACAGGTACCAGCGCTAAGTACTCGCAGCCTCGCAGGCGCACAGGTGCCGTCGCTTAACTCCGGAAGCGGCATTCGGAAATGGCCAGTTATCTAGGAATTTATTGTTTGCTAATTGCCCGCCAGGACACACACCACACGCAGGAGTAGGGAAAATGGGGAAAACAATATTGCTCCTTGGGAACTTTAAGTATTATCCTCGTTAAGTACTCACTCAAAATGCCTAATTACAGCTGCGTTCCCCATCGCCCGACGGATCGGGCATCCCTACCAGAACCGCACGCCGCCGAAGCGAAAAAAGCCGCGCACATCCTTCACGCGCATCCAGGTGGCGGAGCTGGAGAAGCGGTTCCACAAGCAAAAGTATCTTGCCTCCGCCGAGCGAGCGGCCTTGGCCCGCGGCCTCAAGATGACCGATGCCCAGGTGAAGACGTGGTTCCAGAACCGACGCACCAAGTGGAGGTGAGTAGCGTTCCGCGTCGTTCCCCCAGACTCCTTGGAGCCCCCTGCTGGGCTAGAGGCGAGAAAATCAATACCCCATCCCCATATCCATTTCTCAATGTTTTGGAAGTGCTGACAGCTTGACACTTACCCTCTTCTATGCGCCCCGCCTTTCGGTTTTTTATGTGCCGTTTTAAACTACAATATGCACAAAAGGCTTTTGTTAAAAAGAAGGAATATTAAAAGAATCAGGAGCAGTCATAGTCGAAGCCAAAGTACTCTATCAATCATACTAAGCTGGTGACCTAAAACAAAAGTAATACAAATCATCTAAATAATAATAATAAATAGTAATTTTATAGTTTCTGGCAATTCAGATATTAAATTAATCCTGCTTATCTTAAAACCTTTAAGGTGTCAATTTATACACAAAGTCAATTAATTTCAGGCTAGTTTCGAAAGGTATATATAATATATATATTTATATTATATACTAGGAGTTCTAGATCTTGTATGCCACAAAGGATGTGCTAATTCCTATATACCCCAACTGGGAAATAGGGCCACAAAGACTGGTCTGCACAAGCGGGGAGTAAATGGCTCATACAATATGCATGAGCACATTAAACGAGCAACACACAATAAGCAGCCCCAAGGATACGGGGGAGTGTGTATTTACGAGGCTTACTGAGGGGTAGCTGCATTTCGCAGCCACAAAGAGAGCTCTAGTTAAACAACATGCTAATTGGCAAGGCTTTGTTTATATAGTATTAAATTTTAACAGCTTAACATTGGGATGGAAGTCGATGGCTTATAGAATTAATAGTTTATATAAAATATGCTGCGGATATAAAGCGGATACAAGAACTCTTAAGGTTTACATAGAATAATCATATATGTATAAATCTAAATATAAAGACTGTTTCCTATATCAAGGCATATTTATACCTTTACAGGGTATTATAATTTTCGTCAGAACCTCTCAACACAGTGAAGGAGTCATTTCCGACCCTATAAAGCATATATATTCTTGATCAGTATCAAAAGCCAAGTCGATTGAGCCACGTCCGGTTAAAAAATAAAATTTCGAAATTTTTCGAAATTTATAAGGGGTTACATCGTTAAAATTGACAAAATTTGGCAAAATATTAGTTTTGTTAAATTTTTATATTTAGTATACAGATTTGTTAGCCCCATAAAACCAAGCATAGAAACGCTTTTCGAATTAAAATATATGCATTTTTAGCTTAGTTACGATACTTGAAAATCTTTGATTTTTCTAAAAATTAGTATAGCCAACGTTTGCCAAGAGACATATGTATATATTTATTTTAATTTGAAATCTAAATCGAAACCTATAACAAATAAAACATTGGAATAAATGTAACTGAGGTTTTCAAAAATTTGAAAGGAGGTAACATTCCAAATATTAAGGCCCAAAATTCTGGTATTCTAATAAAGCTTAGTTTTAATCGATTGTACATTCGAACCCATGATCCTATGACTAACTGCAGGGGTATTCGAACTTCGGCTTATCGAAATTAGCTTAATTTCTTGTATTATGTAATTTTCGTAATATTTTTTATTAACATTGTTCTAAGATAAATTTCTTATTGATTAATAATATTAATACCTATCTATTAATATTTGGTGGCTTAGTGTATGCTTTCACTTAGCTCACCCATGTAACTACTTTGCTGTCATGTGGCAATTATAATTCTGATTTATGTACTAAAACAGATTCATACGTGTACACACATTTGGCATGCAAATGACAATTTATTTGGAACCGAGGTTCATAAATATATCCCCAATTTATGAAGGCATTGATGCGTTGAGGGCTCGATGGCGTGCAGCTAATTGTTTTCTACTTTATTACGGCCGAGTAAAAGTATTTGAATATGAAATAATTTGAGCTGACGCATTTGGATAGTCTTTCTATTCATAAGCGATTACCGACGATCATAATGATGATGGCAAATGGCGGCTAAATGGACAAAGTTTCCAACATTTCCCAGCGGAGCAGGGCTGCGCAGAGCGGTGGGAAAGCGGGAGGGACGGCGCTTAAGAAGCGTTAATTGCCGCTTAGCAGGCGGCGGCATTTTTAGAGCCAAGGCAACGGCAGTCCTCAGCCAGTCCTACCGGCTTATCAGCCATTTTGGGCCTATTCCAGATCGTAAAAATTAATGATGTAAAACGCAATTTTGTTAACGGCAACGGCTGCCTCTCGGCCACGGCTCGTTTGCGGTTAAGTGAAATGGCAATGGCACATTATGCCATGATTACGAGTCAGCATAACTCGTAAATATCCAGGGTATGTGTAATGTGCTCACATAATTGCCTTAATGCACACGGCGCTGCATTGGCCCGTAATTTGAATAATTAGCCCTGTCCAACATGGCGTATGTGCTATGCGCCCATTAGGCAACGAATAAAGATTGCATAAAAGTAGTTTCTTTGGCAATTCCCAATAAATAGTAACTCGTTTGCGACTAGGAATAATGTGTCGCATATTTATTACTATTACTAACTGGGGGAGTCTTGAGTGGATATTTTCTATATATTTTTGTATCATTTAATTTGGTTTCTATTTCCTTCTCAGGGGTGGAAAGTTCTTTCCTAATTTGTATACACAAAAAAATCGTCATCCATTATTAATAACGAATTGCGCGGCCAAATGAATGAACTCTTGTTCCCTGTCACTGTCTGACAATGTGTTTAGCAAAAAAATAACAATATAAAACAGAAGGAAAGGAAAAGAAGCAATCAACAAACGCAGATACAGAAGAACGCAGAACGCAGAGCGCAGAGATACAGATACATATACAGATACAGATCCAGAAGGAAAGAAAAATCGCTGGCGATTTGCTGCATACTTCCGGGCGTTGGGTCCCGAAGGCACTGTTTTGGGGTCCGGAAACAAATGGAAAAGTCTGACTTTTGTCTGACTCTCTTTTCACCTCTCCTCCGGGCACATAATTCAATTAGTTTCTCAGCCATAAATCAAGCTGCCGCTAAACCCTTTTTAATTACACGCCCATTCATCATCTCAGGACCCACATCTTTTCTTGGCCAATCTTCGCAGAGCACGAGGACTGCACCTCGCACTTCATATTAATTGCCTGGCATATGCAAAACTTTTCCGGCTGCCGAAAGCTGACTAATTAAAAATTCACACACACGCACGCCAGGAGAAAAACTTGGACCGCAGAGCAAAAATCAATTTGACTGAAAGCAAAGTTTTTGCGGCAAGAGCCGAAAAATCAAATGAAATTAATTACAATGGCGAGGGCCATTTGTAAATTAACTTGTAAGCTGCCCGGGTCCGTCGGCACGTGTCCGGAGAGTTTTCTTGAGAAGTTGCTGGCCACTCCCAGGCCCAGTCCCTTGGGGTCTCGAGCAAAAAGCTCCTTGAGCACTCAATTAATGGCCTGGCTAAATTGTTATGTCTTGAAAGATAATTACCACAGGACCTTTTTGGGGCTGCTAGCAGTTTGCGTGTAGTGTGTGAAATGATTTTAATTACGAGGACATGGCCGTGGAGGCCTTAAACAGCAGCTGCATCAGTTGGCGACAGTTCGAGCCTGGGCGGGGGTAACTTGGGAAATTTATGGGACGAGCTTTAATAAGCGTTTTAGGCTAATGCCCGGCCATTACTTATCACGGATGGCAACAAAAACTTTCCACATCAACGCGATGGCGCCAAGAGACCAACATTTAACATTTGTAAAGCGTTTGTTACATTTCCCAGCCAGCTCCGTGACTGAAGATAAATTACAATCGTGCCTCCCGGTCCCAAAGAGCGAATTAAGCCGGCACACACTTGGACCCACTCCGAGGCCACTTTCGTTTGCCTGGCCGTTTTGGAGTTTTTAATCAATTTTCGTTGAATTTTTCATGCGGTAGCTAGTAAAAATGTAGCCCGATAAAGCCGGCTTGATGGCGCAAAGGTGAAAAAGTAAAAGCAATGTGCTTGGCGTATAATAACTCACTTCCAGGCCAAAAACAGACAATTGAATTGTTAATTCAGCTGTTGTGAGAGGGAGCTGGGGTAGCGAAAACAATGAATTTGATATATATCTCACCTCTAGGCAATTTCAATTCATAAATACAATTGTGATTGCAAAATTTAAAGCTTAATTTAAGACTGTATAAGTATTTAAGAATTTATATAGAATTTTGTTCATTGAGTTCAACTATTTTAATGACTAGAAAAAAGAGTTACATTGCCATTCTTTGTTCCCACTGAGTATCTGCAATTCTAAGTTTATTTATATATAGTTAAAGCGCATTTCCCTTTTATACAAGCCTACAAATCGTTCCTCATTGTTCTATATATAGCATATCCTTTACTGGGACAGCCGTAGATACACCCACATTAGTTATTCCAATTTGTGGGCCCAAAACTTTGAACTAAATACCCCAGCTAATGCATTTTTAATAGGCGCACCCGGCTAGTTATGAAACTATAGTTTGAACGATGACATTGCTGATGAAAACCATAATGAAAGCATGTTAAACAATAATTAGGATATATGTGTCTCTGGCATGTGGCAGCCTTGCCTAGTTGCGGCTATAATTCGAGCAACTCTTTAGTCGGCAACATAAGAACTTCATTAGCTCATGAAATATTCAAGATGGCGCACAAACCAACCCCAAGTGCTGCGGGGGTGGATGGAGCCGGAACAGGAACTTATGGCAATGGTGGTGGTGGTGGTGGCCATGCCGGCTCCATGGCCACAATTAGAGCAAAATGCTGCGCAAACGCGGGGCAGGGATGACATGCAACTGCAGTGCGATTTGCGACTGAATAATTTATCAAATGGCAGGGCCACAGTCAGACGAAGGTTGCGGAGGAGGGATGGTGGGGCACAAACAAATCCCTTTTAAGCGCCAAACATTTAAAATGCAATTTCACGCAGCTCCAGCTCGGCACGAAATTAATTTTCCACAAAAACACACAATCGCACACAATCGATCGGCGTGTGTGTGCAGTCAGCATATTTGATTTGATTAGTTTTAAATGGTCTTAATAGCCCGCCCACATAATGACTTGATGAGCTTCTGTCTGCCTCAGCCCTGCTCGAAATGAGTTTCAGGCAAATTGGTTTTCCATAATGAATATGTTCATTAAGCGATACTATTTGCCAGATAAGCTTAAATGTCATCATCCACATCGATTAGGTGTTGTTATTCGCGCAGTTTATTAAAGAATTTTCCATAAAGTTATTAATTCTTTCGGAATTTAATAAACAATATAAGATAGAAGGTTCTGTCACCCGTATCGAGCTGATACCTCAAATTTCATTAAAGTAAACTTTAAGTTGTCATAGATGTGCATTAATTTGTATAATCACTTTCGAATGAATAAATATTGAGGGTATGGAGTACATTTTCTTTAGAAAAATTGTAATGGTTTTTTTGTTGCAAATATGTATATACATATATTTTCCCTATTAATTATACACTTGCGGGGCATTATGATTTTAGTTCAAAGCTTGTAAAGTTGTGAAGAAGCCATTTCCGGCTATATAAATCATATATATTTTTCATCAGCATCAACAGCCGAGTCGATCTAGCTATGTCTGACAAAAATTTAATTTTTTCAAAATTTTAAAAATTTGATAAGGGGTTACATCGTCAAAATTTTCAAAAAATGAGCAAAAAATATATTTCTTTAAAATGCTAACATTAAATATGCAGATTTGTTAACCCAGGGAAACCTAACATAGGAACACTTTCCGAATTTGAATTAAATCTTTTTTAGCTTAGTTATTAGTTTTTTAAACTTTGATTTTTCGAAAAATTGTCAAATAAAAATATCAATACATAAAAATATCAAATAATGAACTTTTTAAGCTGATCCGATCCTATTATTTAATTGGAAATTTCAAGGCTTCCCGAATGCAGATTCCTTTCTTGTTTTTTCAACTAAACCAAGCAAACTTACTAATAAAATCCCTTTCTCGATTTATTTTTTAGACGCCAGACAGCCGAGGAACGCGAGGCGGAGCGACAGGCGGCCAACCGGCTGATGCTGTCCTTGCAGGCGGAGGCCATCAGCAAGGGCTTTGCTCCCCCGGCGCCGCCCCTGAACTCGCAGGGGGGCGTGAATGGAGCGCCTCTGGCGGCACTGCATGGCCTGCAGCCCTGGGCAGAGGCGTCGCATGCGGCGGGCTGCTAATCGGACCGCCACGTGGAGCGAGAGCGAGCCATGGGCGGCTGTTGGTTTATTTGTGATACATCTCGCTTTGTACATAGTCCGAGGACACGGACAGTGGAGCCTCGGACAGAAGACTATTCGCACTGTACATAGGAGGACGAGGGGGCGGCAGAGGCAGACCCCACTGTAAATACCTAGCTTTACTCTGCAGAGACGCTTGCCCAACGGATGCCAGGAAGCCGATGTGGCGGTGGACCTGGATCGGCGCTTTAAGTTCGTGTAGAATTTTGTGTTTTGTAGTGCTGCATTTAGAATATTAGTTATTGTTCGACAGTTAAATCGAAGGCAGAACGCATCTCAAAGTGTCGCAGTGAGCTTCGAAGCCGCGCCTAGTAATAACATATTTAATACGCAAAATTATATATGGATTGTAATGTATTGTAATTGTAATATGTATCTGTCTCTAGACTTAAGTCAAATGGCATTACCTAGTATTATAAATTATAAACCCTAATTACATGTATGATCATTGGAAAGTAAACAAAGCAAGAGCAATGGAAATAAACACATTACGAAATCAAAGAATACAAAACTAAAGTGTCTGTTTAATTATTATTAACAAATACTACAGTAAGTTCCATAGGGTTATGCATCATATTATGCCTGATACTTTAATTAGTAATTAAATATGTTACAAGGTTTACTATTTCCCTAACTAAAAGTTAGCCTTTTAAGTAGAGGAAAACTCCCCCAAAACAAGGAAAATCTGACGCAAGGGGAGTTTTCTTTGTCTTTTCGGTTGAGATCCTTGGTTAAATGGAAATGTTCCAACCCTTAAATAGTTGAAACCATCCATTGAAGATGATTTATAGACGGTTATTGACAGGCGCAGGGTGGTTGGATCTATAGACCACTTCTAATAGAAACCTGCGCCGGACCTGGGCCGGATACCTTTCGACGTGCTAATTATGGGGCTAGCCAAAAACAATAATAAAAAAATATCGAAAAAAATCAGCCATATGCTCGACCCATGAAAAACTAACAACAATTAGTAAGCGAATATCCCGAAGCCGTTCATTATAAATATATTACGTGTTTTTGCGTTGAAAGCAAAACAAACAGACGCCGCCGAACAGGTAGCCCAATGTTTGGCCGGGCCGCCTCCAAAGTGTTGCCGCTGTCACATTAGCACTGCGCTGAGGTCGGTCCCGTCGTGGCTCGGACCTTCCTTTGACTCCTACAAGTTGGCCGGTGGTCGTTCCCGACTCTGGACTCTGTGTGCGGAAGTAAACGATTTTCGGGCAAAAGAGTTGAAAGACGGCGCCCCAACAAAGTTGCAGACGCCGGCGATCAAAGGCTGTTTATTTGAACTTCAGCAGAGACACCTTTTTAATTTGCAGTTTTGCCGCTGCTGGGCTTGCGGATGTGGATACACCGGGACAAAAGGGGTTTATATATTGCATTCCTAATGCAGGTTAATAGCAGATTAAACTAAACTAAATACAAAAACCACAATTTATACAGAAAATCATATACATCGTTGGGAATACATAATATTCTAAAACTTTCGATGGACTTTATGGTATATCTTTCTTAGAAAAATTTAGCTTGAAGTATAAAATTATATACATTGTTGCTTTTCTTTCGATGAGATCTAATTTAATTTCATTTTCTTCGAGTGTCTGGTCTCAATCTAAAACCGAAACTGGGCTACTTGGAAATCCGTATAAATTGCGTTTAATTGGACAATCTGGGCTTTATTTCTTTGTGGCCAGCGGCCAACGAACGAATCAAAATCCGTATGTAATGAGGATGATTGTCCCCATCCCCAACCCAACCGCCTCAGCCTCCGATTGAGTCCTTGGCCCCATCGATTGTGCGGCATTGCATGTGGGTTAGCCTCTAATTGGCTGCCATGGGTGCTGGCCGGGGGCTCCAGGTTGCGAGTTCCAGTCTCCAAGTTGCAGGTTTGATTGATTATTGAGCAAACTTGCGGACAGATATCGGACGGAGGCCGAACAACAATCTATTTGTGTCCACTTAGTGTAATACAACATGAAACGACTTCGGGCCTCCGGCGGAAATGGGGTCGAGTCCTGGATTCCTGGATGAACTGGACGACAATGGCCGGCCGAAGTGCAGCCAAAGTTTTCGGCCGAAAATCCCTTGAAAAAGAAAAACCAAATTGGAAGTGACCGGGGGCGGGCCGGGCGTGTGTCAGTCAAAAAGTGGATGCGAGTATGAAAAATACAAACGAACAGTCCGAACAGAATGCGGTTGGTCAACAAGACAGGCGCCAGCTACAGATACAGATACAGATACAGATCGTACGGATGCCCGACCAGGAGTCCGTGTGAAGGCCTTATGCTACGGCTGCACATGTACATGTCAATTTGGATTATGGCAAGATTGAAAAGGATTTAAGGCCGCCGATGGAAGGACACAGATGACCATTACGGATCTGAGGCAGAACCACAAAGCTAAGCACATTTTTCAAATTAGTTTTTCATCATTTCCGCAATTGCTCCGGCAGCAATTTTCGAGTTAAGGCCACAAAAGAGTTGACAACAAGTTGGACAGTTCGCTGTCTGCCAGTCAGTCAGTCAGTCAGGCATTCAGGCATTCAGTCAACTATTCAGCTAGTTTTCGGATGCACTGTGCGCACAGTGACAGCGAATAATTAGTGGCCATCGCGGGGACATTTAAATTAAATATGAGTCGCTATCGCCAACTACAGGTACACACACAACCGAGTGTGTGTGCCGCGGGGGCTCTCTAATTATGGCCATTCCCTGACAAAACTGTCGGCCTGCACACGGCAGTCGTAAAAACGTCATAAAGAAAGCAATTTCAACTAACGTACGAGCTTGTTTGCCGCAATATGAGAGCGGTTGTAAAAAAGAAACAAACAGGGCGGCCATTGTTCTGCTGTTGGCCAACAAAGGCAGCCAACTGTCATTAGCCCTCTGCCCCTCGCTCCCTCTCCTTAGAACCGACTATTAAAAACGCTGCACTAAATGAGTTTAAAAATGGAGTAAATGGAGTGCGCTAATCACTTGGCCTTACCCCTGAACCCCCGTTTTCAGAACATGGAACAACTGCGGTCATAACAATGGCAATGAAACACGCATCTGCCAACAGGGATGTATCACTTTTCCCAAATTAAAAAGACCATACAGGTTCTTAGCAAAAAGCAGAAAAGCAGTCATGGAGTCAATGTTAATATTAATATAATAATTCTAGTGAAATTATATATTTTAATAAATGGAAATATTGTCATATTTGCTAACAAAAACAAAACGCTTTTGATATTCAAGTGGAAATTTAGAAATAGTCAGCTATAAAAATACTGATATTAATATCATGATGAAATTTAAATAACTACTTTTCTGGTACAGTTTTCTTGTAAACAATCTCATCCGGCATAACGTCTTGATTTATGTGGATTTAGCCGATTAAGCCTAGAGACAACATAATGCAAGTACAATAGAAAATTAATACATTGTTTCTTAATAAATATTTTACTTGGAAAAATTGTGGTCAAATTATGTTTTATTCATAATACATTTTATCTACTTTGTTTTATTTTGTTATTATTATTATTTTTTTTATTAATGAATAGTGATTGTGATACATGATAATGCGAGTACTTAAGCCCTTATTGAGCAAATAATTCTCCCTGAATAAACATAATTGGGCTCATTATGATGTACCGTGGTTAATCTTTTACTTTAAAATTTTGAAATTATATTTATTTATAATTATATACTTTTGTATCTATTAATCTTACCGTAGTTGTGTAAAGCGCTATAATAGGTGACATGAAAGGCAGCAGCACTTTATAATGGCTGCCTCCCGTTCATTTGCTGCTGAAAACTAATGATTAAACTTGTCATTAGCTTGTCTAGTTCAAAGGGCGTTGTCTGCAACAACTTTTTGTCATGGTGGGGTCACATATATCGATTTAGATAGTATCATAATTGGTTAGAAATCCTTTAAAGTAAAGGTGGAACTCCATTAAAATACATCCGACACCGTAATCAGAAATTACTTTAGGTCTAAATCTTACAAACAATATGCTAAAGCCAAGTTCTGTTAGCTGTCATTTCAGATTGTAGCCCAACCCTTATCAACCACCGAATTAGCGCGTTGTGACATTGGCCAAAGGGGGAAAAGTTAAAAAGAACTTACACAGTTTTTAAATCAAGTCATTTTTATAACAGACAATAAGCGTAATTTTGGGGAATGAGAGAAATATTTTAATTCAGCTAATTGCAAAAAGTCTTCGAAGTATATTATGTAAGAAAAGGATATTTGTTGATGTTATAGTCCCCAAACCTTACCATTCTCGTACTACACAGTAACGAAGGTGTACATTATTTTCAACCCATCAAACAGACAAATCCATGGCGTTGACAATAACAGATCATCCGTACTTCAAGCGACTGATGACTTTTCAATAAATAGTCAACGTTCGAGGAGTGGTAAGTCATGTTACCGCTTTTCCCATGCAATTCTACATGAAAGTTTAATCGAGTTTCTTTTCAATTGAGTGCAAAATCACATCAACAGCAAATAAAAATTGTGTAAAGTGCCACACCGAGCTCTCAACTCGGTGGTCAGCGTTCGGGGTGGTTCTGATCCTTTTTTTATTACAACTCTCCTGCCCAACCCACAAGTGTCAACAGGATATTTGGACCTGGCTACCTTGCCACGGGCGGCTCTGGTAAAATTATTTTGGTATTTATTGGCGAACACACAAATTTATAACCGACCAATGAAGCGCCATAAAAAAAGAGAAACCCCTCTGACTTTGACGTGCTGCCAGGGTTCGACTCTGGTCGAAAACATTTCAATTTTATGGCCACGCTCCGTCCGAAAAAGGCTAATAAAATATTGAAAAGTCTGGAAAATTTATGTTGAATTCCATTAGAGTTATGGCGTGAAAATTGCCCAGCTTGTCGTTTATTGTGCGCCGGAAATCAATGGCGAGCATTAATTACTGGATCTCTGGAAGTGCTCTTGGTAGGCAGAGCAATTAAGCTAGGTCAAAAATATACCAAAGCCAGGTCTCTAGTGTCCTTTTAAGGCGGCTCCTCCTGCTCCTTGTAAGTATTCAAATTGCTCAAGCTTGCCACTTACATAACTCGACTCTCATTTCATTTGCTGACCAACTTAGAAACTGGCTTCGTTTCGAGCCCAGTTCCCAGTTGTCCATTTCACGGGCATAGCATTTGCATTTTATATTGGCTAAGGATACACTGGCATTAAAAAAGAAACTCCTTCAGAGGAAATCCATACATAAGGGGTCTTCTATATTACTTTTCTTATCAGAAACTTAATTTAAAATATTCGCATAATAATTTTAAAGCGATTTTCCGTCGGAATAAAAGTAGTTTCAATTATTTTTCCCCTTGCTGATTTCTTTCTCTGTGCAGGAAGTATCTTGTTCTTTTTATCATTTTGGGCTCAGGACTCTTGGCAATTGAATCATTCTATTCGGTCTTTCACTCGGACTCTGGACTTCTGTAAGTGGTCTTCGGGGTAAGTTTTGATTTCTGCGTAATTTTTCTTCCGCCTGTCCAGAGCCAGTCAAAACTCAGAGCTACCACATAAATAATGCAAAGGAAACTGGACGGCATTGCAGCAATCACCTCAACAGGCTGGCTGTTCAAATGTTCACGCATTTTTGAGGGAAATCCGCTGCTGGCAAATTGAAATAAAAAGAACCTCATTTGGATGGGCCTGTGCCAGGAAAATTTCCCCCAAATGCATATTAAAATATCTAAACCTCAGGCCGAGTGCCCTGAATATCCACTGATTTCTCTGGCCAAACAAATGTCTGGCCGTAAAAGTAAACGACAAACGAATGGGGCGGCAATAAAAAGAGCTGAGCCGACCGACAAATGTACATATAAAAGGGCATCGTACGACATCTCGCAGGGCGGACGTGAAAATGGGCGTTGTGCGGCGGCCGGTCGCAGGATATCAGGCAGGTTCACGCCGTTGACTAATGCTGAACGCGCACAACTTGTCCTTGTTGTTGATGTTGTTTATGAGCCTGCCAGCCTCCCCCTCCGCCTATTCAAATCCCTGCGGCCCCGAGAGATCCCTCCCCCCGATACCCGGCAAATGACGCGCGTGCCTTCGAGTCACGCGTTTGGCAACATTTCAAATTGATGAAGTCGTGTTCTGAAGGACTCCCGGGGAGGGGCACTCAACCACCAGCAGCACCACCCCACGGCTGGTGTCAATTGTATAATTGCCGAATGTTGTTTTCAAATATTTAATTGAAAGGGTGTTTTGTCGCTGTTGTTGCGATTGCTCTAGCTCGGCGACTCTCGGCCCCGTGGTTACACGCGTATCCTGTTACAAATCCTGTGTCGAATGTTGTTTTGCCTGCTGTTTAATATAATTGTTATCCGCTTGTATCGGCGTTGAGAGTTTGGGGGTTGGGCGGTGGTAAGGTGGCTTCTGTTCCCTTCCAGCTGGTGGCAAGTGCCGATACTTTCTCAGGAGATAACACTTGATCCCAGGAGTGATACGAATCGGCAGATGCTACTCACATAAAAGAGATATGAATGCAGTGGGAAAGCCCTGGTAAAGCACTTACCACGGGTTGCTACCGATCGTAAGTTAATGAAATAAATAACTTAAATTAAAGTTTAATTATTTTACGAACAACTATCTCCAGACAAAAGCTATAATTAGTTTAAGCAAAGTGTCTACGTTTACTGCAAAAATCAATAAGTTATTGATATTGCAATTTTATCGACACAGTAAACTCCCCGGGCTGCCCAAAACCGTCTCTCAACGTGTCCTCGGTCATTCTCTTAATCGCATCGAACTCACAAGTAAATGGGAAATGCGTTGAAGGCAGCTTTCAATACAGTTTACGCAGCTCCTGGGAGGTAGGGACAGGTAGGATGCCGATGACACCTACACTCGATGGCACTCATCGAGCTGGAAGACAGGCCAGAACTGCAAACTGGCAGGCAAGAGTGGCCTGGGAAAAGTCGGAATCGGCGGTCGAACGCAATTCCAATTGCATTTTAATGCAATTACAAGGACGTCAGTCAGAGCGCAGCCACGCCGTAAGGCAGCCCTCAGTTCGCCACCACCCCCGAAGGCCCACTTGACATTGACAATAAACAGTGCCTGGCTGCAGGATCTGACTGCCGCTTTGTTGAAATATGTCCTGCGTCCTTAATTTCACTTTTATTTTTGCCAGGGATCAGGGACCAGGAACCATAGAGCAGGGGGCCGGATGCAGAGCGTAGCAGTCATTGTTGCTGTCGCAGATTAAAAGATATAAATTCATATTCCCCAAGCACCCGGCAGCAGGAACTGGGAGCGCGTGTCCTGCTCCTGGTCCTGGCGCGGTTCCACGCCCCTGCCTCTCCATCCCCGAGGATCGATTAGCTTGTTTGCAATTCAATTTGAAGCACAGCACTTGCCGTAGTTCCTGCGTGACTGTGTCATATATCTTTTTTATGAATGGATTGCGTGAATGATGAGCTGGCTTAGCTTTATGGCAGGGCGTTTGATTTGCTGGCCTTTTGACGTTCTGGCCGCTCCGACTGACTGTCCGTCCCATTTCGTGCCAGACAGCCGTGTTCCGGAGTCGTGTCGATGCGGGGCGGCAGGTGCAGGACATCAGCCAACTTACAACTATCCGCCGGGCCACTTACAGTAATTAACTGCGAGATGCTGAGCGCCGCTCGTCAGCATCTCGGCCGTGGTTGCGTCCGCGTGTCGTCCCTTCATCCCTGTCGGAACAAGAGGAGTTCAAACAGAACGTGAGTCCTTATAAAAACGTGTCTACATCGTTTTTACATCAAGCCGCACAACATTTGTCATAAATGCGCAACGCACTTCGCCTCCTCCCTCCCTCCATCTAATTTATTAGATGCGGATCTGCATATCTTTCAAATTGATTTGTATATTTTTAACGCTTTTAACTTTATTAAATGACCCAGAGTGTTTTCCCCAAAATTTCCCGGAAATGCGATGCCGGTGAAAAATGATTTTTGCATCACATCGTGTAATGGTCTCAAGGACCTGCAATCGATTTTTCATACTCACCAAAGTGGTGGCTTCAACCCGTTTAACGACTTCCCTTATAGCCTCCATCCACACTCAGGCTATACTAAAGAGCATTGATTGATGATAATGATTGAAATTCATAAATAAACGATAACGTCGTTATTATAGGCGCTGGATTTTCCTTTTTTGGAGGTATTGTGTTGGGATATTAGGTTCAAATATTAGCGAACTAAGCTTATTGAAATTAAAACAAGCTTCTTTATGTCATTTTTAATAAATCGATTTGAATCTTGTTTGAGTTGTTGGGTCGTTTATTAAAAATTAAGATTGTCCAGCGGAAGTTGTAATTGCAACGAATCAGAAAGTCGTGTTTTTAAAGATTACCGTTATTCCTCTTAAGTGTCCAGAAAATTTGGATAAAATATGTATGACTTTTGGTAATCATTGCCATTTTGGCCTTCGTATACCAACTAGAAAACCTAAAATAGCCTTATTCTAAGTATATCAAAACGATATTCTTATATGATAAGTCTTTGGGGTAATTCAAAGTTTTCAAATATCATAACTAAGCTAAAAATGCTCAAATTTAAATTCGGAAAGCTTTTCTTTGCTAATTATTATAGGGCTAACAAATCTGCATACCAAATTTTAGAATTTGACAAACTAAATTTTTTGTAAAATTTGACAATTTTAATGTTATACAAATTTGAAAATTTGAAAAAATTTCGAAATTTTATTTTTTAACCGAACATGGCTATATCGACTCAGTTTTTAATGCTGATCAAGAATATATATGGTTTATAGGGTCGGAAATGACTCCTTCAGTGAGTTGCAAGCTTCTGACTAAAAATATAATTCCCTCAAAGGGTACTAAATTAATAAAAAAAAATAAATAATTAATTAAACAATTATTTAATAAACAACTAAAAAATTAGTTAGAAGTGGCGACAGACACAATTCCTTAGCGTGCGGGAATTCGAATCACAGACCTAAACAATATAAATATACATATGTAACTGGTAACAGACTTCTGTACACAATTTTACATTATGAATCATACACAAATTTACGCGATTTCTACATATGTAAAGTAAAATTATGTTACATGTATATTTACATTTACATTGCTTCTACACGTATATACATATGTATACAATATGTATCTTTACGTTTTATTAGTTGCGCCTGAGTTAGTCATTTTTTCTACCTCCACCGATTACTTACATAAATTTCAGTTTATCGATATGTGACTGAATCCAGTCCTGATTTCAACACAACAGTCAATCAGCAGCACTGACCAACAAAAGAAAAGCTGTTTTTAACGAGAAAAAATCGAAATTGGCAGCACTGATCAGCTGTTTGTGCCTCAAGAAAAAAACTCAAATTAATATTTTTACCAAAACAAGTGTAATGTCGCAAAGAAAATAAGTAGAAATTAGGGCAAGCATGGAGGTATTTCAGACAGATTCACATTACATCTTTGTGAAGCGGGACAAGAGTTTGTGGTGGCATCGCAAGACATCAGAGTTCACAATAAAAGCAGGTAAGGAACGTCAATTGCAAAACAATGTAATTAAGTAAATCATATTGAGTGAACAGTTTTGTTTAAATAATATCTAGACTCAATAATTGTATTGTTTCATTTATTGGAATAATTCATCTGTAAAATTTCGATGAAAAGTAGCCATTTATGGCACTTTCTGTGGGCGTGCTTTGTGTTTGTTTGATGTGTGCATTTCAAGGATTGAATATTGAATGAATGAATAATACATGATGATTAATCCCGCAAACAAGTTTCCTGTAAGCTCAGCAGTTTCATCATTTATTCAGTTCCTCGTGAGCAAGGTCACAGTTTCTAACGACTTATCTTGCGACAATTACGCATTAGGTTTATATTTGTATCTACAGTTTTTGAATTTTATCATAGTGTTTTTTTGTACTTTCAATAATATGGATACTGTTTTGTACATATTTAAATTGATGTAAGCTATATAGTATATAGAATCCAATCATCTTTCAATGCTTTAAGGCTCTACAGTCTTCCCCCTATATTGTAGTTTATCAAATTACGAATTAGGTTCTTCCCCCTCCTCAAAATGATTAAAAGCGAGGTGTTTGTGCTTGAAATGAAATTGTCCCGAGTTTATACTATTCCCCATTTAATTAATAACCTGCGGGGCCTATAAATACCGTCAGTAAATTAAACTACAAGCAATCAACAAGGACTCCCAACCGCTAATTGCTTGTTTACTGGGACAGCAATTAAATTATGATCAATTTCCCAGACACGCAACGCGTCGCATTTAAATGAAATCGGACATTTACACCACCTATAGTTCCACAGAGACAGATGGATGGTCACTTTCTTTAATTCCGTGAGTCATCAGCGGTGTGACCCCTGACCCCAGTGCGCAGACCATAAATCTTTGTCCAAGGTCACCGCAGCTGCTCCCGCCCATCAATTGTTGTATTTTGTCCGCACAATGAAAAGCTTTTGTTCCAAGTTGACTAAATTTTTAAGGGGCTAACACATTATTATCGATTTTACAGCCAACGGAAGCAAGTTATATATTCTTTACTCTGACTGAGGTGTTATCTTGCAAGATAAACCTGGCAGTCTCATGAGAAAAGGGCCAAAGTCTCTCAGCTGCACAATTTAAAGAGTTTAAATCGTGCCGCCGCCCAGCTCTCGTGTGCATCTAAAAGGATTCCCAAGGATGCACGTACAGTAGGTGGCACGTAAAGTGCCATTTCACATTTCTAGTTTTAAATGGCAGTGGAGACGGGTGGCGTTGGGTGGCGCTCTGTGGTTGGTAATGAGCACACGCAATGCTCTCCAGCTGCGAACATGTAACCTGAAATTACAGACCTAGGCAGTAAAAGGCAACCGTAGTTAGTCAGCGGTCAATGTTTACTCCACTTATTTGCCTGCCAGATATTATCTAATTCAGGGGGCGTAATGGTAATCAAATATAAATAAGCATAGCAATAACCAAAAGGGATTAATTAAAAAGTACAGAGTAGTATCCTGTGTCCAATAAATACAAATAAATTTTAAAATTACATGATTAATATACCATCTGCACTATTTTCCAGGATGGGACCTCAGCTCCGTGGATGACATCGAATGCATTGGGGTAACGCATGGAATTGTGGGCGTAATCGCACTACCCAACGTCTATGAGCCCCATTTGGTAGTGGTGAAAGAGGCCACGGCAGTTGGTGTCCTCTATCCACCCCACTTGGTGTACAAGATCAAGTCCATATGTATACTCAGTGCCGAGGAGCCGGACACCGAATTGTCCAACTGCACCAAGCACACCAAGTAAGCCTAATCGATAACCAAATTGAAGTCTTTTTACTAATTAATGAACCATTCCTAAACCAGAAGCAACCAGTCAACGCCCACTCATAGCGCCTCCATCGCGAACAACAACAATGCAAGCGCTTCATCAGGCAGCGGCGGTGGATCGTCGAAAAGCACAAAACTATTTGAGGGCATGAACAAGACATGGGGCGCCGTCAAGAGTGCTGGGAACACCATCAAAAACACCACACAGCAGGCGGCAAATCTGGCCACCAAGCAAGTCAAGTCCTCGGTGGGCATCCGAGAGCCCAAGCACATCGAACGCCGCATCACGGAGGAGCTCCACAAGATATTCGACGATACGGACAGCTTCTACTTCAGCTTTGACTGCGATATCACCAACAATCTACAGCGCCATGTGGCCAAGTTGGAGGAGAATCAGCAACAGCAACCGGATGAAAGGTTTTTCTGGAACAAGCACATGATTCGGGACATTCTGCAGATGAATGTAAGTATCCCATTTGATGAGAAATTGAATAAGATATTTAACAACTATATTACAGGACAAGACATGGATATTGCCCATCATTCAGGGGTTTGTGCAAGTTGAGCCCTGTGTCATTGGCAACGAGTGCTTCACCTTGGCCTTGGTGTCGCGAAGATCACGTCATCGAGCTGGAACTCGGTATTATTGTTTAACTTTTCTTTATTTCACGGATAACAAGAATTTTCCTTAACCTCAGTTATAAGCGGCGCGGCGTGGACGAGAAAGGTAACTGCGCAAACTATGTGGAGACGGAGCAAATACTCTCCTTCCGCCACCACCAGTTGTCCTTCACCCAGGTGCGTGGCTCTGTTCCGATCTATTGGAGCCAACCGGGCTACAAGTATCGCCCGCCACCACGTCTCGATCGCGGAGTGGCCGAAACGCAGCAGGCTTTCGAGCTCCACTTTACCAAGGAACTTGACATCTACGGCCGGGTCTGCATCGTAAATCTAGTGGAGCAGAGCGGTAAGGAGAAGCTGATTGGCGATACCTATGCTGAACATATAATCAAGTACAACAACGAGCTGATAATATACGTAACTTTTGATTTTCACGACTACTGGTAAGGAGTAGGAAATATTTGCTCATGTGTTCCATCTAAAACACATTATAATTTCAGTCGTGGCATGCGCTTTGAAAACGTCTCAGCCCTAATCGATGCCGTGGGCCCTGAAGCTGGCGCCATGGGCTTTCACTGGCGGGATCAGCGTGGAATGATCTGCAACCAAAAGTCGGTGTTTCGGGTGAACTGCATGGACTGCCTAGATCGCACCAATGTCGTTCAAACGGCCATTGGCAAGGCCGTGCTGGAGAGTCAGCTCGTTAAGTTGGGCCTCTCGCCGCCCTACACTCCCATTCCGGAGCAGCTAAAGTCTCCCTTTATGGTTTTGTGGGCCAACAATGGGGACATTATCAGCAGACAGTATGCGGGCACCAACGCCTTGAAGGTAATACGCCAAAAAACATTTTTCTAGTAGGATTAATAATAAATTTTATATAATTCGCAGGGGGACTATACCAGAACTGGCGAACGAAAAATCAGTGGCATGATGAAGGACGGCATGAACTCGGCCAATCGGTTCGTCAAGATATTTATTTCTTATTTGTTTCATGACCATTACCATTATTCAATTTCAATTTAATCCCTTTTAATCCCATTTCTGTATGTCCCATAAATTGTAATAGCGACTTCTTGGCCATCAATCTCCTGCTCACTTGCCAACCCACCCAATTTGTTCAATTAATCAACTCGAAAAAACTCAAAAGCCCTCAGAAATCTCATCGTTTTCGGCTCACTTATTCGCATATTTTTCTACTAATAATGCATGGTTTCCTATCATATCTAAACCTTCTTATTAAAGCTGATCTAACAAAAAATCAGTACCATTTTTTAAATACTCTTTATTCCGGATGCACATGATCGTTGCCTAATTCAATTCCCTGCCGAACTTCTTCGTAGCTTTTTCATACAAAACTTTGCCGACTCGTTTCGCCAGTGCATCATCGATCTGATGCAGGGCCACTTGCTGACGGCAGATGAGCTGCAAGAGGACGAGGTCCTGAATACCATTCTCCAGATTCTTACACCCGATACACGGCCACCGATGGGTGGCTACTATAATCCCGGTGTATTCGGGCCAGAGCTGCAGCTGCTCGAGTCCATCGTCACGACCAGGTGCGCAGTGCAGAGGCCGAGACGATCCGCAGATGATGAAGTCGATCGAAACAAAGTCAGACAGTTACTGTTTTTATTTGCTCCGATTGTTGCATACCCTTTGATTCTTATTTTGCCAAAGGTACCCTCTTTTCATTCTTAAGTCTTATTTCCATCATTCACACATCTGCTTATTTGAGACGCAAATTCTTGGCTCACCATTAACGAACTCTCGCAACTTTCAGTTATTATTTGGCACGCTTCAAGGACTCTTATCGCCAAGCCACCATTGACCTTATGCTGGGCAACCAGGTCTCCTCCGAGTCCCTCAGTGCTCTGGGCGGTCAGACGGGAACGGATGAGAACGATGCCACGGAGAATGCCGAACATGCCAAGTTACTAGTGGAGGACTGCCGTCGTCTGCTACTGGGATCTGCTCAGTATCCGGTCGGAGCTTGGGGGCTCATAGATGCTGACCCAAGGTTAGTAGCCAATGATCTAAGATGTTCTGGATTTAAGATTTATTTTTTGCATTTCCTAGTTCCGGTGACGCCAACGAAACCGAAGTGGACTCTATACTGCTACTAACTGACGACTGCTACATTGTGGCCGAGTACGACTCGCATCTGGATAAGATTGTTCGCTTCGAAAAGGTGCAACTGCCCCAGGTGCGACTCATCGAGCTGGGCATGTATCAGCAGACGAAAATGTTCCAGGGTCCAGCTACGGCGCATCTCTGCTTGCGTCTCAACTACAGAGTCGAGGATCAGGAAGGATACTTCCATATGTTCCGCTCTGCCAACTTGCGCTTCTTCAACAACATGGCCTATGTTATCAAGACACAGGAGGAGCTGGCTGAGTCTCTGACATCTATTGTTGAAATGTTCCGCATTGCCCTGGATAATGCCGGAAATACTGACGTTCGGTACGTAACTGGCGGGGTGCTGCAGCGCAGGAAGAGCAAGGTGCCTATGCTGGATGTGCCCAAGGGCATGCCGCGCAACCTCTCAGAATCTCAGCTGGTTCAGTTTAGCTCCAAGGCCCTGTCGAATGTGGCGGGTCAGTTCTCGAAGTTGGGTCAGACCTTCAAGAAACCAAGCTCAAGCTCCACACAGCAGCAACAGCAGGCACATCCCAGCAACTTGACGGCCACCATTAATCCCCAAGTTATGCGTCAGACAGGTGGGAGCGATATCGGGATTGATGCTGGGCAGGAGGCGGAGAAGGCCGTCTTCACGTTGGGCCACAAGCAACGCAACTCGAATAGTGCCAGCAGCTCTGATACCGACGAGCACGACAACAGCTTGTACGAGCCCGAGGTGGACTCCGATGTGGAAATAGCAATGGACAACAAGTTACATTACAATGAGAACGCCTTCTTGCCATCGGTAGGCATTGTCATGGGCAGCCAAAAGGAAGAGCAGTCGCCCAGCTCCTCGGACGAAATACGGCAACTGGAGCAAAAGGACAGCATGTGCAAGACCGCCGAGGATGTGCTAACCATTTCCATTACCTCAGTAACAGATCATGTTAGTCTGCCGACAGGTCTGTTAGAAAATGCACCGACCCTGCGGCCGATCACCCCCAATCCTCAGATCTGCGTGCAGGCGCAGGAGGCCTACGAGGCGGAGGAAGAGGAGGGAGTAAAGTCCCTGTCCAGGTCGGTATTCTACAAGTGATCTTTGGTTGTAGATATATACAAGTATTATGTGATTTAAGCTTTGTTTTTTCAGTCTTATACGTTCTTAATTAGCCGATCTATTTGTTTGTAGAGTTTGTAAATGTGTTTTAACCCATTCAAGGTGAAAGAAAGTATTATTATGCTTCAGTTATCCCTTATGTGTGTTCTCAACTTTACGAAATACCTAAGAATAGCATGTATTAGTGTACAAAAATCAAGATATATCTGTGCCTGCTATACATACCACATACACTCGGTCTGTTTTGTGGCCCAATCAACGCTCAAAATAAATTCATTAAGTAGAAATCTCTGGCCGTGTTTTTGAATTATAATGCGTTTTCAGTGGCCTGGGCGCAGATCTCAGCTTACCTTTGGGTCTGCCCACCCAGCCGGAGGCTAATAAGCTGAAGCAGCTCACCAGTCCACTCTCCAAGCTGGCAAAGAACATTGGTTTAAACCTGGATCCGCGCAAGATAGCTACCAAGGTGAGTTTTTAAATTGAGAATTAATACATTTTTCTATACTAATATCTTCTTATACTTCTTTTCAGACCGGAGTCCTGTCTCCTACCAGTCTCTCCGGCGAGAATACACCGCCCGAGCGCGATCCCAGTTCCCGGGATCACCTGTTGGAATTGTGGGAGGCTGAGAAGTGCAAAACCAAGTTGATAGCCCTATAAGCAATACACTTATTTAATAATTTATGCAAGTGATATATTTATTTACTACCAAAAAGGGAACGAAGCTGAACAAACACTTCCATTATTGTCACATTAGGAAAAAGAATACCAAATTATATACAAAATCGCATCGTTTTAGTGGTTCTAATAATGTAGTGTAATGTAATGTATTTTGTGATTCTTATAGCACCGAGTTTTAGGGAGTTAAAGCATTATTGTGTGACTAGAGTGTAGTTGTATATTTATTGGAATTTTTGCTATATTCCAGTTGGCCCAAACCTTCGTGAGCGTTACATGTATAGCTTGAAATCGAAAAGCAAATAATTTTCGATTGCACTAAATGTAATCAAATGCGAGCCTTTGATGATATCCTTGTCAAGGCAAAACATAATTATCACAATCGTATTACAAACGGGCTGAAAAATAAGTTAAACTAGACATGACATATGATCACTAACACTTTTTTTTAGTCCGTTTGCCAACATTTAGTGAGTCTTTAGACAGTGCTCTTGGATAAATATAGTTTCTATATGAGTTTTGGGAAATAGTTGCGATACTTTTTTTTAACTATAATCTTTTGACCCACTGGGATAATTGCGGTAATAGCCAGCTTCAAAAAATATTGATATTCAGTAGAGTTAATTCCGGCACATTGCTTTTGAAAGAAATACGTAAATAGAGTGGGTGAACTGCGGGACCCACGACAAAACAAGACTTGGACACACGAAACATTGAGACACAGCAAAATGAAACCAATTTTGGACTAGAAACAAAACCAAATATAGTAACCAATAATTTTTGGCATAAACACAATGCTTGGGGAACTGAGAGGATTTCGGAAATGTCAACGAATATTAGAAGGAATCTATACACAAATATTTTAGCTTGGGGATTCGTTGTATGCCCTCCGTAGTGTGTTTGTAAATAGCGGAATATTTCATGAGTAAACCATACAATTAACTAGAACTATGTATGCGCCACCGATTATATCAAATATAATATATATATATGTGTTTAAATGCTTAAAATGTGATTTGTCTGAAATAACTACGAAGGACTGCATCCAATTATTTGTGAAGCATCCCATCAAAACTCAACATGTCAGTGTCAAGTGGTGTCCCGTTGCTAGATGTGGCCTGTTTACATAAGCGATAAACGAGGAAGCAAAAAATGGCAGACCAACCACCAACCCTGTGCCAAGTGGAAATCAAAAATCCATTAAAACACCACGGAAACGGACCCGGGACCCTGTAATGCTGTCAATCAGCTTACACATACACAAGTGTCTCTATATTGATATTGGACTTTATTTATGCGAACTTTGGACCAACCAACGGAACTCCTGAACTTTCGGCCAGCCAGCTGATAAGAGCCACACGACGATGGTCCTGCTCCTGCTCCTGCTCCTGATCCTGGTCCTCGTCCTCGTCCAGGCGTCCAATATCATGCTAATGTGTACGCACAGTTGCATCAATTGTTTTTCAATCAAAGTGCCATCAATCTTATTGGCTGTTTGTTTAATTAACGTACGCATTGTCTACCTATGGGAACGGAGAGAGGTCGAGGCGGGGCAGGACCTAGTGTGGGAGTGGGAGTGGGAAGCGGTGGGTGGGTGGATGCGTAAGGATATTTCATGCCAATCCATTTGACCTCCGAGTCACGCCTGATTGCCACGCACCAAGGATGCACTGCCTCCCTCTCGATATCCCTGGCATTTTTCTTTCGCATTTCACTTCTTAACTTTGTCCATGTCTTCTGCGTCCATTAAGTGTGTCTGTGCTAAGACTTGGAAATTGTCTTTTGAATGTTTCAATTACACGCCTTCTTAAGCACAGCTTCCCTTTCAAATTGAACCAACGCCACCAGACTCCCTTCGTCCTTCGTCCTTCGCCCTGAGTCCTGAGTCCTGAGTCCCCTCGTCCCTTCGTCCGGCTTCCATGGTCGGATGGGCGGACATCATACGGACGGAGACTGATCTGGGTTGGCTTTCCCTTTGCCATCCTCCGGTATTCGTTTCGGTTTGCTTCGGTTTTTATGCGCCAATAAAGTGAAATGCAGAGATAGTCGGAGGATTTACTGCCTTTGGAGTAGGCTACATGCTATATGTATATGGTGTGCATGTGTGGGGCCCTTATAGCTCCCATCCCCCGGCCAATTTCGTTAAACACTTTTGCCTTAAACCATTAATTTCCTATATGTTCGACTTGTACGTGCTGCCAGTTACTCCCTGCAGCCATCCCGAAGCCCCATGGAAAGTTAATTTTATTGCTAAAAGCGGGTTAAGTGCTCGGTGCACAGCTGAGTGCCTCTATTCTGTGGCCCGGAGGCTGTTGGGTGCTCCCCGATAGAAATCAAATTTGCTTTATGGTATGTATGCTAATTTGGTGTCTGGCTGGTGTCCGCCCTGTGCTATTCCGGGCCAGACTCTGGTCGATAGCTTGGATCCGCGCTGCACTTGATGGGCTTTTAATTTCGGGTTGAGCCCGATGGTAAGAGAGGAACCTTTTATATTATTCACTTGGAAGTTACTGCGCACTAAAACGAAAGATAGAGATTTTTAATATAATTCCATAGTCCATATCTTATGATTTAAAAAATAATGAATACCTGGAGACTTCGTAGAAATCAATAAAACTTACATAACACCTTGAAAATGTATTTTGGATTAATAGGATGTACTTTAGTAACTACCATTTTGGTAAGCTTGAGTCAAATTCTGGGTACCCCATATAGTTAATTCCGCCTCACAAATCAATACGATCTGATCATGATCTTGGACACTTTCCATCGAATAAGGATTTTATCCTGAAAGAGTACAGTCTCCGGGAGACGCCCGGCACCTGGCACCAATGCTCTACCCAATTTTGAAGCCAATCGGATTTTCTGCACCTTTAGCCCTATATTATATAAATAAATATTCTAAAATAGAGAGTATTGCAGGAGAAAAATTAGAAGCTACAATTACTTTATAAACTTTTATAAGCAAATTGTAGATTTAATGAACGCTTCCGAGTTGCAACTGTACATATTTTACTAAAACAAAGCACTACGATTTGTACGTCAAATATCGAAGCATTTGAATTACAGAAAAATAAAAGTTCAGTAAACATCGGTATTCTGAACGAAACAGAGCTGTGTATTCTTGGTTTAAAAACAGAAAAAAGTACGAATTTAAAAATAAAACATAGCAATGATGATTTTTTATATTACATTATTTCACAGCTACTGCCCAGTACTTAGTAACTGCGTGGCCATGTCGTCTCCAAATTCATTGAAGATGAGGAAGAGCCCTTGCAAGGAGGTGTGCCTTCCACCGTTGAATGGAATCGTCCAGGCGCCGATAATTCCGCCATCGAATCGTCCGGGCCGCAGGACCAACGTCCTAGATGAAATTAAGATCGTGGTGAACGCCCTAATGAGGAACCGCTGCTCGTACCACTTTCGGAAGCCCTTGGGGACCAATCCCTTGGATGTGCCCAACTATCACATGTTGATCAAGCAGCCGATGGACCTGAGTACGATCCTGCGGCGTCTGAACAACAACTACTACTGGCAGGGCAAGGAGGCTGTCGAGGATGTAAAGCTCATTTTCGAGAACTGCAGGCAGTTCAATCAAGAGGGATCCCAGATCTACAACGCAGGTGAGGAGCTGAAGAGCGTGTTCTACAGATATGTGTCTTCTTTGGATATGACTAGGGAGAAGGAAGTGAAGGAAAATGCCAGAGGACGGCGTCCAAACTTCCGTCGTCGTCGCCTATCCCGCAGTGCCTCATGCCCCGCATAATAATCTGAACATCCTGATGCAAAATTAACTATGGGGGCTATAATTTTTGGAAGCTACCGGCTTGGCAATATTTTCCGAACAGCTGGTTTATAAATTTGTATAAAGTTTTTAGCATTTTCGAGAAAAGCCACAACACACACTTAATATTGCGGGAAATTTAAATACTTTATGCGAAATGATATAAAATATATATATATACTGGGGACAAATGATACATTTTTGAATCCTTGCAGGGTATGATAATTTGAGTCGGAGGATTGTAACGCAGTGAAGAAGTCATTTCCGACCCTATAAACCATATATATTCTTGATCAGTTATCAAAAGCCGAGTCGATCTAGCCATGCCCGGTTCAAAAATAAAATTTCAAAATTTTTTCAAAATTTCAAAATTTTATAAGGGGTTACATCGTCAAAATTGTCAAAATTTTATAAAAAATTAATTTTTTTTAAATTTCAAAACTTAGTAAGCAGATTTGCAATTCCTTTAAAAACTAGCGTATAAAAGCTTTCCGAATCGAAATTAATGCATTTTTGACTTAGTTATGATATTTGAAAAACGTTGATTTACCGAGAAAATTAGCATAAAATTTAATACGATTAAATATAATTGTATACGATTATATACTATTTAATATAACTAGATGTTAGATTTTCTTGGTGGTTTATGAAGGCCAAGAAGCCAATGATTGTCATAAAGGTATTAAATATTAAAGGACAATGTGCTGGTGTTCAAATACAACGCTATACTGAAAAGATTTTTAAATTAATTAAAGCATTTTTGGCTTGTGAATGATCGATTGTACAATCAAACCCATGATCCTATGGCTAACTGCAAGGGTATGTAAACCTCGGCTTCATGAACTTATATTAATTTCTTGTTTATTTTCTTAAACTCTTAAAAGCCGGACGCTCTTTCGCCACAAGGTACAACAGAGTCAGGAGATTTCAAAGAATAAAATGCCACATTTTACTTTTAATTATAATGGCCTCCGATGTATTACAATTGTGGGTCTTTCGCTCCCATTAATTGATATGGTTGCACCTTGAACTTCGGCGAGCTGTTAAGCCGATTAAAATAAACGCAAGCAATTCTCACACCGAAATATATTTATGTGTGTATACAAAATTTATGGAACTACCGGAATGGTAATGCGAACAAATCAATCGAAATAGCCGCAAAATCAAATGATGCATAAATAAAATCCAAAACCACTCGGCGTTCCAAACAATATTTGCAGATGCGAATCACCTCGAGGTCATGCATATGCCGGTGTCCGGGGGTAATATGACCTATGACCAGCCAGTAACCGCCATGACACTTGAAAGCAAATTAAATAGAAAATTGAGTTTTTGCGAAAGTCATCCCAGAAATGGTTGTGAAATTTTATACATAATTGAATTTTTGGTCAAGCAGCACACGACGCACACACACCGAAAATCTCTGCATACAATTACCTAAAACCCGGACTACACATGGACAGCTGAGGTCAGAGGTCAGCAGGCGGGGCGGGGCGGGGCGCGGCGTGGCCTGTGGCTATTGCACCACACGCCAAACAATCGGCAACCGAATGTCATCTTCAATTTCAAATTCAATTATAAAACAAATTGGTTTGAGAGCAAATAAGCACTCGCACACAGGGAGACGGAGAGAGATAAACTCAGCCAGGACGAGGACGAGGACTCGTCCTCTTGGCGACATCAAACGGCAAATCCATTCATCCACTTTGCAATTGTGTCCGGTGAAATAAATGTAATGAAATGTTAACAAATGACAACAGGCTGGCAAACATACAAGTAACAAAAACCACAAGGGTGGCTGCTCCGGCGCTGGCTCCAGCCGAAGGACCCTGCCCTCCTTCGGCCGAGCACCAGGACTACGTATCGAATTAGTTTGATGAGATTTATTGGCTCAAGTCCCACTTGACCAGCGGCCAGACAATTATGGATTAGTGCCATTTGTTCTGGCATCGCCGGGACTTGATATTCCTCCACATGGTCGCATGACATTGATGATGCCACAGCCAGCCAACGATGATTATGCGGCATAATGTGGCACCGATTTTCAACGCCTTTGATTGCGGCATCGCCATTATCTAAAAGGCATCCGATTACCTCCACGTCTACCACGTCCACCCGACACCCAATGCCTCCGATACCAACCCCCCACAATGGCGAGCCGTGTCCTTGGCCAACCCACGCACGTCATCGCCAGGAACGGCCCATGTCACTGGTCCTTGGGGGAAATTTGTCAGAGCATCAGCGGCGTTAAGGTGCCAATTAAGGGCTTTTTAGTATCAATTACAAAATCGCACGTTTCCACACCTTTATCAATGTGCCGGCGGTTGTCCGTATACGTATGGTGTGTGGTGTCTGTGTGGGCGTTATCCTTGGGGTCCTTCGATGGTGAGATGCTCGAATTACGTTAACGCCACTGACATGCTGGTCAGCATGCGGATGAATGTGGAGCAGCCGCCCAACTCCTTTGCCTTCTCTTCGAAATTGTTTTGTGGCATTGTTTTTATCGTCCTGTTTGCTGGTTCACTCTTCGTTTTTCCTTTATTTTATTTTTGTTTTTTTGCAGCTCCCAGTTTCTGCTTGTCACTCGGTCTTTGACAGCCTGATTTCGCCAGTGATTTATTGTCCTGTCGGTGGTAAATTGGGTTTGTCATTAAAGTTGCTGGATTTGGCAATGGCATAATCGAGTGATTTTCCAACGCTATGCCATTGGAATGCTATATCCTATATTTAGATTGATTTCATTTCCGTTCTGGAAGAGAGGTCAAGGCTATCGATGGACACTATTATATATGAGGATATTCCATAAATTAGAGAGATTAAGAACTGCATTGCTATTGCTGAGGATCTATATTAATTGATTAATAAATTAGAATAAACTGATATAGATCAAGAGACTTTCCATGGTCAGATCTTCCTCCTTCCTCTTCAGAGATTTTCCCAGACAACCCATTTAGTCACACTTTCACACATGTGTCTCTGTGGCTTGATCCGCTCAAGAGACAGACTCCGATTGGACCCAGCTCCGAGCTCTCGACTCCAGGTGGCACTTTCAACGCGTCACATTATCCAAGCCGTCAGCTAGTCGGCTATTCATAGTTGGGTGTAATCCACACCCGAATCGCCTGGCAGCGTGTCTAAGTTACACCCAATTTCGACTCGTATTACAAATTAAAATGTGCCGCAACCCACACACTTTTCCCGGAGACCCATTTCCATGACCCAGAGATGGGCGGGGACGGGGTGACAGCGTTTTAAACTGATTAGCTCCTTTCTCCTCCTGCGGCTGCCACGGGTCAATGAGATGCTAAGCATATCCCTAAAGCATGACAGCCACTGAAAGGGTGTCGTCGCAGCAGCAGAAGCAGCAGCATCCTTCAAAGATTGTTTAATTTTTAAGCAGTCGAAAGAGAGAGCTCCTGAATGGGAGGGGATGGGGTGGGACGGGATGCCCTGCCTTGTGGCTTTGTCATTTCGGAGAACGGGGACGGATTTGATGGATTTTTTCTCTGCTCAGCTCAGTGAGCATATCCTGGCGGCTATTGATTTATTTGCCTTCGATTCCGAAATAGTAGTTTTTTAAAGTTTCAGCTAAACGCTGGAAAACTGTCATCGGGGCCGCGGCCGAGGCTGTCGGTTCTATGATTAATCGCTGGTAATTATGTTGATTAATTGCCTTATTAGAAGCATTTGGCTCAAGGCGTGAGAAACCGAAATCCGGCCGCTGCCATGGATCATAATTCTTGCGATGATAATTCCGGGGAGCGTGCTGAGACTTTTGGGGGCAGTGTTTTAAAATAGAACACAGCATCGTTCCATCTTGTGCAGTAAGCATCAGTCCGGGGCGGGTCCCCTCTTTAATTACCAGAAAAACCATTTGGCGCAAATGTTTTTCTTTGTTTCGCCCAACCGCCGGGCAAACAGGAAAGCCACCGTCTCCTGCTCCTACTCTTGCTCCTGCTCCTGCTCCTGCTCCTGCTCCTGCTCCTGCTCCTGGTCAAGCAATAATATTTCATTACACGCTGCGCTTTTCAGCTTCTCTTTCGACGGGGCACTTAAAATTAAGCGTGCCCAAATCCCCAAAGACCACAAGCCCAACATAAACAAACTAACCGAATGAATGCAGCTCCTTCCCCAAGGAATTGGCCAGGAGCGGCGGAAAGGAGCGGGCCGCCGCAATCATAAAAATAATAACCACATTATTGTGTTTAATAATGAAAAATATCATTTTCGGCATAACTTTTGGCTTTTGTTTGAGCAGCCAGCCCACAGCCACAGCCACACCCGCCCCAGGACCTCAGGACTCCTGGATCCCAGCATCCTCCAAGGGATGCCCGCATTTTGGTTGGTTCGCCAGCAGCAAGCGAGCAAGCAACCCTTAAAACTCGCCTAAGCATATTTTCTAAATTATTGCTGGTCGTTCGTGTTGCCATCGAGTGCCTTTTGCTTAATTTGTGGGTGCTCCTGCTCCTGCTCCTGCTCCTCCTCCTGCCACCCACTGACTTGCCATCGCCCTTGGCTGCCATCAAAAAGGGGTGCGTCTTGAGTACCTGCCATTCCGCATGGAGCCACCCCTTCTGCTGGGACTTTGTTGTTTTTATTGGCATGTTGACTTTGGAAATTAGTTTTTAATATGCGCAAATACTTTTGCATATCAGGCTCAAGTGCTTCCGATAAAAAAATGCGCCATGTGCCCTTATCAGATAAATTTACGTATATGTATGCAGCCATAAAAAGTGTAAATATTTGTAAACAACCAAAATGCAATCCACAAAATTGTTTACCTCCTTACCGCCGGCTTTCCTGCGCGCCACAGGCGGCGGCCAGGGTGAAAAATCCCTGCATATTGACATCAATTAAAGGGAATCAAGTCGACACTCGCGCAAACAACGTAATTCACAACAAATGTGTTTGAAAATTGGTCGATCCGACAACAGGAACTATTCATTAGCCAACCCCCGGAGGCAGACAGGCGGCACAAAAAAAAGGTCCAACAACGGCCAAGCCACAGCATCCCAGTCGGGGGTACAACGATCTCCGGCTCTCACTCTCGCCCAGCAACCCTTGTTCCTAAAAACTTCATGTGGCCAAGAACAGGAGCAGGAAAAAGGACCAAGAAGCACAGGGACCAGAGGCGACAGGCGGCCACATTCGAGTGCGTTGATTTGCGCCTTGAGCTGTTTTCGGGGCGGCACGTAGAGGTCAACGGGAATAGTTCTATAATGAACAAAACACATTGTAAATTGTCCTGCCGGCATGGTAAATGGGAGCAAGTGTGCACAGGGACCTAAAAATGGGTGCACTTGGAGAAATTGAAATTGGGAAAATAATATTTTACTTCAATAATTGATTTAGTGTATTTATTTACTCTACTTAGATCTAAGTAACTAGGCCAAAAATGCATTAATTTCAAATCGGAAAGCTTTTCTGTGCTAGTTTTCACAGGCTAATAAAACTGCATAACGAATTTACAATTTAAAAAATTAAAATTTTTGTCGAATTTTTACAAATTTTAACGATGTAACCCCTTATAAAATTTTGCAAAATTTGAGTAAAATTTTTTTTCATACAAACATGGCTTAAAAGACTCGGCTCTTGATGCTGATTAAGAATATATATGACTTCTAGTGTCGGAAATGATTTCTTCACTGCTTTTCGAGCTTCTACGCTTCATAATTCCCTTAAGGATATAGGATAGACCTTCTTGGCTTGATATATTAAATATTTCCTTTACTTATCTTCACTTTTTTTTGTCGCGGTGCATAGCCCTCGTAGCATCCACTTGGGTATGCAAACATAGTATAAATCAAAGAGTTCTTCCCTCATATTCGGCTCAGTGTAACTTGGGTTGCTTGTTCGACGTAAAAGGCAAATTAGCAGAAACCAGCCCGGCAATTTAAAATAAAATGTTCTGGGGGCGACAACACAGAGCCGGGTCGGGCAATTCTCGACTGCCTTCGACTCTATTAGAAACTTGTCCCCAGACAATTCAATTTAACTGCCCGAAGGCGAGAGGCAGTAGCCTGCTCCCTAAGTGCAGGCCCTCACAAATCACTGCGCCAGAGAGTCCTGTCCCAATCCGGAGAACCACCACCATACCACCGGTATATGCAAAACTGCTGCCACAGCTAATTTAATAATTTATCATTTGGCTGCGAGGCAGCAACAAAAGATTATTTAAATTCGCGAGTTACACGGATCGCATCGGATCGCCTGACAAGGGGATGGGCTCGGGTTCGAGTCCTTGGGGTGGGCACTGCAATAAATGACGTGCCGTGCTATAATTTAAAAATTTCCTAGGGAAAGGGGTGTTGCAAAATAACTTCAAATTAAATGATGTGGCAGAATTCAAATTTCTCAAATCTCGCCCAGAACTATTCTAATTGGCGCAGCTAATGGCGAAGGCAACGAATTGTAAAGCAAAACGATGACAAAAGGCTAGGATCAGTGAATGGGGAAAACCCTTTGACGAGAGCGCTGGCTCTTGAAACAAATTTGTTTACGCTGCTTTCGGAAATATTTTGATTTATATAGACAGGCTCTCGAAGTGCAGAGCAGCACCGGTGAGGCAGCTCTTTCGTCCTGGTCGCATGTGTAATCCTTTCGTGCCCATTTCAATTGTTCGATTTGACAAATTGATTTTCACTTTTACCCGTTCGACTCTCCGCTCGCTCTGATTGCTTTTGGCTTTGGTTTGTTTGCTTTGGAAATTGGCATTTTTCGTTGTTGGCTGCCGCTGTTGCCGCACAGCCTGATGTGGCTGTTGTGTCTATTTCACATTTTTTGGCCACATGTGCGTAAATATTTATTTAGTTTTGGCCACGCCACACCGGTTTAGCTTCGCTCCGGGCCCGGCCACTGTCGCCCCACCATTTAAATGCATGCAAATTGTTGGTTTACCAGCAGGCAAGGAAAAGGACTCTCCAGCACACTCCACTCCACTGCACTCCACTCCTTTCCCTATTCGAGTCTTGACTCGATTACGAGATGCTAACAGGGCCACGACAACTTTGTTGAAATTTATGTGCCATTGGGCAATGGCCGGCCAAAGGAGCAAAAACAAAAAGAATATTAATTGCTTTTGCAAATGGAGTGCGCTGCCGCCAAAATGGCGCTGACCAGCTATTCCACACACAGTTGGTAACTTGGCCTTTTGTTATGTCCATAAGTGGAGAAGGTTTTTATACTCTTTCCGGGTATACTAATTTCAGTCTGATGTTTGCATTATATTCCTGATTAGGATCAACAACAGAGTTGATCTAGCCAAAACAAATAAACAATTATTTTAAACATTTAATTACCTAACAAAAACTAACACAGAAAAGTTTTAATCTGAAATTAAAAAAATATTTTGGCTATTATCCTTTGTTATTATTGCAAATGGCAAGGGTATACCAACTCCGGCTTCCCAAGGTTAGATTTCATTCTTTTTATTTGTCTTTTTGGTTCCGACTACACTGAAAACCTTGTAAGAGCCATTAATCGCCAAAAATCTATTTTCAAAAATCTCTTTTCTATTAAACTACAGCTTCTGTATAAAATTATTGTGTGCCGATCTTAAGATATCTATTTTGAATAATAATATTAATCCATTAAAGTAAATATATAATTAATTTAAAAACAAAGCATCAAGGAAAGCAAATCTCTTTCAGACTTCTTGACTCATTTATCCAAGCCTTCTTAGTACTTTCTTAAACGTAATTAACCAGAAACCAGTTTTTAAATCATTTAATACATAATTTAAACTGCAGTGAATATAAAAAACATAATCTTCAGATGATTTATTCTAATTTATTTTAAAAAGACTGCAAATAAAGTTTACATTGCCGAACTTCTCGCAGTGCAGTAATTGAGCTTTGCATATAGAATCATATTTTTTCTGGCTGCTCCTGTCACTAAACCGGCCATTGTTCTCGTAAACTAAACCCAGCAATCGCTGGCTGGCTCCTCCCAGTTCTGTTGGCCAGCGGCACCATCTTTTTGGCCCTCTTTCCTTTCGGGCAAGACCCCTTTTTGGCCGCGTTGGCGAATATAAATTGCGGCTTTATCAAAGCGCACGTCAAATCTCGTTTAAATTAATGAGTTTGAACACTTTTTTTGCTGTTTGCCCCAGCAAACGCTTCTAGTTTGAAATTCCGCTTATTTATGCGTCATAAATTGCAAGAAAAAACGGTGTTGCCGCTGCAACATTATTCGGGGGCATGGCAACGGAAGACTCCTGGAAACAGGAAACACTGCCGCCGGGCAAAGCGTTAAAATTATGAAACATTGTTTGGCACTTTGCGATGAAAGCTGAAATCGATTACGGGAATGAGATGGGCTTGGCTCCTCGTCGAGGCAAGTGTGAAATGAGCAGCGGTTAAGGAGTCATAAACTTCCAAGGGAAGGACGACGAAGCCGAGCCAAGACTGCCTGCCAGTTAATTAAAATGTTTAGCCCGCCGAAGTGTTGATAATGACAATACATATACACCGAGGACGACTCGTCTCCGCAAAGTTATTAAAGTCATTCTGGCGTGTAATTAGCTGACGAGCTGTCAACAATATAAGCGCCCTGCGCCCGGAGGCTTCCGCCGGATGGATGGATCATTTTACGGGCTCTCGCATTGTTTGCACGCCAAATAGTCGACTGATAAATCAATTGCCGGCGCTGGATGGTGAGATATTGCGCCTGGGGGTGGGAAATCCTTGCCAGTTATTTGTTAAACTTGCGACGAGCAGCGTTTGCCTGCGGGTCCATGGCTAATTTTATAATTAGAGATGCTGCGGCGTGAATTACGGCTCCTCTTACTACGTAGCGCCACAGCGTATCGGGATGTGGCAGGATGCCATGGCGAATGCTGGGGCAATTATGCCACACATTTGGACGCGGCATCTCTTTCATCATTCAATTTAGTTCGCTTCCGTTTAGTGGCAAGGAAAACATATAATCAGATCGTATTACAAGCAGAACTAATTTGATTTTTTGCGCCTAACACGCTTAATACGTACACTATACGCTATTGACACTAGATGTAACAGGAAGAAGGAAGTTTTTACAATCCCAAAGAGCACCCATCCAAGCATATGCCATAAAGTAGGCGAGAAATGAATACAAGAAATAATATAGTATATCCTGTAATAAGGCATAAAGAAATATCCTTCAATGGCTAAGTTAAGCTACAACATTTTAATTCAGAAGAAGACTTTTCCAATATGCTATTTAGTATCGAAAGTATCTTAATTTCTTCTCTGTGCAGTCTGAAACCTTTAGTCTGCAATTGTTTTTCGTATTAATTAAATTAATTTGTTGACGGGGGCGAAACTTTGTCCGGCCTAATTGAAAAATGCGCCTAAGCTGATAATTAGCATATCCTGATGAGGGGCAGGAGGCCGTCGACCGAGAAGTGGGATTCAATTACTCATACTTGAGGCGTGAATGGAAAAGTTTTGGACAGTCGGCTCAAACTTTGGCCTGTCCTTCAAGTGACCGCTGCTGCAATCTAATTGGGCACAAAACACACACACACACGGACATGTTGCAAATTGTTTTAGCACAGTTTGGGTATCCTTTTCCAGGGTTGCCACACACTCAATTAAAACTCAAGACCCATCATAATGCCAGCGCCTTTTAGTCTTGATGTTTCAACCTTTTCCACTAGAATTTTTTATTTCAGTCGTCTGCGAAAAAAAAGGATTTACTTTGATTTTTTTTTGTTAAGGAGTGCACAATTTGTGTCCTTTTTTCTGGGGACAGCAGGAAGGTGGACGTCTGAAAAGTGTGTAAAGTTTAAAGAGCCTTAAGGGATTAAGCGCACAAATGTGTTGAAATTCGGGTCTTAATGATAGACCAAGTGGCAAGCTAACCAGAAAAAAAGTAAGTGTCCGAAAAAAAGGACACAAAAAGGACAAGCGTTTCGGGCCGTGGCTTATGGCCATTTATAGATAAGAAGGTGGTCCGGAAAATGGCAAAAGCCCGGCCAGTTGGCCCGATTGACTGGCTGCTTATTAGTGTCCTGCCAACTGTGTCCCGATGCCAGCTGCGACAGGGATAAGTGGCCGTAAGCCCGCCGAGAATTCCCTCATCTCGGCCACATTTCACCGAGATTTGTGTAGGGATTTCCGATGGAGTGGGTAGACGGACAGATCTGAGAGTAACAACTAATTTTCATTTAATATTTTCGTAATTCCACATTATTTACATTTATTTGTTTGCTCAGCATTGACTCGCTGACGTTTGTGATCTCTGTTTGCTGTGTCCTGCCGAAATCTGTCAACTTCCCGTTCGGAACTCGGCTCAAGTGGCTCACGGGTCGCGTGTCCAAATATTGTTATTTGTTCAGCCTTCTCGGGGACAGATTGCAGGGCAAAGAGGCACAAGTCATTTTTCACAAGGGGAACAACCAATCCAATTCAAGTATGACTGAAATATTACAAGATATGCCTGAACAATCGGATAATGAAGTTGCCAGTAGAGTTGGGCAAAGCAAATAAATACTTGAAAAGTCCAGGGGTAGGTAAACCAACATTGTAATATTGGAAATAATATTTAAAAGGAACTAAAAAATGTAAAATTAACATTTGTGAACATTAAGTATCAATTTTTACCTTTGATAAACAATGGCTTTTCGTAAAAAATTTATAAATTCCTAAATAAGATAATCTATTATATATCCTTTTATATCTATTGACATATAATTCCTCAGGATCAAATATGTATTTTTCCAGGATATTCCCATTAGTTTCCCGACATCTCGATACTTTCTTTTAGAAAATGTTGCCCACATAAGATGCTACAATGAGCCCAAGCACTTGCCACTGTGAAATTCCTTTGGGTCCTTGAAAGATGCCCATCCCCGAAGGCTTTCCCGCCCATTACGGACAACAACACTGGGAAACTGGGAAAACAAAAGGCAATCAAAAAAGGCGCACTGCTTAAAAAAAAACCAACAAGAAGCGGGAGAAAACGAAATACTTGCAGCTAAGTTTCCACTTTTTATTGTGCCGAGGAGGGTAAATTATACTATGTGAGTGCACATGGTGAATTTCCCAAACTCTACTTAGTGCCCCGGTTTTGGGATGCTTCTCTCATCAGCCAAAGTGCCGGGGATGAGCAGGGAGGTGGTGGCGGTGGTGGTGGTGGTGACGGTGTCGGTGGTGATGATGGTGCGTTACCGGAATCAAATGTAAAATACATTTAAAAAAGTAAACTTGTAGGTATTAAGCAGCAAATGCACAGCACCGAATAACGAATAGCTACACAAAAAACAAATTCACGGAGGTAAAAACATAATTTATTAGTTTTATAAAATAACTTTCTTATAGAAAGGGAAGAGAATTACCTGGAGTACTTTTATACCCTTGCAGGGTATTATCATTTTAGTCAGATGCTTATAACGCAATGAAGAAATCATTTCCGACCCCATAAATTATATATATATTCTTGGTCAGAATCAACAGCCGAAGTGATCTAGCTATGTCTGGTTAAAATTTGAAATTTTCAAAAATTTTCAAAATTTCAAAAAAATGTAAGGGGTTACATCATCAAAATTGTAAAAAAATGCCAAAAATTTTATTTTTATTAAATTGTAAATTGAGTAAGCAGATTTATTAAAGTGATAAAAACTAGCATAGGAAAGCTTTCCGAATTAAAATTAGTGCCTTTTTGGCTTAGTTATACGCTTTCCGAAAAATTGATTTGTCGGAAAAATATTCATATAAAAATGTTGATAAATAAGAATTCAAATATTTTAAGGTTAGTTATAATCGATTTTTCGAGTTGATGCAATTGCAAACTGCTATATAGTTTCCTTTCTTTTTTTGTATATACAATAGTCCCAAAAACCGGGGCACACTAGTCATGAATAAGTTTACTTAAATTTCATATACATATATATTTACAATAAATAAGTTTTAACAAGTTTTCCTTACATTTCCTTGAAAACCTGTTTTAAATATCAACTATTCTTTGAATACATATCGAGCATCGGAAAAGTTTATTCCAAACGCCTTTAACAGTATAAAAAATACCTTAGCTTTGTTATTTCTTCTGTGTGTAAGAATCAGCATCGAAGAGACAAGGATAAGTGGGTGGACATGGAAGGAGGAGGAGCAGGAGGAGCCTTCCAAAGGCGACACTAAGTAGCAAATGCAACTGACTCTGCGGCAAGTGGCTTACACTTACATTGCTTTCGGAGCCCGGCTATGTTAATTTGGTTGCCACACAAAACGAGATTGATTTCGGTATCCGCACCCTTGACTTGAGTCGATTTAAAATTTTGCCACCACAACAGCATGAAATATTCAAATGGAATTCAGACTCGCCTCGGCTTGGCTTGCCCCCGCACAGTTCGATTTGTTCTCGAGTGCGTTTCCAGATTCCAGTATCCCAGGATCCGGATACCCAGAGTCCGGGCTCAGGTCTGGATACGGCTCAGGGACCAAAGGACGGCATCGCCTGGGCTCTTAAGTGCGGTTGCAAATGTCAATTGGGCGTTCGGCCAAAATCGAGCCGGTAACCGATTGCATTTTAATTTTCCACATCCACTGCCACTGCCACTGCCTCATCCACAGCCACTTCTACGACCGGCAGCAGATTCAGCTGGAGAGATTGGCAAACTCTACGGCTCTCTGGCATCGATCTCGTTTTCTTATTTACATTAAAAGCTGTTTGCATTCACTTAAAAGGATAAGCAATGTCCTTTTAATGGGTTTCAAATTGAATAAAGGATTAAGTTGTTAGTTTAAAATTGAATTGCGTGCGCTCGTCTGAAAGAACTTCGACTTCTCCGAAAGGGTTAGTTTGCCGAGCTCCTCATTCTTTTTATTTGGATTTTATTTTTTTGTGTTCGTCGCATCGCAATCCCATTTCACGCTGCTGCCCGAAAATCGAACACCGAACAATGGCTGGCATATATGTGGAGGAAAAACCAATAGATATAACGACCTAGGGCCGGGCGAATGAGTATTCGCTAATTAGCAACGCTCCTGGCAACCATCGAAAATCGAGTACAGGATCAGGATCTGCTAGCAGAGATGCTCACCAGAAAATACCAGAAAGAGTAGCTATTTTACTTTAAGGGAAAAGCCAACAGGAAAATATGAATTAACGAAAATATGTTATATAAAAAATAAATTTAGTTCAACATTAATAATAGGTCTTCATGTGTTTAAGGCATTAATATAGATTATAGAATTAAGAGGAATTATTTTTTGGACTAGAAGACCCTAGAGACCTTTCCCGTTCACGTTTACACTATGGGGCAGAGAAATTATCCTAATCGTGAGTGGGACATGTTTCAGATTTACCTTTATCAGAAATATAGATTCCACCCTATTGCAAAAAAAAAATATACAAGTCTCCGGAACTAGAAACTCGCTGAGACTGCAACCCCGTTGCCTGCGATAATTATTTGGCAATTTTGCCACATCCAATTGATGCGCTGCATTGTCATAACGACCGGATGCGAGTATTCCAACGCTCCGTTCCGTTCCGTTCCGACCGGTAATCCTGCAGGTGTCGCATCTTTTTTGCTCACTTCCTGCCAGCGGAAAACTTTAACGAGCACATTAGCAGCGTCCCCCAGCGAGAGGAGGATTCTATTCATTCATGTTGCGGACTAGCGATTTGTTAAGCTCACCGCCCGCGGGGCAAGAGTGGGTTGGGTGGGTATCCAGCTCACAATTAGTTGCCGGTCGAGATGCTCATTTTAAAACTGCCAAGTGAGGCCCGACCCGGCGCTTAGTTGCAGTCCGTTCTTATTAAAACAAATCTGCTCATTACGCCCGGCAAGGCAGAAAACCAAAGCAATTTGCAAATGTCCTCCTTTGTTAGCCGAGTTTATTCGAGGGCATTTTTGGGAGCCGGGGCCACCGCAGATGTGTCTGGGACTAGTTTCCCTTTTCTCCACCGGCAGTCCCCAGGGACGAAAGAGATCTGCTCCATTCCCGTATGTGATTGAGAAAAATCTAGCGCAACAAATGAAACCGACTTGCCAAATAGAGAAAGGTGCTGGAAGCAATCTGTGATTTGGTCCGCAACTGAGTTCCACTGCCTCGGTCCGTCGGCTATAGCGAATAAATTAAATAAATTGATGGAAGATGGCCTCACCCTGATGGCCCTGATGGGGCCCTGGATGGAACCCTGCGTGGAGACTTCGTAGACTCTTAGAACGGATGGGACATTTGTTCTCCGGAAATGCAAATAAATTAATCTTTGTGAACTCAACATCAAAAGATACTGGGCTGGTGCTGCTGCTCCTGGCTCCTGGCTCCTGCTCCTTTGTGGCTGCTTAGTTCCGCCGCAATTCGCGTATTATAATTGCTATAGTTTGTTGTCTGCCAGGACTTTCTCCCTGTCCCAAGGGTTACACTGCAGAGAGAGAAAATCTAGGGCATATCCAGGATTGTTTCAAGCAGACTGAAACTTAAATAGTCAAGTATTTGAGCAACCACTTTTCTTCAGAGTCTAACTGCTTTTCTTGGTCGGTCCTCAAAGGACCCTGGCAGCTTCTTTAATTATGTGCCGGCTTTGTTTGCTTTTGCCTGTAATGTCACACTTAAGCGGATTTGGCAAGAAAGCACGGCTAAAGGGTAGCATTGACATAAATAATCAACCAGCTTGGCGGCAACTTCTGGCCACTCGTCCGCTGATAGTTTTATGTTTGCAGCTGACAAAGATGGGTTAAAGGGTGACGGCCGTGCCCAATCCCTGGCACTTGCCCAATCCTTGTGAACAATGCTGTTGGCCGCGTGGCATTTTGCGGCTCGAACAATGGGAACAACAATAACTGTAACTGATTTGCCAACGGCGTTCCCATAAGTATACAGATGCAGCAAACCAGTGTTGCCAATCTTGGCTTACCAAAACTAGCTAAAATTTTGTATTTAAAACTTTGCCTTTTAAAATAAAGCCAACATAATAATTAATACAGATTTTTATACTTGTTCAAATTAACATTTTTGTTAAGATTTTGTCAAAGCTTTAAGGAACAAATTTTAAATCACAATACAGTTCACTTTTTACAATATGTGACAAAAACAAAATACAAAAACAAACACCTAAACCAATCTATTGCCAGCCGCAGCTAACCAGCTTCAAGCCACTATCATTCCATCCCAGAAGCACAATGCTGAAGACATCGCAGTCACGCAATAAGAGCACTCTACACACTCACTTTTTTCCCTACTTTTTGAAGGGCAACACCGACTTCGGTGACAGCATTGATGGCAAGGATTCAGAGAGGACAGGCAAAGCTAAGCAAGTGGTAGTTGGTATCTGTGCAATGGCCAAGAAGGCGCAGGCGAAGCCCATGAAGGAGATATTAGCGCGGCTTGGCGAGTTCGCATACATTAAGGTGGTGACTTTCGATGAGAATGTGATCCTGCAGGAGCCCATCCAGAATTGGCCCACCTGCGACTGCCTCATCTCGTTCCACTCGAAGGGCTTTCCGCTGGAGAAGGCCATCAAGTATGCCCAGCTGCGGAATCCCTTTCTGCTCAACAAGCTGGACGTGCAGTACGATATCCTAGACCGCAGACGGGTCTATGCCATTCTGGAGAAGGAGGGCATCGAGATTCCGCGCTATACGGTCCTGGATCGTGACATGGCGGATCCCAAGCGTGAGTAAATGTGCAAGAAAACACGCATGAATCTTAATGTCCTGCCTCTTTCCGCACAGATCGCGAGCTGATCGAGTCTGATGACCATGTGGAGGTCAATGGGATCACCTTCAACAAGCCTTTCGTGGAGAAGCCAGTGTCGGCGGAGGATCACAACATCTATATTTACTATCCGTCATCGGCGGGTGGCGGTAGTCAGCGGCTCTTTCGCAAAATTGGCAGCCGGAGCAGCGTGTATTCACCGGAGTCGAGAGTGCGCAAAACGGGCTCCTTCATCTATGAGGACTTTATGGCCACCGATGGTATGGGCTTTTCACTTTTCACTTCCTTGCGCTCATTATAAGATACCTTTCAGGTACCGACGTCAAGGTGTACACTGTTGGCCCAGACTATGCTCACGCGGAGGCTCGCAAGAGTCCGGCTCTTGATGGCAAGGTGGAGCGCGACAGCGAGGGCAAGGAGATCCGCTATCCTGTTATCCTTAATCATGCCGAGAAGCTCATCGCTCGGAAGGTGTGCCTGGCCTTCAAGCAGACGGTATGCGGCTTCGATCTCCTGCGAGCCAACGGCAAGAGTTACGTCTGCGATGTCAATGGATTTAGCTTCGTGAAGAATTCGAACAAATACTACGACGACTGTGCCAAGATCCTTGGGAATATCATCCTGCGCAAGCTAACTGCCACACTTCACATCCCCTTGTCCGTTCCCTTTCGCCTGGACGAGCCACCCATCAAACCCACCATCTTTGGCAAGATGATGGAGCTGCGCTGCGTGGTAGCCGTCATCCGGCATGGCGATCGGACGCCCAAGCAGAAGATGAAGGTGGAAGTGCGACATCCTAAGTGAGTTGTATTTACTTTATTATTTCTAGAAATCCAATTATGTATTATCCCCGAAATTCGCAGATTCTTTGAGGTCTTTGAGAAGTACAATGGCTATAAGTTGGACCACGTCAAGCTCAAGAAACCGAAACAGCTGCAGGAGATCCTGGACATTGCCCGCTTCCTGCTCAGCGAGATTCACAGGAATGCTAATGCCGAGATCTGGGAAAAGGAGAGCGAACTGGAGCAGATGAAGGCTGTCCTGGAGATGCATGGTCATTTCTCGGGCATTAATCGCAAGGTGCAGCTGAAGTACCAGTCGAAGGGTTGGCCAAGTGGATCCAGGTCCAATGATGGTAAGCTTGGTTCTAAGCAATGCAAAGCCAATCTGGAAAGCGATCAACCGCCGGATCCATCGCTTGTCCTCGTTCTTAAGTGGGGCGGCGAACTAACGCCAGTGGGTCGGGTCCAGGCGGAGGAACTGGGTCAAATCTTTCGATGCATGTATCCGTGCGGACAGGGCAGAGCCGACTATACAGGCACCCAGGGATTGGGTCTCTTGCGGTTGCACTCCACCTTCCGGCACGACCTAAAGATATACGCCTCGGACGAGGGTCGTGTCCAAATGACTGCTGCCGCCTTTGCCAAGGGCCTGTTGGCCCTGGAGGGCGAACTAACGCCCATCCTTGTGCAGATGGTGAAGAGTGCAAATACAAATGGACTCCTGGACAATGACGGCGACTCCAACAACTATCAGAATCTGTGGGTGATCCTATTATTTAGCTTAATTATAATTAGCCAAGTAATCTCATATACCATATCCCAGAGCCAAGGATCGTCTGTACCTGCTTATGCAGAACGATCGTGAGTTCACCCAGGCGGATCGCGATCAGATCAATCCGTGCAACAACAAATCAATCGCGCAGGCGCTGGACTTTGTCAAGAATCCGGTGGATTGCTGCCACCACGTCCTTCAGCTCATCCGCGAGCTGCTTCGCGTGATCAGTGTCAAGAAGGATGATCCAAGGACTAAAAATGCAGTCCTGTATCACGAAGAAACATGGGACCTCATGCGCTGTCGTTGGGAGAAGATCGAAAAGGACTTCAGCAGCAAATCGAAGCTGTTCGACATCTCCAAAATACCCGACATCTATGACTGCATCAAGTACGATGTGCAGCACAACCAGGACACGCTGCAGTACGATCGGGCGGTGGAGCTGTTCGTCTACACAAAGAACCTGGCGGATATAGTGGTGCCGCAGGAATACGGACTAACGCGGCAGGAGAAGCTGGCCATCGGACATGGGATCTGTTCACCGCTACTGCGTAAGATCAAGACCGATCTGCAGCGCAACATTGACGAGGTGGAGGACGAGTTTATGAATCGCTTGAATCCGCACTATAGCCACGGCGTTGCCAGCCCCCAGCGGCATGTGCGGACGCGTCTGTACTTCACCAGTGAGTCACATATCCACTCCCTGCTCACGGTTCTCCGATATGGCGAGTTGCTCAATGTTGTCACCGATCGGCAATGGCGGCGTGCCATGGAGTACATCTCGACGGTGGCCGAGCTGAACTACATGTCCCAGATCGTCATTATGCTGTACGAGGATCCCACCAAGGACCCCACATCCGAGGAGCGCTTCCACATCGAGCTTCACTTCAGTCCCGGCGTTAACTGCTGCGTCCAAAAGAATCTGCCACCAGGTCCCGGATTCCAGGCCCATTCGCACCACGACTGTGAGAGCTTCAGGTCGTCGGAGGAATTAAAGCCCGCGGAGTTAGCAGAGGCGGCGCAGAAGCCCAAGGAACCTTCGGTGAGTTTGTGTATATGGACAGTGTGTGTATATTATGTTTTACGTATGTAATATTTCTAAGACTAACCCTTCAACCTTCGGCTTCAATCGTCTGTCATTTCGGGCGAAGTTTCATCCAAAGCCTACTGCCCCTAGGACCCATCACAAGGCCAGCGGTCTTAAAGCCATGAAGTTGGCCAAGGAGCTGGTATCGCTGCAGCAGGAGTTCCCCCAGTACCAGCCGCAGTTTCGACCGAGTAGTCCGGACATCCAATCGGTGAAAATCATTTGCGAGCCACGATCCCGAAGCCTCGAGCAGGACGACGCCTGTCCCAAGCTACCAGGTACGCTCTATATTATTTCCAAGTATTTACTTAAGTAAATAATCATTCATTTTTGAATAATAAAAAAGTGCCACCCATTCGACCACTGGAGACACTACACAATGCTCTGTCGCTCCGCCAGCTCGACTATTTCCTGCAGGAAATGATTGAAGAACAGTGTTCTAGGTCACCCGCAAAGCTCTCAATGGCCAAGGCGGATGCCACGAACGGAGGACAACAGCATATCCTGTCACCAACATTCCTTCAAGGAGGCAGCGAATCGGGCTCCGTGGTTCGGGTACACTCGGAGGTGGGCCACAAAGAAGAGATTGTGCATAAGGGCAGGCGTCCATGAAGCCTCTCCCTGTATTTACTTCTATATTCCTCTGAAAGTAAATATATATATTATTCTTTTTATTTCACTTGAAGTTCTATTTTAATGTGTGTATTTTTGAGCGGTGTTAGTTTGTTTTTATTTAATATATTTTATGCTGTTAGCTTTCAAGATTATTGTTCGCAATTGAAACCTTATATTTCGATAAAAAATCATATTAATAAATATAAAGAGTATATTTCTTAGAGCAGGATACTGCCTTTTCTTGTGATGCAAGTGATTCAAGGATTAGAGCAGGCACCTGCTAGAGCTAAGGATTTTCCTCGCTCAAAAAGCAGGAAAATCGCCAGGATGACAGTACTGAGTCCAAGAGCGGAACGATCCCCAGTTTACCAGGCACACGCCCGCAGTATAAACAACTCAATTTGAATGCATTTAACCGCGTAATTGAGCCACGCGCCGGACAGCTATGCGTGCGCTATTTGCGGCCAACCCCCGGTGCTCCCACTTACGCCCAACTACCCCACACCAACCCCATTCATGCCACCACCCCTTCACTCCACCTCCACGCACACACACACACCCCCTGCTAAGCGCGGCAAATTGCAAACCAATTGGCATGCAACTGGTTTTGGTCGCCGGCGTAATGGGAACAGGAAGGAGCCGGAAGCAGGAGGCCGGGGTGCCAGTCAATGCCCAGAAATTAGTGCGTAAATGTTTTCTCACCAAATAAAAAGGACGAAAAGGGCCAAGAGAGAGCGCGTAACGCGTTGCGCGGGCTTTGAGCCTCGTTTCGCCACGCTTGCCGGGAAATTAACTGCGAATTATTTGGCCAGACGAGAAGGACACACGTTCAATTTCGCCGGATTTTCCATGCCCATCACTGTGCTGCCTCACCACAGCCGCCTGACAGGTGAGCCTGATCGGGACGATGATGAATTGGCGCCGCGTGCGATGCCTAAATGCCAGCCAATTGGCCACTCGAATAGCGGGCGGAAATGTGGGAATCACTGTCCGATGTTTTTGGTAAAAAATCCAAGGGATGAAAATAATATATAGAACAAGAAAGGAAGCTTACGTCGGCGGATTGCAATCCAATCATTAATATTTAATACAATATAAATTACATGTATTTACGTTAAAGACAGATCGATTCGGCTGTTGACTCTGATCAAGAATATATATATTTTATAGAGTCTGAAATGTGTCCCTCACTGCGTTGCAAACTTCTGACTAAAATTATAATACCGTGCAAGGGTATAATTAAGTAAGTAGTAATTGTCTAACAAAACTGATTCTAGACCTAGGCTTGATCTCTCCTATGGCATCGAAGTATATATAAGATAAAATTGACTTACCGCAGTAGAGGACACACGGTTATACTTCTTCGTCATTGCTTAATTCCTTCCAGTGTAGAGTCATATTCTTGGCGGCTTCAATTAGGCTTTTTATGACATCATCATCCTGGTTATCCAGATGTATTGCATTGGTCAGGTGATATTTTAGGGTCAAAAGGTAATCACCATCACTACCACTCTCACTAAAGATGTAAACTGTGGGGAGGCCGTGGACTGACTGAAGTCAGTGCGAAAGCAGTCCCTCTATTTATAGTCTCCAAGTAAAGAGAACAGAGAAAGCGAGAGCGATAGACAAAATGAGAGCGAGAGAGAATGAGATATCTCCAGAGATAGAGAGAAATAGATATCTCTAGAGAAACACATATGTAGAGGTGAATGTAAAGAAAGAAGGGCATTACTATTCCATGACAGATATGATTGCTGCAATAATTAAGTTCTGTTTAATTAGGTGCTACCCAAAATTACAATTAATATATATCAATTACTTTAAACTTAATTTTCACAATTTGATTTCTCTAGATTTTGTAGTCCTAGTAGGTTTTGGAATGTCACAGGCCAGTCATCTTTTACAGAGTCGAAAACAATTAGTCAAATACCTCAACGATGACCATACGCGATTACTTCCGAAAGTTATGCCTGATGAACTGGAAGAACTGTAAGGTACTTGTGGGCAACCCCCTGCAGCTGCTGTTCATCCTACTGTGCCCACCGGCGTTCGTCTGTATCGCGGTGGCGATGAGGATCCTAATTCCGATGAGAATACGCTCAGACAAGATCTACGATGCCATCGATCTGCAGAGATGTTGGTTGGAGTTGGTGGAAAAGTTGGAGAAAGCGCGTAAGGTGGCCGACAGCCACAAGATTACGAAAAATCCCTGGGCGCCCCATCTGGTCATCGGGTGGGCCCCACAGGATTACGAAATCTTCCAGCAGCTAATGGACGTTGCAGAAGAGAACTTTAAGCCCATGAAATTGATTGGTTTCAATGACTGTGATGAGTTGCGGCAGAGGATGGTAAGCGACTCCATGTTCGCAGGCATCTGCATCAATCCTAATGACTTTAAGAAAAAATACGAGACCGGCAACGATATGCAGATCCAGCCACACTTCAGCTATTCTATCATCATGCCCAGCGAGCTGAGGTACATATACCGTAACTTTCGCAGTAGCAACTGGTTCACCCTATATCCGGATGATCCGCAAGGTGTCATCCTTCAACGCCTCAATCATCCGTATGACGGCGGATTTGTGGGCTATGTTCGCGAGGGATTCATCCTTATGCAGAAGTTCGTCTCGGAGTCTTTCCTAGACCTCATCAGTCCTAAGGTCGTGCCAGAAATCGTGCTACGCCGCTTTCCAGTCTTGGGATCAAGAGAGGATCCGCTGATGGACGATCTGGATGACGGTCTATCAATTCTCATTCTGGTTGGCTTTCTGTTTCCCTCGCTGATCTTCATTTGGGTAAGTCAGAGTTTGGTAAAATCAACTCGTCCACTTATGAAAACTATGTCGCGAGTTTTTCGTGGTCTTTTGAATATTTCCTCTTTTTTTGTAATCATTATTAGCAAATAGTAAAAGAGAAGCAGTCTTACATGCACTTATTCTTCGTCAATATGAATATTGGCAATGTGTTCCAATTTTTTTCATGGTACCTCACCTGCCTTGTGTGTTTCATAATAAGCAGCCTTGTCGTTGTGGTCCTTTTGAAGGTAAGAATACATTTACATTTAAATTTGCAGGCTATCTATGTATCTTATTCACTGAGTAGGTGCCCTGGAACCTAAATGACGCGATCCTGACCCAAACGCCCTGGTACGTCCTCTTATTGGTGGTCGTCTCCTATTGCGCAGTTGTGGCTTCCTTCGTGCTCATGGTGGCATCGTTCTTCAATGACTGCCACACTGCCGTTCGAGTGGCCACGGTCATATGGGTTGCCTTCCATATGCCCAATTTTGTGCTATGGAGTAACATGTCGAGTGCGGTATGGGGATTCCGATACGCGTCCTATGTTTGCCCCAATGTAGTGCTAAACGCCATTTTCCACTGTATAACCGATCGGGAGACGATCATACACAGTAGCTATGCTACCTTCACGTACAATCTCAACTATCGCAGCTGTCAGCTACCGGTGTACACTGGCATTTGGATATTTGTGGTCAACTGCTTGATCTATTGCGGCATCGGTCTTTATATTGACATATGGAGAATGGGCGATCGCTCGGCGAAGAGAATAAATAGGGAGGAGGCTAGGGCAAACAGTATGCCCGAAGACCAGTATCACGATTGGACAAATATCACTTATCAGGCCCGGGGAATGGACGTCAATTCGACAAAAATCTACGAGGTTGAGCCATCGAATCGACGCTTCAAGGTGAAGATCAAGAAGCTGTGCAAACGCTATGGGCCCAAGGATCGCCCGGCCTTGAACCTCTTCACGTGGAATGTGTATGAGAACGAGGTGACCGTTCTGATGGGTCACAATGGGTGTGGCAAGAGCACACTCTTCAACATACTGGCCGGTCTAATAGAACCCAGCCGTGGTAGTGTCACCATCGGCAACTACGATATGCTGACAGAGAGGAAGGCGGCTTGTATGGAGGTGGGCCTCGCTCTCAGCACCGAAATGATGATCACTGGTCTGACCGTCCTCGATCACTTGCGTTTCATGTGCCGGGTGAAGGGCATGCACAGTAAACCGGAAATAGACGGACATGTTAGCTACTTCATGCATGCCCTGCAAATCGATCATCTGAAGGACAAGCGACTGAACAAACTTATGCCCTGTCATTTGGTTCTGGTCAGTATTTGTTGTGCCTTTGTGGGCGACAGCAGCGTTATCCTGATAGACGATATATATTCGGATCTGGACAGTCCCACCAAGGCACTGATCTGGGCCCTGATCAACGAGGAGAAGTCGCATCGCACCATTATCGTCGTGGTCAATACGACGGTGCTTGCCGAGAGCATTGCCGATCGGTTGGCAGTTATGTCGAACGGTGAACTGAAGTGTACCGGCACAAAGCCTTTTCTGAAGAATATGTACGGACATGGATTTCGATTGGTGAGATCATTTTCCCAAAATGTATTCCTGCCCATGTATGTATATAACTATCTTTTTGTAGATTTGTGGAAAGGGCAAAAACTGCAACGTTCCAGAGCTGATTCAACTGATGAACAGGCATTTGCCCAACATTACTATCGAGTCGAATTTCGGCTTTAAGATCAATTTCGTTTTGGAGAACAAGGATGAGGATCACTTTCCGGGGCTGATCGACGATTTGGAGGAGAACATGAAGCGCCTGGATGTGATTAATTTTCGTGTAAGAGACACCTCCACGGAGGAAATCTTTCTACGCTTCGGCTGCGATGAAGATGACCAGATGGGTGGGACACTTGGCTATCAGGACAATCCGAATGTCCTCATCGATGAGTACTTTGCGACCTTGGCGGAGACCGATACTAGTAGGCCGAAAAGTGGACTCAAACTATGGCTTCTGCACTTGAGGTATTTTATCGATTTTAAAAGATATACATTTGATCTATATATTTTTTACATATCATCTCTTTATAGGGCCGTAGTTAAAATGCGATTACTTATTGACTTAAAACAGTGGCCTGTCCTAATTATAGAGATTCTGACCTTTATATTGGGTACGCTTTGCGCCTTCTCTGGCACTTTCATCTACGGCAAAAATTATGAACTGGTTCCGATTACCTATAACCTCAGCCATATGAACGACGTTAAAGCCTTTACGGAGCTGGCCACCGACGACGAGGACGTGGAGGATTTATTCGAACATTACAAGGAAAGCCTTCACTGGTATGACGCCAAAGTGGATTCTGTGGACAGAACTTACGATGGCTCATACGCCCTGACGCACAATAGCGACTTCTCCCGGACCATCAACATGGCCTATTTGTTTGGGGCCACGTTCGACAAGAATTTGCTAACCGCCTGGTTCAATAACATTCCCTTGCACATAGCGCCCATTACACTTAATGTCATCCACAATGCGTTAGTCAGGTGAGTAATATTGAGATATATGAAAGAGATCAAAGGTATTGCTTATGCGAATATAGCGTAGCATTCCCAACCATTCAGGTATTTTTGAGTCACTGTCAATGCCTGTCTTTATAACCGACCCCATAGTTACTCAATTATTTATTTCATTCACTTATATCCCAGAAACTTCTTGGACGAGGAGGCCACCATTGATGTAACCCTGGAGACGCTTCGCTTCCAATCAAATATCAACCTATATCCACCGGGAACCCAGTCCTTTGGCGTCACAATTGCCTCCATTATATGCTTTGTGTTTTGCTTTATCACGACAGGGCGTGCTCTACTCATCATCCGAGAACGATCTTACAATCTTAAAAAACAACAGTTCCTAGCCGGAGCCCGGCTGTTCAGCTATTGGGCATTCACGATCCTCTACAATATCGTCAGCCAGCTAATGTTCATTTTACTCCTGGTGATCATGGTGGCCATTTACCAACATCCTGAACACGACATCGCCTTTTACTGTGAGTCCTTCTGCCTACTCTCCACCATTTTGATGCAATTCGTGTCTCCATAGTAATGCTGGTACTGGCCATTTTGATGGCTGGATTACTGAAGACGCTGCTCACGCACTTGGTAGCGAGCCGTACCCGGAATCCGATCTTTGGATTCATACTGGTGTCCCTTACCAGCTCCCTGGGACTTCTCATATTCGAAGAGAGCAAAAGGCGTGAATACAAAGACATACCAAAGTGGATGTGTGTGTTCCATCAGTACACAAGTGCGTTAATCATTCACAAGCTGTTCATCAACTACCGGAGCAAATTCTATTGCTCTGATCCAAGGGTGGAGTTCACCTCCGTTAAGCTCTATAATTGCCAGACCAATCCCAACTGCTGCAGTTGAGTTTTGAATCCATAAACTGCACTCGGGAAGGGATATAACTATCGCACAGTATTTCTTCCCGGGTGCGTGTCCTTGAGCAAAATATGAGTAATCCCTAATAATTATCCTTCAGTTGGGGAGGCGTACACTCACTCTGACAATGCCGTAGTCTGGGATTTTATTATTTTGGCCGCGCTGATCACTGTCGTGAGCGTTTTGCTATTCATCTCGGAGACATATAATTTGGTAGGCTTTGCCAGGTGCCTACCGGAGGAAGATATAAACAAGCCACAAGCCTACAATAAGACTCAAACGTTCAACACTAGAGAGGTTCGCAGCCAGATATCTGATGATCCATCGGCTGTGATCGAACGCGTGAAGGTCCCCAATATGTCACCAGAGGAACGCAGCCAGCGAGCTCTTGTTGCCGCGGGTGTGGTAAGCAAATATGGCTTTGGCAAGGTGAAGGTGCTCAATGGCGTTAGCCTGACGATAGCCAAGTAAGTTGAACCCCTCCCAAATGATTAGGCATGGCTCTCCATCTCTCTTCCCCCTCAGAGGCGAGTGCTTCAACATCAACGGGCTAAACAATTCGGGCAGGTCAACACTGGTGAAGGTCATAGTGCGCGAGGCGAAGCTCAACAGCGGCGATATATGGATCCACGGCTACTCGGTGTCCCGCGACCGAAACACGACCTACCGCATGGTGGGATACGCCCCGCAGAGCGGCATTCTGCATCCCGAATTGACGCCACACCAGCTGCTCTACATCCAGGCTCTGTTCCACGGCTATCCGAAACTTGCCGCCATGAAGGTGATCGAAGCACTGATCAGGATGCTAGGACTGTACCAGTGCTCCAAGCGATCATCCCGCTTCTGTACCACCGGCGAGGAGCTTCGCCTGTCCTTCGCCTTCGCCATTCTCTGTTCCCCGCAACTCGTCTGCGTGGATGGTGTTCCCGCGGGCCTGGACCCCGTGGCGAAGAGAATCGTTCTCTCGATAACCACCATCATGCAGTCGATGGGCTCCGCCTTCCTCTACACCAGTCTGCCTGTCCTGGACATGGAGCGACTGTGCTTGCGACGGAGCGTCATGTTCAACGGCGAACTGTGGATGATCCGTCCCATTGAGAGCGAAAGCGGTAATTTCAGGGACGGTTACCAGCTGGAGGTTCGGTTTAAGCGCAAGGTCAATCCCAATCTGAGCTTGTCCCGGTCCACTTGGAATCGGATTAATCACTTCCCCCTGTCGCCGCATAGGAAGTTCAGCGCCTTCATGGAAATAAAGTTCCCCACCGCCGTTCTCAGGTGAGTCCGTGCAAGTCCTGCATTCCCATGGTTTATTTTTGCTTTTAAATTATTTTAAAGGATGGAGGATGAAAAGTCAATGGTGTTTAATATTGATCTGAAGTCGACAACGTTCTCAAAGATCTTAGTAACAGTTCGAAGGGATGCATTCGAAATGAACATTGAGGACTACTTCATCTCGCGCAGTATACGCATTACACACTTTGCAGAGAGATAAAACTATTATAGTGGAGTCTGTTAACAGGACATATTAAGCACCTGTGGCACCAGTAAATTTGTAAATAAATCAGTGAATCAATCATTACATAAAAGGAATCACTATCGTTTACAATTTTTACTTGAGACCCTCGAATGCCTTGGGCAAATGTGACACATTTGTACTAAATTATGTGGCCTGGTTATCTCCCTGCCCCCGTTAATCGACCATAAGGACATCAAATATTATTTCCAGCACAAAGGCGTTTTACAATTTTATTGCCCATGCGCAATTTCAAATATTAATAGCCCGGGCGAGCGGAAGACACAAACCGAACCAGTTAAGGTCGCGCAAACAATGCCGGGAAGCGCGTTACACTGCCCGGCTTCAATATTACATGAGCACAAATTGCAATTTAATCCACAGATGTCAGCATTACGATCAGTGTCTCTGGAACAGCCCTTTTGCACGTGCCCCGTTTGGGGCAGGGAGTTGAAGTTGAAAAATGGCATTAAAGTCACATTGACAATCATCAAAATGTGATTCGCCTGGAAAACAACAAAGGACGATTGCAACCCACCCCCTGAGCCGAGACACATGTGCCCGCCGCCCATCAGCTCCCTGGTGACACTTTAGCGTATCCGGCCCTTCGTCCTTTGGCCACCCCCTGGATGCTTCATCAAAATGCTCTGCGCAAATCTGTCATATAACTTGGGCAAAAGGACTCTTGGGAGCTTGTTTATGTCAACTTCAGGCCATAATTTATATGAGCCGAGAGCGCATATGCACACATACGGATGTATACATACATCCAGCAGGGTTCCTGGGGGCGTGGCCCACTTATTAAGTTTTAATTGCAGACAGATAAACAGATGGACGCGTTGGTAAATGGCAAAATAAATGAACTAAACTAAGTCGCAACTTTATCTACCACTCACTCATTAGACATCCTCCACGCGCCAAGTTGTAGGAGCAGCAAGTAGTTACCCAGATCCTGATCCGTATTTATCTCCGCTCCGGCAGGGTATTTGGAGCGCACTCAGACGCGAAATTGTCACAGCAATCCAAATTCAATTAAACAAACACAATAAGTTTCGATAAAGCCGCGCCGATAACGCAGACAAACTAAATATTCGCATCAAATTTACTAGCGCCCAACCAGCCGCGGGGAGGGTTTCTCCAGAAAGAAGAGAAGTCAATGGTGCAGATTAAGTGTTGCTCACACACTTCCTAGAACGAGGACGAGGACGAGGACGAGCACGAGTGCCAGGACTCTGATGTGATGTATGCGTAATCTGGAGCAATTCAGGCGCATAAGAAGGCCCTCGTGAAAAGCGTGACTAAAAAATGAACCGAGCCCAACCCAATTCGGCCCACAAAACACACAGTGCTTCGAAATCGAATTCAAATTCTGGGAAAAACTCAGTCCAGATTAATGGAAAACGACGGGGGCGGGGAAAAGCAACTTAATTGTGTGAGTGTCGCGTTTTGATTCTGCGGAAAACCCATGGCGAGTGACACTGAAAGTTCCGCAGTACGGTGGCTGTGACAAACTGGATTGAAAAGCAATTGTCTTGGATTTGCGTCAAGGCGTTTGGGCCTCGTTAAGGGTAGCTTAACGCCGGCCAAGGCGGCGTTAATTTATCGTTTCACTGACTTGCAGGGGGGCTCCGAGTCAGGCCTAATTTACACCCCCTGACAAATATATACATTTCAGATCGAGTTGCGACTGGAACAGTTTAAAGTATTTCTTATAAACACAAGACGGGATTAGCCTAAAGACGGAGTTAAATTTGGATTGACTTCGGTTAAGGAAGTCCTTGTATAAGATTTTTATCTATTAGGTGGGGCTTAAAACAACCTATATTAAATATAATACAGTATAATATAATATAATGATATAAAATCTTCAAATTTAAAAAAATAAATAAAATATGATTGTGTGCTGCTAAAACATTGTTATTTCCTTTCCTTAAATATCAATTTTCTCGACTTTAATAAGATAATAATATAATATGTAATAAAATAAGTTAAATATAAACTATAATAAATGTAAGCCTTTTAGTATTTTTAGGTACTATTTCTTTCGACCTCTTTCATATATTTCAATATACATATATTCTAAAGGCCACGATATCGATTCCGATTCCATTGTTATATTTCAAAACCCAAGAGCACTATACACACTCGAGTATTGCTGAGGTCTCCCTTCCTCTCCGCCTCCACCGTCAAAAGTTTTCGTGGTGAAATTTGTGCAACTAAAATTAGCATTTAATTTTATGCAAATTAAACAAGGTCCCTTCTTCCTCTCCCTGCCAGTCTCTCGCTCGTTTCTGGGCTGTTTGAATTTGCTCACATGTCTGCAGCTGAATAATTTAGGGACTTACATTTACAGAAATTAACGAACACCGACACAGACGCAGGTCCTTGTGCACTGACACAAGGCGTGTGTGGGTGTGACGTGCAAATAGGATTTGTGCGACTAATTGCAAAGTACTTAACCAAAGCTTTAAACAAATGCAAGAGCAAAAATTGTTAATCAATTATTTAAGCAATTTAAAAAGGAAGGCGGCCGAAAAAGAGCTGAATACTTCCGTATGCAAAGGCGAGGGAAAGAGAGAGAGTGGGCTCGAAATAGATACAAAGGCCTCGCCCAGGACTCGTTCCCACTCTGAAGTCCTTGCCCTTGTTTACTCTCGTGCACCGCTGTCAGCGGCAGTCGCAGTCAATCCGCATCCGGATCCGGATCCGAATCCGGCCAAAATGACCGACCATGCAAGGATTTCTGTTTCAATTATACGCATCTTGGCCCACACACACTCACTCGCTGAGGCGATTATAATATCAATGGACGGGAGGTGTGCGCCCGTGAATTTATTCATTTGCTTGTCACTGTTTTGACAACCCCTCGCGCCGCCCGACTTCACAGGAACAGGAAGATATAGCCGCCAGTCGGCACCCGGCAGCCGGCATTGTATCACCCAAATCGGATTAAGAAATTTCGTATTCGCATCCGTTTGCCACATAATTGAATCACCGGGTGTGTGTGTGACTGAGTGCCTGAGCCCCTGATGGCAAATGAGAAGCAAATTTAAAATTTTACACTTGACTTAGCATTGTTGTCCTGTCATTTCACACGGTGGTGTCCTTGTCCCCCGCCCCCGCCCCCCGTGCGACGCATACACAACGAAATAAGTATCCATTTCGGGTGGTTTTTAAAATGTTTATTTTTCACTTGACATTTATGCAATTTTTGTTTGCTCCTTTTGATTTTGCTTGCCACTTAAACGCTACAAGTAATTGTATAATTTAATTCCTAGATATGGCATTCGAGGTTCTAAGCACTAGCATAGCATATATATATTTTACAAGAACTATATACAGCACGTAATCGAGGGAAATAACGTTGCAGTTTTCTTCAGGATACTAAACACACGCACACACACTTAAAGCAGTTTTAGCATTTACAGTTTATCCTTGGGAGCCACCAGGCCGCCAGCCTCCGGCTTCCCCCGCTTCTCGAACAGTTGCAACAATCGCTGTTGCATCTTGCAATTTTATGAGTGCGAGTGGCTGAGATGATGGGCGCCCAGGGGATGGAAGTAGGGTCCGTATGGAGGATAGGGCACGGCATGGGGATAGAGCAGGCTGCTGGCATAGGCGCCCGGCCCGAAGGAGCCACCTGCGGGCGGTGGAATGGTGGGGCTGTTCACATCCATGCCGGGGTTCTGTTTCTTCCACTTGGTTCGCCGATTTTGAAACCAAATTTTCACCTAAAATAAAAAGAGAATAATAAATATATTATTAAATTTATTTTTATGATATTTTTCAAGGTGTTTTCTTAGTTATTTTCTCATTAATTTCCTTAGTTATTTCGTTAGGGGTTTTCTCAGATTAGATATGTTATTTAATATATTTTTATGATATTTTTCAAGGTGTTTTCTTAGTTATTTTCTCATTTATTTCCTTAGTGATTTCCTTAGTGATTCCCTCAGATTTTATTGAACTTGTTTTACTACTATTTCTTAAGCGCAACATCATTCTCACCTGTGTTTCCGTCAGACTCAAGCTTAAAGCCAGGTTCAGCCGCTCACAGACGCTCAAATACCGGGTGGTCTTGAACTTGTTCTCCAGCGAAACCAACTGTTCGTAGGTGAAGGCAGTCCGAGCTCTCCTTGGCTTTGAGCCACCGCCGCCACCACTTCCGCCGGATTTACCATCTCCGTTCCGGCTGCCGCCCTTCTTGGAGTCCGTCTCACTGCTGGGATCGTCGATATCACTGCCATCGTCACACATATCATCCTGATCCATGTCGTTTAGATCCTGGGCTGCAAGACATAAACAAAAAGAGGGGGCGGAGCGTTCATTGCAATGTATCTATTTCCTTTTGCATAAGTCAACAGGATCGAGTCAGGGTCGGGTCATCCATCACAGGACGAGGGGCCGTGTCCGGCCGAATTGGCAAAGGGAAATCAATCACCTCGACCACCGCATCATTGTCGGATTAATTGGAATTTTTCGGCACATGTTGCCGCACATGCGAATGCTGGCCCAGAGATGGGTGCAGTGTCTGGACATGATTCGATTGCCATGATTCGACAATCAAAATTCAATTAAGGCTGCCCAAGCGAGGCTGTATCCAAGGGTGGGTCCTTCAGCTGGGTATCAGTTACCAGTTAGCATTAATTGGGGTACATTTTGTCAGCCCCGTTGCAATGATTTTAGCATTTTTTTCAGGGTTTAAGGAAAAGTTGTATAAAAAGAATAAGCCAAGATCATACAGGATTATTGTAAGAAATTTATTAAAGTCTATTCTTGTTTAACATCATACCCCAAGTAAAGTCAAAATCAACACATTCTAGTGGCAAATCTAAACTTTAGTTGTAGTTCTTCATTGTACCCTTTCTGGGTATTATAATTTTAGGCAGAAGCTTGTAAAGCAGTGAAGGAGTCATTTTCGACCCCATATATCATATAAATTCTTGATCAGCATGAACAGCCGAGTAAATTTAGCCATCTCAGACAGAAAAAAAATATTTTTTTAAATTTTTTAAAAATTTCAAAATTTTATAAGGGGTTACATCGTTAAAATTGTAAAAAATTGCCAAAAATTTTAATTTCTTTAAATTTAAAATCTAGTATGCACATTTATAAATTTAATAAAAACTAACATAAAAAAGCTTTACAACTTAATATTAATGACTTTTTGGCTAAGTTATGATATTTTTAAATTGTGATTTTGTTGAAAAAATTGGCACAAAAAAAATATGGATTCAAAGAATGTGAATATTTTAAGCTTAGTTATAATCGATTTCCGACTCGATCTTATAATTCAATTAAAAACTGCAATGGTATATAAGCTTCGGCCTCCCACAGTTACTATCTTTCTTGTTTTTTTCACCATTAATTCTCAAAATAAAATCGAAAAACAGCTAAGAAAGCGTAGCAATCTCTTTAAATAAAAACTTAGCTTGTTAACCAGTTTCCGTGCCAGCGAAAAGCGATTTTGCGGTAGACCCCTTTCAATGCGGCCGAATCAATTCAGCGAGGCGAAAAAGGGTCGGTTAAGTGTCAACCCTCCGTCAAGGATGCTGTCGCACTGGTCCCCGTAATTGGCCAACATGATTGGCCGTGTTTGCATGAAATTAGAAGGGAAACTTGGGGCGAGCCGGGGCGTGGGCGGCAGATGCGCCTAAAAGTGCACCGCAGACTGGACGGCAATTAAACCGAAAATTAACGTGAACGCTTCATTTAATATTTAACGAATTTCGCGACGGCCGCAAAGTGGTAATGGGCTGTGGAGTGTTTGCAGCCACTTTGATATGCATTAATGGCACATTAGAGGCCGCCGGCCCGGGACCCATCAATATATCTGACCGATTCGAGTCGACGACTGGCCCTGACCACAATAGGTTTGAGTCAATTGAATTAACAGCCTTTCCCCTCCTGAAACGCATACGCCAAAGTCAAGGGGGTAGACAGGCAGACAGACAGACAGACATCGCTTAATGCGATGTCAAACAAACACAGCAGGAAAAATCAAAAGGATCGAATTCTGGCCGGGTTAATAAGCGTTGCAACCGCATTTCCCAGTGCAGGAGAGAGAGCGAGGGATTGGTGCCTAATTACGCTGGCCATTCAACTGGGAAAATGCAACATGGCAACATGAAAAGAGGCTCGTCGATCCCAGTTCAATATTTGTTCGCCGACTGAGTGAATCGTTTAATTGCACTGAACCAATCAGGCTTAATTACTTACTTACTTTAAGGAAGCATGGGAAGGGAGGAAATCATCCTAACTAACAATTTAAAGGAAAAGAGTTGGCCATTGTTTAATAATCCTTTAAACATGTTTCAGCACAATTGGAAACTACAAATTTGATTAAAATTATGAAGATCAATTACTAAGTGAATAATATTAATGAAAGTAAGTAAATGGGTTTAACGTATACTGAGTTTTTATAATCTAAAATTAAGGGTAATTAATATTAATTCATATTCTTGAGATAGTTTTAATATAAAACTCAAAAATGCAAAAATTTAAACCCTCTATGTTTTCTCTTTAACCATAAATTCCAATCAACTTAATATATCCTTTTAATTTCTTTCCCTGTACTCTTTGGTTCACATACTTAAACTCCTCACTATTGAAAGCCTCCTTTAAAGGATCTTCAACATCGTTTCAACCTGATCACCATTAAAAGCCAAAAATAATTGCCCAATTCGTAACTGTCTTACGTTTCCCATTAACAAAATGGGGCCTGTTAATTATAATTATGGCGAAAGCACTTCATAAGCAATTTTGATGATACGGCGACAGCAGCCATCAGCCAGTGGCAAGGAGACTGGAAAAGAGTGAGCTTACATGCAGGAGTGCAATTTGGGGAAAGACAAGCCGAGGGTAGCTGGAATTACAACATACAATTTAAACTTAATTATGAAATCCGAGCGTTAATTACCACAAACTGGCGCAGAAATTACCATATATATACACACACACTCTCGCAGACAGTGGCCTGAAATAGCTTATAAATTTGAAGTTCTTTGTGCCCAGGGCAATCATTGTAATCGCATCCGCCTGGCCAATGCGACCCCGGGGAGCGTTTGTCGTCTCATTTTGCCATTTTCATAAAATAATAAATGAGTTGCTGATGGACGGATATACTCGTAAAAACGAGCCTGGTCGTCGAGCTCTCGGAAACTGTCGCTTAACTTGACTTTACAGTGACTGCAAGGAGGCGAAATGGAGACCGTTTTCCTCCTGCTCCGCACACACACACACACACAGAGAGAGGAGACTCAGGCACAGGACTCCCCCGAGTCCTTGTACCCAAACACACGCACTTGAGCAAACCCGATAGAGAGAGAGGGAGAGAGACAGTGACAGAGTGAGAGAGACGAGCGCACCAAATTGAGTGCTGAAAAAGAATAAAAGTTTTTCGCAGCCATTTTACATTTTCGTTCGTTCGTTTCGGGGGTTGCTCCTGGCTTCTCCGTTGACTGTTCTTGCTCCATCCTCCCACATTTAAATGCTGGCCCAAACACCCCTCACTGGTTCCACCCTCTCTCTCTCTCTGCGCCCGGTTATCGCATGTTTTTTCATATGACTTTTGGGGCGCATTTTCCGTGGCTTTCCCGGCTATCTGGATTATGCACACAATATGTGGCTTTATTGTTGCAAATGTGTGTGTCGTGTTGTTAGTTTTATGCTTTGCAATTTAAATGAAATGCAAATTGCTGCGCCTAAAACGCAACGAATGGTGCCTTGGAGACTTGCAGTCAGCCAACATGGCGTATGCGTAATATTTATGAAATATTAACCAGCTTCAGGGGCCAGAGGGAGGGCGAGACAGAGAGAGTAAGTTCAGCCAAGGCGGCTTTGCAGCCATAAAATCTAATTAGTCGCAATGACAAAGGGCCGCATAATTACGCTAATCTAAGCCGAAGCGACCGAAGAGCCAGCAGTGGCATTAACACCTCCACCCAAAGGCTCATAAAAGCGGGACCTGCCCCCCCGTCCCCCTCTGTCTGTGTGTGACAGCGCCATTGAAGCGCCTAATGAATGTGCGGTAATTAAGTACCTTGCTAATTAATGACTACAGCAACACCAACCAACCAACAGTCGTTGAATGCCTGCCCGCAAACAGTGCGTATGCGTGATGCACACACAGACACTCTGCTCCGTTTGTCTGACTGTCTGGCTGGTGTATATCTATGTGTGTGTGTGTGTGTGTTTGGGTGTGCACATTCGGCCTAGGGGTTGCTGTAAACTGCCGGCAACATAATTATTTCCAACATCATTACCCTGGCAAAGTTTCCGCGTCTATGTGCGTGTGTTTGCAACCACTCAACTCCACTCTCTGGCCTGCCTCCCCCCTTCATGGGGTCGTTGGCGCGGCCATTGAGTCGGTTTTATTAGCAGTTATGTCCGGAGCCACCGCCCCGCCATTGATGAAGTTAATTGTGTTTTATTAACACAAACACAAATGCACAAACAGCAAAGCCAACACAACCGGACAACCGACACGCAGCAATGGCCGATAATGTGTCGTTGATAATGATGTGAATGTGTGTTGTTGTAGTTTCAACTAGAACTATAGGAAAACGCCATTTTCCGTGTTTATAATTTCGTACATAAGCGACTAACGGATTGCTTAATAGAAATAGTCGCAAGAGTTTAATTAATGGGTTTAAACTGATGGTTAAAAGTTAAAAAACAAAACGATTTTTGTTTGGAGAAGGGTTGTACTAGCAGAAGGGTTGTACTTATGTACCTAAAATACTGTTAGTGTTTTAAAAACCATTGAAAGAAGCCGATAAAAGTACAAAGGCTACAAAAAATATATTTCTAAACCATATTTTAGACAAGTTCGCTCTTTGTATACCATTAAATAAAATGTATCTTTCTTTACCCTTTACCTAAAATACCAATTAAAATGAATTTCCACAAGAACAAATATGTATTTATTATAAGCCCTTAAGAACATTAACTTTAAATAATAAGTCTCTTTTAAGAAACATTGCATTGGTTATATATTTCCTATCCTAAAACCTTAGTAATTCTCTTTAAAGAAGTTTTCACAATTATTTAGCCAAAATTGATTGCCATAACCTCCATCCATTTACCAATTAAGTCAACTTACTTCATAATCAGATCATGGGCAGCGTTCAAACAAACCGCTCTGGACTCGGACTTAAGCTCAATCAGACCCAGCTCCAGCTCCAGACCAAGCCTCAGCTCCATAGCCAGCTCCAAGCCCCCAAAAGAACGTTCTTATTTCTCTATTTTTTGGCGCTTTGGCAGCGGCTTAGCGATGGTATCGCCACAAACCCCGCCCACAACAACTTCAATCAAATTTGCAAATTTTTATTTGAGCAATTTCTTTGCAACTAGCCAAGCATGAAAATCAATTAATTTCCAGCAAAATTTTAGCCAGCCAACGAAAAGGAAAAAGGCAGCAAAGGCATAAAAAACAAAAAAAAAAGGTAACTGAAATCATTGGAAAACCGAAAACCTGATCCGCAGCAAGACAAACAGTTTGGGAGAGCAAAAAAAAAGGAAAACGTAGCTTTCCAGCTGGCAAAGGCTTTCCCCCAATTAAAACATCAATCAATCAATTAAAAGCAATTCTATTGAAAATCCTTGATGGATCTGAGTGCAGCACATTTTTGGTCTAAACAAGTTTGCGTATGGAAAACGAGGAGTTCCTCGGCCGCACGGCCCGGAGATCCTTCTTTTTTCCGGGTTTGCTTTGGCATTTGCGCATTTGTTTGCCGTTGAACATTCGCAAAATATAAATGCTTTCATGGCCAACATAAACACACCACTCACACACACTCGCACACCCGCACACCAAGCCCTACGTGACTTGCGCCTGAAAGCAGGCAACACAGAAATCGCAGTGCCTTAAAAATGGCAGAAATGCCTGCCTTCTGAAGAGGATGGGCTGAGTGGGGGGAATGGGAGTTTCGGAAAAGCAAATTCAAAATCAAAACATACCTAAAAACGATACAAGCAGCAGTATAAATATAACATGCACCGCCAACCCACCCACAGGCACTCTGGTGGAGGCAAAAAAACATAGCCGGAAAACGAGGATGATGATGATGATGATGGTGATGAGAAACACACACTGTTTGCAGGTGTTCTCCCTTGGCCTCCCCCTATAGAGTGAGTGTGTGTGTGTGCTGAGACACTCAGGGGAACGTGTTTAGTGGGCGTGCCAGGAATTTCCATCGATTTCAATCAAATCAAAATCAGACAGCTAACCATCAATGTGATTTGCGATTCATCGAGTGTGAACTCAGTCCCAAGGGTCCCAAATAACGTTTCATTTCCAGCTACTCACCAGACATATCCTCGCTCTGATCGTCATCCAATCGCTCCTGCATTTCCTCGTCCCTGTCATAGCTCCACTGCCGTGGATGGCCGAAGGGACCAGCTGGTAGCTTGTTGCCCGTGAACTTGTTTGGATCCAGGATGTTCTCCACCGAGAAAGCCAGTCGCTTTGTGGCAGCATCTCGATCACTAGAAGCACTTGTCGAGGCGGAGTTGGGGTTTACCGTGGCGCCACTATTCACCGATCGTGTCAGATCAACTGGGCAGACCTGGAAAATTAGTGGGTTTTAAATTATATATATATTTGGTATTAAAAATCACTTTATATTAATTAGTTTTGTGAGAATAAATCTGCAATATTTTTGTAGTGATATAATAATAATAAAGTTTATGCTTAAAGACTTTTAGAGTGGAAACTGTTAACGTTAACTTGGAAATTAAATTATATCTAATTAAATTGCATTTTCTGGATGCCAAAAAACAGATTTTGAATAAAATGTAAACGTCTAATTATCCCTTTTCTAACTAAAGATAGAAGGCTTATATATCTACTTAAAACTTTTCTAGCATAGTTCGGTTCCTTTATTAATAATACTTGATTAATATGGTATATTGTGAGTAACTTCATTATATCAATGGTGAATATAAATACAAATAATACATTTTACTAACTATATAAATTTCTATATACTGAATATTTATTTATGCTCTGACTATTTGACATCAAAATAAAATTTAAAAATTCACTTAAACATCATCGGAATATTTCATTCGTTATTCGAATATTTGTATAGATTTTATGTCCTTTTTTTATTAAAAATGTTTTCTTTTATTTCAAGCCCTTGCTGGTGGTTTGTTCGTAACAAATTTTAATCAAATTTTAGTGAAGAGAATATAATAATAATAACTAATAAACAAAAAATGTACAATTGATCTGATTACCAGATATATATTATACAAAATAAGTGATTTTAACTATTGAAATTAAACAAAAGAACTAATTAAAATCACACAGTCAATGGAAAATATACAATTTCTTGGACAAACCTTGCTACACTTCCAATTCCCACTTTAACACTGCCACAGAAACATCTTAGACTTACCGACGGCGCACTGTGGGATCCATCGTTGCTATCCTCATCATTTCCATCGACATTCAGCTCCTCGCTGGTGTCGCTCCGCGCATAATTAGCAGCTGCGATTTGCCGCGAAGTGGCCGCCGCAGCAGCCGCCGCGGCAGCCAGGCCGCCAAGCTGTATTCGGAAGCCATAGTCGCTGAGATCCCGGCCACTGGGTGAGCCGGAGCTGGAGTTGGAGATGGAGGTGCTGGCATTGGACACGTTAGCGGAAACGGAAGCGGAGACGGAGGCAGTGGCGGAGGCAGAGGCGGCGGCGGAAGTGCTGGGTACTTGAGCTTGGCCTTGGCCTTGATTGGTGCGAGCCGCCACCGCAGCCACCAGCTTAATCCGCTCCAAATCCATATCAGATGACGCTGCCTGGGAGGAAAGTGCCGGATTCTGGGACGACGGTGCGTTGGGGGAGCTCATCTGCTGGTCGGAATGCGTGGCCGGTGAGGTGGGCGGCGACAGTGGCGAGGTGGCTGGCGAGGGCGGGGCTGTGGTGCTGCTGGTGGTGCTGCTACTGGGCGCCCTCAGATGAAATACCGCCGCAGCAGGCAGTGCATGTGCATGTGGATGTGGGTGAGGATGCGGATGCGGATGCGCCTGCTGGTGCGGGTGATGCGGCGGCAACTGATGATGCTGGTGCTGGTGATGATGGTGATGCATGTGCTGCTGGGCGGCGGCCAGGAATTGTGGGTTCTGCAGCAGGTGCGGATGCTGCTGCAGCAGGGCCGCATGTGGATGCTGGAGAGGCTCCGGCCGTGCCAAGTGCCTCACGGCACTGAGTTCCAGGAGCTTGCGCTGCTGGGCAGGTGAGGTGAAGCTGCCCGAGCTGCCTCCGGAAGCTGGCGGAGACTGCGAGCGCCGGGGATTGCTGGGATTCGGATTCGTGTTGTGGTTGGTCAAACTGATGTTGTTGTTGTGGTTGGGCCTATCCTTATCGGGGGAATCCTCCTGCGAGGGGCTCAGGCGGCTGAGCAGGCTGCCCGACTCGCTGCTCATCTGCTTGAGGCGCTCCAGGGAGTACCTCAGCTCCTGCTCCTGCTTTCCCGCCACCGCAGCTCCACTGGCACTGATGATGAACTTGGGTATCTTGGCGGCCGGCGGGGTCACCGAGGCCTCGACCCTGGCCACCTCCGGTGAGGTGTTGGACTTGGGCGAATCGGGATTCGAGTTGGGACTCATCAACCCACCGACGGCGGCGGCGGGCTGGGCCGATGCACTGTCGCTGGCCTTTTGCGCCGGCGATTGCAGCATGACCATAGTGGGGCCTTTGCTCGAAATAGTTATTGTATTCACAGATAGAAACTTGGGTTTCACTGGGATGTTCACTGGGCGGTTCACTGGGGGGTTCACTGCGCGATGCGTGTCCGTGTCCTGTCACCTGGATGGCAGCCAATCGACTGTCCACTGCTGCCGGCGTGAGTCTGCCAATATCCGATGAAGCTGATGCCGATGCTGATGCTGCCGCTGCTGCGTTCGATTATCCTGAGCGTAATCCGCGCCCGACGACTCACACGCTCAAGAGCCAGAAGCGTAATGAGGGTTGGTCTGAGCTCTGAGTTATTAATCCAACAGATGTGTGCCTGTGGCAAGTCAACTGCTAAATGGGAGGCAGGCAAATCTGCTGCCGATGCCGCTGCTGATGCTGATGCTGATGCTGTGGTGGCGGCAGTGGTGGTAGTTTCCTCTTTGAGTGACACTCGCTAGCTCTGACTCGCTCGCGCTCTCTCCCTCTCTCTGTCTCTGGGAAGTGGTTTGCGCTCCACGCCCCTTGTTGAGTGGTTCTTTGAGTGGGTTGGCTCCTCCCCGCCGGAGCTCTAATCTCTACTAGCATCTAATGATTTAATTTGCCTTCCACTCGTTAGCAAATGTAATGGTCTGTTGCAAGTCTAAGCCACAGCAGGAGGCCAGGGACCGAAGAGAGAGAGAGAGAGTGAGAGAGAGGGGAGAGGCAGGTCCTGGGTCCTGAGTCCTGTTTTACATAGTTCTTCGCTCAACTGTAATAGCCACCCGACGACGGGCTACAAAGGCTGCGAAACGAGGCTGCTTCCCCCCGTCGAGGATGTGAGTAATTGTCAAATTATTTAGCGCAAAATTTGTTTGTTTATGCGGTCGGTTGCCTGCGAAATGGATCTCAACTTTTGTCACATTCCTTTCATTCGTGTATTTATTTTTTCTCAGCATTATTTTTCTATTTTTGTTTTTCTAGGGTTGTGTCTCACTTTCTCTCTGCTTGGTTTGTACTTAGTCATTTATGCATGAATGCCTGGTGCTTTCTGCAGCTTAATTGAATTTTATAATATTCTTTTCTCTGACTAAAAATAGTGTTGCTAATTAGTTTGTACATATAATTGTTTGGTTTTTTATTTGTTTGTGTGGAAAACCATCTTCGTTGACACTTCCTATGTAAAACTCAAACGAATTCCGCACTCTTCTAAACTTTCTCTCTTGCTCAGTCCCTCTATAGGTGACTTTCTTCTCATTCCCATTCTCGTTCTCTTTCTCTTGCGCTTGCTCTCTCTCTCTCTCTGTAAGGGAGATTCTTTTAAATTGAACAAAAATTTATATGCGCTTTGGCACAGACGATTTAATATCGCATCCAATTTGCGGTTTATACGCATCGCAGCAGTGGCCTTCAATGGGGCGGTATGGGTGGGGTTCCGAGTGGCAAAATAGGGAGGCGGACACTCTTCCGTCAGCCTGCTGGGTCCGAGGGACAATGGGGCGTATAAGTGACATCGTTAAGTGGACGCCGGATGCTGCTTAATGAACTCCATCGTGGCAGAGTTGGGTGTTAGCTGGAATCCGGAGGGAATCTCCAGCTTCTCCATCTATGTATACACATATATCTCCCGGCCTTAATGCTCCGCCCTTCGCCCGCCGTCCCAATAGCAGCTACTCGTTAGCACTGAGGAGCACAGTCTCGCTCTCCTTTCTATAATTAACCGCAGGGAGGGCAGAGAAGGCAGAGAAGGGACCAGGGAAGGGACTTGGCTGCTTAATGAGCAGCTTGTTATGCCGTTTTTCGTTTTAATTCGTTTTAAGATGCTCGCCACCAACACCAGTGCGTCGGCCACTCATTGTAATTGGTCCATTGATGGAGGGGATTTACCCGTCTTAATGTACTTGCTGCCTACAGTCGAGCTTCAATAAATCGAACATAAATCGAATAAGAAGGAAATCAAATCAAACAAAATATATATAGTTTAAATTCTAAATAATAACCAAGTTAATATTATTTCTTTATAAGCTTAAAAAGCCATCCTTGGGATAAGCATATCTGTGGTATACTTTGAGTGTATCATTAAAATTTGATGTAATACACAATTATATTATGGCTTAATAGTAATAGTTATCAAATAAAAAAATAAAATGTACATTGTCCAATTAATATAGTAATAATTACTATAGTTATTGAGTAAAATTATGTGTATTGCTTTATATTTATGTTGGATCACTAATAATATTTGTTACCATGATTTTACCATAGAATCTTTGGTAGTTTTTCTTTGATTCCTTAAAAAATGAAATACTTAAAAAATTTAAATAATTTTCGTTAACTTAAAACGTATTACAATAATATATTTATATATGTTTCAATGTTTAAAGGAAACATTTATGTTTTAATAAGAAATACTGTTACAGTTTCGATATCTTAAAGAACTTTCTCACAACATTTTAATCTTGATAATCCATTCAGTTAATTACTGGCCAAAAAATAATATTAAAGTTAATTTGTTAAACTTTATGAATTTATCATTTAATTTGATAATTATTTATTAATTTTATTTGAAAATAGTTATATTCCTAAGAATCTTGTGTCACCCCTATTTTTGAGCTAAGGCATTTCCGACTGTAACTTTAACTAATCTCATTCAGTTTCTAGTCACTCAATCCTCTTAAACGATATCCCTGGAAATGCTACCCATTTCTCGCTGTGTAGTAAGTGCTTAACTCTTTTACATGCAAAATTAAATGATGCGCATACGCACGGTAAAACCGCAAATTATTTTAATTGCTTGTCTCGTCATTATTCATTATTTAAGTGCGCTCAAACAGCCGACGTATACGGAATACGTTAGTATGTACATACGGCTTTCCGCCAAAGTGTGTGTGTGTGTGTGTGTGTGTGTGTGTGTGAGTGGGCCAGGAAAATTGGCAGCTCGCCAGACACACACACACACACAATCACAGACACTCAGAGGCACACACAAAAGCCGCTGTTTACATAGACATCAAACTTTTTGCGCTGCGGAAAAGCGGAAAATTGCTCTGGCTGCCCCGCACATGTATGTGTGTGTGTGTGTGTGTATTTGTGTGTGCTGTGCTCTCTCTTTCTCTCTGCTACTCTCTTTCTCCCTCTGTCATATAGCTGTCTCCCTCTGGCTGATGTACTTACTCTTCCATTTAATTAGTGAAAATAAGTATTAAATGAGCAGCTCTTGTTAAAATAAATAGTGCATGCAATGGCGGCAGCAATTTCCCGCCCGCCTCCTCCCCTTGGCTTTCAACAGGCTGCGCAAGATTTACAACTAATTAAAAGGCAAATAAAATTGGCACGGCTTTGGTAAGAGGATGGCGGTCGGGGGTAGAGGGTAGGGGGGGAAATCAATCGATAATCGGATCGGAAAAGCGGAGCCGCTGACCTCGCGACAAATGCAATTAAAATCACAAGTGCGCGGTCATCTGCATAATTATGCGATAATTAAATTATTGCCAATTTATTTATAACATTACCGTTAATTTGCCGCTGCTCTTGCCGCCCCTAAACCGTATCCGTATCCCTTGTATTTGTATATTTAATGAAGTGCGAGGGAGATGGCCTCCATTTCCACATCCTTCCGTCATCCTGGCCGCCCCCGCTCGCTCTGTTTATTCGGCCATTTTGTTGTTTGCACTCCACTTGCCGTAAGCCCCACGTTAATTTGTTTGACTAATTAAACTAATGAGCGTTCAAAGTTAATACATAAATTAGTCAGCCAGCCAGCCAGCCAGGCGGGGTAAGCTGCCGACCTGGGCGAAAGGGGCAGCAGTTGTTGGCGCTGCCTAAGCCCGTCTAATTTGGCCGTTAAATAATTGTTTCATTTAATAAATCATCGGATTGGATTTCATTCGTTCGCTAATAAGTGTTTTCCCACTGAAATGTGAGTGGAATTTATGAGGTTTTTAATTGGAACGAAATTGGCAAGTATTGCAGTTTCAATCAGAGCTTAGTTATGATTAACTAGATGGGGAAATTACAATTTATTCCTATTTAGAATTTTCACCTCGAAACAAATATTAATTTAATTCCTATAAAATATTGTGGATACAGACTAACATTATTAAGGTTTTGAAAATTGTCTCGTTTAAATCTAAAAAGTAAATACGAATCCGAAGCATCATCTTATCAACTTCCTTTCAATCTTACAAAACCATTTGCTATCTACCAGATACAACCTTAATTAAGTATGACAATTTATTTCGAGTAAAGTAGTTACATTTCGAGTGTTTCATAAGTTTAACCAGGAATATTTATACTGACAATTAAGGTCAATTAAAGTAGGTTACAAAGAGTAGCCTATTCAAGCTTGAAATTATATTGCTAACGGAATACATAGTATAAGTTTTATATTATATTTGCAGGTAAATATATTTTCCTACAACAAATTGGAGATGTTAGTTAATTATTTATTTTATATTACGTTTGGTTTCAATGGTCAATGGTTTGTAGACCTCATTTAGAATGCCTTTAAAGATTATTTACTTTTCCTATTTATTACAACTTACTTTCTCTCTCCTTAAAATTTAGTTAGAATATAAAATAAAAATTTAATATTGAATAGTGCTTGAATATCGATTTGGTGAAATTCTACTATTTATGGGAAATTCTTAACAATTAAAATATTTTATTTTAAGGACCGTTCAATATAAGTTTGTATTCGTATCCAAATTTCGAGATTAAAATTTTGAGAGCTGTTTGGCTGATATGCCTTAAAACTAAATTAGTTTATAATGCTCAACGAAATACTAATAACATATTTTAAAATCAGATTTGAGCTGTTTAGCTTTGAATTTTTATATCTAAAAACTAGAAATATGTACGTATAATAGCTTCTACTTAAAAGTTAAAAGTTCCCTATAAGCATTTATTTCCCATTGATTTCTTTACTATAATCACTTCCTTTATTTTGCTGTAATTTGCTGATTTCATCTACTTTCTAAGTAAAATTATTTAAAAATATATTAATTTATTCAAGTTACTTTAAGTTATTGATTGCAAACCGTTAAAATAAAATGCCAATTTCTCTACCGCCATCAGCTAATCGAATGTGTGCCTAATCTGCATTAAAAATGTGCACCTAAAAGCCCATTAGCCCTTCTTTCACTGGCCACCGCACCCGCTGGGCAAACAAGGAGCCATAGCCATAGCCATAGCCATGGCCGTAGACCGTCGACCATCGATGTTGTTGCTTCTGCGAATACAAATTAAATATGCTGCGCTAATTCCTCCATCAATTTGCAGCTCATTTCATATGCCAACCCATTTCGCAGGCCATCATCCGGGGGCACGGACGTGGAAATCACGTGGCATTGGCAGTGAACGATCTCCATCGCAGGTGGGCAGCAGCGGCTCCAAAATGCCGGCGGCCAATCGGTTGGATGAAAAGCGGATGGAAGGGTAACATAGGAGAAGGCAGGGTAAACTAGTTTGCATTCAGCTTGTGCAGGTAATTAGAAAATTTCCAGCCCATGGATGGTAAGTGGGGTGGATGGAGTGGCGCGAAAACAAAAACAGAAACGTGCTAATTGCAAATTAATTATGCACGATATTGAGTTTGCACTAAACGCAAAAGCGGAAACGGAAATGGGCGAGCGGCGGCTGTCCGGAGAGTTGAAAAAGTTGGTTAGGCGAAAGGGAACGTGATTTGCATAAAGTGCAAGTAGATTTTTGGATTTCGAAATGGATGGGGACTGGCGAATGGATGGTGACTGCCTGCTGCCGCCTCTAATGGCCGACACGATTAAGTGTCCGCAACAGCGGCATCAGCATATAAACAGCTAAAGTGTTAATTGCCATAAATGCTTGTCATTGTAGCGGTAAACGGCTGTGTAGATACTGCGCCAGCGCACTCAAGAGAGACGCGGCAGAGAGTGAGCGGCGGCAGCGGAAACGGAAGTGGAAGTAGCTGCCGGAGGAAGCATTTAGGCAGCGCACATCTCTGAGCACTTGCACTCAAATGAATGAAATGAACTGCTAAATTATGCACGCGATTTAACCCTCATTTTGCCAGCCACAACTTAGCGCTTTGCCACCCACTCCCTTTCTCTCATACACACACACACACACCCAAGGCTCTTCCCGTGGCTCCTGGCTCTCCTTCACTTTTCTCCGCTCTCTGCGCATGCTTAGTGCCAAATTAGCTGCTCTCTTGCCAGGCCACGCCCTCGGATGGCAGCCTATCAGGAGAGAGCCACTCAAATGGTTTCAACATGGCCGCCAGCGGAAACTCACTCAGAAAGCGACAGAGAGAGAGAGAGAGCGAGAGAGCGAGGTATAGAGAGAGGCGAGGACATAAGACACTTCCCCTTCAAAGCTCGATTGTTGTTGTTTTTTGTCCTTTTGGCGACTTTTTGCACCTTTTATTTTGTCATTTGTGTGTAATTTCGGAAAATGTTGGCGACATTATGATGCTCGTCGCCGGTTGGGCTGGGGGTCGCACGCTTAAGTGTCCTCCAGGGTACTTACTTCGTTAGCAGAAGTTTCTCGCTTGCTCTGCTCCGTCCTGCGTCCTTCGTCCTTTTTCCCAGCAGCTCCTTATTGTTGTCCTTGTTGCTGCTGTTGTTGTTGGTGTGCTGCGGTGGCGCACTGTGCTTGTCGTTTTGCGGATATGTCTCTTATTTTCATAACTGTAAATTGCTTTAGATATTAAGTCTGCTGTACTCGCTGTGGATTTTCCTGTGACTCTAAATGTGTGTGTGTGTATTTGAATTTGTGTGTGTGTGTGAGTGCATGTGAATGGCTCTGAAAGGACTTTGGAGGGATGAGGTTGTACACAGGGGAAAATATTGAAGTCTTGAAGTCCTTAATCATAATCGAATAACTCGATTTTGAAAAGTATCTGTAAATTTGAATATATATGTAGATACATATAATACCTCAATTTTTTTAAATAAAGTAAAATTGTATTTGATTTTTCAACAAGTTGGTTCTTATTATGTTTGGTATAATCCAGTCAGGTATCTATAAAAACCAGAAGAGAGAGAATTTCGAAAATATAATTCTTAAATCGTATTATTAACCATAAAGAAAGCTAATTCTTTTACCCTTTTACCCAAATTTCTAACCCCTTAAATATCTGAATATAACTTTAATTATATTTTTTTTAATATTAATTTAATTTTATTTAATTTAAATATATGATATACATTTTTTTGGGCTTAATATAAGCTTTAAGACCTGTTCTCTCCGTGTAATTGGGGAGGACTTCATGTAAGCTGGGTAAGGAGAAATCATTCTATTTGGAGCGGGGTCAGGTTTTCGAGCGGCTCTTGTTGGCCAGCAGAATAGCAGGATATTTATTTTGTGGCCAGGACAATGTGTTCGCATGAGACGACACTTGGCGAGGCCATTTAAATAGTTCCAAAGCTGCAGTCATTAGAAGCAACAATTGCCTTTTGCTAGCCAGGAATTTTGTCATTTTCTGGAACAATTAAAAAGAACTATAAGAAGATAAGACAGACAATTCTAATATAAGAGTTAGGCAGCCAACTGCATGTAATTATTTAGTGACATATTAAAGAAATTTATCATTTTAGACATTAGTTTATGGAAGAAATATACTAAAAAAGCCATAAACAAACTGAATATTAAAAGCCAAACTCTTAAGTTTAAGGTAGTGAATGGAGTGGAGAAAATGTATTTAATTCAAAGCAATTATGGATTGTCTCAATTTAAATGAATAGCCGAAACGATCTAGGTATATTACTTCCTACAAACTCGTACAGAATTTATAAATTAAAATTTCAAATGTACTGAGAACGACTCTTAAAACAAATTAACTTAACGCCTATATTTTGTAATAAGCTATAGGATTTAAAAGACTTAAAATTCTCACTAATTCGAAATAAAAACGGTGTATATGTTTAAATATTTAAAATAAATGCATAGTATTTAGAAAACTTAAAGAAATTACTCTTTAGCACCGGGTATCTCAATGTCGAGGCACACAAATATTGTCTTAAATTTGTTGTTCAAAGCAATAATCATTAAAAATGATTTTTCAGAACTTTGACCACATCCCGAGAGCGCAGAAAGTGGCAACACAAAATAAAGATTTTAATATGCGCAAAATTGAGACATAAATTAAAGTCACATAATTCTCATTAAAAGGCCGTAAACGAAACGTTGCCGCGAAGTGAACAGAACAAAGAGAAGAAGGCCAGTAATAAAGATATATTTATATATATAGGTATGTGTCTTTATACCTGAAATTACGTATACGTAGACCCGGGAAAGTCATTTGGCAGCCAGATCAAAGAGCAACGGCATTTTGCCCATAATTTAATAGTTTCGAAATACAGAAATTAAGAACCGAAGCTGCCTGCTTAGGCAAATCAAAATAAACCACTCGTAACGACCACCAAATCCCAACGAAAATAAACACACACACATTTGGATGCTAATTGGCAGCGATCTTATTGGAAGAGCAAGCGGGATGGGGCGAGCACAAAGAGAGATAGCAGCCACCCAGGGCGTTAAGTGGGCGGCGTTTGGCAGACCAAAGGCCAGACTGGAAGACCCTGGTATTCCAGTTTTTCGAATGTCTTTGGCCTGCGCGCGCAATTTAAGTTGAAATTTATGCGCAGTGCGACGGGAAGACGCATTAAAAATGGAAAGCACAAATGCTCGGCTCAATGTGTTAAACGGCACATGTGATTTAAAACTGTATTTAATGTTTTTATTATTTCAGATTTTGTTCACCAACGCATATATGTAATATGTATATTTTTTCCTTGCCATTTGTCTTCGGCGAGGCGTGGAATATTTTTGACATAAAGGAATTTATTAATTTCGCTATTTGCCTTTGTTTTGGAGATGTATATTAATGATTATGAATACATTCAGCGGCCTCAAAAAAATCAAAAAAAAAAAAAAAAGGAAAACAAAATCATAAACTACACAATACACCATAGCAGATGTTTGTGCGATTGTGTTTGGCACAATACATGTGCATAAAATATTTAGCAATGCTCACACGAGCTTAGATTGCATAATGCATATTTTATGAATGTTTTCGTGTTGGTCCTTGCTCCCCGAATCCCCGACTCCCCATCCTCCGCTTTGTTTCTTTCTGTGCCAAGTCAGGTCGCACGAAAAAGTGTGGAAAATAAAAATAAAGTGTGCTGCCACGGGTTGAGAGAGAGAGGGTAGAAAATTTTAAAGCCACTGCGGCAACAAAGGCGAACAAACAGCCAGCACATGCCACAAAATATAGCCACTGCCACTGCCACATCCACTTCCGCTTCCTCTGCAACTGCAAAAATCGACGCATCGCCCACAGTGTTCAACAATGAAAAATAATGTTGCATTTTTGAGTCGATCTGAAGCCCAGAAACTTAAAGTTCAAACTTCATATTAATTTAGACAAGAAAATAAAATAAATATAAGAACTTTAAGAATCTATCGAATATGTAAATTGTATATTTTGCTGTCTGTTCATATCTTTTAAGGATATAGGTTCTGCTTTGAAAACGAAAAACCTATTCTTTTAAATGTTAGGTAAATGGTACTTTAACTTTTTTAATATATTCCTTTTATTGTTAATTATTAGATGATGATCAAGATATACTAGCTATGACAGATAGTATCGATATATCTAATATACTAATTTTAGTTAAAATTAACAAGCAAATTAAGAGCAATTCGTCCTCATATTAAGAAATCAACTTAAATCAAAGCAACTTAAATATGTGGAAACTAGTAAAATAACCCTAAGATATTGTACTTATGGTAACGCACTAAAACTTTATCTTAATTAAAAAAAATTGTATTGTTAGGACGATTATTTTCTGAAATACAGAAAAATTTAAAAATCTACATTTTATTTAATATATCGGGAAGTCGATGTTGATGCTGATCAAGAAAATGATTTGTGATATAATTCAAAGTGATGAAATCAAAGGTTTTTATACAATTTTCTTGTATTTTTTTGTTATTGCTTATTAAACATTACTACCACTTTTAGCGATATATAAAAATTCAATGTATCAAAGTATACGATATTTTGTATATTCATCCTTCTTCTTTCTGTTGTATTCCTTAATATTTAACATATTTTATAAGGCTATCTTCCCTTATTATATATATTTTTTCCCTCAAAAAATTCTCTTAATACCACTGTGCGTGGCTGCCATTGTTGCCGCTTTGTTGGCCAGTACTTCGGATTTCCAGTTTTGGCCATGTTTGGCTTGCTGGCTACTGGCTGAGTGCACAAACACACACACTCACACACCCATGATGGGCGGCGAGCAAGTGTGCGGCAGTGTGTGCGCCTGGATGATGTCAATCCATCATTTGCCTTAACACCATGATTTGTTTATTTGACGAGCTGTATTAAGAGAAATGAAGCACAATTGCCATTCGGGCTCCACTGCTGCTGATTGCCATAAATAAATAATTTTCAAATCAGACACTGGCCAAATCCTCGAAAAGGATAGGATAGAACCCGATGCCTGCATGCCTGATTAGGCCCTCAATTGTGTGGATAGTTTTGATATGTTATAATCAAGGCAACCGAGGAGGGGCAGGCGGGGAACCTGTATTAATATTAAATCAAAATAAAACATATGCTTAACGGTAAGTGGAAACTCTTGTCACTTGACACACCTGAGATCCTATTCTACTCGAATTTACGGTCCTGTTCTTTTCGGTTTGTTTTGGCTAATAAACCCGAGCGAACAACTTCCTTTTTTAATAAGCCCATAAAGTAACAGCCACTTAAAACTTGTTGTTCGCCAGCCAAGCAGCAGCAACATCAATAAACGAACTCGCAAGGAGCTGCCAAATAAGCCGTGAACGAGTTCCGCCTCTGTCGATGCCACATAAACGTCAGTGCCACATCGTCAGCACCCCCATCTTTTGGTGCTGCCACCCCTCCACTTGGAGTGACTGTCCCTGTCTGTTTATAGAAATTAAATAACTTCTGACAAAATATGAACACAACTCAACACTTGCCATATTGAACAGAGAGCGACACAATGGGTCCCAGTGCCGCTTTCCCCCTTGTTTTTCCTCAAGACCCCGCCAGACCTCATCTCAACCCCCAAATTGGAATGCTTATAAATCCGGGGCCACATTTGCCGCCGCTGCTTCCTCTGGCCTCTTAACACTTTCGTCGGCAGGCCGAGTTGTTAGCATATTTTTAGTGTGATTTTAAAAATTTAAATTGTCGTAATCGTAAATTAATTTCATGGCACATAAAAATGCAGTATGCCATGCCCGAAAATACAACACAACAACGGGGCTACAATGTTTTTCTCTGGGCCATGTTTGTTGTTTTCCGCTCCACGTAATGTTGCTACGTTTTATAACGCAATATATTCAAAATACATTTCCCTTTTTTTATTGTTTTTTGAGTGTGCTCAGTTGGCAATCGACTTTTTTATACGAGTTTCATTTGAATACCGAGTGCAGCTGAGTTAATCATAATATTAGTGGGTGTGGCAAATTAGCTGAAAAAATATATTTCAAACGAATTTTAAATTGATATAATTTGATAATGAAATTATATATTAATCAGGTCCCATACATTTTTAATACATTTTATTAATTATTACAGCTTTAAATAATTTATTATTTAATGCAATACATGGGAAAATCATAATTTCACGAGAAGCTACTTTTGATTGTGAAAATTTTCCATCAACGGATACTGACGAAGTAGTCTTTGCTTCCTATCAAAAAAAAAACTTCTGTATTTATTTAAAAATAACTTTCGTAATAGATACAAATTTTAATTAAATTAATTTAATTAAATTAAATTTTCTTCGGCTAGTTTTGATAATTTCAAAAACTAAAAGCCTTCATAAAATTTACCCCCATTGAATTATTAAAGACTACAGTTTAATAATAATAATTCCAAGGCATATTCTTGTGTATTTTTGTAATAATACCTCTAAATGTCTATAACTTGGAAATAATTGTACTTTTTAGAGGATGCATTAAAGAGTCGTAAAAGCATTATATTCAACAGTATCTTAATGAGTTGTGTAAATTATTTATGCCGGCGACATTCGACTGCACATGAGTCGGGCCTGCATACGATATATGTGTCAACGCCTCATAATAATTACGGGAGAAACGGCGAAAATGTGTTGCAAATGTATAAAGTTATATATAAATACACATCAAGTGCAATTAGGCAGGAAATGCCGGCATGTGCAATTCGGTAATTGTTTCCTCAATGTGACAAGTCTCTCGAAGGTGTGAAAAATCGGCCCCAATAAATGCGCTAAGCATATACTCGTATAAATTTATTTGTCCCAATCCCCGCCATATATTAATGATGAATTAATGCGGTAAATGCAACTTGTAAATCTGTCACGCGTCTCTGTAAATCATCCTGCATAAGTAATGTGCAGTTTAGCCCAGAGAAGAGAGAAGACGCCCAGTCAGTCATCCGGAATCGATACTCCCCTCGAACCACTTTGTCACTCGAGACACTGCAACCAACAGATGCTGAGCAAGATGAGCTCCAGGCGGAGTCGGGGGAGTGTGAAATTGTGTGCTCTGCGGCTGAAGGCGGTCCGCGGCTAATCTATGACAGAAAACATGTAATCGGAGCAACCAGCCAAAAATAACTCAGAGCTGAGGATCGGAATCGGAATCGGGACCGGGATCGGGACCGGGATCGGGACCTTTGTCTTCATTTGCAGCTCTTTACTTTGCAATATTCCCAAAGGTCTCGCCCTAAAGTTCCTTGGGCGGCGATCGTGCGCCCAATTAAAGTCACAAACTGCGTTTTACAACCAAATTTAGTTGTTCGAATTAATTATGGTGCACTTGGAAAAAAATTCTAAAAAATACGTCATTTGTTCTTTATATGAAGACGTGAAATTCTTATAATTATTACAGTAGAAGAATCAAATATTTTTAGAATGCTTATCCATTTTTGAATTTTTATAAATTTTTAAATAAAATGTACGATTCATTCTTTAAAATAATTTTTTTTAATTCTTTAAAATTACATAAAAAGGATTTAACAAGAAGTATTGTAAAATGCTATTACGTGATAACCGAGACCAAACGATTTGAATTTTAAATAAAAGGATAACTACATTTTTAGGATCCTTGCAAATGTCCAAATAATAGTATTATAGCCTGCAAGAACTAATACAAATATTACACTGCAAGGGTATACAAATCGTAGAATTAAGAAAATAAGTTAAAATTTTAATTATTAACCTTTCCACTTTGAAACCATCGTAGTAATTTTGCCTAAAGTAAGTTCAAGTAAGATGCAAAATGGAGATTAAAAGTTTGAAATCTATTGTTTAATAACTCTCATGTTTTTCCTTTTACATAATTAAAATTTTTAAAGTAGAAGCACAATGCCGTTAATTCCATATTTATTTTTAACCATAGAGAATATAATAGGTTATAAGAGGGTAGGACTAATAACATTTAGATCGTATATTCCATATAAATTCTTGCTCTCTAAGATCTCACAAATAACATTGCTATTCAAGAATGTTTCTACTTCATGCCGAAGATGTCTGCTTCGACGTGTTACTTAAACTTTTATACTAATTTATGACTTTTATAAAGAAAAAACAATTATAAAATATTAACTTTTTGGTGCTTCAAAAGCAGCGTTGGTCACTTTAAGATAATTTCTCACGTCTCACGACATATAAAAATAGGTTGTACTTTTAATTAGATAATATTCTTGAGTTACCTCGGAAATATTCTATAGAAATTATTATAATTAAATACAAATGAATTAAATATATCGTTAAACAAATGCCACAAAAGGGGGGGTAACCAAAAATTTCAAGTACATAATAACTACACACAATTTCTCTCTGTGCATGTGCATGTAGCACTCATCCCCATTGGCAGCTCCGTCTAGGGGGCGGCACTTTCTTTTTATGACTGCTCTGCTGCCGTCGAATAAGTGAAGCGTGAACTAATTGAAATTTGTTGCGCTGACATGTTCTACAAGATCCTCTTGCCGTTGGGCGACAGCGTGCAGACGCTGCCCTTGTCGATCGTCTCCAGCTCATTAGCCTGCTTCCCGTTGTAGTTATTGTCTAATTTTAATTAATTTATCACAAGCATAAAGTGGCGCAACTTGTGACATTTTCCCCCAGCGATGCCCCCGCAACAAATCACTCATACGCCTCGGTGACCGCCTGGAAGCCTCCGCTGGGGGAGCCACTGTCGCCTAGGCATAAATTTCCACCACAGATTCTTGGGATTGCGGGGCAATCAAAATGGAATTTACGACAACTTGGGAACGGGTCTTTTATTTTGACATGCTTTACAAACAGACGAACTCGCAACAGCTCATTTGATAGCATCATTTTGGTTGCGGCAACAGGTACCAGCTACTATATGCAACATAAAATGTATGAAATATAGAAGGGAATTGGACATTAAAAACTGAACTTCCACAGATTCTTCCAGGTCTCCCGCTTGTACACGTTCTTGTACGTCTGCACAGACACTTGAAGCTCCGGGCCGAAGGGAGTGTCCGCCTGCACATGTTCCACTGCCAGATTTTGATTTGTCACTGCGTGAACAATAATCACGGGCTCATTTACCTGTAAGATTAATAATTAATAAGTAGGTGTTGAGGAAGATTAGTAAATAGCTAAAAAAAAATAATAAAATATATATACTTTGTGGGGTATAAGAACACGAAAACACAGTTACGAACGATTCGCGTACATTGCATCAAAGCATTTTACACTGATGCTTATACGCTTTTTAGTCTCAATTTGTATATAAACAAAACTAAATTTAATAATGAATACTTATTATTTATCAAAATCTTACTTTAAAACATTTGAAACACATTTAACCAACTTACAGGAATGGTTTTGCCCTCGTTCTCAAAACGCACATCAGGATTCTGGTGGGCACAATAGAAGTGAGTGTGGGAAATGGGTACCCGAGCATTTGGGCCACAATTCTAAATTAATTAGCAATTAATTAACAATTTAATTATCAAACTGATTAAAAAGCTAAAGCTTCAATCAAAAAACAAACAAACCTTGCTAGAGACCACGCCCAGGGGCAGAGTTAACTCGCCGTGATTGGTTGTATACCGAGCCGTGTTCACCGGCATTGAAAGATTCAGCATCTTGGGCCCGCTGTACAAGTACATGGGCTCATCGACCGGATCCAGGGCCTGGAGCCGGAACTTCTCGCCATAGCCCAGACAGTGGCCAGAGCGATCCTCATCATCCGGACTGACAATGCGGAAGCTACTGCGCAGCGTGGGACGTGGAGCGGGTGCCACCGTCATGTCGCACATCTCGCTGATGGTGGTGAGCTTGCGGGCCATTCCCTCCTGGGTGATGATCACCGATAGGGCCAGATTCTGATCCACCAGCTGCTGGCGGCAAATGCTGATCCTGACGGGCCGCACCTGAACCACAACCCCGAAGGCGACCACCTCCCGCAGCGGGCCCAGCGTGGTGTCCTGATAGAAGCGTTCATAGGCGGCACGGGTTGTGTCCAGCAAGGTGTTTCCACCCTGTTTCATATCCTTCACGCGCATCTAATAGATAGATAAGTAATTAATATTTATCCTGTTTTATATTTTAAATGCTCTTTTTAGTCCCAAAAGCTGGGAGATGCTCACCTCCTCTGCCAGGGCAGCTTCATGCCAGTAGCCAACTTTTACGCCTGGACCATACATTTCTCAATAATTTAATAAATAAATAGAAAGAGTTAAATTTTAGCTCCTAGTATACAGTTGGCAATATATTATGTATACCTTCTGTAACGTATGTGATTTTTTTTAGTGACAGCATAGTAACTACCTACTGATAAAAGTGGTGCCTTGGCATTATAATAACAATGAGAATATAAGAGTAATTGAAAAAGTTCTATAAGACAATATTTAATGTGTAACTTCAAACCCTACAAGGGAGGTCCCACTACTCCTTTCATTTCCTTTAAGATATATTTATTAAAAGACCTTTAGCTCTTGAAATAGTATTAATTATAAAACCTTTAGCTTCTGATATAATAAAAAGAAATTATACCTAATTAATACATACCTTATGAGAGTTATACGTTCAGTGTCATAACGCTCACGGGCATTATAACACTTTTAAAAGCTTAAAAACGTCCGCACTCAAAGTTCTATCTATATCTTAACTAATTTCTAACTTTGTGATTAATAGTATCATACAAAAAGTGACCTTAAGCCTTGCGAATGCTTTGTCACATTTAAAAGTGTTATATCATCTATTGGCATTATGACACTGGACTTTATCACATATATCCCTTAAAGGTAATGGAAAATCCCTTCCAGAAACAGATCAAAGATAATTTTTTTGCTTCACCCATACCACACACAAAGCCATCGCACCGGCAACTAACCGAGCATTAAATTTGCATGTGGCGCTTGAGTGTCGGCCTCGGCTTTGATCCTGTCAAAGAGGCGAAAATAAATTGCTCAATTATGAAATATTAACTGCACACGATGGCGGCGAGTAGCCGAGTGAGTGAGTGAGTGAGTGAGTGAATGAGTATCCACGTCGCAAGTTAATTACTCATTTGTTGATTGTCGACTGTGGTTAATGAAGTATCCAACTAATTACATTTCAAGACAAAACCGAGAGTGCGCATGTCTCTGGGCCTCTCCAAGGAATTCCCGCTCACATTGAAAAATGCCGCTGCGGAAATTGAAAGTGCCGCGGGCCTATTTCCACCAGCTGCCGTGGAGTCGGCCATTTGGGAGCTGGGACAGGAGCAGGAGTGGGAGCAGGAGCAGGAGCTGGAGCAGGAGCTGACTGACAGCAATTTATTACCTTTCCCTTTGACATCTTGACGCGGTGTCGCCATCCCTCCGGCATCTCAAGTAGTTTCCTCCGTAGGGCTCTGGAATTACTCGCATTCATCTTTTGACAGCGGAAAGTCATCGCTCTGGAGTCTAATTAGATTATTAGTCAGTTCAGCGTGATGATGGGCGATAGTTCCTGAAGTGGTCGGGAGAGATCTTTGGAATGGGTTGGGTTACGAAGGACTAGCTTCAAAATTAGGGAGTGTTTAGAAAGAACTTTATATGGTATTAATATGTTATTTAATTGATCATGGGAAATCTTTATAGAATTGTTTAACATATCAAAATGTCTAATTTGTAATGTGTTTTTAGTTTAATTATTAGGTCAGGGAATTTTAAGTCCTTGTAATTATATGTACTTGCATTCTCGTACTTAAAATACCTTTGCATACCGATATTAAGTAAATTACCTTACCTTTTCAAATAATTCCGTCCCCAGAAGTTTTTATTTTACAATCAGCATCAGCAGCCGAGTTGATCTAGCCATTTAATCTTGCATCAATGCAACTTTTATAACCAATGTTTGGCACTCTTACTTCCAAAAGCAAAAAACTGATCAAAACACATGAAACTTTCAAAAATATCAGCTTTCTCTCCCGCAAATCAGCATCACCAACCGAGTCGATTTAGCCAGACTGTCCATCTGTCTGTTCATTTGACTGTAAAAAACAACAGATCTCGGAGAATATAAGAGCTATTGTTACCAAAAATGTTACAACATTGGTATATAGAGCAGGAAGATAAAGTTTGATTTAAAGTTTGTGCCACGTCCAACGTAGCCTTTGTTTTTCATAAAAATATTTTAGCTATAATAGTTTATTAGTAGCAAAATATATTGTTTTTTCCTTGCTATACCAAACTTTAGATATTTTAAATGTAAAATGTTTGTAAATCAAATACAAAGTTTTTTCTTAAAGTCTTTTATTTGAATTTCCTTTTTATTATATATATTTTTTGTTGGTTTTCGCTTAAATAAACAGGAAACAATTAACTTAGCATTATTTTTACAATTAGCTTTAATTAGAAATAATAAAAAATATTGAAGCTTTTCGTTTTTTTTTTTTTTGTTTAGTGTTTTTTTTTCATTTTCTGTTCTGTTTACAGTGTTTATATGTATGTATTTATAGTTTACAATAATTAGTTTAAATGGTACTGTTTATATTCAATTATTATAGGTTCGCATGTACTATATATACATTTCGGCAGCGAGGAGCGGACTCGACCCACAGCCAAATAATCCTGAATATATATCGCTATATAAGAAGTTGATATTTGGCGTTGTCACATTTCCACTTTTTATGTTACAAAATTTAGTTAATTCGACTACTAAATATATAAATGTTACACAAGTCGTAGGCTTAATGCTGCGCTGCTGCTGCTTCTTTGTTTTATTTGATTTAAATGTAACTTTTTTTAATGTATAATTCCATTAATTGTTTTTACGTTCTTTTCTCCTCTCCCTCTCGATTTTTTTAAGTTTACAATTTTCGTTAGAACTTCTGTGTTTCTTTTTTTCTCATTTTTTATGTACATAAAAACAAAAGGAACTATATATTTCAGTCTTTTTAGTGTGTATGTGTGTGTGTGTGTGTGTGTATGTGTGTGGATGTGTGTGGGTGTGTGTGTGTATGGGTAATGTATGTATGGGTGTGTGTGTGTGTAGAATATCTATTGTTTTGTTATGCAAATAGCGTATTACATAGTTTAATTAATTTAATCATTTTGTTTTTTGTTGGTTTTTTAATTTTAAATTTTTTTATGTTATTTTTACTTCAGTTTTCAGTGTAAATATCGCTTGCTTCCCAGTTTTGTTTATATAATTAGCCCTAGTTCTTCCTTCTCTTTGTTTACCTCTCTTTTACTTTAAATTAATCCAAGTTATTCTCTGCCTCACTCTCTCACTCCCTCCCTTGCATCCTTCTTGCATGCATTTTTTGTTTTTTTTTTACAATCTAAGTATTTTGTATAATTCATTTAAATATTTAGTTTCCTTGTTTCTGCTTTGCATCTATATGTGTATAAAATAAAAACAAAAATGAACATTGTTGCACATGCGTGTGTGGTTTTTCGTTTCTGCTTTTCCCTTCGTTTACTTCCTTTTCTCTATGCCTTTGTCATACGTATATATGATCTATATAGTTAAATATATATTTAATAATATAAAGAGCGAAGGCAAATATCGAATACTTTTGTTGTTGTTGTTGTTGTTGTTGGTTCGTTTAAAAATTCCATTTGCTGTAGTTGTAGTTGTTTCTCTGTTTACTTGTCACCAAGTGTGTGGCTGCGTAGCTATAGTTAATGTTGCTAAATTTTGGGGTCCGATTTACGACGAGAATGTTGTGGGTGGTGACATTGAAAATGGGAGTCTTGCGTCTGGATGAACTGTTCAGGATAGTACACTCAGCAAACATATCACGGTCAGTTCCTAATTACGTACGTGTAAATGTGTAAATATATATGCGCTATACATATGCTATATATATGCATCTTTTGTCTATTGTTTTCCTTTGCTATTGCTAATTCATTAAATATAAATATATGTGTGTGTATATGCGGTAAGAAAAACGAAAATCCGTCCAGTTTCTTGTTCGTATTTGAGTTATAATGGCATATGGCAGAATAATGTTGTTTGCTATGGAGTTTTTGTTTCGTTTCGTTTTTAGTTTTGCTTTCATGTATATAGTTATTGTACATAAAATGCTCTTGCTTCCCATATATGTATATATAACTGGTTGTATATATAAAAACGTTAGCAGATTGTATACAGAGTTATTAATTATGATGCATCAGTTACTTAAGCTCTCAGTTCGAATTACATTATGGTTTTACTTTTTGTTTTCATATTTCATCTCCTCTCCCTCGAAGCTTGGCTTCAACGAAAATTAATTTAGAAAAAAAATGTGGGTAAAAAATCGAACAAGGGTTACTCCATTCTTTAGCCTACATGATTCGCCTTATGTACAAATAAATATTACAATTAAGCATAAACAAAAAGGAGAAGAAAATTGTGTGTGAAAATCAAGCAACACTTGGCGCTAAAAGTTAACCCATGCAATTATCATGTTTTCTGATAATAAAAGAATAATTACGGATAATTATGGTTATTATTGCTAGCTAAAAACTCAGTGAAGACAGTTCTAGTTTTGTAATTTTGTATTGCTTGCTGTGTGTGTGCTGTGTGTGTGTGTGTGTGTGTGTCTGTGGTTGTTTGGTAGGTACTAATAAAAAATTATCGTAATTAACATATGTATGTACGTAGTAGTTATGAGTTATGTAAGTTTAATAATTGGTAGAAATTTGTATGTCTATTTTAAACGGTACTTAGGTTGGTTGGTTGTTGGCTTTTGTACTTTTTGTTATTTGCATGTAGGACTTCATCTTCTGTTTTGTTTTGTTTTGTTTTGTTTTGTTTGTTTTCTTCTGCTTTAACTATCGTTTTCTGCTTCTCCTCTCTGTCTCTGATTCTTCTATTGCGGCAGTTTATTAATATATAAACAAACACAACAAAAAAAATAACTGTAGCGTAAATACTAAACGAAATACGTAAACATAAATAGGCTTAATCGAAAAACTATTGGGTATTAAACATGTACAGGGCTCAGAGTGGCTTGGTTCTCCAGAACCAATCTTCTTCCTGGCAGGAGGCGTTAGTAGCTAATCCTTGGACAATTTTAGAGAAAGCAGCTATGTAATAAATAATGTTGCCATGCTTAAAAGGCTCGCTTTCGTCTGTGAATTGAACCAAAGATCAACTCTTAACCCACCCTTAGTTTGCAGACATGGCTTAGAGTCCAAGTCAAGATTGCTACACTAGATCCTAGCGACCCAATCCTCCTCCTCCTCCTCCTACTCCTCCTACTCCTCCTCTATGTACACAGTTCTCTCTACCGAAGTAGAGAAAGGGATTTGGGAGGCAATTACGCAATTACGCCTCCCTGCCAATGAAGCCATTCGGTGGCGGCGGCCTCGATGTCCCACCCGCCGGTCGCAGCCAGCTCTCCTTGAGCAGATTGGACCTGTTGCCGGCCGTGGCCGCTGTCGATGCCAGGCCAGAGTTCGGGTTCGTGGGTGACTTCTTTCTCGTTTGGCTAACACTGCGACTGCGACTCGGCGGTGCCGACGACTTCTGTCTGGGTCGACTCAGTGGCATGCGCTCCATCTTGATGTGCTCCACATGCACATCGTCGACATCGTCATCCTCGTCATCCTCGTCCGCCTCCTCCTCCTCGTCGTCTTCGTTCTCGTCGGAGGAGCTGCTCTGGGTGGCATTGATGGGCGCCATCATGGGCTGATAGTTCGGATTGTGGCTAATCGTAACACCGGCCATCTGGACGGGCTGCGTTGGCTCGTTCATGGCCACATAGTTGGGATTATCGGCGGTGATTCCGCCACGATGACTGAGTGGCTGCGACTTTGGTGTCACGTGCATCATCTCGTAGTTCGGATTGGGACTGCTCGTGGTCAGAATGGTGGCCTGCCCGTCGCTGCCCATCGATTCGTCCAGCAGCCGGTAATTGGGATTGTCGCTGATCGCGATGGGCGTGACCGCCGTCGGCGTGTAGAAGCGCGGCGTCCCCGTATAGCTGCCCGCCGAGCCACTGCCGCCGCTCTCGATGGTCCCCAGGTTGCCCATGGCCACCGGATGGCTGGTCAGGTTGGAGTTGCTCGTGCTGGTGCTGGGGGCATTCGAGGCGTTGCTCTTGTGGCTGGCATTGCTGCCTGTGCGCTTGTGATGATTGAAGATGTGGCGATTGAACATGTTGGCTCGACTGCGCAGCGTATCCGCCACCACTCGCTTGAGACTGGGATAGCGTCCGGTGTGCGAGCTGGCATTGGAGCTGGCCGCCGAAGCGGTTGAGGGCTGCAGGGATGACGAGCCACCGCCTCCGCCGCCTCCAATCACATCATCTGGCACGGAGCTGCTCATAATGACCGGCTGTCTGCCGGTTTTCTTCGGCAGCAGGTGCTGCTCTCCGCTCAGTCTTCCTCCTCCGCCGCCGCCCGTGCTCCCACTTCGACTCGTTGGCAAGTCGGCGAAATTGGGGCTTGGATCGTAAATCTCATAGGCACGTTCGTTGTTGTCCGAATCCGGCAAGACATACGGCGCCGCCGCATCGTCGCTTTGCGAGGCGGGTAGATTCTGGAATGCCGACACCGTTTGTGTGTCCGGCGTGCTGCTGGCTATGAATCCCGACTGCATGCTGAACGGCGAGTGCGTTGCCTGATGGTCATCAACGACCAGGGCAATGGGGCTCTCTGCGGGCTGATCCAGGGAAGAGTTCTGCTTGTAGGTCTGATAGTCGCCCATGCGTAAGGGTGTGGTGGCATCCTCGTTCTGTTCCGCCTCCTGCTGGTCCTGGTCCAACGGGACCGCCGCAAATGCATCCAGTTGACTGCGCTCCTTGCGCTCCTTCTCGCGATGCGTCTGCCCACCTTCAGAGTAATAGAAGGAAACATCCTTGAAATCCGACTCGGGGCACTGCGGTTCCAGATAGGCAATTATATCCAGGAAACTGGGCCTGGCCCCGGGCCGGTGATGCCAACAGCGCTGCATCAGCCGATGGAGCACATCCGGGCAGTTCTCTGGCCTCTCCATTACGCCGCCTTCGATGACGAAACGCAGCACTTGCTCGTTGGAGAATCCTTGATATGGTTGGGCCGCCAACGTGGCCATCTCCCAGAGAACCACACCGAAGCTGAACACATCACTGGCACTGGAGTAGACACCGTCGCGCAAGCTCTCCGGCGACATCCAGCGTACGGGCAACAGACCCTTGGTTCCCTTGCGATAGTAATCCGTCTCATAGACATCCCGCGTCATGCCAAAGTCACCGATCTTCACGGTCAGATCCTCGGCAACCATGCAGTTGCGAGCGGCAAGATCGCGATGCACAAACTTCTTGGCCGCCAGATAGGCCATGCCGTCCGCAATCTCAATGGCCATCTGGTATATTCGGCTATAGGTCGGTGGCTGCACATTTCCCGTCACCCCTATCCTGGTCAGATAGGCCATCATGGCCTCATCCCGCTCCTCGGGACGATGGGCTCGCAGATATGACTTGAGATCACCTTTCTTCATCAGCTCCATGACCACCAGGGCGGGCTGACCGCGCGAGCAGACGCCCAGCAATCGGACCACATGATGCGTATCGAACTCCTTCATGACGCTGGCTTCGCTCAGGAAGTTAGTACGCTCCCGGTCTGTGGCATTCTCGTTGACCGTCTTGATGGCACACGACCGATCCACGACGCCGCTGGTGAATGACTTGATAATGCCCTCGTACACCATGCCAAAGGATCCCTGGCCGAGGGGCGCCAGCTGTATAATGTTCTCCCTTAGCACCTCCCAGTCGTCGGGTATGTACTGCATGCTGGCATAGAATGGATTTACCTCTGTGTTCATGTGAAGATCATTTGGTCGGCGCTTCTTTTTCAAGTAGCGGATGTAGCCCACAAGGAAGGTGAAGGTCAGGACAATGGCAATGACCGAAATAACGGCGATGGCGGTGTAATAGCTCTCGGGTGGCTGTTTGTGGGAAAGCGAGAGAAGAATTTGCTAATTTAGTAATCATCATAAAAAGTCAATTATTAAATCTCCAACGCACCGGCACAATAATGTAGCTATAATCCGAGTAGACGCCATATCCTGCCAATGAATTGGCCCGCACCCGGATACGATATTGTCCTTCGCTAACGCCTTTCAGTGTGTATCCTTCCGTGGCGCTATAATTGGCCACTGGAATGCACTTTGTCTCCACCACCATGTCGGGTTTTTGCAATTGATATTCCAGCGTGTAGGTGATAATTTCGCCATTGGGATCGAGTGGTGGCAGCCAGAAGGCTCGCACAGCGGCCCGCGTATTATTTCCAATTTCCAAAGCCAAGGTCAAATTTCGAGCCAAATCAACGTCCTCTGAAAGAGTGTAAAGTGTTTTAGTAATTGTCCAGATAAAAATCAATTTCAACAGAATAATGACAGTATGTGATGATCAGGTAAAAGAAAATCACTCAATCTTCGTTTTGAGTTTCGATTAAATGTTTCTAGCTGAGCTATTTTACGCTCTCTTAATACCTTCTCATGAAGAGAGCGGCACAAGGATCAGATAAACACTTAATGTCTCACTTATGTAACTATAATTATGTTCACAAGTGTATATGCAACATAAGCACAATGCTTTGCTTTGAACTTACCCCTTTTCTTAGTTACTTTATAGTTTGTAGAGTTATTACTGCAGGATTGCTCCTTATCATTGGCAATCACTTCTCTGCAGACACTTATGTAGATGGTGTATCGAGTGAAATGGTGTAAATTTTCAAAGGTATAGTACGTCTGATTGATCGGCACCACCGCAAAGTTATCCGTAAGGTTTACAATCATCTCAGCGCCCTGCGTCACATTCGCCGTTTTGGTTAGGTTCACAGCCTTATCCTTGGTATCCGCGGTGGAGCGTACATGACGGAGCAACACGCTGCCGAATCGCTCATCCAACTCGGGTTCCAAGTCGATGGCTTCTCTCCGTTGACGGGAGGGTTGATTCCCAATGGCATTGGAATCAAAGGCTGCACCGCTGGCTGGTCGAATAACGCGAGGAGCTCCCTTAGCCGGGGAGCCCGACTTGTTCCTGTCGACGCCAGGAAATTCCTTTTTGGAAACATAAATAAAATTCTGCAGTGTATTCTCAAACTCGATGAACGATTGAATCCTCCGGTCGCTGTAAATCTCTTGACTGTTCTTTTGGGTACCAGTGGCATCACATTTGCAGTCAGCGGCCAATGGATCCGGCTTCAAATCTGGCTTCTGTGTCTCGAACTCAGTGTCAATGTCACTCGCCTTATTAATAGCTGAAAGAATACAATACAAATTTTTGTGTTATTCAATTTCACAATAAATTTAAATCAATAGCTTACGATCTTCGCAGTATTGTCGTTCTGATGCCATATCCTTAGGATTGTTGGTATGTTGTTCATTCCGTTCCGCTATGACTAGAAAGTGTGTTAGCTTTCCGTGTGGACTGATTGGATAATCCCAAGTAACGTACTGTAGAAAATCCATAATATTATTATACATTTATTTTATCCAAATTTTTCACATTACTTACGATTTTCGAGTCCGAGATGGAGGTGAGCTTAACCCTGGATACCTGCGATGGTTGTGCGGGCTTTGTCATGAAATGCTGCACCTCACTTTGAGCGTTCGTCAACTCCGAGAAAATTGCCTTGGTGCGTACATAGTAAGCATACTGTGTGTAAGGTTGCAGGTTCATAAAGCTGGTAATGCCCTTCGTGTCGGCTGGCACAAATGTCCAAGGATTATCGCAGAGTTGTTCGTTGCTCTTGGTGGCATTTCCATGCGGATCAATCATGTAAAAGAACTCGTAGCCAATAAAGGCGCGAGGATCCTTGAAAATAATTGTGGCATTGCTTGGGCCAGTCGGTTCGCCCTCCGCCACCATCGATGTGTCCACCGCCAAGATGGCCATTATAGCGTTCACAGATGTCACTGAAACGTTCAAAGGTAACGTGCCACCTGGGAATAGGATACGAAATTTGAATTATTATTTCTCTAAAATCAAATGAGAGTCAATAAGCACTCACATGAGCCGCGGCTTCCGTTGGAATCGGTAGCCACCTCGCTATTGTTAAAGGACTGCGGCTTGGAGGCCAGCATGGGCAGCAGCTTGTTAATAGTGGACACGCACAGCTTTTGATTGAAATGGAAGAAGACGCCGCCGTTCCTGATGTACACCGTCTGGTTGGGCCCCCATATCTCCTCCAAATCGTTGTTCTCCAGCACATACAAGGCATATTGATTCTTGTCCATTGGTGGATCGCCCACAATTTCCGTCAGGGATTTAAAGAACCGCAGAGAGGTCAGGCCAAAGGTCAGGTGCACTTTCAGAGAGGTTTTTATAGTGCGAATTTGACCCAGGTAAAGTTCCAAGGTGTCCATAACGTGGGCTGAAAGGAACAATACGTTTCAATTGAGGTTCAGGAGGTGTACCAATTGTCTTCTCACCATCGCCCTCTCGCTTTATGCTTATCACCAAGGGGTCCGTTGAATTTCCTCCGATTACGGTGCAGCCTTCGTATACCTTGGCCCTGTCCAAGCTCTCGATAATCCCCGCTTGGCACACCCGCTCGCACTTTCCATCCTTGCACTTGATGCACCTGTGGTTCTCTATCGAGTAACCCTTGGGGCAGCGCGTGGTGCACTGCCCTGCAAAAGGCGCCAGGGGCTTGTCGCCACTGTCGAACCGGGTGCCAATCTGGATGCACTCCTCCGCCGTAATGCAACGCTTGTCATACTGCAAAAGATTTGATTTATTCAGATGTGATCTATTATAAGCCAGAAGCTCTTCCTTCTCACCTGATACAAGCCCGGCGGACAGGTGTCCACGCAGTTGGTGTTGTTGATCGATAAAAAGCGACAGCTTATGCATCTTTCGATCCCATTGCCGTCGAGGGTGCAGCCCAGGCAGGCCTTGTTGCAGCAAGTATTCTCGTCGATGCAGTTATTCCGACACTCCTTGGGACAAACTGTGCAATGGAAAAGGCATTAGTAAAGGATAAAAAAGAAGGAAAAAGTCAAGTACTCACTTGTTTGGCAATGCTTGGAGTCCCAGCAGTAGCGTTTGTGGTTATCGTGCTCCCGACAGCCCGCACTTTGTCCTGGCAAGCTAAGTGCCGTGGAATCCTGGCCTTCTCCTATTACTTTGACCTCCTCCGCACACTTGGGACAATCCCTTTCCCGGCCGTTCATCTGCAGCACCACCTCCGACTGGGTGGCATTCTCGGCCATCAGATGCAACCAGTCTATCGTTTCCACATAGCACAGGACCCGATTCTTCTCGATCCGCACACCGCCGTGCGAAATCGATCGCAGATTGGACAATCCCAAATTCACCAAATCCGGATTCGAGTACACAATGAAGGAGTAGCCGTCGAACAGATTGTTGCCCCGGATGACATTCAGGTTGGGAAATATCTGCGACAGCGAATGCAGTCCGTTCACCCGGAAGACGGCAATGAAGTCGGTGACCTCCTTCAGCAGGGGAAACGAATGATTTGGACCTATGGTCACGTTTGTCATCAATGTGATGAGCAGGAAACCCTCGATGGTGGTGCAATTTTCCAGCAGATAAAAGTTTGCCGGAGTGTTTCGAATATCCATCGATTTGCAAGCTGTTGGAAAAAGAGGGGAAAATAATAGTTAGTAGGTCATTTAAAGTATTAATCCTAATAATAGCATTTTGTAGCTCTTACATTTGGGCAGTAAAATAACAAGAGCGAGGGATTAAGAGACCTATATATCGATCGATAAAGTTGGTATTAGAAAGCAAACTATGAAAGAAGACAGAAACTAGTACTAACGCTGCTTAACAGCCCCCTTTTTATTATTTTTTTCTTGTTCACATAATTAAAAGACGACGAGAAACCAGATATTCTTTTACTAAGAGTTAATGTTATATTTTATTTGTCGATAAATTTAACCGTCAGATAATAAATCCATGAGTATTAAAAAAAGTGCTCTAAATATTAAATGCTTGCATTTCTAAGGACATATTAATTATTTCTCAAATGAAAATAAAAGTAAAATAGCAGCTTTAACTAAACAATGACTCTTTATAGCTATTAACTTGAACTTAACTTTAACTTGGACTATTAACGTTGACAGATAAAGAACTTAACTTTAACTTGGACTGTTAATGTTGACAGATAAAGCTCCCACCTTAACGAGACATTGAGAAACAGAACCCAAGCACGTTCTTTTTAACTTTAACTTTAACTTGTTAACGTTGATAAATAATGAACTTAACTTTAACTTGGACTGTTAACGATGACAGATAAAGCTCCCACCTTAACGAGACATTGAGGAACTGAACCCAAGCACTTTCCTCTTAACTTGAATTTTAACTTGAACTGTTAACGTTGACAGATAAAGCTCCCACCTTAACGAGACATTGAGGAACTGAACCCAAGCACTTTCCTCTTAACTTTAATTTTAACTTGGACTGTTAACGTTGACAGATAAAGCTCCCACCTTAACGAGACATTGAGGAAGTGAACCCAAGCACTTTCTTTTTTTTTTAATTTCTACTCATACTCACTTGTTTCGTTTCGTGACAATCGAACTATATCATTCGTTTGACTGACATCTCTTCGCAATCTTGTGGATTCCGCGAACTTTTCCAACTTGTCGGATAAATCGTCGTTGTTGTTGTTGATGTTGTTGTAATGATGCTGTGGCAGGTGATGTTGTTGGGGTAACAACCTTCGCTGCTGCTGCTGCTGCATCGTTTGCCCCACAATGGCTGTGGCTGTGGCATGATTGGCCAGTAAACTGAGGCTTAATAATATCCAAATCAGACTTCGATTCCAAGGATGGTAATTTTTGTTGTTTTTACAGTGTTGCTTTTCCGTTTGATCTTCAACCTTTCGTTGACTTTGATGTTGTTTCAGTTGATTATGTTGTTGTTGTTGGTGTTTCTTGTAATTGTTACGGCTTAAACTCAGTCTTGTTGTTGTTGCTGCTGCTGCTGCTGCTGCCAGTGCGGTGTTTAACAGCAATAGGAATTTTGTATAATTTACATATTTATCTTGGTGATTCGTCGGCGGAACTACTGCGTGCTCCTGTCGTCGGCGTCGCTTATTGAAAATGCCGCAATCTAACATCAACAACAACAGCGATTGCAGCGTTCGCAATATGTTGTGACAATTGTTGTAGATATTAAAATAGTCGCGATGTCGACGATTGTTTTTCGCAGCGTCTTCGTCGGCGTCATCCTTCGGGCGATGGCCGTTGCTTCGTATTTGACTCGTTTTGCCGGCTGTTGATTCCAATTTGGAGGATTTTGTGTGTGGAAAAAGAGTCCAACGTTCACTGTAAGATTTTAATTAAATTAAATTTTTTGAAATTCTTTAAAAGTTAAGAAAAGGTGAGAAAACATGGTTTAGGAAAGCGGATTTCCGGTTTGCGTCTTTGCTTGTGCACTGCTTGCAAAAGCAGTATAAACTAGACAAGCAGTGAACATCGGGCTTACCTGTTAATACGAACTGCTTGCCGACAGCAACATGTATCTAGCAACATATCTTGTCGGCACAACACGCAAATGTTGCTGCCAGTCATTGTTGTTGTTGTTGTTGTTGATAATACATCACCAGTCATTGTTGTTGTCTCTGTCTGCAGCATTGTTGCTTTATCGCGCTTCAACTTAGTTTTCATCATCGTTTGCCGTTTCATTATGAACATATTCCGGTGTGTGTTTTCACCTTTACATTAATTAGGTCATTTTTTTGCATAAAAAAAATAACAACAACAACACCTCAAGTAATCATCTTCCGTCCCGCTCGTTTGCAAGCGCCGCTTGCGGGAAAACTTTAATTTATTTATTTTTTATAGTCGTTTGGAATGATTTATTTTAGCTTTTTTTCTTCGCCTGTTCTCAGTGCCACTTTTGCCACTGTAATGAAAAAAAGAGAGAGAGATAGAAACAAAATGTTATTTCTCAAGTAACAAAGAAGAAAAACAAATAGGAAACTACTTCGAAAAGCCGAAGATTTTACACCCTTTATAAGGATTACTATAGCTTTAAAGTAATACATGTCTATTTATATGTAAATATAAACATATGTAGATTAATGAATTATAATATATAATATAACATAATATATAACATAATTTATCTATATATATACTATATTATAATTGTATAGATAAATTATATTAATTAAGTATGTTATGAACCGTTTAGATTTATAATAAAAAACGGGAAAGAAAAATGCCTTACTGGAGTTGTAAAATAAAATATGTATTTATAGAAGTAAAAATTAATTTATTATATTAGTATTATATATTATATTATACCCATTGTTGCCCGTTCAGATTTATAATTAAAAAAAAAGACCATTTAGAAATTTCCAGTAGCTGAAAGAATATACTAGCTTCCACTCGGACCTGTCTAAATCGACGCGGCTGATATAGAAACTTACTCGACCTATTATACCCTCTTCTAGGGTATGATAAACTATAATAATTAATTAATTTATTTATTTATTATATTATTATTATATATTATATTATACCCATTGTTGCCCGTTTAGATTTATAAATTAAAAAAGACCATTTAGAAATTTCCAGAAAGCTGTAAAAATATAATAAAACATTAAAACCACTCGGACCTGCCTAAATTGACTCGGCTGTGATAGTAGCCTACCAGACCTATTATACCCTCTTGTAGGGTATGATAAACTATAATTATTACAGCAGCGCACGTAATTTTATGCGAGAAAGGGCGCCAAGTTCCAGGCACACGTGTCGTGCGGCTTTGCTATCGTCACCGGACGAAAGATCACTCAGTTTAATATACTTTTGACGCTCGCTTCGTTTTCCTTAATTATTGCACCTTAAATATGGCTTACGTGGTGAGGCAAAGATAAATAGTTAAGAGGAGTGAGTGCGGAAAAGCCATTTGCTAATCATGGGAATACTATTATTGTATTTTAGTGGAAATTTTGGTGCCTAAAATGGGCTTTACATAAGTCTCGCACAGTATTAATTTTAAGTTTGTATTTATTTTAATTATATTACAAAATTAATTAATTTTATTTATTTATTTATATATATATTACAATGCCAATTACTTTAATTTATATTGTTTTATAATTGTTTATTAACGCACATAAATTTTACACAGAAACGGTGTTAAAAAGTATGCGATAAAATATATATAAAGTTGAATAAAAATGTATTAACTTATTGTATTGTTAAAAAATAAATAATCATTAAAAAGCAAATGGAAAAACAATTTTAAAACATATTTTTTGAATAAAGATTATATTAAAATGTTGTAATTGTTAAAGAACACCCTAACCTTAAAACTTCATTTATAGCGCTATTTGCTTAAAATGTTTTTTTTTGTGCAAAACTTGTTGATTTACCGATAACAACATAAACAATCATTATTATTCTCTCAACAATATATAAAACACCACTATATTAACAATTCTCAATCATTTTTAAATTGTGCAAATACAAAAAACAAAAACAAAAGCACAAACAGCAATAAACAGCTGAGAGTCGGCTTGCTACAGTGGCATCTCGCTCTCGCTCATTGAAGACCCAAGGAGAGCGCAGCTTTTGCTAAGTTAAGCAATAAAAAAAAAAACACAAGAAAAAAAAAACAAAGCAAACAACAAAATAAATAATTTTATGCGCCAGACAGCAGAAGAATAGAATACCTAGAAAAATGGCTAGCATACGGCGAGTGATTGTATTTGTATGTAATGTTGTTGCTTTTGGCATTGACGTGTTTTCTTTGTTTTTTTTTTTGCTCCCACAGTGGAAACCATTAATATTAGGTTTTTTATTTTTTAAAATAAATTAAAATGTGTTCCTGTCACTATTTTAAAGATATTATTAAATAATAAATAATTCAGTATTGTAAAATCTATTTGTTATTAATTTACCATATCGAATGGACACTGTATCCATATTTTAATGACGCGCTATGTTCGATTGACGTCGACAGCGCAGTCGCGTCACAAAGCGGAGTAAGTAAGTAGTAAGTAGTAAGTAGTAAGTAGTAAGTGTGTACGATTTTTGATTTTACTACGCTTGTAATTCATCAAAAGTTGTTCCCACTTGTTCCTTTTTTTTTTCTTTTTTTCTTTTTTTGCTTTGAACAGGGTGACCTGTGCTGTTTGTAGATTTTCGGGGCGTAACATGGGAAAATGAAAATGCGACTGCGTGGCAAAAACAAAAACAAAAGGCAAACAAGGGGGATGAGGAAAGCGGCAAAACAGAGAGCGCAAATCGGGGGGAGTAATAAACACCACCCACTCTGCAATGCTGCTGCTAATGTTGCTGTTGTTGTTGTTATATTTTGCTGCTGCGTAGTTTTTGGAAACGTAGTAGATGTACAATAAAAACAAACACACGCAATTTCTTTTTTGTTTTGCACATTTTTTTTTTCTAGCTAGTCGAAAAAAAGCCGCTGCTCTCTCTCTCTCTCTCTCCCTTTTGCACGCACACAAAATGCTGCTTGTTTATTATGCTTGATTTGTTTTTGTTGTTGTTGCTTTTATTGCGCAGTAAAATGTCGCGCTATAAATACATTATAAAAAAGAAGAGAGAGAGAGAGAGAGAGAGAGAAAACAACAACAATAATATAAATGTTCAACTAAAATTAAATGGTTATAAGTCATATAAAATAAAAAGCCCCGGCAAATGAAAAATAATACAAGTAAATAAAAACAAACGCCGATTTTTTGCTCTCTTCGCTCTCTTCGGGTTTTTTTTTTCTCTCCACCTTTATGTGGCTCTCAAAGCGTGACTCTCACACGGTGACTCTCAAACTGTTTGATTTGTGTCTGTCTGTGTGTGTGTGTGACCTAGATTCCTTTAACTGTTTTTGGTTTTTTTTTTGCTGCTATTTTTTTATCATTCAACTAACTAAAATAAGAAGACGACAATTCCGGTGAGCAACATTTCCGGACAACACACAGGGCACAACAACAACAACAACACAAAATTGTCGAAAGATCTGACACTTGCAGAATAGAAGATATGGCATTATGATAATTATAATTGTTATACCCACTTGCAGAGTATTAGAATTTTGGTCTGAAGCTTGTAACGCTATGAAGAGGAGTTAGTTCCGATCCTATAAATAATACATATTCTTGATCAGCATCAACAGCCGAGTCGATTTAGCCATCTCAGGCAGAATTTAAAATTTTTTCAAAATTTGATTAGCGAATTACATCATTAAAATTGTCAAAATTAGCAACAAAAATTTAATTTCTTTTAATTTTAAATTGAGCATGCCGATTTGTTAACATAATGAAAACGACAACGAATTTTAATTAAAATTAATGATTTTTTGGCTTAATTATCCATTTTCTATGAATTGTCGAAAAAAAATTGTCATATTAACTAAATATCGATACATATCGATTCAAACAATGCGTTTATTTTAAGCAAAGTTATGATCGATACTCGATTCGGTCCTTTAATTCAATTGCAAACTGTAAGAGTATATAAGCTTCGGCTTAACAAAATTAGTTCGCACTTATTTTAATGCTAATAACAGTGCGAAGGTGTTGGCAAGTAAAAAACAAATCATGCACAGGAAAAAATATGATACACTTATGTATGAACGTATGTACATACATTCTTATATCTATTTTAATATAAATACTTATTATAAAACTTTTGAGATATAAAATTAAGAGCTTTCCTTGACACCTACTTTCTATTTGTTTCGGCTGAGTTTATATTCAAGTATTTACAAGAGAATATAAATAAATTATATTGAAATATAAATTATTCAAAAAATTTCAATATACCTTAAAAGCTTTAATTAAAATATTAAAAAAAAATAAATAAAAAATCACTTTAGCCGGGTACAAAATCATCAAAAAACTATTTCTTTATAAAAACGAAATGGAATGTAAACAAAAAATAAATATAATTCAGAATTGTTGTAAATTAAAATTTTTATAATATTTTTTAATTTAATATATTAGGGTGTTCCAAAAAGTAATTAAGAAAAATGCCTAATTGTATGTTTGTTTGGTAAAATAATTTCTCAAAAATCATACATTTACCAAAATTCGTTAACAGTTTAAAAAAGTGAAATTAAAAATAGTGTGCTTAGTTAGTTGATCTTTTTTTTTGTACTAGCTACCTTTTATTTGGACTTCTTTTAAATAAAAATAAAATCGCTACAGCGGCAAAAAAAAAAAAAACCCCGACGACGATGGTCGGCCACGATAAGGGGAAATGGAAAGGAGGTTGGCCGGGGGAAACTTGCTTGGCTTATCAGCCACACTCATTTACACACATGGAAATTAACAACAGACGCTTCGCTCCGGTGTCCGGACGCTGGCGAGCGTTTTATTGTTTAATTTCGTTTAACGCGCCTTGGGCGCCACCGTGCACGCGCCTCGTAAAAAAAAGTGTAAAAGTGTAAAGGTGCAATTGGCACGCCTAACTGGCATTATTTTTTGCTATTTTTTTTTGCACAACTCATTGTATTTTTGCGACTTTTGTTTTTCCTTTTTTCAAGTGCAATGGGGAATAACAACAACTCCAACAACAACAAAATGGCAAAACAACTCGAGAGGGGCTTTTTCTAGTTTGCGAAATGGGAAGTACCGTTTCTATGTGCATTTTATTAACCTAACCTATTGAATAAATTTGTTTATTTTAATCTATAATGTTTAAATTAACATTTTTTCTTTAGTTAGTTAATGTTTTTTCTTAAAGTTTCCGATTGATATCTTATCGAAAAAGGTAAAAGACCAAATAAATCAAACCGTAATCCTAAGAGCAAATCGGTTGTCTTAACATTTGTAATTTATCTAAACGAAAAATGTTAACAGAGTGCTGTTAAGTCCTGAATTGTGCTACAAAGCGCAGGCTCAGGGTTGCATTGATGGAGCAGTTCATACAGCTTATTATTATTATTATTTTTATTTTTTTTTTTTACTTTCTTAATTCTTTTTTTAAAGTCGAAAATGTCTTGACAGGGAGTCTGAGTGCCCGTTAAAGTTAGGGGTAACATTGTCATGGCAGAAACAGAAATTATTTTAACAGAGATTTCATCTGCCAAAGAAATTTTAACAGTGAGATGAGAAATTGCTACGAAATGTATGTATATTTGCGAATATGTCGTTATACTTGAAATTATCATTAATTAATACAAAGTTAATGTTTTACAGTACACAAATATTGTAAAAAAAAATAATATTGAATTTTGAAACCAAATAGACTACAGATAAATATATAATGAGCCATTTTAAATATATTCCTAATGAAAATACATGTATAAAAATATAATTTTCTTTGGTTTCAAATGCTTTTCTAAGTTACTAATCTATTAATTCCAATTACAGCTAAAAATTTCTAGAAGAAATTCATGAAATTTAATCCTACGCACACGCTGCACCTGGTCATAGTTGTTTCTTTTTTTTCCAACAAATATACAGCACTTGCCCCATGAAGCCTGACTCATTGAGAGAAACAGAAAAAAAGGTGGAAAAACGTTCAGACACAAGTACCAATAACAACGATAATCATAACAATAACAATACCAACAATAATAACGACGACATTGACGCAATAACGGGCAGAAGAAGGCCCCCAGAAGACTGGTCCGAGCCAGAGCGAGAGAATCGGAGAATCGGAGACTCAGAGACTCTGAGAGGCCAAAGCCCAGCCGCATTCCGATCGAAAACAAAGTTGACAGACCAGTTAAGAAGAACAACAAACAAAAACAACAGGCCCCCAGAAGACGTCGGGGAGGGGCAGAGCAGAGTTCGCTTATTGAAATATTTCCTATGCTCCAAATCCCAAAGTCTTTTGTTTTCCAACTTTCAAAGCAACCGAACCGCACCGCACCGAACCGAGCCGAATAATAAAATTATCGCATTATGATAAGCTCGGATAGAGATCAGGCCAGACTCACTGGAGATATGGAGATATATATGACCAATCGAAAAACCTGATCGAGAGCCAGTCGCGTCAGCCGATCGAAATTCCAGCTCGATATCGATGGGGGCTAATGATGGTGATCATCAGATCATCAGGTGCCTCGCCAGCTGCTCCCCATTCATAATATCTCAATCTTTCGTTGATTTGTCACAACTTCTCTTCCCTTTCCTCCTCTCTCCTTGGGTTGTATAATTTTTCGAAAAGCTTTGCAAGCATTTAAATTGTTAAATAAATAAGTTAGGAGAGCTGATGGCATCTCAGTTTCAATAAGCGGAACTGGGGGAAGTACCAATCATTTCAAGTGAACTCTTTTATTTGACAACTTTCCTTGGTGAAATCTCTATATAACATATTTAACACATATAGCATATGTAATATTTTGTTTAATAACATATTTAATATTATTTATAATATAGTATTTTTATTTAATCTCATATTTAAAGATTAATATTTCTATATGCTTAGAAAACTTAATCTTTGGAAAGGTCAGCATTAAAGCATTAAATAACATTTGAAACACTTAAAAAATCTTGAAAAATTCTTTTAATAAATGGTAATTATAAATCTAAGATTATATTAAGACCCCTTTGTTGTCAGATCCATTTATATAACTTTGCTTGCTCTAATATCTGGTATCAAATAGCTCTTCTACCTAGTTTAATTTCATCATTTCATTCATATATGTATTTCAATCTCTCGCAACTACGTACATATCTGTATCTGAAAACTTTGTGGACTTTTTCTTCTTTTAAAAAATGTTAATTATAAACCTAAGATTATATTAAGATCCCTTTGTTGCCAGATCCTTTTAAACTATAATATAATTACTATAATATCTGGTATCAAATAGCTCTTCAACCTAGTTTCATTTCATCATTTAATTTATATATTTCAATCTCTCGCAGCTATGTATCTGTATCTCAAAACTTTAGGACTATGGCTCCTCCATCACCATGACTTACAACTAAAACACCGGTCACATGTGACCCTGGCACCTTCTCTAATCTCAAGATCTGCCAACTCATGCTTGGAATGTGGATCCACCAATTTGCTGTCCGCGCAACTCGATCGACTGTCCGTCTGTCCGTCGGTTCATTTCTTGCCCCTCAACTAAAGGTGACTGTAGCAACTATCCGTCGAGCACTTAAATAGTTATATATTTTTTTAGTTGTTGTCTTCGAATAAATATTTCACCAGGCATGTGTGGGACTCTGTTGTTTTGCCTCGATATGACGGCGAGGTGTGAGTTCCAGATAAGCAACGTGACGCCGCCTCACGCGAGATAAATAATAGTAGCAGAAAGAGATGGCCGGAGCGGGCAAAGTGCGAAAGGGATGGCGGCTCATTTTGCCAATAAAAAATATGATACATTAATGCGACTGACTAAAAAAGGGGGGCACACAATTATCCTGATATAGATGTATGCCCATATATGTAGGCACAGCTGATAAGGCAGCGGCCCAGCCCCCAGAAAGATATGTGGAACGGAGAGTTGGTATGGGGTGGCATTACCTTTCTCTTTCCATGTCTGATGAAATAGTCATGCATGACGAGAAAAGGAATAGATAAAGCATTAATTACTTTAAGCACTTTAAGTAGGAAACGCACAGAAAACGAATAATAATTATTATAAATTATAAATTCTATTTACTATTGGGCGTCAAAAAGATTCAACGAAAATGTTTTAACAACAATCCTTTCTCGATCCTTTCTGCTTCTATTATATGTGTTATTTTCTTCCCAAGTCTGCTATATAAATATATATTAATATAATAATTAGTTCAAAACTTATGAATTCAAACAACAATTAAAGCAAGGTATACCTATAATATATAGGGAATTACATTTTCTATTGTAATTAAACCTTTTACTAATTGGGAATATTAAAAGCAATGACTTAAACCCAATCATATCATATTCTCTTTTAATTTTCATTCATTTATTCAGCTAATTATTGCATAAACTCATTTTTAATTTAATTCCTAAAAAAACAAGAATTCTTGTAAATATTCATTCACATTCTGTGGCTTTGTAATCGTTGTAAACAAGCTGCCAGCCAACCAGCACAACACATTAGTTCATTATGTGGAATCAGACCTTAGTATGCATATTGCCCGTTCTACAGACTTTTTTACGACCAACGATTGCCCCAAAATAATGGCCGTTAATTTCAAATGAACTCAAGTCGTAAAAAGTGGTTTTGTGGCCTGGGTGGAGGTGGATTCTTTGATGGTTCTTCTATGCCAACACTGAGCACTCCACTTAGCTCTCCACTTGGAGCTGTGCCAGGCGGTGTCTCTGTTTTCCCCACGAGGCCTCTCTTTTATCGGGGAAGTTTTCAGAAGCGGCTTGACTTGAAAAGGAAAACGAAAAGCAAAAGGGAAAAGAGGGTGGAAAAGCTGCGGATAGGGTTGCTATGGCTTTATGGAAATGTAATAATGTAAATGTAGAAATTAAAACAAGATATATAGGTACTTGAAGTACAAAAAAGAGATAATACCAAGTGGTTGCTTAATAAAAAGAAACTATAAAACATGGGTTTTCTAAATACCTTTGATATAAGTTTAAAACCTTTGATAATTTTTAGAAAAAAAAATATTTAACGTATATTATTTCTTCAACTATTTAAATTTAAATTTTTTTGTGATCAAATATATAAAACAATTCCTTTTTGAAGCCGCTTTAAAGTGGCACTCAATGCTTTCTCGTAAACCACCCATCAAATCCCACCCTCTTTGCATTGTGGTAAATGTGTAGCTCGGTTTGTTTGTTTGCACGTTCATTCATAAACTCGTAAAAACTCGAAAACAAACAAAACCGCCAAACCGAAAAATTCCAATAAAGTTTTCATTAACACAAACGCAGTGTAAAGAAGCCGAAAATACCACGAAAATAGAAAACGCAACGAAAACGCTGGGAGATCCGTTTCGAAAAGCAGCAAACATAAAACGTAACGAAGCATACCAAACAACAATCATAAAAAAAAAAACTGAAGAAAAGAAAAAACGATTCGAGGCCTAGCCCACAGGTAACCGAGCCCAATCGAAACCAAGTCGATCCCAAAAACAAAAAAAAAGAGACCATTACAACAGACACCTGCAAAAATGTTTAAATAATAATGAAATGCCAGTGCGCCGCGCTTTGCCCTACAAGAAATTAACTCCGATACGTGAGCATTCAAAGTAAAACGACTTTTATGCCTCAAGGCACACACATTCCACATTCCATACTCACGCACACACAGCACACACCATGGAGCCTATGGAGGCGGAGACGGAAATTCCATGATCATGACATATACCTCGTCTCTTGGCGATGACAAACTTTTATCGCCCCGAAAAAATGCGCTGATTATTAACAGCCAACATAAATAATTTGTTTAACTTGTTAAAAAAAAAACAACAAGTCCGTTGCCACCGAGTAATGACTCTAAAAATGATGTTAATATGATAAATCATAAGTGGGTTACATTAGGGAAAAGTTTATGTTATGTTAGGTTCATTTAAAAAGGAGAATTACATAGTCACATCAATGATAAATTAATGTAGAAATTAATATTAATAGATAATGCTTTAGAATTAGCATTTCTTACATAATACTCTATTCAACAATCGTTTGTCAATAATAAATACACATATCGCAAGGCTCAGCCCGATAACCAACAACATTTCGAATCAAATAAGTCACAAGCCCAAAAGCACAAACAACAAGAATGAACACGTCAACTGATTAAAGGCGCAAATACCGATCTTAGTGCGTGAGCCAAGTCAGCGGCGACCAATCGGAGATGGCCAGCGATAACGATAACGATAGCAGCCAGGACTGTGATTTTATATGCATGTTTCAGCCCCATAAATACGCTAGAATAGTTGCGACTAAAAATCATTTTAACAATATAAAAACTTAATTTGAACGTATATATTATATGTATAATTCATAACTTAATTACTCTTTAAGTAGATTTTAATTTTTTAATCATATAAAGCCTCACCTATGCTCCTATAGTTAATAATATAATATAATATTTAACACGATAATCAAAGTTCCCATCTAGAGCTCCCTGGAAAATACTTGAACATTCCCGGCAGCAAAAATCTCGTGACTTTCACTGGCAAATAATAAAGCCCCGTCTTTGGCCATCAATCACATGGGTGTAGACCGGCAAAGTAACTGGGGCCTTGTGACAATCCCAATAAGCCGTCACGTTCGAATCAAAATACATTGTTTATTGCACATTTTCAGGGCTCTACGCCTGCCCCCGCATACTCTTTTTGTTTTTATCGGAAACTTCACACACGTCATTGTCGTATCAAATGTTGATTACGGGGCGATCCTTGACGTGATGTTGTTATTATTATTATTATTATTATTTTTCCGGTTGCATTCAAGTATTAACTATTACTGCACACACACACACTCGCACCTTGCTCTGTCCGGGTATTTGTTCAATGAATTATTATTCAGGCATTGAATTTCACAATAACAATAACAAGATAAGAGCGAACATTACTACAGAGCGCGATTGTTCTACTAAAATTAATGATACGAACCCAAAGTTCATACAAACAATTTAGCGTTTAAAATTAGATTGTGCAATTTCTGGGAACTCTCGATTGATCACTTAGAAAGCACACCTATCACTACTATCTCCAATGGTGAAACTATTTTTATATTTAACTTAAGAATCAACGGATGTACATACCTTCTTAGTTGGAAACCTTTTCATTAAGATTGTTGTTCATCAAAGATTTCTGCAATGAAAAGAAGAATCGGTTGTTAAAATTATTTCTAATGTGTTATAATAAATAGAAACTATATTTTCCTTATTAGCAAATATTTCTAATCTATATAGCTCATTGCTTAACAATTTTTGTAGCAAATATGTCTAACCGGAAGCCAGTAAAGAAAGCTCTGTCATACAAAGGATTTAATTGTTCGCCTTGACAGATATTTACACTCATAATTCACCACCGATTCAACAATCAGTCAGGTGAGCATATGGCCTGCAAGTGATATTTTCAACATTATTGCACATTGTGTGTCAATAATAACAAGGGAAAATGTAATAGTTAAGAGCCTCGACTAAGAGACACCTGGTACACAACATTAATAGAATTAATTTACTTAATTATCTTAGTCTAATAACTAAGTAAATAACTCAATCTAAGCTTCATGGAATCCTAAACTATTTTTATATACTTATTTTCCAAGTCTAGTATACCTCTCTGTTGTACCACTTACAGGGTATACGGACTACAGGGAAATGTATAGAATTCATAGGCGAACCCTTTTTATTTTTCACTTCCTTGTTTGCAAATGATACTATTGATTGTCCATAGTAAATATTGTCATTGTGAAACATGGAATTAAGCATTATTTATACTTTATTTCCTGCTCACTTTATGTAATTATGATCACAAGTTTGCACTGCATTGAACGAGTCATTTCCGACTCAATGTTATTAAATGATTTTTAAACAAACTATTCTATAAGTAAGTAAGCTATCTGGTTAAATTATTAAGGTGTTGATGATATATAAACATAGACACGTGCTTACGAATGCAACCACAATGCTTTTCTTTGTAATAATAGAGGTAGCATTCGCAAGGCGACGAGTCATTATTTACATTCCTTTTATACTAAAATTTCATAATTACATAATTTCATAATTGAATTTCAAGTAAATATCTAAATAATAGTTAAAAGAAATATCTAAATTAGAAATTCATGGTAAATGATTAATTAAATCTCTAATCGAAAAAAGAAGGGAATACAATCATAAACAATAAAAAATAACATAATAATAATAAAAATAAATCACAAAACTTGTTTTTTGCCTAAATATACGGTTTCTTATTAAATTTTACTTACAATTTTACTTTTAAATTATTCCCCAACGATCATGTAGAGTATAAACTAATATTAAAACATCACTTCAACATTAATTAGCTTTAATTAAAATCCGTTAACGCTTGAAATGTTTAAACATGAAAAAAAAAACAAGTTTTGCCTTTCAATTGAAATCGTGCGAAAATATATCTCGTGTTTCATAATGTTCAGGTAATTAAAGCTTGGGCAATCCCGGCGCTATTCCAACTCCAATAATGATTCAATGATTAATTATTATGGCTGAAGCAATTGCCCGGTAACTGTGTGTAGGTATACTATATACACAGAACAAAGGCCTTGAGTTGGACAGTTCCGGTCAGATCAGCCAGCTATAGCCAGCCCCCTTTTTTTGCCAGATCCTTTCTCTAGTCTGGTTTTTGTATTTCTATTTTAGTATTGGCTTGCGGTTGACAGGCACACAGCACAGCACCAGAGCTTTAAATCCGCTTTTGGTTTATACCACATTTTTGTGGTTTTGTTATTTATCGGCGTGTTAAATAAACAAAGAGATACATGGAAGGCAAATACAAATAGACATGAAATCGGATATATTTATATGTCATAATTTAATCGATAAATATTTATAGTTATATATTTATTATTTAATGAATGCCATTAAAAGTGGCATTAAAGTGGCAGAAAACGAATTGATTGATAATTTTTGTAAAACTGTTATTTTACTAAAATATACAAAAAGAGAAGATATATTTTGCTTTTATTATGCTTAGCTTAATATTAAAGATGGTATTTTTTGAATTATTATTATAATAAGTGTGTAAGTAATGATATAATTACTTGTAGTTGCCCAAAAGCCAATCCATACTTAGGCCAGATTTATATTCATTTAAATAATCAAGTGAAAACTGTGCCCAGTGCACACAAGTACGTGTTGTTGAATTGTTGAATGGAATGAATGAAAATCAACAACCACTACTAAAGCAGTGCCCGGACTACAACACACATGCACTGCTTGCTCGCTCTCTCTCTCTCTCTCTCTCGTATGTGTGAATGGAATATGCAGCTACATACGTAAGCGGCACAAACAACAACAATGACAGAGAAGCAAAGTGAATGAAATTCGTAGCTCGTTCATTTATTTTTTTCTGCGTGTAATGACATTTTCAAGCATTCGTTATTTCAAGTGCCAGTGTGTGTGTGTGCGTGTGTGTGTGTGTGGAATGCAAGTGAGTAAACAACAATAATTGTCAGCCGCAATAACAGAAATAACTTTTCATATAAATTCCGATTTGATAAGCTTTCGTCTCTAATCTAGACAGGGGACTTTCCCCTCTCCTCCTCTCTCCACTCTGGGTTTTTTATTTAGTATTATTTGGGTTGGCCAACACACGTTTCTTTGCTTACTTTTATTATTTATGATACGTTTCCCCCTGCGTTGTTGCTTAATTTCTTTTGATGGAATGGAATGCATTGCACAAGGCATTTCTCAGTGTACGTGTGTGTGTGTTCGAGTTTGATTTGGCGTTTTAAAGTTATCAATGAATTCTACACACACATTCACACACACACACTGGGAACGGAAGCGTGAGTAGAGTAAATTTGTACTCGTATTATTGGATTTCATTCATAGCCAAGAGGGGGGACCCCAATTTGGATTGTCAGCGGGGCCTAACGATTTCCATCCATATTTATAGTAAAAAAAAAAAACTATAGTGGAACCTGGTAATTATACATTAATTTTATAATATAAAATAGTATAATAATAAAAAATATTAAATATTTGTATGTAAATATGGAAGTTTTTGTGAATTTTCGCATTTCATTTAAATTTAAAACTGATAAATATTTATTTTGTATTAATCTTATTAATAATTTTCTATAATCCAGTTCGTATAAGGAATATTTTTCAGATTTCCAATCAACTAAAGGTAAAGTATTCTAAATTCCATTCTAAATACATGATCTTTGTTATTTCAATCTTTCAAATAATATCAAGTATTAACTCTTTTAAATAACTTAAGGAAAAATGCATTACTATTTTGCCAACATAAAATATTTAAAATATTTAAATTAAACTTAAGCATTTTGGCTACAAAAACCGCCTCGGATTTGATATCGTTTTGAAATTGTGTCTAAAAGTATGCTATACAAATTCAGTTTAATATTCCAATTATATTGCAATTAAATTTTAAGTTAATGTAATAATTCTCTGCGTCTATTCTAAGATTTCTTTGATATAAAATCGATAATTTTAAAAGTTTAACCTCAGATATTACAAAAATTGTATATAGCTAAAATTAAAATACCCTGCAAGAGTATTAAACATATACATACATAAAATTCCTCATTACAAAAAAAATTTCCAAAGTTGGATTGAGGAAAGTTTGACTGTATTTACCTTTTGAGGGCTGAATCCGGGTTAGATATGTTTGGCTTATCAGTTTTCTTATCTTTCCAGTTCCCTCCAATGAATGTTTCCCATTTTTTATGTATTTACGTATTATTATTATTATTATTTTTTTGTGAATGAATATTTCCCTTGAAGCATGGGAACTCACACAACAACAGTAATAACAATACAACAACCGCCCCCAATCCAAACCCATTGCAATCCATTCCAATACCATTCCAATACCCTTCCAATACCAATTTCCAGTTCATTCATTTATTTATTCCCATCCATCGATATCGGGGAACTTTGACGGGGCCAGTCACAAGTCAAGCTAATTAATAACAAGCTATGGTCAGAATAAAAAAAAAAAATAAACAGAAAATAAAAGAAAAATTCGACACCCCACCCTCTATATGTATATGTTTCCCTTATGTGTTATCAGTTGAGATTCTCGCTCGTGCGCCCCCTCATCTTACATATTTTTTCCTTTTATTTTGCTCTCCGCCCGGCTGTCAAATTTGACATTTGCTATTGAACCGTTCATAAAATAGGCGCCAGACTGATTGGGCAAGATGATTTTTGCTCGAGTTTTTCTCCTCTGCGGTTTGTTTTGCTTTGCTTTGTTTTCTTGTTATGATTTATTAAACATTTATTTGGCTTAATGAATTAATTTGATTTCATTTCGACAGCGTAACGGAAATGTGTCTGCGCCTGTGTGTGCGTGTTCGTGTGTTGGGGCGCCAAAAAGGCGCCATTGCACGACGCAATTGTCAGAGAAGAAATGCATTTCAAAACGAAATCAAGGAAAATCACCGGGGGAAAACCCCACAAAACACTATCTGCTGAATGAATAAATACTATAGTATAGTAATTAGCTTAGTCAAATTCAGATTAGATGAGTTTTTGCTCATTTCGTTAGCATTGATTTCAGATGCTGCACTTATTACTTGATTTGCTTCTCTATATTTACACTTTGAAAGTTATTTGTAATTATTTTTATAAATAAAAGTCCAATTAATGTTTTTGAAGAGCTTTATACTAAAATTGACACTTAAATTTAAAGATTTGGGTACCGTTTATAATCCTATAGAGGTTACCAACTATAATTAAGCCATCAAATCACTTAAAATATAAAAATAAGAAAAAAAATTATAGAGAATTTTATCAAAAGAAATGTTTAACGAGCTAATATTATCTAAATTTAATTCAAACTATAAAATATATTCCATTTAATACAAATATTTTACTTTTCATTATATTTCCAACTAGAGACTGCTTTTGGGAGTATAAAAGTTAACAGGAAGAATCCATTAAATCATCAAATAAAACGCAATACATTTGTTAAAAGTCTCTGGAAAACATAAACAATACATACATAGACACCAACAACAACATGATCATCAACAAAGTTTAAATAGTTGTTAGGCTATTAAGTTCCGCTTAAATTGTTTTCACATTTACCTTATGCCCGCTCTGTAGGTACAAATATAGCTACAGATAGAGATGGAAATACATGCAGATACAGATACAAATACATAGAGCACGAAAGCGCCAGAGGCGAAAAACTCTACAACAACAAGAACAACAACAACAACAACTGGCATAAGAAGAACAAGAAAAAGCAAAGTGCGAGGCACAAAAGAACCTAATCAAGAGCAAAACGCCGCAAATAAAGCAATAAACAAGACACAATATTGTTTTCTTTTTTCCCCCTCTGTCTGCCTTCTCCTTCCTTTTTTCTTCTTATTTACTTCGTGTCTTGCTCATGCCCAGGCAACAACTACAACAACAGCTACACCAACAACTACACCAACAATGAATAATAATACCAACAACAAAGAAACGAGAGCGGTTTTCAAATAGCTACCCAAACAGTTCCAGTTTCCAAGTCTCTTTGGAACTCTCGAAGCTTGAATCTAGAAGCTCCAGTTCCATGCTTAATACAAAAAAAAAACAACAACTACAAAAAAAGACAAAAGCAAAACACCGGTGACGGCAACAAGAACAACAACAACAAGACCCAAAGGTAAGCGAGTCGAGACGACAAACGCAGACATAGCAGCAGACAAACATAGCAAGTTGAATGAATATTCGAGTATGTGTGCACACGAGGCTTTCGAATAACCAACTATGACAACAATTACAAGAAAAGTGCAAAGGAAATCCCAAAATAACTCAACTCATTTGAGGAAAACACCAACAAATGCACAGCAACATTGTATCCTAGAGATAATGCTTTGAAGAAATAACCACAACTAATTATATCCCCTTTTTTCCATAGTATCTTAGAGATACAGCTTTAAAGAAATAACCATAACTAATTATAACCCTTTTTCTATTTGTGCTTTTTCAACTAGTTATCTTAGAAAGGCCCTAAAAGTTGCAATAATTACTTAAAGGAAGTATGTATTTTTTAACATTTAATTAAATTAAATTAAGCTAACTATGCAAATTAATATAGAAATCATCAAGCTTAATGCTGTGAACAACCCTATCCAAATGTCTTTTGAATATAATTAATTTTTGTGATTTTTTCTAGAAAATTGTAAGCTACAAGTGAGGAATCATCTTATTTGAATCTTTCCATCAATATTTCCATTAATTTATATAATAGGGATCAACACACACAAGATATTTTTGAAAAGAACATAAAGATCGTAATATTTTCAAATTTTGTAATAATTTTACCGAGCAGTGTAAGACATAAATAACTAGTCTGATTATCTGAAAATTTGATGTAACAAAGACCTTAGAATAAATCTAACAAGTACATTTTAATCTCATATAAAATGTATAATTACATTCTATAATACCTTCCAGGTAATGGTATATATAAACTTAAAATTTCCAAAGATAATTTTAAGCTTATTTAAATTATTCTCCGAAATCTATAGCTTCAGGAAAAATACTCTTAAATCAAGATCTTTCACTCACACTTACTGAAACTAAGTGGTGAATACAAGTGAGTTGATTTATGCTCTCGGGGCTACATCGCTCAATCATCGCTCAATTTCAATCAGAAAGAGAATCGGGTAGATTTATTTTTCATTTGTTTGATTAACTTGAGCGCCTCTCTTGCACACACACAAAATAAATATATAAGAGAGAGGATCATCGCAACTGCGGAGTAATCTTTCCATTTTATGGTTGTTTTTGCTTTCTGTGTGTTACAACAATATTTGTATTACAATTAATGCAATACAATTACAATGTGACATTTATGGTAATTTGTTTTTCAATCTGAGGACAACGACGTAGAAATAGAAATAAATTAGACAACAAATAGGCAGCGGTCAACGAAACAAAAAAAAAAAAACGAAAAAAAAATACACCAAATACGCTTAAAATTTTACAATACGTAATAGAAAAAACAACTACAAAAACGCTGTAACAGCGACGGAATTGAATAAACAAATAGGAACAACGAGAAAAGCGCGCGATCAACAACAATCGTAAAAATAGAATTATAAAACGAGCACGAGACAAAAAGAAGCAGCTAGAAAAATAAGCAAGCAAATGAGCAAAATAAAATACAATAACGGAAAAAAACGCAAACATACTTTTACAGAATATATTTTAATAGCAAAAGAAATCAAAATAAATATAATAGTAAACCTAGATTCAAAGCGACTTTGTTTTTTGATTCCTTTGATTTTATATTAATACGTTGACTGCATAATATTATTTATTGCTTAATTAATTATAGTTATATTAATTATATTAGTCGCTTAATTAATTTTATTCAGCAAACTATCTTTATCTTTTAAATTTCAGTGTTAATGTTTTTGTAAATCTTCAGGAAAAGCATAGATTGACACTCTGTGTCTCTTTTGGCTCCAACTTTTTCTAAAGTATCTTTACTCTGTGTTCTAGTATCTCTTCAGACTCAACTCCAACTCTTTTTCGAAAAGCGAAATGTATCTTTGGGATTGTCCGGTGAACCTATCGATGACAAAGCCAAATCCGTAAAGTAGCTCAATGCGTGACTTGACACGCACAAAACCCACAAAAGAAAAGCAAAGATGCGCACAGAAAAATAAGCTAGCCGCAAAAAATGGTAAGAATCAGTAATGAAAGGATGTGAAGAAGCAGGGTAAAAGGTAGGGGAAAGGGGAAAGAGGAAAGAGGAAAGAGTGTGTCCAAAGCCAGGGTTTACAGTTGTTCGATCCCACAAATCAGATTAAAACGAGAGGGTGCTTTGGGGGTGAACTGAGGTGTAGAGGAACGCCCCTCTCCTTTCTCCCTTCGCTCAGCTCACTTTCCCCCTTTGTACGTGGCATGAAAATAGAACCAAAAGATCAGCGACAGAGGAAAGCGTCAGCTGAGCCACAACATTTACATCGATCACGCTTTTTATGTCACATGAAGAGTCAAAAACAACGACAATCAGTAAACAACAAGGGGAAGAGCGCCAGAATGCCACAATCAATGATTGCAGCGATGGCATTTTGGCGCAGACGCTTTTATGGCACAAAAGACACAGACAGAGACGGGAAGACCGATCTATCTCAACCCATTCTAGATATTGTATCTTGATAATATTAAAAAAAAGATCTAAGAAATATCTTTTTGGGGTGATCTTAATCTAGAATTTTTGGGATAATTTTCTAAATAGGTTCCTACAATTTTAGCTATAAATTAATTTCTGCTGCGATATATATTTTGATGCTGATTAGAAAGATACATACTAATCTTGCCAAGAAATCAGCTTTAAAACGATCTCAATACATAGTTTGACTCGGCTTTGCTTGCAGCTTAATTTGTAGTTGGGAATTCTAGTGGAAATCCCAGACTTAAGTTACTTTGGTAACGACCTTGTATTTGTATCATAGGTAAGTCATAAAAAAGCTAAAAAATAAAAAATCACATGAACTTCTTATAAATCAAATATTCAGGATGCATTTTATTATTTTGTAAATTCAAAAACGGCCAGACTAGGGTCTGGTCTGGGCTCCTGTTAAAGTTAGTTCCAATTTTTTTTATCGGAACGAAAAAATGTAAGAAATTTCTTTAAACACAGAATTGTGATGTAAAATGTTCATATTCAATTGGCTTTCTGTAACTTTTTAATCCCGAAAAAGACTTAAATTGCTCGTTGTTAGATGTAACTCCCTGTTAAAGGTAGTTTTAAGTTAAGAAACTAAAGTTTCTTAACAGGAAATATATGTGTCTGATAAGATTTAACAGTGAGTCGATAAATCTGCCAAAGAATAATAGTTTTATATTTTGACGTTTAGAGGATAATAACCTGAAGATTATTATTAGATTAATAAGATTTAAGATACACCAGAAAAAGTTTAGCTAGTATAAATCATTATAATATAAATATTATAGATATTCATAATCATATTATTACAATTCAGAATAAAACAAGCTTTAGCTTTTATAAATTATGCCAATATGTGAATTGTGATTGATATTACGAAGCAAGTCATTGTTAATTATTATTTTAGAGAACCAAAACACCTAAATAATGACCAATTCCTATCTAATAAAATTTAGTAATAATAATGTTTTGAATTTAAAAAATATTAATAAATTTTGTTAGCATACAAGTTCCCTTTAATCGAGTGTTCTCTGTATTTGTGCGACTGTGAAAATAGCAGGGCAGACGTTCAGACACCAAGCAACCCATCAACAATCACCAGACCAGACCAGACCAGATCAGATCTGCCCAGCCCAGCCCAGCATCCCATCCCATCCCATGGCATCGCATCCCATGGCATCGGATCACGCCGGCGAAACCAATACTGTGCGGCTGTGTGTGCCGGCGAGGCCATTAGATGATCGCCGGTTCTAAATTTAAATGTCTGTGCGTTTAAGTTGCAAGGCAAAAATAAATCTACATAAAACGTAAACAACACACAAAGTTTCAGCTTGTCTCGCTTTCGCTCGCCTGTAATGACAGATCACAAGATCTCTGCAGACGGGTGGGATTTTTTGGGACTATATTGTAGGATCGGGTTGTTGCCAAGGGGTTGTCTCATTGGGATCCAAGGGTTGGGCTGCTTGTCTGCTTCGCTCACATAAATAAATAAATGTAAAATGGATTTTTAGCAACGCACCAACTCGTTTATGCAAAAATAACAACAACAACAAAAACCAGAAAGGAAATTTACATTTTTACAGAGGCTAGATTTGATTACAACGTTGTAAAAAAAAAGGATCGAGAAAATATATATATGCAACATAAAGATCGGGGTTAAAACCGAGTTGTCTGACAGCACATCCTTTTGTTAACAAAAGGAGTTTGATAACATATCAAATTACTTTGATGTGTTATACAAAATAACCTTTGTTAAAATTAACTAGGTCATATTTAAGGTAAAATGACCTTTGAAATTTAAGAAACTTTATCTTTTTTAGTTAGGAAATTAATCTTGATAACTTTCACAGAGATAAATCAAGAAAAATATTGTTTTCAGCAAAAGATTCCACAAAATTCTGTTCTGTAAACACATTTAAAGAATTCCAAGCATATAAAAATCTACAATTTGAAATATTTGAAAATTTAAATAATCTTTCCTTGAGGAAAATGCCTTGCAAGTCCCTTCACCTTTGGCCCGGTTTTTCAACCCCTCACGAAACGAACTCGCATTTTGAAAATCTCCCTCTTTTACGACCGGGCTCCCCCAAGGACTTCGGTCTGCCTTTCCCCCCAGCAAGCTAAAGATAATTTCAACTTTTCGTTTATTTTTAAAATGCATGCGCCTTCGGTCGAGGGTGGGATGGAAAATGGGAGTGGAAATTAAAAATAGCAAAAAGCATATCTATAAAATAAATAACACGAGACAACGACCGAGGGTGGGTTCTGCTCTGCTGCAAAAGGTGCACTTTTTTTTTTTTTTTGTTGCTCCCTCTGCACGTCTGCATTTTCTTAATTTCATTTTCGTGTTGCAGTTCACGATCAATTTCATTCTAATGATTGTAATTAAAAACATTTTTCTAGACGACGGACGGGCCAGAAAGTGGGCGGGGCTGTTTTTAACGCCCACTCACGCGCCGTTGGATAGCGACGAAATAAACGCTCGGCTGAAGGCGAAATGGGAAGCAAGAAGCACCAGATGTGTTGCGAAATAGTTGCAATCTCTTTAAATTGCTTAAATTTTAATTTTAAATTAAATTTAAAAAGAATTTGTAGGTTTTTTTGTAGTTAAATTTACTATATGCTGTATACTTAGAATATCCATATTTTAGGATTTTTTGAAGGTACGCGAAGGTCAAAAAGGAAATGATTGCTAAAAGTTATTTATAAATCAATTTTAATTTTAATCAATTAAGAATGAAACATTACAAAAAAAATTTTAAACCAATAATTTAACTAAATGTTGAATATTTGGTAATATTTAATATTTAATATTTGATAAAAATGGTCAAAAAAAATCATAAAATACAAAGCAATACAAAAAAAATTTCGAAATCATAATTAATGCATTTTGGGCTTAGTTCTTATGATCCTAGGGCTCACTTTAAGGGTATACAAACTTCGGCTTTTCGAACTTAGTTTCCATCCTATTTTTTGTTATAAATACTTTTGAAGTCATTAACTTTATATATTTGTTATATTCCCCTAACCATAAATAAATAACTTTTAAAGCCTTTAAATTATTTTCTATTGTTACATACAAATTTCAAGAGTTTTTAAATTGTATTTTCTTAATTTCACCTACCCATAAAGACAGCTAGGATCAGATCATATAGTGATAAATGTTATAGAAATTAATCCATGAATATTAACCAAAATTTACCTGGAAAGATAAGAAAGAAATTGAATATTTAGTATTTAGTAAGTATTATTAAAACTAGGTATAAAACTTTGCATAATAAATTCATGTTTATAATGTTCATTTAATATAATACCTCTCTAATACCCTACGTAAACGTCACATCATCCGGTCGCAAACACTTTCACAAATACATAAACATACCTTGCTGCTATATAAAATTGCTAAAAACAATAATAATAGTGTGAGAAGCAACAACAACAACAACTACAACAGCGACGTCAGCAAACGAGACAATAAGACAGACAGCCCAAGCTATATGTGTGCCCCTGTCTGGTGGATCGTCATCACGATTGGGAGGATGCCGCCTCCTCCACCACTCACCTGCTCAACCCACCCAAGGTGCTACCGAATTTCGTCAGATGAAAAAAAAAAAAGCTTAAGGAAAATAAAAAAATTATTCTATTGGTTTAAATTTAGCAGCGAGACGTCCTCGTCTCCACAACGGCGGCGACGGCGGCGGCATAGTTGTCGTCATCTGTTGTGCATTTCAATTTGTAATTGTAATTGCATTTTATATACGTATCTGTGAGAGGTGTACGAGTGTAAGAGTGTGTATTTTTATAAATTTTTGAACTTTTCCTGGCTTTTCATTTGGCTGGATGGGGCTATAAAGCCAACTAGCACTTAAACTATCCAGGATATTAAGCCTAACATTTAGTGGGTCATATTAAAGTTGGTTTATAGAACAACATTCCAAACATACATGGCAACCAGAGTCACCATCATCATTATAATTATATTTTAAAGCCTGTAATAGCCATGATAATCCTCGTCACATCATCATCATCATCATGACTACTACTATATGCTACTACTATTATCATCGTTGTCGTATCCCGGATGCATGAAAATGCAAAATGCTGCAATATCAAATCAAGAAACGGGCACAATGACTCAAAGAGCTTTCTGCAGATTGGGGGCCATAAAAAAGTGGCCAACTGAGAGCAACTAAGACTTTCCAAATGCCAATACCCACACACACACTCGTGTGCCATAAAATCACAGTCATTATGCATATAGTATGTGTGTGTGTGTATGCCTGATATGTGTTTTTTTTTTTTCAATGAGAGACGACGAACGGCCTCAGCGACATTTAGCTGAAAATGCAATAAACAACATTCCAATCTGAACTGAACTCCCAAGCACACTAACCCCTCCCCGCCACACTTAACCCCTTAGTGGCTCACAGAGACAGGAGAGGGGGGGAAGAAATAGCAAGAAAAAAATGCCATAGTTAAGTAAGTCGACTAAGAAATACCAAGTACTCAAAAGTAACACCAAATTATTTACTTAGAAATGCATAGAAACTTAACTGAAATAGAGAGGCCCACACAGTCAGGATTCCCAGTTTTCAACAACAAATCAATGCCGAGATTTCAACAACAAATTAATGCCGAGTTTTTAACAACAAATCAATGCCTTTTGGGACGCACATTAAGATCATTTACTAACACAATCTGCCAGACTCTTCTTTCTTTTCCTCTCTAACTGCATTTCCCGCTATTAATGCTTAAATCTCTGTCTAATTATATAGTATCAAACTAGTTTTTTCCACCTGTTACAACAAATCGAATATACCCTGGTTATCTACGAGTAATGGGTATACTTAAACAGCAACTACTAGTAGTAGTAAAAAGTGTCAGGTCATTATGTGCATGTGTTGCCCATTATAGTAAGAGCTAAAAAACACTATTGCATTGCACTACTAAAATACTACTTTATGGGTTAGTTGAAAAACAACGGAAATACTTTTGGAAATATGCAATTTTTGTAGCTAAGGGAATGCTACAAAAAATAGTTTAGTAACATGATCTTGACTTTTAGATTCATTATAATTTAATTTAATAAAATCATTAAGAAACTAAAGTAAACAAGTCGAACTCAAGTTCATAGTTTAAGTTCAAGTTCAAGTGAATAGTTATAACCCTTTGAGAGGGTTAAAACCTAATAAATAATAAACATTACCCAAGATTGAAAACTTGTATCTTACGAATTATTCTTTAAATCCCTAGATATCCTTTCAAAGTTAAAGCCTCTTAAATGCTTCAAAGACTTTAGGATTTGATTTCTAAGAGTATTATAAGTATCCCAAGATTATTATCATACTCTTAAGATAATATAGGTTACTAAATAAACCTTCAAGATTTGGATTCTTCATGCTAAGAACACCAAAATAATAGATTACTTTAGACTTATAACTCTAAAATATAATTTTTAATTTAGTTTTACGATTAAAAGGATATTAATCAATCAATTAAAAGGATATTAATCATTAATATTAATATCTTTCCCTGCCTGAACATCCTCCCACACCCCCCACATTGGGATCCAACTCAGCCTCCGAATGACATTGTCAATGTCAATAGCAAGATCATTTCTCTCCGTTTCCTCTACAACAACAAAAAAAAATAAATAAATAAATAAATAACACACACTCGGAGAACGGTGTGCGGAGAACGACTTGGGTATAATATGCGCATATGTTAAGACCTCAAGAGGTAGACAGGCGGCGGCGGCGGCGATCTTGTTGCATACGCTTAACGGTTTTCTGGCTTTACCTGGTGGCGTCTCCGCCAGAGCAGCCTCCCTCCCTGCACTCCAAGTGATTAATGGGCCCAAACGGACAACAGACCTTGCCATATACGGGATACGTTTATAGGTTATATACACTGAGATACAAGTTCTTAACTGAAACATATTAAATATTATATTGTGTTTTGTAGGATTTGGTATGTTCTTTAAAATTTATTAAATTTATTTAAAACTCTCAAATTATTCCTAAAAACTGGTTAATAAATATGATTTTTAAGCAACCAAAGTCAAAGAAGTTTAAAAAATATATGTTCTATATTTTTTTCCAAGTACATAACGGGTTGAGGCTGACGGGGTACAAAACCCAGGAACTTTTGTTGACTTTTATGAGCAATTAAAAAACTATTACGGTGACGCCAAATGGCAAAGCTGCATTGTTTGCTGTCGAGTTTTATGTGCAACGATGACGTTTTTATGGGCGCCACACGAGAGTGTGGGTCGAGGTCTTTTTGGCTCTCTCTCTCTCTCTCTCGAACTCACTCTACCTGTCTCTGTCTCCAGTCGCTGCGCATGCGCCTGCTTCTCTCTCTTTTTCTGCCGAGTCCCCAAATTGTGGAATGCGGAACTGTTTTACATCCCATATATCTTTTTCTTTTGTATTTTCTGTGGGTTTTTCTTCATTTTTTTTTTGTGCATAACTCAAAATGCACCCTAATGACACACATAAAGTTGGACTTTGGTGCCGGTCTCTTGCCCGCCTTTGTCCGGGGCTGCTTGAGAATTAATTGATGGCCATTAAACTTGGTTTTATAATGAAAGAGAGTTTGTGGGACAACAAATTGAAAAGGGGTTGCTCGGTTCCTGGCAATTATTCATATGAAAAAAAAGTAAATAAATTAAATGACAGAAGGAGTATGCTTATTTACGACATTATTTGTAATATATCACTCTTTTACTTTATTCAAGCTACTATTTTATGTGTTTTTTTTTTATTGGTTAGAACATTCTGTTTTGAAATAATACAAAAATAAACTAGTATCCTTCAATGCACAAAGTTATAGTTTTTAAGTCAAGTTTTAAATAGTTTCTAGAACCTAAATGGTTATGGCAAAAAAATCGTATGACGTTACGCATCTTATAGACTGTAATGTCTTTGGTTATGGTTATGTTATGATAAAGTGGCGCCCAACGAGTGCCCACAGTTCCTAAGGGATTTCAATATGCTTTATTGGTACAGTCTTTTAATACCTTAAGGTATTTCTTATTATTATTAAACAACTAGTTTGACATTATATTATTCTCAAAACTGTTGTATAATAAATTTGACTTTGTTTGACATTTTTTAATAAATTTAAGTAAAAAATTCCATGCGAATTGAGTTAATTCTAGAAGCACACACACATTCCGCGACCATTTTCTATCTCTCTCTTGATGATCAACTCTGCATATTCAGCCTTAAAGCTATCTCTTTTTATCTCAGCTCTCTGTCTCTGTCTTCCTCTCTGTCTCTCCCTCTCTCTCTGTCTGTGTCTTTAGCGATTCGAACTCTGGACTTCGACTCATTCACGCGCCGTTCACATAACTCGAAACGTGATTTTTACATGGCGAGTCTCTTCTCGGATGAGATGATGCCACGATTAATGCTTCTTATGCGGCTGCGGCGGCTGCTGCTGCTGCTTCCTCCTCCTCTTCTTCCTCTTTTCTCTTCCATCTTCGTTGTCTTCTTCATCTCCGGCATTCTTGACAACAAAAGAGGACAGAGGAGGAGGAGGAGGAGGAGGAGGAGGAGGTGGAGGAGAGAAGCAGCTACAGACATTGGAATGTGGCAGCGCCACTTTACACCCTTCGCATTTCGATTGTCGTCTGCGGCTGCAGCTGTTGCTACTAGTTTATTGGATACAACAACTGAGCAGTGCAGAAAGAAAGAAAGAAAGATAGAGAAAGAGAGAGAAAGAGAGAGAGAGAGAGAAAAAGAAGGAGGGGGCAGGGAAAGTGCCACCAGGGGGGAGGAAGTGAAAGAAAATGGTACGGCATGTTAACTGTCTCCGGAATACAGTTGGGATTCCAATGGAATTCACACGAAAACCCAATCGATTTTAATTTAAAAAGACCAACGTCTGAGTATATACTTTAGACCAATTTATTCTAGAATAATAATAATAAAATAAATAAATAAAATAATAAAACATGCAAATTGAAATATATAAATCCCATTAAAAATATTATAATGTTAGTAAAAAGTTGAGAATCTTGCAAAAGCTTGAAACATTATCTTAGTTAACTCTTAACTATTTCGAAAAAAGGTCCTGAGAAATATTCAAAAAATCTAGCTTTTTAGGATACCCCTAGAGCCGACTTATACTAAAATAATACAGCCTCGAATTTATATAAATAAATTAGATAGATATTATTAGAAAATAATAAGAAGTTGAAAGTGTGTAAAGAATAATAAATTTAAATTACTGTTAATTGCTTAAGACATTATGATTGTGATTAATTGCTAAAGAAAGGTCCTACTCAACTTTCTCCCTATTTTATTTGAAATTTTTTTCTTTTTTTATAATTAAATAAATAAATAGTTACATTTCAAACCTATAAATTTATCATTGTTAATTTTATGTCAGGCTAAAATGTTAAAAGATCTTTCCTACTAAAAACCTCTCTACCTTTTAAAATATTCCATCATCTTTTTTCAAATTATTTATTTATATATTAATTCAAAACCTATAAAGTCCTCAGAAGTCAGATGGTATTTCATGTCAGGCTGACACACAAGACTTTAGAAATTAATACATAGATCATATATTATTTAATTTTATGAATTTTTAACTGCCCCCCTGTATATGTCGACATTTCTCCCCTCCATTCGCTCTACATCTCCTGTTCAGTTTTACTTCTGGTTACATCATGATTGCCCAACAGCAGCAGCAGCAGTCGTCAGCTATCAATCACACGCACAAAACGGAAATAAATATAGAAATAAGAGAGCGGGATAGAAATAGAGAGATAGAAAGGAATGGCGAGAGGAAATGCAGCAGCAGCAGCAGCAGCAGCAGGAAGTGCGTCTAATTGAGCAACTGACAGAATATGCGCGCCTGTGTGGAAATGAATATGAAGCGAGGGGCACGCCCCAAAGCCAAGATGCTGCCGAGACACCGAGACGCCCCCTCATCGTCTTCCTGCCCCCAACTTGTGGAACGGAGGCGACTCCGTCTGCTATCTCAATCAACGTCTGAGTGAGTGACTGACTCGCTGAATACACGAGTTGGATGACTGACAGGCAACACGTGCTCTCAACGCAACCAGTTGGCCATTAAAGCCCCCTAAAAACAAAAAACAAAAGAAAATGAAACCAAGCTGAAAAAGACCTTAAAAAAAACTGCAACAAGACATTTAACATTTTTTTTTTTTTTGCTGGAGATGCTGGTGTGCCCTCCTTAAAAACATTTAAAGACTCTTCTCCTGGGAAAAACATCAGTTGCCACACATAATTCAAGCTTAAATGTGGCAAGTGTCATAAACGGCTAATAAACTGGCTATTAAAAAGACGAACCTCTTGTTTGGATTTAAAAACATTGGCCTTATGACATAATTAAGAAATTTTAAATCATTGAAGCAGTCAAAAATTAAAGGAATTTACAAATTTAAAAAAAAACGTATTTTTGGTTTCTTTATTTATAATATTTATAATTAATATGATAATACTAATATAACTAATTTTAATATTATCATCTATGTTTAATTACATTTTTAGCTCGAATGCAAAAGATACCTTTTTGTCTATGAGTTCCCTGGAATTAAAGTACTTTTAGGCATATTATAGTTATATATTTCCTAATAACTTCTGAAAATTCAAATTTTAATTAATATTCTTTAACTAAAATAATTTTAGGAAATGTAAGCACTTTAAAATTATACAAATTTAAATTTAAACTTCGTATTTTTTCTATATTTAATATTTTTACTTTTCCTTCATAATCAACACAACAAATTCAATTTTTTCTGTGAGTTCCCTAGATTCAAAAGATCATATTATAATATTATTAACCACATTTTAAAGTCATTAGGTATATCTATTTCCCAATAATTCAATATTATCTAGTAACATCAAATTAAAAATTCACTTTTATAACTTTAAGTTATATTTTTAAAACTTTCAAATAATTCCTAAGTATAAAAGTACATTGGTTCCATTCCATTTGACACAAAATGAGTTCATTAAATGTGTTTTTTTTTTTTTTTTTCATTTTTCCCAACCAGATTTCCCATGAATGGAAGCCACTTACGGGCTTTATCAGTGACTGGGGCAGCAGATCTTTCGGCTAGGCTGCCTTTCCAATTGAAACTATTTCCGGCCAGACTCGATTCGACGGCAACAACAACAATAACAACAACAACAACTAAGAGTGGCAAATACAATGACAGCAACTTGCCCAGAGGCATAAAGAGGGGGGAAATACATTAGAGCAATACGACAACAACAAATATGTTGGTGCAATTGCAATAACATACCGCATGCCACATGGTGGCACACACTAAGACATTCCGCAACCCCCTTTCCCCTTCTCTCTACAAGTCGACGACTGTCTCAAGAGCAGTGGTGTGTGTGTGTGTACGGTCTCTAAAACTGTGAAAATGCCCAGACGGTGAGTGTGCAATTGAGCGATTGCTACCACCACTTCCATTTCCGTCACCTTTTCATGTCTGCTCTGGGATTCCATCAGATGAAGACCTTAACTTATTTTGTAAATAATAATAATAAAAAAAATTGAACTAAAAATTCTCAAGTACGAATTTGGTGACACTAAGTACTGTAATACATTTCTGCTTTTTTTTTATCTGCTAAAAGTCTAAAAGCCTAAAAGTCAAGTCTTGATTTATGTATATTTAATCTGACGACTAAAACCTCAAAGTTGGCAGAAATTAGTACATATTAAAAACATATTTAAAAATGTTTTTAACTCAGCTCATTTAGAAGTTTTGACAAGCACAAAATCTTCAAAATGCTTTATGGAAAAATCAGAAACCATAGGAAAATGTATATTATTACACTATGTCATTGGAGTTAATATCTTTTAGGGTTTTTATAGGGTTTCTTATAACTTTTAAACAATATTATAGGGTATTTACAGTTTTAAAGGGAATTAGCTAAACATTTTTTAAAGATGCTTTTTAAAAAAGCTGAAACCCTTGGAAAATGTATATTATTACATATTAAGTCATTGAATAATATTTCTTTTAGAGATTTTTAAGAGATTTTAATAACTTTTATACATCATTGTAGGGTATTTAAAGATTCTAGACGCTTAGCTAAACTTTTTCCCCCGGTTCTTGCTCCTCTTTCTCGCTGCTGGAACTGCCGCCTGCTGCTAAGTTATTATTATTGCAGTTGTTGTTGCGACAGACGCGCCATTTGTTACACATTATTTAGGATCAGCCGCCATTTAACGCCACCTCCTCCGCCAACCTCCCCATTTTTCACACCATTTTCCCCGTCTTTTGACCAGTTGTTGTGCTCCATCCGGAATTTCTCCCAATATTTATCGCTGGTTTCGAGTTATTCAGAACTGGGCCACGCGGAAATAAATACCAAATTCAAATCTATTGGTTTTTGGGGATGATTATATATCCGGCATTGGAAAAACTACATCCTCATGGCTGCCTCACACATTTTCTAAAGCTTCTTTTTTTTTTTTTTGGGTCACACACAGAGTCGCCGTGCCATTGACACCCAAATCAGCATAAATTTTCATAGGAAAAATTCCAAAACGTTTCCCGACTTCTTCAGCCTCAGTGGAATGTGACACAAATTAAGCACAAGAGATAGATGGATATATATATATATATATATATATATAGACACAGTGGAACATCTTTAAGTTGCAATAAATCAGACATGCACACAAGATATAACGGACAGAGCGGAGCGAGAGAGAGAAAGACACAGTGTGCGAGTGAAAGATCTTCATAGGCTTTCCAAAACGCAAAGATTTTTTGTTGAAATCTCTTAAATGGTTATTTTTCCACCTAAAACTAAGAGACTATCACCTTACTAGGTTTTATAATACTAAGATAAATGACTTGGGAATATAAAAAGTATTCATATTATAGTGTTACAAAATATTTCTTAAATTTACAATTTTAAAATACTTTTTTGGGGTAATTAAGAGAAACAAATATATAGGATTTATATACTTAGATAAATGACTTGGAACTATAAAAAGTATCCAAATTAGAGTGTTACAAAATATTTCTTAAATTTATAATTTTAAAACATTTTTTAGGGTAATTAAGTGGAACTTACCTTATAGCAAATGATGTATGTTTTCTATATTGTTATTAACACGTTTCGGTATTATTTTTCTGCTCTGCTACCGTTGCACTTTCTTTTTTTTTTTAGATTTTCAAATTCGAAGTACTCAATTTTTTGGGGCAAATCGAATAGAAGAGAGATGGGGAAAATATTGGGGAAAGAGAGAAGCTCACGAAATGCTTTATGATCACTTGTACACAACTTTATTCCCTCTCTCTCTCTCTCTCTCTCTCTCTCTTGTTTTGGTTTGGTTTTTTCTTCTTTTTCTGACTAGCAATTTGATTTATTTAGGTTATCATTTTTCTTGATTTCCTCGTTGTGGCTGTCGCTGCTGTTGCTCTCTTGATCTTTTGTTGGCAAGTATTTATGGTTGTGGTTGTGGTTTTGTGGCTGTTGTGCCTGTTGTCACATAGCATTCCTCACTTTTTCTCACATTTTTCACATGATTTTTACTTTCACACCTTGGCGCGGGCAGCACTCGATGATCATTTCACGTGATCTCAATGATGCATTTTGTCGTCGGCGATCTGAAATGGGAGCAATAGAGAAAGGCAATGAGAAAGGAATTCCATGAATTTGGGAATGAATAAAACCTAAATGAATTGCTTATTCAGATGAACAACTTATAACTACCATAAATGTAATTAATTATATAATTTATAGAGTTAAAACCCAGCTACTAACACGAAAATAAAGCATACGTTATTTTTAGGCATTGACTTGTAATTCCCAAATCCAAATTCTGCTACATTAAAGTGCTAAAACTTCTTTTTCAATTGTAAATGCTTTATTTTATTTAGGCAATGTGAAAGGAATTCCATGTATTTGGGAATGAATAAAACCTAAATGAATTGCTTATTCAGATGAACAACTTATAACTACCATAAATGTAATTGATTATATATATTATATATATTTCTTTATCAAGAGCTTAAAGTTTTTAAGCTACTAACCAGCTACTAACACTAAAATAAAGCATAAGTTATTTTTAGGCATTGACTTGTAATTCCCAAATCCGAATTCTGCGACATTAAAGTGCTAAAACTTCTCTTTTCTCAGCAAAAGAAGCTCATATAATTTTGTATAGCTTGTTTAAAAAAGTTGCAATTGTAAATGCTTCATTTTATTTACGAGTAATATTTAAAATCAAATTAAAATATATATGAAATATTATAGAAAACTGTTAATTTTCCATCTAACAAATGCAAGCCCCTCTTTTTATGCTACCCATTAACGGCAAACTCCAGCGCAACCATTATCCAATTAACGAATTCCACAAAATCACTTAAACGCCAGTGCAAAAAAATGGCATTCGTGCAACTTTTAATCCACCTGAAAAGCCATAATTTTATGCTTGACTCTTACGATTCTTGCAGTAGGATTTTCCATTAGGCCCCACCCAGAAAAAAAATAAAAACAGACTACAATAAAACGTTGAACTTTCACGGCAATTAATACATAAAAAAAAAAGTACAAGATAAAAACTGCTCAGCAAAGCAAAAATATATATAATATATATAAACTTGGCGAAAAAATGTTTATCTGAAAATAAACTACAACTTATTACATCATCAAAAGTAAAACGTTGTTTTTTTTTTTTCAATGGGACCACGCCTTTTTCTCCAAAAGCAACTACAGTATATATGTACCTCTGTACATATCTGTACATACATATTAAGAAAAAACTACAGAAAAAGTGTAGCTGAAAAATAAAGAACAAAGCTCTACTTTATCGGAAAAGGGAATAAAAAAACAGTGCCGAATTCTGACCTGTAGATTACCTTCCTTGGAAAATAATAGGTAATTTAATGTACCTAAAAATGTACCTAAGAAACTATTATCCTGTTTTAAGGGGTACTATATTTCTTTTGTAAATATGATTTAATTTATGTGTATTTTGTAATTAAAATTTAAAGAAAAATAGTACTATTTATTATGTACCTAATATTTGTGTACCTAGGAATTTATTAGGAATGAATTTAGTTCAGGTACAATTCATTTTTCTTGTTGGGTTTGTTCAAAAAATTAAATTATTATAAAATATATTTGCAATACAGATTGCATCTTGTATTTTAAAACGTAAAAACCATTAAAGTTATATATTAAAATTTAATAATAATAATAAATAATTAATTTGATACATTTTCCACAAATTACAGAAAAGTGTCCTAACATTTTTTTTACTAATATCTTAACCTTAAATGTATTTTTTTTTTTTCTAAAAATCCAAGACTTCTTCAAACTGAATTGAATGGGTAAAAAAAAAAAGCTGTCTGCGCCGGACAACAACATCTCCAAAAACAACGCCGGCAGGAAAAAACAAGCGCAGTTCAAGCATCAAAAAGCTGCCGTCACGCCCCTCTTGAGTGCACTAACCGCCCACCGCCCCACCTCCTTTCCCAGCCCCCCTCCCTTCCACCCCACACATTCATTCCAAAAAACGAGGCCAGACAGACAGCGTCTCTCTCGCTCCGCCGCTCTCGTTACCGTTCTCTCTTTCACTCCCGCAAGTCACGTGGGGTGTTGTGTGCGGCACGCGAAATGCAGCGAAAAGATAAAGGGGAGGGGGGTGGGGAGGGGGAAAAGCGCTGAACTAAAGCGAAAATAAATAAATAAATTAGTTGGTTGAGTATGTCTGTATATTTTTGTATTGTGCCTTTTAATTGCAAGCAGTGAATATAATGGCCTTAAAATCGACAAAACAAATTAGCGAAATTTTAATTAAAATCTATTATTAGGTACATAAGATAGAAATTTATGTACATTAATTTTAAATAGTATAATTATAAGCGTTTCAATTGAAATGTTAGCTTATAGCCAAAAATTGTATTTTGGTCAAGACAACAAATCACTCACACACTCACATAAACACACACAAACAGCCAAATAAGAGGCGCGTCGCTGGCCTTAAAAAAAATTTGCTGCAGCAGCAAACGACAAAGAGAGAGAGAGGACTTCGGAGAACGCTTGCACGCCGGAGAGAGAGAGATAAAACAAAATCGAAACGAACAAAAAATGCCAAGCGTGCAAGAAGCGCAACAGAGGCGTCGACAGCGACGCCGGCTGAAGCAGCAGCAGCAACAGCAGCGGCGGCGAGCCGGCAACCCTCGAGATGACGTTGACCCCGAAAAATGACGCGAAGCGCAATTTGTGAAAACGAATGCGAATGGGAACGAAAACAAACTGAAATCTAATAACAGCCCGCCAGTGGTGCGAGCGAGAGGCGAACAGTGTCGGCGTCTGCATGCGAAGCTCTCTCCCTCCCACCACCACTCTCTCTCTCTTTCTCGCTCTCTCTCCCGTATTGTTGTTTTGCGGATAGACGTGCTAAAGCGCAGTGCGTATAAAAACATACAGGACGAAAAGTCGAATAACAACAACATCATGTAGAAGCGCAGTTAGGCGGCGGCCAGACAGAAAGAGATGCAAAATGGCAGACAGTGAGTAAAAGGCGCGTGGAACCGGAGCAGAGAACCAGAGAGAGAGCGTGTGAGCGTAAACAGAGCGCATGTCTGCGATAACAAACAGGAGGAGGGAAGGAGGGCGCGGCGTAACCCGAGGACAAGGAATGCGTTTATGCGGGGCCAACAAATTTTAAGCATTGCCTTATAAAGTGATGGATATAAAATAAATGTGCAAAATTATCAGAACAAATGCCTTGCTGTTAGATAAACTTACTAAATAAATAAAAATTTAAATAGCAATCTGAACAAAAACAAAACTAGAGAACGGAAAAGAGCAACATTTCCCCCCGCGCGTGCATAAATAACAGAAATTATTCTCACAAACGCACACATGTACATGTATAACATTTGTATATAAATTTATGTATATGTATGTATGTGTGTTTTTTGCACTTTTACGAAGCGCCAGCAGAGAAACAACAACAAAATGCAGTTGCTTATGAATGGAAAAGGAGGCGCACCACTGTCTCGCTCTTCTCCACAAGCATGCGTCTGCCAGTGTGTGTGCGTGTGTGTGTGTGAGGGAGAGAGTTTTGCATGTGTGTTCGAGGAGAGCGAGGAGTGCAGAAAATGTTGTCGGTGTCGTTGGCCCTTCTTGTCTGGTGTTTTCTTGCTTCTCTTCCTTATTGTTGTTGTTGTTGCGCCACAATGTGGTACAGTGACTACCAAAAAATACTAGCAGGCAGACACACAGCTCGTAAAAACGGGGCTCAAAGGGGAACGGAACGGAGGAGAAGGAAGAAGAAGAGGAAGCAACGGAAGCAGCGACGCCGCCTAAATGGGCTGCAATAAAAAATTACATATGCGGTAGTAAAGTTGTAAAACTGCGGTTGTACGTCAGTAGTTTTAGTTGTAGTTTTCAGTTTCGAGTACGTAGTGGTTGTAATATAGTATTCTACAACCCTAGAGTAGGTAGTAATATAGTATTTTACAACCCCAGTATTTGCTATATAATTAAAACCTTCATGTTTCCGCAATGCAAGTTTAAATTTAAGAAACTATTGTTTTGATATTTAGTCATTATATTATATTATATTACTATATCCGACAGAAAAAGTGTTTTAGGGACAAAATTATCTATTAGTCAATGGTCTGATTTCATAAATCTATTATAAATCCCTTTTTGTAGAAATGATAGTACAGATATCTTATTTAAATAATTTTTCTGATAATTTTTTGACAAGCTATATGGAATAATATAGTATTTTACAACCCAGAATTTGGTATATAAATAAAACCTTCATGTTTCTGCAATGTAAGTTTAAATTTAAGACATTATTGTTATGATATTTCGTCATTATATTAACTTAATAAAATATAAACATAATTATTATTATATACGAATGGAAAAGTTCTTTAGGCACAAAATTATCTATAAGTTAAATCTATTATAAATCCGTTATTGTAGAAAAGATAGTACATATATCTTATTTAAACAAATTTTCTGACAATATTTTGATAAGCTATATGGAATAATATACATAGTATTCTACAACCCCAGTATTTTCCCTATAAATAAATTTTCATGTTTCTGCAATGCAAGTTTGAATTTATTTATATAGTATTTTACAAGCCCAGTATTTGCTATATAAATAAAACCTTCATGTTTCCGCAATGCAAGTTTAAATTTAAGACATTATTGTTTTCATATTTCGTCATTATATTAACTTAATAAGATATAAACAAAAATATTATTAGGAAATGTGCTTTAGGGACAAAATTAGCTATAAGTTAATGGTCTGATTTATTAATGTTATTTTTTAAATATCATACATCTATTATAAATCCCTTATTGTAGAAAAGATATTAAAAATATAATTTTCCAACAATAATGATCGATATTCTTCATTTGTAATATTCAAGTTTAATTTTTCTTTAAGCCTGCAATTATTTTTGTTCAATTAAATGCCCACAAGAGGTTTCAATTATCAGTATAATTAAATGGGAAATAGATTTTTAGGCAATACTGTAAATATACCTAATGATTATATATTTTTGTAAATAGATAGTTGTGTTGGTAGCACATTTAGTTGGGCTGCTAATGAGAAAGAAAGGGGTTATTTGGGGTTGCTAAGCGAAAACGTACATCAAATGGCGCCGCCTAATTAAAAAACCATTAAATTTAAAGCCACCGCCTATGCATGGAGGCTAATAAATACATAAATTTTGCAGCAACGGCATCGGTCTACAAAAAAAAAAAAAACCCAAAAACAAAAAAACGCTTAAATTAATTACCTCACGAAACAAATAAGAAAGCAGCGGCAGTAGCAAAGATAAAAAGCCAGAAAAAAGGGGATAAAATGCAGTCAAAGCACATTGGGTTGAGTTTATGTTAAATTTTTAGCTGATATAAAAACATCTACAACCTTTATAATACATTTAAATAATTAAATGATTCTAAAATATTAAATTACATTAAGTTTATAAAAACAAATTTGTTTTTGTAGGTCAAAATAAATTCAATAATTTTTTCTGTTAAAGAAAATGGTTATAGAATACCTTTTATTACTTCATATTCAGATTTCTCATAAAAGTATATTTTACTTTCCAAATTATTGTAAATACGTTAAATAAAAAATAACCAAATCTTTCAATTCTGCCAATCTTTTATCATTCTGAAGTTGTACCGAAACTGGTTCGAAAACTAATTATAGACATTTTTAGAGCCAATTAGAAGCAGTCTTAATTAGAGACTCAAATCAAGAAAGGAAACAAATTTCGCAAAGCCGAAGTTTATATACACTTGCAGTTTGTAATTAAATTAGAGGATCATTTCGGAAATCGATGACAAGAGAGTTTAAAATATTTGAGTTCCATGAATCAATATTTATCGATATTTTTGTATGAAAAATGTTTAGTCTACTTATAACTAATATTGAATGAATATTTATCGATATTTTTGTATGAAAAATGTTCAGTCTACTAGTAACTAGCCGAAATATTTAATTCGGAAAGCTTTCCTATCTATGTTTTTATTAGGTTAATAAATCTGCATACTAAATTTAAAATGTAGACATTTTTATAAATTTGAACGATTTTTTAACGATGTAACTCCTTACAAAACTTAAAAACAAATTGGTAACATTTTTTTTCTGCCTGAGATGGCTAGGTAGTCTCGCCTGTTGATGCTGATCGAAGAATATATATGATTTACATAGCGTTTCAAGCATTCTGACTTAAATTATAATACCCTGAAAGGGTATTAAAAGGACGGATATTTAAGCAAGATAATCAGAAAACCAAGTAATTTGGCTACGACTGGCTTTTGGGTATATAAATATTTCTATGGATTGTGAAGACTGCAAGCCAAAGGATTTTTTGGACCAATCCCCATGTCCAGTGTCCAACATTCAATGGCCAATGTGCAGCGTCAGCTTGGTAGGCGGACGGCACAAAAAAAAAAGCGGAACATCATGGAATTGTGTCTAAAAATAAACTTGTGCAACAATGTTGCAAAAGCAAACATCAGCAGACAGCCAGTGACACAAAGTGGATGCAGCAGGGACAGCCGCGGGGGGAGGAGCTCCAGACACGAGTGGAGCTGCTCTTGGCCAGACGGCGGCCTTTCTTCTGGCCGTCCGTCCATCCGTCCGTCCGTCCGTTCGTCCACGCGGCCCTAGCTCCTCCGCCAGCTCCTCCTGTTGGCCATTTCGCTCTCGATCTGTTTGTCTGCCGAGTGCCGCCGTCTCATTGTTTGTAGAGGGCTTGCGAGGGGGACAAGGGCCTTGCAGCAGCGACAATGGTTAAAAGGAGCAGCGCCGCAGTAGCAGTTTTAACAACGAATTGTGAATACACTTTAATATGCTGGTTCTGAACTATTAAAATATATTATATATTATATATTATATAAATTATATATTATATATATTATATATTATATATTATATATTATTCATTATATATATATATTATATATTATATATTATATATATTAATTATAGCGTTCTGTAGATTATTATTGCATAAAAAGTAAGCTTAATAAACCACTCCTCAAATTAAAAGTAGTTCTTCATTTAAATGTTGCCAAGGCAGAATTATTACTGTTAGCATCAAATATAAGTAATAATTCTTTAAGGAAATTAACTATACTAATTGCAATATTAATTACATTTGCTTAATTGATTTATTTTGTAAGCCCATAGATCGAAATAAAGACGACTTAAATCACTTTAAATTGGATCCTATTTATGGGAAATATTTTATTATATTTATATTTATATATATTATATATGATTATAGAAATTATAGAAATTATATAGAAATTATAGAAATTATATAGAAATTATATAAATTATATAGAAATTATAGAAAAATCAAATTAGCAAGATACCACCAATGTCTATATGTACATCCTTTTAATTTTAACCAGTACTGTATATAATACCCTCAAGCATTTATTACTTTATGAAATGGTAAGAGGTTCCCTATTTTTCTATGCAATAATTTAAAAAAATATTATATATAATTTTTTTTATTCCACACATTTTCTGAAGTTGTTTTTCTAACATAATTGTTTTCATTTCATTTCAGTTATTATAAACTCTTTTATAAAAAAAACTCTCTTTCTTCAGACTGTTGCAAATACCCTGCACTTTGACATAGAACCCTTGTTAAAGGGTACAGGTAACACACAGAGTTATGGTATATGGAGTGGCGCGTTAGGCGCGTTAAGCACGCGGAAAGAGACTTGAGTGGCATACATACTACATATGAACATACATATGACCATTATGTATTATGTATGTATGTATGGGAGGACACGGATGAGCGGATAAAGAAAAGGTAACCCAGAAGGAGGTGGAGAAACAGGGGAGGGGGAGTGGGGGGAGGGGGAAGGGTTAACCAGTGGCCACAAAAGAAGCGCGCGAAAGCGCCAAGAAGAGGAATGGTCAGTGAAGAGCGGTGCGCGTCCACTAATCGCTAAATTTACGAGTACAGTTAAAATAAAATCATAAAAATGTCTTCTTCATCGCTTAACTTGTTATTGTTGTTGCTTTACGGCTTGCTTCTGCTGTTGTTGAGGCAGGCAAACAACAAAAGAGACACAGAGACACAGAGGGAGAGCAGCAAGACAGAGAGAGAGAGAGAGAGACAGAGAGAGAGAGAGAGTAAAAGAGAAAGAGGTACAGAGTTGGGTTTCCAGTTCAGTTTACAAAATTTACATGAGGATGAAGTAGTTCAAGACAATGTTTTGGCCTGGAATTTCCACGAAATCACTTGGAAACAACTTCCCGCGCGCGCACACACACGTCACTTTGAAAAACAGACAGGACAACAACAACAACAACACCAGAAGAAGAAGTATCTTGAATCCCGGAGTTTATAGTGTAAATTTAATGAGCAACACTCCTCAACGAAACGAAAGCCAAGAAAAGATCATTATTGGCGAAAAAAAAAGGTTTTATTTCAGGTTTCTCGTTCGTGTTCCCTCACTCACTTTTCCACTTCAATGGAAATGAGAAAAACAACAACGACAACAACAACAACAGCCATAAATAAAGGTGACAACGTGTGAGGTTAAACCGCAGTGACGGGCAATATGTTTGTAGCCGCTGAGCAGCACAAGTATTTCATGAATAAAGATTTTAATGGAAATCCTGATAATCCAACCATTACGCACTGTACAACTGTAAAAGTGTTAATAATCTCGTGGATCGATAGAGATATTTCGATATTTTCGATATAGATATTTAAAAACATCGATATATCGTTAGGTTTATACTGAAAACAAATAATTAAGCCTATGTACACCAATAATGAATTCATATTTCTTATTTTCAAAGTTGTATGGGTGATTTTTCTTTACAATAATTTTTAAATTGTATTATATTATAATTTCAATGAATTAATGTATTTTAAAACTTTTTTATTCTGTATAGTAAACACACTTTTAATGTATGTTTAGTAACTTGAATGGTTAGGATACATATTTTTGACCAATATTGTGCTCGTTTCGCAATCTTCAGATCAACGATCATGAAAACAAACAAAATAACGGGACAACCGAAGGTCATTCACGGGCGAAAGAACGCACCAAAGAAAGAGACAGCGCGAATAACTCGCAACATTGTTGACGCGCCCGCGATTAGGAAAGAAAGCTCAACAAAAATATGTTTCCAAATAAGATTAATAACATTATCAATCCGAAAAAGATAACAAAAATGTGCATAATAAAATAACATTTAATAAATAATAAATAAAAGATAAATTTATAAAAGATAACTTCAGAAACTCTAAAGAAAATTGAGAAAATCTATAATGTGGTGTGAACTCGAGTTAAAAACGTGACAGAGTCACTAGTTTTGAGTGGAAAGAATGGACTCTCACGCCAAAAAACACTTTGGCCGAAGCTTTCGGCGATCTTCGTGCGGGAAACTGTGCGAAAAGGCCTCAAGGGTTTTCCGGATGCCCTGCATTCGATATTTAAAGAGCATTAAGCACTCTAACCGATACAGCTTCGGGGCCTACGAAAAGTGAGCGGGCGTTCGTTCGGCTTATCTCGTAATGTTTATGAAAATGACTATAAATACTATACTGAGGCGGTGAAAAAAAAAAAACAAAAAGCGCAGCCGACCGCCCACCCAGCAGCGACGTCGGCACCATGTTTCAAGCGCCACACACACACACACACACACACACAAAGGCAAAGCCAGACACACCAACACATGGGCCGCATCACACATCACCATAAAAAGACAAACAGCAGCACGCACTTTATCAAAAACAAAATAGAAGAGCTCTCTCTCTATCTCTCTACTACGCTTTCTCTCTCAGGGCCGTGTAGCGTGGGTGTTGGAGGGAGATAGCATTCATAGAAATGCAACCACGTGTGTTGTTTATTACACCAATACGCTGACACAACTGCCAACGGAAAATAATAAACGAATGTCAATACGAAAACGGAATCTTTAAAAACAAGAAAAACAAATAACTGCGCAAAGCGAAATGCTGAAAAACCAAAAACAATAAGCAGAGCGAGCAAGAGGCAGATAGGAGAGAGAGAATGAGCGAATATTAAAATTGTCAAAGAGAATGGGCAATAATAATAAGTAAGGCATTTGTTGCTTCTTAAATATGGTTTTTTATGTTAAAGTTAATTTTTGTAGTGAAATATCTGAAAAGCGTTAATTTTAAATTGCTTAATTTTCTGTGAATCAAAATAATAATTATATGAATTATATGATAAGTTGTAAGCATTAATGTATTTATCTAATTAAGCTCTTAAAATTGATCATTATTGTTTTTATATTTTATTTTTTCAATACAAAAGCCCTTTCGATTGCTTTTTAGCTTAAATGAGAATTTGTGGGATTATAATATACATATATTATAATAATATACTATAATAGATCTCCCACACAAAAATAAAACACGATCGTAAAAGATAATACCCAAAGAAAAACATTAGTGTCAAAAAGATTTAAATTAAGACAACACAACATTAAGAATTATAAATCACTTGTATTATTATAGGCATTTCTAAAAATCTTCATTGTGTTATTGAAACCTTAAATTTCTAGACTTGAGAAGTCTTTCATAACAACATATTATATCCCAAAATTAATAACTAATAGTCACACAATTAATAATAATGGCTGATTCAAAAAATGTATTTTATTTGCTGCTCAAGGGTCTTGATAAGCTGCTAATCCTTAGTCACCATCCGGAGAGATTGCCCATAATCTGGAATCAAAACAAACAACTTGCCATTGGCCAATTGTTGATTCATGTGGGTGTGCACACACAAACAAACATACATATGCGTATATGCATATGTACATGTCTGTACATTAATAATACGGCTGCGAGTGTGTCGCCAACTAAGATACCGAATAAACACCTCACTTCCACGAGAAGTGATCACAAGATCCCCCCGTGTATCCATCTCATAATATAAACACCACGTCATCGCCTGTCCCCCTCACCTCCTCCTTAAATACCTTTTCAGCTTTAGTTTGCCATTTTCACCCGCGCTTGATTGTTGTTGCTATTATACTTTACTTTTCCTAATAATATTTCTGTTATTGCTGTTCTTCAAATCACATAGTGAAATCCATAATTCAGCGCAGAGAAATGGCTAGGCACAGCTGCGGTCAAAAATGTAACACTAACTAGTCAAGGAAAATATTTTTAAAAAATATTTATACATGTATTAATAACTCTTTCTGAAGAAGAAGCATTTTTGTTTAATTTTTCTTTATACATTTTCATAACATTAAAACCAAAATTCTGAATTAATAAAAAAAGGCTATATCTCAAATTAGATGAAAATATGTTGAACAAAAAATGTTATAATAACTTAACAACTGTTAGCATATAATCGGACAGACTAAATCGACTCGCCTGTTGATCCACATGGTTAGGCACAGCTGCGGTTAAAAATGTAACACTAACTAGTCAAGGAAAATATTATTTAAAAATGTATATATATATTGTATAATTGTTTCAGAAGAATGATAATTTTGTATAATTTTTCTTTATAAATTTTCATAACATTAAAACCGAAATTATGAAATAATAAAAATGACTATATCTCAAATTAAATGAAAATCTGTTGAAAAATAAAGTTATAATAGCTTAAAAACTGTTTGCATGTAATCTGACAGACTAAATCGAGCCGCCTGTTGATCCACACATACTTTATAAGGTAGAAAATGTCGGTAAAACTTCTTACTAGATTATTAATACCCTGAAAGAGTATAACAATATACATTGCATTTTGCAAAGAATTATTTGACGGCTGAAAACTTCAGTTTATTTTGTTTTTGTTATTTTATGTTGTGATTCTTGCAGAAATATGATAGTTTTTTTCACTCATATTAAAAGCTCATACATGATATTTTAAGCAGTTTTAGTCAATAAATTTACAGTTTTAAAAATAAATTCTATGGCATTTTTCATTCTGCAAACTGTATATAATTTCATAAAAGAATTACCTATACTATTATCGAAACCATTTTTTTTTTCTTCTACAATATTATACAAATGTATCTATTTATTTGGCCACAACTGTCGCATATGTGGTGTGTTTATGCGTAGGCGACTGCAGACTTTGGCGGTGGCGTAGCCAAGTGGGTGGTGTGGGCGGTGTGGGAGGTCTGGGGGGAGGGTGGGAGAGGTGGTCACCCTCGTCATACGACCAACTGAAGAACGTCGACTGACTATGTCATGTGTTGTGCGTGCGTAAGTGTGCGTGTGTTCCTCTTGCTAATATTGTTATTGCTGTCGCTAGTGCTGGTGCTGGTGCTGGTGGGTACTGGGTATTATTTACGTGGACCTTAGACTCCCCGCTCCCGATAAGATTCGGGAGCAACAACAATGGGTTGGGCGACGGATGATGGGGATGGTGCTGGTGATGGGATGATGATGGTGGCGCTGTGGTTCACTGGGTGCTGATGCCGCGCTGCGGCAATGTGTTGGACGCGGATGCGCCTGTGAATCATACTATAGCTACTGTTGTTGTTGTTGCCTTCGGCAGCAGTTCTTGGAACACTGAATTCCGATTCATTCGATTTTCCACGAGGCAAATGCAAATAACAATAAAAATCACAATTAAAGGCGGCTCGACGAAAACAAGTTGACTCATAACGCAAATAAATACAATACATTGCATTGCGAAATGAAAAAAATAAATGACAACAACAACGATTGCGTAATTGCTACCAATTTGGGCTTGTGATCCGAAATGTGGGGGGGGCCTCCAGTAGCCATAAAAGCAATACAAAGATGACACTAGAATTCCCAACAAGTTATAGCGGTTACTTAAGGGATACGGATAAAGAAAATAAATAAATGTTGTTTCTTTTTCTAAAAACAGCTGTCTGTTATTTCCAAGTATATGACTTGGTTTTTAACAAGATCTTTGTGTAGTTTTTGTCGAGTTTTTATATATTTTATTAATTAAACCAGTTTGTTCTGGACTCTTCTAGAACTTCTTTATAATTTATTTATTTTTAAAGATTAAAATACGACAAACATTATAATGACATGCCAATAAATTAAAACTTGTATAAATATTTTCGGTTTTGTGTAGCAGCAAAACATTATTATTTTGTTAAATATATTTCTTTTAGTTATTAACTTTTTGAAAAATATGCACTATATATTTTGGAAACTTTATATAATTTATTTTCAAATATATAAACATATAATTACTAAACATTTCCCTATTTATTATAAACATAATTTGCAAAACAATTCTCAAAAATTGCTCAAAAATTCTTGACCAAAAATACCGATAAAAATACCAACCAAAAAAGGGCGCAAAGGAGAACCAAAACAAAAACAAAAACAACAATTATAATCGACAGAGCAATAAACTTGCTATGCGTGCATGTGCATGTGTGGGGAAGAGAGATGGAGTGCGGAGCGATTAGAAGACGCGCGTCTAAGTTCAAGGCCAAGCAGTTCACAGCATAAGCAGCAAGAAGAGCGGAGAAATAAAAAAAAAACAATAACAAGAGACGTACGAAGCCGGCAGGGGGGAAGAGAGGAGGGGAGAGAAGCAAACGCAGCTGAAAAAAAATGCACACAAAATGGTTTGCCTGTGTATGTGTATTAATGTGTGTGGGTTGTTGTTTTTTTGTGCCATCACAGCGAAAAAGGTCAATGACACCTGTCTGTTTGTCTCGCTCGGCTCGGCTCACTCACACACACACATGCACACCCGTAGGAGCTTATCACCGGCCACTCTCTTTCAGCAGTCATGGCCTCTCATTCTAGCATGCGCGCATGTGGTCAAAGCTTTTTGTCGAATTTTCGGTTTAATTTGTTGTATTTTTATACCCTTTTTGGTGGGGGGGGGGGCTTTCGTCATCTCAGTTTACACCAAAATTCAACTGAATGTAATTTTACTCATATTTGGATCATTTAATTATTATTTTTATGGACTTATTTCTCATTTCAAACGATTTGCTTTAATGTTTAGTATTTATTGTTAAATTTCATACAAATTATGATGATTTTAATGGTAAATTAATTATCCCACAATCATGTTAAGGGTATCAAAAGATCGTCTTTTAATTCAATTATTTTTTTCTTTTCGTTTTTTATCCTCTCTATTAGTGTGTGTTTTTTGTTTTTCGCTTCGTTTTGCCGCTGTTAATTAGTGTGGCCAAATTATGCGCCAAAAATTCCCAATGAGCAGAGGAGAATGATGGTCATACGTCATCAACAATAGCCGGACAAACAATTTCCGGTTTTTGTCTCACACACCATACAAAAAAATATAAAAAAATAACACACAGAAAAGAACAGAAAAAGCAACAATAGTAACAACAACAACAACAACAACAACAACAGCAGAAATCATAAAAATACATAAGAAAAACAACAAACTTGCCCGGGTTCCGTCATTGCCTCATCCTCTCTATAGAACTGCTGTCCGTTTCTGCTTTATTTTGGTTTTATTTCAACAATTTGTTTTTGCCGCGACTTATTTTTGTCACAAATACACACACACACACACACACACTGGCACTTATGGTTACACACACTAGCGTATACGCAGGCAAACTCGATTTAAAAATAAATAAATTACGCACAAATACAAATACATACATTGGCCAACATTCCGCTAGCCTCGTCAAAAATATAGCATGATTAATACAAAAAAATGCGCACTTTTCGGATAGGTTTTGTTTTTATTTTCGGTTCCCCTCAATCTTTGTTTTGTTTTTTTTTTTTGCGGTGCTATTTTTGTTGTTGTTAGACCGCTACTAACCCCACCTCCCAATGTTTTTTTATGGCATTTTTCTCTTATTATACAATAATAACGCGAATATAATAAGAGCACAGCAAGTGGGCAGGCCCACCACCAGAGGTAGCACCAACAACAAGCGCAGCGGCATGCCAATTAGTGCTTATGCTTTTTAATTAGCAAACAGACCCATCCCCCCGCCCCCATCAGCACCTCCCAACTCCACTCCACCTTCCCAAAAAAAAGACTACCTCCTAACCCAGTATATAAATATACATATATATTTCCCCCCAATGCCAGTTATTAGATGCTTTTCCTATTTCCGACTAAGTACGGTGTTATTTTAGTACAGTTTACTTATTCAGCAATCATTCATACTGTACAAATAAAATGTATTTATTTAGTTTTAAGATAAAGCTTCAGATTAAACAAGATTGTAATTGTGAATTTGAAATATATTTTTATGTAAGTATAAGCTTACTTTTTAAGATAGTTTAAAGATCAAAAACTATTTAAGTTCCATTGTATCATTTCATTACAAATATCATTACATTAACAAATGAAATAGTAAATTGACAAGAACACAAAACTACAAACACAAATCATAACGAAATATTTTCCCAGAATAATTTTCACATATGTATATTTGATAGATACGAAAACTTGGTCGTCAAAACACAAAATTATTCGCATATAAGGACAATTCATTTTATGGGTATTCTGAAAGCCGACAATTTGGTCACACTAATTAAGAAAACAAACCAAAAACAGATCGAAAAAATGCACCGTCATGGCATTTTGACAGCCAATAAAATTATGTGCTGAGCAACTTTGTAGTTAATTAAACACATTAAAATCAGCGTAAACAACATTTTTGACTAACAAAAATATCAAAAATAAAATAAAAATAAACTGATCAACTAAAAAACCTTGACTAATCAACAGGTGACTAAGCAAAAACAAAAAAAAATAATGATGAGAAAAATTATTACAAATGTTGAAGTAATTTACAGAAAAGATTCATCTTGGGGAGGCAAGAAAAATAGTAAATATATATTAATCTATAATTAATAATAATAGTAAAAATATATATCTTTATTGGTGATTAGGAATGAAAATTCTATGTTTTAACCCCTTTAATTAATATAAAGAAAAGATTAATTCAATACTAATTGAACTAAACCCAAATTTATTCGTAATCCTCGCGAAAATATAATCTTTTATTTGAAAACATATTTTTAAGACCCAATAACATCAGTCTAATGCGGGATTTATTTAATTGGTAATTTATCTGAACCGCAAAATGCGTGCAACAACGAAAACAACAACAAAGCAATTCGAAAAAAACCGGCAGCAATCGACATTCTTTTTTTTTTTTTGTTCCTTTTCTCGCTCTTCTCACGCAGGCGCAAGCATTGCTCTCTCCGCCCGCGGCAGAGCAAGAGAGAAAGAGAGCAGAGTGCGAGAGGGAGTACGAGCAGCCGGGTGCGACCAAGAGGATGAGTGCGAGCGAGAGCCAGCGAATATGCTGGCTGCGCTGCTCATTCACAAAACGTAAAGCGGTGCAAAGAAGAAGAAGAAGAGGAGGAGGAGGAAACAACAACAGGCCCAAGATATGATAGATATGGAACAACAACAAACGGAACAAGAACAAGAGAGACAGGGCGCGTAAAAGGGGGAGGAGGGAAAGGAGACGAGAGCAAAAACAACTTGGCATAAATTGCTGCTGCGTAGTAATTTCAGGCGAGTATTTTTCTAGTTACGTTTTCTCACTACTATTTCTTGTTGTTTTTTTATGTTTCTATTTCATTTTCCCTAATTCATGCTAACTTACCTCGTTGCATTGTGATTGTTGTTGAACATTGTTGTTTTTGTTGTTCCTCGTCCTCGCCACTTATGTATTTTTTGTTACACTTTATTTTGGTATCGATTTCAAAATAGAACGACGCACTTTCCCAGACGCAGGCGTAATTAAAATTTTCTTATGTTTTATTCGCGTGCTTTCTTTTTGCGCCGCAACTTCACAACATGCTCTGTATGTATGTGCATAGATATATATATATATATATTTATGTGTGCCTGTGTACACAATTTTATTTATTTATTTGCCGTAGATCTCGCACAGACACACACACTCACACACACATAGGCACACTCGCGTACACCTCACACACACACTGATACACTCGAGAAAACGACCGCACTTGTATTCCGTGGAATTTCATATATTCCACCGGGTTTTCACAAAAACATCTCCTGGTATTTTGATAGATCTCTTCTCATTCATTAAAGTGCACTAAATACCGCGCATCCGTTTCACCCCGTATCCGTATCAGACAATCACCTTCGTCGCCGTTTTGTTTTTATTTTGTTTTACACAAAACGCTTATTTTCCGCGTTCGATCTAACAGATAAACACTTTTAAAAAACATCGGCAAGCGGGAAATCTGGCTGCGTTAATTTTCCGGTCTTCGGCGGCGCAGCGGTACGCGACGTTGTTTTTGCTGAAAAATTCTTCCGTTTTTCCGCGACACGACCGCCTTCGTTGAAAAATTTTGTTGTTTTTTTCTTCTAGCTGCAAAGCAGTCAGCTTAGCTAATTTCAGGCTAGATCTAGCGTGCTTAAGAAAGCTATCGATACTATCGATGTTTGGATATTGTCTTCAAAATATCGATTTCTTTTTTTCATTTTTGTTTGATATGAAGATAATAAATTTAAAAAAAAAACTAACTTCGGCACGCCGAAGTTTGTATACCCTTGCAGATTGGACTTCGATCATTTATATTTATTACAATAAATATTATAATTACAATAAATTATATGCATTTCTATTAAAATAAAGGACGTTATTCATACTATCATTTTAAGCTTCAAAACTGAGTGACTAGTTTGCGTAGAAACGGACAGACGGACATAGCTAGATTGACTCGGCTGATGCTGATCAAGAATATATATACTTTATTTGGTCAAAGATCTGACTGAAAATATAATAATTAAAATGTGATTTATTTTTTCAATTTTTCACTTCATATTTATACTCTTAAATATTATTTAATTAGTAAAAACAAATTCATTGAATTATTAAATGAACATAAATTATTATAATAATAGTAATTGTTCAATGTAATATACCAAAATAGGTACATGGCATAAAAAATCAAAGAATCGATGTTATATTTGTAAAAAGTAATGAGACCGTGTACCTAAATAGAAAAAAACCAAAAAAGACAGTCTTTTTTAAATTAGTTGCACCATAGCGCCCCCTTGTTTTCAAAGTAGAAATGACAAACGTAATGTAGAAACTAAAAGTTACATTGTAAAACGTTGAACTTACTGGATTATAGCCATTTTATTAAAATAATAATTAACCCTTGAAAAATTAAAACAAATTGTATGTATTATGTTAAAAACAACAAACTACTTTCATTACATTCCTATACTTATTATTAAAAAACAGTCATTGAAATCATATTTTGAATTTAAATTTGAGTTTTGTATGCTCATAAAATGGATGACCGACAATTATAAATTCATTTTTAAATATCAGCTAACATGCCAAAGTTTCCTTTAAAATGTTTATTTCGTTAAACGGACAACAATTAAAAATTAAGTCGAAAAGATAGCGCCTTTTGAAATAGAGCGATTGCCTTTCGCCAAATTAAGATTTTTAGCTACTAATACAAGTGGCGACCTCTGTATGTCATGGAAAGCATATACTTGAGCGCGGGTTTTAAGTCGTTGGAATATGTAATAAAAAAGGCATAGCTTATATGTTCTGGTGAGTTAATTGGCATAAAAAAATAAGTAACAAAAAAAGAAAATAATTAATATATAAAATCAATAAATTGAAACTAGTGAACAGGTCTGCCACAAGGCTCTAAATTGTTATCGAAACTCTATGAACATTTTGTTATTTTATTTTGAAGTTTGCATATCATGTTAAGAAAATATATTCAATGAATTAAAAATCATTTAAATATATCTTATTATCTATTATAATATACGTGTAATTAATGTAAACTTTTACATTAATTGCAAACAATACAAAAAAAATATGTTGCGTGCGACAGCGACTAAACCTATATTCAACAAATTAACGACTTAATTTTATAAAGTCAAACATAACAATTAAAAATTAAGAGCATCAAAATCCTCTTGACAGGCTTACGAAAAATAACTTCTGACTGTCAATTTTCGGACTATCCTAAAACAAAATAATATTAAATATAAGTTTTATGGTTTGTCAAAATAAAATAGTCTTGAAAAAATTTTTGTTTAGCTTTTAAATGCAATTGAATTTTACATTTGGCTTTCAATAATAAGAAAGAAAACAATATATATATTTGGTTTTAAAACTTTTTTTTATTTTAAAGTTTTTTTTTCGTTTTATTTCTTCTAATATTTATTTTCTTTTTTTCTCGTGTTTTCGTTTTTTTTTTTTTGGAAAGAAAGAAAAGAGTACCTAACAAAATGTGTTTGTTTCTCTTACAAAAATTAAACGTACAATTATATAGGGGTTTCAGTTTTTAGTGTGGTTTCTCTTTTTCATTTATTTGTTTGTTTGTTTTTTTTACATTGTATGATTTGTTTGTTGTTGTGGTTGTTACATTTATCGTTTGTTTATTTATTTAAATATATAACTTCTAGGCGAGAGTTTTAAATAATTATTTATGTACTTTGTAGTTGACTCTGTTAAGTGGTTGGTTGTTGTTTGTTTGTTTGTTTGTTTTTGTGGGATGATTTGGCTTCTATGAATATAAACTGCTATTGGGCCCATTGTGTGTGTGTGTTTATAGTTGTAAATTTTATAACAATAACAAATTATTATACATAGTTATATAGCTTTAATAATATTAATAATTAAAAATCAATCAATCCAAGCGAATGAAACAAATTGCAGAAGAGATACAACGATGACAAATTATGTTCGTTTGCATGCGTAACTAAAAACAGTAGAGAAAGAAGGACTAAAGGAAGGAAGGAAGGATAAGTGGGATAAAGGAAGATAGGAAGGACTTTTGGGGATACATTTGTGGACATTTAAGGATATTTAGGGGGCCCAAGTTGTGTCTTCTCCTTGTTCCTTTTGCTAAAGCAAAACATACATCTTCCATTTTTTTTACAATTTGAAATTGATTTTGTTTTTTATTTTTTGTTTATATTTTTTGTATATTATTGATTGGCTTTATAACTATTTTGTTTTCTATTTAAAAATTGTGTGTGTGTGTGTGTTGTTTTTATTTTACTAATTTACAGACAGTTTTTAAGCCCACAAAAAAAGATTGGTTTGATGAATATGGAAAGGGATGTTATATTCGCTCTCTGCAGGGTTTATGCATTACTTTTCCTGATTCTTATCCCTTTTTTGTTGATTTACTTTTAAGGCTAAAATGTAATTTGCTTATAAAATGTTGCTCTCCTGCTTCCTTCTTCGTTTTTTCCTTGTGAGGCTGAGTTTTTTTTTAGTTTTTTGTTTTTTGTTTTTTGTTTTCGTAAAGTAGATTTTGTTTTTCGCTTAAATTAGTTTTGGGTTATAAATTTAAATGTATGTATAATATTTTTACGCTTAAAACTTGTACACACAACTTAGTTTCATTAAGTTTTGTAGCTGATTTTTGTTTTTTTGTTTGTTTTCTTTTTGGATTTTTAGTTTGTTTGTTGTTTGTTTTTGCAATTTATATAATTTAATAATAAATTTGTAATTTGCTGGTTTTTTGTTTTCTTCTTTTTTTTTTGTTTGTTTGCAATTTCGTATATAATTTAAAATTATAAACACCCCCCCAGAAGAATCCCAATTTTTGTAGATACATTTGCTGTGTGCTGGTGTGTGTGTGTGTGTGCCTGTGTGAGTGTGTGTATGCATGTTGTTGTGTGTCGTGGACGTCTCTTTTTAGGGTCCATAGGCATCCGAACCGAAGTCAAACAGCCGATCGATGCCCTCGTGCGCATTGAGCGCATACGGATAATCATTATCGTCCGGCGGATTGATGGACACGAAGGCAATATCGTTGCTGAAATCTGTAAATTGTAAAACAAAAAATAATTTAATATTTGCTTCAGACGCTTGGCTGACTTGAGGAGACTGAGAACATGTTGATTTAGTTAGCTGATCTTACATATATATATATATGTTTTATATAGAATATAGAGGAGAGCTGAATAGAGCGAGAGATGTTGTTTTGGTGGATGCATGTTTTGAAATTCACGCCAGAGCTGAATCTCATGGTGCTACAAAATTTCAATCTCAAATATGAACAATTGGCCCCCGGAAGCGGTCAGTGTTGTTGCACTTGCAGACCCACGAGAATTCAGTTCCAAAATGAATTTGACACGAGAGGACGAACGAATTTGCTGACGAGGCGTCGGGTTATGTCGATATATAATATATATATACACATTTATGCTTAGTTGTTATAACATACATTTGTTGTATTTTGTATTTTTGTTATTAGTAAAATGGTTAGCAGCAGTATGTTGATGTGAGCAGTATATGTGTGTGTGTACGGGAATTGGTTAGTATTATATAAAACACATGTTTAAAACATATTAAAAACACGTTAAGAAACTAGTTAAAACTTTGTTAGTTGGGGTGTAATGGAGTAATGGTTTAGTAATCATATTTAGCTAAGCATGTTTCAAGGGAATTTGATTGTTACAATTATTAAATTGATTATATAAAATAAATTACTTTGCTTAGCAAAATATTTTTGAGGTAATGGTTTAGTAATCATATTTAGCTAAGCATGTTTCAAGGGAATTTGATTGTTACAATTATTAAATTGATTATACAATTTGCTTAGCAAAATATTTTGTTAGTTTAACAAAGAAAAAAAAACTTATAGCTACATAAAACAAAAAATGTTAAACTTAAATCAAATTGTCAATTTTGAACTGATTCTCGTTGGCCGAAATGTTTGCAAAACAAAATATAAGATATATATATATTTTTTAAACATAAATCACTTTTAGTTGTTGTTTTTTTACCTTCACAGGTTGTTTCATTTATGTTGCTTTGAGGTTCAGATTTCACGCTCAGCAAGAACTCAGACTGTGATGCGGCTTTGAAATACACGCAGGTCACAGAATAAGTTCTTGACAAGAGTGCCTCTTGGGTTTTTTTGGATTCGGATAAATCCGCCATATATGTAGCTGTTATTTATACAAAGATTTCACTTTTTTTTTTTTTTTTTGCATTGATATTATTTACATGGCGACGAGACAGAAACTCAGGCAGATGCAGTAATGATCATGGATGAGTGGACGGCGATTTGCAAAAGCACGATAGATCGATCAATCAGGTGTGTAATATTTACAATGGCGGTCAGAATAATAGTATTTTAAACTCTAAGCTAGACATTTTTCTATTCACTTAGCTCTTGTTTACGGATATCAAACGAAAAACTTAAATATTTAATGTTATTGAGCTTATTTTGCATTCGAAATTTACATATTTACAACTTATTAAGCCGAAAAGTAAACGTTTTGTCACAAATATTGATTATTGTATATATATACTGTATGTTCTGTACAAATATATTATTATTAAACTATTATTTTGACCGCTTTGGAGAGACAAGAGAATAACATTAAGGGCCACATCGAAATACTTACAGTCCGAGCCAATGTCATTGAAGAGCGCATCGAGACCCTGGAGCGTGACATTGCTGCTGTTGCTATTGGCATCGCAGTCGGGCGGGAGGAAGGGCTGATGGGTATCATCAGATTTGGCGCCAGCGCCAGCTATGCTGCCATAGCCACCATCGCCGCCGTTACTGCTGCTATCCGCCACGGCAGCGAATTGCATTTGCAACGAGCCTATCGCCGAGGATGTTCCAACATCTCCCCTCGATGATGATGATGATGATAATGATGATGATGCTCCGGCTCCTGCTGCTGCCACAGAGATTGTGGTTGCATCTTCCATTGCACAATTATACATGGGCACATCGCTGCGTCGCTGACTGTTGCCGCTGTAGCTTATTGTTGGGTTCTGGGAGTTGCTGCTATGGTTGTTGTTACTGTTGTTGTTGTTGTTGTTATGACTATTAAGCGTAGTGGTTGCTGTGGTTGTTGTTGTTGCGCTGCCCACAGCCATTGCGGATGCAGTGGCCGCTGCTGTCCGACGTCGCTTGGTGGGCGTTGGAGGCGAGGATTCGGTTAAGCTGCTAAACAGCTCCTGGATGGTGTTCTGCTGTTGCTGATGTCGCTGCTGTTGCTGCTGCTGGAGGAACTGATTGTTGTTGTGTCGCACCACCACCGGATTTGTTAGCGTCGGCACCAACTGACTCAGCTCCGCATCGACATCATCCTCCTCCGTCGGCTCCTGCTGCTGCTGCGACAACTGTTGCTGCTGCTGCTGCTGCTGCTGCTGCTGCTGGTTGAGATGTTGATGATGATGATGTTGATGAGGATGCTGGGCCGTCATCGCAATATCACAAATGTTATTATATTCAGGCTGGGATTGTTGCTGCTTGCCAGCATCCTCGATTGATTTGCTGAGGTTGCGGGCGGAGCGGTATGGCGCTGTACCTATAAATAGCATCAAATAAATTAATTAGTATATGTTTAGTTAAATAAAACATCGAATATTTTAAGGCAAGTGGAGCTCACCTAATCCCTTCGTGCTCATGGCATCGATATTGTTGAAAAGCGGATCCTTTAGCCGCGGATTGGTCAGCGGATGCAGTCGCGTGGAGGTGGCCGTTCGTACGCCACTGCCTCCGGCACTGGCTCCGGCTGACGATCTGACGTAGCCATCGCCCGAGGCAATTGGCGAATTCTCCGGCGATTGGTCATGGCAGAGGAAGACATTGATCTCCCCGCTGTTCTCCGCTTTGACATAGATCTCGCGCGGCAACTTTGTGTTGGGCAACTGGAAAAAAAAAACAAATCAAACCAAAGATTATTAACAAAAATTCCACACAAAAAAATAATAATAATAATAAAAAAAGAACACAAAACGGCGATAAAAAGCGAGTAACGGGAAGCAGAAACTAACTTTTTGGGAAGCTGTTGAAATTTTGAAGCGGTCGCCGACCGCTTCGCAGCTAAAGAGAAACACAAATGAAGCGGCGGGCAGTGATTATTTCTTTTTTGCCGCTCGCTTATTTTTAGAAATGATATTTTGCTTTTGCCGCCCCCCGTCATCTTGCTCGTTTCTTTTACTTTATTTTATTTTATTTTACTTTTGGCCTCTCTCCGTCGCACAGCGTTGCCAGAGGTTCTTTTCGAGCCATATAAATATATGTATATTTATCATAACTTTAACTAGGCAAATCTTGATTTCTGGCCAAAACTCTCCAGCATACACTCCCTCAATATATATTTAATATAAATATTTTTTTAAGAGAGCGGGTTCATTAAACAGTTCAAGGTAAGCGGAAACATTAAGCGCTCGCTGCTGTATATATCTTTTTTTGTTATAAATAGTGCAGCATCCACCAAGAAGCAGCAGCGTTGGAGAAAACTTTGGTGGACGACGACGACGACGAGGCCAGAGATTTACTTGATATCAAAAAGGAAGGAGCATGGCCACCAGGAGGAGGGGCGGTGGCACAAATGGGAGGGATTCCAATTTCGCCTGTCGTCGTGTCTGCCGCTGCTATAAATAATCGCCACGTTTAATGGCATGCAGACGCTAAGAAGAAGCAGCAACAGCAGAATACAAAAAAAAAATAGAAAAAGAAAAGTCAGGAAAAGCTCTGACGTCGACATAGTGTATGAGCTGTTGGTACAGAAATAACAGTGGGGAAGGCAAATCAATCAAAGATCTTGCAAAGATCTTTCTTCCTTTCGGAATCCTTCAAGGACAACTTGTACTCACCACAAGCTTGGCCTCTGGCGGCGCCTTGATCACTATGACAATCTGATCTTTGAACAGATCCACATTGAGCAGGTCATTCTGCGTGACATAGGCCTTGCCGCCGGCATTCTCCACCTCCTGCGAGATCTCGGCGAGATTCCCTCGCATCTGATCAATGGCCATATTCAGCTCGTTCTCCCGCTGCTCCAGACGCTCCGACTCTGCCTCGATGCGACGCGATCGCTCCTCGCTGACCATCGACTGACCTCCCCGCCACTGGATATTGTTCTTGGACTTCTTCTCCAGTATATTGATGCCCTCGAGGACATTGGTGATGTCATAGATGCGACGCTTTTGCACATGCAGACGATTGGAGGCCTCATTCAGGTCCACCACACCGTCGGGCGATTCCTGCAGCAGGTCGACAAACTTTTTGGTCAAAATGCCCAGCGAGGTGTCCGCCCGATTGCGATCGCCGCTCGAGGAGATGGCCACCGAAGCGGCCAATTGCTGCTGGGGCGTTGACAGTGCAAAGGAGTGCAGCGATGATGATGCCACCTTGGCGCCACGCTCCACCACCACATCCTCGTCCAGATCGGCGGCATCCACATCGTGGTGGCTGCTATGCCGCAACTGGGGCTGCTGGGGCGTGCTGCTGGCCACATGCTTCTGATACACCACCGTTTGGTGGTGAGCACTCTGCTTGGCCTGCTTCTTGGGGTGGATCTCATCGGTGACCGCATGCGGTCGACGCTTGACCTGGGTTAAGGCAAGAAAACATCATGATTTTAATGTGAATTCTATAGATTTTCAATAATTTACTAATTCTTTACCTTGTAATAATTTGTGATATCGTTGGACTTGCCGGTCGCCTTCCAGTGCTGCTGCTGTTGTTGCAGTTGCGTCGCCTGTCCCGCTGCCGCCGCTGCTGCTGCTGCTGCCCCCGTTGCCACTGCCCCCGTGTAGACATGATCCCGCAGATGTGCTGCCACGCCGCTGTTGCTATTGCTGTTGCTGTTGCTGTTGCTATTGCTGGTGCTGTTGCTGTTGCTGTGACTGTGGCTATTGTTGCTGTTGCTGTTGCTGTCGCTGCTGATTAGACCGTGATCGTAGTCCAGATCGAGGGCCTCGTTCTTGATCACAATGTTGTTGTTGTTGTTGTTGTTGTTGCCGCCGAGCAGATCGTAATTGAGTTTGCGTGCAACCAGCGGATGGTGGCCCGGGGCCCCACTTCCGGTTCCGCTGCCGGCATAATGTTGCTGCTGCTGCTGCTGCTGCTGGTGGTGGTGTCGCTGGTGTGTGTTGCTGTTGTTGCTGCTATTGTTGTTGGGTGCAACAGTCAGAAAGAATTTGGACATTTCGCTGCAGTTCTCTCTCTCTCTCTCGCTCTCTCTTTCGTTTACTCTCCGTATCACTCTTGCTCTCTCTCTAGGTGTAGGTGTGTGTGGTTTATGTTCTGTTGTTGCTGCTGTTAAGTTCGCCTCATTTTAGTGTAGCATACTTTTGAGCACTGCCTTTGCAAGGTTGCCACCGCGTGGGAAATCTGCTGCTCAGCTCACTTATTATTATTGTACTGCCTGTGTATCGCTCTCTCCCGTTCTCCCGCTCTCTCTCTCTTCTCTCTCTCTCTCTCTCTCGATCTGTCTCTCTCGCTCGCTCTCGTTCTTTTTGCGCTTATCAACTAAATTAGCACCTAAGGATTCTTCACATCTGCAAAAAACAAGAACAAACAAAACAGAGGTTAAATTTAATATAATTCATGTGTGTGTATGCGTTTTTTATTGGCTATTATTTATAGCTAGTTTGACCCGATTTTTCCAATATTTTATGCATTTGGCACATTAAACTTTTGATCTGCTTTCTGTTGATTTTTTTCGTTTCCAGTTTAAAAATGCGCACCGAGCAGCCCCACGAAATGAAATGAAAGGCAATGGGAAAAATGATAAAGAATTTCACGACTATAAAAAAAAATGTTACTTAAAAGACAGTAATAAAAAAGAGTCTGGCGAGTTGGTAAAAACTGGCAAATAAACAAGTATTTACTCAACTTTTTTAAATGTGATGACAAACTAACAATTTAGCATCTATCTCTTTCACTGATAAACTTTTGAAAACTTTAAATTAATTATTTAATTAACTAATACTTATTTAATATAACCCATCTTTAAGCCTTTGTTAATTACCAGAAATTTTATAAATAATATTAAATAGTAAAATCATTTTTTTCTACACTTCAAGAACCCAATCTCAAGGCTATCATAGAATGTCAAATAAATCCAAACACTTGAAGAAAAACTGCTATAATGCCTGAGATGCTCAACAACCGAACCGGATGGATTTCGGGTAACAACGGGGGGACACTGGAGAGGGGGGAGGGGAGGGGAAAAAGCCGCTCTGAAGCATGCCAAAACTATTTCTGAGCCCCAAGAAGAGACGCGGGCGCGCGTTTAAAAGTTCGCCAACGAAATGTCAATAAACTCGGCATAAAATATTAAACAATCAATATGTCCGTCTCTCGGCGTGGAAGAGGAAGAATCAAAGAATCAGAAGGCAAAAGCGACAAACGCAAAAGAGAAGGCACAAAGCAAGAAGGCAAGCAAAAGGTAGAAACAGGAAAAACCATCAGGTAAAAAGAAGAAAATAACGTTACTACTGCTGAACAACGGCCGGCTACAACCGCTTTTGGCAAAATGCGAGCGTCGGTCACAGCTTAGAAACTATACACTGAGAGAAAAGTTATAAATATTAAAGCGGTAAAATAAAAATATATGAAAAAAAACTTTAATATATATAATTACATATTATTATATATTATCATACATTATTATATATTAATATATAATAATATATTTACCCTTTAATATTCTTTTCATTAAAAAAAAAGTTGTTATTACACTTTTCATGAATACAAATTTAATTTAATTTAATAAAATTAAAATAGATTACTTTTCTGCCAGTGTATACCTGTCACCTCTTGTTCCACAAGCTTGGCTTTAAGTTCATTAGAGGAATGTTGGCCCCATTCGCGGCTAAAGTAAGCATGAATGGAAAAGAAGACGACAACAACAAATTAAAATGCTCAAATGAGCGTAAAAATAAGAATAACGAATAATAATAACAACAACAACAACAGCTACAACAATAACCACAACAACAAACATTGGAGAACAGGTAAAAAATGGCAATTAGCGTTCGGCCCTGCATGCAATGTTAATTTGCATAACAGAAACTGTTAACCCAAACAACAGGCTGTTAAGAGTTATGCAAAAATAAAATAAAAATAAAATAAAGAAAAACCAAGAAATGGCAACCGCAAAACTATGCGGTTTCCTCTTCAACTCCACTAGCTGATAATTGTTCTACATGTTGCAACAAAAAAATTAAGAAGAGATTGTGCCAAAGTAAAATGAACCACTTAAATGTCGTCTGGAATTTGCTGAAATTTGCAAGAAATTGGAATGGCAAATGCGCACAGGTGAAATACACACACACATATAACCAATGGAAATTGTCATGGCACAGTGGCCTTCACATGTAGAAACTCCCTGGACAAAAGATCACCTGCCTCAAGGTCAACTAACTAGGGAATTACTTAGATTTAGTTAAAAGTTTTAAATAAAATCAACCTCACGTTCAGCAATCCATAAAACTTTAAAAAAGGCCTTAGAGAGGGAGAAAAAATGAGCTTGTGTTTTGCCACACACACACACATGAAGAGATCAATTGCTTGCACATTCTGCCAGGCACATCACCCGTTATATTTCGTGCCAGTAAACACACAAATCACAAGATTGGCCAGTGGCTACTACTTTTTACTTTGTATTAATATTAAATATCAAGCCACTGTTGTGTCCCTGTGCCAGACACACTCCCTCCGCCTCCCGCCCCCCTGTCTTTTCTCCATTAGCCAAAAGCTTTGCAGTGATTTTTCAAGCATGTGTTAATGTGTTTGTGTGTGCTTGAGTTGAGAAAAAAAAACAAACGGTATCTGCTTACAGACGAATGAGCTCAGGTAATTCAAGTCCTATACATGGAAGTCGCACATTCCTCTCTCCCGCTCTCTCTCTCTCTCTTTCTTGTATCCCCGCCTCTCTCTCGGGGCACCGGCAAAAGAAATGTTAAAATATATTCGTGCAAAATGATGTGGGCCAGACAAAAGGCAAACCCAAAAAAAGAAAGACAGCGACAAGAAAGGGTAAAGGCGAAAAAAAAAAAACAAAATTAAAAACCAGGTAGGTCTCTGCGCCGATTGAAATTTCCAATTTAAAATTTCTTTTGATCGGCACGCAAAATGCGAACAAGTAGCTGGAAATATTATCGCAGATTTTGCATCTAAAATTACAATGAGAGGTATAAAATTACCAAAAAAAAAGAACACAGTTTAGCAGGAAAAATAATTCACGCATGCAAGACCAGATATTTTATATAAAAAAAGAAATTAAAAACCAGAGAAATTAAGTTTTATCTGAGAATTGTAGCTTTTTTTTAACAAATACCACAAAAAAATATTATTTAATTAAACAAAATATATGTAATTAGAAATAAAACTATTCAAGGAAGGCTACAGCTCTATTTCATTTTATACCCTATCATTTTAATCAGCTGGTAACGTAGTGAAGCAGCCGTTTTCTAAACCTATAAACCTATAACCCCAAAATACCAATTTTTTCAAAATTTACTTCGTTAAAATTGTCAACAATTTGATACAAAATGTTTATATTTGTAATTTAAAATTTTTAAATTGACTAGGCAGATTTCTTAACCTAATAAAAACTAACAAAGAAAAGCTTTCCGAATAAAAATGAATGCTTATAATTTTTTGTATTTTTCTTGTCAATTGTCATTAAAAAATATCATTAATCATAGATACAAATAATACAAATATTCTAAGCTTGATGATAGATTTCCGATGAAATCCTATAATTCAATTGCAAACTGCAAGGGTATATCAACTTCGGCTTTTGGAAGTCAGTTTCCTTTCTTGTTTGTATTTGCATTAAACATTTTCCAACTATTACAAATAGTTCGCTTGGCAATGTATCTGTATCTTTACTTAAAAAATAACTTCTAAGTGCACTTGTCAGTTATTATCTCTGCACACACAAAAAAAAAAGAAAAGTTTAACAACAAAGAAACGAAGGCAAAGCAAACATCGGCAACAACATTATGCAAACAGGGAAATGAACATGAAAAACACCCAATGTGACGAATGAAAAATCGTTGAATGTGTGTTGTTGTTGTAGCCCACACGGCAAATAAATAAATAACAACTTGTTGTTTTTCGGTGTTTGTTATATTCCATTTTTCCTTGTATCTCTCTCTCTCTATCTATCTCTGCCTCTCTTTGCAATCAACACTGACGCAACAGAGCGCAGCAACAAATAAGTAGAATAGCTTTTCTGTGCTATTCTTTGCCTTGTTTTTTGTTTTTCTTTTCTATTTTTTTTTTTTTTTGTACTTCTCTGAGAGTGACTGATAAAGGAAAAGGCTAGAAATATAGCGTACACATTATGTGGAGGCCAAGTAAATAGATGGGGAGCGTGTTTTGGGGGTGGTGTGCGAGTGGGAGAGAAGAAGTCAGCCAAGCGACTCGAGGCACGCAATGCGGCTAGGCCACTTTTGATAGCGAAGCTCTCTCTCTCTCTCTCTCTCTCTCTCTCTCTTGCTCACTGTTGGGGCGCGTTAATTTCAAATTAGTAAAGGTAAATAAATTAAAATAAAAAAACAAAGAGTTCAATATATATATAAATATATTTCATAAAGCTTTTTAGGTTAAATAATATTTTAGCCTAAGCAAAAGTTGAATAATTAATAACATCTTTACCAGTCCCTAGTATTTTTTTCTAGCTTGGTCACACTATGTGAGCAACAACTTAAAAAATTAAAAAAAAAAACTCTTTAAGCTAAATAAAATGCGTGCAGTTTTAATTAATTAATAATTCCCCCAACATTTAACCGGAAGCTTGAATAAAATCCCGATTCTTCTCTGGGGTTCCCCCCCAATCGAATGCACTTAATTGCTTGCATTAAATTTGCAGCATAACTGCATGCCAATTTACCGTTATTAATTAATTATGATGCCCATGTGCATTTACATGCTCATTAATTATGCATTTATTATTTGTGCACACACACACACATATATGCAAGAAGCAACACCCACACACAAAGCTGAAATGCTAAAAAGTTTCGCTTTCTTTTTGCACATTATTTTGCATGCGCAGTAGAAAAGCAGGGACAAGTGAAATAAATACCAATAAATAAAGTACAAGTGTGTGTTTATATGTGTGTGTGTGTTGTACTACAAGGTGTTAAGCAACAACAATTGCAATTGAGTAAAAAAAAAATACACGAATTTTGTGTATTAAGCAAGAGAGAGGCAGAGCCAAAGCGACAGAGATATGACGGACATTTACGTGTGTGTGTTTGTGAGTGTGGGATGCTGCAAAAAGGGAGAGAGAGCGAGAGAGAGGAGCCAAAAGAGAGCCGAGCCGGAGAGCAAAAGCCGGCCTGAAAATCGAAATAACAGCTGTTACAAACCGACACAATCCACATGGAAGTTCTCACTTCTCTCCCTCTCTCTCTCATTCTTGTTTTTGTTGCCGGCTGGGGGAAAAAAAACGTCCACATGGTAAATTTTTTTCTAGCCGGTTTTTCAGTTTTATTTTCAGCATTATCTATTATCTTTAAATTAAGCCAATTACATTGAGCCCAATGCTTGTTCAAAGCTTAACCCAGAAATGTCAATTGAAAGGCGATATCGAATTTGCAAAAGCCAAAAAAGAAAGGAGATTTACAATAAATAAAAGCAGAGAATAAAACTCGTAGAAAAAATGGCCACTTAACAGGGCACTGTTAAAAGTAAAGATTGGAACAACATATCGATGTTCGAAACGATATTACCTATCAAGTCTTATCGGCACTAATCGATAGTCTTCCTAAACTTGTGCTTAATCGAAATAGCAATTAATTTCTCTTTATTAATTATCTTTAGTACTTTAAATTTGATTATTTATTAAAGAAAACGGTTCTAATATTTATACTTAGTACCTAAATTAAGTATTAAAGGGATTTTTATATAATAAAATAGTACATTTTCGTGATTTTGGCTAACAACAGGCACTTGCAATAAGCCTGCTTTTCAGCTGTTTTTATTTTATTTTTTATTTTTTGCTTGAGAAAGCCCAAAAATAATTGCCAACTGGCTGGAGAAAACGAATGAGAGAAGAAAAGTGAACTAGAGAGAAAGAGAAGGGAAGCTTTATCCAGGGAGAGGCGACGCGCACAAAATGCGTCGCAAAATATTTCACAAGCTAACAAAAAAAAAAAAACAGAAAAAGAAAACCCGGTGCGGCGCGAAGCAGCGAAAACGGGAAATCTTTTTCGCGTGGGTGTGGAAGGAAATTCAATGCCGGCTGTTTGGAGCATTTTCGGGGAAGTCCCCACCGTGCATTTATCGGCCATTTACATTCCGCCCAGTGTACATAATGTGCAAGGAAACAAAACTTCATTTGGTTGGACACTCCAGCGATGACGCATTAGATTCAATCGAAATATTGTGTACTGAAAAAGTCTGATAACACCAGGGGCCATATACATACATACATATGTATGTATGATGTACACATAAGTACATTATAGTGAGCGATATGTGCATATGTATGCATACATACATGTGATTAAGTTGTGGGCACAGATTAAACACGGAAAACTGTTGATGGAAGTCAAGAATATATTTTACCGAAAAGTAGGTGTGGAAAAAGTTCAATTATATATTAAATTATGCCTTCATATGTTTATATATTTAACATAGCACATATTTCATTAGAATTCATTGATCATATTTTATTAAATTTTTCTAGCCGTGCAATAATCTTCAACCTTTAGAAAAATACACATTTCTTTGTAAATTCGGTAAAACACACTTGCCAAAATTAGTTAATAGTTGCAACATTACAAAATACAAAAAAAAAGTTCATATGTAGATCGATAGGTAATATTATTTTCGATATAGGAATAATACATATCGAAAATATAAATTATTAGAGTCGTCCCCTCGGTAAACAAAAAATTAAGAACTTAAAAATGATGGAGAAGTCGAAATTATTATCTCTTCGCTCTCCCTTTTGAGGCTCACGAAGAAAATAATGGGAGCATTGAGGGATTGAATGAATGAATGAGTGGAAAAAAAGACCATATCAGTTTTGGAGGTTATTAAAGGGATTTAAAAGAACCACAAAAAAAATATAGAATGATTAATTGCTTGTTTGGCAAAGGAAGGGATTTTAATTAAGCAAGTATTTGAACTTCTGAAATTATTTATTAAATGTAATATAAAATAAATTACTTTATATATCATTCGGCAAAGTAAATAGAAAATAGTATATTGAAACGCACCTAAAAATTGGAATTTCTGACTTTTGTCGTTTCTTTTTGTCGCCTTTTTACTGCTTATATATCACACGCTCTGCTTGTTCTCCTTCTTCTTCCGCTCGCTCCGCTCCTCTTCCACCTCCTCCTCCTCCACCACGGCCGCGGCCTGCTTCCTCTTGCTCTTTGAATATCACACACGTTTCATTTTTGCAAATTTTTCTTTTGCGGGTGTTTCTTTTCTTTTACTTTTTTTTTTCGATTCCACGTATTATATACTGCTGCCGCTGCTTCTTCCTCTACTCTTTTATTCAGTCTCCGCGAGTGTGTGTGTGTGTGTGTGTGTGTGTGGGAACTTTTAGCTTTACTACGCGGTTTTTTTGTTGTTGTTATTTCTTTTTTACATTCTATATTCTACTGTGCGTGACGTCAGCAGTTCGTTCGAGCATTTGTTGTTGTAGATATCACATAATTGTTACACGCGCGCACTTTGTTGTTGTTTTATTTTGGAGTTTTGCAGTTGCAGTCTTTTGGGTTTTCCTCTCGCTTTTCAGTACTCAGTAGTTTACTTAGTTTTCCATTTTTTCCCCGCGCACACACTGGCTCTCACATATTTGCGGACTGGCGAAAGACGATGGAGCGAAGTTAATGGGCCACGCGTTGTGTTTGAGACAGCATTCGATTGTATGCCTATGCTGGTGGAACAGCCATTTTCTAGTTTACTTTTACATTACAGCTCAGACCGGCGCGGCAGATTATTTTCTCCTTGGAAATTCACGGAGTTACGACTTTTTCCGCGGCACAACCGCCTTCAAGTGAATGAATTTTGAACGCGCGTTTCAATTCGGACCCACAATGTCCACATCGAACATCGAACATCCACATGGGCCGCAAATGTCTTTTTCTTTTGGAAATCCAACGAGATCCACACGGAGAAACGCGAGAGAATCTCCCCGAGAGACGAGAGAGAGGGAGAGAGAGAGAGAGCGAGCGAGACACGGGAGAGAGAACACAAAAGGGAACGACGAAAAACGTAACACGCCTAACGTAACAATTTGTAATAGTTTCCCTAGTTCCGTATCAAATCGTAGTTTCTCAGTCTTTGGCTCTGTTCGGTGAGTTTATTTTTCCGCTTATGCAAATTAATTTCCCGGGTTTCCTTTCGTTTTCCACGTTTTCCTCCCAAACGGCGGCAGCAACAACAACGAGAGCGACCGGCGGTGAACGAAACAGTGATTCGCCGTAATTGCCAAAGAGCTGCAAAAACCTCGCGTCTTTCGATGCGGCGAATTCACAGCGAGAGAGCCGAAGAGCGAGCGAGCGAATGTGGAACCCAACTGTGACTCTCAGCTGCCGGCTAAAGGCCGCGGCGACGTCCAAAACGGCAGCGGCGCTGGCAGAGGCAGAGGCGGTGGTTGAGGCGCGAGGGGGGTTCTTATCATTGAATAAACTTTGCATTTATTGGCGGCATTTTTTTCCTCTATTTTTCTTAATATTTAAAAAAAATATATATTTAATAATTAATTAATTGGGATGTAATTAAAATTTTGAATTAATTATTATTTGATTTATTGTCGATATACGTGTTCTAATATTCTTAATATTTTGTCACAAATTTGGTAAAAATACAAAATACAAGATTTTGCATATTTAGAAATTAATAAATTATTAAGATTAAATTAAAATTATTTGATCATTTACTAATTTAATTAAATTTCATTTAATCTTTATATCTGCTTCTATTTTTAATATTGTTTTAAAACTCTTTAATTTATTTTGCGACAGAACTTTTAAAACTTTAAAAACAATTGTTGGATCTGCGAACAAAATTTTGTTTATTTGCGTTTTTATTATTCAAAACTTGATTCACATTTTTGTAGACAATAAACTATTATTTATTTTGCATTTGACCCGATTGGATTAAGTAAGAGCAACCTGTGTAAATATTTGGGCATGTTTTTTAATACTCTACCAGGGTATATTCGTTTTTATTAGAGCTATGCAATGGGAGATGGAAAGGGAAAGATATACATTTCCCAAAATAATCTCCAGACGAATCGATCTAGGCTGGATAAACTTTCAGTGCTGACTAACATTTCTTTTTAAATATATACGTGAAACTTTTAGAATAAATTTATTTCTGTTAAAGGTAGTATTTGATAAGATAAGATACGATAATAATTTAACAGATTTATATATTACAGATGGTAGGATTTGGATATGGAAATATTAGTTTGCTTAAATAAGTCTTACTCCTTATTCTGATTGTTTTTTCTTAGAAAAGGATAAACTTTAAAAGAAATATTTGATAATTTCAATTAAAAAGAGGCTTTATAATTGATATTCCCGATTTAATATCTTTAAAAATAATCTCCCGACAACTTGTCAGGCGATCTTCGTAGCCAAAAAAACCCTACCCTACACATGAGAGTCTCAGAACAACCCAAAATGTAATCTCCATTCCAGTTTTCATTTTCTATTAATTTTTTTTGGGTGTTTTTTATATTTATTTTCTTTTTTTGTTTATTGTGCCACGCTGCGTTATCCTTTGGGTTTTTTCTTTTTTTTTAAGTAACAGACACTCACAGATCGGTGAGTGTGATTTTTTTCGCCTTTCCCACAAACCAGTCGAGACAAGACAGAAGAAGTCGGAGCTGGAGGGAGAAAAGGAGACTCACCCCTCGCAGGCTTGCTGGAGAAGAACTTTGGCCTGTGCCCCCTCCACTCTATTTTTTTTATACATTTTTTTTTTGTGCATATGCAATTAGAGTATCTCTATGCTTGATTTTTTTTCTCTGCTACCGTTCTCTTATTTTTTTTTTTTTGCAAGATTTTTATGTTTGGAGGGCGAAGAAAGAGGGAACTTCCCACGATCCTTGGGTGGACTTTTGTACTTTGGAAGACACATTTTATGTGCGCAGTGTCATAAATACTTTTAATTAACTGGAAATGCGTGCGTGTGCGTGTGCGAGTGCCTGCGTTATTTTCACCATTTACACATGTGTGCGGAGAGTATCTGTGTGTATCCGTTTTCTGCCCATTCCGAAACCGAAACAGAAGCGGGGCGTGAGTTTTCAGAGGCGTATTTACCATAATTTGCTTGATTTTTTTCCGTATGTCATATCATAAAGTTTTAAGGGCAGGGCAAAGGGAAAAGCAGCGAGGGGAGGACACAAAGCGGTGGCATAGATACGATTAACACAACAGTCGGGCTCACATATAGATACATAGATACAACCCAAACATCATATTTGAGCAGATGTTTCTTCTATGGTCTTTGGTCTAAGATCAATGAACTCATTGCCCAAAATTTGGCTTAGACACTTGCGACATTTTTGCCAAAGAATTGCGGAAGGGTACAACACAAGTTGACTTTAAGTTTTTGTAGATTTTGTTTCATTTTCTACTTAATTTATTTTTTGTATCTATTAATCTTTCAAATAAATAATAATAATTTTTTAAAAGAGAAGCATTGTCTATAATATTCTCAATCGTAGTAACAGTGACTTTAACCGGTGGTTAGTCAGTTAATTTAATTTTATATTTATAAATTTTGTACCCAGTTTAAATAGTTCCTTAACTTAAACTTTTATTTGTTAAGGGTTTTTAAGCCTTTTCCAATTTTGATGAAAGTTAACGTGTGCTAAACCGTCCGTTAAATTTAACTGTCCGCAAATGCAATTGAATTTTAATATTTTTATTTATATTAATAGATGCTTTATATAAAATTTAAGATCCTTCTGCATCTTTCTTATCTCCTTGAATAATCTAAATCCTTGTATAAAAATGTCTAACAGCCAGTTAAGAGTTAATCCCTTAGCTTTAACATTAAGAAAATCAATTTGCACTTAATTTGTAGTTACCTACCACTTAAGCCCCAAACGCTTATTAAAATAAAAATTGAAAAATGTTGCAAAACATTATAATGGAATTAGATTTAGTTCATTACATAATAATCAGTCTTAGACTTGCTGCACCCGACCCTAACTACTGGTTAATTTCCAAGCCCAGACGCATTTAGCCGGCAGCTTTTCAAGTCTGAGTGCCCAAAGGAATTGCGTCAAGCATTCATCTGGCAGCTCCTCGTCAACCTCGTCATCGTACTTCATCGTCATCCTGGTCCTCATGCCCAGCCACTTCCTCCCTCTGCGTCTGCATATTACTCCTCCTGCTCCTGCTCCTCCTCTTGCTCCTGCTCCTGCTCCTGTTCGTCCTCCTCCTCCGTCACCCTGCAAGTCCTGCTCGTCAACGTCAGAGCAGCAGCAACCCCTTTGGCTTTCAGTGGGGTGCAAAAATCGTGTATATATATATATATATGTATATATATCGTATATAGCACAGCCTCCCGTGAGTGCCAGACATATGGGAAATGAAAGGGAGCTCCTCGAGGGGCAGAGGGAGAGAGGAAAGGAAACCACGAAGCCGGCATGGAATGCAATCAGCAAGAAAACTACTTGAGAATCCCAAGCCATGGCGCGATATTCAAATTTGAAAATAAAAGTGAAACAAAAGGGGGGCAAGAGGGGGGGCGGTGAAGTGAAGTTTAGAGCTGGAGAATTGGAGAAACGAGAGAAGCCGAGAGACAGAGACGAAGACTGTTGACGTTGATGTCGACGTCGCCGACTATTTGACAGAATGTCAGTCAGAATTTTTCAAGTCAACGGGGTGGAGTTTTTCACACACGGGGGGAGTCAGTTTTTCAAAGTGCAGAGAGATAAACTATATGAGAATATTCATAAATATATATATATTTTTAAATAATTAATACCCCGAATTTTAAGAAATTTCATTTGTTTATACTTTCTGTTCATTATTTGAGCTATACATCTGAGCTTTTACTATCTTTCAGTATAATAATAGCATAATATAATTAAATGAATTAATTCATAAATATTTCTATAAGTGCAGAGAGATAAACTATATGAGAATATTCATAACTATATATATATTTAAATAATTAACACCCCAAATTTTAAGATATTTCATTTGCTTAAACTTTCTGTTCATTTTTTGAGCTATAAATCTAAGCTTTTACTATTATGAATGATGGTTATGAATTAATTCATAAATATTTATATACAAATAATTAACAAACTGTGTCTTGTGTTCTTTTAAAAGTTAATACTATAATCCTTTTATTAAACTATATATCTAAGCTGAAACTAACCATCATTATAATAATAGCACAGTAGAAATTGTATTGTTTACCGAAAGGTTTACTAATTAAGTTTTTAATTTTAAAATTCAGTAAATTAATCAGAATTTATATTATTATAACCTTAACTCATAATATTAGGTTTTATTTTGAATTTATATATAACTAAAGAAATCCTATATTATGTGTATTATTTTTAACTGATAAAGTAACTAACAAATAACTTTAAAATAAATACATAATGTAATCAACAATAATAATAAATAATTTATTTAAATTTCTACATATGGTATATGCCATAGTTTTTCCTCGGTGTATTCACATCCTATAATGCTCCTTTGCTGTCTGACTATCAAAAATCTTCCCCCTTTTCCCATATAACCCTCAAACTCTTCTTTTATTTGGCACCATGACTGCAGGAAACACTTATTGAACATCTTGTGGCATGTCCTAGCTTTTCCTGAAATTGATTGTGACATGCAAGTGGGGATTCTTGACTCCTTGAATTTTCACAAGTCGTCTGCAGCTGAACCTTAGTAGCATGTTTTTTTAAAAGGTTGAGATTTTCCCTCTATTCACACAAATTGCCAATTAATTTGATTTGAATATTAATTATTATTACAGACATTGCATTGGGAAAGGAAACACGATTAGAGTGGAAAGTGCTTGGTTAATGCGGTAATGAGACAGTGAAAATTCACTGAGGAAAAGCTTTTTGAATTAATTAAAATGTAATTAAGCTGGTATAACACTTCAGGAACTTGATTTGTCCAGAAACACAGACTATTAAAATAATATATTATTAACCATCAATTAGCGAGTAAATAAATGTATAGAAATGTTCCCATTTTCCATTAAATACCTGTATCAGTTGACTTTATTGTTGGGAAAACTAAGAAGCGGTAAAGACTACGAAATTACGAATCACATTGCTCAACGATCGACATTGAGACGTACTACGTGCGAACCCCACCGTGCCACAGCAACACCACCGACGAACCCCATTTAAGCCCCACAACCAACACCACCACCAACACCACCATGTGTGTGTGCGGTGGGAAAGAGAGAAAAATACCTAAAGTGGACTACCTATCCGCCCTAACTGTGAGTGCGAGAGATTGCTCAACAAACCCACAGAGATACTCTAACCAAACGCACACTCTAACAATTAGACATATATGTACATATATGGCTAGACATTCTCGGTTTTTGGTTTTTAGTTTTCGGTTTTTGGTTTTGAGTTTGGCTTCGGTTTCGGTCTCGACCACAGCACGTTCAATGAACTTTCCTCTATCATATATATATCTGTATCTCTGTGGGCCATAAGATGGTCTTACCTATAAATGTCTAATTATTCAGTTAGATGTAAGTGGGAATATCAACAGAAAGCTTTAAAAAAGAATATCAAAACAAAGGGTTCTTAAGTCGAAAAATACCCCAAGAGTTAGTCACACTCTCAACTCGGTTAATAAATTAAATAAGTTGTTAAATAACTCCATTCCTTTAGTTATTAAATACTTACACAGTCAATGCCTTGATTGAGCAATTTTGAAATGTAATCCTAAGTGTTTTTTTGGCGGTAGCAATTCTTTTTATAGATTTTATAATAACTTAAGTTGTTTTTTGTTATGTTTATAAATATATTAAATAGCGTAAAACTTAAATTCAATTTAATAATAATTTTTTTATAATAAATAAATAAGCGTTATTTTGCTTTAAACGAATTTGGCTTTTGCAATTAAAATTTTAGAAAACTTATGGTAATAATTTTTAGAACGATTTGAAAGTAACTTTTAAAATAGAAACACTTAGGAAATAATGAGATTTTGAAAAAGACAACTTGTTTAACACGTAATAAATGTTTAAGAATAAATAACAAATAGAAAACTCGATAGAAATTTTGAAAACAATTTTTTTTGCAGATAAATTTCTTTGAATTTAGAATATTTTTTTCATGATTTATAGATTTTTGGGGTTATATCCTTGTTGGTAAACAAAACGTGGCTGGTGGTAAGTGATGGCGGTGTGTGTTTTTTTGTGGGCTATAACATTGTTTAAACATAACACGATTATCTTGAGTATCTTGCAGATACTTTTAATAAAACTTTAGGTATTCTTGAAATTTTGCATGGTGCTATTCACTGGCGTGAGTTGCGATATATTTTTTTTTGTATTTTTAATTTGCAATATAATTTAATAACAAGAAAACGCGCGATTATTAACGATTAACGATTTGCGATCTGAAAGATCCGAGAGATCCGCTGATCACTTCCACTTTCTGCTGCGTTCGATTCGTAAATGTTGCGTACTTCTTTTCTTGCCACAACAAATGCCAAGGCATAGTCGGGGAGAAAAGGAAGAAGAAGCGCTCGAGAGAAATAGAGAGAAGGGAGAGAGAGAGAGAGAGTGGTGATTGCAGAACAGGAATGCAGTTCAATTGCAGGGTTCGAGGATCTCATGAGAGAGAGAGAGAGCGCGAGGAATGCAGTAGCAACGATATCCATAGGGGAGGATAATGCATCGGCGAGAAACTGCGATAATGATGAGAGAGAGAGAGAGAGGACAGGGGTGGAGAACCAGGGAGAACCGAAATCCCGGAGAGCTTTTCTCCAAGGTGGGCACTTCGAGACTCGAGACACTCGAACAATAGGCGTCTGGGCAGGGAGGTCCGAAATCCTTGCGCCTATTGTTCCAAAATCCTTGATTGACTAAATGACCCGACTACCGGAACCAGCCACCAAAGCAGGAAATAGGGGGAGACACTTGGAGAAATAATATTTACAAAATTTTACAATACAAAACAAATGTTGTAAGTTAAAGAGAAGAAGTTTATAAACCCTTGACAAGCTATAATCCATATGAATAAAACAAGGTTAAATCGACTTGACTGGTGATGTATATTTGGAAACGTGAAGAAATAAAAAAAAATAATTCAAAAATTAACAATACAAAACAAAGTTGTAAGTTCCTTTGCTAGGGAAAGGAAAAAAGTGAGAAGCAAAAGGTTATATTTCCTGGCCTAGCTTTAAAGCTGATGAGCCATCGCTAGATCGATTTGTCTGGTGACATTTACTTAGAGCAATAATATTTAAAATTTTCCCAAAATAAAACAAAGTTGTAAGCTAGAAAACAAGCTGAAATGAAGTTGAAGCTGTATCAAAATTATCTATTTTGGCTAGATTGACTCGTGTGGTGATGTTTTCTTTCAAAAACTAGGAAAAACCGTGTTTTTAATTTTTACAATATCAAACTAAGTTAAAAATTACAAAGGAGAAGGTAAATAAGTTGAAGTTTATGTACCTTTGCTAGATATATATAGCCATGGCTAGATCGTCTCGTTTGTGCATGCTTTTCTTTAAAACGTTGCAAGCTGTTAAACAACATAGTTATAATTTTTAAGTTTACTAGTTGTAATCGTATCAATTCTTTGAAAATAACTTATATTTTATATTACAAAAAAATAAATAAATAAATAAATTAAAAGGAACCCTGAAGATTCTGATCAGAATACTTTCCTTTTCCCTATTTTAACCCTCTTTAAAACCTGTATAGTTATAAGTTATTTATATAAACCAAACCCCAAAGAAGTCACCTTCTAAGTGTGAAAGACAATTTCAGTACGAGTTAATTATTGTACATGGTAACCAGCAAAAGTTGCCTGACCTGAAGAGGTCTCTCTTACGGATGGATCACTACTACCTCGATGATGATCATCACGATTACGCTGGCAGGTGTTAATTGCTGCTTACCTAGGCCTAGGTCCGTTGAACTCTAGAAGCGGTGAAGTTAACATCAACTACAAGTACTTTTTTTGTTGTTGTTGTACAAAGGAATAACGCTTTTATGGTCATGCAAAATCATACAACAAAAGAAGTCTTAAATCAACCGGAAATCAAAGACGCTGAACAAAAATCATACAAAATCGCACGATCGGTGCTTAATAACAGGGAGAGAGCAGGACACGTCCACTTTTTTGATTGCCTTTAAAGATATATATATGTACATACTATATATAGTGCTATATACATAAACATCGGGGAATTTTTGATTACAAATTTGGGTTTTAAGTGCTGATGAATTATATTATTTACTTAAAGAAAAAATAATTCAAAAGTATATTTTTCTTTAAAATATATAATAAAAGGCGAATGAAATTTTAAAGCATTTATATTAATCAATTAAAATAGCCTGTTTATTTTGTAGAATCTAATTCGAAATATAAAAAAGAAATAAAATTAAAAGGAGTCTTAAAATTAAAGCAGCTTAAGGGAAATGCTCGTAGAAGGATACTTTAACCCCAGCCAAAGGAGCAAGGAAGTAATTTCAAAAATATAATAACTTTATGGCTGATTTGGTTAGGAAAAGGAGTCTGAGAAAGTAACCGCCGACGCCGACGGATATGAAACAGGAGATTGACTTGTAGCCATCGTCGTCCTTTCGTCCTTTCGTCACTTCCCAATCCAAAAAACCCCCTCTCATCTCTAGTGTTTTTCATATTTTTTGTAAACCCCATTGAAAATGTAAAAGTTACAACGCTGCGAAGCCTGTGTACTGTACATTTCACAACTTTCGTGTCCTGCAGGATGGCTATGGATGAGCACAACAGGCTGCAGGGCAACTGAGAGCCAAGAAGCAATGAGAACTCAACTGAGAGCACAGAGAGCTCCGTGTTGCATTCGGGGGTTCGATGAGGTTTGACAGAGGGACCCCGACACTGACGTATTGCCGTGTCGCAGGAAGAGGAAAATAGTTTGCAGCTGTCGCTTATGGCTTTGACTACACACACAAATATATTTATATATATATATATATATCAGATATATACGAATGCAAACAAACCTTCTTAGCGCATGCCACAAACAAGAAAAGGGGAGTTGGCATTGTAGGAAAAAAAATAAACGCAGCCAAGGATCTTACAGACATTCCTACAGATGGCACAAGGCAAACAAGGGGTCACAGCGAGGTCCTTACAGGACAGGGTTCCCAAGCCAAGATCGTATAAGAACTGTACTCGTGGAACCATGAAAAAGGTTCCGAGTTGGAACAATAAAGGAAAGTGAACAAATAAACTAAGCAGGAATTGGTAACACTTGTGGTAATATTTAATATAATATAAAGTATGTCAAAGAATCACAATATAATAAATAAATAAATAAAAGAATATAATATAAAGTAAGTCCAAGAATCACACAAAAGGTTTTTCAGAGTCTTAAAACAGTCTGAAGTGGGATTTTGAAAAAGAAAAATTGATATTATCTATGATTCAGCTACTCAAACATCTGTTGAACGGGTTTTTTAGACACTAAAGGAAATGCATTGTTATTTCCAAAGATTTCTTTCTTATAAACCAAAAAATAAACGGCATGGGGTAGTAAATTAATTTTGATTTTGATTGAGAATAAACTGAGATAAGTATAACTAAGATTTTTTAAAGGGAATATACTAAACATTTAAATAGAACTTTAATTGAGATTTTTTATAGTATGTAGTTCAACAAAATATGCCTTCAACCTAGTAAATCACACATATATTTTTGTGGAGCACCAGACGAATTAATCTAGACAGTGTCCGGGTGTACTTATGGAATTTAATCACTTAAATTGTTGCTTTACGGATTCCAACCATTTTACTTTAACTGTTCATTGCTTATTTTATTAATAAACCCTGATTATGCTTAATAATTAAGCATTAGAGCCAGGAGAAAGGACAAAAAGAGCTCTCCAAGTGGGCTACCTGGGTTGATCTCAATCTGATCTGCCTTCAACATAGTAAATCACACATATATTTTTTTGGAGCACCAGACGAATTAATCTAGACCATATGCGGGTGTACTGATGGAATTAACTCACTCTGACAGTAGCTTTACATATTCCAACCGTTTTACTTGAACTTTTCATGTATTATTTTATTAATAAACCCTGATGCCTAATAATTAAGCATTAGAGCCAGGAGAAAGGACAAAAAGAGCTCTCTAAAGTGGGCTACCTGGGTTGATCTCAATCTGAAATAATTTTTAGATTGGATCCGGAGAACCTGGACATAAACCTGAGGCGCTCCTTCGGCTCGTTTGAGACTGGAGGTTGGCTCACAGGCTACACCGGTTTTCAAATTTGGGATATGGTCGCCTCACGTTTTTCTTCGTTCATTTCGTTCATTTCGTTCATTTCAGCTATTTTAAGTAACAATAACGAGCGGAGACGCCGGGCCAGGGAGTGCGAGGGAGACGGCTGGAATGGGACTACCAAAGGGCATCCTGGAGCGGGCGGGGCGAGAGGGATATGGCAACAAAAGCTGCCTTTGCCTGCTCCGAAAACCTTCGGGCCAAGTACCAAGTACATTCATAAGCAGAAAAGAAGCGACGACGGCGGCGGCGGCGGCGGCCTCAAATGCCCCAAGTTGAGATTCAGGTTCAGGTTGACTACACTGACAGAAACCACAACAAGTAATTATAATATTTGTAATGATTAAATAAAATGAATGAATGCTTTCAAGATATAAGAAGGCATATGCAACGTTTTAAAGTGCAATTTATAGTAGTGAATTTTTGTATTTTACTAAATTTTTCCTCAGTGCAGTTGCCACATACACATAGGTAGACGTTCTCGTCTTGTCTCTGTCCCGCTCTCTGCTGCGCTTTTGTTTTTCCCATTCACGGAATTCCTGGAAATTTTTCGATCAGTAAATCTCTTGCGCCTTTTGTTGCTGCGTTTCCTATGAAGCAAAGCAAACTGAAAACAAGGACAGGATCCGGGATCAAGCGAAAGGACACTAACCGAATGATGAAGAATTGCAATTAGCCCAGGGGGAGGTGGAGGTAAAGGAGCAGGACCAGGAGGATCAGGAGGACTGGCTAAGCCCCAAGTGGATCCCAGGCGTGGGAGCTTCCTTTTTTGGCAAAATAAATCCAAACCGGAAGTGAGCCACAAAATAAATGAAATAAAATCAAACGGTGGCAGATGTCCCACAGAAAAAAAAATAAATAAAGCAAAGCAAAATAATACAATAAAAGAAAACTAGCAAAGTGAGAGGAAAAGCAGCAAGAGGACCAAGATAAAGAGAACTACGACGAAGCGGAGCAAAAGGAAAAAGTAGAAATAGAGGCAAAAGGTAACAGCGCACACGCACTTTTTACACCTGGTTCGGTTTTCTTGCGCAAAACGAAGGTGTATCGGAGGGAAAGAGATGCCCTGAAGAAGCACCCCTAAAAGGAAAAAAAGGGAAAACCAAAAATATATATAAAAAAAATAATAGTAGTAAGTAGTGCCAGGCAGCACCCCTTCTTGCACTCCTTGACGGTACAGGAGAGCACTTTTCTTCTGCCGATGGAGGGTCCTGTAAGGCAATTACCGCCAAGTTTTAAGCTCGCAAGGACATCTTTTGAAGGTGCAACCATATGGTTTGTTGTTACCAAAAGGATAGATTAATGCTTACGCGATTGCCAATAAAATGTAGAGACATTGTCAACAGGGTAACAGAAAGCAAACTAGAGTTAAGTGTCTCGACTTTCGGATACCTGGTACTTAATAGTATTTTTTGATTTCTAAATTTCTAAGCTAAATTTAAATTAAAGCATAGTTATTACCTCCTACTAATAATAATTCAAACAGATCTAAAAATCTAGCCATTATAATACTCTGGAAGGGTAATTAGGTATTCGATCCATTCTTGCATTTTACTAAATTCCAGCATACTGGCATATTACATACTCTTCCTTCTGAGTTCTGTAATTGTTGCTGCCTTAGGGTTCTTAGTATTAGAATTGGCCGACTGTTCGTGTTTGTTCTTGTTTAAGGAGTTTCCTGCAATTCCAACAGGAAACGGAAAGTGGTTGCTGCTGTTGCTGTTGCAACTCCAGAAGTACAATGGGGAATGCAACAGTGGAAACCAGCATTCTTACACAGTGGGTAAGGTTTTCTTTAAATGTAAATTCATAATATAAATAAATAAATAAAATATTACATTTAAAAATAGTTTTGATGTTTGCCAATAGGTTAATATTTTAATTTATTTAATAAAGTAATATTTTCCGTATACTTATGGCAAACAAAATAATTGTTAAGCTTAACCATTTGGTAAATCACAAAAAATTCTTGAATAAATTTGAATTTTTGAATTCTATTTGTATTTCTGTATTGTATTAATCAAGCTTAATTTTATTTATAGAATTTTTTATTTATTAAGCTTCAATATTTTCCACTTGCTTTTACTCTCCAGTTGGGATTTTCTATAATAAAACTACTTTACCCTTATTTGCGATATATATTTTCAGCCTGAAAACCCTAGGCTTAACCCACTGTGCAAAAGGGCAGAAACCTCCAAGGGAAGGTGGCCGTAGAGCCCAAAGTCCATTGCAGACAATGACATGTGCCGGAAAGTTGACGACGGGGTGACCACCACCAACCAACTAACCAACCAACCATCAGCGACCAAGTCGAAGCCAAATCGAGGGCTGCTCCGTTCACGGCACCGAGCCAATAATTAAACTAAACTAAAGCAACAGAGACCTCGATATATGTACATCTATAGAAGGGGAAGCAACCCCTAAGCGGGGGAATGCTGGCTGTGAGCCCTCCATACATTAGGGTGAACCAATTTTCATTCCACTTTTCGCTGTGCAAAAAAAAAAAAATAAATTTAAGAAGAGTGAAGTACACATAGGTGAAGGAACGCAGCTGGCGAACACTCTGTTTGAATAAGGATTAAAAACCTCAAATGTATACCGATATGGGCGCAACTTTTTAGTGATTATTAAAACAAGAATGTAATATAATAATATAATATATTAACAATATTTTTTAAATATATGAAATGGAGATTTTGAAGGTGTATACTTTTTAAAACAAGGATTTGGTTGTTATCCAAGCACTGAACTTGGTTTTTTCATATTTATCTAAGTTAGAACGTGTCAATCTTGTGGAAAAGTTGTTAAGGGTTCTGCTGCAGGGCAATAAAAATACAAAAAATTGTATATTGTAAATTGTAAATTAGAGTAAAGCCCGCTATAAATGGGTTTCAATTGATATCAAGGGTCTCTCCCTAACATGTAATCATTTGCTCCTGATTCCCCCTAAATATATTCGGACGCTGTACAGCTGTCACTATTATTTCTATTTTTTAGATTATATATACTTTTTTCCTGCCCTTGTTTTCTTTCGAGGTTTGGCTTAGGGCACAAATTGAGGAAGTATCTCGTCGCGCGTGTCAGGAAAATCTTGAAAAATCTCTGGGAGCATCCGGAAACTGTGCGAAATCAATACAGATTATTCACAAGACCGGGAAGAGGCGGATGCAACAAAAACCCTCCCTTTTGTCCCGGTACCGAGTTGCAATATATGCAATTACATGCATGGGATTTGAAATTTGAAAATCAGAGCACCGGGTTAAAAGGGTCAAATAAGGATTAAGGATCGGGACAGGCTGCCAGGTAGCCAGCCTGGCAGGCCGTGTGTGAAAATCATCGAAGCGGCATTAAAAACTCGCCCCAGAAAAGCCGTGGGATTAATTAGCATTTGGTTTTGGGACAGCACACATTCAAATGCCCATTTCCATTTACTACAACTACTTTCCGTTTAATTTATGCATTTCGGCGGACAGGAACGTGTCAAGTGAATGTCAAACAAATCTGTGAAAACAGTTTTGTGGAATCATCCTATCCAGGTACGGAAAATTCAAATTGATTTGTAAGCTTCGAGTGAACAAGATAACCAGTTCCCTTCGCCTGCCTGCGAACCGTGTGACATTTGACGGGGTACAGAAATATATGGTATATGCAGCACTAATAACAAAAAGAACTGTCCGCCGATCCTTGTCCTTTGACGGACTTACAGAACATACAAGTTTGGTCTTTTGATGTTTGTCCGCGACTGACTGTCCTACGGTTTATTTCGCCTTATTTCGTTTCGGGGTTAACTTGTTCCATCGTCATTGTTTGCTCTGCTGTTTGTGGTCCTTCGAAAGCTGTTAGGCTGTCGCCTTGTCCACGGTTCAGTGGACTTGGCTTGGGTCGAGTGTGTGCTGGGGGAAGCTGAACCCCTTCTGGCGGGGTTCACCATGGGTTAAGTGCATGCATATCGAAGTGAGGCAATTGTATTTGCATATAATTTAGCTTCAATAATTTGTTTACACATACGATTTGTCCAAATTCAAGATAATCTCTATCGATCCCGGAAAAGGGGTAGGCTTACGGGGAAAACAAAGCTCATCAGGGGTGCCACAAAAGTTGCAAAGGATGTGAGATCCATGGAAAGAGTGTGTTGCAAGTATGCAGTTATTTATATTGTAGCTATTAATATTATTTATTATTTTTTTTATTAAATTATTCATATTACGATTTAAAAGCTTACTTTTGAACAGTATTTGAATTGATTTTGAAACTAGTTTGCGTAGAAACGAACTGACGGACAGATGGATATGGCTAGATCGACTCGGCTGTTGATGCTGATCAGAAATATTTGTAATGTATAACTTATAAAGTATACTTTACTTCTTGCTTGTATTTTAAATATTTCTAAAAGAATTGTAAGGATAAAATAATGATTTAATGCTAAAGCATTAAAAATTAATTAACCTATACTATAAAATATTAAAATAAATTTAAACGGTATGCAAAAAAAAATTTTTTGATGTAATATATATATATATATTTTTGGATACCGTTAAAATTTATTTTAAATCATGTAATAAAAAGAATAATAAATAATAAAATGAGCTTCGGCTTCCTAAAGTCGGTTTCCTTTCTTGTTTCTATCTATTAACCTATTTTTGTATTTATTTATATATTTATAAGCATATAGTTTATATATTTTTGTGAACTTAAATTTGAAAAAATTATATTTCAAAAAACTTACCCAAGAGTTTAACAAGTAAAAGCAACAATCTGTAAAAAGATAAAAATACATTAAAATTAATGAGACTTTAAAAAATAATACAAAGTTTATAGACTAACCAAATAAGTATATTTTTTCAGTTCTAAAATATGTAAAAAGTGATATTCTAAAGATTTTCCAAGCTTATGAATATAAGTTAAGTACCGTGTACTCCATGGTCAGCATATCCAGCTTTTATAGCTCGGTTCCTGAAAAATTAAAAGAGAAATCAGTTCGCCAAATAAGTTCAACGCATCTTTTGCAACGTGTTATACTTCTCCTAATGATATATTTGTGAATGGATTGTCATGATTATTTTCCTTTCTCATCAATCTTTTTTCCCTGGGACTGTGAAAATCAGTCCCATCATCCTTCGGCAAGGTTCCCTAACCTAAATCAACAATTTGGGCCAAAGCTGCTTCGATTTAGAGCAGAAAACTTGGAATGGTTCGCAGGCAAACGAAGCAAACAGCAAACAGAAAACAGGGGAACAGCCAACAAAGTTGTCAAATCAAACATAAAACTGGAGGGGCAGGAATGAGAGCCAGAGACCCCGAACCCCATCCCAGGGCATCCCAGGGATCGACTTGGATCGCCTTTGGTTGGTTTTGGTGTTAAAAATATGAGAAGCATTTATAACTCTTGTTTTTTTTTTGTTGCGCCATAAGAGTTTTTCCTGCAGCCCGTCCTCGGTCAGGCATTTAAGGAACTTTAGCAATGTGTATGCGCGTCTGTCAGTTGGAGTCAGGCGAAACCTGATTTGCTGCTGACGACCGGCAACGAGGACTAAACAGTCCGAGTCGCAAGAGTTTAAAGGGAACCCAGTTGTGGTAGTTGTAGTAGTGTAGGTAGGAAATAAAACCAGACCAGGCAATAGACGGGCGAACGGGAGAGACTCCATCCAGACTCCATCCATCCATCCATCTCCGGGGGAGAGATTCCCGGCACTGCCTCGCCTGCATTCCAACTTCCAACGATCCAGGGCAGTGATCAGTGATCCTGAGATTCGGCCACATGTTGCACACACTGTGAGAATGAATTTAATTAAAGCAAATCCATCCCACAACAGCCCAAGGACCAATGGAGCGCCACTCGGCTCGGGCCAGACAGCCACCAGACCCGATCCAGCTAAGTTTTGCAACTAGTCCAAAGTCTAGACCTGGGATCAACCGTGGGACGAAGTCGTGGACAGGTTAACCAAGAAGTTGGTCACTATACGGTTTAATATTAATAATTATTATAAGGTTTAATATTAAAATAAATAAGTTATAGGGATAGGAAGACATTCAATTGAAAAAGAATACGGTTTAATATTAATAATTATTATAAGGTTTAATATTAAAATAAATAAGTTAAAAGGTTATAAAGACATTCAATTTATAAAGAATTTTAATAGCTTTGGGAGCTCTGAACTTATTAAATAATAGCTTAAAAGATCTATTAACAAAAGTAAGTTTTTGACAAGTTAATATTATTAAAGTGTTAATTTTATACATTAACTATAACACCAAAAACCTATTTAGTTCATTGAGAAAGTAAGAAAAAAACAGGATCCAGCATTAAATATTAAAAGGATTTAATTAGCTTTAAGAGTACTGAGAGCTCAGCAAATAATACCTTAAAGGACTGACTAAATAAAAGAAAGTAAAATCATGATAGTGTTAATTTTATACATTAACTATAAACCCAAAAACCTATTAAGTTCATTGAGGAAGTACAAAATTACAAAGATCTATTAAATTTAAAAAGGATTTAATAATAACAGCACTCATGAAATAATAACTTCTAGGAATGACTAAAATAAAAAGGCTGTTTAATATCATGTGTTAATATTATACTTTAGCTAATAATACCAAAAACCTATAAGTTCATTGGGAAAGTTCGAAATTACAGGTCTCACATTAAATATTAAAATGATTAAAATAGCTTTCACAGCACTGAGTTCATGAAATATAACTAAAAAAAACGATTACGATTTACTAAAAGGAAGTCTAATATCATGTGTAAATATTATACAATACCAAAAACCTATCAAGTTCATTGAGGAAGTACAAAATTAAAGCTTTCCACAAGTAAACACAAATTGGAATCAGTGTGCAGCGGTAGTTGGTCCACAACAATGCCAATTAAATTGAATTTCAGTGGCATTAAAATGCAATAAAATATATATATATATATATATTCCTTTTTTTTCTCCTGCGTGAGGCTTTTGCCCTTTGAAGCGTTAAAAATATTTTATGCCCAACAGTACACACAGCCTCAGTTCCATGGACTCCTGGCTTGCTGTACAAGCACCAAAAAATATATAAAAAACAAAACAAAAAGCAGGAAAACAACTGAAAAACCCGCGTAGAGATGCTTTTGATCCCGATAAGCTCTCTTTCACACAAGCATAATGGGTCTGGTCGTTTTAGAGTTGAACTAATTATAAAGCCTTGAACATAACGAAATTCACCGCCGCATATTTAGCTCGCATTTCAGCATAATTTGATGTAATTTCATGTGTGCGCAGCCACAGCTACCTTCCATTGCCGAGAGCCACAGTCGTGGCTTTTGAACTGACCACGAAAATTATATTGCGGAATATTGATCAGTCTCGATTCCAAGGTTATTCCTCCCGCCTTCCATCTGCTCGAATCGATTGGATCGATCGTGTCCGTGTGCCAGCCCTTTAACAACCGAAACGCTTTTGGTTTTTAATTCTGCCACAAAAACAATGATTATGTGTTTCAGCTTAAGATACATTTTTGTAGAAGGGAAAGTTGTTTTTATCATTTTTTTTGTAGGTTAAAAATTGGATTTAACTCGGGGATTTATGTAATAACATCATGAATTCGATCATGTAAAAATATAGAATTGGAAGGGATAGATGAAACATGAAGGGAAACTAACTTCGGGAAGTCGAAGTTTAAATACCCTTGGAGTTTGCAATTGAATTATAGGATCGAATCGGAAATTGATCACAACTAATCTTAAATTATCTGCTTAATTCATTTAAAATTAAAAATGTACTCCCTTACAAAATTAAAAAAATTAAAAATTAAAAAAAAATGTTGCCAAAGATGCCTAGATTGACTCGCCTGTTGATGGTGATCAAGAATATATATGATTTACAGTGTTGGAAATGATTCCTTTACTGCGTTGCAAATTTCTGACAACAATTATAATATTATAAGGGTATAATATATTATTATTATTAAGGGTATATAATATTATAAGGGTATATAAGTGATATTATAAACTGAAAGCAGGAAACAAATTTTAGAAAATTTTGATTATAAAACTTTAACTTCTTAATTGTAATATTCAAAAGAACAGATAATTTATGACTAAAACCTTCCAATAGAAAATTCTTGATATTATATAATTAAATAAATAGAACCACTATAAATAAGTGGTCATTTAGAGCTTAATTTGTATTTTAAGCTACAAAATATTTAGGTATAAGTGAGCATTACATACTGATATGAAAACTGTCTGAAAATTATTGTTTTTAATAATATTAATATATATATGATAATTTTATGCCATTCTCACATAATTATTTATAAATATAATAATAAATATGAAAATATTATTATTATTATATTTTTTCGATTCCCAGATTATTATTTATAAATATAATAATGAATATTCTTTCAAGCATTTTCAAGTAGAAAACAAAATGTACTTTACAAAGTTATTTCCCTTTGTTAAGTTTTTGCCAGGATTATGGCTGATTCTCGACATTCTGCCAAGAATCCTTATATATGTAAGGAATGTAAGGAATCTGCATAAGCACTGCAAACCCCCTCTTACCCCCCTCCGCCTGCCCCAAGGGTGGAGAGTGTCAGTTTGTCAGGCTTAGCTGGCCAAGACGCTCAGGCGATTAACTCGTGGCTCGCGACTTGGCCAAAAAGGGTGCTGCCCGAGCCGCCGCCGAGCTCGTCTCCCCTCAAATCCGCATTCACAAACCGCAAAAGTGAAATATTTCGCCTGTTTGCATTATCTTAACCCGTTCGCGACCAACTACAGGCAACCAACCCCATGTGGGCTGTGCGATGCAATGAAATAAATGAAGTTAAGCCAATTTGAGGTTAAAGCCCAAAGAAGGAATTCATTATTTTTGTTGCAGTTTTCGGTTTCTTCTTCCTTTTTTTGCGGTTTGCACTCGAAACGCGTGTCCTGCCAGGAGAAAAGGAATTTGCCAAATAAGAAGGGAAGTCGGACTGTTGAGTAGAGAAGATTTTAATGCCCTAGGAAAATATATAAAGCACATTGCTCATACGCAGTGTTGTACAGTATCAGATTTATGTTTTTTTTGTATATCCAATTTTTGCAAATAAATGATTTGTTCCATGGCCATTATAATATATTTTTGACATAATTAAAAAAAAATCAATGGAAAATTCAAATCGGTACAAAAGTTTATGGTAAAATAGCCATTTTCCTTATTTTTAACAACTTTGTAGCATACTTATGAGCGTCAATTAAATAGATTTAAAAGCCACAACAATTTCTTTGCCATTTTAATAAGAAAAAATTATATTAAAGGGTACAAAATTGTTAAGTAGCTTAAAACCGGCTTGTATTAATTGTGCTATCTTTAAAAGAGGGCATAAGAAGCGGACAAAAAGCCACAGAAATGCGACAAATGCAACAATAGCTGTAAAAAATAAACATTCGCGGAAGAGAAACTGAAAAGAAACCGCAATAAACTTGAAGGAAACCCAAATTTGATGATACAAAAGATAAGCGGGCAGAAAAAGAAGTGATAACCAAGACAAAAAAAAATTTTTCAAAATCTTAGGTTAGGACTACAGGAATATCCTTATCTAAGCCCCAAAGAGTATGGTATGACTATAAATATTTTACACATAAGACCGATAAATGGCTTTATAATGAAATGTAACCAATCGCGTAACCAGTTTGTCCGATAACATTCAACACATTGTGTTGTTCTGGCTGAGGTTGTATTTTTCGCTCCAAAAGGGCATCACAAAAACGTAAACAACACCCAACAACAACAACAACAACAACAACAAAAGCAACCACTACAACAACGGCATCATCAGCAGGAGCAATCTACAAAAACAATATTCGAGGCAAGACGCCAGATTCTGAAGTAGAAAGAGAGAGAAGGATTTTAAGCAAGAAAAAAAGGGAAAGGGAAAGGGGACCACCGCCAACGGCGGTTGCATTCAAGACAAAACAGTAAAAAAAAAGTAAGCCAAGAGGAATAAGAAATTAAGTTATTTGCTAGATGTATGCGAGGCTTTGATACCCTTTTTGAAAAAATATAATAAAAAAAGATGTAGATTTAAAATCAATTTTAAGTGCAAGCAAAACTATCTTAAAAATAGATTTATTTACAACTAAAATGTAACCCTACATTTTGCATGTTTTTCTACGCCTTTTATAGTGTTTTCAAAACGATATTTAAGCAAATAATAAAAACTTCAGTCATTTAAAGGTAAAAAAAAAAACATAAAAAATCTGGAAAATATGATTAAATTATTTTATTCTTTATATTTTATCTAAAATTGCAGCAGAAAAGTACCAAGTGTACAAAGTTAAGTAAACGTAAAACCTCCAAATATAGTTTGTAATTTGAAAAATTAAATATTATTATAAGAAAGAAAAGCGTAACCCCTTCAAGTTTTACGTTTAACTGTAATATTTTCAATAAGCTTTTATAATGCTTGCAAATATATTTACGTATATATTCTCAATTCATTGAAACTATTTTAATCTTTCATTTATATTAATGTATTCCGCGGTAAGCCAACGCTTCACGAAATCCATATAGCCGTTGCCGGAAAAAGCTTCCACAAATTATGCGCCGCCTTGCAGGAGGTTGTCCCATAAAGTTGTTGTTATTGGAGCTGTTGATATTGTTGTTGCTGCTGGTTGTGTAAAGCAAAGTGCCAGCATACAGTGAAAATAATAATTTATGTCGTAGTTTTAATATGAAATAGATGTGCAATTGTTGAGTTTATATTATAAGGGATTTTTAATTGAATAAAAACTGTTATAATATTATTAATATTATTTACAGGTTTAAATTCATTCAAAATTATTTTGACACATTTAAAAATCTTATTTCAAAATGGATGATTTTAAAATCAAATATTATTTAGGAATATGTTTTAATCTTTGAAATAATATTGCTGGTTTTAAGACATTAACGATCTGTCGATAATGAAAGTTAAATTGTCTTTCAAAGTTTTTTTCGATTTATAAATCCTATTTTTAATAAGAAGCTCTTTTAATTATCACATTGTTATATGCAACAAATTAAAATTTCTCATATTTTATTTTGTAATTACAACTAATATTTTTCTCTCTGTGTGCGAGACGCTAGGCTGAGAAGAGGATGCGTGTCTGGCTCTCCAGACATTCATCTGCCACAGCTCTCCGCCTTTATGCCATCCTTAGGCTCCTTCGTTTGCACTCACATTGAGAATTCCATTGAAATCGTTTGAAAATTGAGCCCAATGCAGGACCAGCTCCTCCGCTCCCAATGCCTGGTGGAGTGGTGGGGGTCAAAGGAGGTAGACACGTCTGCCGCCTCTCTCGTAATAAATAAACGCCGGCAAAGCAGCGACAACGACAATAACAATAAGAAAAGAAGCAACTGATGACGTTGCATCCTTTTGCACACAGAGAAATTATATTTCACTTTTGCGACCGAAATTAATAATATTTATATAAGGAGTGTTTATTTTGTCAGAAAAATATTTGCATGATATTTTATTGTATTTAAAAGTCCCTTGTTTTGATTTCTAAACCTGAAAAACAGATTTTTCTTGATTTTGTACAAAATCAGAACATCAATTTCAGGTATTTTCAAGGAAAGCTATATTCAAGTTCGATATACCCGGAAATTAGGAGGAATATGAATATTGCCACTTCCCTCTGTCAAATTATTCTTTAATAAAAAATTTATAATTGCCACAAAATATCAAAATTAACACAAAAAATTACCACAACAAATTTGAAAATGCCCACAAATGGCTTACAAAAAATAACCAATGTCCATTACATGCCCACTAAAAAATCCCAATCACTACAAAAAAATTGTATGTCCGAAAAAAAAGTGTTATAGCGACCCCAAAAAAACACAAAGTTCACAAAAAAATTCCCGATGACTGAAGTCGACTGTAAAGTATTGAAGGTGAAATTAGAAGGAATATAGACTCTATGTTAAATAATGTTAAAATTTTGAAAATCCTAGATCGAAGTGGTATTGAAATGAAGAATTTATATACTTGATGTGGTGTGAGATGCCTCCTTTTGTCTCCTACATACATTCCCGCTTGGCACTAACCAATAATACCCTTGTACATAATGGGTACCGGGGTTATAAAAATGTGTAAAAATAACAAAGCATATGAGTTGCATTTTCAACGGGCCAAAGGAAACGGACGAACATTACGAGCTTCAGCAAAAAAAGAAGCAAAAATTGTGCATACAACAGGAAGGCGGCACTAGGAGGGGGGGATGGGGTTGTGCAGCATTCTGAGGGAGTACTGCTGCTTCACCCGCATAATAAACCAGAGCGCATAAAAATGTGTGTGTTAAGTTTGCAACCGCAACGTATTTCGCTTGTAATTGCCCAGACATACGACAAAAAGGCGTTAAGAAGGCGAACGGGGAAAGGGGAAAGGGGGGAGGGGTTGCAAGTGGGGCAAATGGGGCAGGGGGGTTGGGGAGGAGGCAGGCAAAAGCAGGCAGGAGGTGGCGACAACAAAGTTGCACTCACGCAGCTCCAGCAGACCCAGAATCGGAATCAGAAGAATCAGACGCAGTGTTCCACAGACCCCACCAGACGAACTGGAGTGAGTGGAGTGTGTCTGTTTGGTGGGCGACAGGGGGAGAGGGAGGGGTGGGTTGCACAGCAAGAAGTAAGCCGGCAGATGAAACGGTCAGACACTAAGCCCGCCAGCCAACAAAAAACCATAATAATATCAACAAAAACAACAACATCGGCTGCAACAACAAAACATCCGGCGAGAGCGACAAAAAAAAAAGAAGCAAAAACAGAGACTGAAAATGCAACACTATGAAATTCTAGCCTAGACTAAAGGATACCCTGTACAATATTAACACAGAATTAAGTTAAGTAAGAGGGGGAGCTAAATTATGTAGTCCCCGCTTGAACGTTCTTTATGTAGTAACATATTAACAGTTATGCTAAAAGGTTTAACCAGAATAAAGGACTTTTATCACACAGCATACAAATGGAGTCCTGACATGTCTAAGACTTGGCACTACTGTTATAGATCTTGATAATAGTTATCATAATCTATATTATAAATACAATTCAAAGCTTTAACAATAATAATTAATAATAAATAGAATTATTTAAAATCAAACGTTTTATTGAATATGTTTGATACATTCCGAGATCAGAGCCCCTTGATGTAGGCTACATTTCTTGTATTTTATGCTTCTCGTAATCATAGATGAATTTAATTTATTTTTCTCTTCCATATAATACATAATTATATAGAATTTTAAATTAAGCAGTGTATATTTATCTTTTTCCCTTAAAATTTTTTTACCAATTTTATTTCCCCAAAGGGATATATTAAAATGCAACTCCAATGGAATTGTATCAGCAAACATATGCAACAAAGAATGCAATATTTTGTGTTAGTAAAAGAATTATTCCTCACTGTAATTAATTGTAATTTCCCCTAACTGATATACCCATTGATACCCTAGCAACTATACAGCGCAGCACAAGTGCCCGAGCAGAGCAGAGCGCCACACGCAGACATGCACCCGCGCCCTCACACGAACACAAAAGGAGGGCGCAAAAGGGAGGCACCGAGCAGGACAGCGAGATGGTGGAGCTCAGTGGAGAGAAGTTGAGCAGCTTTCAATCTGCATCTTCATTCTCTCTCGCTCTCACTGCCGTGTGCGCGCGTGTGTGTGTGTGTGTGTCGACGTAGCAAAATTTCATGAATGGAATTTGTAAATTTTATTTTCATTTGCAACGATTCGTTTTTCTTCCTCCCCTCCTCGTGATCTGATGTTGTTGTAGCGCTAATCATGTGGGGCAGGCCAGGGAGAGAGGGAGAGAGGATATGGGGGAGAGAGTACGAGGGATTGAGAGACCCCAAGCAAGTGGGGCAGACAACAACAATGATGTGGCATGTTGTTCAACCTCACGCACACTCTGCTCCCTTACACCCTATAATATATCTTTATCTGTGTGCGAGTGTGTGTGTGAAACGAGTTTTGTGGTCGCTGAAAATTTTTGCATATTTGCGGCAAGCTGAGCCGCCTCCTCCTCTTCTTCCCCTCTCTCCCCTGCAGATTGATACACCAAAATAGTGTTTTTCTTGGGCCTCTAATCAGCAAAGGAAACAGCATAAAGAATGGACGATGAGGGCGAGAGGAAAGAATAGGGCGTGTAGAGAGGAACTAATGCGATTTTAATTGTTGTTGTTACTGCACTCTCCACAAAAAAGCCCACAAGTTCACTTTAACCCCTATACTGTTTTTAGTTTTGTTTTTTGGCCTCGTGCTAATTGCACCAAAAGTGATTTAGAACGAAAGTTACAGGGAGGAAAGTGAAAAGAGATACATGCCACAGTTAAGGCAATATAAATTGAATTAATTATGTTATCTAACACAAGATATATGCGTGTTGGATAGATAAACTGACAGTTAAAAAAATTTCATTTGAAATGATTAATGTGACCAGGTCAGGAATTTAAATGCTTGGTAAAATAATAAGAAGATACTGTTTAAAGTTATGTTAACTGGCCGTTACATTGGGCTTACTGTTAAAAAAATGCTGGTAAAAATATAAAATTAAATTGAAAAGGGTTTAAAATTTCGATTTGACGGGATTTTGTTGATGAGACACCATTGATTTATAGTTACAGATCTATAAATGAATAAATAAAAATAAATAAATGATTTAGTAAAATAAATACTTAGAACTTTCATTTAAAATCTTACACCTAAACTTGATTTCTTTACAATTTTGTCACAAAATTCATAATCCCTTTAGATTTTGCGTTGGAATTTATATTTCTTTAAAGATCCTTAATATTTTAATTATATTATTTCGTAAACAAGGTAAATAAAAAGCCTTTAAGCTTATGTGAATGTAGAGTATCGAATGCAAAGAGAAGACACGAAATTCCATTATACAAAAATGCGGCGAGACCGCAATTACAGAGCAAAGTAGATAAACGATAAACGACAAACGACAGCGACAACGAGTGGAGCTGGGCAAGTAACTACGTAGACGAGGAAGCTCCATCCAGGAGAGGAGAGAGCCCCAACGGCTCTCTGGCAAATTAAGTACATAAAGCGCAGCAAATGGACAGGGCAGCACAGTGTGGAGAGTGCAAAAAACATAAACAACAACTAAAACGGGAATACAACAATATTGCGGCGAACTTTTGACATACTCTATATAAAAATTTAAATTGAGATGGCAAGGAAATACAAGGCAAGGCAATGGAAAAAAATAAACAATTTTGTATTCTATTCTATTCTTATTATTTTGTATTTAATTCTTTTACTGTAATGTAGATTTAATCAAAATTTATATAACTTTTAAATTGATAAATTATGGATTTAATATTTTGTTTAGGTATAACCTTCTAGATATAAAGATCAGATTCATAACCAAAATCAAGCTTTTACGGCTGTTTTGATGCTTATCCTAAGGTTTATTCTATGATATAGACTCTATATGGTTTCGTTTTTTCTTTATATATATAATATATAATATATAATATATAATATATAATATATAATAATTTATATAATATATAATATATATAATATATAATATATATAATATATAATATATAATTATTAACCTGGTTAATTTAATTACCTATTCATTTATTTTGTGTTACTATTTTGTAAAGAAACACTAACTTAATCTTTATTCCTCCTCATGACCTTTGGCTAATTTTATAAATATTTAACAATTTTTACTATTAAACGGGACATCCTTAATATGTTTGCTTTTTTTTAAACTTTATTTTCTTGAAAGTAAAAAAAACCAAATCAATATTAAGACCCACCCTGTTATTCTAGGGTATTTCTAAGCCCAAAGAACAGATTTATCTCTTGCTCGCATTCCGAAACTCCTGAGAAAGAGTATCAAACAAGATCCTCAGAGCCAAGAGCAGAACGGAACTGGCAAAAAAATAATAAAAACAAAACAAAAAAAAAACAGTAAAACAACAACCAGGCAGCAGTAAAAATAGCCATTTGACTTTGAACTTTGCGGCTTCTGCCTGCGGAGGTGAGGGAAAGGATATGGCCGATGATGTGGATGAGGCATATATACATACATATATATATATAAATATATATATCCAAACTATATACCAGCCGATGCCGCGGACAGTGCGTGCGACTGCACATGGTTGTGGCATTCCTCTCTCTGTGCGTGAGTGTGGGATACACACACTTGTGCAATCTGGGTGTGGATAATACCAACCCATATAATCTAATCGAGGCAATGGAAAACGTGTGTCGATTTAAACCCGAGGCCATAAGCATAAGCAGAAAAAAACAAGGAAATATAAATTTAGGAAGAAAGATTAAGATTGTGAAGTTGAAGTTCAATTTTGGGAATAAAAACTAATTTAAATTGTAAAGTAAATCAAGAACTGTACTGCAAACCACCTGTTAAGCCAGACAAAGGAAACCAAATTAACAGAAGGCATCCTAGGACAAGGACGAACCAAACAAGGAGTTTGAGAAGACGCCGCTTAATTATAAAACAACAAAATCGAACAAATTCAAACAGCGCAGCTGTCCCGAAGGAGGAAAACGCTCAGGAGACCGGGCAGGTGTGTATCCTGTAGCCATTGAGGCTGATGCCCAGGCATAAATTATGAGCACGTACACCGAGATCTCGGGATGTCGGGGATTATAAAAGATCATCCCACAGGCAAACGGAAAAATGAAGGAGGAGGAGGAGGTGGAGGCTGGGCCTGAGGACGAAAGAAGCATGTCCGTTTGCCTATTCATTCAGGATGTGATGCAAAATGTCCTCAGAATTGCCTTGTCCTTTGTCTGAGGCAGCTGCAGAAGAAAGTGAACCACTCACAACTATTCCAACTACTGCTCACAGCGACTTTCGCAATTGTCTCAATGGCCGCTGAGGTCCTTCACTCACACTTCCATTGTCCTGGCTGGATGCAGCTGTGTCTCAAGAATCGCCCCGTGTCCCATAAATTGCATTCGTTATCGATTTTCACCAAAAGTTTTTCTTTCCTTCATTCGGGGTCTCTCCCAGGTTCCTATTCGTTCCCTTTCTCCCGATTCCTTTTAGGGTGAAATGCTTTTACCTATCGCATAATTCCATTTGCATTAGGCAATTAGAGCAAGGAATTTTAAGGGGCAGCTGCACGATCGCTCTGCTTTATGGCATAATCAAATCAAATCAATTTCGTGTAATTATCTAGGGTTGCAGTTTTTTTTTCCTTCGTGTCATATAAATATTGGGCAGGAATTATGATTAGGGTGAGCCTTTTTTTATATGAGTCTTGAGCTTGGGAATTTTCCTTTTTTCTGGGTGATCAAGGATACATCTTTGGGTGACGCATAAATCTTTACAAATGATTCTACCAAACCAAATGGGCTTCAAACCCATTCTAGAGTTTTTTAATTAATTGTTCACATATATGAATAATTAAATAGGATTTCTAATCGTATTTAATTCAAGCTTAATAGTACAAGTTAAAATCCTTTCTAATCTGATAATTAAGTTTAAATTGTTGTTTTTTTTTTTATTTATATTACTTTTCTTGACTGTTCACATACAAAGCTTCATTCAGGGATTTATTCAGACACCAAGCTGACCCCTGTTGAACCCAAAAATGTGTTATCAAATTCACATTAGACCCCCAAAACATAATATGCTGTCTGCTTACAAATCGCTTAAACATCCGCTTTTACGCGTCACCGTCTAGCAAACATACACAAATACTCCAAATGAGGATTGTATCCACTGACAAAAATTTTAAAGTATTATAAAAATAAGTATAAAATCAAAGCAAAGAATATATCTTTCAGAAAAAATCTACCAAAAAAATTCAGAGATTTTAAAAGTAAAAAATTTAATCAGATTTCAGAAAAAAAATCTTTAAAAAAATATCCTATAAACGCAATTCTTTCAGTGTTATCTGTGTCTTCTCACCCTTTCATACGCACACCCGCACATTAGTCATAACGATTAATCATTTTATCAATGAAGTGCAAAGTTGCTTTGCGACGTAAAAAACCGTAGTGAAAGAGAAAGAGAGGAGACAAAAAACGAATAAAATTGGTGAAAAGGGAGTGGAAAAAAACACCGAACTGGAGCAGGAGGAATGAGTGGGTGCCAGAGCCAGAAGAAGCTGCCATGACGCCAATGTGACCTAATTGGTTCCGGAACTGGGAATGGGAATGGAGTATGGGTATGAGTATAAGTATGGGTATGAGTATGAGTATGAGTAAGAGTATGAGTATGAGTATTCAATCCTGTTGACGCTATTCGTGGCTGTCATCACCGTTGGCGATGTCACCCACAAAACCAGCCAGGAGAGAGACGCAACAGCAAATGAGTTGTCATGGAACGTGGAACCTCATCCTCCTTCTGCTCCTCCGTCTGGAGCAGCATCCTCTGTGCTGAAATGCAGCAGGAAATCGGTGACGCTGAAGCAGTCAGAGACAGAGGATTCTCTGACAGAAACAGAATCAGAAAAGACCAGAGCTACGCAGTTAAAATTGCAAAATTATTGATTTTGTGGCACCAACAAGTGTTAATGTAATTTTAACTGGGAAAATCGGATTTTCTGATCAGGATATATTTCTTATGATAAAGGATGCTACAAAAACCAGTTCAGAATTTTAAATCAACTAAAACATAGCCAAAAATGCTACAAAATATATCCTATATAAATGTACAATACCTTAAAGGACTAAACATATTTTGTTGCATACTTTTCAACGCATTTATAATTGTTTTCAAACTAAAAGCAATTTATTGCGGGCCAGGACATAATTCAAGTGATAAAATCACTTATTAAATCTTTTACTTCCAAGCTCCAAAGAGTTTACAGAAATCTTTATATGAATAAACTTATTTGTAATTTATTTAATTAATTATTTATGAGAGATTTTCTTTGCAGTAGTTGTTAATCACACCCTATGTTTTTATACCCTTAAAGGATATTATATATTATTGCAGTCAGAAGCTTGTCCACGTTGTAAAGGAGTTACATCGGACCATATAAATCATATATAATTTTGATCAGCATCAAAAGCCGAGTCAATCTAGCTATTTCAAACAGTAAACAAAATTTTTGAAATGTTTTTCAAAATTTTATAAGGGGTTACATCGTTAAAATTGTGAAAACTTCGGAAAAAATTTTAATTTCTTTTAAGTTAAAATTAGGTACGCAGATTAATTAACCTAGTAAACATAGAAAAGCTTTCTGAAGTGAAATTAATGCTCTTTTGGTTTAGTTATGAATATTTTAACTATTATTTGTCCAAAAAATGTTCATCTAAAATATCGATAATTATTAATTCAGAGAATTTACATATGTCTAGTTATGATCGATCCTATAACTCAATTGCGAACTTCAAGGGGTATTTCAACTTCAACTATTCCAAGTTACTTTCCTTGTTTGTTTTTAAACAAATAAATGAAGGTTTTTATTATACTGTATAATAATAAAATCAATGCCCTAGTACCAAAATATCAAAAAAAAAAAAAAAAAAAAAAAAAATGGAAAGTTTTTTATTTAACACTTGTTTTCTTATTTTTTTTTTTTAACCCAGAAGCATCCTTCATTTTTTTCTCTTTTCTCCACATTTTGCACCAATTTGCACGCACAAAGAGCCATAAAAATCGCGAGACTAGGTTTGTGTGTAAACGTGTGGGTCTCGCAGAGAAATTCCATATTCCACATTTTTTTTTTATACAGGCAACGCAGCGGCAACAGCAAAAAAATACAAAATAAATAAAAATAAAAAAAAAAAAAACATCGAAAGCAGCAGCAACAATTGCTGATGCCACTGCGCCGACTTCGCTTTGCCTTGTCTTTTCTTTTGGCTTCTCTCTTGAAATTTACTTTTTTTGTGTTGCTTTCGCACAAAAATTTTAAAAATAGCCAGGCAAAGCAACAGAAACCAGCCAACAGCACTGGCAAAAAAAAAAAAAAAAAACAAAAAACAACAAAAAACAGAAACAACAACAAAATAAGATAGAATAAAAAATGTATTTAGCCATTGGGCAATGTCAGCAGTGGCGAATCTTAATACACTTTTTGCGGAGGGCTATTAAATGATAAGTATTTCTATTTAAAGATTCTGGAGATAACAAATAATAATATAAATAAGTGAAATAGCAATTTGCTGTATTTTTTTAATATTTTTCAGTATCTTTAATATTTGGCAACTTAATTGATCAAAATAGTTAACATTGCTTGAATTTTTCATATGAAAAATCTAGGCTGGAAATTAACTTCTGTACTGAGTACAGAAAAAAACCCTAAACAAATATTAAAATGTACTGAAATGTGCTGTATTTTTTAATATTTTGTAGTATCTTTAACATTTGACAACTTAATCAATCCAAATAGTTAACAATGCTTGAATTTTTCATATGAAAAATCTAGGCTGGAAATTAATTTCTGTACTGAGTACAGAAAAAAACCCTAAACAAATATTAAAATGTACTGAAATGTGCTTAATTCATTATACTGGCAAGACCTCGAAATACCTCGCACTATTTTCTCACTCTACTTACAGCAAAGGGTATCAAAAGGCAAGGGCAGAGCAGCAATCTGCGATCAAAGAAAAAAAATAAAATAAAATAAAACAGCGGTCACAGCAGAGGCCAACACACTAACAACACATCAAGTCGTGGAGAATCAGCAACAAAAACATATTAATGAAATCGCTTTTAACTCGTTTCGCTTAAGTATTTTATGCCAGCGACTGTGTGTGTGTGTGTGTGTGTGTGTGTGTCTGGCATGGAGACATGCCTCCTCATATGGCCTCCCCCCTTGTGGTCTGTTATAAAAGTGCAACAACAACTTAATACAGACACACACACTCGCTTCGAAAAAAAGAAAAATATATAAAAAAAAAAGGCAGCACATGATAAAAACAAACACGATACGATCGGGGGCCAGCGATGACCCAAAGTGGCCAATGCACAATGCTAAATGAAATTCAAGTATTAAATATATTATAAAAAGCATTAGCCTGTCCGAAAAAATAAAGGTTGTATTTTTGTTTATTGCTTGGAGCAAGTGAGCCAATTGTATTTGATGTTTTTGTGCGTGTATTTATTACGTTGATAATTGTGTAAAGCCACTTGATGAGCTTTAAGGCTGGAGAGTTGCCAGATAACCCAAAAATAAGGCCGTGATTTATATTCAGATTTTTGGGAATCGAATTTTTATCTTATCAGTCTTGATATTATGGGAATCAGTCTTTGGAAAATTTAATAACTTTAAAGGTTTATGCAATTTAGAGCGATTAAAAACCCCATTAATTCTGATTACTCTGCTGACTCTTCAATCTATTTCATTTATAAGCTTAGAATCCTTTTATTCCCATGAAAATCTCCCCTGAAACTTGTTCCCTTTAAAATTTTAGCTCAACTGAAAATGACCTCAATACCCTAAAAAAAGGTCTTATCACCGCAACAGCAATAGATAAAACTGAACCAAAATCGAAAAGAAAAAGCTGACGCTGTCATTGCATTTATGGCATTGCCGCGGCACCAATAGATTGGAATTTTCTTTGGCGACATCGGGGGAAATCAAAAGCGTTGTGTACAAATCACTGCTTCCGTAAAGAAACAAACACACAACACACACCACACACACACATATATTGAATTTGGTGCAAACCGTGGCACAGCACAAAATGATGTGTATACCAAACACGGGCGAACAGGTAACAGAGGCGCTTAGAGCCAACTGGTTCACAAAAGACCCGACCGACCGACCAAGAGACCAAGACTCTGCGCCCGAAGGCCAGGCAAAATCAAAGTAACCAAATACAAAAAAATAAAACAAAAAAGTACAAAAAAAAGGGAAAAATATATAAAAACTGCAGACGTTGCCCAGTACATATGGAGATGGAAAAAACTCCATGAGAAGGCGGCGGCGTCGTCTTCGATGGCCGCCATTGTCTCTTTTGGAGCATGTGTATACAGACGTGCATAATTGCTCAAGTATTTGTGGCCATTTTTGGTTGTGAAAGTGTGTGTGTGTGGAGGAGGTCATCAAACTATGACGTCGCCAAAAAGCTGACCCAAGTTTGCATTTCCTCTTCACTGCAAATAACTCCCCAAAATTGTTTTTTATTGGGAGAAAGTTAAGAAACAGTTGCTGCTCTTGTTATCGCACAATTTCCGTGTTCTCTTTGCTCATATCTGGGTTAATTGATACGCTGATAAGAGTGCGCCTGGTTTAGAGTGATAATTGTCCAACAACTGTGGCAAACAATAGGGCCACACCCCAGAAATGGAGTCAGACAAGATCGCGTGCAAAAGTCACAGCATCCCCTTTGCGAACAATCTGGCAACGTGGCTTTGAGCTTTTCTTTTTTTTTTTTTTTTTGGTCCCAATTAAAACCTAATCAAAGATTTTAAATCTCCGAGGGCCCCAACATCAAGTGCTGCCCTCGCACGAGCAATTAAATATATATATACATATATACTTGAAATAAAAATAAATACAGTGGTCACTTAATATCAGAAACTGGGCTAGATTTCAACTAGAAATACTAAATATAACAATCATTATAGCACAAATGATATTTTCGACATATTAGGCAAACCATAAGACTAATTGTTATTATCTTTTTCAAGAAACATAAGTGAAAAGGGAAATATTATTTCAAATTTGATTGTTTAAAATATTGGGGTTAATCAGAGTTCAAAACATTATTATTAATTTATGAACAAAGATTGTTTAACTTAAATTGAAGGATATACAATTTTTGGCACTTAGTTGCAGATTCTTAATGTCCGATTAAGGCTGACGTTCCCATAAAATAAAACATAAGCTTAAGAGGAATTATATTTCAAGATGATCTTGATTTTTCTACTGAGATTTTAGTAGCTATAACTATATAAAGTAGTTATAGTAGCCATAAAAGCATAAAAAAAAAGGATAAAACTTATCTTTAGATTAATTATTTTGTATAAATCTGACAGTTAACAGATTTTTTATGAGAAACCCTAGTTTAAATTTTACTATAGGAAAAATTTGGTATTATACTCAACGGACAGACTTTCTATAAACCTTATAATTATTATTTACAATTTTCAAATATTTATTTAAAAATTATAAGCAAATAAGAACAAATTTTTGAATTCATAAAGGTTTCCCCTTTGCGACTCCTCACTGTATGTGGAAAATCGTCAAGCCTGGAGTTTACTCTTGAGATAAATCAAATTGGAATTTGCATCAAATGGAATTGGAGTGACGTCAGCGCAGAAATCTCATGAATAGGATTCTCTGGCAGGAAACCGTTAGCTCGAACGTCCGCACAACACCCACTCACTCACACACACCCACACACACACACCCACCCACATGCAGACAATGAGAAACCTATACCGAGAGGCAGACCTTTAGGTTCGTTCACAGGTAGCTACTGCAATGAAATTATATAAAGTGCGCATTTAGCATCACCTCCTTATAAGAATCTCCGCTCAGGCCGCTCCGAGTACTACCCCGCTCCCCCTCTATCTGTGGCCCCCGCTCTCAGCTGCTGCGTCAGCTGGACCGGCATCGACATGAACTTTTTTAGCCGGCGGACAAGGAGGCGCACGCCCAAAAACAGTTGCTTTTTTTTCTATATAGAAAAAATGCCCAGCGCAGCACCCCGCACACACACACACACATACGGACACTGGGACTGGTACTCGACGACCCACACACACACACACACATACACATGTCACATTCTCTACTTCTAGTACCTACCACATTTTTTTTATGGATTTTTCCGCCACGTTTTTCACTCGGTTGCCGTTGGTCTAGCGTTGTGTTTTTGATCTCAAATTGTAGGTAACGGCATTACCTGTCGATTGGTTAGTCTTTCAAGGTGATATCCGGCCGATTTCTGGGTTTAAAAGCGGCAACAACTAGCGCAATGTGCTCACGGCGGCTGAATTTTACTTCTGCTTCTTCCTCTTCTCTTAACACCGCTGCAGAAAGAATGAGCGGTGCGGCGAGACGGCGAGAAAGGCAGCAGAGAGAGACGGCGAATTGGGAAAGCAACAGCAAACACAACAACAAACGCAGCGGGGCGAAATGCGGCGTTGATGACGTTTATAGCGCCACCCACCTCTTTCCACTCCTTCCACTACTTCCAGTTTCCGCAGTAAGTGGTTGCTGCAACGAGCAACAGTTATTGCCAATAACTATTACGAGTATAAATAAAGTCAGCATTTCCCATAACACACTCGGTCACTTTAAAGTTCGACGTGTTTCCAACAGGCAAAAACCGAAACGAGCTGCTGTTCAAGTTCGAGTGTGTGTGCCTGTGTGTGTGCGCCGATACTTTGCTTCTTCTACACACTTTGTTTGTTATTTCACACACGCTTTCGTCGCCGCGTATCGCAGCGTTGCTTTTTCAATATCAAAATTAAATATACCGCGCCTTTTCCGACTATTTTCGACTCGGCAGGTATTTCAAGCAAAACTCGCCGCCACACACTCGATCGCACAGACACATACACACACATATATATGCACTCGACGTTCGCCCGGCAAACGTATTTTTGTTGTTTACAAAAACAGAGCGGAATAAACAAAAAACAGCTGTTAGCGCCGATGCTATCGATAGGCCTGAATATCGTCCCTGCACCTGTCTAGTGTTGGGTAGGATTTCGGGTGCGAGAGAGGGTGCACACTTAATGGCATTAACCAACACGGGTTGACTATCCACCGGATAAAAAATATTTCAAAAAATTGGTGCCAATGAAAGCGGTAAGAAAAAAAATACGCGGAGAAACCCAGTTTTTCTGATACAATCCACAACGTCAAGAAATTTGCTTGTAAGATTTTTGTATTTATATTGTATTTATTTGAATCTTAATATTTATTTGTCCACTTGATGTACTTATCGTGCGCCTGGCACTGAAGGCTGTAATTCTCGCCCTGTGGCTTGGTAGCGGAAGCCGCCGAGGCCAAATCAACAACCAACAAAAACAAATAAAAAACAAAAAACCAACTTTGCAATCCGCTGCTTTTGTAAGGGCTGCCAACTTAGTTTTAGTACCTCTTATTTACTTTCTGTTATAACTTGTTATAAACTGTTATATTTCTTATCAAAAAGCCGTTCGATAACTTTTCGCTTTGAAATTTACATGTAACTAGGCGAATTCGCTTTTCCAGTTGCGATTTCCCCAGACGCGAACCATGCATATTACTAACGATAAATTGCATTTTAAAAATATTTAAATATTATTCATTAAATAAGCAGAAAATCTAAAAGTTTGTACTTCTTATATGCTTATGTGGGTCTTTGTTCTGCTTGTAATTATATAATATAAAACAAATGTAGAACAAAATTCGTGTGACACTGATTTATGCCCCGCCATAAGATTTAACAATGTTCAATTAACATCAGAGTCGGAGAGTTTTTAAATTAATTTAAAATAAAGATGACCTGTTTTTTTATTTAGTTTTATTTGATTTGAAGTACAATATTACTATTTCACTTTTTAAAATGTATTAATTAGCATAAACGTTTCATAAAATGTTATCAATTTAAGTCCCTTTTTTTTGTAAAGAGAACTAATGAAATAATAAAATAATCCCAGATATTATTTTTTATAAATCATATTATAAAGTTCTAAAATGCGATAAGCATATAAACTTTCTCTGTGGCTAACATCGTCCTTGATTTGTTGTTTCTCCTATCACAATTTAAAAAAAATGAATAATTTATTCATATCTCATTTGTTTTTTTTTTGTACATATATAGAATCCTTTGCACTCTGGACCAACTCTCCTGAAGGCTGTGCAACTAAAAAGTGCATTGAACTGCGGTCTTGGGAAAGGATAACAATTTCGGGGCTTGTCTGGGAATCCAACGCATTGCCAATTCACAAAGTCCTTGGCAAAAAATAAAGGGTATGTGAAAAGTACATAAAAAACAGGAGCAGAGAGGGGTAAATCTTGATTGGTGAGCAGAAAGCCAGTCCTAATTGCATTTGCAGCCGCACAATTGAGTGATTTCTTGATAAGTCATCCTTCTTACGTTTCAGCAAAAGGGATGCAGTCGCAGCACGAGATATTGCAGATTTTTCGGGACTTATGCAGTGGTTTTATATAGCTTTTTTTTGGCATTTCACTTATGATTAATGGACGCAGACAAAGGCAAAGGGGTGGAAACAAAAACAGTCACATTTAATTCCATACGATCGGAGCTGCTGCATCAAATATCAATTATGACAAACACCTCGTAGTGGTTGGCCGCCGTGTCCTGAACAATTTGCATCGCCGAATATGTGATTGCCTTCACCTCGGTGCCCTGCGGATGCTTTCCCAGCTCAAAGGGTTCACCATAGCAGCGGCACGAGATCTCGAACGTTTCCACATCGAACTTGGTGATCTCCAGCTTCTTGCACACCAAGTATGGCTCGGCGGAGAAGAGGAACAGCAGTTCGTCGAGGAAATGGAAAAGCAATCCCTCCAGGTCATCACCCTTCGCTTCTATCTCAAAGCACTGCTCCACGGACACGTACTCCAGTTCGGTCATATATCCGAACATGGCCACTCCACATTGTTCAAAGGCCTCCTTCAGACTCGTTCCCCAGCCGTGGAGTCTGTAAGGGAAAGCAAATAATATATTAATTAGTCTATTTTAATGAAATGTTAGAAAACTAAAATAATATCTGTATCTTACTATCCCGGGAATCCATTTTAAATACTATATCCAAATACAAATTTTGGTGTTTATCGTTTATAAGATATTATTAAAATAATGTAAGTTTTTTAATATTAACATATTTAATTAAACTATAGACTGAGTGATAAAGCGTCCTTTAAAAATATTATTTGTTGAATTATGATCTTAACTTTTGATTTTCGCAACGATAAATATGACTTAAAAAATAGCACATACAAAAAATTATAATAATAAAATTGTCTGCTGTTTTCTCAACTAAAAAATTAAAATTTATAAATTTAAATTTAAAATGTATAATAATAATTATTATCAAGAGGTCTATTTGCCACTTTTTAATATGAAAATATTAAAAAGTGTCTATCAAATTCTTTAAGTTTTACTTTTTTGAATTTAGGTTATTAAAATATGGCTTTGTTTTCTCTTTTTAAATGCCTTAAAAAACCAATATATAAAACACAAACAAATTTTCTGTTTCAAAAACATTGAACCACCCTTATCCACATGGTCGCCTAAGCGCCTCAGTGTTATTGTTGTTGTATTACTCACTGTACATCGGCGGTGTGGTCCAAGTCTGCAATATGATGAAATAGTTAGCAACAGGTGTTTTCCTTGATAACTCTTATATGTACTCACATTCGTACTTCATCTCCGGCAGGAGAAAGTTGTCCTTGCTGAATTCCACCTCCATAATTATTAAATTAAATTAAGAAAAACGTAGCGGCTAAATAATAATAAACAAAAGTCTGCTAGAGCTGCCAACTTAAGACCAACAATAAAAGCTTTTTTGACGGGAAGAATGAAGAAAAAAGCTAAAAAAAAAATATGATTAAAAAAATCCAATAAAAAGCTAAAAACAAATGTATAAAAAATGGAATTTACAAAAAAAAAATTATTAAATTCTCATGTAGAAATTAACAGATCGGAAAGAAAGAGCGTAAATTAACACGCAGTGAGCGTAACTTAACAGAATCTCTTCGTGGAAAAAGTATCAGCCAATCGATAATACCGATTGTGAATCCGTAAAAGCTCACTTGAAAATGGTAGGAAACTTAGCTGTAAACAACGAAAACTAATCAAAATCGTAAACGTTATATCGTTGCTCCAAAATTTAAAATTAAGAAATCGTAACTTTATATACGAAAGAACAAGAAATGAATTTAACATTTAGTTTATAATATATAACGAAATTACATTATTCGAACGGTCCCAGTGAGGTAAACCTTTATAATGTCTCATTACGAAGATAAAGATACTATTTTTAACGTTACAATTTATAGATATTAATGAAATTAATAATTTATTTTATAGGTCTCTACTAGTTCTGTTAATTTTAATTAAATAAAATAGTGACAAGAGAGTTTTTAGTAAGATAAAGTAAATTTCTATTTTAAATTTACTTACTACTATGTAAATTTCTATTTTAAATTTACTTACTACTATTTCGTCTTTTTGCATTACTACGACAAATGTATATTAAAAATCTTTCAAAAAACTGAACATATAAATGCTATAATAATAAAGTAATTTAAGTCGAAGACATAGCATTTAATGAGCCTAATTTGCGATGTCACTTTAACTTCTTAAAGCTTTTTAGAGTTAATTTTTAGCTCCGTTTTGAATTGCTGTAAATAATGACCTTGTCCTTTCATTAAATTGCAATCAGCCCAATAACAACTGAAGCTGCATAACCTTGTGAGATCCATTTGGCAAAAAGTCGTCCATATAATCTCCATCATCAGATTTTCTGTCAATCGCTATATTTCTCCGTTGAGAGTGGCGCACGCACGCGCAGTAGTCAATCCAGTGAAGCCTCAATTTATTCAGCTCCGTGAACTTGAATGCTGCTGGTGCCATTGAGTACTCGATTTGAAACATCCAGAAACAAATATATAAAAATAAAAATAGCCATAGGCGGATATTGGGCTTGCCTAATTAAATTCAGATCACTTTTCTGTCAGCGATGACCGGTAATAGCTGGAAACTTAGGGTAAAGAAAGGTATTATTAATTTCCTATTAAGGATGTCTTGGTACCAGATAAAATCGTGAAAAGAGCAGAAAAAGCTTTAGAATTATAGAAAATATAATATAATATATAATATAATATAAAATATAATTAGAAATATATATAATACATAAATACTAAACAAAAACAAAAAACAAGCCGAAGTATATCATTAAAAATAATTATTATTTGATTGTTTTTTATTTAGGTTTGGTCTTGGTGACGCTAAACTACATAAAATGTATTAAAATTATTAGAAAGCTTTGAAATAATAGAAAATTAATAATTACAAAATTGGTTATTCAAAGTATTGATTTTAAAATGAATTATTATTTTATTGAATTTTAATTAAACATTGAAAATGAGAGGTTTATCTACATAACGTATATTTAAAATCCTTTAAATTAAATATTTAAAGTCCTAAAGAATATCTCGTTATCTGTTTAATTTTTACTCCAATAAGTTTAAGTGACAATTTTTAAATAGATTTAAAAATCTGCAAATTATTTTGTTAAAAATTCTAAATTACTAAACAAAAGATCCTCTTATATTCTTATATTCTTCTTATATTTTCTTGAATAATTAATCGTAGGGTATTTTTAAGCCTTCTAATTGAATTAATAAACTTTGTGTATGCTTCTTAAAATATTTATGAATGATTTGGGCTAGTGATTTACGGCTGTTTGCTCCGTTTTGTGGGTGAAGTTGGTAATAAGGAAACGCGATCAGTGACCGACCCATCAGGGGATGTGAAAAACTTGACAAAGCTGGGGAGTTGCTTGCCCCCGGCCATTATATGGCTTTCAAACATATTTTCCGGCAATTTTTGTGGCCTTTTTCGATGGAAGCTCTTTTCGGGTTTTTGTGTTACTTTTCGTCTCAGTGCGAAAGTCTTTACTTTTGGTCAGTTGGCTGCGGCAGCTCGACTGAATCACACGTCGCGTATTTAGCTCACTTAACTGTAAAGAAAATATTTATTATTATTCTTGAATATTTGCGCGTGCCTTGCCTACGGAGCAGTGGGAGTGTAGCCCGAATTCCCCCGAAATTCCGCTACAAAAAAAAAATAAAAAATGTGAATAACAGAGGAGTGACTGTCCAACTTTGGGGGTTGCCCAACTAAACTGAGCTACTATGTATACTAACTTGTTTCCTCAGCTACTGACCGTTGGCCAATGCAATTGCAGCCGTTAAAGTGAACAACAATTGCCAAATGTTTATCATACGTTGCAGCTTGTTGTTGTTATTATTGCTGCGTTTCGTGTTGCATGAGTGACTGTCTAAAAGAAAACAAAAGTTGTTGTTCGCACCCGCAAGTTTGTGTCTTGTCCAAGTCTTTCGTTTGCCCATAAGGCCCTTAAAAGTGTTGTCACATACACATATACCATATTTGGTAGTTATCTTTTGTGGCTTATTTGCTGCAGTGCTTAGACAAGTAATAATAATGTCGCCTTCGTTAAAGAGGTCAAGTGCAGGCGGCAGACAAAAAGATTGCCAAACATGCGGCATGAAGATGGAATTGTCTTGGAAAAAAAATAAAAACATGGGAAATTTATGCTTTTGGGGACAGGAAAAGAAGTTTCCAAGCTAGGGTCATTTTTTTACAAATTTTTAAAATAATAACATTGTCTAAAATAAGATTGGAGAAAAGATCTGGGAAAATAAATATCAAAGAAGCTAGTAAAAAATTATGGAGGGATTTGTAATCCCTATTCGTGAGAATCTTTTTATCCGAAGAAGAAAATATAATCTGGTAATCTTCTGAAAAAATTAAATTTTCAGGAAAACTATATAATTCAGTGCCAAAGTTAAAATAATTAAAAAATTTAATCGTTCATTGAAAAGCAACTTTGGAAAAAGAGTGATTGATTGGAGTGAAGAGTAATTGTTAAAGATAAAAGTTTAGGAAGTCAGATGTATGAAAAAAGTTGTATTTAAATACTTTACTTTAATTGTGAGACATGCTGCAGATATATGTTAAAAACAAAATACAAAGACTGATAAAAATATAGTGACAAATACTTAATAAATATCCAAAATAAAATACGTTATAAGCTTCGGACTAAAATTATAATACCTTGCAAGAGGAAAAAATTGGTCGTAAATAAATGATAATGAATTCGTTTTTAAATAAATTTAAATAAGTAATTATTTCAACGATATTTAAATAATTATCAGTGCAATTAAATATATTACATAGTAACAGTAACTGAAACCACTCACAAGACACTTGACTGATAACAAGAAAACAAGTTTTTCAGTAAAGTAAAAGTGTCTTCGAGTGGCTGTCAAACTGTAAGACGCGGAAATTGGTGTAAAGCTTTGCAAATAAAATAAAAATAAAACTAAAAATAACAGAAAAAAATAAAAGAAAGACCAAAAATGCTAAAACCATAGTCAAAAAAATATACTACTAAATAAAAGTTAATTGTATTGATATATAATTTACTAATTACTAGATCTCCCTTAAAAAGGGAAGTGCAAGCCAAAATCAAGGACAACATTTAAGCAAAAACACGGCGGCGAACAAGAAAAACAAACAATAAATAAATAAATAAATATAAACAAAAGCAAGCAGACAGAAAAGAAACTACAACTAAAACTTTGCTTTTCCCATTAACAGTCACCGCCGCCAAGCACCGTGAGCATGTCACTGCAATGGCCCTCAAACTGTGCCAGGTATTTGGTCTACCTGATGGTGATCTTTCTCTTTGCCCGGCACCTGGCAGACGCCTCCAGTCAGATCGATGTGGATGAGGATCTGAGGCACTTGCTGGGACGTTGCCACAGCGTCGGTGAGGATTACAACGAGTGCATGCGGCAGGTTTTTAACGATCTTCGGGCCTACTTCACAACAGGTGAGTGAGTGATTTAATTGCCTAATAAAAAGTATTGCAATATATATTTTTTTCAGGGGTGCCCGATTACAATATCAAGCCCTTTGATCCACATCACTGTACCTATGTGGAGCTGAGGCGAGGCGACTCCCAGGGCATTGGCAGCTTTCGGCTGACCTTGCGCAATGTCTCCGAGTTCGGTTGGTCGCGATCCGAGGTGACCAAGTTCCATGCCGACCCCGAGGACCGACGCATAGTCTATGCCCAGTATTTTCCAGAGAAGAGCCTCGAGGGCGAATATGAGTTCGCCGCCAAGATGCTGGGCACGGAGATGCGGCGGAAAGGTCATTGGAACCTGACGCTCTACGACTACAGGTGAGCATTAGCTTTAATATTTGTAATTCATTTTAAATTACTATTAAATATTCATACATATTTCATAGTCAAACCACCAGCGTGCGCCGCATTGGTGAGCCCGGCTCTCTAATCAAGGTGCACGTGGAGGTGGATCGCATTGGCGGCATGGAGCTGCACATTGAAAACCTATTGAAGGGACAACCGCTGAACCAACTGGCGGACGGAGTGATCAATAGTATGTGGCAACTGGGACTCCCGTTTATCAAGCCCATGATCAACGAGCTAGTGAGCTCTGCATTTACGGACATCTTCAACGAATCCTTCCGTCACTTTCCGCTCGAAAAGTTTCTCCCACAAACCTCAGCTAGCTATTAATTATTATGTTTTGTAGGATTTATTAATCGAACCGCTGCTTTACAAAGGCTAGTTAATTAATTAAAACACACACACACCTTAGACATCGGCCAATGTGCTGGCTATCAATTCGTTGTGGGGCCGGGGCTTCGGCGGCTGCAGAGCCATCAGTGCAAGGGTGCGGCCAAAGAGTTTCCTCAGCGAGATGACGACGTAGGAGGAGGTCTGCAGTTGCTGATCCACGGTTTCGTACAGTAGCTGGTAGGCCTGCTCCAGCTCTGGCGTCAAGGTGGCTAAATCATACATTAAATTACTAATGAGTTACTTTCTAAATTTCCTTTACTTTTCACTTACCTTTCTGTTGCTGCAGCTGCTGCTTGCCCAGGTCGAACATGAAGCGCAGGTAGCAGAGCTGATTGTACAGGTCCCGCTCAGTATACTGGCGCAACAGGCTCCCGCTTTTGCACTTTTGGCACAACGGCCGGCGCATCTCCTTCTTCAGGGTGTGGGTGCGGGTGTTGTAGTTGCAATCGGGATGATCGCACACCAGCCAATTCTTGTAGAATCTCTGGACATGTCGCCGGATCGCAAGCTGAAGCTGATTGCGAACGCTGGCCAAATACTGAATCGGTGGAGTCTGGCACTCGGCATTCGCGCATTGTTGCAGCACGGCAACATGTGAATTATTGGCTCCCGGTCGATAGGCAGTGGCCATCAACTGCTCCGTCTTGCAGGCCACGCACTGGAAGCGGAAGGGTTCGCACAGGCGGTACAGCTGGAGGGTGGTCTTGAGCAGGGATTCGCCTTCAGATTGCTCGGTGATCTCCCGCTGGGCTCTGATGAAGAAAACGAAGTAAGAGATGAAATAATTTCAAGGAAAATATATACATACCTTTGTGCATTCTGACGGAATTTGGTGGGATCCATGCCCAGGCACTCGGCAATGCGACTGGCATCGGTACCCTCGAGCACCTCCACCATGCGCGTGACCACCGGATGGATCTGATGTCCCAGATAGTAGTCTGTATCCAACTTAAGCTTCTTCTCCTCGCTACTGCTCTTCAGCTCGTCCATATGATAGGCCCGCTGCATGGCTGCATTCGTGGTGCCATCCAAACAGATCACATAGTCCACCATGTCGCCCTTTTTGTAGCGCCGATTACGCTCCCGATTCATGCGTAGTGCCACCTGGACATGGGGTAATGAGGCACTATTGGCGTATTCCTGGGGCGCACGTGTCAGCTGCTTAGTGATAACAAAAAGAGGCAACGGTACAGCGCCTTCTGCTATTTGATTTTTGATCTTCTCCAGCTGGGCATGAACGGCATCCAGTTTTTCCTCCAGCTGCTTCTCGGCAAGCACTTCGTCGAGCACAGCTTTGCCGACCATCACGGCCAACTGGGACCAATCGCGACGAACAATGTCCAAGCCCTTGTGCTCCTGTTCCCGCTTCAGGTTACCCTTTGAATCCTTGCTCAACTTGACGGCAGCGTATTTCTTCTTCTTCAGCAGAAGCAGGCAGGAGAAGACACCATCGATATCCAGCTCCAGCTGTTTGTACATTTTGTTTACACTCTGCTTGATGCTGTGGCCAATCTTGTAGACCTGATCGTAATCCGTGATATTGGTGTTGATCATCAGGGAATCAGTGTCGCCGTAAACCACGTCGTAGTTCAGCTTTTGCACCAGCTGCTGGGTGTTTGTGAGGATCTCCCTGCCCTTGTGGGTAACCAGGGCCGCCAGATGCTGGGCAAAGAACCGGGAATGTGCGAAACCCAGACAGCCGTACATGGAGTTCGCCGTGAGCTTCAAGGCCATCTGTCGAATGTGGTACTGCATCTGGAGTTCTGGCGAGAGATCCGGCGCTGCCATTAGCTTCTTCACCTCCTTTCGTGACTCCACCAAACGCTTCAATTGCAGCGGCAATATGCCAGGATCGGTTTTCGTATCCGGCAGCGTGGGCAGCTCATCAGCATCCACGGGCTGTTGGACCGTGGTGAAGCATATGTTGTACTCTTGAATGATGCTCGGATACAGCGAGTTGAAGTCCATTAGCAGGACAAACTTTTCGTAGAGTCCTTTCAATGGTTCCAAGACCAAGCCACCGGCATAGGCGGCACCTTTTTTCCTAGCCGGCAATGTGGCATCTGCGCCGGCCAATGTAGCTTCCATATCGCCACCGCCTGCGCCACCTCTTCTTGCAGGTGCCTTCTTATCCGGCACTATATAATTCTTCTCATGGAACGCATGGAGCAAGAGGTACTCATTTCTCTCAGAGCGACCGCCCTGGAGGGTCCTGGTCATTGTGTTGCCACAAATGTTCGTGATTTGCAAGGCCAAAGGCATAATGTTCAGTTCGCACATCAATCGCAGTAAATATGAGTTATCCTGCATGGTGAGAGATATAAGTTTCGTGATGCTTTCCCCCTTCTCGTACATCTCGAGCAAATCATCGGCATTCACCTCCATTCTCTCCGATTCCTTTAGCTTCAGTACTTGCTGACACAGACTTTGGAGGTCATAGGACCGGGCTCTGATGCACTCCTCCGCCGAACGCTTCACATCGCAGACCATTCGGCCCACAAAATGATCAAGTAGACGCTTACCAAAGGATTGCGTCATCCGAAGACGACCCATGCGCGACCATTGGGGTATTTTCAGGGCCACAATTTGATCCGTGATCACGTTCAGCTGACAGTCCATGGCATCGAAGGTCACTATAAGATCCGCATCAATTTGTTGGTACTGAGCCAGGAACCAACTGAGGAGCGCTCTCTCCGAATCGTGCTTATAGATCTTGGTGGACTTGTATTTGGCCAACTCCAGGTTCAAATCCAGAGGCCAACTTATCACCGCCGGACGTGTCAGGCCACACATATGACGATTGAATGCCGGCTGTGGGGCAGGTCGATCAATGTGGAAACGATTGTGTGCCAGCATCGAAATCATACATATCTCATTTCGCATGGTCTTTGGATTCATGGAGGTGCGAACATTGAGTGCCAGCAGTGTTATTGCCGGCGGTGGCGCCGGTTTCCCTCTGGTCTCCTGCACCAATTCCACATTCTTGGGCTCCGCAAGGGTCACCTCGGTCTTGCACCAGCTCATGGGAGCGGATGAGACCTTAAAGCCACTCACCTGCAACCAGCAAGGGCCCTTAATCTTCCGATCGAGTAGGAAACGTTCCATAGCATTGGTGGTGGAACCAAAGATATGAGCAATGGAGGCGTATTTCTCCCCAGCCGGCAGGGTCGGTGGAGCTGGCTTCTTGCCATCGTAGTGAACTTCCAGGTAATCACACGTCTGTGGGACTTCAATTCCAATGGCATGGTGGGCGAAACTCTTGCTCACCTTGCGCGAACGAAAGGATTCCAATTTAAGGGTACTAGCCACTGCGCTGTCGAATTCCTTGTATATGTCCGCCACGGTTACCTTTTGGTTAGTGGGCTCCTTGGAAATGGGATCGAGAAGCTGGGAAGATAGTTGGAATATTATTTACAATTAGAAAGATTTTGAAGAAACACGAAATCAAATCATTAAGGCAGATTTAAAAAAGTATAGCAGCAATAATAAATAGATTTAATAATACTCACAAACTGTCGCGGCAGCAAATATAAAACTCGATTGATATTCTGGACTCGGACACACACAGACTTCCCATCGGCAGTCCGCCCGAAGAGAAAGACTTCCCCGGGCAGCTTAATTGGATCTTCCCAGGCCTCCCAGTACCAGAAGCGCAACTGCTGCTCGTTGGAAGCAGAGGTAGAAGACTCAGACTCCGTCTGATCCCCGGCAAGCACGGACTTTTCAAAGTCATCGTCCATTTGGCAGATGGACTCCCAATTGCTGAGCAGCTTGCTCATATCCTCGGGTGAATCATCAGTTGGTTCCACCGAAACCACTTTTTCGGATGGTTTCTTTTCCGCTGGCACCTTTTCCGCTGCTGCTGGTTTACCCTTCTCCTTTGGTTTTTCCTTTTCCACATCAAACTGGTTCTCGTCGTCGTCCAAACAACTGAAATCCATATCATTATCGGAGAAGGGATCTTCGCTTGGTGTTTCCTTTTCCTTGGCAGCCGGTACGGGTTCCTTTTTAATTTGTGAAGTGGAAAAAGTGGTGGCCACCTTTTTATTGGGAACTGTTGCCTTGGGTTTGAGGATGCGTTCCAACATCTCGTTGTCACTGCTAGCCTCCGCTTTCTTTCGTTCCTGCTCCTGGACTTTGATGTTGTTGAGGAAACTGTTCATGTACTCCTTGGCAGCAGCAGCATCCGATTTTCGCGAGGAGACTGCAATCTTTGCTGGAGCTATAACCTTTTCCACTTTTCCGGTGGTTCCTCCGTCTTCGTGCTTCTCCTCCTTAATTTCACCCAAAATATCTGCTAGAATATCGTCGTCTTTCACACTATTTTTGATATCCACTTTTTTGGGAACTGCGTTGCTGAAGAGATTCTTAATGGAGGCTTTGCCCTTGACGGGTTTTTCCGCTTCCCGTGGCCTCTTTTTGCTATTGGCTGGGGCAACTCCTTTCTTCTTTTTGGAATCTTTTGGCTCTTCATCAGACAATTCATCTTCGTCTTCAAAGAAATCGCGACCATCTTCGGCATAGCCAGTGCCATCTATAAGGAAATGGTAAGGTCAGCACATGCTGTGTTGGATTCCCCATGCTCGTAACTCACCCTCTTCTATCCAATCCTCGCCGTACTTCTCCTGTGCCCTCTTGGCATACTCCCGCTCATCCACCACATCGTACACATCGTCTACTTGGTCCTCCACCTGGCATTTGTTCTTTGTTCCCTTCAGCTGACGCAGTCTCTCCAGGGCGGCAAATCTACCATTTTTGTCTATGCGCTGACGCTTGACGCGTGGACCAGCTAAAAATGGGAGGATTTAATAAATATAACATTAATTTAACTATGTAAAGCACTTACAAGGCGATTCGGACATTGAAACAGCTTGATTTTTGTTGATTTCGTTGTGTTATTGTAAGAAATGTCTTCTTTTGCAGCTGGGTTTTGGCGGGAAACTTGCAGTATGACCGCGTCTGGATGACGATAAAAAATACCAGCTGGCCTGTGCATGTATACGTACATACCAATACAGGTGTTAGAAATACCAAACAATTAAAACGATTTTGTTTCTGTTTATTTGATTAAATTTTGAAATATTTGCAACCAAAACTAATCCCAATAGCATCCGGGACTTCCAAAATAAGATTCTGCGGAGGAATTCTGGTGCTAAGTGGTTCATCCGTAACAATGACCTAGCGAGGGACCTGAAAGTTCTTCTGGTGCTATTATCAATCAGCAGGATATTATCAAGAACTTTTCTATGAAATTAAAAAAAAGTTTATATATTTTATTCAATTTTGAAATTGTTGCGTTCAACAGAAGAAAGTGATTAACGATCACTGACTTTTTTATAAAAGTTTTACTGCAAACGCATAGAAAATAGTTTTTGATAATGTTAAATACCATTGACTCATTACATACCATAAAACTTCGAAGTATCAAAAAGAACAACATTTTTTCTCCCACTCTCATATCTGTGTTCAACTTGTTTTGACATTGTATTCAGAAATCAATCTTTTTCTGCTAAATTGTATATACTTACAATTTTACGCTAGATAACGTCTAGTTTATTAAAGCCTACCGTCATAACATATTTACTCCGTGTGAGTTGGCAGCACTGAATACGCCATACGAGTTGGCAGCTCAGCCTTGTGAAAAACCCGAAGAGTTGGCAGTACTGCATACCCGTGCGGAATAACAAAAGAGTTGGCAGCACCCGTGTGAAAAAAACCTGAAAGTGAGTCGGAGCTGTTACTTAACCAAATTTTTTATTTTAAACAACTTTTTTGCACTTGCCAGCAAACATGCTGAGAATCACCGCACGTAGCCTGGCGAGCGCCATGCGCAACACCGTGGTCCCGACCTCTACCCGCGTGGCGGCCGTTCGCAGCCTGCACGGCACCGAGGAGTCGGCGGAGGAGTTCGATAAGCGCTACGAGAAGTACTTCAGCCGCGAGGGCATCGACGGCTGGGAGATCCGCAAGGGCATGAACGATCTGCTGGGCATGGATCTGGTGCCTAGCCCCAAGATCATCGAGGCTGGTCTGCGTGCCTCCCGTCGCGTCAACGACATTGCCCTGGCCATCAGGTGGCTGGAGGGCTGCAAGGACAAGTGCGGCGACCAGAAGGCCACCCTCTACCCCTACTTGCTGGAGAAGATCACTCCCACGCTCCAGGAGCTGGGTGTGCCGACCCTCGAGGAGTTGGGCTACGACAAGCCCGAGCTGGCCCTTAAGTCCGTGTACGACGCCTAAGCCTCTTAGTTTAATTTCAGAACAGAGGAACACAAACACACACACTGCAGACACACTAGCTACACCCAACCTATGTATGGTGCGGATTGGATTAATAGAATAAACGGAGACTGGAGTGGATTGGAACACACACCAACGATGCGTTGTTTCCCTCTGGGTGGTTACGTAATGCCCAGGTTAGGGGGATAAACAATCGGCGCCGGAAGTTATTGCAACAAATTCGTTTATTTCCCGCCAACTATTTCCACTTGGCAAGGAGCTCGGCTGCCTTGTCCAAGTTCTCCTGCTTCTTGATGAAGCAGTAACGCACAAAGTCCTCGCCCAGCGGCTTATTGGGCTCGCTGTAGAAGGCGCTGGGCGGAATGCCCTGCAGGCCCATATTCTTGGTCATCCACTTGGTGAACTTGTAGTCTCGGTGCTTATCCGGTTCCGAGCTAAGGTCTACCTTGTCCGCCAGCGGTGACCAGTCGGCCAACATGAAGTAACCGCCCTCGGGAATGGTGGGACGCATGCCGGCGTCGGACAGGAATTTGGCCATATAGTCTCGCTTCTGCTTCAGCTCGCGCGGCAAGCTAAGGAAATAGCTCTCCGGCTTTCCGAGGCGGGCCAGTTCTAACTCAAAACTGCGCGCCACACCTTCCTGCAGGGGCGTTGGACAGGTGTACACGGAATTCTGATGGACCATCTGCAGGTTGCGGATGAGCTGGGCGGGACCGTAGGCCCAGCCGATCTTCCAGCCGGTCACCGAGAAGGTCTTGCCAGCTGATCCCAGCGTGATGGTGCGGTCCCACATGCCGGGCAGCGTGCAGATGCGAATGTGCTCCGCTCCGTCGAACACAAGCCACTCGTAGACCTCGTCCGAGACGCACAGCACATTCCACTTGCGGCACAGCTCCGCAATCCGCTCCAGCTCCTTTCGGTTGAAGACCTTGCCGATGGGGTTGTGCGGGGTGTTCAGGATGATCATCTTGGTCTTTGAGTTGAACAGTTTCTCGAATTCGGCATCGTCCAGCACCCAATCCGCTGAGCTGATTGGTCCTGCTCCCTCCGTCTTGCGCTGGAAGTGAAGCATATAGTTATATAGTGAATCGGATTCCTTCACCTCTTCTCATTTTCCTGACCAATTTCAGGGGAATGAAGCGCGGCACTCCGCCGGCCATCTTAACCATGGGCTCGTAGCAATCAAAGAAGGGTTCAATGATGATCACCTCATCGCCCACGTCCACGTGCCCCATGATGGTGGAGTACAGGGCCTCATAGGCTCCCGAGGTGATGAGGATGTCGGTGAGGGGATTCAGCTCTTTGGAGACGAGAACGCTGTACAGCTTGGAGAGCGCCTGAACCAGACGAACGTGCCCATAGCCGCGGGTATACTGATGCAGGAGCGGATTCTCATCCTTGGCAATGTCCGCCAGCGAATGGGTCACATACTCGGGGGCGGCGTCGTCGGGAAACCCCTGGCCCAGATTCAGAGGCTTGTACTGCATGGCCAGGGCGATGTACTCGTTCCAGACACTGGGCGTGCTGCCCTGCAATCGCTTGGGCAGATGGAACTTATCCATGCTGCTGCAGGTGGCGGCGGTCTGTTGATGACGCTGAACTTGAAACTGGAGCTGATCCCGGAGGCTTCTTGTGGCGAGGCGGCGGCAACTGCGGAGCATCTGCAAGAGAGGGAACGACCTTAGTGACGGAATTTTTCCCTTTTCGCTAATCGCCGCGTGTAGATGTATGGCGCAGATAAGCACGCACTTTGTTGTTGGTCTGTCTGGCAGTCTGATCTTAATTATAAAGCTTATATATCACTTGTTAAATGCAATTGTTTGAGCTTAAGTGCTGGAGTGACGTTGCATAATGCACTGAAATTTGATTAGACCAAGGCAGTGTCTATAAGCAAATAAGAATTTGTTTAGGGCGCTTACACTTACACACACATGTACGCAATAATATGCAAATAAACAAATACAAATTAACAATTTAAAATTATTATAATGGGACCAGGCGTTAGGCACAAAATATTTACTAGTAATAGGCAGCACTGTTCTCATCACTGTTCTTTACAGACCGTTAAAAGTGGGCTATTATATTAATTGGGAGCTACAATTTTATTTATCCAATAAAGAACATAAAATTGTTTAAGCATATATTAAAATCAGAACCTTAAAATGTATTAATAAAACAGTAACTGCAACAGAAACATTACAATGACAAAAGAGTGCTGAAAATGCTACATCGCGGCTGATGTGCTGCCCATCGAATTAGTGAATGCTGCCCATTTTTGTAACCGATAACATTAAGCTATCGAATTCAAATTTAAATCAAAAGCTTTTTTTTTTATTATTTAAAAACCTGAAAACCTCATGGAAGAAGATCAAAACCAACCATCGTTCATTTCTCAAAAGTTTATTTATAAAAAATGCTTGTTAATGGTGGTAAAATCAATGGGGGGAAATCATCGTATAGCTAGTTATAATTGACAAATTAATTGATTAATAACATATTAAGCATGGAAACATTTTACAGTACATATCCATTAAGTGTAGAATTATCTGTTTTATAGGCTATATAAAAAGAGTTGAAGTTGAAGTTTTTATTTTGTTTCATTTGTTCATTTCCGATTTATATCAATTTCAAATGTTCGTTTCTGCAGAGTTTCAACAAAGTAAAGCTACTAAACTTAAATCACAGATAACACTAAAGTGTTTGTTACGATATATGCATGTATATATATGTGTCTGTTTCTATATATATGTATATATATGTCACTATATATGTGGTGAGTGTGTGTGTTTGTTACAGGACCGCTTTTAGTCCTCCCTCCTAGTATGATTCCTTTTGTGTGGAAATCATAGAACGCATAACTGACTTAAGGTTAGGTTAGAAAACCGCTAAAACTAACGAAATTGTGTGTTGTCTGTAAGGGTGTCTGTGTGGTCGCATTCCATCTCAGCTATTAAATGCAACAATTGGCTTAAGTTCTACGAAACAAGGAGGCTGGAGTCCTGATTCGGGTTGGGACTTTAGTATTGTATGTATGTTTCCACTATCCGTCTTTCTTCTTCTTCCACTTCCACTTCCACCTTCCCTACCGCTGTGAATGGCACACGTTTTGCGTAACGCGAATGGCAAAAACGAAACTGAGCTTAAAGGCGCGGCTTTCGATTTGATTTAAGGATTCCAAAAGCAAATAAACATTGCAAAGTTTCAGCTACATAACTGAAATTAAGTTGAAGCCTTTTTTAGTTTAAAATAAGAAAGGATTATATTGATCCTTGGTCGGATTAGAGTCTTAAGTACTTTGTATAAATATAACTTCAATCGGAAGCCGTGCCCTTAGCCTCTCTCTCCCCCTCTGTCTGGATGATCCTGTGTATGAAGTCCTGCTGCACTCTTCCTAGACATGCACCTCCGGGCAGTCCTCGTCCTTGATCGATGTGTACTGCACCTTCTTGGCCACATTGTCGAACACCGGCGTGATCATGTACTTCAACTTGTCCCGACTAACGTAGACGAGCGCCACCAGGAGGCCCAGCAGGATCATGCTGAGGACAATCAGCAGGAAGATTAGCGTGGCCGTGTGTCCATTGAGATGTGCCTGAGAGTGCGGCAACGCTTCCGCTCCGCCATAGCGCTGCTCATCCTCGGCGGCATTCAGGATGGTGGCAGCAGCAGCAATGGCGTCCGCACACTGGCCCATATCCAGCTGGAGCAGGTGGGCGGGCGAGGAGTCTACGCGGCCCGGCGAGTGGAAGCACATGAGGCTGTCCTTGTTGCGGACAGTCACCCGCGTGAGGGGGATCCACGTGCGGAAGGGAGCAATGCGGCAGTCGCAGACGAAGGGATTGAGATTGAAGTCCACGATCAGGTTGGCCGTGCGATTGGGGCGATCCTCCAGCTCGTTGAGCACCCGCAGATCGGTGGGCTTCACGAAGCCAAATTTGTTGCGTTCGAGATCGAGGAATCGCAGGTTGTTCAGACACCGGACCTCGAAGTTCAGGTCGCGCAGCTCGTTGTCGCCCAGATGGAGGTCCCGCAGCGAGGGCAGGTCGCAGAAGACATTGCGATCCTTGAAGTGCGTGATCTCGTTCTGCTCCAGATGGAGCTTCTGCAGCTTCACCAGCTGGCTGTTCACGAAGATGTCGTGCAGATCCTCGCTCAGCTGCGGCGAGCTGTTGTCCTCGAAGGCGTCGGTGAGATGCAGGCTCTGCAGGTTCACAAAGTTCGAGAAGACGCGCGGATGGTGGTGATTCACCTCGTCGTCGTACCGCGAAATGCTCAAGTTGTTGTGATTCAGGATCAGGCGCTCCACACGCGGCACATGGTGGTAGCTCTTGCCGCGTATGTCACGGATGTGGTTATTGCTCATGTCCACAATGCGCAGCTGCTTGTAGTCATTGATGCTGCCGAACACATTCCAGGGCAGCTCGGTGATCCGGTTGCCGGTGAAGATCAGCACCTCCACCTGTTCGGGCATGAACTCCAGGACGCTGGTGTTGTGCAGGCCGGCATTTGTGCAGTTCACCACGTACTGCATCTCGCTTTCGTACATCTCCTTGCCGCAGCTGCATGCTGCCGGAAAATTGGGCCCACAGCTGGACGAGCTGTCGCCCAGGACTCCTCCGCCGCCAAGAGCCAGGCTTAAGGTGGCAACAACCGCGGCCAGAGCCAGTCTCCTCAGTTCGGTGGGTGGCATGTCTCTCTCTCTCTGCTTGCTTGACTGCCTGCAATTAACTGAATAAATAAAATATATATATTAAATTTCAATAAAATGCCGATAAATATATATTTATAAGAGTTAAAAAATTTTCAATCATTTCATGAGAATTTCCCAACTGAATAATTTCTGTCTGTGCAGGTGAAACACATGCTTTATGAGTTGCAAATGCATTTTAAAGTGGCAAGCAGGCCGCAGAGCCCCGCGAAAATTTATTTTGCTTTTCCAACTAACCGTAGCCTCTGTTTGCTTCCGGCTCCTGCTAGTCTTCTTGCCTCCAAAATGGACAGCTTATTTATGCTCCACAAGTTGCAGATTTATGTGCTTATAAAGCATCGCAGCACACACACACCTCTCCATGGAGCGCGCTCTTTCGCGCCCATCTCAATCATCGGCCCACACGGCGTATGGGTAATTTCTGTTTAGTGCCAAACTTTCCGGCACTGGGACCACAACAAACGCCTGAAGGGCACTCCGGCGTGCATGGAGTCATCCAACCGCAACAGGAGAAGCCCAGAGCCGTAAACCTGATTATTTTTCGGTTTTTATTGCCATTTGTTTAGTGCGCTCCGCCGCAGACTCTGTGTGTGTTTATGAGTGGAGAGTTTATAGTAGAGAGGAAGCTTTAATTTCGTCCATACTTTTTATTTTGTTTTTAAGAGCTCCGTAAAACCAAAAATTGTTGCAATCTATCGCCGGGAAACTCCAGCGGCTCAATCCCAACACACTTTTAATTTGATTAACATATAATTAAATGCCGGTAAACCACATTTTGGGTTTCAATTGGCCAAACACAATGGATAATGTCCGAGTATGTATGCACAAATATTAGGCGAATATTTGAAATACATAACTATTTACACAAATCAATTTGTGGAATCAATTAGTATCGTTTACGGGTTTAACTGTGTAAACTATAATCCCAAATTTATAACTCCCAGCCGAGGCAACTATGGAATATATCAAATATTTCTAGTTCGATAGAGTTGTTTTGAATCACGAGCCATGTGGCATCCTTTCATTCCCCTGTATTTAGTCCTGACTCTTGTGTCCTGGCTACTTGTGTGGAGGCGTCTGGCCAAGGGTCACTCGATGCTAATGAGCGCATCAAATTCCCGTTCGGGGTAAATTGAAAACTAACGGCCCTTTTAATGGGGCCCAGCAGGATGCCCTCGACGCATTCGGATCGCAGCCCCACTCTGCTCCTGGAGGCCACTCAATTACCTCCCAACTGGCCTGGCAATTATGTTGTCTGCCTTTCGAGAGTGTTTATATGCTGGTTTACAGAGTTTTGTGTACTCAATTTAGAGGGGGCTTTGTGAAATATTTATCTACCACAAATCAGATAATATTTAGAAAATATTGCCTGATGTGTACAGTAAATAATTTTGATTGGTGGTTTCAATGGATGAATAAATGCTTATGTTGGTGCTATTTAAGGAGCTATAAGCGAGAGCACAAGGCAAAAGCTAAAGCTGGCTCTGTGCACACGAGCGGGCGCTTCCGGTTTGTCGGACTAACAAGCGGAAATGCTTTTTACCTCCGCCGTTTTACTTTAATTTCAACTTTTATGTCTTTGTTATTGTTTGCTTTGTGTGTTTACTGTTGCAATAACATACACCTACAGCTCAGACCCCCCTCGCAACGCCCATGGCCACCCCCTTTGTTTTGCGCCCGTGGCCATTCCAGTGCAATAATAAGGCGAACAAACAGCATTTGTTCCTTCTTTACTGCACTCGCTTCGCTCCGCGCTGGAATTTATGCATGCGCGTAAAATAATAATAATACAAACAACAACAACAAAAAAAGAGAAAAGAACGAGCAAAGAACACAAACAAATTGCAACAATAACAACATTTTTATAGTATATATGTTTTTGTATGTATGAGGTGAGGTTAAAATAATAACGACTGAGCATTTCGGTGTGTGTCTTTATACCCTCACTAAAAGGTTTAATGGTTTTAAGAAAAACGAATTTCTTAATTAATTAGAAAAAGAAGAAATTAATATGTTTTACTGATTTTTTTGTAATATATTTTATTAAATGGTTAAATTTATGGTCTAATGAAACATGTGTTTTGGAAAAGCTATATTTATTTATTATAACACGGAAAAAACTATCGATTTTCACCAAATTATATTTTCAGTAATGAATTTTAAATAAAATAATGGAAATAATATTGTAATTAGTTATCAAACCACACAAGTCCTGGTGCTTCATAATAATTATATAATATATAATTATATAATATAAATATAACTTTTGTAGTAAAAATATACTCTATATCATATTTTTTCTTAAATACCTAAAACCCAGTTAAGGTATATACATTTTCGTTATACAATTCTAAATATTTTCACCTTGTTTGTTCATATTTTTGTGTGCTCGTTGTGTGCTTTGCATTCGCAGAACTCCCGCTCTAATTCTCGCCCGGTGGTTCCCCTTTTCTTTTAATTCGTTAGTGGTGAAGTGCCAGCCACTTGGCAGTTGCAACGCAAAGGAGACCGAGTACCAGGACGACGATGACGACGACTACGGCAACGAGGAGAAGGAGGAGGAGCAGCTGGAGCAGGAATGGGGAAAAAATGGAGGGAGCATGTGCAAAAGCAAATGGCGAAATATGAAAACGGAATTAAAGGTGGCCACTCAATTTGTAATGCACGATGAGGATGTGTGTAAATTACTCGCACTGTGGTCTAATTAGGGTACAAGTGTACAGGATAATACCGAGAGGGGTGGCAAAATTGGTGACACACCCCCACAGATAAGGCACGTCTATAATGCCGCACTTCAGTAATGTTAACTAATGACAGCCAATTAAGTTAACTTCCGACTACCCCGCGCCATTTTGCCTTTATCACTGACATTTTACATTCGATAAACCCCAATTTGCCATATGCATATTTGCAGTGAGCTCAGGCTTAAATGTGAATGTGGGTAGTTTAAAATGTGAAAATATATTGGATTGTTAAATTTATTGGTAGATAAAGTATGTTTTTATTTGATGTGATAAGTATTTTATATTATTTAAAATATCAAATGAATTCGAAGGCACAAGGTCTTGTTCGCTTTCTCGTAGCATTGATAGTCTTCTACTAGTCATTCTTGAGGTTTGCTTACTCGTCTTTTCTTATAGAGATTCTATAGAGTATACTCGTTCGGTTTACTCGTTATTTTCTATTCCTGTGTCCTCACACCAAGTTTAGTCTTTAGTTGACTTCTTTACTTATCGTTTTTACTCGTCATTCAACTTAATCCGTCTTTACTCGTCCTCTTTCATTTTCGTTTTAACTCGTTACTTGTCGTCGTTAATTGTCGTCGTTACTTGTCGTCATTACTTGTCTTCTTTACTCTGTCTCTACTCTTTCGCTTTACTGGTCGTCTTTATTCGTTCTTCCATCATCTTTACATAAAGTCTATTTTTTGTCCTTACTGGTTAAACTAAATTCCCTAATAAACTTATCCTAAAATCCTTTAATTTACCCTGTAAAACGTCATCAATAATACAGTCCTAATAACTTGTCCAACTAGAAACTTGTTGACCAAACTGCTAGCACTGCAGACAACATCAAAAATTCCATTTTCCCCAGCCAACCTGGATTTAGCATTTGCATTACCTGCAACCACCTCCTTCTCCCACTGCTGTTGTCTCAATTTTCTCATCGTTTTGCGAGAGCTTCTCATTAAATAAGAAGCCCCGGCTTCGCTCAGGATGCGCTTAAAATTGTTGAGCAGATGTCTCCATTATCGCCGGGCTCCTCAATCGGATGCTGTGGCCAGGGCTCTTAGCATTTCTCCATGCCGCCCACTCTGTGGGGAGGTGTTGGTGTGTGGTGGCATGGTGGCATGGCGTCGTCCTTGGGAGTTTCGCCAGTCAAATTTCATTGTTGGCACAACTCGTTGCATACTTTCGGGCAACACTTGCGAATGAAATGCTCTTCAGAGCGAATTCGCAGCTGCAACTTGCATCCATCCAACTTGATGCGAAATGGAGGCGGGGCCGGGCTGGGCTGATGGGTGTTGGGCGATGGGTGGAGCAGTCCGTGAATAGTGGCAAAGTGCTGCTCGCCTTTGCCAACTGCATTACGGAAATCCTAATGCGGCCAACAAGCGTTTAATGTCCTGCCCGGCAGTCATTAAGCGGCAGTGAGAAATGTTGAAATGTTTAAAAGCTTTTCGCCAACTCCGCCTCGAGTTCCTCGAGAGCACGGCCAGCGGCCAAAAATGGCCAACTAACTGTTCTTCTGGCTGGCCGTAAATTTCCAGCGGGCTTCCCGGAGTTTTTACTGGGCTTCCAGTGAGAAAATAACAATCTAAGATCAGGGATATTGGGGCGCGAGTGCAAGTAATGTTGGTGAGGAAAGCAAAAGGCTTTTAAGATGGGTTTCTTGAAGTTTCAGCTTCTTTTCCCAGTGATTAATGGTCTGAAACTGTTGTGTATTGCATATGGTCTTAAGTAAACATTGGCTGAACTTAATTAAATAAACAATACAACATTCTTTCCTCTTAGTTTCCTTATGAGCCAATCGTTCTCATTAACTTATAATTATGTAAATTATATTCTGATTTCTGCTTTTTCCTCTCCTCTATTTTTCCCCCAGTGTGAAGCAGAGCCGAGTTACGACTGAGATGGCTGAGTCCCATCTTCCGGGCTTTGTTCTGCTTTGTTTATGCCCTCATTGACCGTCCGCCGGGCGAGACGCGCTAAAGTAGGCAACACTTGTCGCGACGTCCTTCCTTTCCCATTATACAAAACCCCATCTGCTGGCTTCCCCTCTTGGCCATGTCCATTGTCAACCTGGCAGTGGTTGCTCAGCTTCTGGCGCTGGCTTTTGAGGACCACGCTCCTTGCCAATGCAATTAAACGCGACTGCAGTACCCCGGCATGGTTTACTATCCTGCCTCGTCCTGGCCGCATGAAACTCAATTAGGAAAGTTCAGCAGCAGCGACGGAAAAGTGGAAAACCTGGGGTGTGGGGAGGGCGGGGTGAGGGCAAAAAGTGCCAGCCACAATATGAAATTGGTGCACGTTGGCTTCATAATTTCATTATGAGTGCGCCATGCGAAGTGCAAAATATATACGAGTCTGACAGAATACAGGAGCCACAGGAGCCGTGAAGCTGCCGAACTGGGCGCTCCGAGCTGGGAGTTGGAAACGTGGGCGTGGCCTGGTGTCGTGTCTTGGTCAGAGCTCTCGCATCCGGCTGGACTATGTAATTAGCAGACAGCTAATTGCACTTCAATGGCCCAGTAAGTGGCGCTGGAGCTGGAAAGTCTGGGAAGTTATTCGCACGCCAGAAGCACGGGAAATGTGAAAGTTGGCCAAGAGTGTGAATTGTGGCTTTGCGGTCTTTTAAAGACAAACTCATGCACCACTGCACCACCGTTGGTGGCGATTCGAGGTGCGTGTGGGGAGAGATGGACCAGTTTATGATGTGGTTACCCCGTTGCAGTGGCCTGGGATGGGTCATTAGGTGAGTAAGGTTGTGGGGGTCAAGTGCGTGGGAGCCGAGAGCTCTTGTTTGGTATCATAAAACCCGAGGAAAGCATGTGTCTTGTGAGCTGATTTCTGCAGGAGAATGGGTATTTCTCTGGTCTACAAAAGAGTTACTATTTAAAGGAATTAAAAAGTAGGTAACTATTGTTGTTTAAAAACAGATCAGACATGAAAATACCAGCATTTCTACTTAAATATTTCTTGCTAAAACCAATTTAAAGAAGAAATTAACCCCTTCGGTTTTCAGTTACCTTATATAACGAACCCCATTTTCAAAGCTTTCTATTTTCCCCCGAAATGACCAGCAATTTGTGTGTGGATTTTTAGCCAGGACAAAACCAACTCGGTGCCGAACTTTAAAGCGTAAATCCAATTCTGATTGGTAATTGGAATAAAACGCAAAACCAGACGCACAGGAAGACCCTGTGCACTCGATAGAGATGCAGATGTAGACGGCCGAAACACGTTGCCAACACTTGGCCAAGTGCATATAACCAGCCAGAAAATTGCACGTGTTGCCCAACAAGAGAGACAAGACCAGCAGCAGCAGCAGCAGCAGCAGCAGCATCACCAACAGCAGCAGCAGCAGCAACAACAGTTGCAGCAATAGTAACAACAAAGACACAACACAACACAACGGTGGCAACAAAAATGCAGGCGGCATTCGCAATCCGTTTTCGAACAGCATTTATAGCAACAGTGTTCGGTGGGCAGCAGACCCGCCTCCTTTTTCGCCCAACTAACAAGAATAGCTGTCCAAAATCCATACAATCCTGAAGGACAGGGCACGCGTACACTCTCCAAAATCGGACAAGGTTTGAGAGAGTTTTTAGTTAAAAAAATCAAATTACAGTTTCAACATTCTGAAATATATTGAGATAATTGAAAGAGAAATGAATATGGAAATGAAGCTTAGAAACATATAAGCTAAATTTTACAGCTACGATGCATTAAAGTCTTGCTTTAAACTATAATTTCCAACCAATTCTAGGTAAAAGCTTTGTAAAAACCTTGCTGAATGTCAGAAAAAGTAATGACTCTGGCAGGATCAGTAAGGCTCGTTGTATAGTTCATATTACTTATTATACAAATATTTTCCACAATGAAAATAAATTAAATTTAATATTATAAATTTAATTTGCGTTTTAAATTTATTTCGAGTGCATTTTGTAAATTCAAAGAGAGAAACAGAGAGAACAAGAGAGACAGAGAGGGCAAATGGACAGGCGACAATTAGGAATTGGAGGTCCTGGCCATATCCCTTTCCCATTCGATATCCCCTCCCCCCCCCATGCACCACTCCTCTCCCCCTTTAAAATTCCACCTCCCCTCGCGCTTTGCAAATTTATGCCCAGCAAAGTCGCGCCTGAAACGCGTTAGAAACGCGCCCAACTCGCACGACACTTACAAATTGCATTAAAAGCGGTCGTTTTCAAAACGCAAAGCCGCCTACCGCCCCCCTGGAGGCGTGGCATTGAGCTCCTTCTCCCACTTACATCCTTGTGCATGGTATTAGGTATTTGTTTTCGCGTTTGTGTTTTTCGCATGTTTTGTTTTCACTCGTTTTTCTTTTTTTGTTTTGTTGTGCGACAAGTTTTCGTTTGCATATTTTTTGGGGCCCGCTTTTTATAGTTTTAGTTTTCTTTTTTGGTCCAAATGGAGGCCTCAGCGGGAAAGTGAATTCATAACACTTCTTGCTTGAGTTATTTCCTTGAGTTCGGAGAGCTTTGTGGGCTCAGAAAGTAACTGCTCGCTGGTAGCTGTGTGAAAATGTGTTAAGTGAAATGCATTTATTTGGGCGATTTGCTCAAGAACAATAACTAAAGCCAGCTGTAATAATAAATACTACAAATTGCTGCTCAATTTGTAGCTTTCTGAAGAGAAAGTAATTGAAAGACAAGAAATCACAAACACAATTAAGTAATTAGGCGTAGGAAAAATAAACAGGAAAAGGCATTGAGGCATTGAAAGGCTTTACAATACATATATTGTTTTAATTATAAATAAACAGCATACATTACTAAATTGCTAGTAAGAAAATTCATACATTTTAATAGTTAGGTATTGTTATTTAGTATTAAAGCTGAAACATATATAAAGCTAAAGTTAATTTAAATTCGGGGCTTAACTTGTAGCTTTTATCTCTCTTATAAGCCCGAGAGATTTATGCAACAACTCAAATAATGTTCCTTAATCACTTCTAAGTACATTTTTGTGGTCTTACCAACTTTTCACTTAACACGAGAAAGTTGCTTTTGTTTTCGCTTTTCGCTTTCACTTTCAGGATCAATCCAATTTGTGAAACACTTTTCGCGTAAACAAAACCGCGACTAAAGCTGCAAGGCAAACGCTTTGCTTCATTGGATCTCTGTCCCTACCCAATTTCCCGCTCCGCCCCCTCCCACCTCCCCCCTCCTCACACCCACCTACCACATTTTCAATGGAAACTTTTCAACGCTTTTCCTCTTTGTCCCCGTTTTCCTCGATTTTTGGTCGATCAACTTTATGTTGTGGCTCAAACTGAAACTGAAACAGGAACCGAAACAGGACCAAAAAAAAGACCCTAAAAATGTATAAACTGTTTTTCGTCCTGCAGGCCAAAAGTGTAAAAAGGGACAGCGAGTTTGGCTTTCCAATTCAATATTTTCGATTTCATCGTTGACGGGAAATGTGTTTCGTTATTTGTACGCTATTTTTTTGGTCGTCGGCAATGCCCCTCCCCCGCCCCCAACTTGGCCAACAATTTGGTGGCATAAAAACTGCGAATGAATGAATTTTAAATAAACGAAGGCTCGACCCAAGCCAAAAGCTCTTTCTCTTCTGCTCTGGGAATGTTTTGCATTGGAAATTCTATAGGGAATAAGGCGTGGAAGTTGGGGAAATGTAAATCTACTAAATTTGTTTTTCTTTTTCCAACCCCTCGTTGAGTATTTTTCCTTCTCCTCCTTGTTCCTCCATCCGGTTTCTTTCGCTCTGTGTTTTTGTTGCTCAACTTATTTTTTTCCGGTCTGGCTTTTGACTTGGACTCTTCTGGGCGGGATGGCGGGGTGGGGAAAGAGGGGTGTTGCGGCGTTGGCCAGTGCTGGGTGGCCTGCACAGACAGGGCCAAGCTGTTTGTTTCCAATTAGAGTCGCCGGGACGCCATGGCAGCACCTAGGGGCCGTATGATAATTGGATTGCCATGCATGGAGGACACACCCGTGTCCCTTATCCACGCAGAGAAAATTGTTATTTTTAAAATAATTAATATTCATATTAATATTAATCTACATTTCTTGATTATAAGTTCATCATTTTTTATTTTTAATAAATTGATAAAGTATTATTTATATGTTTAATTAGTTATTACTTATTTTATTATTGTTATTTTTCACATATACTGTAAATTAATTATTATAATTATTATTATTATAATTTTAATCAGAAGCGTTTATGGAGACATTTCCGACCCTTTAAAATGCAAGTATTCTCGATCAGCATCATTGGCGGAATCGATCTAGACATATTAGGCAATAAGTTTGATAATTTTTTTAAAAATTTATATGGTAAAAAACAATTTTATTTTTGAAAATTTTAAATAGAGTATGCAGATTTATAAACCCAATAAAAACTAACACAGGAAAGGTGTCCGAATTAAAATTAATGTTTTTTTAGCTTAGCTATGACTTTTTTACACTTTGATTTATCCAAGAAAAATGTCAAATTAACATATTGATAAATATCGTTTCAAAGAGTGCTCGAATGATCGATTTCTGATACTATCCTATAATGAAATTGCAAACTGCAAAGGTATATAAACAGGCCAAAGCATACAAGGAGCATTTCGAGGAGTCGATGCATTTTTATATTATTTGTACCTACACTATAATTCCCAACAGGGTCTAGCTGATAATACGAGAATAACACGTACACTTAAGCCTTTTGAACTCTTTAACAATATTTTGAAATATACTCTGGCATAAACTTAATTTTTTAACCAATTTTAATCAATTAAACCTATTATAAAATATAATAATGTAATATATTAAATTTCTGTTAATTTAATTACACCCTAATTTCTGCTCGTGTAACTAGTCATAAAGAATGGGAGAGTCAGAGCTAGAGCCAAGCTACAAGGCTGCTTGTTTCCTGTTATTCTGCTCTCTGCTTCTTCTTCTTCTTTCTTCTTCCCATCTCTTGGTTCTGCGTTTACCGTTAGCTGTTTGCTGTTTGCCTTCCGCTTTAACAGATAAATGGACAGCCCCCGTGAGGCAGCAGCAGACAGAGATGGCAAATCAACGCCATGAACATCAGGCAGGAACCCAGAAAGAGACGGGGCGAGAGCAGCCGGCAGCAAGAGGCAGACAACAAAGAAACGTCAACAGTTGACAAGTGGCTGGCAAGGAGTGGCCAGGCCAAAGCACGAGGAGGGGAGGGCGATGGAGCACAAGAGCTACAAAAACTGTAGCACGCTTTCGAGAGCAGCCAGCAGCAAGTGGGCAGCGCAGCGCAGCGAAGAGAGAGAGGGAGATAGTACTGATGAGAGGGGGCTATAAATAGTTGCAGGCGCCTTGGGACCAAAAACTATGCCAAAGGCTTTAAGCCTTGGGAAGTGTAGAAGGTACATGGGATTGTCTAAGCGAGGGCAGAAGGGGTGAGAGGTTAGCTCAACAGTTGGTCGAGCTGGAAAAAAGGGGGGCCGCTGAGGGGCTGCTCCAAAAGGTTTCAAGTCGCAAACGTTTTATTTCAAGTTATGTTTTTATATAGAGAGGTTATGGTGTAGTTTAAAATAACACTAATAGAATGGATTTTTAAACGATTTAAGTCGTTTAATTTTACTTTTTTTCTATGTTTTTTTTGGAATTAGTCTCTTAATTATTAAATATTTTCCGGTAAGTTTAATGTAGTTTTAAAGTCAAAACACATTTATTTTAGATTTAATAAAATACATTTTAGGATTTTTATAAATGTCTCAAGTCATTTTATATTAAGTCATATTTTTATATTTATATATTTATAAAGTTTTTGAAATTAATACCTTAATTTTTAATGTTTTTCGGTAAATTTAATGTTTTCCAGTAAAATGAATGTAGTTTTATGACAAAAAAACATTATTTTTTCTTTAAATTTTACAGAATTTTATTTAAGAATTGAATCATTGGCTTTAATTTAGCATAATTACTATTATGCTGCATACTACAACTGAATATATTTATATTTTAAAGCAAATTCCATATTTGTATCGATCTGGCATATTGTTTTATGAGGTTTTCTTTGTTTTCCTACGAGAAACTCATTTATTTTAAAAATAATTATGATATTTTCTGTAGATGATCAAAAAGCCATTAAGTTCGATATAAAGCCATTTTTAAGAGTATTATTTTAATAGAATAATAGTTATTCCCGATAAATTTCACGAATCTAGATGTTACGAAGTTACTTCTAAAGAAATAAAATCGTTTAAATATTAGTTTCTACTTAGATTTTACCTTGATTTTCAGTTAATAAAAACCCTAAGGCTCTATAAGCCCGAAGGAAAAGGTGCTGGGCTGAGTCACGTTCGCGTTCAACAAACTTAACAAATGGCCAACAAGCCAGTGCATTGTTGTGGCGAAGAAAACACATATGTACACTCCACCACATTCAACAACACCAATGCCCGTTAGATGGGGCGTATACGCAATATGGCCGACAGTGCGTATGTGTAATATTATCGAAGCTGCAGGCATTCGCTGGCTCGCTGTGGGTTTACGGTGGCCAGATTGAAAACAAAGCATAGCAATTGTCCGGAAAATAACCATACGTCAGCCATTTTTACATAGTTTCTATGATGAATTTCCTATAAACATTTAAAAGTTTGCAACCCAAAAACAAATGGTATAAAATTTAATAATGAACGAGCGTTTTTATGGTGGCAGCAGCGCCTTTTCAAATATGCAAATTAATTTTCACCATTCTGTATTTTTTATGTAAACTGTAAAATGTGAAAAATGCTAATGAAACTAAAGATAGAATGGATGCGAGGTAAAAAATTAATTAAAATAATTTTTTAAAAGCTGTAGGCAATCGAAATTCCTGCAAGGGATGAATATTCAGGAGGCTTGGTAACTTAAGAAGTCTTTGCAAAGAGCTCTTCTTTGGATTTTCATTTAAAGCCTGGAAAAGACGAGGAAAAGTAAAAACAACATTCTAACATCAAAGCAACAAGCTAAGAGAAAAAAGTAATAGTGTTGAAAGGAAAAATAGAAGATAAGCGGGCAACACGAGGCACAGAAATGACAAAGTAGCAAAGGCAAAAGCAAAAACGCAGCAAAGCACCTGAAAAGCAGATAAGCAACAAAGCGCACAAGCACACAGCACAATCGCACCAACAAAGAGCGGTACAAATGACTGCAAAGGCCAAAGGTTGGCAAAAAATAAAAAACAACCCCGACAATAGCAACAACGGAAAAGGTTCAGACCATAAAGATATGAGAGAAACTATTCCAAAGTCATTTGGCAAGGTCGCAGGTCGGAAAAGCACAGAGCTGGGCATAGCAGGATGGCCGGGCAGGAGCGGTGGTAATGGTAATGGTTATGTCAATGGGCAGGACGAGGATTCCCAGAGATGAAAGGAGAAAGAAGTGTTTATTGCTAAACAATGCAGCAACAATAGTTTCACAATCCAAGAAAAACAAACGAATAAAACTGGTGTGGCAAACAATTAAACAAAGTGATAAAGGTTATAGGTTACATAAATATAAAACTCAAAGGATTAAACTGTTACGAAATTTAAGCTATTAGCTAAAGCATGAAAGCGGTTTAGGTATGTACCATATTTGGCTAAAATGTAAAATGCTTTAAGAAATCGTAATAAGTATAGTATTTTATAGTCAATTCTGTATATGAATGAGTGTATATTAATAATTGTAAAATTATGTTCATACACTCATTATAATATAAAAATGATAAATATTTAAATATTACTACAATATTATCATTTGATATAATTTTTATTACATTATTTCTACTAACTAAAATTTGAATACTAAATGCAAGTTACTTTCATAAGAAGCATTATTTAAGATTGTTATTAATCATAAGATTAAGTATCATTTTAAGAATAAACTCAGGAATTATTACCACCTTGCTGAAGAACAATATCAAGACTTATTACAACCATTTAATCACCGCCTCACTCTATTTGCTCTTTCTGAAGGAAACCCTTTCTATTCCCGTGACTATTGTTGCACTTTGATTGCAATTTCCCTTCGGGGACTTGGCCTCTGCCATCGCCATCATCGTCCTCATCGTTGGCCACCCCGTTGGCCTCGTTAAGTTTTTGACAGGCCAACTAATTTCAGGGCAAGAAGGAGCAAAAGTGCCTCGAGGACAGTGAAGGGCAAACGCGAAGTGACACTTTTTCACCCTTTGCCAGGACCATGGACCCCACTTCAAACCGGGAGGCCAATCAATCTTCGGCCCAGAGTCCTGGCAGGCAGTTCAAGTGCTGGCCAAGCCCGGCTCACTTCATCTTCATTCATTTGGGCAATTGCCCGCCTGTCGCCTTTTACAGTGTCCTTTCCTGGCACTTCTTTTCCTGTTTCCCAACATTTTTTTCACTGAGAAAAGCTACCAGTAAGGGTGAAGGGTAAATTGAAGAAGGTTAGGATCTTTATAACAATAATTTTCTTAGGAATGAAAATATATTCGTATAAGAATAAATACTTATAAAATTATAATCTTATATTTCCTTTTACCAAAACTAATATTTTAATTTTTAAATAGATTTCTTTGTGATTTCAAATTAGTTTCCCCAGTGTACTGAGGGTATTTTCCCTCCTTTAGCTTTTTGAGTATCCTAACGACAATTGCAAATATGTTGCAATTTCCCGGTTTGGGGCCAATGGTCGAGGGATGCTTTGCCTGTTCTTTCCTGTTGCTTTCGGTCCTTCTCCTGCTGCTTCCCTTCATTTCCTTCTCACTCCTGACACAGGACATGGCAGACTGAGTAGCGCCCGGGGACCACCGAAATGTGCTGCAACTGCCTTATCCTCCTGCCTGCCTGCCCATTCATGTGCCCATTCCCCCCCGATCCCTGCCAGCCACGAAGATTGATCACAGTTGGCGCAAGTTTTTGTAAACCCCGCCTGCATTTTTATTTCCTGCGCCTGTCGTTTAATATGAAAAATTGCGCGCAAATATTTGCAAAGCTTGCAGGATAGTGTAAGAAGGGGTCTCGACCGAGTATCCTAATTGTAAGAATTTGTCAGAATTTGTTGCCAAGGGTCAGATATTAATCGTTTTACTTTTTTCTCTGGCATTGAAAGCTGCAGCAATTAAGGGGCAAAAATATCGATGTGTGAAAAATGTAAATTAAATGAATGCATTAAAATAAATTAATGTTTACTGTTTGCTTATTGATTTATCAAAAGTTTAATTGTGGGGATTTTTATTGTTAATTATTGGTCAGTCGTATTTTTATATGTCGATTCAAGGGGTTTATTTCGATTAAAGTTTAAGTTTCCTATGGTATGCATTAAGGATTTCATTAAAAAATTATATTTATGTAGAAGAAGAAATATATAATTTAATAAGAGATAGTTTAAAACATCATCATCATAGTTTAAAACAGTTTTCTACAGAAAAGAAAACTTTCTTAATGCGATGACCAACAAATATAATTATATTAAATCTTCAATCCCTTAATAATGAGTTGGCATAAAATCTCCTATCTATTTTTCTCATCCTTATCCTATTATCCGGGTTTCCTGCCTTTCCTGACAATCATTTTCCACCTCTGCCCGCCCACCCTGCCACGTTTTCCAAAAGCTTAAGCTGCACCATCAAAGGGATCAAGTGCAAGTTGGGGCACGGAATGAAATAGCAGGAAAGGATTAACCGGAGTAGCTTACTGTTATTCGAATGCACTTAACAGAAGCCCAAGAGCTCATTGCCAGTTGTTAACTTGGCTTCATTTGCCGCAGCCTTAAATACTCCTCTTCCCGTTGCTCTCTTTCCACCAAAAAGGAAAAAAGGAAACAAAATATAAACAGAAAGGGAAAACACACCCCCGTTCCGGAAAAGCTGAGAAAATAATAAAAACTAACATTAATGCCTTCATTTTGCGCTCAACAACAGCGAAAGTTAGCAAAAGCAGACAAGGCCGTTGCGAGCTCGAAAGTGGCAGTGGAAAGACAAGAAAAAATCTTTTAGCCAAAGTTTTTCGCTTTCCTTCCTCTCGATTTTAACGCATTGCCAGAGGCTCGAGGGGATTCCCCTTTCAGAAAAAATCCTGGTGCGGGGAGGCGTGTCCTGGGCTAACGCGCGACTGCAATTTGCCAAACGCGCAAGGATAGCGAATCGAAAAATTGGCCTTAGACCAGCAGGAATGATGGGAATTTTCGAGAGCGACAAGTTTCATGGGGCTCGCAACGAACCTATATAGAGCTAGATATAAATACACAGAAAAATTGTTATATAATCAGCTGGGCTTAAGAATCTAAAGAGGGGAAAGATTTCCGCCTGAGTGTAAGGATTCTGTAGAATGAAATCTATTCTCTGGATTGTAAGAAGGTGATTGTTTTGTGTTTTATTTTATTAAACACATATTTCATGCTCTTAGTAAGTACTAGAGTTTGTTTTATCTTAAGATATGTTTTAAAATTAAAAGATATTGATCTTATTTTTATTAAAAGAATATCCTCTAAATCTATACCCTTTATTTTCCGTGTGTATATGGAGCATGTTGAGCAGCCTCTTTGGCTCTCTAAAAAAATGAAAATTGAAAATTGCTTGAATTGCGTTTGGTTCTCGTTTTGATGAGAATCCTCTGGGGGACAAAAAGGGGAAAGGCTGGGCTTTGAGGGAGGGAAAATGGCTAGGCAAACATCTGCTGCAGTTCCTCCATCTTTTTCCGCTAGTGCGCCAGGGGCAACGTGGCGTATGAGCAACTTGCAGATCTCTTGAGCTACGCCCAGTTGACTGACAAAAGTTGGAGTGCCATGTTTATTATTAAATCCCATTGGCTTTGCCTTTCCACAATGTCTCCGCACTGCTCCTAGTCTTAGTGCTCCAGCCCTTTTAGTTAAAATCCCATTTAATTAAATCATTAAGTCAGACATGGCCTTTAGGAAGAGTTTTCCGCATTTGTGTTAGGGGCTTTTCCTCCATTTTCCGCACAGGGAACGAAAGGAGGAGGACAAGTCGGAGATTCCGTTGGGTTTAATGAGCAAATGCTCGACGCTCCCCAAAAAGTTCTGTAATTGAAATTGCGGATGTGGCGAGGGTAAACACTGCAAATGACTTTGCAGTTTGCAGTTAGCAGTTTTCGCATTTTGTTTCGCCGAGAGTTTTTAAAACTTGTTTTCGCTTTCGCCCTGCATTCCAAACTTACCTCAAATAATTTATTTATTTGTTTTTTGTGGCTCCGATTTGTTCGAAATTCGCTTAGGCGGCAAAGTTCTGTAACGGAAAGAAGTGATAGAAATAGAGGTTATAACGTGAATTATGGGGAGTCAAATAAAACTCAAAGGTGAAATTATAAAAATAAATAATACTATGTCTGCACATATCCCTGATAAGTTTTTATATTTCTACACTTCTTTAAAGTAACTCTAACCTTACTTCATATTTTTACCATAAGTAAAACTACTCTCTCGATGTAAATCTTTAAACACTTTTCTATTTTGCCTAAGCTACATTGGGATGGCTTGATTTTCATCAGCAAACTTGTCAAGCCGCTTAATTATTATCCTTGATAGCTGCTGCAGTGCCTTTGTCATATTCTGATGAGCTCTCCTGGCTGGCTGGCTCCTCTCGAGCCTCTTCGGTTAATAAATCTCTGGGAAATCCCCTCAACTGCAGCTGCAGTCACAAAGTTCTGTTGGTCAAGAGGAAGGCAAGGCTCTATTCCCTTGGCTGGTCCCACGTGACGTATGCGCAATGTGCCATCAGCTCGACTAAGGACTTAATTTAAAGCCGCTTTCATCAGCAGACAAATCCGAGCTCCTGAACTCAATTTCGAGCTGACAGCAAACAAAAACCGAATAATGGAAAAAAGGATACCCAAATCTACAGCCAGACATGACCTCCTTCCTGTCTGCATTTAATTATTTGCCGGCTCCACACACAGCCTGCCAGACAGATGGACAATTAGTGCTGCTGGCCATGAATTATGAGCTCTAGGTTTTTCATTTTATTTTTTTGCGCCTTTCCGCTTTGGCTCGGTTTAAGTAAATCATGGTCAACAGGAGTTGGGTTTCGACCCTCATAAAATCATTTTAAACAATGGCCAGAGAGAGGGCGATGCGAGAACCAACAAATGTGTAGTTAACTATTATGGCTGCCAGGAGTCGGAGCATACTGAGCTCAACTTTTGTGCTTCATTTCCGCTTCCGTTTCCGCTTGCAACTGTGACTGCGACTGCGACTGCACATATGCAAAGCACAAGTGGCGGGTGGATTCGGCAGCATATGGATAATGGCAAAACGTGCCGAAAGCCAAAAAGTTTATGAACAGAGAAGACAATGTCGGCAGCGAGTTGGCAGCAGACTGCATTGCCATTGAGGGGGCGTGGCCCCAAAGAGCTGCTCGTTTGTTTTGACTTTCAATTGGAAGGCTTTCCTCTTGGCCCCGAGGCTTATTCTGCTCACTGTTGCTTCACGTTTTCTGTTTTTTGCTAGAGAATTTCCATGGCAGAACTTTCTGCCACTTGTTTGGCATAACATTTATGCAAATATAAAGATGATGTTAAAAAAACGAAAGCTGGCTCAGCAGATATGATTATAATTACCTATATAATTGGGTTTATTGTAAGAAACAACAATTTTCATAAATACAGACATCAAATATAAATAAATCAGATAGACATAAAGGGTTATTAAGCATTATATTTATGGCTTTTACTTCTTAAATTTCAAGTACCAAATTTGATTATTGTTAAGATCCCTACAATGGCTAATAAAGCTTAAGGACAACCCATAATATAAATATCTTCAAACAAAAGAAAAAGAAAAGGACACAGTACAGCGCAAAGGATAAAGGTTTGATGCCAAGCTAGACATGAAGTCACAAACCAAAAGGATGTTTCTATAGCATCAAATTGGACACTTCTCCCGCACCAGTTTGTTGTCCTGTCCATCCTTCTGTTTGTCCATTTTGTTTAACCTTTCTTTTAACCCCTTCCACCTCCTTTATTGAGATGCTGTGTACGAGATAAAAACTCAGTTCAAGCCACATAAAGAAGTCCTGGGAATCGAGGCCAAAATCGAGTATTGTTTTTGGCCTTAAAATTGTGGGTCAATTGTTTTTCTTGTTTATTCGTCTTTTGAATGGCTTTATCTGCTGTTCATTCTGCATTTTTCGATAAATTTATGCACATTTCTATGGAATTTTATGTGACAGGCAAAGCAACTATGAAATGGAGAAAGTTTCGCATTTGCCAATTCATTCCCTAGAGACCGGGGCTCGACACTTGACAGCTGGTAAACATAAATCCAGGGAAGGGAATAACAGACAAAGTGCAAATATGTACTAAATAGATTATAAATCAATATCTGTGGTAAAATTAATTTCTCAATTTTCTTTACAGATTGTTTGGGGAAAAATGAATTTAAATTATATGTGAGATAGGCTTTGAAATGGCCATAATGTATAGCTTCGATATAGTATCAAATACTGTTTTAAAAATACAATTTGGGTATTGATTTTGTATGATACTATTATAATTTATAAAACGTGGGTAAGAGTTTGTCTAACAATTAAATTTAAAATAGAGCCTTTATGAAAAAGAGCAACCAAGAATTTTAAAAGATTTTGGAGAGTTTTGATCTCTAGATCTTTTGTATTTATAAACAAATAAATGATTAAAAGTCATACAATGATTTGTGAGGATTTCATTTGCAACAAAATTAATTAGCTTTCAGAGCTTTAGTTAATTTTTAAACTATTATCGAAACCTTAAGAGAAAACAAGATGACTTTAAATACAATGGAAATGCTTAGGAATAAGGTCACATATCTGCTTGGCACACACTTCAGACAGTTTGTCAACAGGCGCTTCCTCCATGGAATAAAAACTGATTGGAACAACAGAACTCATTTTCCCAGACTTCTAATTTCGCCCCACAAAAATTCCCAGTGGCCGAGTGTCAAAATCAGGCCGAATTGGATCCCTCCACCTCGCCAGTCTTGTTGGGGCCCCAGTTAGTCCTGGAGCCTAGTCCGTCCTGTAAGGAGGAGTAAGGCGCAGACAACAATGGACAGATATCTGCAGCTGACATGTGTATAAACGAGACAGGGGGGAAGGGAAGGACGAGGACTAGAGGCAGACACTCTGACAACGTGTTCCATCAACCGCACAACAAAAGGCAAAAGCAACAAACAGAAGGACGACTGCAGAAACAACAAAAAATCATCAACAATAACCCGTTCAAGATGGAGAAGAAAAAGGATTTATTGTCGGTGGACAGAAGGCATAGTAATGCATATGTCTGAGGGGGGGTTGGGCTAAAAAGAGAGGTCCTTGGAGCCTCTGGGGGCTTTGTGAGGGGGTTGATGTCAAAAGTCTTGGCTATCAAAAGATTAAATCAAATTGGTAACCCCCAGGGCCAAGAGAGCAGGAAAACATTGCTTGAATATGAGCTTATATAAATTTGTGAATCGTAAAGAAAATGTAAAAAAATAATCCATTAAACAGTTAAGGGAATTTTTAAAATATAATATAATTTAATTTAAATTATTATAAGTTTTGATTTTGATAATAAATTTAAAAAAAGAAGTTTGAGTCTGTATAAAAACAAAGAACCCAACTTCACATTTTATTAGCAATTTTTTAGGGCATACAAAGTGGTTTTAAAATGTTTCAAGAATTTTCAAAGACTCTTCAGAGCTTGGCTAGATAAATTTCCAGTGGTTCAACCATTTCTTCAATTTACATTACTTAGTGGGGATTTTCTTTGGTGCAAAGTGGAAAAGCAACTCGGATATGTGCTTCTCCCTAGCATCAGCACACACACACACACACAGAGAGACCAGACCCCTAATTCCGGGAAATTCAAATTTGCCAACTCATCAGCAGGATCTCGCTTCTAATCTGCTTTTCCCTTTCCTTAATCTTTCTCAAGCTCTATTAGGGAGGGGATTTCCCTGACTGCGGGCTGCCATTCAATTAAGTCATCATCGCTGTGCATCTTGGCAGCGTTTAACACGCAACTGGCTTCCTACACAAAAACCACCCCCCACCACCCCAACCCTTAACCCCATGGCCACTTGTCGAACATGATAAATTTGTGGGAAAATGTCAGTTGGTTGGATACACAAAAAAAAGGGGGGGAGAAAACTGCGAAAACTCCATTGCTCTCGCCTAGATGTTATTGCATTTTTAGTACCACCCGCCAACCCAAGAGCTGCGTTAATTTTGCGCCAGCTGTCAAATGTCAAAATGTCAAGTGAAACAAAATTTTCGCATCATGAGAAATGCATGTCAGAGTCACACAGTGTCTCCATGGAGCGAATGGCGGTGGGTTGTAAGCCAAACTAAGCGACAGTCTGCACAGTCTCCTCCACAGCCACAGCCAGCACCTCCTGCTCCAGCTCTCCCTCACCCATTAGAGTCGCAAACCCCTGTGGAACCGCCAATAGAGTTGGCTGCCTGGCTGGCTGGGAATCGTTATCGAGTTACCCAGCCGGGGTGTGCTTCATCATTATCATCATCATGAAATGCAGCAGGGGAGCAGGGTAGCGGTGGAGTGGTGGAGCGTGGAAGCCTGAAGGGGTTAAGCGGCTGAGGGGCAGGAGGTTGAGCAGCATCAACATCATGATAATGCCCATTATTAGCAGTGGCAAAGCATTTCCATGCATTTTAGAATTTGTATATTCCGCCAATGACGCTGCATTCCATGCAGAGTACACTGAGCAGAAAGTAGAAAGATTATTTTTGGGGGTATTTATATAAATTAATTTAAAAATTACTGCAACTCTAAAGAGCTTATTTAGATTTTAAAGAATAGTTTTAAAACATGACCTATTTAGGCTTACATTGTGGATTTCTTAGGTTAATTTACTAGAAACCAAAGGGTTTTTTAACTTATCATACTATTTATTTTATATAGAATTTAATTTAAATTTTATAAAGTCAACTTTATAGATTTTTGGCTGTCTAGTTTTATGGTTAGATATGGGTAAAAGCTGCGTGTCAGTGGTGCCCTGTGCATTTGCGGCTGGGTAACCTCAGCCACTGACAGCGGCTCATGCACACACCCAGCACACTCTGTCACTCAACCAGAACCCTGCTCCTGTTCCTGCTCCTGCTCCTGCTCCTGTTCCCTCTCCCACTGCTCCCTCTTCACGTTCCTCTCAATCCGGAACGCGATTTATGCTCACATTATAAGCAATTACATGGCCAAGCCAGCTGGGAACTGGCAACTGGCATCAGCTCCATTCCACCACCATTTGCTGCTCCATATCCATTTCGATAACTATTTTGGGCGCTAATTGAATCAGCGACTCATGACGGGTGTCGCCCCCTCTCCCCGGGGGTTAAGCGATGATTTGATTTTCCGCTCAAGTGTTCCGGAAAAGAAGCCGCTGCCTAGCTCTTGATATATACATTAGAGTGGTGCTCAAGTTTATAAAATTAGAATATTTATGGAAATAAAAGCAAAGAACTTGAGGTTCTCAAATAAGAAGAGTATTATACAGGCACAAAGCTAAACTTTCGTGATAATTTATGAAAATGTCTTGGAAATCTTAATCAATTTAAGGTAGTAAGTATTGTGATCTTAATGTTTGGATATAATTTCCAGTGCAAATAAAATCAGCAAGTGTTTGTTATACGCTCTTGTTAAGGCCCACCCTTATGCCACACATACATATGTATATGGAATATTGTATCTATGTGAGCCTGATCAGGTTGGCCTGTGTGCGGTTTGAGTGTCATCCGACACTTTGAGTGGCGACAGGCCCTGGGCCAAATCAATGCAAATGGGAATGGGAATAGAAACCGACAGAGCCTCCATCTCCTCCACATCCTTCACATCCTCCGTTGCCTCCACCTCCACCACTCCTGTCGCCGTCAGTTCATCTGGGATGTGGTGTAATTAAATTTCGCCTGCCTTGGGTCATTCGATGATAGTCAACGACTTAATGGAGTCGGATCTGCATGAAATTGCTCATCAAAGGACTTGCCCTAGGAGGTAAGATCCACTTAATGCTCTTAGTGCCAAATCTCTGCCTGTGGACTAATGTTTAAAATGCATTTCCGTATGGCTATGTTCTGCTAATTGTAGGAACTCGCTCTTAGTTCTGAACCAAAGGTTTATTAATCTTGGAATTAATCATTCAATAATAAGTTGAGAGAGTAAAATTCACTACGTTGGAGGAAAAAGCGAAATGTCAAAGAGCCAAAGGGAAAACGAACACAATAATTGAAAGAGTAATAATAAAATGTAAAATTAATAAAGTTCAAGCACTTGGTAAAGAAACGCCACAGGCAATATACCAAGGACTTGCAGGAAAAGTAAAATTAATATAGAAGGACAACAATGAATGCTCTTTACTATACAAATATTTAATAAAGTATACTGAATATAACATCAAAATAAAATCTTTTATACTAATTAAGGATTTTTTTGACAGCTAGGTAAGTTAAAAGTATATTTAAAACATTTAATTTTAGAGTTTACTAAAGACAGTTCTTACTTCTATTTTCCTTTTTTAGTTCCAGCTTAAATATGAATTTCTTTTATTGGAAAACTATTATTTTCTAGGTCTTTTATAAAAATAAAATAGTTAAAATAATAAAAAGAGCCGAGAGGGCATTCATAACGAAACGAATGCTGACTGTAGTCTGAAGCTTAATTAATTTCTTATGCCATGTCGCAATGATTTTTCCATCAGACGCTTTTCTTTTGGCGCCCTTCGCCCTTAAACTTTTTTTTCCCCCTTTTACCATCCTTTCTGATATCCTCCGACTGTGATATTGACGTTGAAGGAGCTCGAGCTGGAACTGAAGCCTGCTGGTGCGGCTGCCGGGCGTTGAGAATAATCAACGCACTCATTGAAAAATGCAGCGCGACATTTCCGCTGCCGCTGGCAAGGCGAAACACACAGTCGGAGAAAATAGGTGGGGAAATGGGTATGGATGTGGAGATGCTGCTTCATGGATGTCGCCCCGAAGGTGTCGCTTTCCCGCTTTTCTCCCCGAGTTCATCCATTCTGTGCCTCTGTCTCTGCTGCCGCCCGCCTCACCCCCCTGGCCACCTTCATTCATGGTCTGTGCTTTGTGCCTTGGGCGGCGTGTCGGCTGCGTGATTTATGTCACACGAAATGCAAATACATGGGTAAACATGCAAGCCCCGGCACGAGCATATACTCGTATATCTTTACATATATGGGCACTTGGAAAAATATTAAATGATATTTTAAAGATTATATGATTATTAATAAATTAGATAGTAGAAAAAGTTGAGAGCGAGTTAGTAAAATATATATTTAGGGTGTACTATTAACGTATTTAAATAGTTCTTGAATTCGGCGAGCTTAGTAAAATATATATTTAGGGTGTACAATTAACGTATTTAAAGAGTTCTTGATTTAATTATTTATTTTTATTATTCAATAATTTATTTATTTATTTATTTAAGCGTGTTAAGGTTCATTTAACCCAAAACAATAATGTATCATACAATCTAGATATTCTAGATATTCATTAAATAATCGCTCTTTAGCCTTTTATTACTTTATTTTTGTATTAACTAATTTCGGAAACCCGAAGATTATATACCCTTTTATCTTGAAATTGTATTATAGAATTGAATCGGAAACCGATGATAACTAAGCTTAAAATATTCGCATTCTTTGGATTATTATTTATGGATATTTTTATATGACAATTTTTTGAACAATCAAAATTTTAAAAACTCATAACAAAGTAATTTGGAAACCTTTCCCATGTTAGTTTTCATTGGGTTAATAAATCTGCATACATAATTTTAAATTTAAAAAAATTAAAAATTTTAACAGTTTTTGTCAATTTTTTTTTCTGCCGGAGATGGCTAGATCGACTCGGCTGTTAACGCTGATCAATAATATATATGATATATAGGGTTGGAAATGACTCCCTCACTGCGGTTTAACCCTACTAACTAAAATTATTATGCCCTGAAAGGTTAAACAAATATATTAATCCTAAATATAACATTTTATTATTGAAATATTTAAATTCTTTTGCTATTTCTCCTAGTGCACGCATAGAAAATCATCCATATGCATTCACACATATATTTATATAGTGGAAATGGTTGTGGAAATGGGAATCGGAGTGGAGAATGGGAATGGGAATGGAGTTGGTCGTCTGCTTGGTCGCCTAACACAAAGTGGAGACCAAAACATTTCACGTTCCTCAAATAAACTGCACACGAGCGGATTAGAAGGGGGAGGTGGTGGGTGGTGGGTGTTGGGAAGATTGTCGGGCATTTTGACAGTTGGCAGAACATTCTTTCTAATAAATTTATGCGGCATGCGATATGCAACGGCGGGCGGTTAGTTAAAGGGGGGGTGTTGGATTGGTGATGGTTCCCCCCTGTGGCAGGCAAGTGAATTTTAACTGTTATACATGCGAGATGCTAAAGATGCAACATGCATGCAGATAGTTTGTTGAATTAGTTGGCAGCCACTTGTTTCCACTAAATTCTGGGGTAAATTGTTGCCTTCACAATTTAAAAATTGTGTCAAGCGTGAAAATGTGGGTTATGGGTATAATTTATAGTTTCATTTTTTCTCGGGGACCCGGTACTTAATTGTAAACTAACTTTCACCATGTAATTATTATCACCTATTATAATAATTAGTAACGAAACAATAAATTCCCTTAAATAATTAATTTTAATCGTTTTCCTTCGCAGTAAAAGCTTTCTTTTGTAATGAAAATGATTTCCTCGCTTACATTAAACCCTTCTCTCTGGGAATGCAGTGTAAATTCAATTATCGCCAAGCTCCCCTTTAATAAATTAAATTGTCATAATTATACATAGTTAAAGCGGCATAATTTTGAATGAAAAATCACAGTTTAAACTGTATTCAAAGATAGTGTAACATGATGAGCGATTAAGCCTTGACAACTCTTGATATCCAATTATAAAATATTTGCAGTTCCTTTCTTCTTCAGAATTAATTCGAATAGCATTTTTCTACTGAAAATATATTCAATTAAAATCTGAAAAGTGTGACCATAACAAGTGCGAGAATATTAATTGGATTTAATCAGTTAATTTAAAGCAAATTAAAAGTGAGACAAACAATGCATTTAATATTAAAGCCTTTGTTGGCATTTAAAATTCTGTTGAAAGAGCGCAAATTATTGTGCAACTTAAAATTAGTTAATTGCGTTCATTGACATATTGCAAAGTGTGTTTAGTGATAAATGTACTCCAATAAGGATAACAGATGGCCAAGTGTCATAAGCGGCTAATGAGCGCCACGGTATGTAAATCAAACATTTGGCTTTAATGCATTTTTAATGTGCTCAGCTGCTGATGCGAAAAGACGATAATTGAATGAATGAACGAATGGCTGACTGACTGATTGATGGCGGCTGTATTTTAATGAGGCCCATTGGCAACTCGCTCAAAATTCTCATTATGCAACCGAACTTGCACCTGTCTCATCTCTGCACCACTGCATCTCCCCTTCCCTCGGCTCTTCGACATCTTTGGAGGCCATCGCTTTTCCGCTTTCAAATGCCTCGCTGGCCCAGAATTTGGTTCAATAATTTCCCAAAGCTTGCAGTAGCCAGAATTTCCTCTGAAGTCGGCGCCTTTTTAAAAAAACTGATAACAATCTATGTTATGTATGTAGTTGCCAGCGCTCTTCCCTCTCGTTCGCTCGCTAAAAAGGGGCTACAAAAAAAGTAAGAACGGGGCGGCGAGTGAAATGCAGAGGTGGAAATAAGACAAGACAAACAAAGTCAGACAGTGAAAAAATGCTGAGGTGGCCGCACAACACAAACATGAAAATGCACACATATACACTCAGTGAGCACTGCGGCATCTGCATTTACACTGCAAAAAAAGATCATAAAGTTACAAGGGAAATATGTTTTATTAAAAATGCTTTTATATGAAGTTTATATGTTCTTTTTCGATCCCTTAAATATGAAAATAATAAAATTCATATAAATCATTGCCTATATTTTAGCGTAATAGCATAATAATTTATGATATGAAGTGTCATAGAATTAGGAATGTATCTGTTTGTTCAATTATGTATTATATTAATTAAACATATAAATCATAATGCAGTAATCCTAGGTTTAAATACCCTTGCTGTTGCCAATTGAATTATAGGATCTAATCGGAAATGGATCATAGCTAAGCTTAAAAGATTTGTATTGTTTGAATTGATATTAAAATATGATATCGATATTTTTATACAATTTTTTTCGACAAATCATACTTTAAAAAACGCATAACAATGCTAAAAATGAATTAATTTTAATTCTGAAAGCAGACATATGTTAAGTTTTCTTATTTTAATAAATCTCTATACCTAATTCAAAATTTAAAAATATGAACATTTTTGTCAATTTTAACTGATAGTAACCCCTTATATAAATTTTAAAATTTCTTAAAAAAGTTATTTTGGCCGGACATAGCTAGATCGACTCAGCTGTTGATGCTGATCAAGAATATATATAATTTATAGGGCCGGATAATGACTCCTTCATAGCGTTACAAGCTTTGACTTAAAGAATATACCCTTAAAAGGGTATATACATAAAAACCCCAATATTAAAAAATTTCTCTCTGTGTACTACCACTGTTATTACTGTTGTTGTTATTTTTGTTGCTTTTGCTTTTTCCTATTTGCTGCGTTGCTTTTGTGAGGTTGTGTGACGAAGAGCGAACTGCAGCATAAAGCAAATCGTGTCAATGACATTTGGTGACACACACACCAATGCACCGCGACGCGTATGTATTTGTACACACATATATGTATGTATGTACGTATGAGCGGATAACAACCATGGAGGTGCGTGGGCCAAAGAGAGGCAAGGTAAGACGCAAGAGAAGAATGGAAAAGAAAGACCGATACAAGAAATTGCTTTACAACAGCGGGGGTCTCTCTTGTTGTTCTTGTCTAACCATTTAAGTGGGCGTACATACAAATGTACATAAGTATGCATGTATGTATGTACGTTGCGGCTGTCACAGATAAAAGGGAGCACAGTTACAGCTAGACAAGGGGGGCCTTGGGAGGGGCATGGATTTGCTAGGGAGCAAAGAACATAATTTACGGTTAGCTTTGCCTTTGCGGTTACTATTAATAGAAACGCTTTTGGGGTCATTATGTTGCTGTTGTTGTTGTTGTTGCGGGCGCCCAATTGCTGTTGTTGGTATTGTACGCTCCCGCTTGGTCGGTATATCGGGGCAGGTGAGTGGAGCAAAGGGGAGAGAGAGGTGAAGAGGCAAGGCGAAGTGCACAGGAAATAAATATTTGACTTGCCATTTATTAGGAATTATCTGATTTCCTCTGTTGGTCGAAAATTGCGGAAGTTGGTTCACACTTTGTGGTTTTCTTTTGTAATTTTATATATTAATATAATGAATGTTAATAAATTAAAATAAGTATGGTACTTTATTTTATTTTGACTTGGTAATGCTTCCAAGCATAAAAGCATGTTGAAGCTACAGGAAATGAACGGAGTTAGTCGATAGGTTATCGGGTTAGCGGATAATTCCTACAGGGACAAGATCGAGCTTACCTCTATAAAAATAATATTTAACAATATTTTAAACAAAGTCGATTAATAATAATTAAATTTAATTTTTAAAAATTAAACTATCCGAGTTGCTTTATAATTTGAGTAACACCCGGTAAAAATGTGTCTTAAAATGCGAAATTAAATATTTTTACGATGCAAAATGTTATAGCATACTTTTTGGTCACCTGTTTAAAGGTTTTAAGAACTCTAAAGATTTATATTGCTCTAAAAAACCTCTTTAATACACAATTAAAAATGAATTAATGCCATAATAACAAGAGAATTATTGTTTATTTTATTAGCTTATTAATTTAAATTTTACAATTTATATTTAAGTGTAGGGCCCAACAGCAATCGGGCACACAAATACACGCAAACGTAGATATAGTATATAGAAATCTGCTAATTTATTTGATTGCACACAACTTTACATGGGATGAAATGGAAAAATTTGATTGTTGATTGTGTGCTGACACTTCTGGGATTATCTGAAAAGGGGGACGGCCCATGTATAATGCCATATTACCTCATAAATCAACCAAAGCATAGCTAAAGACTTCTAAGAACTGACCCATTTAAAGTTTATTTTTATAACATTTAAAACCAATAAAGATTATAGTTTATTTTTATACAATTTAAGGCCCATTTAGATTACAGAGTCACATTAGTAAATTTAAAGATGTATTTTAAATAAGATAGATAGCAAAAGATTATTATGTTAGGGTGTCCTAATTCGATAATATTCAACATAATATATACATAGGAATAAAAATTTGGTTAATTTATTTATATGTATATCCTTCCAAAAATTTTGATTGTAACGAAATTACTATACATTTAGCTATGTTTTCTTAAATGAAAAACAAGACAGTAAACTAACTTTGGGAAATCGAAGGTAATATACCCTTAGGGTTTCTAATTCAATTATTGAATATGAACTATGAATTTAAATATTCTAGTTTTTAGAACCTATATTTATCGATATTTTTAAACATAAATTTTTTTGACAAAGTTTAAAAAATTAAAAAGTTAGCCAAAAAAGAATTATTTTTAAGTCGGAAACCTTTTCTATATAAGGCTTAATTAAGTTATTAAATCTGCATACTCGATTTTAAACTAAAAACATAATTTGAAAATATTTTTCTGCCTAAGATGACTAGATCGATTCGGCTGTTGATGCTTATCAAGAATATATGGATGCTTAACAAGAATACATATGATTTATGGGGTCGGAAATGACTCCTTCACAGCGTTTCAAGCTTTTGACAAAAATAATAAGTATATATAATTATTCCTATAGCTTAATTAACTAAGCAAATATATGTCCCGTACCATGTTGATAAAAGACTTCAATCAAATCATGTTGCCGCCCATTAATGTAATTGTCATTCACTTTTCCTCCTGTCAATTTGCGCTTCGATTTCGATTATTTTTTATGCCAGGCCGCATCGATCTGGACTCGGACACCGAAATGGAAACCAGAGTGCTTGGATACCCATCCATTCCACTCTTCCCCCCATTGTCCGGGGGCCTCTCCTAGTGGCCTGAATATATAATATGGAACAATTCAATTTCGAATTTTTTCTTGTTTGCTCCTAGCTCCTCGTTTTTTTCCCCCCTGCTGCAATATATAATTTTATTTTGTGTTTTCTCTTCGTTTTTCCCTCTTTTTTTCGGTGGCCATTTAGCTGACCACAGCGTTGGCCCCCTCTCCTTGACCACCTGTCCACCCACCGCCCCGCTCGATGGCATTTAAAGTTAAAAGCCATGAAAATCAACACATAACAAACCCGAATCCGAGGCAGGGAAAAAAGTTCTGCGGCTTTGCGGAAATTGTAATTTAAAACTACGCCTCTGCGGTATTGTTCCCATGCTCAGTCTAGTTCTCTTTTTATTCACTCTGCTCCATATATATTTAATTTCATTACTATGGATTTTTTCCATTGTTGGCGTCATTGAGAGTTCATAGAATAGCATTTCAAACATATAAATGAAATGCAAATAAAGCGAAAAGGGGCAAGTGCCAAGGGGGGGTGCTACAAGTGGCTGGAAGTAGCACTAATCAACAGGCGGCATAATAAACAAAGCAAACAATTGTTTGCAGAGAGACAGAGAGAGTGTATACAAGTCAGAGGATTACCCTGCATTTATTTAAGAGTAACCTTTCGGATTAATTACTTTTAGAATAATAGTATTCATTTTAATAACTTAGAAATTACGTTTTGATTTTCTTTTTCAATCCAAAGATAGTATGTTTCATTTTAAAAATTTCATTTCATCATTAAAAAGTCTCTTATTTTTATCTTCAAAAAATCTAAAATGGGATAATTATTATGCTATAAAATTTTATTTCGTAAAAATAAACAAATTTACACTTACTTTGATCCTTTACATAGTTAATTGCATACTTTTGGACAACTTTTATAGGGTTTTTAAACCTTCTAAGTGGTTTCTACATACATTACACTGAAAACCAGCCCAGCATAAGTCAAGCATATCTCCTTATATGTATATATATATCCTTTAAGAACAAATTAGCTTATACTAAAATTAATTACAACGAGAGTATGGAGTATTTTCTAAAATTTGTGCAAGTTGCTAGGCCTTATATAAGAATTTTAAATTAATCAAATTCCTTAAATGCGACAATTTTGAAAGGGTTTTTATTTTCTTAGGAAGTTGTTCAGCGCTAAAGTTATACCTTACAATAATCAAAAGTTCCATATAAATAATACCAAATATTAGTATTTATATTTAACATATATTGATAAAACACAAAATACCTTTATATGACAATAGAAATCTATTTGTTTAACCAATGCCTAATGCCTAAAATTGAAAAATTTTGCATAGGTGTACAATTTTAATAATTTTTTAAAAGTAATTTTATTCAACAAATAGAAATACATATATTCATAATTTTAAAAATTAAAAAATGTTCCTTGATTTTACGTCCAGTACTGTTCATTAACCCATATATACACATATAACTCAATCATTTATTTTGCGTTCTCATATTCTCTGTGCGACATAAGTGCAGACGGACTGCATCCGGTGATGTAATCAGGTATTACAGGTAACAGGTAGCATAACCTTCGGCGAGCTCATATGCCGCAATTAAATTGCAGTCCGATGCACAAAAGGGTATACGGTATACGCAAAAAGCAAACAATTAAAAGCATTTAACACAGATGTAGTTCAGCCGCAGATGACATTTAAACTACATTTTTTCTGTATTTTTTCTGTACGAAATGCGTTAAATATTTATTTATTGCAATTCTTAAAGCTTTAAAATAGATGGAAAATGTCAAGGAAAATTGTGAACAAGACCACTAGCTTTTTCGCTTGCAATTTGACAATTTTTAGCACCAATTATCAATGTCATTCGTCACTCTTGTCGGCTGGAAAAGCTGGAGGGGCTCTGAAATTTGCTTTTCCTGTTGTCGCCCTTCCCATTTTCCTTCCCCTTGACTTGCTCTCTTGTCTGGTTTGAGCTTATTTAAGCATTCTGCTTATATATTATTTCTGTTGCGGGAAAACTCGGCCAACTGACAGCCGACAAGGCAATGTGTCAACCAACACAACGAGAGGGAGAGAGAGCGAAGCCAAGAGAAAAACTGGAAAAACGAGGAAAAACAGCATAAAGAATCAGTCTAAAAGGGAATTGGGAAGGGAAAACTGAGAGCTAAGGAGTCTGGAGCTCGAATCCTGGAGCTTTTGCTCCTACCTGAGGCGGCAACAAAAAGTTGATAACTTCTTTTCGGTTGGCAGCGGTGACTTCTGAAATTAGTTTGGGCTTAAATATGCAAACTTCCAAATGAAATGGAATGGAAATTGGCCATGGAGATGGCCAGCGTTGGCTGAGGTCAAAAGGAAATTGCCTGGAAGACATTTTAAGGTATGAAGAGGAAAATGCATAAATTTATAACTGAGGAATTATGCAATGGCCGTCACAGTTCGGGGAAATATATCTAGAAAATGTTCTTCTTCATTATTATTTTAATATTGGTAAAAGTCAATTTCAATTAATTGTCTTTCCGTTTTATTATGCTTTTAGATAGTCTTGCTTATAGGTTATTTTATGGAAGGTATATTGACTATTATCTGTTATTATTTTAAAACATATTTAATGAAGAAAAGGTTTGAAACCCAAAAAGCATTGAAGGAATGTTGACTCTTTATATTCAAATGATGGAACGATAATCATTTTGTAATAATTTAATACAAGTTAAAGGAACTTTGAGTAAATAATGTATAAATATTGAATAAAAATCAATATTTAAACAAAAAACATTTTGATATAACATATATTTTAGAAACATTCCTAACAAATGTATTATATTTTTTCTATAACCCTAACATAGTTATTATTTCTTAGCTTTTACCCATATCTTAGTTCTTTTTCTTTGAGTACTTTGAAGCATTGTAAAACATGTCTATCGGATAATTTATATGCCATCGATATCGACAGAAAAACCACTCTGAAACAGAAATCACACGGTCGTTAAGCTTTCTTGACTGTCGCTCGTCATCTGGATGACAAATTCGCTCGTCTCGTTGGAGGCCAAATCATCGTCAACTCCTACAATTCATCAGCGGCTGGATACCATGAAAGCACTCGACTTTATCCACAGAGCCCCCCCCGGCCTCCAGCTTCCATTTCCCATCCCACCTCCCCCCATGCCCTATGGAAAATTTCCCTGTGAGCGAACTTTGCCCTGCATAATTAATGAATTTACACATGCATAATTATAATTACTAGCAGCCAGCAGCGACTAACTGCCAACTAACATCGGTTGCCGGAGGATGCTGGGAGCTGGGGCGGGATGTTTGATGAAGTCGGATTGCTCTGGGGCAACAACACTAGCAAAGGGGCAACAACAACAATAGCGACAACTTCATCGAAAATTCAAACGAATTGGCAATTTGTGAGGTCTCTTTTTGTGCTCGACACGCCACGTTCGCTTTTTCCAAAAGAGTCATTGTCCCTCCCCGGCAGATTTGGGTAATGTTAATTAGCTGTTGGTTGTGGAACAGGGGATGGTTTTAAAAGGAACGATGTGTAACAGTGTAAAACTGCAGTGAATTTGTTAACATTCCCCATACAAGTCCAGAGGAAAACAAAAACAATAGCCCCATGAGCGGATAATGTACACGGAGAGGAAGTTTATTTAATTTTGAACTTTTAATAAGGAAATAAAAATAGATTTTCAATAAAATAAATAAAACAAAGTCTATATTTCTTATATTTCCACTACTTACATTCTTATTAAATTACTGAATATAGAAACATAACTTTTTTAAAGATAATGTCCTCAATTTTTAAGCTTTAATTTGTATTTCTAGATATTTTATATAATTTACAAAGTTATGGTTATATTTCCCCTAATTTAAGAACAATATAAATTAGTGGAAAAATCACTTAATTAGAAAATAAATTACTGTTAACCATAACTTTGTATATTAAATAAAGAATTTAGACGTACATTTAATTAATTAATCTTAGATTTTCTGATTTTCCATGGCAAAAATGTTCTAATGAATAACAGACACATACAACAATTATTCTCCATCACCTTAAATATCTAGAATAATATAAAAAAACATGGTTAATAACCAAATCTGATTAAATATAACTCAATGGTTCTTCATTATGCAAATCAAATTAAAGAAATTAATTTATTAGGAAAAAATTTACTTGTAATGCAATTATTTTAAGAAATTTACCATTTAAAAGCACTATGATTTCCTTACAATTCACTACCGATGTCACAACCAATTGTTTTCTGTGTAAAAACAGTTGGCCTAACCACGCCCCCCTTGCGCCCTGGCTTGATTACTGAATAATTGAGTGCTGCGTATAATGAAATTCGTATTCAAAATTCGTCGTCATTCAGTTGCTGCCGCTGAATCAGAATCTGACTAAATGTTTGCAGGGTTTTTGGGGTTTGAGGCAAGTTGTAGGGTTGATGGCAATGGTCTCGGGACACCAAATAGTGGGAGGTTTTAGGTTGGAAAGAGGGGCGGAGGGAGTCGCTTTTCAGAGGTGAGTAAGTGCGTTTGTGTATATGTGTGTGTGTGTGTGTGTGTGACTGAGTCTGTGTGCTGCGTTGGTGCGTCTGTGTTTGGTTTGCGTTGCCGACTTGCATACGTAATGTTCTTCCTGCCTTTCACTGCCTTCCGCCGTCCCTGGGCCCCGTCTCTTGCCATCATCATCGCAACATCATTCAACGCTTTTATAGCCATTCAACTTGACGCATCCGTTTTGGCCAAACTTTTTGGCCCGGGCCGCAGCTGAATGGGCCACGAGGCCATGAGCCAAGTTCCACGAGCTGCTGTTGCCGCCGCTAAAGCTGCTAACGAGTGGGTGGTTTAAGAGGTTCCACTGCACCACCAGAATGCTGCGTATTCCACGAAGCCGCATTAACAGATATATTTCCTATTAATTAGCGTTGCCAAGATACCAACAAAAAGCCTGATAATCATGTTACTAAGTACTAGGAAATGTTTGTTTTATTAAGCTTTTAATTCGATTTTAATAACTGGTGCACTTATTCTCAAATTCTCAAAAAAATGAAAACCCAAAAGCATATTAAGTTTGGAATATTGATATATATTTATATCAGCTGTTATGTAAGCTAATAAAGACATATTTATGGATGACTATTTTTATTGCTTATGGAAATTTATTAATTTGAGCCCTCCCGATTGAAGAAATTTAAATTACTTGTACTTGGTATTCTTGTGGCTTACGTATACGTAATATTTTCATTACAAGAGTCTTGCTTTTTTAGAGTTTACATAAAAGCCAGCAAATCTATTATATAGTTTCTTAGCTTTTAGTTATCTAACCATTGATTAACCTTTTGTTAACATTTAATTAAGTTTATTTAAGAAAACATTATACACTTTTCTTATATAATAATAAAGTATTTATATGAAATGAAATGATTTTATTTTTTTAATCTTAGATTCTTGTTCTTGTTCTTTAATTTAATTTAATTTATCTTTTTTTATTATTATTGTATTAGTAGCTGATATTCCTCAAAGAAAATATTACGTATACGTAAGCCACTTTACGTATACGTAATATTTTGATAAGTCTTGTTTTGTCTGTTTTAGATCTTGGTAGAGGTAAAATAACATAAAATTTAAGTAAAAAGTCACATGTTCTTGTACCTAGTATGCCCAAAGTGGAAAATCTTAAAAATAAAAATATTACGTATACGTAATATTTTATTTTTTTTTACTTGCTCACTTGTACAAAGACTAAAACTTGTACAGCTCAGTTCAGGCAAAATCATCATCATTTTCATTTTTTATAAATCTAAATGATTACTTACTTACAATAAGTAAGCTTTGCACCAACCTCGCTGGTGCTAAAAAAGGAAACTGCAGCGTGACTCCAAGGGCAGGGGCCTAAACAAGGGAATATAATCAGAGCCAGAAGCAGGAGTTGAAGCCGGGCCAGGAGCGTATCTAGGACTATGAAGCAGGCCAGGCTCTAGCCAGTGAACTCCAGCAGTTACTAAAAAGTCGCACTCGCTTCATTGTGTGGGCTTTTCCTTCGTATTACCGCGTTTATGTCACTTTTCACTTTCCCACTCTCTCGCTCTCATCTCGGCGACTTTCTCGGCTGGCGTGCCATATAAATTGTTTTGGGATTTAGTCGCACGACTCTCTGCCATTTCCAGTGCCCAGGACCTATCCTTATGCCAGTGCCCAGGACCTATCCCTATACCAGCTCCCTGGCCAATCCCCAGACGCGGCTCACAGCTCCGGCTCATTATTGTCGTCGGTTCGTTTCAGTTCTTTGTTTAATGACATCATTTTGTATGAAAAATTGTAGTTGCATACGGAAGCCAGGGTAGGATAGGGTCGGGTAAGCTCTGCCAAATTATAAAGTTGAGCAATGATTAATGGCGGTTCATGCGGAGCTCAGTCCCTTCCCCCCGTCTCACCCACTTCCTATCACGCATATATCGTCTGCGTAATAATCCTTGTCATGAAATATTTTGACACAGATATGAAATTTCAGCTTCATAATATTAAGAAATTCGAAAAAAAAAACTAAGAGAGAAAACAGACAGATAAAAATATGTTCATTTATTTACTTTTTCCTTTTGTGGCAAATCCGGAGTCACGTTTCTCAAAGGAAAAACGTATGAAAAGGCGAGGGAAAATGTCAGCTAAGCGGCAGGGGAATTACAAATTAAACGTGTTGACAAGCAATGAAATGAGTAAGAAGTTAAATTTGGCAACATTTTTGCTTCAGTAAATAGCGAGAAAACCCAATGAAACGATAGAAAATCAAAGAAATCGCTAAAAGAAGTGGAAATCCTTTTGATGTTTCGGGCTTAACTAATTGAAAAGTATTTAAAGAATTCTTTAAGCTACCAACTTTTCTTTAGGAAATCCCCAAACATTCCTTCTGCTTTTAAATTTCTTTAAGTTTTCCACTAAAAGCTTTTACTTAATATATTATTCAGGTAATTAAGTTGATGTTATGTCGTATAGTCATGTGCTAAAACCCCAAGCTTAATCAAGACCCTTCTAGCCTCACATAATTAAAACTAACCCGTAGCGTACCATTTTCTATTATACCATTTCCATCGTAATATATCCTAAATCTTGATTGCCTTTGTTAGCACGTAGTAAAACCCTTTTGTGGTTATATCCTCACACTCTGATATAGATATGAAAGCCAAGGCATCAGCCACAAAACGATGATGAGGCCGATGATGAGGCAGGGCTTTAACCGCACACATCCTGTACGAGCTTATCCATCCCCAGATCCCTATTCCTCAAATTTGAGCAACAATAAAAGTGTATAAAACCCAACCCACGTTGGAAATCCTTTTAGTTCCTCTTTTCCTGGGGAATCCCGGTACTGGCGCACACGTCGGACAGGAAGGACTCTTGGCCAATATTTGCTTATAGTCCGTGCAAATAGGGTGCCAGCACTGGCGCCCGTGTGCCGTGTGCATTGTATGTGTGCACATTAAATACCGCATAAATTAAATTAATTGCTAAAGTTTATTTTTTATTGCCCCAAACGAGAAAGGGCGGGGCGTGTAATCACTTTTCATTGTGTAGCAATCTTGGCACAGTCTCGGCAAAAACTTTTCAACACTTGGCCGTGCAGGGGGCAGGGAATTTTCCATCTTGCGGTGGCTCATTTAAAATTTAAATGGCTTCAAAGTGAGCATTTGCCTATAAATAGCAGCCTTTTGTGGCCATTTTCCCCCGCGGCAACCTTTTTTGCTCTCCCTGCTAATGAGTGGCAACCCTGACGGTAGCCCGCAAGCATGTAACGTTAAAATACAAATGTCAAACTCCGCAGCGACAGCAGCAGCTGCCAGTTGTCCCAGAGTCCTGTGAAAAGTGAGCTCCATGAAAATCCATGCCAAAGTGAAATTTCCCCAGTCTGCAGTCGAATTAATTGTTCCCCTGATGAAAACGTGAAAAGTGAGTGACAGAGAAAGGTGGCAGGCAGGGGGAGTTAAGTTAACAAACATCTAACTGTCTTTTCGGCAACTTTACTCTCCCATTGGGTGCAATTAAAAATTATGTTTATATTTATTTTTGTTCCCCTACTCTCAGCACACACAATTCTCCTGGAATGGCGCTCGAAAAGGACAGCGAATAAACAAAATATGCAAGGGAAACGGAAATGGAAATACAAAATGGCCGTCAATGTTGACAGCTAACAGGGCTGGGAGTTTCTTGGACAGACGGAAAGGATTGCATGTGACAAATGTGGCTTAAAAATAATCTCCACAATTTGAAGAGTCCTAAGTTCAACAAAATGTTGTTTTTTTATACTTAAACTTACCTTTTAAAGATGTTTCGTGTTTTGTTTTATTTTATAGTTGAAGGTTTAGTAAGCCATAGATCCTGAAAACGAAAGTAAAATGGATAATAAGTAACACATTCATAATAATTTAATTTTTTCTTGAGTTTATATAAAACCATAGTAAAATATGTTTTAATTCTATAATATAGGTGTAATGTAGATTTATTTAATCGTTATTTATAATTTAGTGAGCATCAATCATACAACTTATCTTTTTTTTTAATGAAAAATGATAATAAAATAATAGTGTTTAACTTTTTTACTATAAGTTCTCTTCGCTTTGAGTGAAATTCAGTCATTGGGAAACCGCAATCAATGGCATTGTCAACAAATCTGTGGAAATGTCATTACATATAATAACATGCAACTTCGGTTTCGGTCCAATGAGGCAGTTAAGGTTTTAATTCGTGATATTTTTTTGCGCTTTCGCCTTTTTTCACATTTGTTGTTTTCCAGCGAAAATTCGCCAGCTACATGAAAAACGCATAAGCCCAGATCCCCATGCTGCTTGTCTGGGAGCGCACCCCCTGCCACCCCTTCCACCCCTGAGACCCTTTATGCCTGCTGTCGCTGTCGGTGTACCGCTGGAGCAGCTTATTCTTCTTCGTCGCCGTTGTTATTGTTATTCCTGCCGGCCATTCCGTTGTATTTACCAAGGGGCAGGGAGAGAGGGCAGAGCGGCGACACCAATATGCATTTATACGAGGCATCGGCTGCAGATGCGAAAACATCAGCAAGCAGAAACAGAAACGAAAAATGAAACAGCTAAGGGTCAGGGGTGTAGGTAGGACTTTGTATAGAGGGGTTTCTATTTTTCAAGGAGTTTGTATTACGATCAATTTGAGGGAAATTTTTAGAAAATCTTTAAAATACAGCCAAAGCACTAATTCAAGCCTTAAATGAATTTTAAAATTAAGCATTCAGCTGCTCAAAATTCGTTTTATTTAAGGTTAGTCAATTTATTATTTGTTACTGTAGTGTACTATAATGTAGTAAAGTGAAAAACAGTTTATGTAATGTTTAGAAAATTAGAAATCTTTCTCCCGAAGCAAACTTTAAATTATAAACTTCAAGTTTTAAATAAAAACTGATCCTATAAGAGTAAAAAATAGTCTTTAGAATGCTTAGGAAATTAGAAGTCTTTCTCCTGAAGCAAACTTTAAATTATTAACTTCAAGTTTTAAATTAAAACTGATCCTATAAGGGTGCTAGCCCCTCATTTCCAGCTTTGCCTACGCCACTGGTTACAGAAGCACTGAAAAAATAAAACTGCAAGCAAAACAAAAAGCAGGAAGAGAAACAGATCTCGCAAAAAAGAGAGCGAAAAACACAATGCGATTGTTCAGTGGTGCAAGAGGGGCTTAAGGGGAGAGAGGCGGGTTGTGGTACTGCCGGGGTGTCTACGGAGTTCTATAAGCCGCGCTTTATAACTCATATGGACTTGTTATGTGCCATGTTATCGTCTTGTTGTTGTATGCATTTGTCCTGCTTCTTAACTTGTTTTCAGTTGCCCTTTTTTGGCTTTTTAATATGGATGTTTTCAACGAGGGTATTAATGGGTGCTGATGAATATGGGATAACTAAAACTTATTAATCGAAATTAATATACTAATCAATTTTATAAATTAGATAGTAAAATTAACTTGAATTTTTTGTTATTATATTTTGTTTAATATAAATAACTTAAGAAACATATTATAGAGTGAATTGAAGTTTTTTTTAATAAATTAATAAAGCCTTAAGCACTTTCCCTTTGATCATTGCATACAACTTTATATTATACAGCATATACTTTATTTTAGCCTTAATGGAGTTCGATAATTACTACCTTCTCTTCTACTTTCTTTTCTCTCCTCTCTTTTCTTCTCTTCTCTCTGTCTCCTCGCTAAACATCAATCAACAACAATCTATTGATGGATTGATCACCTCATCGTATAACAGGGTAATGTCCATGCCATCTATAGATCGGTCACGCCTCTTCTACAAGGAGTGGGCGGCAGAGAGGAGCAGGAGCAGACAGGGAAAAATGCTGTTAAACAAGTTTCGGGCTATATTTTTTTTTCAGTTCTCATACACATATATACATACAGACATATATGTGTGTATGTATATATATTTTTTCCTTCTGGCCCGCAGCCTGACGAGTGCGTGCCTTATGCCAGCCATGGGCATGAGAATTGGTTTTAACGTTCTCTCCTCCTGTTTTGCCACGTTTTTACCCGTTTATATATGTATTTTATTCTGGCTCCGGCTGTTTTGCAATCCTGTCTGGGAGTTAACAAAGTGCGGAGGCACTTAATAAGCAAAGTGTTTGCCCTGCATCTGTGGCAGAAACCCGTATACACCATACATTACAGAACCCGCTGGACAAACTTGTACGCTCGCCTTATCGATATTACTAAATTAAAACTCTCCCGGCCAGGTACATGGGCAGAGTGCGAGAGAGAGAGACACAAACTTGTCATTAGCATAAGGAGGTGGCAAAAGTTTTCCGCCCGAATTCAATTTGAGATGCGACAACAGCAGAAGCAGCAGCAGCAGTATCAAACAAAACAAAGAAGCTGCCCCAAAGCGCCCGGAAAAGTCGAACTGAAATCTGGTGGGAAGACTGAACGAGCTGCTTCCCAGTCCAGAGTCCTTGCCATCATCATCCTTGCCAGAGATGAGGTTGCTGCTTTGCTGGGCAAAGTTTTATGGCATTCATCGCCACAGCCCCCTCCCCATTCTTTTGCACCCTCGTGCGTTTATAAATTACGTTACGTATACGCAACGTGGGCGAGCGCACATAAAGTATTCGCGTTATGAATATAGAAAGAAGTAAACGCAGTAAATTAGGCGAAAAATTCAATAATTTTGCCAACCAAATGGGACCAAACAAACACGGAGGGGGACCGCCAGTCAGGGAGCAAACACTTGTGCCACGCGGCTTGTGCCCCTTGTCGAGTGGCAAAACTCAGGAGTGTAAACATTCTGGAGAGTCCCGATAGCTGCCACATTATATAATGGGAAAAACATTAAGAAGGAACATTAACAGAGCTTAATCGATGTAGAGATTTTTTCATTTAAGAGAAGGAGATTTAAAAATCTTAGACTTCTTATTATTTAGAGCCTTAGGTTCTATGAATATTCAATTAAATTTCTTGTAGTAATTGATTGCTATTTTTTTATATGTTTATTTATTTATTTTAGTAAGTGGCTTAAGCTTTGTTGACTATTTTAATAAGTTTATATTTATTACTAATTAATTGTTATTTTGTTATATATTTATTAGGTGACTTTAGCTTTGTTAAATATTTTAAAAAGTTTCTGCTTATTACTAATTGATTGTTATTTTGTTATTTTAAATAGGTGATTTTAGTAAGCGATTTAGGCTTGGTAGATTATTTTATTTGATTTTATTCAGAATGTTATTGTGTGTAATTTATTCATAGAATTATGCAAATAAGTATCTGTTTAATGTATTTTAAATTAAATTAAATATTAATTTCCTTTGATATTAACAGAAAACGCTTAATATACATTGTAATATATAATTTATACACTTCATCTTAAGGTTTTTTGTACAATATTCTTATTGATTTACTTTTCAAAAAGAGTTATTTTTCCATTTCTTTCATACCAAAATAATACATAAATCGTGACAGCATTAAATAGCTTCAAAGGGTGAGGATTCAACTTGACGTTACATTTTTACACCCCAAAAAACAAACACAAATTCCCATTTAGTAATCAATTACAATATAAGTCTCTTTCCTATGAATTATTTGTTCTTAACACGCTTAATCTTTGTCAAAAAGTTCTTGCAGATACAAAAATCCGAGCGCAATCTCACGCCAAGTTGTGGTAACTTTTGGCCTCCTGCCAACCGTAATTGGTCTTGGCTATCATGAAAGTGGCCAAAGGGCAACACCCAAAACTAAATTACACAATTAATAAGCGCAGCCAGCAAACCAGAGCAGCAACAAACCGAGACAAGCCGGCCGCAGCACATAATAACCGCAACATTTAAGGCGAAAATCTGCAATTAAGGAGCAGAGCTGACTCTACCAAGAGCAGGAGAAGAAAATAAAGGCGGTGGCAGGGCCTTCCGCAGGATCGTTTGCGTGGGAAACTAACCGAATCCCAACGCCCTACCAAAAAGCGACTCAAAAATTAATCAGGCGAACATAATGCAGGCGAGAGCCAGATGAGGCGGCGGAATGCGATAAAGGCGAATCTTCAATGTATTGCCCGGCACATATATAGATAATGAAATACGAGGCATCCGCAAAGACCGAACCACAGCCAAAGCGGACCACTCTGCCACTCCTTGCTCCTTTTCCCGCCCCAGCACGTCTGCGTCCTGGCCCGAGGGCAGACAGGCCAAAATAATGGAGCCAATGGCCATGGCCAGAATAACAGCAACAGCAACCCGAAATGGTTAACAAAAGCAAAACATAAACAACATTTTCAGCGAATTCGTAATGCCCTAAAGGTACACACATAACAAATAACAAATAGATATTTGAAGGGAACATAAATCATAGGATAGGTTTCTGTAAAAGCAATGCAAACTTTGTAAGATACTTTTAAAGGATATCGACATATAAAAACATTTAAAATTTACACAAACTAACTACTAACTAACTACTTCTATCAAATCATTAATATATACACCTTTAGTTTCCCCAATTAATTAATTTATTACATAAATATTAGACCTTCATAGCACATAATCATATATTCCCCTTTCTTTGAGTCTAATAAAACTGCCTGCAAATATGTCAATATGAAAGGGATTCTAAGAATCAACTCAAGGAGCTCTCTTGCTCTCGCCAAAGTCCTTGGCCAATAGATTCACTTCCTCTTGGCCAAATAGTTCAAGTGCTTGCTTGACGTAAGGGTAGTCGCAAACAAATAAAGTAACCAAGAGACCACGAAGACAAGGACGACAAGGAAAAAGCTCATAACCGAGGTCCTGGCGCTTGGCATTTTTGGCCAGCAGCTGCCAGACAATGCCACGCCCCCACCTAAGCACATATGTGGCTGGGTGGGGCGGGAAAACTCTAGCCGGAAAATGTATGGGTATAAACGGTGACGAGAAGGAGGAGACGGAAGGGGTGCCAATGCAATGGCACTGCCCTGGGGGTCGAGTATAGTGAACAAGATATGGCCATAGACAAGAGCTCAACTTTCTTATCAATGTGGGAGGCTGGGCTAGCAGGAAAATCTGGGAGGAGAACCTAGGAGAAAAACCTGGTAGCAGAGCCTGGAAGGAGTAGAAGAAGCTGATTCCCGCTCTCGTTTGTTTTTCCCAGCGCACGAAATTGCAAACATTTTCTGCGAGTCATCTGAAAAGTGGAAAGTGGGTACAAAAAATAGAAATAAAAATAATAATAAAAGCAAATTCCGTTGCCCCTCAGCCAATACTCATTAGATTTGTGCAAATACACCCCCCTGTGCAGAAGGCCACCCATCCCGCTCCACTAATGATGCCCCGCCTGCCGCTTCTGGGAAAGTAATTTCGCTGCTTACGCAATTTTTCATTTCGCGCTCGCTGCGCAAATAAATCAGAAAATGTTCAATTTTTTTAAAATGTTTTTTATTTTTAACGAGCCACCACCATCAACATTTTGCCATTGACTTTTGGCTTGTGTTTTCCCCCGACGAGGGGGAGTGGTTACTAGTGCACCGAGCGTGACCTGCAATGTTAAGGCAAATAAATCGTTCAAGTTTTCGGTTCGATTCGGTTCGGCTTCGATGCCATTCCAATTGAATGTAATCAATGCCGAGCACTTCACATCTCAAATATGTTTGCCATTACCCAAACTGCTACATTTATTTGAGGGTAGTTTCCCGGGCGGGGACTTTGACTGATAAGCTGTGCTTTCCCAGCCAAAAAGCCTGGGCGTTAAGTTCAACAAGCCACCAGTTTAAGGCGAAGGCAGCAACGATGTGACAAATTTAATGTCTGTCGAGGAGGTTGCATATGTTTACGAGTATGAGGTACGAGCCGGGCGACAGCTTTACACAGGAGTGTAAAATATTCATTGGCAGGTTGAAATTTTAAGTCACACATCTGCCGAGCAGGCTTGAAGGATATGTATGTTGCATATACATGGAGCATTTTATGCTTTTTTGATTGCTCACGTCTGCTCAAGCCATAGAGAGGGAGAGTTGATGGGAAAATAAATTCAGGATTTAAATCTTAAAATTGACTTGGGATTTGCCAAGAAAATCTACTAAAATGTAAATAAACACTGCACATATTTTGACTTGAAAACTTTTTTAGGTGTTCCATTAACAAGTCTAGAAAGTTTTGCCTAGATTTCGGGGAAATATCTTTGAGAATCTGACTGGAAATTTGTGAATGTTTATAAAGGGATATTCTTTATGTATCGTTTTCATTAGCTAGTTATAGTTATAAACATGATATGTTTATGCATAAAATATTAGTTAGACATTTAGAGTAAACTACTTATGTAGCTTTTGGCTATGTAATTAGTTTCTGGTTTAGTTAATTAGTTTCCCATTGCCTTGGAGGCTGCTCTACAATTCCATGCTGGACATTCTTCTCCCGGTCCAATGAATAGTAATTCTGTTAACCAGCATTTCCTTCTCCCCGCATTTGCAATTCAATAATTTCCATTTGTTTGCAGTAGCTTTGCTACCCCCTTTGCAATTAGCCAACCCAACGTCCATGGAGTTGCCCGAAATGTGCTCACATTTGGCCACAAATTAAGCTAAACCCACTTATGACCAGTGTGCTCCAACGGACCCTGTGACCAGGGAAAGGAGGTGGAATTACGTTACAGTCTATGGTGGTATATCAGGTATATAATGGCAGCTAAAGGCGAATGCATTTGGTAGTCAGTGTGCCTTGTATTTGCCACTCGCAATCAATTGCCACAATTTGTGTCGATATACGGGCAGGTAGCTTGTACCTCGGGCCTCTGGATTCGCCAAACAATTTTTCACTTTAAGAGCTTTCCTTTCCGGCTTCCCCTAAAATTGTAAAACAAAAAAATAAACAAAACGGTTTTAAAGCTTCAATCCAATTTCATTTTCATCACTATGAAATCCCTTTTTCCAACCTGTCGTTTTTCCTTATCATCAATACCATGCAAGCTCTATTTTTTCGCTTGCCTGTTAGCCTTTTGTTGATGCCATTTTTGTGCTGGCGTTGTTGTATTTATTTAAGACTAAAATCGAATTGCAATTAAAGGTAGACAACATTTCGAGGGGAATATTTACAAGGCATCCTTCGAATCCTCAACCTGTTTTGCTGCTGGAACGGGGCCAAAAAGTTCAGTTAAAAATAGTTTTGAAGGCTGCCCTGCTTGAACACTAAAAATATCTGAGGCAGAGGAGTGCAACTACACGTTGAAGTTTAATGAATAATGAACAGGTTGAAATTGCAAGTGTTCTTGTTTTTTTTTCCTCGTATTTTTCTTATTTTTCCCCAACTGAAATCAATTTCAGAGACACCACACACAACAAGCCAAAGCAAGAAATGCTTTTGATGGAGGAAATAAATATTTAACTTCTAGAATTCTAGCAGGGTTCATCGTCAGATTCTTCCAATCCTATGGCAGTCCATTGTAATCCACAATTTAATTTTGAATTAGCGTAAATATCGTCCTTAAGCCAACCATTTGCCCCTTAATTAATTTAGCAATCCATAAGCCTCTTCATCTCAAGCGTGGTCGCAGTAAATTGCTCTACAAATTGCAACAATTTATGCCTAATTATATTTAAATTTGACAGGCCATTGGCTTTGCCTTTGAAGGACGCCATTGACCTTTCCCTGTGTCCCTTTCCCCTTTCGAGAAGTCAAGACGTCGACCGTGCCCCTTTCCTTTTGCAAAAAGGAAAACGCAACGCAGCCCCTGAAAATGGCAGACATATATTGAGGGCAAAGGGAAGGTAGGTGGCAGCTGATAGCTGTAATCCGACCAGCTTAGGTCGGCCCCCAAAACCATCTCAGAGAAACCCTACTGCTCCTTGCGCATCCTGGCGGCAGGAGAATGTGGCCCGGCAGTAATTCACACAATAAGCCGCAGACAGGCAACCAACAGAGAGAAAAGAAAGAAACAGATATAATGGCGGGAGTTGGGAGCCGGAAAATAAAAGGTACCCTGTAAATAAAGGATATATTTAAGGGTCTTTATAGGTTAATACCTTGGTTCAATCATTTCTAATTTAATATTGGGAATTAACACTCATAAATAGCGATAGAGATTGTGTATTTTCTTCTCAACTACCTTCCTGTTCTTTCAGTAGCTTTTATAACGTGGAAACTATTATTAATTATTTATTTTATTTATGTATTATATTTTTTTATTTTTTTTTTATTTTTAAGTTAGGAATATTCCGATTATTTAAAGGACAAACCCACCTTGCTACCCTTTATAATTTCAGGTATAAATAGATGTCGGAGAAAGCAAAGCGCGGGCAGAAATGAGAAAAGAAACGAAAATTTTCAGAAGCAGGCAGCTTGTGGCACGTTCCACACACACAAACACACCTGGGAACAGGTGAAGAGGCGCAAGGGGAGGGAGGCAGACTTGTGGCATGCCTCAAAGGCAAATGTGGTTCAGACAAAAAAATAGCAGAAAGAGAGACATTTCGGTGTGCCAAAGCGAAAAAGTGAAAAATATAGGGAAAAAAGAAGTACTGGAACTTTGTTAGCTCACCTCTTTAACACGTAAGCGACAATTACCTGGCTGCAGTTGCAGTTTCCAAGATACAGATACATATCACCAACCGCCGGCCAGGAATATTATGGGGAAAAATCAACCCGTGAGTCATAAATTCGCATCGACGCCTCCACGTTTTATATATATTCATATTTATATACATTTTTTTTAAACTTTGCATGCTCCGCCGACAGAAGAGAGGGGAGTACGGGGAGCAGGGCAACCCGCCAGCCAGGAGGCGCGTTAGTGATAATGTATGCGGCGTGGCTTACACATTGTATCTGCGAGATACAAAACAATTAAAGGCAGCCGGCAATCGCCGCTTTAATTGTGATTTTATGCAAATATTTGCCGAGCCCCGAGATTCTTAAAGGTTTACACTCATACTCCCTACGGATTGAATTAAATTGCCAACGCGAGCTTTATGCAATATTTATTCGGCTCCGGCGAGCTCCCATCCTCTGCTGACTCACTTTTGGATATTGTGTGTGTATATATGTTTTTTTTGTGCTCAAATATTTGCCCCATGAAATCAACTTGTGTTTGGCTGTATCTGCATCTGGTATCTAGTCGCTGTACCCCAGCCAACTTTTGCAGCACTGGCAATTTAGTTGAAATTGTCTTCAAAGGAACATAACAATAGCGGCTGCGATACTGCCCCCGCGTCTTCTAAAACTTTGCGTTTGCTGCAGTTGCAGATTGCAGATTGCAAACTGCAGTCTGTGATCAAGTTGCAAAGGCGCTTATCCTTTGACAGAAAAGTGTCGGGAAAAGACAGCTGTCTGATAGAGCAGAGAATTTGAGAACTCAACACAGTCGTTCCCCTCTATGAAAGCAGTTGAAACAATAGTGCCTTTAATTATTTCAATGTTGAAAAGTCAAAAGATAAGTTAATTGGTCTTTAAGTTACTGATGATCATAATTTTAATGTTCTTGCTTATAATCTTGAAATGTTAAATCCTTAATGCTGTAAAGAATCTCATTTTTTTGTAGCTTTGGTCTCAAATATCTAAGTAAAAGACTTTTGTTTCATCATTCCAGTTGAACTTGCTTAAATTTCTGTTAAAATTTCGTTTGTTCTTTGCTCTAGACATTTCTGTGGGCAAGCTGCACATTTTCTTTTCATTTTCTTTGGTTTTTTGAAACTCGAACGGAATATTTGGCAATTTAATTAAAGTGCTCAGCTATTTCTGGTTACGAAGGCAATCAGGATGGCCCACCTGACCGGAGTTTTGTCCACAATTGGCCAGCTCCAGGGGGAAAGGTCTGCAATTACATCCAGTGGCCAGGCCACAAACTAAACAAACTAAACAAATATTTCCACACAAAAAGGATGAAATTTTGCATCTCTGTTTAAGCCACAAAAGAAATAACCTTAGCTCGAAAGTTATCCCCCAATATATATATAGAGAGATTTTTGTGTGGATATTTTCATAGCTCGGCATGTGTCCAGCATGCAAAATAATTAAAGTAAATATATCCTGTTTTCCTTCCACTGACTTTGCGACTTAAAATGGGTTCAAGACTGAAATGAATTTCCCTTCAATTCGTTTAAGGCGTAAGAAATGGGTGAGTGCCCCTGGTCAGGGCAATAAAACATATCAAGTTGTCACAAGTGTGACACTGATTGAAATTATAAACTGTCACCAGCAGGGACGACATCCCTCCGATTTGCAGAATGTGTACATAGATGCGTAGCAGCCCACGGAGTGTCGGGTGTCGTCCCATGTATATTATTTGAGATTTTTGCATACAAATTATGCCAAAGTCTGTCTGTGGCAGCAGCAAATGTATTCCAAATATTTGCCCGGTGAAAGTGTTTACGATATATGGAGCAGAGAGTGGGAGAGAAGAGAAAGCAGAGGAGGAGGATGGGCAGGAGCCATGGAGCAGGAGCACTGGTAGGAGGAATTTTTCGGGTACCAAGGACAAAGTTTTAGCCTGCTGCTGTGCGATAGAAAAAATATTGTTGCGCATTAAGTCTGGCTTGCAGGGATAGTTGGCAGTTTTAGTCCCCAGTTCCAAATGCACTAGAGTCCTTGCTCACACACACACACACACACACACACCCTGCATGTCCTGAAAAGTTTTAATTTGTGCGTAGCCAGCGAAAGTATATGAAAAATGGCACGAAAACAAAAGTTCCCTTTAAACGGAGTCCTGGGCTGGGAGCCAGTAATTGAGGCAAACTGTGAAATACGAGTACATAAAGATGCTGCAAAAGCAGGCCAAACAAATTAAAAAGACTTGGGCCAAAGGGGGCACATTGGGGCAGATCAGGACACAGGGATTGAAAGATAATTACGTGAGTGCGTCAAAGGCAGGAAGCTGTCTGGGAGGAACCCAAGCTTACAATATCCCTTGGGTGTTCATATAATTTATGGTATTTATTAACCATTACAGTTGATGTATCTTCTTTGAATACATCTTGAAATCTCAGCATTTCTTCATTTAATTATTTAATAACTAAGTATCTTCAAGGTAAGAAGATATTTAAAAGAGTCATAAATCTGTTAAATTTGGCAACTGATGTTAGACAAAAAAACCTTACAGTTTGCGGCATTTAAATTGTTTTCAGCTAAGTGCATTTTTTTAACTAGAAAACTAAGCAGCTTAGCTAATAATTTTTAACTTCTACGGTCCTCGTAAACTTCGTTATTTAAAGATACTTAAGCACACAAGATCTAAATGACTTAACCAGATAACTCGAAAGGCAAACAAGTAACTAACCATAGAGAGGAAAACTTTCAATAAAGTCACCACCTCTGGGAAAAAGCCAATGGGGATTTAGGAAAATTCTAATTAGCATGCTCAATCGAATTTCCCTCTCTCCCTTTTCCACATTGATTTGTTGAATAAATAACCAACAAAGACCAAAATGTTCAACATTGAACATTAAGCAAATTATTTTACCGCAAAAAAGGAGTCCTGAGGAAGCAAAAAAAAAGGGTAAAAAGCTGGTAAACTAAATTTCAATTAGTGAGTGCCGCCCATAAAAAGGCGGGGCAAAGTCAAAGCCAAAGCAGAAGAAAAAAACAACTCTTCTATATAGTATTCGTACCAAGTTGGCTTCGGCTTAAAGTTGACAATTAAAAACTTTTTCGGAGCTTTTTGTGTTTCTGGCTGGTTTCCCCATTGTTGTTGTTTCGCCTTTACTATCAGTTGCTGTTCTTCTGCCTCGTCTTCTTGTCTAAATGAGTTTTTCTTCTTTTTTGCTGTCATTTTTGTTGTTTTTTTTTGCCAACAGAAAGAGACAAAGTTTGCCAAACGCAAAACTGTGCAAATTAGTTTAGTTTTCTGGTATTTTGTTGCTGACTTCTTCACTAGCTCTGTCCTCGCAATGATTTAAATTTTCTAGGTTCTAAAATCAAATCGGTGTTGTGCCCAATGAAGCAGAAAGAAAGAGATGAGACTATCAAATCTCTAGATTCGGAATTTATCCATTAAATATTTACAATTCAAATAAGCTTTAAGGCTGTGACAAATGTGTTTTTATTTTAATGTTCAAGAGAATGCTTCTGTGCAAAGGAATTTAGGTTCTGTATTGAGTATGTATTATTTATGATGAAAATAAAAAGGAGTTCTTTAAATATTGTGAATTGTAATGAATTAAATCATTTTTATGCAATTAGAAAAAATTTGTTTAAGGCTAAACCTAGGATTATACACTTGAGTAATGTAGACATACATCCATTTATAGATACTTAGTAATATTATTTAATATTATTATTATTATATTAAAATAAATATTATTTCTATTTTTAAAGCAGCATATTTAGTCTTTTAGTCTTTGTTTTTTATTTACAATATGTTTTCCATTCTAAAAATTTTATAATGTATATTTATCATTTATTTTCTTTTATGTTTTAAAAGGAAATGTCTGACTTAATGTCTTTATGTATAGTTAATTTATTTATATGGTAATAAAAGTTTTAGAAAATAAAGTAGAGAAATCCTGTGTTTTTCTTTTCTATTTTAACATTATGAATATATGGGCTTATAAAAGACATTATCTCTACATTGGTAGTAAAAGTAGAAACAATAATAAAACTGTAGCTTTTTAAAATGGTTCCATTTCTGATTTATATTGTCGATTTCAACATGTCGATGCTTAACTCAGAATGATTTTTATTATTTAAGAAGAACATACATACATACATTAAATTTGTGTTGAAAATTATTGAGATTTTTTGAGACTATATTGATTTATTTCTTTTACTAATGTTTTTTGTTCTAAAATTTTCAAAAAACTGTTATTTTGTTACATATCTTCTATAATGCCCCTTCATTGCTTTTTAGAGACCTTATAAATATTATAATATAAAAAATAAAGAACTATTTTAATACATCTTTTAAGAAACACTCTCCAAAATATTTTCAGTTTTATTTTAACTATGTTTTTCATTAAATTCAAGATTATTTCCACATAAATGATCTCCTCCGATTTAATAGTTTTTTTTCGCAGTGTGATTGGCGAAATTGAAGAATGCCTCAACAAGTTGTTGTGCGTTTTTATTTTTTTGTTTTCGGTGAGAAGGTGAGGGGGCCGGAGGGGGTTTAGTGGTGTGTGGATTCTCCGATCAAATTAAACATTTTTTTGTTGTTCGAACTTTTTACAAGCGACAAAAGCCAGTTTGTGACGCTGACTTTGGCTGCGACGTCGAAGCCGGCAGAGAAAGCCGCGACATGTGGGCGGCAGACCCACACACACACACACGCAAGACCCACACCCACACACGGATAGGCGCATACCAATGCAGAACTCACCTCGGCTAAAACGCTGCGACTGCGCTGCTACTGCGGCTCCAAACTGGTTTTTATATGCTATATCTATATCTATATATATATATACATTGCTGTATATATATATGTATGATTTCTGGCTTAGCTTCTCTTCTCTGCTGCTCGTCGATATGTGCGCTTGTTTATATGTATTTGTGTTGCTTTTGGTGTTTCTCTTCTTTATTTTTTCAATATATATATATGTTTTTTTTTTATGGCGTTGCGAAACACTCGAGTTGGCTGTTGCTGTTGTTGTTGTTGTTGGGTTCTTTTAACCCATATGAGACAAGCATTCAATTAGGCCCCACAATTGGCCAGCAAACAAAAGAAATCACACAAATAAACACTGTATATCACCCAAACACACTGGTATATCCACACACACACACACACACACACGCACGTACAGAGGCTAACCTGTGCGCTTCACTTGCCGCGCGCGCTTTTCTTTCGGCTTTTCTTCGCTTTTATTTTATTCCTTTATTTTCCCAGACGGGAACAGGGCCTGTGGCGGGCGACGGGCGGCAGGCTTCGCGGAGTTGGAACGGACCGACGAGCGGTAAACCTAAAGTTCGAGCTTCGTAGCGTGTTCAGCGGGCGATTTGACTCGACGCAGCGACGCACATCCGCACAGCACACGGTTTATAAACAAAATGAATGGGAATCTGAAACTATATCTGAATCTGAAGCCGAGCGCCAATGCCAGCAGAGGCGAGAGCAGAGGCGGCAAGTGTGGCCCCCCACAATGGCAGCCGGCTCCAAGGGAGCTTGCAACTCGAACATGTTTGATGTTCCACGTGCGAGTGGGTGGCAGAGTGGGAGTTATATTGCCTAGAACAAGAAAATAATGTATATAAAATTATTTGAAGGTTACCAATGCATTTGGTGTATCTTAAGCCAACACATTTTAATTATTTCAAGTCTTTATGGACAATAAGAAGGGAAGGGTGAGAAGAAATTATATCTGTATATATATCTTAATTTGAAAAAAAAACATAAATTTGAGAAGTTTTTAACTCCAAGTTAGTATAATGTAATGTGGTGGAGTGAAAAATGCAAAACTTTGAGTGTAATAATATTAATAATAATAATAATAATAATAACAATAGTAGTAATAATAATAATAATAATAATAATAATAATAATAATAATAATAATAATAATAATCATAATAATAATAACAATAATAAGAATAATAATAGTAGTAATAATAATAATAATAATAATAACAAAATAATAATAATAATAATAATAATAATAATAATAATAATAATAATAATAATAATAATAATAATAATAATAGTAATAAAATTGTAATGGCAATACTCCGTCTGTTTCTCTTTCTCCGTCGCTCGCTCGTCTCTCTCTCTCTCTCTCTCTCTCTCTCTCTCTAACTTTTTCGGTACGCTTAACCCTCTCTGTGCATCTCTAGAGATATCTATGACTCTCGATCTCTCTCTGCCTATCTCTTGGGATACCTTTCTCCCGCTCGCTCTCACTTTCTCTGTTCCCTTGACTTGGACACTATAAATAGAGACACGGCCGTCGCGCTGACTTCAGTGTTTCGGAAGCCTTCCTAGTGTTTACATCTATTGTGATAGTGATAGTGATTGCCCTTCGACATCAAAAATATCACCTGACCAATGCAATACTTCTGGAAACCCTGGAGCAAGCCTAAATGAAGTCACCAAAAATGAAAGACTACACTGGAAGAAATTAAGCAATGACGAAAATAAATAACGGTGAGTCGTCTCCTCCGGTAAGTCACCTTTACTTAATTTTAATTATAAGTGATACAGTGATTTGTTTTAAGGATATCTACAAGCAACTTAACTTAATATAATATTATAAATTATTCACGACTATTGATTTCTTACTTTACTTTTTAAAATTTACCTGACTTTGGGTATTATAATTTTAGTTAGGAGCTTGAAACTCAGTGAAGGAGTCGTTTCCGACCCTATAAATCATATATATTATTGATCAGCATGAACAGCCAAATCGATCTAGACATGTTTGTCGGAAAATTTTTTTTACCAACTTCTTGAAATTTTTTAAGGGGCTATAAAATATCAATTTTACACATATTTAAGGTTTCATTAAAGGTATACGATGGCCACAAATCAGATGATTGTCAATGTCTTGCAATCAAAATCTTAATCAATAACAAATAAAGCATTGAAAAAAAATAGAATCTTTCAGTTTTACAATACGTGACATCATTAAAAAATTCATAAAATGTTTAATTTTTTAAATATTTTATTCCAATGCCTAAAATCCTAATCCTTTCCAAATGGAGATAAATGCATTTTTGACTTAGTTATAATAGATTTAACATTTGAAACCATGATCCTATGGGTAGCTGCAAGGGTATAAATACTGAGGCTTCTCGAAGTAAGCTTCATTTCTTGTTTTTTATTGATTTAAAAATTATAAGATGTTTCTGTTGCATAATAATAACTTCTGCCATACAAAATATAAATTTATATTATTACATTTGCAACTTAATAAATTGGGTATATAACTCTTATAACGCACCTCGCTGTTGTGTTAAGTTCCATCCAACCTGTTCGAGTTCGAAGCGCTGCATTCGCGGAGTGGAACCGCAACACTGTGCTTAGCTCCACTGCGGACAAACAAACACCCATAATTCATGGTATAAATAAAAACGAGGGCTTAAGAACGACGGCGATCGAACCCATTTCGAGTAAACGGAAAAACACACAAACTTCTTTAAGCATAGAGAGCTTTCCCTTTCGATTTTCAGTTTTGCCTCCAAGGCGAACTTTCGTTCCATTTACATTTCATTTTCATTTTTCTTCGCCGCTTGATTTGTTTGTTGATGTCTTGTCACGAAGCTTAATTTTATTTTTCCTTTTTCATTGTTTTGCTTTTCTGCTGCTGCTGCTGTCACCGATGATGTTGCTGCCTTCGTCACTAAGTCAATTTTAAGGTTTATTTGAATTCCATCTTTTTTTCCCCCCCTAGTTTTTCTTATACGTATTTTCGCGTGTTGTTGTTGCTTTTCGCTGTCGTTGATATTTTTAGTGTTTTATGCAAATTTTTTAGGAGGCTCAGTCTCTCAGTCTCAGTCTCTCTATCTCTCTTTTTGTCGCTTTCTATCTCTCTCCGGCTGGCTGGCTTACATAGTTGCTAATGAGACTGGCTTTATGCCTGGCCACACTTATTGGTTTTCAAAGTTTTTCCAACGCTTTTCCTTCGCCTGTTTGGCCTGTTGCTCGTGCTGCTTCTGCTTGTGTGTGTCTGTATGTGTAATTGTGTGCTTGTTGCAAAACTAATAACAAATTAATTTTGATTTGAATTATTCATGCTCGGCTTAACATTCACACACACACACGCACACGAGAAAATGCATCTCATACAAACACACACACTCACGAACAAATTAGCATTTTCGACTGGGATAAGCTGATTTGACCCGGAATATGCAATTACCGCACTCAGTATTCCGCTTTGGATCGCAATCGAATTCAATTCGGAATCTCAATTCACATATATCTCTGGCAGATTCGCTACGATAAGTATTGCCTAACCCGAAATGTCCTTAACTCCACAGAGTTCTTAGAAAGGGAGAGGTCCTTAAATAAATATATATCTTTGGTTAGTTACCGAAATATATTGGGAAATATATTAGTGTATTTTAAATGAGATAATATTCTCATTAAGATTATATTATATTATTAAGATATCTTATCAGAGTCAGATTCAGTTATAAACCAAAGCCTGAACAAGTTACCTAAGCTTTTTCTATTATTCTTCTAGTCATTCGACTTAAAAATACATTTTAATAAATAAATATGACAACAATGTCTAGGTACTTATAACTTGGAACTTTTAAATTCCAAACTTAAAAAGGAGAATTTAAACTTTTCTGAAAACATTAAAGCAAACTTTATGCCTATAGCTTTTAATAGTGAAAAGATACACTCGAAATCTATTTTTAATAGAATATCAACTGCCTTATTTCATTTATTTAATATTATAAAAATATCCGTCAAAGTCTGAAATTTATATAGCGAAGCAATTACAAGATTTTTAATCATTTTCTATTATTCTGCTAGCTATTCTTCTTAAAAATACAATTATCAATATCAAAAATATAAGGAAATTGTATAAGCCACCGTATTCCAAACACAAAAAGCCAATTCAAACTTTTCTGAATACATTAAAGCAAACTTTGTGCCTGGTTTTTCTTATTTCCACACAAAGAAGTTCAACTGTAGCTTTAAATAGTGAAAAGATACACTCGAAATCGTTCTTTGATCGAATATCAACTACCTTAATTTGGACTTATCTATGTTAAGACTCCTTTCCCAGCTAGTTCGGTGTCTTTAGCAGCAGGCAATCAGCAAAGACAAGAGGTCTTTCACGGGGGGAAGTCAGGTGAAAGGAGAAAGTTTCGGTACCCCTTACCCGCAAGCCAGGATCCTTTCTGTGCCGTTAATGATGATGCCACACACGTGTCTCCGTCTCTTCTACTATGCGACTGTGTGTGTGTGTACCAGTTGGATGCGAGTTGGCTGCAGCTGGGCTCCAGCAGGATGCACTCATGCAGCTTGATTGGCCTCCTCGTTTAACCAGCTTCAATCTAGCAGCGCTCCTCGCTCCTCATCCTTTTTGCATCCCCCCGCCCAGTCAAAGGCAAAAGGAGCAGCTCCTGTTAGGAATCGAGTCAGTGAGTGAGTGAGCAAAGGGGAAGCAAAACATCCGGTACCATATTTTTCATCATTCTACTCGTTTGCGGGCCAAATAAATGGGTTAGTATTACCAAGGACACCTGATAGCACGGACCGGAAGTTAAAGGACTTAGACATTAAATAGAAATGGTAGGAATGGCAACTGGAGGAGAGGAAAACTTACCCAGGAAAAAGGAAAAAATAATAATAATAATAATAATGGAGACGGTAGCAGAAGAAAAAATATGATGCAGAAGGTTGAGTTTTAAATGAGGAGAAGCAACATGATAGAAAGGGTTAAGTAGTTGAAAAGTAATTAATAAAAGTGGAAAAATAACTATTAGGGAGTACAAGGAAGGAGGAATGAGCGAAATAACAAATTATATCATTCAAATATTTATATTTAAATATAAAATGGCTTAGCCTTCTAAGGAGTATGTTTTTTACTCCTTAAAAGTCAATTTAAGAAGATTCTTAATTACTTTATAAGGACTTCTTTTTCTATTTAAGAAAACTGTATATAAAGACTTCTTTCTATCTCTACTCTTTTTATCACACAAGAATAGGAATAATTTTTCAAAGACTCAACGAAATAAGAACAAATGAGGGATAAATATTTTAACTTTTTAATTTATTATAAGTAAATACCTTTACTACTTTTTTTACTATACAGATGTATGTATACATACATACTCCTACCTAATTTCCCCATTAATGGTTCCCTTCTAAAGGCTAAAACCCAACATTTTTGTCAAAATATTGGACCAATCCTACCCTGTAAACCCTTGGATCTGTGAATACTGCTCCCTTTACCGAAACATTTAAATTAACTGTCATTATTTATGGACACCGTTCAGAACTCCACCGCTGCCTGTGTCTCCCTCCTCAATGTCCTGCCCGATGTCGCACATTTGTGGGCTAATTAGTTGGCCCACAGCCGAAAGCCAAGTATCGGTAGTGGTATTAGTATAGTGCTGGCCAACTGATAAGGACCCCAGCTCCAATCCCCCGGATATGCCATCATCATCATCATCGACGGCGCCGCAGCTGTCAGTGCAGACTGGGGCCATGATTTATGCCTGGATTTTTGGGGACGGCAGGGAAATCCCCTCCTAAAATAAACATTCCCGGAGCAACTACTACCGAACCGAAAACCAGACAAAGCCAAACAAAACTATTGCTAATGAGGTCCGCAATGCGCGGTTCAAATAAATTCAGCGGGAATCTGGGAGGGTTGTGTGAATCGCCTCCCCCCAACACACACACACACGCATATATCCTTTGGTCAAAAGCTCACCCCTTTTCCTCCCTCGCAAAAGGCTCTCCTCCGCTAATGACCAAAAGCGGATTTCGCATTGCAGGCAATTATTATTCCTTGTTCTCCCCTTCTTTTATTTTTTTTAAAGAATAAATTAAGCTAAGCCGCTCAAGTGGCGACCCCACAAAGCACCCAACATCCCTTTCCCCCCCCCAACAAAAAAATACAAAAAATAAACCCCAAAACTCCCTCCCCCCAATATGTAAGTAAAACCCGGTGAAGCGTTTCAGTTTTGTACGTTTCTTGATTCCCAGCTAATGCGAGGATATCAAATTTAATTTTGCGTAATTAATGTCACCCAAAAAAGTTCCACTTTTAGTCCTTTCCCTTAGCCTCCCCCGGGTGGACGAGTCTTGACCAAGGTCCGAAACATGACTAAAAGAAAATTCATTAATATGATTTAGGCCCACAGGATAAACAACAACAGCAAAACAACAAGGACAACAGACGCTGGAAGGCCTAAAACAGTCCAAAATAAACCGAAAAACAACAACGGAAAATAACACAAAAAAAAAAATAATTTTGTATTTATGTTTTGGGTCCCTTGTCGTGCATGACTGAGCCAAGGAATCCAAGAATTCACAGGAATAAAACCCTTTTGCCAGAGTTTGGCAAAAAAAAAACGCTCTACAAACTGGAAAAGCAAGCAGAGAATGAAGAGGGGGAAAGGATCCTACCGAAGTGAGAAGCAAAAAACACTGGGAAAGTTTGTCACCTACAGGTCGTTAGGAGTTGCAAAATTTAAAAAAAAAAACTCCTGTACATATACCCTTTGGTAAGAAAAGGATATATTGAACATGGAAAAACATACAAACTTAAGAGAGTTAAGTAAACTTTAGCACCATTATATATTAAGATCTCTTCAGAGTTATAGAAATTTTCAGGCAAATGATGGCAAATATAAGCCATATAGTGGAGGCTTAAAGAATTTATAATATTTGCTACTGAGTTTAACCAAAGCGTTAATATATAAATATTAGTTTACGTAAAGGCATGGCCAAACTGTGAACATAGTGAATTCCTGGGCACGGAGCACCTGGCTCCCTTTTCCGCGAAGTTGGGATTTTAATCAGCACATGGCATGCATCCTGTGCGTCGTCCTGCCCTGTCCTTGTTGTTTGTTGTTCTGCTGTTTGGCTATCTATGCGCTCAACTGCGAATATTGCCGCTGAGGGCCCGGACCGAGACTGAAGCCCGCTTTTCTCATTTTGCGTTCCCTCGAAGCCTTGTTTATTTGCATTGGCTGCGGCGATGGATTTATGAGGGAAGCCATTGAACTTGCTCTTTGCTATCGCTTACTCCACCTTAACCGCCACCTCCACCTCTATCAGCAATGCCAATCCCCATCCCAACCTCTTGGCAGACTGAATCGAGGCGCGGGGCGTGTGTTGGTAACACAAATATGCCAAAGGCACGCATGTAGCCTAAGCCACTCGCAGAGTTGGTCACGATACTCCCATCCACATCCACATCCAGTCACGCCCACTAGCGCGCCTCCTTATACAGCCTGGGTCCTGGACAAATGCCCGTTCCAGTCGCTTTTCGGCCAACGCGACCCTTTTAGCCTGGCCAATTTTGACATTTGCGTTTTGACGCACGCGGCGTATACGCAATGTCTGACTCTGACTCCTGAAGGCTGGCTGGTATTGTAGCTCACGCTGCCGAGCCACGTGACCAGAAAATTGCCATCGCTGTTGCTAAAGCAGTTTTATCCCTTTTTTGGTCAAAGTTTCCAATAGCTTAACAGGATTCTAAGCGTAGACACTGAGATGTTATAACACATGTGCGTTTTAAAGATACACCACGTTTCATAAGTAACAGTATTTTATTGAAATATGATATATTATATGAATTTGGGAAATAAAATTAAAAAGTATATATTTAAAAATAGAACGCTTTTCCAGGAAAGAATTCCAATTGAGACCCTTACGGAATATATCCCTGGGTAAGCGGCTTTCCCTGGACACTTTCCAAAAGGATCCCAGAGGGATCACTTTTTCGCTGTCCGCAAGTGTTTTTTTTTTAGTGTTAATTTGCGTAGAACTGTTGATGCTGATTAATAATAAATATACTTGAAATGGACGGAAATGACCCTCGAAACTTCTGACTTATATTATAATACTCTACAAAACACAATGCCGTAAGCTAATAAGTACTAATAAGTGAAAGATATTAATTGAAAACCCCTAAAAAAGTATTCTTTGTTTATCAATATTACGAATCAATTTAAAAGCAGGTTATATTATTAAGTCTACAGTTTGTATGTACAAATAAGTTCTCCCTAAACTATTTATTTTCTCCCCCTAGATTTGCTCTACAAAATGCCAAACTAAGAGTACTTTGGCTTACGCCCAAGCTGTTTATTCAAAACCTTTAAGCTTCTGAGTCAAACTTTCACGTAATCTGTCGTTGAACACATTCGATGGACTCACGTAGAAGCCAGATAAATATAGATATGCTTCGGGATATCAACAACATATTGCTGCCCCATATGTTATAGAAGACTCTCATATTGAACTGCTCAACTGTCATCCGATTATGAAACGCACTTTATGTACATAGATGCGTGCGATTTCTCATATTTCATGGCTTGACCTCTATTCCTTTCTGCCAGTGGTATAAATTGTTTGTTCCTGCTTGAGCTTTGTTTGCTGTTGCTTTTGTGTACATTTTTATGACCCAAAATGTTGGCACGTACGTGGGGGTCTGGGCCAGAGCCAGCCAGCCAGCCAGCATTCCTTCTAATACTATAACCAATATAAATGTCATTTATGTTTTGGACACTTTTTGGTGGCAGCCGTGGGGGCAAAGCGGTGACTAGATTTGGGTGGCACAAAGGGGAGGAAAGGGTCTTCACGCCGTGGAGGACCCTTGGAATGGTGCACAAAAAATATATGTATATAGAAAAGTGGTAGGGAGAGAAAATTCTGTCATGGTCAGCGATACAAAAACCGCAGAGAATCGAGTTTTAGAGAGGCGGAAGGTAGGGGAATCAACAACTACACGTGCACTTGAAAAGCACAGACACACCAGCCAGGACATGTGTATGCAGGATGCACAGAGTATCTGTATGCCCGAATCCAAGTGTATTTCAATCCCTATCTCCGTCCGTGTACAAATGCTGCGGTGGAGTGCGATAAGCATCACATTCTCCACATATACACATACGTATGAAAGAATGATAGCACCACTTAGTGGCACTTAAGGATATGCAAAAGCTGTAAGGACTTCCGCTTACGCTCAGGATACTCCAGCAGTGCCGGTTGAGTCCTGGCTTCAGCTGGTTTCCTTGTGGCCTCAAGAAGCTTCCGGGCTTGAGAGTTTATTTGCATTTTGCAATGGGAAGGAACCTTCTAGGTCTAGGAATTATGATCACTTTAGTTGCAGACTTCAGTCTTAAGTTCATTGTTTAGTGTCCTGTTTATCCATATTTAACAGTTTGTTTTAGTTTATTTTTTAAGTAAAGTACAGCACACAAGCAAATCGGAATTCAATTTAGTTGCAGATCATTTAACAAATGTGAACATCAAATCAAATCTGTAACTCGACGCCTGACACTCGTTAAACTCATCCAAACACTTCAGACACAATATTAATGGGCAGGGAAATGCCGGCTCATTCATCTCAGCTTTTCCATTTCCCGCCAAGTGGGAGAAGACAGTCTTCCATTTACTCAAAGTGAACTCCGCCCGATGACACGCTGCCAGGCAGCCTACAACGACCCCATTCTTCGTCCTCCCATCCTGCACTGCTCCTTTCCAACTTCCGGTCTCCCGCGGCAACCTCCTTCCTTCTGCCCTTAAGCAACCCCCACCCCCTACCCCCTGCAGTTGGCAATAAAAGCGGAAGGCGTCACTTTCAAAATGGCGTCATGCTGCTTTGAGCTTTGTTTCCGCCCTCCGGCCCCAACTTTTTATACATTTTTATTTATGCCCTTTCGGAGCTTCACTCTTATTATTGCATTAGCTGAAGAGGGGTGGTTGGCGGGGATCCTTGTTCATTTTGTTATTTGTTGTTTTCCATGTTATTCTATATTATCTTTATATGAATTGCGGTTCCACCGAACGAACAACCCTTCTCAGTTTTCCTCCGGTATTATTATTATTTTTATTATTATGCATGTCGCGTGTGCTGCCGCAAAGACGGAAAACAATATTTATTTATTTCAACCCTTCTCGACTCCCCCAACAACAGGGGAGCCCCTTTAATATACCATAAATAAGGCAGCGATTTCCTTGACAAGTCCCGGGATTCCCCTCGCAACCTTTGTCAAGGAGTCTAGAGTTGAGTCTCAGGTCACGACTGCATGCTATTACATTGCCAACTATTAAAATCCTAACTATTAATAAATAATTTCCATTGCTTAGGGACTTTTGTTTCACCCCTCGACTTCTTGCTGTTTGTTTTGCGCTTTTACTGTCAACTTTCTGACGCTGGGTTTATCTAGCTTTTGTGTGTTCGTATTTGATTTATTTTTGGAGCCAACTAAACTGAAACATGCAAAATATGGCGCCATTAATGTCCCACAATCCCTCCTTCTGCAGCCATCGAATTGTTCAAAATCTGTGTGTCGATGTCTATATAAAAAAAACAAAACTAAAAAGGTGGCAAATGCGAGTTTTGTGGTGTCAGCCAGGTTACGCGAAATAATATGATTGTTGAGGCTTAAAAACAAAATACACTGATGCCAGTTGCGGAATAAATTGAGTTGGATTTATGTTGTAAATAAATGAAATATAGTTCATGATGACTATTGAATTTATTTGAACAAAATAAATGTAATGCGTTAGCAGCCTCTTTAACCGAAACAAAATATCAGGTATAGTTCGTTTTTCTTATCCGAAAAATGGTTTTGTTTTATGCACCTATGTCGTAAACATTATAATTGCATTTATTCTTTTTAAATTTCAGAAAAATTAACATATTTTTAAAGAGTCTGTATTGTTAGTAAATAATTTTTTTTAATAAAATATTAAAATGAAACACTTTTAAATTCTATACTTAAAAAACAAAAGCCAATAATTTTTCAGTTTTTGTGCTAAAAATATGGTCTCAGGGTTAAATATATTTTCAAATAAATATAAATGAATTTTCAAGTACAACAAATAAGAAGTAAACCCCTTCAAAACCCAATTTTTTCAAGTAAGTTAGCTTTATTATTGTCAAGAGCTGTATCATATGGGAATGTTTTTTATAATATTCCTCTCTTTATTCTGTTGCTGATTCAAAAACTAGGCGCGCAAGAATAAATTTGAATTTAACAAAAAGCAAACAACACTCACCGGTCGTGCTCTTCTCACTCACAGCCTTGGCTCTTGATGTTTGCCTTCGAAAATTCGAACATCCCCTGGTTAGCTTCGACTTCGAAAATTTCATATTTAACGGACAAAATTACACTGCAATACAAAATGTAGGAAGGTGAAATATATTTATTATAAGCAAAGATATATTTTTTTTTTGGTTTTTAATAATTTAAAAGGGGTAATTTTTATGAAACCAAAGTATATCAAAAAGAAATACTAATATAAATATGGATATAAATTCAAAATAGTGAAAATTATTTAGTGTGATATAAATAAGTAAAGATAATATTCAAAGAATATATTAAATAATTCTTAAGAAATCTTCTATACAAAATATGAATAAACTGGTGGGAGAACATTAAAGTACACAAGTAAAGACAAACATTTCATAAAATATCAATTATATATAATATTCTTATTCTTAAATATATATATAAATATTCCAAAATATGCATTATATATTATAAATGTCAAGGAGTTTAGTTAATTGTTCCCACCGGATTTATTTGTTAGCTTTATACAACAAAAAATATTTCTCGACAATTATAAAATTCGGAACCCACTTGAAGTCAATGAAGCAATATATTATGGTATCTTCCGACTGAATAACGCGTAATAATGCAAAAACCCCTGGGAAATAACTTACTTTTCCTTGCTTACCCTTCCTGTCCCGGTCTCCGCCTCCTCCTTCGCGCCACTCTAACAATTTGCATGGTCAGCTGGGATTTAGTGTCCACTCAGCGCGTCTGGCGAATGTCGCCCGGCGGCGTCCAACTGCCGATCGGATTTGCGCATATATCAATCACACATATGCTCGCACTGGTCGTGAGCGGGCAGCGCAGGTAGCCGATCACCGATCGACGAGCTCCGGCTGTCGATGGGTTAAAAGGCCCGCTCCGGCCGGCGGATCGAGTCAGTCTGCCCCCGGCCTGGCCCTTTGTCGGGACGCGTTTCAAAGCAGTGCCGTGCAACAGCCTTGCAGCACATTGCAGCAGAGCCGAGCCGAGCGATCCGAGCAGGTGCAGGTGCGCACTGGTTCCTCCCCCGCTGGGATCGTCACATTGAGCCAGGGCGATGAGAGAGCAGAGACAGCGGCCGGGACCGTTGCGCTGGCTGCGCCACCTGCTCGACGAGCTCCTGGTGCGCATCCTCAGCCTGAGTCTATTTCGCGTCAACGCCCCCGAGGGCAGGACCTGTTCCGAGGCGGACTTAGTGCCGGTTGCCAAATACTTGCCCATACCGAAAGTTCGTGGTCTGCCGCTGGTGGGGACGCTACTGGATTTAATCGCCGCCGGAGGAGCCACCCAGTAAATGAGCCTCTATAACTTGCACAAGATAGTGTCCGCGAAAGAAGAAAATTCGATCTCTGGCTGACTTTATAATTTGTGAAAAGACAGAAAAGTGTAAATAATTAAGTCGTTATGTAATAAAACAAATTGTGATAAATAAAACTTAAAAGTGCTTCACATTAAATGAAATTATAATATTTATGCAATAATGGGTGAATCTTAAAACATTTAAAATTGCAAATTGAAACACAAGTTAAAAAGCTCCAAAAAATGAATAAAGTGCTAGTTTCATGCATGATCTGAGGATATAAATAAGATTTCTAAGAGATCAGAATTATAAAGAGACCTAATCCATATAAATTTATTGTTCCATTTCGGTTTCGAGTTTAAAAAATTTCTTAAAAATTTACATATTGACGTCAATTGGATCACTACTAAAAATATATCAACCGTTTCTCTCCCCCATCAAAGACTCCACAAATATATCGATGCCCGGCACAGACAATACGGACCCATATTCCGAGAGTGCTTGGGCGGCACTCAGGATGCAGTGTTCGTGTCTTCGGCGAATCTGATGCGCGGTGTCTTTCTGCACGAGGGTCAGTATCCGCAGCATCCGCTGCCGGATGCCTGGACGCTGTACAACCAACAGCATGCCTGCCAACGTGGACTGTTCTTCATGTAAGTGGAGTGGGCCAAATGAGGCTGATGAATTGCAAATGAATGAGTCCGCGGAACCGATCTCATTTCTCTTCTTCGCCGTGGGGAGCAGGGAGGGCGCCGAGTGGCTGCACAACCGACGCATACTTAATCGCCTGCTGCTCAACGGCAATTTGAATTGGATGGACGTGCATATTGAGAGCTGTACCAGACGGATGGTGGAGCAGTGGCGAGCCCGCACCATAGAGGTGACAGCACTGGAGCCGGCGGAGACGGGCGGCGAGAAACGATGCTACGAGCTGCCACTGCTGGAACAGCAGCTCTATCGCTGGTCCATTGAAGGTGAGAGGGATAAGTGTCCTGGAGGTTCTAAGATACAATACTAAGGGGTACCTTCTTAATAATCCAATCCTACTAATCTTTTTCTTATTTATACTATAACTACTTCCATATCTTAAACCATTAATTTTACAGTGCTTTGCTGCATAATGTTCGGCAACAGTGTGCTTACCTGCCCCAAGATCCAGTCATCGCTGGACTACTTCACCCAAATTGTACACAAGGTGTTCGAGCACAGCTCGCGGCTGATGACCTTCCCGCCTCGCCTGGCCCAGATGCTGCGCCTGCGCATCTGGCGCGACTTTGAGGTCAACGTAGAGGAGGTGCTGCGCGAGGGTGCTGCCATCATTGATCACTGCATCGGTGTGCTGGATCTAGACCATCAGCAGCCGCACGAGGAGTCAGCACTCTATCAACGCCTGCAGGCAGCGGAGGTGCCCGTGGAGATGATCAAGCGAATATTCGTGGACCTGGTCATTGCAGCAGGAGACACGGTAAGAGGTTGCAGATTATCCCAAGTCCGCTTTGGTCTAACATATTCGAGCTCCAAACCGTCAGACCGCTTTCAGCAGCCAGTGGGCATTGTACGCACTCTCCCGAGAGCCGCTCCTCCAGAAGCGCTTGGCTAGGGAGCGAGCCACAAATGGCTCGCAGCTGATGCATGGCCTAATCAAGGAGTCCCTGCGTTTGTATCCCGTGGCTCCGTTCATCGGTCGCACCCTGCCCCAGGATGCTGAATTGGGTGGTCACTTTATCAAGAAAGATGTAGGTAAAATGGGGTTTACTAAGAAAGCTCACATTGCAATCTCTTACCCTGCCTCTCTTCTAGACTTTGGTGCTGCTCTCCCTGTACACGGCTGGACGTGATGCCTCTCACTTCGCCCAGCCAGAGCGGGTGCTTCCAGAACGCTGGTGTATCGGTCAATCGGAGCAGAGGCATCAGTCGCACGGCAGCCTGCCCTTCGCCATTGGCCAACGGTCGTGTATCGGTCGCCGGGTGGCGCTCAAGCAGCTCCATTCCTTGCTGGGCCGCTGCGCCGCCCAGTTTGAGATGAGCTGTCTCAACGAGCAACCCGTCGACAGCGTACTACGCATGGTCACTGTGCCTGATCAGACCTTGCGACTGGCCCTCCGGCCGCGAACCGGGTGATACGCATTAACATAATCTTAACAGATAACACTAATCCTAATTGTAATCGTAGTTTCTTTAGTTTTATACAAAATATATAAATGTCACAACTACACGCAATGATGAAATAATGATAAGCCGAGGAAATCAAGAAAGCAGCGCCAGGAACAACACGTAGACCAGTAGCATGGAGCAGAGAACCATCACTCCAGTGATTGCGGAGCCCCAAAGCAACTTTCCAAGGATAACGGCGCAAAAGATCGTCACAAGAACAGGAAACGAGCCCAGTGGACGCAGGCAAAGCCTCGGGGGAACCAGCTTCTCCCGCATATCCACGTTTCCGGTGCTCTTGTCGAACCACTGCTCCGTCATAGGGGCGTACAGAAGCTGCCTCGCAACCTTTCCGCAGTAATCATTGCGCAAGTAGAAAGCTTGGATCTGTCTGCCGTACTGAAACCAAATATAGGATTTAAGCGCAAGCTCCAGTGAAATCCGTGAAAGACTTACTCTCTTGTTAATGTTGTCAGATATAATGTGCAGTATCCTCACCAGAGGTCTGAACTCATTCGTTTGGATCGGAAGCAAGGCGGGATCGATAATGGGCTGCATGTTGGAGGCATTAAGCGACATTTGGTGTGGATTGAGCTTAGAGGTGTCCAGTGAATCGCTCGTATCGAAGAAACTGAAGTTTTGCGTGGCGGAGGCGGGCGGGCAAGGTTCCACTGGCAGGGTTTCATGCATAGACAGGTTGGCTTGGTCCACCTGATGAGAGATTTAAATTCGGGATGTTATTGAAATCATAAGTGGCAAAACGTTAAACTTACATTAAACGTGCGACAGAAGGCGTCGATGCACTGACGCAGCACCTCCGGTATGCGACTGAACTCGCGCAAAGTCACCTCGTCCTGGCTGACCTCGCGGAACAGCTTGTTGAAAAAGTTCTTGAGGAATCCATCCGAGCGCTGTCTTTCAGCAATCGCATTTCGCAACCCAGCAATTTCCCGGAGCACCGAGTTGCGTGCCATACTGATCTCATACAGGAATTTCTGTATTTGCATTTGCATGGGCTGACTGAATAGCATGGCCGTATGGGAGCTAGGAACCACGCTATTCCATTGGGCGCCAGGTGAATGGGATTTGCTGAAAGGGAAATAAAATAAATGCCACGTTCGAAGACACTGTAATCCTTAGCTTACTTCAACATGTGAACTTGGCGTTGAGGTGAGTCAAAGCCAAAGGCGTTGCCGGCATGCTGACGTTCGTACCGTTGTAGGCGTTCCACTAGATCGTGTTGAGCAAATATCGTCGCCAGGCGGTACAGCATGAAGGCATTACGATAGACCGTGAAATCCAAACGCTCAAAGTGAGGCAATAATACCGCGAAGATGTGGGTGTACATGATCAGGTTGTCAGTGATAAAGCCATCAAAGTGTGAGGATATTGGCGGCCTGTACGAAAGGCTACCCGCCCTAAAATAGAAATAAACGATTAGATTTCCAGATTTATAAATGAGTTTAACGCGTGCTTACATTTTGTGGTCCAGGGCCGACATGGTGTATCTCCAGGGCTGGATGTAGCTTAGCCAGAGCTCCAGCACCACCATTAAAGAACTATCCAGGGGCCAGCGGTCGATTAAACCGCACAGGAACGCTAAGATCCTTGCTCTCACCATGCTCAGTGACACCTTGCGCAGCGAGCAGAGCGAACTATGATCCAGCTGGGCCCCATTGGCGAAGAAGTGGATCTGCTTGACTAGGGTGCGAACGCCACGCACGAAATCGCTGCCAGGCAGGTGATGCTCCGATTCAATATCGTAGCGGAGCCAGATATCCACGAAGAGGTGTAGCACGGACTCGGATCGCCAGGCGTAAGCCCGAGCAGAGCTGGCATTAGCACTGCTGGACTGGGGTGAGGCGTTCCCGCTGCCACCACTGGTATTGGGACTTGCACCTCCACCGGAAACGTTTCCCCCGTTCCGATAAGAGCTGGGGATCCTGATGTATCGTGGCTGCCTCTGCGGCTGCAGGGCCTGAGTGGGAAGCGGCTGTGGTGCCTTTACTCCGGTGCTGAAGTGCACGGGCTCGATGCGGGCATCTGGAACCAGGGGCAAAAAGTTGCTGAGATACTCGGCCACCAGTTTAAGGTAGATCGTCTTGCATCGCACGTTGTGGATTTGCATGGCAATCGGATTGATGGAGTGCAAGCGGCTGCAGAGCGTGCAGCACAAAGTGGCTCACGTAAAAGTCAAATGCATTCAGCGAGAGCGTAGCCACCTGGTGCCGCATCGGGTCAATGTTGATCAGATCTGCATAGAACATGGAATTCTGACCAGCCTGCAGCATGGCAACGAACTTAGCCTGAAATGGGAACATTTAGCGTTCATACTGGCAAACCCATTACCTCCACTCACCGGCAGCAGGTTAATGTCCAGCTCGAACTTGTATTGGTCGGCCAGCAGGCGGTGGCAGAGATGCATCCAAGGACCGCACACGCCGAAGAAATGATTCAGTGCCTGGAAGTGCAGCGCATTGTTCTCCTGCGTAGTCGTGCGTAGTCCCCAGCCCAGGGGATTGCCATTGATCCCGAACATGGAGTGCACGATGTGCGGGAATACCTCCTGGATCTGCCGCACGGAGCAGCGATCAAAGAGAATGGTCAGTTCGTGAAGGCGGTCCATCAGCGGCAAACTGAGGACCGTCAGCAGGCGGGTCTGAAAGGGTCATTCCGTTGTATTCATAAATTGAAATAGTGAAGTTGTGCTTACATTTAGATTTTCCGGCATTGTCGCTTGTGCCATGGCGAGGTTGTGCGTGTATTTCCCGCTTAAAATTAATAATTAAGTCCAGTTCTTTTAAGAAACGTTTAAAAACAAAAGCAGCCGGCGTTGATTTTGGTTTAGTGTGACCGCACGGTTTTACGATCATAATACTTGAAACGCCTTGCCTCATGTTTTTTGCCCGTGAGGTGATCAATTTATTATTAAATTCTTTTTATATTTTATTAGTTATTTATTTCATATACGTAAAAGGCTTTGTTCTTTTAATTTTATAAATAGAAATTCACATAAATGAATTATAATACTTATTTTCCACAAAGACAAACATTTTTATGCAACAGGTGGTCGTAGTATTTCATTACTATTTTCTTTAATTGCCTATATCATTAATTAACTTTTGAATATTATATTTTAAATTTTAATTAATTTAGTGTTTATCTGTTTTCAATTAAATTTTTAAAATATTTGGTATTTTAAGACCTCCTGCCTAATTTTTAGTATATATGACCATCTACTTGGTATTTTCCGCTGCACGCGATACGCCACATTATTTCGCGACCGGCGTTTTGTTTTGCTGCAGTTTTTGTGTTTATTTTCAATTAATTTCAATTTAATATAGCAAACATGAAGCGGAGAAGTCAAACACAGGCCCAAAAGGCCAAGGAGATCACTAAACAGCCGACAAAGGCTGGAGCCCTCACAGTGGCCCAGCTCAGCTCCGATGCCATATGGCAGGTGGGTGCTCCGCTGGACAATTTCGAAACTTTGTGTGTTTTCAACATTTAACTCTTCCCAACAGCTAGCATCGGAGTACTGGGCACCGGACACAAAGGCGGATCACCGGCCGTATAGTGCAGAGATTATCGAGCGCATCTACAAAGAAGAAATCGGTGGCGGCGGCGGTGGCAGTCAGAGCGCACGGCGAATCAACATGCTGGAGTTCAGCCAGTACCTGGAACAGTACCTGTGGCCACACTACCAGCGAGATACCGCCACCCATGCCCACCTCATGTCCATTGTGATCATGGCCAACGAGAAGTTCCGAGAGCGCGTTGAGGTGTGGACCGTGTTTGAAAATCAGCCAGATCAGTATCCGGAATTCTTCCGCCACGTGCTAGAGAGTTGCTTGCCCAGCAAAGCTAGCCGAGAGGCAAGCAGCACTTTGCGGGAGCGAACTGCGCTGCTCATGTTCCTCAATCACTGCTTTAACAGCATGGAGATCGAACTGTGCCGGGAGCAGGCCAAGCGTCTGGTCTCTTTATCCATGTGGCACTGCCTGCAGCCAAGTAAGTCCTTTAATAAAGCCCACGTATAAGCCCTAGTTACTGACTCTTTGCTTTACTCTACAGAACGACGCGAGCAAGAGCTTCGAGAAGTTCCCGAGTGGCGAAAGTATTGGAAACGTCTGATAAAAAAAGACAAGGACACAAAGCCCGAGGTCCAGTGGGAGCGACACTTTATGCAGAACCTCATCATCGATTTTCTTCAAATCGTTGAGGGCATTCCCGCCGAGGGCGATATAAACCCCAACGTGGTTCACTATTGCGAACGCTTCTTGGAATTCATCATCGATCTGGAAGCCCTTCTTCCGACACGCCGCTTCTTCAACACCGTTCTGGACGACTGTCACCTCATTGTACGGGCTCTGTTGTCGCCGCTAGTTCGCCGCGAAGAGGGAAAACTTTTTGGACAGGTAAGTGTCAGACTTTTAATGTTTTAATTACTATGTGGTACAGCATAAATTAGTTAAATTTAAGTACAAATCTCAATGTTGGACATTGCTAAACTACAAAACACTTAGATTAGTGTGGACGGTGGACATTAGCGGCGGCTCGCCTCAGTAGTCGTTGCCGTTCATGTAGTGCATCTCGTCGCCCCAGTCATTCGTCGAGGGCGGCTCATTGTAGCAGCAGGACTTCTTTAGCAGGAAAGTCACGTGTCGTTGGCGCAACACGCAGATGTATAGCAACAGCGGAGTCTGCAGGGCATTGACCACGATGTGGGCATATAATAGACCCTCCAACTGCAGCCAGGACATAATTAGAAACAGCCAAGCGATCGACATAACCAAAAACATCAGAGAGAACATGATGAAGCTGTAATTCAAAAGGGGTATTAGGATATTCATAGGAAATTTAAATGCAGAGCTACTCACTTGGCTTTCAGCTTGTGGGCGATGCGACCGTATACAGTCCTTCTGTTGATCAGATTCCTGGTGGTCATAAAGAAGAATAAGTTCACCAAAATAGTGCACGCAATGGGGGCGAAGAATATGCATATGCCCAGCATGCCGATTGTCTCTTGCTCGCCAACCATCTGCTCCTTTTTGTACGACTCGGCGTCCAGGAAAAAGTGCGCAAAGACTGCTAGACCTGCCATCGTAGCCGTACATCCCCAGGCGTAGGCCGAGTAATAGCAGTACTTCCTGCCGTCCGTTACCCGCAGGAAGACATTCCTCGAGCGGAAGGTTTTCCAGATGTAGTAGCCAAAACTGTTGAGCCAGAAGAAGGCCGCCAGCAGGCTGAAGCACAGGATTATGTCCGCCACAATGAAGCTTACGTGGCTTGTTAGCTCGGTGAAAATACGGACTAGATCCGCCGCCTGGCTGACCATCAGACACAAGGCTATCGTCGTCACAATGTTGCCCACCAGATCTCTGCTGAATGGACGTCGAATTAACGCATGAGGGGAGTCTAATTAATCACAATTTCTCACCTGAGCGTCGGAAGTATGAAGTAGATAATGGCAATGATCAGCAATATGATGAGCGAGATGCCGTGAAAGATGGGATTGAGGATCTTGCGTAAGAGAAAGTTTGAATCACTCCACTTGATCTCCTTGCGGGCCAGGCAAATCTTGGCGAATAGTACGTGTTTTTCGCCAGTGCTGGAGGTAGCCTATAGATGAATCAGATAATTATTTAAGTAATAACTTTGGAACTATTGCAATAATTACCTTATCGATGCAGTACAATCCATGGTCGTAGTCGTGATAACGCGGCTCCAGTGCGCCAGCAATATCTTCCTCGTAATCCGACTGTATTCCATGACGCTCCTCGGCCTCATCTTCGGCATTGGTGTAATGCCTTAGCTTGCCATCGTCCAGTAGAACCAGCTTGTCGGAACTCTAAGTGATTGAAAAGTATGTGAATCTGTTTTTGCAGATGCAGTTATAATTTTATCACTTACCCCGATGTAATGGTATATGGGCCACATCTGCATTGATCCACAGTTGGGAATGCCAATCACGAACTTGAAGCTGACGGGCCTGTTCTGCTCTCCTCCATAGCTGGTGAACATCGGCTGGAAATAGTCTGCAAATGGAAGGCCATGATATATATATATATATATATTATATACAAAACAAAACGGAGCAGACCGTGGAGAATCATTAAGACACTTCAAGTTCTTGCCGCCTTTGTTTGATTTCCGTTTTTGGATCGGAGGGGACCAGAAGAGACCTCCGCCTCCCCCTTCTCCTGTATAAATATTTACGATCTATGGCGAAGAACGTGAGCACAGCAATGCAATGCATCTTCATCAGCTGTTTCTTGCCCGGTTTTTGCAATTTATGCGGATTTGTTCTCCTCGAATTGCTGCAAATGGTATGCACTTTTGTTCCCCTCGTGCCTTTGATATGCTAATCATAGCTGAGAGCAGGGAAATTAGATTTCATGTGTTGATTACACGGGCTGTGAACGGATTTGAGTAATCCTTTCAGTTACAAATTTGATGAGATCAGTTCGATCACAATCGGATGATCATGGGTGATTCAACTACTCTGTCAACTATGAATTCTATTGTATCAATTTTATGTGTCACTTTAATGACAGTTTCAAGGTTTCTAATGCTGGCATTGCATTTATTTAGACACGGTAAAGCCTTTTGTTTCTGTTTATTGTTTATTTTGTTTATAATTGGTTTGAAAACATTATTCTGTTGGTGTTAGTTAGGAAACTTCGGTACTTTGCATAGAGGACATGCTTTTTAATTGTTTATAGGAAACAAATATTATTTAGTTATTGTATTGAAAGCAAAATAATTGAGTATAGATGATGCTTCAGTATCTATATTCATTTATTTTTCTAGCAATACAGCTAAGATGTTCCTTGTATTTAGTACTTGAATGATATTGGAATAGTATTAGGATCAAGTTTTACTATTTAAAGCTCCCATGATAACAGTAGCATCTATATATCCACTTGCTAATGGATTTTCCGGCTCATTCTATTGCCACAAGAAAAGATTCTTTCGATTAGGGGAATCCCCCATGCGAATGGTTACTTAAAACAGAAGCCGAGGCCAGCCCCAGAGCATAAATCATAATTTCTCTCATCAGGATTGGGGGCACCAGAGACCTGTTTGTTTAAGGAACTTGTTGGGGGAGCTGCTGGCTGCGTTCCACTGATCCACTGATAGCCAACAAATGGGCCACTTAATGTTACAACATACACACACACTGGTATGTATGTTGCATGCCAGCAGGGAAAATCCATAAAGTTGAATGGCCAACAAACTCCGCTGTCGGCAGGGTCGTTGTTATGGCTACTTTCTGGCGAAGAAGGAGTGGGCATGGGTCAGAGACCAGCTGTTGGGCACTCACCCGTCTCGTTGACGTACTGGCACTCGCTGTCCACGTGTATCTCGAACTTCTCGCAGCATTTGTTGACCAGCACCAGGTGGGGATCGGCTCCAGCTCCAGCTCCAGAGGATACCGCACTGCTACTGACATGACCGCTAACCCGTAATGGATGTGCGAGGAGCAGCAACAGGAGCGGGAGCAGGGGAATCAGCAGAGCGGAGCAGCAGCTGCATTTAGTTGATAAAAAATGCGCGCCAAGCGTTTTCACGAGCATCTTTCGCTCACACAAAAACACAGATACTCAAGCAGATACAGATACAAATACAGGTAAGCGACCGCTGTTGTTGTTGTTGTTTTAGTTGCTGCTGCTGCTGCTGGTGTTTATGTGTTGGATCTGTGCTGGCCAAGAAATGCGTCATCAAGGTGCCGGCTGTAAGCCAAGATCATGACATGCATACAGTAACTTGAGGCGACACTTTTTCACTATATCTAAAGTAAACACACACAAAAGACACGCGGGTCTGGAATTCTATTAGATTAGATACAGATTCCGATTCAGATTCAGATACAGATTCAGATTCAGTTTATAAACGATGTATATTTGTATTCAAATCAAAAAGTTTGTGAAACCGGGAAGAAGACACACCGACCACACCGACCGATTCGAAGCAACGTTGGAAAGCGAATGACTCTCTGGGCTCGCTCTTAACTTCTAGTCACTAAGGCGGAGAGAGCGTGGCGTGGAGTGTTTCATGAGCGTCGCTCGGCTCAACCCCCACCAGGGCTCTCTCCCTCCCTACCGCCTAGCCATTCCGGCAGACAACAAAGTTGAAGCAGGGCTTTTGAATGCAGCCGGAGCAGCACCACCGCTCTGTCTCTCCGCGCTCTTTGGATTTAAATTAAGCGACGGAAATTATCAATTGGAGCAAGTACATAGTCAGGCAGGAGGGAGGAACCGGCAATGTCTGACGCCGCCTGTGTCTGTGTGGAGGCTTTGTTTTCTCCCCTGCGCTCTTTCTCCAGCGCCAGGATGTGCTAGATGATGCAGCGATGATAAGAGGCAGCTGCGAAAGCGGGACAGCCCTCGGCTCTTCTTGACGCGTGCCCTGTCATCACACTTGTCCGTCTTTAATGAAGATTTCCCTGCAAGAAACACCCTTCAGCTAACCTTCACCACCGAGATTTGTATCGAACACACACCTCGCCTGTATTGGGTTTCCTTTTCAGTTTCGAATTTACTGCCACCAGGACATCCGCTCCCGGCTCACCTGGCTCACCTAATTAGCCCACGCTCTCACACATACTCTGGCAGCAGCCTGGTGTGAGTGGTCGTGCCCAAACTGATGACGTACCAACCTTTTGGGGCAACCAACCGGCTTGACTTTGGATACCTGTAGTGCACCTAAGAGAGAGTTAGCGGCCAAAGAGAAAGAGAGTGAAACACAGAGGGAGAGAGGAGCCAGGTAAATGTTTGCGTGAGTTTGTAGAATTCACGAGGGCAGGTAGTAAAACAACGAAACACGTTCCATTCAATGCACGCGTTTCGGGAAGTAAACAGGGCCGGATCAGTGAGGATTGGGGGGAGAATCATAGATGAAGTACTAATATTGATTATGACAAAAAGTCGTATAAGATTATTTGCAGAGGTTATTATGATCTGGCTGCCCAGTAAAAGGTATACATTCGTCACTATATTTCCCAATATGATATTAATTAAGTTAGTAATAAATGATTAATGGGAATATAAGTACAACAAATATGTGTACAATCGGTGTATCCTTTAAATGCCCCAAGAAGACTACAAATCTGCTCTAGGGACTTTAAAATAATTTGTGTTGATGTTTTATAATAATACAATTAATTATAATGATTAATGCTAGTTTTCGGAAATAAAAAATATGTTTTTATACCCTTATAGGTATTATAATTTCAGTCAGAAGTTTACAACGCAGTGAAGGAATCGTTTCCGACCCCATAAATCATATACTCAATATACAGATTTGTTTACCTTATAAAAACTATTACAAAAAATCACACTGAATTGAAATTAGTGCATTTTTAGATATGATATTTTAAAAACTTTGAATAACCATAAAATTAGCGCATAAAAATATACCTAGAATACACATATTTAAAGGTTTCTTTTCAAGGCCAAAAAGCCAATGATTGTTAAAAGTCATTAAATTTGCAATCCAAATCTTAATCAATAAATAATAAAACATTACAAATTATATATATATTTTTAGCTACTTGACATGCTTAAGTTTTATACTCGCTTCGAGATCAACGATGTCACCGGCAGTTCGCTTACGGATCACGACATGACCCAGCTGCACTACAAGAAGATTACCTCGCTGCAGCGTGCAGTATTCGCCAAGTTCCCCAGCCTCCGGGTTTTCGCTCTATCCAACGTGGCCACGGTGGACAATCGGGAGTCGCTGGAGCAGCACTTTGGTGGCCTGGATGGCGACGGGCTTCGTCAGATCGCAACTTTCCTGAATCTCGTGCCGGAGGAGATGGTAGAGTCATTGGAATGGCACCGGATGGATGAGCAGTTCTTGCGCGAGCTGTTAATCACGCGACACGAGCGACGCTGTTCCCAGCTGGAGGCTCTCAACGAGATGCCCCTGTATCCCACGGAACAGATAATCTGGGACGAGAACGTGGTGCCCTCGGAGTACTATACTGGTGAGAGCTGCCTAGCGTTGCCCAAGCTGAATCTGCAGTTCCTAACCCTCCACGACTACCTGCTGCGTAACTTTAACCTCTTCCGCTTGGAATCCACCTACGAAATTCGACAGGACATCGAGGATGCTGTGAGTCGCATGCTGCCTTGGCAGTCCGAAGACGGAGATGTTGTCTTCGGAGGCTGGGCCAGAATGGCCTTGCCCGTTGCCAGCTTCGCCGTGGTTGAGGTAGCCAAGCCGCATCTCGGCGAGAAGAAGCCCTCGCGAGTGCGTGCTGATGTGGGAGTAACCCTTTCCGTGCGGAGGGAGATTAAGGAGGAGTGGGAGAACCTGCGCAAGCACGATGTCTGTTTCCTGATTACTGTGAAGCCAACGCAACCGTATGGCACCAAGTACAACCACCGAGAGCCCTTCATTCCCCAGGTGGGCTTGGTCAGTGTACGAGGATGTGAGGTGGAGGGCATGCTAGATGCGAACGGTCGGGTTATAGAGGATGGTCCGGAGCCAAGGCCCCAGCTGCCAGGAGAGCAGCGTTGCTATCGTGTGTGGCTGGACTCGAATCAGTATCGCCAGGATATGGACGATCTCCAGGAGGTAAGCTTCATTAAACCCAAAAATTTATTGATAATCTTCATGGAATGTCTTTCAATTTTAGGGGGCCGACGACGTCTACGAAAGTTTCAATATACTGATGCGCGGAAAGCCCAAGGAGAACAACTTTAAGGCCGTCCTGGAGACAATTCGCCACTTGATGAACACAGAGTGTGTGGTGCCGCCCTGGCTACATGACATACTTCTCGGCTACGGTGACCCCGCGGCCGCACATTACTCGAATATGTCGAACCAGGAGCGCAGTCTGGAATTTAACGATACATTCCTGGACTATAGTCATCTGGTGGCCAGTTTCCCCACGTACACCATAAAGTGTGATCTGCCAGAGGAAAGGCGCCTGCCGCCCTATCGTCTAATCTTTGAGGACGTCCCTACCCATAAGGATAGCGACGACGAGGAAAGGGATGAGAAGGAGGAGAAGCAGACGCTAACCAAATCCATAACGGTGCAACCCTACAAATACGAGGCCAGGGGACCCTATCCTAGCGATAAACCTAAACAGTGAGTAATCTTTACATAATCTTAGTTTAATTTAAAATGAGTATTTATTATTTATCTGTTTTAATATCCGCACAGAAACTCCATACGCTTTACGCCCACACAAATGGAAGCCATAAGAGCGGGTATGCAGCCAGGTCTGACCCTGGTGGTTGGTCCTCCCGGTACTGGTAAGACCGATGTGGCTGTCCAGATCATCTCTAACATCTATCACAACCATCCAAGCCAACGCACTCTGATCGTGACCCACTCCAATCAGGCTCTGAATCAGCTGTTCGAGAAGATCATGGCCTTGGACATCGATGAGCGGCATCTGTTGCGTCTTGGTCACGGTGAAGAAGCCTTAGAAACCGAGAAGGATTACAGTCGCTATGGAAGGGTTAACTATGTTCTGGCCAAGCGCATGGATTTACTCAGCCAAGTGCAGCGACTGCAAGAGGCACTGGGCGTGAGCGGGGATAATGCGTACACCTGTGAGACGGCTGGCTACTTTTACCTTTACAACGTAATGGCGCGTTGGGAGAAGTTTCAGAGCCAGATGAGCGTGCACCGGAAGGAGGAGACGGATGTTGAGAAACTGAGTGTGCTGTTTGAGAAAGAGTTTCCTTTCGGAAAATTCTTTGCAGATGCTCCGCAACCCCTGTTCAAGGGCAGCAGCTTCGATGAGCTCATGGATATAGCCAGCTCTAACTTCCGTTACATCTCGGACATTTTCACTGAGCTTGAGGAGTTCCGCGCCTTTGAGCTATTGCGAACTGGATTGGATCGCTCCAAATACCTGTTGGTAAAGGAAGCCAAGATCATAGCCATGACCTGTACGCACGCTGCGCTCAAGCGCAAGGAGTTGGTGAATCTCGGCTTCCGCTACGACAACATTCTCATGGAAGAGTCCGCGCAGATCCTGGAGATTGAGACGTTTATTCCCCTACTGCTGCAAAATCCGCTGGACGGCCTGAATCGCCTAAAGCGCTGGATCATGATCGGAGATCATCACCAGCTGCCGCCTGTGATCAAGAACATGGCCTTCCAAAAGTATTCCAATATGGAGCAGAGCCTGTTCACCCGCCTGGTACGCCTAGGCGTGCCCACAGTAGACTTGGATGGACAGGGTCGAGCCCGTGCCAGCATCTGTTCACTGTACAAGTGGCGCTACAAGAAGCTTGAAGACCTGGAGCATATCCTCCAACGGGATGAGTATAAGAAAGCCAATACGGGCTTCGCCTACGATTATCAACTAATCAATGTGGAGGACTTCAAAGGTGTGGGCGAAAGCGAACCTAATCCCTACTTCTATCAGGTGAGTTTTAAATTATTCTGTATAATTTGACCATTTACAAGGGTTAATCCCACAGAACTTGGCTGAGGCGGAGTACATAGTGGCCACGTACACGTATATGCGTCTGCAGGGCTATCCAGCCGCCAAGATCTCGATACTGACCACATACAACGGACAGAAGCATCTGATCCGCGATGTGATTAACGCTCGATGTGGCAATAATCCGCTGATCGGCTGGCCGCACAAGATCACCACCGTGGATAAGTATCAGGGCCAACAGAACGACTACATTCTCATTTCTCTGGTGCGCACCAAAGCGGTGGGACATCTGCGGGATGTGCGACGTCTGGTGGTGGCCATGAGTCGCGCTCGTCTCGGATTATATGTGTTTGGCAGGGTTTCCCTGTTCAAGAATTGCCTGGAACTTCAGCAGACTTTCAAGCTGGTGAGTGTCAAACTGATATTAGAAAAATTCACAAACATTTAAACCCATTCCTTTTTTAGCTTACGCAGCGACCGCTGAAGCTTAGCTTAGTGCCCGACGATAGCTACCCGACGGATCGCTTGGCCAGCACTGCAGTGGCCAACGAAGCCATAAGAACTGTGGAGAATATGTCCGAAATGGCGCAGTTTGTCTATGAACGATATATGGCTAAAATGGAGGAGCTCAAGGGTACCCTGCCAACGGAGGAGGAGCTGCTGGCCATGCGCAACCAGCTGCCACAGGAAGACGACGAGAACGCTGAGGCCGCAGAAGCAGAATCCGAGGAGCCACCAGAAAAGCGAGCAGCCACGGAGCAGCAAGTCTCAAAGAAAAAGACCGCAGAAGCCTTCAAGCCAACTCCCATTCTCAACGAGATCAGCGTGGATGACGAAGATATGGGCCAACGAGAACAAGTTACGGGAGATGTAACCGAAAAACCCGCAGAGGAATCCACGCCAGCAGGCGAAGCCTAGTTCAGTTGCTCCAATATTTTAATTTTAATAAGTTCCAACAATCTTAAAGTGACAAATGCAAACGCATATACCACCAAACTCTACAAATCGTGTATCTACTTCTTTGGTGCAGTGATGCCCTCCAGCTGTGCCTTCAGCTGAGCGTTGGTCTTCTTCAGGAACGTGATCTCTTCGGTGAACTTTTTCTCCTCGGAGGCGCGCAGTTCGGCATTGCGGCGCTCAGCCTGTTCCTGCTTCAGCTTCATGTCGGCAATGATCTCCTCCAGCGCTTCCTTATCCAGTTCGAGTGTCTTGACGCGATCCCGAAGCATCTCTTTCTCTTCGTGAGCCTGCAAAGCCTTTCGCATACCGAAGGCCACGGAGCTGCAATAAAGCGTTTCGTAGGCCTCCATGGACATGGCAATTTCGTCACGGATGCGCAGCAGCAAGAGGCCGCGTTCCGAGCAGTTTATGGTCACCTGACGGATGATCTCATCTGCAGCATCAGGGAAGGAGAGTATTAATGGTAGCTGCATTACGGGCATGACAGGAATATCTTACCAAAACACTGCGAATATAGCTCTCGACGCACAGGACAAATGCCCGTCTCGCGTGCCTGAGTCTGCTGCAGCCTGGTGTCCAGCATCTCCTGTAGATTGATCACATCCTGACGCGTGGCCGGGGTACTAGACACAGACTGTTGCCACAGTTGGGATTCTTCCTCCCAGCAGCGCGGCGGCAAAATAGAATTGAGGATCTCCTCGGTTTCCCGTTTGGTATCTAGCAAAGCGCCCGCAGTTTGGGGTCTTTTCATCTCAATTTCGGTCAACGGAGCGCCCTTCTTGTCCGGGTGCTTGACCACCAGCACCGGATTGTTGTAGCGCACCAGTGTTTGGAACTGGCCCACACTGGTTATTTGTAGGTCCTCCATTTCGGCGGAATTTCTTCTAATTTATTAACTCAAGTACTATGTAAAAAAAGATGATCTAAACTCGTGTGTGCTTGGGGAGTTCGACGGACTTTGTTCAACGATATTGTTGATTGAAATATCGAAGGAAATGCCTGTGCTCGGAAAACTCTTTCCTGAGGGTGGGACTTTGTTATTTACCCTGCGCCAGCTAGCAACCGTCCGGTTGAGGAGCTGGGCAACGGTTCGTTTAGTTGTTTATTGATGCGCCACACTGGCTACCAAATATCAACAAGTTGCTTTCAAGTCCTTCCGATAAAAATGTACAGAAAACTGGGGTTTAATTATTCGTATAATATATTTAATGTAAATGCAATCATAAATGAGTTTCTGGCTCTCTGTCCGCGAGGTTATTCGAACAGGGGTCAATAATTTGTAACTTAGTTCGTTGCACATTTCCAATTCTCGCCAACTTAAAATATACATGAACTTATGAGTTATGAGCAAGTTTGGCTAATTAAAACTAGAATCTAAGAACCTAAACGTTAACTAAACGTAATACGGAATTGGAAGAGCAAATAATTTAGTCTTTTCAGAGTGGTACAACTTAACGAGCTAATATCGCGGAATTATTCGAGGGGACTAAACGTGTATGGATGCAGATGCTGATGCTGATTAGTAACTCTTACATATTCAATATCGATTCATTACGGCTAGAGACATTGTCAATATATAATAGTACATATATATTATTGTCATTATTTATGCGGGAGAATTTCCTCTATGGGTTCTTGTTGTTGTAGTTCTGCTGCTGTCCCTCTGTCCTGGTTACTTCTGAGTTCTAGATAAACGCTGGCTTACCAGATACAACTACGCTATGTATGTATATACGCTCTCGATATATATAAGTGTTATGCACGGTGTCTATATAATATGGTTAACGGCGAACTCAAAGATGCAACAGAACGGACCACGGCAAGGGCTTGTCTACTACACATAATATACACATCCTTTCGGGGATCGAGACTTAGATTAGCTCGGCCACGGCATCATCGCCATCCCGAATGGGGGCCTGGAAGGTGGATCCCGTGAACTCGTACAGCTGTAAAGGAAAGTCTGTCATTATACCGATTCTTGGCCATTGCAGTGGCTGTTCTGGTCCCTCACCGATGGCGCTCGATTGTTACGCAGCGTAGCATAGTCCGCAAACTCGTTCATGTGGTGCGGATCGACGCGGGCCAGCAGCAGACCGGCACCACCCACGCCACCGGCACTGGCGCCGCCACCGCTGCGCATTGAACCACCTCCAGCACCACCGCCGCCGCCGCCTCCAGTCAGGCGATTCTGGTTATTACGCGGCTGGATGGTGGCATACGTATTATCCACCGACTGGCCCACGTGATGGACCTGCTCCAGTGAGCTGCGATGGTGGTCGAGATGGCCCGGTGTCTCCGAGTTGGATATATGATCGGGCTCCGAGAACACCTGCATGGTCAACTCCTGCTCTTCGTAAAGTTTCAGTTTCCTTTTGGTGAAAGAAAAGTTAAATTTTTTAATGCTTTCCCTTTAATCTTAGACAGCGTTGCTTACTGCTCAATCCAAAGAGGATTCTCGGTGGTGTTTAGGTCCTCGATAATCTGTTTCTTGATCAGAGCCTCTTTCCGACGCGTCTCAACGGGAACCGACAGATTCCAGTGTTTCAGGCAGCAACATAATACAATGAAGCTTATGACGCCCACGAACAGGACAATGACCAAGGCCACCAGTCCCGCCACAGCTAGATCAAACTCGTCCTGGACAATGGCTATGTAGGCAGGCACCACATTCTCTATGGCAAAACCGGCATAGTAATCCTGAAACGTAATTAAATTATTAGTTAAGTTAAGCTAGGAGCTAACGTTTAATGGATTCACCTTCAGATAATCGTAGTTCCTGTCAATATCCTTGAGTATCTCATCGACGGGTGCAATTTGCTGGGTTTGAGGGTCGACGGCATGGAAATAAAGGTCACACCAGTCCATACGGATGCGCCCTATTGAGTCTAGATGGAAACGTATCTCATCCACAATAATGCGATGCTGGGTGGCATTACGCAGCTCGGCTATAATCTCCTCTTGCTCCTGGTAAACCTCTTCCGGTGGTCGGGAGAGGATCACACGCACCAGTTGGGTGCCATCAAATACCCAAATCTAGATGGATTTCAAGTTAAATTAGCATTGATCCTTTAAAACATTTCTTAAACTTACATTGACTTTGGTGCTGGCGGATCGCTGGGGCTGCTCAAGCTCGCGAGCCACAATCTCCAGTTCGAAACGATCCTGGTTATACTCGGCCATGATGGTGTTGGCCGTGATGCGTCCCTCCTGCGAGATGGCAAATGGACTCGGAACAATCGAACCTGTGGCCTTGCTGGCCCCGAATTTGTACAGGTTTGAGGCAACGATCATGAACTCGATCTTCGCATTCTTGCCCTGATCCGCATCCGTGGCATTCACCAGCGCGATGGCCGCACCCATCTTGGCGTTGGCATTAACTCCAGCATAATATATGGGCTTTTCGAAGACGGGAGGATTATCGTTTACATCCAACACCGTGATGGCTACCTTTGCCACAGTGTTGTCCCGATTCAAGGTCTTGATGGAGAAAGCGGCGCGCTCCTCCTCAGAGATGTGCAGATCCGCCTTGATGCTGGCCAGGATGTACAGCGTGTAGACGTCTGTCTGTTCGCGATCGAGACTCTTATTTGTGTAAATGTCACCTGTCAGCTTGTCCACATAGAAGGCACCATCCTCGTTGCCCAGCAGCATGTAGTAAAAGATATCGCGATTGTGCTTACTCCTCGAGGCGGCCTGGATATGGCCGATCTTTACATCCCGGCCGCTGTTCTCGTTAATGGATACCTTGTAGGGATTAGATGCATCTGGGAACTCTGGACGATTCTCGTTGGCATCCACAATACTGACGGTGAGCAGGCGCAGTGATTCAAACGGCGGATTGCCGGCATCCCGGGCTACCAGGATGATGTCGTAGCTATTGGAAGAATGTTAAGATTAATATAAGATTCTTTCAGACATTGTGAATACCCTTACTTAGCGCGATTTTTGCGATTTAGCAATGTTTTAGCGCGCAATTCTCCCGTCAGCTCATCGATCTTGAACTCAGCCGTCTGCTGCTCGTTCCTGTTGTTCACCTGCAAGTGGTAGCTGATCTTTCCATTCTCCTCCGTATCATTATCCATAGCCTTGACGGTGAGCAGAAGGTAGTCCGGCTGGACAATATCGCCAGGTATCTCAATGGTGGCATTGGACAGCGCCGGTATGATAAACTCCGGCTTGTGACGATTCACCTTTAGCACCGTGATGATCGCCCTGGCTGTGCTCTCCATGGTACCCGATCCCTGGGTGTCACGTGCCGAGATTGTCAGATCGTAGACGCCATGCTTTCCGGTCAAGCTCTGTGCTGGATACACAATGCCAGACTGGGCGTCCAGCTTGAAGAGAGCCAATTCGTTGCCACCGATGATAATGTAGCGAACATCGCCGTATAGACCATCATCCTGATCGATGGCATGTACCTGGAGCAGGGCTGCCGGTGGCTGATAGGCGGCGTTCTCCGCTACGGTGGAATTGTAGACATCTCGCGTAAAAACGGGCGCATTATCATTGACATCGAGGATGTTGATATGGATCTATGAAAGGGGGACAAGTTTATGATTAATCAAAAAGATAAGATAGTTTTCAGTCTGGAAACTCACCGTTGCTGTGGCAGATTTCTGGACAGTTGCAGGAGCTTTATCTTGGGCCACAACCGATAGCGTTAGCTCCTTGATCTGCTCCCGATCCAGTATAGAGGCATTGGCCACCATCACGTTGCCCGTGTAGGCATCGATGCTAAAGTACTTGTTGTTCTCCCCAATCAAGGTGTAAGTGATCTCTCCAAATACCCCAACGTCACCATCCGTGGCCTCCACTTTGCCAGCGACAGTGCCTCGCGGTGAGTTCTCCGTGACATTGAAATAGTAGTCGGATTGGGTGAACTTTGGCTCGTTGTCGTTCAGGTTAATGATGTCCACCACCACGTCCGCGGTGGCTGTCAGGGCGGGCACACCCGTATCACTGACCGTGGCCAGGAACTTCACCTCCTTGACGGCCTCGTAGTCAAGCCGAGCAATGGTGTATATCACTCCGGTGGTCTGGTTGATGGCAAAGTAGTCATTCGGACTGATGCTGAATTCTCCAATGCTGGAATCCTCATCGGTGGCCTGCAGTGTGGTCAGTACCGTGCCCACCGGTTGCTCCTCCACCATTTGCAGCTTTATCTGCGGCTGTTCCACACTCCAAGGGGCATTGAAACGCTGAAGAATAAAGTGGCATTCGATTAGCTTGGGCTTTGGAAACAAAGTCAAAAAAGGTGTTGTTAAATTTTAAGTGAACATTTTATCTATTCGTATTTTAGTCGGAGGAAAATGTTGGAGGAATGCTGCCCAACTCCAAGCTGAAGATCCTCTTCATGAATGTATTTTTTATACTCCTCAGTGCCGCCAACTTGAATGTCTATCACCTATATGCTGATCTAAAGAGCGTCAAGGTTCAGGTGGATAACTCCACACAGGAGTTGTGGATCAGGGAGATCTTTATATTTCTAGTCTGTGGCCTTATCGTGGTGCGCTTTCTGCTGTGCTTTGTCGGCGTAGCCTCCCGGATTGTGGCCATGTAAGTGATTCGCTTACCCTCAGAGTTATGGTATAAGCTTGGTTCCATTTTAGCTATCCGATTTTAACCAACTCTCAGGCTGAGCTGCTTATGCCCACCATTATTGTGCAGGCCATAGACAATGTCATTCTAAATCTGTACGAGATTATCCTGGGCTATTGCAGCTTGTGCTATCTGTATCCACAGAGCACAGCCGTTTTTGTCTTCTTTCTTTTCAAAATGTTATTAAAGATTGCCTGCAGTATCGCCGTTTTGTATGTTAAGCCAGGAAGAAACCCCTTTTGGGATAAGCCTGACATTAGTCTCCTTTCTCGTAGGAACATCTACTCGGACCAGCACAACCTCTTGGCCAGCTTGGCCTCCTTCAGTGAGGAATCAACTAGCTTGGAACCGGACAGCGCGGATGAAGTTGAACTGGCAAATCACAACTTGTTTTAAATATACAGCTGAGGCTTTATCATAACTTGTCGTAGTCGAGGCTTATGGTTGAGATATAAGCTATACTTACCGGTGGTATCTTATTGACATCGATTATCTGAATAATCAGCAGACCGCGACCCTGAAAATGTACATATTTCATTTAGAATTCTCAAAATATATAAGCTATACAGCAAACTTCACACCTGCTGGACATTGGGAGCTGTGCTGTCGGTGACCAGGACATTGATGCGCATCACGGCGAACAGATTGCGATCCAGGTGCTTGTTGACCGTCACCTTGCCGTTTCTTGAAATGGCAAAGTACTCCTTAAACTGATCGTTGTGTGGCAGCTCTTTGCCCTCCTTGTCGATGGCAGTGATGTCATCGGTGGCTGCGAACTCCAGGGCATTGTGGCTGGCCACATCCGGATCCAAGGCGATTAAGGTATAAACCAGTTGGCCAGGAGGAGCATCCGCTCGCACCTCGGCGTGCTGAGTGGCCGGCACGAAGTAGGGATCCTTATCGTTGCTGTTCTGCACATTGATGGTCAGCGTGGCGGTGCCTGTGAGACTGGGAGTACCCAAATCGGAGGCCTGGACCTGCAGCTGGTAGGTGTTGCGGCGATCAAAGTCCAGCTTCCGGGAGACAAACACCTCGCCGGTGCGCTCGTCAATGCCAAAGTCGTCAAAGCTGCCCTGCTGAATCCGGTAGCGGAGTTCGGCATTCTTCCCGGTGTCCAGGTCGCTGGCATGCACCCTCTCCACACTCGTGCCAATCTCCGAGTTCTCCTCCACGACAGCGCTGTAGCTCTGCTGCTCGAAATTGGGCACATGGTTGTTGACATCCCGCACTGTGATGTTCACCCCGCAACTGGCCGTGAAGAGTCCGTCGTTGGCCTCCACCGTGAAGATGAGCTGATCGCTCTTCAGATTGGTCACATCCAGGCTGGCATTGGGGCGGATGGTAATCTGTCCGCTCTCCCGATCGATGTCGAAGATGCCCTCCACCTGCTCGGAGCCACGAATCCTGTAGCTTATGCTGGACATGGTGTCCGCATCTCGGGCCTTGACAATCAGCGGCGAGTCAAAGACCACTGCGCCCTCGTCCACGCTCGCCCGGTACAGCGGACTCTCGCAGACAGGCGGCGAGTCGTTGGCGTCCATCACAGAGATCCGAAGGGAGACCACAGACGCGGAGCCGCGTCCATTGTCGTCGGTGGCCTGTTGGGGAAACATTTGTTTTTGTTATTGCCAGCTAATAATTAAGGTTTTGATTTCTACATTCAAATTCCTGCAGGATTGTTCCGAAAACAAACTTTAATCAGTGTTAATATTTTAAAAAGGACTAAGAAGCCTTGAATTTTAATGTTCTCAAGTTTCTTTTTTGTTAGCCACGTGTTTGCCAAGGTTCTGCCGCATAAGCAGTTTTCCCACACGAACTCCCCCACCGGGCTACGCATATGAAATCATTCCCACAAGCCGCCCACGAAGATTGAGACAGTCACTCACCTTGTATGACAAGAAGTACGTGGTCTCCGATTCGTAGTCCAGACACGTCTGCGGTGCCTTGTCGTCATTAGCAGTCGCTGCGGGAATTCCAGGTGGAAATGCAGCTGGAGCTGAAACTGGAGCTGCCGGTGCTGGCTCCTCTGGCGCCTGGGTGACTAATGTGTACTGGACGGTCGGCTCGGTGCCAATCTCTCTGGGAACGGCCGCCTCCATGGAGAGCATTTCCAGGTGACCCTCTTCCTCCTCATCCTCGTGCAGATTACGTCTCTCGCGCCTGTTGCTCTCGCCCTCGCCATGACAATTGGCCAGACTAATGACACCTGTCTGCTCGTTGACATGGAAAAGTTCCGCCCCGGTGCCGGATAGGCTGTAGCGGATGCCAGAGTCCCCGTAGCTGCCAGAGTCCACATCCCGGGCCGTAATGGTGGCTATATACTGACCCGGAAGCGCCGCCTCTGAGACGGAGGCCGAATAGCTCTCCTGCTCGAAAACGGGCTTGTTGTCGTTGGCATCTAGCACGCTCACCGTAATCGTGGCCGTCGAGGAGAGCTTTGGATTCGTGTCCGTCTCCTCGGCCACCACCAGCACTATGAATTTACGCTGGTTGGGATTCTCGTAGTCCAGAGTACCGTTGGCCACGCGAATGTTCACCTGCGAGTAGCCGGTAACCAGCTTGGGCTCCACATCGAATACCCCGGAAACGTCGTCCAGGCGCAGGGCGAACTTTGAGTTCATGCCCACATCAGCATCACTGACACTCATGTCCAGGGCGAGCGGCGTTCCAGGCGGTGTGTTCTCCAACAGGGATACGGAGTACTCCTTGCGATTGAACACTGGCGGCGAATCATTCACATCTCGTATGGTCACCGTTGCCTTGGCCGTGGCACTCGTCAGGGTGTCGTCGCTGGGCACTCCATTCACCAGCTCACGGGCTCGAATCACCAGTGAGATGATGCCCGTGGAATCCTCGAGAGCCTCGCGATCCAGACGGTTTGGCGGTACGCAGTTCTCCGGACTGAGAATCCAACAGGAAGTAGTCATTGGGATCTATAAAATAAGATAAAACATAGTTTTAAATATATTTTTTTTTAAGTTTAATGATATTAATTTATAAATATAAGTTAGGATTACAGCTTATCAAAAATTCCAAAGGATGGACTCACTTGTCAGCAGATCGTAGACAATCTTCCTTGGCTCGCCCGTATCGCCATCCCTGGCATGTACAGTGAGTACCAAGGTATTAATGGGACTGTCCTCATCAATCACTGTGGATAGGGATCCCTGGAATACTGGAGGCTTATCCTGCACATCCTTCACCCTGGCCTCAAAGGTGGTCTGAGTTTGGTGCGGTCCATCGGTGGCTTCGATCTGGAAGTGGTACACCATCCGCTGGTTGTAGTTGAGGGTGTCATTTAGCACCACAGCAGCTTCCAATACCGTGGCCTCTCGCTTGATCACATGCAGTCGAAATCTAAGGGGGATTTTTCAATGATTATTCACTCTTTGAGACATTCTTAAAGGATAAACTCACTTGCTGCAGGCCTCAGGACTTTGCTGCTGGGGCAAGCACTTCAGATCAAGACTCTCGCCAACTATATCCCGATCTTTGACAAGAATCTTATCAAAGATGGTGGTGCCCACCTTGGCATCCTCATTAACATCTGCCTCATAGGGGGTCTGATGATAGGGTAAATGAAGAAAATTAGTTTACAAAGGCAGGTGTCAAGGTGCTTTTGCTACTCACATTCTGAAACTCTGGGGGATTGTCGTTCAGATCGAGTATGATGAATGTTATTGGTACTTCCACCACATTGTCCCGCTCCGACTCGCCCTCGGGATCCACACGATCCCTGATCGAGACCAGAAACTTAAGGCTGTCCTTCTCCTCACGATCCAGTGGCTTAATTAAGGTAATATTGCCAGACACAGGATCGACGCTGAAATGATCGGCACCAATGGCCCCATAGGTCACGGGACTGCCCTCCGGGTCGTAGGCCTCTAGCCGGAAAACCACAGTGCCCACGGTCACGTTCTCGTACAGGATAATGTTGTTCAGGGTTTGGGTAAACACGGGCGGTAGATTTGTCTCTCCTGGTGTTTTGGGGAAGAAGCGTTTCAAACAAATCTGAACTGAAGGGAATTCCCTTAAACTCACCATTAGCCAGGCCAGCGGCTAGGCAGATCATCAGTATGCCCAGGGGAAGGAGCTTCATTTTGGGGTCTGGAAAGAAACAAACAAAATAAGCATAAAGTGTTTGGTTGATTTTGTGTTCGGAGAGCGAGCACCAATAAGCTTAAACCAACAGATTTGCAAGACAATTTGAAGACTCAAACTTTGGAGATTTAAGTTGTTGTTATGACGAAAATTTTGATGCCCTTTTAGACCGCATTTTGTAAATATTTAATAAATTATAAAAGCATTTTCTTTTATATTTTTTATTGACTTTAATTTACTTGTTTTTTAAGTTAATTACTTAAAAGATTACTAAAGTCTCTAGGGAACTCAGGGGAAGATACACCCTATTTTTATACCCTTTTTAAGCATTGTATTTTCATTCAAAAGCTTGAAACGCAGTGAAGGAGTCGTTTCCGACCCTATAAATCATATATATTCTTGATCAGCATCAACAGCCGAATCGATCTAGCCATGTCTGGTGAAAATAATTTTTTGACCAATTTTTTGAAAATTTGATAAGGGGTTACATCATTAAAATTGTCAAAATTTGACAAACATTTTTAATTTTCAAATTGTAAAACTCAATATGCAGATTTGTTAACCCTATAAAAACTAGAATAGAAAAACAATCCGAAATGATATTAGTGCATTTTTAGCTTAGTTATGATATATTAAAAAACTCATATTTCCCAAAATATGTACATAGAATATACATATATTATTAAAAGTCATATACATTTCGATGTTTAATCAAAAACTTAATCAATAAATATAAATCAAATAAAATATTTTAAAATGTAATGGGTAACGTTATTCAAAATTCATAAAATATGTAATTTTTTATGTATTGAATTCCAAAAAGCCATAGTTTTCCAAATTGGAATTTATTATTTTTTTGCTGAGTTACGATGGATGGCCCATTCGAACCCATTTTCCTATGGCTAACTACAAGGATTTCCTATTTACAAGGATTTCTCGAAGTTAGCTTCCATTCTTGTTAATTAATAAGCATAGTATCACTTCCACATTTAAATTCCCTAAAGGTTTTGGAATACAAGTCAATAATAATAATCCCATAAGAGTGTATTAAAATCCTGTTATTGCATTTTAGCTTGTATGTGTATTATATTTGTGATTTTTTTTTCGGCTATATGTGTGTGTTTTGTTCCTCTTTTTTTGTCATTTGGCCGCGTAAACAAACAATAAAGATAAATTAAATTTCATTTTGAGCTGAAAATTCAATTAGCTGACAATGCACACGGACGGGGCCAGTGAGAGCGTGACAACGATGATGAGGATGATGGTGCTGGCAGAGATGCTGCCTCAGCTGCTGCTGCTGCTGCTGGTGCTACTGATGATGATGGCTATAACAACATAACGATGTTGATGACAAGCAACAACAACAGCGGCAACAACAGCACAACAAAAAGCAGCAACAAGCAACATTGTGGCAAATTGTGCACTTTAACTGCGGGCTTGCCGAGCGGGGGGATTGATAAAACGAGAAGGTGGAGGCTGGGGCAGAGAGTTCCCAGCCAGGGAGTCGCCCGAAGGCGCCAACATTCCTGTTGCGTCCATCCAATTGTCCGTTTGCCCGGCACGCACCACCCAAACCAACCCAAGCCCCAGGATGACCATGCGGGTGCCGAAGAAGGGCGGACTTGGGTTGGGAAGGACTCTGGTCGAGAGGTGTACGAATCTGGCAGTAGGGGCCATCCCAGCGATGACCACACAAACAGCCGAGGGAACCACACAACACTTGGCAAAAATCCTCATTTTGTTTGTAATTATAACTAAACAATAGATCAGAAGAGGATATTACACAAAAAACTAAAGAAATATGTTCTTAAACGTACTTAGAAACGATATAAATCCAAGAGCTTTGTCTAAAGTCTTGCTAAAAAGGACTCGAAAAGAGCGTTTAGTATATTTCACACTCTATGTCCAGGTTTCACTTATTTCTGAGCGCGTTGGCGCTAAATTTTGGTTAAATATATTAAATTTGCATCGCCAAAGAGATCATTAAAGGCTTGCAAACGATGTGTTTTTAAGCTATCAAAACTTAATTTTTCATTACCAAAAACAGAGCGATCAATAACTTGATTTTCTATAATTCTGGGATCTCAAGCCATAGTCTTACAGGTTGCAATATTGTTCAGAAAGTTTAGGCCAAGAAAATTTAATTATACGAAATAACATGCATTCACTTCCTTGTAATTTATAAAAATGTTGTTTCTTTAATTTAATTGTATATCCTAAAACCTTCCAAGTTTTCCAAGTGCATAAACAGCGGGCTATATGAGCTGGGTACCCAAAACCAGGCAGAGCCAATTAGTTATGCATAAAAGCTCGACTAAATATTTTTAGTTTGGGCCATGTTTTGTGTGGGTTTATTTGCTTGGCCAGGAGCCCTAAATGGGCACAAGCACAAACGTGCCCTTATATGCTCACAAGCAGGACCAAGGATGTGTGTTTGTGCCTGTCTGTTGGTCTGTCTGGAGTTGGGTCCATAAATTCACCTCCGAGCGTTTTCCAGTCGCCGACACTGACCATAAACTGAACATTTTAGGGTTAAGCGGGTTGTTGTCGAGGCTGCTTGGGGCTTGGACTTAAACTTCCTTGAATCTCCCCTTGTCACGAAACTGGGATCCAACCCCTAATCTCCAACAGAGGCCAAGGGTTCACACCGCAGCTGGGATGCTCTTAATGGGAAATAGACAAACTAACTAGTCCGATATATAACTTTTGTATTGAGTTGATACATTGGGATTTATTAAAGAATGCTGTTGTTCATAAAAATTCAAATTAAATCTATTTAAATTCTACTAAAATCCATATTTTCCGAATTATATTAGATGAATAAATTTGGCTACTCATACGAATTATTATAATTACATTTTCCACACTAAATGTTCCAACAGAGAAACCTCGCTGCTTAATTTACCGCTTCCTAAATTTCAATATAAATTCAATTTAATATTCAACTGGTTGCCACCGCAAAAAAAACACACGTCATGGCACACCTTCCCCACCTATCTGATACATCGTTTATGGGTTTCATTTGGATTTCAATGATATTGCTGTGCTGACATGGGTGCCATAGGATTTGGTTGTGTTTTCTCCCGTTGATTACAACTAAACAGTGCAAATTTATGGATATCTAAATCATGTTACCCCCCTCTCCGAAACTGAATAGTAACCATTGTGCGATAATCTAGGGGGGATTATGAGCTCGGAGCCAGAGTCCGGGACATGTAGAATGGACTCCGCCATTGTCTCCACGTGAGTCAGGAACTAATGACTGTCGCAATGACATTTAATACTGCAGGACATTAACTTGCCAAGTAAATAAGTCCCCCAGCTTCCCACTGGCTAGTGTCTGTGTGTGTGTGAAATTGGGGCAAATTCCAAGGCGAAATAATTGCCAAGCATTTCATCACCCTTTCATGCTTAAAATGCAATCAAATATTCAAACTGGGTGTGTGTAAATATACATTTACTTGCAAATATCTCAGGATGCATTCCCATCGTCGTGGTAACGTTTATATATATGCATATATAGTTAACGCCTGGAGGTTTAATTGTTTAGTATAAACAAACTTGAATCTATTACAGGGTTTTAAGGGAGTTTTGACAGGTCTTTAAGGTTTGAATAACAAAATGTTTCTGTTTTGTTTTATGAAACGCAAAAATGCAAAAGTATATTTTTATTTTTCAAAAACCAATACCTTGAATAGTAATATTTCGCTTAGGTTTAGAAGTAAATGGGTTGTAAATTATTAAAAATTAGTACTTTCATTTTCATTGACTGACTTTTCGTGAATTTACAGCTTTATGCTCATCAAGCACAAATTGCACGGGGTCCAATGCGATTTTCATCATTTCCCCCAATTTTCTGGCTCCAGTGAGCCCAAAGGACCCACATCTCCCTACCCAGGGTAACCCCCTCGGCACGCCGCTAATAGCCCACAATCTCCTGGCAATACATTTTTGGGTTATATTCCAACCGGAACTCTGGCGCTGTGTCAATATTATATCACGGCCATTAAGGCTCAGCCCGCACACACACATGCTGGAGCATAACCAATATCAATCATACAGTAAATTTATATTGCATTTGCGTATTTTCCTTTCATGTTTGTCAATCCAAAGCCGAAACGGAGAAGGGGATTCCCCGTCAATCCCCCAAATGCGAAATCCCCAGCCAACCTGTTGATGATTCAAGCCTTTCCGAGAGGTGGCAGCCACAATCCCTCCCCTCGGGTTAGGTCGTTTGCCGCTCCAACCTCCTCTCACCCTGCTCCTTTGTGGCCATAAAAAAAATCCATGTGTACCTGGAGTCAAATTTACCTTTTACTTTGGGGCCAGCCGGTGCGGCAGAGTGCTCAGCAAACTGCTTTGGCAATCCTTCAAGGAGATTGCCTCGCTTTACTCAGCCATCCAGGACACCATCCCTTTCTTCTGCTTTCCTTATTTTTTTCTTGAGCAACGTCAAACATAATAAATCATATTTATTTAAAATACATTTTGTACAGCCCTGCTCTGTCCTGGGAGCGGCAATAATAATTGAATTAGGTGCGCTCCAAGGGACACTCAGTCGTGGCCCGTGGTCCCCCCTTATCCGATTACGACTAATGCCTAAAACTTGTTTTCTCCCTTGACTGTTGCGCGGTTTTGGCCACTAATCCCGGCAATCCGACTGCGATTGTGACTGTGACTCTGATTCTGGCTCTGACTGACTGGCAAAACTTGACACTTGACTTTGCCGGATCCGTAACTTTTTCGCTTTGCTAGCTTCTTTTTTTTATTAAATGGAAAACAAACCAAGCACTTTGTCTGCTCGGGTGGATTTGGTTTGAAGAAAAAACTGATAAGAGTTCTGGGATCTCGGCGGAATGGTTTCTGTAAGCTTTAGATAACTTTTTTGTTAACAAAAATATACAAAAGGGAATATATTTACAGAGGAAATTAATTTTGAAAAGTACTGTTTGAGAAAGGTTTTAAAAATATCAAGGTATTGGTAACTATTGAGCAAAATGGTCTCAAGAAAATATATATAGGAATTTGTAAAGTATAACAAAACAAAGTTTTCCGGTGAAAGAATATCGAAACGGATTTAAAAAACAACCAGCTGCACTTGTCTGGAGTATAATTGAAATCAACTCCATAACAACGCTAAATATAAAGAAAACTATTAAATTAATTGAACATCAACTTATTTGTAATGTAAGAGTATTATTATCCACACAGAATTTGCTGACGAAGGAACATTTCCACATAAGCAGTTATTCTATATAAAAAATCTTTAGAAATTAGGTTAAATAGAATTGTCAAAATTGCAAATTTCAAATAACAAATGGTTCATCATTGAATTTTAAATTTAAAAAAATAATATTGTATAATTTCAAACCCATTTTTGATTGTGGCTTATAAAACTAGCCAGAAATACTTTCGAAAAAATTATGCCTGTTGGCAGAATTAATTAAATAATTGTATTAGTAAAAAATTATATTTGAATATCAACATTATTATTAATACACTTTTATCAAGTGGCAAGTTATAATATTCCGAAGTCAGTAAGCTTGCATGGTAATGAAGAGTAAACCTTTGAAAACATATATTCGACAAAGCCTATAAAGCATATATATTCTTGGAAAAATACAGAATACAATAGCTCGAATCGATCTAGCCATGTCCGGTTTAAATTTAAAATTTTCAAAATTTTTTAAAATTTAAAAAAAAGGTAAGGGGTTACATCGTTAAAATTGTCAAAAATTGGTAAAAAATTTTAATTTTGCAAAATTTTAAAATGAGTATGCAGATTTAATAACCTAAGAAAAAATAGCATATGAAAACTTTCCAAATGAAAATTAATGCATTTTTGGCTTAGTTATGAGTACTCTAAACTATGATTTCGGAGAAAAAATAGTCTTGTAAAAATATCGATAAATATCGATTCAAAAAATTCGAATATTTTAGTCTTGAATATGATTAATTTCTGAAACAATCCTTTAATGCAATTAGAAACTGCAAGGGTATATAAACATGGGTTTCGCAAAGTTAGCTGTCTTTTAATATTATTACTTAAAATATCTTTCGTTTTTATATATATATATTTTTTTTTGTTTTTTTTTTTTAATTTCAAGCATTTCTTTTAAGTGTAGCCCATCAATGGTTCTCCTTTCCTCTAATGCTAACCCTCTTTATCTGATTTCTGCCCGCGCTGGCATAATAAAAATGTCAAACTCCTTATGCTGTCGCTTGTAATACATTTTATTCATAAAATGTGTGTGTGTTTTTTTCACGTTTTTCAGTTTTACTTTCCGCCAAAGGCTGTAGCCTAGCTTTTCCAGCTATCTATCTGCCTCTCGCTTCATCCACTTGGTGCTGTCAGGGGCTGATGATGATGATATCCAGGGAGAGGGAGCGGACAGAGGCCTGGCTCACAAAGTGCTCCACTTAAGTATGCTATGTAAATCACCTGTGCGAGTGCCGCCCTGTGGATGACAACAGTGGCGTCATTTTCTTTATGTCTTGCAGTTTGTTTGGCCCAAAGCATCGCCTGCCAAAAAAAAAGAAGAAGGAAGAAAACCTTTGCGAGGTATTCTATTTAAACGGCATTATCTTCAGTTGCCGCCCCGGCCTTATCTCACCTGCCCGAACCCTACCTACCAACCCACCTGGAGCTCCTTGGAGATGCCCCCAAACATTCTTCGCTCGCATTTAAATTGCTCTTTTTTATTTGCACCTTCTGTCCCCATTTCGGGGTGGCCGGGTGTCGGGCGGCGGCTCCCTCTTAATTTATTCATAAGCCTGATGGGGCTCTGAGGGGTGTTCATGGCGCAACGTTCTACTTCTCGAGTGGGGCAACATCATTACTATTACTCATGCACGGCACACAAACCAGCACAAACACACACCATACACACACCATCGTCGTGCGTGTGGCATCGTAACTCAAAGTTGTCGTGTCCGTGTTTGTTTAGGAACCATCCCATCCTCATGCTCAAAAGTCAAAGTTTCCTCGTTTTCTTCTGGCTTGTGTTTTTATTTCTTCCTTGTTTCTTTTTTGCTAAGCAATTTTCACGTTTCACCTGCCTGGCTTCCCCTCCACAGCTTTTAAAAGTCCCGATCCAAAACACCCATCGCCCCTTCACAATTTCACAGATTTTCACTGTATAATTATGCCTAGCCGGGTCTGGCACAATCCATATAAGCCACGAACAGGCCGTCACGAAAGCATAAATCTATAAAAATCTGTATGGGAACGCTTTTGATTGTAATAAAATCAAAGTATTCGAAATCGTAGCTAAATCAATATCTAGAGTTTTTTAAAAGTAATAAATTCTTGAAGTAATAAATGGGAAACCAAGCCACACATGCCTTTAATTTAAGTTTATTTAACACTATTTCAGATTTGTTTAAAATTGCTTAATCTGCTAAGATTTAAATGTCAAATTAAAATGTAGATGTCCTTTGCCAATAATTGCTGTATGGCCTTCAGATGCTTTAAATTTTAAATGTAAATTGAGATAACAGATTTATTAACCTTCAAAAAACTAAAATAGAAAATCTTTCCGAATTGGAATTGGTGATTTTTTGGCTTAGTTATGAATTCTCTAAACTTTGGTTTGTTGAAAAAAATGTTATGTTAATTTTTTAAACTTACTTATGCGCCATTTAGAATTGTATCCTATAATTCATATGAGCACTTCCTGGATATATAAACTTGGGGTTCCCGAATTTAGCTTCCTTCCTTGTTTTTTATTGTAGATTTTCGGTAATTTTATAATTTTTAGAAATTTGTGAAATATGGGTTAAATGTTTTGTTCTACCGGAAATTGCTAGATCAATTCTGCTGTTGATACTGATCAGTAATATAGTTTATAGTGTGGCAAATGAATCCTGGCAGGGTCTAAAAAGTAATATTAATATTTATAATTTGTACATATATAAATAGAATAATAAATATAATATATATGAGAGACTTCTATAATGTCCATTGCTCTTTTTTTGAGAACAGCTGTCATCTTTATTTAAAAATTATTAATCACCAAATGATTTCAAAGCTTTTATAGCCTTGTAGAATTAATAATGAGTAGATGTCAAAAATGACATCATAGGTGACTATATATTTTGCTAATCACATTTACGAGCTGTTTTTTTATACATTTTATAACTTCCATCTGGACTTTATGGAAGAGAGTTCAGATAAGCTACTCTGCAATTTGCATTTTCCTAAAAATTTCAGACCCACATTATGGTTACGTCAGGCGCTGTCTTCATAGGAGACTTCCTCATTTCGTATTCAAAACACTTGTGACAGTTTAACAAATTTGGAATTTAAATTGCACTTGCACTTAACTAAGTCAAAGGAGGGAGCATGGGGAGGCTTGAGTGTGTCACCTGTTGGGGGCTAGGCCACAATCACATGTCCTTACACGCGTACAACGGTGTGGTGTGTGGTGTGCTTGTCTAAAATAAATCTGTGGCCTTAATCGTTATCGTAGAGGAGGCTGGGTTTGGTTTTTTATTATGAAAGCTAGTCGCTTAATTTTCACAATCTTCCGCAATTATGAAAGACAAACGGGATGAGCGAAAAGGGGATGGGTGCGAACGTGCCACATCCGCATCCACATCCACCTCCTCCTTTGGGGAAACTTTTGGGTCTTAAGGAATAAAGCCAGAAAGCAAGCGAGTTCGAGTTCGAGTTATTATCAAGTTTCTCCTTCAGCTGTTTGCTGAGCTTGCTGTTTTTTCTTCTTATTTTATTTTTTTTTTGGGAGGATTACCATTGTTGTTTTTCCCACGAGTATTAAGTGGCAGGCAGTCCCAGTCAGCCCCAAGGACAGGTGGAAACTGGGCGAGCTGCCGCGGCAACTCGAACTTAAAATTACGGCTCTGAAATGAAATTAAAATGGTTCTCCGTTTTCGTTTTCGTTTTTTGGCGCGGTAGTTTGTTATTGTCTGTCTGCATATTGAGGAACGTTAAACAGTTCGCCCGAAGACCCATCCGCCCACTTGGCCAAGTTTAAATTGGTTTTATGTTAAAGCCAAATGAGTATGGCTCGGGGCCTGAGTCCAGGAGTCCGGGCTGGGTTTGGCTCCCTCTCCACTGCCAGTCAGTACGAGTCCTCCGTTTTCCAGTTGAGCATCAGGAAATGAAATTTCTTCCAAATTCCTCTTACTTTTTTTTGTGTGCTGTTGCCTCCCTTTTTGTTCTCCTCTTTCGGAGCGGGAAAACTGTGGAACTGGGTTTGGGTCGGATGCCGGGAAAGTGCCGTCGAGAGGCAGATTTCCCAGCACTCTTGACGAGCGGCCGCTCAAGGAGTTTGACTGCTTGTCAAACACAGCCAAATGTTTTGATATATTTCATACACTTGACAATCAGCTCCGGGGAATACTTTGAAAGGGAGGGTTGGAGGACGAATAAGGACGAGGGATGAGGAACGAAGGACGAAGGACGAGGGTTTATGGCAAGATGAGAGCATTTCAAATAAATGACCCGTAATGTATTAGTTGGCATGACCTTGAATGGGGACTAGGGTCGAGGTTTAACCCATGGAATATATTTTTTTAAAGAATTATATTTAACGATTTTATTATAAAATAAAAATTATTATAACAACAAGAAGAGAAGCTAAATTTGGGAAACCGAAATTGTCTATACCCTTGCAGAGAAATCCATTATAGCTCAGTCAAAAATACTTTTATTTTCAATCGCAAAGCTTTCCTATGTTATTTTTTATTTAGTTAATACTGCATTTAAATTTCTCTATTTAAATTTGAAATGTAACTTAAATAAGCTTATAATATTGGCATCCTTTAAAACGATATTTAATTAATATTACCATTTTTTCGACAAATCAAAGTTAAAAAAAACGCATAACTAAGTCAAATAAGCATTAATTTAAATTCGGAAAGCTTTATTATGCTATTTTTTCTTAGGTTAATAAATCTGCATACTCAATTTAAAGTTTAACAAAAATAAAAATTTTGCCAATTTTTGACAATTTTAACGATGAACCCTTACATTTTTTTGAAATTTTGAAATTTTCGAAAATTTCAAATTTATACCGGACTTTGCTAGATCGATTCGACTGTTGATTCTGATCAAGAATATATATGATTTATAGGGTCGGAAATGACTTCTTCACTACCTTGCAAGCTTCTGACTGGAATTATAATGCCCTGCAAGGGTATAAAAAGGAATAATATATATTACCAATTTGAACAAGGAAATTGAATAATGTCATTGCCAGTCCTGATAGTCGATTAAATATTAAATTAAATTAAGGAATATATATTTAGACAAGGATAAAGTATATAGCAGTATATGATATTTATCATACTTTATGTATTTCTTTATAAATAAATGATCATGTCATATTGTTAAGCATTTCCCTAATAACTACATCCTCTACATTCTTCCATGCCCCTATTGCACCCTACTTGCCATCAGAGGGTTAATTGTTTGTTTGTTTACTTGTTTTTGTTGACAGCCTCTAATGCAGCGTGTTTTTCTTTAACCAACAAAAAATAACGAAAATCAAAAATTTTTCTTTATTTTTGTGTATTTGTTCTAAACTCATTGTCCTCTTGAGGGGATAGAAGCAAATAAAAAAGTGTGAGACGGGGGATTTTCCTAGTGCTGCTCTGGGATTTTCCGTGCTCCATCCTTGGTCACTTTAATAGCAATACCATTATTAGCAGAGCCAGCTCCCGCACAGCAAGGACAATAGCAACAAAGGCAGCTTAACCAGTGCAGCTCCAACGCTTTTGTCTCTGGATGCGCAGAAGCCAACCTGTTATAAAGCCACAAAACCAACAACCAAAATCAGGAACACCGGGAACAATAACACCCGAAGGAACATCAGGCATGGCAGGCCACAACGAATGCATTATTGCAATGGATTCTCGTGGAATTATGCATACTATTTGAGGGTTAAACAGGATATGCGTACCTGTGATTATAGTGTGAGAGCTTAATCATTATAAACCAACTTGAAACTTAAGAATCCATATTGAAATCAAATTGAAATTAATGTTATATAAGCGAAGAATATAAGAAAACATCAAGGTACAGTACTAATTATTATTTACTGATATAATCAAACCAATTTGTGAGAGAAAGAACCTTAGTCGGTTAACAAGGTCTATATTTATCATCACATACAGATACCCTTCTCCAAGTATAATCCTATTACCTCCTCCCTCTGGTATTTTCTCGCCGCATCGATAATCGCTAGCTTCCAGCTGAATTGCAGTTGGCCAGCTCCTCTCCGACTATTTCACATCGATTCACGCGCTTCAAGTGCCCTGTTCATTATGGCCCTTAAGTGGGGCAATGCAGCCGGAACAGGCCTAAAGGATTCTCACCCTAGATGGGTTGGGAAATATCCACAGTATTGTGAACCAGGAAGGATATAAGCATAGACATTATAATATAATAGCAGGGCACTTGACTCCTTGGTCCATCATCTCATTTTCTGCCTGAATTTGAAGAGCAGGAGGAGCAGGAGCTGGAGCCGCTCGAAGGCACGTTCCAGGAGGAAGCACTTAAAATATCTGCGCACGCATGACTGATGATGACTACTTAGGGCACGGCAGGATTTTCCACAGCTCCCCCAGCTCCTGCGGGTCTCGTACAGGTGAGAGAGAGCAAAAGCCGATAAGTATTTTATATTTTATGCGCCCTTGCCACCGGTTTTTGTTTGTAGTACGTGCCCCAAAATGCCACCCACATAATTACAAGGCACAAGGCCTTACAACTTTTCACTCCGGTGAAAATTATGGAACGAACATTGAATGGTAAACATCAAACATTGCATTACACAAATTGCCGAAAGACACATCAGTGCCTGATTGCCTCTAATGCGTCTGAAATGGCAAAATGCAAACATGCCTCAACAGATACGCCGGGCCACATAATGTAAGTATAAATTATATATTTACAAGCTATTGGCAAGAGTGTGTATATATGTGCTTTGTGGCTTACACTGACTGCCATTGACTGCAGTTCAATTATGTCTGATAACGGACGGGTAATTATCATGTAACACACACACAAAGAAATTAATGAAGATGTGGGCCAGAGGAGGCACACATACTTAACATGGCTTTAATTGAACATAAATATAATTCAATTAGTTCGTGACACCGGTTATATCTATTATATGTTCGTGTGTGACCGCTGGTCAATTACTTGTGTGCTTGACCTAAGAGTTAGTAGAAATTAAGAAGCTAAGATTACAAGTAATATTGGAATAAGGAAAGCATTTTTCCATAAAAAAAACACCCGGTTATTTAACTTAATGAAAACCACACTCAACGAATCCAAACTTCAATCTACTAATGCCAAGTAAACACTTCTCTTTCCGGCGCGTGTTGTCTGAGGTCAGAGGAGAAACCACGTAGATATGATCCACTGCAACTCACTACGTGACCATGACTCCATAAACCGAATATTTGCTTAAGAAATAAGAATAAAAACAAACAAAACCTAAGGAAAACAAACATTAAATTAAAGCGAAAACTAAATCCGAAAAAATAACAAGAACTTGTAGTGAAGACTTAGAATTCTATCGACTCTCCGTGTTTGTGTGGCTGTTATTGTGATTTGCTTTGACTTCATTTTGTGACTTTTTATCAATTTGTCTGCTTTTCTTTTTGTCCCATACATTTTTCCATCCTGCACCCTCCCCCCCTACTACGCGTGTCACAATGGGAAAAGCACAAGAGGAAAAGATTGGCAGAGAGAAACAGTTAAGCGCATTTGATGCTTCAAAAGCGGCAAAGATGCTTGGAAAATTATCACGTATACGACGTGTGGGTACTTGATATTTCGAACCTTTGCTGAACAAATTTACTAGTAACTATAATACAATATTTTCTTTATTAAAAAGCAATTTGCTAACTAGTTAGGAGATATTTTGTAAACCTTTCTTTACTTTTCTGTAGAATCTACCTTATTGAATAAATATAACTTTTTGTTATATTGTTGGCTATAAAGTCTTATTTTCATCGGTATTTAATATACCCCAAGAAAAGCACTCTCATACCCTGCACAAAATTTCACAATAAATATTATGCTACTAAAGCTCTAAGAGAATTACATGACAGCACCAGCAGCATCCGCACAACAACTCCCGACGACATCTTGCCCTGCTTCACCCGAAAAAAAATAAATAAATATATAAGAAAAGGGGGAGCTCGGAAGTGGTTCGCAAAAAAGTATAAAGAAATGAAAGAAATAAGCGTTATTATCGTTATTACGTGAGTAAAATACACAGCAGCGTCCGAAGAAAAATAGCAACAACTTGAGCAGTAAGCAGAACTATATATTAACAAACAATAACAAAAAAAAAAAACCCAACCATGGTAAAAACGTAGAGGGAGAGCTCTATAAGGATGATGATGATGGAGACGACTTTGACGGGGGCGTCGAAAAGTAAGAAGACGCCAAAGTCACCAAAGTGCAAGTGGAAGGAAGTGGGTGGAAAATGCGAAAGGAGCTCTGGTAACGTCAAGCTTTGGAAGTGATTTCAGGGAGCACTTATACCACTTCTATATATTCTACTGCTCACATGAGTATAAACATATACAAGCCGACAGATGTGCAGACAGAAAAAAACAGCAGTGAGTAAAGGTTTATTATGATTCATTTTAAAAACAATAAAGGAAGCTAACTTCGAGAAGCCGACACTTGTATACCCTTGCAATTATCACAACTATCATAACTAAGTCAGAAAAAGACTCGAATCAATGTTAATGTGTTGGGTTTTCTCTGAATACCACCAAATTGGGCTTTAATATTTAAAAAATTAAACATTTTAGGAAAATTGAACAATTTTAATGATGTTACCCATTACTACATTTTAAAAATTAAGTTACATTTATTTATTTGAATTTTTTATTTTCATTGATTAAGATTTAAGTGCAAATCAGAACACTTATAACTTTTAGCAGTCATTGACTTCCTATACCTCCACGAAAAACTAAAATATATGTAGTTTAAGTATATTAAATTGATATTTGATATATGCTAATTTTGTTGAAAAATCTAAGTTTTTAAAATATCATCACTAAGACAAAGATGCATTAATTTCAATTCGAATTGTTTTTCTATGCTAGTTTTTATAGGGTAAACAAATCTGCATATTGTGTTTTAAAATTTGAAAATTAAAAATTTTTGTCAAATTTTGACAATTTTAACGATGTAACCCCTTATAAAATTTTCAAAAATTTGATAACAATTTTTTTTTCACCAAACATGTCTAGATGGATTCGGCTTTTGATGCTGATCAAGAATATATATGGTTTATATGGTCAGAAATTACTCCTTCATAACTGAAGGGTATAATAAATTTAGCACCTTGGAATATACAACATGTGTATTTTTTTGTATAGTAAAGAAACATTATTATTATTCATATACATACATTTATTGTTCAATAGTTTTCCCAGTGTATAGATGGTAAACTAAATGGACACACGTACGTCGCCTTGGACATGAAGTGCACTTATCAAAAACAAAAAAAAAAGGGTCAACATAAAATTGCGCAGAGCCAAACTGCAGATGTGATAAAAAAGGAAGTAAAAGTGGGGACAAGTGCACATAAAATACATGATATATATAGATGGTATTGTCCATACATCAATCCCAAAATTGATTTGTAACTACATAGAGCCAAACAAATCTACAAGACTACGGGAAATGACAGCTTAATGAGTCGAACATGTCAAGTGGGTGAAAATCAAAGTGGGGTTCCCCGGACAGCATATATACATCAAAATCATGTAAAAGGTAAATAGACAGAGCAGAAACAATGTGTATGGGCAATAAAGGGCTTTAGTTGACCAACAAGAAATCCGCAAATCCCTAAAAACAGTAACTGAAATTAAATGAATATAAAAGAAATATTTATTTCACAGTATTTGTTGTACGAAATGAATTTGTATTAATTTGCAATATGTGCAAAGTATTTCACTTATTATTCTTTAATTCAAGCATTAAAGCAAACATAAAGCAATGGTTTTTATAATTAACAAACAAATTTAAAGAATTTTTATAATTACAAAAAGTAACGAAAGATAATTGAGATAATGAAAAGAAGTCCCTAAACTCCACTCTTAAACTTGCCTTTCTAGGTTCAACCAAACAGTTACTACATATAATAAAATTAAATTCCCCCATTTTCGATTTCGATCTGCCAAAACCCTTTGGATTCTTGTCGCCCTTTTTGGATGCCATTAAATAGATTCAACGGGATCTGAATCGAATTTTATTCCGCCGCTTGTAGTCCTATTCAAATTACGGCGGATTTGCCAGCCGCCAGTCAACATATGGCCAACAAGCGTCCTCCGGCGGCTGACTTCCTTTGTGGGCCTCAGCGAGCGAGCGAGCGGGCTGTCTACTCCGGACGGGGGAGCGGGTTAGACATGGCAAATGCCATTGGATTTCAGCTGCTTATGCCGGGGATTTAGTTATAAATTCACTGGTAAATCGGGGGGAGGGTCCCTTTAGCCATTTACTCGTAGCTCTTTGGCGAATTGAAATTTAATGCAAATGTAAATGTTGCACACGCAGAGTGAAATAAAAACACACACACAGCAAGGAAAACAGAAACAGATTATTTGTAGCATACATTCGGGGGCTCGCCACTTGAGGGCTGAAAACATCCTTCGGTATTGCAACACTTTTAGCATTAGCGGCAAACGAATACACAACTATATAGATTTACATCAATTTTTAATTCTCTATATTTTTTGCGATTTTTCGATACTTTTTACACGTTTTCCCTTCGATTTATTTCAATTTAAACCAAAAGTAAGAACAAAAACCGGCACCGGGGCTTGGCCCGGTTTGTGTTAAGCCTTTGTGTACTTTATTTTTGGCTGCATCTTGTTTGAAGTTGACACAGCCCTTGGAAAAAACAAATGAAATATGCTCAACAAATACGCAAGTAATGACAAAAACCGCCCATAAAAAAAAGAAATGTCGAAAGGAAAAAATCTGTTACAATATTGAAATATTTTATGAGCGAAATGCGATGGCTTTGCCATCCTGTATACTCCCCCCACATTTGGCCGGCAATCATCTCCTCTGCAGACACAGACAAAAAAGAAACAGGCACATACAGCCACGCAGGACACACCCATACACCATAACATACATCGATGGAAGCGTTACGTCCTTTTCCGGATTTTGTGGAGACGACATGAACCCATTTCCCCCCATGTCTCTGGGTGGATATCCTTGTTTTTGGCTTTCGCTCAACACGCGACACTTAAAGCGCTTTAAAAGCAAATTTATCTGTCATTTCCTCAAATGCCACGGGCTCAGCAGCCACCAGCAGACGTATCCTCATCCCTAGCCACGTCCTGCGTCCAGGACTCAAGTTGCCTCCAACCAATCTCGACTGCCGCCTTTCACAGAGACAATTGCATTTACTGCAGAGACAGAGCGAAGAAAGGGGATAAAACTCAAGGCATAGACACACTGAAATATTGATTTATCGAGTCCCTCACATGCCTTGCCCATATGCCCCGGCGGTCGCTCCTAGTTGGTCTTTTATCCTGCCTTTCCTTCTTGGTCCCTTTTCCTGCCAACAATAAAAATCGCAAGCTGTGGGGGGACGTGTGTGAAATCACTTCAGGTTAACCCCCAAGTCGTTCGCACCTCTCTTTGGAGGAGCGGGACTCCAAGGGGGGCACTAAAAACTTTAAGTCTAATGACTTTTATAGATACTTCACAATAAGTCCTCCTCGGCCCAACATCTGTTCGTTTCCTGTGTGTGTGCGGTCGGATTTGGCCAATGAACTTGATTGTGGCAACAGGGTCTTAGCCGGGGATTGGCACAACTCAAGTGGAAAGAGGAGCCGGCTGCCGGCTGCCGGCTTCTGGTAGCATAAAAGGCCAAAAAGCTCATAATGCATTAAGCTCTATTTTTTGGGGAGGAAGGAGAAGCCAAGCAGGATATGCGGCATCAAGTGGAGAAGGAGAGCAGCCTGGCTCCTTGAATATTCTCCGTTTTTATTAGCCTCTTGCTTTATTGGATAGTTTTCGAATCGGTTTATGCTTTTATGATCAGCTTATTAAGGTCTTAACAGGCTAGTTTTGGATTGGTTGCTGGAGATAAAGGAAGGACAAAATTATGGAGATAAATGTTTTGTTTACGCTTTCCTATTAAGTAAATCAGGCATTCCTTATTCCCTAAAGAAAGAAAGGATTTTAGTTCTATAGCCGAAAAGGAAATCTTTCAAATTGTATTCTTGTAAGATTTAAAAATTCCTTTCTTTTCATTAAATTTGTTCACTGACACTTCGTTCAACTTAAATTTAAATACTTTTAGTAAAGGAAACTCCACACGCTTTTCCACTTTCTTTCCTTATTCCATTTCCATTTATCATCCACAATGACGCTGCGGCAAAAGGACTCCCAGGACGAATCCTTACATTGTCCCATTATAATCGCCGTTGCAGTGGAGAAAACTGCAGTCCCCGAATGGCAGCTTACTGGCCGCACCTCCAGGCTATATAGTCTGAGATCACCTTATACATATATATACATTTATCAACTGAGCTTTATTACACACTTTGGCTCCAAGGAAACCTCTGCTGCAATAAAGGCGGCACAAGGACTACAAATTGCCAAAGGCATAAGAAGAAAGAAGAGGCGGAAGAGTGGAAAGGTGGCAAGATTTTATTGTCACCCAGAAATTAATTTTTTAAATCTTGTAAGGGATACACCCAACCTCCAATATAATTCACACCATCTACACACCACCTACACTCCTCCCTCAGCAGGCCTTGTTTAATTACAATGATGAACCATTGACAGCTTTTAATGAGCGACAACAACACGGCGCAAATTGCGAGTGAAACATTTCATTCTCATTCGCATTCCAGCTTTTATGGCCTTCGATGGATGATGGGATTGCGTTGGCCGTAATACAAACCCCTGTTCCTTGGAACTTTCCTCCCTCTTCTGACTCTCCTCTGGCTTAGCCAGAAATTAATGGCCCAAAGGGTGGGCACAACGACTGTTTATGGACTCCCAAATGGAGGGAGCAGAGTGTAAACGAATGGAAGGAAAAGTAATACAAATTCCAACTGCTCTTTACGGCAATTGGAAATGGTTTTGTAATCAGAGCTAAAATCCAAATCGAAAGTGCAGTTGCCTTAGGGATTAGCATTGCAAATTACATGGAGAAAATAGAAAATGAATTAGATAATTAAAAGGAGATGTCTTAAGAAATTGCTAATAAAGATAACAATGTCACTGTAGAAAATCTAATCTGCAAACAAATTAGTTAGTAGTTAAAACAAACTATTCATATATAATAAAATGGCATATTATTCTAAGGAAAATGCAGCTTGACATGGTAGCACAAAAATCCGAAAAGCTGCAACTCAATTGGCTCCACATTGTTGCCAAACTTGTGCATTTCTCCAGCTGGGAAGCTGGCAAAAGTGCATAATTTTATAAAAGGCACACAAATTGAAACACAAACACAGCCGGAAGACTGCCAACTTGGCTCCTGCCTTCTACTCCTCCTAGAAAAGGAAAACTTTGGCTGCCAGTCTGGGGGTTTCTATTAAAAATATTGTCAACTCAATACTGGTGAAGTAAGTGCAAGTAAGCGGGAATTTTGGGGCGGGCTAAGGCGAGGTGACTCCGGGTTGATTGTTGTAAACAAAGTTTTCATAAGAAATTTCCACGTTGCTCCCAGAAAAAACGTAACATAAAAAAAGTAAAAGCCAGAAAAGGAAACCGACAAATTGGCAAAACCTCCAAAAGAATCACAACACAAGGCAGCCAAGCCAGCTGCGGTTGGTGGCACAACAAATAAATTGACATTGCCCTGGCCCACCTCCGACCCAGTCCATCCCCCCAAGTCTGAGCCACTCGTTATCATAGTTATGGTTGAGGCTTTAGCCGCAGCCAGGCAACGATGAATGCTGCGGTTTTTCCGGAATTTCCAGAGAATTGGAGGCAGGAGCCAGGAGCCAGGAGGCAGGAAGGGGACCAAGGTGTTAGGCTGAGGCATAGAATCGGAAGCTACTGCTGGCTGGTTTTTCCATATACTCGTACGGATGCTGCTGCTCCTGATGCTGCGGCTGTTGCTGCCACAAATTAAAATGTGGCCGCGCTTAAATTCACCCACAAAATTTATTGTTTGCCAACAGCTTGGCAAGGGGCCAACAAGGCAGAGGGCCAAGGAACAAAGCCAGCCAGTCAGCCAGAAATAGGCAAATAAGTTAAATGGTTTCTGGGCCAAATATTTATTGGCAAGGAATGGGAACAAGTGCGAATGAGATCATGGCAATGGTTTATATAAATTTTTCTTACATTTTAAATGCAAGATGTATATAACCTTTAAGAGAGGGTTGGGAATTCTATATTTAATTGATTTATTCTTAAGAAATTGTACATTAAATATATTTACACAGTACATATTTTCAGTACTTTGTTACACTCTAAATTTTAACTAAAGAGAGTAAAAAAAAAAACAAAGTCATAGTCAGGCTTAACTAATTACTAAAGTATGGTTTTAAATTCCATTTTTAATTAATTAAATCGCAGAGTGATTTTAATTTGTGTATAAAAGGATTTTTGTAAATTCCCTTTGATGCAATCCAAATGAACGGAATACTTTTTTATGCCACGCATTAGTCAAACTTCCAAACGAAGTTATGAAACCTTCACCCGAGGCATTAAAAAAGTGACAAAAAATGCGGGGAAAAAAATCTCCTATTCAACAGACAAAACAAAAATAGCTGCCAAGGATAATGCGTTGCAAATGTCGACGACAATAAAAAGAATAATGCGACAAGTTGAAAACGAGCCAAAAGGCGACCGAATGACCGCTATTTCTGCCCGGAAAACTTTTCCGCGAAGGACAATGAATAGGGACAAGAAATGAGGAATGAAAAAAAAATAAAACTTTTAAAAACTGGAAACAAAAAGTTGAAAGCATTTAATGAGTTTATTGAACCAATTGCACAAGTTGCAAGTTGCAAGTTGCACATTGCACGTTGCAAGTTGCTAGTTGCTAGCTGCTAGATGTAGGTTGCAGCAACATTGGCCAGTGTTCTTATTTTTCTTTCCAACTGATTCTTGGCCAAGTAAGACGGATGGATAAAAACGCTTTCTTATCTTTCTTGCTAAGCTAACAAAAAGAAACATTGAATGAATTAAAGTCAAAGTTACGAGGAGACAACGATTTTTGTGTGAGCTAATTCAACCCAGCTTCCCAGCCAACTGCAATTCTTCTTGGCCATTCGTCTTGGCCATCTTGGCCATATCCGAACCAGGGTCAGCAATGCTGGGCAAACGAAATTGCGGCAGACAGAAGTCATTTAAGGCGAATTTATGGGATTTTAACTGACATTTAAACAGTCGCCAGGAAGCAGAGACAGATAGTTGAGAGTCAAGGGGATCCTGGATTCTGGAGTGGAGCAGGAGAAGGAGAAGGAACCTTGTCGACCAAGATTAGCGACGACTGTGCAACAAAATGTTATGGACAGGGCTGGATAATGAACGACTCAGTAGCCAACTCAGCGAACGACCAAAAAGGAGCGAAGCGAGAAAAATGAAATGTAATTACATTTGAAAATGGCGCAAAAAGGGAAAATGCAAAAGAAAAATGTAAGTCTCGTCCCTGCTTGCCCCCCGAGTAGCATCTGGAGCCGATGGCCAGTTTCGGGGCGTTTGCTAGCTGCCCAGCAAAAATCACTGCAGAATTTCCTTGTAATTAACTTCATGAAGATGTTATTTCCTCACTTTCTGCGAAGTGAAAAAAGGACGCGATAGAGACAGAGCTCCGCTGACAGCTCAGCTTAAGGAAAGATGACTGAGTACGAGAGGAAATTATAACTGAAAAATGTAATGCCAACATTTGTTGGCAAACTGGGAATTAAAAGGTCACAATATAAGGCTAAAAAACCTCAAAGTACTATAGATAAATTAGTTGTAGATTATACAGAGGGTAATATTTACAAGTAATAACCTTTTTAGCTTGTTTAAACCTAAAATAAATTAAAATATAAGCTCTATCCTTAGCTCAATATAATAATTTATATTTACAAATTTATATTTATTACTCCCTTTCTTCTTCAACCATTTATCATTAATACTAATAAGGTTTGACATTGTTTTTCTTTACACAAATCACAAATTACAGTTCATAGTTTTCTGATTACTGCTCTGGGGTCATGATGAGTGTTTGGGGGATTCGGATTCCTGATTGAATACAAGGCACACTCGTAGCTTACTGGGCATTAACTCAAACAAAAAGGGAAATGAATAAAAGTAAATATACATTTACATGATAAGAAGAACCTTTACAGCTGGGAAAATACCAAAGACTTTCAATTAATGAATCTTATTGAGAGGGAAAATAAATTAAATAATACCCCCTCACATATTAAATTGAATTAAGAGCTGCAAATGCAATAGTGCTCTTACCTTTAATACTGTCAATCACTCCAACTGATTCTGCAAGAAAATAAGAGAGAGATAATTAGTTAATTGCACTTTCAGGACAAACTTTCAAGTCAAAGAAAATTAAAAGTTGGCAAGTGAAGAAGTTTAAAGTCAAAGCAAAGGCTTGGCAAAAAACTTTTAAAACTTTATAACTTGTCCAGAAGACAGTCTCTCCCCGTTTATGAGTTTTCAATTTAAATGGCTAAATTAAGCCATTATCAACATTTAATTCGATTCGAGATAATTCGTTTTCAAAACAGTCTGTCAAAAAGTTTATGAAAAGGCAAAGAAGGATGGTCCCTCCGAGGAAGAGAAAGTTTTTGGGTGGAAAAATAGGAATAAGGTAACAAACTTTATGCGATCCAGCTGTGGCAACACCCATCAGCAGGCGCTCTTTATTCATTAATAATCTCATTTAGCTAGGTACATATATGCATATGCAGTAGCATACATTTTCTCCCTAAAAAAGCAACTACCTCCCAACAAGGTCGACCTCAATTTACTGCCCCCACCCGCCAAAGTGTGAATGAAAAGGGGGGCCGGTACATAGGAGGCCAGAAAGGGGGACTTTCAAACTGCCAAACCGCAACAATTTCTGTCTGTGATTTGCTGCTCTCCGCTGCTTTTTCGCATATTTTTCATAATTTTGCAAAAATATGTGTGCGATAGAGTAGGGGGTCAGTTGGAATTCCAGAAACAATTTACTCGTTACAACAGTTTTCCCTTCGCCACGTTAACCCGCATCGATATTTTTATTTTCCGCACTTGTAAGTTCCTGAACTTCTACTTCTCTCTCGTCTTTTTCTTCATTGCAGCAGTTACAAACTGTGGCAACAGTAATCGAAAAGTTAATTCTCCGAAAAACAAGGTAATTAGTGTAGCAGTGCCCATAAAACCCAAGCGAATGTGCAAAAATAACGAGAAAAGTTTAAAAAGTGCCCAACAAAACTGGGAAAAAGGCGAGAGAGTAGAATAAAAAGTAGAAACAAGAACTACGAAAGTGGGGAAAAGTGTGGCATTGTTGGTTGCAACTAGGCAAAGGCAAACACGCCGTAATGAATGGCTCCTACTTCTAAAAGGTGGTGGTGGCAAGGACACACAGGGCGGCAAGGAAGTGAAGAGTGCACCAGGTAAAACCACAGTTAAAGCTGCAGTTTAACAAAAACAAACAGTAAGGAAAAGCAAGGTGCCACCAAGTAGATCTCGTTAAGGTTTCAGTTACATATATCAAATTTGTTATTGCCTTTTATTTGAAAGTGTTTTCTAAGGATGTGTTGAGATGAAAATAAACAAAGGAGAAAAATTGAAACTGACAGAAAATATAATTAACTTTCAAACATCGCACATTTAAGTAGAAATATCGAAAAAATATCTTTAATCTGTTGTATCAAACAGCATACTGCATTTATTGCATATGCAAACATCGTTTATTACTATGATCCTATATCCTGAGATCCTTTTTTAATAATATCGTAAACTTTAATATATCAAAATTTAAAATATCCAAAAATATTACATTTAATTTTAAAACCTTTCTGACTGAAAAATATCAGAAAAATATTTATTTTATTAATGGATTTCTATTGAAGATTTATGGTTATATTAAAATATCAATTCTGTCATCTATGAACTTTTTCTGTTAATTAAAAAATAACTACGTACAGGCTAAGGCCTTAGCCTATTAGTAAATATTGTGTGATATTAAGATAAATATGGGTTTAAACAAAAATCTGATTATAATATAATATATATGTATGTATATTTAAAAGTTGCGAGAATTTTTGCACATTTTTCGTACGTAGAAAAACTTTTCACTCAATTTACTGCCACCAAAAACTAAACAACACTGGCTACGCATAGAGCAAACTCTTTCGAACCACTCACATGCACGAACCCTCCTCAATTAATTAATAAACAAAACTTTTCGCAAAGCTCCTCAAGTGCTGAGGCCACACACACACTCACATACACACAACTTTTTGTCGAATGTCGTTTGTTATGCCAAAAACTTGTTCGCTTCTTTCCGCCGATATATACACACACACACCGCACCCAGGAAACCCTTTAGCTCCCCCCTTTAGCCTGATTTTCTGTCTAGCTGTGCCTAATGACAAACATGAAGTTTTTGCCACCACATCAATCAAAAGTTTTTCATCAACGTCATCAGAGTTATCACCATGGCCGCAGGCGGCACACAAATGAAACACACTCTCCCAGATACATACCAACATATATCTATATTCATATATATATATAGATCCAGCAAACAGCAACAATAAACCGCTGCCAACACCCTGAGACATGTTGACAAACAAGAACAACACCAGCTAACCGAGGAGACAACAATGGCAAAAACAACAGCCGAAAGCGGAAAAACTTAAATTATGAACGGACAAGCGGCGAACACGCGGCGTATACGTAATTTTCCTCGGTCTTGCGGCTGCTGTTAAATGTCTGCATAATTTATGGATTTAACAACAACAAGAAAGGCAGCAGCAACCACGGGCAAGTGAAGCAGCAGCAGCAGCAGCAGAAGAGGCCGAGGGAGAACTGGAATGGTGGCATTCCCGATGCGCTCGCACCTTAAATAAGAGAAATGGCCGCCATAAAATGCCAACAGCATTGGCTGTGGAGGAGCTACAACGATCAAGGAGGCCAGGAGAATGGGGAAAATATCATCAGGCGACCAGCTAAATAACTCAAATAAAATGCCTCGAATGCCGCACAAATCTTTTCAACTTGCGCCACCGGTGAGGCTAGAGGATGCCTCTTCCAATTCTGTTGCATAGACAACACACCGAGAGAAGTGGCATAAGAAGTTTCCACAAAGATTTATGAACTCATTCATCATGGCAGGCATTTGAAACAAAATTATTATTATTATAAAACATTAGTTCTAGTTCTTAAGTTAAGAATGTATTTCATGGCATGAAAATACTTTCATGAACCTTAATTGAGACGTTTAATTAACCATCAAAACATAAATATTAAGAACTCATTCCCTGACAGATGAGACATATTCTATATGACATAATAATTATTTTCATCAGTGTAATATTGATAAAACAAGCGCACTTCATCTTCATCATCGGGCGGCCGAGTAAAAAAATGTAAGATGAAGATATGGCCAAGGAGGCCAGAGGAGCCAGGGAGCCGAACATAATCAGCTTCATCATCAATGTGGTGGCATCTCGAAGATTGGACGACAAGTGGATGGAGGCCGGAGATAGCCAAGGTGGCAGATTGCCACACCTTTTGCCTAGCCGAGGCCATGGTCATGAATCAGGCTCAGCCCGGGAGGAGGAGGAAAGGTATGGAGACCCAGGACGGGGGTGTCACCACCGTCAACATCTTCATCTTGCTCCTGTTCCTTCCATTTGCGACAGCGGCGACATCTTCATCTTTCAAATGCGTTTAATTATGTCAAAGTAGGAGCCTTTTTTGCGTTCCCTCTTTCCTGGATCCTTGCTTTTTTCCCTAGTTGGAGGTGGTGTGGCCCGCTGGGAGACAAACACGCGCATATATCTACCTTTCAAGGTAGATAATAGAGAAGAAGTAACACTATGGTGGAGAGTACCGACCATGTAGTACCTGGTGATTGGATCTATTTGAATAAATTATATTCCTTTGACGATGGTTTATTTGAAACAATCAAATTAACTTTTTATAGTAAATTGTGTAGCTCTTAAATTTACCTAGACTCTACGCAACTGTTACTGGTGACCAAAAATATAAAACTCCATTAGTTTCAGCTTAAGTTGCTTTGCTAAAACGCATATACCCTTCCACTCCACAAGTACGGGGTATAAAAAATATGTAAGAACCATAGATATATGGAGATTCTCTTGAAGTTTATCTGGCCAAAAGCACACACAGACAACACAATAAAGCCCCGTATTAAAGCTGTGTGTAAGATGTGTCATTTCCATTTTATTTTCCTGTCAACCGCCCCGTTTCTCCTCCCCCCTCAGACTATTTCCCCGGCCATTATACCGATCTACCCCCCACCTATTGCTTTTTGCATTTGTTTCATTTGTGCGACATTTCACATTAAGCTTGACAGTCGGGCTTTTGTGCATAATCGTGATGCCGTTAGCTCCGGCTTTGGTCCTTAGCTCCGGCTCCAGTTCTGGCCCCGGTTTTCTGGCCATGTCCCTTCATTTCCCTTAGTTTTTCCTTTTGGACACTAACCCCAGCCAAGTCCTGCCCGCCTGCTGATGGAAATAAGCTACCAATTACTAAAGTGTTTCACTCTAAAGCCATTACAGTTGTTGCTGCTCCTGATTTTGCTTCGGTCGCTGCTTTTGATTCCGTAACTCGCCCTTGATTGTGATTCTGATTCGGAGATGGAGAGGGAGTGGAAGTCGGAGTGGGAGTCGGAGATGGAGTCTCCTTCAGCTGCTGATCTGGACTTTGGACATGGACTAAAATGTTGAACGGTCGCATTAGTCGGAGCTTCAGGCAACGGGCAAAGGAGCTGCAGCTCCATGGACTGGCACAAATGCAGAGTAATGCATGAACCTGGGATGTGTGCTCTTTGATTTGATATAAATGTATGTGTATTTGACCAACAGCTCTATTAAATTCCTTTAGGGTATGTATTAATTAATAAATTCATGTGCACTGGACTGGATTTTCCTTGCTTGGGATTATACGTATGACCAATACCTTAATCAAATGGAGACTAATTTTGACACACAAATTTTGACGTTTGTCAGTATTAATTATCAATATGGAAGATAAATAGGAATTTAATTTATTTGACAAGCATAAAGTGTGGAAATGAAAGTGATTTCAATTGCATAACATTGTCTTTACCAAAACAAATATTGTTTAATGACTGTGTTTAATTATATATAACTAGTTGACTTGTCACTAATATCAGTTGTGATTAAATGATATGAATTCTTGGTAAAATCGTGATTGCATTAATATCAAAATAAATGACCTAGTTATATATATTCTCTAGTCACGTTCAGTTATTTTATTATAGATAATAATTTATAAGATTAACTAAACGGAAATTATATAATAAGTACAAAGCTCAACATTCAAGAACGAGTAAGAATTATGAATTAAAGATATGTATAGATATCAAATGTTGGCTTGATAAATAAATTAAATATACAAGTGAATTGAAATAAAGTCAGGGGTGAGTAGAACATTTTTTATTGTAAATCTTCTTTAATTAAATTTTACCTTTAACTCTCAACAACATATTTGGCACTTTATATTTAATCTCTACATAATTCACTCTAAATGTTCTAGGGAACTGAAGAGATTTCTTACCATCCGCAGACTTGAATTAAATTTAAATTTGATATATACAAATTTGAAGCCTTAAAAATACAACAAAAAAACCTTCATCATCATGTCTGATCCTCTTCCCCTCTTCCCTATTTTTCTTCCTTTATTTGTTGATTTTTTCAATTGCCATTCAAGCGCAACACATGCACACACACGCGTCCATCATCGTTTTAGCATTGCAGATTTAATTCCGTCAAAGTGGAAAAGTCAACGGAAAGGTCGCTGCCGACAGACTCTATACGCACCAATGAGTGCCACACCAAAACACTCCCAAGTCTGGAGACCAAACACCGGAATCCCCAACCTCAACCCCCACTTATGTATATCCCCAAAAACCGACCCTCTCTGTACCTCAGCATGTGACCCACAGATGGCAAAAGGACGACCATGGATAGCAACTACTCCCAACATATGGCAATGAAGAAGCAATCTGAAATGTCGCGGAGGGTTGCCTTTTAAATTTATACAAATTAAAGAAGAAAATCTGTTTCAAGTACGTTTTCCCTACAAAAAGTACAAATTAACAACCATAAAATCTTAGATGTTGCGAATCTCCCCGTAACATCAGGTAACAAACTTTACAAATGTTTCTTAAGGTGAAATGACTTCTTTTGGGGAATAACAAAAGGTTCACCTTTTTCCTTATTATCACAAGAAATCCACCCTCTCTCCCCTGCCGGTGTCACCCTTGATTAGCTCCATAGATAACCTGCCGTAGTTGTCGATTAACCCTCGCCCAGGACCCAAACTTGAATTCTAATGACGTTTGCTATCTGTTCATTTGTCTTTGCTATTTTCCATTTCATTCTTGTCTTTTTTTCTTTTGCGTAAGGTCTGAGCTTGTCAAAGGGTTAAGGTTTAGGAGAAAGGGATGGCAAGCTAACTCTGCCGACTCGCTCTAACAAACCGTACTCGACACGTTCCACTTGGCTGGGTCAATATGCTGGCGGATTTGCTGTGCCCTGTAATTAAACACTTTTCCCGGGCAGATGAAGAGGGGAAGGGAAAACTGGTGAGAATCTCTGGGTGATGATGAAGATGATGATGTTGATGAGGTAAAGGTGAACGAGCCAGGTTTCCTCTTGCACGCCGCCAATCCCTTTGACCAGCTCCGCTGCCTAACAGTTTATTCCCCGAAGTTAATGAGTATCTTCACCTTGAGTTCATTCCTCTCAACTGCGGATCGAGCTCCAGCTCCGCATGCTTTAAAGACCCAATTAGCCGCCTAACGTTTATTCCGGCCCACAGAACGGAGCTACCAATTTTCCTGTCATTCCCATTTAATTGACAACTGTTGGCTTTCGGCCTAATTGATGACTTGATGCTCCATCTAGCTCCCCACACACTGGCCCTGGCACTCGCATCGTTTCGTTTAGTTTTGTGGGAGCCCGTTAAGCAAATATATAAATCAAGATATAAGCAAAGAAACACTCGAGCTCCCAAATGGATTCGAAATAGTTGCAGTCCATCCGCAAAGTTCTTGACTTGGCCCGGTCATAAAGTGAAGATTCCACTTGGCAAGTTGAGTACTCGAGGACCTCTGGTGTGGGCAGTGCATAAATTTTATAAATACATTTTCAACAGCACATCAGTCATGGCCAGTCCGAAACAGGAACGAACTGCAGGCATGTTTTACCTCTTAAAATGGGAAATCAAAAGCATATTCAGCTGGTTGAGTAAGAAATATCATTACATAAAATATGGTAAAGGTAACATAAAGTAGGGTATGGGAATGATTTATGTTACAAAAATGGGTTAATAGCTTTAATTTCGAATAAGTATGTTTGCATCCAGAGAAAAGTAGCTGTGTAAAAACAAAAAACCCACTAATAATACATAGATCAGAATAAAATCCTCATAAAACTGTTTGATTTACAAACTATTTTTTTTAGGGTTTTCATATATAAAAAATATTTTTCCATAATATTTATATTTTTTAATATATATAAGAGAATCAATACCTTTTACGATTTTATTTTTACCTTTACACCCAGCTCTTCATTTTAACATACGGTTTCCCAGGCAGAGGATATATTTTTTGTTGACACATAAAAATTTTCACTTATTTTTCTTTGGAGTGGAGCTGTGTGGAGTGTGAGCAATGAATTCATACAACAGACGTAATCTCTGGTATTTTTCGGACAACATATCGCCGCCATTGGACCCACATGGTGCCCATCAGGATCAGCATCAGCATCAGCATCAGCATCAGCATCAGCATCAGCATCAATGTCAGTGGAGGATGCAGCCAAATGCATTTTGAATATTTATGAAACATGTCCGGCCGACACTGACTTCGAATGCGTGCGGTCATTATTCAAAATAATCGGGCTAACGTGCACTCATGTCTTGAGGACAGGCAATTCATGAATATGGAAACGAGCATATTACATAAACGCCTCCTGGGCGGCTTAACAACAAAGTGTCAAAGTGCCTTGAATATTTTACTAAAAAAAAAAAAAACAATGAAATCCCAAAGCCTGACCTATCATCATTCCTGCCAGTTTGCATTGTTGGCAAATTTTGTGTTGGCCTTTTTTGTGTTTCAGCATTTTCCGTTTATCCAATTTATTAGAAAACTATTTGGTGCTGGTTCAGGACATCGGAACGTGGTCATTGCAAAGTTGTTGGGACTGCGGAAATCGAAATTGTTGAAGCAAACAATTATTGACGACTGTTGGTGTTTCATTGGAAACAGGATATTGACTTTTGATAAAGAATGCAGAATAGAAACCTTTTAAAATAAAATCTTATTTAACTGAATGTGTTAACTTAGTTACTCAGGAGGATTTCAGGATATAAATATAAGTTATTAAATACAATCTATTCACTAAAAAAATCCTAAAAAATATTATTGATAAATTCCACTCCAGTTAACAATGGAGTATTTCATTTAAAAACTATTTATTTCAGAGGTAAAGGAAATCCAGCTGACAGGAAAAACGGAAAATGATGATGATGGTTCATTTCCAATTTACATTGGACAGCATGTCTTTCAATTAGATGCTTGCCATAGATTTCAGAATAGATTTGGCAGTCCGGATTTTTCATTTTTCGTATTTTTTGTTGAACAAGCGAACAATAGATTTATGGAGTAAATCAATAAATGCATTTGACAGGAATTCGAGTGGGACAACAGGCAGTACAACAAATGAACTATGGCGCCCAGAGTGAGTCCCAACTATCCGCACAGTCCTCTCATCACTCAATTCCCCATGTCCACTCCTGTCCCGAAACAAGGACCAACAAACTAATTCAATCTTTGCCGCCTGTCCACGTTTATCACTGGATTCTTTTTCAGTTTTTATTTTTTGTTTTGACACCCTCAACCCAGCCCATTCCCTACGGCCCTGTCAGTGTTTCACAGCAGAACGAGAGGGAACAGTCCATTTGTGTGAATTGCATTTTTATTTGTATAGAATTTTCATAGCGAGCCCCCTCAAAGCCTCCGCTGGCGTTCACACATGTCCCTGTCCTCTGCCAGGATATTCGACTTTCAGCCGGGGTTGCGGAAATCTGGCTGGAGCATGGCATAAGGGACAGGGGGCGTTGTCTCGTGTTGCTTTGACAGTTTTTTGGCAAACTGCCAGACGGCCCAGCGAGCCACTGGCAATGGAGTGCACTCATCAGGAAAAAAAAAAATAGGAAGAGAAAAGCCAGTGGGAAATCTTGCATATTCAAGATATCCTCTAATTAAAAAATCTGATTTTAGCCAGGCAAATAAATATTACATAAAAACTATGTGCACTCTATTTTTATGGTACGAAAATAGTGTAATAAAATTCTGTAATTGAAAGATTTATATTAGGCCTTTGCTTGAAAATTGAAAAATTTCACATCACATTTAATTAACTAAAAACTAATTTCCATTTAGCAACTGCCAATCATTTATTACAAAACACAAATCACTTGTCAATTAAGAAAACCTTTTGTTTTGGCATTCAAATTCATTCAATTACATTTACGAATTAAATAAAACAGTGGTGCCATATAAAATTTTTGTAGGATAGAACGAAACAGAATATTAAAGGATCCAATGGATATTGAGCTCGGTAGAGAAGGAGATAAAAAGATATAGGTAAAAAGTACAGATAAAGCGAAGGAATGCGTGCGGAAAATTTAGCACGCTCTACGTGCCATGGCGACAGAATAAAAAAAAAATGGAAGTAAATTTGGCAACTGGCTACAGAGAGTCGTTAGGTGGAGGTCCTGGAATGAGCGGGGAATCCCTGGCGTCAGCGTCCTCCTGCCAACCCAAAGCCGCCCTTCGAAATACAATGAAGCCGCTCAAACCAGAGCCTCCCCCCTCAACTCAAGTTCAGCAGTGCGGCAATGCAGCTGTAAGGACAGACAGGCTGACAACGAGTCCTGCTGCAGACTGCAGACATCCTGTCGCCAGACTTTCGCCGCTTTTTTTTGCCCTTTCGATGCAGCTTAGGCCATTAGCGCTCGTGTTCTTCGATTGCGAGAACACAAGAAAGCAATTGAGATTGCGGTGCATATCCAAGGGCTTGGTCAACTTGGACAAGCGGACATGCAACTATTTTCAGGAATCCAATTCGAGGCAAGGATTTCAGGGCCAAAAAAATTAAGTGCATTGTAGAGCGCAATTTTCATTCATTCAGTCTGGGTTTTAAAGGGTCAGTTTGACTAGGACTATATTTTACAATAACTACATTTGAATAAATCCTAGAAGTGTTTAGTGTTATAATCTGTTTCTGTTAGACAAATATTGCCTTAAAATAATAGATATTTAATTAAAAACTCAGTAAATGCTTTCTGTATATATATTTAAAGGTCCCACAAATGATTGCCCAATGATTTAAGGCTTAAAGCCAGACAAAGTGGCTGCCAGCAGCGACAACGCGGCGTATACGCAACGTTGGCCAACAACGCTGAAGGCAACAATCGCCCAACGAGTCTAATGAATGCCCAACTATGGCCAGCTGGGCCAACACAGCCAACCAACTAACCTGGCCCCATCTGAGGCAAAAGGAAATATACATTATGGTGGCCGGGAAACCGTGGCGGTCGGAGCAACTTATTAATATGCAGAGCAGCCAGCAGGTGTCTTTGCTACCGTTTTATGCCACAATTTGCGCCACGTGCGGCTGCTACTGCTGCTGACAAGGCCTTAATAATGCTGCCACTCGGTTGCGTTCGCTTGGCTTGGCCAAAACGATTTCTTTGCTCAGCTGCAGCTCGAAATTAACAATTCGTAGCTCATTTTTCTGCCAGCGGGATGGGCGCTGGAAGGGATGGATGGACCTCTTGCAGCGACAATTAGTTGAGTTATTGGCAGCAAGTTGGTCCTGTGTTATCCAGCGACCCTCCCGAAAACTTTGCTCCAGACCAAAGTAATTTCAGTAAGCTGACAAACAGCAATCACAGGAGCAACACCCAAGGGGAAATTTTGGGTTATATTAACAAGAAATATATGACTTTGACACACAGCAACTTACTAAACTTTCTGACTAAAATTTAAGTTAATTTAATATTCAAAATAAATGGTATTATTAGCAAGTAAATGGTAAATATCCTACGAAAGTATACATAAACCACTTGGCTTGGCTGTATGCTGGAATGTGCCCCCTCACATGTGGGATGTTGATCGGCTTGTTAGCTGTTCATGGCGTACTACTACTCTTCAGCTGAAAACCCTCCCACTTCTATCTCCGGACATAGTTGAGCAAAAGGATTCAAGGCGGCTCCTGTCAACGCATAGTTGAATGCCAGGACAATGGCAGCAGGTGCAGCCGGTGCAGCAGGAGCACGAACAGGAGCAGGAGCTTTAGCCAGCAACCACATCCAACTACGGACGGATGCTCATATGCTACCAGTTCCTCTGGCAGGTCGGCATACCTGGCCGCAGGCCAACTGCATAGTGGACTCGACTCTTCTGGTTGGTCAGTCAGTTGGCACAAGGGCCAGCAGCATGTCATAGTTGCAAGAGGAGGAGTGGAAAGCGGTAGCAGGAGCAGGAGCAGCAGCATCACAGACAGATGATGAGCTCTAAGCAAAAGTAGCAATATTACGGGCCAAAATGGAGGGGAGAGGGTAGAGGAGTGGCAATCCCAGGAATCCACAAATTGACTACTGAACATGTCAAGTGATTGAAGCCTTCCTCGTTTCCCTCTCGACCATGTTTCGTCATGTGGCTACTTGGTCTGACGAGGCCAATTGAATCAACGTCTAAAGTAAGCCAGCTCAACCGATTTGAATTGCCTGAAATCTGATATTAGCTTAATATACGCCACACTATATATTCAATACCACTAATAGGACATTTTTAAGCCCATTTTAATCATATTTGCTAACTTAATTATGCAAATATTTCATTATTTATAACCGCATTAAAGGAATTTTTGTTTTTACTTTGGAATTGAAGCATAAATCGAGTAAAAAGTAGCTTCACTTTCAGGCAATCAATCGTTTTCCAATTAAGTTGAAAGGCAACAGCTTATCTGGATTTAGGGAAACAAAAAATATCGAATTTTAAAACTTTTATTTGTCAACAGTCCGAAATGACATTTTCATTGGGCTTTCCTTTTTATGGCCTCTCTGTGCGTATACGTAACGCAGTTAGATGAGCAACTTATTGCACATACGCCGTGGTGGACGTACCCCATCCTGGGCATTCCCACGATTCGTTTTTAGTGCATTTTTTTTTCTGCTGCCCTTTTTTGGTAGTCACGGTTGTGTCTGACATTTCTTGCTACCACCTCTTTTTTTTTTTTGCTTTTCGTTGTAGCAAAGGGGAATTCAACTCTGACTGCCACTGTAACCTGCACCGTTTGGCAGCAGCGGCATGAAGAGGAAGCTATAAACCTGCTCAATGCACAAGGTTTCGCAGCAAGGGAAATGTCAACGAAAGCTACAAAAATGCAAAATACATTGGCGGAGAAAAAACCAAACAGAAAAAGAGATGTAAAAGCGAATAAAAAAAAAAATTGTGTTTGAACGGGGGAAATGTGAAGGAGAATTCACGCCAAATGAAATCTGCAACGAGTCTGACGCATTTAGCTGTCAGTTTGTCTTAGCGACTCGGTCGTGGTCGTGGGATCTGCCGTCGTCATGTCTCATTGTGCTCCTCCAATTCCGATTCCGGCGAAAAGGAGTAGCCAAGGATCCTGCCAGCGGCAGCGGCAGGAGAGTGCGGATGCAGATGGTTATCCAACCAAACCGGGGCGAACCAAAACTGAAGCGGAGCAAAACGCAATGCGCGTAAAATAAACAAATTTCCGCAGACGACACTCAACTATGCAAACAGTAATTGGAGCAGGCAGCAGGATGGGAGGCGGTTCAACTCGAAGAGTTTCAGATGCTGGCTGGCGCTCAGGTAAAACCTGTAGCCAAAACCAAAAACTCAAACTGAAATTCAACGGAATAAAACAACAGCAATGAACGGAAAAGCAGGAAGCAGGACTATACAGGTGGTGACGTACAATATCCTGTAAATTTTTCTCTAAAACATATAATTTATATAACTTAAAAAAGGAAAAGAATTCAAACATCTTAATTTATCCAAATATATAATTTCGTTCATAACATTTTAAGCCTTTTTTTTTTAAAAAACCAATAACATCATTACACCCTAACTCTGAGCATTTACAGGGTATGCACAGAACTGCCGTAATTCAACGCTAACGAAGGTGAGCGCCAGGGATGGCGGCAGAAGCTCGCTAGGATTCACAGGATTCGCGCGGGATTCACATAACGCAAGACAGTTGGCGGTACAGAAGGAGCCTTCCTGCGGGACTACGGGTGTGAGTCGGGGGCGGCAGTGAGAAATTTTCCAGCAAATGCAATATTGTTATGCTGTAATGGTATAAAATATATGCATATGTTTTACACAGGCTACAGGATGCTGCAAACGAGACATGACCGCGGGGTGGAACGGGGCGGGGAGGAACGGAAGTAAGGAGATCAGAGGAAGGCAGGAAGTCGTTGCTTTGTTGCCTCTGTATGCGGAAAATTAAGGAAAACAACAACAGCCCGAAAATCGCAGGCGGAAGGCATTCCGACAAGAAAAGAACAAAGCGAATGGTTGGGATGAAAAAAGAATGAAAATGGGAATGAAAATTGAATGGGAAACACAATTCCCATTTTGTCTCTGGCTGCGATATAGATCCGGTTACTTGCGCTGGATCTCTGATTCCTCAGGAATGAAGGACCTATTCCCATGGCTATCTCTCCTTTCCTTAAAAGATGCAAGGCAATTATAGATCTCTTGTTTCATTACGGATTGGAAGTAAAGGGTACAATATATTTTTTCTGGATTATTTTAAGCTTGAACAAGGCAAAAACCAATATATAATATCATATATTAACAATTTTATGCACTGTTAATTAAATATATATATAATATTTTTAGCTAGTTTTAGTAAATTTAAGAAGACAAATTTATCATAACATAATACATGTTATCCTTTTCTGAATTCTTCAATGAATAAAAGCCACATTGTAGTGTAATTGTTAAATTTCACCTTACTAATTACTAGTAAATAGATTTTTATCCGCAGGTACATACCAATTCGTTAGCTTTATCATACAAATTGGTATGAAATGGTAAATAAAGTAAAAGTGAGAGGGAGAACTGCAAGTGGAAAATCCAATCAAGTTAGTCTAATTAAAACGCCTGGAAGCAAACTCAATCACTGAACGCTTCTCGAGGGTCTCATTATTTAGACATTGTTTTTTTTTATTTTCCTTTTCTTTTTCCTATTTTTCCTATTTTTTGGTTTCCCTTGTTTTTGTGCATATTTTCTTTTCGTTTTTGTTTTTTGGCAAACATAAACAAAGCCGAGAAGGGCTAGAAATGGTCAAAGAAACACAAAACTTTAAACTATGCTAATAGCCAAATAACCAACAGCAGAAAGAGGGAAACCAAGAACAAAATTGGTTTAAATACCATTTGAAAAGGGGAGAAATTAGTTAAACCATTTATACTAGGTGTAAATTCAATTATTTTAAAGATTCAAAGACCTGTTGAGCTTGGATTTACATTAAATAGTGCTTAAAATAATATTATTGTTTTTTTATTTTTATTTCTCATTTGATAAAAATATCATGAAAGAATTAATGCATCAAAGTAATCTTGATTTAGTTGTAAAACGTGCTTTAATGATTTCAGGAGAATAAAGATTTGTTAAGCTTCGATTCCTTAGCCGAGAACGTCCTTTCATGTGTCAACAACTTCAAGAATGAAATGTAAAAGAATGAAGAAACCCTGTGTAACCTACACTTTAATATGTCTCTGCTTTGTGCTGGGCGGCATTTGGTTTGTTTTGCATATTCAACCTCCTCAGCCATTGATAGTTCCCAGACCACGGAGACCACTGGAGATCATGGGCAAGGATCTGATGGTGAACACATCGTACTGCCAAATGTCGGCCATGGATCCCCTGTCGCCCATCGCACAATACTTTATAAAGCTTCCGCCGTCCCATTCGTGCCACTTAATCCAGCTACTGGTGCCTAAAGAAATTGGTGGTAGGAACTTTCTGTATCTAGCGCTTGAAAAAAATAAACTTTGGAAATATTATGGAATTCGAAGACTAAGTGAAATCTTTTGCGCCTACACCAGCTTAGAGAGGATCGATGACTTTAATAATCGTTACGTAGGACGAACTGTTTTTAGCTTTAACAAAAAGCGGAACTACCAGGAGATCAAGCCGCGCAATACAACACTAAGGGTCTGGTGCTGGCGGGATCATGGTCGTCTGCTCTACCATGATGTATTCATGTTCCTGCCGGAACCAATACCTCCAAGAAAGGATATGAAGGTGAGGCCGGAACTCGCAAAGCATCTTTCTGTCTTGATCCTGGGCATCGATTCCATATCCCACATGCACTATCGCCGACATTTTAGGTAAATAAACTTTTAAATTTCATTAAAATAATAACTAGAATATGTTCCTTTTTCAAATTCAGAAAAACAATGAACTTTTTGAATAAGTTAACGCACACGGAGATGTGGGGCTTTAATCGCATTGGTGAAAACTCCTACCCCAATTTGCTGCCTTTGCTGATCGGTGAAAATGAAACAACAGTGAATAGTCCTTCAGGATGCTATGGGGCAAGCGAACCTAAATGCTTCGACAGGTGTTATCTACTTTTTGACTTATTTAAGGCGGCCGGCTATGCCACTATGTTCGGCGAGGACTCATCTTCGGCTGGCACCTTTGTATATCTATCCCATGGATTTCAACGGCAGCCAGCTGACTTTTACCTGCGACCCGCCATGAACGAGATCGATCAGAAAACTAGCTACCCGGCGTCGGGTGCTGAGTTCATTTCATGCACAGCTGGCAGGGCCTATAACCAAGTTTTGGACAACTTCAGGTACCGCCTTCTGCCACATATGGAGGCACGGAGTCAAGACACTGGATTCTTTGGCTTCTTCTGGCAATCACACGGCGTGCACGACTACATTTGGTACGCCAAAATTGCGGATGTGATGTACGAAGCCTATTTGAGGGAACTGTATCGGCGACAACTATTTAGGAACACCTTTGTGCTGCTGATGTCCGATCATGGCATGCGATTTGGTCAATTTAGTGACACCCTTCAGGGCATGAGGGAAATATCGCTGCCAACGGCGATTGCCATTTATCCACGGTGGATGGTCAGGCGATTTCCGTTGGCGATTAAAAATCTCAAGACCAATGCCCACAGACTGATGACCACGCATGATTTGCACGAGACACTAAAGGATTTGGACAATTTGGAGAACTTGAAGGACGACAACATACGCAGAAGGACTCTGCAACTACGCAATGATCGAAATGTTTCCTTATTTCTTCCGATTCCCGAAGAACGCAGCTGCAGCTCCGCTGAAATTCCAGAGCACTTTTGTGAGTGCGATAACTACGTTCGAATTCCAATCGATCTAGACAGTGTCCAGCATATTGCCAGATTTGTTGTGGCTAGTATTAACGAGTTGCTGGACAATTATACCAAGTGCCAGCGATTGCAACTGAGCCATGTGGAGGATGCTTACAAACGGGAGCACAAGGAATTCATCACGGTGCGGCTGGTGACACAACCTGGCGAGGGTCATTTCGATGCCACGGTCATTCATGATCATAATAACACTTCCCTAAAGGGAAGAATCACACGAACGGATCAATACAGAGAACAATCTTATTGTATAGAGAAATCAATAATACAACAATATTGCTACTGTTTGTAGCTTAAACTTCTGATACAAATCTAGTAATTATGTTCTGCCAAATAGAATCTTGTCAAATTGCTCGCATCTAAACGCTAAAAATGAACTATGACTTACTGCAAGCTCTAAGAACCTGCTGGAAAATGGGAAAAAGTGACACTGCTAAGGGAAGGAAGAGCCAAAGTAGCCTGGCATTAGGATAAATGACTAGCAAATGTGTTTAGATTTCTCTTAATTTCATTCACCGCACATAAACACCCGAGCACTTAGCCAAAGCTGTTTTTCCACCAGACACTGTCAACAGATGGCAACGAAGGCAAAAGGCTGGGGGGGCGGTGGCGGGAGGTGGTGTGGCTGCGAGTGTGCGACTGGCACACATATGGCGGGCATAAACATTTGTCGTCGCTCTGCTGTAATTAATAATAATTTGCATTCACAGTTTGCAGTTCAGCGCCCCGTGCGAGATTTCATTTTAATTAAATTATGTGCAGCCTTGTCGGGGGTGTGCGGAGTGGTCGGGTGTCCATGTGTCCGTGTGCACCCTGTGTCCCTGGGTGTGCATGTGGTGTCTACTCGGCGGTTAAGGAGGCGTGGCAGATAATGCCAACTACAAGATAAAGCCTGACAGTGGAGGGGGCGGATGGCCCTTACTGGCAACATGCAGCATGCATAAATTAATAGCGCTATCTCCTGTCATTTAAGGGTTCGCCTTAGTTTAGTTAAATTCAACTCAGTTACAGCAGTGTGTATGTGTGTGTGTGTGTGTTTGTGTGTGTTACGGGAGCTACACCCTGCAACACACACAACAATGGCAATAATGCCGGAGCCAACAACGATAACAATATTATCAGCTGCTGCCACAACAAGCAGTCAAGTGGTGGCGAAAGTAAGTACATAGCAACCTGCATGAGTGACGACATAATTTGTTAGTTTTCATTATAAATATTTAAGCCATGGCTGTTCATTAAGCTCTTAAGCCCTCATTTATACATTCTGCCATTAACAAACTTTTGATCAAATTTAAAATAGTGCACGCCGAGGATAAAACAACATAATTTGCTTAAGGTTTAAATGTTAATATGCTACAAGTTTGTGGCAAGAACAAATCAATTAATGTTTTTCCATAGTTTTCTAAGCCCCTAACAAATTGTAAATTGTACAGAAAAGTTTACCTAGTTTTTAGATAAATTGCAACACTTTTAACCCATTGATTCATCTCTGATTCATAGCTTCATGGTGCAACATGTCGCATACTTAATATCACGCATACGACCCGTTGACGCGCGTTACATCACTAAGCACAAACTTCATTTCGGAGAACAGATGACCCTGGTTCCCTGCCATGAAGTGGCAGAAATGTGAAAAGGACCCAAAACAGAGCGGGTTAGCAAGTTCGAGGGAAGCCGGGAGTCGTGGCAAATGCCATTAAGAGCTTTTGACCAGAACGCGCCGTAAATCAAGTCACTTTAATTCAATAACAAGTTCCCCAGAGTGGCCCATAGGTTCCACTAAACCACCCCAAACCATTACAAGCCTCTCCCCACATTTTCCCCATTGAGCCCGGCGCAATGTGCAGATGTTGCCATTTCGGGCCCGGGCCGTGGACATTGATTTCGTTTATCTGCGATGCCAAATTATTCATTTGGACCCACAGACGGCCACAGCACACACAGAAAGGCAGATAGATATATACGTACATATTCAGGGAGAGAGATAGAACCGTAGAAGCAATATTGGTTAGCCCCAACCATTTTGTTGGCCAAGTAATTTGGCACAATTTGATTTCGAGTTTGGACCAAAACAATGGAGCCAAACTTCGGCTGCCTTTTGGCATTTCGAATTGTCTTCGACGTAATTCAAATGTTTTTCTTTGAGGCTTTGCTGCTGCTGCTGCGGCTGCTGCTGCGGCTGCTGCTGGTGACGGTGATGCTGTTGTTGCCATTTAATTTCCATTTGGTCTAAAAGCCCATTCAACCTTGAACAAGTTTACACAATGCTAAATAAATTAGACAACAGAAACAACAAAAACTTTCAAACTCTGCTCAAGTGTCAAGCAATTGTTGAATTTATGCTTTGCATTTTCCCTCCCCGCTTAAATTTATTTGCTATGCAAATCTAAAGCACAATTAATAGCAATTATGGATGATTGAATGTGGGTGCGGGAAACGGAAGGACGGAGACAAATATCGTACTTATTTGAGCATTTTCCTGCATAATTATTGTTATTTATTGTTCAAGTGTTCCTTACTTACTTCCCAATTGAGATTTATGACGGCAAAGATGTTTTGTCATCTCGTCCTTTTTGAACGAAATTGAATAAATCATAAGGTTGTCAATTCATTCGAGTAACTTTGAGCGGCTGAATACTGATTGGATTGATGAAAAGTTCTCTTTTGATAAGTACATGTGTTTGATTTGCCTGATTTGATATGATGGAATTTTAAATGTGATGTGCAAATTTGTATATTTCACTTTTTTAAATGAGCTGTAAACTGGTGTTTGCTTTACGCTCCACAAATCTTTAGTATTTGATATTCAACAATCAGTCTTACTGATTATATGTAAATATTTTATTCAATTATGTTTTCACCAGTAAATTTTCAATTAAATTCTGGACACCAGGACTGTATGTTTGCCCAATTGTGGTCAACACCGGACACACTTGACTTCTCAGCAGGGAAACTCACACACACACTCTGGGATTATGATTTAAGAAACCGCAGCAGCTGTGCCAGTAGTAGTTACTATCCCAGTGGAAGCCACCAAAATGGCGATTCTACCCCGCTGCAACATCTCCAGCAGATTCGGCCACAATGGTTTTGGCTAATCGCACTGTCATTGCGTTAACCGCATTTCGTTTATTTGCCGCATTGCATTAAATGACCAAATCAGCGGGTGGAAAACGGGTCCCAAATCCCGGGTGTTGGCATGTCAGAACGATAAGAATGCTGCAGGGTCCGGGGTCCGGGCCCGGGTCCGATCTAATGCATTTTCCATCGCATATTTCATTATCAATTTGCATGGAAATCAATTTTGGTGCGCAGCCAAATTATACGCGGTGAGCGCTGAGCGGAATGTGGCCAATAGCCGAGAACCAATCGCATTTAGACGGTTTGCATAGTTTGTGGGCATCATTCGAGCCAAACTAAACATATTGAACAATGTTTGGCCTGCCTGAACTTCGGATGCATTTTAACTGATTAGATCGATCAAATGTTGGCCACTGAGGAGGGGCGAGGTCAATATGTGCCCGATGACTGCAAACTGGGCTACGGCCACAGAGCAGTTTTGTATTTTGAATGGAAAACTATGGGTCACTGAGTGATTGGTTTGGGGAAAGGGGTTTAATTTCTGATATAAAAAGGAAACAGAAGGTAAATAGATACACTTATCTAAATCAGAAGTGTGATAATAATAATAAATAATAATAGTAATAATAAAAATATATAAATATAAATAATATAATATTGCAGTAACTATTTAAATTCATCAATGATAGAAACTTTAAACCTTTTAAAGAAATTTATATAACTATGAGGTACTTACAGTTGGATATCTTTAGAATCTGCAATAAAAGATAATGGTTTATAATTAGTACATTTCATTTTTACAAATAAAGTTAAAAGTTATAGAAGAGTCGGACCCACTATGAGATACCCGCATTATAGGTGTTATGTAAAGGAACATGAAACTGGCTAATTATTAATAATTACTTTGGTATTTAAACAAAAAAAAAACTGAAATTAAACAAGCCGGAAGGCAAAAGAAATTGTTGACAAATAAAAGCCAATGTTGCTAGTAACATGTTGCGTAACATACAACTAAAAACAAATGCTGCAGGAACATTTTAAGCAGCACAACTTTAAATATTGCAGAAATCGAATAACTTCCATGTTTTTTATATTACTTTTACTAATTGCTTGGAAAATAACTGGATCGATTATATTATTCAAAATCAACATAGTTTATTTACCTGAAGTTTAATCAATTATTTACTTTCTATTAATCGAATTTATTACTAAAATAAACACCTTTTAAAGATTTATCTTCAAAGCGGTTACTTTGAATATCTTACTGTTTTATATCTATATCTTGTAGATATCAACATCGAACTACAAATAATCTTCCTAATTTAAAACCATACTTCCTGCTCATATATGACCCTAAATGAATTATTTATCTAATTCGATTATGGCCAAGCTCTTAAGACCAAATGACCTAATCGCAAAGCCCGCCTGACAAACGCCCCCTGTCCCTGCTCCAGTTACCTACTTATGTACATCCTGTACCCATATGTGCAACACCCCCAACAACATACACTCGCACACCATTCCAAAAGCTATTCACACACTCACAAATCTGAGTACTATACACACCCACTACTGACAATGGGCAAAATCTATAAACTATTGAATTGCAAATTGCGTATAAAGTCAAAGGAAAATTTTTGCAATGTAAATTAACAGCCAGAAATCAGAAATCGGGAAAAGGAGAGCACAGTATTGGAGGAGGAATGGTGTAAGAACAACTGGAATGGGAAGACCACAGTCATTTGATGCCACACCGCACACTCCCCTGAATAGCTTTCGTTGGAGAATTGTGCTATGAAATAATCCGCAACGACAAATATGCGCGCTGTTTTATGTATGTGTTTGTGTGTTGGCCATGTTCATTCACATGTGTGTGTGTGTGTGTGTGTGTGTTGGCCAGTTGGTTAGCCAAGTATCGCACAAAGCCGTGTGCTGTGCAAGTATTTTGTATTTTTGGAGCCAGTTACCCAGACGCCAACAACAGCCACCGACAGCAGCAGCAGCAACAACAAAAGGCACCAACAGCCAGTGGCAAGCCACACACATAAACCGGTCCAACGAAATTCCAGACAGTCGCCGTCGTCGTCGTGTTCGTCGCCAAAAGAGCAGCTTCAGCAACAGCTTCCATTCCCAGCCTCCGCATTTCCCCTTCTGGGCCCTGACTTTGGGTCCGAAGTATCTGAAGACCCCCAAGACATGGGCAGCGGCAGCCGGCACTAAATGTCAAGCGAGTGAACGGTTTTGCAGATAGTTGGGAAAAGAAGTATCGATACAGGAAAAAAAACTGCGAATTTAATATTCTTCTTGCAGTATTTAATACATAAATAATATGTACAGAATGATATAGTTAAGAAATCTAAACATAATTGCTATATTTGATGCATCAAACAACGAAATGTAACTAAAAATAAATACAAATTAAAATAAAGCCTTTGTTGACTTGATTTGTAATCAAAGTTTATATGTATTTATTTTGTTTCCAAGCTCTGCTAATGCTTAACTCAAAAATATCTTAACTAAAAACTAAGTAAAATAACACAACTATGTTGGTGACAACTCAAAATAAAGCCTTTATTGATATGACTTTTTGAATAAAATAAAGACCTATATTTGTATTTTTTTATTACCAAATCTGTGCCAATGCTTAACTCATAAATATCTTAACTAAGAAAGTAATTAAGTAAGTAACGTATTAAGTTAAGATATTTACTTACATACTCAGAGTAAGTACAATACCATAATCAAGACTTATTTAGCTGAGAACTTGTATAAAAATTCTTAAAAGATTTTTTTGTTAATCTTTTGGCTTTGAAAAAGTAACAAAAGCTAAACGTAAAATCTAGTATTAAATTGATTAAAATAGAAAATCTCTACTAAATGGTTTTCCGTTGTTTTTTGCACAGTGTGAAAATGCAATGATACAAAAAAACCACAGAGGAGGAAAAGATACCAACTAAAGACAGCTCATCAAGTTGGCTTAGAAACCCGCTCCATAAAAAGAGAACTATAACAGCGATTAGCGAAGAGTATGTGAAGATTCAAGAATCTCAAATCCTGGGATATATCCTTTGATAAACTATAGTTTATTTATCTATCTGTATCCTTTGATAAACCAGAGTTTATTAAATGTGTCGTCATGGTCTTTATCTAAAATCTTCAATTACTATACCAAATCATATTCCAATATCCCTAATGGATCTTTAATGGAACGTGGAAGTATTTTCCACAAAGGCAAAAAAAAAATTAATAAAAGGCGACATACGCAGGCAAGTACGCTTACTGGCACACTCATATTACACACATATATCAGTTATATAATCACGATTTTCTTTTTTTTTCTCTGTTTCCTCAAAGCCGGCGACAACTCCAAACGAATGGCGACGGGCAAATTTGTTGTAATCAATATGAACTGGCGTCTGGCGGCTGCCTCAGATAACTCCACATACACACACACACACGCACACACACAGGCCATAAACGGAGTGTGTGTGCGAAAAACAGATTTGTGAAAAATGCGGAAAATGGCAAAGAAATGAAATCGATGGATCCACAATCCACAGCAGGAACCATTGCGTTATATTGCAAAATATAAGTGTACCTTGGAGGCAGTTAAAGGGAAAAAGAGGGGTGGCACATGCCATCTTGTGATTTCAACGTGTATCTGTGAGTGTGTTGTATGTGTGTGGTGTGTATGTGGGTGTGTGTGTGTGTGTGTGTGTTACATGCGTCAGCCATTATGATAAATCGCACCTTTTATTGCAGCATCAGCGCCTTGGTAACTGATTCGCAAAAAAGGGTGCCCTGAGGCTGGGTTTCAGTTTTAGTTGGTTTCGTGTTGGATTCTGGCCAAATCGTTAAGGTATTAGAGAAAAACAAAAAAAAAACAGATACCCAGCAGATACCAAAGAAAATAAGGCCCTAATGATGATCGATTTGATATTAATTAAGTGTATAGAAAACGTGTAAGATGTTCTCATGGACATTAGGTAGGTAGCTTGGTAACTTATTTGATTTAATTTAATTTAAATTATCACAGTAACTATAAAGAATAACTGAACTGATTAAGAAATTAAAATCGAGCTAAGAAATAGTTCTAAGTTCTAAATTTTTAACTAGAAACAATCTCACATGACAAACATGTTTACTTTAAGCTCACAAGTCTCTTTTAGAAATATCTTTATTTTTCTTGCTGAAGAGCTTTAGGTGCCAAAGAAAGATGGAGAGTGCGAGCATGACATCATTCAACGATTACAACGACATTGTCGCTTTTCCTCAACCTCGGTGGCAGCAGCATCTTTTCTTTTTTCGCTGAGTTATATCTGGTAAGCTATACACCTCTCCCCATACCCATATCCAGCCCCACACTCACAGCTTGGCTGTGTGCGTTGCTGCAATTACGAATACATATTTTTGATAGACTTGCTTAAGTCAAGCTAAAAAAATGTGATAAACGACCAGCTAAAAGGAGGAACAGTGTGTGCGGGGAGTGTATACAGCAAGTGGAGCAATTTTTATAACACAAACCCACATATATATATATACATAAATTCCTCCGGGAAATATGGGGCAAACAAAAACAACACAAAATAAAATGACACTGAAGCGAGGTACTTGTAAAGAAAATCCAAAGGGAAATATTCGAAAAGTGGTTTGAAGGAGAGCCCCAGGGTTGAAGGGAGTAGAATTAAAGAGATCACTTGACTTGGGATCTATTTAATATTCGCTTGAGTTCATTATATATATCTTCAGCTGATAACTTGAATGGCTTATGTCTTAAAGCACTTGAAGACTTAATTGGGATACTTTTGTATAAAGAGGAAAAATTATTGTTATATATGAAATTCACATAATCTACTTGATAAGGAAACTCAAGAATTAATAAACTTTAAATTTCACTTTATATAATATTATTTCATACGACATTTTTCATCACGTATTTGAAGACGAAGTTAAAAATGCATTTCCCTTTGAATTTGTAACAATATTTTGGGGCAACTTTGTTGACTTTGGAACATGTGAGAATTTGAAAGTTTTTGGCAACGAACCGCTCCCTGATGCATGACCAACCAGCACCACCCACATCCACCCACATCCATCCCCAGATCCAGATTCAGTGCATCTCTACCGCCTCCCTCCCATCAATATGTTACCTCAAAATGTTTTTGCTGTCGCATTGCCCCATTAAACATTCATCATTTTCCATGGCCATTCGTCATCAGTGCGTGGAAAAGTTAACGCCAAGAGAAGTTGTGGGAAAACTGGGGGGGGGGGGGGGGATGGAAAATGGGGAAGTGCAACAAAAACAAAACTATAAAAAGGAACGCCACATCGGTCAGCAGACCAGCACAGACACAGACCACGCGCAAATAGCGAAAAACTCTCAGTTCGCTGACACACTCGGCACAAATCCACAAACATTTATCGAAATATTTCACACGCATCCGAGCCGAAGAGATTTGTGGTAAAAACAGTACAAAAAAAAATATAAAATCAACAAAGAAGCCACAAAAAATACGAAACCACGCCGACCTTTCAGGGCTTTAACACCCTTTTGCTGACTTACTAACATTTACAATGTTCAAACTGGTTGTCAGTTTGGCAAAAATGTAAAGAAATAATTGAGTTCAACAACTATTTCTTTACAAATATTTTACAGAGCCACAAAGCTAAACAAATGTATATATAAATGTTGGATTTCAATTTTAGAAACAATTACAAGTTTATTTACAATAAGTAAAGCAGAAAAAATATGTGAAAATATTAAAAATAAGAATATAATCAGCAGAAAAATGTTTCTGTGTTGCAACTCAAACCAAATATTAGACACATTGTTATTGAAAGAATGTGTATGATTGTTGTCTTGAAGTTTAACTCATTTGTTGAATATTTTCTTATTATTTTCTATGAATTTTTGATTACCAAAGCACATAGTTTAAATACACTTAAAGTTATCCTTCCATAAACTTTATATGCAAATTATATTTATAAATTCTTTAGTTTTAAATTTGAAACCCACTTTTCTGTTTTCGATTTCCATTTCTGAAAGTTCAAGGGTATAAAAACAAGAGCGAAGCACCATTCGAGAAAATACAAACAGATACAGTACATTGAAAATCCCCAGCTGAGAACTGTAGAGTGAAGTGAAGTGAAAGCCACTGACTGCACTTGGGAAAACCCTTCAATCCGAGAGCTGCATTTGGGACGGAGAGAAATGTGAATTCCCAGAGTGGAGCTGTAAACTTATGGACAGACACCTGCGAATAGGGTCAATAGAATTACGAAAGAAATGGGGTAAGGTAAAACGCAAACTAAAGCCAACATCGGTCCAATGTCACACCAAGAAATTGTTGCTCTTTTTTTATTTGTACGATGCCGGTATTTTATTTGCTCTTGCGGTTAGCACCAGCCAACCAACCAACCAACCAACCAGCATCAGCATCAACAGAAATCAAAGCTCCACTTTTGCCTGACCCATTCATTACCATAAAAAGTGTGGGGCCAAGAAGATATAGGGGCCACGGGGCAAAACTGGTTTTATCATCAATGCAGAACAAGAATATTCATTGGGATCTCCGAAGGGGACAGCGAAAGTGGTGCCATAGAAAGTTGACTCGACTTCAAGACGCTTTTTTTGCTCAGTGGCGGGACTCGCCGGCACACACAAAATCACGCAAGCGGAGAACTTTTTAATTAGACACTAAACTGCAACTGTCACGGGACCCTTTTGGGGTCTTTTCTTGGCTTAGAGAGGGAGAGAGCAGCACTCATTATCCTGCTGATTAATAAGCAAAGCACTGAAAGGTAGAGACTTTGACAGGACAAGAGGTAATTTAGAATTTTCAAGCAGCTTACAACCAGCTTCTCTTCTTTGAAAAAGTCATAAAACCAATAGTAAATATTTCTCATTCTTTTGGCAAGCGAATTGCTCATAATAACCGTTTGAGATTTATGGACATTAAAGAAGATCTTGAATAATTAATAGATTTAATATTGAGCTTAAGTCCATAGAAGAGTTAAGATAAGCCAAAAACTTTATACTATAAAATATTAAAGGACTGACACATCAGTAACTGCCAATCATGTTTAACTTATAAGACTTATTTAAGATATATTTACTATTAAGAGAAATATATATTTGATATATTTTTCACAATTTTACTTATTAGCAACTCTACCTGTAAGGTAAGCTACTAAGCTGCTAAACCATAAACCTTAATATATTTTCCCTCACTTCTTATATTTTCCCTTTAAGAAAACCCCTTTTCCTCTGAGAGTATTTTCCCTTTCGGCATTGTCCCGGAAAAATACCACCTGTCACGCTCTAAACGATCAAGTGACTGACTGACAGTTGGCTAACTGGAGCAAGTCGGTGACTGAAAAATGCCCGCCAGGAAGGGAACAAGAACCCAGACAAAAAAAAAACATTTAAAAAAACTGTTTGAAAAGTGCAAAAAGTGCTGAGCCCAAGATGAAAGTTTAACAACATTTAGCTGAGCAGGCACAAAGTAAAGTTGGCTGGCGGCAAGGACCTGGAAGGAGGCTAGCAGGAGGAGCCACGATGACGGACGAGGACTCTGAGCTGACTGAATGGGATCAAACAATTCGCTAGTTTACACCTTGGACTCATTTAATTATATTCATTGTACCAGTTCAAGTCTCTCATTAGTCAGCCCCTCATTACGCCACCCCATCGCGTCCTTCTTCCTTGCTCCTTTCTTGGCCATAACAACAACAAGTTGGCAAAGTTTTCTGAAAATTTCTTGAACAAGTGACCCATAAGTTGGGCCAAGGCACGGGCAAAGGCAATGGCAGCCCAACAAGTCAGTTTGTCTACCCCGAAGGAACCCATCCTATTTCCTAACACCTCCTGCGATCCTTCGAGTCCTTCGCCTCGTTGCCTAATGAATATGCTGCCCTAAGGCCAAGTCTAGGGCGTCTCGGCAACGTTTACTTAGCAAACTCAAACGGTGTTGGCGTATCCGTGGCTCTAATTGCTTTGTTAGACACCGTTGGGGCAAAATATGATGGTGCTGGATGGTGATGGAGTTGGTGGAACGGGAGTCGTTGGCAAAGTTTCCTTGCCACATGAGATGCACGATGCATGTGAGTCTTTAATTTAATCAGGGCTAAGATATGATATCTTTTACTGAATAATTTAATTACCACAAGTTTTCTTTCGCAAGACTTTGTTGGGAAGCCTTGCTAGACATATGCTGAGAATGTATACAAGTCGAGACTGGAGTAGAAATTAATAAACTATTAATATTTAAACCCATCCTGAAATTACCATGATAGAGGTCAAGAAATTAAATAGTTAAACTATCTCCTCCAAGTCCTTGTTGAAACTTAATCACTTGCTTAACTCTCCCTTCAGGAACTTAGTTCGAAACTTGTCAATCAACCCTCGGAGGAGGGAGGATGCCAAGGGATGGAACAAGCTGCGCACCCATTCATCCGGCCGGATTCGCACAAGTCTGTGCCCCCGAGGCTGGCAATTATAAATACTCTTCTCCTCTGCTGCGCTGGCGTTTAACAGGAAAACATCACAGGACATTTCACTAATCTCCAGGACAGCAGCAAGTCCGTGTCAACAGCGAAGGAAAGTTGTCCAGGGATCGGAACTGAGAGCAGGTCACTGTTGCGCCCCGGGCAATCAAACTTCGACTTCATTTGACAACTTTAATGGAGTCCGAGGCGAAGCAGCAGTTTGGAAAAGTTGCTTATTGCATTACCGCTGACCGTTGGCTAAACTTTGTATTACATAACTACAATGTTGGCTTAACATTTTCCGCCCGCCGGCCATGCCCCACTTGCTTCCCCCAATTCCCATTGGCCGCTTTCCCCCGCGGCAAGGTCGCATTGTCACTCATAAATGTTAAACAAATTGTGTGAACACAGAGCCTCCCTGGTGGGAGGCACACACATGGTGAATACCCTAGTTCTGGGAAAGGCTGCAGGTTATCCTTGTAATGTAATAATAATAAATTAAATTAAGATGAAGCTAGTTAAGAAAATATTACAATTTCTGAGTATTAATACTGCTTGCATGTGCTACTAAAAGTTGAAGTATTTAATATAATTTGATTATTTTTTTAACAAGTTTCAAGTTGGAATAATGACTTAACAGCACAATAATGTTATATTTACATTATAATTCAAAGAATCAATAGCAATTAAGTATTTCTTATATATAAAATAATTAGCTTCTATAGATAATTAAAAGAATAATAATCTAAAACTTTAATTTCCTCATTGCTTTAGTATTTGAAAAGAATCCTTAAGATCCTTAAGATTACTTTAAGATTCCCTCCCATATTTTCATAACCTTTTCATATATAATTTTGTTGTTTTTTATTAGTTGAAAACTTGTGCAGGAATTGCATGTGTGTCACCACAAGAACCACCCCCTCTCCTCCACCCACAGCTTTTCCCCAGCGAGGCCAACGACTGATGCGACATGTTGGCTTACCGCTAATTGTAAGTGAAATTAGCGGTTTTTGTTGTTGCTAATGAAAATTGTTTGAGCCGAGAACTTTGCGTCATTTGCGGGGGCAGACATTTTGAGTGTTTGGAAAAAGTTTCCCCAAGAGACCAGTTTGGGAAATGGATGCAGCGAGCGATTAATCGGATCTCGTGTAAATCCAATCAAAGTTTGACTCACGTTATGCGCATAATTAAAAATTACTTTACTGTGCTCCGCTTTCATTACAATTTTCTCTCAGCCTTCCCCCTTGCCAAATTCCGTACTTTTCTTTTTGTATTTCCCGGCCATGTCGCCATATGTCCAAGCCACGCCCCGACACAACGCCCCCGATTTTCCAACGTTTTCGCTCCTCGTCTCGTAACATCTTCGACGAGAAGTGAAATTAATGGCTTTTCTATTATTTTGCACAAAGTTTCGAAGCGCATTTGACGTTGATTGCATTTTTTGTGCTCTCGAAGGACGAACATTATGTGGGCGGGTGGGGGCTTCGGTAGCCAGGATTACAGAGGGGTGCAGTTCCCAAATGGCTTCCACCAGCGGAATCACAGCTGCTGGCAAGCTTGATTAAAAATTTAGTAAGTCTGCGGGCGTATTAGTGAGTATCTGTGCGATGCCAAAGCTGGCCAATTTGCCTGGTTCCCATCCATGGATACCCATTAACCGGCGGATTTTTAAGGCGACAGACATTGTGGGAGCGAGCAAGTGGCTGCGGATTAGTGGCCAGAAACTGGAACTCCTACTCATGGCATGGTCCATCATAGCCACATATGTTCCGGCGACTGTCTCTAGTTTATGGTTTGATTTATGTGCTCCAAGGTGCGGAGGATCATAAATTCAGATAAGAAATTCTTCAAATTGCTTTTGGCGCAATTGCACTGCAGCCAAGGTAGAGAGAAAAGAGATGTGGCCAAAATTGAGAGAGTGGACCCAGGTGTGATTGGAAAAATATGTATTTCTTACAGTGTCATTTTCAGAATTGCAAGGTATATAAATTTTAATAAAATGCATGAAAGCTAATATTGAAGTTTTGTTATACTCTCAACTTATTCCCAATTTTTAAAATAATAAAATTCGTATAGATCTTATACGCACACATAATATAACATATGTATCATATGGTATACATATTACTTGAAATACTTATATAAAACCACCTAGAAATTCCAATCTTAAGGTCTACTAACATACTTCCTGACCATCTTTAAAATTCCAACTTCGGTTATCATTTGGATCTCAAAGTTGGCTTGTTGTGCATGACCATTATGCAGACTGCAACTATGTTTTATCAACCTCGTTCATCGAGTTCCATATCTGATCTTTCCAACCTATTCAAAATAAGGAGCGGGATTCAAGGCACTTGGGAAGGGGTTCTCCTGACCAGACACACTGCCAGGCGAAAGGAGAAAAGGAGAGCAAAGCGTTAAGTTGCACAAAATGAACTTCCTTCCTGAGCTGCCTTCCTGTCGCGGCTGAATGGCCGACTTCCCCAAGAACGAAAACTAACCTCCTCCCCCCCGCCTGGTCACGACCATCCCTTTTCCTATATATCGACACGCCCCTCTTCTAAGCGTTACCGCCCACTTGGCTGGTAAAAGTTTTTCGGGGGCAATCCCAGACGGTCGAAAACCTCAACGCGTAAAAAGGACCAACTTAATGTGAACCCAGGAAAACTTTAAGCTCATTTTATCCTTATACATATATGTATAGGAGCTGTCCGTCTCGACGCCATCGAACAATACGAATGGCTGGAGCGAGTTTGCGGCCCAGACAGGACAGGATTCCCTGGCCGGGCCTGGCCAAAAACAACCAAACCAGTTAATTTCCAAATTGTGAACAGAACCAAAAACTGCGACAGACCCCTGGAGAGAGTGAGGTGCTGTGTGGGTAATGGGTGAACTATGCATGAGGTGGATTGTTCGGTTATGGAAGCGAAATGATTGCACTAGAGATGGTTAGTGAAGGACTGGCGATCTTTAAACAATTTAAATTAAATTATATCAAGAAAAATTCAAAGCAAATCATACCTAGGCATAAAATCATATATCAAATAATATAAAAATTATATTAAGTCATATAAAATAATGTTTTATCAAATTAACTCATATTAAATCATATCAAATTATTAAGCTACTTGCTTGCTAACCAAATGTTAAATGATTTAATGTTCTATTGATATTTAAAGGAGCAACATAATTTATTATTTACATTGTAAGTCAATAGACTCAATACAATTCAAATGTTTTTTGAGAATCAAATAGAAATGACTTCAAAAGATAATGAAAATTATATAAAATTATATAAAATCATATGAAACTATTTAAATTCATTTAAAATCATATCAAATCATTTAAAATTATATCAAATCATATAAATAAACATAACAAAGCATATTAAATAATATCAAATCGACACAAATCAAATCAAATGAATCCTTTCAAAACAAATACGGTCCAAAAATATTTTAAAAGTCTATTTTGACAATTTAAGAATTAAAACCCCAGAACAAAACTAAACATATGTAAATTTTTAAAGCTTTAAATAATGTTAATGTAGACCAAAACCTGATTATCTTACTGAGGCTCCCCAACAACTCCCCAAATTAAATTTAAAAAAATTACATAATTTATGATAAATCGTTAGATTTAACCTCTATAAAATACACTCCTGCGTGCTGTAAAGGTCGCCTGCTCATGACCCGATTCCCCTCACGATCCCATCCTTAGGTCCGGACAATGGTTCGGCTTGATTTGCTACGCCGCAACTAGTTCAAAACTACACAACGCGGCTGCACCACAGCACCACCACTGTATCCACTACTCTGGTAAATGGCTCGGGAGCTGACCGGGTCTGGTTTTTGGGCTTGGAATCGCAACCGGAGGCAGCATCGGAGTCGGAGCCGGAAGGGGGGAGGAAAACTAAGCAGTGTAGCACTAAAACTGAATAGTGTAGGCCGAGAACAACAACAGCAGCTGGCCCACCGAAGCCGATGGACTGGTCAGAGCCAGAGTCCAAGTCGCGGAGAGTCGACGTCTGAGTTGGAGTTGGAGTCAGTGTGCTCTAGCGTCATCATTGCCAGAGCATAAAACTTGTTTCTGTCTAAACATGGAACCAGCTAGGGGCACCCAACTCCCCATGGCCCACAGCCACACCCCTCCTCAGCCCCCATGGCCGCCAGTTCGGGCCCGGTTGCAAGCCAGTCTGAAATATCTTCCGGCTTGGCAAAGGCAACAAGAACAGCAACAACGTCGGCAGTTTGGACGCAGTTCCGTCGACGGCTTGGGCAAGTTTTCCATTGTTAAAAGGTTTCCCAAAAAAAAGCGTCGCGTTGCCGCCGGTTTTCCAGCTCATGCTCCACCCGGTTGCAGCAGGCAACAACAGCAACTACACTATATAGCATTTTCCCCATTGTTTGGGCAGGGCCAGCATTAATATTGTGATTTGAAAATTACGAAATTCTCCAGTGGCGGATAAAATTGAAGTTAGCCGGGGAATATGGCGGCGGTCTCAGCGGCTGCTGCTGTTGCTGCTGCTGCTGCTGTTGCTGATGTTGCTGCTGCTGCTGCTGTTGCTGCTGTTCAAGATCTATTGTTGTTGGCATTTGCCGCTGAATCTGCGATAAATTTTATTTGAAAAAGTATGAACAAAAGGGTTAAATGCGGGCTGAATGGAAGATTTGGAATGTACACCACGCAATGTATAACAAAAGACTACTGATTTTAATTGTTATAAATTGTTTTGTATTTTAATGTTTTTATCAAACGATTATAATCGCAGCATTAATTTTACAAGTATTTACATTACAAGCAAATCATGTTGTTTTAAAGTGTTTCTATTGCAACACAAATTAACTTTTAAACACTTAAATTCTTGACTGTCTCTATAAAAATTCTACAAAAAATCATACTTAAAGCTTTATGTTAAAGCATAAACAAATAACATTCTCAACTATTTTAAGCAACCTATCAAAACATCATTAAGAAATATCTATACCCATACAGACATCAGCATCATAATCACCTTTGTTTGCCAAACTATAGATAGATGTAATCCCCAACAACTCAAACAGCTCGTTAGGTAAATTAACGAAAGATTGAACTCTCGGAGGAATTCGGATGGGTAAAGTTCATTGCCATGGGATTGTTCAAAGTCTTAAATTAGGTTTATGGTCCATTAAAAGATCATCAAGCGAGAGCGAGCGGAGATGAATCAATTTTTGGCAATGGCTCAAATCAAATTTGCGAAATGCTCTCGAATTTGGGTTACAGTGCGACCTCACCAGGTGCTAACCCAAAAGCCCACTTACCCGCTTGACTTGCACCGGGAATCGGGGCCCGGACCCCGTACTCAACAGACAGCCGGAGCAATTCATAATTAACATAATTGAGGCAACCGCCTTTGGATGTTTTTGTGCTTTGATGAGCAGAAAGCGATTCCCCAGAAGGGGGCGAGGGGCGGCGATGGATGACGACGACCCATAAAAATACAAGAGGCACGAAAGCGTTGGGCAAAGGGGTATAGCTGTAGCAGTAACCAAGGTACTGCCAACCTATCTACCTTCCTTCTGCCAAGCGTCATGACTGGCAGGTGGTGGTGGGGCTGGGTTGGCTGGCTGGGATGTGAAAACGAAACAATATGTAATTTCTACGCAAAAATGTTTTCTCATGGCCCGCCGCCTACCAGCAGAGGGGCGTGACACAACAACAACAACAACAACAGGGACAACAACAATCAGGTGAGAGGAGCAACAAGAAGTACTTGTGCACAAGAATGGCAGCAGAAAATTGACGTTGACGTACTCAGTACCTACAGTATGGAGTGGGGAAAATGGTCTCTTGGAAAAGGCTGTCAATAAAGTGATTTCAACAGAACAAGGAAATATTCAGTTCTTTTCAGGTTTAAATTGATAAAGCCTTTGAAATGCGCTATTAGCTTTAGTTACAGGGTATGTATTTAACAAGAACATAAAGTATCTCTAAGATATACGCGGTTTTTGGTTTAGGCTGTCTGAAAATATAATACAATCTGTTTTTGCAAAACCAAACAAAATATATATATATTAACAAATCAGTTATGTCGTATTATTGTAATTGTCGAAAACTTTTAATAGAATCTAGTAACGAAATATATATCTCATTTGATCTGAGTGTTAATTTAGTTCGTTTTCGTTTACGAAAACTTTTAATAGTATCTTGTAAAGAAATGTATAACCCGTGAATTTTAAATTATTATTTCATAATTATTGATTAAGAAAACTTGTAATAGTATCTTGTAAAGAATTTAAGACCGTGAATTTTGGAAAATCTCTCTTACAGTTAAGAATACATTTTTAAATATAATATTACAATGGGCTTTTATTTCTCCGAAGAACTCACTCCCAAACAGGAATACATTTTAAAATATATTATTTAAATTCTCTTTAATTTCTCCAAGGAATATTGAAGTGGTTTTTGATTAACCTGGTATTGAATAGTCGTGGCTTTTGAACTTGATTGTTTTTTGTCTAAAGATTTTAGATCAATTTCCTGTTCAGTATGCCGATTTTTCGTTAATTAAAATTAATTAATTAAATAAACTTATAAAAGAAACCTTTGATAAATTTCCCAGATAAAATAAATGCGTTTCCCTTAGTATTGTTTTTACATATGTATCTGATAATGTTACTTATATTTTCGGCTAATTAAGATGCTTATAAAGTCCCCCCTTCCAAGATATTAGTGTTCCCACTTATCCAGTGTTCCCTGTACTCTTCCACGTTGACTTACCCGATGTATTGTTGATTCTGCTGTCTTCTTCACTTCAGCCGTTTTCAGAAAAGAAAGAATTTCGCTGGTGACCCGGGCTTGGCCGGCTGCGATGGGCGGCGTTTATGGCCTCCACCGGCTGATGACGCTGGAATGTGGCCACCAAGGCTCTGCTGATGCCGCAGTTGCGTTCTGTTTGGTTTTGTTTTGTTTTTATCTTTCCGCCAACTCTTCTTGCCGTCCTCCAAATACCGGCTTTTAACTCTTTTTTTGGCTTTTACTTTGGCTTTTGCTGGGCTGACGACAAAAACTGATGGCAATTTGTTGCTGTTATTTGCTTCTTCTTCGACTTTGCACCTCGCCAAACTGCCGTTATTCAATGACGAAGGGCAGCACAGCACACACACACATACACACATTCACAGGGGGAGAGAGGAAGCGCAAAAAAGAGTGAGAGAGCACATACGGGCTACAATACATTTCAATCATTCACAATATTTTTTGTTTTTGCATTTATTTGGTATTGTATTCTTCGCATTTATGCACGAATAATCTCACGGTCAACTGGTTTATTTGGTTTATTTTTTCTTTCTCTTTTGAATTTTTTTGATTGTCTCGAATTTCGAATTGAGGGAAATGCAAATAAACGCGCAATAAGACGAGAACATTTTCCGGCCCGAAAAAAAGAGGCCGAAAAGAAAATGCAAAACGGCACGCGACGCACGTACTTAATTACTGAATAAAAGTGTGTTTGTGTCTGCCAGCGGCAAATACAACAACAACGACTGGCGATTCAATGTCATTATGGAAGTCGGAATCGCCGCCACCCACACACACAAGTCAAATGGACAAATTGAATTTCGGCTTGCAATTTACGCTTTTAATTAAATCATTAAAAAGGGGGCACAAAGATTACGATTACGCCATTTACACACACTACAGTCAATTGATGCAGGCAAGTGCGAGTGTGTGTGTGCGTGTGTGTGTTTTGTGGCTAAAAAATGCAATTATAGGCAAGCCAAATGCAAACGCAATCCACGGCAAATTATATATTTGTAATTGTTTGCAATTGAACTGCTTTTAAAATTTAACAGCAATTAAATTGTTGCTTCGCAAACAAGCAAACAAACAACAACACACGCATACAGTTGGCCGAAAAAAAACCAGACGAACCACTACACACAGACACGACTGCTGCTGCGCCGACGCGACCGCGCCGCAGAACCTCTCTCTCTTCCTCTTCCTCCCGCCTCTTCTTCCCGTTCTCCTTAACCCGTGTGTTGTTTACCTGTGGCTAGGCTAGCTGTAGCTATTTAAGCATAATTTCATTCACACACTGCCTTTGTTGGCACGGAATTAGCCGCGGCGGGCTGTAATTCTGTAATTAAACAATGCGGTATTTCGAAACACACGCTGAGAACGAGCAACGTACACACAAACACAGACGACAGCGCGCCCTTCCCGCGCGCACACACACACACGCAAACAATGCGGCAATCCGCCGACGCAACTTTGACCCGCCGACGCTAAACTTTGACCCGGCGACACGGCGACGTCCGCACACCACAATTTGAGAAAAAAAACTGAACCGTTAGAGCGAAGCACTTGTTGCGTTCCCAGCTGTTTTTAACGGTGTTGCCAGAGTGTCTCACTTTAGGCTGATCTGGCATTACTGAAAATTATATATTAAGGGAATTCCCTATAATAACTTATTGAATAGTATGTCGGCCTTAGAAGGTATATTTTCTAACCAATTACATTTTCGTTATTATTTCTTTACTTTTAATTTTTGTGATATTCCTCTATATAAACGATATCATCTCAAGCAGTCTCTTTAGTCATTTAGATATGTTCATTTGTATGGGAACAGCTAAAATGGTATTATTATATTATTTATTATTATTTTTATTTATTCATTTTTAATTTTTGTGATATTCCTCTATATAAACTATATTATCTTAAAGCAGTCAAGGACAGGCTAGGTTTACATTTTACTGTTACTAGTTTACAGATTGCAGTTTGCATTCGACACCGTTTCAGAGCAGTTCTATACGTTTACAGATGTTTGGGGTCGAATTCTCATGTTTGGAGATGTTTGGCGTCGAATTCTCATGTAGAAATTAACAGATCGGAGACAGAGAGCGTAACTTAACACGGGGTGAGCGTAACCTAACAGACTTCTCTGCGGGTGAGTGTAACAGAATTCTGGTAACAATGGTGCTGAAGCACTTGTTGCGCTCCCAGATGTTTCGAACAGTGTTACCAATATGGCTCACTTTAGGCTGCATCTGGCATATCTGAAAATGGAGAAGCTCAAAATTTAGCTATGCGTGTGGTCATAACCTGACAACACTGGTGCTGAAGCACTTGTTGCGCCCCCAGATGTGTTGAACGGTGTTGCCAGAATGGCTCACTTAAGGCTGTATCTCTTATGCTACAACTGTCTCGTCGGAAATAATCACCAAATACTGCCTATCAAAGTAATTACAAATATAGTTTATTCGTGTTCTCCAATTAGAAAATTAGTGTGCCCGGCTGCTCTTTTTCGCTTAACATGTCGAAAATCCCCGAAATGGCGCGAACACTGAGCAACTAAAACGATGGAATCCGCACAGTCTGGTTGCTCGAGCAACCACTGCTGCCAGAATTTTCGTTCACGAGCCACCAGCGTTGCCAACGTGTACAATCAGTAATGTCAAGGATGCATAAAGCGCCATCTGAACGTCTGAAGACGAAACAATTAAATATAAGGTTTGTGTCTTGGGAAAACTAGTTGTAATTGATTCTTATATTTAGCACAGGTTTTCAATTTAAATAGGTTTAAAAATTTAAGACGGTTTAAAAACAATTTGAATAGCAGGAAAAACTAAAAAATTATATGTTTTTTATTTAAATATAAAAATACTAAAGCGTAAGATTAACATAATTGAATTGTGTTCCTAATTAACGAGAGCTATTTTTTTCAAGAGTATGCCCCAGATATCAAATCTCTTCCAAAAAAATTTCATTTCATATTTGCAGGACATTATCGAACGGTAATTTAATATTTTAAATTAGGTTCGATTATTATACTTTAAATGGTATGTAACTTTTTGTTAATTGTTTAATCATTCATCTCATCTCAAAAAACAACTAAATATGATACATTTTAATACTTTATATACTACGTTTTTGAGTAAAATAGTTTTCTAATTTATTTACTTTTTTTTTTAATAAGTTGTTTTTCCTTTTTATGCTGGCGCTAAAATATCTTCAATAACATGTAAATAAAATAGTAAGAAATAACGCCGATAAGAATGTCCATTCTCAATATCCTTCTATCTCTCTCTTATAAATTATTTAAATTATAAACATAAAATGAAAACACCCTTATTTATAATTATTAAAACTTACTTTTTGAATTATATAAAAAACTTTAACCAGTTTAAAATTAATACATAAACAACAATCCCCCCTCCCCACCACTTCCTTATTAAATGTGTTAGTGTTTTATTTCGAAATTGTTTACAGGTGCACCCCAAGTACATTAGGATGCCGTAGGGCGTAATGCCGGCGGAAGAAACTCGAGTTTCATTGGCCCAAAAAAACGTCTTTCAGTGAACCCATCTTAAGGCGATATCAACGCCCCGGGATTATTAGCTTATTCGGATTCAGTTTCCTTGAGTGCTCAGCTTCCACACGCCATAAATCAAATGCTCGAAAATGCCGCCGCTCGGATTCCCAATGCAATTACTCAATTAATTTGAATATAATTGTCACAGTTTTCCACTTGAAAGCCGCCCAAAGCCAACGGCCAATGGAAATAAAACAGAGACACCCAAGAACATGGCCTCGATGGGGGGAGGGAATGTAAAGCGAGATCGCAATTTTATGCGCACATCAAATAAAAATGTATATTCAGCGACGGGACGGGATCTCTCAATGGATTTTCCGATAAAATGTCAAAGGCTTTAATGGAGGAACTGTCGGAGTCACTCTGCCACTTGACAGACCGGGATCTGGCACAATGACAGCGGGAGTGAAAGGCGAAAAGAGCACAGTGAAAATAGGCATCAATTTGGATGTGGACTAGGCGATACCCAAAGATATTTAATTGAGAACTGAATGCAATGGAAATGTATATCCTAGATAATTAAATAATGGAGTGAATTCGAATTTTACTTGAATAGAACATAAAGCGTGAGGTTTATTGAAAATGTATGTAATTTTGAAATTTCAAATGTACTTTAATTGGAAAGGCTTTGGGTTTGCCATATTTAAGAAGAAGGTATCAAATATTCTTGATTAAGTTAAATCTTTTAAGGCAATAATTAGTATTACACATGTTTTTAGGAATAAATCCTAATAAAATGTTATATTCGTTTTAAGAATAATTATATACCATATATTTCAATGCTTAATGCATGTCTCTTATCAGGAATTTAACTAATAAACTATAGTTTATAAACTATTTAAACTTTAAAATACTTACTGGAAATTGTTAAAATTTTATATAATTCTTGTTCAAAAATATGTATTAGCAAGTTCCTTAATTTTAAAAACCAATATAACGATTCTAGTACTCCCATTTTATCTCCAATTACCGGGTATAATAATGCCATTGTAGGAGCGGCTTTATTCAAAGGCTGCGGAAATGGGAAACATTTTTGCCCCAAATCCGAGACTGAAAAAAACCACCATAGTTACACTTGCTGCCTTTCTTCCATAGTGTTTATTTATGGTTGTTAATAAATCTTAATTTGCTTACCTTTAGTTCGCTTTGGCGGCTTCCTCATTGAGGAAATGCAAATGAGAGCAGTGAAAGCAATTGCGGCTCGGGAATCAGGAATCCGGGAATCTGGAGTCGGGAACCCGAGAAAGAGTGACGGAGAAAGTGAACGAAGTAAGGGTAAGGAGCACAGCTGCGACAGCGGCTCTGAGAGCCTTTGATCCTCTGACGGAACATGAATTAAACGGCGCTACAACAGCGAACTCTATCCCGGCCTATCGCCGATCCTGCGTGTGATATATGGGATTGACAAATTCCCCACTTGAAGAGAGTCGCTTCGGTCTAGACTCCGGCTCTCCGGCTCCCCGGCTCCGGGCTAGGCGGAGGGAGGAGCACACGTCGCCGCAACATTGCCGCCGAAATTGAAAGACGAGAATGTAATTGTTTATGGGTCGCCGATATTCATATTCCGTCTGGTCAGTGTGGTCCATTAGGTAATGTTTGGTGGCACTTGACATGCATTATCCCTTGGCTGCGTGGGCGTTTTGTTATTGCCACTCCGAAGGCAACTCCCTTTTCGAAAAAATACTACTGCTTGGACTGTTCACGATTTAAAGATTTAAACTAAATAGTATAAGAACACATAAGCATTTGCAGAAGTCTTAGGTATACTGATTATCTTAGCAAAATGAATTTAAATAAGGTCCTCAAGAAGCATTTTTTGGATTAACAATGATCGTTCATAAACATAGACACTACGTTGTTATTTTTTATTTTCTAGAGAAACCATAACTTAAGTCAAATTATTTTCTAGAGAAACCATAACTTAAGTCAAATAAATAAAAGGGATATTTTGAAAATGATTAATTCATATAAAAGATAAAGGTAAAATACTTTGCTTTTTAACAATGATTCCTTATACTTTTTTATAAAAATAATATCCTTATGAATGAATCTTAATAAGTCAAATAAATAAAGGAGATATTTTGAAAGTGATTAATTCATTATAAAAATAATATCCTTGTGAATGAATCTTAATAAATCAAATAAATAAAGGAAATATTTTGAAAATGATTAATTCATATAAAAGACAAATGTTAAATACTTTACTTTTATCAATAATTCTTAATACTTTTTTATAAAATAATATCCATTTCACCTATAAATCTTAATATGCATAGTTATTTAACCATGTAAATATTCTAAACTCTTGAATATTAAATCAACAAAATATTAACAAAAGATAAAATCAATTCCCAAATTAAGATATATTTTTTTTAAACCCCTAGAGAATTAAGACCAATATCTGTCGGATTTCCGTTGTGTGCCATACATTTTGAGCTAATGTGCGATCCCCGCGTGATTGACACTTAACCCAAGGAAGAAGGAAGGAGTATTCACCCCAGATTTAACCCCCGAAGAAGCTCCGGCTGTCTGAGATGTGGAAACTCAAACCGAAAGTGTGATCAGCTGCACTTGTTGGTCTGTGGCAGGGCAACTTCAACCTCAACCTCAACCTCCCATTTGCAGTCGCCCCGCGGCACTGGCACTGCCACTGGCATGTGTTTGTGGAGTAATTGATATGCCACAACACCACTGGAGCCACCAATATGATGGTATGGCCCCCCAATGAAATATTAGCCTTTGCCCCGCGGCCTGTCATAAAATGGCCCGCGAGCAGGAGAGGGCAGGGAGTTTTTGATGTGCCCTGCATTTTGTATCTGAACGAGAGTATCTGTATCTCAGTGTGTGTGGATTCAGGAAAACATTTTACAGTTGCATTGCCATTGCCCTGCCACTTAAACGTTTCATAAATGCAACCTTTGTAATGTCTGCCGCCAACGCACTTCCCTTCCATACCCTTTATCTCTCCACATGCGAAAAGCAGCCAAAGGGAAAAATATTTCCAGCACTAAAAACGGAAATCGTTGTGTGTTTTCATTCGTTTTTGGAATATTCGTTTTTCATAAAACTGATCGCTTGCCCCGATAAAATTGATTTATGCGGCGATCGGTGGCAATTATACGCAGATGCAGTGCCTAATGGATCGGTGGCCGATCGAAAGCTGTTCAGAAAGATATAAATACGAGAGGCGGCATGGCAAGGATGACTCCTTGGATATTTAAGATGAGGTTAAGAAAAGTGATGGTTTCATTAATTGAGAGACTTGACTTTGGCTTGGAAAATGAAATGAGTCCTACTTTGTAATAGAAATCACAATTTAGAAGAATTAAAAGTACGAAACATATAGTTGTGCCAAATAAATAATCACACAACTCAACTGGTTTTTGTCTTAAACTTTATTTATTGTCCAACATTTACATAAAACAAGGTACTATTAGCTATGAGGCATTTTCCTTAGATTACAACATAGTTTCTTTATAAAATCGCAATAAATTAAAGACTCTTATTATCATCCCATTTGGAGCTATTGCATGTGCTGCAGCTGATGATGCTGAGACTGTTGCTGATGCTGCTGCTGCTGGGCTTGCTGGATGGTTGGTGGCCACATCACATGGTTGGGAATCGGTGGTGGCAGCGATGTTGGCGAGTGCAATGGCTCCGACTTCATCTTCAGATGCTTGGCAATGCCCTCGCAGTCGATGTCGCCACGCTTGGACTTGTAGCGGCGATTCTGGAACCAAATCTTCACCTGCGTAGCTGAGAGATTCAGCTTCTGGGCAATAATCTCACGCTCGGCACCCGTCAGATACTTCTTTAGCCTGAAGCGACACTCTAGCTCCAGGACCTGAGCCTGCGAAAAGAGCACTCGAGGCTTGCGCTTCATTCGTGGCTTCGAAGATCCATGGTTGCCGGAGGAGCCATGATTACTGCTGCCATTTACACTGTTCTTGCGCAGCTCAGATCGCGAGGAGGTCACCTGACTGTTGTCCTCTAAGAGAAGAAAATGGAAAGAATAGAAAAAGTTGGACAAACTAAAAAAATTCTATGAAATTTGGAAGATAAGGATATGACTTAGGAATGATAAAACATGCATGAGGACGTCAAACCCTTTCCATAAGCAGGGCTTTAAGTAGAAATGGGAAAATTTTGGATACTATGGCTTTATGGCTATTTTAAGATGTTTTAAAATGCTACTATATTAAAATTATTTCGAAATTATATTAAACTGATGCTATGCATTTTTATTTAAAGATTTATATTTTTTATGTTAAATAACAAACAATACTTTATACAACAATTTTAACACGACTTTAGAAATGCTGGACTTCTATTGAATTCTAATTATATTTTTGAATATTATGCAAAACTAAATTTTTTGTGTTCAAAAATCTCAAATGTATACTCTAAATTCTATAAATTATTAATCTTTGTAATGATTTTAATATTTAATTTAATTTTTGTGACACGCGGACTGCCATTGATTTTGTCATATATCTCCGTATCCCTTTATCTTTTCCTCTAAATAATATCATCCCATTAGGTACTTAATATATATGTATTTTCTTATTCGAAAGAATATAAACTATAACAGACTCACTTCTCTTGGCCCCCTCATCCGCAGTGTGGATGTTCCTTAGCGATGCCGAATTGCTGACAGTCTCCATAAGTCGCTGGATGCCGCTGGCATTCCCACCAAGCTTCTGCGCCGGCGCCTGCAGGCTCTCCACCTCCGCGGAGCTGTTGAGGTCCAGAGTGGGCGAAGGTGTCACATACGGCGTGGGGATATACTCGCTCTTGATGGCCACCGTGGCGGGCGTGGCTCCGCCGTAAACATCACCCGTTCCGGCATAATTGTAATTGTAGGTGGCGGGACTTTGGTAGGCCGTTGCCGAGGCTCCGGCATAAAACTGCGAGGCGGACATGTTGTAGGCCGACGCCGAGTGCTGGAAGCTCTGGTGGGGATGGCCATGGTGGTGCTGGAACATGTGAGCGGGCATTCCATAGTCCTGGTAACTGCCATACAGCTGATGGGGCGGGGGCGGCAGGAGCGGCGACAGGGACGAGGAGTTATTGGTGCCATCGTCCAAGTGCTGAGGATGCAGTAGCTGCTGCGATGCATCAGTTTCCTGCTGCTGCTGTTGCTGCTGATGCTGATGGTGGCTGTGGTACTGATGCGGATATGGATGCGAGTGCTGGTGAAGATGCTGTTGATACTCGCCGGCGCCATAGAGCGCCGAGGCAGCCGTTGCGCTACGGGAAAGCACGAAAAATGGGCGAAAAGGAAAGGTTAAACACGAGGATATGTGGTACATGGCCGCCATGTGTTGCATCATGCCGGACACAGCGGCGGCTCCCCGGGACCGTAGGCCTTTCCCCTGGCCACTTCCTGCTGGCGCGACAGGATCCCTCTCTTGGTGACATCATTTCATGGCTCATCAGGAAATTAAGGACGCCCCAGTGCGTTAAACGGCGGACACACATGCGAATCACACATGTTGACCAGCCCGAAAAGGGATCGAACGGGCGGGCGATCTACCTCCGGAGTCCGAACCGGACTGCCTGCCTCGGTCCTTGTTTTTCTTATTGTTAACCGTGTGTCTTCGCATCATTGTCTTTGGCCTCTTGTACAAATAACGATGATTTGTCAAAGCCTCAGGCCCGAGGCTCTTCCTTCGGTCCCAGTCCCCTATGCGATCCTATTTGCAATTCATGCTTTCTTGGTGTTTTTATAGGATTTCTTCTGCCGCGCGTCTCGACGGAAGGTTATCACAATATTATCTTTCGTTGGAAAATTGGTAGAAATTAATTTTCCTATGGAGCCTTATTAAATAAAAATAAATAAAATGCGACTGGCAATGGGAATTTGTCTGTCTTTGGTAAGAACTTGCTGACAGGTAGATATGGGTAGATACTCTTACAATTGAATACTTTTGTATATCCAAGTAAATATATAAGGAGATGATGTGTAATAATTAAATAGAGTTAACAGCTGGTTGTTCTGTGGGTTTTTTAAATCGAAGTTGGTTAATTTTGTAGAAATTCATTTAAAGGAATTCCAATTAAACAAAGACTCTTATGTTGTTATTGTTCTCTAAAGAACTAATATCTAAAACTAGCAAACATTAAAATATAACCAAATAAACAACAGCCTGGGAATAAACTTGGACTTATAAATCTCTATAATATATAATCTCTATATCGTATTAAATAATCATTTTTGCAATATCACTACATTTAATTAATTTAACGATTTGAATAAATGTTTCGATTCTAAAATGTATGTATGTAAATTGTATCTTTATGATATACTTATTATCCTCATTAAACGAATATATTTTAAGTATAAAAGGATACATAAGATCAGTTATGCAAAACATATATAAATGTACCCATATATTTTAAGGATATATGTTCCATATAGAAAAGCATCTCCAGGTAAAATGCTTTTCTATTAATAAGAATACAATAATGTGTCACCACATCCTTTATTATCCAACCAATATTTCCATTATTAACTGCTATATAAATCCTTTAGCAACTTTAAAGTGAAAGCTTACCTATCGAGATGTCCGTAAGCACCTTCGTAGGCCTCCGTTTGATTAACCATATTCAGTATATCCTTGACTGAGAACGGCGTGGAGTTCAGGGCATCCGCATTTGTCAAGCTGCCCGGGCTGGGTGGCTGATTGTAGTCGTAGTAGCCACCCGATTGTGGCACCTGAGCCTGCTGCTGATGGTGCTGCAACATCCTTGGGATCCAATCACGGCTGCTTGGCCACTTGAGAAGCACTTTAAACTCAAATAAATACTACAATTTGCCAAATCGCACTTGAACTTGCGACACTTGAATGTGAATAAATATCTACTAGCTGGTGGTTGTGATATATATATTGAAATATATGTATAAGCAATCCAATTTGGATCAAGTCGCAGTTCGTAACCCGTAAATGCAACCGTATCCGGATCCCGAAAGTGCCGTTCCGATGCGCACTCGACCGTGTCTGCAATTTGTCAGTTCGATTTTGGTACTGAACGCTATCACCCCAAAGATTGCCCGAGGCTGATGTTTCAGTGTGTATGTGCAGCTATACGGGAAAAATGGCCGCCGCGAAGCCAATCACAGCACAGCATCCGTATGCTACTCTCTCTTACACTCTGCTTTTCTATTTTCCTCCCTGTCTCTGGCTGGATTAGAGATGAGCAAGAGTTCGTATTCAAGGAAATAATATATATAGTAGTTTTACTATATTAAATATTAAATATATTTTATAAAATTACAAATATTCAGAAAAATCCTAGCAACAAGATTTTAGTGATGATTAAAACTGCTTTTTATGATGGGTCTAATGATGATACTTGGACACGATAGTATGTTGTTATATAACGAATGGTGAATTTTAATCAATATAACAATCTATTCCATATGCTATTTGTTCTCTAATTAAATTGTATATATTCAATTGATATATTTCAACCTCTACGTATCTTTATCCACTGTTAAATAAAATATTTGAATATTCTAGACACCAATCCTTTTTCTCCTTTTACTATACATATTTAATAATTAATCATTTAGTATCAGGAAACTGGATTAAAATATTTCTAGCTAAGTTTGTTTAAAATATTTGTTTGAACAATCATTGCATTTCGAATCCATCGCTCCCATCTCTAGGACTATCCTTTCCGTTTTATTCATACACACTTGTGCATGTGTATGGAAATCAAACACACACGTTGAGTTGGTACCTTATGGTATACCATCAGATACGATGGTGACTCCTGCGCAGTCCCTGCAACGTCACAAATTCCCCTTGTTGTTATTAGTTGTTTGTTCGCAGCCACTTTATGCTGATTTTGTTTCGCTACTTGAGCTTGAGTATCAGTATTTATTATTGTAAAGTCCTTAAGTTTCATGAGTTGATTCTGCATGTCAAGTGGCGCCGTTCAAGTGCAGATTTTCGCACATTTAATTTAAAACTGCAATCGAGCAGTTTCAACAGACATTACCAGGATATAAGTTTTTATATACGACTGAAACTAGTATCTCTTGGTTAATATGCTCTTATTTATGCTTTAATGATAATTAAGTCTAATATAACGGATGTTGCCAGGATGCCTGATTTAAAAATAATTTATAATTATAACTTAATAATTGTTTCATGGCATCATCATATTCGCATTAATAATAATATAATAAATATTTCTTATAAAAAAGAACCTAGTTCTTTTGCCAGACATCATTTACTAGTCCTTTTTCTTCTTCTCCTCCTTATCCTTATTTATCTCCTCCTTAATCTATTTGCTCCTCTCTTCCTTCTGCTTCTTATTAATCTTATTCTTTTTCATCAATTTTCTCTTGTCCTCCTTCTTCCCCCTTTTCTTTTTCTACTGCACTTTTTTCTCCTCTCTCTTTGGCGACACATTTTTCAGGGCTTCTCAGAGTCCTGGATTCCACCCTCTCCACCCTTTCCACCCTCTCATGCAAGATCTTGGGTGCAAATCGCAGTATAGTGGGAGTCTGCAACTTTGGCGGCTGCTCGATGGAACCTAAAGTCACATGTGTCATGGAGTAATCATTGTACAAGATGCACAGTCGGACGGGGATTTTCGAGCCCTGTCCCGTTCCACAGACCACGGCCTCGAGGATGACATCTCGTGCAGTCGCCTCATCCAAGCCCATGCTCCACCGTGTCTCCAGCACGGTCAGCGCCCTCATCGTGCCGGTACCTATAGCGGTGAATGGGACAGTATCCGAGGAGCCATCGAACCGTGTTGTATATATCGACGTCCCATATTTATCCACTCCGGCGATCAAGAGGTTCACATTGAGTTTACCGATTTGGCTATGGAGCATTTGCTTTATCATTTGGTTGGCACAGCGCACCGGCACCCGGCGGTAGTTGGTTGTCATGTAGTGCAGCTCCAGCTTCGATTTGATCACACTCACAAAGGCACACGTGTCCTGGCCAACTCCGGTTACTCCAGCGCTGTATACATATTTGATATTTAAAGTATATTATATTAAAAATTATATACAATAAGCCATATTCGAAGAAAAACTTGTATTAGTTCAACCAAAAATCTTAATATTTTGTTATATACAGGAAGCCAAGAATATATAATAAATATAAGAAACTATAGTTTATTATTGTTTACAATTACATTGAAAGGGTTTTAAAAAATTATTCTGATCGATACAAAATACCTCAAAAATATAATATTTTACAGCTTTTCGGACAGATTTTTATTAAGTTTAAATGCACGTGTTTACTTACTATATATTTTCATGAAGTCGATGGATATTTGAAATGTTAGTTCCAATAGTAGGTCGGATATCAGTTGCAATCATCACTCCATTTTCAAATTTTATGCCAACTACAATGGTTTTAATCTGGGTAATTTTAGGAGGCTCAACCGGGCTGTACAATTAGTATGGAAAACGTAGTATTAGTGTAAGATTTAAATATTTAAAATTAAATTTATTTTAGTAACAATTGGGAAGGCCTAATTAAAATATTGTCAGGGCCTAATTAAATCAGGGCTTGGCCCTCACTTTATGTGTATGTGACATATGTAAGAATTAAATTATTTGCTAATATTTTATAGTGGACCTTATATTACTTACTTAACTTACCGCGCACAAACTATTGACTTTTGTGGTACAAGACCCTCCATTGTAAAACTAGAAATATATATTTATTTCAGGATTGAGAAATTCGAATGACTTAGTAAAAATCTAAGCCTAACTAAAAAGGCCGGCCTACTTTAGATTTCCTTAAATACATTTTTTATTACTTATTTTTTAGTATCAAAAGCCGACGAAAAAAACAAAAGTTTGGTCGAAAATTCAGTATATAATATAATGACAGAAATTAAAAAAATGTCTTTTAAAACTTTATTGAAAATTGAATTTAATTGACATAATGGTAGGGAAATAGAATTTCGAATTCGAAAACTTGCAACTTATTAACCGTCTTTATAGCCCGGTTTTACACTTTGCTCAACCAAGTTTCGAACCCATGTATAAACGTGTAAAATTTAAAAATTCAATAACAGCTTCGGAATTCAAAGTGACCAAAAAATATGAAAAACTTTCAAAAATATTCATATTATGATATGAATCTATCATTTTGTCTGAGAAATCCACCCCAAGTATATGTTAACGTGTAAAATGGTTTTCTAGGCGTGCAAAATGTAAGATGTGAAGTAACAGTTTCGGAATCCACAGTGACCAAAAAAACACAAATATCTTTCAAAACATATCGCAACATCGATATTTATGCATATTAAATACAATACAATGGCAGAAAACTCGGTTAAGTTACGCTCTTCCTCTCTGGATGAGAGCGTATATGTTTCGAATTTTACATTCTACAAGAGAATTCGACCCCATGTATGAGAATTCTACCCCAAAGGCGAGAATACGTAGCCAAAGGTACGAATTCGACCCCATGTATCTGTATACGTGTAAAACGGCCTTGCAGACGTGTAAATTTAAGCTGTTGAATAACAGCTTCGGAATTCAGAGTGACCAGAGGAAAAATACCAAAAAATATCATGAAAATGTGGCAACTCCGTTTTTTGGGCAGACAAAATACCACGATATATTTTCAAACCCCAACACATACACACTTTTTTTCGCGTTGAAGAGAACGGACGCGTTTCTGCGCTAGTGGGAATTAAAATTAACAAAATAATTAATTTGTTTATTGAGAATCGCAAAGTCGAGAGGTGAGTTTTTCAAACAGCAGTGATTGTGTTCGCACGCATTTGTTTTTTTGGACAATAGCGCGCACACACACACAACCACTCACGCACACACTGAGACGCGTGAAAAATTTCCCAGTTTTTCGGCTGCGTTGCATTATTTGGCGATTGTTTTTTAATCGTCAGTGGCGGTTATAAACAATATTTTAGTTAGCTCAACTTGTAAAGTACTAACAAACTAATGCATCTGTTTCCTTGCGCTTGCAGCCCACACGCATAGATACAGAAAAGTATTGATTTTCGTCCAAGATGGCGGACGACGAGCAATTCAGCTTGTGCTGGAATAATTTCAACACAAACTTGTCTGCTGGCTTCCACGAGTCGCTATGTCGCGGCGACCTGGTGGACGTTTCCCTGGCGGCCGAGGGCCATATAGTGAAGGCCCACCGACTGGTGTTATCTGTCTGCTCGCCATTTTTCCGGAAGATGTTCACCCAGATGCCGTCGAACACCCATGCAATCGGTGAGTTTTGTGAACTTTAGGCTGAGGGCATGCTTCATGATTTCCATCTTCCGCAGTATTTCTGAACAATGTTAGCCACTCGGCGCTGAAGGACCTGATCCAGTTTATGTACTGCGGCGAAGTTAATGTGAAGCAGGACGCCTTGCCCGCTTTTATTAGCACGGCTGAATCGCTGCAAATCAAGGGGCTGACGGATGTAAGTACATGCATGCGTACATAAATATATCAAATTAGAACAACAACAATGCCAAGCGCGGCGGTGTTCGCGCGCAATACATGCACACACACACGCGCACAACAGCGTCTGTATAAGAGCATGGCGACTTGACTGTACCGAGAAATTTCTCGCAACCCAAATGCCAAACGGCAGCTGCGCCAGAAAGAGAAGGCCATAGACTCGTTCGCTTTCAAAGTGTTTGTTTGTGTATGTTCGCTGCTTGTTATATGTTTGTCTCGCTCTTGCCGACATGGCAACAGTCAACTGGGTGGTTGTTTGGCATTATCGGTACCATAGCATAAATAATTATTAGTACCTTGGATTGGAATCGAATTAATAATAGAAGAAGAAAAACTAAAATGTGGGGAATACATGCTGGATTAATATGCCTTTAACAATTGTATTTATTAGCGTTTGCACGTTTAACCTTTTCTGTGTACTAGACAACGTCGAACACACCACCCTTAATATATATCAAAATGTTTACTATTTTTTAAATATGGAAATTCATTTCAAAAAATACTTTGGTATAGCCCTCTAAATTCACAATTTGGTCAATTGATGATTCAATCACTTACAACCATAATAATAATGTTTATGTTTATCGTACTGATTTAATTTAATAACCAAAAATAAATAATTTTTCAGAACGATCCTGCGCCGCAACCGCCACAGGAACCCAGCCCACCACCACCAGCAGCACCTAATGTACAACAACAGCAAGCACCGGCACAGCGGGTGCAGCGACAGCAGCCTCGCGCCTCCGCCCGCTACAAGATCGAGACTGTGGACGACGGCCTGGGAGACGATAACAAGGGAACAACCCAGATTGTCATCCAGACCACTGCCGCACCTCAGGCTACCATCGTACAACAGCCGCAGCAGCAGCAACAACAACAGCAGCAGGCTTCGCAGATCCAGACGCAGCAGCAACTGCAGACGGGCACTACGACGACGGCAACGCTGGTGTCGACAAGCAAACGATCCGCTCCGCGCTCCAGTTTGACCAGTACCAGCAGTAGCGGCGTTAAGCGCTCAAAAACATCTGTCACCGCCAACGTAATTGACCCCCTCGACTCGGCCACGGAAACTGGAACAACCACGACGACGACACAGCAACTGGTGCCGCAGCAAATTACCGTACAAACGACTGTGGTGTCTGCGGCTGAATCCAAGCTCCACACCCAGCAACAGGTCCGCCAGCAGCAGCAGCAGCAGGAAGAAGCTGAATATATTGATCTCCCTATGGAATTGCCCACGAAATCTGAACCGGACTACTCTGAGGACCATGGCGATGCAGCTGGCGATGGCGAGGGAACGTACGTTGAGGACGATGCCTATGGCGATATGCGCTATGACGACAGCTATTTCACTGAGAACGAGGATGCTGGCAATCAGTCTGCGGCGAATACGAGTGGCGGCGGTGTGACGGCCACCACATCCAAGGCGGTGGTCAAGCAAAACTACAGTGACTCTTCGTTTGTCGACACCAGCGCGGATCAGGGCAACACAGAGGCTCAAGGTTGGTTGAATTTCTGTCATAAACATGGCTCACTGCCAATAGTCATAAGTAGCTTTTAGAAAAGGATGTGTTTTCCATTTGCGAAGTAGTCAAAATCTTCTTATTCATGAGCATCACAATGACAAGATGTGTAAACCTATAATTTTATTTTAAATATGTACTTTTCCTAGGCATAATATCTTCGCAAATGAGACATATTCTTTAAAAGTCCGTTAAGTTTGTTTAAATTTGGTATCAAGACAAATTTAAGCATTCCTATGGTGGCTCCTAGTTGATAAATAGTTAAGCAACCCAGTGTTCTATTTACAACGCAACAGAACATTGGTCGATCGGCTGTTTTAGGCAAATTATTTAATTGCCAACATGCTGTATCCCGCGAATTAAAACGTAGTGTTTGAAGGTGAGTAGAGTGTTGAATTTTTATGAGGCGGACAAGACGAATCCTGAAGCTGTACCTGAGAGTATTCGAGTATTGTAAACTATCCAAGGTAATAAATTAGTTTTAAGATCATTATAATTTCTAAAATTCCAGGAACTTTGTTACGCGTGGTGTGGCTCTTTGCCGGCTATGGAATCAAATCAAACATTTAGAGCATCGTCCGAATTTCTTAACTTGCGAAGACCATTTCTCTTGGTATTCATATTAATATTTATTTATTATTTTTTTTTTAACAATTAATTATTTCTTTTAAAGATGTTGCGTAGAGTTCTGTTGAAGCAACGTAAAAGCTTGCCAATTCAGATTTCTAGCAACGGCATTTGTTGCCGAGTCTTTGTTACAAGTTTTCAAAGGGTGTGTTTGTTTATTAATATTTAATGGGGGTATTTAAGACGGAAATATTCCTAACGAAATGGATACCTTAAATTTTGTTTTGAAAGAAAGTGTCCATAGATAATGATCATTAATTATTGGGTTGGGGGTCTGTATAAATATTCCTTCTAAGATGGGGTACATCGAATTTTGTTTTTAAAGAAGGTGGCCATAGGTGCCACAGAAAGCTTTAGAATTTTGAATGTGAGAAAAGGTTAATTATTTTCCTGTTTTTTGTATTCGCCAGACCTGGTAGTTTTTGCCTGGAGTTTCAATATATCTGTTAAGCATGTTTTAATTTAAAATTTCAGTCTAGCATAGAAAAGCATAACCGCTAACCTGATTTTCTATTATTCTTCGTATTATGAGTAAATTATGTCTATGGTCAATGGTGGTTAGGTGCCTATAAAAATGTCGCTTTTTATGATAACCTTTCTATATTTTAAATTATTTTAAGACTAATGTATATTGGAAAATAAAAGATTTAATAAAAATTTTATTAATTAAGGTGTTGCCATATCGCTGGACCATTAATTGTACGGTAGCTTTGACCAAAATGCAGCCCTGTATTTTAAAGGGTGGCAACGCCGCAGAGCATTATCCAAAAACCAAGCTATTTGTTTTTCTTTTGCCGAAATTTCAGGAGTACAATTGTTTGAAAATGAATAATTTCGTGCATGTGACATGTGCCTGTGCCGTGCCAAACAATAATTCAAAGAGTGATTGTGATTTGCAGCCAAATGAAGTGTTTATCCATGCTAGGCATTTTCCACCCTTGTGTTTTGGTGTACAACTCAAATATAAAGCCGATGTGAAGTTAAAATGTGATAAATGGTTACTGTAAGTCGTAAACTATGCTTTTCCCAGCATTCGTGAGTATATGCCACCATCTACATGTGTTCTACGGTTCTCTGTCTGCAAATAAACTGCTTAAGCCAAAAACCTAAACTAAATGTTGTTTTATTTCGCCGTGCAGCCTAACTTAGCGCCTAAGCCATCCACTAGATTAGTTATAGTCTTACTTAATATTGCTATTCACGCTAAACTCACTTCTCCAACTTCTTATCGTCCTCTCCCGTTCGGAAATCTTTGGACCACCAGGAGACGAAGATATTAGGTTCATAAGGAGTCAGAAGAAGAACGCCCAGCTGGTGTTCCGGGACTACATCTACAACAAGAAGCTAACCCAGGCTAATGGACAAACGACCTGGCGCTGTGCGGATGTCCTCAAGCTGCGCTGCAAGGCGGTGGTCATCACAAAGAATGGCAGCTTCATCGATGCCAGGAGGCAGCACAACCACCAGTCCCATGCTTCGCGAATCGGTCAACGGCAGCTGTACAAAGTCGAAGAGGAGCTAGAGGAGTATATCGAGATATGCACGTCGAACCCAAAGATCTCGCAGTATCTGGGCAGCAGCAACATCAGCATCATGACCGCTAAGGACGGCAAGGAGTGCAAACTGTTTCTGCCCGCCTCTGAGGCCACAGAGATTGAAATGCAGGCGCTGGTAGATGCCGCCGAAGCCGAGGCCGAAGAGGAAGATGAGGAGGACGAGGCGGAGGTGCGGCGTTCACTTCAACGAGACCGGGAGCGAGAGGCCAGGTGGCAGGAGGAGGAGGAAAAGCGACGAGGAGTTCTAAGGATCAAGCATCTATCTAGCAACTAAGCTTGAATTTATCTCGAACTGTGGAATGGGTCGATTTGTTGGTTACGGATCCATTATCAGGTTTTATAGTATATATCTATTGTGAAATCTGAGAAGAACCAGAACTGCCTAATCTCAAGGTCTGCGTAAGTCATAAAAATGTAAGCAATTGGCAACTTTAAATTTACGCTCTAAGATGATTTTTGTATTTTTCAGACTTCTTTTAAAATATTAATATCGCTATATTAGTAGAGATTTTTCAAGAGGATTTTTATAAAATCCTTTACTAAGTCGCAGTCCAACAAATCGGCCCTTCCAATTTGAATATAGTTTAAGAATACTTTTCTTAATTCTGTAAACGTATTCGTCTATTTAAAATTATAATAAATGAGACCAAATAAAAGGATTTCTCGATGGTCAGTAGGATTTGCTGTATATCTAGCTTTCAATGCCCATATATTCTAAACTACTTTTACTAACCAAAGAATAAACTTGTATATTCCGCAGATGGCAACGAGCTGGTCTTCATCGAGAGCCCCTGGTCGACGCCTTGCCTGGTGCTTAATGGATACATGTACAATTGCCACAGTCGCAAGAGCAACAAACAATATTGGCGCTGTCACAATTACTCAAAGAAAGTTCACGAGATGCGCTGCCGATCACGGTGTGTACTGGAGAACGGTCGGCTTAAAAGTGTGACTGGCGGACTGCACAATCACCAGCCGCACACGGACAAGATCGAGAAGATTGTACAGCGGAACAAGCTGGCAGCCGTTGGTTGCTTAGGACGGAAGCACTCCAGGGCGCACAGTTTTGTTCAAGAGCCAAAGACGGAAGAGGAGGAGGACGAAGAGTACACCGAGGAGGAGCAGCCACAGCTGGCCAGCAGTGAAGCGGCATCGTTGCACCTGACAGACCACGAACTAATGCACGCCTCCCTAATGCTTATACCAGAATAGTGGCTCACAATCAGTACACCTGGTCTCCGCAGTGCAATCAATCTAGTAAAATAAGTGACAGTGATGGGAGCTACATAGAAACATATCTGTTTGTTACGATGCAAAAGCTCATCGTCTATAAATCGAATTACATAGCAGCAGTTGTGTATATATAGCCTGTAAACTCCTATTTTTAGGTTAACCTTAAGTTACTCAATACTATTAGTCATTGTATGTACCTACACTATAGCTTAGTACATACTTTCCAGATAAAATTGGTACCTCTCCCATCACTACAGTGATTTAAGTAAAATAAACATGTAAACTTAACGCTAGTTTGCTCGGTTTCTGATCCCGTTAAAGTGCCAAAGTGTAAGTGTAATTGCTTATTTGCCATGTAATTAATCAACGTTTTCTCTCCTTTTCAGTTCTTACCTATGACGATCGAGGGAAACTGGTGCATGACGGCTTCACATTTAGCTGCCATACACGGAACACGGAGAAATTACTAGCCTTCTGGAGATGCACCATGTACAAAAAGCGGCGCTGCACCTCCGCTCTGACCACGCACATGAAAGCAATTAAGTCTATCCGTGGTTTTCACAATCACGAGCCTCCTGAACGCCTAAAGACCTTCATTCCCAGGGTGGTTAATTGGAAGTCTGATTTTGAGAAAGGAACAAATTAATTGGTAGGTGTATCTCATAGGTTTGACTTATGATTTACCAGTCAATACAAATGCCTAAACAATGTCTATAATGCATTTTATGTTTTCACTTTCAGATAATTTATTATAATAATTTCCACAGAAATTGCGTGATTAAATAAACCTTTCAAGTCTTATTAAAACCTTAAAAGAGTAAACGTTTTTTTTATTTCAAGTATTGTAGTATTGTAATTGATATAATCATATATATTTGACTAATTTTTTGTATTTTCAATTGCAGTCTTTAAGAAAACTGTTCAAATATCCCGACCGATTCACCGGATGTCTGAAGAAGTAAAAAAAGTGGACCATCTACCGCAGAAGAAATTGAACTTAAAAAATCCCGACAACATCATATGCACCTCGGCTAATCGGCACAACTATGTTTCTGTGGGTATACCACGGATGAAGGGCAAGTGTGTCAATTGTCTTAAAAAGGGAAAATTGAATATGCGTAAGGTCACTACCTTGTGCGACACTTGTCCTGGCGCCAACTGGATGTGTAACGTATGCTTTGAGGAGCTGCATCCTTAATACCAATTAATAATCCTAGGCGAAAACTCGTTTTAGAAAGCGCCTCGGAACATTTTTATCTTCATTTCATTATTATTTCTAAGCAAACTTATTCTTTTTCTCTTCATAATAATAATAATAATTTTGTAACCGAATAAATCCCACTTTTTATTTAAACTTTTTAACATTCCTTAATTTGTTAAAGTGAAAAAGTTTTATTCCATATTTAGATGCTTTCATTAAAACTTTAAAGTCACCGCTAAGGGAAACCACCCGGGCTGCTTATGCTGGTTAAGTCCGACCAGGACAGAGTTATAAAGTTATGCTTTTAAATTAAGTCGGGAAAACTACAAGCACAAGGACTGGGATGTAGAATTCTTAATGCACATTATCATTCTTCAGCTAAAATTAAATATGTATTTTTTGAGGTCACTTAGTTTTTAAAAAAATTATTTTCGTTTAAGAGAAAACGTTTCAAATCTATTATCCATATATGTCTTAATTTGCTTCTCATATACAGGTGTACAAATATATATTTATATTGGAGATTTTTAAATTAAACTTTTTTCGTTTAATAATTTCAAAAGATTTTGATTTATGAAACTAATTAAATAAAATGATTGTGGCATTTAGACTTGTAAATAATGAAAAAAAAAAAATAAAATAAGTTCAAACTAATAAGAATATATACATAGATGAAAGAATATTTATAAAATACACATTAGAAACAGGGTAATATTCTGATCAGACTTGGCTCTGAAAGTCATTAATATAATTTTTGCAACAGTCAGTTCAATGCAACAAGACAATTCTCACTTCTATTTTTTAACCTTTTTACGGAGACGTCCCCTATCCTTTTTCGCCGACGACAATTCGTGATTATGCGGTGCATGCAGCACCTCGAGGCGATTGTTTTTGGTGGTACGAATGCGGGCCCGGCACTTGGTGGTGGAGCGCGTGGCACAGATCCACTTGGTTCCGCGGCCGTTCTCCATAAACTTGACGAAGCTGTGACCGCCGTAATTGAGTTTGATCGATTCCCTTTGGCCCTTGGTAAAGTAAAACGAGGCATCGGTGTCTGCAAAGATAAGAAAGCATAGGAACCGGATAATTACTACAGGGTTTTACACATTAAAATTGCACGAAGAGACGCGATGAGGCATTAGTTAACTACAGATTCATATAAAGTGCACTGTTAAAGGCTTAAGTTTATTGGATTTACACACATATATATAATTTAAATGTATATGAATGGTAAGAGTTAATTTAGTTTGTCCGCTCCTAAAAAAGCAAGTTAAATTCTATACTTACTCATAAGTAAGAGATAGGAGTGCGGTCGCCCAAAGGACAAACTAATAATAATTCTCATTTGATAAATGACTAAATAATATGAAAAATGTTCAAGTTAACATTTAAATTAGAGCATATGTTTTTAGGCTACTTAAAATTCTCAAAATGTACATTTTTGTCTGAGGCGTTTAAGAAGAGTAAAATGTATTCTATAAACTAAAATCCACTCCGACGATTATTAATAAAGAAATTAGATGACGACCAATCTTGATCAGGTGTCGGGCATCACTTCCGTCGACTGACAACTCGAACGCCGCCCACAATGCCCGTGACATCTGCCACTATCTCCTCGTACTTCAGGTGCATTCCCAACTCGCTGACGTCAATCGTGGCTGGTGATTCGTCCTCTAGGGCTGTGGTTAGCATGGCATCGCTGGCTAGTTGGATCTCCTGCTGATGCTGTTGCTGCCTGGCCGACGTCGTGGTGTCTACCTTTACCACTACCGGTGGTGGTACTCGGCGCACTCTCTTCTTGCGGCGCACAATCTCCTCGTGCGTGTGGAATCGGTTTAAGGGACAGACAACGTCGTTGATGGTGAATACACGGGAGCGACACTTTTGATTCCACCACTGATTGCATCTCCAGAAGCGCTTTTCCTCGCCCGTCGATAGCTTCAGAGTCTTCTCGAAGATGAACGGCTGGCCGCCGTAGATAAGTTGCATGCGTCCCCGCGATGTGGCCGAGTAGATGGCTACGCTGCTTTCTGCGAACAGGATAGAGATGAAGGAATAGGTATTAATTAGGTATCAATGGCAGAACTATTCACTACGTCTACAGATCATAGTCGGTCGGTTGAATGCTGTTTGCCAAGTCACAAGGCGCATTTATATTTATTAAAAGCTTAGAATCTAATCATACTGCCTACGAAGGCGTTTAGAAGGAGAATGGTTATGATCAGGCTTGGACAGGAACACCTTGAAGTTTCCGTTTGGCAGCTTGGTGGTGGACAATCGAGCATTACACGGTTCGTGACCAATCCGTCGATGCCGGCAGTTCCAATAGGTAGTGCAGCCGTGTCTATTATTTTTGGCATAAGCGTATCGATCATACATCAACTGTATGGACTTCCTTTGCCCCCGAATGCAATAGATCTTCGGTATGAAGTCCATTAGCTTTCCGTGTGCATTGTATACCGACTCCACCGCTAGATCACTTCCCGTGACAAAATGTTCTGCAATAAAAAAGAATGAATACATTACGAAATAATATTAGTCAAGTTAATGGAATATTTTTGTGAGACTTTTTCGAAATAAAAAGGCAGAGACTGCACGCCGATTATATAATTTATTGTATTTACACAAGAAGACTTACAGTGTCAGCGTTTAGATATGGAAAATATTTATTTCAACTATAATTTACTTTTAACTCTGCCTTTGCCCTCTTTAGGTGAAAAATAAAATAAAAGAAATCTCCCTTCTTAAATTTCGGAATCAAAAATAAGTCAGATAGAACACTTAACTGAAGACTAACGCGTAAAGAAAAACTGTGTTCCGTTTGGACAAAGAGCAAACGCAAAAGGATTTTCTTACAACTATTATCTTTTCCTAACGATAGCTTTTCATTTAAAATCTAAAAAATCACTAAATATTGTATTCTATAGCTGATTAAATTGAAGCAGACTAGTTTCAGCAAACCTAGTACTTCGATTAGTTTACGTATAAATCAATCTCAATGTGGATTTTAGTCCAATACGGCATAAATTAAGTAATTCAGTCAATAGAGCTTACTTGCTCTGCATCTTCATGGGTCTGATGGACACGCATAGGGGATTCCTCTCCAAGCATGGCTGCTTCTTCGTCTTCTGGGTGGTTGTGTACATCGTAGGATGTGTGTGCAGGTTGCTGGTGACGTGAATGATATCACCGCCTAGGGTTAGCCTTGTGACCAAGCGAGCTCGACACTTGGCCTTGTGGTACATCGAACATTTCCAGTCTCTGCTCTTCTGGCCCTGCCTCAACTTCTCGTTGGGTGTGTAGGTATTACCTTCGTAATAGACGAGATCGGTGCCTCGATTGGAGCGCACATATTGGGCAAATTTCGTTGTATCTGCAAGAAATAAATTGCGGTGGAGTTAGTTGACGTTCATCAATTACCATTTTAATGTTAAGATGTAATGGTATTATGTCTTAGTTGGATAATAGTGAAAAGCAAGCGAACATTTTGCAGCTGAATTATTTTTTAGTTTATTCCTCCTGATAACTGGTTGCTCCATTCTTTGAAATCCGTCTTCTCGCCCCATCGTTTCGACTGTGGTTGTGGCCCTCGTGTCTCATCCGTACTTTGTTCGTGATCCGATTTAAAATAGCTCTGGCCCGGCAATTTTTACGGAAATTGGCGCACTTCAAATAGGTGCGACATACATGAGTGGCTCCGATCACAAAGCGGTAGCCATCGATAACCACAAATCCGTCTTGCCTATAAATTTGGGCCGGCCACAGTGGACCTGCTGAAGAAAAGAACGAGGAGTTCGAATAATTAGAAATAGGAAAAGGAAAATGAATAGCTTACAACTATTAATAATTAGTGATATTGCTTTGAAAACTGCTCTTATTTCTGTTTGCACTTGTTGTGAAGCTTAAAATACCTTAAGTTGTTTATTCTATACTTATTTTGCAATAACTTAGCTTAATCAGAAATAAATATATTCTTAGGTATACAAAAGCGTAATTTTTCTAGACTAACAATTGGTAAATCCGCACTTGAAGTTCTTCTTCAGCTATGGCGGCTTCTTTTACTCGAAGTACCCCTTCGCCATCTAGGTCGGTGCAGCTTGAAGGCATCTGATGCGTGATTGTGGTGGCGGTGGCTCAGTTTGATTCCGCTGGAGTTGGAATTGGTGACGCATCTGGCCGGGCAGCGAAGCGCAATGTTGCTGTTCTTCGAGCAGACCCAGTTGATGCTGTTCCTGTACTTGCGCTCCACGGTGTACATGTGACCTCCGTAGATTAGATTTTGGCCACCACGGCGATTGGCCACCAGTTGATACCCGGCGACAGCTGCAAGGATGGAGGGAATTTAGTATCGGTGATCTTGCTTACTTGCTGGCAAAGACACTACAGAAGCTACAACTGCAGGTGGAAGGTGGTGCTTCAGTTCAAAGTTAACAGATTTATTCGACTAAATGGTTGGATGGCACAGGTAATTCGTAATTTAGGGATGATTGTGGTAGCCGCGCAGGGCCGAGATCTGGTCGGACTTGGTCACCACGCGGGCGGAGCACTTCGTGTACTTGCAACGCAGCTTGACGCACTCCCAGTAGCAGACGTCCCGGATCCGTCGATTAAGAGTGAAGGGTTTGCCGTCAATGGTGAGCAGATTGTTGCCCCGATTGCTTTTCGTGAAGCACACATCCAAGTGATCATAATTCAGCTTCCGGGAGCCGCCCGGCCTTTTCTTCGCCACCGGTAGCGACGTCTGTGCCTTTAAATCATGCTCCTCCAGCTCTGCAAGACAGAATTTGGAGTGGGAGGATGTGTATATTGATTAGACAGCTCCGCACAGCTCGACAGCCCAAGTTGATCCGCCAAATAATTTCCCCGCACCGTTGTTGTTTTTGTTGTGGACACAACACTTTATTAACATGGAATTGACATTGTTTTTCATCAATTTTCATATTTTACCATTTGTACACAATATTTGCATAGATATAAATTTATGTAGGCGTCGCTTGTTTTTTTCGGCTTTAACACACAACACTATTTAGCGCGCTCTTTTGGCAGTGTGGTTTTTCTTGCGAATGGAGCCATTATGCCAATATGTTACACTACCGCCGGTCGTTTGCATTTCTTTAATATCACTTATTACTGCACAATTATTAACCATTTTCTGCCGTTCACTTTTGCTTTATTTTTTTCACAATTGTGGCATTTCCACAGAGTTGCCGGATCGTTCAAGTCACAGCCAGGGTTACTAAGTACAGTGCGTATTGGTATTGCGAAAGATTTCTCTCCTCCAACATGTTATATTTAAAAAACAACACCTTCAACATATACCTATTTTGTTTTCAAAAATATCGTTTTGTTATAAACGATTTCCATTAACTTTTTAAATAGCAAATTAAAGGTAGGAATATTTCAATAATCTGTAATCCTCAAACTAAGTCGCACTGTGCGCAATTGTATTATTGCAGCCCTGGGCGCTGCCATTATTTCTTTCCTTGTGACTCGTGGGCGTGCTTAAATAAATATTTTGTGTTTTATTCCGAAAAATAGCGCGATGGATGTGATAAATGTTAAGGATTACTGTTGTAGCTCCCTGCCCGCCTGAAATGTGTTGCAAGTGCAGTTTTTAACTTATAAAATGAACCACAATAAAGTCCGATACCAAGCACCGCATGAACTGTGTTTTATTTTGTTTATGTTTTCTGTTGATGCAAAAAATCGGAATTTTAACAAATGTTTGTTGCTTCTATGGTGTGCCATTGCAGAAACGCCTAAAAAGGACCCTGAAGTCATCGCGAAGCCAACGGAAAATAGCAAGGAAAACCCAACAACAACAACAACAACATGTAGTGTGGAAAAACCCAAAAAGGATGCGGATGCTATTCCCTTGTACGATGGAAGTCGCGTCTATGTATCCAAAGTGGCTCTAGCAAGAGCCTACATACCCATGCCCGCCATATATACGTCACGGGTAATGGACCTGGTAATTGGCAAGGAGGCGCTGGCCAATATTGCTCGGGCCGAGGAGTTGCCAGACAAGGAGCTGCTGCAGGCTATCATAAGTACATTGCTGAACGTGATCTTCATACAAAAACACGATTTCTACATAGTAGACTCGTTCATTTCTTTGCAGCCCATGTGTGCAAGGTCTTTGCTATTCGCGGGGACCAACTGACCACGTCAGTGGTTCAGGAGTTCATCAACCACAAGCTCTCGACCCTCAAGGCGCCGGTGGTCAAGTCGGGACCGTAATTTAACGAGCCAATAGTTGCCAAATTGTTTGTTGCGTTTGTAATTTGAAATAAATACGAGTAACTAGAAAATGTACCTCCTAGCTCTTATGTCGAGTAGCTCGTAATCTTGGGACAAGCTCTCAAAGACGACCAAAACTAATGACTGCAAACTTCTTTGCTTTTTGATTTTAGGTATTATCCAGTCGCTGAAGGCTCTTCTGGAGGATAAGAACACCAGCATCCAGTACACAACCACGCAGCGGGGACGTGTGATGCTGGTATACGAGGGCTACCGCTACGTGGTAAACCGCCAGAGCCAGAAAAACGTCTTCTGGCGGTGCTCACGGTATGTGAAGCATAGCTGCCGGGCCACATTGGTCACCTCCAAGGTACAGGATGTCCACCTGCGTATCTCTGGCGCTCCGCATACCCATGGCCCAGAGATCACCTCGATAGATCTCACGGCGGACTTGCTAGATGAGTTCTCGGAGCTCCAGTAAGCCCGCCGCCGCAAGCAACAAATTATATCATTTATTCCCTAGACTACGTCCATAGCTTAAACTAAATAAATTAAACTAAATGTGTATGAAATATGTAGTTATATGTGTTCGTTTTGTACCTACTTTAGTTCTTAAACTCTCACAAAATTCCCTACTAATGTCCTGTTTCTATGTAATATTGCAGTTGAGGTGAAACTGGAGGAGCAATCGCCCACGCCTGGATTGTCCACAGATGCTGCTGTCGCCGCTTTGGCCGTCACATATCTAAGCGATGACGAATCATTCCGTAAACCCTTTACCCTGCCCAAGATTTTGGACGGTAAGTTCTATAAGAACATCCAACCGAACCAAAAGACGCCCGGTGCCATCCAAGCCACTTGCACCACCTGCTATGGCCTCATCTCGGGTACAACCAAATCAACGGGGAACTTCCTGAGCCATATCAAGAGGCGGCACAAGGAGCTCCTGCCACTGTGCCAGCTGTATTGCCAGGCTAAGGCAAACGGCAACGTTCCAGCTGCGATAAAGCATCCCATCCTCAACACGAACCCGGTGGTCACATCAACTACTCCAACGCTGGATATGATGACGCAGGTTACGCAGATGCCTCCGCCAACTTACGCCACTACAACCACCCACCTGGCCATGCCGGTGACTGTACCTGTTCCCGTATCCATGTCACTGGCGATGCCCCTGTCACTGCCCAGCGTGCAGACTGCGCCACAGATGATGGCGCTCATGCAGCAGCACCAAGCTCATGGAGCTGTTTTCATCAGCAAGGATTACTAGCGCAACCTCTGGGGCTGGGCTCATCAATCTCTGTGGTTTTGAGCAAGTTGAACTGATGTCGATGTAGAGTGTACCTATACCAAGGTGATGTTCGATTTGCGGTGTCTAGGATCTTAAAGTCCCAATTTTATATGCAGTTTCCATGACATGTTTTATGTATAATTTCTTATTACCCTCCCAACATTCATTATATTGGTGTCTTTATATGTATGTATATACGAAGCTTGCTGCCATAATATACAAGTGGATATGAGGACTGCCCCAAAGATACTTAATTTAAAGGGGGCAAGAAAGTAAGGAATCCTTATATGTAAATTTCGATTTCGTTTTGGTCTTTATAATAGGTATGTGTTGTACCCACTGCAAGTCGACTCACCTAAACTTAAGCTAAATGCAACGTTATGTAAGTCCTGATAGGTTTAAACAATTTTACAAAATACAAAATAAATCATTTTGGAAAAACCTTGTTTGCTGTCTTTACGCATTTAAGCTATATACAGAGATGTTATCCTCATAATTTATAATTCCCTATTTCTGATTCAGTTGCTTTGGTTTCTCTTCTTCCAGTTCGACGTCGGTACTCGAAAAAAGCCATGCAGTATGACGGACCCGCGGAGTTTAATCTGGCGGCTCATAGACGTCCCAAGCTCATCATAGCCAATGAACAGTTCATTGTGCATCGGATCCTGGGCAAGGATAACTTGATCGGATCCTGGCGCTGCATGTATCATCACAAGGGATGCAAAGCCCGCGCCTCTACCTTCATGGTGGGCAACGAGGTGAAATATCGAAGCACTTGCTCCTCACACAACCACAAAAATGTCAGGTGCAAGCTGGCCAGCCTAAAGATGCCGTGGATTCCATCCGAATAGTTTTAAACAGTTGTTGTGAATGGGTGTATCTTAAAATCTCTTTGAGGAAATGTGAGCCGATCTCAGAATATTCAAACTCGTACTTGCTCAGTATATCACAAAGCTTCATAGAAATAGACTTAAATGAGCAATTATTAGACATTTCAAAAAGTACTTAATTCTGGAATATACAGAGAAATATTGAAAACATTGCTACACTATCGAAACTCTATATGGTTGGGTATTAGGATTTAAATAAATACCACTAACTAAACTAACTTTCTTGGTGGCATATATGATAGTGGAGTCTCCTTTCGCATTACGTTGCTTAATGAATGAAAATTAATGAAAAACATAAATGTGTTGAATTTAATGCTTCAATATTGGATTATAATGCCTAATGAATAATGGAAACTATGCCAGGTATAGGTAGATGTTTTCTAACACTAGCTCACAATCACGTTCTATGAGATGTTCCAATCGATTGAATGTTCATATGATTTTATTAAAACTTTCTAATTTGTATCCCATTGCCATAAACAGAATAAATTATACGACCCGTGGGGAAATATACGATTCACAGGACTCGTATTGAGAAATCGCAGGTAGGGTACTTACCCATCCTAACTGGGCTCGGGACACTCAGTCTAAAAATTTGACATATACTTTGCGAAAACAATAGCTTTAGCTTAAAAAATATGCATTTAAGTCGGATGAATGGGGAATGGCTCATAGGCGGCAGAAGGTTACATCCTAGGCTGCGGGTCCACGTTAGCCTCGGTGGACTCCAGCTTCCATGAACTCTGAATCCTGTCGGCGGGCGTGAGGGAACTCAGCTTTTTGTGGATCAGCATGCCAGCAGCCTTGGCTGACTCAATGCGCCTGCTGTCGCCAATGTGATTGTGCACATCTTTTGGAATTAAAAAAAATACACGCCATTAGCTTACAAAAAGTAAATTACTTTCGGAGCACAGACCATTGGTCACATAGAGATCATCGCCGATGGTTTTCAGGCGACTGCGGCACTTGACCGATCGGTTTTGGACACACTCCCAGTAGAGAATGTTGTTACTCTTGCCAAAGAACTTGAGATTGGAGCGGTAGATGAAGTTGTTGATGGTCAGCAGAGTGCCGCCCTTGCGGCTTATCAGGAACATTTGCGGGCCACAGTTCCTGACATGTTGAGTGACTGAAAAAATAGGGAAAGGTAATGGTTATTATCGGTCGATTATACTGGAAAACACACATTAATATCGCTAAATTCGTATAGCGCTTACGTGCTAAGTGTTAACTGTTTTGCTCTGGATTTATTCTCATCATTTTATTAAGAAAAGCTTAACTACTGTATGTGTGTACGTGAATTGATGTAAGTATATATATATATATTGGAAACCCAACTGAAGAATAAAGAAAAATATATGAATAATTGTTGGCGCTTAGGCTCGATAGGTGTCACTTCTTCTTGTTCTGCAAAGCCTTTTGCAGGCGACGCTTAATCTTCTCGCGGAAATCATTCGGATCCACCTCTGCGGCGGGCTCCTTAGCTGGGGACTTCTCCTCGGCCCCCGCCGCCGGTTCGTCTAGCTCGAGCTCGTCGATCTCCTGAATCTCAAACTCTTCGATCTCCTCCTCGGGCTCGATTTCAGGCTCGGATTCCTCTAACTTGGCTTTGTTTCTTATCATTGGCTTTCGATCCCGGCTGGTGTCCATCGTGGCTATGGCCCCGGATTCCCCAGGCATGAACTGCGACGGCAGGCAGCTCTTGTCGCTGGCCTGCATGAAGTGCATGTGCTCGCCGTCGTAGGGGAACACCCGCTTCTGGTCGCACACCACCCGCACCTTGCACTCCTCGCCGTGCTCGCGGTAGCAGCACTGAAACACCGAGAAGTCCGCCTTGCGGAACGAGAACTTGAACAGGTGGCCGTCGAAGATCAGCTTGACACCGCCTGCGTGGAAACCAGAACCAATTAGATTAGCCAACAGCAACAGGTGCAAGAGGGGAATAGGATTCCTACAACTTACCCTTGGTGGTGGAGGCGTACACCGCCGGTTCGCTGTTCGCCTCGTTCTCGGTGGCCGCCCGCAATTTGTCCAGGAGCTTCGGCTTCGGTGTCGCATCTTCAACTTTTGTCCTGGGTCTGCCGCGTTTTCGCGGAGGCACTGCGATTGCTGCCGATGCGGATGTGGCGGCTGCGGAATGGAGAAAGAAGTGCAACAGGTTAAAACATCAATGTCAAAATGAGTCGCCTGAGCGGAAAGCGAAAATAAAACAACTGAAAAGCGTTTCTGGCCGGTCTTGCAGCCGTTTATTGGTTTATAAGCAGGTCTAAATTAAATAAGATTAAATTAAAATAGTAAATTGTTGAAAAACACGCCAGAGTGGCCGGACTAGGTAGCCAGAGTGCTGCCGGACTGCGAACTTTCAGACCGGTCACTGGTTCCTTTCCTATTGCCCTGGCTAATAACCAAGATTGACGAGCAAAAGCTAAACGGGCCGCCGTTTAAAAGTCTTCAGAAAAATCACGTGAAAAGTGAGAAAAAACATAAAATGTACAGTTGCAGCGCAGATGCACAGCGTTGCCGGACGGCACGCGCCCATAATCGATTGTATATTCGATAGCGCTGCGCTCTACAGCACTTTTTGTGCTGCACTTAGCACGCCATCTTTGTTGTAGTTGTTCTCACATTTTTCGCCGTGGAAATTAAACTGCTATTTTGCAAACAAATTGTGACCAAACGTAAATAATATAATAAACAGTGAAGTATACAGTGTATACAATGTGAAATGTGCAATGTTCAATGTCTTTGAGGCTGACCGCGCGCGTTTTTGTGTGTCTCGATTGTGAGTGGGTGTACAGCGAGCTGGCATCAGTGTTGTTATTGTTGGCGTCGCCCAACAGAAGAATCCCTCCAAAAAAGGGGAAATAAGTGGTTTTTCAGTGAATAATGTGTTATTGTGTTATTTGGCAAAGTAAAAATGCTCTACAGTTGGTCTGTGATCAAACAATAGTCTACAACTTGGTGAGTTTTCTAACACAACTTGATTTACACTTATCTGCGTACATAAACAAGTAAATAATTTACATAAATTAAGGCCCCTGTACGTTTAACTTCATAGTCTCGAGTATATCGAGTGTATCCTGCAATAAATCGTTCGTTCAGCACCGCTTCAATCCCTGTGTTTTTCTGGGTTGGGCCTACTAAGATCCCCAGTTGACCACCAGAGGCAACACATCCAGTAATCCTCCACCTCCACCATTGCAGGCCAATACATCGGGGACGTTTCCCGCGGTGTGTGGATCGAGAAGCACGACTACTTCTTCCTGCGCAACCAGAAGCAGGGCTTCAACCTGGTCTTTAACGGATACATGTACAAGAAGGAGGCCAGCTTCCGGTCCACCGTCAACTGGATCTGCTCCGATGGCAATGGCAAGCGGCTAACCGAAAACAAGTGCTCCGCGCGGGCCATCACCAAGTTTGATGGCGGTATTAAGCTCGGCAAGAAGCCACACAATCATCCGCCGCGATTCCTGGGCACCAATGTGCCCGCCAAGCTGCTGCCCAAGGTGGCCTTCTGTCCGCAATATTAAGAAACAAACTAGAATAGAGAGAATTAGCCAAAACAGAAACCGAAACGTTCTTTGTAGTAGACACTTTAGTTGCATGAAGTGCTCATAGGCTAAGAGATCATCCGTCGCATCTATCACCCTCCCATCTCATCACCTATGTAAATCTCTAATCTCCAGCAAAAATAACCCATAATGGTGTACGGTTCAAGCGGACGGCACAGGGCGAGTTCCTGATGGTCAACGGGAGATCGTACAAGAAAACGCGCGCCATGCAGTACCGCACATACTACCACTGCTTGACCCGCAACTGCCGGGCCTTCTACGTCCTGGTAGAGCTAAGCAAGCGACCACGTCTCACCAAGCATCACGACCACGCCATCTTCTGTCCTCAGTGCCCCCCGTAGAGGGTGTGTATGTAGCTATAATAGTCCAAGAAATCATATGTGTACAATATATATATCGAGAACCATTCAAGCATTCCCAGTGTTTTATTTACATTTAAATCCGAGGCGTCCCTATTGCAATTATAACTACCAGTAAGTCAGCCATCTTCCAACTAACAAGGAACCTTCTCCACATTTTATCGGTCTCATTGTAGCCAAGTTCGACTATCAGATCAGCGTGGACTTGGGCGAAGCCACCATGCAGCTGGCCAGCGGCTCGTCCATCGGCATCAATAGCAGCTCGCCCTTCTTTATCGTCAGCAAGTATGGCACGAAGCAAATAATGCTCAAGCAGCACACCTTCAATCGCCACATCTGTCGGGACGATGTCACCTACTGGCGCTGTAGTCAGGTGAGTGAATGATGTATAAATAAAGCTGCATTAAGCGTTACCTTAACCTTAACTAAAGAAGGCAATTATTACATACATTCACACCTTAGGAACTTTTCTTCACACGATTTAAGACTATTGACTAAACTAGTTAATTTGCGTACTCGATTCCAAAAATCCAAAATTCCAAATATATTAATTTATTAGGACAATAAAAACAGTCCTATACAAATCGTGTAGATCCTTTGTAAATTACTTTATAATTTATATTCTGGATGTATCGTATTAATCTTAAAGCCCTCAATAATTTACCTTTTAGTTCGCCGTCTTGCGTTGTCGGGCACGGCTTAAAACCAAACAGGACACCCTGACCATCCTGAACAGCGAACACAATCACGAGGTGATCTTGAAAGCGCGCAAGTACGGGTCTCTGAAGCGTCAGCGGGCAGAGGCAGAGGCGGCGTCCCGGGCAGAGCGTCGGCACAATCTATCTCAAGCCGGCGCTGATCCGCTCAGTTCACCAACGGCACATTAAGCTCTCTAGTCCTAAGGCTCACTGTAAATTATTATAAAACTGACTCAATAAAATTCAATTTAGCTGAGTTGACGGTGTCCCCTGCGTACGTTTGCCTGTTAGTTATAATCCTTTGTGCTCTACCTTAGGCCAGGAAATAACACTAATCGATTTTGTTCACTTTATATTCACAGATTCCGTTGCATACTACTCGTACATCACGGGCTTCCGGGGGAGCCGCAAGCTGAAGATTGGGGAGTTCACTTTTACCCGCAACAAGGCCACCGGATCAAAGACGTACTGGTCTTGCGCCCGAGCAGGAGCTCACAAGTGCAAGGCCCGTGTGGTGACCGTGCAGGACCACGATGTGACCATAAAGTGCGGCCAGCACAATCATCCGCCCTACTAACGTAGCCACCCCGAGCCATAGAAACCAATGTGTAAGTCCACACGCACACTGGCTGCTTAAAACTGATCATACTGATTATTTCAGAGCAAATCAGTGTGCTTGTGGCCTAATAGTGGCGCACTTAGACTTAATTACTATTTATTAGAAAATATAAAGAACCTATAAAAAGCAATCCGGGTGTCTCTGTTTTTATCGGTTTTTGCATTTTTTTCAACCCTCTTAAGTTTGTAAAGCTTCAAAAACTAATTGTGTCATGTTGCTTCTTGCAGAATACTCGGATCTGGACTGCGCTGAAGGAGCAATCAGACACAGCCTGCTCACCTTCACAACAGGACAACGCGGCTGCAAGCTACTGGCATTTAACGGTCACAACTATGTTCGAAATCGACGGAGTGGTCTTAAAACGTATTGGATATGCTCCAAGAAGGTGAGTGTGAAAAGGACTTTAAAATGTATTTTATTTTTAAAAACAATGCTAAAGTAAAGTAATCCTCTAGAAGTATCTATTGTTAATTAAGAAAAATGATTTCCCATTCGTATTTGTTTAATCAATTTTAAATTATCAAACATTTAAGATATTACCCAACTCAAGCTTTGGTACAAATATTTATTTATTTGTAATTCTTAGTGCCTATCGTAAGCATTTCCAACTGCATACAGTATTTATTATGGATTTATATCAAAGAGAAAAGTCTTAGATATAATGACAACCGCTATCTTTTATTTATCAATATCCAAGGTTTAAATATTCCATATAAAAAGCATGCGAAAATTTTAACACAATTGGTTACATTTCCCACTAAATAAAAAAGAATATAAAGGTATATTGTTAAATCTTTATTTTATAGTTATATAATTAACATGCTTAGATATTTTAACTATTTTCGTCTGCAGGGGAGCACTAAATGCAATGCCCGTGTGGTCACCAACGTCGTTGAGGGAGTACATAAGATTGTGCTGGAGTCATGCTATCATACTTGCCACAACACAGGGCGAAAAAAGCGGCTATCGGGTGGTCCTTCAATGGTGATCAAGTCACGCAGTAGTAGGCCCAGGAGTTACAAATCGATGGCAGCAGGGATCAGACATCAGATATCAAACATAAAGTCGGAGGAGGAAGATGACTATTCCCTGGAGCTGGGAGCGATAAGCATAAGCATCGAGGATATGCAGCGATTAAATTAGATGGAGACTCCATACTTTCTTAACCTGAGTTTTTTATTTCATTTTTTAACATGTAAAACCTGAATAAACGATTACGTATTGCAAGACAGTTTCTAAAGATAAAGATCTTACTAAAAGTGCAAAAAATGGTATATTATTATCTTACGCTATGATATTTTAGATTCACAGCTAATAATTTTAAATTTCCTTCCATTTTAGTTTCCTATGAAGTGATCCATTTGCCTTCGCCAGAGACTGAGTCGCACCCGATGCTGAAGCGTGCACGTTTATCCAAGAACACGGAAGATGTGCATTATATTCGGACGCCCGCTGGTAGCTGTGTTCTGCACTGTGGTGAGCATCGGTACCTTCGCAACGCCTCATACAAGGATAAGGTCTATTGGAAGTGCAGCAGATGGCGCAAGCAATGCCGTTCCCGTGTCATTACGCACATTATGCCGAACGGTCAATCGCGCTACACGGTCAGTGGAGCACACAACCATTTGTAGATGACAACAGGACATCGATGGAATGGAAGATTGGAACAAACTTGGTGCATCTTACTAACTGTTAAACATAGGAATCTTGCGAATATTAGACTAAGTTAGGTACTGTTTATGTGCGTCTTCGTCTTTTCGAATTGTATAAAACTTATCCAGTATTTACTTTTGTTTGTATAGCAAATAAATGATTAACTTTGAATGATTTAAATTGTATTTAAGGTTAAGCAGCCTGAACGATTTCCTTAAACTCGGGTGAGTGATGCCTTTAAATTAAGGATAACAATAACAATTAAACTTATTCTGTTTATCATGCTTGTTTTCGCTTTTCATTTATTATTGGTTTGCGGCTGGTTTCACTTTATTTTATTTTTTCATGTCATATATTATTTATATTCTAACCATACATCCATTGTTCTTTATTTTTCAGGTCTTACCGAACTAGATCCGAGCATCCTCGGTGAATATGGCAACGAGAGTTTCTTGCCAAAAACTCAGGGGTCCGGAAAACAACGGATCCGTTGTGGAGTGGCGACCAATTCGAAGTGCGTCCGCACTCTGGACGACTGGGATCGCATTCGCTACGAGCGAACCCGTAGCGGTGATGTTCTAATCTATGACGGGAATCGATATCGCCGTCAGGGAAACTACGAGAAAAACATCTACTGGAGTTGTGTGAAGAAGCGGATGAACTGCAACGTTTACATGATAACTCACAAGGATAAGCCCACCTACGTGGCCATTTCGGGCGTGCACAACCATGTGTAGTCATCCATACTTTAGTGCATATTAACAATTCAATAAACATGTATACTATATCCCGTTGAAATGCTAGCTCTGTAGTTGTCATCCATTCAACAGTTTTTACAAGGGTCCCATGTCAAGTCATATTTCATACTAACTAATCATTTACTTAATTTTTGCAGAACTGGCTGTTTTCGGAACGGGGCAACGAGGGAGGACCGTGCTGCTTTTCCAAAATGAGAAATTTGTAAAGAATCGATGTTCAGCCTCTCGCACCTACTGGATCTGTTCGAGAAAGGTGAGTCATAGTAAAATGTATTACACAAATATATATTAAGTTATCTTAAGAATCAATTATTTTGACACTGTGAGAGAAATTAATTAAAAAAAGACATTTTTAAAATTTTAAAGGTATATATGTAAGAGTACATATTAATAGTTTTCCCAGTTGCGATAAATTGTATCTCCAAGACCTGTAATTACTATTGAATTTTTATAAGATGGTTTCAGCTGTTACGAGATATCCTAACAACCTACTTAAAATCATAGTTTTCAAAAAATGCGTTCAAAGCTTTGAGTGTTTCAGTGTATTTCCAGAAGATAGGAAGTGTCCGGATCGACTTGAAATAGTAGAACAATATCTTATAGATCTAGAAATTTTGTTTTTCATAGAACAGAAGTATTAGGTTTAATACAAAAATTAATTGGAGCCGTCTAATATAAACCCTAAGCTAAAACCATTTTATTTTTGCTGTTAGATGCAGTAGATATATAGATAAAGATATAAGTTATATATGTTATATTTGATTCAATTCTTTTATTTTTATAAAAAAATGTAGATATCATGGTAATTCTTATATTATAAACATATTTCCTTTTAACCATCCAACAGGACGTGACTGTGTGCCGAGCGCGTGTGGTTACTGCTCTGGATAAACATGCCCAGGCTCGCATCATCAAGAGCACATATGAGCACGATCACAGCCGGAAGTTTCCCAGCAACGTCTCCATGCCCTCCCTGATCAAGAGAGAGAAGAAAACGCTCTCAATGGAGTCGTCCTAGGATTACATTTAAGCGCATACTGTTCAAGCGTTAGCCACTTAATAAATCATAATTTTTCCTTAAATCAGTACCCGAAATTGTTGTGCATAAAATAAGAAGCATATAAAGTGAAATCATATATTGACTATTACTAACCGGGAATTTCTCTTTCGTTCCGCAGCTTTTCACATAGACTTTGCGGACTCCAAAAAGAACGGTGGCAAGCTATTGGTGATCAATGGATTCCGCTTCTTTCGGAACAAGAAGCGCGGTCATTTGCAGTACTGGAAGTGTCGGAATTACTACAAGGAGCGCTGCCCCGCCATAGCTATCCATGATGAGTCCTCGCTGATCCTGCGATTATGCCACCAGCACCAGCATTCGGAGAGTAATGATATTATGATTAAACCGCTGCCGCAGGGTGGAGAGACTAAGATATCGCCACCCGTTGAGTGGGCGAGCCACGACGATGATGAACCCGAGGAGGCTGAGGCCGCTGCGAGGATACGTGATCGAGAGCCAGTTCTTCGAGGACCTCCACCGTTGACAGAAATAAAGTCAAAGCTGAGAAACTTGGACCTGTAGCCGAGATTAGTTTTACCACTAAGTTGATATAAGAGAGTGTGAAATCTATGTATTAAATACGAAGACTGTACAACGTTTTTCAATGGCTAAAATTAAGTTCACAAAACGTAAACCAAATATTTTTTTTTTACTAATTAACAATCATTTATTAACTTATTTCTATTGCATTCCGTTATGTTTTCAGATATCGACTATGGCCATGGACAGTACCGCGGCAGCAATCCACACATTCAGTTCTCGCAATCCAAGCGCGGAGGTCAGCTCCTCTGGCTGGACGGCATGAAGTTCTTCCGGAACAACACAAATCGTACGAATCTGTACTGGCGTTGCCATTGGTACTATCGACATACCAAGTGCCCGGTGCTCATTTGCATGAGCAAGACGAATAGTAGCGATTTCCGGCAGATCCATGAACACTGTCACATCCGTCCGAAGCGCAAAGAAAAGGCCACGGCTGGAACGTCGTCGGCGAATCTAAGGATGAAAACTCCGGTGGTGTCAAACGTGATGAGCCTGCCCCAGAGCATGGCACACCTTTTCGATATGTAATTTAAGAATCTGTTTCGCAGATGATATAAATAAAACTGAAAGAAACACACATTTAGCTTCCCTGATTGTCCAATTTACTAAGATTTAATTATAATTGTTAATAGCTTAGACCACAACTAATCACTTTTTTCCTTCCCACTAAAAATATTTCAGTTGTGCTGGCCAACGATGAGGTTCCCAATCCGGAGGACGTGCTGGTCTTCTTCACCCAATCGCTTCGCGGTCGACCGGCCATCATGGCCAATGGCATTCGCTTCCTGATCATGAGCGAGAACAAGAAGAAAATCCTGTGGCGCTGCAGTTCAATGGCAACTAAGAAGCTGAAGTGTCCTGCCCGCATTACCATGCTGAAGGAGACGCCGCCCAAGTTCATTATCAACAAGGCGGAGCACATGCACGCAGAGCTCAAGCGGAATAAGTACAGCTCCAGCAAGGCGCAGACTCTGCGGGAATCGCGCCAAATGGCCGCCAAGATGGACTGCGAAATGGAGGTCGATGGCGACGTCAACTTCGATCTACATGAGGAGGAGTTGCACGACCTCACCTCGCACGACGTCTAGTTAGCATTAGGTGTACATTAGAGACGAGCGGAAAGTTGATCATTTTCATTAAGAATAAATGCAAGCAAAATTCATCACTAAGGCCAAAAAAATAACTCTCGAAAACTTATTCCCATTGCCTAATTATAGCTTATCATGAACTCTTACTAATCGATAACATTTTCATCTTCTTTTTAGGCAAAAAATTTTTCTATGTGGTCAGCCAAAAGGGACGCGTCCAGCTCATCCATCGCAACTTCTCCTACGTTCGCGAAAAGTCCATAAATAACAAGATTTATTGGCGCTGCACGCAGTATACCACGCAAATCAGGTGCCACGGCAGAGTTCACACGTTAGAGGGACGGGTTGTGCACACTAGCAATCACAACCACAAGCCATTTGGCCAAGGGCGGAGGCAGTCTATCAACATTATCTCTTTGGAATAATTGGGGACTTGTAAAACCAAACCTTGATCTATGTATATAATCAATTCTATATAGTTTATAAGGACATATTTAATTTCTTAAACAAACAGATAATGAATGAAATGCTTAGAATGGACCTTTTTTTCATTTTTATTATTTTACGATTTCAAAAAACTAAGTCAGGATCAAGACTAATCAAAACTCTTTATACGTTGATCTCTTCTTTGATTTAAGACAAGACTCATGTACAGAAAATAAACTTAAATTAAGTCCAACCTTTTCCAATGTGTAATTAACATATATTTAAACTTTGAAGCTTATTTCTTAAGGACACTGCTTTCTATCACTAACCCATTGTGCTCTTACCTTGCAGATATGGCGCGCTTGGCCAGTTTTAGCAGCACCCGAAAGAAGAAACGGAAGCTGGTCATCGACAATCACGAGTTTGTAATGGATCGGAAGCTGAAGAGCAGCATCAATTGGCGCTGTTCCCGCTGTCGGAGTGCCAACTGCAAGGTCCGGGCCACCACTCATGTCCTGAAGAGTGGCCAGGAGGTGTACCGTCTGAAATTTGCAAAACACTCGCATAATATCTGACCTGAGACACAAATCTCAAGATAGAAATTAAGTAAATCTAAATGCCCAGTTGCCTCAGTTTGTATATTTATGTTATAGTAAAATGTAAGCCAAGAAGGCATATTAATAAAGACTTTTTTAATGAACATAGAATATAAAACGAATAGGAAATAAGACGAGTGATTGTAAGCTTATTTTAATATGTAATTTATACGGTGTTTTCTTAGGATCTCATACTAATCAATAATAAATTTGTTTCTCTTCCTTTGCAGATATTATCCGAAAGAGAGGCATCATGATTGTCAAGGGCACGAAAGGGAAACCCAAACTTCTGATGGGCGGATTCGAGTACTACCGCAACAACTCGCGGGGCTCCAAGACCTATTGGCTATGTGCCCGGAACCGATATATGCGCTGCGCTGCTCGAATCATTACCTGTTCAGTGACCGGAGAACTGATTATAAAAAATCAACAACACAATCACGATGCCCATAATCATCCACTTACGGAGACTAGTGAAAAGCCGTAGAGTGCGATGAGTTTGACCACTGCATATGAGTTTTTATATCATTCCCTTTATCAACTACTTTATATTCAACATCTTAACTATAAGACTTACACAGCAGCACTATTCGAAGCTAAATTTAAACACTTGATCAAACATTATCATTGCTAGAAAGTGTACTCTCCGTTTATGAAAGGTCTCTTAAATGTTACAATAGAATTATTTTTTTGTCTATAAAAGATTTTAAGGGATAACTTCAAAAATTAATAAAGTACCCCTACGTACAATATAGCTGGTAAGAATCACAGATATTATATCTTAATATAAAGTATCTGGTGATTCAAGTCTTACTCGTTTGGAATATTTGAATGATGAATGTCCCAACAAAAGTTTTTAGTTTCATAAAATGGATTTGAGTGTCGGCAATTCTGTGTTCTGCATTACGTCGTTTCATGTTTTATTTATGCCAGGTAAGTCAAATTAAGTTCGTTAAAATGTATTTAATATTTGGATATGCATACATATGTATAAGATAAGATGAATTAGTTTAACCCAAAAAATGTGTCTTTCCAAGGGCACTAAGTGGCAATAAACAGTTTTTTTTATAAACAGATACTTTGTTTATGAGTTCTCAGTATGTCAACGAACGCTAATATCAACAAGCCTTTGTTATTTCTGTTGCATGGCAAGTTTGTAAATTGATACCGCACACAATGAGACGGATTCTGTTAATTCTTCGGGTAAACTTTGGTTGCCTTGTTTACACAATTCGATGTCCAATCAATATGATCAAGAACTGTGAAGTGAACGAAAAGCTGAATCAGCTTTCCAACCAGTTGAAATGTGTCTCATAAATTCCTTAAGTGCGGCATATTAATCTGGTATTGCACGCATTTGTTTCCATTAAGACTATGGTTGCTAAAAGTGTGGGATCAGTTTTCAAAAATGGGAAAATTGAAAATGTTTGGAAAGAAATGTGTAATCTTAACTAAAATTAATTATATATTTTTAATGTATCACTTTGTCAAATGAAAAGGCCTTCCCAATAAAAATGATGTAGTGTGTTCATAATAATTTTTCTAAAATTAGTACGCAACTTAATTCATTATTTTTCTTATTTATTGTGAATAATACTTATTATTTTTACTATATTTTGCATTCTGTAAACTGTTTTGAGCCAGTATACACATACTTTTAATGATTCATTATGGAAACAATACTAAACAGAATGATATTGCTTTGTTTACTATATTAGTAGTAATTTTACAGATGTTAAGCAAAGAAGGGGTTTTAATTTACAATATGTTTATATTCTTAATCATTTTATTGAGTTTGTATTGTATTAATAAAAAATCAGTATATTGTAGACACCTAAGCAATTATTCAACAGTAAATTGACTTGATTGAAATGTGAAAAAAGAAAGCAAAATTCAAGAAATTAAAAAGAAAAAGATGCATTTAATAGAATAACGAAAAGCGAATTTAATATGTTATTCTAAATATGAAAAGAATTGATGATAAAATATGGATATATACACGTACCATCAATAGCGCCACCTACCGGCCATATTATTCCTCTACACTTTTGTGGTATATATTAGTACATTCTTCGCAGTTCCATGACAGCCAACAACAGAGATTTCTGTTAATTTACGCTCTTTCTCTCTGGATGAGAGCGGATATGTTATGAATTTTACATTTTAATTAAGAATTCTATCCCAAAGGCGAGAATTCTACCTCAAAGGAGAGAATTCTACCCCATGTATCTGTAAACGCGTAAAATGTAAAATGTTGAATAGCAGCTTCGGAATTCAGAGTGACCAGAGGAAAAATATCAAAAAATATTAAGAAAAAAGTATCTCAACATCTATATTTGGGCAACCTGATAGATATACTTTCAACCCTACAAAAAGTATCTTTCAAATTTCAAATTCTCTCCGAAAATTGAACCGTGCGGACGCGCGTGCCGCGTCGAAGATACATCCCATAGATACAATTTCCCTAGCTCGTAGGTGGTGTGTATTGCAGCAGAAGCTGGCTTTTCGCTGCTGCGCTCAGCGCTCTCCCATTCGTGAAAATTCAATAAAACAAAGAGCCGAGCGCGACTACTGACCAAGTGAAAATCGGTTCGAATTCCAATTGCCAGGCTCTGGAGAGAAATAAATAAGACGAAATAGAAATAATAGAACTGCAAAAAGCATAAAGAAACTGAGGTGTACGAGTGTGTGTGCAGAATTTGGTGTATACCTTGAACGAGCGCTGTGCGAGTGTGTGTGTCTCGCGTGTCGCGGCTCATGAGTGCGGTTCGCTTGATTCGCCATTAATTAATATCAATAAAATGTGCAAGAAATACAACGACTTTGTCTGGATCGCTGCAAAAGTGTCTACTAAGCCCCAATAACTGCCGAGGGGGGGTTGCCACAGAGGCTGAGCAGGCTGCGACTTCAGCTCGACTCTCCAAATTTTTTGCATTTGCGCAGAACCCAGGCGAATTCGCCACTTCGCCGCAGCTGGTGTGTGTGTGTGTGTTTGGAAACACCTTGCTCCAATATTTTTCCCCCGATTTTCCCCGATTCTGCACGACCGCACGACCAACGGCGTCGCCATCGTCTCAGTCTCAGTTTCGGTTCGCTTCGTGTGCTTTCTGTTGGCTGCCCTGCAGCGGAAAATTGGACGAAAAATCATAGCAGCACACCATATAGCCAGCAGAAGTGGCTGAAACTCCCAAAAGGAAAAGAAAAAACGAAACAAAAACGAATTGTAAATTTTCCAATGCTGGTTGGCTGCGTTTCGCACGCGATTCCCCCTTTTGCTGCATTTTCGTTGGAGACAACACGAAGAACGGGTAAAACCAGGAGAACGGGTAGAACGCTGAAGAAGAAGAGCAGCTCCAACATTGTCGCCGTGCCGTCGACGCCGACGTCAGCGTCAGCGTCGCTGCAGCGCCGCAGCATCATCAGCTAGCCATGAACTACAACTACAACTATAGCTGCAGATACAGCAACAACAGCGATAGCCCCAACAACAACAACAACGAAAGCATAGAACAGGTTTGTACACAGAAAAAAAAAGATATCTAAAATGAGATAATAATTAAAACAAAATCGAGATTTATAGATAAAATAATATATGTATCAACAAATTGGTATTAATGCAAATTTATAGAAAAATTGGATTTAGTTTTGGAAATATTTTGAAATTTATATCTTAATTTTAAAAATTCTTGCAATATATTAAATATTTCTGTGTTAGATTTTCATTTAATCGCTACATAAACTTAAATCGGATGAAAAAATTATGAAACCTTTTCGTAGGTTCTTTAATTCAGTGACTTTCCATTGATATTATTTTCTAGTTTAAGATATCTAAAGTGCTTAATTTTCAAAAGTCTTAGTATTAAAAACTTTTTAATTTAAAGCTATTTCAATGAACAGAAATGAACAGAATGAACAGAAAACTAAAAATATATTTACAAAGTGTTATAAAACAGAGTTTCTCAAACCAATTTTAAACGGTTGTATAAATTTTAATTCATAGCTTTGTTTCCAATTAAAAATAATAACAAGTTAAGCAACGTTACAGTTCAACAAATTAATTTTAAGTGGGGGAAAATAACCCGCCTTGTGGTATATATTCGTAGCTACGTAATCTCCAAGCACGAATATAATTTTTTTCGCACCGTGTACAGACTCGCCATCGTTGCTCTCCACTCGTCGTTCGCTTATTCATAACTTTTTTGGTTATAGATTTTTGTCACCCCTCCGCCTCCCTCACCACCGAGGCGGGGAAAACCAACCTCCAGCTCACATCCACCTAGTTGTCCTCACCGTCGCCCCCCCACGTAGCGCCATCATCCTTCAGTTGCGCTCACATGCTCAACTGTTTCAGTTTTTCAATTATTAATGGTGGCCATTAGTGCGCGCGCCGTTCGACTGCCCCGCCCCCAGTGCCCTGTGCCACACTGTGGCACTGCCACTGCCACTGCCAGTCCCGCCCGCCCCCTTTTTCCGAGGGTGTCGTGTAGACGCTTTTTTCCTTATCGGACAAATTGTGTTTGTCTGAAAAGTTCAATGAGGTGCGCGCACTGCAATTGCACTCCATCTCTCCCCCATGCAGCTCCTGACCAGCCGTCATATTTATGTTATCGACGCATAGATAGAAATCATGTTGGTACATCGATGCATAAGCACGGGTTTTACCAGATAACAGCCCGCAGCACAACGGAAATGTATTGCATTAGGGGAATTACTACGGGACGTAACTCTGACTCCGACTCCGACTCCGACTCCTACTCCGGCTGTGGCTACAGAGTTGTTGATTAATTCACCTCGAGGTGCGTGTGGGTTTCGGAAGTGAGTGTGAGTGTGTTGTTAGCTCACCCGATGTGAAAATTCTCTATTTATATTTATTGCTTAGTTCGTTGCTCCGAATCCAGATAAGAAATGCCTCTTAGTCATTGGAGTGAATAAGGATTTACGTATTTCAGTGGAAGTGGCTGTGGACACGGTTGCAAAAGTTGACAACAGGCACGATAAGTTCTGAAAGGTAGTAGCCAGTCAGCCAACCGTTGGGGATTCAGCGAGACAGATGTCTCACATAAACAAGGGTATAAAACAGATAAAAATGTCATAAATATACTCAAGCTGACAACTAACTTACTACATGTTGCTCCAATTAACATCGGGAGAAGTTAATTCTAATGCAAGACAGATGAAAGAACGAATTCAGTTAAATTCATGCTTATTTTGCAGTTTTTTACTTTTGAAAATGAATAAAAATATGTTTAGTATTCCAAAAATGATGTAATAAAAAACTAATACCTATATTCAACTTTATTAACTCAAATCTCATTTGAAAAACAGTCAAAATACCATTAAAAACATTAGAAAAAACTGAAAAGATATAACTTAAGCAGACTATAATTGGCTAATCCTGTGTCTAAAAGTCAAATTTAAATACCCAAGGGAATATGGTATAATTGTAGTCCAAAATAGTATCGTCTGCTGTAATTACAGATATCAAGAGAATCGACCTATAAAGCTCCTTTATATTTGCACTTCCATATCCTTTTTAGTATCCAGACATTATCGATCAATTTGACCAAATTGTGCTCTGCCTAATTGTTCCGCCTTTCCTTTGGGTAATTCCATGAGAGGTTAAGGAACTGCTTGGCTTATTATACCATCCAAGTCGCACTTAACTCCCCCAGACTACCCTTAGTGCCTGGGACACATGTGCCCATAATAGAGCGTGGCATGAGCCAAGGCCATCATTTACTCGGGGGCCAGACCACCTGAAAATCCAATAAAGTCATTTCACACACATTAACCTAACCAAAAGGAGAGCTGCACGCAACCCAATCTCAAAGTAAGGGGCCCAGTCCATTTGATAATTGCACGGAGGTGTGTTTTTTGGACCATCCGCATCTTCCAGACTCTTTGTCATGGTCTTACCCTCACGCCAAGCTCCTGGCAAAGTCCACACCATCCCAGCGCATCCCATTCCAACCCATCCAGCGAACACATGCGAAACTCTGCTCGGTCACATATGTTGCCCAAAGTGATTATTTTCACTAAAAATAAACGAAATTAATGATTGATGAAGTGAGACAAGGGAGCGAACGCATCCCATCCATTCCGTATCCTCCAGAAAACGCAGAAAGCGGCCGTCAACACCACCAGCCGCCAACCCCACAGTAGTTGCAGAAATTTTCCAATTTCAATTGCGAACCGGGGTTGGGTTCTGGATCGGGTTGGGGTTGGGGTTGGGCGGCGGATTGGTCGGGCATCCTAGAACCGGATTCCAATGAAAATAAAAACAGAGAGAACATGGCAAACGTAATGAGAAATAAGCCGTCACATAAAAGAAAAGTGTCTTTTAATTGAAACCAGGTGAAGGAGATGGCCTGGACTTGGGGAATCGGAACGGACCACCGTGTGCCGCTCGCTCTTCAGTCACTGGGAAACGTTTCTTTTGTGCCCATGCCGCTGTGTCGCAGCCAGACGGAAATCATAAAAATGTTGCATAAAAATATTTTTTATGTGTGCTGCTGCTGGTGATGCTCCTGCTCCTGCTGCTGCTATGGCGTCTGCTGCGTCTTTTTGGCCTGGTGAAAATAATAATAAAATGGGAATAAAATAAAGCAAGCAGAGGCGGAACGGAACGAATCGGACCCGGCCGGGTGCCGTGCCACATATTTCGTTTATATTTACTTGACAAGTTTTTGCACTGCGTCGAGATGTCTCCGACTCCGTCTTCATGGGTCTTTGTGTCTGTGCCATTGGTGCACTCAAAGAAATTCATTTGGCAATGCATAGACAATAGTTAGAGTCTTATGGAGTAGGGAGAATACCAATAAGGTTTTATTATTATCAAATTTAAAGTGCTTTACTTTCTAAAAAAGGAAATCTATTAAGTTTCAAATGTGCTTGACATTAGAGAAACTAGAGACTAACTTTTAATTAATTAAACAATTCAATTATAATATTCAATATCCTCTAAACCCACTTGGGCTCTATTTATTGATAGCAATTAATTTGCCAAGTATAATATCTTGTCCCTATCAATCTACTTGATTTTTTCCTAGTGAAGTGCTCCTCCATTCTGGCTGGGACTCGGGTGTCTTGGGTTGCCCCGCTTGCCATTTTTGGCGGCTGCTATGCAGCGGCGCTCCACGTCATCAACAACATCATCAGCACGGCTCGGGGGCTGGCTTGTTGCCTGGCGCGGGCTGGCCTGTTTTATAGTCCAAACGTGATAGCGAAATGTGGCCGTCTTTTGGCTCCTCCTTGGGTCTCCTTCGGTCTCCCCGGAGTCCCGTCCTGGCGTCCCTCTGCCCTCCTGCTGTGCATTTTCGTGCAGTTCGAGGCTGGAGTCTTGGCAGTTTCCTTGGCTGGGGTGCGCCTCGGAAAAATAAATTAATGGAAAACATGCAAACATAAATTCTCTTTAGCTGTCAGGTGTTTCACATTTAAAACGTAAATTATAAATAAGCAAAGTAAAATTATAATTCCGCCTAAATGTTTTATTTGCCACCGTCTGCTGTCATCCCATCCGCCCCCGTTTCACGTTCGCTTCTGGTTCCTCCTTGCCCTGAGCTCCTTTTGTTGGACACATTTCTCTTTTTGTAGCACATTTCTTTTGTGGCATTTTCCAGCTCGTGTGTGTGTGTTTTGGGAGAATTAATTTTATTCAAATTAATGATGAAGCTTATAATTGGCCCCGTTTTTTCGTCTCCGTTCTCTTCATTTTTTAAATAAAGACACTCCACTGTGTGGAGGATGGCAACATAGTCATCTCCAGCAGCAGCAGCAGCAGCAGCCTCCAGTTATCTCCACCTCCGATTCGCCTGGGCATCGTCATCGTCATATCCAGTATCTCTCCCGTATCTGTCTGAGGGAAAGATGGGGCGACTCCGGCTTTTTAAGAGCATTTGACATGACTTGGGCTTCATTTTCCATTCGATGCGACGCCGCCCCCACTTTGATTATGACGTGAAGTTGGCCAAGTGCAAATTCTTTGCTGGTACTTTTTAATTAACTTAATTAGCATAGATGATGGGCTAAGAGCAGCGCTTACACAACATCAAAATTGCATTATGCCTCGCAAGCTGGGACCACGGGGAAGTCCCTCCCCCATTTTGATTTAGATTCCTTGAAGCATGCTGAATTTCTGAGTAGAACGAGGCTTCCTTCCATGACATAATGCATGACACATGGCCGGTGGCAGCGGGAGTGGGAGTTGGGGAAAAAGCTTTTCATTTTTCCAACCTTCACACGGCATGAATGTTACATACATTCAAGTAATAAGGAAGTTATGATGTGTGCCCTTATAATCGATTGTGAAATGTGAAGAGGCAAAGACTAATTAGTTCAAGATATTAATTTCGGGTTCAGGAAGTAGATTGAGGGAATTTACATTTTTTGAAATTGTAAATATATATAAAATTGTCTTTTAAATGAAGAGAAGGTTTTACTTTACTTTAAGGCTAAGTAACTAACTAGAAAACTAGAAAAAACTGGAAAATAGAGTTACACTATAGCTCATATTTTTTAATGGAAAATTCCATTCTAATGCCGGTTTTTCAATTTAATATTATACCTTTGCGAATTACAAAAAATTTGTTTAAATATATATTTTCAGGCAATCCGCAAAGCTTAGTAATATCTATGTCCTTAAAATGTATTATCCTCTAACGACTTATCCCGCACAAGAACTTGAAATTAACTAAAATCATTTAAAACAATGCCCCTTTTTAATGTTTTTCAAAGTTTACTTAACCAAATTCAATTAAAATAGAATTTCTTAATGAAAAAAGCTTCACACCCTTGAGAATTTATGGACCGACAGTCGTCAAAGTGTTATTTATCAATGGGTTTTCGTGCGACGTTTGAAATTGGACAGACACAAAAATTAATTTCAATTCAATGGATAATTTTCGGGCAACCCATCAAACGATGAATATGACCAATTAAGTTGCCGTCGATCGGAAAATATATACTATAGAAATATGGCTGTTGCTTGGAAAGCTCACATGCGATATGGAAATTAAGAGTTCTAACGTGCTGGCGGTGGTCTCTGGGATCGTGGACTTTGCTCCGCGCACATGCGAGGAATCTGAAATCTCTCAAGTGGTTGTTGCTTTCTATTGGGGTTCCCCTAGCTGGAGGCGCTAAATGCAGGAAAAGATTATAACGGGGGAAATGCTGGCGATGGAAATGGAAGTGGAAGTGGGACGGGGGCGGTGACGATGGGTACACATAAATCGATGCGTATAAATTTCTGTCTAATTTTTTTTATGGCGCGTGATTTTTGATTTACGCATCGTTGGATGGTTTTATTTCGATCGGAGCGTCGGTTTCCCAGAGACCATATTTATTTTTATTGCTTTTTAATGCGCCGCCGAGGAAGTTTTCATTTTTATATTTGGGTGAAAACTGTATTTGGTGCGTGTGGACGGACGGATGACTGCCGACTGCCGACTGCCGAACAATGAATCTTGTGGGATTATTTATATATGCGAATGCGGCGTCCGGGGTGACGCTTTATTTTAAATTCAAATTCGCCCCGCCACCTTATTTATATTTACTTGGCTCAGCCAGCGTGTTTGCGCTTTATAATAATAAAATATTCCACTCTTGTCTCTGTCCCCACAGGACACGAAGCAGCAGCAGCAGCAGGAGCAGCAGCAGCAACATCCGATGCAGGCAGCAGCGAGGACAGCGGGCTCCAGCTCCAGCTCTAGCTTCACGTCCACGTCCACATCCACATCCACATCCAAGACGAGAGCAGGAACAACGTCGTTAATCTATTTACCGCCTTTCTGCTATCCATGTAAGCATGTGCCTGCGGCCGGTGCTAGGATCCAGAGTCGAAGCCGGAGTCAGGGCCAGACGTTGGGCCACGGCAGCTGCTGTTCCGTCTGTCCGACCGGCTGGGAACATAAAAATTATGATAAACATGCTTCAGCGGCAACGTTGACACCGGCAACAACAACAACAACTAGTAGAGCAGCAACCACAACAGGACCTGCAGCGGCAACAATGTCCTCCTCTTCGTCCTGCTCCTCCTTGTGGACTGGTAAATTCCTGCAGGCGAGTATTCAGTTACCCGCGGCCGCAGCGGGCCATAGCTGCACCGATCTCCGGCAGACGTCGCAATTAGTTATGCCCACAATGGCTGCTGGCGGGGATGTGGATGTAGCCGTTGCCGTTGCCGGCGGTGTCTTGGAATGCGGCGGCAAGCGATGCTGGCGACGTGAGCGAATGCGGCGCGAACGACCAAGTCATGCGTCTGCGGCATCACCGCTGCTGGCCCAGGTGAATCCAATCAGCACTAGCCCAGCATCAACAACAGCAATGGAGACAGCAACGGAACTACTAGGAGCCGTGGCAGTAGAAGCCACAACATCCCGCAACCCGGGAGCTGGTGGCAGCGCGCAGCACAGTTCGCAAACAACGACAACGGCAAGGGGCACAACTGGCGCAGCATTGCCGCATGATGAGGAGGAGTATGATGAATGTAGGTGCTTTAACTATAACGGTGATATTAGTCTGGAGCGACGACGGGGAGAGGCCGCGCAACTTTCCGGCATTACGTGGCTGATGTTCTTGTGGCAGCAGCTGCTGCCGGGCAATGGAAACAAGACCCGCTCCCACAACCACTCCCACTCCGAATCCGACAGCAACAGCAGCAGCAACAGCCGCAGCTCCATCTTCCCAGCGGCGAAAACAAGGAGGAGTAGGAGTGCCACCACCATGACATCGACAAAAAGCTGGCTAGGACCGCTGCTAATGCTGCTTTTGGCCACGTCCGTCAGCGGCTGGGCCGGCCGGCAAGATGGTGAGTAGCATCCCTCCCCTTTTCCCCGATAAGTAGCGCTATGATAAGAATTTATAATTTCACTTGGCGCGCCAAGAAAGTACTTCAAGCTGGGACCTTCTCCGCCTGCCTGCCTGCCTGCCTGCCCCCAAGTCCCCAATTTCATTTAATTTTTGCGGCATAATTTGTACTCGCAACAGAGCGTCAGCTGGCGGCGGCTCATCCATCCCTTCCAAAACTCCGACAGAGCCAGTGCCAGTGCCTCCCACTCCCATATACTCACCCCACTGTTGGTCATGCTCAATTGAATCCATAAGTAGTTTGTGACCGCAGATCTGCGTTCGTATAATGCGTTTCAACTGTTTCACCATGAGCGAATTTACCCAAAAAGGAAAAAAAAAAAAACAAAATAAAGCAGTGAAAAACAATGAAAAACAACTGGCAAGGAGAAGCAGCAACAGCCGACAGAGCAACATGCAATGGCAAATTGTACGGAAATTGCCCGAAACAAACAGCCAGAGAGCCAGGGCCAACCGCCGACCACCGACCGACCGCTGACCATAATTCACTCAAGTTAGACAAAAGCATTTTGGTTGCCCCGCCCCTGGGTAACCCACTGCTTCCTCGCCCTCATCCTCCTCCTACACAGCTGCTGTCCCTATGCGAAACCCAAGCGAAAGTCCAAAATCCAGACCCAGACCCAGACCCAGAGCCCGGAACGCAAATGAGTCTCGCAGGCGAAAAGCGTCATGCTCTTTGAGTTTAGCTATGTGCGGCAATAAGTGCCTGTCTGTATGGAGTGGAGGGATGGAGGGGTGTGCTTTCCATCAATAGGGGTGGCGGTCCAGTAATGTTCGAAAAGGGAGTGCTCCCCTAACCACACATGCTATGTATGTTACATCTGCCCCGGTTCAAGCTCCTAACGAACGACCTCTTCAAATTGCGCACACCCACCAAGTGTGGGCAGCATAATTGGGTTAAGGAGTTGTTAGCGCGTTGAAGTTGTCATTATAGATCATCGTAGATAAGATAAGTACACGTTGCCGGCGATAGGAAATTGCTTGTCACAACAGTGCAGGGGGGACAACCATCAAATGACGGCGTAGTACATAGTTAAACAATTAATAGTGTCTTAAATAGTCTAGCTGTCAGTCTTAATTGAATGCAGAAAACAAAAAATTATGACAAAAAGAGCTCTTTAATGACTGGGGGTTTTTTTTTATTGAATTTCATAAAGTTTTAGAAGAAAATGTGATTATCTAAGTGTCTATACTTTGTTTATTATTACGGTATATATTAAAACAAGTTTGAATAATTTTTTTATAAAATCTAATAAAATATTAGCCAATGACTATATACCGAAGGAAGATTTAAATTATCTTCAAAATTATTGTAAGAATTGGCTCCAGTTTCTCTACCTTAAAAAGGACATGCTTAGGTTTGGTTAGTAAAGTCTGAAAGGTCTGCTTAATAGTTCAGTTTAAATTTAAAGAAGATTGTACAGGACCAGAAAATACCTCTATCATTATCCTTTTAGCTTCTACAAACATTAAACCAGAATCACGTTCATGCACTTATCGTGTTGCAGCATTCCGTGTGGCTTAGCTGAGCAAGTAATTCCTAAGAATATATATAGATATTTGTTTATATTTTAATTTATTTATTCTAAATGCGACAAGTTTGAAAGATATATTAATTGGAATAGTTAAAAGGATATATGTAGTATATGTTTTATTCTTACAAAAGGGATTAATCAAGTCTTATTACTACAAAAAAATTCATTAAGTTTACAAAGTAAACTAAAATTCTATGTTCTGCAATATTAGTATAAAACTATCTAACTTCTTATCAGAATCTTAAAGAAATATTAGAATATAAAATGTAAAAATTACTTTTAGTAATCGATCATTGAAGTTTTCCAAACTTTTTCTTGTTCTGTGTCATCCTAACACATGTAGTATATGTCGGTATTGGAAGTGAGGCGCCTCAGATCTCTTATGTAGCTTCCCCGTGCAGCTGACAAAGCTCCCCGAGATTTATTTTGATTAATGCACCTGATTACTGTCAGTTTATAGGGATCCATTGTGAGGGGCACAACTCTTTGAGCTTATTTTATTTTATTTTCCTTCCCCCTTTTTTTTTTGGCTTTCGCTTTGCCTAAGCTTGTTCATTTCTCCCACCAAACTCGTATATTTTTTTTGCCGCTCTGTTTTTCTTTTGAGCCACTCTAATCCAAACGAAAAACACACCAAAAATATATCCGAAAAGCCCCGCGTCCGCGTCCGCGTCCGTCATTTCAACTGTCTATACGCATTTGTACGCTTGTCTGTCTGCCTGGCAGTCGGTCGTGGTCGTGGTCGTATATTTGCTTTTAGCTTGTATTTACTTATGCTTGTTCTGCTGCATATTTCAGGGGTAGCGAATTAAGGGCGAAGGGCAACGTGCGATGATTGTATTGCCAGCAGGAGCAGCAGCAGCAGCAACAGCAACGATAGCAGCAGCAGCAGCAGCGGCAGCAACAATAGTCGCTGCGGCACTCAGGCAAAAGTATTGAATCATGTTGGAAAATTATTCACGGTACTTGAAATTGGCGAAACAATTATTTGTCGGGTGTGCCGAGAACGGGGGGTGGTTTCGGGTCTCTCCGTTTGCTGTTCGTTGTTCGCTGTTCGCTGTTCGCCGTTCGTCTGTTCCGGCTTCGTTCCCGCTTCCGGAGTCCGGACCTTCGTTCGGGGCGGTGGCTGCCCGGCAAAGTATGCTACACTTTTCACACAAGGAAGCCCGCTGTGCGTATGGGCCGCATTATGACAGGCTGCGAATGCGGCCCGTAAAAAGCACAAGTCATTGGAAAACACAACAGAAAACACACACAGCCGGAGCGGGAGCATAACTTTGGCTATACATTCGACTCGATGGTCGGCGGTCTGAGCTGCGGCTCAGTTGGGGCTCAAAGTTCAGAGCGCTGCGCTGATCCTGCGCATGAGTACCTTTTGTTTGCCGCAAATGTAAAAACAAAAAGCGAAAAAAAAATGGAGGAATCAACGAGGAACAAGTAAAATAAAAGAAAGGAAAGGAATAATAAAATAAAATGTGTATCGCTGTAAGTACGTTTGGGTGTGTGTGTGTGTGTGTGTATGGCACCGTGTTGCCGTTGCCCTTTGTTGTTGTAGCTGGTACACATTGAAAAACTAAGACTCCTGATTTTATAAATAATTAAAAAGTATGAACATTGGGATTTCCTATACCATATACCATATTTTCTATTCGGGTTTAAAGGCAACTATGCAAGTAGGAAAATAAAGGATTAGCAACTAATTTATGTTATGATTCTTATAATAAATTTCAACTCTATTGGACAACTTGCAGGCTCACAGGAGCGTTTCTAGTTGATCCTTTAAATGTTAATTTTTACAGCCTAAATAGTTACAATCTAAATAGTATTGGGCAAGAACTAAAGAACTCTATTCACGAATATTAGTTGCTAAATAAACGACCCATTTGTGTGTCCTTTTTCCCTCAGTGCACCGCCTCTTTGCCTTTGATTGTGCTTCTGCTTCTGGCTCGGGTGCGCACATTCGTCTCTCCTTGCGAGTTTTCTGTATTTGAATGCATAGCCTGTGCTCGGACCGTCCTTCGTCCTCCGTCTCCGACTTGCCACTTCCCACTCCCCATCAGGACGGCTGCCATCTCCATCTCCATCGGCGCCCCTGCCATCCTGCCCACCACCCTTGTCCCAAACTCCGAACGCCGGGCCAACTCCTCCCTGCCGCTGCCAATCGTGCCCAAACATTAAGCTGTATGTATGGCTTGGAGGGTGGTTTTACCATTTTCTATATGTATCTGTGGGTCTATACCCATTGTATGGGATATAGTACTCATGCCCCGGTGTGTGTGTGAGTGTGGCACGCCGTTAGCTAACTTTCTTTCTCTATACTTTGGCTTGGGCTCCGCTTCGCTTCGCTTTTCCCATTTCGGCTCTGTTTCCTTTTTTCCCTGTATTTTTTTTTAATATTCACAATTGCCATTTCGGTAGTTTTCCTCCTCTGAGGGTGTGTGTGTGTGTGAGCATGTCTGTGTGTGACATTATTATTATTACGAGCAGTTTTCGGTTGCCTGGCTTGTTCAACTTATTTATGCGCCTGGCCCTCCCTTAAGCGGATCCGTATCCGTATCCGTAGCCCGTACTCATGTCCCGCTCTTGACGGCGGGTCGTAAATTTGCTGCCCCTTATGCGCACGCACTTAAATACAATCATAATAATAATTGAAACAATTTACAAATTAAAAAGCCACAAATCTTGCCACCAAAAACTTGACAATACAATTAGAAGCGAGGCCCAAGAAGGTGGCCAGGCGCAAATCTACAAATCTAAATTTATCAATAAGCGACTCCGCGCTTTAAATGCTGCTCTTTTATGCGACTCTTAAATGAACAATGAACGCAATTGAGGTCGCATCCGCGGGGAGGCAATTGGAATATAATATCTTAATGCATTAATGGTCTTATGTCTTTTATTAATAAATTATTACCCTGTGTATTTTGGCTTGCAGCGCCCACAAATTGCACGTTTCCGGCCCGGTGGGAGGGCTCCTGGTTCCTGTCCGGCTATCAACAATCCATACACATCAAGGGCTCACAGTTCAGCTATCGCGGCAGGTGTGCGGCCTACGATGGTAACAAATATCTGATTGTCGACGAGTAAGTACCACCACTTCTCCTTATCCTGCGAGGCCAGCCAACAATATGTATATGCTAACATCTCAACCCGATACTCGCGACCCATAACGTTTTTTTTTCCGGCAGAGTCTGTGGAAAATGAGATGTTCTGGTTTACATTTGCCACACACATCTCTTTATATATGTGTATATATTCTTTTACGCCGGTTTCTTTAGTCGAAGAGTGCCTATAATTGAATAAGTTTTCATTTCTGACTGAGGAAAAGGTGTGTGTGTGTTCGGTAAACTGTGTTAAGGTAAGGCGGAGGACCCTCCGCATGAGCGGCAAAATGCAGCACTAACCTCATTAAAAAGGAGCCAGCTCAGCACAGTGGGATGAGTGGTGGTAGAGTGGTATGGAGTGGAGTGGAGGACTGAGACAACAGCGAAGGGTGAGCCATGTCGAAGGAGGCGCGGAGACACACGTACCCGTATATAGTTATAGTACACGGCGATAAACTATAGTCAGTTACAGTCTTTCGTAAACGAAAGGATAAACCCTTAAAAATGCTAGGGAAATTTAATTTTTTTATTCTTCTATTATTTATCCATAAAAGAGTTCACAGAAATTAAATTTTGTAACACCTGAAATTTTAAGCTAGCTTCATTTAACATAAGGATAAATAGCCTACCTTCAAGATTGGAGTTTTGACAAATATTCAACTTTGCAATAGAACCTGTTTCCTCCTAATTTAAAGCAACTTTCCTTAAGGTCTGGTTAAAACTAACCTTCACTAGAATATAAAGAAAATCCTGCCATGTAGGAAGAAACTGTTTCTCGATTCCACAAATGTTAAATACTTATTGTAGTTTGCAATTTGGAGGAACTTGCCTTAATCGACTTAAAGTAGAATGGAAGTAATTAGTTTGTCAAATTAGCAATTTTAATATATCATTAATACCTTCCGGTTAACGATAAACTTTACTTGAACTTGAAAATTCCAATTATCTAACAACAGATTGTTAGTTAGTTGTTTCGGTTATTAGAAATCTAATAATGTCAGTCAGAGTAACTTTTCGTATACTGACACAAGGTTAATCTTTACTTTAACTTCAAAAAAGTATTACCATATAATATGAAGCTTTTTAGCTTACCGATTCTCTACTTTTTAACTTTTAATCTTCTAAATTTTTGACTATTCCTCAAGTTCATTACAAATTTGGCTTACAAATGATTCGTGTGTTGGTATAATAAATTCTAGCATTAAAAATAGCCAACGACTAATACAATTTTTTAAAGAGTTTTTAACGATTAATAAAAGTAGTTATAGTTCTAGAGAGTATATAATTTCTCTCAGTGTTCCACTGTACTCTTACACAAGCAGTCAAACCTGTCGTCAACGTTATCGCTGTTGTTGATGTTGCCGCTGCCTGCCAGCTGCTGTTCCTCCGGCTCCAGCTCCTGCTGCTCATCTTCCACCTCCACCTCCTCCTCCTGCTTGCTGCTGCTGCTGCTGTTCTTAACTTTTGCCTTTGAAACTGGTTTGAGTTGAGTTTGTTTGCCGCACTGGTCCGCCATGTCCTCCATCATCTCCTTTCACATGGAGGGGCGCCACCTTAGAGGCGGCGCGGCGCGTTGCTCGTAATTCGGATGTTTGACAAGAGCGAGTCATGTACTGAGACAAAAGGCAGCCATCTTATCCGTCTATCTATCTATCTATATGCCCCAATCACCCCCGAATATCGCCCGATAGATATATCCGTGTATGTGTTTGTGTTGTAAATGCTAATACTATACTACTGGGCTACAAAGTCTAAAACTAAATCAAACTCTTACGTATCTCCCACGTATTGTATTTTTAATTTAGAAAACTGCCTTTTGCATACTGTCTGTTCTCTGCTATTATGTACCTTACTTAGCAACAGTGTTTGATGCTGTTCCGTTTTCCATCCTTATGCTTTTTTCATTTAAAACGATGCGATACGAAAGCCAAAGAAATTTAAGGAATATTGCTTTTTGTTCTACGACTACTTTTTCAGGCATTCCCTTTGCTTTGGGTCTGTGCGCTTTTCCTTTTCCTTTGTTTTCCTTTCGTATGAATGTATTTTTTGGTCGTAAAGAGCAATGAGAGAAACAATTAAAACCCTTTTAAGCTGCTTCCCTTAATGCGAAAAAAAGAGGACTAAGAAGAACCCATAAAAAAAAAAAACAAAAAACAAAAAGGATGCTAAACATTGAGTTACCCAAGTGAAGTTTATATTTTGAATTTTTGCGTTTTGCCATGTTTATGCTTATAAATATTTAATAAACATATGAATAATCCTATACGTAAGCTAAGTTTTTCCGTTGTAGCTGAAATGTGAAAATGTTTATTTTTTGATTTTTCCGCTGCTTTTCCGTACTCTCCATACATACCATATTATTGGACGTTTTTTGCTCTGCGATGCCGAAGGCGAAGGCGGGGCTTAAGCTCGTATTTAATTCTGAGCCTGACCCGCCCTCTCCTCCGGCTTCCCCTTCCATATTCGTTATGTACCATTTTTTGTCGTATACCAATAATAAATATCGTAAACATATCGAGTACCCCTTACCATCAATACCATCTAGGAAACTAACAGAACCCCCTACATCTAGCCTGATATCACCAAGAAAAACCAAAAAAAGAAAAATCAAGACAAAAACCCAAAATGAAACTGTTTATTTTGATACTTTATCTACTTATATATACGAATAAATATGTATTCCAAATATTTTTACATCACTTTTTAACAACATATATATATATCTATATTTTGTGAGTTTCTTGCGTTCTTAAGTGTACGTCCTTTGAGTTCTTTTCGATGATCATTTAATTACTTAAACTCGAAATAAAACATCAACCTAGTAATCGCTTTTCAATCGAAAATATAACAAATACGAATAATATAAATCGTGGCCAAATTCAAACTGGTTCGAGTCCCTTCAGGACCTTTCCGGCTTCGACTTTGCGCCCTCTTCTGGGATCATTTTTATGCCAGAGTAAATCGAAATCGAAAATTCCTTCAAATAGGCCAAGGGGTTGCGCCTCAGTGTGTGTTCCTCCTTGTTTGCACCCGGTATATAGTATGTATACATAAGAAATATTTGGTTCCGTTCACACACACAAAATACACACGGAGGAGGGTCCTTCTGAATGCTTGGCCAAAGTCTTAGCCCTAGTTACCATCCGTTTTATTTGTCGATTGCCGCCAAGAAACCCGAAAACAAGCCAACAACACAACCCCACCACCGAAGAAAAAAGAAAATTCCAAACAGAAAACATGAATATTGCCATACCATTATCACTCGTAACATATTTACAAGCTATACCCCCCATATACCAAATACCATATGAAAAAAAAAAACAAAACAAAACAAAAATACAAAACTTTTCGTTGCAACCCAAAAACTTTTTTAGGAAAGGATGTCATCGTTGCCTGGTTATCTATGAGAAGCATAAAAATGTGCTCCAATATAAAGAAAGTGAGTGCGAAGGTGATAGTATGTATATGCATCAGTCGAACCCATCTGCACTGGCGATGCGTAGCTCTAATAAACAAAGTGATCATAGGGGGGGAGCTCATCCCAATACGAACGGGCATTCAAGACTATCTTCATCGGATCAGTACATAATGAGATCCAATGACGATATGAATGATTGTAAGCATTAACTTTATATTTTTCTCTATATCTCTATCCTATCTATCTCTCTCTCTAAAATAAGTTATAAGCAAAAAGCAAGCAAACTAAAATGATAAATACAAAGACTCTATCTCCTAACTCGCTATCTCAAAATACCAGTTATCTGTATGATTTTCGAACCTGTTATTATTGTTATTATTACATATATTTCGAAATGCTCCCTTAGTTAACCAACATGACTAACCTAACCTTATCATTTAAGCGCTATTTTCATTTCACTCAAAACGAGAATACAAAAGTTTTTCGTTCCGTCCAAAATGATCAACTGAAAAGCAAAGATGAAGAAACACGTTATACCTTTTTTGGAAAAATATATATTTAAAAAGAAAAACACACACACAAAACAAACGCAGGATTTTGATTAGTAATTATTTCGGTACTTTACTTTAAGTTCTTACATCTCTTTGGTTTCATTCGAACTTTATTTTCAGTTCGGTTTTTTGGTTTCAGTTCTTGTATGATTTTCAATGCAATCTTTGGTTAATTATACAAAAAACAAAAAAAAAAAAAAAAAAAACGAAACCAAACCAAACTTGTAAATAGTCTCAAACAACAATTACTCTGCATACGAAATGAATAAAAATAACTCTACTTTGTTTACGTTTGTCATGGCAAGGGTCCTCTCTCTACCTCTCTCTCTGTATATCTCGAACTCACCTCACTTTAATCAAGCAATCAACCAAGCAAATCAATCAATCAATCAAGCAATAACCACTCAATCGATCAATCAACAAGAAGTACATATCTAACCGCAAAAAATATATATATAATCGACTAGAAAACCAATAACATAAAACCAAAATATCAACTGTATATTTCCCCTAAATACAACACACACGTTGCAAATAATCCTGCAAAAGGCTACAACTTAAACTACTCGTACCACCACCACTATTAATATTACCTAATACCTAACGTTAGTGTCAATCCAATTAAGTCACTTAGTTGCGATTTGCAAGCGTATTAGCGGATTAGCAGATTAACCCGTCCCAACAGAGCAACCAATTAAAGCCAAACTGAAACTGAAACCGAAAATCGAGGGCCACAGCAAGTGCATAGGTCTAGTCGCTAGAAAGAAAACCAATTTCCCCGGCCCTCTTTGATTCTAATTCTAATTCAAATTCTAACTGAAATAAAGGCAAATCCCCCATCCAATCGAATCGAAAGGAAGAGAAAAAGTAAAACAGGAAACTAGAGCTGGCAAGGCATCGATGTTGATCGATTTAAAATCGATTCTTGCGGAAACCTGCGATTCTTTGTCAGCTCTAAAGGAAACTATAACCAGTTTTTGTTACCAACTTTTCGTTTATCTCTTTTTCAGTTTGGTTTCCTCTTTGGTTCTGTGCATTCTTTTCGGTTTACCTTAACTGTAAATAATTAAAAAACAAATCGAAAAACAAATTGTGTAAATATATAAAAAGTTACAATAAACGAAACAAAAACGAGACATGAGACTGCAAAAAATAATAATAACGAATTGTTTGTTCCATATATATTTTTTATTACGAAACAATTACATATATCTAAATATATAGCCATATATATTTGCAAACTCTATTCAATATTTATATATGATATGTATATTTTCCTTACTTCAACATTTTCAACAACAACAACAACAGCAACAATAAACCTACTAAAAAACCGAAAACCAAAACCCAAGCTAAAGCTAAAGCTAAAACTAAAACTAAAAGTAAAACTACAAATCAATTTGAAGTTGAAACACGTGTGTGTGAAGAGTGTGTGTTTGCCTTGTTTGATTCAAATATCGAGAGATGAATAATAACAAACACAGATGTACACCGAGGTGTGTGCACACACATGAGAAATTTGATTGGATTTTGGTTTTGAAATTTGCATATTTGAAGTTTTTGTAAATTTTTAACAGCCGCAGCAACATACATAAGTTCTTGTACAGTTCGTTTCGCGTTTGTTCCCATTTGTATAGTTCGTTCTGTATAGCAAACAACAAAACCGAACCAAACCCCAAATGAGCACCCACACACTTTTGTATTTACAAAACAAACTTGTATTTAGTTGCGACCCAGAGATGCGACCCATCCACTCATCTGTAAATAAATCTCTCACCTCCAATCATGACAAAATAACCCAAAGACCAACACACCGGACAGAGGTACGAGTATTGTAAAGTCTTGAACCAGTTTTCCCCATTTCCCCAGGCCCATTCAAATCTCTGACGGCAGACGCGGCGGGCACCACACTGGGATATACATACATACATATAACCATGGGATAGAGCCGGTGGATTGTGTTTCCAATAACTTCTAGTACATACTTTCAAGAGCAGCCGGAGAATTATTGCCCAAGTTTGTTCCTGCTTTTTTATTTTTCACTTTATCGGGTTCCACATTCACAACCCACTTTGCCCCATGATTTATTTATAGGTCGGAGGGGGGCGGAGTAAATGAAAATGGAAATTGGAAACTTGACACCGAGCAGCGAGTGCCGGGTAGCGAGTGCCAAAGCATTTTCCCCCATTGTCTCGCAGGGATCCAAACTTATTTGTGTCGATGTTATACTTATCTGAAAGTATAGACCGCTCGCAAAAACACATCCCATTCGCATCCATAATTCGCTCTTAATTGCTGTAATCCGCTTAGTTCTTAATCAGGTAGCGAGCCTCCTCCAGGGCCCCGACTGCACCTAATTACCAGTGGAAATAGCCAAGTGAGGGGGCGCAATTAAGACTCGGAATAGAAGAACATATAGCATATAGCACGCTGCACATAATGCAGCAGTCAGTGAGGACCAAACACCCAACGACCCTCGACCTTCTTACATACTCACTTCAGTGCTCAGTCATGGCAACGGAATCCGGAATCCATCCGGACACGCATAGAAATGTAAATTCATTATTTATTATTTGTTTGCCTCAATAGAAATCAAATTAGTTTAAGTGGCGAGCTCTCTTGGCCCACAGCGCAGTCAGACAGTTGGCCTCGCCGGTTTGAAAAACGCCAGTCCTGGGCCACGCCACGCCCACCCGTCTCCAGCTCCTGCTCCTGCTCCTGCTCCTGGTCCTGGTCCTGCTCCGGCTTCAGCTCCTCCCTGGCTTCACAATTTGATATTTTCCACTTGATATTTCCGAGCTTCAGTCCGACTGACTGTCTGACTGTTTGACTGGCTGTCTTGGCCGCCTCACAGCTCCGAAAGCTCGACTGGCTGGCTCTGCCTTGTGTTGCTTCTGGCTGGCTGTCTGCCTTCCTTTTTTTCCTTGATTTGATTTTGTTTAAATATTAAACGAGAGTTTTAGGTCTCATTTATAATTCAAGAGCCTTCAGGGCCGTAAAACTGATGGCGGAGGCGGGGCCGAGTTCGTTTTGATTAGCAGACCGTAAAACAATGGTATCAATAGTACAATGGAATTGCGTGCGTGTGTGCATGTTCTTTATTAAATCATTATTTGTTTAGATTGTCACACAAGCACACACGGCATACACACAACACAACAAAGCACTGCCTACTCGTACAAGATTTAATTTCAGTTTTGGATAAAAGAGCAAACCCTCCCGGCACTGAAAATGCCGAGTAAGAGCTCATCCATCACAAATAGTAGTAGCAATTTTAATGCGCTTTAAATTGAGATTTTCAGCAACGGCATAATAAAGTTGCTTTCAATTACGATACTTTCATTTCAGTCATTTTTATGGCCCACACACACACACACGGCACACACAGAACACACAGAGTGTGTGCACACACGAACAATGGCAGTGGCAGTGGCAATGGCGAATGGCAGGCAGTAATTGGACTTAGACAGTCGACAGTTTCAATTACTGAAAACTTGTACACATATGGGATTAGCAGGGGAAAAGCCTTGTTAATTGGTCTACAGCTAATGTAGTGTCGTTTTCACTCGTGTCGGGCATCAAAGGATATGCAAGGATATTCCCCCGCACACACACACTCAGAATAATAGGATCTTTGTTGAAGGGATTCCAAAAGGCAGTTACAACTTTTTAGGGTTTGTAATAGCGAAAAAAACTTTATCGAATTTTAAATTAAATGATTAATTGATTTTTTGATATTATTAATTGGAATTAATAGACAAATATTAAAACAGTAGATCAAATTTGTTAGTTTTATGTATATAAACGTACAAATATTGAGTTTCAAAGTAGCAATTATCTTTCTATAAAATCGATTGTTGAATAAACTAATCAACATGCATTTTCCGATTCAACTAAATTGTTTATTTAAACAAAATTCGAATAATAATAAATCAAGCACGATGATTTATAAAAAGGAAAAGAAGACGATATGCTAATTAATTTGGTTTGAACTAAGCTAAAGTAAATTTGCAAACTTTGAATCTTAATTAAATAAAACAATTAGCAACTGCTTCAGATGTTAAAGATACAAATCAAAAGCATAAAAACAGCACTTATTTGTTGACAAGAATTTATATATTTTAAACTCAATTTTAAGAAATTTAATTCCCTCTGCGATGTCCTTGAGTGTGTGCCGAAGATGTAAAGTGTGTGAAAACGAGCTGCCAATCAAATGAACGAGCCACTCCTGCCGACGGCCACTATTCCTGAATCCTTCGATTCATTGGCATCAATGATAATCCTTTGCGAACTACCAAAAGCTATTGCCTACTTCGGGGCGTTTGCTAACTGCCATTTAAATTGCATTTTCGAGTAGAAACTACCATATACATAGTACTAGTACCGAGTATCACTGGCCACTCGAGTACCCACCTTAATTATGTTTACAGCTTTTTTTCTGTGTTTAAGCCAGAGCGCACTTTTAGCCAGGTATTTTGTGTAGCGTTTGACGGGCCGCCGCCAGCCAGAATTTGCATACCAATTTTCACTACCAGGAGCAACCTTCCACTTCACTTGCAAAAAAGCCAAGGATATACATAAAAAAAAGAGGAAACAGGGAGCAGAGGTGAACTATAACCTAGGCCGGGGTGATGGGCACTCAATGAAGGCCAGGCCGAAGCGTTTTTAATTGCAGCACGGCGCAGTGTAGGCGGTAAATAAAAATAATTAAAATAATTAAGCAAAACTACGACGGCATTCGAGCACTCACCTTTTTTCGAGGGGCTGCCCTCTTCTTGAGTTCCCTCGGATTATTTTTTGTGAAAATATTCCATCGTTAATTTTTCGCAGACCCTGCCATGTTTTTCGGGGATTTTTATTATGAGTTTATCTGGTTATTTTTTGTTGTATTTTTTGCTGTCGGGGCCCCCATTTCCCCCAGTTGGCGCCTCGCACACTCGCATTCCTTTCGCCCTCATAATTTCCTTGATATTATTTGGTGTTATAACATAACGCGGGACATGCTTTGGCCAATTTCGGAACAAGCATATTTAAATTTAATCAAATGTCGGTAAAAATGTTTGCCATGCCAAGCCAAAAGGAGGCAGAAAAGGACGAAAAAACAGGACGAGGTGGAAAAAAATCATCATCAACAATAACAACACGCACACACATAGCAGGGCATTGCCATTCCATTGTGGGTGTAAGTAGGTGTGGACCTGAGTGTGGGTATACGTAGGGTATGAGTATGGGCGTGGGTGTGGACTTGGGTGTGCGTGTGTTTTGGGTGTTTCTGGTGGGAAGTTGTGCGAGCTTCAACCTGTGCGACTGGGTAATTTGTTAGCCAAAACCAGGAGGAGGCGGCGGCGGCACAGGAACCCAGCCTAGTCCGACACCGACGTTTATTTTATTTTATATAGTTTTTGGCATTTCCATGCGCCCACTGGTTGTACCGTTTTCTCCTTTTTCCGCCTTTTTTCGCCTCGGTTTTTCCCCCCTGCGTGAGCTGGTACAGTTTTCGCAGAATATATATATATATATATATATATATATGTATTTGTCGGGGCATAAAAACTTATTTACCTAGGGACACCCGGGAACAGAGCCGGATTCCGATTCCGGGGCGATTCCATGGCGTCGGGCGCCCGGGGTGTCAACCAATTTCGAGTGCTTCTTCCCCGGGTCCTGGCCGGTGTGTGTGCTGTTGCCAATTGTTGTTTTTCCTACCTTACACATACAAAAAATATATATATATATATATGTATATTTTCACATTGCCATTTTCATTTCAATTCATTTCATTTATTTATGCAATATTTTATGTGCTCATTCATTTTTTGCCCGTTTTGGTTGTCGTCGTGCCCGTTTGTTCTATTAATTTGTTGTCGCTCCGGCTCCGGCTCCGGCTCTGGCTCCTTGCTCCCTGCTCCTGGCGTGTCCTGGCTTCTATTCAGTCTGTGTTCCATTTTGGCCCGGTTATTTGCCATCCGTCGCGGTTCTATTGTCAATTTCGTGGATACACGTCCATCTATATATATTTGTATATATTATAGATGAGAATAGAGTATTGTATGCATTATATGGGCATAAAGTCGTGCCATAAACCTCATTCGTCTTAATTTGTATGCCTTGTTTTTGTTACGGTTACGGTTAGGTTCTGTGTTTTGTTGATACTTGATTATTATTTTTATGCTCCGCTCACTTATCTGGCTCTGTCCCGGGTCTCGTGTCCCGTGTCCCGTGTCCTGGTCGCGTGTCTGCCTGTCCCCGTCCCATTTCTCTGCTGGATTATTGGGGAGTGCGTAGAGAGCTGCATTAAGTAGATTTAACCTGGTTAAATACAATAAATACTCACTCGTAGCCACATAAAGCAATCATCATCAGCAGCAGGATGACGCTTAGAACCACAGTTGCAAGGTGGCTTGTACTTATGAACAAATGACAAAATCACACACAACGCTGTAAATAAAGGTCCAATTATTCCATATATTCTCTTGTACAGATATTTAATTGTGTTTGTTTGTTGGTACATACATACTTACATACATATTTACTACCGATTGATTTCGATTTTCCGTTTACTTTCTGAGATACTGTTCGTTGTCACCAATTGAGACGCTTTGACTTTTGTTTTTTGAATATTATATATAACTCTTTGTATTTGTACATGATTATGATTATTAATGTTTATAATTAATCCACTGCTAACAAAAAATCATCATCAACTTTGTACAGTAAAACCATGAGCGAGCGAAAAATAAACTAAAACAAAAGAATTAACCCAAAAGATACTCTAGAGCTTCGGCTCTGGACGAAGCTGAACGTAGGATTTCCAAGATTTGGTAGCGGTGCATGAAGATATGTACATAAACACACACTTGTAATATATGAACATTCCTAACCTACCTATAAGTTTTTTGCCATTGTTTTATCCTCACTTGAAACCTCCAATATTGACTGTGATCCGAGCGAACGGTTTGTAAATCTCTCCTCCTTTTTATGGTTAATAATCACCTCTTTTCGGAATAGTAATAATAATAATTCTCTGCCTTGTTTTTATATCCTAATCAGATCTCAAGTCTACCAAAGCTCTTGGAAATCGTACAACCCCAATGCCCATTCCATTTCAAAAAGAATGCCTTTCAAATTTCATTTTAAAAACGGTCTGTTGAGTTCCTTCAGTTGTCCGATCCCCCGAAAAGCACCCAAAAGACCAACGCCACCGCACCCCATATATCCATCCCGCCACAAGAATCCCTACCACTCCCCCTTGCTTTTGATTTCTGTTTTCGCTTTAGTGATAAAAATAATAAAAAAAAGGATTTAAATACAGGAAAATTCATTTGAAGCCTATGAAAGCGAATTCGAGACACATTTTTGTATAGAACGCCATGCGCTCATTACTTTTACTTACTCTCTGTCATACTTTGTTTTCTAATTCAATTTCGTGAATGTCAAAAACAGAAAGGATTTCAGCTAAATTTTGTGCTCCTTTATGCACATGCCTATGAGAAAAACGAAGCACAATAAAAAAAGATATGAAAATGAAAATGAAAAAGAAAAGTGATATATATTTAGCAACAAATATATATTGTATATATATACAGCTTTGTGTATATGATGATGAAATGTTGGGATGGGCTGCCCGGTGACCGCTAGTATAATTGTCTCTCATTTATCAATTACTTATTGTACTTTCTTCTTACTACATTCTACCTAACCTAACAACCTACTACTTACTACTTTACCTAACTACTTACTACCCTACTACTTACTACTTACTATTCGTACTTCTATTTGCTCTATGGGTTCACCATTATTCTGTGTTGTTCTCTCTTCCTTTCCCGTGTGTGTCCGTGTTTGTGTCCCTTTAGTTGGTATCCTTTGTCTGTTTAGTTTCTTTTGAGTTCTTTAATTAGTTTTTATTCAGTGTTTCGGTTTTAAGTACGTACCCCCACCCCGAAAAAACCCCCCAATGTACTATGTACATACATGTGTGTAATTTAATTAATGTAATTTTAACATGAAACTCAACAATTTCTGCTCTCTCGGTTACTCATAAGTTACAATTGTGTCGTTTGTTCGTTCGTTAGTTCGTTGGTTGAATATCCTTCGTTCCTTTTTCGGTGTGTTCCTTCTAGCTCTCTGTGTGTGTCTCTCTCATTTATCATTGTGTTGTGCGTGTGTGTTAGAATGTTTTGGGCCACTCTACTACTGTAATTTAGCCCGGCTATCTAATATAACTCTGCGCTTAACGGTCGCTGCGACCTAAAAAAAAAACAGAAATAAAACCAAAAACCCAAACCGAATACCGAAAAAAACCAACTGCAAAAGTATTATAATTTATTTTCCATTTTTTCCCTTTCGGTTCTTTTTCCATGTCTGTGATGTGTCGTTTTTTGCCTTGTCATGATATACTCCTATATATGCTACAAACGCTTCTCCGTAGTATTTGACCATTACACACACACACACTCAACAGTCCCCCCCCTCAAACACAACACAGGACACACGACACTCAAACGCTCACGTAATGCCACGCCCACCACGACACTACCTTTTGTTTTGTGCCTTGTATAACTCATAAAGTGTAGTTGCTACTTAATTACAATCATTACTCAAAAGCGCCACAAGGCCGGGTTCTCCCCGTCCTCCCATACACACACATGGGTGTGTGTGTGTATCCCCCATATCCTGCATATCCTTTTTGGCTTTTTACACCAAACACTCGCCTACATAATTGGTATTACTTTTTCTTTACCGATAATTTATACCTCTTTTTGCGACCACTACATTGCGTGTGCCTGTTTTTGAGTTATCCTTGCCGTAGCCTTGCTGTATTGCTAAAGAAACAAACTGAAACCGAAACAGTTCAATTTGTTGAAAGAATTGTTAAACAAAAACCAAATACGTTTGTTGTGTGCCTTTTTTAGCTGTAAACATTTTTGTAATATTGAGAACCATGCCTGAATGTGTTTTTATGTATATATTATACCATATCTGCTTCTGTTGGTCTATATGCCAATACGAAATGGATTTTAGTTACAAATTAAACTTTTAACAACAACTCTACAACTTTAACCAGTAGCCTTACAAAAAAAGAAACGAAAAAAGAGAGGACCCTTTACCAAAAAAAAAAAGAAAAAAAAAGAAAAGAATAAAAAACGTACCTATATGTGCCACATAACACATATAACTCTCGCGTTTGCCATAAAACAACAGAAACCACCGAATACCCAATTTATTCATCATGAGTAAATGTTTGTTATTATTTTTTAGTTAAGTTCAAATGTTATGCTTGCTCTAGCAACAAATACTTTATATACGCCCCAGCCCGGGCACTAACATTATTTAACAACCGTAACTACCTCTGTTTCTCCAGTACCCCAGATCCATAACCCCTGATCCCCATAACCCCCAACTCGTTCCAAACCCACTCCAAACCCATCCCAATCCGTGTGCTTCTGCTCGAAGAGCCGGAAGACCAAGATGAACCAAGTGTGTGTTTTTTGCTTTTCGGTTCTTTATTTTCGAACGTGTCGTGCCTTTCAGTTAAGTTTACAACACAAAAGTTGGGCAGTGCAGTTCCACACACGGCCCAAGGAAATGCCGCTGAACAAAAAAATGAAAAACTCTTGTCTTTAAGTTATTTCTGTGAACGTCATAAGTCTTTGGTTTGTTCCTCCTTACCGCCTTCAGTTTGTTTGCCTTTTTTTTTGTACTCCTGTTTTCCCTGTTATTTTTTTTCTGGAACTTACATACTTATCTTACTTATGTATTGTACTTACCGCTGCTTTTTACACATTTCCACAGAAATTGTTGTTGTTTCTGCTCCAGTCGGTGGTGCCGCACTTGAAGCTGGAAGCTGGGCTGCTCGCTGGGGCCGTGACCGCAGCGGCTTGCAACACGCAACAGTCGGCGACATTTGTGCTGATTTAAAGCTTCATTTCGTCATTTATTTGTGCAATTTTCTCCACGGACCATCAGCAGCAGAGCGGCCACTTAATTAAACAAATTTCTGTGCAATTTAAATGGCATGCTTGGGCGATGGCCCTGGGATGGATGAAGAATTCCCAGCCAGCCAGCGAGCAGCTTCCAGGGCGGCACTCGACCGAAATGCAAAAGAAGAATATACATTTTTTGGAAATTCCTAGCCCTTTTGTAGATTTGGTTTTCCTTTCAACCTTGTAATACCTTACGTTAATGTGTTGCTACTACTATTTACTATTCCCACTTAAACTTAACTACTTTCTACTACTAAATACTGCTACTACTACCCACTAACACCACCACTACTACTACTACTCTACTATGTACTACTACTACTTTTTCCTACTTCTATGTGTTCTGTGTTCTCCTCGAACAAGACAACACCACTTGCGATTTGCATTAATTGAATTTTTATTTGTGCTTTTAAAATAATCATGTCCCCCAGACTTTTGCAAGGGCCGTGAGACTTTACAGAATCTCTGCGACCAAATCCCGGGCGATGCCCTGCTCTACTCGCTATTCCGGGAGAGCGCCGAGCCGGTCAAGTGTCCGCTGAAGGGTGAGTGTTGCATGCAACGAACTCGGAGTGCAGTTCAGGGACCCGGGGATCTTACCCATCTATGTACATCCGCTTTTCCCATTGCAGGACCCTTCATCTTCACGTATAATCGTGGCCATGGGGAGTGCAAGTCGCCGGTGTCCAACATTGAGAGCTGCACGGAGGAGAGTCGCCTCCTTCTGAGCTTCCAGGCCTGTCCCGATGTCCAGGGCACCGAGAGTACGGGTAAGTCTCGCCGGTGACAATGACTCATCATCGCTCCTTGCTGGAGCTGAAGGCGAACATCCTTCCTAACTTCCTGTCTTCCTTCCGTCCCCCGTCGCAGTCGAGGAGCTGACATGCCTGGCGACCTGGAAGGATGGCAACTCACGCTATTTGGTCGGTCTGGTCTCGCACCATCATGCCATTTCGAACGAGGAGCGCTATCGCTGCTTTGTCTACGAGAAAATCTCCTCGCTGATGGGTAAGCAGCGGCAGCCAAGCCGGGCCAAGCCAGCCCTCGGGCAAACAGGATGAAACTTTTGTTTGAGTCCTAATACCCATGCACATTCGTAACCTTTGCAGGCGGCCCCAGCGTCCTCAGCTCGAAGGATCCCGAATATAAGCTGGCCCAATCCGGCGACGCCACTTGCAATGGCTTAGACAGTGCCGAGGTAAGCATTTTCCAGAAGCCCCAATTCAACACACAGCCCCCATGCCCGATTACCCATTCCCCAAAACCCGACTCCCAGCCCTCCCTTGTTCACCTGTCATTTTCACTTAATTGCACTTAGAAGAAAAATGTTTGCCAAAAATTGTTGTTAAAATCGGGCAAGCGTTTTTTGCATCTCAGCTGAAGGTGGATCTCAGACGATAAAAAGTTTACAAGTTTTTGGCCAGGTTCACCTTGCTCTTCGATCTAGAGGGTTATGTATCTTTTTTTTTTACTTCACTTTTGGCCTTTGAGTCTGAGTAGATTTTTGTGCGGTGAAAAACCTGAAGATGAAGCAAAAACGGAGCGACGTTTGGACTACTTGCCCCAAGTTTAATCGAGCCATGTCAGTCTGTCTGTGTCAGCGCAAAATAAGTTTCTTGGTTTAAACCTACGCAACCTGAATCTTTTTCCAAGTTTAAGTCTTCTGCTGGCTGAATTTATCTGTTGAAAGAACCAACCGGATTGGTTTATGGCCAAATCACGATTAGCTTTAAAGGAGAATGTGGTCTTTAAAATTAGATTGACCTGAGTGAAGGATTATTTCTTTAGAAATGTAAATATCAATAGGTTACCTTCAACTTGCATATAGTTTTTCCTAACTGTGTTCATCCTGCCTAGGGGCTTCCAAATGCCAAACTTGAAATCGAACTAACTTGAAACTGAACTCCCTTTCGCATAGGTTGGCTCACGTATGATGTCACTGCGAAAACCGCCGGCAGCCGAGCGCTGCGACTTCCCGGCCTGGTTCAAAGGTCCACGCCACTGGCATGCCCTCATGGGCAACGCCGTCTACAATTATCATTCCAAGTGAGTAGCAAATAGGCCTGCGGCCTGAGGTTGTCACTCAACTCAAACTGAACCATTGCCGACGATTCTTTGCAGCGACGGGTCCGTGCACATTATTAAGCCCAACGGCTATATGGAGACACGTGCGCTGTGCGAGCAGATAAATAAACAGACCTCGACCGAAATGATGGCCGTGGTGCACTACACGACCGGGTGGTAAGTGGCCCTAAAATTGAAACGTTCCCCGTTCCCGTTCCCGTTCCCACTCCAATTCAATGTTCGCTCCATTTCGCACCCCGCAGCCAATCGGGATTCATGTGCATGATGTTCTACCGCCGGGACACGTTCGTCATCGAGATACAGACGGGCAAGCCGGCCATTCGCCTGGAGGATGCCTGTGCACCGGATCACTTTGACATTAATAAGATGTCCTACATTACCTTGCTGGGTAAGGATGCTGCAGTCAGTGCACTCCGCTCCGAGTCATATTAAGCCATTGTTTTATTACGCTTTTTAGCCAGCAATCCCGACCTGGCCATGTGTCCAATGGAGGGCATCTATACGCTGCGCGGCGCCATCGGGCCGCCGTATCTGGCCACGCGCCACAAGCGCAATCACAACGGCAAGTCCCATTTGGGCCACGGACATCATCACCACGAGAGCGCTGACTCTGGCAGTTTCGGTCATAAAGGGTACGTCAGCGACATGGCCGCCGTTTACCTCTGGCATTTGTCAATCTATTTCCGTGGTTTCAGGCACAGTTCGCTGAGTTTCCGGAATGCGGAGCGGATGGAGCGGGGCTCGTGGCATGCCAACACTCGAGGCCTGCCAGTTCGCAGTCGACGCAATGCGCCCAAGGATCCGCAGGAGGAGGAACGGCAGCAGCAGCAGCAAGCCTTGGTCCTGGAAAAGACCAATAGCAGTGATACGAGCGTGGGCTTTGTGGCCACCCGGAATCGTAGGGATGTACCCGGCTGTGTGCCCAACTACAATGCCCAGCGCCAGCTCTGGATAGGATGTACCGCGGAGAACTTGATCGACGTCAGTCCGCTGTGCAGCGTAGACGGAGAAGAGGGTAAGTAGCTCTATCTTTGATCTTAACTTCATACATATAGTAACCCTTGGCCTACTCTTCCAGAATACTCCTGTCATGGGTCCTGGAGCGAAAACAGCACCTTCTACGTGATCGCTCGACACAAGGGTAGCAAGCACGGTGTCTGTCTAACCTACCGACCCACGGAGGGCACTGCAGCCCAGCTGGTTGTGGGCGACGCCTGCTATCGGGGCACACAGAAGCCGCCGGAGCATCACCTGGTGGCCAACCTATCCGTTTTGGGTGAGTCAAACCTAGTACTCGTTGTGGGAACCTAACTTAATCATTACATCTTTCTTCAGGCAAATGTGGAGAGACTGGCGCGAGTGCCGCCCAGACTCACCGACTGGCCAATTGGCTGCTCCTGGTGGCGATAATGGCCACATGGCTGCATCTGCACAGCTGAGGGACGACGGGCAGGAAACACAGCAGCTCCGGATAGGCAGATAGACGAGCGTGACAAGCCAAAGCGCAATCACTAATTCCCGAAAGAAACCAAATCCCATTATGATCATGTATACAAGACACATCACAAGACTTATTGTATATTTCGTGTAGTATGTGTAAGGCGTAATCGAACCTCTTCGCAAGGGTTTGGCTGTATATAATGTATTGTTTTCTTCTTATTAATGCTACACACTTTTGTTTAGTTTTAAGTGCTTTAAAAATAAACAAGATTCGATATAAATTAAGACGAGCAGGAGCAGGAGCCCACACAATATGGAAAATGGTTTGCAATACAGCCTTAGATCAGCGCTATTTGTATTAGGCCTAGTAAAACGCGTCTATTACTAAAAGTGGCGCAACTATTAATGCAAATATGCAGCAAATGCTATTTATTTATAGTACGATTACACTTTAAGCAGCATCGAAAGCATAAAAAAACAAGCAAAGCAGAAGAAAGACATCAGAACTATACGAATACGAGCTAAAAGCTTTTTCGTTTTGTTTTCTTTTGAAATCATCTTGTAGTGTGTATTATGTATATCATTTCAAAAATGTTTCCTAAGAATCACAGGACGAAAACGACAGTTTAAACTACATATATATACATATAAAGAAATACGAAGCGCGGTATGTATTCGAACAGTGATTCGTTTTCGCGATTTCGCTTTCAAAATGTACAAACAGCAACTGGCCGAGAGCATCTCGGCCATACGATAATTATTGAGCTGTTGTGGCAGCAAACCCCTACATATTTGGCATAAATATACAATATATTTTTATGTACAAACGACGCAAAGCAGTACATACATTCATACGAGTATATACATACTTACATATAATGGATAACGTTTTGCATAGGATCGCATTGGTTTCATAATACATAATTAATACCTTGCAAAGTACGCGTATATTGTATGATTCATTATAATAATTATACATACATACATATATATGCTGACAACCATACATACATAGCCACGTAAGGAACTGTGAGGAATTCGAGCAACTTTGATAAGTAGAGGCACACACCACTTTCATAATCAATCAACTAACTGCGTAAGACACAACCAACAACCGACAAACAACTCACAACTCAACCAAACGAATGAATAAATGAAAGACAGAGGACGGTGTCGGATCAGCAGCGAAGGATGCTAAAATAATTAGAGTGTTTAAGACAATTAAGCGGTGATATAGGTCTAGAATAAACAACAACTGTGTGTAAGTCTCTTATGAAAGCACCACAACTGCACGAGCAGAGAATATATAGCACCAACATCTGCTAGAGTGTGAATGAGGAATTAATGATGATCAAGTGTGTATCCAAAGGATTTCAAAAACTAGCATTTTTCTCTCGAAGTACATAGTAGGAACCCGAGGAAGCATTTTTGCCTAAAATTCCACAAACATAAGCGAACGAATAACGACGATTATCGAGTAACGAGTAACCGTAATTAAGGACTAACGAGAGAAAGACAGAGAGACCCCCTTCAAGGCAACTAGTCAAAATTTATGAAGCGTAACTTTGAGTTCCATGTAAATAGCGAATGTAATGCGAATTGAGCGAACGAACCGTTGGCGCCCCGGTGTGTATACATATGTAACTAATTGCTAGTTAGCTAAAGGACGAAAGGATTGTGACTAGGAAACCGACGACTCGGGCAGGACGCACACGAACATGCACGGTGGGCGTACAGAACAGTAAGGGTTACTTTCTAAGGACTATGTATAACATTCAGCAAACACTTATATAGAAATACGATGATAATGAATTATAAACTTGGGCAGCAGGCAGGCGGAGATGGCAGATAGACACCACCCCATAGGACACACACTAGGCAACATGGCCGTAACCGGAACTGGAAGCAAAACCGGAACCGGATATGGCATTAGCAGCAGCACTCCATATCGTGGTGGGCCAGACAAATCAGCAAATCGTTATGTACAAAATGTACAATGATGATCGGACAGGCGGAGTAGCAGCAGCTGTGCTTCAGCATTTTTTTGAGTGTACCTCCTCTCTCTAAATAAGCATTTCCATTTGTTGTCAGCTTTTAAAAAAACGTAAATACGAGCATATTATATAATAAAGCAAGCATTTTAAAGAATAAAATCCGAGAGTCACGCACGACGGATCAAACGAGAAATACGGAATATTGCCTATGTACTTCAAGTCGAGGGACAAGTTCAAAGCCCAAAGCCTATCCTCCAGCCAGCACTCGATATCCGTTTGGTAGCCGCTTTGCTGGTTTATTTTGCAATTGTTAAACTGAGACACTCCACAAACCCATCTCCAATCTCCCTCCCAAACTTCAACTTCCCCCGATTTCTGATGCAGCTCCAGATCCAGCCTTAGTTGTCTTCTTGTGTCATTGTCAAGAACCTTAGCGATGTTATCGATGTTCCAAAAACGGTCTCCACACAAAATGTATTCGAAATGTTTCTAAAAACGGCTAAAGAAATTAAACGAAAAATAATAAAAAATAAACTTAACAAATCCAAACCAAAACATAAACGTGCAACCATATTTTTGTAAATAGACGAAGCTACGCTTGAATTTTTATCCAATTTTTGTGTATGGCCAACTGCAGTCGACCGACTCTTACATATGTGTGATGGGCGGCCAGGCCCAGATTGTGGGCGTGGCTGCTCCATCTGAGTGTGAACGCTAAGCATTAGAGATATAAGCGATTTTTATATTCAAAGCGATTTTATAAATCATTTTAATTGTCTATTTTAAAAAAGTGCAGCGCGAGTAGAGGAAAGCGAAAGCGAAAGAAATTAAACAACAAAATGATATGCCGTCGATTTAGTTCATGTGTGTGAAGAAAAATGTATGCAATTTTCGTCAATAATTGAATGTTTTGAATACTGTGTTCTAACCTTGTTTGGATTTGTTTTTTAAGCTAATATAAATACAAATACAAACTAATAAGAAATATATAATGAATGTGTTTTAATCTGAACAATTAGTTTTAATGGGGTATTTTATTTCAGTTGAACACGGCAACAAAGGAGATAGGTAAGGTATTATTTTATTTGTCCAAAAAATTGTTTGTTGTTTTTTTTTAATTTTTTGCTTTTAAGTTGCAAAACAAGTTGTTCGTCGTCACATCACTTGCCATTCTATTGTTGTCTGGAGCAGTCATAAACCTCGAAATAAACAAACCGAATATTTAGATTACATTTGTTATACTACAAACCCTTGTGTTCCAAAATTAATAATCAGTATAAATACAATAGTTACTAAATTGTAAACATTTATTGTGCTTTCTCATATGCAATTTAAATAGTTCTTAGATATCACAATCTCTTTATAAAGTACAATTTTTAAAATAGGAAAATATAAAATATGAATCAATATAAATATAATATAAATCTTTAAAAGTACACAAATTGAAAACTGTGCTTAGATTTAGTTTTATTTCTGAAACTTTTTCTGAGGGTAGTCGCATATTCCTTGAGGTAGTTGCATCCCTTGTCTAGGATTACTCACATCCTGCTGATCATTAGCGTGTGTTGATTGGATTCGAGCAGAAAGGGTGACATTTCTTATAGGCAGAGTGCTAAAGAAAGTTGAAGATAAAGGTTTTGTTAGCGGTAATAAAACAACAAAAATATTCTTTTATTTGTTTACATTTTGAAAAGATGAAATATTAACTTGGCATTGTTCCAGGACACCCTTTAGTAGGTGTAGTGACATCCTTCTTGTTATGTTGGTTACATCCTTCTTCAAATGGGAGGTAACGTCTTCTTGGCTTCGTTTTGGTTACGAAGATATGGATATCATCGTGGGTTTTATTGAAATTTTGTTCTCTTTGTTCATACATTTGGTGGGTGAGGTTATTTTGTAGGGCATTTGAATTAAATATGTATCTTTTTTTTAAACATATTTCAGAGAAAATGAGCATCAGTAACCTCACCCGAAAATCTGATGCTTTCAATGATCGTACGATGGGTTTGGAAAAGGGTTTGAAGCTTTTAGATAATATGGGATAGCGGGTTTATCAATTCAATATCTTGAAATGTAAATTCCGCAGTACTGAGTAATAATTAATAAAAAAATGTATATAGTTCAAAAAAATTAGTATGCACACTATAATTTAAAGATGAATAAACAATTTGTGATTATTCACTATGCAATAGTTTCGTGCTCATTTATATTCATACAAAGTTACTGACACCCGCATCCATACAGAAATAACTCAAGCATTTCGCAAAACCATATCTAAAATAATATCAGCCAGATAAAGAGCAACCAGGGAAGTTCTGTATTAAAGGACATAGAAGAAGAGAAGAGGGGCGCATCTTAATATTGAACTTGAAAAGGGGAATGTGCCAATCAAGGTCAAACAAACAATATTTCCATATAATTAATCGTAAATAATAATAGATAATGTAATGTTATCTTATGTTACAGTTGCCGATTTGTAGTGATAAATATATGCCGACCTATATCCAAATTTATCTGGTGCATGTATATAGGACTAGAGATGTTATGGTTAATGTTGCCGGAACGGATTTGGTGAACTTCTCATATAATTATTATATTGAAGGTAGTGTAAATACCAAGTTTTTTCCAATTATCAATATAGGATTATTCAAAAATGTTCCGCTTTGATAGAATAGCATGTTGGTTCTAATTTATATAGATTTTTCTCTAAGTCATATTGATGTCGAGAGAGTGGAAGGAATTACAGCATTTAAAAATGTTACCTTAAAGCCCAGTGGGGTGCCATAATAATTGTAGGTGTACAATTTCTACAGGAAATATTTACGACAAAGGGATCTTTATATTATTCCAAGATGCTGATGTGACACACAGGATCATTCGATTATTAAAGTTAGTTTCATAGCCAAAGCGTTTGAAGCATATCTCATGTCCCCTACGACTCTACCATATGGGGTCATTGCAAATAAATTCATTTGATTTTTTCTACTTAAATCGGAAGAACTTTAATTGCAGTACAACAGTGTCATGTTAATAATACTTTAATCAATGTGTATGGGATATCTATTTGATAGATAATTCCTACGATGTTTCTTGTAAAATTAATAACGATTTGGGGTATTATGAAGCATTCATACATTTGTTATATCCTGCTGAATGTTCGGGTCTGTAGGTCTTAATCCATGGTCCTTTTAATAGCTTTATTTATTAAAATGATTTATTTGCTGAAGATTCATTTTACTTTTGTTGTGGAATCCAATTTGTCGATGGTAAACAAAAAGACAAAACTGAGGTTTTTAAAATTATTGATGAGTATAATTTGGATCATTTTCAGTTTTTAATGAAAAATGTACATGTTTATTTGAAACACAAAGTAGTTGCTTGCAATTGTACATGTTGATGTTGATGTTGTTGATTTTGATTTTTTTTCTCTCAGTTTAAAGATGTCTGGTATACATTTTCTAGCGGAAAATATCAATATCCATTTTCAATACTCTTTAAAGTGATATATGGTTTGTGCTTTTAAATATATAAATAAATATCTACATAAGCATCTCGTTTTTTAAAAATAATATTTGACGAGTTTTGCAATCGAAATCCGATACGAAAATACATATGTATATATCGGCTTTTTAACGATTCTCTTGTTTCGAGGTATTTTTTACAATTTAAATGGTACGTATTGAAAAACCATAAAATTTTGTTTATGTTTCTATGCAATGTTTGGTACTTTAAATTCAGCCTTTGTTATTTTTTAGCCTTTTTATTAACATTTAGACTCTTATAGGAGTGCTAAACATTTAGTTTAGTGTTTAATTGCAAGCTTTATTGTTGATTTTTGCAAAAAGCATTGGTAGCAATTATAGACGATTCGAGTAATATGTATAGATTGTTATTCATTATGAGTAAATTTGAAGATCTGTTGAACTTGATGAATTCATTCATATATTTGCATTAGATTTGTAAAATAAATAGTTTTTAGACATAAAATAATTCAAGGAGAAACACTGAAAATATATTTTAGGAAGGCAGACAGTATGTATTCGAATGCATTTCCAATTCAAACGACATATACTGTGAAGACGTATGTATGCATATGGAGACGTATATTTAATTCCTAAGAAATGGATCGTAGAAAATTTAACAATGAGTCGTATTTAATAATGTAAATATATAAATAACAAAAATAAATTGGTTTTAAAGGTAACTGAGAACACTACTAATAAATTAGATATGAATTTATATATAGTAATGCCATGGCTATGTTTTCCTTTAAGCCTACCTATTCATTTGCTTATATTTTACGAAACTAGAAGGGATATACATAGATGAATTCATTATATTTGAGATAAATTTCTAATGCAGTCTTACCTAAATTGTTATACAATTAGTTTTAAAATAACTCAAACCAAGTATAGATTACATATAACAAAATAAGGTAATTAAGAATTAAATTAGGAGAATTGAAAATATAACAATACTTAAAGTTATACGATTTGTATGAAGAAAAATGTGTAAAGACTGCCAATAGAAGACGAACAATGTTTGTATATTGGAATATCATAATATATCATAATAATGATAAAATAATATATATGTTATTTTTTGTTACGTATGTATATAATAAAAATAGTACTAATCACACATCCGCTGTGGTGTTTATTGTTTTATTTTGTGTTAAATTTCCGTCTTATATTATATTATTATTATGTCTAAATTAACTTCTAGCATGTTTTTCCAATCTTCAAAATAGACTTATATTGATTATATTTGTAATCAAGTTTTCCTCTTGGTAGAATGAGAAAATATAAGAATTTTGGAAATTCAAATATAATTGTACGTGTAAAAACTCTACGACGATTATTGAGATGGTAGTAGAGCACACAGGATTATTCGATCATTAAAGGTATTTTCACAGTCGAGACATTTCAAGCATAACACTTAATGTTCTTTGCGACGTGTAATTATGAATTTCTTGCAGATGACTGTTATTAAAAAAACTTTAAGTACAGTACAAATGGTTTTTGCAGAAGTAATGTAAGCTAACTATATATTTTAAATATTGGATTTCTTGTCTTAATATTTTTTGGATGGGTACAATCCTACATATTGTTTATACATTTATAACACTCAATGTTAGAGAACCATATAGTAGCTAGACATTGAAAATGAAGATACTATCGACTAAGCGAATGTGTAGTAATCCAATTTTTGTTTTTGTATCATTTTTTAGGACATAATGAGTTCAGTCGTGATCCGATATGTGAAGAATAGATGATTTGACTACTCCTGTATTCGAAAATATTAAATATTTTGTACAATAAATTTTATGTTTTATGTTTTGTGGTTAACGTGACCGAAAGCTTTGAATTTTATGAAAATAATTCTTTTAATTTTAAAGACGATAATCATATATGTCGCAATCCAGCGGTAACGATTTATCCTCTTCGGCAGAATTCGAGCATGCTTATTTATTGCATTAATAGGTATATATAAAAATATATCTACAAATATTTTGTAATTGCATGTGCAGCTTTTATTAGATTAATTTTTATTTTAGTAAATAAAAACTGTTGGCATTTTAATACATTTTTAAATGTAATATGAACACTATGTTTTTAAATAGTGTTGATGAAATTTGAATAATATCCAGTATCAGTGAATCCTATATATAGTCCTTGTTGATGTCTTATGCACCTTTCAAAGGAAAAATAGTTGTTGATCTAGTTTTTAGAAATATTTAGGGATGTGTTGGTGTTGGTATTTGATATAATGTGTCCTTTTAGTTTCAAGACAAACATAATATGAATTCCATGGGGCTGAATCAATTTAAAAATAAGTTCTGCAAGCTTTGCTTATGTGTAAAGTTAACAGCTTTTTCAATATCGATCCGAAAATTGATTGGCGTTGATAAAAGATATTGCAAAACATTGTTTTGTGTCATTTTTTCTTTTTACCGGGAGATGTTTTATAAATAACAATGATGCATATAAGTAGTAGTCGTTTTTTTTACATTGGGGCTCTTCTATGTTTGTAGAATTTATGTTAATTTAGTAGTGGAACTTGTTGAATTAGATAAACCGATGCACAGGTTTGCACTGAATCAATAAAGTAAAATGGCACGCACTTTTAATAACGTTGATCAAAACATAACATTGAAAATAATAACTCACTAAGTAACAATAGATTAAAAGCATTTTAGATTTAACGACTGAAAACTGTGAAAAAGCGATTACACAAAAAACAAAGAACATTTAAAGTCAAGATATATATATAAATATTTCAAGTCGAAAAAATATGAAGATTACTCTGTTAGCCAAACAAATTTTGAAAAAAAATTGGCAAAGCAAAATCATTATAAATATTTTTCAAAATATACATTTTAATTGAGTAAATACATAAATTGGTGGTATCAATATCAAGAGTATATCAAGAATGACTTATTTAAAAAATATGTACCTGATGATTTTCTGAATAAACACGAAATATTGACCTTTTAATTTTTCACTAGATCATACCTATATATTTCTCAAATAATAATTATAAAATAAGTAAGACACTCCGAACTTATAAGAGATATATGTTAAAGAATAATATTTGATAAACATTTAAAGAGACCTGCCTATTTAATGTAACGGATTTCTACCAGAAATTTTTGTTTATAAACACCAAAATAAATATTTTAGAAAATTCCAACTATTCTATTGTAAATAATTTACAATTAAATTTAATTTAATTTAATTAATTGAATATATTTGAGAAACATTTAAGAAATCCTGCCTATTTTATATTTAAGAGTTTAACTAGAAGTTTTTGTTTAAGAACACCGAAATATTGCCATGTAGGCTGTGGCTTAAGATATCCTACCTATTGTTTTATAAATAATTAACACACCACGAATAAATAAGGGGTAAATAATTAGTGGTCATATTTAGAATACATATCAGAATTCCTGCCTATTTTATATACCTATCTACCTATTCTTTTATAAATAATTAACATACCACGAATAAATAAGGGGTGAATAATGAATGATAATATTAAAGATATATATAAAAGAAAGCCTGCCTATTTTTTATGTAAGATTTTTAAAGGAATTTTTTGTTTAATAACACCGGAATATTGCCATGTCGGCTGTGGTTTAAGATATCCTACCTATTGTTTTATAAATAATTAACACACCACGAATAAATAAGGGGTAAATAATTATTGGTCATATTTAGGATACATATCAGAAACCCTGCCTATTTTATATTTAAGAGTTTCACCAGAAGTTTTTGTTTAATAACACCGGAATATTGCCATGTCGGCTGCGGTTTAAGAAATCCTACCTATTGTTTTATAAATAATTAACACACCACGAATAAATAAGGGCTAAATAATGAATGGTCAAATTTTAGAGACATATAAGAAACCCTGCCTATTTTATATTTAAGATTTTAACCAGAAGTATTTGTTTAATAACACCGAATAATTTCCATGTCGGCTGCGGTTTAAGAAATCCTACCTATTGTTTTATAAATAATTAACACACCACGAATAAATAAGGGGTAAATAATTATTGGTCATATTAAGGATACATATCAGAATTCCTGCCTATTTTATATACCTATCTACCTATTCTTTTATAAATAATTAACATACCACGAATAAATAAGGGGTGAATAATGAATGATAATATTTAAGATATATATATCAGAAAGCCTGCCTATTTTTTATGTAAGATTTTTATAAGAATTTTTTGTTTAATAACATCGGAATATTGCCTTGTCGACTGCGGTTTAAGAAATTCTACCTATTGTTTAATAAATATTTTAACACACCACAAATAAATAAGGGGTAAATAATTAATAGTCATATTTAAGATACATATCAGAATTCCTGCCTATTTTATATTTAAGAGTTTCACCAGAAGTTTTTGTTTAAAAACACCGGAATATTGCCATGTCGGCTGCGGTTTAAGAAATCCTACCTATTGTTTTATAAATAATTAACACACCACGAATAAATAAGGGGTAAATAATTATTGGATTTAGGATACATATCAGAAACCCTGCCTATTTTATATTTAAGAGTTTCACCAGAAGTCTTTGTTTAATAACACCGGAATATTGCCTTGTCGGCTGCGGTTTAAGAAATCCTACCTATTGTTTTATAAATAATTAACACACCACGAATAAATAAGGGCTAAATAATGAATGGTCAAATTTTAGAGACATATAAGAAACCCTGCCTATTTTATATTTAAGATTTTAACCAGAAGTATTTGTTTAATAACACCGAATAATTTCCATGTCGGCTGCGGTTTAAGAAATCCTACCTATTGTTTTATAAATAATTAACACACCACGAATAAATAAGGGGTAAATAATTATTGGTCATATTAAGGATACATATCAGAATTCCTGCCTATTTTATATACCTATCTACCTATTCTGTTATAAATAATTAACATACCACGAATAAATAAGGGGTGAATAATGAATGATAATATTTAAGATATATATATCAGAAAGCCTGCCTATTTTTTATGTAAGATTTTTATAAGAATTTTTTGTTTAATAACATCGGAATATTGCCATGTCGGCTGCGGTTTAAGAAATCCTACCTATTGTTTTATAAATAATTAACACACCACGAATAAATAAGGGGTAAATAATTATTGGTCACATTTAAGATACATATCTGAATCCTGCCTATTTTATATTTAAGATTTTAACCAGAAGTTTTTGTTTAATAACACCGAATAATTTCCATGTCGGCTGCGGTTTAAGAAATCCTACCTATTGTTTTATAAATAATTAACACACCACGAATAAATAAGGGTCAAATTTAAGAGACATATCAGAAACCCTGCCTATTTTATATTTAAGATTTTAACCAGAAGTATTTGTTTAATAACACCGAATAATTTCCATGTCGGCTGCGGTTTAAGAAATCCTACCTATTGTTTTATAAATAATTAACACACCACGAATAAATAAGGGTCAAATTTAAGAGACATATAAGAAACCCTGCCTATTTTATATTTAAGATTTTAACCAGAAGTATTTGTTTAATAACACCGAATAATTTCCATGTCGGCTGCGGTTTAAGAAATCCTACCTATTGTTTTATAAATAATTAACACACCACGAATAAATAAGGGGTAAATAATTATTGGTCATATTTAGGATACATATCAGAATTCCTGCCTATTTTATATACCTATCTACGTATTCTTTTATAAATAATTAACATACCACGAATAAATAAGGGGTGAATAATGAATGATAATATTTAAGATATATATATCAGAAAGCCTGCCTATTTTTTATGTAAGATTTTTATAAGAATTTTTTGTTTAATAACATCGGAATATTGCCTTGTCGACTGCGGTTTAAGAAATCCTACCTATTGTTTTATAAATATTTTAACACACCACAAATAAATAAGGGGTAAATAATTAATGGTCATATTTAAGATACATATCAGAATTCCTGCCTATTTTATATTTAAGAGTTTCACCAGAAGTTGTTGTTTAATAACACCGGAATATTGCCATGTCGGCTGCGGCTTAAGAAATCCTACCTATTGTTTTATAAATAATTAACACACCACGAATAAATAAGGGGTAAGAAAATAATGGTCATATTTAAGATACATATCAGAAACACTGCCTATTTTATATTTAAGATTTTAACCAGAAGTTTTTGTTTAAAAACACCGGAATATTGCCATGTCGGCTGCGGTTTAAGAAATCCTACCTATTGTTTTATAAATAATTAACACACCACGAATAAATAAGGGGTAAATAATTAATGGTCATATTTAGGATACATATCAGAATTCGTGCCTATTTTATATACCTATCTACCTATTCTTTTATCATTAATTAACATACCACGAATACATAAGGGGTGAATAATGAATGCCAATATTTAAGATATATACATCAGAAAGTCTGCCTATTTTTTATGTAAGATTTTTATAAGAATTTTTTGTTTAATAACATCGGAATATTGCCTTGTCGACTGCGGTTTAAGAAATCCTACCTATTGTTTTATAAATAATTAACACACCACGAATAAATAAGGGGTAAATAATTATTGGTCACATTTAAGATACATATCAGAATTCCTGCCTATTTAATATACCTATTCTTTTATAAATAATTAACATACCACGAATAAATAAGGGGTAAGTAATGAATGATTATATTTTAGATACATATTAGAAACACTGCCTATTTTGTATTTAAGATATTAACTAGAAGTTTTTGTTAAATAACACTGGAATATTGCCATGTCGGCGGCGGTTTAAGAAATCCTACCTATTGTTTTATAAATAATTAACACGCCAAGAATAAATAAGGGTCAAATTTAAGAGACATATCAGAAAGCCTGCCTATTTTATATTTAAGATTTTAACCAGAAGTTTTTGTTTAATAACACCGAATAATTTCCATGTCGGCTGCGGTTTAAGAAATCCTACCTATTGTTTTATAAATAATTAACACACCACGACTAAATAAGGGTCAAATTTAAGAGACATATCAGAAACCCTGCCTATTTTATATTTAAGATTTTAACCAGAAGTATTTGTTTAATAACACCGAATAATTTCCATGTCGGCTGCGGTTTAAGAAATCCTACCTATTGTTTTATAAATAATTAACACACCACGAATAAATAAGGGGTAAGAAATTAATGGTCATATTTAGGATTCATATCAGAATTCCTGCCTATTTTATATACATATCTACCTATTCTTTTATAAATAATAAACATACAACGAATAAATAAGGGGTTAATAATGAATGATAATATTTTAAATATATCTATCAGAAAGCCTGCCTATTTTTTATGTAAGATTTTTATAAGAATTTTTTGTTTAATAACACGGTTTAAGAAATCCTACCTATTGTTTTATAAATAATTAAGACATCATGAGTAAATAAGGGGTAAATAATGAATAATCAAATTTTAGATACATATCAAAAAACCTACCTATTTTATATTTCAGAGTTGAACCAGAAGTTTTTGTTCTATAAACACAGGAATATTGCCATGTCGGCTGCGGTTTAAGAAATCGTACCTATTGTTTTATAAATATTTAACACACCACGAATAAATAAGGGTCAAATTTTGGAGACATATCAGAAACCCTGACTATTTTATATTTAAGATTTTAACCAGAAGTATTTTTTTAATAACACCGAATAATTTCCATGTCGGCTGCGGTTTAAGAAATCCTACCTATTATTTTATAAATATTTTAACACACCACAAATAAATAAGGGGTAAATAATTAATGGTCATATTTAAGATACATATCAGAATTCCTGCCTATTTTATATTTAAGAGTTTCACCAGAAGTTTTTGTTTAATAACACCGGAATATTGCCATGTCGGCTGCGGTTTAAGAAATCCTACCTATTGTTTTATAAATAATTAACACACCACGAATAAATAAGGGTCAAATTTTAGAGACATATCAGAAACCCTGACTATTTTATATTTAAGATTTTAACCAGAAGTATTTGTTTAATAACACCGAATAATTTCCATGTCGGCTGCGGTTTAAGAAATCCTACCTATTGTTTTATAAATAATTAACACACCACGAATAAATAAGGGGTAAGAAATTAATGGTCATATTTAAGATACATATCAGAATTCCTGCCTATTTTATATATAAGAGTTTCACCAGAAGTTTTTGTTTAATAACACCGGAATATTGCCATGTCGGCTGCGGTTTAAAAAATCCTACCTATTGTTTTATAAATAATTAACACGCCAAGAATAAATAAGGGCTAAATAATGAATGGTCAAATTTTAGAGTCATATCAGAAAGCCTGCCTATTTTATATTTAATTATATTTTTACAAATCCTACCTATTGTTTTATAAAAAATTAACACACCACGAATAAATAAGGGGTAAATAATTATTGGTAATATTTAAGTATACATATCAGAAACACTGCCTATTTTATATTTAAGAGATTAACCAGAAGTTTTTGTTTAATAACACCGGAATATTGCCATGTCGGCTGCGGTTTAATAAATCCTACCTATTGTTTTATAAAAAATTAACATACCACGAATAAATAAGGGGTAAATAATTAATGGTCATATTTTAGATACATATCAGAAGCCCTGCCTATTTTGTATTTAAGAGATTAAACAGAAGTTTTTGTTTAATAACACCGGAATATTGCCATGTCGGCTGCGGTTTAAGCAATCCTACCTATTGTTTTATAAATAATTCACACACCACGAATAAATAAGTGAGTTGTCAAATTTAAGAGACATATCAGAAACCCTGCCTATTTTATATTTAAGAGTTTAACCAGAAGTTTTTGTTTAATAACACTGGAATATTGCCATGTCGGCTGCAGTTTAAGCAATCCTACCTATTGTTTTATAAATATTTTAACACACCACAAATAAATAAGGGGTAAATAATTAATAGTCATATTTAAGATACATATCAGAAACACTGCCTATTTTATATTTAAGAGTTTAACCAGAAGTTTTTGTTTAATAACACCGGAATATTGCCATGTCGGCTGCGGTTTAAGAAATCCTACCTATTGTTTTATAAATAATTAACACACCAGGAATAAATAAGGGGTAAATAATGAATGGTCAAATTTTAGAGACATATAAGAAACCCTGCCTATTTTATATTTAAGATTTTAACCAGAAGTATTTGTTTAATAACACCGAATAATTTCCATGTCGGCTGCGGTTTAAGAAATCCTACCTATTGTTTTATAAATAATTAACACACCACGAATAAATAAGGGGTAAATAATTATTGGTCATATTAAGGATAATATAATTCTCTATTTTATATACCTATCTACCTATTCTGTTATAAATAATTCACACACCACGAATAAATAATGAGTTGTCAAATTTAAGAGACATATCAGAAACCCTGCCTATTTTATATTTAAGAGTTTAACCAGAAGTTTTTGTTTAATAACACTGGAATATTGCCATGTCGGCTGCGGTTTAAGAAATCCTACCTATTGTTTTATAAAAAATTAACACACCACGAATAAATAAGGGGTAAATAATTATTGGTCATATTTTAGATACATATCAGAAACACTGCCTATTTTATATTTAAGAGATTAACCAGAAGTTTTTGTTTAATAACACCGGAATATTGCCATGTCGGCTGCGGTTTAATAAATCCTACCTATTGTTTTATAAATAATTAACACACCACGAATAAATAAGGGGTAAGAAATTAATGGTCATATTTAAGATACATATCAGAAACACTGCCAATTTTATATTTAAGAGTTTAACCAGAAGTTTTTGTTTAATAACACCGGAATATTGCCATGTCGGCTGCGGTTTAAGAAATCCTACCTATTGTTTTATAAATATTTTAACACACCACAAATAAATAAGGGGTAAATAATTAATTGTCATATTTAAGATACATATCAGAAACACTGCCAATTTTATATTTAAGAGATTAACCAGAAGTTTTTGTTTAATAACACCGGAATATTGCCATGTCGACTGCGGTTTACGAAATCCTACCTATTGTTTTATAAATTATTAACACACCACGAATAAATAAGGGGTAAATAATTATTGGTCATATTAAGGATACATCTCAGAATTCCTGCCTATTTTATATTTAAGAGTTTCATCAGAAGTTTTTGTTTAATAACACCGGAATATTGCCATGTCGGCTGCGGTTTAAGAAATCCTACCTATTGTTTTATAAATAATTAACACACCACGAATAAATAAGGGTCAAATTTAAGAGACATATAAGAAACCCTGCCTATTTTATATTTAAGATTTTAACCAGAAGTATTTGTTTAATAACACCGAATAATTTCCATGTCGGCTGCGGTTTAAGAAATCCTACCTATTTTTTTTTTATAAATAATTAACACACCACGAATAAATAAGGGGTAAATAATTATTGGTCATATTTAGGATACATATCAGAATTCCTGCCTATTTTATATACCTATCTACCTATTCTTTTATAAATAATTAACATACCACGAATAAATAAGGGGTGAATAATGAATGATAATATTTAAGATATATATATCAGAAAGCCTGCCTATTTTTTATGTAAGATTTTTATAAGAATTTTTTGTTTAATAACATCGGAATATTGCCTTGTCGACTGCGGTTTAAGAAATCCTACCTATTGTTTTATAAATATTTTAACACACCACAAATAAATAAGGGGTAAATAATTAATGGTCATATTTAAGATACATATCAGAATTCCTGCCTATTTTATATTTAAGAGTTTCACCAGAAGTTGTTGTTTAATAACACCGGAATATTGCCATGTCGGCTGCGGCTTAAGAAATCCTACCTATTGTTTTATAAATAATTAACACACCACGAATAAATAAGGGGTAAGAAATTAATGGTCATATTTAAGATACATATCAGAAACACTGCCTATTTTATATTTAAGATTTTAACCAGAAGTTTTTGTTTAATAACATTGGAATATTGCCATGTCGGCTGCGGTTTAAGAAATCCTACCTATTGTTTTATAAATAATTAACACACCACGAATAAATAAGGGGTAAATAATTAATGGTCATATTTAGGATACATATCAGAATTCCTGCCTATTTTATATACCTATCTACCTATTCTTTTATCATTAATTAACATACCACGAATACATAAGGGGTGAATAATGAATGCCAATATTTAAGATAAATACATCAGAAAGTCTTCCTATTTTTTATGTAAGATTTTTATAAGAATTTTTTGTTTAATAACATCGGAATATTGCCTTGTCGGCTGCGGTTTAAGAAATCCTACCTATTGTTTTATAAATAATTAACACACCACGAATAAATAAGGGGTAAATAATTATTGGTCACATTTAAGATACATATCTGAATTCCTGCCTATTTAATATACCTATTCTTTTATAAATAATTAACATACCACGAATAAATAAGGGGTAAATAATTAATTGTCATATTTAAGATACATATCAGAATTCCTGCCTATTTTATATTTAAGATTTTAACCAGAAGTTTTTGTTTAATAACACCGGAATATTGCCATGTCGGCTGCGGTTTAAGAAATCCTACCTATTGTTTTATAAATAATTAACACACCACGAATAAATAAGGGTCAAATTTAAGAGACATATCAGAAACCCTGACTATTTTATATTTAAGATTTTAACCAGAAGTATTTGTTTAATAACACCGAATAATTTCCATGTCGGCTGCGGTTTAAGAAATCCTACCTATTGTTTTATAAATATTTTAACACACCACAAATAAATAAGGGGTAAATAATTAATGGTCATATTTAAGATACATATCAGAATTCCTGCCTATTTTATATTTAAGAGTTTCACCAGAAGTTTTTGTTTAATAACACCGGAATATTGCCATGTCGGCTGCGGTTTAAGAAATCCTACCTATTGTTTTATAAATAATTAACACACCACGAATAAATAAGGGTCAAATTTTAGAGACATATCAGAAACCCTGACTATTTTATATTTAAGATTTTAACCAGAAGTATTTGTTTAATAACACCGAATAATTTCCATGTCGGCTGCGGTTTAAGAAATCCTACCTATTGTTTTATAAATAATTAACACACCACGAATAAATAAGGGGTCAAATTTAAGAGACATATAAGAAACCCTGCCTATTTTATATTTAAGATTTTAACCAGAAGTATTTGTTTAATAACACCGAATAATTTACATGTCGGCTGCGGTTTAAGAAATCCTACCTATTGTTTTATAAATAATTAACACACCACGAATAAATAAGGGGTAAATAATTATTGGTCATATTTAGGATACATATCAGAATTCCTGCCTATTTTATTTACCTATCTACCTATTCTTTTATAAATAATTAACATACCACGAATAAATAAGGGGTGAATAATGAATGATAATATTTAAGATATATATATCAGAAAGCCTGCCTATTTTTTATGTAAGATTTTTATAAGAATTTTTTGTTTAATAACATCGGAATATTGCCTTGTCGACTGCGGTTTAAGAAATCCTACCTATTGTTTTATAAATAATTAACACACCACAAATAAATAAGGGGTAAATAATTAATGGTCATATTTAAGATACATATCAGAATTCCTGCCTATTTTATATTTAAGAGTTTCACCAGAAGTTTTTGTTTAATAACACCGGAATATTGCCATGTCGGCTGCGGTTTAAGAAAGATACATATCAGAATTCCTGCCTATTTTATATTTAAGAGTTTCACCAGAAGTTTTTGTTTAATAACACCGGAATATTGCCATGTCGGCTGCGGTTTAAAAAATCCTACATATTGTTTTATAAATAATTAACATGCCAAGAATAAATAAGGGCTAAATAATGAATGGTCAAATTTTAGAGTCATATCAAAAAGCCTGCCTATTTTATATTTAAGATTTTAACCAGAAGTTTTTGTTAAATAACACCGGAATATTGCCATGTCGGCTGCGGTTTAAGAAATCCTACCTATTGTTTTATAAAAAATTAACACACCACGAATAAATAAGGGGTAAATAATTATTGGTCATATTTAAGATACATATCAGAAACACTGCCTATTTTATATTTAAGATTTTAACCAGAAGTTTTTGTTTAATAACACCGGAATATTGCCATGTCGGCTGCGGTTTAATAAATCCTACCTATTGTTTTATAAATAATTAACATACCACGAATAAATAAGGGGTAAATAATTAATGGTCATATTTTAGATACATATCAGAAGCCCTGCCTATTTTGTATTTAAGAGATTAAACAGAAGTTTTTGTTTAATAACACCGGAATATTGCCATGTCGGCTGCGGTTTAAGCAATCCTACCTATTGTTTTATAAATAATTCACACACCACGAATAAATAATGAATTGTCAAATTTAAGAGACATATCAGAAACCCTGCCTATTTTATATTTAAGAGTTTAACCAGAAGTTTTTGTTTAATAACACTGGAATATTGCCATGTCGGCTGCAGTTTAAGCAATCCTACCTATTATTTTATAAATAATTAACACACCACGAATACATAATGGGTAAAGAATGTATGATAATGCTTTAGATACATATCAGATACCTTGCTTATTTTATATTAATGTTTATCGTAAGGTTTTTGTTTAATAATACCGAAATTATGTCATGTTGGTTATTTCATACCTATATATTTATTGTAAATATTTGTAATATAATGCCACCAAGGCTTACATATTTACCAACTCCTTCCTATTTTTTTATATTACCATAATGATGCCATCAAGGCTTTTATATTTACCAATCCCTACCTATTTATTGTAGATATTACCAACATAATGCCACCAAGGCTACCCTTTTTTATTATTATTATGCCATCAGGGCTTTTATATTTACCAATCCCAATATATTAATAGTAGATATTAAGAATATTATGCCGCAAAGGCTAAAATTTTTACCAATTCCTACCTATTATTTTAAAATGATACCAATATAATGCCACGAAGGCTATCCTTTGATAGTTTTTACCAACCCTACCTATTTATTGTAGATATTACCAATATAATGCACAAAGGCATTTATACTCATTTCAACCTTTTTTTACATTACCAATATAATACCATAAATATACAGTTTTTTAGTAATTCCTACCTGTTTAAACACTAAAGTATTACCAACTTAATGCCACTACGGCAATCTTTTTATAGTTTTTACCAATTTCTACCTATTAAATATCACCAATATAATTTTAATGTATTAATGTATTATTCGATATTTGAAATACCATGTATATATGTATACCTATTGAAATTATTTATTAATATATGATTGTTATTCCTATATATTGTTATATTTGTGTCATAAATACACTCGTATTATTATTTGATTTTAAAAAGTCCTACCTACTAGTTCTTCAACTCTTTGTAGTAAATCTTGTTGTATTATTAAATATTGAATACCATTTCCAGAAATTCGGATTTACCTGTCTGTATATTGAGGGGATATAATGTAGAGGATCATGTTTGGTAATTGATTGATTTATTATTATTTAGTTATTGGCTTTTTAGGTAATTTGTGTATAGTTTATATAGGAACTGGGTACGAAAGAATATATCGATATCCTAAAAATGTGAGAAAATATAATTATACGTACTTGTAACCTTAACTTTCTTACTTTATAGTCCTTTCGGATACATACTTTTAGCGTTTAACAGAGATCAGTAGCCCTTCCTTTTCATGCAGACACTTGGTCAGATTTTTCGGTTTGGTTTTGGATTGAGAACATCGGATCACTTGCAGGTAAATCGCAGAGATTTTCGCTTGATGAGATTATAACCCTTCCTTCATGAGATTATTGTGGGAACGCTACGTAAAAGTATGGTGATCTTACTGAAATCGGATCTGAGCTTGAAATAAAAAAATGTCTCGAGCAAAAGTTTCGAAATTTATTGTTGGAATTTTGGAATTTTTATTCACTTTTTTCTGTGGCTTTCTTTTTCCATTAAGGAGCGCTCTTTTCATATTCATTTTTTTTTTTCAATTTTTGTTTTGTTTCGACAAGCAAGTAAGTATAAATCGGTACAAGTAATTCTTATTTGGTGAAGTGTACAAAAACAAAAAAATTGAACAGTATCTGGTATATAAGAACATATGTAAGTGACACATTGTTGGTAAAAGAAATGTCTTCCGGTTTGACTTTACAACTGAACATATAAGCATACAGGAACAAAATTAATATTTACAACCAACTGATTTGGCATTCGAGACGCTGCTTCGATTCCTAATCCATAGACGATGTGTCATTGAACAGTTTCAATACGCCATTACTGCCAAGCTCAACCGATCGATCGCTGTTGGAACAGAGTCATATGTAAGCCTGTCTGCCCGCTTTGGTACTTGTTCGATGATGATAGTAAGCAACTTAAGGCCGTTTTGTAGGGCTCAACCCTTAGTGGAGCAGAAGAGAAGTCGATACACCGGTGTTCCTATTAACACAATCCGCACAATCAATCTCTGACTGAATCGCGAGCACCCTCGGCCTGGCTGGTCCGCGACCACGAGACCCCAGACTCCCCGCAGGCGGTGGAATCTCTCTCCCGGTCACTGGCGCAGACGCAGCCCATGCCAGACGCACCAGCACTGGGATAACTAAGCGGAGTGCATTTTCAGCACCCATATGCCGCCCCAGGCTGGCGCAGGGTATCGTGTTTTCACGTTCGCGTATCAACTTTCAACGCCCAACTATAAAGTTTAGAGAAAGAAATACATATTGCTGGTTAAGTGATGTGGCAGAGTTGCATATAAAGAGATGGTTACAAATAAGATTAACGCTAAGTAAATGGTTAAGTCGTCTACAAACTAGTGCCTAAAAGAAGCGACAGAAACAACACGAAGAAAGACGTCAAGCTGGAAAGTTTTCCATTGAGAAAATGTGGGGGAGGGGGACTGAGGGAAAGGCAGGCAGCATGGAGTTTTTGCGCAGCTGCCATTGCCATACATATATGTATGGGATCTGAATAATATGCGTATGTAGAAATCCACGTCAATTACAATGCATACATATGTATGTATGTAAAGCGGGTCTGAATACTTTAAGGTGTGTATACCCGAGTGGGAGCGAGACGGAACTACGTGTACTCGGGGCGTATGAGCAACACGCTATATATAGAGCAGCCAGTGGGAGGCCTCTCAGTCCGGGGGGGTGTGTTGAGGAACAAAGAGAGAATCGAGAACTTTCGACTGGGAATGAAATGGGGAAGAATATATTTCTCGTTACGCAACGTGGCGAAATTACTGACATTTTCAGCGAATAAAAATTAACCTACGGTTGAGGTTCGAACACGTTTTTTCCGTAGATTTTTTCCCGTGTTTTACAAAACTACATCTTAGGCTTAGGTTGTGCTTACGAATAGGAAAAAGAACACGCTGAAGTCGCTGCTGTGTGTGTACCTGGCTTCCTCCTATCCCATTTTTAAAACCAATCCGCTGGTCAGGGTCACCGCCAGAGAGTGTAGTCCCGGGGGTACATATGTATATCCTGGATCTGCCTCAGACTGTCTAGGTAGGGGATCACTTTCTAGCCAAAATCGAGCGAAATTCTGCCTCTCCAACTGCCTGACGCATTTTGAAATTCCCCGATGCGATGATGACTAATCCGCCACGATTCCAGGGCCTCTGGTTTCTTTGTTTCCAACTCGAGAGCAAATATTGCCCAACGCTGAGAAATACTACGTGGGCCCCTCCATCATTTGGTAGCTAGACTGCTCTGCAACTGCTCCTTCACTGCGATTTTTGCACTTTTCCATTTTCTTTTTTCAATTAACAAGAGAGTACTGCTTGCTAGCCAGCAAGAGTGAAAATTTCTTTGTACTAATTTGAGACTTAATATTTCAGAAACACTATGACTGCACTTGAACACTGTATTTTTGAGAGTGCCGTTCTCTGGCCTCGACGCCTCTATTTATACCGACGCGCTCGCTTCGGGAACCATCTGTCAGTCTGTCGTGGATTAAGCGCTGAGGGTGAGTGAGTAGGTAGGCACTATTGTATCTTTTGGATCCGTGACTCGTCCGGCCTGCTTTCTCGCACGTCCTCACGACAGTGGAGGGTGACACTATGCTACAAAACAACCCTCAAACTGAATAACCAGATATATCTCTACCTACATTATTCAGCGGAGTCTACAAGAGGGTTCAAGGGATTCAGTAAGATATATGTACATATATGAAAGTGGCATAATATCGTGTTTCTGTGGAAATGTTTTGAAAGACATTCATTACTCAACTGGTTTACGGGTATTACAAATTATAATAAAATATATTTTATAGAGAAGAAAGCATCTGTGACACAATAAGCTATAAGCATATATTTTTAATCAGCATCACGAGGCTAGTTGATCCTCGATTGAGAGACTTTAAGAGCCTAAGCTTCCATCCCAAGCCTAGAATTTCAATAGAATTGTTAATTATTTGTTCAATTAATAAGATTCAATTTCATGTTAGTAGGTGTAACTGGGAAATTTGCAGAGCGAGACAGCGGCTTTGGAATTTTCGAGAGAAAGAGAGACCACTCGTTAATTCTTACTCACAGAGTTGTCACCGAGCTATGTATTATTGTAAAAATTTCTTCTTGTATTTTAGTAAATATATGCATAAATATGCTTTGGGAAATGACTAACAAAGTTATTAAAAATAGTTAATGATAGTCAATAAAAGTGCTAAATATAAATAACGTATTTATATACCGTAAGATACATGTAAAATAGTCAAGTAAGTAAGAAGTTCCAAAATCCAACACGAATAAAAAAATGGCCAAATGGCGCTGCATTCGATTTGTTGTAAAAGACAAAATATTTACGCGTAGAAAGAAATACATTGTAGAAAGTACCCCTATTTCGTTAAATTCAAAAACTATAAGCTGTAACTTAAAATAATAGCATAATCTAATATAAAATAGACCAAAATTTAGTGTTATATTAAACCCCAGGCCTAGTCGAAAGCATTGGATTTGTTATACGTATTTCAAATTTACTTCTTCACCAATGCAAGACATATTAAGAAGAGTTAAATATTTTAATAGCAAAAATATGTCTTCTTAAACTAATATTTATTTATTTTCACATAGCCTAAAAACAACATGGTTTCCACGTTAATTAGGAACGCTTCACAGAATTCCGTGTGTCAAAGTAGCATCTGCTAGCCTTATATTCCTATGCCTGCCCTAATCCGGTTTACAATGCTCCTCTACCTACCTACTTGCTGCTAACAACCCTCCCTACTTGTGTTTCCAATCGCTCAGTTTGTGAATGGGACTGAAAACTAACCCCGAATCGGCGCAGTGTACGCTGGCGAGTGCCCAAATGTTTGTGAGTGTTGAACCAAACACAAGGTTTTTGAACCTTTGGCCGCTGACTGAGCAGGAAAGCCAGCTGTTGCAAACGCACGCGCATCCTGCGCTCAATCGACCCTCGGGGTGGGTTGATGGGTTGAACTCTCACAGGAAGAGAGCGGGATACAGAGAGTGGAAAATGAGTGAGTTGGCGAGTGAGTTCCTGCACATCCTTGAGCAACAGGGCTCAACTACGAGCCACTGTGAATAAATGCTAACGAGCCGAGCTGCAAACTTGAAAACTGCCGTTAAACTTCAAACAAAAAGTATGCAAACTTTTGATTATTATTTCGGACGACAGAGTTTTAATTGTCGACCCAGCTTAACCAAGATGCCCAAGTTGCTGTCCGTCCGTGGAGCGGAAGCACCGTCATTCTCCGCCGAGGAAGCGCCGCAATAAAACTAAGTTGCACCGGAGCAATTGGCAGGAAGAGGCTGCACATAAACATAAACAAACAGCCAGGCGAAAGCAATTGACACAACCAACAATAGCGGCCAGCATAATGGAGGCAACACGGAAATTGCGTATACGCCGTGTGCCCCTCTTGTTGCTCTCTATGCTCTGCTTTGTTTCCTGCGACAGGCACGCGACGTCGACAACGAACAATGGGCCATCCCATCGACAACCGAAAGCGGAAGCTGGCAAATGGCATAATAAACGTATTTATGAAAGGGGCCCGAAATGAGCATATGATGTATTCTGCTGCCCATGGGCTGGCCGAGGCCGGCGAGTCAAGTGCGGCGTGTGTGTGTGTGTTTTGGGCGCAGCCTCCCACATTTTCGCCCTGACATTTCAACGATCCAACCTTGGATATTGCCAAATGTGGTCCTTCAGTTTTAAGCCTACAAAGTTGTGCGCTAAGCCTGCTAGAAGCCCCCGAAAAGGGACGGGCAACGGGCAACGGGAACGGTAGCGGTAGCGGGAAAGGGAGCGGTAACGGGAGCGGCATTAACATATATGTATGTAGGAGAGCTCTGTCATTGCATTTGAGGGCCGTTGGTTCAGCGCTCACGGAGTACATACATAGGCGACAAGGACGACTGAGCGAGCGCCCGATTCCGAGTGCGAGTCCTAGTCCGAGTCCGAGTGGGTGGGCGCCGTCGCCTCCCACTCTCCGTTTGAGCCGACAGGCATGAACCGAGACCCGAAGTGGCAGTGGCAATGGCCACTGAAGGCGGGCGCGGTTTGGCAACAGGGACCTACATTCGGTCGTATCCCGCCAGTCGGCTCTTATCGGCTCGCTTTGGCCTGAAAAGCGAGCTGCCGCGGTGTCAGTGCCTGCAGTCCTCATTCAGACGCGAATCCGTTGACAACGCGGTCGCCCCAGGGGCGGATAACTCTAATATCCATTCCAGCGGATCGGCGACCCACAACATCGCATCACGGAAACGACCACGCGTACTGCTCTGCTAACCTTTCAAATGTTTTTGCTGATTTATCCGGGGGCGTGTTTGTGTTTGTGCTCGCCTGTGTTGCTTTCGGTGTACCTGTCGCAGCCACAGTCCTGGGAGTTGCCAGTTTCCAGGCGGAGTTGCAGTCCTGGCCTGCAGTCTCCCACGCTGACAGTTTAATTAGTTTGCTCCTTAGCTGATTTGTCAGCTACAGTCTTCGTGTGAACACTTGGTCATACGCCCCATTGGACCCAAGGGCCAACTCTAAGGATTATTGGCTCTGGCGTCTTCCTGCGATATGGCCAGCAGGCTGGCGTGTAAGCTCAATTAGGTTCCAAGCACTTTCACGCTCCAAGGAAAAGCCCAGAGGAGCGCCAGCTGCGGAACTACACGGAGAAATATGATTATTGTCTTGGCTGTAAAGTTTTAAAGTTGCATGACTGCTAGATGCGAAGAGTTCGATTTCTTAAAACTAAAAAGTAGCAGTATTTATAATTTATATTGAGATTTATTATGTTGAAAATAGATAAAGAGCTACGGGGTAATCACAAAAAGGGAGAATTGTTTATAGGTATTTAAAATGCTGGCAATACCATCATAATTCAATTTAGCCCAGCTACACCTGTTACAAGGGAGAGGTCCTAGTCTCCGATATATTTTTTAATCCAGGATAATCCCAGCCAGTGATTGCAAAGATTTATTTAATTTTTTTCGTGCCGTGTTTTTTGGACAGTTTGAATTGTGTGTGCCAAGGGGTCCTTAGTCGCCAGTTTGTCTGATGGAGACACTCCCATGGAGGAGCCGCACAAAAGAATGTCGCGCTGGCTTTCGGGGCCTCAGTTTGTTAGCAATTGTTTCAATGCTTACTGGCAATTTTTCGGCACTCAATCGAAGAGCTGCGTGCGCTTGGCAGTTGTGCTTAATGGAATTTTTATGCGCTGCTATTGAGTTGCTCAATTGCTCGTTTTTCTCAATGTTTGTTCGACTTTTTCGATTTTTGTTGTTTTGGTTTTTTTGCTGTGCCTTTGAGGTCAAAGTGCACGCTGGCTGGCTTTTCAATTGTGCCAAAACCAGTTGCCAAACAATGGGAGAAATGGCATTAAAATTAATTAGCGACGCGCATGTGTTGGTACTGCGGCTGTGACCATGTCCCTGAGCCAGGCTCTCGGCTCCCCGTTCCCCGCTTTACCATTTATCCAGGCAGCCAGCATTTGGCCTTATCTGAAATATGCACACGAGGCCTTGGGCCGCCGACTTTTTCGTAATGCCAGCCAAGGCAACGTCAACCAGCTGACGAACGACCGCCCGAGCCATTTCATTCCGCATTCGCATTCGGCAACAAACTGTTGTAGGTGATTTCCAAAAAAGAAAGGCAGAGAAAAACCCAAAGGAAGCGAAACCTTGGGAAAAAAACGAGTTTCGAGAAAATTGCAATTGTTGTGCAACTCCGGGGCTCACACACAGCCACGACCACAAACACAGCCCTCCGCCCCGGATTACATGGTGGGCATGTGCGCTAATTAAAAGCTGTTCTCTAATCCAAAAGCCACGAAACTTCCTGCATATCCTACGACTACGCCAACGATATATAATGCCAAGCGACGATGCCATTTTTATAGACCTTTTCTAAGCAGCAGCAGAGCAAGCAATCGAGAGAGATACGAATCAAGGGGATAGCGATTCCCAGGCGCCACTTAAAGTGTCAGCCGCCTAATCAGGACGCCGGATGATGGCAGCCAGCGGGCGGATCCGCAAGCGCAAGCACAAAAGCCACACAAGTGGCGACACTCCGGCAGCGGCAGCCAATATAGTTGTAGGAACGCCACCAACACCCAGCACGGCAACAGAAGCTAGATTGGCCACCAGAGCGACAATGGCGCCGCCAGCCAGGCCCTGGCCCATGGCGGATGAGGTGGAGGCGACGGCGGAAGAGAGCGGAGTCCTCGCCGGGGACTATAATAATTTCACGCATAATTTCGTCGATTTGCAGAACCTCTTGAATTTCAACGAATTGCTGGGGAGCAGCTCCAACGGCACCGCCATCCCCGCCGGCAGCGGCTCCTCGAGCGCATCGAGTACCATCAAGTTGAGTAACGGCGCCATTATGGACACTCTGCTGGGCACGGTTTTGACCACGGCAACGGCCACAGTGGCACCGGCGGCCAGTTCGCTGATAGCCACACTGGCGGCAGCCACCACGACAGCATCAGCAGCGGGAGTCAGATCGCTGGCCATCGCTGATGCCACCTCATCCACCTATTACGCCAACTTGCTGAGCATGTCGCCGGCCACCACGAGCCTGATCTCGGCGGCGGCGGCCACCAAGTCCTACAACGAGAGCAGCCTCCGATGGGAGCAGCTGGACGGGAGCGTGGACTTCGGATTCGATTCCCTGTATCGCCACTCGCTGGCCATGTCCATTGTGTACTGTGTGGCCTACATCGTGGTGTTCCTGGTGGGCCTCATCGGGAATAGCTTCGTGATTGCTGTGGTCCTCCGGGCGCCTCGCATGCGGACGGTGACGAACTACTTCATCGTGAATCTGGTGGGTGTGGCCACTAAATCTCTCAGATGAACCCCATTAATTTGAAATAAAATTTCCATTTTCGCCATCCCACAACGACTCCAGGCCATTGCGGACATCCTAGTCATTGTCTTCTGCCTGCCAGCCACTCTGATTGGCAACATCTTTGTGCGTAAGTAGCTCTTTAATTCCGTAAGACGACGAGATTTATTTGCCACTGGGGGAGACATTAGGGAGCCTGCTTGTGTTTCTGTTGCTTTTTTTTCTGTTGCTTCTGCATATTAGCCCGATTTATGCCCCGCAATTAATCGCCGCTTAGATAAAGCCCCCGGCAGGCGAACGACACTCCCGAAATTTGTTGCTTCTGCGTGTTTACGCTGCGTATGCGTAATTTCCGAGAGACAAATGAACGCAAATGTAATGGACTCGCCATTAGACCTAATGTTGGCATGAATATTCCAGCCCAAAAGTGCTCAGCTTCTAGCCATTTATTGGTAGTGTAAAACAATAGGTGAGGCTATATCAGTCAGTCCATACTCATTCCTTGACAGACACATTTGGTTTCCGCTAAATCTCCGGACTGCAGTTTATATGGCAGACTTGCTGGCGCTGGCTGGGTTTTTTAGTGCATACATAAACCAGATATAATAATGCAGCACTTGCTCCTCAGTGTCCTGGAAAATGTCAAGTTTAAGTATCGCATTTTACGAGAATTCTGACATGGACGAAGAACCATAAATATATTGGCAGACAAGTGGTGGAAAATAACCTAATTAGTTGAGGATATATGGAGCTCATATTAACTGCATAAAATATAAATATACCCTTTCTAAATAAATATTGTAACATTTAATAATACCTATAATAAGTCTTTAAATAATCAACATCAAAAATGACAGCCCTTAAATATTCAGTCTGACAAATTTATTCAACCCCCAAAGCCACTGAAAATGTTTCGAATCTTCCTAGCTACCAAGCAAGATGTTCGCACTCAATTAAATTAATTTAAAGGCTAACCCCAAGACCTTCTTGGAACTGACAATCCGCCAGGGCACAAGGTACAAGTGTCTATTTAATTAAAGGCCAATTGCAAATCCCAGCGACGACCCACAAACGACCCGATAAACGAGGCTACGCATAATTGTATGCTTTAATTTAAATAAATTTGCCTGACATGCCTATCCATCCATCCATCTATGTATCTATCTGTCCCTGTCTGCCGCCCAATTGGTCCTCCGCTCACTCTCCCGTTCTGTATCCTTTGCTCCTTGAGACTTTGTGGGCTGTCATCCAAATTGATAGTCGCAATGCTGGCCGAGAAGGTGGAGTGCCAGAGCGGCGAATGTCTATGCAAATCGCCGTCGACATGGAAAAATGATCGAAATCCTTGGGAAATCAAATTCCGATTGCGGAGCACGACATGGTAGTTCCATCGCCTCCATTTGCAATTTGCCACCGACGGCTACCCCAAGCTACAATGTAGTTCGTAGGCTCGCAGGTTGTGTGCCAAGTGTTGCCAATTAAGTGGCTCTGCCCTGTGAAAACTTTCTCTTTTTCCAGCAGTTTTTGTTATGTTTCAAATGCACTCAAACAAAAAAGGAATCTGGAAATTGAATAATAAGACAGAGTAGGAAATCTATCTTAAAGAAAACACATTAAGCTACTATTTTAAATCGATATTTTATATGACAATTTTTTCGGAAAATTCAAAATTAAAAAAAATTCATAACTTAGCTAAAATATCTTTAAATTCAATTCTGAAAGCTTTTCCAATCTAGTTTTTATTATGTTTATAAATCTGCATACTCGATTTGAAATTTTGAAAAATTCAAATTTTTTTAAATTTTTGGAAATTTTAACGATGTAACCCCTTATAAAATTTTGAAATTTTGAAAAAAATTCAAAAATTTATTTTTCTACCGGATATGGCTAGATCGACTCTGCTGTTCATGCTGATCAAGAATATATAGGATTTATAGGGTCGGAAATGACTTCTTCACAGCGTTATAAGCTTCTGATTAAAACTATTATACACTGTAAGGGTCAAGATATATGTATTAATCTAAATAAAGTAAAATATTTAAAGCTAAGAGAACATATCAAAATTTATGGTGGAGCATCAGCCTAAACTTTAATTTTTTAAGCACTAAAAAAAAGAGTTAAACACAAGAGGAAAACTCAATAGTCTATAAAGAAATTTCTGTATTAATGAAAGCAAAAATATCGTGTTATAGCACAATTAAAATATTTTTTATAGTTAGAAGTTACCACAAACATTTTAAATTGATCTCCATAGAAAACCATTATTATTATCTTAGCCACAGCAATCAGCACAGGCATATATAAGTTTTAATTTATTTATTTCAACTTCAAAGTATATACAAAATGTAACAAAATTCCTGCCTTATTTCCCTGTGTACCTGGGCTCCAAGACACGGCACTGCACTCAGTGCCATCCAGCCCTAAAAGAACCCCCAAGCCCCCAGGGGGTGGGCGAGGGATGTATAGTAAACGAAGTCAGCCGAGGGAAAATCGCAAGGAACGAATGAAGCGAGTGGCAAAAAAGTGAATGAGTTTACCTCTGCCTGCATTGTGTCCTGTGTCCTGTGTCCGTGTCACTGCGCACTCTCTCTGCTGTCTCTCGCGACGCCTCTCACTCTCTCTTTGTACTCTTCGATTCGTGTGTTTGTGTGTGTGTTGGTGCATTTGTTGCTGCTTTTCGGGGTGGCCTAAAGGATCATCGACACAAAACTGACCTAATTTCACAAATTCGAGCTAGGCGCAGGGTTGGCGCTGCCACGGGGCCCGACAGCTCTTAGTGGGTCACAGGGGGTGGTGCTGTGCCGAGTACTGGGCGACGGGTGCTCCTTGGGATTGGAGCCACCGCCTCACAACTCGGCTGCTCCACGCTGGCATGTCTTGAGCTGGGCTCAGCTGCTGAGGCCTAAGCGAGAACGCCAGTCACAACAAATTGCAGCCCTTTCGCTGGCATTGGAAGGTATGTATTTTGGGGTTTGGGGTGGATACACCCCTTCAACTCTCAACCCCACTCACATTCCAATTCGCTTTCGACAAGCAGCTGAAGTTTAAATCGAAGGCAGCGAGTTCACAGCAAGAAAAGGATGATATAGCACATTTACAGAGAGAATATTTAAATGAATAATTTAGGAAATATAAAAACATAAAACCATAAACCCATAAAACCATATCAAATGAAAAATAAGTATTAGCTATCCATAAAAGGATGAAATAGCACATTTACAGAGATACTAATTAAAGGAAAAATATAAAACATTAAACCTAACAAATAAAAAATAAGAATTAGCTATCCATACATATGAATTTTATTAAATTTTATCGATATAACGATACCAAAAAAGTATGCTTTCAAATATACTTCAAATATATTTACAATTAATTTCTGGTCATTAAGTAGTATTTATTTCCCACAAGTACATACAAAGCCAGAAAATAATGATCATTCTTTTTAAATATTAACTCAATGAATCTTAAAAAAAAAAATAAATAAATAAATAAATAAATATTATATATATTCGTTTTCAGTTATAGAGCTTTTATACAACTCCTGAACATAAACTTGTCCTGCCCCCTTTTGTTAGATATTTTTATAAATGTGTAGAAGTGCATGTTAGTTGAAATATTTGGCATATTTGCACATCAAACATGGTGCATTGGTGTCTGATAGTTTTCACAATGCAACGCCCACGAATCGAATAGCTAGAGGATGGATGGTCGACATGTTTTACCATCGAACTGAATTATATGAAATCAAATTCAAGCCGCCAAAGTCAGCGTCGCCGTCGCAGTTGCAGTCGCCGTTGGCAGCGACGCTCACGGTGGCCATCGCCGCAGGCAGCGCCATTATCTAAGCACACCTTCAAGCCTCAGAATTGCAATGGAAGGTTGTTTGCATTCAAGGCTCTTTGCGGCTGGATGAATTGACCTAAATATTTCGCTTGGCAAACCTAATAGTCAGGGTTATACCCATACACACACACACACACACACACACATTCCACACGACGCGAATGTGTGTGTGTGTGTGGAGGGGAAGGGGGCACCTGTATTGGGTTGGGCCTGCACTGTTGCTGGCGAATTGGGGGTGGAATGTGGCTCCGGGTTCTAGCCCTTATTTATGTGTGTGCTTCGAAATCCAATAAAATGCGAAATGAATTGATTTCCCAGCAACGATGCCGCCTTGAGACGAAGGATATCCTTGCCTGTCCTGGCCCAAACATTGATTGTCCCAAATGGCACTTTATGGCCATTGTTGTGCCATGTTATCAATGCGAAATCGTTATCATTACGGCCCCTCTGTCGCAGGAGCCGCTTCACGGTTGTTGCTTCCACTGTTCCGCTCTCGATTTGCCAATCTGTAGGTCACGTTGCCAGTTTGTTCATTAAAAGGGCCGCGTGATTTGTGCCGGGCAAACGCGGCGTATACGTAACGCCGCACCGCCATCCCCCTGCCGTTGATGAAGTCATTTTTCAGCAGTCTCTGCTCGCCGATTGTATTTTAATTCAGTCGCTACGTGCCGTCGGCAAATGGCAACCAACCTCTTACCTCTCCCAGCTAAAGTAAAGTCGCTCCAGCATCCAGCAATCCCATATCTCACCTCCAGGACCTCTCCGGTTTCGATTCGCATTGCTGGGCGAACTGGCTGTGGTATTCAATTTGCCGCCGAGCTGCCGCATCGAAGTCGCCGCAGGACGTGACGCTGTGGCTATAATCATAACAATAACGCATTTGTCTGAAGTGTTATGTCCTTGCCATGGCCACTCCCACTCCAATCGAACCCACGGATTTGTTACGCCTGATTATTTCATTAACTTTACGACCCAACTCTGTGCATAACAATGCGGCACCCGAAACGAATTTTCATTGCCTAGAATAATCCAATCCACTTTGCCTATACACAGGAAATAATATCGATTTCAAATTGGTTAAATACGACGTTTTTAAAGAGTTTATAGAAGTACAATTAAGGTTTATATGTAAGGCTTAGGTTCCTTCAATTAATAGACTGTATATTGCAGTATTCTATTTAGATTTAGTTTAATTTAAATAGCTCGATATAAAACAAATGAAATATAGCTCGTTTTAAATTCACACTAAGCTCTCGGGTTCACAGGACTCGATTTGTTTTCAAAGAAGCTCTTCATTTTCCTTCGAGTGCCGAGAGGTAAACAAAAGTTCGCACAAGGAATTCGAAGAGGACAAAAATAAAAGGCTTAGGGCTCACTTGACATTTTGTTGGGGCTTGCGGTACTGGTGGCAACCACACCACCACCCACAATCGAAGGCTGTCGATAAGCTCAAATATCGATTGGTATTATCTCCTGTAGTTGATCAATATTGAGCACAGGCTTACGCTTATAAATGGCGGCGTCTGTTTGCCATATGTTGCCATGTCAAAACACACTCCAAGTCAGATCAAACACTCATCCCTCTCACCTTGACGCCGGGCTGGTAGGTTCAAGAAGCTGGATGTTTGTCAAGCAAACACCGGAGGACTTGGCTTGGCTTCACTTCACGCCACAAATTGGTAAAGCCACAAAGGGTCTCAGGGTCGCTCCGACACGCTAGTCAATTATGGCTATTTTTGCTACTTCAATTATGTTTGTACAACACGTCATAAAAGTTGAGAGGTACATTCATTAATTATGGTCTGATTCATTATGTATTTCTGAGAACATAATTTCGCTTTTCACAGTTTTTGTAATTATTTCTAAATATAACTTAACATAAAGGATATAAGTTAAGGCTTGTATTTGACCTTTTGGCTTTTTTGGTTAGTCAACTTCTTGAATTAAAGTATACTTACTTTGTGCCAAATTTAATTTATTAAGGAAAATAATCCTATTAATGGCTAATGATATTTATAATTGAATGCGCTACAGAAATATTTCTTCACTTTAACCACTCATTTTGTTTGTTTCCCAAAAGGGTATTTTAAGCTTCCAACTGTTTAAACTATTTATCCTGCTGACTCTCTTCAGTTCGCCCCCATTGTTTGTCTGGTATTATCAAAAAGCCACTTCACTTCGTTGAGCTTAGCATAATATTGTTGAAAGATACTTGACTGTGCTGAGTGCACTGATGCAAACTTTAATCCCAGACAAACAGGGCGAGTCACGTTTGCTGGTCGGAATAGAATTGCATACCCAATTAGATAGTGTATTTGCCAGAGGATGTCCAAACAAAGGTCTATTTTTGGGAAGTTCACTACACAGCGGATGCTAATTTGCTTGGCTTCAAGTGATGAAGCGTTTTCCAACCGAAATTTGAATTTAAATTTGTTTCTAACCAACTTTTGAAGTACTCATATGCATAAAGTTCGCCACGAGCGCCGGGGCCCTTCGTCCTCGACAGGCAGATATATATCAAAGTTCACCCATATCAGCTTAATATCAAGTGAGTAGCCAAATATACTCGCATTAATGGCTTTGGATCCAGTCTGTTGCACTTGCAGGTCTGCCCAAAAGCCATTTCAAATCGAAGGAATAAAACCGAAGAACCCATTCGGGATGCGGCGCTGTCTCCACGCGTTTGCTTGGTCCTGTGCACACACAGTTGATTGTTTGTCTGTCCCGTCTGACGATGTCCTGCCCACACATGATCCTGGCCAGAACCTGTGCCGAAGAGTTCACCGGCACTGAGCACAAATAATATTTATATTTTTATGTGCCAAATCATATTAAAGTTTGCTTTTATTGGGCTGCCCCGCCTGCGTACTGTGCGTATGCATAATAAAATGCGACAACACATCGAGATAAGACAGGCGAACGAGACAGGAAATTAGAATCCCCGGACCGGCAGCAGGCAGGAGGCGTCTCCTCCGGACGACCATTGAACTCCTGGTGCTCTCCTTCTCCGTCCTCATCCTCCTCCTCCTCCCCCTGCGTCGCTAATGACGCGTGGGCGGTACTTGTTTAATTGCCATTCGATATGTCATGCCCCCGGCTCTGTTCGGCGGCTGTCATCAACCTTGGCGAAGTTCGCACCAAGCCCAGCCCGCCCATGTGTGTTTTATAACCTTTTGTGTCTGAGTGAGTTATTCCTCTTAGCATAAAATTCATAACGCACAACTATGCGGCAAGTGCGGCCCGTGTCTTCCATCAAATGGAATAAAAGGAATACAAATTAACTTAGGCAGGACTGCGGTCTGTCCTGGTCTGGTCTGGGCAAACACTGCTGCGAACCCAACCTCCAACCGTGGCTATGCCCGTTCCTGCCCAGTGGCTGCCTCCTCGCAATCTGAGTCTTGTCACCAAATTATGAATGATATGCAGCACATAAATCTCAGTCAGCAAACAACGCCGGAGACGTGGGCGGCGGTGGCGATGACAAGAAGCATTGAACGTTAACCGGGAGCCAGGACAACTCGAACCCAACTGGCCGTGACCAAGACAACAACAGGGAAAATTCCAAAAAATATTAGGACACTGAAACAAATCACATGTTCGACTTTTCAGCTGTAGAAATGAAAAGTAGTTTTTATATGTTACGATGCAAAAATCCCTTTCAAATCCGTTTACAGCAATGTTTTCCAACTCTTACGAGCAACTCGTATAAGCAAGATTACTCTCATGAAATTTCTTAGTCTAGAAATGTATTAATTGATTAATCGATGTTTTTTGCTCTACTAGATTTAGTAGGGTTCCAGATATATTTAGAACAACTTTTTAAGTAATTATAAAATTAATGATAGATACATCCTAATAGATAAGAAGGCAAAGCAACTACCCTTTTTCTAGAAAATCTAAAATTGCACACTAAATTTCTCTTGATAATTTATTCTACATTTACCTGAAAATATAACACACTTACTCTTCCTTAAGAGTACTCCCCTTTTGGCACAGTGTACGACCAGGACAATGTGACCGAAAGTTACTCAGCATAATTTGTGCATTGTTTATGACCAATATTTACCCATTTCTCTCTCCCATTTTCACGTTCCTCCCCCATCTCCCTGCTGGACTCGCAGCCTGGATGCTGGGATGGCTGATGTGCAAGTTCGTACCCTACATACAGGGTGTCTCCGTGGCAGCCTCGGTTTACAGCCTAATTGCCGTCTCCCTCGACAGGTAAGTTCAAAAAACACTCGCACCCAAATACATGGCTATGAACTTTTATTGTGGGATCAGTTTTCGGAGGTCATGGGAGGGGGTCGGGCTGTCGGGCATTGGGACTGGGCCTGGGATTGGGATTGGGATTAGGGCCGGCGGTTGGTGCCACTAATGATGCACAACCACAGCGGGATGGGCGTGATGCACTGGAATCAAAGGCACCACTGGTTTGACGGCATGCACCGCGACGACGGGCTTGTGGACAATGGGGGTGATGACCTTCACGGCTGCCGGATGATGCACAACGTGGCTGCTCGGAGGGGGGGAGAGAAAGAGAGAGAGCGCGGGGTAAGTGGTGATAAGGAGATTGAAAATGAATGGCCTTACGAGTGCACCGAGTGGGCGCCATGATGGATGATGGGCGTGTGCACCACCGCGGGGTGCGCCACCACGGGAGCCACGGCTACCACTCCGGGATAGGCGTATGCCTGGGAGGCGGCAATGGCGACAAACACGAACAGCTGCGACGGATCAAAGTTCACGGATTAGCTTCATTAGTGGGATTAACGGTGGAGCAGCATGTGGCTGCCACACACAGATACAAATTAAGTTTTACTCGGCGAGAAGTGGGATAGGATATTTTGCAAATTAACACGTTCAATAATTTATATTTTCTGAATCAAAATAGGATTGAATATTTTTGTAGACTTTCCTAACAACACTTTAATGCAATATCATTGTTGTCAGATTTTCTGCACTGTACTCACAATTTTGAACATTTTGTTGGCGGAGGTTTGATTTTTTGGCGGGATAACTGAAGTAGGAGCTAGGCTAAAGACTTGTAATTGTCAACTGTTGACAGACCTAGCTTCGAGAGCCGCTTTTATAGGAGACAGATCGGATCAGTTGATCCGAAAGTAAGCGCCGCTCAATGCAAGCAGCTGCTGGGAAAACTGGTCGTCGGACCGAGCAGGCAGTAGGAGAGCCAGTGGAGCAGGCGTCTCAAGATCAAGTTCATCGTATGTTCTACGGTTTGCCTTGTCCGTATTAGGAGTTGCATACACTCAGTTTCATGTGTATCGCACTTTTTGTGCATTTTCAATTGGCGTAGAATGTTGTTTGTCGACTCGCCTTGTCACAGTGATACCGATTCCGACACCATTGAGGTCGGCCCTGCGCTTCCTGCAGCATAAAAGGCATAAGAGTACCAAGAACAAGGATTGCTTTATCATCATAAAGTCGCCAATGTCGCGTCCAACTGATTTATCAAGCGATACTAAAGCGTTTTGACGTGGTCGAGTCATAACCCCAAGGACAATAAGAGATTTCAAGTGTCTGTCGCTTTATTTGCGCACTTTCATTTATATCAATTTCTAGCCAGTATCGAAGGAGGAGTCATATCCACAGGCTCTGTCATTTTTCAGCCAGCGGGGACAAAGGCGAATACAGCAGTATAGAACATAATTTCATCGTTTGGTCACCCACAGACCCGCATTACAGAGCCCGCCCACGCCTAATCCCATCCCCTTCGAGTCCGAGAGCAACTCCTAGGCCACGTCTAAGTCCGAGTCAGTGTCCATTGGTGTCTGTTTATCCAGTTGCTTTGCCAGCATACTCGGTTGCTTTATGTTTTTACGAGCCCTCGTAAACTGAATCGAAGTTTAAGATTTATTATCTGTAATACGAACTTAAATCTCTTCTCTCTGACTCCGAAAGCTGATGGGTGGACCACAGCGGACACGGATGCTGGGGGCTAAGGAGCTTCTGACTTAGCTTATCACTCGATTTTACTTATGGCAGTGCCATTTAATTATATTGCTATATGTGTATGTATTTAATCATAAAATCCATATATCAGCGCACTCGCAGATAAACATATAAACGTAGTTGTGGCTTTATGGCCCTGACATTGAGGTTTTTGTGTGTTCGTCTGTTGTGCTTTGGCAAATGTCAACAGTGCGTATGGGTAACCGCAGAAGGAACCGGAATAAGCGCCATAAAACCGTTGAGGATTTAGAGGGCGAGCCAGAGCAGAAGACGGTGTATATGGCATAGCCAATTATTAAATTCGCTGCTCCTTGCAAAGCTGTAAATGTGCAAATATGAATACACTATGATATGTAAACGAACGAAGCTAGTACGTCAGCATGGAATACAAAGTACTTCTCCGTCAGGTGGGGAGTACTTTTGCGTGGGGAGGCATCTAATATACATATTTTTTCTATTAATCTGCCAACGTCACCGCTTCTATCCTTGCACTGTCATTGTGAAGAGATTTGTCTATGTAGCACTCAGCTAATTTAATTTACCAAGCAATCATTGTTATTTCATTTTAAACAATGTAAAATCCCTTTGCAATTATTTTCTGTTATCAATATCTGTGGGAGAGTTCTAAAACAAACAAATGTACTAAGCTTTAATAATCAAATTTTTTATGTATGATGAGCAAATCTCGAGCTTAAATCAATTTCACATAAAATTCACTTAATTGGATATAATTTGCAATAAATTTACCTATCATTGATTACCCATCAAGCCAGGATAAATTTACTTAAGAGCTGAGTGTTCATTTTCATAGAACTTATTTAAATATGAGATACACTAAGATGTCGGATTTACATTTTTGGGACAGCATTGTCTCTACCAAAGAACTCAATTAGGCTTTCGCGTGATTTATGGTCGAAGCAAATCGCATGGACAAATTATGTTAATGCAATTGGTTTGCTCTCCCCTATAAATAAACGTTATGACAATTTGATATTGGCTTTGCGGACAGCTTTGTTTTGGCCCATTCCCTCGCATTATCCTGAGACGGCGAGGGTCTTGGGCCCCCACTTTGTTTGGCTGGCTATTTTTAGGTTGGAGTCGGAGAACCAGGATTCCGGGAGTAGGGAGTAGGATGCCCTCTAATGGAATTACCGCTGTGTTATCTGCCCAATGTTTTGGCGGACAGACGCCCAACGCCGCCACCGCCACTGCCGTCGACGACGACGACCCAAGTCCAAAAATACGAGCACAATGCACGTAATTACATGGTTTTCGGCCAGGAGCAGTCGAACCCAGGCTCCTCCTCATTCGGCCAGGACAAGTCTTGTCTATGACCATTGAGCGGGCGCCACAATGAGCCGGCTGCACTAAGCTAAATGAAAAATGCTGAACTCGTTGATGGCCCCATACCGACTGCGACTCGTCTCGCTACCTCTCACAGCTCTTATTCAAATTACAATTCATTATGGCGAGCAGAATAAAAAATGACAGCCACGCTTCCATGGCGAACATTTTTAGAGTGAGTTCAATAGACGAGATTGGAAAGCGAACACTCAGCAGAAAAAGGCTTAAGGACGGCGGCATCCTGCGTGTGCGAATTAATCAGCGGAGATATTTGCATGCCGAGAGCTGTGAGCTCCCTGAAACGGTGTCGTCATCGTCGCCTCGGCACGACAGCTTGATGATTGCCATTATCCTTGACGGCTCAGCGCCGTCAGCGGCATCTGGAGCTGCTGCTGCTGCTCCAGCTCCTGCTTTGACTATATCTATAAACACCCTTTGTTGGGACTCCCCTCTTGCAGGTTCATTGCCATCTGGTGGCCCCTGAAGCAGATGACAAAGCGACGTGCCCGCATCATGATAATAGGCATATGGGTAATCGCGCTGGTGACCACCATACCGTGGCTGCTCTTCTTCGACCTGGTGCCCGCCGAGGAGCTCTTCTCCGACACCCTGCTCTCGGCCTACTCCCAGCCGCAGTATCTATGCCAGGAGGTCTGGCCCCAGGGCACCAACGGCAACCTCTACTTCCTGCTGGCCAACCTGGTTGCCTGCTACCTGCTGCCCATGTCCCTGATCACCCTGTGCTACGTGCTCATCTGGTTCAAGGTCTCCACGCGCTCGATACCCGGTGAGTCGAAGGACGCGCAAATGGACCGAATGCAGCAGAAGAGCAAGGTGAAGGTCATCAAGATGCTGGTGGCGGTTGTCATTCTCTTCGTGCTCTCCTGGCTGCCACTCTATGTCATATTTGCGCGCATCAAGTTCGGGTCAGACATCTCTCCCCAGGAGCTGGAGGTCCTCAAGAAGGTGATCCCGCTGGCCCAGTGGCTGGGCTCCTCGAACAGCTGCATAAATCCGATTCTGTATTCGGTGAATAAGAAGTACCGGCGTGGGTTTGCAGCCATCATAAAGTCGCGTAGCTGCTGTGGACGCCTCAGGTAAGTAGATCCTTTTGGAAAATAATACCTCACTTGCTCATAAAACCATTATTTTAAAAAACTTTCAATTAGTTTAGAAAACTTCAATGCAAACTTCTTTAAAAAAAAACTTGAAATTTCGTTTAACAGGTACTATGACAACGTGGCTATCGCCTCCAGTACGACCAGCACTCGCAAGTCGTCGCACTACCACCAGAACAGCTCCCGGAAGAGTCCCGGAAGCAAGGGCAACGCCGTGTCCTACATCTACGAGCACAACTCGCTGCGACGCCACAACATGATGCTCAAGCAGGACAGCAACCTGTCGCAGCAGATGCTACTTAAGCAGGACTCGCACGGCTCACGCCAGTTCCTCATCAAGCAGGAGAGCTCCTGCAGCGACGCCTCCGGTATCCGGCGACCGCTATGCCAGCAGGACAGCAACGGCTCCAAGGTGTCGCTCTCCAAACAGGATTCGATCGTCTCCTACATGGAATCGCGCCGGGCAGGTGGACTTAACGACTCACTGACGGACAGGGACAGTGTCTCGATTGACTCCCGACGTCCGGGGGCCACCCCGATTTCCCTGCTGGATAAGCGCCAGAAGTTCGTCAAGCAGGACTCGGTGATCTCATTCGTGGACCAGCGTCCGGAGCAGCGGCGCCATCAGCTGGTAAAGCAGGATTCGGTTATATCCTTTGCCGACCAGAGGCGCGGCCTGCTCCACAAGCAGGACTCGCTGATGGCCAATCGCACGGGTGATGCACCCACCCACCATGTCTCCATACTGAAGAAGACGGACTCGCAGCTCAGCTACGGAAGTTCGGCTTCTCCGCGTCGAAATGCGGATCTATACGAATAGGGTTAAATGGGACAAAAACTAAACTCCAAACTATTGTAGTAACAGCCTAAACATAAGAAGGTCGATTTGGTCACAGAATGCTATTTGGGGGAAAGGTAAGCCAAGGACATTTGTAAGCAATATAACGTAAGACACCAAGTTCTTGTTTATGTTTTAAGCTATATCTTCTATATAATTTATCGAGTTATAGTACTGCCGACATGTCCAGACATACCTATTCCCCATTACATTATTTGGCCAATAAGTCGACCCCTTTTAACACGCAAACTAACGCAACGATACCAAAAAAACGTTACCGAACCACAAAGGAAAATCCTTATATATTTCTATGTAGCAGCTAGACAGGATGGATCGAAAGAACGAGGGATACGATAGTTGATATGGATAGCCCCACGACTGTGATACAAGTCGGCAGTACTGGGTTTAGTACTTGGTCGCACATATCCGTCAACGTCGTGGAAACTCCGGGATAGTGCCAGTAGGGAGGGACATCGGGATGGACCAATAGGGGTATAGAGTGGGTATATCTAATCAGAGGTCGCTTAGCTAGAAACCGAAACGCCACACACGACACGGGAAACAGGACTTCACCACACACACACACTATAGACATAGACATAGACACACACTCCCACAGACCTAATAGTTAATAGATGTTTTATACGTGTTTCAGAGGTACTACACAAGATATGAACTACTCCTTGGCTATGGCTATGGCTATATATAATACCTATATGTACCGTTACGCAGTTTTAAGATTGTTTGTACTCGCAATTTGCTATATCGAATAAATTGAAAGGTGGGAGGTCAAGGCAGGACGAAAGCGAAAGGGGTTAAAATAGCTTTGCTAAACTTTTTGTACGAAGGCAAGAACTTGAGTGAAACAAATGGGGCAAGTCCAGTATCATAGTTGGGGAGAAGACGCAAACGAAACAAAACAAAATGAGATAACACCGAGGTCTAAAGTAACGTACCTACTAAATTTTTGTATGGAAATTCTTACAATTTATACATATATATTTATATTGATTTTGGAATAAGCAATATGCAATACATGCGTATGTCTGCGCGTACGCCTTGTATATCTATCAAACAACAATAATCAATTTTATTAGAATTTTACACAACCGAAAAGGGGCAAGGAAACGGTTAGTAAACGCAATACAACAACGGATTTGGCAATGGCCCAACATCGCATCCAGATCGGATAGATATTGACAATTAATTCGATATCGATGGACAGTGGAGGAGACAGTGAGGAAGGCATCGAACGCGCACAAAGTAGCACTTGACCATGCTGACATTAACGTGGGACACAGGAGACGGAAACGGGGTTAGATTAGGGATTAGGGCTAGATTAGGGTTAGGCGGGCGGACGAACGAGTTGGAGTTGGGGTCTAGATGGGTTGACCCAAAAGTGAGCACAAAGCAGTCAAAGATTTCGCACTAAACGTATCACTACAAACTAACAAAGAAGCAAACAATAATCGAACTCAAATTCGTTAAACACTAAACAACACCAATGAACTTTAAACTATGAAATAAAATTTTAACGGATAACACGAGGAGCAGCAGGAGCCGAAGGATGTAAGGGATATGAGAAACCAATGGTAAAACTATGAAACTAAACGTAAAGATTAACTATGCAGTTTTATTGTTAGCCAAAATTTTATAAATGTCAAGTAACGAACAAGTAAATATTTATATGTATACAGAATATATCAAGTATAAAGCGTACGTTATATATCTTTATATACTTCGATGGCATTAGGCGCTGATCCGTAGAGTTTTGGCACGCTTCGATGTCGATCAACGATTTAGTTTAACCGTAACTCATACTCCCTAGTCTCCATTCAGACTTGGGGTAGCTTAAAGCCCATTCCAAGAATCGAACAAGTTAGACGCGAACGAACCACGACGAGACACACGCGGGCCGTTCAAAACTCCAGCGCTTAATGCAAGGCAAGAATCTACAATGAGGAATATCAATAATATATTTCAAATATACATACATATATTTATATAGGCTTAACGACTCATATGCCAGCTGTATCGAACAACAACAACGTCTAGTAAACAAGAGATTACATTTATACGAAATACATATTATATGCTGCAAGTACTACGTAAGGGCGCGCAATAGAAATGTCCTTTCCCGCTTTCGATTCCACTTAAAGACGAACCGATCGAATAAGGAGGAGGATTAAAACAAAAGTAATATTTAATAAATAAACCAAATTGAACTTTAGGTTTTAAAGTTTTAAAACGTAGAGCATACCCATACACACAGACATACATGTGCATTATGTTCGTTATTTAACAATTGTGGATAATACAAATATAAAACTGATCGCGCGTTAACCAGTTACAAAAACAAGAGCATGACATTAATGGAAACACAATATTATATATGTAAATATATGTGTTTATGTATACATACATATATATGTATATTTATCGCATACAACTAACACCAAAGATACATGCATGTTAGCAGAAATAATAAATAAATAAAATAAATAATAACTAAACTAAACTAGTTTTTCTTTAAATGCGCGCCTTAGTTATGAATAGGCGATATCGATAAGCGATGGTGTATCGGCGAGTAGGTCGATCGACAAGGATAAAAATAAAAACTAAACTATATGTATGGTAGATCGAATGTATAATCGATTTAAAACTTACTTCGTAGTTAGTTTACAAGCTCAAACTTATATTACTGAACAAAGGTCAAAGAAACGACAAGTACAACCTTAGCTTTAAACATAATTTTCACCAATAGCTGTTGCAAACATTTGTTAAGTTATTTATATATTTAAAATCTGCGCCAAATAGTTATCAAGTATTCGATTCGCGTTATCATTATCGGATTCAACTAAGAAACTGACCTCCAGCACTCACTGTGAAGTGAGATCATTGTCCAATAAGCTTGATACAAACTCAGTCGTACCATGGATCGCTGGAGAAATCGTGTTGCCGTCGTCACCGGCGCCAGCTCTGGAATCGGAGCAGCCTGCTGCCGGGACCTGGTGGCCAAGGGAATGGTCGTCGTGGGATTGGCCAGAAGGGAGGAGCGCCTGAAGGAGCTTAAATTGTCATTGCCCGCCCACCAGGCAGCCAATTTTCACGGTCGTCGCTGCGATGTTAGCGATGAAAAACAGGTTAAAGAGGCCTTCGCCTGGGTCGATCAAGATCTTGGAGGCGCAGATGTGCTGGTCAATAACGCGGGAATAATACGACCCATTAAAGTTATGGATGACGACAACTCGGAAGCTTTAAAGGCCATTCTGGACACCAACGTCCTGGGGGTCACTTGGTGCACCAGGCAGATGTTCCGATCCCTGCTGCGTCGCAAGGTGAACGATGGCCACGTGGTTATCATCAACAGTATTGTTGGCCACAAAGTACCCATGATGGAGGGCTTGAACATGTATGCTCCCTCCAAGCACGCGATCACCGCCTTAACCGAAGTCCTGCGCCAGGAGTTCATAAAGAACGGTACCCAGACCAAGATCACTGTGAGTTCACATTATTCTAGCCATACTTAGTATAAATAATTGCTTTCATTTTTATAACAGAGCATCAGCCCCGGCGTTGTAAACACCGAAATCTTCGGTTCGACCTCCATAGAGTTGAGCAGTGGGATGCCCATGCTTCGATCTGAGGATGTGGCCGACGCAGTGTCATACTGCATCCAGACGCCCCCGAATGTTCAGATACATGAGCTTACTATTAAGCCAGTTGGAGAGCGCTTCTGAAGTAGCCGCTGTTTTTCGATAAAGAAAACTACTACGCATATACATACATACTTACATAAATCAACATTTAATGTTCACAAAAAAATAATCAAAGTAACAGCTGCCAATCTTTAACGAAAAAGGCTAAGCAAATAAACAGAGTTTAAAAATGTATGTAGTATTGTACTTAAACTTGGGGAGCGGGTCGCTTATTTTTTCCAAATACTTCAGCTTACTATCAACCCAGTTGGAGAGCACTTCTAAAGTAGCCACTGCTTCTCGATTCGCAAACCAAATTCCCCTATTTGGTCTTTAATTAATACCTATAAGTTACATATGTATATTCAAATATGTATATAAGCTTACTACGGTTGCAGAGTGTCTCTAAAGTGTCGCTTTTCCAATAAAGAAATTAAATGCCGTTATTTAGTCAAAAATATAATCAGAATAATCATATTGCATCAGCACTGTAAATTGTTCAGATACATATATGTACGGTTTTACAATCAAACCATTTGGAGAGCAATTCTGGAGTACACCTGTTTATTGATAAGGAAACCAAATGCCCTTATTTAGTCTTAAAAAAAACAATCAAAGTAAATGCGATAAGGCTATAAAGACACCTACATACCTTGCCATCGAATAAACAGATACAACAAAAAGGTTCTAATACGTTAAACGTGTGTAATATATACTGGAATACAGAACAAGATTAGGAAAAACTGTAGTCTTCTTCAATTAAGAAATAAATATTCAAAGGCAAGGATGCTTATAATTTTCATTGAAGTTTTAATTTAATTCATAATAAATCAAATCGTATTAAAATAAGTGCAAAGTAAATAACGAACTACAAATTTAAAAACGATAGCACAGTTCATCGATTCGTTATGAACTATCGATTACATTCGAATTCAAAAACCTCTATTGATAGCACGTTTGGAACGTTGTATAACACTAGCCAGCAGTCGTAGTTCGTATCGGGCCAGTGCTGCCAATAAAAAAGCTGTATTTGACGGGACGAGTGAAGAAAAAAGCTTACAAAAATGATTTTAAAATCCAATAAAAAGCTAAAAACAAATGTATTAAAAAAAATAACAATTTATTAAGTTAATTTTTGTTATTATTTTTATTCATTTATTTAAAGATAGATAAATATTCATTGAAGTTGACAGAACGGTTCTCCACGTTTACAGATGTTTGGCCTCGAATTCTAATGTTTGGAGATGTTTGGCGTCGAGTTCTCTTGTAGATCGGATAGAGAGCTTAACTTAGCAGAATTCTCTCCGTGGAAAAATGTATCGAACTATCGATAAAAAACAGATTTCCCGCTTTTCATAATTCCCGCAATTCACAAATTTTTCCCGCTGTTAGCCTTAAAAAAAAGCCAGTTGTGACGGGAAAAAGTCCGAATTGGCAGCACTGGTGTCGGGATTGTTTTTAGTTTAATATTTCTTAACTTTTATACTGTTAATTACCTAATTGGTCACCCTTTCAAAATTGCAACGAATTCGAATAACCTACTTTTCACGGTTATCACAGCCGTCGCGTTTCCTTGCGCCCACAAAAGCTAATTGAATTAACCACGCACACAGAGGCATCTAGCCTGCGTCATAAGCTATTTTCGTCCAGAAATCCAAAAATCCGGAGTATATGGATCCACAACAGAAGTCCGAGGTGGTGGCACCCGTAGCTCCCCTGCTGGAGGATCAGCTGGACATGGCGGACAGCATGAAACACTGTTTCGAAAATCTCATTGTGATCGACGTGGGTGCGAATTTGACAAACAAGAAGTATAGCCGTGATCTCGATTCCGTCGTCCAGCGAGCCAGAGATGCAGGTATGACCGCTCCGCCGTGTTATGATCTGTGACTGTGTGTTTTCAGTTGTGCCAGATTAATTATAAGACCCGGGCAGTGTCTTCGTTTTGGGGCGAGGCTACGAAAACACCCCAGACAACCGCCAGAAGGTCAGGCGATAAGTGCGAGCAACAAGTGTGCCGCTTACACAGTCAAACTTCTATAGCTTGAACATAATAGAAATAAGGGTCAGTTTCTTAAATCGAAGGGAAAATTTGTCAAATCAAAGAAAGGACTAAAATTATCTATTATTTATACGGAGAGTTAACCCAACCCTTTATTAGAAAAAATTATTTCTAAAATATACTTAGAACTTCGAGAGGCAAGACCACTTTGTTTATTAAATTTATTTACTAGAACCGTAGTCAGAACTCACGTTTATTTATCCCTTTCCAATCTATTAATCAAGTACTACTCTTTCATAGCTTTGATGTTTTAACAAATCGAGTTTCTTTGTTTTGTAAGCTGCTGGTGCAAGCGATGAAAGTTCAAGCATAGAGTCGCTATGTGGCACAGTGATGCAAGATGCATTAACTTTCTCCACTCTTATCTTTTAGGTGTTCAAAAACTCATGGTTCACGGTACTTCAGTCAAATCAAGCAAGGAAGCGCTGCGCCTCTCGCGCATCTATCCCGACATCATCTACTCGACTGCTGGCATCCACCCGCACGACTCCAAGTCCATCGTGGAGGAGCCGGCCACATGGTTCGACCTGGAGCACATTGCCCAGGCACAGGAGTGTGTAGCGATTGGTCCCTGCGGCCTGGACTACCAGAGGGACTTCTCCGAACCGGACGCCCAGAAGCAGATATTTGCCAAGCAGCTGCACCTGGCCGTCCGGCTGAATAAACCTCTGCTGATCCACGAGCGGTCGGCTCAGAATGATTTACTCGAAATACTCGACAAGTATGTTACATCTTTTCCTTTGTTCGGTTTCTAACAAGTTTATGATGCAGATTCGAGAATCTACCGCCTGTGATCGTCAGAGGTTTCATGGGCACTGCCGAGGAAGCACTCAAGTATCTAGAGCGCAGGTTCTACATCAGCCTAACGGGCTACCTGTGCAAGGATAAATCAGATACGGGCGTGCGACGACTGCTGGAGGATGGCACTTTGCCGTTGGACAGACTGCTGGTGGAAACGGATGCTCCGTTCATGTACCCAAATACAAGGGCATCCAAGTTGCCGCAGCACGTTAAGACTGGCATCACCGAACGATCATTGTTGTACTTACACAGGCGAGTTTGAACAGATAAAAATGTGTGGGACCTACCACTAACTGTGTTATTTGTAGATATTGTACCTTCCAACGCAACGAGCCCTGCAGTCTGCCCGCCATCGTGGAGATGATAGCCGCCTTTATGAAGAAATCGCCCGAGGAAGTTGCTTTGGCCACCGCCTTTAATGCCTTGAAGCTCTTCGGCTTGTCCTAAGCAACCTGGTGCCCTGTAACTGAACGAAAAAGTGTGCCAACCAGCAGCTTTATACCCGTAACACTATAGATTGAACGAGCCTGAGATTAACGATAGACTCACACACCCATGTGCCTTAACCACTAATCGAATTCGGGATGAAGCGCTCATCCTGAGATCCCTACACACAAACACACCCATTTATACGACCCTATAGCATGCGAAAAGTACGTATACGTATACACCTATATTAGCCCGTAAAGGTGCAAATTATCGATCTAGCTTTAAGTTGTTGGGAATTTCCCGAGCAATTGCCCCCAGAAACGGTGCCAAGGTGGTGCCGGATTCGCACTGGTTTGGTGTTTCACGCCTCGAAGCGCGCGCTTCGAAATCGCTAGGTTTAGATGTTAAGTGCTGCAGCTCGTCTTGTTTGATTCTTCTGTATTTAGACTGTAGACTCATTACTTTTAGTTGTGTCCCTTGTTAGCCTGTAGTCATGTTTTTGTACATATTTATTTTTGTTGTTCTACGTGACGAGTTGACGATGATGATTATGGGAAACGTAATGTGATCATTTTAAGAGCTAAATATTTATATATTTAACATACCAACAAACACATTAGTTAGGCTATGAAACATACATATTGAATATCGTGCGCCTATACATACTATATTTTGTTATATTTACATATACAAACGCGTTGTACTGAACTGATCCGACTCCGACCCACGGAGTTGCCTCAATCCGCTTTGTGCCCATTGTCCGCACACAGCGCACACACTATTTTCCATTTGAATAAAGCGAATTTAAAACCCAAACGAACAACGGAACGCTTTGAGTTACCGTAACTCGTGTATTTTTGGTTCGTTAGCACACTTAAAAGCGCTGAATATTTTTCAGGTCCTCAAACTGCTCCAGCCTATGCAAATTGTCCCACCACAGCTTCAAACGGTGCTGCAGTATCAGGGAGAACCATGGTGTCAAGGGCGCTCCAAACTTGGCCACTGCCTCGTCAATCTTGTCGCGCCGCAGGTATCTCACCTCGCTCACCTCATTGCTGTTCGGCCGAAGCGTCACGTCCTTCTGCAGGAACAGAATGTAGTCGATCTCGTGCTCGCCCCATACGCCATCTCCCGTGTCCGCATAGTGGATGCGTGTGAGGTACCGAAAGTCCTCGGGCTGCAGCTCCTCCGTGGGTATGCCCAGTTCGTAGTTCAGACGACGTTGGGCAGCCAGTCGTATGCCAAGTGCATTGCTTTCGTCGCGCTCCTGCTTGATTTCATGGAGCGGATGGCTGCAGCAGGCGTTCGTGTAGGTATTCGGAAAGGTTATCTGCAACGTGGAGTTTCCTGAGAACTACGTAATAAGGGAATTTCTCTTGGTTTTACCTTATGAGATGAACGCTTTTGCACCAGCATCTCGCCTTTGGCATTGAAGAGAAAAACGCTGAAGGCGCGATGCAATCGCACGTCGCCCGTTTTGGGATCCACTCGGTGGCAGTCGGCCTTGGAAGCTGCACCAATAGATTTATCGTTTTCGTCCACAAGGATGCACTGCTCCTTGAGGGCATGCGCCTGCAGAGGATCGTGCACGGCCTCGGCGGGAACCTGGCGCTGCTGCTGCTGGCCCACCGCCGTCGTCGAGCAGCCACGCAGCCAGGAGAGGCGGGGTGTGAGGAGATTCAGGCGTGAAGCCAACATTATTTGGTAAATGACTAGTTTCGAGTGGGGCCAAAACAAATATGAAAGTGAAACTTCGTAATACAGCGCTAGCGAGCCAGCCTGCCAACTCGCCCTCTTTCCCCTCCAGCCGCTTGCAACACTGGCGCTGGAACAGCTGTTTCGAAGTCGCGGTAGCCCTGGCTATAGTGATACACAATTTGCTCATAATCAGTTTTTCGCTTCCGCCGCTGGAAGATAAAATTGTAAATAGCAACGTAGCTGCCTGACTAAATCCCGGGAAAATGGTAAGCAACCAAGCAGCCTAACGTTGGAAACTGTTTTCAGCCGTTTTATCTTCCAGATTCGCTTCATACTGATACAAAACCGAGCTGGCAAAACTCGCCTGGCCAAATGGTACATGAACTTTGATGATGACGAAAAACAAAAACTTATTGAGGAGGTGCATGCAGTGGTCACGGTTCGTGATGCAAAGCACACCAACTTCGTGGAGGTATACCCAATGTCCAAGCCCAACATGAATTCTCGGTTAATCCCTATTTCCCGCTGCAGTTCCGCAATTTCAAGATTGTGTACCGACGGTATGCGGGCCTGTATTTCTGCATCTGCGTGGACGTGAACGACAATAACCTGTGCTATCTGGAGGCCATCCACAACTTCGTGGAGGTGCTGAACGAATACTTCCATAATGTGTGCGAGCTGGACCTCGTCTTCAACTTCTACAAAGTGTACAGCGTGGTGGACGAGATGTTCCTGGCGGGCGAGATCCGGGAAACCTCCCAAACAAAGGTGCTCAAGCAGCTGCTGACGCTGAATTCGCTGGAGTAGAGAGAGGAGGTGCTTGTCCTCCGGATCGACAAATCGCCCGATCGCCAGCATTCCCCTAGCCCCGGCCAGGCGTTATACCCGCTTATCGAATCTTCTTTCATATACTATTACGCGTATTATTATTATTATCTATAATGTGTTCTATATGCAAGCAAAACACTCAAATGTTAAATACCGTGTTTAGAAACAAATGATGTACCATAAGAGATTGTATGCAAGTGCAAAGTACCAGCCATTTAATTTTATAGGGGGTGTGGGGCTGGGATTCGATTTTTTCCCTAGGTTCCGCCCACCTCCGACGGCCAGTGGCAGTGCGTAGCCCTGGTTCGGAAGCCTTTTCCAACACTGCCGCACACTAATGCCACTTCGTCATTTTTTCAGTCGCCATTGTTCTCGTTCTCGGCCGTCGAATTTGTGGAAATAAACGTATTTCCCTTAGAAATTCGCTGGAATAAATAGAAAAACGAGCCACCAAACACAACATAAACAGAGTGCGTGTCGTTTTGAAGTAATTCGGAGCGCGCAAGTCGAGTGAAAACAGTGACAACACCGTCAGCCAGTCCACACACAGCCAGAAATCGAATATTTGTTCGTGGCAAATATATAATCTTGTGAAAAAGCCAGAAAATGTCATCTGTGAATCCGGAATAGTAAGTCGTCATATGCAGCAATTGCGCATAATTGGGTTCGGGAATAGCAGTGACTGGTTTTCCATTTCGAAACTCGCCAGCGCCAGCCTTCGCTAATCGTTTCATTTATTTTTCTGCGACGTCATTTTGCTACGTTTCATAGCCATTCCATTCATCAGCTCTCTCAGCCCCTCCACTCCCTTTTTGCTGGCGTTGGCAACTCCAAAGGCACACAATTCTTTTGGAAAAGCGAGAATTAATAATAACCGCCCCAAACTAGAGTCGAAAGTGTGTGTTTCACTCCTAGGATGTATGCAAGACTTCAATGAAAATGCATACATACTTACGTACATAGGAGCGGCAGCTGATAGCCACTGTGTACGCCCGAGAAATGTATCGTCAGTTCACTTTTTGATTCGTCCAGCACATCCAATGTTGTTGGATCCCAGCAAGCCATAGGGCGGATGAGTCACCTGCGTGGAGCGCGCGTCCGCCTTCCCCAGCCCCTGATGTCTACATTGTTGTTGCTCTCCTCCGCTACGTAATCAAAAACCCATTCTAGACTTAATTGCCTGGAGGTATCACTTTAAAACAATTAAAGCTGGGATCTTGATTCTCCCTGATTCTGGAAACTGTCCTTCGACTGCAACAGTCTCAAAAGCATATAAAATGTTACCGTTAGCTCAACCAAACAAATCACAGTGCACCCTCTATACGGTGAACACTTAAGAAAATTTGGGTTCCACCAGGTACTACTCTATAAAAACATTCAGGAGGAATATTTTAGGTGGATAGGAGGATAGAAAACAGCAACAAAAATTAAAAGAACATGTCTGATATAGTTACAACTTTAATTATTCACTCTTGAATACGATTATAGAAATCGGAGTTTGTCGCAGTTTTCTGATCAAAACTACTTCGTTAATTACTACTTTGATTTCAGAAATCTCTGGTAGCAAGGGCTCAAGGCCTCTCTTGGTTTATCAGAAGAAAGTTTTCTCATAGGTTTCCCTATAATCCAGAACTTGACCCTTATTTATAATTATTCTAAGTTAGTCACTTGATAAAATCAAACTTGTACGTTCGGTTTACAATTCCCACAATTTTTTGTAATTTGTATTGCGAACACACGGGGCCCATTATCACACATCACACTTCAACAGCCTGAAATAGGGGGATGATGTTGGTCATATATCGATAAGATAAAGCCTCGTAGAAACCGGTTTTATTTGAATATACATATATTCACAGACTAACCAGAGTTCTTGTTCTATTCCACAGCGATTATCTCTTTAAACTGCTGCTTATTGGTGATTCGGGCGTTGGAAAGTCCTGTCTGCTGCTGCGATTTGCCGATGACACATATACAGAAAGCTATATCAGCACAATCGGTGTGGACTTTGTAAGTTAACAGGAAAGTTGTGAAAACTGTTAATGTGTGTGACTCATAAAATCTTTATCTTGCAGAAAATAAGGACCATAGAGTTGGACGGCAAGACCATTAAACTGCAAATTGTAAGCATAAAGACGATAAATTGGAGCCATCATGCTAATGCGACTCTTTACAGTGGGACACTGCTGGCCAGGAGCGCTTCCGAACCATCACGTCGTCATACTATCGGGGTGCGCATGGCATCATCGTTGTATACGATTGCACGGACCAGGAGTCCTTCAACAATGTGAAGCAGTGGCTGGAGGAGATCGAGCGGTATGCCTGCGAGAACGTTAACAAGCTGCTGGTGGGCAACAAGAGCGATTTGACCACCAAAAAGGTCGTTGAGCATACCACAGCTGCGGTGCGTATATTGTTTTTTGAATGCGAAAAGATTTGTTTACTGAAGATGTTGGTCTTTGCAGGAGTACGCCGCTCAGTTAGGCATTCCATTCCTTGAAACTTCGGCCAAGAGCGCCACCAACGTGGAGCAGGCCTTCATGACGATGGCGGCTGAGATCAAGAATCGCGTCGGGCCGCCGTCCAGCGCTACCGATAACGCTAGCAAAGTGAAAATCGATCAAGGACGTCCAGTGGAAAACACCAAATCCGGTTGCTGCTGAATAACTCTGATTGTGAATCATTATTTTATTATACAATTAAACAAAATTTAAATATAATAAATTAAAACGGAAACCACACAACAATAATAATAAAACAAAAACAAAAGCAACGGCTAGACCACAAAAAAAGTAATTATAATACCTAAAAATTCTGTAATAATAATAATGATGAGGAATGACGAGTAGTGCGTTTATATGATCCTAACCGTGATCCGATTCGATACACACTTTAAGCAAATATGTAATAGGTATGTAGCCAACCAGATCCAGACTTCAGACATCTCCACACACACATACTCACACAAAACACAACAAGGATACAGGACACTGAGCCTGATACTAACCGTCTTTCTGATTTCAGCTGTTCTGTTCATAAGTAGTGCAAAGCGAGCAAAAACGGTGTAGCAATTAACTTAATATACATAACTCTAACCTACAGTAAGAAGTTACTTATCACAGCAGCGCGAAGGTCGATGCCGATACCGAGACCGATATGTACTATTAATTACTACACATACGCATTAAATGAGCGGAGACGACACGAGGGCAAGAGCAATTATGTACTGTGTCAGCTACTACTTATAACTATGTATACATATGTATGTGTTTTGAATTACAAATACAATTTTCTAAACATATTATCTATAGCGAACGTGCTCGCCACACTTGTCTCTGTCATATTATTAAAATTTGATGTAAGTCGCAAGGAAACCAGAACCTAACGAACGAACATTTTTAGAATTAGCGAACAACCGAATCGTGTGTTTGTATTTTTGTGTGACGCAAGGGATTTGTTTAGGCACCTAATTAGTGTAATAATAATGACGACATAGCGATGAAGTTTAATAAAAATGATTGCGTGAGCGTAAATTGAAATGGAAAGGTTTGGGATCAATGGACATAAGTAAACACCCTAAGTTTCGGTTTTCACTGTCGCTTAAGCCAAAATAAAATTATTCTGTACCGATGCCTATAAACGGTTTGTTTTATTCCATTCATTTTGGACAGTTTCCAAAGGCATCCATAAGAAAGTGAAGGCCGAAACAAATTTTGCACACAAATAAACACTCTTGGCACACACTTCTTGTTAGGGTGAGCCGACTCGTATTTCCGCAAAAAAAAAAATAAAACATATAAGTTTGGGGAAGCCGAAGTTTTTATACTCATGCAGTTTTCAATTGAATTATAGGATCGAATCGGAAATCGATCATAACTAAGCTTAAAGCGTTCGCATTCCTTGAATCGAGATTTTTATATGACACTTTGTTCTATAAATCAAAGTTTAAAAACTCATAACTAAGCCAAAAAATTATTAATTTCAATTCGGAAAGCTTTCCTATGTTCGTTTTTAGTTAGGTTAAGAAATCTGCATACTCAATTTCAAATTTAGGAAGATTAAAATTTTTGCAATTTTATGAAATTTTAATGATGTAACCCCTTATAAAATTGTTAAAATTTTGAAAAAAATTCAAAAATTTATTTTTCTTTCGGAAATGGATAGATCAACTTGGCTGTTGATGCTGATCAAGAATATATATGATTTATAGGGTCAGAAATGATAATTTCATAGGTTACACTCTTCTAACTAATATCATAATAGCTTGCAGGAGTATAAAAATACTAGAAATGTTAATGAACTGGTTTTAATTTCTAATGTTTTAAATGGTTAATAGGCATGGCTAGATTTGTTCTTAAATCCTATAAACTAAGGTTCTTTGGTTAGACAAAAATATATTTATGGCTTCGTTACTTTCATTATTCCTGCTCTTGTATTGTTTAATAATCACTGAGATATATATTAAAAATTCGATTTTATTTAATTTATTTATAATTTGAACTATTTTAAGCTTGATTTTGAAATGGTATTATTTATAATGCGTTATTCTTTAGATTAAGTAATAAGAAAAGTAACTCGGGGTTCCGAAATGAGTATACCATTGCAGTTTGTAATTGAATTATAGGATCATAGCTACGCTTAAAATATTCGTATTCTTGGAATTAATATGTTTATATGACAATTTTTTTGACAAATCCAAATTTTAAAAAACTCATAACTAAGACAAAAAATCATTAATTTCAATTTGGAAAGCATTCCTATGTTAGTTTTTATTAGATTAAAAAATCTGCATACTCAATTTCAAATTTAAGAAGATTAAAATTTTTGCCAATTTTTAAAAATTTTAATGATGTAACCCCTTATAAAATTTTGAAATTTTGAAAAAAAATTTAAAAATTTATTTTTCTACCGGACATGGATAGATCGACTCAGCTGTTGATGCTGATTAAGAATATATATGATTTATAGGGTCGGAAATGACTCCTTCACAGCATTACAAGCTTCTGACTAAAATTATAATACCCTGCAGGGGTATACAAATTAATTATTCAGATCCTCATTAAAGTAACTTCTGTCAATATTACCACAAACCTTATAAAAGTCTTTATGAATCTCCTCAGAACCGAAACTTCAAAGAACAAGTAGTGCCATACAATATACACACTTCTTATATTTTGTGCATCCCGAAAGTATGCAAGTAAGAACAATAAGCCTGGCCCGAATTAATTAGCAACAGGCGGATATGCATATTTATGGCATACTTTTGCGCTAAATTTAGACCGGAAGCACAGTTTGTAATACAAACATTCGCTTGCTGGCCGCTAGATGGATTCGGAGAAGTTGTCATGGAATACTTTTGCGCTGAATTTAGACCGGAAGCCCATTTGTAATGCAATCATTCGATATATGGCCGGTAGATGGTTTTGAAGAAGAAGTCCCAAATTACGTATACGCAGTGATGTAATTTTAGAAAAAAACTAATTAACTGCCAAAAACAGTTATTTATAAGCAGCTATTATCAGTTTTTATTACATTTATCTATATATTTAGTATTTACAGTTTTACATAATCAGCTTTATATTTTCATATTTCAGAACGTAGATTCAGATACATAGTTCTAAAACTGAGAGACTAATTTGCATTCGGATGCAAGAATATATATATATATATATTTTAAAGGATCAGAAATGACTCCCCCTTATTGCCTTACACACACCTGACTATAGCAAGGCTTTATAAACTGTACTTATTTTAGTACAGCTTGTCGATATTGTAAACCGATTTAGAACCGAATATTTATAATGCGTGTATTATTCCAATACTTATTGGTTTCAAAAACATCTTTAGCTTTTATTGACTTCTTCTGAGGTACTTCAGTCTTTACAACAAAATTTCTTCTAAATCTATGACTATTTGCTGTTGGAATTCAACTAAATACTTGAACAGTTGCTGGCAGTGGAGGGGGTTTCAGGGCGAACGTACGAGCTTCCTTAGATCTTGCTGGCTCGCCGCTCCTGCAGACAAGCGGTGGTGACGGTGGCCGCTGTTGTCCCAATGATGGCGGCTCCCAGGATTCCCCGCTCTCGTTCGCTCAGGCCGGAAATGGACAAACTGTTGCTGCGCCAAGCGGACGAAGATGTTGTCCGATCCGTGCCCGAGGAGGTGGAAATGGAGTTGATCAAGAAAGTAGCCTCGCGCCGAAGGGTGCGGCGGGGCGGACGGGCCCCAGAGCTTCCTGCCAGTGTGGCACCCTCTTCGGCATCTTGTTCCTGACGTCGTGATGCATTGCGTCCACTTCCGCCCGCTGTCGGATGCTGCCGCTGGTGGTAATGGTGACGATGATGATGATGATGAGTCCGCTGGCCCAGACATGTGAGTAGCAGCCGCCAGAAACCGCTTCGGAACTTTGAGGACATCAGGTTGTACAGGATGGGATTCATGGCCGAGTTCAGATAGAGCATAAAACGCGAGAAGTACAACAGATTGTAGTAGCCTGCGATGCCTAGGCCTTCGACATCATCGGCGCTGGCCAGGATTACCCAGAGGGTGAAGGCGCGGAAAGGCAGTAGGCACACGAAGAAGCTGGAGACAACGGCCACCAGCATGAAAATCACCTGCTTCCGGTGCTTCCTCATCCCGTTGCTCTGCTGATGACTGTTGCCCTTGGAGCTGGGCGGCACCTGCGAGGTGGCCGTGGTCGTGCCACCCGCCGGCTGAGGTTGCGGAGATGTGGGCCGATGAAAGGCGTTGTTCGGACGCAACAGCTTGTAGGCAATGGCCGCGTACAGGAGGACCAGGATGCCAAAGGGCAAAAAGAAGAACACGGTGATGCTGCCCACGAAGTAGAGGATCGGCCAGAAGCCGTCGGCTGCGGTTGTGCAGACGGGGGCATCGGTGCCGTCGCCGTAGGGCTCCACGCTGTAGCTGGATATGGCGATGATGGGACTGCAAGAATCATAATTCATATCGGATTAAAATGGGATTGGAGTGGCATATTGAGTGGCTGATGTTGTCTGCAAAGTTTTAACGCGCTGCGAGCAGGAAACAAACAAATATTTAAAAGCTACTCAACGGCTAACTACTGCAAAAGTTTTCAGGGGGCGAAGCACTCAACTTAATCACACAGCGGAAACGGAAACGGCAGTGTCTGCTTATACTCGTCATACGCACAGTTAAGAATTGTGTGGGATTCTATCTACTTAACTTTTTATTTTATTTTATTGCACGACAGAACGAAAGAAGACTACGAAAACAAATTAAAAAGCTACGTTCGTATGGTACAAATATGTATATTTACAGAGGGCAGCTTGGCATTTCTCCGATTTCCTTAGAATTACAAATAAATAAATTACACGGCTGCTCGCAGAATGATTAGGGATTCCGCTGGGAAGGGGGCAATATGTTGAAAAACCCCGATTTCTTTGACCCATCATGAGTTGTCATATAAAATTTATTTACTTACAAAATCTGGCTCTCGAGTGTGCGGTGTGTTTGTGTGTGTGCGAGCGTGTGTTTTTGGTTGTATTTATAAGCAGATTATATATATGTATGTGTGTATGTATAAATATAAATATTATTATTTACGTATGCTGGCGTAGCTTAGATGTGTGTATGTGTATGTTGTATGTACAACTGTGTTTACATATGTGAAACCTATATCGGGTGCATATTGAGCTAATCTTTTTATGCGAGCCGCCGCAAAGCAGGCAACAGTTTCCTCGGACATCCGGTGATGGCCGCCGCTCGTGTAATGGCGCCCGAATCATGGCCGGCTTACAGAAACTATTTCAATCCACCTAAATCATGTTTATCCGCCGCCTTGATGGGGTTCCCAAACGCATATTGAGCCATTTTCCCATTTCCATTTGCCGTGCCTGCACACTTTTCCCACTCTTCGGGGTCTAATGGCCATCGGCCGGAGGCCCCGGCTCCAAACCTTGACCAGTATCGGCAGTAGTTGTAGTGCCCGTTGGCTGTCGCTGCTGTTATTTATCTTTGGCACATTCATTCGAGTTTAATAGCCCGAAAAATTGATTGTTTTTTGTACGGAAATGTCCAAGGCGGCGGCCCCAGCTCCGGTACTTCCTTGTGGAGTTGCGAGCTGTCAACGGTTGACTGAAATCGATTATGCCTGCCAAAGGCGTTCTGGATGGGATTTGTGTGCCGGGATCAGCAGCCATCAACACATTCCAGCCAAGTGAAGCGAGCGTGTAAACGGGTTACGGACGATTTCTGGCTCAAGGGAGGTCCATCTTGGTGGGATTTCCTGCAGGGAGTTTCTCCTTCGCCGCTCCAGCCAGAGCCTCCTCATCGAAACTGATTTGAGGTTTTTGGCGTCGCGGTTGGGGGTTTCTCAGGCTCATCAGGCGGCTGTCACTCTCGCGGCGGGCCATCCTCTTGCCCAGCTCGGAGTGCTTCAACATGGCCATTACCTCCAGATCACTGCCACATGGCATCTGCAGTTCGATCTTCAAGCGAGTGCGACTGATGTCCTCGCTGCAGCGGCGGTTGGAACTCCTGGACAGGATGCTGGAACTTGTGGCAGCCGTGGCATTCGACGAATTCGTGTTCGTATTGGTATTGGTGCCCATGCCCAGCGTCAAGGTGCCGCTGCGTCCGCGAGAAGCGCCCTTGTTCCGCCTTCCCAGGCTAATCAGTTCCAGCAACATTCCGCCTGCATTCTGGCAGAGGCGTCCGAAGCCCCGTCTAAACTTCGTGGACATCAGGTTGTACAGAATGGGATTCATGGCCGAGTTGAGGTACACCATTATCCGGCAGAAGTAGAGCAGGCTATAGTAGCGCACCAGCCCGAGGTCATGGAGAGTCTGGTCCGTGCTGAGGATGATCCAGAGGGTGAGCACCCGGAAGGGCAGCAGGCAGACGAAGAAGGAGAGAACAACGGCGCCGAGCATCAGGACCACCTGCTTGCGGGCCTTCAGGCTCAGCTCCGGCTTCGTGGGACGCGCGCGCAGCATGGCGCCCCTGTTGGAGACCAGGTTCCTGGCGATGATGCCGTACAGCACCACCAGGGTCACGAACGGCACCACGAAGAACACCGAAATGGTCATCAGGAAGAAGGCGATGGTCCAGTCGGTGATGGCCTGGGTGAGGCACACGGCCACCGACGATCCATCAATGTACTCGGCCAGCTTGTACTCGGCCACCCACAGAATGGGGCTGCCCGGGATTAGTCGAGAGGGGGAGAGAGAGCAAACAAGAAACGTAATCAGGTTGCGGGGTCACGGGGGAGTGGATATCGGATAATGGATAATGGATAATGGATATGGTTGGAGCCAGGAGATTGAAGGCAGAGTGGAGCCCAGAGTGGCAGGAAGGAGGAAGAGAAGAGAAGGCAGAATAGAGACAGAGGATGACGATGGACCGATGACGGTGAACGAGAGGTTAACCAAGTCTACTGGAACAGAGTTCACGTCACTAATGAACCTGTCTGGCCTAGGAACGATTTTCGTGACCCGATTCCACAGATGGGTTTCTTTTTATTCCCTGGAAGCAACCAGAGCTTAAAAATGAATATCTAGGCTCACATACAAGATTATATCGTTATTTTGATTCAGTCTATATTGGTTTTTAAAAGAAAAACAATGTTAGTTGGTTCATACTTAATTTTATAAGCTGTTTTATTAAATCCTTGAAAGTTATAGTCATCTAAGGTTGGCAGGAGGGTGACTTGGTTAATGCTAAGGTTGAAATTTGAAAACCTCAAATAAAGATATTTATGATATTTTTAAATGAAAATTTTTTTGACAAATCCAAATTTTAAAAACTCATAAATAAGCCAAAAAATCATTAATTTCAATTCGGAAAGCTTTACTATGTTAGTTTTTATTAGGCTAATAAATCTGCATACTAAATTTAAAATTTCAAAAAATTAAAAATTTTGCCAAATTTTGGCAATTTTAAAGATGTATCCCCTTATAAAATTTTGAAATTTTGAAAAAAATTTAAAAATTTATTTTTCTACCGGGAAGATAGATCGACCAGGCTGTTGGTGCTGATCAAGAATATATATGATTTATAGGGTCGGAAATGATTATTTCATAGGTTATGCACTTCTTATAACATTTTGAATATCCTGCAAGGGTATTAAAATGACATTTATCGATGTTATTGATTAAGTGATTAACTCCATTAACTCCATATTATTATTCAGTAAACGTATTTGCATTCCCTATTTGTTTGTTTTATTCAGAATATGTTATTAAACTTCCAATGAATATTAATGAACAGACGGCTATGAGATGATGAATAACATACGAAATAGTCCTATAGGATGGGTGCAAATATTTTTCATCAAACAAACAAGTTTAAAAATTCGTTTATTTTGGGTAACCCGAAACTCAGATTAAACACTTCCCCGGCCCGGACGGAATCCTCGCCGGCTAGACCTTGAGATATGACAGGCAACAGGCGGGGACAAAATGTATTCCCTTTTTTCTGACGATGATCCAAGCATTTTGGACGTGCGTCAGCGATGTGCCCCGCCCCCATGGCACAGCTACGCCCTTGGGCTTCGTGTGGCGCGTCTGTTTGAATGTGTTTTAAAATGTTGGCCCGCCGCCTTCGATGGCCGACGGCTTCTTGTGTGGCGTAATTAATGGGTCTCGGTCCGGGGGATTCCAGTAGTCACCCCACCAAGAGGGCAGCCCGAAAGGGGGTCAGTGGCCGAGCCGACAATGTGCTGTTTATTTCATTGTTATGAACGCGGCAAGATTTGCAAAATTAAAAAGGGTCGCCGGTCGCCATTGCCATTGCCCTTCGGAGAACGTCCTTGGTCGCGACCATGGACATACAATAATAAAGTGTCAATGAAATGAAATCCCTGATAGCGGACATCGGTGCTTATTAAAGATGACAGGACGATGATAACGGGGAGCTTCCACTCGGACAATGGCCGAGTCCGGAACAGGGCACGAAGGATGTGGGTGAGGAATGTGGCTGTGATGAAAGTGGAGGAGAAGTGGGAATGGAAATAGATAGGACAGAGAGAGCGGTAACAGTCACGGTTTAGCATTTAAATGGACACGCTGATGCCAAACAAAAGGCGAAGCACCAACACCAGAAATTCCACAATCCAAGTAGAATGGAAAATAAACAGAAACGGAAGCGGAAATGGAAACCCAAAAACAAAACACAAATCATTAAAATGACGGCGATTGACACTTATAATTAATGAGCGAGGCACCCAATGCTTGGCCGCACAAAATGAATAAATGGAAATAAGCCATAAACTAGATCTAACCAGGATAATGACGTATATACTATGTACAAGAATACCAACGCCAGATAGCATGCGATGAAGTAACTAAGTACGATTTAGAAATTATAATACTAATATTTAATTAAGTTCAAGAAAAAACAATAGAGCAGGAGTAGTCCGGGTTTCATTGCACCGCCTCCAGACAGTGGCACCGAATGCTTACCTCGTAAAGAGCGCAGCAATGCCCCAGGCCAGGACGCAGATGAGGATGGCCCGCCCCTTGGTGCAGACGTAGCCGGCCTTTAATGGCTCGCAGATTGCGTAATAGCGCTCGAACGAGATGGCCAAGATGGTCAGGACGCTGGCGTGGGCCACCGTCAGCTCCACGAACGGCACGGCCTTGCCTGGTTTGGCCGGAGGAGAGGAGAGCACAGCAGTTAATTAGGCCGGGGAAAATAAACAGACCAGTAGGAGTAGCAGCACTTACACATCTCATGCCCCAGGACCCAGGTCTCTGGGCGGGTGTTGACCTCCACAAGGACGGTGGGCGTGCAGACGAGGAGCACCAGCAGATCGGCGATGCTCAGGTTGGTAAGGAAGATGTTCGTGGAGTTGCGCATATCCTTCGTCTTGACAATCACAATGGGCACCTGGAAGTGGGAGGATTTTAAAGTGGAATATATGTAATTTGTGTAAAATTTTAAAGTATCTTAATCATACTCATGCTTATTGTATTTAATTTCATTATTTCCCAACTATAACCAGTAATTAAATTAAATGTTGCAAAACTTGTTTGCAACCACCAAGTATGTACTACGAAAGTGGTTACAAAACTTTGCAAAAGTTTACAAAGTGTTGTGAGCAAGCAAAGTGATTTCTATTGGGATTGTTAAAATCGAGTTAATTTAAATTGTTCGGAATAGTTTGGACCACTCACCATAACATTGCCCACCACTCCCAACAACATGATGACTATGCAGAAGAACATGGCGGTTGTGCGGATATACGACGGAATCTGTGGCAGCATCTGCTCAGCATCGGCATTGGCGCCGTCCTTGGCTGTTGGTGGCTCTGCTGATGTTTCTGCTGTGGTCTCTGTAACTGCTTCTGCTGCGGCGGTGGAGTTGGAGTAGGCGCTGGTGTGACGGTCAGGTTCGTCGGCTGGAATACGATGAGCTGGGTGGTGTGGGCCATCGCCGCCACTAGCAGCGCCACGGGATAGCCCAGCCTGCTGCGACGACGACGCGGTTGCGGCGGCGGCTGTTGCTGCAGATGTTCCTGCTGCGGCGGGGAGTGCATCTTGAGCGTGGAGCAGGAGGGCGGGCAGGAGCAGGAGTAGCAGCAGCAGGCGGATCCTAGGGCCTACGCCAATGCTGGTCAGCCGTGGAAGCTGCCCAAGCCTGGCCACAGCGACGCCGAGGCTGCCCCTCAAAAGAGTCCTCGCTGTCCTCGTCGTCCTGCTGCGGCAATCGGAATGTATGTCTCGCAATGGGAATCACAGGGGCAACATCTCTCCGGATGGATTGCTGCAGCCGCCACCGCCCGCTGTTCAATTAAGTGGGTTACGAGGGGCTGTCCAACCCCAAAATCCGCCGTAATTGCCCGCCCGGCAAGTTTATGCTCACGCTTAAATACGCGCTAATGAAATTAGGATGTCCAAGGGCCTCTCGGATACGCTCCTATCGCCGGATCCGTATCCGGTGGCATTAAACAAATCAATCAGAGAGGCTTTGCGGTTGTCGTCCGTGGTCTGAAATGGTCCTGGAATGGCAACGGGATTAGCATTTAAGTGTCGGGCACAGGATCAGGAAATAACCGGCCATCGACCATGCCGGCCGCTAACTAACTAACGATAATGAATGAAAAGTTCATTAGGCGCGTTGTCATTTACATAACATTAGAGCATCCGGCTCCCAGCTGAGACTCCTCCATCTCCGCCCTGCCATAAACAAGCTCATCGCAATGGCTCGGGGGTTCCTGACCAGGCGGCACTCGTCCGGAACCATCCGGACAGCGGCGTGGTCCGCCTTGGCAGGGTGCTTCTTAAGCGTTTCTAATAGGATTTTCGCCAAGGCATATAGAACATAAAAAGGAAACTTAAATAGTAACATGGTGGAGAACTTGGCACAAGTACTTGTTGCTAGGAACAAGTAGTTCGCAAATTAATTTAGAAGCCTAGTGATCCCTTTATGATTTTAGTAAATAAATCGAAAAACAATATAAAATGAATTTTCCTTTCTCGTAAATTATATTTAATTTTTAGGTTATATTCATTCTCTACTTGTACTATGACTTTCTTTTTTTCTGATCCCCAAAACGCCGCTCCTGAGTGGATGTTAGCGTCCAATCTCTGGTGGCACTGTCGCCCGGCTGTCGGCGATTATCACCGCGTGCTGCTTGTGGAGATGAGCGGATGATGGCGACGGCAACCCAGACGACCATCTTCATCCTCGTCAGCCGAATGGCTGTTGTCAGCCAAATGGCTTTATTAAATCCCCATCTTTGTGGCGCGCAACTCGCTTAATTATATTATGCTCATACACACTCGAAGGGACACGAACAGGAACTGGGCGTGGGACGGGGACAGGGACTGGGACCTGGACACTTGGTGGCATAAACACAGGCTTCCGGTGTTTGTCTCTGGGCTTTCGTTGGTTGGGAGCGGGGTAAAAGGACACTCTGTGCAGCGCCATTTTGATTAATTTGATAAATTCATTATGCGCACGCCATATTGGCCAGCTCGTTCCTGTCCGGATGCTCTTGACTACGCGTCTGGACCGTGTCCTTTTTTGCCCGAGCCAAGCTGTGCACTTTGTTTGTTGTCCTGCCGCCGGTCAAAACCACCTCGTGACCAGAGTTTCGGATTGGGTTGTGCGGGTTCAACGTCCCCAAATGACATAACAAGGCAGTTTGTGTCACATTTGGCTTAAAAATGCGACTTTAACGATGCCAAGCGAAGGATTATTCCGGTCTCTATTGGCCATTTTGCTGGGCGTAATTGTTTCAAAACTTTTGAGTTGGTCATGTTGGCAAGACAAATGAATAGTTTCCAACTTTTGGTTGAGAGCTGCGGCCATGGTCATCAATGTGGACCACTCGTCAGGACAAAAACCCAAATATCCATATATAAATATATATACTATATAGTATACAGCCAACAACTGCCGCCACAAACATGCGAGGCCTGCATGTAAATCTGAAAACGGTTTATGGTTACGGCCCAAATCCCAACAGCTCGAGTGTCGTCGAGCGGCATTTTGATGGATAACTTGTGGCCTGGCCTGTCTATGGGGGCGTGTGCCCAAATACAATGTGGTGAAGCTAAGGATGAGGATACACTTGGGTATACAAGGAGGTATAAATTAAAGAAACCACCGGAGGCTGTAGTTAAACGATTCTGTATTAATTTACTCCATTAGGTATGTATAAAAATATAAGATATTAAGGTTAAATAAATATGGAAGCGTATAGCAATTTTTTCAAGAATTCTTTACGAAGCAAAATGTCGCCAGACAAAAAATAAATAAACAATAATTATGTGTCAATAATAATATAAATGTTACTTAGTTTCAGGTAATTTTATTTTTCTTTCTGCGATATAACAGCTAACACATTCCCTCTAAAAGTATAATTTGTTGATTCATATCTTTGTTGAATAAGAAATACTTATTTATGAGATACTTATTTATGAGAAGCAAGACTTTAATTTATTGATTGTTTATATTCCTATAAGTCATGGCAAAGATGGGGAATAAATTGCCTAAATCTCTTAATTTATCCAGGTAATATTCCTTCAATATTTTTTCCATGTGCACCCTATTTTGGTATAATTTTTTTGGCTATGATTTGAATAAGGTTCAAAGCTGCTTCTGCTGGCGATAATGGAAATGGAGCGTCTTGGCCTGCATCCCACATGGGCGGCGGCTGGGGAGTAGATGTGAGTAGATGTGAGGGGGGCCGAGTGGATTTGCGTGTACGGATGGTCATGTGTGTGGGGTAGTGTAACGCTTTTTATGGTATTTAAGATTGAACGGAATTTATTGCTGACACCCTAATAAAATTAACATTGAAATGGCAATTTGAGGCGGCAATAAGAATCAGCGGCAGAAGTAGCTGCGGCATCAGCAGTAGTATCGAAATCCTTAGCTCCCTGGAGCTCAATAAGTCCGGGAACCCCCTTACACACACACACCCACCCACACACACACACGCACTCAGGCATATCTAATCAATTTATCGTTCAATAATAGTCAAGACACTGGGATATATGGGATGTTGACGGCCTCCGGGGCGGATGTGCCTCGGCGGCAGCCACTTTGACAAATCGCTAAGCGTGAAAAAAACGAAAGTGCGGGCAGCGGATAAAAAAATTAAAGTCAAGCCGTCGTCAAATTGATTTCGAACTCTCTGACAGTGCCTTGAACCGCTTAAATGTCCCAAGGAAGGCGACGAAACACATTTATTTGGCCCCCAAGGGGAACCGCATCGCATCCTGCGGCAGTAGCCGTGGCTCCCTTTGGCCAGGGGTGTCGCACGCTAAATAAATTGAAATGACTTCGTAATTGTATTTGCGACTCTGGCCAAATTAATCTAACTAGTTGGCATGCCGGCGCAGCGCTCGTGTGGAACCAATAGCCAAAGTGGCAACGAAAACAACAAGCGCCGCCGAGGCAGGGCACAAAGCGAACAAAGCGCCGTAAAACCAAAAGCTTGTTTTTCAATTCGACCCACCCACAACCACCGAGAGTGGATGTTTTTCGGCCAGAGCCAGCTCGGAGGGCGGTGGCGAGTCCCCTAAACCCGCCTTCGGGAGCCAAATTGACATGTCGATGGTCATGTTCCACGTTCATGTCCCTTTAATTGACCATTGAATGGCAATTATGGCAGGAGCTAAGCCGGTTCTCGGACTTAAGCTAGTGCGGGTGCATATTAGCCATGTTCCATCTGAATAAGCCACATTAGTACGATACCATTGGGCTAATGCCCTTGAAGGGTTATTTTAGGATACTCGTTTTGTGGGGTTCAAAAGACCCTATATCCTGAAACAAACAAACAGAAAGAATATGTTGTCATACACTTCGAACTAAAGAAAGCAAGAGTTCTATTGTTAGGCAAATATACAAATATAAGATACATCATAGCTTAATAAATCAAAGCTTGGGGAGGTTTTTATAATTTAATGGAATAATCCTTTAAAAGTATATGTTTTTCGCCGAATTTGTGCATCGTTCTTTTCATAATATTAAACCAGTTTATTCAAATTTGCAGGAGTATTTTTTCGTCAGTGCAAAAAAATAGTTACAGCGACAGGAATTTAAATTGAAAGCGCCGAATGATTGGACATTCTATTTTCGAATTACACTTTTCTTGCCCCGCATTCCAGCCAAGCCCAGTTCCTGTGGCAACTTTTCAGCCGGCGCTTCGCCTGGCTCTAATAACTCTATGCGGCAGTGGCTGCAAGGAGTCAAGGATGTTTGCCCTGCCCGCAGCCTCAAAGCCCCCGAAGTCCATCCTGTCCGATTTCACTTATTTATGCGACTGCTGCGAGCCATTCTGCCATTGCTCCGTCTCGACTGTTTGCCTGCTACTGGATACTGGCTTCTGGCTTCTGGCTACTGGCTACTGGCTACTGGTTAGTGTAACTGCCACCGACTCCCCGTCCGGCTGTCTGTCTGTCAGTCGGTTTTTGTTTGTTTGCCCGCAATAAGAAAAGGCAACGGCCGCGGGGCTAAACGCTCAAACAATGGCCAATAGATCTGCAAGTGCAGCTGAGTTCAAGAAATAAGTATTGAAGCCTGGGAAAGCTTAGTGAAATCTAATTTTTGTTCTTTCAAAGATTTTGAGGGACTTGGATAAGGTTGGCAAAAGGATAATATGAAGTATTTCCGGAGATAGTTTTTAAAGTCTCTGTTCTACAGATTTCCAAAATAACTTTTATATAAAAATATTTGCTTATAAATTATTCTGTATTTTTTGTAGGGCTTTTCAAGCAAAACTTAATAAATATTTATCATATTAATCATATTTACCCCTATTATTTTGACCATATCTGTAACTGATTGTTAGTATACATATGTGTATACAATGTTCATTGTACATTGTACACAGTGGCCAATGGCTTGGTCGTTCAACTAATGTTCTTGTAAAGCTAAGAGTTCTTTATCTGGCGGATAGAATGTGTTCCCGCTGTTTTAAAGGCGCTCAAGTTGCTCATACGCCCTGTTGGTCTACTCCGTACTGCGTCCTTCTTGGCCTGATGAACGTAATTTTATATTTCAGCTCTCCGATGCTTGTTGCTGCGGGAGTCTTGCCGCCGAGCCATGGCATTGATAAGCCATTGGCCGGGGAAGGCGTTTTATCGCCGGAACGCGACGAAAGATGCGACGCTGCCCACGGACTTTACCATCGCCCCAAGCCGGGAAACTCAGCAGCTGGTGTCGCTCTGGTCGCTATAGTCTCTGTATTCCACGGACTTGTTTGTCTGTTTGCTCGCTGTGGGAATTCATACAGCACACATTTAGCACCGCCGATGGCGGACAGACAGTCGGCGGCGGGTCATATAGCACAGATAGTAGGCTATTGTTTTACGATTCCCTGTATGGGGTAAATAGAGACAAAGTCGGATAACTTTAAGAGCTGAACCTGCCAGGTACCCTGCTTAATAGGGGAATATTATGTGAAAGTTTTTTTTAAATAAATTAAAATATATCCTTAGAATACTCTGATAAGATCTCAAAAAGAGATCAGGTCATCTAAGTTATTATTATATTTCTATTTAAATATTTTTCTTAAATATCATCTGATTAATAATATAATTTCAAAAGGCTTCTTTATTTTCTATACTCCTACTTCAATATTATTGCAGTAAACCTATATCCCCTTGCCTTACCCTTAAGAACCTCTAGCATGTCCCTAGCTAAAGACACTTTAATTGCTTCCAAATGCGCTATGTTTTCGCTATGTGTTTGTTTCTTTCTGTTTGTGTGTGTTTAACGTATCATATGGCATTTGAATATGGTCCACTAATGCGTATTTAACATTTGGCTGACCTTGGGCGTTATCGCATTTCACAGAACCAACTGCGAGTGGGAATCCCGGTTCGATTGCCATTCCCCAAGGGAGGAATGCAATAAGGTCACATGTGCCATGCGGGATTCTTCGTCCTCGGTGGGAGCTGCAGCTGTCGATGTCCTTCGCATGACTCCTCTGTCATTTCCGGTGGCCATATTGAAAAATAGCACTTGCCGCACTTCCGCTGGGGCATTATTGAGCGGTGCGTGGCCTCGCATCGTTAACTTGGCCCTAACTCGCATCCTGTCGTGAAGCGGCCAAGTGGCTGTTAAGCAAACTTGGGCGTTACCCCACCAACCACTCGACATAAGACATTCGGCATGCCGCATTCCCGTGGCTGCACTCCTTTGGTGTTTCACTTAATTTGTCATCGTGACACTGCCGCCCCTTAGAAGGCGTGGCTGCTGCTGACGTCAGCTCGGGGATAATTCACGCAGAGTCCTCGAAAAGTGACGGATGGTGGCAAGGACCTGTCAGGGTCTAATGAGGGCGTGTGTCTTTAAGTGCGGCGGGAGATTTAAAACTGCATTAAGCTGAGCCACCGCGGATGGCCGATGAGCGATAAGTCCACAGACAATGATCCGAGCCAACAGTGTCGAAGAGTGCCAAGTGGTTAATGGTGGGACCTCGGCCAAGTGCCGGCAATTGTCGCCTTTTATTGGCTGCAATTTTTACGAGCTGCCTGCATAGTTAACCGCTGCCGGCCACCGTGGCTGACTTTCACTTTTGCCCATGCCAAAATCGTTTTACGAGCGCAGAGTTCAGTGACCTTTGGATCCCAGCAGCACCGCCACCATCCACCCCGCCATCCGGTGTCTTAATATGCAAACACAACATTATAATGACCGCAGGACACAAATGGAAATGGAAGCGAACACGGCTGCTGCTTTTTGGCCATGTTTTTATGGCTTTTGCCCCCACGGCCACGAGTTGGCCAAGTGCGTAATGAAAAATGTATTTATTGTGGAATGAAAATGTTTATCAGTAAATTAACCGCCCTGTCAGTCTGGATCTATCCGCTGCAGATTGGATGACGAAACATCGAGGCGTTCGCAATCAGCCGAAAGAAGTCTTAAAAACCAGCTGGCCGGGCACTAAATTTGGAATGTTTTCCCGGAGGAGGGAATGAAGCCTTCGACAAAGTGTGAGGACAATAAATTCGTGATCTCAGCGGGAATAACCCTCAGCATAACGATAATGGTTGATGAAATATATGCCGATTCCTAATGGGTTGGGACTTATATAAATCTGGGGTCAAACAGGAAGGATTGCCCCAAAACATTCTGCTTCCAGTGAGCATTTATTTTAACAAATAATAAACAACCAAAACGGGGTTTATTCACTTCCCTTTTATTTATCAATGAGGGAACCAGTAAAACAAGTTCAAATTTACGCGATCAGGGCGATAAATGTCATTTCTGATATTAATATGAGCTTCTGATTGAATGCAGCTACAATAAAATCCACTTGAATGTAGTCAAAATGTAATAATAAAGGAATCTCTGGGGGTGGCATATACTAATATACTTATATACTTATATACTTATTTATTTAAGGTAAGATTGGACCAACAATCCCAGTCGAATTGATCCTATTTTTACCATGACAAAGAATACTTCCTAATATTGGTCCCTGGATATGCGATTGTCGCCCCGATTTCAGAAGCATTTAAGCCGGTTTTTTGTTTGGCTTCCAATTAAGGGGACTCCGCTGCTCTCCGCCGCTGGCAATTAGAATTGCAAATGAAACTGCCAGGGCAGAGCCAAAAATATAAACCAGAACAACCAGAGCGGCGGCGGAGGCGGCAGCTGAGCGTGTGTCAGAAATAAATGTGAAGGGGAGCCCTGATCCGCACCGCACCGAACCCAGCCCAGGCCAGGCCAAGACGAAGATGAATCCGGAAATGGCACCAAAGTGCGGAACAAGTGGTCGAGCGAGTGTTCTTTCGGGGGGATGATGAAACCGGTCCCAAGGATTGCGTGGGTGCTCACACTTTTTCAATGACGACGATGCGCCCAGAAACAATTTGAGAGTAATGATGAAGAAAGTTGTTACCCGGCGTGTGGCTCATTTGTCAGGGATTGGGATTAGGACAGGGCCTGGGACTGAGACTGACACTGAGACTACGAAGGAGCGGGTTATAATCTAAACTGCTCGAAGAAAATAGGCATGCATAAATTTATATGTGCAGGAATGGCGTGAAAAATGGAGAGGCAGTTTATTTAAAGATGTTTGCCTTTGGATTTTCCCTGCTTTCCTGCCCATGCGAAGCGTTCTTCTTGTTATTTTCCATTCCCTGCCAGCATTTAGTAGGCATTATTTGTGGCCTTCTATTGATTTTTGATCGGGGCATAGCTAGAACAAGACTCATCGGTTTAATTACCCAAATCAATAGACATGAATAAAAGAGCTAAAAATATATGCGTATGCTTGAATTATACAAATTGTGGTTAGCCCGCTGACGATACAGGTGTACATACATGCGAATCAGGTACAAAAAACAATTGCGCTTTAATTGGCCAATTGACGGGAACAGCCACGGGCAGCCACTGGGCCAAGAGAGTTACTTCCAGCGGAAAAGGCTAAGAGTTCTAATTGTTTAGTTAAGCGTAGCTGAATATAAATAGAACTTAATGATGGGAGCATATTTTCCGAGGGGCCATATGGCACTTTGCATGACAAATGAGGCGTTCGTTGGCTCACTTCTTGATTCTTCCGGCACCATTATCCCCTTCTGGAGAGGAACGGGTTGACGAGGGTGACGTCGGGTCGGGTGTCAACTCCTCTATCATTTCTCTCCGAATAAACTTTTCCCATTCAAGGCTTTCAACGCTTCCTGGTATCATTTATCTGGAGGGCGCACAGACTTAATAACCCATTTGTTCCCTGATCCCAGAGTCATGACTCCCAGGCATACAAATGGCCAATAAGAGGGCCAAGTGAGACATATGCCGCGGAGCGTAAAAAACGTTAGGAGAACGCACGGAAACGACCTTGCCAGCCGGCAAACATTTGACTTCTAATTAAGCTTCAGCGGCAAGAAAACAAAAGTTCTCACAAGGCGATGATTAAGCGCCCACGTACGGCGGAGGAGGAGGGAGGAGCTGCTGCCACCCACCCTCGGAGGGCCTTCATTCCGTATGCGAGTGGTAATCAAATTGGGTCTAGTCCCTGTCTGCGCCGCGTGTCTTTCGGCCTTTCAGGAGTGGCTCAAAAACTGGCTCGGCTGGGCCATGTTGTTTATCAGTGGTGTCTGCCTCTAATGTGTAAGTGTGCCAAAACTGATTGCATAATTATGCAAATTCCCCGGCACAATATACGTCTAATGAATTACTCAGACTCATACCCGAAATTCAGTCCCCAGGTTCCTTTCGCCCTGAAAAGCCAGAAGTGATGGCCATGGCTCTTAGTCAGCACTCAAGAGGCTGAAATGTAAACAGTCAGTGGCCACAGAGATTGGGGAATTGATCAGAAGTGTGAGGCTTTTCTCCTTCTGCTTGCTAAGTTTTTCTTGTCGATAATGATTATACAATAATTTGCTATTATTCCTGGCCTTTGTTTGGGGAGTGAGCTTTGGTAATTACATTTGACTTCAGTCACAGGGGAAGTGTTATGGATTAATCGAATTAGGTCTGAGTCTACAACAACAGGCAGGACAATTAACAGGCATCGCTTCCTCATTGCGAGCTGCAGGACTCGGGCTTATGCACAGAGAGAAACTGTGATTTATGTGGGCTTGTGATTAAGGATGCTTCAATTTAAGAGGACTATACATTGTTTGTATTATAGATAATAACAATTACTAGAAGAAAATGTAAGAAGACTATACATTGTTTGTATTATATATAATAACAATTACTAGAAGATAATAACAATTATTCCAGCAACTTCAGCTTAACTTAGCTAAAAAAGAAAGAAAACTAAATACGGGAAGCTCGCAAATTATACTCCCTTGCAGTTTGCGAATGAATTATAGCATCGAATCGGAAATCGATCATAACTAATCTTTAAAATTTCAAAGTTTTATATGACAATTTTTTCGACAAATCAAAATTTAAAAAACTCATAACTACGCCAAATAATCATTAAATTCAATTCGGAAAGATTTTCTATGCTAGTTTTTATTGGGTTAATAAAACTGCATACTAAATTTAAGAATTAAAAAAATTACAATTTTTCCCAAATTTTGAAAATTTTAACGATGTAACCCCTTATAAAATTTTGAAATTTTGAAAAATTTTCGAAAGTTTATTTTTCAACCGGACATGGCTAGATCGAATCAGCTTTGGCTTCTGATCAATAATATATATGGTTTATAGGGTCGGAAATCATTCCTTCACAGCTTTACAAGCTTCTGACAGAAATTATAATACCATTTTTTATATAGATAAATAATATTATTATATGACAATTTGTCCAAAATATCCAGATTTAAAAAAATCATAATTAAGCCAAAAACGCATTAATTTTAATTCGGAAAGCTTTCCTATGTTAGTTTTTGTTAGGTTAATAAATCTGAAAACTCAATTTAAAATTTAGAAAAATTAGAATTTTTCCCAATTTTTAAAAAGTTTAACGATGTAACCCCTTATAAGATTTTGAAATTTTGAAAAAATATCAAAATATTTATTTTTCTACCGGACATGGCTAAATCGATTCGGTTGTTGATGCTGAACAATAATATTATTATATTATTATAGGGTTGAATATAACACCTTCACAGCATTACAAGCTTCTGACTAGAATTAGAACATCTTGCAAGGGTATCAAAAATTGAAGCTCAAATATAACATTTTTAAAGCTTTGTCTCGCTCTTCATATTCTTCGGCAATTAATTTAAAAAAACGAAAACCTTTTAAGCAACAACAAATCTGTGCTTGTCAAGGAATCCTTAGTACCTCTGACACAGCTAATTCTCTAGATCCTGTATTTAAAGGCGAAAATCCTTAAGTGTGTTCTGATTTTCTCCTTGGTGTAACGTAACTGCGTTGACAGTAAATTAAACACGCATTAGTTGACCCCCTTGCCGTGACCCTGCACGTGCCCTGTGAACAATTCATAATCGTTAAACCTAATCGCTGAGCTCATTTTCACATTGCCGCGTTGTTTATTTTTCCTGGCACAACAAAACCCACTCGCCAAAGTTCAATCGAAAATTGGCCCATAAACATGAATTAGCGCACGCACAGGAAAAGTAAAAGTAAGAATTTTAACAAAATAAATACGACGGGCACATTAAAACTATATCGACAATAATCATCAATAGTTAATTTTTTATTTTCTGGGTTAAACAAACGGTGCATAGGGAAAATAAAGAAAAGGCTGCCCAACCCAGGATGGCCCACCTTTTATTTGCATTGCGGGCGACGACGGCTGAGCTAAATTTTGAAAAGAAATTCACGCTGAGAATGTCGCTGGCACTGTTTATTATGGCCGTGAGTCAACTGTGCGACAAAAGTCGCGGGCATTTCTTATTCCGGCGGCGTTCCTGCGATTGCAAATGCGATCGCGATTGGCCCAAAACGAAAATAACACGAAACTAAAGTCAAAACAGCCTAAAATTCGAAAAAATCGAAAGGCGCCACACACGCGTCTGGCACATCAAATGGACAGGCTGGATGGACTGACTTAATTTGCCCCTCATCTCCCCGGTTTCGATGGACAGCTCCATGGACGTGTTTGACCTCATACTTTTCCTTTTTTCTGCCCCGGTTCGGTTAGCTTTTCTTTCCAGCCGAGCGTAATTAGGCAGAGCAAGGCGTAAAAAGTGAGACGCTGCCAACGGGGAGGCGACCGGAGAGATAAAAAAATGGCAACATGAAAGACGAGCGCATAAATCACAATTCATACTCGTATAAATAAAGACATTTGATTTGGAACCGGGCCTCTTGCCACTGTCTCGGGCCAACTGACCAAAATAGCAAAGCCCAATCAACTTGTGATGCAGGCGGAAAATTCTTGAAATGAAATGCCGGGCCTCTGTGGCGTATACGCAATAAATTTTCATATTTCTTATGCCACTCGCGGCTCGGCCTCTTATCCGATTTGCCCCCAGTTCGCTGGTCTGTAAACGATGCACTGGGAAACACAATTTTCCTTTCGGAAAACATAATTTTTTTAAAATTTAAAAAGAAATGTTAGTTTCGATATAAAACGTGAGCAACAGGCATTTGTTGATTTCAATATTTTTTCGTTCACTACTTTTTGTTTGAAATTTGAAGAGATTTGAGATCAAATCTGAGAAAATAATACTATACCTAATGCAGTGTCATAAACCCATATCGAAATGATGTCCGTTCAACATTTATTATTATTTCTCTTAAAAGTTTATAAAACTGCATTTCAAAATTACCTAAAAATACATGAATATTTCCCAAGTCCTTAAATCCTATTATTAAGTTCGTTAGACCCTTGGCTTCTTTTTTAGAAATCCAGCATTTTCCCCAGTGTTGTTTTTAAAAACTTTATAATACATAAAAAACGTTTATCTAAGAATTGTCAAAACCACTCTTTTCTGTAATAAACATTTTACGACGTGTGGCTCTCATGGCCCCAGAAGAATTTGTTCCTTTTAATTTAATAATCATCATAAATCAAGCACATTTTTTCCTGTGTACGATGGAATACGGTTTGGAGAAAGGGGCTCCGGGTGCTGAGCCCCTACATATGACGTAGAATGCTAAAGAGTCGACTGCCAAAAATGTAAAAACAAGCCAAACTGAGCCGGGCTAAGTCGACCTGGGTGTGTGTATTAAATATGTTTGGCATTAAATTTGCGCGGCAATCGGATTGTAAACAAAAGGCACCCGAAGAGCGCCAACAGATGTTGCATTTATTTAATGAGCCGTCGATGGGCGGTGGGCGATGGGAAGGGGCTGGAAATGTGTTCTTAAGCAAATAAAACCCCATATTTATACAACTTATTCGGGGTATTTTTGGATCGGCCTGGAGTAGTCAAACGTGAGCGGTTAAAATGAGCTACAAAAATTCTGTGACATCGCTGGGGAGTTGGATTTGGAGTGCTCCTCGCGAGGTCACGATGTGATAAGGCTCGAGAAGGGAATCCGTTTCGGATTCAAGAAGCGCCCGCCTCGCCACACTTTTCGAGTGTGGTCTCAAGCCGCCACTTGAGGTGGTGATGACGATCTTGATCATTGGAATAATGACGATGACTGGGCAATCGCGCAGGCTCACTCTGAGTAGTGGCATTAATTTGTCAATGTTTATATTTTGAAATCAATAATATCAGCAAAATAAACATTATTAATAACGATGCGTGAGCACAGTTCAATGGAGAGTCTGTCATTGCGATAGAGTTATACAGAGAACCATTGAAACGCGTATGCTAATGTGGTTGAAATAATCACGTTTGCTTTCGATTATTCGATCACATGTTTATATGGCAGAGGTGGGATTTACAGATACTGAGTAGAACTCTATATAAAATCTAATCTAATTAAAGGAAAAAGAAACTGTGAACCATTGAAAGCCCTACAGACACCTCTGCACGTGTTTGGCCCAATTTACTTTTCCCATTATCAAGAGTTAAACTCAATAGCACTATCAGAAACACCTTCCCTTTGTTTACACACACCGCATGTGTAGACTTACCAACCGAAAAAGCCGGGCGGAATACCCAAGATCTGGCCGGGATCGGGGGATCGGGTGAGATGCTGTGGAGGAACTGTTCCGTCTGCCCGCTCAGTGCATGCGGCGGCGAGTGCATTAATTTCCGATGTCAAACTTCACGGCAACACTTAACGCAATACGTTTATTTTTTATGTTTTGCATGTAATTAAAAGCATTAACGCGATGCCGACAACAACCGCAGCCAGCTGACAACGTTGTTGACATTAATGGCAGCCGCAAAGTGCAGCCCGCCGCCGGTGGAAAATCAGCCACAAAGACGTGAAAAGTGGAACTGAGGCATATACCGAGTGAGATGCACCTGTCGCCTCTGTCTATTTCCCAAAATTTCGATTCCAGAACTAACTTTCGTGGGCTTTCGCTGCAGGCGGCACGATCCGGCCAACCGCTCGACGGCAAGTTTTCCAAAAGACTAACAGCGCGGTTTTCTAGCAAACAATTTTCATACGCCGTGTTTGCCGGCATGGCCAAAACAACTGGCAAAGCTCCTTGGCTTGGCAGCACCACCGAAGCTCTCTCGGATCCAAGCTAGTCGAGAGCTTTGCCACTCGGTTTTCCCTCCTCCAGCTCCACCGGTCGCCGGTCGCTAGTCATTTTGGCGCGAAAAGCATTCGATGGGCTTTTGTGAATGGAGCCAAGTGCTTTTCCACTTGGAAATTGGTAAGATTGGAGGAGAGCGGTGGTAGTATCAGGCGGGGAACTACAGCGAGCAGGCGAGTGAAGCAAGGTGAATGGAGGAGTACGCGTAAAAGCTGACTTGCAATCGCAATTAATACAGGGTGTTGCTTTCGACAGTCTTTACAATAAAATAAGTACATAAATACTATAAAATAAGTACAGTTCATTACAGGTAACTTATCACAAATATATTTGTTTTTCGGTTCTTTTAATTTTAAGAAGTTTCGTTTAAGCAACAAGAATAATTTTTTAAAGACCTATTCAATCGACATTTTTGTAGGCAAAATATACTAAATCAAAATTTTTCAAATACCATTACTCAACCAAAAATGCATTAACTTCAATTCGAAAAGCTTTTTTGTGCTAGTTTTCGTAAGCTTAACAAATCTGCATTTTAAGTTTTAAAATTTAAAAAATTTAATTTTGTGTCGAAATTTCACAATTTTAACGATGTAACCCCTTATAAAATTTTGAAAAAATTCGAAAACATTTTTTTTCTACCGGCTAGATCGACTCAGTTGTTGATGCTGATCAATAATATATATGGTTTATAGGGTCGAAAATGACTCCTTAAAAAATTATAATAATATATAATTATAATACCTTGGAAAGATATAAAAATCGTTTTATGTTGGAATATCGCACAAATTAAGAGTTTTTTTTATTTTAAACCCCAATAGATCGAGATTCAAATTATTCCTTATTCCTCAAGAAATTTGCAATAGATAAGCATACCGTTCCTGTTTCTAAAGAATATTAGATGAGTTGTAGAAGTGCATCTGGTTAATCTCATATTAGCACAAACAATATGAAATGGAAATCCACATGGCAAATCTAATACACTTGTAAATAAATAAAAAACTTCTCTAATTGTAGAGTTGGGTTAGGCAAGTTCGATGTTGGATATATTAAAATATAGCTCAAATTATTAATGTTTAATAATCTTAATAACTTTTTTATTAGTTCTATAGTTTCAGTAACTTAAACGTAATCGTCATCGAAAATACTTTGACCCAGTCGTCTGTTATCAAAAAAAGTTTCACACGATTAAAAACTTATAAAGCATTCGTCAGCATGCACTCTGGACCTGTAAGCATTAGAAACAAATTTCTATCTAATCAAAGTGGTTTCGGTTTTTAGAAAACAATAAATGGGATTTCCTTTTACCGTCTGCTCGAGCCAACTCAATATGAACTGGCGAAAACAACTAAAATGAACTCTTATCGGGGCATTAATAATAAAAATGAGCAATCAAAACAAAATAATAGCCGACTGGATTTCCCAGGCTCTAGACGCCGCCGTATCATCCACCTGGTAGCGTTTTATTTGGCTTCTTGAAACTCAATCAGATATACATTTTCCAAGAGGTTCAAACGAACGAGTCTATCTGAACTTATAGACCAGATAATCAAGTCCTTTACCTAAGAAACCACTCTGACTTTAATTATTCACTGTAATCTGCATTATTTTTCACCCTCTAAGCTAACTACCCTAATCACACTTTATTAATATAAACAGCTTCAAAGTTCGGGAAAAACCCCACATAAGAGGCTCAGACTTCTGAGTCACGAAATGCACAAGAGTAAAGGAGTCTGCATGCCTGCACCTCGTGGGTTTTGGGAAAGTTTGTTGATTCAATTACCTCGTTCATGTATAATACACATAAATTACACATATAAATAATTATTTCCTCTTGACTCAATGGTTTTAATTGAGATTGATAGGTTAAATAATCACAAAATAGATTACGTTGTTATAGAGAACCCCGGGAAATGCAGGGCCTTTCTTCTTTTTTGGGAAATGTATCACTAGAACCCTTTGTGTAACAGTATAGGATATATATCCTATCGATCTTAAATTTATTATGATTCATAAAAAAATTATTTAAATATAAAAACATTCTATATTTGTAAACCATATTCTTGGGTTCTATGTACAAGTATAAATAAATTATAGACAATGAGTTTCCTTATTCTTGTTAAGTTATCTAACTAGTTGACTTGGCTTCCGTATCCTGGCTAGGTTGCTGCTCAATCTTGCTCTCTAGAGGGGGAGCCGATGCCGATTCAGTATCCAGTGAAGGTGCAACTGGCTCTGGAACTTGCTTTTCTAGATCGATTGGCGACTGGGTGGCCTCTGGAGACTGGATTTTCGGCTGAGGAGCTGGTCTTCGGTTCGGCAGAATCAGACTCTCTAATCCCCCACAAGGAGCTTCGATCAGAATGTAAAGGACATAGGCAAGCAGCACAGAGAAACCAAAGTCCTGCCAGAAACGCAGCATCTAAAAGAAGGGATTAATTACAATGAGGTTATCATCAAAAAAGCTCTGATTGATTACTCACAATATCGTAGTTCGAGAAGTAGGTGTTGACGCGCGTTCGTCCCCCATTGAGGTTCTGTATGAATAGGTGCCCCATGTAGACGCAGAAGGATAGCTTCGATAGTGGCTGCCACAGCGGCGAGGTGAGGAAGGAGTTGGCCAGACCCCCATATCCCTGCATGCAGGCAAAGACCACCCAACTCAGGCCCAGTGGCCAAGCGATCCTGGAGAGCGACACGTAGAAGGCTTCGTTAAGGATGGGCAAAGTCTTGCTCTTTCCCATTCCATAAGGATACATGGCAAAGATGCAGGTGAGCAGCAGTGCCAGACTGGTAATCCATCCCACCCAGACAGTGGGACGGTTCAGCTTAAAGGACTTTCCCCGGATTGAGTGCAGGAAGTAGCCGAACAGGAAGCCAACCAACCAGCCGGAAGCCCGGGTGTGTGTGTAGTGCGACAAGTCAGTGCTGCCGCCACCGTCTGGTCCTCCGCCTCCACCACCGTTTATCCTTTACAAATTAAATTAAATTATTAAGCCAATATCGTTTTAAAAGTATTATAGCAGGGCTTACAGTGAGTAGTCGTTGATCACCATTATGCTGAACAGGTACGCGGCCAGACCCAGCATTAGAAGGAGCACAAGTGCAGCTCCCTTCTTGCCCCACTTGTACACAACGATCAGCAGGATGGGGGCAATGATGTACAGCTGCATGTCGATGGCTAGGTACCAGGTGTGAGCCAGGCACTGCGCAACAATATTGTGGTTAGAAGGGTTACTTAATGGCGGACAATGAACCACCCACCTCGTTGTTAGTAGCGTAGTTTTGAATGTAAATCAAGGTCCAATACCAGTTGTCGTTGCACTTATCGTAGCTATCAAAGTTCCAATTGCCATACAACGGCCCATCGCCCAACAGAGGTAGCACCTTCAGGTAGATAAGGATGGACACGGCCACGATGGGCGTCAGGCGAAGATAGCGATGCAGATACATCAGCGGAATATTTAGTTTTCCCTTGGCCCTAAAATGATTGGCTATAGGAGGGTCTAGTGAAGACTGAAGCAGACATACCTCTCCATGGCGCGAAGAGGAACCATGGCCACAAGTAAACCGCTGATAAAGAAGAAGGTGTCCACGGCAAACACTCCCTCGTAGATGACGTCCATGAAAGGTGTCTTCGCCCACTAAAAAGAGGTATGAAAAGGATCAATCCCCACTTGGATTCAAGTTAAAATTTCCTGCACTCACCGTATACACATCATACAGGTTTATATTGGGCGAAGTAATGCCAATGATGTAGTCATGGCCATAGCAAACCCAGATCAAGGACATACAGCGAATTCCATGGAGACACTCGATCACATTCGGGTTAGAGGTCGTGCTAACCCGGAAGAGCGAACGGGAGTTGGCACGGGCCGAGAAAACCTTCAGAATGGGTGGTAATTTCTCTAAAAAGTAAATAAAATAATGGAATAAGTAGGAAACATCATTTAAAGGCTTTGCTTTGGCATACTTACTTTGATCCTCGCATAAGAAATAGTCGTAGAGGGTAGCCAGGCCTACGACAGCAGCAAATACAGATAGTAAAACGCTGTTGATAAAGGACAAATAAATATTTTATACAATTAAGAAGAATATGAAAATCTATTACTTACATTGTAAAAATGGTAACAGCATCGTAGGGCTCTCTCTCCGCGGTTTTGCAGGTGCCTTCGCTGACCAGATTCACGTTGTCACTCAGCTCCAGTCCAATAAGCTGCTTGAAGACCCTACGGAGCAGCGTGTCCATGTTGGTGGCGGAGCAGGCGGAGGGAAAGCACACAGCAGTCTGAACACTCAACATACTCATCATGCCGCCGGCATTACCCAGTAGTTGCTGTAGGGGCAGCTGGGCCAGACAGTACTTCCCCAGCAGGGTGTAGCTGGAGACCGCGGTCTGCTCGATGGCCACGCACTCGTCGTAGTGACCGAGATCCTTGAGATGACCCTTAAGGATGCCAGCCGGTATCGATCCCCAGGAGTCGATCACTGGACACAAAGTCTCATTAAAGTCGTCATTCTCTGGGACTTTAAATCACTCTACTCACTTCTGAAGGCCCAAAGCTCGCCGCTTACTAATCCGGCGGTGAGTTGGGCGAACTGCGCATAGCACTGCAGATCCTGCGCAGTGGGCAGCCGCGTCTCAGGCACCAAATCCTCCAGAGTTACGTTCTGGTAGTAGTTGAAGAACTCCTCCGATAAATGCCGCAGTCTATTCAGTCGCTGGAAATCCTGAACGTCCAGTTCAAGGCCTTCCTTCAGGTCCAAGTCCAATCCGAGGGAGCTGGCCAGAGCCAGGCCACAAAGGAGCAGCACTACCACTGTGATTCTTACCATGTCTGTGGACATCCAACTACCGAATGTTTCCCTTCCGGACTAGAGCAACCCTTTTTATAACCAATCGCTGGCATAGCCTCTGGATGTCTGGCAGTCGTCTGAGATAAGGATTAGTTATATATGGGCTCTTTCGATTAGTCCTATTTTCATGACTCTGCAATCTGGGAAAGGCCTTTTAGTACGAATTTATTTTGTTGATTGAAATCTTCCCACATAATCTTTATTTTTGCATATTATGGGGGGCTAGATTGTCTTATCGATGGCATTCGCAAGAAGACCTACATAATATATTTGAGTAAACTTCTTCGGTCATGGTGCACTTTAATATTCTAAATTCCTCAGAATAATAAATTAATATTTATTGTAGCAGGAATTTGCACTTCATTGTATTGATTATAAGCAAATTTTTGGCAGAACGGAAACGGCCTTGTCCTTATCCTTGATTTCCACAGACCCGAATCACCAAGCGATTGTACTGCGATTGTCACGTCTATGACAATACTACAAATCACTTCCATATCTGCCGGTGCCTGGCGGTTCTAACGCACTCGTGGCGCTGGTTTAGGGGACTTTCAGGTATTATTTATAGTTCTATGAGTAGATGCGATTAAGCCGGAAAGTTGATAGCAAGTGTATCTTGGTTATCTGATTTTTTCAATTAATTGATTTGCATACAGCAAGTTTTCAATAACTGGATCTGCCGCGGCACTGCAGCCTGTCACCAATAATATATAGCCCGCTTTATGAGTCCGCTTCTTTAATGGTAATGTAATTGATCACATAATTCATTTCAGATCAGATTTTATGTCTTGATTAGTTTTAATATTTAAAATTACATTTATTTCCTGAAGAAAATGCTAACTCTCCAATGGAATAACATTATCTGGGGTTCTGAAATTATGATTTAAAGTTTCCCCAGGTTACCTGCTCAGTTGGGACTATCTCTGGAATGATGACAAACTCTGGGCTAAGTGATGATATTAAGTAATGTCCCTGTTTCACAGATCAACAAGAGCAAATAAAAGCAAGAGGGTTAGACCTGTTCCTATATTTACTGCCATTTGACTTTCAAAATATTGAGTTACTGATTAGAGATAACCCTTTTGTAATACCTGATTTTAAATAAAAAATCATTTGTGCCATTACCTATTATCTAAAGTCTTTCACTTTCTGAAGAAGTGCATTTTATATGATTTATATGATGTTTGCTACCAATAATCACGAAGAACGCGAGGCTGGCGTGTGCCCAATCTTATCGATATCAACAACCTCTTCTAACTTGCCTATTAAAAATTCCTCAGAATCCCCCATCAACGTTTTATGATTGGGTTTCCATGTGAGTAATGGGTGAAGGAAAAGTTTTGAAGTGATATTAGACCAATTCCACAGAAAAGCAAATAAGCCCACATCAGTTAAGTTAAGAAGCTGTCGCCGCAGTCAACTTGAGGAAAATTGTCATAGGCAGCTATTTACATTAAATACTTGGGAGAGCGAACTGTAATATTTCGATTAAATATATTAGGTAGCTGTATCAATTTCCCCAACGCTTTCTATAAAAACAAGAAAACTTAAAGGCAATAACAGTGGTCCACTCAAGGAAAATCGTGATATAATATTAGTTATTACCCAGCACGGCGATGTAAAAATACTATTACAATGTTATTAATTAATTTTCTTTACAGCTCGATATGATAGCTGGATTTGTTTGAAATATGGTGGGTTTCCTAGATCTCAGTTGCTTTTAATGAGTTAGTTTACGATGGAATATCGATTTGCCTATTACAATCACCTCATTAACATCGGGCGACATTTGCATTTAACATGCCCAAGTGGCCCGTCTCCGCAGCCACGCCTATGCGCCAATATGACCAGATAGCCGGCCTGCAGCTCTAATGATAGTTTAATTGGCCGCATAATTCAATTTGAATTGGCCCAGCTGTCCGGGTGACGCGGCTGGCTCGGCTGTGGGGAAGTGCTCGCCCAGACCCGCCACTTCCGTGCGCGCAGTGGCCAGATTCTTGCAAGTAATTACCCGCCGGACACTTGACACGTTCGCTCTCAATTGAGATGGTTATGATTGCCGTACGCATGGCGGGGCAAAGCGTCGCTGCCATTGTCATGACCAACACGGCGAATGCGCAACAAGCGGACCTAATCGAAAAAACGCAAAATCGCACAGATCACAACAATGTCGACATCAAAAGAACAATATCGATCAGCCGAATGCGAAAGCAATCAGCGCCGTCGAATTGTTAGATTCGACAGACGGCTGTCCGCCTGTCCGTCAGCAGCTGTTAACAGTAAATTGTCCCGCTCCGGGTCGACTTGTTTTGTTTAGGGAAATACTTGTCGGGGCGAAAACGAGTTGGACAGCCCCCCTGCAACAGTACACTCAGGAAAAAGCGGCTATCAAATGACAAACTGGATTATAAGATTAGACAGGTGTTCTGGCACTTTAAATGATTGAGTGTGAGGATTTAAATATGTTTAAGGATTGCTCAAGTATATAAATATAAAACTTCAAAGTTAGCATTATAATTTCAGAGAATATAAATATTTGTAACCTTCTATATAGATATAGAAATTAGTATTTATTTATAAAACTAAAAGGTGTTTCGGAAGAATGCCATAATTTCTTTTTAGTAGCCAAAACTTTTGTATAAATTGTTAATTGCAAATTGTTAATTAATGAAAAATAAATGGGGAAGGAGGAAAAAGAAATCCTCAACATCCTTTTCAGTATCCTTAGCACTTCATTGTTAGCAATTATCCTCCGAAAGCGGATATATCATTGAAAAGGCGTCTTGTTAGTTTTTAAAATATTTTTCTTGACTATAAGTCGTTCACCAGAAATTTAAGTGTTTTTGTCATAATATCTCGATTTCTTCAAATTATTCAAACTATTATTTATTGCATTCATTTAAAGTGCTAATATTTCTTTCTCTGTATAATATCCGCAGTATAAGTTCGTCACAATCATGCCTTAAACAGCTCCAATCGCAATAATCAACAAAAACAAAATGAAAACATTATCGTCGACTACGGAGGCACTTTCGTAGAACTGTCCAACGAACGAACGCGACGGATGGATGCGTCACACTTTCTTTTTGGGGAAGTCCGGATGCGATGCCAGCCGACTGGCAGCCGGTTCCAAAGGTGCCTCCTCACGGCCGCTGACGTTGCGATCTGGAAACGTGACTCGGGTGTGAAGTGAGCTGAGATACGTATCTTGGCATCCCGCAGATACAGATACAGATACGGTCAAGACAGAGAGCTGCGGGCTAATCTTAATTGGTTCAGAGCTGATTTTTGGCACACCTTAATTTTTATTTATTCGCATTTATAGAATTCAATTAGATTGCGGTAATCAGTTAATTAACAGTTCTTGCTGATCACTTTTTAAGCACCAGCCTCATGTGCGATGTCGTAACATTTTGCAGGAGTGAATCACATAACTAAATTCCCATTAAACTCAACTTAATGTGTGTTGTGACCCAAATCTCCCTGTGAATCCTTTTGTTTCAGGCTGTAAAAAAAGCCCCCGAAAATGCGGTCTTTATTCGGAGAATGTGCGTTGAATGCACAACATTTAATTAGTGAATAAAGCAATTGAAAGAAGGAAGTTAGTACTTTTTATGGAACGCTTGAAATGTGTAGGAAAATCTGAACTTTTTTATGGTCAAGCAGCGTTTAAATTGCCAAGTTGCAGCCAATTATTTTTATTATAACAACTCATATGCGGCTTACTTTAGTTACACATGTTGCGATAAGAATCACGCTGAAATGAATTAAATTATATACTCGACACCTGAACCATTTACATAGTTGATAAATAAATAAATAAGTTGATGATTGGTATTAAAATGGAAGTGGTTCTCAAGCTATTCTTGCATTCATAAATTTTAATTTGAAACTAATTCCAGGCTAGCTGTCATATTTTCTTTTATTCAAAATCAATTAAATAAATGCAAATAATTGAACGGTAATTACTTAAATACTCTGAAAAACATCACCCGCATCGCATTTGCGATCTGCTAGATTCGGTTCTTGCACGGAACACCCATGATCTGCTAATTAATAGTCGATTTTTGGATTCCTGAACAACATTCGAATGTGCACAGGCTCTCTTTAAGCGTTTAATCAATTAACTGATTAACCTTGATACTGCAAACAATGATCGACTTCAGACTTGTCTGCTGTGCTTGCGATGTCCAAGATTTCCAGGCGCCTGAATGCATTCGTAAGCAGTGGATACTTATTGAGTAATGATTGATTTAAAAGTCAGGGGGACAGGCGCCTCAACTGCAAATTTTCACACTGACTCCATAATGGGAAGCACAACATGACTGCTGCTGCTGGCATATATCAATATCCCTCTCACATCGAGTGTGTACGTTTCTATGACAGCTACAGCTTCGATCTACAAATTGCAGTTTCTCTAATGCTGATGCTCAGTTCTTATTTATAATTCCATTTTTAATTACGTTTTTACTTTCGCACGGTTCAAAGTAGCGAATTAAATCGCAATCCAAATGCCATAAATCGCAATTAATCATAGACAGAGTCTCAAGCATGGCCAGTTTTCGACTATTTTGCAATAACAAAGAGGGAGTTATGGTTGTAATAACTAAGTATAATATAATAATAAAGACGCGTTTCGTAGTAATAAAGTTGTAAAAATACTAACAGTCAAGTTAAAAATTTAATATGGCTTTAAAATGTTTCTGATGGGTAGAAATAAACAGACCGTGATGCGAAACTATCAAAATATTTAAGCCCACTACTGGTAATGTCTCCCTACCATATCTAATTACACATCATTTCCAATTCCTTTAATAATTATGTTAAATTATTTAAACTACTCCCTTTATATGGGTGACTCTTATTATGGCCACGTGGAAACTTTTATAGTTGAATTCTCCAAGTTCTAAGAATCCAATTCCCTTGAATCGCGATTCCTAAGGTAAATAGGAATCAGAGTTTTACGACAATATTCCAGGCCATTAACCTCTTGAGTTTTATTTTGCGGTAACTCAAGGGCTCTTGTTTTTACAGCTTTCGCTTTGTTAACAACACTAGCTTAAGGCTGTGAGTAAAGTAAGAATTTAGTATTTAGAAATAAGAAAGAAACTTGGTTTTAAATGTACAGCTTAAGTAAAGATTATTTTGGAATTTGAATCATATAAACAAAACATGACCAGGCAAGTAATAAACTAATTTATAAGTTTAAATTGTTTTAATAGCTCTCTTGGACAAAGTACAAACATAATTTCCCCGAGTGCAGTTTGGCTAACTAAACCTGTGCCGAAGGACAGATCAATTGAAATATGGCTTTCTATACGAGCGTAATCTAAAGTGTTATTCCACTTTCATCGAACCGCTTAGGGGTCTGCGTCATGCGAGGGATTTCCAAGCGTCTAGTAGGTAAAAAACAAATCTTAACTATGTGTTTTGCCTGCCAATTAGCAAGAGTGCGGGGACTGCCAGGAATTTCATTCCATTTCCTACGTCACAGGGCGCCGGCCCCGCTAAAAAACGAAATTCTAATCCAACATCCCAACATCCAACATCCAACATACAACATCCACATCCACATCCACATGTGGTCGGAGCAATAATTGCAGCGGCTGTAAGAGCAGGAACTGGTTTTTTATTCTTTTTGTCATTGTGCTGGCCTCTGCCGACGCGGCGCTCTGCTCCGCCATTCTTCAGCGGACTGTGCGCCGCGACTGCGCAGCCTGCTGGGGCAGCGGCAGAGACTGCGAATCGGATCGAATCCGTCGGATATATAAGTTAGTCGGGTGCTGGGATTCTGATTAGTCTGCGAGCGCCGTTTACAAGTACATATCACGTTTAGTTTCCAGTTGCCAGTTGCCAGTTCCCAGTTGCCAGTGTGCGTTGCTAGTTTTTTTTGGGCGGACAGCCTGAATCCAGAGTGAAACGCAAGTGAAGTGACCAAGAAGGAACTCTTTTTCGAACTGGTAAACTCACCAAGTTGTCCATTAAACGAAGGACATTGGAACGTGCTCAGTGTGAAGCGGCCGCAGATACAAAGAGATTTGAAAGAGTTAATCCAACACTGTTCAAATTACCAAGTGACAGAAATCGTAATTATCTTAATCGGTACGTATACGTGATTTTCAAGAATTTATGAAAACTTTCCGAAATTATTTTATGCAAATTGAGGTGGCATGCATGTTTAGCAGTCGTTAACAAAATTATTCTCGCGTAATTTTAGTACCTCGGTGTTATTCGATAAATTACATCATTTCCGACAGTAAAAAAACAACGTTAAATTCATTAAGGCGGGAGAATATTACATAAAAAGAAGAACACAAAAAGTGCAATTAATTTTTGCAAAAAATAATGGATTTTACAAAACTGTTTTCCCCTCGCTTCAGTCGTTAAAGAACTTATTTTTAAGCTAAGGTTTCGCTAGCAAGTTTAATAAGGAATGTACATACAGAATGTACATTGAGTTTTATGCAGGAGCAGTTGATGATAAGTAGCATCAATCAGAATAAAGTATTTAAAGTTCCCTGTAGTTCCAAAAATGTGTCCGCAATTTGCATATTTATGTATTTTAAAGTGCTCATGGATGACATTCTGGAAGCAAACCCGAACGCCTTGCGCAACCCGTTCCGTGTAAAAATCGACACAATTCGAGGAAGTGAGCGAAAAGCTTAAAATAAAAAGGAAACTTGATTTGAACTGAGAACGGCTCATTAGTTGTGAATGCACTCGAAATGTAAAAGGCAAACAGAATTCAAGGCGGGACAACCCGAAGGGAGAGCTCATTTATCGCAGCTCTGACCAAAATTACAGATTGAAGTCTTCGGTTGCAGTTGTTTAGCCAGCATTTAGAACCTGGCTCTTGGCTAAATGCTGGGCTTGTTCAGCAAATCCATCGACATAATGATAATGAGCGTTAACATAAGTATCCCGCAATTGACATTTAATTTGTCTTGGCTCGCTTAACTAATCGCTGCTACACATTTGCGAACTAACTATTAACAGCGGCCACCATGGCGTATACGTACTTGCGAACAGTGGCCAGCCGTGATGGATTTATAATTGCAATTGAGTCATTTGTTGATCGGCTATTAATTATGTTAAGTATGTGCTAAGTGTGTGTCGTACTCATATACATTACAAGTGGGTTTTATGGACGCAAGATTTGCATTTGCTTAATGAGCTTGTCAAGTGATTCTGGGATTGACGCAAGACTCTGCGCTGTGCAGAGATCGCTATTTGTCAATTCTTGTGTGTTTTTTTCAACTGACCTGCCCCTGCCGACTACTGACTACTCATCCAATTGACTCACAATCGGAAATACTGTGGAAAAACAACATCGGTTGCGGGCAAAAAAAACCCCACACAGATCACTCACTCGCCGGGGACGACCCCAGAGCACCGTGCAGATGCAGCAGGCCCTGTGCCATGGCTTAAATTAGGCGCTCTTTACTCAATTAAGCAAATCAGGGAGCAGAAAAAACCTAATACAGATAATAAAAGAACCAAACTGGGACTTTATCAGAGGGAACACATTTGTACCCGCCTCCCACGGCGAGACGGCGGTTCGACAGTAACAAATTAATTAGCCATACACTTTGGAATCGCCACCGACGGAAACATTTGACCGACACGAGATACTAGATAATCGGAGCGGCGACCTTAGGCAATGTTGTTGATCCAACGAGTGCGCCAACACAGCACTGCCACCGTGCTGCTGCTACCAAACAGTCATTCAACCCGGCCGAAACGCAGCCAATAATTATGTAAATTACAAATTACATGGCAGCCTGATAATTATGGAACGATTTTCCAAAAGCCTCAGCGCCTCAGAACCCACTGCAAACACTGCAAGCAATCTAACACCAACGCAACCTTGAGCGGAAAATTAAAGGCAGTGCTCGTACTCTGCTCAGTGTGTCGGGTCTTAAATGCTTTTCAATCGCCTTGCTGCTGCTGCTGCTGGTTAGGTTTTTTTTTTTTTGTGGTGTTTAATGGCAACAGGGGCAACGGCAATAACATTAAATCCGCCGCATGGATTTCACCTCATCAACGGAGGCAGCGAAGGTGAACAGAAGTCGCTGGCGCTGGATGCATTAAATCGATGATGTGAAATGCTAGGAGCCGCAGGGGCCAAGAATGCACTCCAAGACAATGGCCTAGCGCAGACGCAGATGGAGCACACGGCGGCGGCATTGTATGCAGATACGACATTCGTATGAGTTCTCGCACTATATGTTATATGCTTGGTCCCAGATATGTAGTCGCCAGTCGGCAAACATGGCACAAGCTGTGTATGCAAGTGAACAAGCTAATTGGACTCACACGGCGCATACGTAATGGGCGCTTGGGAAATGTTCTCTGCCTAGCCTTGAATTCGTTACGTATACGCCCCGTAAGCGCTGTAAATTGCTTGACCGCCGAAAAATGTATGCCAAGCGGGGAATCAGAACCAAGCAAGTCCAAAAACCAGAACCAGAAGACAAGACTGGGCCAACAGTGAATTGCGGTGTTGCGCAATTAAGGTAAAAACTTGTTTGCAGCTTTAGCAGTTGCGGCGATTACAACTGACTGATTGACTTCCACCAGCCAGCTAGCCTGGCTGCCCATGCCCATGTCCAGTGTTTCCTCTTTTGCTGGAGAAGAAGCGGAACCGCATTAATAATTCATTGGGCATTGGCCCAAGAAGCTTCCTGACCAACCGACACCTTGCTTTCCTTTCCTGCTTCCCAGATCCGGAGTCTTTTTTAATGAGTTCTCACATCAAAGCCAATTGTAAAACCAAATCCGAGATTAACATTAGCTAAGGCCATGGGTACAAGTAATTGCCGTTCTTGAGCCTCTAGACGGCATGTCTTCATGTTTTGGATTAGAGTGCTTGACATTGGAGTCAAACAGAATCAGATACAGATACAAAAACAGAAACAAATATAGTCTCGGACACCAGAAGTTGCCGGCACAATGACATTTTAACTGAGTTTTATGACACACCAATTGAACTAAACGAGAATGAGCATAAGGCTGGCGCAGCTTAAAGACCTCCACGTATCTTGGGCCAGCCTGTGGTTAGCTCGGGTTTATGGCGGCACGTCAAATGGGACAGAGCCAGCCCGGTGGCTCAGACCATTGAATTATTTAATGCAATTAACGAGTTAACATGCCGCATTCCGAATGGCCGTTTGGGCTGCCAGCCAAGTCCATCGACCGAGCCAACTTGAACTGCGAGAATTCCTTCAATTGGAGATTTGGAACACGATATTACATAGGAAAAACCTGAGCTTCATTCCAAACAAGCATCTGCTGTGGATACTTAAACAAATAAGGCTATTTAAATGATATTATTAGAACAAGACTTATACTCCCAATACAACCTCATTAATGTACAAGTACTTGTAACACAAATGTCCGGAAAAGACCTGAATTATATTATATATATAGTACTATATATGCCCACATATATTAATCTGACACTAATTAGTGTGTGTCGCCAACAGGTGGCTATGCTAATGAATTATATAATATTCAGCTTCGAGATGGATTGGATTCCAGCCGGCAATAGAACAAACCAGATATGAAAGTATGATAAATTGGTTATGGTGCTAAGCGTAGAGATATGAATGTCGCAATAATTTGACTTGACATGCCAGCCGCCTAGCATTAAGATGCCAATCTTACTATAAATTAGTTTTAAAAATTAAGTCAAAGCATTAATAAGTTGCATTAGAAATATTTTGGCTTTGGCCCAATCCCATTGCTTAAATATAATCTCATTTATAATGTAAAATCTTAAATCTAACTTGTCTAAATGCCCAAGAAAATGTGGCTAAGCAAATGTAATCAGTTACAAGTTGAGCCACACTCATAAGTGTTGCCATAAGATCGATGTTGCACAGGTGAAGCCCGGAACCTGCACCTTGTGCCTAGTTAGAAAACATGGCGCCTAATGTACCCAATATTATTAATCAATTTATAAGAATTTGTTGTGGAATTGAAATTCATAGAAACCAAATCTGCTTAGATGGATAAAACAGATTGATTTAAATTAAATCAGATTCGATTAGCATTCGAGCTCCTCTAGGTCATATTTATCCCATATATAATATTTATTCATTACAATGGGTGCATGTGAGTGCGCCCCATTAATACAAAGTGCTATAAATATGCATGTATGAATGGGCTTAATTACTACAGAAACAAGGCAATAACCCGTTGGGAATGATGTAACGTAGAGAATCTCTGATTGATAATGTCTCATTACTTTTGTAATTATAATTATTCGATTACCATATTTTGTATTTACTCCAACTGCAGGTAACTCAATTGCAAGATGGGTTCCCTGCCACAGTTGTCGATTGTTAAGGGTCTGCAACAGGACTTTGTGCCCAGAGCTCTGCACCGCATCTTCGAGGAGCAGCAGCTGAGGCATGCCGACAAGGTGGCTCTAATCTATCAGCCGGAGGGACCGGGACACGGAATGGCGCCCAGTCAGAGCAGCTATCGCCAGATGAACGAGCGGGCCAATCGGGCAGCCCGTCTCCTGGTGGCCGAAACCCACGGACGCTTTTTGCAGCCCAACAGCGACGGAGACTTCATTGTGGCCGTGTGCATGCAGCCATCAGAGGGACTGGTCACCACACTGTTGGCCATCTGGAAGGCAGGAGGGGCCTACCTGCCCATCGATCCCAGCTTCCCAGCGAACCGCATCCACCACATCCTTCTGGAGGCGAAGCCCACATTGGTGGTTCGCGATGACGACATTGATGCTGGCCGTTTTCAGGGCACACCCACGCTTTCCGCCACGGAGCTGTATGCTAAGTCTATTCAGCTGCCCGGCTCCAATCTGCTCTCGGAGGAGATGCTGCGCGGCGGCAACGACCACATCGGCATCGTGCTCTACACCTCGGGGAGCACGGGAGTGCCCAAGGGAGTACGCCTGCCGCACGAGAGCATCCTGAATCGCCTGCAATGGCAGTGGTCAACCTTCCCGTACACGACCAACGAAGCAGTGAGCGTCTTTAAGACGGCCCTGACCTTCGTCGACTCGATAGCCGAGCTCTGGGGCCCGCTGATGTGCGGCTTGGCCATCCTCGTGGTGCCCAAGGCTGTGACCAAGGATCCCCAGCGGCTGGTGAACCTGCTAGAGCGGTACAAGATCAGGCGTTTGGTACTAGTGCCCACACTTCTGCGTTCGATGCTGATGTACCTCAAGATGGAGGGCGGCGGAGCAGCACAGAAATTGCTGTACAACCTCCAGATCTGGGTGTGCTCTGGTGAACCGCTCTCCGTGTCTCTGGCCAGCAGCTTCTTCGATTACTTTGACGAGGGCGTGCACCGGCTGTACAACTTCTACGGCTCCACGGAGGTAATGGGCGATGTCACCTACTTTGCATGCGAGAGCAAGAAGCAGCTGAGCCTGTATGACAATGTGCCCATCGGTGAGATTACCCCCCGATCCTCAGCTTCCACTGTTCCATCTAAGCCATGACCTTTGTTCTTGTAGGCATTCCCGTGTCCAACACTGTGGTGTACCTCCTGGATGCCGACTATCGTCCCGTGAAGAACGGCGAGATCGGTGAGATCTTTGCTTCGGGACTTAACTTGGCCGCTGGCTATGTCAACGGACGCGATCCAGAGCGCTTCCTGGAGAATCCGCTGGCCGTCGAGAAGAGTAAGTGTTTCCGAATTGATTAAATGTATATTTTTCTTACCTTAACGTTATAATCCTTGTCAGAATATGCCCGTTTGTATCGCACCGGAGACTACGGATCTCTGAAAAATGGCAGCATTATGTACGAGGGCCGCACGGACTCCCAGGTGAAGATCCGTGGACATCGCGTAGATCTTTCCGAGGTGGAGAAGAACGTGGCTGAGCTGCCGCTTGTGGAGAAGGCCATCGTGCTGTGCTACCATGCCGGGCAGGTCGACCAGGCTATCCTGGCCTTTGTCAAGCTACGTGACGACGCTCCGATGGTGACGGAGATGCAGATGGAGGCGCGCCTCAAGGATAAGCTAGCCGACTACATGACGCCCCAGGTGGTCATCCTGGAGCATGTCCCACTCTTGGTTAACGGCAAGGTGGACCGTCAGGCTCTGCTCAAGACCTATGAGACGGCCAATAACAACGAGGGCGACTCCAGCATCGTCCTGGACTTTGATTACTCCCAAGTTCCCGAGGATCTGAAGCTCACGGCTCGCGATCTCTTCGAGACAGTGGGCGGGGTAATTGGACGCTCCACCAGAGCGACCTTGGCGCCACACAGCAACTTTTACGAGCTCGGCGGCAACTCACTGAACTCCATATTCACTGTGACCTTACTGCGTGAGAAGGGCTACAACATCGGCATATCCGAGTTCATTGCGGCCAAGAATCTGGGTGAGATCATTGAGAAGATGGCGGCCAACCATGATGCCGTGCAGTTGGAGGAGGAATCCCTGAATGCCTGTCCACACCTGAAGATGGAAGCGGTGCCTTTGCGCCTGGAGCACCGCCAAGAAGTCATTGAGTAAGTAGCTGATGGGCGTAAAGGGAACTCAGTATACAAATGTATAACTTTCTCCAAACAGCATCATTGTGGCCAGCTTTTATAACAAGGCGGACCTGGAGCAGTGGCTAAAGCCCGGCGTGTTACGGACCGATTACAGCGATATCCTTAATGTACGTTTTAGTAACCAGAACCTACTATTAGAATCTTTTATTAAAATATCCTTCATACCTGGTATCCTCCTATAGGACATCTGGAATGTGTTGGTGGAGAGGGACCTGAGCTTTGTCGTCTACGATCGCAACACCGATCGCATCATTGGCACAGCCCTGAACTTTGATGCGCGGAACGAGCCCGAGGTGGACATCAAGTCCAAGCTGCTCATCGTCTTCGAGTTCCTTGAATTCTGTGAAGGTCCCATTCGGTAAGTAATTCCGAGAGCGCTCTCCCAGACCGGTATTAATCTGCAAACCACAACAGGGACAACTACCTGCCCAAGGGCCTCAACCAGATCCTGCACTCGTTCATGATGGGCACCGCCGAGAAACTGAATCCCCGCGAAAACATCGCCTGCATGCATTTCATGGAGCACGAAGTGCTGCGAGTGGCCCGCGAGAAGCAGTTCGCCGGCATCTTCACCACCAACACCAGCCCCCTGACGCAACAGCTGGCCGACGTCTACCACTACAAGACGCTCCTCAATTTCCAGGTGAACGAGTATGTGCAGTCCGACGGCAGTCGTCCCTTCGGGGATGCGCCGGACGAGCAGCGCGCCATCGTCCACTGGAAGGAGGTGGGCAAGTAGGACAGGACGAAAGGACGACCGCGTCATCACCAAACCAGATCTGCAGCGAATTTATCACGCACCACGTATTATATTTAACTAGCATTAGGTAATGCCTACCACCTAGTATTAGCCCTAGGCATAGTGTAACAAAGCGAGAAGTTTCGTAACTTTGTGTTGACTAGTTGTAAGCTTCCGATTTCGAGACAATTAAAGAAACAACAATCGATAATTAAGCCCGCCGTCGTTTGCTTCTTTCTACTTGGCGCTCACTTGACCGTGGGCCAGTAATTTCCAACTCCCAGCATTGACAAGTAACTGCCCGTAGATAATGGCTGGAAATTCCAAAGCTGCTATAGCATTAAGCATTTAAATCTATTTAATAGGAGACAGAATGGGATTGAGTAAAAGGTGACCAAATATTTGAAGCTCAGGGTAACATAGTATGTAAATATAATCACCGCATAACTTGAGACAATTTCTAACATTTTGCCTTTTAATCAATCGATCATGGTATGCCTACTTTATTTTCAATTCAAAAAGCTTTCCTATTTTGAGTTTTTAGCAAGACTGAATAAATTGGCATAGTCAAATTAAAATAAATTTTAAAAAGAAAATGTAATATATGCCAATTTTTTTTTAGGGTAAACCAAACTTAGGGTATATGAACGTTGCAAATGAGGATTTTCATATAACAATTTGTTCGACAAATCAAAGTTTTAAAAACTCATAACTACGCCAAAAAATCATTAAATTCAATTCGGAAAGCGTTCATGTGTTAGTTTTTTTTTAGATTAATAAATCTGCATACTAAATTTAAGATTAAAAAAAATTTAATTTTTTTCCAATTTTTGAAAATTTTAACGATGTAACCCCTTATAAAAAATTGAAATTTTGAAAAAATACAAAAAAAAAATTATTTTTCTACCGGACATGGCTAGATAGACTCGGCTGTTGATGCTGATCAAGAATATATATGATTTATAGGGTCGGAAATGGCTCCTTCACAGCATTACAAGCTTCTGACTTAAATTATAATACCACGCAAGAGTATAAAAATCAATTATCCAGATCCCCATATAGTAACTTCTGTTGATATTAGCGCAAACAGAATTAAAAGCTTAGAAATTTCGTCAAACTATAAAGAAAACACATTTGTATAATAATGTAATGTAATGATCTAATTAAAACAACAAACAATTCTGATTTCTGGTCTTGTGGATTCTATGATTGGGGTTGAAAAGAATTAAGGCTTAAAAGAAACCTCGTCTTTGAAGATTATTTCTCCGCAGACTATTTAAAGCGAATTCTCAAATGCTCCCATATAATGTAAACGGTTTTAACATTAAAGCCATAAATACATATGCTAGATTTATTGTTTTTGCCTATTACACATCATTATTACATTTCAAGATTTAAGGTTTTTTTGCAGTGGCTGCTCATTCTGCGGCTCATATATACACACATATGTATGTATATCCCTATGTCTATATATTTTCATTGGATTTTGAATGAATAACGAGCGCGCCGCTGATCAGCGTCTCAAAATTTGTTGTATGCTGCTGGATAGGTTAATTACACACTTTTCTCGACAATAATTACATAATGCTAGAGATATATATATGCAGATCCGAAGTGCATGAGTGTATGCATGTGGTGTGTTCTGTCCGAACGTTCACTTCTGGCACATCCGCCTGCTCTCGCTCTCCAGCGAAGCGTTCAGAGGTGAATATTCCTGCGCTTGGATGAATGAACGTGTGTGCTTGCTTGTGTCTGTGTCTGTGTCTGTGGCTATGGTTGTGTGAACGGGCATGTTTACTAAATGTTTTAAGCGCTAGCCTTTACTACATACTAAACAACTGTACAGCTAATTTACCTTAATTATTATATAGTTTCATTATTTCCAGCATTTCTCAGGGTGCTGTGCTGGGCTGTGCTGTCTGCGGGATGGGATGATGGGGCGGAGGGTGAAGAAGAGAAGGGGGTCTTACTTAGCCTAATTAGGGGCGGCAGCAACGCTGCCCGTGCAGAACGGATGGATGACAAATCAAAAATCCATAAAATCATAGTTCACAATACATTTATACGCATATCATCAGCTTTGGCTTCAGCTGGCTGTCCGCGTTCACTTGGTGCTGCGAACTATGCGTATAACCCTTGTGGACTATGAGGCGGCAGTCTGGTCCTGCAGCCTGTAGTTCTGGAATGTCTTCCACTCGCCGGTGTTGTAGTCCAACCGAATATGCGACTCCACTAGGCACAGCGCCGTGTTTCCGTCCTCTTGTTGAACTTTTTCCTGATAAAAAAAAACAAAAACAATCCAATAATAAGATTGCGAAAAAATAAAACTTCAACTTTCTAATGGTATTGGTTACTGAATTATTTTCTAGGCAATTGAAAAAGATTGAATGAAAAAATTGTTTGTTTTGTAGACAAAATAATTGGCTTTGCAATCAGAATGTGAAAAGAGATTGTAATTGTTAAAACATGTTTTTAAGACTATACAAAATGAGAGCTTTTAAAATTAATAACAACCTCTATAAAATTTGCCTATGGATGTACCCATATAGTAAGTCAGTACAAAATCTTACCTCTGTTTCGCCCAGCTTGATGACCAGCACATTTTCATTATTCGGGCGCGGGTTCTCGCGCAGACCCGCCATGAAACCAAGGATAAGGGCTTTGTCCGGACGCGAGACACGATTCGCCTTGCGGAACATTTCATGCGCCTTGTGTACGTGCTCGTTCTGTAAACAAATAATGAGTTAGTGCCAGTTTGGATTTCATCAGATTAGTTTATCTCACCGAAAGCGAGAGCCCGCGTCGCTGTGGTGCCTGCTGCTGCTGCGCGGATTGTTGCTGGGGCTGTTGCTGTTGTGCCTGCACCTGAACCTGGACGGTGCGAGTGATTCCGGCATTGGGATTTCCTGGCTGTTGGCCCTGGCCACCGCTGGTGGTGGAGGTGACCAATCGCTGCTGCAGGGTCGGAGCCGGCTTGTGTTGGACCAGTATTTGTTGCTGCTGCTGGCGCGGCTGCTGCTGCGACGCCGATGCCGCCGCCGGGCTCGATTGCGTGATAATCGTGCGCTGCGTGCTGCCCGGCGCCGCCTGCACCTGCACCAGTTGCGGCTGCTGGCCCGGCCGCTGTATAAGCGTCAGGCCCTGCGGCAGCGTGGTCAAGCCTCCACCAACGTTGGTCATCACTGGCCGAATGATGGTTTGCTGCGGGGACTAATGGGAATTAAGCTAATTAGTATTCGAAATAGATTGCATTGGGTTTTTTGTGAAGCAGCAATATCTCTATGGCTATGAATACGCGCCTTTCCTGACGTTTCACTTACATTTCCGATGACATTGGTGGGCTGCTGCTGTTGCACAATGACGTGCTGTCCGCCCAGCGAGCTGGTTGGGATAAGGGTGGGCAGAATCTGCTTGCCTGGCTGCGTACCCTGCTGCTGCTGCTGCAACTGCACACCGGTCGCCGACGTCGTCTTCACCAGACTAGGCGGTCCAGCCGCCGTAGTGGTCATGAGCGTGGTGCCACCGAGTCCCTGCAAGCTGCCCACATTGCTGATGGGTATTTGCTGGTACATGTCACCGCCGATGTTCCGCAGTATAACACCTTTTTGGGTAAGTATAATGGTCTTGTTTTTGCCAGACGTCGGTGAAACGTTCAGGGCGGACACTCCGCCGGGCCCGACAGCACCGCTTGGCTGCATCAGGACCTGCGACAACTTGGGCTGTTGCGTGGCCGTCGTATTTGCCACGATCGTGTGCTGCGGATGGGGATGCTGCTGCTGCATCTGGGCCTGCATGTGTTGTTGCTGGGCAGCCTGAGAGGCTGGCTGAATGGTCACCGGTCGATTTGGCAGTTGCACATTCTGAATATTCAGAGTCGTCGACTGTCCGGGCGAAACCACTGCAGCAGAGGTGGCTACCAACGGTGGCGGATTCGAAGATACTACAGTGGTGGCCTGTTGCTGTTGCGCCTGTCGGAGAGGCGTCATTACCACACTCGATGTACCCGATGTCTTCAACAATATCTTTGTGGGTGTCTGCGCGCTTCCACCGGCAGCGGTTGTCTGGTAAAGCGTTGTGGTCTGCGGCAAAGGACGACCGTGTGTAAATGAAGTAAGCGTCGGTAGCATTGGCTGCTGCTGTTGCACCTGCTGTGACTGCTGCGGCGTGGCTATTATGTACTGTGTCTGCTGCTGCTGCTGCTGAGGCTGCTGTTGCGCTGGCTGTGCCTGTTGTTGCGCTTGCTGCTGGATCTGTTGTTGCAGCAATTGCTGCTGCTGCTGTTGTTGTTGCTGCTGCTGTTGCTGTTGGGTAGCGGCCGCAGCACTCGACGTGCCAGCTTGCTGTTGAGCACGCTTGGCCGGCTGAATAATCGTCTGCGATATGATCACCGGGCCGCTGTTTGTGGCAGTCTTCAGTTGGCTCAACGGCATCGTTTTTATGGCTTGCGACGGTATTGTCGTGGTGGTAGTCGGGGTACTACTGCTACTAGGCGCCGCCAAAGCCTTCTATAACAAGAAAAGGAAATATAGTTTAAAAAACAGAACATAATGAACATTTGTATATCGTTTGATCAGTTGTAACGACATAACGCAGTCCACACTTACCGCTCGTTGAACACTGGGCGATGATGCTAGGATGACGGGTGTGGAGCTGTTGATCAGAAGTGGCGGCTGCGACTGCTGCGGCGTCTGCTGCACCTGCACTGTCTGCTGCTGCGCCTGACTGCCACTGGGACCAGCCGCTGCTGCAGCAGCGGCCTTCGCCTTGGCGGAGGTGATCTTCACGGAGATATTATTGGGCAGATTGGCCAGCGGGTTGGCCGCCTGACGCAGCTGCTGTGGCGTGAGCAGAGTAGTCGTGGCAGCTGTACTCGTCGAGGGCGAGACGCCAGTGGCACGTAACATGGGCTTGATGTCCAGCTTCTCCATCTTGATGGTGGTATTGCCAACTGTAGTTGTCGTAGCGGTGCTGGTGGTGGCCCCATTGTTTTGTCGCTTCTGAGGCGACGTGCGGATAAGCAGGTGCGGAGTGCGCTGTACCAGGGACGGTGGCTGCTGCTGGATAATGACACGCTGTTGCTGCTGCTGACCCTGCGACGAAGGCGAAGTCTCGATCTTCTCGAGCTTGATGTTGGCTGGTACTATGATCTCCTCGCTCTTGATCTCGATCTCCTGCTTGATTCGTTTTGGTGTGTGATTGAAGCTGTTGTTATTGTTGTTCAGTTTCGCAGCAGCCTTCGAAGTGCGGGGAGTTTTCGTCTTGGGCTCGATGGCGGGTTTTCCCGGTTGGTTATCCACCACGGATGTGGCGGTGGCCTGGGCAAACTCCAGTGTGGCTGTAGCATACTCCGGCGTCTCCGGTTCGCACTCCATGGCCGATTTGCCCGCCAGCTCTTCATCCAGCGGCTCTTCCAGGCTGCCAGCGCTCTGGTTATGCAGCTGTGGCTCCATTTTGATCTCAAAACTGTTGTTAGCAGACGTGGGAGTGACGGGCGTCTCGCCTCCACTGGCTGTTGCCCCATCGGTCGGCGAGTTGTCGCCCGTATTGGCAGCGGCTGCCGTGGCCGCTGCAGCTGCCGCCGCTGCTTGCTGCTGCTGCTTCTGCTCTTGCTTCTTCTGCTGCTCCTCCAGCTGTTGCTCGCGCTTGCGCTTCTTGGCCGCCGCATATCCCAGCGGCTGCTCGGTGAACTCGATCAGCTTGATGCCTCCATCTTTGCGGCCAGCAGGTGTCCGACTGAGATTGGGCCGCTGGGCGGCATTACCCGGAACGGTGGCTGAGCGGAAGCCCGTGGTCGGCATGCGCGACGGTATTCCCTTCAGCGGAGTGGTGTCTGTCATCTTTCTAGGCATACCGCGCGACCGCAGTGGAATTGTGGGGGCGGACGCCTTCTTCAGCGAAGACTGCGCATCCGCCGACTTGTGCAGCAGCTCAGTTCGCAGCTGTGCGCTCTTGGGCTTACGCTTCAGCGTGAAATGCTTGACGGGAGCAGGCTGTTGGCCCACCTGTAAACAGCAAATACCGGGATTAAACATAATTTCAAATCGGCGTTTTACGTATACATTACCACTGAGATCAGCGCATTCTTATTCAGGTATTGGCACTCCAGAGGCAGCATGCCCAGGTCCGAGTGCTTGGTGACCAGCTTGCGCAGGTCGTTGACCATGTCTGTGAAGATCGGACGAGTGTCCTCGTAGTCCGAGATCTCTGTGTTCAGCGAGCTGGTGGCCGGGAAGGTCTTCATAGTCTCCGCCAGCATGGAGACCCACAGCTCGGAGTCCAGCCCGGCCACCTCGATCACCTCTTCCAGCTCCGCCTTCCACTGCAATTGACGGCAAACAAATTAGAGCGAGCTACCGAGAGCCACCCAGCGCCGCAGCCCACCCACACACATATGGAACGCGCGCGAGCGAGAGAGAGCTCGCGTAAGAGAGAGAAATGTGTACACAAAAGTAGAAGTGGCGGGAAACACATTGCTTATATTTATTTTTACCAGTTGGCGAAATCGCCCTGCAATTGGCAAAAAATAATAGCAAGGACACCTCAGGGCACTTTCAAACTGATTGGATTTGTGGAATTTTCCGAACAATTTCACCATTTTCAGCACTTTTCACTATGGTTCATGTTCACCAACAGAAAGCATAGGCTGTATACGTGTTTGTATCTCTCAGCGCGTGCATGTGTGCGTGTGGGCTGGCTGGCTGGCTGCTGTTGGCTGGTGTACTTTTTTCCCATACACCAACGCCATTTACCTCTTCCACCAGACGGCGCGGAATGTGAAGGAAACTGAGGAGGAGCTTCAGCTTAACCTGCGTCTGCAAGTCCGGGAAGCACTCCTTGATGTTGCGCAGCACCTCCTTGTTCAGTTGGGAGCATATCGAGCCGTTTATCCACGAGTCGTTCGAGGTGCCCAGTTTATTATGCAGCCACAGTGATGTGTCGCTGTCCCTTACGTTCGCCATTTTTAACGCCTTGCGCCTGTCCGCTCGCGGGGCACACACTGCTGTTTACGCCAAACGTTGACCCGCCCTGTTGCACGGCACTGGTTAAATACGTTTTTCACTTTCCGTAGCGCTTGCACGTCAACAAAACACACGGAAAATCCTTCGAAAAATTGTAATAGGAAGCGCACGCACACATTAAAAACGGAGGAAAAAAGTGTTGCCAGTGTGACCGCGGTGGCCTTACGCGAGAATACTACATGCACTGCTTGCATTAAGCCAGCCCTGGTTCATGCGAGTTTTAGTGTGGCCAAATACCGAAAAGTACAGATGCTGGGCACACTACACTGGCCGAGAAAACTAAATTTTTTAAACAGGAACTTTTGAAATGGAAATCGTGAATGAAGATGCGTCCAAAACGCTTTCAAAGCCCTCAAAAACTGGCATGTCCACGGGCGGCAAAATATTGATAGCAGCCACCGGTGGAATCGGCATCGGCCTGTCAATTGTGTGCGCCTCATTCGTGGCACCCGCCTTTCGACGGATTTGTTTACCTTACGTGCCGGCTACCACAGAACAAATTCAAAATGTTCTCAGCTTCCTGCCAAAGAATGCCGGTGGCAACCTGCTGGATATTGGCTCTGGCGACGGCCGTATCGTGGTAGGTGAGTCTCGCTGCTCCCAAACAACTTCCAAGGCCCCTTATTAATTTACTTATGTAATCCTCTAAAGCGGCGGCCCAGCACCACCGGGGACTGAGAACCGACGGCGTGGAGCTGAATCCCTGGCTAGTCTACTACTCCCGCCTGGCTGCTCTGCGTCACGGGGTCTCAAAACAGACGAGATTCTTCCGGCGCGATCTGTGGAAGTTCGACATAAAGGACTACAACTTTGTGGTCATCTTCGGAGTGGAGCAGATGATGCAGGACCTGGAAAATAAGCTAATCGCCGAGTGTCCCCACAACACGAAGATCATCGCCTGCCGCTTCCCACTGCCCAACATGCAGCACGTAAAAATCATAGAGGACGGAGTAAATACTGTGTGGTTCTATGATCTCGACAAACAGGGTGGGATCAGCTAATAAATGGCTGGAATAGTTTTTAGATATCGTAGTTTTATTGTTTTCCACACGTAGAAAACGACTCTTAAGACAAAATACTAGAGGGGAAGAGACACTCGGGTCATTATAACACACTTTTTTCCTTATAAGAATACAAAAAGGACACTGGCACGAGACCTAGATGAGAATGGAAAGCTGCACCGCTTTCCGGAATACAAAGGTTGAGAAGGAACAATAAAATGAGAGGCAGTGACGCTTGCAATCGAATACGAAGGCTAAAAGCGACGTCCCATGTAAATGCACTTGGTGGCCTCCTCGCGATAAACGTCAACGAAACCGATCCTGGTGTAAAAGTTGACCTGGCCAACATCTCGCTCGGGGACGCAGACATGAATGCCAAAACATCCGTTCGCTCGCAAAGCGGCCAGCAGAACGGTGAGCAGTCGCTTGCTGATGCCCGAGTCGCGCTCCTCTGCATCCCGGAAAGTGCCGGCACAAATCACGGCGGGAAAGGAACCGCTTACTTCCACTGGACACTGCACCACAGCCTCATTGCCGCTGCTGTTATGAAACTTCTCCACAAAGCGGGCGACAAGCTGGGCCAAGCCCTCACCAGTCTCTGGCTCCTGCAGACTAAGCTCCTTGGGGTACTTGCCGCGCATCTCCGTATGCCAGCAGAGCTCCTGGTTGCGCCGGAATATGTTTACATCCAAGGCGGCGCAGGCATAGCCCACTATGCAGTTGTTATCGTCGTAGGCCACAATGCACAACTCCGGGCTTAGGGTAACGAAGGCGCCCACCAATCCGTCCGCCACGATGCTAGCCACGCTGGTAGGCAGCGGAAAAGGAATGTAGCCGACTCCGTCCAGCTCCCGTTGCCATTGAAGGTAAGTTCGGGTGCATACCTCGTTCACATTCTCCTCGTCGGCTGGGCAGTAGGGTCTCAGAAGATAGTAGTTGGTCGTGGGTTTTTCAGGAAGCTTGTAGACGAACAGATCGTTGCCCGAATCTACAGGCATCAGACGCTGCAGGTCAGCAATTAGGCCGCCCCGAAAGACCCATGGCTCCTGGTCACCGGACATGAAGGCCTCCTTCCAGCCCTTGCTGAACCCTGAAAACAGATTGAATGATCAGTACCTAATCCAAATGAGTAATACTATTCAATTATGTTACATGTATAACTGCCCTCCGTGTAGGAGGACATATTCTGAGGAAAGTGTCCCAGGGCCAGCCACTTGATGTAGCAGTTGAGTAGCGACAGGGCGCCGGATATGTCCCACACATAGGAGTACAGTTCGTGACAGATCTCTTTATTCTGGCAATTGGCGATCTTGATCAGCAGCTGCAAGACGTTGGTGCAGAGCTCGTCGAAGTGCTCACTACGCTGCAGCCACTCACTGACCTCCGGCTTGGTGCTCTTGCCAGCATCGCCACCAACGGCGGAGCGGTCCTGCAGTATTACATTTGCGTTGCCTTTCAGCCAATTGAATTCGGAGAGCAACTTGAGGCCACGGCTGCCGTGCTCGAATGGCAGATAAAAGAGATCGCAGAGCAGGCCGAGATCCTCTCCAGTTATCCTTGATCCACATTTCTCCAAGGTCGAGCTGAAATGAATACAATAAACTTGCAACAATTTGGCTATACAATGGAAAGCTGTCATTACTCATGTTCATTTGCTTGTGTAGATGGCGCATCACTCTCCTCGCGCATCTCCGCGTTTGAAATTGGTGATGAAGTACCGCTCTCCACATGCATGCTCTGTAAAAAATGAAGTGAATTGAATAACAAACAGTTGCCTTAGTGAATCCTCTCCAACTAACATGCACATCATTAACAGACTCCATGAGCACATCGTCGGCCACCAGCTTGGGTACTTCTTCCTTCGGTGATAACTGGGAGGCTATGCTGCTGCTGCATTCCATTGGCTCGTTGACACCGGCACTCACTGGACTTAGACTGTTGTCGTCCACCATGGTGTCCACATTGAGACTGGCCACCGGTTCCAGCTTGTCAGCTATTTCTTCCTCCACCGCTGCCGCCGGCTCCGCTTCCAGCAGTCTCCGCTGCTCCTCCTCCGTATCCTCTTTTAGTTCGCTTTTCGGTTCACCCTCGCTCGGCTCAAATGCTTCGGTGTCCAGACCCAGTTTTACCGAAGCCTCCACACTCTTTGCCTCCATGATGGGCACTGGCACGATGGAGATCGGTATCTTCTTGGGTAGTTCAATATTGCAGGCAGCCGTTGTTGGTATGGGGTTGATGATCTCCTCATTCGTGACCACTTTGGTGGGCGAAACCAGGGAGTTCATTACGGGATTGGAGATGGGTGTCAGCGAGGAGGTCACAGTGCTATTGTCAAGGGTTTGAGGCATTAAAATATTTATTACTGGCCAAAGTTAATTACCAGACTTCCGCGAGTGCCTGCAGTTGAGTGGTGTTCACCTCTGGCACTGTTCTTGTATTCGTGGACGTGGTCGTAGTGGTGGTGAGACTCATGCAAGTGTTTATCGAGGGTATAATGGGAATGATTGGCATGACCATTTGCACTTGAGGCTGCGGCTTGGTTATCGGTCCCCAGGCTTCCTTCTCCATAAAGAATTCCGGCAGCCAATCCGTGATGGCGTTCCTAGAAAGACTTCAAAGAGTGAGTACACTTTGCAAGGAGAATTATTAAAGCTAAGCGCACTTTAGAGCCACCCTTGGGTGGTAAACGTTCTTCGAGAGGAACTCTGCTGGCAGCTCGTCCTCATTTTCAGTCTCCAGTTTAATGTCCGCACTCAATGAACTGTTCATTTTCGAGTCCAGGCTGCAGCGTGACCAAAAGGCCAGAGAGTGGATGGCTATGAAGTTGGCGTAGAACTCACAGTTGGGATTAGTCATCACGCCGCGCAGATATGGTATCAATTCCGGCGACCGACCGGTATAGGGCCCCAGAAAAACGCGCTTCTGGTCATAATCGTTTGCATGTAGGTTGTCCCATATGCAAGGCGGACGACGCAATACTTCAGTAATCTCCTGAATTGACTGAATGGATATGGTCTTCGATATTACTTTGTCTCCCGTCCAGAGGATATCGATGTCATTGTTCAGCTTCGAGCCCAGGGTGTTGAGGTACTCCGACTCCTGGACATTGGGCACGGCCCGCGAGGCGCAGTATTGCGTGGGGCAGAACAGGAATTTGGGGCTGCCAAGATGCGTGTATATCTCATTGGTGACCGAAACCTGGGCGTTGGCGAACGTCTGGAAGACCTCCTTATCCCCCTTGGAGAGCTCCGATTCGATGTCGTCGAATAACAGGGCGTAGGCTTCACACCCGAACTGTGAAACCTGATCTAGCTTGCGCTTCAGTGTGGCTATCTCCTTGGGACTGCTGTAGGTCATGTCCAGTCCGGGTGAGAGAGCATAGTAGAAAATGATCCCCGCCTCCTTCGCCGCCGCAATTAGGCCTGTAAGGACCACGGAATTAGGGCAAGGATTAGGTTACGCGAAAAGTTACCTACTGGACAGGTGATCCGCCTCCTCTACCGTGTACAGCTCTCGCCAGAAGGCCCGATGCTTGTAGTCGTCCTTGGGGGCATACATGTACGACGGACTAGAGCCATGGAGCTCCATGGACTTCAACTTCCGAAAGAGGTCTTTGCGCTGCTCCGTAGTCCACGGCCGGCCGTAGAACCCCTCGATTACTCCGCAGATAAACTGCCGCTGGCCTTCGGATTGAACTGAACCCACTGCGTCTGCCATGGATACGGATGAGCCGGGATTTGAAAGTTATTTTCCTTTTCAGGATTCAGCGAAGAACGGTCAAAACCATGGAGGCCTATCGATACTACCGTCAAAACAAACTTTTATCGCTATCGATAGTCACATCCCTAAATTTAACATTTCTCAGCTGTTTTTCCCCCACAATTTTTCGGGTTGGAAGTCATGGTAAATTTATTATTTTATCATTCAAAAATTCTGATTGGATAAATAGCGCCATTTTTCATTGAAAAAACAAAAAAGTCGAATAATGAATTATATCGATAGTAAAGTTATTTTGGTATTTTGCCGGTGTTGTTGTGCTTACAGTCAGTATTTTGCGTACTCCGGTCACTCTGTTTGGGGCAGTGTTTTTATTTTTATTTTGTTTGGCTACTTGTTTAAATTTTACTCATGCAGCCTTTTATTGTTATACGAAACTACAAGGCGGATGACGAACTGAAGTACCAGGAGCTGGTGCGGGACTACATTATGTCCTTCTCCAATAAGTCCTTCTTCGTCTTTTGCTTCAGAGAGGTGAGTGCAACGACTACGTGACTTATCTCTACTTGTAATCTTTCTTGCTCTTAATTAATAATTACTTGTTAATTATCCCAACCCAGATCACCCTGCAGTTCATAGTCATAACCTGGGCGATATTCTTCATATTTCTTGGAGTGCCGCTGCTCTTCTGTGCCCTCACCGTACCGATCTGCATATTTTGCCTCTTCGTCGGCACATACTTCTCCTTCTACGCGAAGGCGGTGGAGCTAATGCGGGTAATTTGGGATATTTTGTCCCTCGGGCTAATATTTAACGCTTCTGAACCCTTTCTTTCAGACGAAGCCATTACAATCCCTAGTGGCTGAGTGTTACGAGCCCTTCATCTTCCGCTGCTCACCCAAGGAGGCCAGCTATCAGATCTTCATTGAGAACTGTCCTTACGAGGAGTCCATTAAGAATAAATTTCGCCGCCGGATTGTGGCAGCGGTCAGTGTGAAAAACCATCATGCTGTTTACAATGCAGCCTGGATCTATCGCTTTGCCCTGGAGCCAAACTATCCATACCAGACGATCATGGGTCCGATGGTGAAGTTGCTGGCCAAGAACTGTGTCAGCGGTGGCTACGCATCGCTGGAGTGCACAATGTCCGAGTGGCAGGAGTGTGAGCGGGACTTCTACGACGACTTTGGGTTCGTTACGCGCCAGATTTACCATAAGAAGATTATCGGCAGCAGTCTGTCGGTGATGAAGACCCAGCTTACTTATAGTCTACGAGCGGATGAGGCTCTTCACAAACAAAACTAGTGCAATATCTATATAGAGAATCTCGATCTGTTTTGTGAAATCTAGTTCAATATTTGCGTATTTATTCTTTGAACTGTACATTCCAGTTACGTATTGCGTCCCGAACACAAATCACACCGAATTATGCTCTAGTTGGTGTTTCTTTAGGAGTAAGAGTGAAATTAGCCATTGTTTAGACTATTTCCTATATAAGGTGGTAATAGTCAAGACTCAGAGACACCACCTAGAAGTAAGGTAGTAATAATCACCACTCTCGAAATGTTTAAATAATTGTAATCACGTTGAGACATTGCTTTTGTCCTGTTTTATTATCTCTGGTTTATTCTTTGACATATTCTATTTAAATAAATAAAATATTTAGTAATAAATAAAACTTGCGTAATGTTTTAGCGTAGATTTTTAATGCCACACATCTAACGATTCGCGCTTGTTGCTGTGTGATTCTGCTGTAGGTACATTAATTGCTCATTCTTTGATGCATTGATCGGGTCTTAGGCCCGTTAACATGGTTGAATTAAAGTGTAATTTAGAAAATAGGTCCAGGTTTGTGTTTGCGCTTGCACTGCATATAAAAAGCGATCATGCCGGACATTTTGCATTGTTTAACTAATTGAAATCTGTATAATCTTCATTTTTATTTGGGATCATCTGTTCCTTCCATATGCATACACATATATGTATATTTAGTTTTCAGTTACAATTTTTGCTTTAGCGCAACTAATTCTTAAAAAAATAAACTGGAGCCGCACGCTGGCCGCTCCGCACTGTAAATGTAACTATGTTTCGTTAAATTTAGTTTAGTTGGTTTCACTTGCATCAACTATTTATTTAAAGCGTGTTTCAAAACTGGCTGTGAAATTAGCATAGTTTCCCATTTCGTTTTCAATTTGTATTGATTTTTCCTCCTCCCTTCCGTATAATAACCCGCGGCTGTTTAAGGTATATTGAATTCTTTTGGTTTCGTCACATGCAGCCTCCACTTGGGTAGCTATCGTCGCATCTGGCAGCGGTAACTGGGCTCTTAGAACAGTTTCACCCGGCGCTTCAGCTCATTGCGTCGCCACTGGGGAAGTCTGTAGAACTCCGACCTGGCGCACTGCAAGATGTGCTCAAATTCAATGTCCGATAGATGACGCTGGAAGGGATTAAAAAGCGGGTTGTACTCGGAATTCTCCACTCGATCTTCGACTTGAGCTTACCTCCAGATTACAGCGATCAACGTCCGAGGGCAGACGATAGTTTGTGATAAGCAGTAGGTGATAGGGATAGATCTTAGCCGGCTCGTGCACCAGCATCGAGTGGGCCATGTTGGGCAGACTGCGACGAATGAGTCCGGCCTGCGGATAGTGGTAGGAGAGAGCCCCCGAGTACGTGCTTGAAGCGGGCAGGTCGCCGCCCATTAGGGCGCGTCTATCGCCCTCGGTGATCGAGTCCACAGAAGCTGTAAGGAAAGGATTAGTTTAAAATATGATATGAAGGCTATGGGGAGCTATTCCGGATCTCACCCTCCGATTTGCCGCAGCTCAAATCCGTGCTGTGCGTCTTGTCGCCGAGACCTCCATACGAGAAATCCTACACGAAGAGTTCTAAATTAGTTTTCCAATCATGAAACATGAGATGTCATGCAAACTAACTAACAAAAACCCAAAACCAGTGCAACATTAACGAGAAAGTACATAGATCTTAACTAAAAAGGGATTTAATTCAAAAGATGTCTACGGCATAACAACAGCAAAGCGGTCTTACAGTGGCACCATGCATCGTGGCCGCAGCAGATGTGGTGGAGCTGAATGTGTGGGAGCGTGGTGCCAGGCCGTATCCTGGCTTTGGCACATGGCGCAGCGCACTCACCACTGGGCAGAGTAGATGGTGTTGTTGATGTTGATGTTCATGTTCATATGGTTGATGCAATGTTTGAGTTCGGTTTATAGTGTGTATGGGTGTTAGTTTTTTATGGATAGGTGGGTGGTGTCAGGGCAACAATAGCATACACATAGATATTGATTGGAGTAGCATAGGATTAGACACGCAAGGAAGCAGCAGACCAACCAGTTGACAATTATATTGTTAGTTCATCCGTGTGAGCGACCAGTGGCAGCATTAGAAGTGAGAGAAAGACAAACGAGTACCGTCAGAAAGAACAGATCGCCTTATGACTACATAGGACTTAGTTACATATATATTAGAGATAAGCTACGAGACATAACTGACACAGCCCGTCACCGAGGAGGATCTGATCTAGAGCAACACAGGCAGCACTTACTGAGCTGTAGCCGTTGCGTATATAGGGCAGAGTCGTCGTTTTGAATCCGTATCCGGGCTTGGGCGGCGATCGGTAGGAATGTATGGCTATAAACGTAATTGGGCTATATATATAATATCGGTAACATCTACTTGAATCGCCGAGCGAATCGCGCGCCTGAAACACTAAGGATTAAGGATCATTCTACTGGCTAGAGGATTACCATTGTAACTGGGCGCGTTTCCCAGGGATTTGCCAAGCGAGCCGCGATAGCTGGTGGAGCGATCGAACATCTCGTCCTCGTAGAAGGGTTTCTGGTGGTCCAGATTGCGCGAGGGTGAGGCCCCAATGGGCGATTCGTATCTACAAGAGAAAGTAATGGTGTCATTAATTATTAAGCTGCTCCAAAGCTGCAATCTAATCGATTCGTAATCCTAATAAAAACTAAAATAATGAAATCAGCAAATAAGCTGTTATGCCAAGAGATAAGCTGCTTTAAATAAATTATACTGAATTTTTTAACAAAGTAAACATTAATCTAACGAAGATTGTGAATTGGTATTACAATTATTTGTAAACCTGGTAACCAGCTTATACTTATTTGTACGAACTTTCTCGGACGACCTACCTCAACTTGTAGACCGGCTCCTTGGAAGCAGAAGGCGTCCTGGAAGCGTTTCGCGGATCCAGATTATTTTGCTTCCATTTCCTATACTTGGCATGCTCCTTGAGGTCCTTGGCAATCGCGGAGCCGATGCCTGAGTTCAGCTTCTCAAGCTGCTCAGCCTCGCGTTGAAGGCGTCTAGTAAAGGTTACGAATTCATTAGACGCTTAATAGGGCCAACTAGCTTGGCTACTCACTGCTGCTCCTCGCCGTTCTTGGCCTTGCCATTGGTTTGCTTGCCATTTTCGTCCTCGTCATCGGATACGGGTACACCCTTGTAGGTGTCACTGTACCGCCGCCGGCGCTCCGGATCCGTGTACGGATACGGTGGAGCGGGGAAGTCATCCCGCTCGATCTTGGGTTGCTCGCCCGGCGGCGGCTTCTTGGCAGCCGGATAGTGGGACAGCTCTATGGGCTCCTCGTTGTTCATACCAGGACTCTTGGGACGCGGCGTCTCCGAGCGGATGGCATCTACCAGGACCTTCATGGCGCTGCGTGTCCTCGAGTGAGGACGCGACGGAGGACGGCTACCAGCCACGGATCCCGCATTACTGGCCGTGGTGGCGGCGTAGGAAGAGGGCCGGTGGAAGTGCGGCGACAGCGGCGTCTTGTCGTACGGATCGATTGGCTTGCGCAGATAGTGCGGCGCATCCGTCAGATAGCTGTAGGTATAGATCCGCGAGATGTCCTCGGCATTGGGTCTTCCATACTCGCGGAGTATTAGACCAGGACTGACCGTTCGATAGTGCTGCAAAGGTAATCTCATTAGTCCCCAGTTCAGGTTACATCTCCTCTACATGCAGTGCCGCGTGTTTTTTGTTTCGGGGTTTTTTTAGTACAATTCAAAAACGATGGCATAAATGATGGGAAATCATAAAAATCATAAAGAAAACAAACCTTGCGGCTAGAGGAATAAAGTGAACCATTAAAACTCGGTGTTCTGGAGCGGATGTACTGAAAACGAACGGAAAATGAAAAACGCAAGCTCAAAACAACTAAAATGCTAAGAAATTTCAAATTATAAAATCATAAATTGCATGTCTGTGTGTTGGTAGGTGCAGATTGAAGTGAGACTAAAAGAGCGATATTTTATAAAACTTTGATAAATTTATAAAATCAACTTCTTGCTTAAAAGCTATATTCTGATGTGGAATTCAAAAAAATATCGCTCAGTTTAGTTAAAAAAGGTGGAAACGTGTATTTAATGGATGGCGTGTGTTTTTTGTGTTTGCACTTTGCAGCATTCAAATTAGTAGCAAACTTAAAAGCCGCTTTAAGATCGGGAACGTGTTGGATTCTCGTGCTTTGGGCCTTTGGTATCTATGTTGGAGTCCCTACTACCTACCATCTCGCTAAGGGCACTGGAGCTCATTCGGTCGCACTCGGTATCCGTGAAGTTACCATTAGAGGCTCCTCCGGCCACCGAGGTACTTCCGCCGCCTCCTCCGTTTAGGATAATGCCAGACTCGGAGGGACCCGGGCCGCATCGTGGATGCCAGATGGCACTGCCCTGCAGGTACATCTCCTCGCCGTCGCCGAAGGGATCGCCGCACTTGGTGCAGCGGGCACAGGTAGGATGGAAGTGGTGATTGTCGCCCGCCTGCAGCACCTTGCCGCTAATGAAACGACTGCAGTAGGCACACTTCACCCCGAATCCCTTTTGATAGCACTTCTCACAGTAGGGCACCGCATCCTTGCCCATATACTCCCCGTTGAGCACCACCTGGCAGGCCTTGCATCGGAAGCAGGAGACATGCCACTGCCTGTCGAGGGCCACCAAAGCCTGGCCCTCCTTCAGCAGCTCTCCGCATCCAGCACAGTCGTTGGGATCGTAGTCCTCCTTAAGATGAGCCTTGTGCGAAATCACACCGCCGTGCTGCTGGTGGGCAGTGGCCCGCGTGGGACTCTCCGCCGGAGGAGCAGGCGAGGAGACGCCTCCTCCGCCCGCCTGACGACTGGGCGACACTGGGGCACCCGAGACACACTGCTCGCAGAGCACCTCCTTTCCGGTATTGGTTACCTTGGAGGGAAATAAATGTTAAGTCAAACTTCGCCATATAAAAAATTGTACTGTAACTCACCTTGCTGCCCGACTTAAAGGGCTGCTTGCACTTGGAGCAGGTGAAGCACTTCTGGTGATACGTCTTGCCCATGGTGCTGACCACCTCGCCCTCCACGTACTGCTGGCAGTTGGCGCACTTGGTGCCGTAGAGGCGCTGGTAGTCCGGTATGCAGTAGTAGGCACTGTCCTTTGTGAAGAATCCGCCCGTGGCCAGGGATTTCTTGCACTGGCAGCACTGGAAGCAGGCCTTGTGGAAGTGGTTGTCCGCCACGCGGAGCACCTCGCCGGAGCATTTTTTCGTGCATTTTGCACAGTAGATTTTTTGCTTACCTATGGAACAGAAGAGATAGAAGGAAGGATCGCCGATTAGTGGGGTTGACAGACGCTGTTAAACCAATTCATTCAATCAGTGGTATCGCCAGATTACGTATACGCAGTGTTGTGCTGATGTCATATGCATGTGATGCGATAATGCCCCAACCTTGCCCCGTTTCGTCGCGCACAGTTCGAAGCCCCGTTCGAGCGTATGTGTGGAGGTACATATTTGTATGTCTGTAGCTGTTGTTTCGGCATAAAATATATGTGTGTTCATATATCGTATGTCGGTTGAACACACTGAGATTCGTTACACTAGTGTCTCCGACAGTATGTTTGTACGTGTGCCTGGTATTGACAATCTCAGGCAGGCAAAACTCTCCTACATATGCACATATATATCGTTCTTAAGTTGCAATGACTCACACGGCTGGCAAGTAATTAATCTTATCATTGATAAGGCCAAGGGCAGCACACACACACACTTGCCGCCAGACCCATACACTCGCGCCTTGCCAATGTACACACAAGTGGGGAGCAGTTTAAATAGATCCGACATTTGCATGTTTATATATCAGATACATGTGTATAATGCATGGGAAATACCCCAAAAAATTAAAAAGAAAAAAATCGACTGTGAATGGGGTGAAACGCAAACCCTACTCAGCAGGCAAGACAACCTGTTTGTTGCAAAACGAAAAGACCCCCAAAGAATCTGAGATGGGGTCAAAATTCTCATTTTTACAGAAACGCAGAAACTAAACCCATAAACCCAGATTTCTCGGAAGGCAAGCGTTGCACTTTTTTCTGTGCCCGGTTTGTTTGATGAGAGTCATGTTGATAACTTCAAGTCGATTATCACATGTTTAATCAATGAAGTGGCAGTAGTCCATATTTGCTCAACACGTTCTTTATATAGTATCTTGGTATAAAAAAGGACGAGCTCTTTCGAATTCATATAAAGTTTAAGGTTGAGGTTACTAATTTAGGAAGAGGCAAAAAGTATTTACTACCATTTAGAGAGTCCGAAAACATACCACTCCAAAGGAACTTAGTAATAATAATCATTGTATATATACTACCCATGCCTACTTTGACCCCAAAACCGTTGTGTCCAGTACACTCTACAGCCTGGGGCTTCCCAAAGACCTGGCATATACAGGGAACGAGCCCAGTAGCGTGACGGCGGAACGCATCGAAACTAATTGTTGGCCATGACTGATGATCTGTTCTGGCGGCTTTCTGCTTTCGCCTCCCCGGTGGCTGGCGGCTTCACTAGTCTGCGGTTGATTAAATAGACAGCGGAACAACAAACGGCTAAAGGCAGCCGGTTGCAGCACATAAAAAGAGAATATAAATATATATACATATACATAAGCCCAACCGCATTATGGCTTGCTGTCTGAACACTTTTCCTATGCGTCTCTCTGTGTCTTTTGTTTTTTCAGGCCTCTTGGATTTTTTGTTTTTCCACAATTTGTTGCCTTTTCAAATTCGGGTTGTTGCTTCCAAAATAGAAATTATATTGATAAGCTCGTCGCACCTCAGGTGTATTTGTGCCTGTGCCGTTAGCTTGTTTTATAATAGTGACGTAGACGGAATAAATAGGGACCAGCCGCTATCTAATTTTTCATTAAGGAAAGGCTAACCTTTTTTGGCCATTACTGTTTCTACATTTTATTATTGGGAATTCCAAAACGACGCACAACAAATTTAAACTTTATCCTAGAGAAACTCTTAAGGAGATCAATTACAGATTCTTTTGTGCTTAATACGATTAAACAAGCTTTAATGGAGAGTATTAAAACTTTATACAATTTATGGCTATTACGGGTTTGAAAGAGTTGTGGAAAAGAGAATATTGATTTTATTATGATAAGTGCAATGTATATTTAATATTGTTCAATTCCCTTGACTTACTTTGATGGAGTTGCAAAGCCTTACAAACTGAAAGAAGTGCATTGCACTCGAACCTTAAACAAAAATCCTCAGAGCTCTTACTTATTTAAGATTTAAGAGGAGTGCCTTTCGAGTTATCAGTTCAATGCAGAGTTCATTTTAATATCAAGATAAATAACTTTGCTTGATGTTTAACTTAATTCTAGTATATTTTGGTCAAATTAATCTGACAAACAACCCACTATATATGTTGAATGAATTATATACGGCAAGAATGAATATTTATTTGTGCGGTGACGCCACCAAAACTTTTCACAGAGCGGTCCGTCCAGTCGGAATGACACCAGACCTGATCGCTATAAGAGAGACACTACACCAGATACAATTCTCCGAAAGCGGGCTTTCGTCACTAACGTGGACTTCCGACCTTACTGAAAACTATGTGATTGTAACAAAATAGTATCTGAGTGTGCGTGTGCGAGTTTGTTTAAACTTCCAGTACGTGTTTCGCTACTTTTAATTAATTTCATCTATGTATGTTCGGGCTGGCTGTGTCGGCTTGTTTATTATGCAATCACACATTTTTCCGCGATTTACATATTGATTTTGGCGCATTGTTTATTGGCTTTTCAGCACATTTTCCCCGCATTAGCACTAGCCCGATAATTGGGAAACAAAATCCATTGAAAATTGCAAATCTCCATGCAAAAGAGAGCCGGCAAAGCGGCGTCGTCGCTTAAGTTAGTATAATAAAAGTTTGAGCGCACACTTTTAGGTTCGCTTTATTTTTTTATTGTAATTGCGGAGAGCGATTTTAGTGCTGGCGCTGGTGATGTCATCGTCGCCATCGACCGCCACCGTCGAGAGCTTTTCGCTGCGGAGTTGGACGAGTGCGAGTGCGAGTGCGAGTATCTCTGCCACAAGTTGGACCCGCAAACAAACTGGTTGGTGGCCGTTGTGGAGCATACGAATTTGAAATACAAACAAACAATACGAAAACACGGCCCGAAAACACAATATATATAATGAAAACCCGTCCGGCTGCCAGGGGGCAAGTCCAAGGTTACCCTCGCATTTCTCGAACAGGCCTCAGAGAACCCCATCGAATCGATGCGGAGAGGTCAAGCTGCAGGGCAAAGAAAATATTTTAATTAACATTTGCCGCGCCCAAAAAACGACCCTAACCTTAAAGCAATACAAAACAAGAAAGGAAACTAACTTCGGAAAGACGATGTTTATATACCCTTGCAGTTTGCAATTGAATTATAGGATCGAATCGGAAATCCTTCATAACTAAGCTTAAAGAAATCGCATTCTTTAAATCGATGTTTATACATATATTTTATTACGTCAAATTTTTCAAAATCAAAATTTAAAAAACGCATAACTACGCCAAATAACCATTAATTTAAATTCAGAAAGCTTTCCTGTGTTCGTTTTTATAAGATTAATAAATCTGCGTACTCAATATAAAATTTAACAAAAATAAAATTTTTGACAATTTTTGAAAATTTTAATGATGTAACCCCTTATATTTTTTTGAAATTTTGAAAAATTTCAAAAATTTCAAAATTTATACCGGACTTGGCTAGATCGATTCAGCTGTTGATCCTGATCAATAATATATATGCTTTATAGGGTCGGAAATGACTCGCTTCTGTATATTAAAATATCCTACAAGAACCTATAAGAATCGATTATAAACGATAATATCAGATAATCGAGGCGGATACATCTAGTTCAGGAATCTGAATTTAATATATTTATTTATTCCATTTATTTATATTTTCATTTTTCCCTGTGTATAAAAAATCGAATTGGAAAGGCAGAAAAGAAATAGAACCATAGAGAAAGAGAGCAAATGACCTTCGCCAGTGGCGCGACATGCACTCAATGCGCACAGTGCGAGTTCACCCCGGAGCAAGTGCGTCAAATCCTTGACTGAATTTCAGGAGGATAATGTCGAGGACAATGCAGGTCAAGGCGAGACGCGGAAACAGGTGAGCAGGCAGGTGGAGGCACTGTGGGAAAGTCGCTTCGACGTGACTGGAAAAGAGCCTCCTAGTTGGCAGACAATAAATAAAACTGAAAGCAAACATCATAGTTCTCTTGTGCATTCCACGCCCACGATTCCTCCACCTACGGAACGGTTCTGTGTTTGTACGCACACAAACATTTTTAGTTGTGAAGAGCATCAGAATAAAATACACAAATTGAGCAAAAATATAAACGAATCAACAGCTGTGGCCACAAAAATAGTGAAAAAAAAAGTGGAAGGTTTACGGTCTGTGGTATGAAATTTTGATGGGAAGCTTGCCTCTCACTTCTATTGTTATGATTTTGGGTTTGAGTTATAATTATGAAAAGTCGACATTAATCAAAAGTTCCTCCTTTCACTGAAGTCTATTTATTTAAATATTAAAATCGACTTTTCTTTTAACAAATGTAGTATTTAAGCAGCAAGGAAGTGTTGCGCCAGAAAGTATGCAATGCAGGAAAGGATATTATATGCTGCGTATACTCAATTTAAATGAAATTTAAATTAAATACTAAAAAATCATAGCAATAAAGTAAAAGGTTATAATTTCATTTGTTTTATGAAGTTTTCAAACTTTATATATCACCACAGCTGTCCGATCTGTATATACACAACGTTCCACGCATTACTCATCAAATTTAAATTGCTTTGCAAGTGTTTTTTTTATGCTGTGCTACCTGACGCACCGTACATACTATATACATACATACTTAGATATAAGTACACCCAAAGTTCGGTGCTTCGGTCGATTTGAAAGTGCTTCCTGTATGCTTATTAGACGAAAAGTGAAAAGAGCAACCGCCACACACAAGTGCAGTTGATGACGCTGCATCTACGAAAATAGCATTCAATTAGGCAAGTGGACGGGTTGAGGCGGGGCGGGGGCGGCCTAGGCGAAGGAGCCAACGGAGGTGGCGGAGGCGAGCACGAGACATAAGAGGAGATGCCACTTTCTAGGCAAGTGCTCTGACCCATATAACCCCGCCTGGGAAGCGCTACGAAACACTACGAAATGCAGGCGAATGCACAACAGGCACGAACAAATCAACGGACAAAATAAATGAGAAAAATCCGACTAAATGAATGAGCGCGGGATGGATGGGATGTGACGTTGGGGGAGGAAGGTGGTGGTGGGGAACGGGACTCTACCCCTTTCATTTTCATTTTCATTTGAGCGAACGAAAAAGGAAACCCAGTGGAAGTCAATGTGCTTGTCATGAGTTCATGTCGAGCAGTTGTTGCCGCTTTAGCCAGAGATGGAGACTTTAGATGGCTATTGTTGAGCCTTTTAGGGGCGAAGAGCAACGACTGCACGTTATGGGGTCCACAACCACATCCACAACGACGTCCACTTCTCCGACTCCATCAAGTCCAAGTCAATTAGGCATTTTAGGCACGCATGCGACTACTTGTAGTCCGGGCCCAATCCACTTAAAAAATATGAGGTGTGCATATCGTAAATGTAAGCACTTAACTTAAGTCACTTCATCCTATCTTTAAAAATTTTCTAAATTACATTTTTCATTTACTCAGATTTTACAGAAATCAAAATAGATTTCCAATTCGAAAACAAGTAGTATTTATTCTTGAATATATGAGTCTACTTGGGTCTATTTCATGGATCAACTTAAATTCACCATCAAAAAACAACTTAAATTTATGCCTTGCCTTAAATTTATTTGATAAATAAGCGAAGACATAATTATTTTAACTCAGATTGATTGAAAATTCGTTGTGGAGAATAACTCTATAGGATATACTACAGAGATATGTATAACAATGATCATTTTTAGCGTTGAGCTACATGAATTCAACTATTTCTTAACTATTTTCGCACAATTTCCAATGGGCTTTAACCTAATTTTCCAGCCCTTTTCTTTCAACTTAGCATACAGATTTTCCCAGTGTATGCACATGAACTCAATTAGGGACAGTAGCGGAGTATTCGAGTAATTAATCATTGACAATACAAGTACATGTCTCGGATAACGGTAGAATAGCCCTTTGCAGCAGCAACCGGAGAACGCAGAAAATGTAAGAATACAAACAAAAAAAAAGCTCATTCACATCGAACGGGGTTTACTGGTTTACAGGTTATTCGAGAGCACAGCCGCTCTCACGCGGCGGGGCGCCCTAACGGTATCGTGTGTAATTGCAGTTGCATGCACAAGCACTTTGAGGTTTATTCGGTCAGGTTTTTAGGATTCTCCCTGCCGCCGCACCTCGATTTGGGGCGTAACATAAGAAATAAAATACAAAGAGGAAAACACGAAACTTGTTCTTACAACAACACTGACGTCATCGCCACAGTCGCAGCTGAGAAATTAAAATAGGGAGTGGACGTGGAATCATATGCGACGGTGGGGTGGTGTGAGTGAGTGGGAGCAGAAGCGGGAGCGGGGCCGTGCTAAGGAGGAGATCCGCTCTCAGCTGGCCAGCAGCAGTATTGATTGATGAGTGCGAGTGGGAGAGGAAGGAAAATATAAGAGCACCACCTCGCACAGGTTCATAACCACTCCCGATACGATACCCTGCTAATGCCGATAATGCCATAATGCTGCTATCGCAGCACCCACCACCCCCTGGCGTTGGCATTGCGCAGACACACACACATACTACACACCGCACACGGGAGCGTTAGTTAGAGAGAGAGTATCGGTGTCGGCAGATAACTTACCCATGGCGAGATACAGCTACTGCTATGCTCTTCGCACTCGCGCCTGCAAAATGGGGGAGGGAAACACACACAGAGAGGAGCACCACACAGACGAGATGACACGCACGAGGAAAGCACAAATACACGCGCACAGGTCACCACTACTTCCTCTTTACTTCACTAACAAAATTTTTCTTCTGCTTAGATTTTTTCTATTTGTATCTTTCGCCGTATGCATTCGCAATTTGCGTAGCGCGATTCTTTCAGAGTGAGTGTGAGTGTCAGAGAGTGGTCGGCGGTGTGTGTTCAAAAAAGACGACTTTCGGATCGATTTGGGTGCGTATTTCGCTCGTTGGACCGATGAAGCTATCACTTATATTATTACTCGTCTGATTCTAATTCTCAATCGGAGCCGCGACCAGAAAAAACACCGCACCAGCAGCAACAACGCAACGACACCGACAGCAGCTACGAAACCGAAAAGTATCTGAGAGATACGGCACCAGCAGCAACAACGGAACGAAACCGAAAAGTATCAATATATCGATATTTTTTCTCAAAATGATATATTTATATCGGGATATTTTGTTTGCCCAAATATCTAGATTAGGGGTTTTTTATTTATTTTTTTATATTGTTAATGATAGTCAATGTTTTGAAAAACTTGTTATTTAAAATTGTACATATTACACGTCTAGATAACCATTTTACACGTTTACAGATACATGGTGTAGAATTCGCATGTAGGAAGTAAAATGCAATTTATAGATAAATGAAACGGAAAGTCCTTCCTCCGCTGCTTACATGTTCATGGAAACAAAGATAGATAAAACTTTTAGAAACTGTATTAATAGGTCTACGAAAAATTTAACTTAAATTCCATTTAAATTTTTACTTAAAACTTTTTATTTAAATAAATTTTGTTTTTCATGCGTTTTGCGTGTACATTTGCACAATAAGCTTCCTTAGAATGTAGTAATAATAATAATAATAATAATAATTGTAATAACATTACTAACAAAAATAATAATGAGATAAAATTCCATTTATAATACAGTTAGAATAAAATTCATTATGTTATTGGCCCTTTGTTCAACTCTCTAGAACCATAGGATTTCTATATATGTTATATATATATATTTGTATATATAATTAAATATATTATATGTATAGGCATGAATGTATAATGATTCATAATTCCAAAAAGTGTTTTAAAAACTATCAATAAACCCTTCAATGCCGCTGCATCAAAAACTTTCATAATTCACCCACGTTAATGTAATGTTGCGTGTGTTTGCCACCCATAAAATTTAATAGTACATCGAGATTTTCAATAATTCAAGCCCACATTCAAGCGATGCCTTCCCTTATGCCTTGCTCAGTTTCTACTTCAAATACGATCACGTATTCAATTAATGGATTGTTTCAAATGTAAGTGTAATTAGATCTACTAGTATAGGTATAGCTTCAATTTCGTTTACTACATACATATATGCTCTTCCTCTGTCTCTTCTGGTCGACGCAGTGTGAATAAATTTGACTAAAATCAACAAACGTTGAGTTGGGAACGGATATGATATACATACGTCGATCAATGTATTTTCTTACATTGCGGCTCAAGCTTTAGTTTCCTTTGCTTTCAATATAGTTACAACTACAACTCTTTTAACTGCTCGTATATATGGTATGCACTTTGTATTCTCTATAGTTTCCATTAGCTAACTGTGGGTGCAACTGTGTGTGTGGGTGTGTGTGTGAGCAGGATCTGCAAGTGTCCATTTCAATTCAACATCCGCATCTGCTGCCATCCATCGCTGAAAGTACAAAATATTGGTATTCAAATATATTCGCAGACGCAAAGACATTGCATCTATTCCTCATCCGAGTCGCCATCACTGGAGTAATGTGTGATTTGGGGGCGACGAATGTAGGGCGCCGTTATCACTTGTCTGCAATAATAAAAGTACATATTAAACAGCAAGATCCTTTTTGGAAATCGCTTAAGTCGTCCTTACGCAATGCGGCGGTAGTGGTTGAGCCACTCCTCCAGCATCTGAGCCACCAGCAGCGGCCGTTTGCTGAGCTTCTGTTGCGCCACGAGGAGACCACCATCGGTTACGCATACATCTAACCACTGGCGCATCATGGTCTCTTCGTTCCCCACCTAGAGCAAGATAAAATCTTCCTTGACTAACAGGCATATTTTTCAAATTATTTGTAATTCCTTACCTCGGACTGGGTGAGAAAATGGATTGGCAAGAGTTTGAGCTCACAATCCATTAGAGGCAAGTATGTTACATCCTCCACGTCGTCGCGCCGTCCATCGATCCTTGTGAATGGCTCCATCGGCACTAGAGCGCTAAAATGACCGCGAGTGTATCCGAGGGCGATGGGTGACTTGGTGCAAAAGTTTTGATCCCAGAGTAAAGGTAAGTAGACACCTAAAATCCCAACCAATTAACTTAATTACAAGATGAAGGTAGCTTATGAGAATCACCTTCGAAACGCGCATAACCAATGTCTTCTCCGCGAAAACTCTTCACATACTTGACGCCGTACACGATGATTGGACGTCGGAGGATGTGCGCCAGCGCAAAGATGTGAAGCTGTTCCAGGGACGAGCCGGGCTGGCTGGCCAGCGATAGAAGTGTGCTCCAGTCTTCCTCAAACTGCGAGTCTTCCAGCGTGAAGTGTAGCATCGAGGCCTGCAGCATCTCGTACTCTTTCCAACGTGAAAAGAACCTAATGACGAACATCAAAGTCTGTGCATGACTCATTCTGTAATAGTACTTACACATGACCACACTGGTGGAGTGTATCTGCGAGTGCTCGCCTCAGGATGTTGTCGCGATCGAAGACGCCCCAGGTGGCCTGCATGGCTGAGTCCAGGAGACAATCGCCAGCGCTTCGATTCCAAAGGACGAACATCCGTGAGCTAAGCCGAGCCGTGATTTCAAGCGACCAGTTCAGAGCTGGCGGGGGCGTTTCCAGCTGCTTTTGGGCATCGCGATCGAGCAGCTCGTCGTAGAGCTGCTCCTGAATCGGGATCGGCAGCTCCTCTATCTCGGCGGGTAGGGCGAAGGTGGCGTGCTTTTGCACATAGTGGCAGGGGAGACCAGACTTGCGTAGGCGCAGGGTGTTGGCAAAATGGCGACGGATATCGGCCGCCAAATCAGGGGCCACGTAGGACGGCACGCGCTTGATGCCTGGCCCCGAGCCAGAGATCTGCGCCAGCAGCATGGGCAGCATTTCCTCACGATGGAATCGAATGGCCAGATGGATCAGCGTGTGGCCCACGTCGAAGGCCGAATTGCGGTTGAGGGCCGCGATCTCAGTGCTAGTCAGGGAGCGGGCCGGATTGCCGCCGCAGGAGAGATAGGCCTCCACGGCACTGTAGTTGTTTTCCACGACGCCCAGACAGGCGTTCAGCCACTGCCAGTCCACCTGGCGTCGGATTTGACGCTGGCGGCGCTCCTGTCGCTCTTGCAGCGTATCACAGTTGTTGATGGTTTCCGAGGAACCTGAAAATGTGAAATTAAATAAACGCATAAAGGAGAGATGCAGCGGGGCAGGACTTACCAAGTTGGTAAATGTGCTTCTTATTGAATGAGTTGTTGACACTGACGGTGTCCACGCTTTGCTGCTGCAATTGTTGCTGCTGCTGCTGTTGCTGGTGCTCCTCTTGAATGTTCAGACTTGAGGAGGCGTGCAAGTCGTTCTGCGATCCACTAACCTCTCGCTCCCTTGTTTTGCCGCACATGGAGCATTTGATGCTCCTCGGCCAGTTTTCGTAAGTGCACGACTGTAAAGAAGACAATCAGTAAAGCTAATGGAAGTTTGCAAGATTGGATTAAACCTACATTACACGCCCATTTGGCCACATAGCACGGCTTCTGCTGCGGCGTGTCAGTGGCTGAGGATGGGGACTCTCGCTGTTGCGGCGTGTGGTGCTGCTGAAGCTGTAACTGCATTTGCTGAAGCTGGGCAGGCTGATGGTTCTGAGACTGCGAACGCGACTGGTTGTGGGATGCATTGGCGAGATTGTTTAGATGCGTGGCATCGTCAATGCCCGGACTGAGATTCAGCCGATTCGAGGCTGTTGCTCCGATTAGCTGAGCTGACTTATTAGCCAGATTTTCTGTGGCGCAACCCCCCAGTTCCGTGTCTGTTCCACTGATGCGGAGCGCCTGCAACGCCTCGCCAGCCCGATCAGCATCCGCTTCGTTATTCTTGTCATTGCCGCGCTCGATGGCATCGCCGCCACGCTTCGTGCAGCACTGGACGCAGCGCAGGCTGCGCGGCCAGTTGAGATAGGTGCATACCTTGCAGGGCCACTTTTCACTGTCCGCCACGTTGCTCTGCCTCGCCTGATTCTGCTGCGGCTGGAGCGAGTAGCACGTGGATGTGGGCGTGGGCTCAACAGCAGCTGCTTCCTCGGCAACAGCACTGCTCTCCTGGGCGGCGGGACTCAGCCTGCAAGAAGCGAAAATATTCGAAATGGGTAAAGGTTTTCTTTTTTGATTAGAATTGGATTGGCTTACCGGAAGATGTCCTCGTTGAGCAACGGTTTTGACGCTTGACACATGGTGCATTTCAGCGAGGATGGATAGTTCTCGTAGGTGCAAATTTCACATTTCCATTTCTGCGCATCGTCTTTGGTATCGCACATCGTTTTGTGCGCGGAGCCAGCCACAGTGATGTAGTTGCTCTGTCAATGAATGATTGTTAATTGATTAAGAAGTACAGTTCTTCGGTCCTTAGTGCCTAGAGCAAGACTTTATCCTTTTTTATTGATTTCTTAGGCAACCTCCACTATTTTGTCAATAAATAAATCAAACAATCTACCTTGTCTACCTTATAATCTATAAACAAATTTTATTTTGAAAGCTGCTCGCGCTCAGAGAGTATTATTTGTCTGTAGGATAATTGTTAAGCTTTTAAAGGAGTTTGTAGGACGATTTCACTCCACTAGAACTGTCATCTAGGAATAAGGGTATTGAAATCCTCTGCCTTGCGTGTCGCGAATGGAAATTCTTGTTAATAAGGTCAAACAACGGGGTAGCAAGCAGTGTCCTTGACCCTGAGACATAATTCGCAGATACAGCCACAGATACATCTGCAATTGGCTCGACTTGCCATGGTGTCGTCACAGTCAGCCTTCGGGGTCTCGGTCCCCGTCTCTGTCTCTGTCTCTGCCTCAGTCTCAGTTCCTGGGATTGAGGCACATAGGCACTGGTATTGGTACTACTACGGGGTCGCTCGCAATTGTTTTGTTGCCATTATTCGGTCGTGGGTATGTATGCATGTGTGTAATGCACCTAGGCATTTAGTGTATGTATGTATGTATGCGAAGGGTGCAGTGCAAGGGGGTTTTCGCGCTAGTTTCTTATTGGGACTTGTCCTCTTCCGCCGTACCCGACAACCCTCCCCGCTACCCACAACTCGTCCCGTCCATCCACAGTACCTGGCGCAGAAGTTCGCAAGGCCTTTTGCAGCAGTCCCAGAAAACGCGACTGCGATTCTATTCGATTTAAATATATAACACTGTCACACAGCCAGCAAAATCACAATAGGGCCAAGAAATCGGCCAGCGATTGCTATATAGCTAAATCTTTCTTGCTATAATCACTGTCGCCACCCGCGCCCGCTCAGCGTCAATATAGCCGTCGATCCAATATTGCCAGTAATGCGGGCTGGCAGGCAAGTGCAGGAAAATTACAATTACAAAACAAAGACGGGAAAACTTTCACTCGATTCGATTTTGCGATTTTTCCTTTGCTTATTTTCCTGCTATACTTGTAGCTCTGTTGTTTGAAGGTTTGTAGTCCAGCGACACAAACACGCACGCGGATGCAAGGAATTTGGAATTTGGATTATTTGGAAATAGCTAATTATTTATTTTTTACATTATTATCATCTGGTTCAGTCCGCCTATCGACAGTGGCCAGTGTTGGAAAATGTGTTCGCGCCAGAGCTGCCGGATAGTCTGACAAGGTCGGGGCTTCGCAGTTACCATTTTGGTAAGTGACTTGTACTAAATTACCAGATAATTTCTGGTCTAAGTGCAGCCCAGAAAAGGAAAAAATAGAAAAAATATTCGCAGTGCACTACAAAAACTATCTGAATGTATGCGATACTTTTCCGGGGAACAATCAAATCCACTCCCAGTCCATACTAAAGTATCGATAACATCTATCGGAGCAGGATTATCGATTGTGTTATCGACCCGCTCAACTGTACAGTGTCCACGAAATGCATCTAAATTAAAGTATAAGTTAAAACTCAATTAAAATGGTTAAAACAAGCGTTGCGCCGCGCGTTTTACCCGTGAGAGCAATCCGAACAAAAAGGTTTGCGAATTCCGCGCCGATTGATGATGGCGGTGGAATCATTTCGACAGCCCCAAAGCCGCCGAGTCGGCTTCGAAAATGCGTAGTTAAAATAAAGCGCCTAAAAATTGAAGAATGTCCCGTATCAGGGGAATTTCATCATGATAACAGCGCCTTTGAGCCTGCTCGCAACTCTACGATGTACGCTCCCAAGAAGAGGCCTGCAAAACCAAAACATCCACCCACCAAGAAGAAGGTGCCGTCGGGTAAGTAGAACTATTCATCTGCAGACAAGGACTGCTGTAAAAATAATGTTAATTGCAGGACCCAAGGAAATATCGACACGCCTGGAGAAAATCAGTCCCACCAAACCAGTGCCAGAGGATTCGACAACGAAAAAGGCTCGCTTCTTTCACAGAGATGAACCCCCAACGAGATCGAGGTCCTCAGTGACCCGTAATGTTTATGAGTTCCTGTCGCAGTCCCAGATAGAAGATGACAATACGAGGGAGGATCCAGCCGCGGACATAATCCAGCGCCTGGTGGAGAACGGCAAGGCCTGCGTGATGATCCCCTTGAAAGCGAAAAGCGGGAAACTGAGAGCCAAGATCAAGAAAAGGCGGCCAGTGGGCAGGCGGAAAAAATGCTCGCTGGAAAATCTGGCTGGTGAAACGGCCAAGACTGAAGCCAAGAAACCTGGGCCGTTGAGGCAGCGAGAGACTGCACGCGCCCTGTCACCAATTTATGAACCCGAGGATGATTCAAGTAACGATGCGGAGGAAGTCAACACTGAGCCCATTCAAGTGCATGTCCAGGTGCATGCGCCACCGGATCCTTCGGTTCAGAGTAATACTTCTAAGCAGATAAGCGATGGCGCCTACAGCCATTTGGCCCGATCCGTGCTGTTAAATCAGACGAAGGCGCACGATGAGCAGCAAGCGTCAAGCAGGCGTCGCGACTTGCTGAACATGGCTCGCCAGTTGGTAAGCACGCCGCTGAACCGCAAGACTGTCACGGCACCCAGAGCCAATTCAACGACTCATGACATATCCCCGATTCCCCGCCATCCTCCCAATTCATCAGCGAGTCCGGGGGGAGGTGCTTCCCCTTGGCGCGTTTCCGACCAGTCGGCAATGCCAAATACTTTTACGTTTGGCTTTAATACCTCTAATCTGCCATCGTACTCTAGTGACCATACGCAGCGACCGCGTCACGTCTATGTGCCGGATACACAAGGACAGGAAGAAGCGGCAACAGTGAACGAGATTGAGAGCTTCTGCAATACTTTGCAGGACGCTAGCCCCACTGTGGACGACTCCAATGAAGAGAATCGTCCGCCGCCAACCGCTAGCAGAACACTGTTAGCCAATGAGCAGAACTCGGAGAATGCGGATGATGTTGATAACTTTGTCCACTTACCGAATCCTCGGAAAACTCTGCCGAAGCGCAGGCCCTTCCAAGACATCAACATTCTGGATGTGGTAGTGATGCCGACGTGGAAAAAGAATGTGCAAGCCACGCCCTCGAAAGAAAACACGTCAACCAAGGTAGCCACTGCATCGCCAACACGACAACGCACCCAGACACGAGCGAACCTATTTGGAAATGACGATATTTTGCCATGTGAAGATCGACCAACTAACGCCACTGACCAGATTGCCACAAGCTCTCAAAATCTCTTTGGCTTTGATGAATTTCTTACAGAAAATGAAGTAGTGACAACCGCTCGCTCCTCAGCCTTGAGTCAAAACGAAACATTGCATGATAAGCTCCACCGACTGGGAGGACTCCGGCCAATGGACATTGAGCTGCCTCAGGCATCATCCAAATCGCTGCGTCAGGATTGCTTTGGGGAGGAGCCATTGTGTCAGCGCGATATCAGACAAGTTATGTGCTCCACGATGATTGTGCCCAAAGAGACACCGAGAAAAAAGCCTGCACTGGCTGCAGACGAAACAATCGGATTGTTTAGGGATACAGCAGAACTGGAGACAACATTTGACAAAATGGTGAAGCTCTTTTTTTTACTATGTTAAGCGCCGTGAAGATGTCGACATTAAGCAGTACCATGTGTCGCCATTCACTAATCAGCGCCATATTAATAAAAATTGAGACCCGTTAATAGTCCCAATTGAGCCAACAGGGCCGCAAAGATCCAAGCCCATCTTTGTTCGGTAGTAAGCCGCTCGTACAAAATAATTACTCAAATTAGATTATACTAAAATTTGATTTTGGAAATTGCTATATTCTGGTCCATTTCCAAAATAGAGAAGCGTTGCTTGAGCGTTAGGAAGGTGTCGACGTTGCACAATTTCAAGCGTCGTCATTGACTAATCAGCGCCAGATAAATAATAACTGAAACTGTTAATAGTCTTAGTTGAGCCAACAGGGCCGCAAAGAATCAAGTCTATCTTTGTTCGGTAGTAAGCTGCTCGCACAAGAAAGCTTATTTGGGAATGGGAGATCAAATTAATTTGAATTTTCACGAAACCTAGCTCATTATTTATATTAAAACATATTATATTAAAAAACTTGAATTAATTTTATTAATTTTCAACAAATCGTTATTTGCAGAAACCAAGGCGAACGTATGTCAAGGAGCGACCCAAGCGTAAGAGAAAGCAGCGAGTGCACGTGTTGTACATAGACACGGATTCGTCTGAGGACGAGAACGAGCAGGACTTGCAAGAAAGCAGCATTGACTCTCCGCAGAAGAAACAGAAATTGAAACGACCACGCAAGGATGTCGAGCATGAGACTAAATTGCAGGAATTTATTACCAGTTTCAATAAGGAGTGCGAGGAAGTTGAGAAATTTTCTCTGATAATTGAATAATCGCATCACCCCCAGAAGTTTATTTTTTTATTATTATTATTATTGTTCTTATTTGTATGGGAAAAATTTCTATCTGTAACTATTTAACAAAAAAAAAAAACTCGAATAAGCTTGTCCAATGTACCTTATGCATTAGGATAGAAATGTAAGATAATATTGTGTTTCCAGGAAATGGCAATGTAGTGACCATTAGTCTAAACTGTATTACGGTTCTAAATAGTAGTAATAAAAATTAGTAAGTGTCAGCCAGAGCACTTTATTTAAAAAGAACAATGCAGTTTGATTTGGCAGAATATAGCGATTAAAATTAATCAGCGAATTGAATATAAGTTCTACGAATGTTAAAAGCTTAAAACTAGCAGAAGATAATATTATTTTCCAAAAATTTAACTGCTGTGGAATTCTTTTGAAATGTGAATAATTCATACCTTTCTTCTCTTTGCATTGGTAAATAAGGTAGTCCCTTTACTTCGCGGTATATATATTCTTGGAGAGCAATAACAGCCGAGTCGATTTACCATGTCCGTCTGTCCGTTTCTATGCAAACCAGTTTTTGAGCTATCTGATACTCTTTCAGGGCATTATAATTTTAGTCAGAAATTTATAACGTTGTGAAGGAGCCATTTCCGACCCTATAAATCATATATATTTTTGATCAGCATCAACAGCCAATTTCGATCTAGATATGTTTCTTGGAAATTAAATTTTGATCAATTTTTTCAAAATTTTATAATCGTTAAAATTTTGAAAAATTGGATAAAATTTTAATTTTTTAAATTATTGAATTGAGTGTGCAGATGTTTTAACCTAATAAAAGATTACCTAGGAAAGCTTTCCGAATTGAAATTAATTTATTTTTGGATTAGTTATGATGATTTTTATGATCAAACTACAAGGGTATACAAACTTCAGCTTTCCGAAGTTAGCTTCTTTTTTCCTTCTTGTTTCTATTCTCATTTCTACATAAATAATAAGTCGGAATGGGCGAGATCGGAGCAATATATCACATAGCTGCCATAGAAAAGATGGGAAAATCAAAGAAAGTAATTTTAATTTCGACGTTTTTCATTTTTTCATTTACACCAAAATAAATTATTTCGGTTGATCAAATGTTGACGAAAAGAACAAATTTAATTTCGCCGTTTCTTAACATAATATGAGTTCATTATAACTCTTTGATGTATCTATTTTTCCATCTGTCATACCAATGACGTCAGCGTACGATTAGCTCATCGTGAATTCAAATTTGTCATTAAAATCAAACATATAATTTTTTTTTTTAATTTTACCCAAACAAAAAATCACATATTAAATTAATGCGTTTTTGGAATAGTAATGGATTCTGCATCGCAAAATGCAAGAGTGTATAAGCGGACAGGTCACTGAAATTAGAGTTCTTGCTTGATTTTAATGTCAAAGCTTACTCAGATCTACTTTTCCATAATAAAACCAAGGAAATGATACTCCGATTTGTATTATACATAATTTCCATAGGGACTTATAATTTATTGTTTATTTCAAGTTTCTATTGAATTGATATCGATAAATATACATGTGCATAAGTCATACTTCAAAAAACATAGGCTTCCTAATACCTAATTGGCCGTTTTCTTGGTTACATTCCTGGAAACTTCATGTTTTTAATAAACGGTCGGTTCTGCAAGACCGAACCAGACCAGATGTTATCAGTTATCAATTGTGACCAACGCCAATCGCTTCTAATGATGCAACGTAAATTTTCAAAAATTGTAGAAGAAAATATATTAATTTAAAAGAAATTATAATTCAGAAATGGGAATGGTGTGATTAAATATGACAAGTCAAATAGGATAAAGAAAACCTAGAAACGAATTCAAAACTTTTACACATGGGAAAGTGTGTTTCATTTGCTTACACAAATCCAAAATTTTTGGATTTAATGGCCATCAGCATTTTACTGCGTAAAATTGATTTGCTGGAGTACAAGGGGATATACAGCCGAGATATACACGTATTCGCAGTCGGTAGATGAGAATCATCTGCAGGTCTTATGGTCACCGATGGCAGGGGTTGGAATCCCTCTTCCGATGCCGGCAGAGCAGGCGAGCCAGTCCAAAAGTACACCTAGAGAAAAGACTTTATGAAAATAGTTTCGATTATTTAAAATTGTTTGCTCTTACCAAATCTTGACGCTCCAAAATATTCATTTTTTCAACAATACTCCAGAACCATTTCTTAAATTTCAACAGTTTATCGGGGCCCTCGCTAGATTCATCGTTAAAGGTGGTGTACGAAATTAATGTTGAAACATTTATGTCACCGACACCGTTCAGCAGCAGCCGCAAATCCTCAGCTGTTAGGCTGTTCATACTGGTGTCGGGCAGAACGTCAAAGACGCCTTCTTTTAGTGCCTACAATAAAATCATATATTATTATAACATACATTCTAGAATATTTTTGATATGGTACATCAAGGTAAACACCACTCTTAATATTATAAAGAGAATATAAAATTGTATATAACGAAATTTAAAATATTGAAAAACATCGCATTTTACGTTAGAGTACATATTATCGTGTCATTCATAAAACATACCTCAAGTGCCTTTTCCTGTGACTTGATCAATCTATACTCCGTATACCGTCTTATGTACTCAAAAATGTTGTTCGCAGTAACTGCAACATCGCGACCTCCCGGAATTAGCTCCCTGTTGCCACAGCCCTCTTCTTTCATCAAATCAATCCTGGATCAAATAATGTAATTTTAAATTGTCAAACCTGTAACATATTTAACAAGCAAGGGTACTTACACAAAACATAACTCCATTCGACTAATGGTTTCTTCACCGTCTTTTGTAAGGGCTGTTTGAATAATTTGCCTAAAAGATTCGTATAATGTTGGATCGAAAAATGCCAAGTCGTGGAACTTAATTTTACGTCCAAGAATATATTTTAATACATGTCTCTGCAGAAACAGCGGAAGCAATTCATTTTGCAACAGACAAAGTCCAATGAGTCTATGGAGGAGGAAGAGAATAAAGAATGCATGGATAAACATCACGTATACAAGTCACTTTACCTTCCGATATTTCTAAATGCATTTATGCGCTCGAACGAAGCAAAGCCTTGCCGTGGCGTATAGAAGCCCCGTTTGCCCGGAGAATAGAATAGTGGCTCATTATCATCATCGGCGGGCTCAACCAACACAACAGATGGTGATTTTTTTGGCTGACTACTTTGTGTACTGGCGTCAGTTTTTTGTTTGAAGGTTATAATTTCGATCGCCTCATTTACTTTTTGACGCAACGTCTCATCTGACGAGACCACAGACAGAAGCTGTGGCGTTGGTATCTCTAGTAGCATTCCTGTTATTTTCGGCGCGTGCGTTTGGTTTATCGAGTGGATCTACGGACAAGCCATATTGTGTTAATAAACGAATTTTATTGTGTGCATCACCACATACCTTAGGATACAATCGTTCTCCTAGTTGTTGCAGATGAACCGACAAATGATCGTTCATTCCCTCCGTCATAGCATTATCTAGACAAAAACAGAAATGTATGGTTAGTTAATATAGCTAGCAGCCTTTTTAAATTTAAGCCATAACAAAGAGAAATGTTTTTTATCAGACTGATATTAGAGCTTAGAAAATCCGCAGACAAAATTATTACAATTACAATTGCAGTCCGTAGTCTTACCTGATGTATTTATTGGCGTATATGGCCTGGCGTCCAAATTTAGGACCTTCCTTTCACGAGCTGATCTCCACAATATTTTGCTGCTGGTGCCACGCCTCTGTGGAGTCAACTGATCACGACTAGATCCCGACACTGTTCTACTACGCAAGATGCTCGAGAAGGGTACTCCGTACTTGGTGTGACTGTTGCCCACCTGCACTGACTCAAGGTTGGGGATTTTCGCATTGGCCAGCAGGGCCTCGGCAATCGATGTGTAGAAGCTCCGGGCCACGCCAGATCCCTCGCCTGGCTCGTCCTTAAACGTCACCTTAACACGGTTAAACGTGATGGGCGGCTGAGAGCGTCGGTTTTGGCTGCCAAACTGAGTATTCAGTTCCTTAAACGTTTGAACAATCAAGCTCTCGCGGTTTCTCTCTAGTTTGCATAGCACCAAGTCACGCTGTTGGCCGTTGCGAAGCTTTTCCATGTGACGGCGGAAACGCATCTCCTTGACGGGGAAACCGCGCAATTCCGGCAGAACCGATCCGTGCTCCATGCCCACATCGTCCATGAAGACGCGTCCAAATAAATCTAATGCTAGTTTCCAACGACTTAACAAAAAGTTCCACGAAGGCAATTCCGAAAAGCTACTTTGGTAAAACAGAGAGCCGCGACCTGGAAAACATAGCGGGTGATGAGACGGCGCTGACTTCTGATGATGTGTATCACATTTGGCTTGTTCAGCAGATAAATTTGCCGCGGAAGGCGACACGTTCATGTCCGAGTCGACCGATTTCAGACACGACCCGCCTGCCAGAACTATAACACTACGAGCTGCAGCATTCGCTGAAGTCACTGAGGAGCAGGAGGTGTTCTTATTTGGAGCAATGATAACTTCAGGCCGAGTCGCCATTAAGGCTTCTGTCGATTTGCTTGTACTTGGAATATCATCGGTTTCCATTAAAACAACTTTATCGAACTTGCCGTGATTACCTGCAATACAAAATATATTATTTTTTTGTAATTTACGTTGCTGAATAGCGACTACTCACCATCGGCTTCTTTATGGGACTTGAAATCATCTGGACCTTGTTTCTTCTTTAATTGTACGTAGATATTAGAGTCTGTAGAAGAGCCCTCAGCCTTATATGTTGCATTTCCATCACCCGTCGTCTTGTTAGACTCAGTATTGATTGTTACATCCATGGGCTGTTGTTGGTTTTTAGCCGGAACTGTTTCATAAACATGCTCATCATTCCTTTTTAAGGAATTTGAAAATCCCAGCCTTGTTGGTGGGTAATCAATAGTGCTGTCGCTCCCGCTTGCGTTGGGGTTGTTTCCGTTGTTACCACTTGTGGTTACCAGGAGCGGGAGGTTAGAAAATAGCTCCTGACGCTTTGAGTTTGGCTGCAGCAAGTGAGGTTTATCGGCCAATGGCATGGCCATATCCAGAGGAAGATCGAACCCTTCTGGCGCGGAGCATCCGAGGCTTAATGTAGATTCCGATCGTGCAAAGAAAGTGTGACGGCGAGTACCCGTGCTGCCGGAAGGCAGGTTGCTACTAGTCGACGGATGTGCCTCAGAACTGTAGTCTTCCAGATTGGTTAGCTCATCATCAGTATCGTAGCTCTCTACCATTGGCGATGATAAGTTGTTTACGCGTCCAGATATGGTGTCTTGCTTGTCATAGAAGCCCGTGTCGTTGCGCATATAGTAAACGAAGGCATCAAGTACGTATGCAATATGACGCAGGGCAGTTATATCCAGTACTGGCAGGGCATCCCTGTGCTCAGACGTGTGGGCACGCATCAGTGATAGGCAGTAGGTGAAAAAGTCGCGCCGTGAATTCGATCCTGAATCAGATATACATACGATATAATTAACAAGAACGGAAGCTAACTTCGGGAAGCCGAAGTTTGTACACCATTGCAGTTTCGATCGATCATAAGTAAGCTAAAAATTCAAAAATTCCATTTCGGAAAACGTTACTGTGCTAATATTTTTGAAGTTAACAAATCTGCTTAATGCTGATCAAGAATATATATAATTTATAGGATCGCAAATGACTCCCTAACTGCATTGGACGCTTTGACTAAAATTATAATACTCCACAAAGGTATAAAAACTCAGATATCAGCGTGGTCTGCACTTACCCATCATGTTAACACCAACTGATGTTGAGGTGGTAGGAGCCGGTGGTTGACTACTCGAAGCCTGAGCACTGAGGTTAAGCGGATGCAGCGGGTGGTTCGGATCGGTGTAGTTAGTCAAGTAAGCTCCAAACTTTAGCTGAGCCTCGGTTCCGTCCATTACCGTAAGCATCCAGTCCCAGGTGTATTTTAAACGCTTTTCAACGAATGCCTTTTAAAGATACAAATTTGATCATTATTGTTCAATTAAAATAACGTTATACTTTTTGGCTTAAAAGGTGTGCACATGTTTATATAACTTACTTGGACTGCGATCGCCTCATCGGTTTGAATCTTGAGTGAAGTTTCAATGTCGTTGACAATATTGTAAGATAGAATACTTATAAGCTCCGAGATCTGTCTTATAGTGATCCCAAATGCCCTGGCCAAGTTGCTAGCCGTCGTCGCCATTGTATGAGGCTCAATAGAGGGAGTGGTGACCGTTGTGCTGGCCGGCACAGTGGATCGTCGCAGCGCCATTGGGTCAATGAAAACCATATTGGATCCAGTGGGCACACGTACAGATGAGCGAGCAGTGTCTCGGTTCCTTATAGCCCACTGCATCGTTTGCGGCGCTAGGTCACTGCGAGCATTCGAATTTGTGCTACGACGCTCCAGTTGCTGGTCATTGAAATTGAATTCGTCAGAGTGATCGTCGGATTCACCATCCTCCGAGCCATCTTCCTCTTGAGCGGACGAGTCACCCGATTCATCCTCAAGAAACAGGACACCAATATCTTGAAAATAATAATAAAACGAATTAGACTTGGGTCTGTCTGCCCGAATAGAGACAATAACTTACCAGTTTCCGAACCAACTGTAGCCCCTGTTTGAACGCTTCTCTGTGCCTCCTGATTGCTTTGATTGTCATCGGAGTCCGACTCGGTCTCAGCATCATTAAAAGTAAAGTCATTGTCACTCTCATCGTCTTGCATGCCGTCCTCATTTCGTTGATTCTCTATCAATTCATCGTCCTGGCTGTGGGAATTGGTCTCCCGATTTATAACTTCTTCCGATTCGGAAGCGTCCCGTATAGCTAGACGTTGAAAGATGGGTTCAATTATAAACATTTAATGCAATCTCCTGTTTTCTACACAGTTAACTCACTTTCCATTGCAACTACATCGTAGTTTTGTTGAATATTAAAACTGGAACCTTGATCGTTGCCCGCATCGTGCCCCAGTATCTGCTCAGAACTAGACTCCACGTTGGAGGGCGCCAAAGGATCCACGCTAAACAAGTCGTCAGAATTCTAGGAAAACAAGTTATTAAATTAATTGACAACTTATTATCAAAGTCAGAGAGGTTAAGATTGAATTAATACGTACATCCAAATTCGACGATGACATCGTAAACGGAGCTGTGGGACGCACAACACCCAGGCGAACTGGTGCAATTAGAGCTTCGGAGACCTCGACCAGTTCCTCGATTGAAATCTTGTGCAGAGTTTGAAATACCTTAACGCAGCTCTGAACGTATTTGTTGTACGACGCATGAGTCTTGCGCTTCTCTGGATTCGGCTGTTTCTCGAGATTAAAGATCACAAACACACGGGCTACGGAGCGCACAAAGCGGCGAGCCACTTCCTCGGCCTCTTTGCAGCGATTGGGCACGCTTGCGTTCTGCAGTTCCCGGACAAGGGTGAGTAGCAACGTGTCCAGATGGTCGCCGGTGCACTTGACAATGAGGCTGTGTGTGAACTTATCGAGAAGCGTCGATCCATGCTGGGTTTGGATGAACATGTTGAAGCCATCATTGTTGGAACCCTCAGAGGTAGCGTTGGCTCCTGAATTCTGGACGTTAACCTCGGCCTTCTCAGCTCCGCTCATAATCATAGCGCGCACCGCATTCCAGTCGATCAGCAGGCGTTCAAGGGCTTTCCTGGCAAACTTCGGCGGCTCCAGATCGTGATCCGGCATGTCACTTTCCATGTCCACTGAAGAAGTCTTCCGATTGGATATAACCGTATTGCTGCCATTCGCCCCGCCGGCTGCATTGCCAACGTTTCGCACTCGAACGTTAAATCGATACTGACGCTGCTCCACGATTTGTCGACCAACGGTTTGGATGAGGAAAAGCAGAATTGACTCGCCCTTCGAGTTGAATTTCGTGACCAAATCCGTACAGGATACCAGTTTGCAAAGAAGCGCGAATCGCTTGGTTAGATTGCCAGCGATGAGAGCCTTGCACTTGCACTTCTCCCAGCAATCACAGTAGGCAGTTGGAGCAGTCCGCTTCAGTTTGCAGTCGTGACCTTTGTGGCAGACCCGGGCGCATTCCGTACAGCAGCACAGGGATCCTGTGAGTCCACATGTCTTGCACTCGAAGATGTTCTGGTTGATATGGTCGGCCCCAGTCCAAGTGAACGAGCAAGTATCGTTATAGCAAATAACATGCAGGGGGGACTGGTCCGCCGGTGAACCGCTGGGGAAGATCATGGCCTCCTTGAGCTGCGGATCTTGCTCGGAAAGCATGAGAATGGTGTTTAGTAGTATAATTCCCGCCTCATAGGCGCGGCACGAAACGGAGAGCATGAACGGCGTCTGCCCTTGAGCGTCCTTGGTGCTAAGCATTTGACAGAGATACGGGCGCAATGCAGGACTGACGCACATCTGCTGGAGAATCAGTAGGGCGTGCTCCCGACGTTGAGCCAAGTCGAAGGTGTAGTTGGGAGATCCCAATTTTATGTTGGAGATCATGGAACTCTGGGAGGAGGACGGAATTATTTTCGAGATGTCGTCTTCGATACTATCTGTATTGTTCTGCGAAGAACTGGCGCTCAGATTGCTGGCCGCCGGTGCCTCATGTGGCCAGGGTATGTAGGCGTGGTCCTCATTGGCGCTGGCCATGGACTGGCTACTGCTAGACTGCTCTGTCTGATCGGTGTTAATTAGGCGGTGCATCATATCGCGCAGATTAATCCGATTATCTCGGCTTGCAGGTGGAGCGGAGGATCCAGCGGCAGATGAACTCATTGTGGCGAAACTCGAGTTCTCACTGGTGGAGGCTGCGTTTGCCCCAAAAGCGTTGCTGTTAACATACGCGCTTGTCGACACTGTTGGGATGGAGCGCGCAACGGATAGTCCGACGGCGAGTGACTTCTTGTCAGCAGCACCTCCACTGGGTGAATCTGGTGGCGAGTCCTTGTTCGAAGATGGAGCACACATAATCACGCAGGCATGGAATATGTTGCGGGCACCATCACAGCGTTCCTCCACAACCAAGGCTGTGTCTGCCTGATCCTCTCTCTCCAGGCGGCTTAGGGCTGCGAAGCTGTTCTTCACATCGCAGCGCAGTATGTGCGGCATGAGCTTCTGGGTATCAAACAGCAGGGCAGTCATGCAGACCTTCGATTTCAGGTTCACGCCCGAGAGCATTGCTGGCAACGAGATGGTGGCCATGGTGATGGACTTCACCGGGGGTAAATCGAACCACTGGGGATCCTTAATCGAGCCGAGGCAGTCCTTGGCTAGGGGATACAGTGCCCCATTGCCATCGCGGAGCACTATCGTGCTACTGTTTCCGCTGCAGTCATTGTTACAGGCCATTAGAATGTTGCCGGGTGAGGAGCCAATGAATGAGGCGCAGTCCGTAGGAAACAGGCAGTTTTGCTCCTGTTTGCTATTGTACAAGTTATACAGGCTGTAGTGGATTTTACCGAGCACCTTCTTGACCACGTGTATGCCGCGGGAGTCAACGGCCAAGGCCAGGAGCTGGACGCCAGCCGCATCGGCTCCGACGTTTATCTTTTTGGGTTGTTTTTGGAGCCAGTCGGGTCCACGAGTCGACATTGCAGTGCGAAAGACCTGGACGTCCTCGCGGCGCAGTAGGCGGCACTGTTGCCAGTCGTCCTCCTTGCCCTCTTCCTTGGATGTTGAGGGTGCATTGGAGGTTGAGGAGGAGCTGGCGGCGGAGGCTGCTGCAGCAGCAGCAGCAGCAGCGGCTGCTGCATTCATAGCTGGAAACCGTACGGCTACAAAATCGCCATCGACCTTGAGCACCTTGCCTACGGGACCCACTTTGTCCTCAACAAAAACCACATCCTTCAGCTGCCACAGCTCTTCGTCCTTCCTGTTCTCCTGGGGGGCGTTAGAGTCCTCTTTCGTGGTCACTCGTTTGGTGCGCTTGTGCGAAGTGACACTGCCAGTGTCACTGCAGGTGCTGGATGCCGGTGACGGAGGTGGGGGCATGTCAATGCGATCTGTCGATTCCTTGCTGTTTGAGAACGACTGTCCGTTTTTGCTGCTGCTGGCAGTAGTGGGCAATGTTGTCGTCTTTGGCAGATCCTTATCCGGTGCGATTCCATGGGCATTCACATTGCTTCCGGATGCAGCCTGCGACTTTTCCACTCCCGAACTGGTGTTTATATTTATGATCTTCATGCGACACACATCAGTGAAGTTCCAAACCGAATTCAAAAGCTGTCCGACCTTTGGCACTCCATTGGAACAAGTAAATCCAATTGATCCAGATTGATAGATGGGACATTTCTTCATTATCACTTGGGCTCCCACATTAATGTCAGTGGCGACTGCCTTAAAGGGCTTCTTCGTCTTTGTGCGGAACTTGTCCCACAAATAGCGGCGCTGATCAAAAGGCAGAACGCCCCACCAGTAGATATTGTTAGTGTCTGTGCGGACAACAGTGTACAAGGAGCAGACGTGAATCTTGGTGATAGGATCCGAAATGAATTCATTGAACGTGCAGGACGTGTGCTCCAGCTTGGCGCCAAGGTATCCCAGCTGTTCGTCCATCCACGTAGCCACGCGATTTGTTTCTGTGACCACAGAGCATCTGATGAAGTTGGCCGAAATGAGTTCAACTCGTTCAGCAATGTTAAGAGCAGCAGTTTTCGGGTGATACACGTTTTCCCCCTGCAAATAAATATATATACATTTTCAATCAAAATTCAAAGAAAATCAAATATTATTTAAATACTAATCATAATGTTAATGTATAATACAAACAATTAGTAGCAAACTCGTTTTATCTCTTACCTCTGACTTGTACGGCTCTGGGTCTGACCAACGCCATTGGTACAAATCTCCGCCCTCTGACAATGCAATGAACTCCGAATACAGAGCTCCGATGGTTTTAAAGCGAACTGAACTCTTCTCCGGCCATGGCTGCAGCTCTTCTGATATCCAAATAGGAGATAGCATGGGAGAAGGCTCCTTTTTCTTGGAATCTAAGTTGTAAGTTGTAGGGTATTTATAACAAGTTAATAAGTGTAATTGTGCTGAAGGTAAGCAGTGAAATCAAATTACCAGCATCTTTCTCCCAAGTGTAATCGTCTTTATTAATCCAACGCCGCGGTCCATAGTACTGGCGATCCCGCCAACGGCTAAAGGCATCTCGGTCGGCATTAACCGATATTTGAGCCGACAGACCAGTACTTCCACTTAGAGCAGCGCCCGATGTTGTTGAGCGGCTCGATTGATTACTGTCAGCGGCATTTGCGGTCGAATTACTACGCTCACTGCGAATACGGTCGAACAGCAAACTGGAATGGGACATATTTTAATTAATTTAGAGATTGTTTTTCCTTGGCATTTTAAATAAATTATTATACATAGAAAAACTACATTGAATTCTTCAATGATGGTTAAACACTTACTTGCGAATGCTTGAATAGTTTGTAAATATCTCCTCCGAAAAGAGGCCGTCCGAGGGATCTATGATGACGCTGTTGTTATCGCCACTAAAGCCATTATCCAACAGTGAGATAAGGTCTTCAGGCACGTAATTGTCTGCACCTTCTTCGGTATCTTCGGCTTCCTCGTCGTCGCGAGAAAGCAAATTATTCACAGCTAAGTTTACATCTAAGTTGGTGCGCTGCAAATCAAACAAAGTAATTGTAATTGAATGCTAAAAATCCAATCTAAATTGAAATGGGACAACATACCTGCAATTCTCGAATAATGAGATTTCTACTCTTGCCCTGTAAAACCACTTCCGCTTGGGATATAAGTTCTTCCGGCACATACGTGGCGGGTACTGTAACCAAGGGTCTGGTTGAAGTGTTGCCCCCTATAATTACGCCCGTGCTTCGCGATCCAGAACCCTGTCCAGTGGAGCTGGAACGACCTGTTGCGCGTAGGAGACGGGCTCTGGACCGGGCCATCGGTCGGGATGACGAGGGCGCTTTCGACGCACTGGCCGTTCCGGCACCTCCGCTTGTGGAGCTGAAAAGAGTTTCGTGTTAGAGGAAGCTGTCGTTGTTACAAGGAGCTAATTTGTTGGCTTACCATTTTGCGTCTGATTTTGTCAAGTCAAGTTTCTCCGAATTGATGGAGAAGGACACGCGAAATGCTTTGCCATCCTCCAGCAAAACGCCAATGTGTGTAGGCCCAATGACCACTTCGCGTACTGGAATTTTTAGCTGCTCGAATATGCGATGAGTGCCATATCCAAATCTGTTGACTTTCTCAGAGACTTCCCGAATCCTATAAAAAATGTTATTAACGAACGGTTTTAGCAATGGAAAATGGTGAAATTTCATTCGTTTTTAAGAGGTTTGGTTTTGCATCGGCAATCAACATAACCCTGCAAATTCGCGGTATTCCCTTAGCCAAACAAGTACGAACATGTTTGTCGGTTGCGGAAAACGCCTTACATTTCAGTACCATGTGCTGACAGACTGAATTTCAACCGAAATGCGAATTACGAACAGACATGTGCAAATTATGTTGGTTAGATGGATTTCAGCCGGATCATTAGTCACTGCGTTGGATGCATTACCAACTGCACATCCCAACATTGTATTCCTAAAACATACCTCCGTACTTCGCATAGAATAGTTAAAAACGGGCCAATTAATCAGCATGTATGCACATGCACACACGCATACATACTCGGGTGAACACGCTCACATGTCGCACACATGCACATCTATACGGATGTTTGAAAAATAAGTTGTGGCATAAAAGTGGGTATTGCAAAAGCGTTATAGCAAATGCAGTTGTTAAATGTTTACAGTATCGCTGGAATACAATTATATGGGCTCATCCGCCAGTGTCTATGCTCACATTCCGCGCTAATGACCATGTACATATCCTCCTGCCCACACATACATATACATGGCCCTTGTACGTACATATTTTCACATAAGAAATACATGCAGCCAGCCGTTCGTACACTTCTACATACATGGAACCCCGCATTCACATGTGCGTAAGACCGGAGCCCCAAGCGTCATATTTACCTTTCAATGAACTGATCGTCCGATCCCGGAAGTGGTTGCAACACGAATTGCATGGAAACCATTTTAGTTTTTCAATTATTCATGTACAACGTTCCTGTTCACTTTTCATGCAACAAAAAATATTTATCTCGTGTTGGTGTGACCGTCTAGACAGAGGTGAGCAAAACATCGATCGTTGCATCGATGTTTTTCGAATGTTCTAAATCATCGATGTTTTTTCGACCATCGATATTTCTGTGCCGTCACTATCGAGAGCGTTTTTACGCCTTTAGTAACTTACAGTTGGCTCCCTCAAAAAAATTTAATCAACTGCACTTTTTTGTTAAGCTCCCTCTCTTTTAATTTACAAGCACTTTTCTATTATGCGCTCTCTTTTTTTCAATTCACCAGAACTTTTATGTTACTAACGCTTGTCATAGCAAAACCATCGGAACACTATCGATACTATCGGTGTGTGGATACTGTTTTCAAAAATCGATTTGTTTAATTAATATTATTTAATAAGTAAGAACTCATTGAGTAATTAAATAGTTTTAAATAAATTGATTAATTGAATTATTAAATAAACTTAATTATACAATTAATAATATTTAATTAATATAGATAAAATTTTCATTGCATGCAAAATCGATAGTAATTCTTAAAAAACATTGAGAAAATCGATAGTGGAAAACATCATTTTCTTGCCAGCTCTAATTTTAACTGAGAGGGAAAACAAGCTTTTAAAAAGTAATGAGACCAGGTGCCTAAATAGAAAAGTACCAAAAAAGACTGTCATTCTGAAATTTTTTGCACCTAACGCCCTCTTCTTTTCAAAGTGGAAAGTTGTGTCACGACATGACAAACGTAATGTAGGAATTAAAAATTAATTTTTTACATTGTAAAAAAATTAAATTAGGGACCAAATAAATAAAAAAAAATTAACCCTTCTAATAAAAACGAACTATTTTCATTACATTGCTATACTTATTATTAAAAAGCAATAATTGAAATGCAGGAAGTTTCGGTAGTGGTGCTGGCAAAAATCACAATCGGGTTTTTCAAATTCTTGTTTTATTATTTATATTATTTATAAATATATATTAATAATATTTATTCAATTTATATCTCATTGTACTCATTGTAATATTAAGACAATGAAATATAATTTTTGTTTTAACCGGTAATTATAATAATAGTGTATGATTTTTTACGTTTCAATTCAGTTTTGTTTAAAGTGATTTTATTTTGTTTATTCACCTGGCGGGAATAACATAACTACCAACATAAAAAAGTTTTACAAATTAAAATAAACACCATTTGGCTTAATTATGAGTTTTTTAATCTTACGATACGAGAGGTAACCCATCAGAAATTTACAAAGATTTATTTTCTATCCTGGCTGTAAATCAAAAGAACATTTAAGAATTCAAACTACGTTTAGTTAAATAATTAAGGCATTTATTTGCTTCATTTATTTTCGGCTAGAAACCCAGACAAAGGAGAAAAGTGTTTACGGCGAATGGGTTCCTATAATTAATTTGGCAGCTAGAAAGAGTAAACATTATGTGTTATTTTTATGGATTAAAAGAAAATAAAAATAGGAAACACATCTGAAATTTACCATTTTGAGTATCCACCAAAGCACTTGCTAGAAGAAAATCTGTACATATATTCGAAATTTAAGATATACTTAAAAAATCTTCGTGGCCTTGTTCCTGTTTGAACTTTTGATTAGTAGATGTTTTTAACATATTGGGAAATCTTTACAAAAGATCAGAGTTTTAGTAATTAACCGCAAGTTTTTATTATTTTTATTTTTATTATCAGTGTAGTGTTGTTTTCAGTTTAAAATTGAATTTATTTGATTCAAGAAACTATACTTAGATATATGTAGTTATGCATATGTACAAGTATAATTTCCGAGTCCGAACCCTTTGGCCTGAAAAAGACACCGATATTACGACAATGCATCTAAATATTTCTTAATATGTAGGTATTCATTTATCGATTAAGCTCATTGGCACTACTTTCGTACATTGTGGATGAGTACTCATCCATGGTTAGGTGACTGTTGCCTTCGATTAAGCCTGAATCCATATTGGAATAATCCTTAGATGTCTTACTTAAACCATCACTACCACCACAGAAAGGAAGACAACCCATTCGCCCTATTTCATTTGGATTATTCGAATCCAGAGCATTCTCAGCGCCCGGGGGCATGTTTGAGCAATGCTGAGGACAATTGTCGCAAGGATTCTTTTCCGTTGACACACCACCGTTGCCAGATTGGCAGGAATTCGGAGAAGAGGAAGGCTCATACTTCCGTGGCCGCCCTCTTGATAAGTGCCGCCTTTTAACAAACTCATTATCGTCGACCATCCAAAACGAGCCAAAGTCGTCCTCGTAACGCACAAAGCACTTGTGCAAAGATAGGTTCGTACGTATCGCGTTCTTCGATAGGTATTGAAGTTGGGGTTTTAGATAAAATGTGTTTGATAAACCAAGAGCACCAACAAGAGTCATAAACAGGAAAATGCAAAGGAAGAAAAATATTCATTTATAAAGGAATTTCATTACGCGATTTCTCTTAATGGACGATCCTATTATTTCCGCAACATTTTTGCTTATTTGACCCACACTTGTTAGTTTATAAGTCATCGACCTGTTATAGAAGCGGACTGATATCTACGCGGACAGACAAGCGCACTTCCCCTAAACCGGTGCCAAATCCCTAAGGAACTGCTGTAAAAAATCTTATAGTTGCATATGGTAACCAATATAACCACAGATTATTATCTTCTTAATAAGCATGCATTTAGTGGCATATATAGGGTATTTACTAGCAGAGCAAAATTTTAGGAAGGAAGAGCAAAGTTTATATTGAACTATTTAAAACCCACATACCCAATGTTCATAGCTACAAAATAGTTAGTGTCCGGCGAATTGGTAGCACCAGCTAAGTTGTTACCAATGCCAGCGGTGCGTTGCGGCCTTCTTTTGTAAAACTCTATTTCGTCAACTGTCCAAACAGCTCCTTTCACATTCTCAACTCGCATAAAGCACTTATGAAGGGACAGATTATGCCGAACTGCATTCTAATGGTATATATTATCGGTTAGATTTTCCAATTAATGAAATGTTTTAAAACGCAAACTAGGCGATTCATTAACGAGAACGTGCAATAGTAACAAGTAAATTAAGATCAGTTAGCGGTTCGCTGTGATATCTAGAGTCCAGAAATTAATAATCGGACAGACAATCTTGATTCGTATGCTTAAAGTAATAATATAAAAAACATGCTTAACTGAAATGTGCCATTATTACCTTCCACGTGGCGGCGTTTCGGCGGAAATAGCAGAATGTGTTTTGGAACCAGTTGTAGATTTCGTTTAGGGTTAACTGCTTGTCGGGGGAATCTATGATGGACTATACATAAATGTATAGAGAAGACATCGTAGAATGATTTTTAATATTTCTTAATTTGTAATTACCTGTCTGATAAGCGATGCATATGTAAAGGGCGGTCGTACATCGGCATTTTTGTAAAATTCTCTGTTCCGTTGAATTTCTATAACAGTAATTTTAATGTTGTGTGTCTGCCAAAAGAAAAACTTTAGAAAATATTGATCACATACCCTGTTGTACATCGAGACCAGCTCTTTCTAGCATGTAGGGCAATCCTAAAGATATAAAGATACATACTTTAGTTACTTTATTGCCACGAATAATGTCCTGTACTTACCACCATTTATGGAAAATGAATTTTTGTCATGGTTTCTCTTCTTGATGGAACATAAGTTGGTTGTGTTAACCATTGGGAGATTGAGAGGGCCCGGCGAACTTGTTTGGCGTATCGGTCGACCTATGCTATTTATTGTGATCGGACTTCTGCAAAACTTACCCTCCCTACCCGGTACATCCTTAAATAAACGTTACAGTTAATACAATTATTTAATAACATCGGTTAACTTGAGTACCTTTCTTTCCATTTTGGTGGGTGATAAAAGTTGCTTTGACAGATACAAGTGATGCATCATGGCCTGCAAGCGATCCCTTTCCTTTTGAAGATGGGACTCCAGTTGGGAAACCACTTGCATTTGAACACGAGCTTGGGCTGTAGACCGATCATCCAAGCCATGTTCGGAGTTCAGATGCCTTCGAATAAATATATATTAGACCTGGAACTTAATAAAAGTTATGGGCTGAATTACTTAACAAACGATGCGATGTCTTCTAGGTCTATTTCGCAGCCAGGCCACCGGCATATTCCATGGGCAAATAAAGGATGATAATATTTGCGCATAGCAAACTCATCATGCATATAGCTGTAATCATTATTGCAGACCTCGTTATCCTTCGACCTCAAAAACCTCTCGGCATCCGAAAACATAAGCTTCTCCTGCTCCGAAATGAACTCGGGAACATTGTAAAAACTCAGATCGGGAACAGGAGCCATCATGTGCTGACCCTGGATGTGCATGTGGGGATTGGGCTCCTGCTGGGCCGCAGAAGTCGATTCGTCTAAGCTTGAGGCTGGAGAGCTACACTTTACTACATGGGAGGCAAAGGCTATCGAGTTGTTCAAGAAACTAGATGGTTGAAAGCAGTTATTTTTGACAGCATCCGTGCATATGTCTGGAATGGAAAGCTGGTGCCGCGGTTTCACAGATATTTCCTTCTGAAGAATGGATCCCTTAAAGTCCGCTTCCTTGGCGTCTTCAGAGTACTCGTCGTCATGTATCCGATGCATATTTTGAAAACTAAAATGTGAAGATTTGGATGGATCTTCAAAAAATTTAATCATTTTTTAAATTCCTAATAAGTATTTTTAGATTTCAACTGAATCTTGTTAACCAGATTCAAAGACTTTGAGAACTTTTTAGCTGTAAAGAAAGCCTGCTATGCAGCTATCAGAGCTATCACTAGTCTCCCAATTTTCAGATCCCAGAAGCTGGTTGTAAGCCATATAACCATGAAACTCAATTAATATAGATGTCTAATTAATTCTTACAATGTGTCAGTCTCGATGAAATTTACATTGTTTAAAGATCAATATGATCTCTACTAACTTTTAAGAAAGTAAGCATTGTAAATACAAAAACTATGGCTTATGATACAAAATGATCTCTTTGATAGCATGTTTTAGATTTGTTGCAATATTTAATTATTTTCACCATTTTAATGGTTTAAAAAAAAACCTAAATAAAAAACAGTCTAAAGAATCTTTGCTTTCTTTTTCCATATCATTAGACTTCCTAAATAGCATCCGAATCCGAACCCAATAAGGAATATCCCAGAGGATTCCGTGATCCTCCGAGCCATCCTTGAGACGTCTGCGATCGTATTTGTAAGATAAATATTTCTTTAGAATTACTTACCAATTCCATAGATATAATATGCAATAAATGTTATTGAAATTGAATAACTCAACACAAATACAAACCAAAGCTCTTTTTATAAGCTGATCTCCATTTATGGGAATACTTGTTATTAGAGAGATGTACATAATGTATATTATGCCCAGAAGTCCTGTAAAAAAAAAATTGTTAAATTTATAATGGAATGAACCTTAGTGAACATTCTTTTCGTTTTTTTTTTAAATATTATTTTTAATTTGTTGGATGGAAACTGGATTATTCAGTGAGGACTGGCGGAATAACAGACGGACAAAAAGGATTCGATGACGATTACAATTGGACGGACAGATACAAATGGACAGACGGATGCCTAGACTTTCGGACTAACTTAAAAAAAAAACATGATTAAACAGACAAAATAAAGCCCCTATGAGTGGAAAGGCCTATATTATTAATATCAGATATATCGTATCTAAAGAAATTTTGAATATTATATATTCAATTCTTAAGATATAGAGTGAAAGGATGTGGTGTAATCTGGAATAAAATGTTTAGATAATAATAATTTGAAGGTGAAAAATCACCTATTTGCAGCAATTAGTAGATATTATTGGCATTAAGACCAAAGTTAATTCAGTTTATGATTTCTCTTGGTTCATTTTGTTATAAATAGTAATTAATGTTATTATTTGTTGATTGTAAGGCCAGATGCCTGCCGTTTCTTAATCAGGTTTGTCTAAGTTATTAGCCATATTTTGATTTCCGCCAATTACCTTAATTAAATATATTTTGTTGATGGGTATTAGACATAAGTGATGTTATGCTTATGTCAAAAAGAAACTTAATAATAGAAGAGATGTTTCCTGGTCCTGTTTCCTGGCAAGGACAGTCCACAGTTCTTCTTAACCATCTTAATGAATATCTTAACTTTTTCTGTCTTACCAACCAAAAGACACGCAAGGATATATAACTTCATTTTACAGACGAAAGTATACACATAATTGCTTACATATGTACAAACAAAAGATCTAGCTAACTTAACTTAAATTATATTTACGGAGAGAAACTAGTCTTTAACTCTGTATTCTTATCCTAGATAACTTATTATCCTATCCTATAAAACTTATTTTAGTTTTTCTTTGTAAGACTCCCATCCTATGAAAAAATCGATACACATACAATTTTGCAGACACGGTGAGTGCAAAGTTCTATGTGCATTTACAATTAAATAACATTCACTTGTAGTTTCAGGGAATACGATATATATTTAATAACAAATATTAATACAAATATACACTATAATTAAAGTGAAAAAAAGGCTGAATAATCTATAATAAAATTTTCTGTGCTTCCTCTAAAATGGTAGGTCTGTCTGCTACTATAAAAAATTTCTAAAAAGTATCTGCACACAGTTTTGAGCATGCGCTGAGAAAGTCAGAGGTAAGCCCATTTCGCACTAAACGATTTAACAAGTATACAAAATGCACCTTAAATTGAAACGTTCTTTTTTCTTAATTCATTCTTAAAAGTATTTTTCAATACATTTTAAATTTAATTAAATCCTATAGGAAATTGTTCACAATCTAAGTTACTCAATTTTCTACTATTCCCGAAATCTAGGAATTGAACAAGAAACTTTAAGAAGAAAAATATGTATACCCTTGAAGTTACTCATAGGATCGTGGGTTCGATCTTATGAAGTCGATCATAACTAAGCCAAAAATGCATTAATTTCAATTCGGATACCCTTTCTTTTCTAGTTTTTTTTTTAGGGTTAACAAATCTGCAAATTAAGTTTTAAAATGTACAAAATTAAGATTTTTGTAAAATTTTAACAATTTTAACGATGTAACCCCTTTTAAAATTGTTCAAGTTGAAAAATGTTCGAAAATTTATTTTTCTACTTGACATGGCCAAATCGAATCAACTTTTCATGCTGAATATATATAATTTAGAGGGTCGGAAACGACTCCTTCAATTAACTTAAATTATAATACCCTGCATGGGTCAGCATCAGCTTTGAAACTATCAAATCAATATTCGTGAATAGTTTATAATTAAGTTAAGGTGTTAACTTTGAGTATACCTTTGTAGATATCCCCAAATACAAATTGCAGTATAATTTTAAAAAAATATGGTAATTAATTGATAAATAAATAAATACATAGCTGCTACAGCTGATTCTAAACCTAGGCCTGATCCCTTCTATGTCATGGTTAAGACTTACCCCAATAGTCCTTATCCTTTTTCGTCATTGCTTGATTCCTTGCAGTATAGAGTTATAATTTAGGCTTTTTATGGAATCATCGAAGTGAGTTTATTCCTGGTTGTCCAAATGTATTGCATTGGTCAGGTGATATTTTTAGGGGTCGAAGAGCAATCACTATCACTACCACTTCACTACAGATGCAAACAGTGGGGAGATCACGCACAGACTGGGGTAGGTGCGAGGGAAAGGCTCACTATTTATAGTCTCCGAGTAAAGAGAACAGAGAAAGTTAGAGCGAGGGAGCAAGCGTTTCTCTTGAGATAGGCAGAGAGATAGAGAGGGAAAGAGATGTGTTTAGAGATACACAGTGAGAGAAATAGACATGCCGAAAAAATAGAGATAAAGAGAGAGAGGGGCAGAGAGAATTTTTGCAATTGACTCTTGTGTTGATGCTGATCAGAAATTTATGTATATATACTTTATAATTATACATTATAATACCTTCCAAGGGTATAAAAACTAAGACATCTACCAATGCAGATCGAAAATATTTAATTTGAAAATATAAAATATGCTTGTGTTATCTTTTTTATTGCTCATATTTATGCTTGTGTGTTTGATATACGCAAAGTGATGTTTAATGAATATGTAGGTCCTTTCGTAGTTAGGAATTCATCACTCAGTATTCCTCATCCTCGCCCAGCTCGGTGGTGGAGTCAATGCCCACCTCCTCGTAGTCCTTCTCCAGGGCAGCCAGATCTTCGCGCGCCTCCGAGAACTCGCCCTCCTCCATGCCCTCGCCGACGTACCAGTGGACGAAGGCTCGCTTGGCGTACATCAGATCGAACTTGTGATCCAGACGGGCCCAGGCCTCGGCAATGGCCGTGGTGTTGGACAACATGCAGACGGCGCGCTGCACCTTGGCCAGATCACCGCCAGGCACCACGGTGGGTGGCTGGTAGTTGATGCCGACCTTGAAGCCAGTGGGGCACCAGTCCACGAACTGGATGGAGCGCTTCGTCTTGATGGTGGCGATCGCAGCGTTGACATCCTTGGGCACCACATCACCGCGGTAGAGCATGCAGCAGGCCATGTACTTTCCGCGTCGGGGATCGCACTTCACCATCTGGTTAGCGGGCTCGAAGCACGCGTTGGTGATCTCGGCGACGGTTAATTGCTCGTGGTAGGCCTTCTCGACGGAAATGACGGGCGCATATGTGGCCAGGGGGAAGTGAATGCGTGGGTAGGGCACCAAATTGGTCTGGAACTCGGTGAGATCCACATTCAGGGCGCCATCGAAGCGCAACGAGGCCGTGATGGAGGAAACGATCTGACCAATTAGGCGATTGAGGTTCATGTAGGTGGGTCGCTCGATATCCAAGTTGCGCCGGCAGATGTCATAGATGGCCTCGTTGTCGACCATAAATGCACAGTCCGAGTGCTCCAGCGTGGTGTGGGTGGTTAAGATCGAGTTGTATGGCTCGACAACGGCGGTGGATACCTGGAACAGGAAACAGGAAGTCACATTTAAAACTGGGTCTTATCGTTTCATTCCTTTTAATAATCAAACTTATTAAGTATAACTTTCTAATCACTTACTTGTGGCGCTGGATAGATCGAAAACTCCAGCTTAGACTTCTTGCCGTAGTCGACGGACAGACGCTCCATCAGCAGCGAGGTGAAGCCCGAGCCAGTGCCTCCGCCAAAGGAATGGAACACCAGGAATCCCTGCAGGCCGGTGCACTGATCCGCCAGCTTACGGATCCTGTCCAGCACCAAATCGACAATTTCCTTGCCGATGGTGTAGTGGCCACGGGCATAGTTGTTGGCCGCATCCTCCTTGCCAGTGATCAACTGTTCGGGATGGAACAGCTGCCTGTAGGTGCCAGTGCGAACCTCATCCACAACAGTGGGCTCCAGATCCACGAACACGGCACGGGGCACGTGCTTGCCAGCTCCGGTCTCGCTGAAGAAGGTGTTGAAGGAGTCATCGCCACCGCCCACGGTCTTATCGGAGGGCATGTGACCATCAGGCTGGATTCCATGCTCCAGGCAGTAGAGCTCCCAGCAGGCATTACCAATCTGGACGCCGGCTTGTCCAATGTGAACCGAAATGCATTCCCTCTGGAATATTAAATATAAATTATTATGACCATCTGTTTTTTAATTTTTTTAATTGTTGAAGATTAAAGGTATTTAAGTTCAATTTTTCAAGAGTCTTGAATTTCATATTCTTAAAAATGTAACTTTAAGGATCTGTTTTATCACCTCCACTATTCTTCAGATAGAGTCCTTTTTCAATATAGAAAATTAAAAAGGATCTTTCTGGCACGTTATTCACAATTTATCACTTATTTCCCATATCCACTATCCTTACCATCTTGAAAATAAAAGCTTTGACTGATCCTTAACTTTAACACAGTAGATGCAACGTACGAAAATCCTAGCACTTGTCTGTGATGCGACGGAGCTGGGAGTAAACTAACCAGAAGCTCCGCGATACGCGTTCTTTTATAACCCTCACAGACGACGCAGACGACGATATATATGCCATATATGTGGATGTCTAATGAACTGTGCCCGTGTCCATCGACTTAAGTGGTACCAATATACCCACCCAGCCACAGCCACACATGCTCAAGATGTCGCTGTGTTGATCGAGTTTTGGTTTCTTCTTTATTGTTTGTGGCGATAGAGTTCCCAGTTTTCCCCTCCGATTTGCAGCTGTAATTTGACAATCAAGTTTTATGTTGATTATTAACAGGAACCTTGTTTATACTTGGAAATAAAGCTCTTATTTACACAAAACTCATTAATATAGTGGAAAAACTGTAAGGTGAATCGCGTATTAACGAGCAAAACCAATTGTGATCCGAAAGAGTAAGTGCACTCACCATTCATTTATTTTAGAAGTAAAAGTATTGTCAATTTGACTAAAACCATTATTTATTTTTAATTTATTTTTATTCATAACTTAGATTTTATAATACTGCTCACAGTAGTTTTACACTAAGATCCTAATATATATGGTATTTTGTTTTTAATATAAGTATTATGTAAGTTCGACCAGTATAAAATTAAATATTTTGTGAATTAAATGCCGGCCAGCGTTGTAAAAAAACACTTGGAATTATGTCTTATCTTTCGTTTCAATATTTTAGTGTTTTTATATTTGAGCGAGTTGTGTTAAGTCAAAGTTTCATCACGAAAATGTACAAACACAATTATGGGTATAATTATGAGTGCATTCAAAGAACTGCCTTGGCATCGACCGAGTGTAGCAATTGTTTCATCAAATTACATTTGATTTAACTTATGTTTGGGCGAATTTGTTTAAAACATACACAAAATTATTTAATCCCTTCTCTTTTGCTAAATTATCAGAGAATATATATTCTTTCCCTTCGGTTGCCCAGCAATAAGGGAATGCATTTAAAAAGAAGCATTTGGAAGTTTCAGTTGGAATCCTTGGATATACTAAAAAATAAAATGTTTGCAAAAACTAAGAAAATTGTTTTTTTTTACAGCACTTTAAACTTGCTAATATCCACTTTCTCATACAAAATTTAACTAAACTAGTGGCCGTTTATAATTTTCGCATACATTTCGAATCATTCTTTTGTCCGAACAAAATCGCACTTAATAGAGCATAACAAGCCAACACATACTTAAGATTGTTTCTAAAATACACATCATAACAAGAAAATCATTTTTAATATCAAACCCAGTCTATAAATTCGTTTGATGTCGGTATATAGTTTAGGTATGTACTTTAAAAACTGCAGTAAAGGTAGATGCATTGGCCATACTAACTCCGCTTGACTTGCTTGTTTAAAACCTATTAGTTATTAATTCTGTGAATATTGGTTTCGTACAACTTATAATTAACAACGTTTAAAACTATTCATTTGGCCGAACATAATTGATCTCTCCAGAATATTGTTTCGATAATGATAATAATAAAGTGGTATAAAAAGTTTATTCTATTGAGTTGGAAATGCAGAATACTGAAAATATTTAAATCCTAATCACAGGGGCGTGTCGTAAACCCTGTGGAATTTCTATAGTCATACGGTGCTGTCGCGCTTTATCATTAATGGAGTTTGGACGGTTACCTCGTCATCGGAAAGGTTCTGCTCGGCGGAGTGGATGCCATCGCTAGCGATTCCAATGCAGACTCTGCCGCACTGCGATTGGTTCATGTGGTGCAGGGCAATGGTTCTACCGCCACCATGTGGCTGGGGCAAAACGTTCGATGTCGAGGTCATGGAGCTGTTGGACGCCAGCGATGGCGAGGGAGCGTGTCCATGTTGTAGGGTCTGCGACTGGTTGTGACTATTGACAACACCCCTTCCCTGCGGAAAGGACAATTGATGGAATGTGGAGGTCGGTCTCGCGCCGGCAATGGTGCAGTTGTAGTTGGGCCACACATTCTGCGACGACTGGCGTGGAAGGGTGCATTGCGATATTGAGTTGGAGTACACGTGGGGTGTTACATTCTGAAAGGATTCAAAATCAAGTTAAACCATATTTTTCCAGGATTTTTGATTATATGAATGCGCTTATGTAATGCATTAGTAAATCTTTTTTAAAGCCTAAATGCCATATTTTTACTCACAATTGATATTTCTCCCACGGAACTCTGGGCCTGAGCATGCATTCCACCACGTAGAGTGCAGTAACCAATTCCATGAGATGCCCTTAGAGAGATCTCGGCTGCAGTCAGGTGTTGCTGCTCATTTACGAATATTCCCCTGTTGGGGCTACGATTAGTCTCGATGGTGGAAATCTGCTGACGTTTCCTGACACTGTCAGCCTAAAAATTTAATAAAATTAAAGTATTTACAAGGGAATTAAATGTTTTTCAGTAAGAGAGATATACACCTTAATTAACTAAACATTTTCTAAGGCACAATATCATCAGTTAAGTAATCATTTTACCTGATCCTCAGTCTCGACAGTTTCAGGTACCACATCTGGATTTTTCTCATCGCAATCGTCGACATCCTTGCTGCCAGAACTCTTGTCACTTGGCCCCGGCGACTCGTCTCTTGATATATTTTCATTCGAGAGCTCCTTTTGTCGCCTCCTCGAGGTAGCTGAACAAGGAATTCGCAGGGCTAGGATGATAGCCAGCACTGCGACCAGAACGGCTAGGGTTAAGCCAATCGTCAGTGATACCACAGGAGAAAACAATAGCTCTGCTCGAAGGTTATTAGCTGAAAATTTAATTTTATACATTAAAACTGACTTAGTATAAACGTTTTGTACGGTAAACTCACTTTGCTCTGATGTTAGTTGCTTCTCAGGCATTCGCAACATGGCAGCATTTACAATTGCTGGATCTGACCGACCTTTGGTATTAAATGCGTAAATATTTAGTCTATATATGCTGCCCGGACTTAGACCTGAAACCGTAAACCTTGGAGTTGTCGATGTGATGTTTGCTTTGATTTCCTGATTGAAAAAAAATAACAAATATTCATTTAGAGTTTTTGTACATTTTCACAGTAAACTCACTTGAGTGTAGGAGTCTTGCAGTTCCATGTTAAAATTCTGCGGCAATCCGCCATTGAAACCATCACTGCACGTCACGGTTAATGATGTCATGGATATATTGATTACAGTACAATTGTGTACCTTTTCCGGCCGACCTTAATATAGATAATGTATACGTTAATATATATTGAATTTTCTACAAAATTAAAGTTTAACATTTATACATACCAGCAGCTATTATATGGAAGACACATGGTATTCGCTGTTTGCCGATTTTGTTCGAGGCCAGGCATAAGAGGGTTCCATAATCCAATTCAGTAATTGGAGTGTACGTCACAATGGATGTTGTGCCTGAAATATATGCAATTGTTTAAGAATTTTCGACTTGTATAATTAACTTTGATTGATTACCCGAACGAATAATATGATTTGTGGCAACATCTATGCTCTCCGCAGAATTATTAAATGTCCAACTAAATTCAACCTCCCTAGGATTCGCATCTACCGTACACATTACTTTAGCATCTTCCTGTTTCGCAATGCCGTATACTTTCTTCTGGTTTTGGGCACAAGTTGGAGCATCTATAAATTGAGGAAACGAGGATGGTTAATTAAAGAAACTAATCTTATATCGTTACATTTTATACGATTTGAATAATTAAATTTTGAATATATACAAATTCAAATCAACATTTAACTATAAGAAATATACAACAAATAGAAAATATAATGTACATTTTTGTTTAAAGTAAACTTACACAAAATATTTAAAGCAAATGGAGCACTGATTCCCTCTCCTTCAGCATTAAACCCAACGCAAGAATAATTTCCGGCTGTGGCTCGCGTTACACCTTGTAGTACTAAAGAGTGGTTACTTATTATGACGCCTTGGGAGATGTTGTGAGACAAAGGTTGCTCCTGAAAATAGTCAACCAAAATAAATAAATTTAAAGAACATTGAAGTATTTCTTGAACTTACATTGTGACGCCATTCAATGCGAAATACGTTTGGATGAGCCATTACGAGACAATCAAAGTACACATCAGTTCCCTCCCGCAAAGTACTGGGATCCAGAGATGTTCCTAAGCGAACATATGCTTCGGGGACATCTGAAAGCGAAGTAAATGAGTTAAGTAATGCTTGTGCAATTAACTTAATTATAAAAACATACATTGAATGTCAAGCTTCCAGCCATCTTCCAGAGGCTCGGAGGGTACAGCATGGTTGTAGGCCTTACATGACAAATACTTCCCCGCATCTGATTTACTAAGACTTATTGAAAGAGTACTTGTTGTCTGGTTGCCATCGCTTGAAGTCTGAAAGTTATATTACGCTTTAGATAAACCACACACTGAGTCCAAAAATTACTTACCGTCTCCGTGGTCTTTTCAAGTCGAATGCCATTCTGCCACCAAGTAATTACGGCCGGCGGCCTGGAGCCAGCACTTTGACATAAAAGATCGTATCTTCGACCGGCAGACAGAGGCTGATGAGCGCCCAAGAGTCGGATATTTAAGGGAGCAACTGGAAGAGGGGCATTTTATTCGTTTATAAATCATTGACATAGTTTCGAGTTGAATAACTTGTAAAATCTAATTTAGTTAGCTGCTTTAATATATTTTAGGATGTCAGTACTTACAATTCATGTCAATTTGAACTACTGCCTCCACGATTGGTGCTCGGGGATGGCTCAATGCCCTGCAGGTCAATCGCGAGTTCAGATCTTCCCTTCCCAGGGAAGGCAGGGTAATTTCGCACTCGATAATTTTTCCTCCTGCCAAATGAGCCAATTCGCATGGTATTTCAACACCATCGCGATACCAACTGATAGTGGGGGTTGGGTAGCCTGAAATTTAAATAAACGTTTGGTATTAAGTTAACACAAAAAAAAGTACAACAAAACAGAAATTTGAAGCAATATGACACGCTCTTCATGATAATATTTGCAATCTGGTCACAAATCATTTTAATGCAATTAAATAGAAATTTTCCAAAGTAAAATACACAAATTATTAATAAAATTGCCAGTACCATTCTTCGGTTTAAATTTTATCAAATAAGTCCTTGAAGAGAACTTATTAATAGGCATTTTAACTTAATTAAATACCAGTCTATTGCTTGATTAAGATAAAAACCAGTCTGCATGAATTAAACATACAAGATTTAAAGTGTATTTTAAAGTTCTTTGGAAAATAAAATTATGTTATGAGACAGTTTTATTAATTTTGGTGTAACGAATCTAAAAAGTTACGTTTTAGAACTCTAAGTAAAAAAACTTGATCCTTTTCTTACCTCCAATAACTTGACATTTTAATGCCACGATGTCGCCTTCGCTATATGGTCCCACCACTGTAGACCGCTCCACATTAGCGCTATCTCTAATTATAACTTGCTTAGGCGGAGCTAATAGAGAAGATAAATAAATAAAAAGCATAATATAATTAAGCTGAAAATCTAAATTGTACTGCTTCTGAAGAGGGCATATATATGTCTCACCTGTAAGAAAAATATTTTTAAAAACCACTACTTACATATGACGTTGAGCCTGACTCGGCTATTTATGGTTTGGGCTTTCAGGAAGTCCACTCTGCATCTATAAGTTCCCGAATCAGAGGCTTGGGTGTTTTGAATTGAAAGTTTTCCGGGCTCCTTGTCGAATATAAAATAAGCTCTATCTCCGAAGACAGATTCATCAGACCATCTTTTCGGTGCCTTGGACACTCCGGCTCGTATATCAATGCTAAAATGTAAGATTTATTTGTCAAGATCTAGGTCAGAAAAGTACACATATGACTGCACTAGGATTCAATAAATACGAACAAGTTCAAACAGCAATAAAAACCAATAAATTTGAGCCAATTTATTGATTTGTGCTCCCTTTTGTTTCGAGTTCAACACTTGTTCAAGTTTGGTTTCTCGCAGGAAATGTTGAAAAGTTTACAAGTTCCTCATTAATTTACCTGTATATGGGGGTACCTTTGTCATCTCGGTACCATAAAACCAGAACAGGTTCATCCCCGTCATAAGTGGTTACATTGCATGGAAGATATATATTTTCACCAACTAGAGATTCAATTTGATGAATTGGCACTGTGAAAGAAGAATTATTTCCATTATTATTTATGTAATATGGTTGTTAATACCATAATGTAATTTTATGATATTTTCAAACAAACAATTCAATTTTTAAAATCGCTTTATATGCACAAACATATGGACATACACGTACGCCGGCCCACATATTACATTTCCGAGTTCCTCAACATTTATTCTTTGTCAGTTATATTTTTATATTTACTTCATTACAATGAAAATGTTATTAAGTGTTTCAACAAGATATTTAGGCCAAGTGCCCAGACTCTAACAAATCCTTAATAAATCTTGCATACTTTGAGGCGTTTGCTTAGCTTGATTAAAAAAAAACCCGAATAATTCAATGTGTTTATAAATAATCCCCTTTTAATAGAAGTAACTTTTCCGATAATGATTTTTCTGGTGTTTACTTTTTAATAAAAATAAAGCCAGTTTATTACTTAATCTTCAGTTTAAGTTTAAATGAAACATTGAAATAGTTAAAAAACTTACCATCCTTACTGCCAAAGCTTGACTCTATAAGTTGAAGTGCCAACATAAATAGTAGCATCAACTCCATGTTGAACGCTTTTTCGAGTTGTAATTATTTGCCGTTTACATTTAATTTGTGGTTTTAATTCGCAATGACACTCTCAGGGAATTTTACATTCTTAATTGAATAGTAAGTTACATTTCATCCACTGAGTTTTCACGGCAGATGAGGGGACAGGACACTAACACTTGTGTGTGTGTGAGCGAGCACTCAATTATACATATACGTGGGATATAACATTGTATGTATAACACATAGCTTTATGTATTTTGAAGTAGTTGAATTCACTTCAGGACGTGCTTATCCTCCATTTTTGCAGAGCACACTTGTCCTTAAGCACTAAAAAGTATTTAATTTAATAATCCAGCTTCCATGAATGGACACAGAGATTCGATTTTATTTAATGTACATTCATTTGTACGTTTGTATTTTCGTCGTATGCACTTGTGTATGTTTGCCAAATTTCCAGGATACACTCTTCTCTACGATTGCTTATTTTTGCATGCGCACATTAACGGGTGTCTGCCGGAGGGTTTTTAGATATAGAAATACATTCTGCAACGCCGATTTATGCTGATTATTTGAACAAAAAGCTAGATGGAAAATCCTGTTCACTGGAGGAAAGTTATATTACTTTTCTAACCGCGATCCGAAACTAACACGTCGAAATTCCATCGCACTACACCTGCAAACCTGGGCTAAAAAGCTTGTCGTCGGCGGGCGCATGCGTTTCGGGGGAGCTTTTGATGTAAACATTGCAACTATGACCTTTGTACATGTGTATGTACGTGCATCCGTCCGTCCCGTTCAATTTATCCTTTTTTTCTCTCCATAAAATATGAGTAGTAATTTGTCGGCACCGAAACGTAAAGTTTAAATTGGACGCATCCAAGGATGCCCACTAATTATGGTGTTTATCCAATGTGGGAATGATTTGGGTCTATATTTTCACTTTTGTATTATTGCAGGCGCCACTGAGGTTTTTTATTTTAATAACAAGCTTAGACAGCACAGCAGAGACGTGCAAGTCCGACCTTATAATGTACCCGTACATATACAGTGAAAGCTCTGCGGGAGGACAGCTGCCGTTTATGCACCTATTCTCTCGACTTCTCCTCTAGCACAGATGAACGTAACGTCTTATCCTTTTTGCCGGACAAAGAAACTAAAACGGTCGGAGTCGGAGTCCGCCCAATGTATCTAGTTTCATTTCAATTGCGAGTACACATATCCGAGAGTTGTCGGTGCGGCAGGGTGGGTCAGAAATGAGAAATAATCGAAACTAATGGTAAACTCTTGCTAAATATAACTTAATTAAGAATTAAGGATTAAGTTTGTTGAAACGTTAACGCGGCTTAAACGTTACAGCGACGTTAGATATGAATAAACAGGAATCAAAGGAGGGAAATATTAATATTAGTACTAGAGAGTATAAGCCTACATTGCAATACATTTTAAGTAATAATAAACAAATTTTTAAAATACCATTTTAAATAGATTTATAGACGAGTTATTTAAAAAAAAGAAGAAGCCTTATCGTCACTTTTAAGATAAAAACAACGTTTCTTGATTTCGAATTCTATTATATAGTCTATTTAATTTTTAATTATTTTATTTAATATGGCTCCATTTGACCCGAGATTAAAGACGGCGAATAATTGGAAGATATAGTCGACTGTACGCTGAGCCACCACCTTCCGATATCAAATTTTAATGCAATCTAAAATTAAAAAAAAAGAGAGAAAGAAGGCCCATTAAATTATAAGAAATTTAAATTATCAGCTAGTTGTTGATTTCGTTTATTTTCTTCCAGCGATAAATAATGAATCGATACCCCTTTATAACTCTCAAGAAACAGGGCTTTTCATCATTTTCCGGTATTTTTCGATTGGTAAATCATTTCAAGCAGCTTTTTCTCTGAATTTAACATAACTTAACTTTTATTGTTTCAGGATATATTTTAGAGAATTTGCATTAGCTAAAAAATAAATAAATAAATAAATAAATACCTGGTGACAGGATGCCAGTTCCAGGCCCTAGCAAAATAGCTAGATCTGTCGAGGAATAGTATAATAACTAAGTTGGCAACACTGTCTGTCGAACTACTACCCAGCCAAAAATACCACTTTATGGAACCAGTTTAATCGAACCAGCAGTATTTGTCAAATGCCATCTCGAACAAACTTTTTTAATTCTTTTATGAAAATCGGTGTGCAAATTAAGATTTAAATAGAAGCCGACGAAATACGTGGAAAAAATGGTTAATGACTCGGGTCTTTCGACTGTTGATGACTTGGAGAAAAAACTGAACACGGCCAAGCAGTCCCTGGTAATCCTAAATGAGAATATTCGCCGCATATCTGGCCGCGTCCATGTCCATCCGAAGGATGCCCCTCATGCCCAGCAGAGGTAAGGCTCCCAATTGGAGATTGTGTGTCAAATTAATAGTATTTCTTCTGCCCTTTCAGGACAGATAAATACAAATACAACCAGGATGGGAAAAAGATCAACAACGACAGCAACGGTGGCGACAACAGGCAGTTCATGCGAAACGGTCCCGGGAACGGCCCCTTCAACAACAAGCGCCGCATGTACGACTCCAAGTCGGCGACTCCCCGGTTTCCCATCGAGGAGAACGATGGTCGTCCCCCGAGGATAAACTCTCGAGTCATTCGGGAACTGCCATCCAAAAAAGAGGTGGTCGAGGCACAGGGAACAGATTCAGAGTCGCGGGCACGGAATCGCCGGATGTTCGGATCGTTGCTGGGCACATTGCAGAAGTTCTGCCAGGAGGAGTCGCGTCTGAAGAGTAAGGAGGACAAGAAGGCCGAGATAGAGAAGAAAGTGGAGAAGCAGGAGCTGCAGGAAAGGGCACTACTCAGAAAGGAGCGCGAATCGCTCTTCTTAAATAGGAAACAGAAGCAATTTGAAATCCGAAGATTGGAATACAAAATGGCCCGGCTGAAGGACTTCAAGAGTTGGGAAGCAACGATGACATATTCCAAAAATAATATAAGAACCATAACTAAACCCCATCTCTTCTATCGGCCAAAAGCGCACTCTGAGATAACTGAGAAATTGCTGAGTAAAAGTAAAGGTGATGCCGATATCTTCATAGAATGCCGACGTGAAGAACTGGAGGCCGAGCTCAGAAACTTGGAAAACATCAGCTTTATGAAAATGGAAGGCGGAGATAGCAGTATGATGGACCACAGCTTCTATGATGAACCCGATGATGATGATGAGCTTTTGGGAAGTGGGCCCAATCGATAAGTGTAAGTAAGCTTAAGTCAACCAAAAAAGAGGTCAAAAGATCGACTTCGTGCGGTCGGTAGTGGAGTCAGATGGTGCCTTTGATTAATTTCACGACCCATCACGATTCAACAATTAGTTTGGTTTTCAAAATGTTTCTCCGAAATTTAGATAATTGTAAGAGACAGATGGATTTATAGTGTACACACTTTTCAATTAGCCGGTTATCATTTGTATTAATAAGTGAATCTTTTAAGTTGGGTTTACACCTATAGAGTCGTTCATAACAACAGCTTGCAGACTTTTCTAGTTAACATTTTCATATATTCATCTAATGTAATCATTAATCTTGTTTAAATTAAAGTCGGCATAATAGCTTGTTTTAATAACCCCTATGTTTTTATTACAGCTTCATTGTATGGTAAATGAAGTTCATGGGAAAATAATGATGCTACTATAAGAATAAAAGATTAAAACTATTTGGATTTCATAAAATAAACCGTTCGAAAATGTCGTTTTACTCAGACAATGCCGAGTGCGTCTACAAGTTTGGACAATGGAAATTTCTGGGAATTGCTCGATTTAATGAATTCAAGTCAATAATTGAGCTTTGAAATACGTCTTGAAACTGATAAATATAATTTATGTGCCAGTAAGTTTAAATTATTAAATTTATTTATTGAATTATTGAATTCAATATTAAAATGTTTATCATTGTCCTCCAAAAATTTTATTTTTAGCCCTGGAAAGAAATATGTTTAGCTTAATTATATTTTAAATTTATTTAATTCGATTTAAAGTCATTTTTATGTTTTAGCATTACAGTGGACTAGATCGAATCGACTATTGATGCTGATCAAAGCTATATAAAGTTTAAAAGAGTTGCATATAACTCCATAACTGTGTTGCAAACTTGTGACTCAAATATCCAATTTTAAGGCAAATGGAACTTACAAAATTAATTAATTAATTAATTAATTGTAAATTATTGTTAACATAGCCATTATTCATCACAAAATGCACTTCCCATTAAGATAAAGAAAAAGTAATTGCTTTAAATTCTCTTTAAAAGTTTGACCCGAATAAGAGAAAAATAAAAAAGATAAATTTTATATTTATCCAATAATGATGGAATGCACTTTTAAAAAATTCAAATTTCAGGGAATGTATTCTTTTTATCGATAGTATCGATAGAAACATCGATTGCAGTTCTACCGCCAGCTGAGCGGTTAGGTTCGCTGGATTTGTTTAATTTATAGTTTATGATGTGCGGTATAAACAATAAACTTTAATTAGTAGACTCAACTTGGATTGAGACAGCGCAGAGCGGCGGCATCCCCCTAATTGGGCAAGTAGTGCATGTGTATGATTACGGAGTTAATCCGAAGCGCGTGCAGTCACAGGTTTTTCGCAAACTTGGTCTGCTTGCATATAAATAATTCAAAATGCGTGTTCTGCGCCGAGGAACAGTGCAGAAAATAGGATTAGGATGCTTTGTGGTCGGTTTGATGGTTACTTTCTACGTAATGAACGACGAGCAGGACGTGGATAAAAATGTTAAAATGTATGTATGCAGTTTTGTACCGTAAGTGTACTTGGATATTGATAAGATTTGTTTCCTGTTTGCATATTTATTTATGATAAAGAGACATTATTGAGCGATCCATACGGTCCGTGGTGAATCAAGGCCAGTGCCGGCATCCACATCTACCCCTGGACAATCCGGACATCATGAGGTTTTACAAGCCCGTGGAGCGTATTAACTGTGGCGAGGGATTGGACTGGGTGATGTGCGAGGTAAGTAGAAGGAGAGATGAGGAACGCTAGAACTCAAATTGCTCACATAATTTGCTTCGACAGAAATCTATATGCTTTGTGCGCCCGGAGATTGCAGCCAGTCACAAAGATGTTATCTGCTCCTTCACGGACATTATTCGCAAGTCTGACTATAAGGTACGCTTCGGGAAAACCCTGCGCTTAAAGGAGCCCTATGTTCTGCAGGCCAGTGACTTTGTGAAGGTGGCCTGCCGGTCGACCAGCGGCGAGAGGTAGTATTTTCATTTCTATGGATTAACTAGCAATTAAAATATTGTAATCCCTAATCTCAGTTGGTTTGGCATGGCCCATGGCATCCGTGACGCAGTGCCTCGTCCCTCATCATCGAATTTCTCACCGAATTTGGCCGTTCTCCCCCCTGAAGCTGTCGCCCAGGCTCAGCAGCAAATGCAACAGGAAGTGCCCACAGCGTCCTTCTATAACGTCCTCATGTTCGGCTTTGATTCGCTGAGCCGGAACGCCTTCATCCGGAAGCTACCGCGGACGTACGAATATCTCACTCAGCAATTGGGTGCCACTGTCCTCAAGGGCTACAATATTGTGGGTGATGGTACGCCGCAGGCATTAGTGCCGCTGCTAACGGGTTATACAGAACTGGAGCTGCCGGAGACGAGAAAGCGATTGTCAGGAGCTGGCAGCGTAGACTCTTATCCCATGATTTGGCAAGACTTTGCCCGCCTTGGCTATATGACCTCGTTCAACGAGGACCTACCCAATGTGGGGACCTTCACCTATCGCATGAACGGCTTCGAGACTCAGCCGGTAGACCATTACCTGCGGACTTACTACATACAGGCGGAGCATATGGCTGCCGAGAGTCAACCCAACTGCATTGGTCACCAACCGGACCATGTCACCATGCTAGAGTACACCAAGAATGTAGGTTTTACGGCAGATTTCTCAGAGTTATTTAATTAATTATACTCTTTGCAGTTCATGCTGAAATATCGGGATACGCCGCGCTTTGTCTTCAGCTTCCACGGTGGACTCTCTCACGACTCCATTAACCTGATAGGTGCCGCCGATGATGATGTTCACGATTGGCTGGTGGCACTCAAGGAGCGATCGCTACTCGACGACACTATTCTGATCATGATGGCCGATCACGGTAATCGCTTTGCTGAGGTTCGAGCAACTTTGCAGGGCAAACAAGAGGAACGACTGCCTTTTTTCAGTTTTTCATTTCCCGAGTCGTTTAAGAAGCGATTTCCGCAGGAGTACAAGAATTTCCTAGCCAACGGGGAGCACCTTACCACGCCTTTTGATATTCACGCCACACTGCAGCACATTATAAGTAAGAAACTAAATTTGAGACCCATTCAAATCTCATTTATTACTACTCCATAGAGTTGCAGTCCGCCGGCGGAGATGATGATCAGATGGGCGAGAGCAACGGCATTAGAGCAGAGCTCGAGCCCAGCCCACCGGAGATACATATCTCGGAGCTGGCTCGGGGACGCTCCATGTCGCTTCTAGACCCCATTCCAAGCAATCGGTCATGTGCTGATGCCTACATAGAGCCTCATTGGTGCGCCTGCCTTAACTGGCTGCCGCTGCAGCTAAATGACACCCAGTACAGGGGGATCATTCTCAAGGCCGCCCAGAGCATTGTGGATGCCATCAATACGGCCACAGTGGAGCAACGTCACCTCTGTGCGTCCCTGAAGGTAGCTATATTCATACAAGACATTCCTCTATAGCGATCCTTAAGTATTTGTTTGCTTTGCTGCGTTCTCCCTCAGGTACTCCGCGTGAATTGGGCACTGCGCCTGCAACCACATAAGGAGCTGCTGCAGTTTAAGACGAACAGCGACCGGGACGGCTTTCTGGCGGATATGACGGGCCAGACGCTGGTGCGCGATGAAATGTACCAGCTACAGCTTGTCACGGAGCCCGGCGAGGGGCTGTTCGAGGCAAGTGTCAGTTACAGCTTGCACACGTTCAGTGCCACAACAAAACTCACGGACATATCCAGAGTCAACAAGTATGGCAACCAGGCCCGATGCATATACGATCGGGATCCGGAATTACGGAAATATTGCTACTGCCGAGACTAGTCTGCGCGCACAAACTATCTAGTCCAAACCAGAGAACTGCTAAGCAATCAACAACTCGAATAGATTTTTGCACAACCTCCAACAAAGACCTTAAAATAACAAGATGAATAACGGCCATTGCTTGAGATAAGAAGTTGTATGGCGTAACTAGTTTTTTTATTATAAGTTCTTTGCTCGAATTGTGTTGTCGTCGTAGCTCTCAAAACTATAATTGCCTCTCTTAAGTTCAAAGATCTGCCTCAGTTTGTAATATATGTAGGTTCCTTTAATCAACGATTGTAGTATTGTTTCATTAAAAATACCATTTGTGTGTAATACGAATAAAATATAAGAAATGGTCATTCCAATTTCTTAGCACTTATTGTGGGTATATTGTATTCTTCTTTTTTGTGGCAAGTAAGATTTTCTTTGGAGTTTACGATAAGTATATACGCATATAGAGGTGCGGGAGAGGGATATGGGTTAAAATTAACTGCTTGCGTAAATTCGTAATCGCGTATATACAATATGCAACCAACCAATCGGCTTAGCAAACTATATATTCTTCCTTTGGTTTATACCTTAGATATCTTATATATTTCAAGGCTGGTGCGAGCTTTTCAGACTCGCTCCACACTGCTGTACTCTGGAGTGACTTCCTTGGATTCATCCCTAATCCTTAACTTAAGCCAGACCTCGGTTCATACACAAAAATGTCAATTTTAGTTGTAAGATGTATCTTAAATGGTTAACTATATAATACTTGAGACAATGTTTGTTATACTGAGCGCATTGAGATGATTAAAAATGAAAATAAACGGAAAGTACATACGTAAATATCGTACAAAAGTAGTAATTTATTCGCAAAAAGATACTCAATAAATTAAATAGCGTTCAAAGTGTATAGTGTGGAGTAAAACAAATAAAGTTACAAACGAATAGGAAACCAAAACGCATATGTCTAAATGGGATCTTAAATCAAATGAGTCTCAAAAACTAAAGGTCAATTTTGCGGATTTTGCTCAACCCTTTGGGTCAACGAACAACTTAGGATCTAATGGGAGAGTAGGAGGAATTCGGGCTGGTATCTCAAGCCTGGTTATGGTTATATCGCTTTTGGTTTACAACTTTAACACTAAGCTTAATGATTTGGTTATGTGCATGTGTGTTTGCTGTGTGTGTGTGTGTTTGCATCGTCTAGCCGTAGAGAGCCGCTGGGCCAGTGGTAGTCGTGGCCAGGGCGTGTCACGACACCGAAGTGGCCAGAAACTCCTGAAGCCGCTGCACGGTGACCCGGTCCAGTTTGCACAGATCAAAGTCAAACGTTTTGTGCGTGATCTCATAGCATCCGGTGGCCGCAATCATCTCGACCACGTGCTGCAACTCCTCGTTGTCCTGCAGGGTCATAATCTTGTGATGCAGCTCCTGCAGCTCACTCAGATACTCCGTTGGCAACTGCAGTTGTCCGGGTGTCGTTAGGTCAGCCGGTGAATGCACGTTATTGCTGTTTGTGTTGTTATTGTTATTGTTGTTGTTTAAGCTAGCTGCAGTTGTTCCACCGATGTGATTGTTACTTGGCGAAGAAGATGGCGGCGGTGCCAGAAGACCTAATCCTGTATTGGTTGTACCTCCCGTAGAGTTTGTGTCCCTGGAAGGGCGGAGCGAGGGAGATTTAGACTTTTCCCGCGGCGTCTTGCTCTGCTCCTTCTTTGAGGCCTTTACAGGGGGCTCGATAAATCCACCGGCACCTCCTCCACCACCGCCACTGCCGCTGTTGCTGTTTTGTGAGCTCCTCCGAATGCGCTTCTTCTCGTCTTTGTCAGGTTTCTCCGACTTCTCAGACTTGGCGTCCGGCGTTTTGTTGGGCTTTTCCGTCTTGTCTGTGCTTTTGTCACTCTGCTTGGACTTGGCCTTGTGCTCCTTGCCAGATGCCTTTGCCTCCTTTACGGAACCGGCACTGCCCTTCGCCGGCTTTCCTTGATTGCTTCCCTTAGCGGGTAGGTCAGGAAAACTGCTGTTGGAGCTGTCCGAGTGCTGTAGCGTGGCTGCCGTTGCTGACGCTGCGTTTAAAGCGCTGGTGGCAGCCAGATCCGGCGCTGATTGAGCAGAGTCCACATCGCTGAGATCCAGGTTTCTGGGAGCTTTGTTCTGCTGGGCAGGGAGCGGATGTCCCTGCTGCACCTGCTTCCCGGCGTTCTTGGGTTCCGGTTGCTTGTCGCCCACCTCCCGTTGACGTTTTTCATCCTTGCCAGAGGACTTCTCCTTCGACTTCTTGTGCTTGTCCTTCTTACTGCTGCTGCTTGAATTGGCACTGGATGCAGTCTTGTCCGAGATCCCTCCCTCGGTGGCCGGACTGGCTCCGTCTGTTTTGGGCGATGGCTCGGCCGCTGATGGCTTCTCTGATGATGCGGTCGGTGGCTGCTTATCTTTCTCCCTCTCCTTTGGTTTCTCCTTATCGCGCTCCTTCTCCTTGTCCTTGTCGCGATCGCTGCGCTCTTTGTCCTTGTCCTTACTTTTGTCCTTTTTCTTGTGTTTATGGGACTTCTTGGTGTCTGCTGTCGCACTGCCATTGCTCGTGCCCTTGTCTGTCGTCTTGGGATCTGCAGTCTTTTCGCCATGCTTGCCAATAGTCTCCTCTTTGTGCTTGCCGGTGGTGGACGCCATGCTGCTGCTGCTATTACTGCCCACGGAAGTTGGGGTTGCCTTGCCCGTAGCGGCTGCTTGGGACTGGTGCTGAGCAGGGTGCTGTGGGATTCCGACGGCCGGACTGTCACTCTGACCTGCTCGCTCTTCCTTGGGCAGTCGCTTGTCTTTGTGCTCATCGCGTTGCTTCTCGCGCTCGCGGTCCTTGTCCCTGTCCTTCTTGTCCTTCTTTGACTTCTTACTGGAGCTGCGCTCCTTGTCCTTGGACTCCGTTTTACTTGACTTGTGCTCGTCGCGTTCTTTGGATCGCGAAGTGGCTGCCGCTCCTGTTGTGGACTGTTCGCTAGCCCCTCCCTTCTTAGGGCTGGGTGCATTCATCTCTGCCGGCTTTACCGGTTTCGGACTGGCCGTACTTTTTACCAAACCACTTGCTGCAGCTACCGCGGGGAGACTAGTGGTTGCCGCCGCAACCACGCCGGCTCCAGATGCGCTCCCTGAGCTTTGCTCGCGTTCACGATCCTTATCGCGTGTCTTGTCCTTTTTCAACTTATCTTTGTCCCGATCGTGTTTGCCTTCGCCAGACTTGCTCGATTTCCGGTCCTTGTCACGTCCATGACGATCCTTCTTGTCCTTTTCCCGGGACTTGTCTCCGGTGCTTGATTTATCGCGTTCCTTGCTAGCTTTTTCCTTGCCATCGTGGGAGCCACTCTTGCTGCTAACCGAAACACTTTTACCTTCCGGAGAGTGTTTGGAAACGGGCACCAAGGACTGACTATTGCCGGCCGTACTGCCCTTTGTAATTGGTGGACCAAAGAGGGCTGAAAATGCGTTGCTCTTGCCGGGATCCTCTGGGCGCGACTTGTGCTTCTTGCCCGCTCCCTGATCCACGCTCATGGAGATGGTGCCGGCACCGCCCTTTGCCTTTACTACGCCTACCTCGTTGTTGGGTGCTGCCTCACCAACGCTTCCAACGCTGGGAGATAGCGTACGGCTAATGCTGCTGGCACCGATGTTAGCCCCAAAAACAGGAACTCCACCGCCGCGCATCAATTTTGCACGAAACTCCTCTGACGGGGCTTCGAAAATGTGAGTCTTTACCTGTACGTGGTGCTGCGGCGGACCCGTGGTCTGCAGTATTAGGTCGTACTGGTACATGATGCGCTTCGGTTCATCTCTGTTGCGGAAAAAGATTTCCACTGGCAGCAAAAAGCCGGCATACCCTGACTCTTGTATGGCATACGGTGGTTCCTTGACCACTGAAATATAAAACGGTAATGGAGGCTGAAGAGGGATCAAGAGGGGATGACTACCACAATGGGCACTTACCGCGCTTGGGTTTAGGAAATGAATTGTGCAGAAAAAAGACCACCTTGTCCACAAAGTTGCTAATGTCCGCCTGGTTCACGCCTTTCACGTAAATTTCCCAGTCGTGGGTAAAGGACTGCGGATGCGGTGTCTTCTTGCTGCGCAGCCTCGACGTGTGGCCAATCTCAAATTGCACCTTGACCGCCATGCCTGTGGCTGGGGCATTAAACACCGACTGCTAGGCTGCGATCCGGTTTTCTCACAATGTCTGGAAAAGCAAACATTTTTATCAGCGCGCCAAAAAAGTTTTGCACAGTTTCCCAAGTTCAGAAAAGCTGAAAGTTAAGAGGAAGCCAAAAAATGGATATATAAACGATGTCTGTGACAATTAATGAGTCCACCAGCACTATGCACCAGGGTGGTGCATGCGTGTTGCGAAAGAGGCGACTCCTGTCGTCAGTCACGTCCCCCTTGTGGACGCCAGCGTGGAATATTTTTTGGGTAGCATACCGGTAACATCAGACACTGAAGTTGGCGAACTAAAACACAATTTTGGCACCATTTTTTTGTTATGTTTTCCCCCGACGAGCGAGCGCAATCTGTTATTGTTTGTGTGCGAATGTGTGCCACATTGTGCCTGCCCTTCCGTGCAGTAAGCTTTCTTTCACCCTGGTCATGTTTTCCTGCAGCCGCCTCGGCTTTTGCCGCCTTTTCATACCTAAATTAGCTGATTGGTGCACCCGCATGCGATTCCACGCTATTTTCGGCAGAAAGGTAAACAATTTAACTTGCAATCTTGGAATTTCTGGAAAAACACACAGAAAATCCGAAGTTGTGATGTTGGGCGAGTGTGACCGTTCTTGAAGCGATGGAAGATACCAGGCGACTCAGGGAAATATACTAGAATATACTGAATTATGAAAAGACGCGAAAACAGAGCTTGTTTTGAATAAATAAATTATTTAATTACTTATTTATTATTGATAAATATTTAAGACTCCTTAAGATCCTAAGACTTAAGCAACTCCTAAATCTTAAAATTGTTCAAAAGCTAGAACGCATAAACGGAGACTTTTTCGAAAGCTACATGTTTTGAACTAGTTCCGCCGTCGCTTCAGTTCGCGCCGGAACCACTAGCAGCACTTAAAAGAACACTTTGGGAAAAACAATAAAAAATATTTCGCGAAAGTCATGGCAAGAGTTAAAAAGGACGTGTGAAGCCAAATCTCTTGGACATCGACCGCCTTGGAGCCACAGGCAGCCACGCACAATGGCGACCGACTTCGGGGCCAGCCCATTCGTGTCCAGCAATCCGAACGCCAGCTGCAGTGCATCACGCTGGCTGACGGAGGAGGTGTTCAAGCTGATTGACATTGTCCAGCGCGACGAAGCCATCTATAATCCACGGCACAAGTACTACTTCTGCCGGCCGTACGTAGAGAACTTCTGGCGCGAAGTGGACCAGAAGTTGGAGAAGAACCCCGGCGCCAGCCTGGCCAAGTGGACCAATCTGCGAATCTCTTTCCGGCGCGAGTACACAAACTACCTAGAGGAGAAGGTACCGCCCTGTTGGTCCTACTTTGATCGCATGTTCTTCCTTCATCCGTATCTGCGAAAAAAGCACCAGCAGCCAAAGTCCCTAGATACCCAAGTGCAGGACGCGCTGGCTCATCTCTCTAGCCTTTCGAACCGCATGCAGCGGGAGCGGTCCGTGGTCATTCCGGCCAGCAGCAGCAGTAGCCAACCCACGCCTTCAGCCCAACAGTCGCCGCAGGCGCATCAACTGGATAACTACCTAGACTACTTTGACGAGGCGGAGAACAACAACTCCGAGCTGGAGGACATTATGGAGGAGGAGCAGCAGCAACATCGCAGCAGCCGGTACCACAATCAGCTAGACAGCAACGACATCAAGTCGGAATGTGAGGAGCCAGCAGATGACTACGAACAGGAGCCGCACGACCACGAGGAGGATGACCAAGAGGACCAGGATATGCAAAAGATGGCAGCCACCCCCTCCAGTTCTTCCTCAGCAATGGAGATTCAGCGTCGTTATAGCCACCATCAGCAACCGCAGACACAACCGCACGCAGCTCGAATGCAATTTGGCCGGCCTCAGATGCGGGCCTACTTGGATGACATGCGTGGAGCTATTCGTCCACGATCCCAGGAGCTGCAGCCTACAACAGCAACTGTGGCTGGTGTAAACTATACCTCCCAGCAGGGTACACATTCAAACATTTCCTTTGTGCGTCCCACGTTCAGCAAGCCCGTGGATCTGGTCAGCACCACAACGCACAGTGCGGGAATCGGAGCTGGTAGTGGAGGTGGAGGTGGAGGTAGCGGTGGCGGTGTAGTGGCAGCCACGGCTGCGTCATCTGAAGCCGAGTTACCAACGCCCTCCACAGCGGCGGCGGTGGCTAAGCCTATCATCGTACCCAGCAACAGTGCCAACGCCAGTAGCGGCTACCTAAGCCAGCGGCATGCCCACAACCATGTTCACAGTGGCCACCACCAGGCTGCGCCACCCCCGCTGCCACTGAGACTGGAGGCAACCAATCCAACAGGAAGCGGATCCATTTCCAATGGAGGTGTTAGCAGCGGCGTAGAACTATGCGACTGCAAAACCGATCCGGACGCTATGTTCTTGATGAGCCTGCTGCCGGACATCCAGAAGCTTAACGGACGCGACCGCGGCAAGATCAAGATTGCGTTCCAGAACATCTTGCAGGACTACCTGTATCCGGACTAGTGTCTCTAGATCTCTGTGAATACTTTCCGCTTATATGGCAGAGGAACAGATCCGGCTCAGCCGCAGAGTTCCCCTTTTAATTCTTATGTTTGTTTCCGTTGCCTTCTTTTAATTTTTGTTGAGAATATCCCCAAGCTTTGCTGTGCAAGAACAAAGTATCCTTAAACCGTTTTGAACACTATCAGCTTACGAATATTTAGTGTATAAATATTTATAAATATTTAATGTGTAACACAAAAGTAAATTCATTCGAAATTATGCGATAAATATATGGCTATGGGTTACTAACTGGATGTATCACATGAGGCTCGGATCCTCACTCCTCTAAGAGCTTCAGGTCGCGACTAATCTTCTTGATCTTGTTGTCCAGTGTCTTGTCCTCGTGCTCGCAGATGTAGTAGTGCCTAGATGTGCACTCCTGTCCATAGTACACGTAGCTATGCTTCCCGGCATTGTAGCTCAAACGAAGGCAGCGACCCTTGCCCTCGATCTGCACTGTGTTGTTCAGCACATCGTCTGCGGCACCCTCTTCCTGCGACGCCGTCGGCTCTGAACTATCCACCAGATTGGACGCCGTTGAGTTCTCACTCTTCTGGGCCATCGCTATGGAGGTTAGATTCATGTTGGGATTCACGGGCTTGGCTGAGTTCGACCAGATCCAGAGGAGTCCCGGGTTCAGGCCACCCAGCCAGTAGTCGCGACCTCGGTGGGCGGGTTGGTTCAGCAGATAGGCCATGATCTCCTCGTTCTCCGAGACCTTCTCGAACTCGGCCAGATGCGAGTTCAGGGCCTTGCAGGCAGAATTGGCCGTCTTCCAGTTCACCTGCTGTTGGCTGTTGATGTAGTAGCAGTTGTCGCTGATGCGGGTGAAGTTTGTCGGGCAAGGATCCTTCACTTCCTTCTGGTTGTTCCCGGCCATAAGATAATATATCAACTGCTCCGATCGTCTCACGCGACTTTCCAAATAATCTGCAAAGAAATAGAGATTGTTTTTTTATTGGAATTACTTAATTCAATTAGTTCAATTAAAGCTTATCAGGATTACTGATCTTAGTTGATATGTCGGCATTGATTTCTTACCTACTCTGTACACCAACTTTTCGATGGCTCCTAGGAGATAAAGATCGTTTTCAGAAACTGCCCTGAAAGTGGTTGGTTGAATGCCACCACCGCCCAGGAGATGTTGCTGCTGCTGCTGAGGACGTTGCTGAGGGAGCTGTTGCACTTGTTGTTGCTGCACGGGGCGCTGATGCTGCTGGGAAGGATTGCCACCACCGCTGGTGCTGCCTCCAAAACCAAATAGTTGTTCCAAGAATCCGGGCTGTTGGCGTTGCTGCTGCTGTTGCATTTGCTGTTGCATCTGTTGGTGTTGCTGCTGCTGCTGTTGATGCAACATCTGATTGGTCATGGGTCGAAACTGGGGATTGACAATGGGACTCTGGCTCTCCACGGGCTTCCGCAGATGGGGCTCCAGCTCAACGGCTTCACCAATCCGGCGAGTAATGTAGATGTTGTTGCCAGGACGCTTGTAGGCAGAAGAGTGGTAATTCAGCGGCCCGTTCATGCCCATGTCTCCGCCACCCATGTAAGGAAGATCCTTGGACTTTCGCTGGCTGCTGCCTTGGCTACGAATTTTGGGTAAGATTAAGATCTATTCTCATGAGTTTCTTCTAACAAACCGAACCCACCTCAAGACGTAATCTTCCAGAAACTGCGACCAAACTGGAACACCGACATCTGCCTCCAAAGTGGTGACGAGTGATTCATTGGCGTATTTTTGCATAGTTTCACCATCGCTTGCATTGCATAAGAGCCCGGGCCCATAAGCCAGACCCAAGACCAGGTAAACAAGGGCTCCGACCCGGAGTTGTTTGCTAGCCGGCGGCATGATGACACGTAATGTGTACGGGTATATTGCCCCCGCCTCCAGAGAAGCGCTTGGAGATTCAAGTCGCGCGCTAAACACTTTCGATTTCGATGCGTTTCCCGTGCGTTTTTGCTGCGTGCGGTTATAGCCGCGTTCGTTCGCTAGTGTCGAGCTGAAAACCGCGACTGAAGTGTGTCTGCGGCTGAACTGACGCCGGAGCTGGAGCTTAAGCTGGCCTTTCTGTCTGCTCTGCAGCCGGTCCGATCCGCTCCGGCCTCTCTGTCCCACTCACCGCCAATGGCAATGGCCCAGACCAATTCAATGCTGCCGCTCGCGCCGAGAAATGCAAAATTTCACTTTCTCCTTCGGTTGCCTCTTGGACAAATGTAAGTCATTGGGCTTTTCATCTGTGTTTCTCTCGCCGCCTTTGTTACCCGTCAACGCTGTTTGGACTCCATCAAATTGGCCCAGACTTGGGTAATTAATGTTGGTCTGCGGAGTGTCAATTGAAGCAAAAAAAATAAAAAACATTGAATAATAGGAACTAGATTAAATATCATTTGACATTTATTCGATCCCCGTATATTTCGCAACTTTAAGTAATTAATGTTTATTTAGTCAAGATTTTTTAATACTTTTTCGGAATAATAATTTTCAACATATTCCAAAAATGGACCGCAGTGATAAGCTGACAGGTGTGGGCTTTATCAGCCATAAAATCTTTTAAAAGAAAGTAGCTTTTGACAGAATTCAGTAAGGCCGAATAGAAAACGATTTGCATATTAGTAATCCCAGGAATAAGGTGTGAGTTTGAATGAAATTAATTTATGGAAAAGTCAATTGATACACTGATAAAATTATAAAAATTGTATAGTCTTGCAGGGTATATTTTTCTCTCAGCGGCCTCCGCACTGTTTACATCTACTTATGGTGATTGCCCTTCGACCCAAAAAATATTACCTGACCAATGCAATACAACACTGCCTGGAATTGAAATTTCTTTAATTTTATAATGCAGATATGTTAACCATACAAAAACTGGAACAAAAAAGCTATTAGAATATAAGTTAATGCATCTTTGGCTTAGTTATGATCACATTAGATGCAACTCAGAAGTCGGTCTGGAAGGATCGATATTAATATAGTTGTTTTCAATTTAAATATACATTTTCGGATTTAAGATTTGTATATTGAGCTCTCTAACTTTTTTCTTCGAATTTTTTTCTTAATATTTGCAATCCTAACTTAACTTGATTTAATAAAAAAGAAAACAATATTTTTTAGCCTGATATGGCTTTTACTTTTCAAGTTTATACGTCCACTCTGATTAGATAGCAATCATAGCGTAATGCGGCTTATGTAAATAATGACGAGCTTTTTAATATGTAATTTAACACACCACTTAAAGTTTTAATAACCATTTTATGGCACCAGCACCACACCACATCGCTAAGAGGAGAAAGAAATATGTATGCAGAGAGAAAGACCGGTGGGCAGATGGAGAATTAAAGATCCATCAATGAGAAAGGCCCCCAGAGCGAGTGAATCAATTTGGCCAACAGCGGGAGAGAGACGGACAGAGAGAGAGAGAGAGAGACAGACACAGACCCCCATGTCGTACTCGGCCTTAACTGGATTATTGATGGTCAAGCAGCGAACTTCCCACATGGAGCCATCACACAGATCCCTCACACTACACCCAAAGGCTACGGAACTTTCGTTATTCATTGCTTTGACAATTAGCGGATGTTAACGATGTTGCAACGAAGGCCTCGTTTTGCGGATCGTGATCCATTGACGATGTCAAGTGATGACGCACGTTTGATGCCGGTTAATTCGGGGTTTCCCAAATAAACAAATAGTAATCGAAAAAACCAAAACCAACTTTGCATAACCGCCAAGTCCGGCTAAAAACCCGAAGTTCGGAGTTCGGAGTTTGGAGCTCACGGACGGGCAAGGAAAATCAAATATTCAGGCATTCTCATTAAAAGCAAACATCAAACATATAATTTTTTTTTAGCAAATTTTTATAAATCTTTTTATACTTTTTTTGGTGGTTGTTTTCTTTTTTGTTTGTGTGTAATTTTACGATATAAATTCAAATTTAAGCAGGCTTAATTCTCCACAGCTGTCTCTCTCGCTGGCTTTCTCTCTATCTTTCTCTCTATTATTGCCTCGCCGTTTCCGGTTCTTAATATTTTTAAACATTTGCTTTAAAAATACAAAATTCGTTTTTGGGGTTTATGTATTTTTTTTTTTTTAACATTCTGCTACGTATTCCTTTAGATTCATTTTATTCTTTAGAAAATCTAAAAAGTTTTCTTGTGGATCCTTGGTTCTACACAATCTATGCTTGGTTGTTGTTGCTGTTGTTGATCTTGTTGGTGTTGTTATTTATTTATTAAGAAATTATATAGATTTATAAAGAATTGTATACACAATGGATGTTGTTCTTGGTATCTTGATGGCAGCCATTGGTCTTGCTCGCTGGCCAAATCATTCTGAGATATTCGTTTACAATTAGTAGAGTTCCTCGTCGTCATCTTCATCTCTTTCTTCTTCCTCCGCTGCTGCTCGTTGTTGTTGATGTTGGTGTTGTTGTTGTTGAAAAAGTTGTTGTTTCTGGGACTAGTGGACCATCTTAATAGCCAGCCAACTCGGCGAATGTGGAGTCCATCTCGTCGGCCAGAGACTTGTACCTGTCCTTGTTGATGCCCAACTCGTCTGTGGAGGGGAAATTGTGTAAAAGAAATATCAGAATATGATCTTTAAAGGAAATATTTGGGGACACAGAAACACATTGGTAACTGAACACAGAAAACACTTAATCTTTACACTGTGCGGAATCGTGGGAGCCTCAGCTCGGGTTAGTGGTGCGCTGTTCTGGCAAGCGTTTTAAGTAGGCTTGTCACAAATCTTTGAAAGTATCTTTTAACTCATCAGAAACATTGATATGCTTGTGTGATCGAGTTTACCACAAAATCTTTCTACAACAGAATGACTCTTTGTGTTGAGCAATATTTTCTAGAAATGTGACACGCCTAGTATTCGGTTAGTTAGCGATTCTGTGCGTGGACTTAGGTACTTTTGGCATTTGGGTTCATCTACGGGGGTCTCTAAGGGATCTATCCAACCGAAACACTGTAGACATCTGGTGTGGCTTGTGTGGAAATGAAAGAGTTTCACTCGAACCAAGGCCTGTGCGAAATCAGCGTGAAAACCACTTAATGGAGAGAGAACAGATTGAGATAGAGTGCTGATCTGAGAATTTCCGGGCAGGCAAGACAGGTGTTGAAGAAGAGATCATGCCACAGTAAACACGGGATAGAATCTGGCATACAAACAATATATACATTGATAAATTCACCTGTGTGTTGAAAGCACAATTAACTACAGTTGCAACTTGGTTTGGCTGGATCTCAGCCTATTTTTACAGTGTACTGGCGCGGGGATCTGAGTGTTTTCTGTGGTGGGAGTGGCCACATTCAAGCGAGACTAAACAAATTATTTACAGTGTATAGAAATAGGGGGTCGTGACAGAAGAGTGTGGTGGTTGTGAGGTCGGGGCTAAATACACTGACTCTGTCGGGGGAGCTTCGATCGAGAAAGAAATGTATAGTATAGTAAACTGTAGGGGATATCGGGCTCTGAATTTCGTGTTCTCTTTTTCGGGAAGAATATGGATCTGTGGGAGTATTTTGTTTCGATCTTTTTTAATATCCAGTAAGTTCGGCAAATGTCTGGTCCAAATCGTCGCAGATTGCTTTGTACTTTTCCTTCTCATGGAAGAGACGGTCTGCAAAAGGCATGTTGATGTTGTTCATTTATACAGATATATTATTATTATTATTAAAGGGCGAGAGCGAGATGAGTGGATGTATTCATCGTCAATTAATGAAAGCAGAGTACTAAGTACAAAATATTAATATCCTTCTGGCGATATATACAATGCGAGCATTAGTTGAAGCCAGCGATCCAACTCGAGTCGGATCGCAGCCTGGCGACATCATCTCCGACGTCTCTTGCTGGAGAGATGCCACCTCGGGAGCTGGGTGAATGGGAACTGGATACATACCCTCTAGCCTGTCGACCTCCTTCTGCAGGCGCTTCACTTGCTTCTCGGCGTGCTCGGCGCGCTGCTCGGCCTCCTTCAACTTGATGGACAGGGTCTTCATCTCGCGCTTGAACTCCTCAACGCGCTGGTTGGCCTTCTCCTCAGAGACCTCCAGGGACTTCAGGGAGTTGCCGACAACCTGGAGAGAGGGAATTGGAAATGGCGAGAGAATTTTGAGAATTTTTTTCCCTACGAGAACTTTAATTGAGACCCACCTTCAGCTCCTCCTCCAGCTCCATGATCTTGGACTCGCCGGAGCGGACACGATCCTCAGCCACTTCCAGCTCGTCTTCAACGAAGGCCAGCTTGCGGGAGACCTCGTCGGACTTGGTATCAGCATCCTCAGCGAGCATGCGGGCTTCCTTCAGCTGGTTGGTCAGCTGGTCCATGCGCTCCTCATCCTGCTGGGAACGGTTCTCCAGCACCTTGCACATGCGGTTGTTCTCATCAGCCGACTGGGTGGCCTCCAGCAGCTTCTGTTGGGCGGTGGTCGAGCGCTCCTCGGACTTCTCCAGATCCTCCTCAATCTGCTGCACCTTGCGGTTAAGGGTGGCCACCTCCGACTCGGTGGCGGTCAGGAGCTTCTCCTTCTCCTCCAGCTCGGTGTTGGCCTTCTCCAGCTGCTCCTTGGCGGTGACGAGATCGACCTCAACCTGGACGAACTTCTTCTCCAGATCGCGCACCTCCTCGTTCAGTTTGTCGGCGCGGGAGTTGGCATCCTTGGCTTGGTTCTCGCAGGTATCGGCCTTGTCAATGGCGTTATCCTTCTCAAGCTTCATCGCTTGCATCTTCTTCTTGATGGCGTCCATGGTGTTTGTGTTTTTGTTGTTGGCTCAGAAGGGAAGAAAACTGGAAAAAAGCACTGTGCAAAAAAGGGATATATTTAAAGATTAGTTTGGAGATCAGAGCTGCAAAATTAATGTTTAATTTTTTAGTCTAGTTTTAATTTTAGTTAATAAAAAGAAGTCACTACAAATATGTGTGTAGTAATAATTCATTTGAAGTCAAATAGGCTATTAAAAAATTGGTATCTTTCATGGATTCCGAATTGAACTAATATTTCTGAATTAAAATATGTCATTGCATCCTTTAGGTCATATCTACAAAGTTATAAAGTAACTTTTTAGAAATAAAATATTTTGCAACAATATTGTTTTATCTATAAAGCCTGAAACAATATAGAATTTAATAGTAATCTAAGCATTTTTCAGCTTCATTTACTATTAAAGTATAGTCCGCTTTATTAAGAGATAGTTTCTAAAGCCAGTTCCATAGTTTAAGTTCCAAAAATTTGTAGTATTTCTCTTGACACTTGTCCATTTTTATATTTCTAACTAAATTCATAGGAATGCAATTGAAAATATGTTTATGGGGAAAGTTCCAGGCGCATTCGGTATAATCTATACCAAGTGCGTCTATATATATTATATGTTTGCCTGCTTGTATATATATACACATATGTATTCATGTATCTGGGCAATAAATTTTAAAATTTAAATGTAAACACATTTTGTGCCAAGCAGTTAGAAGATCTCACGTAATTTCCATTTTCCATTTTCACTACGCCCCCGCTCTGTGAATCCGAATCCGAATTCGAATCCGGATCCGGCGGTGGTGTGCTATATATTTATTTGCTGCACGATTTTGTAGAGTTAAAAATAAACTTTATATGCTTTTGCATGTGAGAAAAATATCCAGTCCACACACTCGCACACAGAAGAAGCTATGCTTTTTTGGACATTGTGTGTGCTAAATGTAATTCTAGAGTTTCCCCCTTATTATTTCGAAATACACACAAATAGATACAGCAGAGAGATTGCAATTTGAAAACTTTTCAATTCTTTGGGGTCATTCAATGAGTGAGTGTGTGGGTGTGTATCTGTGTGTGTATGCTGTCTCCACTCAAAGTAGGACAAAGTCATTTATGTTGTAGTTGCTGCTCTTGGAGGTCTTTTGATACACAGCAGGGGCATATATCTTCCCAAAGTGATATGTAGCCATGACGAACTAATGGGGAAATGGGATTGAAAGTAGCTAATTAAAGGTAGAAGATTATTAAAGGGATTTCAAGACTTATATATTTATAAAGGTTTCTTATTTTAGAAAAGAGGAAATGACATTTTAAATAGTTCAACATTTCATTCATTTCATCTTTCACTGCCCATTAAAATGCTTTCCTAAACATATTATATTTTCCGATCTCTGCCAAAAGAGCATTCGTTTTCAGGCCATTAATATATCTACTAGAATCCATATTTTCCTGGCCTTCGGAGCCATTCGAAAATGACTGAAAAATATTTGTTCTGAACTCAAAAAAGAAATCCGTGTGGGTGGTTCTCAAATATACATATTTCCTCTGTTATAGATACAGATCTCTTGGCTTTCTCATATACCTCTACATCTACATCTGGCAATTCTCAATCCGCAATATTTCCAAAGTATCTTTCTATCTCTTTTTCACTAGAGACTTTGGGCGCTCTAAAACAATCTCAAGGATAAATGCCGACATTTTCTTTCTTTCTTCTTTTTTTTTTTTGGTTCTCTCTATGAGATCACACAGAAAGCTAGACGGAAAAGCTTTTTCGTCTAAGTTTCATTTGGATTTAAAAATAAATGGATATGTATGCGTGACAGGCAGGTGTCTGTCTGCAGTTAATTTTAAAGAATTTTCCTCGGGAAAATTGTGCGTAGCAATAGGTGTGTGCGTGTGTGTGTGTTTGTGTATGTATATGTATATGTGTCCCCATCATCGGTGTGGAGCTTTTCCCACACAAGGTCTCTTGCCTGTGTGTGTGCAAAATATTTCCTCGCACTCACACACACAGACAGACATCGTCAGATTTAGTTACAAAATTCCTTATAAGCGAATTTTTTGAAACGTCCGAAAAGATATCATAAATTTTCCATTAAAAAAGTGTTTCAATTTTTTTTTGTAAAGATTTCGCTTTGGTTTTTTAGATTATTTAATTTATTGATTAACTTTTCACTGGAATTATAATGGTAACTTTAGATTTCCATCACTTTTTAAACTTTAAATCTTTTTTTTTTAGAAACACATATACATATGCACACTTTATTATTATTTTTTCTTTTGTGAATTATCCAAGTTTTCCATATCATTTGGGTTAATGCAAAAATTGAAGATTTTATGGGTTCAATGCATTTGCTAATGCACTGCACTTTTCACTGCAGCGGCAACTGGTTTTTGGGGCTTTATCCATTCGAAATCAGTTGAAAATACCAATTTTGTTGTTAGCAATAATGGCGAGAGTTTCAATTATATTATTATTATTTTGCAGCAATTTTTTTGGACGAGCAGAAATCCTGGCGTGACCAACCTTAGCGTTTCAAACACACTATACGCTGTCGAAACCCCGAGAACACTGATGCTGACCAAGTTGCTTAGCCCAGAAAGCGACCCCGAGATCCGACGCAAGGCGGCGCACACATACGCACGCTGGGCGCTCGGAAAATCTCACACCAACACAGGCGCACACACAGGCACAGCATTGAATAATTTTTCTCGCCTCAAAATTTCCCAGTAAAAAATATAAGCGCAAAAGTGCTTTCGCAACTTTCCTCGGCGATCATCTCGAAAATTTCCCTCTGAATTTCCCCGAATAAAGCTATTAGCTGTCCGTGTGCACGGCGCTCTTTTCCCACTTTTTTTGTGCTCTCCCTGCATTCTCGGGAAAATTATGCGTTTTTTTCCTTCTTAAATTTAAATTCAATTTATTTTTTTACTCTCGGCAACACCATCTCTCGGGTTGGGTGTGTGTGTGTGTGTGTGTATCCGTCAGATACGATGCTAAAAATAGCGCATAAATGTTAGATGCCTTGCCAGCGGCAAGCAGCAAGAGCAACAAGCCTAACAAGATGAAAATCTATTTTCGCCTGCTAAAAAATATTGAGAAATATTTGGAATTTTGATCGGAGCCAAGCAGCAGAAAGCAACAGTCCGTTTTCCTCCAATTTTCTTTTGCTTTCCAAAGTCTCAAGCAGACGGAGCAGATGGAAAACAGTAAAGGATTATCCTAAATAATTCTTGTTTGTAGAGTTTTGATTTTTTCGCTCTGAGACCTATTGTTTGTTTTCAGTCGTTTCAAAATGTATTAAACATAAACTCATCATTAAATTTATTTTTGATAACTATATAATAAAAATAGTATACATATCTCATAGTGGTGTTTTTGAGATACTTTCCTTATTATGCTAATAAAGTAATTATATCAATAGATACAAAAATATAAAATACATTGAATCTTATTTAATATACAATTTTTTCTATAACTTCTTTGATATTGATTGTGAAAATTATACAAAAAAGAAAGAATGCATTTGAAATTTTCGTAAAATTATTCTCCAAACTTTTCTTCAATAGAATATAAATTGTATGTAAATTGTATTCAGTTAAAACTATAATTTAAATTATAGTGAGAGACTAATAAGTATTATCATGAGCAGTTAAAAAATTGTATTCAGTTAAAACTATAATTTAAATTATAGTGAGAGACTAATAAGTATTATCATGAGCAGTTAAAAAATCTTTTGTACCAAGAATGAAATTCCCAGAGATATCTTAAAGATCAATGATTACCTGTATATATAAAAACTAGGAAGGTTTCATATGATCAAGGTATATGGTCAAGGCTTTAATAAATTGTGTCTGTATATTGTACTTTCGAAAAATCCTTAAGCCAATGCCTTTATTTGCAATATCAAGTTAACAACGCAATTTTTAAGGTCCAAAGAGCTGCGTTCATCTAAAAATTATATTCCGCTTATCAACAATAAAAATATAGAATTAAAGCAAATAATTTTAATAAACTAACCATATAAAACCCAAATTTGTCATTATATCATACTCATTAATAAGCCACATCAAACGATATAATACTAACTAAAAGTAAATATGAATAGCTACGCTGACCCTATTAAGATCCCCTTTATCACAAGTGACAAATACTTTGAAATCTCACAAAAATATGTATTTTAATCAACATATATATTTTTATATACTATAAATATTGGATATCTGCAAAACAAAAACAACGTTGTTTATTAAAAATTTCTAAACGCTGACTGAATATATACAAACCAAGGATGCACCTTCGACTCCGCAAGGTATACTACACATTCTGTAAAGCATCTTCCATCGAATCGATCTATATATTAAGTTAGTCTGTTTATCAAATATCTCACAAAACAATATAGTTGCATTATACAGGATCAGTATTATCTTTATTGCATTATAATTTATAAGTTAGAGAAACCAAAATATCTTATAGATGCATTCAATATATGGAACCATTGCCCCGCATATCCCTCATAGATCTCCCATTGAACAAAACACAGATACCAACAGATTTTATATGCAAAAGAATGCTTTCAGTTTATTGATCATAAAAATATTTGGGAGTAAATAAAAGTACATACATTGTTTTATTTGATTTGCATGCGGCTTCATTGAATTACAAAAGCTATGTCAAAGTTGTAAATTTAATTTATACGCTTCCTTTATATACTCTACGTCAATGTTTTCTTTCTAATCTCATAGTACAAAGGCCATAGAAATTTCTAGTTACAATTTTTATACTGCCAAGAAATAAAGCAACTTCTAAGCAAGGGGAAATTGACTCCGGCTCAAGCATTACGGTTTGTGGTTTATAAAATGTGTTTTCGACTGGTGGGTTGAAGGGTTTGTTAAGTTTTTTTAATCTTATTAAATAATTACACAGACATTGTTTTTAGCTGGGAAGTGATTTTAAATAAAATGGCAGCGAACTCTTACGGAATGTTTCGATAAACGCTATAAAATGTACTTTATTCAACACCCTGGCTCTTATTTAAGTAGTTTTTTATTTATTATTTTTTTTTTCGTGGAATGCTTAGGCGAAAAGTGGTTGTGAGTGTAATATTAAAAATAATTTGTAAATTGGACGTCGAAATGCCTTCAGACTCCATTATTATGTGTTCTTTGTTGTTTGTAGATCGCAGGCTGCATTTGTTGTTCTGGTTGTAGTTGCTTCTCGTCCTCCCCGTGGTTGGAGTCCCCTTAATAGTTGTTGAGATCGGCGTACTCCAGTTCCTGGGCAATTGTTTTGTACTTTTCCTTTCCTTTGCTAACTTCGTCTGTTAGCAGCGAGCGGCGAGAGATTGAAAAATAGCGTCAAGATTGATATTTATATTTTCAAGTTGATTGCTTTATTGCTTATAGTTTTGGATACAAAATAATAAATAAAAACGTTTTGAGTCAAACAAATACACAATTGTTTCAATGCTTCCTCTTATTGGTCCGCAGTCAAAATCTATCTACAAATTATCTACAACAAATACACAAATCAATCAAAAGTCACGCAAGGCTACAAGATACAAGTACAGTGCCCCTACAGGTATACTACAGTAAAAACAATCGAAGAAAACATGTGCATTGGCGCGCGGACAAAGTGTGGACAGATTTTGGGGGCTGTGGTCGAGGGGCGGCCGTCAAGGTCGGTGCTCTGCTTATTCCTTGAGGATGAGCTCGACGAAGGCGGTGTCGAGATCGTCTCCAATATCCTTGTAGCGCTCCTTCTCCAGGACCAGGTCGTCTGTTCAAGGTGGATGTTTGTAAAATCATAAGAGAACGCAAAAGAATAAGGAACGTAAATTAATAAAAATATATTGGAAACAAATCACTTAAATTACACTGAAAAACCTGACAGACACAAACTTAAGACCTTCACAGTATACAATAAATTATACAATAAATAATAATTACCTCGTTTTGTTTTGGGGGAAAATAAATAAAAAGCCAGCCGAGCAGTAAGTGAACTGCAGTTGAGTTTGCAAAATCGGCAATGTGTCGTGCTAGCTGTTAATGTTTTATAAACAAAAATATGGCAAAATAAAAAGGAAAGCAGCATTTTGGTTTTTGCAATGCTTCGTCGGTTAACTGAACTTTTTAATTCGATTTTTTCGTTCGGTTTTGTAAATAAAAAATGTTTCCAAAAACGTGCTCTTAATTTTAGGTTTTTAAAAGCAGGGGCAGCATTTGGTAGCAGTTGTGGTTTATTCTTTCGGTCTTGTGCAGCAGTTTCTGGCGGGGATTGGCCTGGTTCGTTGGTTTAAGCTGGTGGTGCCTCGCCTTCGGCAGCGGGAGCGGCTTCGGCAGGTGCGGCTTCGGCAGCAGGAGCAGCCTCAGCAGCAGGAGCAGCTTCCGCGGCCGGGGCAGCTTCGGCAGCAGGTGCAGCCTCAGCAGCTGGAGCCGCCTCAGCAGCCGGTGCAGCTTCACCCTCAGCAGCAGGAGCAGCTCCTTCTGCGGGAGCTGGAGCAGCACCCTCAGCCGGAGGAGCAGCACCCTCAGCCGGGGGAGCAGCACCTTCAGCTGGAGGAGCAGCTCCATCGGCAGCGGGAGCAGCACCCTCAGCTGGAGGAGCAGCACCATCGGCAGCCGGAGCAGCCTCTCCCTCAGCCGCTGGCGCTGGCTCTGGCTCGGATCCGGGTGGTGGTGGCTCGTAGTTCTTGACATATGGCACCTCGGCGCCCTCTGGGGGCAAATCGATGGAGTACTCGAATGGCGGTGGTGGTGGTGGTGGCGGTGTTGGCTCCTTCGGAGGCGGAGATGGCTCCTTGGGTGGTGCACCCGGTTCTCCGGGCTCTGCGCCCTCGGCTCCAGGCTCCGCGCCAGCAGCGGCTGCCTTCGCTTCCGCCTCGGCGGCAGCGGCGGCTTCCGCTTCCGCACGCGCTGCCTCCATGGCGGCCAGCTCCTCTGGCGTGGGCGTGGGCAACTTTGGCGTGGGCGGCTTGGGGTTGCGTGGATTCCAGAAGGGCTCCAGGCCCACAATGAGGTCCACGAAGGCTTCGTCCAGGCTGTCGCCAATCAGGCAATAGCGCTCTTTTTCAACGATTAGATCGTCTGGAGGTCGACGACGCGATGCGGATGGTGGTTGTGAGAAAAGCAATGCAAGCGATGGAGTAAATGGGGGATAGAGCATAGAGAGATTAAAAATAAGGAGTGAAAAGGATGCAGAAGCATGAAAACTAAAGAGTAATCTTCGAGAGAGTTAAGGATGGAAACAGAAGGAGCGGAAGTGGACGTGGGCTCGGTGGGGTAACAAGCGAAGGGCTTCGTTCAGGGGGGGTTCCTGTTACTGTTAGTTATAGGAAAACACTTTGGCCAGTTCTTTAACGACGAGATCCTTCTAGAGATCCTTTGCTCTATATTCATTGATCCAAACAAATCAATAGTTCCATAGTTTAACTTTCTAGGCAGGTGGAGCCTCAGCAGGAGCAGCAGCGGGAGCTTCCTCGGCTGGCGGTGCTGGTGGAGCTTCGCCCTCAGCGGGAGCTGCAGCTGGAGCTGGAGCAGCTTCGCCCTCAGCGGGTGGTGGTGGCGGTGCAGCGGGATCTCCTTCGGCAGCTGGAGCCGCAGGTGGGGCAGCCTCGCCTTCGACAGCCGGCGCAGCTGGCGGAGCTTCGCCCTCCACGGGTGCAGCTGGTGGGGCTTCTCCCTCTGCTGGCGGAGCAGCTCCCTCGGGCAGGGCCTCTGCGGGAGGCGGGAAATCACCCGGCTCAGCGTTCTTCACATACGGCACCTCAGCTCCCTCGGGTGGCAGATCAATGGAGTACTCGAATGGCGGCGGTGGTGGAGGAGTTGGAATCCTAACGGGCTCAGCGGGAACAGCTGCCGCCTCGCCGCCTTCGCCTGCTGCTGCTGCTTCACCCTCGCCAGGTGCGGCGCCCTCCGGCTTCTCACCACCCTCGCCGGCAGCTGCACCCTCCTCTCCCAGAGCGGCCAGCTCCTCAGCCCTGGCCTTGGCCTCAGCTTTGGCCAAGGCAGCTGCCTCGAGTTCTGCCTTCTCCTCCTCGGTGAGCTCCGGTGTGGGCGGCTTCGGATAGCGCTCGTTGTAGAAGGGCGGCATGCCCATCATCTCCACAAAGGTCCAGTCCAAGCTGTCGCCGACGAGGGCGTAGTGCTCTATCTCCTTGATCAGCTCGTCTGGCATTTCGGATGGTTTCGGTGGTGGATGGTGTGGTGGTGGTGGTTTAGTGGAGCGGCGGGTTAGAAATTCGGATTAGAGCAGATACGAGAGAGTTGAGAGAGATCGGGGCGAGAGAAGAACCTCCAGGGGCGGCCAAATGTGGGTTGGATGCACGACAACAGAATCGGCGGGGGCCAGACACTGACACTGACGCTGGACGGGGCAGCAACGACGGGATTGGGCACACATTTTTCGGAAAAAATACTTTATTTGTGCAAATTGCAGCAGCATGGTTGTATGTATTGTATATAGTATGGTATGTATAGGTAATATATTAAAGTATAAATAATTAATTTATGTAAATCGTAAATAGATCGAATTTCAAATCGAATTTTCAATGTCATTGCTTGTGTTGCAGCATTCTTCTCCTCTTTTATATATTTATTAATGGGTTATTGGGTGGCTTTTCTTGTTCTGAATCGGAAGCGGGATTAGTTAAAGTGTGTGGGAATAGAGTATAGTTTTTTTTTATTTCTCAAATCAAAGATGTGCGGCGCTAGTTTGTCTTGTTGTTTCTGGGAATCTCTGTCGAGGTGTGGGGTGTGGGTGTGGGCGGGTATAGTGTGTGTGTGGCGGCAACTTAAAAGTAGGCAAATATTACACAACGTTTTGCAAACACGACGACAATTTGTTTAAATAATGTATAAACAAGGTAAACATTAGCATATTATTAATACAGTTAAGCTGGCGACAAAGAGTACAAAGTGTTTAGCATAGAATTTTTACTCTTTAAATATAAATAACAGCGATTTGTTTTGTTTTGTTTGTCTCTCTCTATATTTAATACACGTAAACTACTAAGAAGAAGGCGGCACTTGTGTTGTCCAAGTTTGTTTTGTCATCATCTCGTCAAGAATACAAAAATACACAAGTATACAAGGTATAGTTTATAATTTAAAATTTATATAAGTTATAAAAAGTTAAAACAAAACAAGGTTTTGGGGTAGCAAAAGCAAAGAGTATAAGTAAATGGAATAATTAAAGTTTTTCATTTCTTTTTTGTTTTTGATTCAACGAAAATTGTATTGCAACAAGTTTAAAGTTTCATAAAGAAAATGGCGCTAAATGCCAAGTCAATGGAAATCGAAATCGCAGATCAAAGGTAATCGTTAATTGGAATGCGCTTGCTACGAGAATGTCTTGTTTTAGTTTTTCTGCCTTTCCATCATCGTCATTATCATCAACATCATCATGATCGTCATCTGCTTTTGTCTTTTAGTTTTTATGTTTAGAGTGTTTTTGTTTAACGCTATTTTTCTTTTGATTAACTCAACTCTCCCCCGTTGATGGCGTCGCTTCCGCATCCGCTTGGAAGACACCTGGCGTCCTTGGGTGTTGTGTGTGTGTGTGTTGTGGGTGTTGGGTGTTGGGTGTAGGGTGGGCATGTTTGGAGATAGATGTGTTTGTGTGTGTTCTCTAGTATATTTAATTATGGAAAGCGCCAGTTTTGTGTGCGTTTCTTGTTTGTTTGTTTTGACGTCAAAGCAGGCAGTTTAGAGTTCATTTACATAAACGCAAATTACGATGTTTACATGTTCTGTATGTCTTGTAAGGTGGCCTCCATTTCCTCCTGCAGCAGCTTGTTCTTGCCCCGCTCATTCAGCAGGTCATCTGATCGGGTTTTTTGTTTTGTTTTTTTTTTTTTTTTGTTTGGTGTTTTTGGTGGGGCAGGGCGGGGCATGCAACAAATTGTTTAGCAAATAGCAGCGAGCGCAAGTTGTAGTATTTTGTTAAGCACAACGACAACAAAATAATAGTTATATGAAAAGTAAACAATAAAGAAAATCAAAATTAAAACAGGTAATCAAAAAATCGAGGTTCATAAGGTACATATCACTAGACAAACAATCGGTACTGGATATATTTGGAATAAGGAAATTAATTTTGAACCTACTTACAAACTATAAATAAAATGTATATTTAAACAACTGAAAAACCTTCCATCGTCTAAGGCAATTGTACTTTTAATTGAATATAGTAGTGACTTTCTGTGGCTAGTCTTACTCTTACATTCTCAGTAAAATTCGTATAAAATCTTGGACGGACATACCTTCGAGCCTGTCGACTTCCTTCTGCAACTTCTGAACGGAACGTTCAGCGAACTCAGCGCGAGCCTCAGCCTATATAGTTGGGTGAAAGGATCGAAATTAGTAAGATATATAGACTGCAGAGAGATAAAGCATCAAAAAGTGGCTACCAACAGCAGGCGAGGAGATGAAGGAAATCATGTTCATAATCTCCTTGATCTCCTTGATTCTGACTGTCAAAATATCTAAATTCTGTGTATTCGCTTTAGATAATATATAGTTTACAACGTAATAGTTTCCACACAGAATTTAGATTTAACCATTACTTCATTAAGCCAAGCAGCTTCCCAAATATACTACCAAAACCAGCATAAAAATAATACAAATAACTAGTGAGAAATATTAAATGAAAGTGATAACAACACGAGTGATGTATGAGAAGGATAAATAAATATAAATACAATACAAGTTGAGATTAAAAATGCATTCAAATTAATGGTAGTCACTTTTAAACCTAAAGTAATTAAAATAAAATGCTTACAAACTGCTGACGCTTTCTTTACTTTTTTTGTTTTATGGGGTTGGTTTTTAGACAAAACCTAAATCAGACACATTAAGTCATTAAGGGAATGATATTACTTCTACGCAGTCACTGCACAATAAATTGAAAATAATGCTGTTAAGATATCTCTTTAATATCTACGCCCATTCAATCTGGGGCGACTTACAGCTTCTACACTTAATTTGAACTGTATGAGCTCCTTTTCGTAATATTTCTGATTAACGCGTGCCTAGACGTCGAGAGGGAAATACAACACAAATTATAAATTATCACAAAAATAGATCGATAGAGTGTGCGTCGTGTGTGTGCTTGAGTGTGTGTGTGTGTAGGAGGGGATAATAGTATAAAATATCTACCGATATAAGATATTCTCCGTTTGGCATTAATAATTGGACTCTGTCTACTTAACGAGAATTAATTCTTTCTATAGGAATGCTGTGGCAAGACATATCGATCGTTAATCGGTAATTAATCGATCATTAATTGAGATCTACTTAGCAGTGCTGGAAAACTGTTCAATTTTCAATGGGTTTTACTTGGTTTTTCTTGCTTGCAATCAATGCACAAAAAGTTGTTTTCAATTTTAAAAACAAATGTACACACACACAGTAGTTCTTATTACGAAACACCTAATACTTGCCCATGATATGTACGCTATATATCGACTGATCGATCTATTTTACATAACTCATAATTTGTGGTTTTCCGCTTTCGTTTTGCTGTATTTTCACACACAAAGCGCTTGGCATTAAAAAGAAAATATTAAATGTCGAATTGACGAATATGTACAGAAACATTTAAAATTGAGAATAACGATTTGTGCAATTCAATATTTTCTTTTTTTTTCTTTTTTGGTTTTAAAATTAGTATTTACTGTTAAAAGCTTAGACTAAGTTAGGGCTTAGATTAGCAGCGGGGATTAACCAACACCAGAGAGATTCCCAGAGACCATGGGGATTATACATATAAAAGTTTGGATCGCTTTGGATCGTAATATACCTCTTTCAGAGAATGATCCAAGACTTTGATTTGCGTCTCAAAGGTTTCCTCTTTTTGTGTGGCCTGTTTTTTATTTTAGTGTTCAGTGTTGGCAAGCGGTTTTTATATGTTATATTGAACGCAAATTTGTAAAGTAATCATGCAAAAACAAATAGGGTTGGTATAACATCCAGCAGGTGCGCAAATAATAATTGGATATTGGGCATGTTTTAGCGGCAACGTACAAACAATATATATGAAAATAAGAGAAAATATATAAAATTTGGATTAGATAAAATGTAGGATTAGGTATTTTTCGGTTCATCTGTAAACAATATTTGTATACATATCATGTCGGTAGACATTTTATAGGAATTAGTACATAAAACAATAGAAAAGAGGAAGAAGTTTCCTCCTTTTCTTTTTGTAGGGAATACTGTCTGTATATATCCCTTTCCCCTGGTGGGACATTGAGTTAAAAACGAACAAAACGAGAAACAACAACAAAAGATACGCTGGTTTGGACACTCTCAATTTTCGCTTTAGATTCAGAGATCTGGGAAACTCTTAACGCTTTTCTGGGCCACTTTTTGGTACAAGACTTAGGCGCCTTCAATCGTATCTACCTCCTTTAGACGAGTGTTCAGGGTCTTGATCTGGTTCTTGTACTCTTCCTCACGTTGGTTGGCCTATATCATTCAATCGTTGTTGTTGTTGTTTCGCGGGGAGTTTTAGTTTTTGGGATAGGGGAATATTCAATATAGATATATAAGATCATATGATTTTAAATTCAAATTACTCCAATGCGGAGAAAGTGGGGTAAGGCATCCTAATAAACCAGTACTGACCTTCTCCTCAGAGACTTCCAGGGACTTCAGGTTGTTGCCAACCACGCGCAGCTCCTCCTCAAGCTCCACAATTTTGCTAGATAGGAAGAAAGATTATGAATTAAAAAGTTGCTATAAGCTGGGAACGTGGAATAGTACAACTCATGCAATTGTTAAATATAAATATGGTCTCTTTCAAGCACTATTTATGCCCAAGCAGCAATGCCAAAGTTGACACTCACTCACACTTCACTTTCGAAAAAGATCTTGTGGCTGCCAACGGAGGCGATGAGCTATGATGGGTTTTGGAGTTGGCCAACAGCCGAGACGAGAAATCCGTCAAATCATGATGCTCCGAAGGTCTGGCAAATATTTTTGTTATAATAACAATTGTTTTTTACGGCCCGACAATTGAAGATTTCACTTTTCTGCTGGCCTTACTCTTTGGCTATTTTTAAACTATGGAAATTATAAATAAATATTTGCATATCTTCCCTCGGGCATAAATGGCGCAAAGAAACAAATGTGGATTATATTTAACCAAATGCAGTTAGTAGACAGTAAAAAAAATATAGACATCGACATTGAAGGCGGGGGCGTATGGAGGCGTGGCAGTGGACAAACCTTTCGCTGAGCTCGACCTTCTCCTCGGAACGCTCCAGATCCTGTTCCATGAGCACGAGTTTTCTGGCAACCTTTGGACGTAGCGTGGCGTGGCATGGCATGGCATGGCATGGCGGGGCGTGGCAAGGTGTTAGCATTGTGTTAAGTACACACAAAGTGGGGGTTTTTTTTATTGTCATGGGTTATATATAGGGATGGCATAGAAAAAACAGTTTTCAAAATTAGTTTCGTGTCTAAATGGGACGGCGGCAGATTGGCAAAAAATGTGAATACTATATGTGCTGTTTTCGTTTCATTCATGATTCATGGCCACTTGGAGCAGTAGTTGAGGCTAAAAAGCTGCAAGTTCTCTGTCAAGTTTTTACTCGATTCTTTGGGGATCGCAAAAGCGCAATGACCTACAACTTCAGGTCATTGTAGCTTCAGTTCCCAGCATAAAGAATTCCAACCTGATCAGGGAACATTTTCACCTTCTTTAACTTCTCCCCAGACTGCTCCATGTCGGTGCTTCTTCTAATTGATCTAATCTATTCAAAACATGCTTTTAACATACAAAATATTAGATTGCTATCGAGGATATTCACATTTTTAACCAAGCATAAAACAAATATATAGGCAAAAGCTAGCTAGCTAAACAAAACAAGAACGAAATCAAACTCAAAATGTAACTTTAATTTTAAGATAGAAATGCAAAGGGGCGTTGTTTTCTTTTTAATTGAGGTTAGGTTGTTGAGGCAGTGTCAACATTGCTTTCATTATTAGGCACAATAAACGGGGTTGGTACAACTTGAACAATTATTTTTGTATTTGGACTTATAACGTACTTTTCACCCTGCTCGGCACGCTCTTCGGCACGTTCCAAATCAGCTTCAACCATGGCCAATTTACGGGCAACCTTTTCTCATATATAGTCATATACATATCGATTCATTGATTCATTGTTGATTGATTGATTGATTGATTGATATATAGTACAAGGAACGTCGGGTACACAGGAGAACATATAGAAAATGTATTAAATTTCATGTAGTTTTTACACAGATTTCATTTGGCGAAATAACACAAAGAAAGCGTATTAAATGAAATTTTTCATTAGGGTTTTATGATTTTGTTTGTTTTTTTATGTTTTATATGTGTTTTTATGTAGTGCCTTAGGATATTTTAGTAATAACAAAACAGTGTGCTTAATTTTATGGTTATTTTTATGTGTTTTTATTTGTTTTTATCCCATAAAACTTGTGCTTTGTCGTCTTGCAGAACCATACGAATTATTGTTGTACCCAAGTCGTAGATATAATGCAGCAAATTAACTAAAAATGGGAATTTATGCTTTGTATATTTCCAAATTGTTGTACATTTTCTATTAGATTAATGCCTATTACCATTTTGCTTTCCTAATCTCTCAACTCAGGACAATAAATATTACCTGATGTCAAAAAAGTTAAAAACTGAATGCTGTTTTATTTATCCGAAACCTAAAATAAACATACATTTCCCTAAGAAATATCTATTCAGTCATAAAACTCTGTAAATATGTCTAATTCTGACAAAAGGAAATGAAAAACTTTAAATAAACTAATAACCATAAAGATTCAAATATGGATTTAATCTCTTTAGGAACTCCAGCTTTCGTAGCAAACTTCCTCTTCTCGTAAAAATAAATAAGAATTTAAATTGAGGAAACTAGAACTTCTACTAAGCTTTAAATAATCTTATATTTAGAAACTAGTTAAACTGAAAGGTTCTTCAAGAACATAGGAAATTGCTTTGGGCCATGTTTGACTCCATGCCTATTGACTTTAATGGCCACGTTGACCAAAACTGTCTTAATTTCCTGTTCGCTGTATGCTAAAATCATCAATGAATCACGAAAGTGAATGAACGGATGCATCAAGCCCGCCTTGACGAGGTGACTAAAGTGTCATCACATCATCTTTAGGTGGAAAAGATAACCAGTGCATATGGGCCAGTACTCTCGCTCCACGCACATTTCTCGCCACTGACTCAGCCCCCTTTCGATCGGCCTACGTCTGAGGGTCAAGTGAGCCTCCAACATCGCTTGATTCATCATCGATCGTTTCGGCAACTGAGTTTTTAGGCGCTTATGTCATGGCCACCGGTGTGAGCTCCAAGCTCGCGAAATCTACACGAATCCCATGCCCATCGGGGAGCGGCCTTCTCTTATCGCCAGGCGAGTTAAATAAACTTTTACACGCTCTTTCACTCCCATTTCTGTATTTTTTTCTACTCTATACACTTTAGTTTCTGCGAAAAGATAAGAAAGGCAAAGGCAAAAATATGGTAGGGAAAGAAAGAAGAGGCTTATCTGCCAATGCTGGTTATCAGTTGGTTTATTTCTTCGATCTGATTGACGTGAAAAACACGTAAGCATTCTGCATGGATCGAGGAATGAGGTAAACCTTGCTAGTACTACAAAATAAATGTATCTTCGGGGTCTAAGCTAATTTAGTTTAGCTTGGAAAATATAGCCTTGGTCCTTGGTTTAAGTTTAAATATGTGAAATTTAGTTAAAGAAAATTGATTTCTCATTTTAATAGCCTTACAGGGTATTTTAATTTTAGGCAAAGCTTGTAACGCTGTCAAGGAGTCATTTTCGATTCCATAAATGATCAAAGGCCGAGTCGATCTAGGCATCTGTGACTATGCAAATTATTAATTTAATAAAAAATTACATAGAAAAGATTTCTGAATTTAAATTAATACCTTTCAGGCGTAGGTTTGAGTTATTTACCCCTTGATTTATTAATAAAATTGCGATATAAAAAATCGAGAAATATCAATTCAAAGATTATGAAAATTTTAAGCTTAACTGCAAGTGTATACAAACTTCAGTTTCCCAAATTTAGTATTCTTCCTGTTAATGTAATAACTGAAAAAGTTAACTTATCCTCGTTTGCTCATGTTTCTATATTATATTTATACGATTTCAATCAACAATTTCCTAAGCAAATAATACTTAAATTTCCAAACCTCAAACTGATTGATCAAGAAACCTATCCCCAGAGCTCCAAAGAAATGTACAACAATTAAGAATAAGCGAATATTATCTGCTCCCCTCTTTTGGTCAATAAGATCAAGTTAGTTTTGTTGCTGCAATTATATATTTGTATTTATATATCTTTTTTTGTTTTGTTTTCCTTTTGTATATAATATGTTATATAAACATTAATTTGCAAAAATAGTAATCCAAAATTAGACATTTTCTTGGGTTATAATTCATAATTTTATGGTGTGTGGTTCTTTATGCATATATATACCGTGAATAAACCTTACATTTTCTTTACAAATACGTAAATCGAATGGAAATAAACAAACAATTCAGGGGAATATAACCCAATTACACGTTACGTTTAAAACAATCAATTCATTATCGTAATATGCTTTTCAAGCAAAATATTTCTCATGATGGAAGAGCATATATGTATATTGAGTACAATCAGCAGACTACTTGTGGACATCGTCATCGTATGGACCGCTTAACATTTACTTTACATAATGCTATTGGTATTTTACAAATTAAGACACACGACGAGGCCTTCGCTAGGACCGCCTCCATTTTCTGGGGGGATTTGTTCACGAGTTACAATCAATAATTCATTGGATTGGATTTACATTGTATGTACATCGACTAATACATCATCATCATCTATACACATATATATATATTGCATATTGTCAGGCGGCGGGCATTGCGTGCCTAGTTCTAAGCTAAAGCTGCCATCAAGCTTCATTCATTATCATCGTTTGGATACATCATCTACTAATCATCGCGGTAAGCACAAGTTTTACATCAACTCCTGCTGATTGATTCCTGTGCCAAGTTTCGGGGTCGAGGAGAGGTCCTCCTCTCATTCAATTGAAATCAAATTAAGTCAATTCGATATGTTCGCTTTGGCAAAGGAACCAGATCTCAGGTGTCGTTATTGGGATTGTTGTTGTGTTCGGGGCTTGGTGTTGTGGAGGACAATGTGGAAGTCTCTTCACCAACAGTAGCAATAGTTCTGGATGCGTTATTGTTGGCATTAGCATTACATAGTTCTGATTTACTGATATTGTTACTATTGTTACTATTGTTGTTATTGTTGCTTATCATAGTAGAAGACAAATTGGTTTTTAGCTGCACCTCATCGTATTTCTTGTCAGCCTCCTCAGCAAGGAAACGCGCTTCCTTCAGCTGATTCTCAAGAGCGTCCATGCGTTCTTCATCGGCAAGGGCGCGGTTCTCAAGAATCTTGCGAGCACTACACATTCGATGTAGTTCATTTTTATATGGAATATACGGCGACGACGACCATGCCCATAGAAGACAGTGACCAAGTGGTTAGCGATGATTTGCCGTTCCCCATCGGAATTGCAGTTGGTACAGCCGAAAAAGGTTTCGTGTGAATATCATTCGACGTCATCGTCCACATCATATGGGTTTTAGAGTCGTGGTGGTGGTTGTTGTTGTTGTTGTTGTAGTAGTGTTGATGTTGTTGTTGTTTTCGAAGTTGTTATGACAAACAGATGGTTTAAACACACATTCACAGATAGAGATAGATATTTTTTTGGTTTTGTGAATTGTTTGGCGTAGTTGTTGTTGTTGTTGTTTGTAAAAAGAGACAGAAATTTGTTGTTGCCAGTTGAGTGAACAATTCGGATTTTGTCTACTTAATTAACAAGTATTTATACAAGAGGATGTGGAGACTAGAGGAGGAGGGGCTAAGCATGAAACTTAAACCATGTTTGGCATCATCTTTAGTCAAAATTGACAAGAGTATTGACCAAATTAGGTAGCATACATTTTCAAATAGATTTAACGGACTTGTCTAGACTATAGATCTAGATCAAGAACGCAGACAGTCTAGTCTGCTGTTAACTGAAAGACTAATTCCAAGAACCAAACACTATTTAAGTTTCGTCTCATTACAAACATTGGGGGGAACTTTTGCTAGAATTCTTGTTTTTTTCTAAGACATAATTGCTAAACAGCCATTTGACTAATAGACTACCATAAGCTTATCTAGGACATCATGCTTTCCTATATATATAATTTTACAATGTTTACAAGAATGTAGGGCGAGCATCCATGGTGTTCCAGTTCCAGCGGCGGGTCGACATCTTTCAACTTAGAAAACTAAATGCTGTTTACAGAAATTCTTAAACACTAACTTAGGAACATCATCATTATGACAGTGACCATTATTAGAACGACAATTATATCGTTCTTGTTGCAGAGTTGGTTAGGTAAAAATTAGAAAGAAGAGAGCGCAGATAGGGGAGACCCAAAACCTAATTAGTAACGCAAATGTTGACCAAGTGAACCTAACCTCACGGAAGACAAGAACCTCAAGAACCTAATAACCCTAGAGCCCTATAGAACGGATACCAATTTCCGTGGACATATATGGATACCATGACTATACCTCTTCGTATTTCTTATCGGCTTCTTCTGCAATTAATTTTGCTTGTGCTAATTGGTTCTCCAAGAGAGCTACTTTGTCGTCTTCCATATTTGTGCGATTCTCGAGCGCTTTTCGTATCCTAAATTTTGTCGCAGCATTGCGGATTGACATACAGATGGGGGATTAATATTATAATATGTATATATAGAGTAACTCGAACTTAGGTAATTCGCAATAATAAACGCTGTAAACTTATAAAGTACATAATTGAGGGGTATACAGTTGGGGTGTATAAATCGGGGGCGGGTCATAATAGGAAAGGTAACGTGGTACTAACCGTTCGCTCTCATCGGCGGCCTGAGAGGCTTCCGACAGCTTGGCTGTGGCGGAGCCCAGACGCTCCTCAGAGCGCTCCAAGTCTTCTTCGAGCAACTGGATGCGACGGTTCAGGGCAGCAACCTCGGATTCGGCCTATAAGACAAGCGTTCGAAGGTCGAACGAACCAGATATAGCATATCCATTCGCCAATTCTTATAATATAAGACTTAATTGTAATTTACTTCTTACATAACTAGACTAAGGTGCTTAGTGCATTTAAGGCAAGAAATACACACAATAATGCTAGATTTGGTATGGAGGAAACTGCTTAGATGCTTCTTGCTACCTTTGGTATGGGGAAACAATGCATAACTCTGAATTTCTGTGTTTTGAATAGAAAACTACACAATCCTAATGGTTTTGCGCTCTCTTTAACCCCCTTTAAATTCCTTAAATTTGTAAACTTAATTTCTGGTTCCCTACAATGTCGACCATTCGTCCAATTTCTGTTTTGTGGCTTCTACCTGTAAAGAAAAGTGTCTTTTCCACCTCCTCGTTGTTGTTGCTGCTTGCGTTTCTTGAAAAAGAATAAAGAAAATTGGCCCAGCGCTACACATTTGCGTGTTATTTTGGCCAAGTGCAATCAATACTGGCCATCAAAGCTAAAACAAAGTTCAACAACACTGGATACGTGTGATACGTGATATGGGTAGAAATTCCCAAATGAAGCCAATTCAAGGCTTTTGGCCCCCTGACGTCATCGAGCTAGACTAATCGAGAGTTTTTCCCACCCCGGCCAAAGAATTATACCCATTAAAGAACGGAAAATATTCGATGCTATGTGTGGCCTTATAGAGCGGCGCGCACGTTAAACGATGAAAAGCGAAAACAGTCGACGTTCGGTTCGAATCACACACGCCCAAAAATGGTGAAAAAAGTATAAAAATACAAAATGAAAACAAAGTTTGAATCGAAAACGGCTGAAAAGCAATTGGACAAGGCAGTCCGGTGCCAGAGCCAGTGCCAGTTCCAAGTTCCATGTCCATGTCCGAAACCATGTCCAATGACTGATATGGTGCCGGGCATAGATACAGATAGGTGTACGTACACCACTGACTACTGATATGTACATATGTACATATGTATGTATGTACATAGGGGTATTGGCTGAATGACAAAGTGACGGAATGAGCGAATGACAAGCTGTGCAACTGACCAACTGACGACGCCTAGAACCGAGACAACGATGTGAGCGCGGGTCATAAAATGTACAGACTTCACTGCTATGGCGAAACTTTATGTTATTATAAATAGTCGTTATGAATTATCCTCAATAGAAAAACGAATGTTCTATAATAAATCCAGGAATTTCTAATTTTTTAAATGTTTGTTAAAAATGTTCTTTAAAAATAGTTTCAAAAATTATTTATCTTTTAATTTTTCAATTCAAGCTTCCCACAAAGTTCGTAGTTCACCCTAAAGAGTGCGGACTGTGTGTTGTGTGATTATGAATTGGAACCAACCGTGTTGGCTTACGTCATCGTACGAAATACAAATACAAGCACACACACACGCGCTTTAAACGATAAAAAGCATTTCGAATTGGGGGAGCATAGCAGGCAGCGCCGCCGCCGCCGCAGCTTTCCAAACACGAAAGTCACACAACAAACCGCCGATGAACAACGAAAAATGCCAAAAAGCGGAGGAGACACCAAAAAGACACAGAGCAAAGAAGTCAAAGAGTGGATTCCAGTTGGGTTTCGTTTTGTAGCGGGAGTCGCGCCCCATCCCGCTCACCCTCTCTCGGTGTTTGAACTCATTAACAAAACGTATTGAAGATTAAACGCTTTATTAACGGATCACAAAGGGAGGTGGGGCGAAGAACACGTTTTCAAGAGAGCCAGAGCAAAAGAGAGCGGGGGGGCCAAGACGAGCTGAAGAGAGCAAAGAGAGTGGAGTGGAGAGTGGCCTCCATTGTTGTGGAATTCATGAAAAATGACCGGCAAAATGCAAAAAATTGAAATGCCGAAAAAAACAACTCTCGCGTACGAAAAGAAAAAGAAAAAAGTCAATGCAAAACCGAAAAATTGTTGACGGCTTAGTCACACACACCTTGAAACCTTGTTACTTTGTTATTGCTGCCCTGGCAACCGAAATAAATAACAACAAAAACGAAGACTTATTGGAGCGCTTCGCGTAGGGCGTGTTGTATTGTATTGTATGCTGATGCATTTTTAATTATGAACCGAAAAATAAGCCATGAAAATGTTAAATACACTCGCTGCTATGCCAAAGACGATGCTCTCAAGCATAAAATATTTTTCAAAAATTTCAAGCGTTGGCAAGGGGAGGGGAAAAGGGCGAGCAGGGTGTAGCGATGGCGTCATATGCTGTAATCTCGGAATTACGAAACTGGCAAAAGGCAACGCGAGCACAAATCAAAACCAATTTGTCACAATGCGCGCATTGAAATTATCAACGTTCAATTGCAGGAGGGGGGAGGGGCGTAGTAGAAAAGGAAATGGGGGGTTTAAAGAGAGCGACAGAGTGACATTGAAAGCCGTTTTTTGTATAGAAATCGACAATAAAGCAAATTATGTTTATTGTTTTAGACCTCGTTTTGTTCACTTTTCAAAAAAGGGGAAGCGGAACGTCAATCACTTGCTGGCAGACGGAAAAACGGGGGAAATCAAGCTTACAGAAAAATCTGTTTAAAATCGCAATCCTCTCTGCAGTGACGTCACACCCAACACACATGCAGAAAGAGAAGGAGCCCTCGCACACTCAATTGTCTAATTAGAATTGAATTAAGAACATGGCAGAGCCAACGGGCGAATAAAAGCTGCAGGCATTAAGAGAATTAAACCACTTATTGATGAGCGTGGCGTAAAAATCATAATTAATCGAATTTAGAACACCGCTAGCTAAACGATGTGGCTTCTACTTCTACTTCTTCGACGGCGGGTTCTTCTTCGACCGGTTTCTTTTTTTGTCGCTGAGAAAGCAGATTGTATCAGAAAGCCAGAAGAATCACTCAATTTACAAAAGACTTGACTTCTTTCTCCTTTTGGGCCTTATGTAAATGCGTGTGTCTGTGTTCTCCGCCTGCTTTATGCTAATGCTGCGCTGTGCGCCGTGAAGCGAGAGAGATAACACAAGACACACACTGAATTTTCAAGAGGTGAATGAATTCGGTCACCGATAAGAACAGTTAACCCAGAACACCCTGTATCCCGTGTGTCCAACAATTTGCCCAAAATTCGTTCATCACGAAAAGAACAACAGAAAGACAGGAAAAACCACTGAAGAGCAAAAACAACCACACAGCAACAACAGTCACTTAACAGCGCAAGCCAGAGAGAGCGCTCTGCGACGAGGCTGACACTTGCGTTGTCCCGCTCCCACACGCGCACACACCAGCACACCGAAAACGGTGGCAGAGAGAGAGAGAGAGAGGGAGAGGGCAAACGAAAGAAGAAATGCTCGACTATCTTTTTTCCATTTAGGTAGGATTTATGCAAAATTTATAAGACAGGTCACGCAGTCGTTTTCCCCATACCAAATTCAGCTAATACACTACGTATTATAAAGGCGGCTTCTTACTTCTTCGCGTCGCACAACCTCCAACTGAAGGCGCTTGTGGAACTCCTCGCACTCATCTTTATACTTTTCCATCTCCTCTTTGGTCTGGCGCATCTTCTTCTTCAGCACGTCCAAGAGAGTGCCTTGTGGAATGCTGGTCGTCATTTTTGTGGTTTTTCTTCTTCGCTTTTATATCCAACGGCAGATGAAGTTGTGGGTGTTTTCCTGACAAAGTGTTTTGCACTTGAGTTGAGCGAGCACTCTGCCTTTTTCGACAATTTCTCTCTATGGCAGCACCGAATTCAATTTACAACTTGAAATCTCGAGGAACGGACACACACTACACACATACACAATACAATCGAATCGAAGGAACGAACGGACACACATACAGTGAACCACCGGTTTTTCTTTTCTTTTCTCTTCAACTGCCTTTCTTCGGCTTTGCGGCAGTGTTTTGTGGCAAAATTCGGTTGGGAACACTATGTGGAGTGGAATAACTGCGTTTAAATATTAAATATTGCTATTTGGTGGCAAAAACACGCACGGATCGACGGAGAGACAACCGATTGCGACGAGTACGAAAATTGGAAAAGAAAACGAATCACTTGGCAGCGCCGTTGAAGCGGCGGTGGTGGTTTGTGCGAGCGGGACAACTGCTGTGCACAGTCTGTCTGCCTCGCCTAAAACGCAGCGCTACGGTGTGTGTGTGTGAGTGCCGCTGGAAAACCTGTTAAAAGCCGCTAAAATTCTGTCGACATGCTGTTGTTGTTTGGCATTAATTAGTTAAGAAATATTTAGGATTTTTGTCATTTCCAGCAAATAATATTATGCAAAAACGGGCAGAGTGTAAAGAGCCCAAAGATGATGCGAGCAGGTATGTGTGTAACGTGCTTTGCATGTGTGTGTCGGTGCCTGTATTTGCCAACGCAACTTAACGGCTCCCTCTCTCGTCACCACCATAGCCATCTCTCCCTCTCCCTCCCACACCTTCCACTAATTGCAAGGGGGGGAAAACGGAAAACACAATGCCGGCGCTTTATCATCGGGCTTATCAGCAAACAACGTAAGGCGAAACGTAATGACTAATCTGACTCTCTGCCTCTCTTTCTCCTATTGGCCGCTTTTCGTGAAGTTCGCAACCACCTGTAGTTATGTTTTTTCCCGGCGCGATGGCGTAATTGTTTTGATAATGCAAACACTCAATGAGCGCTCGTCCATTTTTAGCCGGCGACATTGAAAGGAAATTAAAAGTAAATAAAAATACAAAAAGGCGAAGGTCGCCGAGCCTAATAATTAATTTGTTCGCCAATTTGGCAAAGTCGAGCTTTGGACGCGTGTGGTTTTATGCTTTGGCCAAATATGGCCGGGTTTTCCTTTTAGTGTTTCAAACTGTTGCCATTTTCAGACTACAGAGAATTGAGTAAAGCGATGGAAAAGCGTATAAAAACCGAGGGGGTAGAGGGGGCTGTTCTAATACCATTTAGCGCGCTTATCTCAAGCTCTCTTTTTGCCCATTTACGGTTCCACCCGCACAGAGAGTAAAAGAGAGTGAGTAATTGCGATGAGAGCAACAGGTGGCCGGCTGGTACCGTTAGGCATTCCAGAAAATTGCGTAACTAATTAAACAATTGCCTGCAATTAAGTAAACTTATTTGCCCAAAAATGATTGGTATACCGTTTTAACGAGGGTTGTAGGAATTGTATGAGAATTGTGGAATTTTTAAGCGAAGTCTTTCAGAAATGAAGTGAAAATTCCATTAATTTTCTACAAGTCTTGAAGCAACTATCCAAAAGATACTGCTACTGCTTTCATCGAAAGACAATCTCAGCAGTAAAAGCTGAACAAAAAATGCGTAAACCTAAACGAGGTCAAGTCTTGCAAGAAAATTCGAAGCGAAGGCTGAATCAAGACCGCGGGGCCATTGAAGGGTTAAGAAAATAGCGAAAATCGCGAAAAGACGAAGGCGACCACGACGACGACGTAATCGCTTTGCAATGCAAAAGAGCAGCGAAGGAGAATATGAGACCATAACAAACTGGAGCAATCGCAGAACCTAACCAAACTTTGGACACTACTTGGAACCGTACAGCAACAACAATGAGGTGGCTTTAACTTGGTTTGGGGAATAAACACAGAAGATATTCAGAGATTAGTAGTAAATAATCGAAGTTGCCCTTATTACCCGCTTCAGCTGCGTGTTCATGATGTTGTGAAGCTCGTTCCGGATGATGTTGAACTTCATCATGGTGTCTGAGCTGAAGATGGACCTGCCGAACGCTAGTCCAGGGTAGTCAGCACATCGGCCCTTGTTCCGGCGAGCCTCACGCTCAGCCACAATCTCGGCCGCTTCGCTGGTGCAGCGAAGTTTTGACCACTCCGCCGCCTGGTTGTCGTCGTCATCGGCCAAAGCAATGCCCTCGTCAATGGCCCCGGCACTGAGATCCGTGGCCAGACTATCGCTGCTCAACTCCATGGGATTACCGGAAGCTGCAGATCGCTTGCTGCGCTCCTTTTTGCCCGACGATGAGGAGGACTTCTTCTTGCGCTCGCTCTTCTCCGATTTGTCCGATTTTTCCGACTTTTCGCCCTTCTCTCGCTTCTTTTTCTTGCTCTTGGTGCTCGGAGGAGCCGCAGGCGGCACACCAGCCACTCCTGGCGTTGCTCCTGTGTTCGCTGCTGCACTCTCATCCTGAACGCTGCTCTCGTCTGTGGGCGTGGGACTATTGCTGCCCAGAGAATTTGTCACAGATTCGCTAAGAGGCAGGCTTAAGGTGCTCCTGCTCGGTGCCATCTCCGTTTGCTGCTGCTGCTCCTCCTCCACGGACGGCACCTCGCCCCTGAGATTGGACAGGACTCCTTTGGAGTCGCCGCGATAGAGAGCGGCCAGAATCTCCTGCACATTGGGCACATTGGGACGGCGGGTACCGGAGAATCGCGGATGATGCTGGTGGCCACGTCGCTTCAGCGAGGCTGGCGTCAAGCTGTGGCCCTGACTGGTGTTGCTGTGGCTGCCAGTACCACTGGTGCTCGAGTCGTTGTCGTTGTCCATGTCCGAGTCGCTCCAGAAGTCGCTGGCCGGGGAGTAGCTCCTGCTGCTGCTGCTGCCCCTTCTGAACTGTTGGTAGAGCTGCGCTAGGTGCAACTGGGCCTCCTCATCGCAGTAGTAGAGCAGGTCGTCCAGCACGTTCAGCTGCGCCTCGATGGAGCACCAGCGCGAGGAGAGGCCAGATTCGCGGCCGTCACTCTGGGCTCCCGGATGGCGAGAGTTCCTGGTTCCACGCTTTCTTTGCTGCTGCTGATGATTCGGTTTCTTATCACTTTTCAACAATTGTTTCTGCTTCTGTTTCGGTTTGGCAAATGTTTTGCCAGACTGCGTCAACACTTGGTGCTTTTCTGAAAATTAAATAATACTTAGCTAGGAAGGGCGTTCGACGACGGCGGGGGTCGAGCACTCTTCCGTGGTAATTCTTTTATTTGGGGTATTTACGGAATCCAATTATTTGTGTGTTTTTGAGTAAATTTTTTTTGGCCAAAATTTCGCTGTGAATTTCCGCTGTTGTTTAACAGTTTACATTTTACGTCTGTTAAACCGTTTTACACGTTTACAGGTATATGGGGTCGAATTCTCACTTTTGGGGTCAAATTCTCATGTAAAATGTGTTGTTGAGAGTAAATTTCTGACCAATATTCCGCTGCAGGGACGACTTTTGTGGCAGTCGGGTTATCGACACTGGTTTAAGTCCCGGCTACAAAGAGTAGGTCTTCCAGAAACCAGTGTTGCTCTCTCAGTCACTCTTACGCCGAAGCATAACTCTTACTCTTTCTTCCCATTGATTGAGATTCAATGGAAACAGCTGTTAGTGTAGCCAGAATTTTAAAGGAAATATGTAGTTGCTAGAGTAAGCTTTTAGTTATTTGTTTTACATATTAATCAACTGGGAGAAAAGCATTTTAGCTTTACATTTGTTTTTATAAACTTTAAACTTGTTTGTAAATTTCCTCGAAAATTCTGGCAACTCTACCAGCGGCTGATGTTCGGAGTAAGGAGTGAAAGCTAAGTGCTACGACACGTTTACATTCTGTGAATTAAAAAACACTTGAAATTTAAATTTAAAGAAATTTACGCTTTTGCTGCGTCGGTTGTTTGTCGTTGCCGCCGCTGGTGAGTAAATGGCGATGGGCTCGCTTTATTTGATGGGCCAGCGTTTGCCGGCGGGCCGAATTGCCAACGAATTTGATTTTAACGCTTTGATTTTGTGCTGGCGGCTTAACGGTTATGCTGTTGCATGTTTGCAGCGGTAATGTTTTCGTTGTTGTTATTGCTTTTGTTGGATTTTTCGCACTGTTATTTTGTTGTTGTTGCTGCTTGACTTTAACTGTTTTTGCTGCTGCTGCTGCTGTTGTTGCCTTGCTATTATTATTATTGTTGTTGTATCTCACTTTTTGCCATTCATATGCATTATTAACTTTCGCAGTTCCCTGAGTTAATGTTTTTTCGTACATATTTTGTTGCTATTGTTGTTGCTTGTGTGATTTGGTGCGTGTTGCTTGCTTGTTGTTGTTGCTTTGCTTGGTTATAGTTTTTTGTCTTCTTTCAAACAGCTGAGCTCATTGTACCGCTAGTTTGCCTATTTTTACTGATGATTTAATACAGATTTTCTTTTTTCGATGTTGTTATTGTTGGCTCTTTGGCAGATTTTCATTAGCGCGTGAAAATTGCCGAGAAAAGTTTCCGCTACACTGTAACTCTCAGCTGTTTTGAACTTTATGTAATTGAAAGATCACTAGAATTGCATTTGAGGCGACTCAAATGAAAGCAGTGATTTGAATTTATTTATTTAATTAATTATTGTCAATTGATTGCTTGTTAATTATTTAATTTTCCTGCTGGCGGGAGCTGCTGCTGGCTGGTTTTCTGCTGCTGCTTTTTCCACGCAGTGTTGTACTTGAAAATGTGTTCGCCGCGGCGATCATTTTTGGGGCCATTTGAAAATGTGCCTCTCTCGGCGGCTCTCTCTTGAGCCCGCTCTCTCAACTGCCCCCCGTGTGGCAAGTGTGTGGGAGCGTGTCAGCGATATGTACAGTATGCAGTTAGATCGCAGGGCGAAAGAAAAAGAAAGCAAGAGCGAGGAAATGCGTGCGCTCTCTCTCCTTCTCTATCTCTCTTTACGACCGCTGAGAGTTTTCCATTCTTGCCGCTCCCGTCGCATTTGATTCATTTAATTGCTTATCTCTTCTTTTGTCTTCGTTTTCTGGTTATTAGTCAGTTAGGCATCCGTTGTCATCATGTTTATTTTAAAGCCCGGGGCTGGGCCAAGCAAACATGCTGCCTGATAATAGTTCTATGCTGTCTGATAAGCATTATTTACTTTTTATAAGTTTTGAAGAGATAAGTGTTACCTGCACCACACCTCTATATTTTTTTCTTTCGATTTTCTTGAAACGCTGCCAATTGGCAGTGTCCTTGGAATACTTTCCCGAAATGTCTCCCAATCAAAAGTCGAATCGCAATCGAATTCTTTTTGGAAACCTGCGGCCGCACCGTGAACAATGTTCTAGAATCTAGATTCACCACAGCGTTTGTGTATGTGTGCTTTTTGCGAGTAAATCTTTTTGGCAAACGAACAAAGATTCAGCTGCGTTATTTGATATTACCCCAAAATGCATAGCCGCCTCTCTTTCGCACTCGCCGCTGGCTATTTTCAACAAATTTAAAAATAGCGCCAACTTCGACAGGCGTTGCCAACAGCTAGTGGGGGTTGAGAGAGAGAGAAAGCAAGAGCAAGAGAGCGGCAGTGCGGCGTGTCAATTGCTGGCTCCTCTTCCATTTGTTTGAAATTTGAAAAAAGAATTTATGATTTTTTCCATTTTGGAATTTCCGGAAACCTGGCATGTTTGCTGTTTCCCCCCAAACATTTTCTCCAATTTCAAACAGCCAAGGTGCCACAAAATTGGCGTTAAATTGCCGCGGCCCCATTTTCTAGACACTTTTCCCCCAAAAAACCGTGGGCTGTCACCAACTCGTATCAGAAATTGCTGTTATAAATTTATGTGTATTTCTTGCCTGGCATGCATTTCAAAATATTGAGCAGAAGCATAAAATATATGTATTATGTATATCTATGTATATTTCTTAAGAATTAAACTGACATGTGGAAAGCTTGTTGGGGAAAATCGGAAAATGTTTTAGGATTCTAGACATTTTAAATCTGACAAATGGCGGAGTAGATTTCACATGATTAATGGAATGTTTTCCTTCTGGTTTATGTTTTTTCTTAAGTGATCTAAGTAATTACGACTTTTTTGGGGGTATTTTTTTTTAAATCTTGTCTTGCTTTGTACACATTTGTCAAAGTTAAGCTAAATGTAAGAATAATTTTAAAATTAACTAATAAAAAACTATAAGAAAATGAGCTTTGAAAATAGCTTTGTTGTTTCATTTAGTTTAATTGACTTTACTTTATGATTGTCTTTATAATACAAATAATTTCAAGATTACATCATAAACAACACTTTATCGGAAAGAAAATAATTTTTTTTTAATTTTATTTAATAGTAATATTATGTAAAATATTGTTTACAGTCTTTGGTAGTTACCTTTTTTCTGCTGATTTTAAGGCTACTCTCAAAACTAACTATCTATCTATCTATTTATCTATCTTAAAATGTATTCTAAAATGTGTAAATTAAGAAAAAATCATAAACTTACGTTCTGCAGGGCCTTGTTCTTCTCCTCCAGCTTGCCGGTGACCACAGTCAGGGCCTCCTGGGTCTGATCCAGGTCGTTCTCAACGGTCTGGATCTTCTTCTGCAGCTGGCGAGCCTCCTCCTCGGCCTACAGTTGCGTTATTTAAAATGTATACAAAGAGTGCAATTAGAAATCAAAACACATCGACACGGGAATTGCATGTGTTAACAAGATTTATGGTGTTTGTTGTGTGTAAGCCGTTCATTATGCTTTTTGTAACAGCAAAATGTTTTTCGGTGCGTTGAATGGCAAGGTGCGTTTGATTACACAGAAAAAAATGAATCGTAAGTACTCTAAATGTGTATGAAGTATAATACTTTAAAAAGAAATAGTTTTGCTAAAATCTGTACAGTGGTTTTATATATTTTTAATGTATGTACCCCTTGTGTGGTATATATATTATATTTTTAGTCAGAAGCTTGAAATGCAGTAAATGAGTCATTTCTGGACCTACAAATCATATATATTCTTGACCAGCATCAACAGCCGAGTCGATCTAACCGTCTTAGGAAAAAAAAAAATTGATATTTTTTTCAACATTTTATAAGGAGTTAAATATTGGAAAAGTTGATAAAAAGTTTAATTTTTTTTAATGTTAAATGTAGTATGCAAATTTATTGATCAGATAAAAACTAACAAAGAAATGCGTTCCGAATTAAAATTAATGCTTTTTTGGTTTAGTTATGAGTTTTTAAAATCAGAACTGTATGGATACTTAAATTTCAGTATAGTACAAAAATGGGTCCTACTACTGTATCAATATATTAATTCATTTATATATATCATGTATTAAAAATTTTGTTTTTATTTATCTGACAGTAAGGACATTAACTTTTCTAATAAGAAATATTAATTTATTAATCTGTAGAGTAGTAACTTTTACTGATATAGATATATTGACTTTATAGATCGGTTATCAACTGGATACTATTGAAAAAAGTGATAATTTTGGAAACTGATATTAAAACCGTTTGCTTGTCTTCGATAAGATCTTGGGGGCGTTATTTATAAAGAATTTAAATTAGAAAAATCTTGAAATCATATTAAAAAAATATTTTTTTTCTCTGTGTTTATGCTTCAGGAGGGGCTTGCTAGGCGGATGGCGGATGACGAGCGGCTCCCACTGGGTGGCTGACTCACCTTCTCGGCGCGGGTGTTGGCATCGCGTGCCTCCTGCTCGCAGACGAGAGCGCGCTCCAAAGCTCCGTCCTTGTCGACTTTCATCGCTTGCATCTTCTTCTTGATGGCATCCATGTTTGTGTTTGTTTTGCTTTTGCACTACTCGAAAGAAACTGCAATTGAAACGGAGACGGAGATTGAAGTCGAAATCGAAATCGAAAACTATTGTTAAACTGCAGCCAATAAGGCAATTAGCAAATTTATGCGATAATCATCAGTAGCAAAACAAAAATAAAAGAAAACCCCACTTGTGCGAAAGTGAAACTGTGTTTAGGAATTCATTTGCATTTTACCATTGATTTCTGCCATTTACTATTTTTGTGCAATTGAAGAGGGTTAAGAAACTCTCATCTTATTATCTTTTCATAATAAACCATGTTCGGTTCAAAGAGGAGATTTTTAGTTATTGGTTATTGAACTTTGATATTTACCAGACTTAACAAATGATATTATTCGAAATTTAACTATTATAATTTGCACAACTCATTTAACTCAAAAAACAATTTAGGGTAATAATAGTATCTGGGCTTACAAGCAAGCCATAGTCCTAATTCGTTAAACGGAAAATGTAATAATTTATTAATTTATTAATTTATTTAATAATTTATTAATTTCTTTTAGTTATGTATTTGTTTATTAGGTTAATAAACCATACTTATAATCGCTTACAATATATTATGTTGTATCTTTTTGACAAATATATGTATTTAGTTTGTTTAAAAATATTTACAATAATCCTGGAAGTGAATTTACCAATGGTTTATTGTTTAAATTTGAAATAAGTGATGTGTTTTATTATGTCCTGCCTGTATTATCATTTTATGATCAGTTACAAGTATCAGATTTATTTCTTCATTTAACAATAACATAAATAATTGATCGATTTTGTTATTTATTAGGTGGTTATTTATTAAAAGGTGGCATAACCAATTAATTATTTGTCTTGTCCCAAACGTTGAGCCACCTCAAACGTCAGACGGACGCATTGTTCGAACTCAACCAGCTGATAAATTAAGAATTTAATATTTCGCCGGCGTTTCTTCACGACTTTTATTGCTCGATTCTCATTCCATTCCACATTGGTGGTGATCTTCTTTCTCCAACAGTCTTAAATTTGTTTTTCGAGAGTGTTTTCTCATCTCACAGTAAATCATTAAGGCAGGAGAATACCTGAATAGGTGTAGTGCACGTTTCTGTTTCGAATTCTTGTCTTTATGTATGCCGATCACATGGGATCTCTTTTTAGAACCGTAGAGCGAAGCTGGGGATATGGGGAGTGGAGATAGTTCTATCACCGAACCAAAAATTGTGTCAGTGGATTGCATGAATTTGTAACTGGGCCAAGATATATATATATATGTTTTTAACAGGTGAAACAAATAGTGTTACTATCAGTCAAGGTATGTCTTTATGGTTTATATATCATTTTATCTTATTTTTTAAATTTATCTGCTTTTCAAGTTCTCTCAAAAGTTAATCTCTTTCTTATCTTTTTAAGATATTCCTTTTAGTACTCTCTCCTCTAAATTCTTCTCTTATCAATGAACTCTAGAGGTAAACTCTCTTCTCCGACCAAAGATTCTCCTCGAATGAATCACCTGAACAGTCGGCGGCTGTGGACTATTTTCCCCCCTGGCCAACTCAATGTCCCAGACCTTCTGACTCAGTGTGGACGCAGCTGGAGGGTTCTTGGCCCCTCCTTAATTTCCACTCCCTCCGAGGCCCACTTGACCAACATTTGTCATGGCTTGAACCGGCTAATTGACTCCAGTTTTGCATCGTGAAATTTTAATTCTTTATTACGACGAGGAGTCCCTGTCATTTATTTTTAAAACCTCTGTTTACATTCCGGAGTTCGCACTGATCACACCGAAGAGAAGTGCCAAAGTACAAAAAAAAACCCCAAATTAAATGTTGAATTTTAATGAAATTGCAATCGAGGCAAATTTTTTGTTCAATGGAACAAGTACATATATATATATATATATATATATATATATATATCTTGATATTTATGGTGTCGATTGAGGTGACACATTGACTTATGTTTGCGTTGATTCAGCACAAAAATCAGCAGCATGACTTCTTATAACTTTCGGCAATGACATAGATATATATTTAAAAAAAAACTGGGCCTATATCAGGAAAGTATGTCACTTAAAAAGAAATTGTGGGGATAGGTTATTTTATATCTTAAAGATACAACAATTGTAATCATATTCCTAACTTTACTTAATTTAATTTTTAATTAACTCGCAATTTTATTCCACAAAAACAAAACATACCACTTTCGTTTTATACTGAATCTATCTCTCCCACATGCACTTATTTTATATATAAAATTTCCAAATTATCCAACGGAAAAATCCAATTTTCGTTATACTGAATAGAGAATTTTCTAATTATAGGATTTCGATACATACACTCGTTGGCTTACGTATTTAGGTCTAATATATAGATTCCTTAGCTGAAAAGCTCTGCCACTCTCTATGTTCTCAAGCGTTTTATCTCTCGAAAAAGTATCTAAAAATAGTCCCACCGAGGCATCTGTTGAATATCTTTGCCCCTTGGCCATATTACTTAATACTGATTTGAGAATCTGGGAGAAGAGAGCTTTCCGGGAAAGAATTCTTAGTGGATTTCGCCTACGTTCGCCTCAGAGCCATTTGGCATCTGTGGCCAGTGGTCGTGTGTATCGGATTTCGCAGATACAAAATTGCAAATAAAAATGTTTGACATGCGGAATTATAAAATAATAATTGCTAAGAGATAGTAGAGATGGTTTGCATTAATAAAAAAATTAACCTTTGCTGATAAAGATATATCCAGATGGACCTTTATCCTATCAAGAGATTTATTTAAATTACTTTACTATTTGTTTGTTATTACATATTTTTTTAGATATCAACTTGCACTTTTATTATCCTTCCTCTATAAAATCTCCCCCTTTTTCACAGCTCTTCCTAACTATAACTTTAGTTCAAATTAAAGACACAATTTAAAGACCATTGGCAATGTTTATACATCTCATGAAATGCTTTTAATGGAAGTGGAAACCCTATATGGCAACTTGCGGTCAGCATACAAACTTGACAAGGCCCAGAGAATCGTTATTATTAGTTCTTATCGAACTATGCAAAGGTGCTTAACCTCTATTTGGGTTTTTGGGCTCTGTCTTAAAAATACTTCAAGCGATTTTCCCTGCATCCTTTTTAATTTCGTACTACATGCGGTTTCTTCAACTTTTGATTTTCACAGCACTTTGGTTTGATTTGAAGTTAGTTTAGCAGCAACTTTTTATATTATGTAATTATTTTGATTTGATTTCGGACTGTTTTTGGTTTCCAAAAACAAAACTCCAAAGTTTGGGACAGTTTTTCAAGCACTTTCGTTTAGTTTTTAAAATTCCAGCAATATCTTTGCTGATTTTGTTGGTTAAAACGTTAGCGTATTCCTTATTTCTCTACTTACAAAACTTTTATTCGGAGTTATCCGCGACTTGAACGGATTGTGATGTTCAACTGAAAATATTTATTCAATATGTTGACGTTCGATGCTAGCTTTGCTCGATTCCGACCGATCTGGCTTCGTGTGTGCGTGCGAGAGTATCTGTGTGCGAGAGCGGGCACTTTTCGGCCAAAAAGCGAGGCGAATCCGAATCCGAATCGGAATCGGAATCCAAAGCTATGTTGTTGTTGTTATTGTGGGCCACGTTTATTTTGGAACTGCATTCTGGCCTCCGCTCTCGATCTGCGTCAAGAGAACCATCCGGAGGAGTGTATTGGGTGAACTTGTGCACTGTGCGAAATAACTAACATATTTAAATGGGATGGGTAAATTTAGTCACATTTAAGGAAGATCGAGGAAGCTCTAGGAAGCACAAGGATCGCTCCAGAAATTAAATGTAACTGAAAAACCAAAACTACAGAATAAAATTCCATGCAAAAATATTCCCTAATTGTTTTAATATAATATCGTATCAATAAATTAAATATTTCCTGTTAAAACATCAACCAAATCGAATATTTTGACAGACCTGCATCAGGCTAGTTGACTTAGCCATATTAATTTGTAAAAGCTTTTAAATTTCTGAACAAAATTCGTTATATACAAAAGCATTCTCATATTTCGGTAGCATTTTTAAAATTTTTTTATTCTGGGTATATATCATGGAAATAAAAAAAAAACCCAAATTATTATTATGTATTTTCCGAATTAAGAAAATCGACTATTTTGCCATAGCTGGCTTCCGTGCATAATTTAATTTATCTTTAACTAGAATAATTTTAATGCAAATTTAATTTAAAAATAACAAACAAATGGATGCTTCAGTATAAATGTATATATTTAATTCCTTTTATTTAATATATATTATTATATAATTTATGTACATAAGTAAACTCTTGTTGGTAAGATCCCACAGCACTCAATCGTAACGATTTCCAAGCTACTTTTCTGTCAGTGTATCTAAAATTGCGGCCCCACAATATCCAATATATTTACCTTGCCCGAGAGAGCCCCCATTCGACTTCGGCTCGTGATCGGGCCGTGTCTGTGTGAGGCCCGAACACCTTCGGCTGATTTATGATCACCTCACACAAGCACAAGAAAAGCCGGCGCCTGCGCCCTTTCTTCGTTCTTCCGCTCTCCGATCAATCCTTTCTCCCGCGCGGATTTGTGGGGCTTTCACCTGTTCGCTCGGTGTGCATGTGTATGGGTGCTCAGGCCTTTGGAATCGAACGATTTTCATTCTGCCTATTTTTGAATATTTCCCCGTATTTCGAAAAGCTTTCCTCACCCAGTATTTTGGCGATTGCAAAATATATTTCCAACACAAAGCCAAGCATTTCTCTTTTCTGTACGAGTGTGTGTGCTAGTGGATCTTTTTGTTTTGCTTTCTGATGTTCTCGGCTTCTATTTTTAATTTTCAGTTATTGATATGCCAAAAAAATCTTTTTTCACTTAGGTATATGTATGTATTTCACGCCATAGGTCTACAGATTATTATTATTTTTTGTTCTACACGTATATATCCTAGGCGGTTTCTATAGATTTTTCAACGTCATGTCTCTGAACGGAAAACATTTTGCTTGGCCATCATTTATGTCTCTGATGAACGTATACGATTTTTGTAACTGTCTCGGAAAGAAACGCATCAATGATTCATCGTAAGAATTCAAAACGTGAAAATCTTTTGAGTGCAATTTCCTCATGATCATTGTATGTAGATCCGATCTCAAGAAACGTACTTATGAATGTATCTTTGGCCTTGTAGATTCTTTTTCGACCACTTGGTCACGCTCACTTTTTCTACTTTGATATTTGCTTATAAATTTAATAAAATTATGTATTTAGAGATTTGGGAACTTGTAAAGATATTCTGAATGTTTGCGTATAATCTACAAAAATATATAAGGCAAAACAAAAACAAAAGAAAACATGATTAAAATTTGGAAATATATTAATATTTAGTTTATACTTTTAGGTTAAAATATATTATGCTATAATTATATGGTTTATCCCAGGGACTTATCTTTAAATAAAAGATCACTTCCACTTCCACTTTGAAATTGTCTAATATTTCTTTAACTATTTAAAAAAAAAAAAAAAATGTGGTACTTTCATACATAAATTAAACAAAAAACAGTTTCAAGTATCGCAGAAAAAGTTTATAGATTATAAACTCGAGAAAATAGTAGCGATTTATAATAAAATAAAAATGCAATTTATAATTGAAGATAATATATAAAGTTGATTTTGGCAAGCAAACCCAATTCTTTTAATTATTAACTTAGCGATTTTAACGAAACAAGTGTCAATGTTTTTATTCATCACAATATAAAAAAATGATGCAATAGTCTTTTAATCGGTTTGGTTTAATAATTTAATTTTTTATTTAGATTTAAATAGAAACCGTGAGTTTTTGTTGTCAAATTTGTGAATTCAGCCCCTGTCTAATGTGTTTTAAAATTAATATAAATTATTATAATCACACTCTTAAATGCTTGTATTAATGTCCATCTAAAAAAAAGTAATATGGCATTGATAAATTTGTGTTTAAACAATTATTACTAATTATTTCAATTTCTTAATGGTTTTCTAAATAATATTTAAAATAAATACATTTGTTTAGCTTATAAAAATTGGTTAAAGCCTAGAGCTTTAGTAGGAAGTCATTTTGTTAAATGTACTTAACTTATAAAACAAAAAAGGAGATCATTTGAAAGAATGATTTTCCTTTATCCTTGCAGGTAATATCCTAATTAATTAGCTATAAGTGCTTCTTATATATAGAACATCGCATAATATTAAAAAATCGTATGAATGCAACCAAACCCAGCTATAAATATCAGCTAAATTGATATGAGAGAATTACTCCTCCTTTTTTGCTTGTTGACGGGTCTTGGAGAAAATTATGTTTTTTGGCAGCGCCGAAAAAGTTTATAATTAAAAATAGCAAACACCCACATAATGACGTAATTGTTTTCATTCAAAACAAAAAAGTTGTGAAAAAGTAAAATAGAACAATATATACATTTATATTCACAAAAAGGAATAGGCATGAGAAAGACCTTTGAGAATCGTTAAAAATATTGTAAAACATCGAAAAAGTCAGAGCAACTTGCTAAATAAGAAAACAAAATCATGGTCAACAAAGCTGCTAACATGTGTTAGTTATGGAAAACCAAAGTTTTCATAATTTCGAAAAAATAAGTACAAGTATACATTTGTATATATGTACACATTTATGTATGTATGTAGCTCACAAGTTAGCTCAGTCAAGTGCACGCAATCTTGCTGGAAAAATCGCAACCATATTTGGCGAAAATAGCATGGAAAAGTGCATCGTGACCTAGGGGCATAGACGACTCACAAAAGTCAAAATCAAGTAGAGTAGAGCGACTCAAAATCGAATATTAATATTAAGTTAGTCGAGATCAAGAAGAGGAGAGCTCAGCCGTAATACAATTGAAAAAATAACTTAATAGTGCAACAACTTTTCAATATGTTTTTAATGTATTTATATCTGAGCTGATAGAGTATCAGGTAAAATACAAATATGTTAGTACGACTGAAAATTAAAAATATTGAAAACAAAAAATATTGGAAACAAATTTGAAAAAAAAAAAATTAGAATGGGAGGTAGCAAAAAGATCCTTTTGTTATACTCTTGTAAGGTAATATAACTTTTCTCAGAAGCTGGTAACGCTGTATAGAATTAATTTAAATTATATATATTCTTAATCAGCATCAACAGCCAAATCGACCTAGTCATCTTTGACATAAAATTAATTGTTCTTCTTTTTTCCAAATTTTATAAATTGAGTATTTATTAACCTAATATACTCTAACACAGAAAAGCATTCTGAATTAAAATTAATCATTTTTTGTGTTAGCAATGAGTATATAAACTTTGACTTCCCGAATTTACTTGCTTTTCTTGATTATAAATTATTTTTTAAAGGACAAACCCATTAAAATATTCTCAAACAAGTCAACAATTTCAAAAACACTTAAAAGCTCTTTAAAAGTTTAAAAAATCGTTATTAATTAAACTTTTTTTTTAGGATGTAATTCTACTCATCACAGTTTTCAGCAACACCTTTATAGTTTCTTTAAGAGCGTTCATGTCCTAATTAAAATTTGTTAATTAAGTGTTAGACCTACTAATATGCATTGAGAAATCTCTGTTGATTGTAAACCATTGACAAATAATAGTGCACTATTTAAGATTAAAAAAATAATAAACTTATTCAAATTTGTTGTATTCTTTTGGGCCGCAATTTCAATCATTTTGACTCTTGTAAAGAGATTTATCTTTCCAATACGTTAAATTTACAAATGAATGCTCAGTGAACAGCGGGTAGGGTGCAACAAATAATGAAACATAATCTGTGAAGTGCTGGAGTGCGCAGCACTACGAGCCGGCATCGAGGAGCGTTTTAGGGGGTGCCAAAAGGAAATCTTCGCTGCAAGCTACTCTACTTGCCTTCCCAAAGTTTGCCAAGGTGGCCAAGGTGAGCCAGATCGGATGTCATGTGTGGTGTGCTTGTGAACAACGTTTTGGCGCTCTTCAACATTGTCAGTGTCAATTATTTGAGAAATAAAGAGACACTCGAGACCTTGAACTTATCGCCAAACCGCATGTAAATATATATATTAGATGGGCGCCGGAAAACAATTGTTGTTTAGAGATTCCGATTTTTCTCGCACTTGGCAGGGCGCACAAATCTTTTGATTCGCATTCATTTCAAGGGCAGCGCTATTTAAATGCTTGGGAACAGCTGCAGAAAGTGATTGACGTGAACAAATAGTGTGTGCAGCTTAATTTAAAAGAAATAAAATAGTTTTTTTCGTTTTAATTTGATGTAAACTTTGTTGGGTCACAAGAATTAGGGCTTTATGGTTTTTGAATTCACCGGAAATGTTCCCCAAAGTATGCTATAAAATGTTATGAGTTTTAAGAAAACAGTTTGCCCACTTTTTAAAATAGAATCTTTTTATAAATAATTAATAAAAGAATTACAAGCTATAAATTTATTTAGACTGCGATAAGAATTCGGTTTGTGGAACTCAGTTTCGGTTTTCCCTCATCCGGTTCTTAAATATAGAAAACCTTATTAGATGAAAAGAGAATTCATATATAATATTTTGAATTCAGGTCAAGGTGAAAAGTACGTATGGAAGATTTCAAAATAAACAATATATATGTGTTCAGATTTTAGATCAAACAATTCATGTGCCCACTGTGACTAATGGTAAGATGTATTATAATATTTCCAAAATTTTAAATTTCTCAATTATTGAAAAGACTAATCGCACAATTCAATAATATTATTTTAGGAAAAACATTTTGATTTTATAAAATTGACCGTACTTTCAAAATTAATGTTATTTGTACAATTAAAAAAAAAAACAAAGAAGAAATTCGTGAATTTTTTCATATTCGTTTTTTCAGCCCAAAAGTTCGAGCGTTGCCGAACTTTAAGTTTTAGTGTGCCCATGTGCCGTGGAGGGGAGAGAGATTTACGGTATGCCATCGATAGCGACAAATGTCTTGCCAGCTCTAATCAGTGCTGCCTAATTTTGACCAACAAAAAAAAACTGTTTTTGACGGGAAGAATGATGAAAAAAGCTTTAAAAAGCTAAAAACAAATGTAAAAAAAAGGAAAAAAAAAAATGTCAACAAAAATAACAATTCATTAAGTTAATTTTTGTCATTATTTTTATTTATTCATTTTTGAAAAAGATATATAAATAGTCATAGAAGTTTAACTTTGCAAACTTCCAAATAAGCCGGTTATATTTCATTTTCAGTTTTCAAATGTTCAAATGAATACATAAACAAACATTTTACTGCTACGCGTCTGCAAATTAGTTTGCATTTGACACAGTTACAGAACGGTTCTACACGTTTTCAGATGTTTGGGGTCGAATTCTCATGTTTGGAGATGTTTGGCGTCGAATTCTCATGTAGAAAAGTATCAAACTATCGATAAAAACCGGAATTCCCGCTTTTCACAATTCCCGCAATTCACAAATTTTTCCCGCCGTTAGCCTTCAAAAAAGCCTGTTTTGCCGCAAAAAAAAATCCAAATTGGCAGCACTGGCTCTAATAGTTATGTCTTTCGCCGAAAAATTAAACCACTACAGCAAACGGAAATCGTTTCGTTATGGGATTCCCTTCCTGGTTATGATGGTCGCCGGCTCTTTTGGTCTGCAGCAGTTCTCGAACCTCAGGTTAGCATCCAGGAATCTGCTGGAAATCCATGTTATAACCCCGAACTTGCAGGTATCAGTACTCGAAGAAACAGCCGGTGACTCCGGAGGAGATGAAAAAGTACGGCGTAAACATGAAGAAACGGCAGGAGGTGACGCTGGAAACTGAGTACGAAAAGGTGAAAAACGTGGACATTGATAACTGGGAAAACAAGCGTGGTCCGCGCCCCTGGGAGGAGGAGGGCCAGTCGACGGCGGCTAAACATTAACTATTGTGTTATTCAGGAACAATTTGGCCCACTGCCTTAGCAGCTTACTCCATAGGAGGGCGGTCAAAGTATCCTATTCTTTCAAATCAAATGTTATCCGCGTTGAGGACTTACTGAAAGCAGACTGTTTGTTGTATATAGTCGTAAATTAATATATAAAAATGTTTATAAAAGCTGAATGATATTTTTGTTTCGGCCGTATAATAATAACAATAAAAAAAGAATTATGGCATACCTCTCTTTAGCGTTATTTATACTGGCAAGACATTCGGTATTTTTTTCTACCAACTGTAGGCCATATTGCTTTGTTGCTACGACGGTCACACTGATCTCTAATATTTTCTATTTTCCAAAATAAAATGGGAGAAGTTAAGCCCGCAAAAGTGGAAAACTGGAACTCGGGAACGTCCGAGGCAAACACACTGTTTGCGGATGGTGAGGCTCTTCGGGCTACACATAAGTTCCACTAACCAATTCTCCCGCCTTCCAGGTGAACGGGTGCTGTGCTTCCACGGCCCGCTCATTTACGAGGCGAAGGTGCTGAAAACAAAGCCTGATGCGACGCCGGTCGAGTACTACATCCATTACGCAGGCTGGAGCAAAAAGTATGCAGGGAATTTGTAAGCAAAGAAACCGCTCTGCATGAATATCCCTTTAATTACAGCTGGGACGAGTGGGTGCCCGAAACCCGAGTGCTGAAGTACAACGAGGACAATGTCAAGCGCCGCCAAGAGCTGCTGGCGAGCCAGAGCGCCCCCTCAAAGAAGGACAATAAGAAAGGTGTGTTCCCCTCGCGGTTGTTGTCAAGCCATTAATACTATTGTGTCCCAATAAAGGCAGCGCCAAGGCAAAGAAAATGGAGCAGATTAGGAACGAATCTCGCGCCTCCACACCTTCCAAGGATAGCAACACATTGCAATCGACCGCCAGTAGCGCACCTACGGCCAGTGCGGGACCAACATCCAAGTCAGATGCTGTTACCACCACCAACACGGCCACCAACACCACCGTCACTACCACCTCTACCAGTCGGGCCAATCGAAAATCCACACAATCTGCTGCGGTTGCGGCTACGCCCGGCATTCCAGTTGACAAAAAGGAAGATGCTAACACGACTGCAGAGATTACAGAGGACGAGGCAGCCACTCCAGTGGCGCCGAAAAAGAAGCGGATGAGCGAACAGCGCCCGTCGCTGACAGGCAGTGACGTTGCAGCAGAAAAGCCGGCTCCGGCGCCCACCACACCATCCACACCTACCGCTGACTCCGCATCGTGTGTGGAAAGCGAGGAAGCCTACGCCGCCAAGGTGGAGGTGAAGATCAAGATACCCGACGAACTAAAGCACTATCTGACCGATGACTGGTATGCGGTGGTGAGGGAGCACAAGCTATTGGAGCTACCGGCCAAGGTGACAGTGCAGCAGATCGCAGAACAGTATTTGGCGCACAAGAAGTCGGTGAAGTCGACCAGCGCCAGCAAGGAGGTGGCCATTAACGATGTTCTGGATGGCATTGTGGAGTACTTTAACGTAATGCTCGGTTCCCAGTTGCTGTATAAATTCGAACGCGCCCAGTACTCTGATGTAATGCAAAAGCATCCTGATACTCCGCTGTCAGAGCTATATGGCTCCTTTCACTTGCTGCGGCTTTTCGTGCGCCTGGGCTCGATGCTCAGCTACTCGGCGTTGGACCAGCAGTCCATGCAGAATCTGATCCTACACCTGCAGGATTTCCTCAAGTTCCTGGTGAAGAATAGCGCCATGTACTTCAGCATGAGCAACTTTATCAACGTGGACCCCGAATACGTGCGAAATTCACAGTAGTCGTTGGTCTGCAGACAATCAAACATCTCTCTCACCCTTTGACTTGATGGAACGACTCGGAAGTGAATATTTCATCCAAACAGTTTGCAATAACTCTTTAGTTGCTCTTCACAACTGGTTTGTAAATTAAAAAACGCACGTAACAAAGTTTTGTAATAAGCTAATCGTAATGATAATAAAATGTCAGCACCTTGTAAAAATTAACTCTTGGCTTTAGCCTCCTCTTCAGCATCGCTTTCCGCCTCGCTGCTACTGCTGCTTGTGGGATAAAAGTCGCGCAGATCCCGTGGCTTATCCCGCTCCTGCTGCTCTTTTTCAAGGTACTCGTTTTGCACCTTAAGAATCTCATCGCTGCTCTTGCACGTCGCATATGCGTTGAGGAGCTTCTCGTTGAGCTCGAGAAATGCGTGGCCCCAGGAGAACTTGCCCAGAAACCATCGTGCCTCATCCGTGAATCCACAGATGTGCAATGTGGCAGCGATGGCCTCCACGCAGCTCAGTTTGCACGGTTTGCCGTAGTTGATGGGATTAGCGGCCACGAGGAAGGGCAGCAAGCGAGGATGAGGGCTACGCATTCTGCTAAAGGGCGTTTCGTCTAGCTTGGCCCACGAGCAATCGATCACGGCCACGCCAGAGGAGGCCACGACATCCCGATCAAGCGGACTGACGCACAGCTGACCAACGGGAGAGAGGACAAGGCCGGCAAACTTTTGTCCCAGGCGGAGGTTGGAGATCAGACCCAGACGTGCTAACTTCCTACCCGAGCACTTCTTGGGATCGCAGTGATTAAGGTCCCACATAGCCACTGCAAACTCAGGCGGCTGGCCGAGATCATCCCTCCCATCTGCTCCAGAGGATTCCGAATCGGAGCTGTCGCCTCCGCTGCTACTAGCCAGTTCGTTGGCCTGTTGGGCGAAGCTACGGGCGCAATTGTGATTAGTCTTGACATTGCGGTAGGGTCCTCCGCCTCTTTTTCCTTTGCCTCTATTCCGGCCACTCATTTTGGTTGGTAAATGCTGGGAATGCTCCAAAACTAAAAATACAACTTTTGTTTTTCAGAATCTCGTGGTGGCAGAGCTGCCAACCCGTTTTTTGCGTTACTAAGGTTGCATTGAAAGGTGGCGCTATGGAATCATGCAAGGTTTTGTGACGTCACCATTTTAAAATATGCAAAATCGTCAGGTGTAAATCAGTTTATTGGCCAAATGTTTTTAAGAAGTGCAGTGGTATCATCGAAATTACACAAGCCAAAGTAGACTTTAATGCGTGTATGAGAATACTCTGAGCCCAATCCCTATCCCACAGCGATAGAATAAATTCCAAGGTTCTTCGCAACTAACTTATACCAAATGCTACAGCTTAAAAATATTTATTTTTTAATCATATTCATTTTAATCATATGCAATGCTCTTACAAGAGCAATTCATTTGATTTTCAGATAAGTTTTGAATACCAAAGCCGACTTAACGGTTTCCAACCATGCGTCACCTTCACAGCGTCAAGTCGGCGGCAAAGCAGTAATCGCATGCTATCGATAGCCCGCCACGCAACCCTGTCACGCAAACGATGATTGGAAAAGAACATGGCTGCCTGAATCTGGAGAAGAATTAAATAAATTTTTTTCCGGCAAAAGTAGAGTGCAATCCGAGTAAATGTATGTATTAATTGTGTAAACTCCGCTTGGTTGACGTTTAAATGTATTTATCGCGAAGACCACCAATAACTGAGGCGGTGTTGAGAATTGTGAGCCTCCGAAAAAACGCGTTGTTGTGTGAAGTGGGGAGGCGCCAAAAAACTCGGAAGATGCAAATAACCAAATGATGCTTAGACAATAAACTTGAACTAGAGTCATTTTTGGATAGTTGGCGATTAGCCGCGGCGACAGAGAAATCAAGAAAAGCCTGGCGACGCGCAAAACGCACCCACGCACACGCTAGCAAATAGCAACTCGTCACACACGTACACTCGTATATCGATATATGTGAGCTGCATTGCGCGCCGTGCCGCAAAAGAAAATAAACGAAAATCAATTGACGCGCTGTGCATTTGAATGCAAACGTCCTGAAGTTCGCACATTCTAATGGTTTCTGTTTTACTTCTTTCCCGGACTTTCCTTGTTGCCTGCTGCGTGCCATAATCCGCATTTCCCGACCTCTTAATGCTTTCCTCACCCCTGCGGAGTACAGTTGCGCCACCAAGCCAGAGCAAGCAAAACAACGGGGAGGGCGCGCGAAAGAGAACAAGAACTTGCCAAGGCCACAGGATACAGGACAAAGCAGCATCGGCGAGATGGGTGAAGTTAAATCGGTGAAGGTGGATAACTGGGGCGTCTTCTTCCTGCAGAAGTTGCAGAACTTCTTCAACAAGACCGACTACTGCGATCTAACGCTCCAGTTTCGCGACAACTCACAGCTAAAGGTGCACCGCCTGGTGCTCAGCGCCTGCACGGATTACTTTAATGTGCTGGAGCAGACGTGCGAGATCGTCGACGATGCTCTCATCATGCCCAATGAGTTCCAGGCAGACGTGGTGGTGCCCATTGTCAACTTCATGTACACGGGGACGCTGGAGTTCGAGTTGAAGATGTACGGCAAGCTGTTGCGTACGGCCAAGGAAATGAATATGACCGTACTGCTGAAACTTCTTGAGGCACATCGTCGGACCATGGAGAACGTGAATCGTCAACAAAGGGTGAGTCTAGAAATGTCTGTTCTTGTCAATTACTTAAATAATCTATGTCCTTTTTTAGCCGCCCAGTCCAAAGGGCATCCGCCGGCGTGTCGTTGGACAGACAAATTCTGGGACTCCACAGCAGCGCATTATGGGAACATCGCCACAAGGTCGTGGGATGACCAGTATAGGAACGCCCACCCCTCTGCGGCCCAACACGCAGCGAGGATCCACCGGCAACACAATAATCCGGAGTGGAAACACCATCGTTAAGCAGGATCCCCCTTCTCCGTTTGAGCAGTTGCGAAAGGGATATAACAACAATAAGCGACCGGCACAGACCAGCCTCCTATCGCCGCCATCGAAGAAGCCCAGTTTGGAGGAGGTCAAGGAATTTGCAGAACAACAGCGGATGCGTAAACAAATAGCCGCAGAGTTTGGAGATCACGATCCCGAGTACGACAGCGGCATGCTCTACGACGATGTCCATGCTGGGGACGATGACGACGACGATATGCCACCACAGCCCTCTACGTCCAAGCAGCAGCAGTTGACAGCATCGCCGCAGGGCACACAGACTCAGATGGAGCACGGCTCCACCACAATAATCCTAAAGCAGGACTCACCCAGCCAGACGCCCACGATAATAGTGAAGGATTCTTCGAATGCCAAGCTGAATCACACCAAGATCATTGCTGAAGTGCTCCGCCAGTACCCGCATATTGTCAAGGGTCACAAGAACATCAAGCTGAAGATAATGCCCAATACTCCAGCCACTCCCGCTGAGAAGCCTGCAGCGCAAATTAAACGAGGATCTCCGGTACAAACCGCCTCGAATCAACCATCAACATCTCCGCATAAGAAGCTGCATGTATCATTTAAGGCAGACAAGAACACGCCGCTAATCACTGCCCAGCAGAAGGCCGCTACTGCTCAGCAGAAAACTAGCACGAACGCGCAGACTTCAGGTTCCCAGGCAGCAGCGACGAACCAAGCTGGTAATGCAACTTCACAACAGAAGCGACGCATCGACAGCAAGACAATGCACGCCTTAATTGCCCAAGGGGCCGAGAATACCACTGGTAAGTTATGTTCAATAAAGGATAAACCCTTTATATGTATGCCTCTTGTGTTTTACAGTTAATCAATCATAACAATTTTCCTTCTAGGTCCATGGCTTTGCCTGAGATGTGGTGTCAATGGACGTCCCATCAGCATTCCGTCGTATCGGGGATTCCGACGTCATCTCATCAATACGCACAAGGAGACAATTGATCCTGCGCTTTGCGAACACTGCGGTTGGCGTTCCACCAACAACCGGAATCTGCACTTCCACATGTACACAGAGCATCAGGTCAAATCGCAGCTGTACACCTTCGCCGAGTGCGCATTGTGCAACCAGTCGTATCTAACCAAGGCCGAACTGGAGGCGCACATTAATGAGGCGCACACGGACGATAATAAGCAGCAGTGCATCTATTGCAACAAGGTATTCGAGCAAGAGCTTCAGCTGTACAGGCACATGAAGAGTTACCACAAGGAGCAGGCTCTCGAAGATGGCATTATTGATGAGACCGATGAGGAGTTCCTTGGCTCCCAGGACGAGGAGGATGAGGCGGAAGGCGAGGAGGAACAAGAACCGGAGCAGACTGGCAAAGTACGCATACTTTCGAACATCAGTCTGCCGCCAGCCACTAGTGCCATTGCAGTGCAGCAAGCCGCCGACCAACAGCAACTGCGGGAAGAGTTGGAGCAGGAGCAAGATCAGGTGCATCAGCAAGAGGTGAAGTTTGTGGGAGCTGATGGCAATGAGGTCGAGCTAACGGACGAGCAGCGCAAGGAAATCCTATCGCAGCTTAATCAGCAACAAGCAGGCGCCGCTGCCGGTGGTGTGGTGATGGTGCTCAGTGAGCCCGAGGCGGAGACCGCTAAGCAGGAGACTGATGCCAAATCCCTGGCTGGTACCGAGGAAGAGTACGACGACAGCCAAATTTACAGTGAGCTGGCTGCCGCCGACTCTGTGGAGAGTAGCAAGAAGAGTATTGCCGATGAGAGCAAGGAGTCAATGGATAATCTGGAATGGGCCGAAAATTTAATTGCCGAGTCCGAGGAGCAGAGCAATAAGGAGGTAAGTTGGATCACATAGTCGTGATAACATGGACTTGGTAAATATGTATTTAATTTACAGCCAAAATCGGAAAAGTCTCGCGATGACATTAGCGAAAAGCTTAAAGAGCTAACAGGTGACTGGACCGAGGATGAGAATGACGATGAAGCCGACGACAGGCCCGCTACAACTGAGCTGGAAGGTGAGCTTGCCGCTAAGCAGTCAGAACCAACAACCGGTGGTCAAATCCACGAAGACGAAGAAGACGACATCGACTTGGCCCTAAAGTCTCTGCATAAAGGCACTGAAGACCCATCTGCGACAAAAGCTACCGAGGATGCGATAGATTCAGCCGCCAGCATAAATTGTCAACCCGAGAAAATGGAAGTCGATGCCCAAGTGAACAAAAAAGATAAAACTCCAGCTGACGAGTCCGATGTCGTGAAGATCAAGAAAGAGTCTGAAATCGATGCTGAAGAAGAGGAATTTATCAAAGAGGATCCGAGCGCAGTAGAGCCCGAAGCCGAGGTTGTTGAGGCGGAATCAAGCGAAGCTGCAGCTGCCGATGATGATGTTCACATGGAGGCGGAGAATATTCGGAAAGAATTGCTTGATGAGTTGATAGCCGAGTCCGAAAAGCCCCAGGAGGATGACCTGGATGAGGAAAAGAATGGGGCTCAATCTGAGCAGACAGCAGCGACAGAGCCGTTCGTTCCAACAGCAGCGACGGCAGAAGAAGGGGATCAGGAATCTGTAACAGATCATCCGGCCGAAGGTGAGGAACCAAAACCTGATAAAAAGGTAGCCAAGAGCGAAGATGGTTCCAAGGCAACGGAGAAGAAGGATGGTGTGGAGGATAAGCCAAACAAATGCGATGATGTTGCAAGCACCGACAAGGTGGCACTAGTCTCTACGACAGTAACAGAAACTGGGGGAGCGGCATCTGCCCCTGAAGGAGCCAGTGGGGCGGACAAGGTCAAGAGTCTCATGAGCGAATGGGGGGACGACGACGAAGAGGAGGATGAGAATGGCGTTAGTGCGGCAGCGAAGGAGGAGCTATAATTACTAGATTTATTTATGTTCTAAGTTCGGCGATTGAGTGCAGACGCAGATCAGCAAGCGCGGAAAGAATTTTCGGTTTCTATTGTAAATTAAATTGTTAAAGAGGATTGAGTGGAGGATAAGATACGCATATGCACAGGCTTAAGTGTATAAGATCTAATCTGCACATCTCACGTAAATGTAAATCCGATGTCCCCTTCCCATCCCATCAATGTTCGTAATTCTCCTCGGAGTCGTCACCTTGAATGAGTGATCAGAGACCAATACCACCCAGCATTGCGCTATTTATCAGTGTCAGTTTAATTCATCCCCCAAACACCACACCACCAACGGAGGAGCAACCAACCAACATTTCACAATTAGGAAAACACCTTATAAATACATATATGCATATTTAGTATACATATATACCTATACATACAAATTAGTAGATGTATGTAGTTACATGGATGTTGTTTTAATTGGTTTAAAACAAAGAATAACGTATATACGGATTATTAAGTAACTGATGATGTTTTACGATTGTAATATTTAGTGACATTAAACAAAACAAAAAAAGATGACCCATTTTTTGATTACACACCTGTAGCTCGTAAGACTTATACATAAAAAATAAAAAAATCAATTTCAATACACTCTGGAAAAAGCAAAAAATATAAATTTAGACAAAAAAAAACTATTAAATGGGTTTTACTTATTATCTTTCGGCAGTCACCATTGGCACTTAACGACAGATTAAAATACATAATGCTAAGTGAAGATTCGTTAAAAATACACATGAAATGTGGTCTTATCCTAACATTGAACATTTAAAAGCTGCCAAGTCCATAAAACTATATAATTTAAAAATACAAAGGCACAACAATCGGTCACAGCGCAAGAATATCATATATGAAAACTTTCTTCTACTCGTCATCTGGAAGCGTGGCAGATCATTAGCATAGTTAAATAAGCGAATATTGTATGTCAAGTACCAGAAAGATAAAAGTTTATGATGCACATGGTCGCAAATCCGGCCACGACAGTCGCAAACTGGGCAAATCCCGCCCAGCGCCGCGTTTGGTTAGAGTGCCAGCGTGCCTTCTCCCGCGGTATAACTTCACAGACGGTGACGTAAAAGAGAGTACCGCCCGCCAGCGCTTGGATAATAGGCAGCGTTTTAGTGGACCAAGCGGCGGGAACATCCACGATAAGCATGCCTAGGCCGATTCCCATGACAGCTCCCACTGCAAACACCGAGATGCCGACCAACTGGGCGCGAAAACTCGCCCGCGGATTGGATCGGAACTCCAGACCCAAACAGAAGCCCATCACGAACTTGTGGCAGGCAACGGCTCCAAGCAGAAATAGAACCTAAAACGAAACAAAGCAGATTCCGGTTATCTATGTTATTAGACTAAGCCAACGCGTTTCACTGCTTCAATATTTGCACAAGATTGCGCGCGCTTTATGTCTGGGGAGTAACCATGTCAAGGCAACGACCTTAGTGGATGAGTTCTGGACCCCAATTGCCAGCCCTTCAATGGCCGAGTGCAAAGACAGTGCTACAAAAAGGCCCAGTGTGCCGGTCATCGATTGGACACAGGGCTCTGTGTGACTGGTGTGGCATATGCGGGCATTGGCGTCCTCAACACTGGCGTCATCACATCCGGATGCACTGTACGGGTGATCTTGGTCATGAACGCTGATTGAAAGCAAAATATAAAACAATCCAATGGGTAAATGGGCAATGAACGACAGTCGGAGACCTACTGCGAGTGGGATGTATGTGACGTCGACTCCGCTGATAGCAAGGGCGCCCGCTCATCCACTGCGCCATAGCCGTTGCTTTGCCTAATCAGTTCGGGCTCCGGCGTGGGCTCGGGATGGGAATGAGTGTGCTGAATGGCCTCGCCGAAGAAGTAGTGGATAAACTCGTCGATGAAGTAGATTACGAAGAAGCCGCCGCACATGGCTACCTCAGCAAATTTCGAGTCCATTTGCTCGCGCACCTGTTGCAGTATCATATATCAGTACCACTGAGATCCCCTAAATACCAGCCAAAACTCACCTCCGGAAGAATGTGAACCAGCGCTGTGGCCAGCAGGATTCCAGCTCCATAGCAGAGGAGTATCGAGGTGGTCAGGGGAAACCTCTGCCGATTCCGCTCCGAAATGAACGCGGGCAACATACCCGACAAAAGGCTGCCCAGTCCGAGTACCAGCATTGCCAAAACCTTCTCCCGGTCACCACGGTCCGTGGCAGCCGAGTTGGTGAGGTTCATGGCGAAAGATTCACTTGTTAAACTCATTTGTTCAGGTGCCAGGCTTAAAGTTCGTTGCATTTACTATTTTTAAACAATATGTGATATTATGTTTGGGATTTTTTGTATATTTGATATTTTTTATTATTTTTCTTTTGGTCACTTTGAAATCCGCAGCTGTTATTTAAAATTTTACATTGTAAGCACCTAGATATTAATTTTACGCGCTTACAGATACATGGGGAAGAATTCTAGCCTTTCGGGTAGAATTCTCATGTAGAATGTAAAATTCAAAACATATCCGCTCTCATCCAGTCTGGCAATGCTGGTGGCACCTGACACAAAATCTGGCAGCGCCGGAGCTCGAGCACGTAGCGCTGTCATAAATGTTATCGACATTGTAATGTTCTACAAAACAAAATTCAAAATTCGACCGCTTATGTAGTTGGTGTGCGTCTTTGGAAATGCATCGTCGTTGCATTATCTGTGGGCAGGACCCAGGCAACCAATGTGTCTATCCACGCAACATGAAGGAGGCGCGCCGGTGGCAGAATCTGACTAACCTCGACAGCTTCGACGTGGACACGGAATCCTTGCGCCAGCACGGCTGTGTTTGTGCCTTGCATTTAGACACGGACCAGGAATACGGCTCTGATTTGGGGAGTACATTTGGGGCTGTTGGTCTGCAGAGGCGTGCAGGCGGAAAGATATCAGCGGAAGACAAAGCTGGCTCCAAAAGGAGCCCTTTTCAAACGGGTCGGTGCCAGTCAACTGCACAGCAATACACCAATAAGAAGTCAAGCGTTGGAATGAATATGCAAGATCAACAGACTCTGGAGTCGATGCCACATGAAAGCAGCAACGTGGACAGAAGCAACATTGAACTCCACCGTTGTTGCGGAGCCATGCTTCAGGGGAATCTGTATTCCCAAATGCGGAAGAACAGTTGTCGTAAACGATCAACAGGGTCAACCAACGAAACTGCTACGCGACGGAACCTAAAAGCCAGTAAACCCACTGTTCCGCATCTGTATGCCTGTATAAACTATCCAATACTGCGGGTCTCCCACGCTGTTCCGAAAGAATCAACGTGTCCTATGAGGCGGAGCCCGAGTCCCGCTCCAGCATCTTGTACCGGTGAATTTAGTTATCAAAGAACACAAAATAACAGCCTATGTCATAGTCAGCAAAGACCGGTATCCTATGATCCACTCCCCTGTTCCTCGATTAATCAACAACAGTTTAAGAGTGATGATGATTTCCTCAACTCACCCTGTAGCTCCAGCGGTCAAACTAGCTTTACGACAATCGAGAGTCACCAGAAAAGAAAGCCAGAACTTAGAAATCAGTGCTGCCAGGCATGCATCAACTGCCAGCTGAAGGATCAAGAGGTGCAATGTTCCCAGCACACCTTGCAACCTAAGGCTTCTTCAGAGGAAGTGACACCTACATCTAGCCCCAAGCCAGAAACAAGGACAATGACAGGGGGATCCGAATGCGACATAGACGACAAAGATTGTTCCTGCCACCGTTCAGCTAGTTTAGCGACGAAATACGGCAGTGTCAACTCTAAGAACATCGCGTGCTCCGAAAATGTCAATATGTCTAACATAATATATGGCGGCGAGGAACAACAATATTCCGTCAATGCCGTCAATGTGCTCCTTATGAACGGTTCCCTTCAAAATAAATATGAAGGCCCTAACCCAGAGATATGCGTACAGCAGTCTGACCTGGCAGATTGCAACGAAAGAGCCGTTCTCCCAGATGTCGACAAGCCCAAATACCGAGTGTGTCGGGCTGCCACCACAGGTGCCAATACCAAGGGCAAACAGGAAGAAGCCAATGTCCTGGTTCTAGAGGAGGGTCGCATGGACGGTTGCAGCTCTGAAGACCAGGGGCAGAGTCAGAGTGAACTACAGTTTGTGGAAGGAATAAATTCTGTAGACCAGGAGATCCGATCCGCCCAATTTTGTGACAACTGGATCAATTCTCCAGGCGCAGCCAACTATACCAAAGTTCTGGAACTGCAGAGGGCGCGCATCAATGAACTGGAGAATCTGCTGCAGCAACACAACAAGCTGCAGCAGACCATCCAGTCAAGGATGGCAGAGCTGCAGTGCCAAGAGAATCCGGCTAAAAAAGCTAATAAAAAATAGCAATATCATTTTCAATTGTTGTGTGTTTTAAGGGTGTGAGGAGTGGTTTATTCGCAATTACCGCTAGAATTCCAATTCCAAACTTTAAGTTTGAAGCATCTAAATATCAAGAGCTAATCCTTACGGGTCTAGGCGGCAGACTGAATGACATCGGTGTACAGCTTCACCTTGCTGGCAATGCTCATGTCGACATACTTGTCGCCAATGGAAACGATCAAGCCACCAATGATGCTGGGGTCCACGCGAGAGGTGATCTTGAGCGACTGGTTGCCCTTCAGGAAGGACTGGAAAAAAAGCAAGGGAGCCGTAAAATGGAAAGCCAAAAGATTTGATTTAGCATCGAAAATAGCTACCTTGAGGGCACCCTCCAGCTGCTTGCTCTGGGAGGCATCCAGGGGCTTGGCGGACACGACCTCGCAAACGACCTCACCGCGATGAGCTGCCATGATGGTCCTGTAGGCATTGATAACGGTGTCCAGCTTCTTCAAGCGTCCGTTATCGGCCAGCAGACCCAGCAGGTTGGCGGTGGCCGGGGCGAAACGCAGTTTCTCCGAAGCCTCCTTCAGGGCAGTGGCCATGACCTTCTTGTTGATGATCGGGCTGGTCACATACTCGCGCAGCTTCTTGTCGCCCTTGATCGTGGCCTGCAGAGCAGTCAGGTCCTTCTCCACTTGGTCCAACTGGCTGAGCTTCGAGGCGGCCGAGTACAAGGCGGTGGCGTAGCGACCCTCCAAGCCGAACACTTGCACTGGGGGCTTCACCGGAGCTGAGGCGGCGGCGGAGCTGAGGGTACGGCTCTGCGGGAGTTGTGAATAATCACTAATTAGTTCATTCCTGAGCTCAATAAACCAAAACAGGCAATAGATTGCGGTTACAGTTGCCAAAAATTACATAACCAAGAAAAGCGCGTTAGATAATGGAGTATGCAATGTTCATCTGTCCCCATGCTGTTCCTAAGCACGGTACTCGAAAGGTTTCCGGTTACTGAGGAGCACCCCCCTTTTCGTAAGGGATCCCTTGCAACATACCAAAATTGCCAATTTGTTAACGGAGGCCATCGTTTTCCCGAAATTTTTCAGCTAAAAATCGCAGCTGTGACCAGGGTCCCGTTACAATTCGATAGCTGCACCAGGGCTGCTGTTAGCCAGTATCGGCCAGGGCTACCCAAAACTTATCGATTCGTGGAAACGGCTATTTTGATACCCTTGCAGGGTATTATGATTTCAGTCAGAAGTTTGCAAACCATATAAAGTAGGTATATCTTTGATCAGCATCAACAGCGAGTCGATCTATCCATGCCCGTTTCTACGTCGTAAATAAGTCGGAACGGGCCGAATTCGACGACTATATCATAAAGCTGCCATAGGAACGACAGAGAAATTAATGCCTTTATAAATTAAAAAAAAATTGAATGTATTCATTTTATTCCAAAAATTTAAATATAATTTTTTGACAATCGGGAGACTATATCGAAAGCTGCTATAGAAATTATCGTGAAATGTAGATAAAAAGGCGAAACTGTGAATGTAAAACTGTAAATATAGGTGAATATAATGTTACTTCTTTGTTTTTTAACAAAAACATATATAATTTATATTGTATTAATTATTAATCATCGAAATAGAATCTGGAAGGGTATACAAACTTCGGGGTGCGGAACTTAGCTTCCTTTCGTGTTTCAAATAAATTCTGCAGGATGTATTTAACAACCATTAACGTTAAATTAGACTGCGCTGTAACCTAAATTTTAAATTGCTAGACTAAAAAAAATTGTTCATTTAAAACCATCATTTTGGAGATTCGGATTCACGTCTTTTTTATTTGTAGCTCAAAAAGTTGTTTACTTAAAAACCTAAACTGTCTGAAATGGTTGCGAATATGTAAAGTCAGTATAACCACACGGGAAACTATAGTTGCTGGTGGCTTGGAAACACTTGGGTCGTTCGGTAGGGATCGAATTGAAATTGTATGCCTTACTTGTCATCTGGAAAATAATTCTTCTGTTAACAAACATTTCTTAGAACTTTGTGCGGTCTCATACCCTCATCCTCTCCGTCCTCTTCTTCCTCGCCCTCGCCATCCTCACCGTCCTCGTCATCGAATCCCTCCTCCTCATTGTCATCGTTATCCTCCTCGTCCTCGGGCTCCACCTCAATATCAGGTACCAGATAATACTGCAGTGGATTTGGCCAAAGGTCGTCCTTTATCAGTTCTGCGATTTCGTCGTTGACGGGATCGGTGTTATCCGAGAACCAGTCGAAGAAGGTCTTGTACTCTGAGTTCCGCTTCTTCTTGTTGCCGTAGGGCTTCGTCAGCAGCTGTTTGAGCAGGTTCTTGCCCTCCTTCCACTTAATTGGCGTGCTGGTGGACGCGGGCCATTCCCCGTTCTCGGAAGCCGCTGCTGCATAGCAATAGAGATATTCACGAGGGTGAGTAATATTCTTGGCAGTGCGCTCCCGGTGTACATACCCGCGGAATTCAAGTGGAACTCCTTGGTCAGCACCTTGTTCTCAAAATATGGATTTTCATCGAAGTGGAAGTTGATGCGGTAGCCCGATTTGATGTCCTCGAACTCCTCCACCTCCAGTTTATTTAGTGAGTGCAGGCATTCCTCCTCCTCTTCGTCTAGAATACCGGACACTTGCGGGTGGTTGATGAACTGCAAAAACAGGAGTCGGATTAGCACGGGGATGTGGTTGATGCGTTCTGCATGCCAATCGATAACACAGGTGCTCGTATTTTACGCCTTCCAGGGAAAGAAAGTACTTGGATTTATGGAGATTTTGTCACACGGGCGGAAAATAAGTATAAACATTATCATTTCTTTGCCGCTTTGGAGCTGCAATTGTTTGAAAAGTGTGAGTATTCTGCGAGCCGTTAGCCAGACAACCTATCGATAACACGCACGTCGTCACGGGGGAAAAAGCGGGGAGGCGGCTGCCGGCGGCTTCGCAGTCCAAGATGAACAAGAAAAAAAATTCCTCGAATAGAGAAAATTTCTTGTACGTGCGCTTGGGGACAAAATCAATTAAATTTTCACGCCCTGCCGAGTGCATCATTGGCGCGCCGTTTTATCACCACACAGATAGACACGCGTTTCGGCCAGCCTCCACAAATGCAAATCATGGCCGAGACAGGAACTTACAGAAGTAACCCAGAAGTTGGAGATTTTCTTGACCAGCTCGCTCCGCTTCTCGTAGCAGGGCTTGCGCAGCTTATTGTACTTCTGCTCCACCTTGAGAATCTCCTCGCTGGCCTTCTCGTTCAGCGCGTCGATCTCATTCTGCACCCCATCGATCTGCTCCAGCGCCTCCGACTCCTCCTCGTTGTTGCCTGCGGGTGTGTTGCCATCGGCGGGGGCTCCATCCAGCTTCACTCGCTTGGGCACGCTCGACATTCTGCTCGCTTCTCCGGTGTGTTTGCGGTCGTAATTTGCAGGAAATTTGCCAAATAACGGCGGTACAGTTGAGCAGAAGCGAAGCGGATTTTTAACGTTGCGGCTGTAGAGATGAGAGTGTTTCGATAGTACTTCGGCTAGAGGTGCAGACACACCGATGAAATCATCGATACATCGATGTTTTCGAAATTCTAAATCATCGATGTTTTCGTTGACTTACGCTCCTCTCTGGTCTGTTTATGCATTTTACTTTCTACAGAATTCGACCCCAAAGGCAGGAATTCTACCCCATGGGCCTTGAAACGTGTAAAATGGTTATCTACACGTGTAAGGTGTTTCACAAATTTTCCAAATATCGATTTCGGAAAGAATCCGACATCGATGTTTTGATAACGATATCCAAACATCGATAGTATCGATAGTGTCCCGATGCCAGCACTAACACGCGACAACATTTGATTCGAGCTGAAAAGCTAAATTAATTTTATAATTTTGTATACACATCGTTTTCGAAAACATCAGCAACATGGCAACGGCTGAAGCCCAGATCGGCGTGAACCGAAATCTGCAGAAGCAGGACCTCAGCAACTTGGTAAGCAGCTACAGAGCCTCTCACCCGACGCCGCCTCTTTTTCCGTGTGTGAAAGTGTACGCGTCGTCATTATTGTGCCGCTTCCTAGGAAAACGGCGGGTCGCAGGCGACAAGGACGCGCCCTGGTGATTCCGGGCAGTCTTTTGGACCCTGCAGCGTCTCTTCCCTCCAAACATCTCAATCTCCTGGCAATGGCCAACAGCCTTTTGTTGTCACTCGCCCGGGGCTGCGGGACACACGCAAAACGCAGCACGTGGCGCTACATATTTGTCTGGGCGTTTTTCCCCAGGGTTTTCAGTCAGGCTAACGGACCGCATGTGTATTTGGGCAATATGTTCAATATGGCAAGCGATTCAGTTTCGGCGTGTAGTCTCAACTGTTGCCATCTATTTAGCTGATGCAATTCAACCGATATTCTAACCTCAAAGTTCACGGTTATACACACACACACAGTGATGAATCTGAGGCGACGCGATTTCTCGTGAGGTTTGGGGGTGGTAATAACTACAATGTGAAATTCCATATTTGCCGGCTTCAAAATGTAACTGTGTTAACTTGGTTTCATTGCAGGAAATTGGCAAACTTACACCCCTCTCCCCGGAGGTGATCTCGCGGCAGGCGACCATCAACATTGGCACCATCGGTCATGTAGCGCACGGAAAATCGACGGTGGTGAAAGCCATCTCCGGCGTGCAGACTGTGCGCTTTAAAAACGAGCTGGAGCGCAACATTACAATTAAGCTCGGTAAGTGGACCAAAAGTTTCTTGCGAAATACGTAGATGTTATCCTTTTAGTCTACGGTAGCTGTATATTGTTTTTCTATTTACTCACACGCATTCCTGTAATCCCGTAGTTGCGCAGCCTTTGGGCATAGAATGAATATGCATATAATATACCCAACTCTTTCGGCTGGCCGAAGGAAGACCTACCTCCCTCCAGTCAAATCCCATTTTCCATTAAAGCTCCCTAATCTTAAGAACATCCTGCTTATAACCCTGTACCGACGACGGCACACCGCGTAACCAACGGAGGAGCTCTCCGCCTCTGATCTATGAATCTGTCGTTGCTTTGGATCGAGTTACCGGGTTTTAAAGGCGTTCTGCGAATGATTTTGTATCTTTTTCTACTGTTTACTCCTTTTTCGTGTGTTATTTAGTTAAATTGCTGGATTAATACGCGTTGGCTTGCCTCTCAAGGTGTGTCGTCGCCTTAGTCAAATATTAAAAGAAATATTTTTATTAAGAATCTCTTTTTTCCTGTATTCTTAGTCTTGAACTGATTGTTATTTTCATTAATACAACTGATAATCCAGCAATTTAATTAATTGCCAAATCTTTTTCTTCTTTTTTCCCTGTTTTTCGTTGTCTTCGGTTGCGACGCGTCCACAAAACCACACCACACCCACCACCCACAATCCAAAAATGTCCAAAACTTGTCATTTGCAGAACGCTTAAGTGAAAAGAAAATCCAAATACTTTTGAACTCCAAACAGCAGCGACAGGAGTATGAGAGCAAACAGTTCCATCGCCTTCGCCATCTTGCCGAAATGCGGCACAACAGGCGCAGCTTGCGCAGCTCCATGCCAGCGCCGCCAAAGACAACGGATACGACTACGACTACCAGCCTGCAAAGACGCACTAGCCGCCGGAGTAGCAGCGGATATGGCAGTGCCTTGGGTTGCGACGAGCATGACACGGCTCAATTCGCACTGAAAGGATGTGCCGATTTAAAGCGACGACGAAGCAGCGGCGTAAATTCTCCAACCCCCCCCGGTTACAAGCGTTCAAAGAACAACGAGGGATTACCGATTAAAAAGCCGCCCAAGGGCGAGTACATTGTCGAGCGCATCGAGTGCGTCGAGGTGGTTCAGTTGCAGCCAGTTTTCTTTGTTAAATGGCTGGGCTATGCCGCCAGCAAGAACACATGGGAGAACTTCGACAATTTAGCCGACTGTGTCCAAATGGAGCAATTTGTGGAGCGCCAGATGCAGTTCTTTGAGAAGTACATAGCCATTGTAACCAGCGAACTTGAGGAACAGCTGAAAGCCATTCCTCCCATGGAGAACGTATCTGTGGCTGAGATTGATGCCTTTGAGCCGCTGACGATGCAGATTGATATTATACTCCTGGCACAATACCGGGCAGCCAGTAGCCGAAGCCAACGGGAGCGTAGCATAATCGTAGATCGAGCCCTGCGCAGTATGCATATCAAGCGAGCGAAGCTTTTGCGCCGGGAGCAGATTGCGGAACTCGCCTTGTTTGAGAACAGCATGAACGCCGTGGAGGGGTCATCGCCGCCGATACGCGTTGAAAACATGGTTGATCTGGAGACTATAGACAGTGGTTTCGTATACATACGGAACAATATAATCGGCGAGGGCGTGCCCAAGCCAGAACTGTCCCTTCTGGGCTGCAAATGCACGAGCGAAGACGGAGCCGAGGAGTGCGCTGCTTCCACAAAGTGCTGTGCCCGCATGGCCAGCGAGTTATTCGCCTACGATCGAAGCACGCGGCGCCTGCGTATTCATCCTGGCAGCGCCATCTTCGAGTGTAATAGCCGATGCTCCTGCGGCCCGAGCTGCTCCAACCGTGTGGTGCAGCACGGACGCCAGCATCCGCTGGTTCTTTTCAAAACCAGCAACGGTAGCGGCTGGGGGGTGCGCACACCGGTCGCACTGCGCAAGGGAGAGTTTGTGTGCGAGTACATTGGTGAAATCATTACCAGCGATGAGGCCAACGAGCGCGGAAAGGCGTACGATGACAAGGGCAGGACCTATCTCTTCGACCTTGACTACAATACGGCCCAGGAGAGCGAGTTTACCATCGATGCTGCCAACTATGGCAATATCTCGCACTTTATCAACCACTCATGCGATCCCAATCTGGCGGTGTTTCCATGCTGGATCGAGCACTTGAATGTGGCCCTACCCCACCTTGTATTTTTCACGCTGCGTCAGATCCGAGCTGGCGAGGAGTTGAGCTTCGACTACATTCGGGCGGACAACGAAGACGTACCCTATGAGAACCTATCGACGGCTGCACGCGTCGAGTGTCGCTGTGGGGCGACCAATTGCCGGAAGGTCCTTTTCTAAGGATTCAACTGGACATTCCTTACATACATCTTAGATTGTGCATTGCCCCATCGTATTTTATTTTTATAATTTCTATATATTTGAAACTCTTAGTTTTTGATTCAGGAAATGTTTTTAATTGCAAAAAACAGATTGACATTTTACATTTATTTATTTGTTAACTTTTTGCACCAACTGTAATTGGAGATTATGGTGTTGGACAGCGTCGAATGTTAAGTTTAAATTAGGACGCATCGAGATGTGCTCGAGTAGCCGAAATGTCTGAATTATTTTTATAAAACGTATCTTGATTATTTACTGAATTTAGAATATGAATTGCCCTGACACCATGCACAGAAGTTATGTATCGTAATAAGTGTATAAATACTAAGCTTACAGTTTCTCAATAAATATATTATGGTAATTAAGTGATGTGACTTTTTTATTAACTTGTGGCAATGTTTCGATACAACTTTAGGGTTTACTTCTAATTAAGGCAAATCTTACGTAAGACTTAAAAATGTTAATTATTATTTGCATAAAGTTATCCCTCTTGTTTGCTCGTGCTTCTAACATCTTATGGCTTCTTACTGCTACTACACTCCTTAAATGTTACACCTAGTCAGGCCATACTCTCCTTTGAGGGCTTGACTGATCCACAATCTCATTTCCCATTTTCCATTGTCTCCCTTCAGGTTATGCCAATGCCAAAATCTACAAGTGTGACAACCCCAAGTGCCCGCGACCGGCTAGCTTTGTATCGGATGCATCGAGCAAAGACGACAGCTTACCTTGCACCCGTCCCGCCTGCTCTGGTAACTTCAGGTTGGTGCGACACGTCAGCTTTGTTGATTGCCCCGGTCACGACATTCTCATGGCCACCATGTTGAACGGCGCCGCTGTGATGGACGCTGCCCTGCTGCTCATTGCTGGTGAGTGATGTGGACATTGACATCTTTTTTAAATTTCGACTAACTATCTTTATTCACCTCCAGGCAATGAATCCTGCCCACAACCGCAAACCTCTGAGCACTTGGCTGCTATCGAGATTATGAAACTGAAACAGATTTTGATTTTGCAAAACAAGATTGATCTGATCAAGGAGAGCCAGGCGAAGGAGCAATACGAGGAGATCACCAAATTCGTCCAGGGCACCGTCGCTGAGGGCGCACCGATCATCCCGATCTCTGCCCAGCTCAAGTACAACATTGATGTGCTCTGCGAATACATTGTAAACAAGATCCCTGTGCCGCCGCGTGACTTCAATGCCCCGCCACGTTTGATTGTCATTCGGTCCTTTGACGTGAACAAGCCCGGTTGCGAAGTTGCGGACCTGAAGGGCGGCGTGGCCGGAGGCTCCATTCTGAGCGGTGTGCTCAAGGTTGGCCAGGAAATCGAGGTGCGTCCGGGAGTTGTGACCAAGGACAGTGATGGCAACATCACCTGCCGTCCAATCTTCTCTCGCATCGTCTCGCTTTTCGCCGAGCAGAACGAGCTGCAGTATGCCGTTCCCGGTGGACTGATTGGTGTGGGCACCAAAATCGATCCGACGCTGTGCCGTGCCGATCGTTTGGTTGGCCAAGTGCTTGGTGCCGTTGGCCAGCTGCCCGACATCTACCAGGAGCTGGAAATCTCCTACTACCTGCTGCGCCGACTGCTAGGCGTTCGTACCGATGGCGACAAGAAGGGAGCGCGAGTGGAGAAGCTGCAGAAGAACGAGATCCTGCTGGTGAACATTGGATCCTTGAGCACCGGCGGTCGCATCTCGGCCACCAAGGGAGATTTGGCCAAGATTGTGCTCACGACGCCAGTGTGCACGGAAAAGGGTGAAAAGATAGCCCTTAGCAGACGTGTGGAGAATCATTGGCGGTGAGTCAGCGACTTCTAAAGCATCCTCTAAAATTCAATTCATATAAATGACCCTTCTTTTCACTTGCAGCCTAATCGGTTGGGGCCAGATCTTTGGAGGCAAAACAATCACACCCGTGTTGGACAGTCAGCCGTCGAAGAAGTAGAAGTAGGCTAGAATCCTCCGAACGGTTCAACTTTTAGCAGCGACGGCAGTAGCAGCATCATCTTTATTAGGCCTCTTAGCCCTCAGCTCTTATTTGTCCTCTAGCTCCAGCTCTCCATCGTTCCCTTCCACCGTCGTATCCGTTAATCAAGCAAACCGAAACAAAACAAAATTAAAATACATACATAACTTAATTTATTTAATTTTGTTGTGGAGTATGTATATAAATATAAAAGAAGAATTCACTAATTTCGCCGCTTGCGAGTGTTTTTGCATTAATAGCAGAATCAGGCATTACAAAACAACAACTAATAGGTTATACCTTACATATTATATAAACTAAAGGCAAAAATCTGATACATCGTAAAATTGTTTTTATGATTTAAAAATACAAAACAAAAATGAAAGAAAGAAAAAACGTAACAAATTGTATTGCATTTTTACAATTAAAACCTTAAGAACTGTCTTCTTATTTTGGGAATCTCGGCAAAGAGAAACCAAGGGTGAGCAAAAACAAAAGATGCTATTTGAAATCGAGACTCGGAAATCAGTTGAAACTATTTAAATAAAAGAGAACTCCGATATATAAGTCTATATTTAGACGTTCTATATACGTCCGATAAATCAATATTTTGTTTCATATATCGGACCAGCCTAAACTTAGTTTTAACAATCGCGGTAAGAAAAATATATCAAAAAAAATCTAAAAAAAAAAAACAATCTTGGTTTAAAAAAAAAATTGGTAAATAAATAATTTTGTTTACCCTTGCATGTCATTATAATTTTATTCCATTTATTTTTTACACTGAAGCACTGAAGTCAATTTCGGCTCAAATGTTTTCTTCTTTTTATATCAATACCCAAAGTGATATTAATCCATAGGATGCAGACTAAACATACGCATATTTATTATTTTTCATTATAGACCAATTTATTTTTCCAGTTTTTAGTTGCAATTAAATTTAAATAGTTACAATACGACTTTTGTTCAATTAACACATTGATACTCGTAATATTTTGGTTTGTTTAAGCAATTATCCATACAAATCTCAATATCGACTTGAATTGTATTGAATAATTTGGGGGTTGAAACGAGTTTGGTTTTTATTCGATTTTGGTAAATTTGTTTTAACTATATTCCACACACTAGTTTAATTATTATTTCTTGTTTATGGTTTGCAATTATTATACTACCATTACCAAGTATTTTTTGCTTGTTAATTCATATTTGGTTTTCTTGAGACGTCGTTTAATAGTAAATATAATGTAGCTTATTGAATAAAAATTCGTACTTAGCCGTGATGTACATATGTTGTTGTTTTTCTGTTCATTGAATAGTTGGAAACTAAATTTTGATAAACGACTCGACTCGACTAATAAGTATATATTGAAAAACGTTTGATTTTAGTTTATTTAATACTATTGAGTAAGTTCTGTAATACTTTAATTTTTTTCTGTTCGCTAAACTACACTCCCCGGGTACTTGGGGCGACACGATTGCGTTGTGGTCAGTACACGCTTTGAGCATTTGATAACAGCAAGTCTTCGTTGAACATACAATATGTAGTAAGTACGAACTTAAACAACAAATTGTACCATTTACACTTATCAGAATGTATTACAGCTATTTTGAGCATCCGTTGAACACAATACAGTTTATCAGGTCTGAGATCGATTACAACCAAAAGCGGAACAAAAACCATTGCCAAGTTCCTGTCCTTGTCCTTGGAAAATGCTAGAAGTAAAGTATACTATATATAAGAGAACTAAGACTAAAATCAGGAGAATTTTCTCTCGGGTAACTTTGGCGTTCGTCCAAGTTAGGCTTTGACTAATTGCTTGCATAACTCCTGGCTTAGTATCGACTAGTTTTTGCAAATTGATTAAATCAGACAATTCATTCTTCAATAGAGAGCCTCTCATTTCAAGACCCTAATACTCCTCTACTTGTTTCTCAAATACATTTATATATATATCCTTATATATCGTGCTCATATCGTTGGCATTAGACTGTCATTAAGAAGCAAACGAAAGTTATTCTCTAGCAAGTCCTTCGTTATCGATCAAGAAACCGTCTAATGTCTATAAACCTTCACACCGCCTACGCCTAGCATGTTCGAAAAACGATTTCTTACCCCTATAAACTGACTTAGTTTTATTTTATATGGTACATTCATTTTGAGTTAGTTTTGGAAAAGAAATGACAATTTCAATTGGTATTTATAAAGCGGGGCGAATGGGATGGAATGCAATGTCGGAATGAGCTTTCAATTCTAATACGTATTATATTCCTTCCTCTATATAAATGTATGTATGTATATGCAGATGTAAATTGGTTTATCCTACAAGTTCTTATGTGCAATGTTCGGTGCAGCTGCTGGGGAAGAATACCTTGACTTTTGGTCAGTACCTATGTATATATTATATAAAAAGTTTTTTAGATATTACATACATACATACACAATTATTGACAGTTAACATTGGCAAAATGGCAGATGGCAGTTGGGCTTGACATCCTAATTATCAATTTCATATACATATATGCTAAATATTCAACAGTTCCGCTAATAATGCATGGGCTATAATTGATTTACTTCCTCGGCCGAACTCTCCCTCTCTTATTCTATCGCATAATATACAGATTCAATTACATACATACATAGATATACATACAGGTGTGCATTTAACAAACACGCGGACTTACATGCTGCTTTCGGGTTGTTGCTTATCGCCTAATATCTAACAATCAATTGGTTACTCTGCCACCTCCTAGTCACACATATTTTTGCCATAAATTATAGTATATTCAAGTTATATATATATACAGGATTTATCTTTTTCATTGCAGCAGCCATTAGTAGTTTTAACTTCGCTCTACTCAAATTGATTTGCCTTCCGGGGATTGGGATACTGTTGGGATCTGTTTGGAGCCTGCGTTTTCTTTAGGATGCACTTCGGGGCATGGGATCGATCGGGCATCTTAAAGAAAATGGCTTAAATCTCATTCGTTGACATCCTCCTCCGATGAGCTAGCAGCGGGAATAGTCGAGAACTGCCAGGATTCCCGGTTGTTTTTACTAACTGAACTGTAAGAGAATTTAAAGTTGTATTACTTTAAATTTGTATTTAGTTTTACTTTACAAATAATAAGACTTACCCATGTTTCTTGGCATTACTGGGCAGAGTGTGCGAATTGCGGTAGTAGCTGTCGTGGGGCTCTTCCATGGTTTCCTCCAACGACTTGCGCTGCAGGGTCATCGTCTCCTGGTGCGAGGCCGTAGAGCTGCCACCGTTCATTTCAGCATCCAAATAATACTTGGCACTCTGGGCTATCTTGCAGTTCTCACACTCACTTAGGTAGTCATCATCCAGGCTTGTGTCGTTGGGCAGGAAGTGCTCTTTGGGGTTCAGGCAATTCTTCGAAGTGGTGCACACCGGTAACTGTTTGTTGGGCGATCGTTTGCTGGATCCCCCGGTGCCGCTGCTGTTGCTCTTTGGCGTCAACGGATACGTTGGCATCTGGCAATGCGCAATCGCCGGACTTGTGGCCGTGCCTGATCCAGTCTCTCGCTTCACGCGCAGTATCTTTGGCAGTGTGGTACTTTTCGCCGGAGCTCCTCCTTGGCCAATCGAGCTGCTGTCTGGCGGAATGCTGATCACTGAGGGCACCTTGCTGACAACACTGTTGATGGTGCTGTTTAGGGATACCTTTCCGCTGATGTTCTTGGGCAGTGTGTAAGTGACGTGGTTGGCCAGCGGATAGAACGTGCTCGAATTGATTTTCCCGCTGCCCAGCTTCTCCCCGCATCCAGCGCCCGGGCTGGCTGGCGGCAGCGTCAGTGTGGGTGTCTGCTCCTTGCGCTGACCACTGGAGGACGGCTTGCTCAGCGTGTAGATGGTGGACACGGCGTTGCTGCCGCTGGCGGACGAGGAGGAGGAGGATGTGGTGACCACGGTGGCGCTCTTTAAATTCGTTAGGCTTTTGTAGAGTTTCGGTGGTAAAGTCGGATTGCTTAGATCTTGATGATGATGCTGCTGCTGCTGTTGTTGGTTATAGAAATGTTGCTGCTGTTTCTGCGTCAAACTCAAGTAGGCATCAACCTGAAAAAGACCGATGGATTAGTCACGGGACAAGACATGAAATACTCAAATCGAGGAATGAAACCAGAAAGATAATCTTCGGAATATGTGTAGCTCTGCTCCAATTTCGACTGCGATCTCATTCCCCGCCATGTCAAGCTCTCACAAAGGGATTACTTACATTTCGAACTCACCTTTCGATTCAAGTACGCGCTGGAGAGGGAATCGCCACCTCCGCTAGACACACTACGTCCCCCATTAGCGCTACCGCTCCCCCCACTCGTACTTCGTCCCCTTTCCGCAGAGCTGCTGGATGAACGCTTCTGAACGCGTCCCAGAACAATGGGAGGGGCGGAAACCTCTTCGGGATGCTGCAGCGGAGGCGGTGGGATAATGGCGGACACATTGACCCCGCCACCTGATCCGGCATGCGGGCTGTGAGTCTCATCGCCCACCTGCTTGGAGATGGTGGCTATCTTTGGCTCATGGCCACATCCGCTTCGCCTTAGAGTCCCTCCACCCGCGGCTGCCGTGATTAAGTCCTGGGCGTGCTGCTGCAGATTGGTTGATGATTTGGCTCGCTGTCCATAAGCCAAGGTGGCCGCATGCCGGGCGCCACCAGATGTCGCCGCCCCCGGTGACAGGGAGCACGTGGGCGTCGAGCTGCTGCTGCTTGAGGTGGTGGCAAACAATTTGCCAGCTCCGCTAAGAAAGGCATTGGCATTGGCAGTGCTCCCCATGTAGGACATCGGTACGTGCTGGATGGGGCACTGGCACATAGGTTTCTTGTTGGCCTGCTTTCCGGCTACTTCCGATGTGGATGTGGAGCTGTTGCTGGACTTCGGCTTCACCTGCAGAGGATCGGCCACAGCGAAATATCGCGGAATCGTGCGATGGTAGCGACGCGAGCTAGATGGGGTCTTGCTGAGCTGCTGCTGCTGCTGTTGTTGTTGTTGGCTGTTCTTTAGGGTTCCGTGCAGCGGCATTTGTGTTGTCTGGGTCACCGAATCCGCTGTGCTGGACGCCGGTGTAGCTGAGATTGTAGCGATCTCCAGGGGTTGCAGGAGCTCCATTGCTGGTGAGGATATGGCCGCCAGCAGATGTTGCTGCTGCTGCTGCTGGTGCTGCAACACCTGGGCGTGAGTGGGCGTGGCCTGAAGTTCCCCACTGGCTGCTGGCAGGGAATGATAGCTAGCGGCACTGGCGCTGGCATTGATTTCCACGTCGGCCACGGTAAGATACTGTTGTTGCTGTGGCAACTGGTGGAGCAGCTCCTGCGATCCGCGAGGCGTCGTCCTGCGCCCCGTCGAGTAGGCAGCCGAACTCGAACTGGCCGCCGCTGTGGTCACGCTGGCGCTGATGTTGAGATGGCAGTTCTTGTAGCTGCACTCAGCGGAGACTGGCGGCTTTGGCATGGCCTGCAGACAAATAGACCCACTGCTTACTGGAGGCTGCATAAGATGTTGCTGTTGCTGTTGCTGCTGATGGTGCTGCTCCAAGGTAAGCTGCTGCTGCTGCTCACTCTGCAAGCTGTAAGGCGGTTGGTGGTTTTCCCCGGTGGCTATGGTGGTCACTCCGCCACTGTTTATGTTAATGTTAATCAAGTTCGTGGTGCTCTGAGTGTACTGGTTCGATTGGGGCAGCACTGGAGCGGCCGCGGCCAACTGGTGGCTGTGCTGGGCATGCGGATGCGCAACCAGTTGTTGGGTGTACGGCTGGTGGTGCTGCTGCGGCTGAGTGTGCAATTGGAGCGTGTGCTGCTGAAGGTGCTGGTGAGCCTGTACCTGCGCCTGGATCTGTTGCTGTTGTTGTGCCTGCGCCTGAGCCTGGGCTTGAGCCACAGCCTGCTGCTGTTGCTGGCTGACAGTGGCCACTGCTCTTTGGGAACTGCTGGCTGGTAGGCTCACCGTACACTGAGCGCTCAAGGCCTCCGCTTGTGAAATTGCCACTGCTTCCTCGTACGGCGGTGGAGCTTCACCTCGCGGGAAGTGCGGCTTCCACAGGGGATAGTGGGTGGCAGCGCCGCCATAGGAGTAGTCAATGGCGCTTAGATTGCCCTCCATGTAGCCCATGTTTCCGGCAATGTAACTGAAGTGCAAAAAACAACATCAAAACATCTCCTTGAACACACATTCGATGGAATACTTACCCAATGCTGCCCACAATGCTGCGCTGATCCTCAGCATTCTGGCGATTCTCCCGCGCTCGCATCTTGCGCTGCCGCAACCGATTGACCAGAAAGAAGAGCAATGAAAGCGAGAGCGTGGCCGTGATGCCACTGGCCACCAGTCAAATGCCAAAGTCCGTGCTCCCGTCGCTGAACTGGTCGTCCAGGCAGATCACCTCGCAGCAATTATTGCCGCTGCCAACGGTCTGAAATGACTTGCACTTGCTGAACGCCTCGCAGAGTACCATCTTGCAGGCCTTGGGTAGTCCGCTGTCGCAGGTGCACAGACGGCAGGAGTCGGGTCCGGGCATGTAGTGCATGCCCGTCTCGTACAGCTTTCCATTGTAGTCGCGGCAGTGGCCACCGGGTACTAGGCTAGAGCTCACCGCGTTTCCATCTGCAAAATATGCAAAAAATCGGATCAATTTAACCTCTTGGTTTTATCTGTTAAAATGTAGGGCGTTACCAAGAATATTCTTCAAGATATATTACTGAAAACCCGAAACATTAAGTTTTGGCAAAAAGGAAACTACTCTTTTTTTTGGTCTTCAAATAAATTATTCATATTTTTATATGATTATTTAATAGATCTTTCATTAAAAAAGTCCTGTAGTGCAATGAGTACAACCTATTTTTATTGTTTTAAAAGAAGTTGAATAAGTCGAAATGACTGCAAATGCGAACCCAATCTTTTAAATCAATAAAAATAACAGTAGGGGCACAGATATTGCTTGATTTTTTAAAGCTATCAAAGAATGTTGAGTGAATTTAATTGTTTAATGTCTTTTAGCCTATTTTTTTGCATTCTAACCTAACTTTTAAAGTTATTTTAAGTGCATATTTGGAGTTTCCAAAAGCTGTTAATTATTTGTTGCTTTTATAAGCATAATTAAAATGAAAAGCATTTGTATATAATTCTGTGCTATATATTTTATGCTTTTATGTTGGCAAATATGTATGTGATAAAATCTCTAGTGGGAGAAGGATCTGGAATATGAAGGACTCGAGACAGCTTCACAAACATGCACCTATAGACGCGCACTCGAATGCTTGGAAGTTGAATTCTTTATTTTGGCACACTTGACCAACTTTCGCCTTTGCTGATTTAAAATTGCGCCACCAAACCACAGACACACACAAACACAAACAGAAGGAGCACATACAGCTGCAATGCCAAAGTGCAGCAGGTGCTGTAAATCCTGCGCTCAATCGAGGAACATGGAGGATAAATCAGTGAAAATGAGAAGGAGAGAGAGAGACGCGAGGAAAGGCCACAATATTTATCACTTGAATGAAATTAAATGCAAACGCATAACATTTTCGACATCATTTAAATGCTAAACAGCAAAAGGAAATTCAAATTAAAAACAAATATACGTGCACATACAGTGTCAGCAATATTCATACACACATACATAGGTCCATGTGTATGCAGCGGAGGACCTTATGTGCGACAGGGGGAGGAGGAGGTGAAAGCGAATTTCTCGGCAGGAAACGCACGAACGAAAATGGCAAACAGGCGTGCGTTACGCCCCCGCAAAAAAAGAAAAATATCGCAAAAAAAATGTTGCCGTTCATTCGAGAGTTTCCAAGTGAAATTGGTGTGTAGGTGTGTGTGTGTGATAAATACATACACGCGTGTCACATACACACCCAGTTCACACCCATACAGAGGAGCCAAGTATACATGCAAAAAAATAAACACCATACACACACACACCCCCAAACAACCGCCCACCACAAAGCAGACACACATGTATGTATATATACATACATATGTACATACAGGAGCAAAGCTAAATTTTGCAGGCCACTTCCTTCGTATTGCCATTTCCATTTCCCCACCCAAAAATCCGTTATGCCCCTTTTCTCTCTCTCCCTCTCTGATTCTGCTCTGCTCCGCTGAGAAAAAGAGCGAAACGAAGCGCAGAATGTGGCTTGGTATTGGTGAGTGCTGGCTCTGACTGTGTATGTGTGTGTGCCCCGTGTCCCATAAATTGTGAACTCTGTGGCCATGGACCATATTTCCAATTATCGCTGAAGGAGCAATCCGAGCAATTGAAATTGATTTTGTTGAAAAACCTTGTGCTCAGTCTCATTGAGTTTTGATCCTCTTAATCGACACATTTGTACAATAAAAAGTTGAACCTTTTTCGCATCGTCAGGATATGGGGCTGAATTTGCATGCTCGGTTGTCTGTGTGTGTGTGTATAAAATTTTTCACATTAGTTTTGCCCACTGGACCGTTCCCGTTACCTTTGGCATTTCCAATGAACGCAAGCAATGCCAAAAAATACATTTTGCACACGCTATTTAGAACTCTCAGCACCACAGAAATATTTGTTTAATTGCTATTTTGTCACACTAGTATTTTATCCAAGTATTTTCAACAGTTTTTTGCGAACGTTCGAGCAATACCAACAACCACCGACGACGACCGAGCGAGACTTTTCGCTCAGAAGTTCCGCTTCCAGGGTTCCCGGTAAGTTACCGTTACTGCTTGGAACCACTAGACGCGTCAAGTTCCAGGGCTGAATCAATTCCGTGGGAGTCATTTAAACTTGTAACGGTTACAATTCAAAAGTTTTCCGCGTTCATCGGAGGATGCACAAAATATTGTTATACTTGATCATATAAAAAGTAAGTCGATAATTTCTGAATTTTATTCAGAACCAACAAGGAATTCAAATTATTAAACTTCCGGAACCTAGTCTATTAAAACATTAAAAGTAATTTAAACAGACAGTCTTACCCTTCTCAGCAATAAGCTTTGCCATTTTCAGAAATTAGCACAGAATTTAATGAAATTCAAAGCTTTCGCTCTATTTTAAACAACATTTCGAATGATTTTAAATTCATAGCGATTTGATAGCTTACCTATTTATATGTAACGAAATCAATTGTAATTTTAATTTTATATCGTTGACGTATTCTAACTACATATGGTATTCCTCTATTGGTTGTTAAATTCAATTTAACCAAAATGCTCGCATTAATTTTGCAAAATGCATTCGGCATGCGACCCCAAAGTCAAGTTTAAACTTTAAGGGTCAGACAACAACAACAGTAAGAGATTAGAGGGTGCGCAAACAACACGCACATGGAATAATCTGCGATTGCTGAACGACCATTAAATTGCATTTAAATCAAGTGCAGGGGTAATTTAAAACTTTCATTTACTCACAGGCAGCTGCTCCTGTCAATTGGTCTCCGATTTTGGCAGTCAGCAAACGGCTGAGGGAGTCAACGGACATGAACAACGCCACAGCCGCATTGGCAGCGGCAAAAGGAGTCGGCGCTGGAGCCACGAGAAATCATAGCACCTATGTAATACCAGGAATGTACGACCTCTCCGTTGAGGACACCAACTGGGTGCTCACCTCCTCCTTCATCATTTTCACCATGCAAACGGGCTTCGGAATGCTGGAGTCCGGCTGCGTGAGCATTAAGAACGAGGTCAACATTATGATGAAGAATGTGATCGATATTGTGCTTGGTGGCTTTACTTACTGGCTGTTTGGATATGGAATGAGCTTTGGCCGTGGTCCACTCTCCAATCCCTTCATAGCTATCGGTGACTTCCTGCTGGATCCACCGGTTGGCGATGCTCTGATGGGACAGATCTTTGCGGCCTTCCTGTTCCAGCTGTCGTTCGCCACCACGGCCACAACTATCGTTAGCGGCGCCATGGCAGAACGGTAGGTTTGACTTTATGTTAAAAAACTTTTGTATTTCAATAACCGAAATTGGCTCTCTTTCCAGCTGCAACTTTAAAGCTTACTGTCTATTCTCCTTCCTAAACACCGCTGTCTACTGCATACCAGCGGGGTGGGTGTGGGGAGAGCACGGGTTCCTCAACAAGCTAGGCGCCGTTGACATTGCGGGCAGTGGACCGGTTCACCTGATTGGAGGAGCCTCCGCGTTCGCCTCGGCCGCCATGCTGGGACCTCGCCTGGGCCGCTATTCCGAGGGCTACGATCCCCTACCATTGGGCAATCCCGTCAACGCCTGCATGGGTCTCTTCGTCCTCTGGTGGGGCTGGCTGGCCTTCAACTCCGGAAGCACCTACGGCGTGAGTGGGTCCAAGTGGCAGTATGCGGCTAGGGCGGCCGTTATGACTATGATGGGCTCTTTTGGCGGGGGATTCATAAGCTCTATGTAAGTTCTTGATACCTTGTTATTTGCAGGGTATTATAATCCTTAACATCCTTTCCTGTTTTAAGCTTAATTTACTTAATTACGCCATTTATATTAATTTTCCTTAAGCTACTCCTTCTGGCGCCACGGAGGCGGCATGGACATCATGGACCTTATTAATGGTGTGCTCGGCTCTCTGGTGTCAATCACAGCTGGCTGCTTCTTGTACCGCGCCTGGGAGGCGCTGGTAATCGGAGCCATCGGTTCACTGTTCTGCGTCCTGGCTATGCCACTGTTCGATCGCATGGGTGTGGACGATCCAGTAGGCGCCAGTGCCGTGCACGGAGTATGCGGAATTTGGGGCGTCATTGCTGTAGGTCTCTTTGCCGATAATCCCATTCCCCTGGACACGACAAACGGTCGCAGCGGATTGTTCAAGGGCGGAGGTTGGTACCTTCTAGGGATTCAGACGCTATCGGCTTTATGCTTGGTGTGCTGGGGCATCTGCTCCACTTTCTTGCTGCTCTTCGTCATCAACAAGATAATACCCATACGCATGGATCCGCACGAGGAGCTGCTGGGTGCCGATCTCACCGAGCACCGAATCCGGCACTCACAAATAGGCTTGTCTCGAGCCATCTCGGCTCTGGCACCTATTAAAGTGGATCTAAAGGAGATCGCCGGCATCCAGCCCATTGGTATTAATCCTGGCCACGAGCGCAGCATTGAACAGTTGCGGGCAGCGGAAGACAAGCTGCAGCAATGGCAATCGTATCTTGACCAGGTGAATGCTCCCAAGTCCAATCATCTTAAGTCGGATGCCGGTAAGGACATCATTTTCAAGCCCAGGACAGCGGGTAACGTGTTTAACCGGCGCCTTCCCGCCCGGGACAATTTCAGCGGTGGCCTCTATAGGCCCAACAATAGTGACTTGCCCGTCATCGGTGGCGCATCATCAAAGCAAGAAAAGGACCCTAATTTTGCTTGGGTAGATTAATTATATAATATAATATAATAAAAGTGTCTGTACGAATCATAGCTAAATTTAAAAATGACGAAAATGCCTAAAAGTATGCAACAGTTTGCAGACGAGGTACACTAGAATATTCGAGTGTAGCTCTTTTCCTTTAGTACATTTACCTAAAATAGAATCGCTTACCTCCGAATAAAAAATAATGTAATTAGTGAAAGTATACCTTTCGTTTTCTAGAACCAAACAGGTCACACCTGTTTTTTCCCAAGCGACCAAAGCTAATAGCACAGATATATACGAAGATAAGATAATCATCTGGAACAAATAGCAGACGAGATAACCATCCAAAGTACAGTGCAACCTATATACCAAAATACAGCCTTCTTAGCTTTGTAATAAACCGGGAAATATAAGTTTAAAGCAAGGAATTTAGTAAGAAGATAGCTCTCCCCAATAGGATTTATAACTCCATAAGTTTGCAATTCTCAAATTTATTTATTGAATTCAAGTACAAGCAAATATTGTTTGGATGATCGATCGATGACAATAATATAATATATATTATTATGGAGCAGTGTTTGGTTTTGTTCTAGTATGAAATAATATTATAAATGATTATCGGAAGCAGTTGTCGTTAGTTCCGATTGGAATTGGTGGCTGTTTAATGTTTTGTAGTGATTTTCTAATTTAGAATCCAAGTTTTGTTTAAGCAACTCTTCTACTGTTTGGTTGGTATTTTGTAGCCGGGAGAATTGTTACTGTGTAGGGGGTGATTGAATTAGTCGACCTCCTCGATGGTGGGGCCAGCACCGCCGGCACCGGCAGCTCCAGGAGCACCAGCTGCTCCGGGCATGCCTCCAGGACCGCCGGGCATGCCACCGGGAGCACCGCCAGCGCTCTGGTAGAGCTTGGTGATGATGGGGTTGCACACACCCTCCAGCTCCTTCTGACGGTGCTCGTACTCCTCCTTGTCGGCCAGCTGGTTGGCATCGAGCCACTTGATTGTCTCGTTGCACTTGTCCATGATGACGGTGCGGTCAGAGTCCGAGATCTTGGTCTTCAGGTTGTCCTCATCGAGGGTGGCCTTCATGTTGAAGCAGTACGACTCCAAGCCGTTCTTGGCGGCGATGGTCTCCTTCTGCTTCTCATCCTCATTGCGGTATTTCTCGGCCTCGTTGACCATGCGCTCGATGTCCTCCTTGGACAGACGGCCCTTATCGTTGGTAATGGTGATCTTGTTCTCCTTGTTGGTCGAACGCTCCAGGGCAGTGACGTTCAAAATGCCGTTGGCGTCAATGTCGAAGGTCACCTCAATCTGGGGCACGCCACGAGGTGCGGGAGGGATGCCCGACAGCTCAAACTTGCCCAGCAGGTTGTTGTCCTTGGTCATGGCGCGCTCGCCCTCGTACACCTGGATCAGCACACCGGGCTGGTTGTCCGAGTAGGTGGTGAAGGTCTGGGTCTGCTTGGTCGGGATGGTGGTGTTGCGCTTGATCAGCACGCTCATCACACCGCCGGCGGTCTCGATACCCAGCGACAGCGGGGTGACATCGAGCAGCAGCAGATCCTGCACCTCCTGCGACTTGTCGCCGTGCAGAATAGCGGCCTGGACGGCGGCACCATAAGCAACAGCCTCATCGGGATTGATCGACTTGTTCAGCTCCTTTCCGTTGAACAGATCCTGCAGCAGGCGCTGCACCTTGGGGATACGAGTAGAGCCACCAACCAGCACGATGTCGTGGATGGCAGACTTGTCCAGCTTGGCGTCGCGCAGAGCCTTCTCCACAGGGTCCATGGTGCTGCGGAACAGATCAGCGTTCAGCTCCTCGAAACGGGCACGGGTGATCGAGGTGTAGAAATCGGTTCCCTCGAACAGAGAGTCGATCTCAATGCTGGCCTGGGTGGAGGAGGAGAGGGTGCGCTTTGCACGCTCGCAGGCAGTGCGCAGACGACGCAGGGCGCGCTTGTTGGTGGTCAGATCCTTCTTGTGCTTGCGCTTGAACTCCTGCACGAAGTGAGTGACCAGGCGATTGTCGAAATCCTCACCACCCAAATGGGTATCACCGGCGGTGGACTTGACCTCAAAGATACCGTCATCGATCGACAGAATGGACACATCGAAGGTACCGCCACCCAGATCGAAGATGAGCACGTTGCGCTCGCCAACGGCCTTCTTGTCCAGACCATAGGCAATGGCAGCAGCCGTGGGCTCGTTGATGATACGAAGCACATTCAGACCGGCGATGGTTCCGGCATCCTTGGTGGCCTGGCGCTGGGAGTCGTTGAAGTAGGCCGGCACGGTGATGACCGCGTTGGTCACAGTCTTGCCCAGATAGGCCTCGGCAGTCTCCTTCATCTTGGTGAGCACCATCGAGGAGATCTCCTCGGGGAAGAAGGTCTTCTTCTCGTCCTTGTAGGTCACCTCGATCTTGGGCTTGCCATCAACGCTGACCACCTCGAAGGGCCAGTGCTTCATGTCCGACTGCACAGCGGAGTCGTCGAACTTGCGGCCAATGAGACGCTTGGCATCGAAGATCGTCTGGGTCGGGTTCATCGCCACCTGGTTCTTGGCGGCATCGCCGATCAGACGCTCCGTATCGGTGAAGGCAACATAGGATGGTGTGGTACGATTACCCTGGTCGTTGGCAATAATCTCGACCTTGCCATGCTGGAACACTCCCACGCACGAGTAGGTGGTGCCCAAATCAATACCAACAGCAGGAGCTTTAGACATCTGCAAATAATTCGATGGGGAAATCTCTTAGCTTATATTCCTCTAAATTTTGTATAAATCTATATAAATGCAAAATGTACAATCAATAAGAGACACTGGAATGAGGATTCAGTGAGACAGCATAGCCATCGCCAGCTGTGGTCGAATATTACATACTGTCGCTAAGGGTTGTTACAGTGTTTTAATAATTGCCAAGGCAATACAGAACATAGTTTTTTATTTCCCCCTAATAAGCACCATCTTATTTCGCCTTTTACAGCAAACATTTCATTATTGTCCAGCTTTTTCGCTATATTTCTCAAACTGGTTGCCGAAATTGGCGCATCACGAGTTATGACTAATGCCACCGAGATCAAAGCGAGAGTTTTTTTTTCGATACGGCAAGATCAATGCCAAAACGCGGTAACAATGGCGGCCGACGCAGCTGCCATGGCTTTTTCCGAGAAAGGTGCGCAAAAAAAGTAAAGAAACCGCATGGACAAAGACGAAAATTCTGGAATGCTAAATAAGCAAACACATACACACGCACATGTAGAAAACCACGCTGCCGAAGCCAGGTCATTTTGGAGGGTTATTTGTGGGCAATGCGTGCGAAAGAGACAACCATTCTGCTGGGGCCGACAAGGGGCTGTTTTCGTGTATTAGTTTTACCCGCTCACAAATACACACACGTGCGTGTACTTTGGATGCCGGTTGGCAACGTGTTTTCTATTTAAATATTCGTGAAAACCCACATAAAATATAAAATTATGGATATGAAGACTATTTATAAACCATCAGCGTCTGTCAGATGGATCCGACTCATGCTGGGTGGGAATTAAGCATGTTTCTGAAGAGTGTTATGTGGGTATTATTAAGTATGCATGTGTCGCTGACGTCTGCCGGTGTGCGTGTGAGAAGCCGCACATTTTCCATTGGAATATTCCAGAAAAAGCGCAATGACACTTAAAATAAATTAGCAATTACGGTGACTAATTTGAACATTGATTTATATGAAGATAATTAAAAAACAATGTCAAGACCCCGATGGATGACGCAAGAATTTTCACATACATATACACACACAAGCCGCATACAAATGCAATGCGCCTGTGAGGCGGCATTTCCCAGTGGAATATTCCAGATAAGCGGCAATCACGTTGTTCTTCAAAATTCTAAGTAATTAGTCATAACTACATCATCTACCATTAGCTTAATTATTTCTCGAAATCAAAAGAATACACGTTTGTGTGTGTGTATGCGCAACTGTGTGCATGATGGCATTACTCATTAGGGGTCGAAAGTTCGAGAAGTCTCGTTTCACTATGCAAGTATTGATTGAACAAGGAAATTAGGTTTTGCCCTAATAGACTTGGAGGCAATGACGGCGAAAAACACGTGGTTAACTGCTAACTTTTTGTTCCCTTCGATAGGCCAAAATAATTCGAATGCACTTTTTACAACAAAGATGGCGTGGACTTTCTAGCACTTACCTTGTGTTGTTGAGTTAGAAAGTACTAAATATAATCGTGTAATTGCTACTTCACTATTCTGCCGAGCGGTCACGTTCGATCAGATTTTTTTTTCAAATACGAAGATGCACACAGCCACACGGCCTTTTATCAGGTTTTTTCAAATATATGCACACCAGTGCTGCCAGTTTGGATTTTTTTTCCCGTCAAAGCTGGCTTTTTTTGAAGGCAAACGGCGGGAAAAAATTGTGAACTGCGGGAATTGTGAAAAGCGGGAACTCTGGTTTATATCGTCAGTTCGATAGTTTTCACAGAGATAATCCTGTTAGGTTACACTCACCCCGTGTTAAGTTACGCTCTCTCTCCGATCTGTTAATTTCTACATGAGAGTTCGACCCCAAACATGAGAATTCGACCCCAAACATCTGTTAACGTGTAGAACCGTTCTGTAATTGTGTCAAATGCAAACTGCCATCTGTAAAAGCGTAACAGTAAAAAGTAAACCTACATCCAGGAAGAGGGAACTGCGAGGAATAATATTTATAATCAGCAGGATGAACGATATCCCATTAAACGATGAGGTTTCCCAAAATCCAGATGATGAATCTTGCAATTTATGTTTTCATTTGTTTTGATGTATGATTTGATTTTAACTTTAGCGGGACTTCAATTATAGATAATAGATATTGCTAGCATTCACACTGCCCGTTTTTGTGATTAGTTATTTAGTATAAATTATTAAGAAACCCTCATGCTTTTACGAGTAATACTTGAAAACTAAAAATAAAATATTAATGGTATATTTGGAACTTTGCAAAGGTCAACTTCTATGAATATTTATATATCAAAAATAAATATATATAAATGATAACAAAAATGAACTTAACAAATTGTTTTTTTTTTATATATATATAATTATATATTTGGTTTTAGCTTTTTTTTTATTTTTTATAATTTAATTTATTTTTAAGTTTTTTTTTTCCTTCTTCCCGTCAAAAGCAGCTTATTTTGTTGGTCAAAAGTTGGCAGCACTGATGCACAGAGACAAAGCAGTCGATACAATTATTATCGATGGCATCGATAGCGCAACACTCTGGCTCGTGTGCCCAGCTTCCGTGGCGGAGGAATACCCTTTTTGCAAGCTTTGTAATCGGAAAAGTGCCGGGCACACTACACTTTCCGCGGGAACAATAATAAGAAACAAAGCTTAAATTTTCGGCTCAAAAGGAATGTTCCGGGAGCAGGATGAGCGCCCTCCTAAACGAAATCCAGCGGATCATCGCCGAGGTTCGATCGGACAAGCCTTCAAGCCGGAATAAAGCCATCGAACAGCTGGAGGAAAAACTTGTCAACTGCAGAGAGGGCTTGACTGCTCTGTTGCTGGACAAGCGATTCGACCTTTCGTGGGCCGCACTATACGATGTGGCCAAGGAGGCTCTATTCAAGGTATGTGACATTTCTCCCGTATATTTTAACACCATCTCATGCAGTAGTTTTGCTAATAAACAGCACGCTCAGAGCTTACACGATGCCAACGACAAATCCTTCAAGACTTTGGCGGCCAAGACTTATTTGTACGGCAATGTTCACGACAGGATCGTCAAGTACAACTTGGACGGTAAGCTTGAATGTGCACTTGGACGCTAGCTAACTTCTGTATTCTTCAGCTGGCTTGGAGTCGACAGGAAGTGGCCACTTTCTGGCAAAGACGAGTCTCTTTAATGCGTTCGAGGAGATGATCAAGTCGCGGGTGGTGATTAAGCACTTTGGCGACCGCGTTCTAGGCCTGCTGGACAGGGGCATTTACTCCTCTGCCAGCTATGTGCGCGAATTGAAGATCAATGAGTACAGCCGTAAGGAACCATTTATTTTCAAAGTCCGTTTCTATAAGTAATCAAATTACTTGGCTTTTAGGCATCCTCTCCTACCTGTTCGAGGTAAATGTTGGCGGGGACGAATTCCTCCACACAACAATACTGAAATGCATCACAAAGACAGTCACTTTGGCCAAAGATCGAGTTCAACTGCACTGTGACATGGTGGAATATCTGCCGGAGTTGAAAAGCTTTGCAAGCACGGCGATTGGGGCGAGGAAGACAGAGATTGTTCGTCTCTATTTGATCTTCGTAACGGAGGTGAGTTTACGACATCTCTTGGCATTTAACCACGCTTACTCTTCCGTCTATGCCAGCTCTCGGTTAACTACCATCACCAGCTGTGCATCCACATGCAGGAGATCCTGCCGAAGCTGTGCGAGTTCCACAACGAGGATGTGTTCCGCGATGACACCCGAAACCTGTTCTTCCAGTGCGTCATCCTTTCGTTGCGATCACTATACCCCAAGCTGAATATGGGTGATTTCAACACACTTGGAGTGCCCGTCCACGAGACGTGGTCACAAACTCTGATGCGACTGAAAACTATTGTGAATATGGAGATTCGCAAGAACTCCCTCCCGCGCTACAAGACAGCACAATTGAGCAATGACAAGTTTTCGGAGAGCTTCATCAAGATGTCGGCATTGGTCATGTATATTGTAAGGAACCACCTTTAATTAATGTGTGTATACCTTAGTTTCTGTTTCTTCAGGTTCTTTGGCACTTGGAGGAGGCTAGAAAACCGGATGATAACGGAGATGGCGACGTGCCCAAGAAGGTGGCCAAAACTTCGGACAAAATAGATGAAATTATCGCCCTTATTAACAAGAAGGAGACCACTTTCAACGACGTCTGGTTTGGCATCTTCACCGAGCTGCTCCAGCTAAGCAGCGTCATCCTGAATGTGGGCAATTACCAGCAGACGCTTGTCACTGTATCAGACGTAATGCAAATGTATGGCAATGCCAGAAATCTGAAGAATCTTCATCTGTGCATGGCCAGCCTGCTAAAAAAGGAACAGGAGCTATTGAAGTCGCAGTCGATACAGGAGGGATTCCTTGCTGAATTGTGGAGTAGGATGGGAAACCACCTGATATCAGAAACCACTACCAACAGCGAGGAGATCAAGCAAAAACAATTGGTGCTGCAGTTGTTGATCAGGCATCACAAGCTGAGTCCGAAAATGGTTAACAGCCTAGTGCAGAACATCACCACAAATGAAATGATGAAGCGCAACGAATGCTTCGCCACCATTCGGGAGATTTACATTCATGCGGGCGAGTGTGGTCAGGACAAGGCCTCCGCGGACTTGGAGCCCATTATTGCGTGGGCCTACGGCAGCGGGGAGAGGACCAGCGCTACACAAGTCATACACAATATTGCAAGCATAGATGCCAAACTGCAGGCGGACACTTTTGCGATCAGTATCATCAACTTCTTGGACCACCAGCAGCTGGAAGAGCTCTCTAAATCGGAGCCCAAGGAAATTCCTGCTGGGGAAAATCTTTTGGCATTCAAGTATAACAAGCAACTGATTTGCCTAGACAAGGAGTATGCCCGACCCTTTGTCTCAATTTCTCAGCTGCAGACCGAAACAAAGAATTGTCTCTACCAGACCAACTACGAGTGCCTAATGCGCAATCTCAACTCCCAATGTGTCAACGACAACCAACCCGCGGCCATCTTAAAGAACCTTAACACTCTGCATCGGTTGACCTGTACAATGGAGAGGCTTTTGCATTACAAGGTGTTCGATGCCGAGAACTTTGAGGGTTGTCCTCTGATCAAAAGAATTGGTCTCTTCCTCAGTCATATCGAGGTATGTGGGTGTAAAAAGAGAATTTTGTTTTGATACCTTCATACTTCTATTCGTTTCCAAATTAATGTTATATTTTTTGTTTGTTTTTATGGTTTATAGTTCCAGTACAAGGCTAACTGTTCTGAGATGATGGATGAGAGCGATCTGCGCGAGATTCTGCGCCTTCAAATAGCCGTACTTGAAGTTTTTAAATCTACTTCGATTTTACTCAATTATTTAGAGAGGCAGCCAATAGAAATGATGGTGGAATTCATTGGCGCTGCGCTTAAGCTGCACTGTTAAGTTTTTATTTAATTAGTTAAAAATCTTATTTCAAATTTTTTTTTAAATTCTAGGCATGCGGCGAGAGCGCTCTGAGAATGCGGATCATTTGACAATAACCGCTCAGTGCTTGAACATTTTGGGTGGATTGTGTGCTTGCAGTTCGCATCAGGATGAAACTTTTGAGCACATAGCCAAAGTAACCATGCGATGGCGGCCACAAGATGTGCTAATTGTAACAAAGGTAGGTGGGCTACCATCTCATCTTGAATCGATTTTACTTATCACATACATTTAGGAACTATGCAGCTGCTCAAGTATTTCCGATGCAGCCAGCACTTGGCTGGTGAGCAAACTGAAGACTGTCTTTCAGCTTCATCACCTCGATTTGGATGTCATCGATAAAGTGGTCGACCATTTGCCCAGTGAGTAACAATTCATATGTTCATAAAATTCAGTATCCTTGAATTCTGCTCCTTTCAGCTATTTTCCAGTTTGTTTACCAAATAGAACATCACTTGGACGATATGCTAATGGCCCTTAACTCTCTGCTAAGGATTGCCATTAAGAAGTCCTACACATCCCAACTGACGTCGAAAATCGTACGGTGCGTGGGCTTAATTGCTCAGCGTTGTCCTGACATTTACCTGCTCGAAAACTTTACTGTGATATGCAAGTCTACGGCGAAATTTTTCACAATGCCCACATTAGAAGTGCGCTTTGCCACCCTGTTCACCTTCACCATTCTGCTGGACACAAATTGTGTGACCAAGGATGCTATCGGTAACTCTTCAACTCACTGGGAGTTCTGTCGCGAACTCTATAATAGTATCGACTTCAAAAAGATTTCAGTAGGTGTAGGTGATATCCTTAGTGGTCCGTAGCTCATCAGATTTTCTTGGCTAGATAAACAACGACGAGGATGCAATCCGGAATAGCAATGCCATAATTATGCAGATGCTGATTGCAATATTTTTGCGGAGCTCATTTCATCAGGAGATCGCTATCAAGGAGCTGCTGTTTCAGTGCGCACTGCGCAGACTGCCAGAAAGTGAGTTTCCTTACTTACCACGATTTTATAGTTAGAATCTTAGGATGTACTCTCCCCACAGGTGAGTTTCTTTCTCTACACAGTATAGTCCCCGGATATGAACGAACCATGGTAGATCTTATACGGCCCTATACGGATTTTCTGCTGCACAACTGGAGCTCACAGGGCTGGCCCATTTCCAAGTGAGAAGATTATCTAAAAAGGTGAAACATTTGTTGCATTACGTGCCCAACAGGTTCCCCCATTTTCTGTGCTATGAAAAGAAGAATGATTTCCGTAGAGCTCATTCTAGTAGGATCCTGGCTTATGTGTTTCTGTACGGCAAGACTGAGGATATTGAACGCTACAGCAAGTTCATCAGTGAAGAGGTACCAATGCCTATATGAAGTCGATTTACGGTTTCAGTGATTGCTTCCATTCATTTAGGTGGCCCTTCCCCTAGTTGCCTCGTATGTTTTGGCGGAAAATGCATCTTGCAACGAAGCCCAAGGTAAAGAGTTTCAAGATCATCATCAACGGCTTTGGGAGAATCTTAGATACTCCCAGCTAAATGCTGAGGATATAGACCTCAATGTGGAGACCCTTTTCTGTGCGATTGGCCTGCTTGGCGACGATCTCCAGGAAATGAAAAGATTACTGGGATCCACTATGCCCGTCAGCAGAGATAACAACTGGTATACACTTTCGGTGGAGTCACTTTTCGATTGTCTTAGCTTTCATATTGTAAGTACTGCTTTCTTTATTCCTATTTTCACTTACTGAAATACCTTTTTAGGGCTCCCATAGATCTTGTTCAAGAGAAGACAATCGCATCCAGTCCATGTCAACACTTCAGATTAAACATCCTCGAATATTGGTCGAACTTTTTGGTCGCTTGAAAACCAATTGCTTTACATCCAGCTTTTTCAGCCAGACATTACGTTACTTGTTTCTATATTGCCAAATTGCTGATGCTGTTTATGACGCTGCTGCCCAGGAAGCAGTGAAAACTAAGGCTGCTGTCGATCACTGCTCCTTTTTTGTTCGGGATATTTGGTTCTTTGTGGTTCGTTATCTTCATTACAGTAAGTTTTAATTAGTATTTCAACTGTTTATATTAAATTACATTCTCGAATCGTAATGCAGCCAAGTGCACCCGAGTACAAATGTGTGCGCTTTCATTTCTTGAACAACTGCTGACCTCCAAGCCACATTTTGGTTATGAAGAGTTTTACACACACATGGCAGATATAGCTAAACTATTGAGTGGCTTTCAACGGGAATGCATTGCCAAGGAAGTGAAGGAGAAAGCCTGTTTAGTCGTAAAGATGATTCTGGAAGGCTACCATACCCATATCAATATGCATTCCTTTCTCGAGGACACGACGGAATGCGAGTTCTTGAAAACTTTGCGAGAGAAATACAATTCTAGGCTAGAGCCAAGCAAAGACACGGCTGATGTCGGCAACTATCTACGATCGTTTCTGAAGAGACCCACTGCTGAACGATTGCGAGACCTGAGAACCTATGTAAGCAACGGAATATTACAGATCTCAGCGTACTTCAGGCTTTTATTGAATACAATGATCTCCAACAGGTTGCCGAACACAAGGATAGTCTACAAAAATATGAACGAATATTATTTGAGGTCATTAGTCGTTTAATTCAAATGGCCAGAGATTCGGTCAGCAAGCAGAGCAGCATGGAAGCCCTAAAATGTCTAGCTCAAATCGGACCGTTGAAGTTATCAAATGTTTCATATTATTTTCAAACCGACTTTGATTCTTTTGAAGAGGTATGTTCTATAATCCTCTTAAAATAGTTTCTTTATTAATACTTTACCATTTTTATGTGCAGTCAGATCATCTGGAGCCGATAAAGAAGTTCTTGTACGTCATCTGTGAGATCTTGGAGAAATCTTTGCTTCAGTTTGATCCTCACACTCATGATGCTCTGGTTTCCGCAGTCGTTCAAGTTGTGAATAGCCAGTGTGGCTCAAAGATTACGGGTTAGTACCTCCACAAAATGATCATTATAAAACATTGCTCGTGGGTCTCCATCTACTAAAAGTTCGCAAAAGACTGGCAGAAAACGAAATTAAACAAACATCTTTCTTGTATTCTATCAAACTGTTTTTACGAGCTCTGGTTTAGACATAAGATTACCTACCTACATTACCTACATTGGATTATCCTTTTAGGTCTCTTTAAAAACGTAAAAATCTTTGCTGTCAAGCATCCAGAATTGAGTGTCTTGAATGGGTACAAGCAGATTTCTCGCATCGATTGGTTGGCTGCACTGAAAGCCACCCAAGACTTGAGCTATGAGGCCTGGATGTGCGCCTTTGTTTCGAATGTTTTCACGGAGTGCGGCTGGCTAGAATTCAGTGCGTTGGCTGCCAAGTCTTTGCCATTTGCAAAGACCTGCCTGCAGCCGTTCATCAAGTTATTGTTGGCCAACAATCTGGAGCAGCACTTGGAAACTCTATGCCCTATGTTAGATTATTTTTTCGAACGCTTTGTGGGCTCGAAGGCAGCGTGCTCCACTCCGCAGATCTTTCACAACAAGCGTGCCATCAAGAGGTTCTTGCACATTTGCGAATGTATACGAGTGGTGAACAATTGGAGAATTCCCGTGAATCTGAGGAATGTGGTTATGGCTAGTAACCACTGCCAGGCCTACTTTCTGACCATTATGTACCTAGAGCTCTGGGCTTGCTCGGAGAGCCTCAATCCCTTGACCAACGTATCTTTTCAAGCCTCGGCAAAGAAGGTACATAAGATCCTTTCCTAAATAAGTTATTTCCTAAAACCACCTATTTTCTCAGGCCTACGAATCTATTGGCTGCTTAGACGCTATTCCTGGCTTTGTGAATCCCATGCTCTCTCGTGTGGACTTCCTTGGTAGGAGCAACAACCTGACCGCTATACTATTAGAGTCGGATTTCTTGGATAAGGCTAACAGCCAACTGTGCATGGACATTATGAAAGGCAATGGCTTGTGGTCGTTTGCCAAACTCCAGCAGCAGCAAAGCACGGAACCGGACTACGAAATCTTTTGGCGCCTAGGGCAGTGGGATTTGCTGACGGACTCCAAGCAGCAGCAGCAGCCGCACCTGGGGACGAGGACTTCATTCAATTTTGAGCAGGAGTTCACTCGGCATCACTTTGTGGCCCTCAGAAGCATTAGCCAGCGGGAGGAGGAGAACAGTCTATCGGCCATTGACATGGCCTACAACTGTGTACGCGACATACTGCAAGATATTAGCGTAGAGTGCCTGCAGAGTGTGTACAAGTACCTGACTTGGCTATGCTCGCTCCAGCAGGCGGAGGACTTTTGCCAGGTGATGTGGCTTGATGTGGGCTGTACAATTAGCTTGGATTACCTCTCGTTCCGTTACACAGATCCAGTTTGGCACCCAAATACCTCCGTCCCACATGAACCAACTATTCCGCAAATGGCAGACAGAATTGGATCTCAAATACGGCAACTTTGCCTGCAAGGAGTATGTCATTGCTCATCAAATTGCTTTGTTCAAGATGGCCGGTACACGAGCGACACGTCGGTTGACCGATTTCTACAAAGAGAATCCCATGGACACATACCTGCTGAAAGGCATTGGGGAGTGCAAGACGGCGGGTAAGCTGAACCTAGCAGCCAAGTATATCGGAATCCTGCGTGAAATGCCAGATATTACGGAGTCCACCAAGGTAAATAAACTCTTCATATATTTTTAAAACATTTTAAAATGATACAATGTAATCTAACGCCGTTATCTTGTGTATTTATTTCAGATAAGCGTCCTGCTCGAGGACGCCGAGGTAAATGTAAAGATGGGCAATCATCAGATAGCCAAGGACATTCTGGAGCATGTGACCACCAACGATCAGTTTATCTACTGCCTCCAGCGGGTACCGGCTCTGCGAATGCAGGGCGAGTTTCTCATGGACTGCAATGCCGCGAGCTTAAGTTCGGTTCTTCACCACAAGTTTAACGCTTCGCTAAAGCTGATCGATGACTTTGTATTGCACCGCGAGGCTTTAAAGGAGAAAACTTCAAACATCGGGCAGTGGCAGGACCTCGAAGCTTTCGCTAATCGGCAACGAACAGCTGCCTATGCGGCCATAGCCAAGTATGCTGACAGGGAGTACCAGCAGCTATATGAGTATCGGCACTCGCAGGACTACCAAACGTTGCTGGACATCATCGAGCAGAACCGCTCGACGGCTGCAAAGGTGTCTCAGCGTGAGAACAGAGACCGACGTATCATGGGTCTTCAAATGAAGAGCTATGCCAGCCTAGACGAGGGCCAGTTGCATCGAATAGAGGCTAAGCTGACAGAGCACCTTTGCTCGGCGGTCCGAAATCACATGGCTTACTGTCGGTTGGACAGTGGCTTCTCGAGCGCCGCCATCTACCGCATCATCTCTCTGTGGTTCACCAATGCGTCCAACGAGCAGTTGCAGCAGTGTGTCAAAGATGAGATCCCTACGGCTCCAAGTTACAAGTTTATTTGTGCTGCTAACCAACTGACTGGTCGCCTCAATTCCAAGAACAATAGCCTGCTGAAGGTTCTTACGGAACTCCTGGTGCGATGCGGCCAAGATCATCCGCACCACATTTTCTATCAGCTGTATCCGCTGGTCTATGCCCACCTGGATGGCGAGAATAGCAATACTGAGCGAGCGGGGATTGCGCAACGCATTATTGGCCAGATCTGTGAAAAGAATTCCTCGGCAGCTGAAACCAGCAAGCAGCTGGAGTCGCTTTTGCCAGGTACCTGGGATTAAGCATTATTGGGTAGTATTTTTACCTGTTTCTTTGTTTTTTTTTCTTAGCTCTCATCAAATTCGCCAACGAAGGAAAGACGGAGAACAATCAAGGGGTTTCGGATTCTGTGCGCCAGAAGCAGTTTGAAAAGGTTCGACGCACCCGCAATCTGGACGCTGTTCATTGTCCTACCCTTGAGCTGCCGGTGATGCCCAACAAGGAATACAATATAACCAGTATGTACGGGTCCCTAGATCACTGTTTCAATAACCATACCTTACCCCGAGACAGGCATTCTAAGATGGAGCAACGAGATCTCGCAGTGCGGCGGCCTGAACGCTCCCGTCAAGGTAATGTGCATTTGCGCAGACGGCCTGACGCGTGCTCAATTGATTAAGGGCAAGGACGATCTACGCCAGGATGCGGTGATGCAGCAGGTCTTTGGAATTGTGAATGAGTTGCTGCAACAAGATGCAGAGTTCATTGAACGTAAGCTGCAGCTTCGCACCTATAAGGTCACTCCTCTGTCCATGCGGAGCGGCATACTTGAGTGGTGCACCAACTCCATGCCTGTGGGTCATTACCTCGTAGGGGATGGCAAAGGAGGCGCCCATATGCGATATCGTCCAAGCGATTGGGCCAACTACAAGTGTCGCAACCTCTCAATGGTAGGATTAATTATTAGTTAGATTTTTGTCTATAATATGAAAATACTTACAGACCCATCTGAAGTCGCCCAAGGAGAAACGCTATGAGGTATATAAGCTAATTTGCGAGCATATTAAACCAGTTTTCCACTACTTCCTTCTGGAAAAGTTCCCTATTCCGGGCATATGGTTTGAAAGGCGCCTGGCCTATACGAACAGCGTGGCCACAACCTCTATGGTGGGCTACATCCTGGGATTGGGCGATCGGCATACACAAAACATACTTATAGACCAGCAGACGGCAGAAGTCATACATATAGATTTTGGTAAGTCTCTAAAACTAATAGGAGACCTAAAATAATAGATATTTCTATTAGGCATCGCATTTGAGCAGGGTAAAATCCAGGCAACCCCAGAAACAGTTCCCTTCCGACTGACCCGTGACTTTGTGGCGCCCATGGGAATATGCGGCACAAAGGGTGTCTTTGCTAAGTCCTGTGAGGCCACCATGCATATCCTGCGCCGCTACAAGTCCGTGTTCACCACAATACTGGAGGTACTACTCTACGATCCTCTCTTTATTTGGGGAGTCCTCAAAACGAAGCAGTCCTCGCAACTAACCTCCCAGCATTCCAGTAAGTTCATATCTTTCCATTAACCCTTATCCAAGTTACATTTGCTATATTTTTAAGACGAGGAATCGGTTAATCTGGTTGCCCAGCGAGCTTTGCTTCTGGTGCAGAAGAAACTGGAGGGAAGGGAGGCCGGTAGCACCCGCGGTGACTCAAATGTCGAGGCGCAAGTAGAACGATTGATCAACGAGGCCACGCTGCCGAGCAATCTGTGCATGCTCTTTCCCGGCTGGGATCCGCAATTGTAACTAGCGCATCACACTTGTTACTAGTTATTAACGTGCTATTTTTTTTCTATTATTTTGTATTAAAATTTATAGGTTTTTAATCAACTCTGTTGTTTGAAAATGATACATATATGTAAATACTCAATTGGTAGAATTCATTTGAGTACATTCCTCATTTGTTTCCTAAGAGTTCCTGGTCTGCTATCGCGAGGGAAAGCCCAAGTCATTTTTATTATCATGCCAACATTCATTCAAAACTGTGTTTTTTGATTTTCATTGTATTTCAGTTTTATATGAAAGGTTTGCTTATCTATAGATAGATATGGAATGCTTCGAATAGAAGTTTGGAGATAATAAATACAATTTTTAGGTCGTTGCTTGTACAGAAAGATTAGGTCACTGAAACTCATTGCCGCATATTTTCAATGGCTGCCTCAGCAGGGTCGGACACCGAATGTTCAGCTCGGAGTCTGACCATAAAAAAGACCCTTAATTCAGACCGAAAACTTGAAGTTTTCTTCTAAATCCTTCAGAAGTTTTTGTCTTTGATTATGTCTGAGTCTTATTTTGCTCTACTTCGATTTCATACAGGGTCTTGCTAAAATACCTCTTGCATTTTATAATCCAACAAACCATTGTCATAAATCAATAAACGGCTATAAAAACAAGGCTTATCGAGACCCCACACCGATTATTCGGTATTCATAGGTAGCAGCCATAGCCTTTGTCGCGGGCGTCGTTATCGGGAATACCAACAATGTTGTGATAACAGACGGATTTAAATGCAAATGGGGTTTTGATAGCTTCATCAGGACGTTGTTACCCGCGATCTTCCTTATCACAATGATAAGTGAACTCTACTGAAACGTCAAACGGTCTATAAATCGTATCTTTTCAAGTATTTTGGTCAAACCCAATGCCAACTATAGACCTAATCGTTCATATGATTGTATATTTCTTAGGCTATATTAGAAAAGTAACTTATATAAGAAGTTGGATTCAGTCTTAGTTCTTTTTGCTGGCCTCGAGCTTGCAGTCGGGCTCAACACCCTCGAATATGGGCGCACTTTCCTCGCCATTTCCTCCTCCAGTTATGATGGAAATGATGTCCGACAATGTGAACTGACTCAGGAAATTGTTAACAGCCTGAAAATATGTAAGAACGTAAATGATATGGACATCATATGAACACAGCTCTATGGCGAACGCACCGTTTGAACCTTGGAGACCACTGTGCCCTGGCCATAGTCCCAAACGTCACCGAGCAGCTCTACGCCCATTTCGTTGACCAGAGCATGGATAAACTCATTCACGCGCTCTTCCTCCAGCAGATTGTCGAAGTTAATCTTAAGATCTCCCAGATGCATATCAATTTGTAGGCTCGAGATGCTCAGCGGAGACAGGGATCTCATTCGGAACGAGATTCTGATCGAGAAGTCAGTGATAGAGGTTCTAAAAACAAAGAGCTTATAAGAGAACGGTTTTTTGATACCTCTTTTTCTAGGTTTTCCTTACTCCGCATTGCCATCGCCTGCTAGGTTAAGGATGTAGGCCAGCGATCCCTTGGCCGTGTACAAGGATTCAAAGTGTGTGAGGGGAAAAGTGATGTTCATAGTGCTTACCAGCCCGATCACTGGCCTCAGGGTAAGAGTAGGAACATCAAAGTCGGACAATCCTTGTAACTTAAAGTCGTCAATAGACCCAGTGAAGCTGAAAAAGTGGAGCCACTTTAGCTTTCTTTAAAGGAAAGAAGCCCCTCTAGTTTGAACTCACTCCACAAGATATTTATTGTTCACCGCTGTCTCGGCCGGACCCAACTGCAGGGGATCCAGGGCGGGTAGTCCCAGGTTCGGAATGGGGTGGCACATGCGCATGCGAAACTCTTCAAGGAAATTAAGGATGACCGATTCGTAGACACAAGCCGCGGGTGCCAGACAGGCGTAAAGGATGGCCGCCGCCAGCAAGAGCTGCGATGTGAAGTGTGTCTTGCGCATTCTGCTGGTGATCTGCTTCCGCTCGGCTTGGAGTAGCTACTGTGGGCCAGCACAAGCCCACCTCGGATTTTGTTTGCGCGCACCCTTCAAGTGGATGCCATTGTGTGTGTCAAGATACGACGTTTATTTCAATATTCAGCCCAAAGACTTATCGTCGCTAATCGCAGGCGGGGCCCGATTTCAGCCGATTACCACCGCAGGTTTATGTGCCGAGTGCCTGTGCTTCTATTTTCGATTTATTCTGTTGTTTATCAGCCTAATCTCTGTGCGACAGTTAAAAGGCTCCTCGTTGAACTATTATTAACTAGTGGCTAAGGTCCTCGAGGCTTCTACACCTGCTCCGGAGGCTGCCGCAGGTGGTCGGGGATCTGCTGCAGTTCCGTCTTGGATGCCTGCAGCGCTACGCCCTCGGGCAGGTTGCGCTCGATGTACTCCAGGAACGTATCCAGCGTAGAACCTGTTAACTTGTGGAAGCTCATGTACCGGAAGTGGGTTCGCACCTCATACTGCACACGATGCTTCTTGTAGATGTGCACCGACTTTAGAAGCGTCATTCGCTCGTGGTGCGCTTTTCGAGGTGACCAGCTGCAGAAGATGTTATTAGAGATCTTCTTCAGAAAGCGAAAATTAGTAGCCCCACTTACCACTTGCCCTTCTCAATGCCCAAATGGTCTGCAGCGGTGGTGGCAAACCACGTATAACTCTTCAGAACAGCGGGATCAATCCCTCGCAGCTCAATCTCCAACTTGCTATATAGTTTATCCGGCTCCGGTGCAGGTGTCTTTGGTAAAACATTCGACTGTGTTCCAGCGGTGCCGGTGGATACGGCGGACAGCGCCCGAATTGGCTGTGCCCAGCGGAGAGTCTTCAGCGCCTACAGGGCAAAGAATATATTTTAATTTATAGTTTTCTTTAATAAATCAATTTAAATACCTGCAACATCGTTTTATTTACAATAAGAATTATGCAAGGAAGAGCTGACCCTAACGCGTTTTAGATAACTCTGAGTATATACCAGATTTGGTATTTTTAGCGCCAGAACACAGAACACCCTATAATTTAATACAATACATCAGATGAATTTTAAATGAATTTCAAATTATTATCCGGTGGAATTGTGAAAGATCTATAAGTAAGATATCAATTGAACCTTCTTGGAGGTACACAAAGTTTAAATCAATATCAGTAAACAAAATCGAATTATAACTTTAAGTTATCAGTATTCCCTTTGGTACCCTATACAATAAATTAAAACGCGTTAGTTCATTTTCTATCAAAATCCCCGCACGTGCTGTCGCCGCAAAAACAAGTTTATTTTAATTTAACGTTCTATTGCTGTTTTTAATTGGAGTCACAACATGAAGGACACTGAAATCAAAGGTAGAATCGCGGCAATTCTATAAAATTCCACTGAATGTCTACAATGTTATCCATGTCTAACAGACAGCACACAGGATGCGGAGCGCCAGAAGGACGCCCCGGAGGAGCCGGTAGATTCCAGTACCGACGAAGATGAATACGATGACATCGAGGATGATGATGACGAAGCAATGGACGAAGGCGAAGAGCCTGCTACTTGTCTGTTCTGCGCCGAAATCTTCCCGAAACTTGAGACTGCCATGGAGCACCTGGATGTTCGGCACAAGGTGAACCTGTCGCAACTTAAAGCGAAATTTCAAATGGATCAATACTCCTTCATCAAGCTGATAAACTTTATAAGAGCCAACAAGACTACCGCCGAACAACTCCTCTCCGCTGATCAGGCGCTATGGCAAGACGAAAAGTATCTCAAGCCCCAGGAGTATGAGCCCTGGTTGTGCTATGACTACGAAGCACTGAAGACCGATGCTGCCGAGGCCCAGCCGACTGTGGCCGAGCTGCATGAACGCATTGCCGAGCAATCCCGGATGCTCCAACAAGCCAACGAGGACATGGAGCGCATGCGCAGCGACTATAAGGAGCTCCTACAGAAGGTTCATGGGGACAGTGGTTCCAAGGCAGCCAGCAATCCGGTGCCGCGCAATAATCCCAACCTGGACAAGGAGTATTTCAACAGTTATTCCCACTTTGGCATTCATCACGATATGTTAAGCGACAAGGTACGAACCAGCACCTATCGCTCGGCTTTACTCCAAAACGAGGCGGTGGTCCGAGGTAAGACTGTGCTAGATGTGGGCTGCGGCACGGGAATCCTCTCCATTTTTGCCTCCAGGGCGGGAGCCTCCCGCGTGGTGGGCATAGATAACTCCGATATCGTCCACACGGCCATGGACATTGTCCGTAAAAACAACGTGGAAAATGTGGAGCTCATCAAGGGCCGCCTAGAGGATACTGATTTGCCAGAGGCAAAGTACGACATTATTATTTCGGAGTGGATGGGTTACTTTCTGCTATATGAGTCTATGCTGGATAGCATCATTTATGCCCGCGAGCACCACCTTAACCCGAACGGCATTATCCTGCCCAGCCGCTGCACCCTGAGCCTATTGGGCTATGGCAACGACACGCTCTACGCCGAACAGGTGGACTTCTGGTCGGATGTGTATGGTGTTAACATGAGCGATTTGCGTAAGAGCTCTATCAAGGAGCCGCTGATGGAGGTGGTGGACGCGCAGTTCACGCTAACGGAACCCGAACAGATAGCAAACTTTGATATTATGACCGTCGATCTAAACTACCCCAACTTTAGTTACAATTTTAACTTGAAGGTCACTAAAGAGGGTCGTCTTTCCGCTTTTGTTGGCTTCTTTGACACACTATTTGAGCTGCCCTCCGCCGTTATGTTTAGTACATCACCCAATGAGACACCCACCCACTGGAAGCAGACGGTTTTCTTCATTGACCAGCCTCAGGCTGTGAAGGCGGGAGATGTTATCACTGGCAAAATTACGTCGCGGCGGCACAAAGAGGACGTCAGAGCGCTAAGCGTGGACATCGAAGTGTTTGGCAAGAAACACAAGTATATGGTGGTTTAATATTGTGATTCCCGAGGACCTATCGCATTTACAACCAATAGCTAGTCTGGGGTCTTTCAAATCGTTTTTAATTAAAGATTCGTGGATCGTACGCAGCTGAAAAATGTGCTTATTTGTGTACCTTTTTAAATTATGTAAATATATATAAATTAAAATGATTGCCCACTCGCCAGATAGGCTGGAAAGTTGACATTGGGCGCGGCCAAAACATAATTGTAGTTGTAGTTTCAGAGTTGTGGAAATGGAGTCGGCAACTCGTGCTTTAAGCGGTGTTGGTTTCCAACTCGGAGGCCGGAATCTCGGACTCCTCGTCGTTGTAGACATTCTCGGCCATCTGCCATACTTGCATAATGTTGTCCTCGGACACTGAGCAGATAATCCACGGTTCATTGGGGTTCCAGGAGAAGTCGCTAATCTTTGCCGTGTGGCCGCCGTGGATAAACAGCAGTTCAGGCGGTCCGTCTTCGGCATCCTCTGAACTCTGCTCCTCCCCGATTTTGGACAGATCCCAGACGTGCAGGCGGCGGTCGGTGCCAGAGGAGGCCAAAATGGTCTCATTGTGCGGCGACCACTGCACCTGGAAGATCTCGTCCTTATGCGACTCGAAGGAATGTAGTTTTAGCTTCAGGTTGCGCAGATCCCAAAGGGCAACGGTCTTGTCGGCAGAACCTGTGGCCAGTATAAACTCCGAGTAGGGATTGAAGCTCAAGCAGTTCACCTCGGCAGTGTGGGCGTCCACAGTGTGCGACGGCTTTGAGGTGTTGTTGTTGCGCGTGTCCCAGATCATCAGTTTCTGATCGTCGGCCACCGAGCCAAACAGCGACTCGTGAAGCAGATGCCAAGCCACATCCTCGACGACAGCGGTGTGCCCGGTAAAGATGTTCTTAGCATCAATAACCCGGTGTTCCTTCGGTGTGGCGTTGATGTCCCATAAACAGATGGTGTGATCATCGGAAGCCGAAAGCAAGTAGCCTGAAAATGTCATGAATAATCCAGATTGTTCTTTCTGACGCAACCCAAAATAAAAAAAAAACCATTCTTACCATTGAGGTTGGGGTTCCAGGAGAGGCCATAGCCCTCCTTTTGGTGGCCGCGTAGGCGCAGGTCCGGCTGGCATTCTCCGGAAGGCTCCGGCTTACTGGGATGCTTTGTGTAATCGAACACCAGAACATCGCTCGACGGCGTCTTGGTGGCGATCACGCAGGCGTTTTGAGGCATGTAACGGGCCCGATTCACTTCTCCTTCGTGGTTGATCTTGATCTCGATTTCGATTTTGCCACACACAGAGCCAAAGCCGCCAAATTCGCCCTTCTCGTTGTCGTAGTGCGAGCCATCGAACTGTGCGTCCTCACTGGGCAGCTGGACGCTGGCGATGAGCAGATGATTCTGTTCGTCGGATGTGTGTGTGCCCAGAATGAGGCGGTGCACTGAGTAATCCTTGCCGTCCTGCTTGGTCACGTCCGGCAGCCACTGGGCTGTCAGAGAAGGCCACTCCAGGGCGTGCGTCATGACCAAGTCGTACAGAAACGGAGTGTTTTTCTTCCATATTTTGTACTCCTCATTAATTACACGCTCCTCGACGGCATCGTCAAAGGATTCGGCGGCTTGTGGATGAACGCAGCCGATTAGACCTTCAAGTTCTCAATATGAAATGTCATACTTACCATTATCACTGCGATCCACCATGGCGTCAAAAGTCGGCAGCCGAAAAATTCGAGCGCCAAAACAACAAAGCCGAAGCGGCAAAAAGCGTGCACAGACCGCGGCAGAAACTAACGAAATTTGCACGTATCAAAACGGGCGCAGCTGACGCTTGACCAGGAATAGATCCGAGAGCGTCTAAACTAGATCCAGGTGATTCGTGCACACTTTTACAAGCGTATCTACAGCGTTAAAGAAATTACAATTTTTCCTTTTTTTTTGCAAGCGTCGTCGGCAGTAGTGCTGGCCAAAACATCGAATCACTATCGATACTATCGGTGTTTGGATATCGTTTTTAGAACATCGATTGCTCTTTCGATGTTTTGTCTTATTTAACATCTTACACCTTACAGTTGCCGTAATGAAAGGCCCATATTATGAGATTTAATTCACAAAAGGCAAAATTAAAATACGAAGCTCATAGCGGAGAACACATCAATAAATAGTATTCCAATAACCAATCCGTTCGAATTCATTTTAATATCACTTAATACAGTTTTTTTTTTTAAATAAATTTCTATTCAATGGCCGTGGTAAAGTGTATTAGGTGCATTATTAGGACGGTATCTGCCCTAGGTGGCAACGCCAATTTTTCGCGAGGTGGTAGCCCGGTAAAATTGCATAAACAAAAAGCTGTTTAGTTTATTCGTTATCAGCAAGTTAATTTAAAATCATTTCACGCGCCAATGACCGGCCTACAATCATTACTTGTTGAGCCTTCCGCGACAAGTGTGGCTCAGTTGCCTTCCGACGCGAGGCAGCCGTGATTCATGTCCGTCCACTACCTTCCGAGGGTGTAATGTGTTTTTGCACATTTCGCTGCAACTATTGTGTATTTGCCAATTAGTTTAACAAGTCATAATTGAGCTGCCGCCGCTGCCATGCGACTTTCCGACATTGGCGGATCAAACAGCTCATCCAGAAAACGTGAAACTTGTAAGTGCAGAATGGAATGGGTAGCGGTGTACGCTGCCGCTGCGGCCGAGAAAAACTTTCTCTCTTGGCACATCGACGATTTTGTTTGTTTCGCGTTTTCTTTTCCTCTTTCTTTTCGTTAGTCTGAAATCGTTTTCTTTGCTGCGTGGTCTTTCCAGTGGACAGTGGGAAAATGCATGTGCAGTCGGATTCCAAAGATGGGCATAAGGCAGAGAAGGCGAAAGAGGAGTCGTCCTTGGATCCTGATAAGTACTTGGAGCATTTGCTGATCGACGGCAGTCAGGAGGGGGACAGCGGAGAGGATCTGGAGCTGCCGCCATGGTTCGATGAGCAGCTGTTCAGGCGGTAAGTTGCGTGATCGATCGATCGTTAATTGCTCACTGGGATTCGTTATATACTAAAATAGCCTTTTTCTTTGTTTCGCCCTCCAGTGGTCAGAATTATTTTTGCGAATATCGCTTTGTGATGAATGCAGGAATGCTGGCGGGACTTATTGCCGTTCTGGCTGTTCCCTCGATTCTCCGGGTGCTCTCGTGCACACGCCAATCATCAACAGCGTTCACCGCCTACCGTCGCTACGTGCGCACCATTTTTCATACGCAGGCCTGGTACAACAACGACATATCGGACCGGAGCGGCCGTTTCTGGACTAGCATTGCGGCTGTAAGGCGGGCACACTCGCGCTCCAGTCATGCCTGTTCCCGTCGCGGAGCCGGACAGATAACCCAGAAGGATTTGGCCCTGACCCAGTTTGGGTTCATTGGATTCATTACAATGGGGGCGCATCGAATCCATTTGTACGACGAGGACTTCCTGGAGGCCACTTCGCACATGTGGCGTGTCCTGGGCCATCTGCTGGGGATCAAGGACGAGTACAATATCTGCGGTAGGAATTGGGCGGAGTCGAAGCCGCGCTTGGACATTGTCATGCGGAAGGTGTATGAGCCAGCTTTGGAAAATACCAGTAAGGACTTCTACCAAATGACGGCGGCACTGATCAACGGACTGTGGCACATTAATACCATGCTCTCGGTGGACGCTAATATATTCTTTACGAAAAGACTGGCATGCGTCAAGGGATACGAATACTACAGCTTCGATCACAGCAACGGGGTTGCCCGAGATCCTCAGCAAAAGCTGCACTACTACGACATGGGATGGTGGGATCGCTTTGTTGTCAGCTACGGCTTGTTTATTGTCACCTACCTACATCGGTACGCCGTCGTGCGGTGGTATTTGAACTTTCGCGTCTGGCTGGTGGACGTGCTTACCTATTACTTGCCCTACATGGCCATTTGGAAGTTTGGCTTCAAGTCTGCCTACGTGCGCATCTTTCGGAGCGGAGGTGAGGCCCAAGATTTTGCCATGGGACTCAAAGATGATTAGATTGTGCTGTTTTGTAATTTTTAGATTGTAGATAATTTATTAATAAATACCCAATGGAATTGTGGCAATACGGAAAAAATTATGCATGTGTATTTAAAGAAAAACAAGTTAGAAACATTTTGAATACATACGTTATAGACGAAAAATTATTAAATTTATATGTAAACGGCTGGCTGTATGAATGTATTTTTTAAATTTAATTAATTACTTAAAGCGGTCATTTGACTTTTTCAAATTCTCCGCCTTTTCCCGAAAAGTTATCGATATCGGATATAGGATTATGTAGTCGATTTTGTGTAATCGGCGTTTTATCATCTCTAGCGTCTTGTGCGGTTCCCGGCTGTTTATTTTTTTATAAGAAATAATTAATAATGTTTTACCACGTAAATTAATTGTTTTTACGCCTCGCTGGGAAATCTAATCATATGCTTCATTTATAGATTTCGCTGGAACATGAGATCCTGCTGCATCCGCGATATTTTGGCCCACAGCTGCTGGAGACCGTGAAGCAGAAACTCTACTCCGAAGTGGAGGGCACCTGCACAGGTAAATACGGGTTCGTGATAGCCGTCACGACCATAGACCAGATCGGCTCCGGCGTTATCCAGCCGGGCCAGGGATTCGTGGTTTATCCGGTGAAGTACAAGGCTATTGTCTTCCGGCCGTTCAAGGGCGAGGTGCTGGATGCGGTGGTCAAGCAGATCAACAAGGTCGGCATGTTTGCTGAGATCGGTCCATTGTCGTGCTTTATTTCGCACCATGTGGGTATTTATGGTTACTTTGATGTTACACGTTTTTAAAATGTGGTTCCTCTCTTACAGTCTATTCCCGCCGACATGCAGTTCTGTCCAAATGGCAATCCGCCCTGCTACAAGAGCAAAGATGAGGACGTGGTCATCTCCGGGGAAGATAAAATACGTCTAAAGATAGTGGGAACTCGTGTTGATGCCACAGGCATTGTAAGTTGACCGCAGTATTTGAATTATTGGTTATTTTACCTATTTTAAATATTTATGCAGTTTGCCATTGGCACATTGATGGATGACTACTTGGGCCTGGTGTGCAACTAGAAACGCATACTATTTTTGTGTACAATTTAAATATATATATTTTAAACTTTAATGAAATGCATTTAGACAATTAAACATCTATGTGTATATAGTAATAAATATGTATGTACTTTATAAGATTTGATTTCAATTTAAAGGTACGTTACATTTGTAATTTAGTAGAGTTTGTTGGTGTGTGGTCTAGGATTTATAATTAATTAATTAATGGACGTTAAGTAAACAAACGGCTCGAGCTATACATATTAAGGGCGATCATATTTAAGAGCTAAAGATAGTTTATGGTAAAGCACTTAAGTTAGAGGCGCAGGACAACAAAGAAGTACTTAAAAAGCGGATGGATCTAGCTACTAAATTCAAAAGAATGCGATTGCACGTGTACAATATTAGAAAACCAATACGAAGCGATGAGATATTTGATACGCAGATACGCAGATTGCCAACGAGATTGTGGAACTCTATACAAAGCGGCAGAGCGGACCTCACAGATCCCACGAGAAGAGGTGGTGCTTCACCAGCATGTCCCGTACTCCGTCCTTGAGCGGCTGTGACTCCTTTCCGCGCTTCGGCGGCAGCTCCCAGTCGGGGTTCAGATTAAAGGCGAACTGCGATAGAATGCGCAGCTCACACTTGATCTGCACCCAGCCCGGAGAATCGATGAAGCTCCACGAGTGGTACCACTTCTGCACGACCTCCTGGCAAGCGCAGAGGACCTCCAGCCAGAGGTGTAGCACCTGCTCGTTGAGGCCTAGGCAGATGAGCGAGCGCAGCTTCACATCCATTTGGGCGTGGGCATCGTCGTGTGTCTGATTGATGGCCTGGACGCAGCGGTAGAGCAGCTCTTCGGGCGTTAGAACCTTTCCGTCCTCGTCCAGGCGATACGTCTTGCACAGAACCAGGCGGCTGTAGACGGACTCGAAGTCCTTCTCCACCTCCCGTGTGGCAGCCTCTTCGATATACAGCCAGGGGTGGATGGGTCCACCCAGGAATGTGGGACGTTTCATGCCGTGCTCCAGGAACGCCTTGATGGCCGGCGCCAAAGTGCCCCGCACCAGGTCCGTCACCGTCTCTGAGATGGCGTCATCGCCCGCCGAGGTGTACAACTTGCTTCGCTCATCCAGCAGCTCCACAAACTTCGCAGGAAACCAGCCGCGCAGTCCATTTAGTTCGCCCACCCAGCAGTGCTCGTCCTTTTGGCTGATGATCGTAATGATGTCGTTGCGGCGGAAGCCCAGTTCATCGTCGTCGTGCCGCTCGAAGTCGTGTAGGGCTTTAGCCCGACGCTTACGCGTCCTAGCCACATTGATGAAGTTTTCGTGGTCCTTGGCGTGTGACTCGCTGCTGTAGTTGGCCGTCAGCTGAATGTGTCCGGCCAGCTTCGGCTCGATGGTGATAAAGTGGCGACCCACCTTGAGTATGGCCTCCCGCAGGTCTACAAGGATCTCCGTTTGGCGAATGTTCTTGTTCTTCAGCTGATCTCCATCGCTTGCATCACCTCGAAAGAGAAAGGCCTCTAGGATCGACTTGCTCTTGCGGACTTGCCGCCGGGCTAGTTGCTGCTTAGGAAGATTCGGCGCTGCTTCTGGGTTACCAATCTGATGGCCCTGATCCGCCATGAGATATGCCAAATGGCGTCGCCGATGGGTATCGATTACCGTCTGGCTGAGAGAGCCTCCTACCTCCAGGGCCTGGCGGAAGAGCACTTCGACGTCGGTGACTTCGCCCGGAATATCCGAAAGCGAGTTGAAGATTTGGGCAGAGTTCTCCAGGTGTTTCAACTCCTGTTCCTTAACCTTCAGCATGCCCAGGGTGAGCTGAAAGAGGACGATGGATCCCTCGTAGAAAAACCAGTCCCATATGCGCACTAGGATCTTCATGTGGACCACATTAGCGAAGAGGGTGAGGAACCAGTGGAGCGTAATTAGCGACAGTTCGATGTCATGCTTCCGCAGCGACTCGTCCACGCTGCTCAAGTAGTTGGCTATGAGCGTCTGCATAACGCGCTGGTCTGCTTGGATTCCTAGCAGCGTTGAACTATAGTAGGAGGCGGGCAGCAGATCCTCTACAATGGTGGCCATAATCCAGAAGGCGTTCTCCTCTTCCATGAAGAGCAGAAGGCAGGCGGCTATTACGCCGGTGCCTTGGCAGTAGCCGATGTCCGGGAAAAGCCACGCGATGCCCCTAAGGATGCGCCGCAGGCGGGGTATGCCTGTTCCGTTCGGATTACTAAAACAAGCATTCGTCGGCAGGATGCGCAGCAGGTCCTTCTCGATCTGCTTTGATGTCATCAGTTGGTCATTGCTGGAGGCTGAAAAAGGGGATTTAATTGTAATATCTACTCCACTCTACTACCATCTCCAAATTGGTTATTACCCTTCACTATGTCCTGGTAGCTGGTCTCGCTCTTCTGTTTTTTGGCCAGTGCTCCCGATAATCGCATCCACATCTGGGCGCGCAGCGTGTGCGGAATGCCCTGGCGGACCATGTTGCGCAGCTTCTCTGTGCGCGGCAGCATCACATCTACGTGCTCCCAGCTGAGCTCGGTTGCCTCCTTGTTGTGCGAGAACTCCAGGTGAGCGATCCACTGCAGGCGCTGCTGCGCGTCCTCCACAAACGGAATGCTGAGCAGTTTGTTGGAGCTCTGCTCCGGACCGTCCTCCTCCTCTACCCGGAAACCAAACTCGTCGAAGCGATACTCAGGCTGGTCGTTAGGATCTGCAGAGGCCAGCTCCGCTGCGCCGCCTAGCTTGGCCAATATCTCCTGCGGCCACATAGAGGCGGTAAGGGCGGAGAAGGGGCCACCGGGATTCGGTCGCAGGCCATCGGCCACACTCAACTCCTCCATCATGGGCGGCAGCTCGCCCAGGTCGTCTTCCGAGCCCAGGTTCTGCAGCTTGCGCTGTTGGCAATGGGAAGGTGGAACGATAATTATTAATTACCGTGATAAGCACTTCTAGTCGAATGATGTCTGCCTACCGTATGCTCCTCACGGCCCACGTAACCCTCGTGATCTCGGCCAAAAATGCTTCTGGCCATGTCCATTGTGCGGGCTACCTACTTGGTTCCCGGGCTGTGCATTCAGTGAAAGCGTCTGAATTTTGTCTTTTTTTGTTTGCGTGTTAAACACAAGTTAATTATTTTTCTCCATTGTTACCAATTGGCTGCCGAAGCTGAATTCACTATCAGCTGTTCGATAAGCGATAGGTGGGTGGTATCGATTTTTGCAAGTGGAGGAAACCCCTCAAAATGTGTAAACCTAAATAAATAAAAGCTCATTGTTCAGTTTAATAAACAAAATACATTGTTTTCTAATATAACTCCACTGATGTATATATTTTAAATGCTACTACATTTTTGGCGTAACTGTATATTTCATCCCCCACAAACAGTTTCGGGCTACGTCCATGCGCAGGGCTACTAAAAAACACCTGTTGACTATTTTAATAAAGTTAAAAATTTTAAATAACTAATCTAGGGAAATTATAAATTTAAATGAATTGGAAGGATATTTATAAATAAAAAGTACTGAGATTTTGTTGTTGATGACCGATAACAAAAACCACAATCGATATCGAAACAGCTGTTTTTACGTGATTGTTGGTACTGCTTTCTATATCCAATGAAAAATAAACAAAAATAACGGAAAACATGCAAATAAAGCCAATAATTACATGTAATTTTTAAAAACATGTATATAGAATTTCTATTCAATGTTAATTTTCAATAGATTCCGGCTCATGTCCCCTTTTCCGGTCGCTGGAGTCGCAAATCTTGAATGCCATCCCTCTGGACACTTGCGAGTGGCGACGCACCTTCCAACGCCCCACAAAACATGTTCGACTGGAGGCCCAGACCCAACAGTTCAATGTGGCTGTCCTGGAGAAGTACAAGCAGGGTGACTGGAGCATTTTGGAGCACCCAATACTGCACATCTTCGTGACAGAATGCAATGTAAGTTTGGCTACTTCTGCCCATAAAGTCCAAGCGCTCACTTTCTTCAAATTTTTGGCAGGATGTGGATACCTACAAGGCCACCATTAGGGAAGAGATCGATACTTGGCTGAAGCTGTTGACCAGCTACGGCATCTCGGACTGGATGATCCTGCTGGTTGAGACCCTAGACATGCGAAAGACTAAAAACTTCATGCCCCGCACCACGGTGCTCGATAAGATTCGTCTGGACTTTGGCAGTAAGAATGACGATCGCTGCATTTCCGTGCTCAACCCAGCAAAATTTGAGCAAAAGTCGACGGAGTCATTCCGCTGTCTGGTGCAGCGCATACGCTTCCTGATGCTCACCAGCTACAATCGCAATATTGTGAAGTACGAGGAACTTATACGGAGCAAACGCGAGAAGCGGAATCACGATGGCTGGGATTTCCGCCAGTACTTCTTCATGCAGGAGGATCTGGCGTTGATCTTCGAGAAGCTGGAACTTCCCACTGAAGCTCTGATACAATATGATGAACTGGATGCCATGTTCTCGCAGTACGTGACGCACACGGGTCTCAATGATAAACAGCCTTGGCTCAGCCACTTTCGTCGACCGCTAGACGCCTTTCATGGCATTTGCCTGTCCCGGCCGGACAGGTTTGAGATGAGGACAAAAATCCGTGATGAGGGTGTTTCCCTGCTGGAGTTCCGTAACTATCTGTTCGAACGTCAGGCCTATCTGCTACTCAGCTGTAACGACATACCGGAGATCGCCAAGAGGCTGCTTAGCTTTCTCTTTTCCACGCTACGAGAGGTAGAGTTCATCAAGCTGGAGTGCCAGGAGGGAGCGCTCTGCTGCTGGGAGTTTGTGTGTGCTCTGGAGGTCTTACAGCTCTGTGAGCAGGCCATGGAGCCCAACGAGGTAACCTGTTTCCAGCACTGTGCTCCCATCTGGAACTTGGCCAAGGACAAGCTCTATGAACTGGGTAAGCTTTGCGGACTTCTGCCGGGTTGCACGCCAAGCTCGGAGCAGCTACACATCGTGGTGCAGCTGTCGTCGGGCATAGGAGATGCCCCACCGGAGCAGCAGCAATTTCTCCAGGCCACACCGCAGCTGCGGGAGCGTTCGCCCAACCGGAAACCAAAGAAATCGGCGGCTGAGCAGCTAAAGGAGGCATTGGGCTCCAATCAGGCTTTCCAGAAGCTGTACCTTGAGCTGGCGGAGCTGGCTATCAGCACCTACAAGCATGTGACCCGTTTGCGATCTGCGCGGTTGGTTGGCTTGGATCTTGGCAACTTCTATTGTTCCCTGAATGAGCCACACAAAGCAGTTGGATTCTTCACAGATCTCCTTCGGGAACTAAAGGCCGAGAACTGGCACATGCTAAGCTCCCAAACGCTGCTGGAGTTGGCCAACTGCTACCGCAAGATGGGCGACTCTCTGGCCTACACCAAGACCTGCAGTTCCATTTCCTGCTGCGTGGAGTTGGAGACTCTGGTTCGAACTTTCTATTTTGATGAGTTCCTCAAGTCGCTAAAAACTCTGAAAACAACGCTCTCGGCTCAGCCGTCCATGGAAAACGCAAATTTCTGTGTCCTAGAGGATCACTTTCGTATCCTGGACATCGAGGTCCTTAATCAGACAGCGATAATACAGGACGATTACATTGTGGTGCAACTGAAAGTGGAGAGTCTCTATCCGCGCGGAATTGTTGCGGAGAACATTAAGCTCTGCTACGAGTTGCAAGCTGCTCCTCTTGAGTTGGCCATGGAAAATGTCTCTCTGACAGCCACAGCGCAGCCGGCGGCAGTCAAGGTCAAAGAGTCAACATCGCGACTAAAAGTATCCCTGCAGCTGGTATACAAACAGGACAACCGTCTCCACTCGGCCTCTGTGGCATGCGACATGCCCAAGAGCAAGCAACCAGTGCGTCGCACCAGCAGCACCAAGCGTAAGCTATCGCCCAGTGTGCAAGCTGACTTCAGCAACTTTGTGCAGGCGGAGAACATTGCCCTACAGCCGGGAGTAAATATCGTTGAGCTTAGGGCAAAGGCCACTCGAGTGGGTAGCTGGCAATTCAAGCAGGTTAGTTGGTCCGAGACTCTTATGGTAAAATGTATTTTTAATATTTCCCTCGCTCCTCTCTTTCAGCTCTGTGTCAGCATGTCCAGCTTGGAGTTCCTGTCCGAGCAACTGCCTTTTGCTCCCCCGAGCTTTGAGATTAGCACGAAGCCAGCCAGTGCCTCGCTTGACTTTAAAACTCTGATAGCGGGTATTGTGCAGCCCATTAGCCTGAATATTGCCGGTGGGAGCTTCATCTTTCCGTCTGACGCCAAGGTCTCGCTGCGCTGCTCCAAGAATCTACGAATACGCCAGGCAGTGGCACTCGATTCAGCCATTGCCAATGATGATTCCTCCTTTGAGAGCCTGCTTCAGGTCCCGCTGCAGAACTTCAAATCGTTCGAGGAGCGCAGCATTCCTTTGGAGGTTCTCACAGATATGCCTGGCCGGAAAGTGTCCAAGCATCATGAGCATCACATTGCTCTCAGTTGCCCCTGGTCACGCACGGAGCTGACGATACCAGTCGAGTTTCAGCCAGCCATGGAGGCCACTTGCCGCCTCCACACTTGTGGAACCCAAAAGTTCCTCCAGGTGATCATGAAGGGTCTTGATGCTCATTTACTACTGCAGCAGGCCAAAGTCAAATGCGATGTGCCCGGTGTTCAGCTGCTGGACCTGAACCCCACACCTCAGGAGCCAATTGTAGGTAACTTTAAGAAATAAGTCTCTCCTCTTCTGATGGTTTCTCTTTCTATAATCGTGGCAGGAAATCTACAAATCCCTGACTGTCACATATCTGTACGAGATCCAGGTGGAGCCCCTCAAGACGGAGCATGAGTTGCCAATCGTTAAAGTGCACTTTGTGATTAAATACGCCACACTAACGCAGCCGGATGTCTGGCGGACCTATGGCTGCGCCTTTGATCTAGTGGACTACACCACGCTCTTTAAGCTCCAGGCCCAGCTGGAGCCGAATGAGCTGTGCCGCCTGCGTACGGTGTGCAATATGAACCTAAAGATAACCAAGGTCCATGAGAATCCCTACACGGATCTCATGTACGAGGTGCTCAACGATCAGAATCTCTGGGCAGTGTGCGGCCGCTCGGCGGGTAAGATACTGATATCCTAATCGATTCCTTTGCCTGTCTGCTTATGATTTAATTCTGATTTTTCTACACACGATTTACTCTTTTGCATTTTAAGATATGGGTAAGTCTCTGGTATAGGACACACGTAGCTTTAACAATGTAGATTTGCTGGAATGCATGACTAACACCTGATCCTCGTCTCACAATCCTGTAATCTTTCCTGGCTTTCGATTCGAACACAACGTTATCAACGATCAAAAAATTGCCTAGCTTCTAAGCCTCTTGATATCAGTTTTATTTCAACTAATAATAATGTTTCCTAAACTTTTTTAGGTGTCGTGTCAATGAAGGACGTTGATAGTCATTCCATATCGCTGGATGTAATGCCCTTAAGTACTGGCTTCCTGCCAATGCCCAGCATTCGGTTGTCGAAGTACACAGCCGGCGGCAAGAGCAAGACCGATGCTCACTCCAAAGTTCACCCTTTTCCGCCCGGACAGGTCTACAACTCCACGAAGAGCATGCAGATCCATGTCATAGCCAGTGTGGCCGGGGATCAGTAAGAAACCAAAAATTAAACAAAAAAGCTATATAGCATCTATGAGCGTTGGCTTTAAGTATTATTTTACTTGTACTGTAGTAAAAAGAGAAAATCTAAAAGAAATTAAGACTTCGCAGAAGCCAGATCCTGGGCCAATTTGCCCAGCTGTTGCTGCTCCACGCGGTAGTAGTGCCATCCCTCCTTGGCGGTCAAGTCCACTGCCCCAAGGCTTTCGTAAAACTTGCGGGCGGGATTCCACTCCAGGACATTGAACTCGAGACGCGGACATTTTAGCTCCACGGCCCGGGCGGAAACCTCCAGGAAGATTCGTTTGCCGGCGCCTCGCTTTCGGTGCTCCGGGCGCACGTAAATGTCCTCTAGAAAGTAGCAACGTCCTTGCCAGGTGGAGTAAGCTTTGTAGCAAATGGAGTAGCCAATCGCCTGGCTGAGAGATAAAAGGAATTTGATGGATTACTTTTATTTTAAGCTTTTTAATTTATATTTTACTTTGTGGCATTATCTGTAAGCACATACACCTCACAGTACTCCTGGTCACCAGTTAGGCCTGCATCTCGCTTAAGATCTGTTTTTATATTATATATAATATATATTCAAACGTGTAGATCCAGTAACCCTTACCTTCTTCTGTAAGCTGAGGACCATTGCTCATTTTTTCAAAGTCAGCCAGCTCCTAAATATCAGATTTCGCGGTTGTTAATTTTCTTTATAAGGGATTTGTAGCTCAAACCTGTATCATGGCCAGTACATCCTTTATATCTTCAGCCTTAGCACGGCGAAATGTGAATTCTTCGGTCTTTGACATTGCTTTAATCTTGTAGTTTTAAACTGTTTTTATGTTTATTGCTTCTGGCTTTAATGGCATTATCGCAATGTGCGTTCTACTTATCAATATGAACTTATTAGAGGTGAGGGAAAGCCTCGTGACTAAAAATAATGATTCTGTTTTAACACGATTACGAAATTCATCGTTAATACTTACACACGCAAATCTTTTGATTGGTTTCGGTGTGAAGAATTCTTGTGGGAAGAATTCCTTTCTCGAGGAATCTGTCTGGGCAGCTCTGCTTAAATTTATAGTGGTCAATTATAGTGAAATTTTTAAACGCACAGACTTCTTTATTAACATTTCTTAAATATTATAAGCAAACTTTAACATTTTGCCCTGTACTGTATATCAATGCAAAATTAAACTATATTTGGAAGACATCTGTTCCTTATTTAAGGATCTCTCAACCTAAGGAGCCAATCGCTCGTATATCCAACCATCCTCTCCCTTATGTACAAGCTTGCCATCGATCTCGGACTCCACTCCGGCACCGCGTCGGAAACGAATGCGATCGTGCAGGCGATCAGTCTGTCCCTGCCAGAATTCAATGAGGTCTGGACGCACCAGGTAGCCGCCCCAATTGGGCAGCGGAACCTCTCCATCGGCGCCCAGCTTCTGCTTGATCCCAGCCTCCACTTCATCCAAGTAGCTGCGGGATGGAATTCGCTGACTTTGCGGACTGGCAGCGGCACCAATTTGACTAGCCCTTGGCCGCTGGTGAAAGTATTTGAGGGAATCCTCGCGCGAAATCTTCTCTGCCACGCCCTCGATGCGCACGCTCCGCCTCAGCGGCAGCCAGTAAAAGGATATGGCTACATTGGGATTGGCGGCAATGTCGCCCGCTTTGCGACTGCCGTAGTTGGAGAAGAAGGTGAAGCCCTCGGCGGTGGCCTCCTTAACCAGGACGAATCGATTGGATGGCTTGCCATCGGGACTCACGGTGGCCAGTGCAGCGGCATTAGGCTCCAGGATCTCCGGCGTCTTGAGGGCCAGGTCTAGCCAATCGCGGAACACGCAAAAGGGGTTCTTCACGCTTATATTGTCCTCCAGGAAGGCATCCTTGCGATCATGGTACTTGAGGCGAAGGGCTGACATTTCATATATGTATAATCAATACATAGTAATATTTAATAAATATGGTATATTTAAACTCACCCGAAAGCTGCACTTCTGTGGAAGATTGGCTCATTTTGCGCACAGCCTGTAGGAATTTCACTATTTTCGTTGGTTTTCAGGGCGTTGATTAATGGACACTTGTAAAAGCAACAAAAACACGTACTTGTTCGTGACTTATTTTCTCGCCAAATCGCTATCTTTCCGTCGCTTAATGTTTTCTTGTTTTAAATCAAGGTTAAAGTTGCTGAAATCAGCTGATTTTGGCAGTATATTTTGTACAATTATTCCATTCTAATCTGTCATAAAAACTGTTATAAAATGTATAAGACACTCTAATAAGCAGGTTGAGGACTATGAATGAAAGGTGCGAAACATTGGTAAGGAAAAGCAAGGCAGCCACGTCTTTTATTTTAGAGAAATTTTGAAAGAGGAAGAAAAATTAGTTTTTTTTTCGCAAATAGAAAATTAATAATAATACTAAAAACTTTAAATTAATGAAAATATAAACTCATACTAAATACTAAATACTTTTAAAAGCCAGAAACAATTTGATTTCGGGCTAAAACTCAAATGTACTCATTATGAATTAAAATATTATTTTTGCTTAAATATTATTATTACCGGCTTAAACATTATTATTACCGGCTAAACGGACTGGATCGTTACCTTTGCATATGTGAAGGAAGATTTTTTTCTTTGTTTTTATGTAGAACTTGCACTTCCGGTTTATCAACGATCTCTGCGGAAATAAAAAATTAAAAATATATCTAAATATATAGTAACACAAATTAAAACTTCATTACCTATGTAAGCTTAATTTTAAATTTAGCTTATTATAATTTATTTATGCTTAAAATCTAGCTAACACGGATGGTCTTAGCCTGGCAACACTGGCTTAAGCTGCGAGTCCTGTCGGCTTCGTGCGAGCGTCGCATATACATACATATATCCTGCGCTCGGCACAGCGCCGATGATGGCATGCGGATAGAGCAAATCCGACACGAACGGCTGCTGGACGTGTTTGCTGCTGCACAGACAAGAGAACGAACGAGCGGAGCCTCAAGCCAGAAATTGTAGCGGAAGGCGGACGACAAAGGACCAAGGAGCCGAGACAGACGACAGACAGCAGAGGAGAAACGCGAAAACGGCTGAAATAATTAATATTCCTCACCCATGTTAATGTTGCGAATAATATTTACGAATTTCCCATAACCGCCTCCCAGTGTTTGTGTTCGTGCGTGCAAAAAGTAGGTTACGACAAGGAGTAAAGGAATATTTTGGAGGTCGGACGGTCGGTGGCAAAACTGTGTGTTTGTGTGCGGCAGAACGCTCACAAATTCTCCGTGTGCATGTGTGTGGACCGCGGGGTGCCAAGAAAATGCAGTGCGACAAAGGCGAAATCCAAATGGAGGCTTGATGGCGAATAGCAAATAGCAAAAAAAGGATATAGCAAATGAACGAACCAGCAGCTCATTTCCCAAACACTTCGATTCATCGTCTCCAGTCGACAAGGGAAAAGTGATATTTTATACAAAAACTGTGGCCTGCTTTTTGCACAGTTCAAAGTAACCCGAACACTCACTCACCCAGACACACACACACACACACACACGACAACTATATAGCAATATATGCCCATTGAGTGCCTTATATCATTTGATAATAATCCACAAGGTGTCTACTATGCCGGACAGGAGCTATCCGGCGTTGTTGATCTCAGCGTCGACGCAACCAAGCGCATCAAAGGTGAGCCATTTGCCCAAAATCTCCTTCTCCCGCCCCGGAATGTATACTACGGAAAATACTACGAAGCCCATGACTCACGGGGCGTATGAGTGATGCGGTCACTTAGCATTTGCGGTTCGGCATTTCGGTTGCATTGCAAATGCACGAACGGCCCGTACTAATGGCATTATTAAAATGTATCTCCCCACGGACAGCGACGCCATTTTACAGGGTCCGTGCAATTAATCCTTGCTTCTGGCGTCCCCGCTCCATACAATTTATGGCCGTTGAGCTGTCACCGTGGAATATTCCACTTTTGTTGTGCTCCTCTTGGCATGCCGCCATTTTTAGTTATCCATGAACTCGTTAAAGGCGTGGCGAATACGTGTGAGGTTGCATTTTGCTAATGCACTGGGAGAAAAAGTTGATTAATTGTGTCGAAATTTATCAGTGATCTTGAAGAAAATACATATAATAAAAAGGAAAAAGTTTATATAGTTTTATTTCAGAAAAAACGCTTTTAAAAGCTTAATATAAAATAGATTTTGTATATTTGAGTTTAAGTTTTCTGAAAATTTGAGTAAATTTGGTTGATAATCGTGTGGTTTATACTACAATATGGTTCAAACTTTATATCTATCTGGCATTAGCCACATCTCAGACCGTAGGTTCAAATCCTAGATAGATAGATAGATAAATGTATTTCTTAAGCATTAATTATACATTTTAAATGAGCTTTACTTAATGAGGAAATTATAAAGGTTATCACAGAACCTATACAACACAAAAAGATTTCCTGTTACCGCATTATATATTTTATTTTGATTTTTGTTTTCAATTTGACAAACAATATTTGTACTGATTATTTCAGTATTCTTGCAGGCATTCACGTCACTGTCAGCGGCTATGCCAAGATACGCTGGATAAAAAAGGGATATCCGCGCGACAGCGAGCGCGCCATGTGCCGTGCCTATCGATCGTATCTGTCCTCGCGGTCCTACGTGCTCGGCTCCTGCGCCAACAATTCGAGCATCGACTGGCCGGCCGGCGAGTACTCGTATACCTTTCATGTCATTCTGCCCGACAACCTGCCCACGTCCTTTGATGGCAAGTACGGCCAGATTCACTATGAGATTATAACGACGATCGAGCGGCCGGCGCGATATCCGAAGGTCTTCAAGCTGCCATTTACAGTGATACAACCGCTGGACCTGAACGCCGATGCCATTTACAGGGTAAGGCAATAGAATCTAAGGGTTCAAGATCCCTCAATCAGTTTCTTACATCTACATTTATGTGTTATAAATGAATATTAAAAGGATTTGACAAGCCGTATATCCTATTTAATCGAAAGCCACCACTGACCTCCTTCTTTTTGTACAGGTCCCCTTGGAGATCCTCGATCGGAAGCGCTTCTGGAGCTTCTGCTGTCCCACAGGACCGCTGACAGTGAAGTTTTCGACGCCTTACTGCGGCTATGCGCCCGGCCAGAAGATCCACTTTGTGCTGTACATCAACAACGAGTCCTCGATCGACATCACCGAGTGCGAGGTGAAGCTGAAGCAGGAGGTCAGCTACGAGTCGCATGATCCGCAGCACGAGTACCGCTACGACAAGCACTTGATCGCCCGGAAGCAGTTCGGGAATGTGCTGCGATGGTCACGGAAGGTGTACCGCGGCTACTTGGACCTGCCCTCCATACCGCCCACTTCGGTGAAGCCCACGTGTCCGATTAGCGTTAACTACTCCATTAAGATCATTGTCAATCCCACGGAGTTCCACTGGAAGCTCAAACTGAAGATCCCGCTGACCATTGGCAGTATACCGATCATGGATGGTCCAGAGGCCCTGCTGCGCTTCAATCGCCAGCAGCAACAGCACCAAGTAGTTAGTCAAAATTTACAAATGTCCACCCAGCAGCGACATCATCAAAGGGATCGGGATAGGGATAGGGATCGAGATAGGGACCGCAATCTGGATCGGGAGCGGGAGCGGGATAGGGATCGGGAACGGGAACGGGAACGGGAACGGGAACGGGACCGGGACCGGACAAGTGCCTCAGCTCAGCAGCGACGTCTCAGCAGCATTACCAGCATCACCAATAACAACAACAACAACACTCGTGGACGCTTTGTGGGTGGACTACTGCCGACCAATAGCAATATTAATATGATAGTGAATGCCAGTCCCACGCCCACAAGCTCCACGCCATCATCAACGCCAACAACTGCCGCACTCAGGCCCATGGCAATGCCAGCGATACTGGTGACCAGCGATAGCGATAATCCGCCGGACTATATACCCATGAGTGAGTTATCCCTTCAAGTATATAGCTTATGGCTCAATATTGCATTATGCATTTCAGTGCCGCCCTCATATGAAGATGCCATGGCTCTGAGTGAGAAATTCAGCGATGATACTGAGTTCTTGACAAACGTTAGCATGAGCAGCATTATGTCCGCTCAGGCTGATGTCACCACAAGTGAGCCCTTTAAGCCGCGTTATCCGGTCTATTACGATTATGAGACACCGACCATACCGCCCGGTAGTGATGATTCCAATGAATCCGACACATAAAACCCCTCCAATACAAAACCAAAAAAAAAAAAAAAACTACCAAAAATTGTTTACATAAAACAAAAAACCCAAAGCAAAAGCTAAAAAAAAAATGAACAATGAACTATATAATTGAATGGCTGAGTGGCTTTTTCTACAAACAAATTATATATAATTTTATTCCTTTACTTAAACGTAGTTAGAGCATCTTTCTTCAATGTCTTTTATTCTGTTAAAGTATAGAGATTTAAGGAGAAAAAGTAGAATCCTCCAATTCATTGTCCGCTTCAATTATAAGAGGATAATTTCAATTGAACCTCTGATCCTTCCAACAGATATATCTTGTCCTCCTTAAACTGTAGTCTGTTATTTTCCATCCTAGAAAAATAATTGTCTGTTTGTTTAGTCCGTCTGTTTAATATAACCTCTTCTTAAGATTAAATCTCTTTACTTATTAAACATGACTTACTCAAATATCGTCTTACATTTTATTCAAACTAAATAATTAACAATGTATTTCATAATTAATTGCACGTTTTATTACATTTTGCATATTCAATATTAAATAAAATTATTCAAGATTTGTTCCCTAAATTTAAACCATATCTATTTGAATATTGTTCTAATTGCCTTTTATATTCAAATAACATATATATTTTCATTTAAAAATTATACATTTTTATTAACTAATATTTGAATTTATATATAGAATAATTGTAACCACTTTGAAATTATATTAATCAAATTTATTACAGATGCTTTGTCAGAGAGCATCCCTTAACACCTAAGCTATATATTAACCCATTACCATTTAAGAGCCATTATATATTTATACGTTTTGAAAGCTTTTCTCAACTTTTCCTACTATGCATTTCTCTATTCAATATAGACGTAAGCCGAGCTGAAACATTTTCAAAATGTGCTTAACTTGTAAATTTGTTCTCTTGTTACCGCCCCCCGAAACATGCAACATTTTGTACCGTCCATTCACGACCCCCACCAACCCCCGATCTCCCCCTGCTCACCGGCCTGAAACCCCCATCCAGAGACGCTCTACGATGAGACCAGCTCCCAGCTGCGCCTGACCCTCGGCTGCCAGGATCCGGCGCCGGTGCCGGCGGATGCGGAATTGGATGAGGAGGCGACCACCAACACGCCCGGCGGAGAGTCCTTCAGCTGCGAAAAGAAATAAGACGACCGAGATACGGAAGGATCTGAGCTGCTTCAAAAGTTAACCGCTAACAACAATTACATATTTACTCGTAATCAAAATATATTTAAAACAAAGGATAATTCAAAGCAAGGCTAAAGTATAGTAGTTCTTAAGTCTGAAGCCAAGGTGGACAATTGGAGATAGTAAATCGAAGACATTTTTATAAAAATCAAACCAGAAACAATATATATTTTGCAGCGAGCTATAAACTCTCTCTCTACACTAAGCGGATTTAGTTTTAGTCAAAATAATACTTCCTTTATGGCCAGCCACTCTTTTTTCTACCAATCTTTAGCTTAATTTATCTCTCCTTCTCCTTCCTAATTTTCACTTAAAGCAATTTACTATTATTTTTATTCCAATGGAAAGCGAAATTGCAACAGGATTGAATTTACAATTCTATAGGGGCCGCACACTACAGTGATCACTGGCTACACATATATACGAACCACGTAGTGAAACGTAGAAGAAATTCCCCAAAAACCCTATAATTAAGATAAACTCCCAAGAAAACTGCACAATTTTAACCAGAAGAAGAGTAATTGAAAGAAAAACTAACATTTTCCAATATTGAATATTGTATTTATAAAGTATCTATGAGAAATTTACAAGCGAATATTAGCCAAATTTTAATTAGTTTTTATGATTTTACATTACTCTATCATAAAGTTGGATCAAACCGTCGTCAGCATCATCATCCTAGCCCTTAGGTGTCTAAAACTAAATATATATACATATTATATATATATAAAAGAAAGTGTCTTTTGCTCTAGTTTATATACAAAAATCCTTGTATTTAGATTGTGTATAACCTCCTACTTCATACTTTGTACTTCCTCTGATTTTAAACTCAGTCTAACCAGCAATCACAAAAGTCTATTCCTAAGTCTTAACTGTCTTCAATTCGATTCAATCCGATTCAATAAAGCTAAATGAGCCAGATATATATTATGTATACCCCGAAAGATACAGAAACAAGTGTTTTGAGTTGGCTCTGGAGTAGGATCTAGACGAAAATCTTGGGACGGGTAGGCTGTACAATAAACTAAATTTATATCGCCAGACTTAAGGTTTAAATTAGCAATAAAACAGCGGCAGCAGCGGTAATTTTTCTCACTGAGAATCGCGTCGAGTGGAAACAGATTTTCAGACCTCGGCTGAAACCTCAAGCTGGCTGCAGTCACTTGTTCGCCGTTCGCCGACGAGGTCGCAACTTGAGTCCCCATCGCGTGGAAGCCAATTATTGGGAAGTCCACTTCATAGTATGTGATTCCGTGGCAAAGGCCACAATTTTCCATGCTTATAAACTGTGAATTTAATCTATCGCGTGCCGCTGCCATTTATTACTGCGGCGAGCGAATTTCGGGCTCACTCACTGTAACAGTCGGCGGCAAAAGGCCTTTCCCATTAGAGGGTAAGTGAAAAGATGCCATTAGGCAAATGAGTTTATGAGACACCTTCTCAGCCAGGTGATTAGATAAGAGCCAGGTCTACAAATAGATGGCACTGATCTTCATGCGTTTTCGCCTTCTCTTGACAGGCGTAAATATCACTCTTTATGGCGCCTCCTCGGTTCACTGGCGGGAGTCCGCTCCGGGGCCTCCACAAATCGAACATAATGACAGCACCAGGCACGAGGAGAGTGCCAAGGTGGATTACAAGGGCAGCAAGGTCCACATAAATGAAACAAAGAACTTGGTCGGTGGACTGATTCTATCGCCTGGTCCCAAGGACCTAGGAGCCTTTGAGTTCCAACTCCCTGAATGTCTGCCAGCCACATGTAGTGTTCCTCATGGCCGCGTGGAGTACATCCTGAAGGTGGTCATTGAGAGGAGGAGCAAGCATAGCAAGTGCTTTGAGCAGCGTTTGGTGGTCAGAAGGAGCCTGGAGTTCAACGATCTCAAGCCGCAAATTAAGGAGACCTCCACTCTGAGCCTCTGCCTCCCGCGCAGTGTGTTTGTTCCAGGCCAAATGGTGGACTATGAAGTGGAGTCTAGAGATGGAATTTTGGATATCCTTACCCGGTTGTGTCAAAGCATCAGCTACCAGAGCTCAGTGCCTGAGAGAAGAACCAAAACAGTGACAAAAGTGCTAGCAGAGTGTTCCAGCCCAAACGGAAGTCTGCGCCTGCCCTTGATTGCCCCCATTATGAGCCACCCGGATCAGTTTGGACCCATCCACATTAGCTACTTTATAGAGGCCTATAATTTTGTGGATCCACCACTACGGCTTCCCCTTTTTGTGGCCACTGTGGCCCCACCCACTCAGTCCCCCTGCATCGAGTCTTCCCGCCTTTGCTTCGTGAATTTGGGTAAGTCATTATATGCGGCCAGCTTATCGGTTCTAATAACTAATTAAAAACGGGCTCCGGCCTCCTTTCAGCGCTGAGTCATGGCGATTGGTTTGCGCCAATTAATCAGCTTCTGGCCCAAAGCTGTTCCCGGGAAATTGGCGCCCTGGCGCCAAACAAACACTGCGAACGCATCAGGTTGCTGAAACGTCCGAAGAGAAAACATTCGTACGTGCAACTGGCACTGCGGTATTTCCATAAGAAAGTGCTGCCCTGACACGTGCTGAGATTGGAATTTCAGTGCCCAGCTCTGGATACACATGGGATTCGATGGAATCGAACAAAAACGGCGGTCGCTAAAACACCTGGAAGCTAAAAAACCAATTTTAAATTGAACATTTTATGGCAACACTGAGAGAAAACGTTCCTAGCAAAATTTAATTTTAGTGCAGAAATAATTATCATCTAATATAAGCTATATGTTTAGTTGTTTTAGAGAGATATCTATAATTATTTCCACTTACAAATAAATCAATCTAGGTTTCCCAAAACATCGCTTGCGGAGATCAAAATCTATCCAATACACAGACTATATTCTAAAATTATCGGTTGATTATAAACAAAAATTATCATAAAAGGAAAAGAGGAGTGAAGATTTTCAGATTTTATAGAGAAAAGGATTTAAGATCATCATGAAACCTGGCATTAATTGTACTTGCAGCCATGTCATAATGTTCAAACTGAAAGGCCTAAAACTAAATATCCTAGATTAAAGCTGCACAATTTTAAAAATATTAAAATTCAATTATTGTTTGGGTAGTAAAAATATGAAGGGAACGTTTTAAAAAGAATTAACTAAACTCTAAATAAGATATATATGTCTTGAATATGTCTTGAATAATTTTAAATTAAATATGCAATCTTAAACATATTCTACTATAATTGTCTAATTTTCTGTGTGTTTTTTGGTTTGATTTTTATGTCAAACAGTATTGGCTGCTACTTGCATCTTTCCCATAAAAATCCTTATTTTATAGTTATATATGTATAAAATAAAGACTATTAAAAAATATATGTTGAACTATTTTAAATTAAATATAAATATTAAATCTTAAGCATATACTACTATAAGATAAGGTTATTCGATTAGCAATGTCAAATATAAGACAAACATTGCTTATGAATTAATATTTTAAATTCATATTACTATTTCAAACGCCAAAAGTACAATGGTTAAAATAGCAATGGAAGTCTTCAATTTTCCCTGTGCATATTCCATTACACTTAGCCCGCATCTGTAATTTTTCCAGACCTCGGGCCAGATTTCTCATTATCGCAATTATGCATGCAAGATTAATGGAGTGAGTTACGAAATCATTTCGAGGCCTTAATTGTGCCACGTTATGCGGCAAACAAAGTGGCCAAAGGGTTGCGGCCAACACCCCGAAAATAGAGTACTTGTCCGTGTCCTGTGTTTTGTTGACACTCTCGCTCAGGCGCTGTATCGACGGTTGATATATGGTAATACCCAATGTAGGCAGATACAGATATTGCCCCCTGACCTCGCCCAGCATTCAGGCCCATGTGTGAGTGTGTGGGCTTATGTTTTGGCCAGAGACAGTGCCAGAGCCAAAAGCAAACAAAGGAAACCGAAAGGACCCACGGCCAAAAGCTGCTCCATTTTCGAACGCTTCGCGCTGAAATATTAGACCAGAAGCAGACAGTAGACGGCTACACAGACGCAAGGCGCCAGCTTATTGATTCGGACGCCCCCAAAAGGCCTCCTCCTCCTCGAAAAGCGAAAGCCCCCATGGCGTCGGATGCTGGCTGACAAAGAACAACTCGCAGTTCGCAGTTCGAAGCTCGGCACTCGGAACTGGGAACTCAGTGCGCGTCTGGCTGTGTGGAAGTTGGGTTGTTCCCGCGCTGAGGTGATGAAAGTGCCAGTGAAGAGGCATTGGTGAAAAGGCCCCTAATCCTAACCGGAAGGAAGTGCTGCAGCCATGCCCACCACCTGTGTCTTTCAGCTGGATCGCCTGAATCCTGGCTATAACAGCGGCGAGTACATCAGCGGTCGCATTTTGCTGCGGACGGACAAGGTGAAGCGCGTGAATGGTGGGTTGGCACTTCTTTCTCGAGTAACCCGGTGTTCCTTTATTGGGATTGTAAATACGAATCTGTGCTTTCTGGTATCCTCTAGCCGTCTATGTGACCCTGGAGGGTGAGGCCAAGGTTCAGTGGTCGATGAGCGGCAAAAGCGAGACCGCCAATTATTCGGGCCATCAGCAATATTTACATTCCCGCACCAATGTGTTCGATAACTCCCTCTTCCGAGCTGGCGTCCACGTCTACGTGCTCACCCTGCGGATACCCCCAGACTGTCCCAGCACCTGCAAGGGCCCGTACGGCTATATTGCGTATCACCTCTCCCTGACCATCGACAAGCCCTGGGGCTTCGACGAGGTCTTCAGGAAGCCCATTAATGTGGTCCAAACGCTGGACCTCAACTACAACCCAGAGTTTGCCGTGAGTAGCTTTTGTTTGGTTGAGTTTTTAGGGGTGTTTTTCTTGTAGGAGAGAGATTTATATGCAGTCATTCTTTATAACAGATTAAATCTTTGGCACCTATACATATTAAATACAAGGAAACGAAATTATATTCTCAATATATTCTTTTTTCTCCTTTATCAGCTCCCCGTCAAGGATGAAAACATCAAATATCTTTGCCATTGGCCCTGCATTTCGGGCCCCATCAGTTCCACTCTGGCTTTGCCCGCCTCAGGATTCACTCCGCTGCAGGAGGTGCCCTTTCGCCTGGAGGTGGACAACCAGTCGCCCCACTACGACATCAACGCTGTGGAGGTGGCCATCAAACAGCACTTTGTCTTCCTGTCGCGGAATCCCGTCAAGCGGAATTTCTACACCAAGACTCTGGTCAAGGAGGTGATCGCGGACCGCACCCTGCGCCTGTCCAAGCGGCAGTACGAGTCCAGTATCTGTGTGCCCATAGATACACCACGATCCACACTCAATCCCAACTACATTGTGTTTATTCACTACACGCTGCAGGTGAAGCTGAAGACGGGGTGCTTCCACTATGACACGGATCTCTCGGTGCCCTTTATCGTGGGCACCACTTCGCTGCAGCATCTCCGCAGCTCCGTGCACACCCATCAGCCGGCAAGGCGGACGCCCACGCCGGAGAGGCAGCGACTCATCGAAAGAGTGACCCCTCGGCCACCAACGGTGGAGGAGGAAACAGTCGCAGAGGCGGCGGCCACGACAACCGATGAACCACACCAGGCCCTCGATGATGATGAGCCGCCCAGCTATGATAGTTGCCGTAAGTTTGCACTTATATTAATTTATACTAATACAGAACCAACTTACATGGGAAAAGATATATGTTTACATGCATATCTAAAGAATTTTATGAATATAATTATAATTAATTTTCTAAATGCAATACTTGGTGCCTCTTTTATAATTTCGTTACAACTGGTGTGAACATGTCTTCATACTCGTAATAAACTTGATTGATTGTGTCCATTCACTCAGATACTTAACGAATTTATTGTTCTTAAAAAGTTGTTTAAACATAATTTAGTGGATGATAATAGCCTTATAGCCTTGTTCAGAAGTATAAGGCTATAATCTGGTATACAAAAGCTTAAAAACAATCAGTACATGCATTATTTTTCAGTCAAAATGCACCTGTTGACATTGACGTTGAAACATGAACAATTATTGAAATAAATAATGGATAATAAGTCCGTATAAGTGTAAAATATAATCAGTACCTTAATGATTAATAATAAATAATATAAATACAGGAAAATTTATGATTATGAGTCTCTTTAATGAGACTTTAGATACTCCAAAGTATTATCATTATTTATCTAAAAAGCAAAAATGATGAGGAAACTATTAGGCCATCTACAAACCTAATTCGAAGAGCATTTTTGTTTGTTAAATATTTTTAAAATATCCCTTAACTAATTCCTTATAAAATTATTTAACTAAAATTAATTAATTAATTAATTAATTACACTTGCAGTTCCGCCCTCCTTCAGCTTTGCCACATTGGCAGGGAGTCAGCAAACCCTGGGAAGTAACCACGCGGTGGTTCTGCAACGCATCCACTTACCAAAATTTCCGGGCTTCAGCACACTCATTGGGACAGCTCCGGCCCACGGAATGGAGGACTCCGGCCTGGATATGCATATGTACAGATCATACGGGTCCCTGGATACGGATCACACCGGCAGGAGTCTGGATACCTTTGGATCGCTCTGCGGTCCCCTCTCCGAGCAGGTTGAGGAGCGGGAACATGAGGTTGAGGCTGAGGAAGAGGCTGAGACGCTGGATGTGACTGCCCAGGTGCATCAAGTGGCCACTCCACGGGGTCAAGTGGCGGAGACCGAGGAGGATCTGCTGGACGAACACCTGTTCTAGTGAAGGTTTAGTGTCTTATATACATACGTATTAACAACTCCAGTAACAAGTAACTTAAGTGTTCAAGACTAAGGCTTATACGAGATTTTTAGGCTGGATCCACGAGTCCGTCGTCTAGTTTTAGTGAGCTTTCATTGCGCAGATCTGTACACTCGCCACGTACCATCCAAAATTGATCGAATCGAACTTATTGAGTGCCAAAATCTATATATATATATATACATATTTATCGCTTTTCTACATCCATCAAACATTTACAGTTTAAATATTCGACTTGATACATTTACCAATTTTCCTAAGTACCAACTAATACGTTCTTAAGTGGACAATAAATAAAGTATAATTACAAAATCAATTTGTTGATTGTTTTTGTCGTATTGAATAGTGATGGCAGAGTCAATAGTTGAGTAAATCTATTAATTAATTCAGTAAATTTGATAAACAATTGAAGGATTTTCGTATATATATTAAACTAGAGAACATGGGAGTATTTATGTTATGATATGCTTGCCAAAGTTCAACCACCTAGAAACTTCCCCATCACTTGCTCGAGGTGGCCTTGGGTCCATCATCCTCGCCAACTTACCGCCCATATGTAGGCTACACCTGACACCCGATGTAATGCATTTTAATTAAATTACAAATTGTTGCCTCTCCGATAAGGGTCGTCGTGGTAGTCGTCGTCGTACGCCGCTTCACTCTAGCGTCCAGATTAGATAGCCGCTTTGCCGATAATAGCCATGGCTGTGGTAGCATTCACACCTAGCATTAGACCGATAAGGCCTCGCCGAGTTCCGTTCTTAATGGCCGAGCATATTGTCAACAACTGGCAGACACCGGCCAGCAGTCGAACCGTCAACAGGGAGCAGCATAAAGTGTTAAGGATGAGCCACCGCTGCGACATACAGTTGGACAACCCCCGGGGGGCCTATCGGGCCGGTGAGACCGTTAATGGTCACGTCTATCTGACCCTTACGGAACGTGCTTTAATCAAAGGTAAGCGAGTGCCTGGCAATCGGTGACTCAGGGGGCTATCCCGTGTAATAAAGCCCCTTGAGGGCGGTGACTCACCGATCAAGATCAATTTACGATTGCCTGCCTGGCAGGCTGATAAAGATTGTCGAGGTGAAATCAAATTGCTAAGGCGCTACACGGTCTCTAACTCGATTTGTTTATCAGTCAGAAGGTTGATAAGATTATAGATCTTAACTATAAATATTATTTGCTAAACTGTTGTAGTTAATTTATGCATAATTTATGTGGTTTCCTCAGTTAAAAAGAGAAAACTCTGAAAATATTAAATACTTTGTTGATAAAAGCAAATATATCTGTTTTATAAAAAATACATACTTTTATCTACTTTTGTTTAAACATGTTTTTACTGGCTTTCTGAGCATTTTAATTAACCTACTTACTTTAGGAATTATTCACTTTAAAATATTATAGTTTGTGACCTATTTCTTAACTGTTTAAATACACAATTACACACAATTGCATACACAATGTTCATAATTAGCTTACACATTGCAATTTATTCTGGTGAAATACCTCGTGAATATTATCCATCTACTAATATTTATAAATCACTGTGACTTGATAACAAATATTATATACAATCGATTATGAGTTCATATTTCTCATACCGCATTACTAATCCAAATAATCTCTATATAATTACAGCCATTTGCCTAGAAGCTAATGGATATGCCTGCACCGCCTGGCAGGTGCCTCAAAAGGCAAAGAAATCCAAGGGTACGGAGCCCATAGTGCAGAGCCAGCCTTTGGACTATGATAGTCGAGTGGACTATTTTGCCAAAATCGATTATTTTGTGGGCTCCGAGGCTGCTCAGCCGCAGATAATGGAGGCGGGCACCTACAACTATGGGTTCCACGTGAAGCTTCCCCAGAACTGTCCCGGGAATTTCGAGGGTGCCCACGGACACATCCGGTACACACTTCAAGTCCTTATTCACGGCAGTGCTGATCGTCCTTTGGCAGTGCTTCATGTCCGGCAGTTGCAGATCTTTCCCCAGAACAGTCTCACCCAGGAGAACAGGAGCTGTGAAGTCCAGATTCACGAGCAGACGCCGCGTCTAAAGTTCTGGATGAAGTCCCTGCACTTGCAGCTTCAGATACCCAGGCAGGGTTACTCGCCGGGAGCTGGAATTTCCGTACATGTGAAGCTACACAATCCGGAAAGGCTGCCCCTGCGGGAGGTCACCTATTCCCTGGTGCAGATCTCCACCTATGTGGCTCAGTTGAAGAACAAGCCCAAGCGAACGGACACCAAGGTGGATAGACAAACCATCCTGAGCAGAAGCCACGAGCTCCTCAGCCTGCCCAAGACGGAACTGGAGAATTTCCAGCATCTCCATATGCTCCAGGTGCCGCAGACGTCGGCCACCCTGAGTCTGGCGCAGTGCTCGTGCCTGCAGTTGAACTACGAGGTGGAGGTGGTGGTGAGGACTCAGCAGGAGAAGCGATTCGTTGCCGCCAGGTTGCCCGTAATCATTGGCAATGTGACACCGCCATGCCCGGGGAAACTTCTCATGCTAGAGCCACTGGATGCCTCGGCTCCGGCACCGACTCCGCCCGTTGAAACAGCCCAAATGGCTCCGAATTTCAGCGGTTCAATGGCTTCATTGGGTAGGTTATTTTATTATTTAAAATTAATTGAAACTTAATTAAATTTTTATTAAATCTCCTTAGCTTCGGACTTTCGCGAAGCTGAATTCATGACGGCCACCAATCTGAACAAGACCAACAAACACTATTTGTCCGGTGAGCAGTTGGACTTTAGACCACGTTATGTCTACTATGAAATGGATCAGGCCCAAAACGATGAAGTCAAGTCACATTAATTACAGTGCTTTTTATCGCACAGTCATATAAATTATTATATTTTTTAAGAATTTAATGTAAAGCTGCATCAATTATATATTTATTTCATCACCATAAGGAGGTCTTTGCTGTTTTCATTTGTTCTAGCAAAGATGAATGAAAAGTTCTTTAGAGAAGAGCTATAAAAACATTAACAGCATTTATTATATTGAATTTGCCATTAACCGAGAAAAGAGTTTTAAGTATGAGCCACCACTGTGATCTTCAGGAGAGGTTTATGATGCACTTGATTTTGGTCACAAACAACTATCGTGTCAAGCTCTTTATTGAAAATATATTAAGAAATATGGAAATACTTCTCAGGGATATTTCTCCCCTAAATTCTACAACGTTTTATAATTATTTATCTTGATAAAAACACAAGCTTTTAAAATATAATTTGGTCACGGGGCAGTACTTAAATATTTTATTATTATAAGCAGCTTAGAGACATAAATAGCACTTTCGGAAAATTAAGTTTGCAGCGAATTCTTCACCGTTCAAAGGCACACAAAAAAGCATTTCACAATTACAATTTCCTATGCTGATCCTGAGATTCCATTCGAGGTAGATGCCTATGCCTATGGGTTGGCACTCCAGCCATATGAAGTTGTAGTATTCCCTCCGTTCGATGGTGCCGTTGCGGCATGTGGCAGAGACAGAACCGGAGCGGATGGCAGGAGTGCAGAGTCCGCATCCTCCGAAGGCGGCGGCGGGGCCGAGGGCATCGCAAAGTTGGTGTACATGGGATAACGTGGTATAAAGTCATCCGTGCGATTGTGTTCGTCCACATCGATATCGATGAACCTGTCGTCGGCACTTGTGGCCTCCTCGAAGGTAGGTGGTTCTACAAGATGGACATATTAGAATATTTGTATCCTGTAATTTTTGTAATGTATACTCACTGCAGTTGTCATAGCTGGGGGGCAGATCCCCGGCAGCTCCGGCCGGGGTGTCCGGTGTTTGTGGTATCCACTGGGCAGCATGCTCTGGATTCTCAGCACTCTGAGCCAAGGGAATCGTACCAATAACCATGGGCACATCGAAGTCCGTATCCATGTGACATTCACCCATGCAAATCGACAGGATGACCCGGTAGCCAACCGTTATGATCCCTCCCTCGTTACGGGAGGAGGGCGGCACCGGTGGAATGGCTAGCGTTCCGTTGATGACCTTCTTCGAGAGACGCAACACCTGCTCCCCCTGGCAACTCTCATTCAGGGTGGACTCCTTCTCCCGTTCCTTGTAGTGGGGCGTCTGGGCTCGGAACTTGTAAGTCTGTTTCAGTTTCACTTCGATGCCGTTCAGATCATAGCCAGTTGATTGATTATCGATTTCAAGGGTGAAGCGAATCTTTTGCCCCGGAGCGTAACCACCAAAGGGTATGGTAAGCGTCGAGAGCACCGGTCCCGAGCTGCAGGGCCAGCAGCAAAAGTACTTGATATCCTCACGTACCAGGGGCATCTGTGGATTAAGAAGGTTTTGAATAAATAATGCTTAGACACCCCTTTTAGGATATAATGTCGGGGAACATGCAACTATATGTTTGTTTCTGTTTCGTACATTCAGAAACAGATCTAAAATAGGAATCGCATTCGTCACGCGAGACTATTTTATGCCATATATACAACATTATCTGGCTTTCTGATGTATTTCGGTTGTATTTAAATTAAAATTGTGGCCTTGGCCTGGACTCACCAGCAGCTGTGGACTCATGTTGAGGTTGTAGGTCTGCAGCACTGTCAGCGGTTGCTTGAAGACGTTGTTGAAGTTCCATTGGCGATCGATGACCACGGAGATCTCATAGCAGATCTTTCCATACTTTTGTACCACCGACGAGGGGCACTCCAGTGGCAGGGGTATGCAGAAGGTGTAGGTGTGTGTGCCGGGGGGCAGTGTTCCGGATCCAAAGACCGTGGTCCGAGTGTTCAAATAAGTCTGCTTGCCTCGGTAGTACTCAGTATAATGGTGGGTCTTTCCGTTCTGGGTCCTTGTCTTGCGCTCATCCCATCGAACCTTGGCCTCGCCCTCGAAGAGTATGTAAACCTCTAGTGGGGATTAATAAAATAAATAAATCAGTATATGTGGAGTAAAGGGGTTGTTTAAAGATTTAGCTGGAAATGTAATAAGCCTTAGCTTAACCCTTAGCTTAAGAAAGGTTAACTAGACTAAATCCACTAGCTACACTTACTACACTGATAAGAAAATGTAGGACTTTTGGTCATAAAGTCGTGGTATTTGGTCACGAAAATAGGTAGTAGAAAGTAGTTAAAAGTAGTAGAAAGTAGTAGAAAGTATACTATTTTGGTCTTCTTTTTTATATATTTTTTATACTATATATAATATATTTTTGTGTTTGATTAAAATCTGTTGTGGTCTTATGCTAAGATTTTCGTTCTTATATTAAAATTTTAAATTAATAATACAAAAAATCTTTAATCTAGTATTATTTGTTTTTATCAGTGTATACCTGGTTATCAGTTTGCAAAAGTATTTTCAGTTAAGTATACTTATGTATATGAATAGCTTCAAATGCAAATATGATTTATGTATATAATTATGTCACTAATATATATAATTTATGTATACAAATATGTCATATATATTAATTCCACTTATAGCTACATATATATGTAGATATTCCCTATCGCTGTTAGCTTCGATTGGCAAACAGTGGGATAAACCCAAAAGACATACAAATAGACTGAACAGAATTCGATTAGTTGCACAAGAAATGCAAGTCCCACTGTATCACATACTTGTTGCTCTCTTATCTTTGCCACTTTAAAGTATACACACAAATGTTTTTTTTAAATAGAGCTTTTTGGTTCTTTGTTTTTGTTTTGGTTCAGCCAAAATAATTGGATGAAAAAAAGACAAATTCCCATAAGGCATGTCGAGCTGAGCTCATCCAGAGCATGGCAACAATTAAAATATATATATTGGTTTTTTAATAAGCACTCAAGCACTTGAAAACATATAATAATAAACGAGTAAATTCAAAAACTATGTGTTTATGGAAATTCTATAAACTGGTTTGTCTTACAGCATTCTTTAGAACCGGTTTGGTATATGGTAATATTATCATGTAGTTTTTATTAATCAGGAAAGTGATAAGGGGTGATAATAAGAATCACGTTAGTTGTAGATCTTTGCCCAAACTTACCGTTTACGTTCTTTTCGGATGTTGTGGTGAGCACAGCGCGTCCATTGATCGTTTCTCCACTGTAGTAAATCGGTTCGGGGCGATCCAGCTCAAATAAGCAAGTCGAAGGCATTTTACCGCCCTTTTTTAATCAACTAAAATCTCTATAAACTATAGGAGGTGCTGGCTACTCCCGAAATTCACAATTAAAAACGCTTAAATACTATTTGCTGCTGGCACGCAAACTAAAAATTTATTCAGCACCAGACGAGCGTCGCACTTGAAATGAGAACCGAGGCGAGAATCGCCGGTTGGGGAGAGCCAGATATTGTGTGACATCATCAGTTCCAGAGAGGAAAAGCTCCATTTTCTACGGAGAGAAAGAGAGAGCAAGCTTTGGGGCCTGCGCTCAAATAAAACTATTTTTTCGGAATATTGCATTTCGTTGTTTGTTGTTACACCGATATTCGCTATTTTGTTACGAATTTGGGGGCCAAGACAATCAATTATATTGAAAGCTCAACAAGCTCATTTGGGAAGATATTTTAATTTCTGCTGTAGCCAGGGTTGTCGAAGTTTAGCAAGAATTTGAATAGAATAGTTTGTTTTAGGAATTCTAGGAGTTCCTTCATATTTAGATAATGTATTATTTTTAAAGAAAATATTGAGTGTTTTAAAAAATAAATATAAATAAAATAAAATAATAATAAAAAGGAACTAGAATTTTAATATTATTTACTACCTATTTACCTATTTATTTTAAAGATATTTAAGATATAGTTACATATTTAACAATTCCAAAATAATACTAAATAATTCAAACCGGTTTTCAAGCTCACTTTCTAAATTTCTGGTACAGATAAACTCCCTGTTATGTTAACTTGGCTCTTTCCCATGTAAAGTGGACTTCCTGTTAAGTTTTTTCGACTCGGAAAAATAGTATTTAATTTCAGATAAATGAAGAAATGGAAAAAGGAAGGCAAAAAGGGATTTTTTTGAGTGTAGTGCTTGCGCTTTTCTTTACAATTTGGTTGTTAACAGCTCTCTTTTATTTTTTATCGTTCAGATAAACGTCAGAATGGTAGAGAACCTATTTCTTTTAGGATAGATTAATCTGTGTACTTTAACAAATTTTCCTATTAATTACAAATAATTTAAATTAATTTTTTCATGTGACATAAATATATAAATAAGAAAAAACTGGCATACTCTTTATTCATAAATTTGTATTTTTTTTTTCTTACTAGAACAACAGTTCCTTATTTATGTTATTAGGTCATACCTACTATTTTAAGCGCCACTGATAAGACGTTATTTCGTATTTTCCAAATTGTAATCAACGGAAAATGGCTGATATAAAAATTAATTTATACAATGTCTCGGAGGAGTTGACATTGACTGCCCAGGGTATTATTGCCATTTATCGCTCATATCAGCCAGAAGACACTTTTATATTCTTGTTTGTTTATTTACCATTGCGTAGGTACATACATATACGCATACGTGTGTGGATATATTAACATTCTGGTTAGTACACAGGCGAACCGAAAAAGAAATAAATACTGCCGAGATAAGATATAGTAGTAGTAGTCGTGATTTGCCCCACAGTGCCCAGAGCTCTCTCAAATCTGGACGGGTGACTCTACTGGCTGCTTCTCCGGCCGCTGCTTCTGCTGGCCGGGATCGGCGGGTCGTCGACGGCGGCGGCGACGCTTCTTTTGGGGCGGATTTGGGGGCGGGCTCTGGAAGGTGTCCACATCGAAGACGGGGTAGCGGGGCGTGAACTGGGAGGCCTCGCTGACGGTGTTGGCATCCGTGTCCGCAATGTCGGTGGTCATGAACATGGCCTGTTCGTAGGTGGGAGGGGCTGTCGGTATAAAATAATACAAATATGTAATTGAAGTTTTTAAAAATATATAATATTTAAACTCACGCAAATCCGGCACGAATTCGTCAGTCGCCTCCAGCTCATCGTCCCCATCCTCTGGGAGTTCAAAGTCCTCGAGATCCTCGGTCATCTCGTAACCGGAGTTACTTACTCCACTGCTGGACATCTGGGCCAGCTCCATGGCCCGTGTGGATGTGCAGGGCAGATCGGCAGGCAGCGGACTTCCGGCTGCATAGGCGGTAGTGGTTGCTGGTAAGAAATCCGGTCCCGGGACTGCCGTAGCCAAGGGAACATTGCCAATGGTCACAGGAATGATGACCCGCGGATTGGCCATCAACCAGTTCATCACAGCCACCACTCGAACCTCATACGACACCCTCACCACCTTGCTCAGGTGCTCGCAAGTGGGCGCCGTGGCCGGGATCCTCAGCGTTTCCGTGTAGGTCTTCTGACCATGATGCGGCACCGGGCCGCATTCCCTCTTCACCAGCATAATCTTCTCGGAGGTGGTGCGCAGCGAGGGCTGGTCGGCGGTGTAGGTGGCCCGCAGGTGGAGCATAATCAGCAGCTTGCGGCAATCGGAGCTGGAATCGTTGCGCACCTGGGCGTGGACCAGCATGAACTGACCCGGGACATAGCCCTGCTGCTGCAGTGTAACCTTCAGCTGCACGGGCTTCGTGTGCATCAGGCAGAAGTACTCGACGGCCTCGTTGCTCGCCGGCTCTCGGAGCATCTTGCTCTCCTGGTTCAAGTCCAGCAGCTTGAGGACCGTGAAGCCCACGTTGTGGGTGCGATTGGAGGCGCCCGGCTTGAGGAAGGTGACCTTGGCCAGGTAGCGGATGTGGCCAAAAGCACCCTCAAAGGACGAGGGGCAATTGCTGGGAATGGGGCAGGCAAAGGTGTAGGTGTACGTGCCCGCGTCCATGTTGAAGTTACTGCCCTGTTCGGAGCCCATGAGATATGTGGTGGAGGCTATATAGTCCTCCCTTCCGCTGCACTGGTGCTTGGAACGTTTCTTGGGATTTTGGATGGCCACCGCCTGGCCATGACGGCGGACTCGCCACTGTGCTTGGGCATAGCCGCTGATTTGCAATTTTATTCCTGGTAAAAATTAGGAGTTTAATTAATCAAACAGAGTAGGAAATTAAAGGAAGTAAATTAGTTACTTGTGCAGAGATTTAATATCAGTAGTGACGTTAAATTAAATTATATTATACACATAGATAAGTTTAATCTTAAGCGGATTTAAATATTTGCATCTTTTATTGCCCCTTCGTGACCCTCTTTACATTGAGTTACTCATCACAGGAGATAATAATATGATAAGCAGATGACAAAAATCAGACAAATATTTATTTTGTTTATTTTTGTACGTAATTTGAAGAACTCTTAAAAAAGGATTCGCTTTTAAATTTTTACTTAAGTACCCTGTACATTTCACTGTAGCTTTCTTTATAGTTAAACTATAGTTTACGGCTAACTATCTTGTTTGTTAAAAGATAACTTCTCATTTTAGACCCCTTTCTCTCTCTTTCTCTCTCTCTCTCTGTATTTTCTTAATCTATTCCGCTCTTTGGTAACGCCCAGCCCAGACACAAACCGTGACTAACTCTTATTGGCATTTCCTCGAATCCAAACAAAAATCACTTTGGTAGGTAGATCCCCGCCGCAAAGGTAAAAAAATTATTATTATTGTTAGTACCCATAATCTGCGGGCATCATCAATTATCGGACATTTGGAGTGTACGCCTGGTTATCACTAAATTACCCATTTGAATGGTTTGTCGAAACTTTGCTTTTGGCAAAAACCTAACATTATCCAAAGCGATGCGATAAGATACGACCGTTTAGATAAGTTAATGAAATATTCCGAAATCCTGGCCGGGGTTACGTACCGCGCAGTTTCTTGGTCTTGTTCAGATTGACGATCACCTTGCCGGTTATCACCTGGCCGGTAAAGTAGGTGCCATGCTCGTTCTGGTCGAACGTTATCATGCAGTTCTTCGACATGGCGGTGGCGAGTTGGTACCGGAATCGGGGCTATCCTCCTCCAGAGCCACAACTAATTACGCGATCGGTCCGCACGCGCTCGCTGCTGAACGGGAACTGAGGCTATCGCCATTACCAACTGGGCCTAGACGCCTCTCCTCTCTGGCTCAATATTTGCCGTTGGCCAAGTTTTATCTTATCGCCGCCGCCAACTCTCTACAAAACCCACTGCAATGTTTTCCTTTGCCGAGCGAGTGCAAAAATCACGGATGGTTGGCAACGCGAACGGTTGAGTGAAACTAAGGCCACAAATAAGTAACTCCTCAACTTCCAGCAGAGTTCGGTAGCCAGGTGTCGAACTGTGCCCATGATAGTTACATTAACTTTTTCACAGCTTTATCTGAGCCTTGACAGTCTTGGCCCCTCATCGATTAATATTTTGCCACTCAATATCATATAAATCCTATCGCTGTCACTTACATATGTAAATATTGTGCTAGCAATGCTACAAATTTGTGTTTAAATACATAAATACCTATCGGTTATGATAAGATAAAATAAAAATGTTGGTCAAAAAAAAAAAAAATAATAAAATAAAATAAAAACAGAACCCGTGGATGACTTCAGTTCGCTGGGAGACACGGCGCAGACAGGGCAAAAGTTCAATAGCTCTCCGAGGATTATCAGTAGAAATCTATACGAACGATGGTAATCTGTGAGATTGAGTTCTGCAACAATCCCAAGGGGATTTTCTACGCGGGCCAGTTGATTTCTGGCCAGGTGGTAATCAAGACCGAGAAGGCGAAACCAGTTAAGGGTAAGAGGTCTGATTCATGGTCTTCGCGCGTGTTATCACTTTTCAAGGGGAACTTTGCTTGGAGCTGACTTAATTGGACTTAAAGTGCTTAAACTGCAAGTTCTAAAAATATCTCCTGTTTGTATATTTAGCTGTGGTTCTGCAGATCAAAGGATTCGCCGAAACCTATTGGACAGATCCGGAGTTCGACTCGGAGGACCAGTCGAGTGGTGAGTCATTCATGGGACATGTGGACTACATGGCCACTAAGGCTTATCTGTTCGGGTCGAGCTCCAGCATAGGTGTGTGTTTCAAGATGATAAATTTCAATAAATCAAGAGATAAAGAAATCAAAGCTCCATTCCAGAGGTGATTATTGAGCCGGGCACGAGCACGTATAGATTCGCCTGTCAGTTGCCCATCACATGTCCCTCTGCGTTCGAGGGCACCCACGGACGTGTTCGATACCTGGTCAATGTGAGATTCCTGCGGCCCTGGAAATTCGATCAGAACTTTGGTCGCAGCTTCACGGTACTCAAGGTGATGGACTTGAATACCGAGAGTCTGATGTTGAGGGTAAGATGGGGGTGTATTTTAAGGTTACATAAATTCTTCTGAATTAATTTAAGTTTTATGTAGGTCTTGACTGTTTTCTTAGGTATTCTTTATAAATGAATTATGTCCAACTATTCAAGGTACCCACCCAGGTGGAGTCGCAGAGGACCTACTGCTGCTTTCCCTGTCGTTCAGATCCGCTCAGTATTCGGCTCTCCCTGCCACAGGGTGGCTTTGTGCCCGGCCAGACTATACCTGTGGGCGTAATGGTCTCTAATGACAGTCGCATTGCCGTCGAGGATATAACTGTGAGACTGACCATGGTGGTGATTTACTATAGTCAACCGCCGACGGCGGATACCAACAAGGATCGCTTCGTGATGGTACAGAAAACCGGCGAGGGTGTTCCTGCAAAGTGTCGAAAGCAACTCACCTTTGACATTCGGGTGCCCGCCACGCCGCCCACCTGTTTCAACTTGTGCAGCATCATCCAGATCGGATATCAGGTGGAGGCGGAGGCCAGGGTCAAGGGTTGTCATGCCAATCAATCGGTTCACATGCCGGTGACCATTGGCAGTGTGCCACTCACCAAGCAGCTGCAAAAGGAGGCAAGGATTTGGGGAGAAGATCTGCCGCCGCAACAATTGGATGCTAAGGCTTTGGTTTTAATAGAAAATGAAGAGGTCATGGCACCAGTTGGACCCCTAAATCCCTGGGCTGCTGATACCTCAATAGGTAGGTATATTTGTAAGATTAAAGAGAAATCTTAAAGCTTGTTATAAATATTTTCCTTTTCCTACTTAATATTTTTCTATTCTCAGCACCACCCCACTATGCCGAGGCCAAACATATCTCTCCAGAAACCCAAAAATCATCGAAAGCTAAAAAGAAGTCTATGAAGAAGGCTACCAAAGAGTCAAAGGACCAAAGTGGACCGCAAATTGTATTTACTCCTTTATATGCTGTTTTTGATCTGGAAAATCAAGAGGACGAATTGATTTTGAGGTCAAATGAGGCAAAGACTGATGGCGGCTATGTAAACGAAGATGTGGACAGAAGCACTTGGCTTTAAGGGAGGTTATCTTTGGTAATACCAACATTGTAAATTATTATTTAATTATTTAGCTATTCAAATAAATTAAACCTCTAACTAGCATTGCTGACAGCGTACTGGGAACACTTTCTGTTAAGGATTAGTTTTTGTGAGCCATATTTGTTTGGGTTGGGCCTCTATCTTATCGATAATATTACCCAGAAACAAGTGCAAATGACTGATACGCCGTCGCAGGAGGATTTGTCTGAGTTGAGTGCGATACTTGAGTGAGTTCAATCCCAGCTGGGGGGGTTTTTTGTGGTTAACTTTTATCTTTGTTGTCTGTAATAAAATTGATCTCACACGTAATCAATGTAAAATATATTTCCTTTGCCAAGAACTATGATTGCACCGATAAGATAAGTCAAACGAAAGGTCGCAGAAGCATAAAAGCGGCGGATTGAAGGCTGTTTTGTTCAGTTTGCTTGTGACCATTAAAGAGGAAAGAGCTCAACAATTGACTGAAGCCATAAATATTAACAACCGCGTGATACTCTCATAAATTATCAGTTGAAAAATATGGGAATTATATGCCAGATTCTGTTTCACAACAATGTTCAAGGAGTTTACTATGCGGGCCAAACGATTTCTGGACAAGTGACTCTGAGCACGGATAAGGTCAAAGAAATTAAAGGTTAGTCCATGAATTTTATAACTTTATAACTATGATTAATTTCCTGATTTCTCCTCTTATCAGCTATCAGACTAAAGGTGAAAGGTTTTGCCGAAACCCATTGGACTGAGAGTAAAACGGATTCGAACAACAAATCCACCTCCGAGTCGTATAATGGCTTTGATAAATATCTTTCCAGCAAAGTGTATCTGTTGGGTTCCGAAACAAGTCCGGGTAAGTTTTATCTTTGGACTAATTGATCTTCCCTTTCTATATATAACTTTATATAATCTCCTTAGAAATGACTTTGGGGCCGGGAGTGAGAACCTACAACTTTGCTTGCCAAATTCCTATCCATTGTCCCTCTTCCTTTGAGGGGACTCACGGGCGTATACGTTATATGGTGGATGTGAACATCATCCAGTCCTGGAAGTATGACAGTCTGTTTACAAGGCCATTCACTGTAGTCCAGGTGATGGACATGCCGACTTACCAGTCGGTTTCTCAGGTGGGTTTATTGAGATAGCTCGAGAAAATAATAATTAAATAATGAATAACTATTTAATATCGGATTATTTAGGTTCCCGTTCAGGTCAAGAGCGAGAAGACCTTTGGCGTCTGGCCCTTCCGCTCGTCTCCTCTGAGCCTGGAGCTGACCCTGCCACAAACTGGCTTCGTGCCCGGCCAGACAGTCCCCCTGAAGGTCTTTGTGGGTAACGAGAGCAGGATCCGGGTGCACGAAATGAAAGTGGGCCTGTCCATGATGATCACTTACTATAGTGATCTGAGTTCCGGCACGAATTCGGAACGAATTTCCGTGGCCAAGCTGAAGGCTGACGGCGTAATGAGGAACTCCCAAAAGATGTATGAGTTCCAACTGTTGATTCCCTCCACTCCACCCACCAGTATGCATCTGTGTCGCATTATCAAGATCGGTTACCAGATCGAAGTGGTGGCCAAGGTCAAGGGCATGCACATCAATGGAACCCTGGTGATGCCAGTAACTATTTGTGGGGTTCCCATTGCTCCGCCAACAGTGCATTATGTACCAAATGGAACGGGAGCTCCAGGTGCTTCAAATGAAGGACTTTTGATATTGTTCAACGGTGAGGCTGCCTGTGCTGCCCCAGCTGCTCCAGCTGCTCACCCTATCCCTGGTCAGAGAACTCTACCTTGGGTGAGTAAAAATCAACTTTAAATGTAAGTCACTTGCTTATAAAATTAAATGAATCTAATATTATTTACAGCACCGCCTAGCTATGTCGAGGCCATGCACCTTCAATCTGATCCGGAGAAGTCCCGGCAGATGCAGCCGGAGACCCAGGCTCAGTCTTCGGAGGAGAAGCAGCCCTTCACGCCCCTGTATCCCATTTACAGTGTGCCAAGTCCAACTGAAGAAAAGAAGCTCGATCCTGCCTTGGACAAAGAGGAGAAGAAGTGAAGCAGCTGGGAGAATATTTCGGAATTTGTGAGGGAAACTTTGAACAGTCCTTTGCCAGCTTATCAAGGATTTCATTCGGCTTTTCCCAGCCCCATGGGCTCTCTGTTGCGTGGCTCCCGTTGGCGAAATGTATAACCAACCAGTATAATTCAAAATTGTGACAGCGATAAGATAAATGTTGGCCTGGCCATCGCTACCAATCTGTATATAGAACCGTCGCAATGTTTGTTTCATTCTCAGTTTGTTTCTGGCAGCCAGCTGGGCATGAGGCTCCTATAGCTTCTCCGAAGTGACGGAGCAAATACGCAGCAAAGTTGGGCATTAAAATCAAATCAGTTGTGTTTGCAACGGCATCAGGAGCGGATCGGCCAATAAATAGCGGACAATAGCAATTACGGATACAATTACAATTATGGCTGTTATCTGTGAAATCGACTTCGATAACAATCCCCATGGCACATACTTCGGTGGCCAGGTGGTGAGCGGCCGGGTAACGCTGCGCCTGGACAAAGTGAAGTTGGTGAAAGGTGAGAGTGGGTGTCGTTTGCATTTTAGAGTTCTTCAAGTTGAATCTCTGGTTATTTGGCGATACCATTAGCATGACTCATGCTTATCTTATCGGTGAATTTTTGAGTGCGGTTAAACGTTTTACTGCAAAAGATCGGGCCGGGTGACTCATATTATTTATAATTTCGAAACGACCACACGTGCAAAATCTAACGCCTGCACACAGAGAGCGAGGTGTTCGATGGCCAAACACAAATACATTAATAATAAATATTTGCGGGCGATAAGATTGTTAATATATTTTTAAAATAATCAATGGTTTCGCATTAACTGACATTAAATATGGGTAGATAAATATATACAGGCGCTCTGGGAAAAACCAGAGTCAGAAATCCCATCCATTCAACAAATGCTTTTAATAGGAATCGATTTATTAGGAAGTGGGAGTAGGTGAAAGGCAAGTGAATTCATAAATTTCATAATTTATGACGCCTAATAGTATGCAATGATTTAGAGAGAAGGACATTCGATGGTTAGGATGCTCTAAAATATGGGTTTTTAAATTAAATTAGCGAACTGTTAGATAATTTAAGCTTATGACTATGTACACATTATTATTTATATGAGAATACATATTTTAAATATTATTTTATATTAAAAATTGAATATTCAGTAGCCAAATAGCAATAAAAATATTATTCTCTCGACTGCTACTTTCAGGGAAACATAAAAATAAATCGTTTTTTTTAATGAAAATGTAAAGTAACTTTACGACTCCTAAAAAATATGTAGTTTAGCAATAAAAATCGAATCGCTATCTTGTGATAAGAAATTGCAATCAAAATCAAACAACCCTTTAAAAAAACGAAAATAAATATTTACCATAAGTGTTTATATATGGTTTTCCCCTACACAGCTGTCACGTTGAATATAACCGGATATGCCGAGACCCGATGGAGCGAAAGGGTAACCACAAACAGGAGGAGGAGACGTCGCACGTTCTATGGCCGTGAGGATTATATTGCATCCAAAACTTTTCTGGTGGGCTCCAATCTCAGCTGTAAGTACAAGTCATTTATGGGGAGTACAGGGATCGTTTCCTAATTGTTTATTTTATTCCCAGCCCAAGTTCCCATTGAAGCCGGAATTCATACGTACAACTTCACTTGCCAGATTCCCACCGAGTGTCCCTCGTCCTTTGAGGGCACCCATGGAAGGGTTCGCTATATGACCAATGTGACCCTGGTCCGACCCTGGAAATTCGACCAGAGCTACACACGATGCTTCACAGTACTGAAGGTTATGGACCTCAACTTTGACAGTCCCCTGCTGAGGGTGGGTTTAATATAGATTTAAATAATAATTTAATTTAATTTAATTTAATTTCTACTATTCCAGGTTCCTGCTCACAGTGAGACCTCAAAGACCTACTGCTGCTGGCCCTGCAAATCGGATCCTTTGTCCCTCCAGCTGACCCTTCCTCAAACTGGCTTTGTGCCCGGCCAGAGCATTCCGCTCAGCGTGTTGGTCACCAATGAGAGTCACATTCCCGTGGAGCAGCTACTAATGACATTTGTGATGCTGGTCACCTGCCACAGCAAGCCACCTTCGATGCCCAATACCACCTCCGAGCGTCTGGTGGTCAACACTGTGAAGGGAGACTCTGTGCAGAGAAACTGCAAGAAGCTCTACAACTACGAGATTCGAGTCCCTGCCACTCCGCCCACCTGCTTCAATCTGTGCGGCATCATCCAGATTGCATATCAAGTGGAGGTGGAGGCCCAGGTAAAGGGATGTCACCACAATGAGATGGTCAGTATTCCAGTGACCATTGGCAGTGTTCCACTGTCCCAACATGTGCTGATCCAGCCACGGGGTTTGGCCACTCAGCCTTTGGATGTCAATGGTTTGGGTGGTGGACAAATAGCCACTGCTCCTCCTCCCAACGCCGCCAATCCCTGGGCTGTCGATGATTCTATTCGTAAGTTTGTTTACTTTTAATATATATTTAAATTTTTAATTAATTAATTATCATTTTAGCTCCTCCCAACTATCAGGAGGCTCTGCACATGCGCTCCATGGCTGACACAAAGACGGATGATCCCGAAGATCCAGAGCCAGTACAACCGAATACTCTCGACTTGGATGGCAGTGCCTATAGGCCACTATATCCAGTCTTCGACATTCCAAGTCCCACGGCTCCTCCACCATCGGATTATACCCAGAACTATATGGCGGAGAGAGCCTTTGTCAATCCTGGAATGGATGCGGACAAGGATAAGGGAACTTGGCTATAGCAGGAGAGTAATACGATCACGATTATCAAATGTAATTACAATAATGTATGTTTTGTGGATTAAATGAAATTAAAATATAATACTACCTATATCATTAAATATATATGAATGTATATATATCTATTTCTTAATTTTTTTTTCTAACTTTTTAAGTATTTATCCTAACTTAATACCTGAATATGAACATGATAATGGTTTTTCATTGAGTAATGAAAAGTAAAGGAAAATAGAGTTTCCAAGATATATTGCTTTAGAAATCGATAAAGAAGGTGCATGGAATTTGTTAGGGGAAGAAATATGTAATAGTTTCAGTGTATATATGTATCTTTGTGTTTTTTAAGAAGGAACTCAATTCCACATACATTTCATCCACTGATTCTGAACAAGAAGATATGTATTCTCCATCTTGTGTAACATTTTTAAGCACAACTTCTTATCAGCAAGCATAATGTCCTTGAAAGATTTACATTTCCACAATGAGATGCTGTAGCTATGGTAATACGAGGTCTCCTCTTATCGGGTCTCGCCCGCTATACCATAAAAGCTTCGCTCAAACTTCTCCAGTGCCAAGGTCTCCTCCTCCGTTCTCTCCGATAACGCTCCTCCGAAGTGGAGACCCCCCGGACCGACTCTTATACTTACCATTCTTAGCATTCCGATTCCATATCGTTTCCGGAGGAGCTCGCTCTCGTTCGGTCTTCGGCTCGGAGTGGGACGGTCGTTCTTATCACTCGCGCTGCAAGCAGTCCGCCGGTTTTGTACTTAAGTTAGTCGCAACTCGTTGCCCTGGCCATCGGTTTTAGCGGGTTCCTGCGCGGACATTCGAACCTGGTCGGAAAAATGGTCGTTACGTGTGAGATCAGCTTCGATAATAATAGACACGGCACCTTCTATGCCGGCCAATTGGTCAATGGCTGCGTGACCCTCAAGTGCGACAGATCCAAGGAGGTTCAAGGTAATTTAGTCAGGGAATTTGCAAGAAGAAACCGAATCGCAATAGGGCTTGATTAAGTGTTTATATATAGCTTCATTTGGCCAGGGTATTATAAATATTTGCTCGATAACGATTTGTGTGTGCTATATGTCGGGAAATATATTTATATATATGTTTATGACGACATTGACTTTAGCGGGCATTCTTTAGTGCGGAATGTATGAAGTTGATTGATAACACACCACAAAGTGTATATGTCTTGGTTTTAATTTAATAGGGAGATTAGGCGAAGGGTCGTCCGTTAAGTTTAAATATACAAACATGTGGCAAACATTAAGGAATTTAATTAAGCAACGGAATTTTGTAATATATTTTGCTGTATTGTAGTGAATAATTGTTAATAGTTTGCTTCTGAGTGCATTGGGTTTAATTTATAGCATATCCCCCTCTTTTTATTAACTGATTATGTGTGCTACTATCAGTTGCTTTCAGGATTATCTACATATTAGCTTTCAAGATAAAATATCTCGATTACTCAACCCACTCTCACTCTCATTTTCTCACCCTGACTCTCCGCGTTTTTCAGCCGTTCTGCTCAAGGTAGTTGGATATTCCATAACCAAATGGAGCGAGAAAAGTCTCGGCTCTTCCAAGCTCTATGCAGGCCGTGAGGATTATCTATCATCCAACACTTATCTGCTGGGTTCGGAGCAAAGTGAGTGAGATACATCCAGCTCGAGAGGTGTTTGCATTCATTAATGGGTTTTATCTCCGGCCAGACAACAACAGACACACCATTCAGGCCGGCGTCCACAATTACACCTTTGCCTGCCAGCTGCCCTACCAGTGTCCCTCGTCCTTTGAGGGCCGCCATGGCTGCATCCGCTACATTGTCAAAGTCCTGCTGATCAGACCCTGGAAATTCGACCAGGCCTACACCAAGGGGTTTACGGTGCTGAAGATGCTAGATCTGAATTTTGATACGCCACAGTTGCGGGTAAGTGGAGCTGTAGTTATATCTATTAACTATATAGTTTATTAATAAAATATCCTTAGTTGGCTGCCCATAGTGAGGGCTATCGCACCTTCTGCTGCGGTCCCTGCAAAACGGATCCCCTGAAGCTGGAACTTCATCTGCCCCAAGCCGGCTATGTGCCTGGCCAGCGGATACCCGTGACCGTGGTGGTGGTCAACAACACAGCCGTGGCGGTATCCGAGCTGCGACTCTCGCTGGTCATGCTGGTGCGCTACTACAGCGTGAGTCCGGAGCACTCCCGCGTGGAGCGGATCATCATTTCGCGGGCCAAGGGCGACTCCGTGCTGAAGCAGTGCACTCGCTCCCTGACCATCGACCTGGCCGTGCCTTCCACTCCACCCACCTGCGTGGAGCTGAGTAACCTCATCCAAATCGCCTACCAACTGGAGGTTGAGGCTCTCGTGAAGAGCCTGCGGGAGCAGCAACTGATGGTCATGCCAGTCACCATTGGCACCATTCCGTTGCCGGTTGCCGGCATTGTGGTACAGCAGCCTCCCCGTCGGAGTGGCCACTACGAGGCTCCGCCATCCAGAAGGGATCCTCCCGACGAGCTCCCCATGGTGACGGCACTTGGCAATGTACCCAACGATCCAACTCCCAGTTCAGCGGATATGGGTGAGTGAATAATTGCATGGATTTAAGTAGGAATAAAGTGTCTGTCGAAAATTATATACGTGCCCATGAACCCATAATGATTAATTGCAATCTTATCTGAAAACTTTTGAATAGAATCGGAGCCCGGTTATCTTTAGATATTGCTAATTGTGCTGTCAACACAACGCATAAATGCTAATCAGTCTAGTATAAAGTTTATTTATATATTTATACTACATTTGAGCAAATTAATTGTATTAAAATAATTAATTAATATGAAAAGAAAAAATAGGTTCAAGTTTAAGAGCCTATTACCTATAACTAAAAGTGGAGTAAAAGAATTATCTTCTTAGTAATATTTCATTTAAAGTCAATTAAAATGTTAACCAATCTAAAATTTACCTACTAACTCTATATTCGTTTATTGAACATTTTCCGTTCTTAAAAAAGTATTTAAATATGTTGCTGCAAAGAAATTGTACACGAATAAATATGTTGGTCTATTTAATAGTAGTTTTACCGATCATACAAACATTTTATTTTCTAAAAACAATACATTGTGTAACTTTACAGTTTCAGCTTTAATATTCTTATAAACAGAATTTTTACTCTAAAAAGGCCAAATTATTTCATTTTATAAAAACTAAATTCTCATACTTTTATTTATATTCCTTTACCTCAGATCTGCCCAAATATGAGGAATCCAAGCACACGCATCGCGGCAACATCAACGAGGAGGAGTTGAACGCCTTCGGGAGCAACGAGTTCGCTCCACTGTATCCTGTGTACAGCATCCCGAGTCCCACGCCCGTGCTTTCAGCGAATACACAGAATGCAGGTTTTGTCAATCAGAGCTTTGTTAAATAGTGCTTTTCGTTTTCGTTAATATTCCTTTTTTTATGTTCACATTTATTGTACAAAAATATATACGAAAAAACAATGCTTGAATTTTAAGGGTGGTTTAAAGGTGTTGACCTATTTCAAGAAAAGCTTACCCTTTACATAAAAGTCCTGCCAATTTCTAGCATATTTTTTTTGTTAAAATTCGAAATACTTTTATAGCGATATTAAATGAAATTTATAATCATTGTAATAAAGTTACCATTGGCATAATATAAGCAGAAACAAAGCAGTGCATCTTTTGGCATCCTGTATAAAGGATTATTTTGCTATAAATATTACAAGTTTAAGAGTCATTGCTATAAATGTACCGTTACTGTTATGTTAGCAGATTAAAATACCAAAAATGACTTATAGCATTTTATAGCAAGGGTAAGGTTTTACAATCATTATTAACCATTTTATGGCAATAATTATGGCAAGTATTACAGTCATTGGAATAAATATGGTGTTCTGTAAGCATATATAAAGCAGTGCAACTTACGAATGTATAGAAAAAAATAGAGAACATTTTTAACAGTCTTGCAGTTATTGCAATAAATATAGTAAATACACCTTCTATCCGCTATAAGAAATAAGCCGTTAAAACACAGTATAAGACAAACATAAAGTTATAGTTATTTATAAAATATTTTGTCCCAAGGATGTTAGGTCTAAATTCACTGCTTAGTAAACAGTTATGGAACAAAAGAATCCTTTTCTAGAATTAGTATTTCGGCTGATGGGAGACAATTCCGAAAATTGCATAAAATGGTTGTCATAAATATTTGAATTTTGGATAACAATCTTAAATTTGATTAACTAAAAAATACATTTTAATGATAATAAATTACCTAATATGTATTATTTTTTCAGCTTATTTGTTCACATACTGACAAAATCTAAAGAACTGTTTGATAAATGTTTGCATACTAATGAAATTTATTCAACGCTACATATTTTACCAATTCCTATTATTTGATCTTTCAGTTATTATTTTTTCGCAAACAGAAAAATGACTGGTCTAAAAATAATTCACATGGTAAATCATCTAAATTGTACAAAAAATGATGGAATATAAATAAATAATCATATCTGAGTTGTGGTGCAGAGGAAGAGCACTCTAATTTGAATATTTCAGTGTGCAATATTTCTTTGAAATAAATTCGTAAAGTTTTAAAATGTTGTTGCCTTGTAAGGTCATCTGACCTTATCCTTAGCCATCTTCCGCACAGATTTTCGCTTCATAATTTCCAGTGATATTCAGGGGGAATTTACCTCATGTTTCGGGCACATTAACTTGCCCGGGTGTCAAGGGCGGCGTGCGTAAGGTGGTGTAAGTGCTTAAATTGAGCTTCGGGCACGCTCAGAATGCCATCAACCAGCAGGAAACATTTTCGGGGGATTGCAAACAAAACACCAAGCCACGGACATGTTTAGTTTTTATCATTCGCGCATTTGTTAGCGGACTCGTGCTTCCCGGTGACCCATTGCCCACATCCCCAGCTCCTCCGCCCAGGATATCAAACTTTTCTGTTGTTGGTAATCTGTTTGATTGTCCCTCCTAAACTCTCATTTGTTTTGTGTCCCCACCTCGACAATTTTCCCCACCATGTCGCCGCCAAGGGTTCTGGGTTTGAGAGCAAGTGGATCCTGCGAGCCAGCAATTGACACGCGGGCATTACACATTGAAAGCATTTTGCAAACTCATAATCCATCTTTCCCATCTCTGCCAACTGAAAATTCCACCTGAACTCAATTGAGTTTATTTCCAAATGAAGCTTAACTGCACCTTCGCACGGATATTTCAGACATTCAAGTGGTTTGATGGCACAGAGAAGAAGGGATGCCTTTAGCAAAAACCATAAAATGCTTACTTAACCATTACTGGAATGCGAGTTGGCAAGTCGCAGCTACAAATATCCTTTTATTTCAATTATTTCTATGGAATTTAAGGTATATATTTTGTTACAAAAATCAGGGACATTGCAAGCAGGAGTGAGAGATCAAAAACTTGTAAATATTTATAGTTCGAGTGAGCTGCAATTGGCTATAAATAAATGTATGCAGAATATTACATAAAAACTATCATAAATATTTGTTTCCTACATGCTGTCTGATTTGTAATTTTAGGTTAATTAATTAAGCCCTTGGTTAAATTTGCAAGCAAGTATGTATGAATAGTTTCATCTTTCACATCAGAATAAGAGCATAATTTTAAGTCCTAACAATATGTTATAAATGTTTCTTGATTCTCGGGAATTAATCATATTAAAATAAATATTAAATATTGCTTATATTGAGCCTTACCCCGGATATACAAATTTATTAGTTCGTGAATAATTTATATTATATTTGAAATAATTTGTAAGGCACCTTTAAGTTTATTTAAGAGAACCTTCTTGACTTTGTGGGACTTAGTTTGGACTTCTCTTAACCCTCTCTCGTTAAACATTGCCTCGGGTTTTTCCGTAGCTGGACACTCTCAGTGCCACTCGTCCTCACTCTCAGTTAACTGAGGACTTCTCTAGATCGTCGTCCTTTAACGAATGTTATCCCCTTTTATTCCTGGCCTTCGTTAAAGTTGACATTATATATATTATTTAAATCAAATGTTTAAGCTATATGGGATGGCAAATACTTAGTTAAGCAATCCTCAAATTATTAAATACACTTATGTTATAATTATGTCCTTAAGTCGTACAAATCGTATCATAGTTTGCGCTGTGTAGTCACGTAGAGTAGTCCCAGACATCGCAGTGAGTCGGAATCTAGTTGTCCAAATGCGCCAAACTAATGACCGCATTAAGTAATTTTCCCCGCACTTTGGCCCCTTTGAATGGTCCGCCGCCATCTGGGGTATCTGGTGAATCTGGTGTATCTGGGGCTCTGCATCCCAGACGGAGGACTCAAAGTCGCATCGAGGGGTCTGCTGTTGTTGTTACTGCATTTAAATGGCTTACTCAATGGCGCTTCGTGGTAATTGGCTTTTGGCTTTGGCATGTCCGCATACCAAATCGGCAAATCGGCCAAACTAAATGCATAACTAGTTTCGGCTTGGCGAGTGGATTCTGATGCTTGCTCGGTGGCTTCTGTGAATTCGAATTGGGACTTTCTGGGGGAGAATGGGAGAACAGGAGAATGAAATTAGTTGGGATTATCCTTAGGCGGGATGTACACAATGGAGGGATTTTAAAGGAAGCTCAAATCAAACGCAAATTGCCTTGTTCGAAGCGGGAAACATTTGGAGTTTCTTTTACGGCTTTGGCGCCAACAAATCCGGAGGCGTTGTAGAGATTTTTATTATTTAATTTATTTCGGTGTCAGTTTAAATGCCATTTATTCATGTGTCAAGTGCCTGCAATTGATTCTGTTAGGTCTCCCCTAATGGATTATAGATAATGCCAATGTACGTGCCTTCGCAGATAGACATGTTTAGCCCAATTTTCTGGCCACCGAGCAAACGCACAAAAAACGGGAAGAAACCATAAACGGATACCAAATTAGCATTTTTTGTGGATTCGATTTGCTCGCCTGAGTTTATTTTTTCTTTGGTTTCATTTTTTGGGGTTTTGCCATTGCCGTTTGCCGTGGGCCAGGCTTTCCCCTTGCTTTCACTTCAGAAAGCTGTAACTGTTTTCCTTTTGGTGAAACGCAACGTGTTTTCTGTTTATCCTTGCTGGTTTGCACCTTTGCTCGAGATTCTTGCTTGTCCTTGGAGGCTTGTGTGCATGTCTGTGTCTGTGTGTGCTGCGGCTTTCACGGGTATTTCACCGTTGGCTGTTCTCGCTAAATCTGCCTTCCTTCCCCCAAAAACCACACAGCCACCCAAAAACCACCCAACCATATAGAACCGTCACCGCCACCGCCACCGCCACCGCTGCCGCTTTTCCGACAAACAATCACAAGTGAATTTCGCCCAGCGAACGATTTTCAGCGGCTTTGAGAGGCTCTGAGACCACCCAAATCCTTGTCCTTGCTCGGCGTATCCTTGCGTGGCTTCGACAGGCCGTATTTGAGTTCGAGTCAAGCAATAAAGATGATTGGGCACTTGTGATTAGTGGCGAAAGGGCGGAAAGCAATTCCCCCCACAACTTCCCAAGGTGGCTCGACAATGGCCTCTAAATCGTCTCCTACAAAATGTGAGTTTTCTCTTTCGATTTCGTCGCGGAGTCTGAGCCGGAGCCGCACCCGGTGCCGGTGCCATTGCCGGCCATTATTTCATTCAAGTTTCAAGGCAGCCGCCGCCTCATTATGGCTTCATTAACACGCAGCTCGCTGTTTCTGCCTCTCTATACCAGGGGTGTTAGTTGAAGTTTGCCGGTTTTTTCGATAAAAAGAAAACTCAATCCTCAAGAGAATGTGAAAAATTATTTATTCAAAGTATTGACCATTGGCTTCTACACATTTCTCCCATCTTTTAGGCAAATTATGGATACCATTCCAAAAAAACTTTTTTTCTTTCGAGGCAAACCATTCGACGAGCCATTTTTCGACTTCTTCAAAATTGGCGAAGCGCTGCTCTGCCAGTGAGTGTCCCATTGACGCAAAAAGGTGATAATCGGACGGGGCGAGGTCTGGAGAGTACGGCGGGTGCGATAATATTTCCCAATCAAGGTCTTTCAATGTGTCCTTCACCAGTTTAGCGGTATGAGACGGCGCGTTGTCATGTTGCAAGATAACTTTGCCATGTCTTCGGGCCCATTCCGGCCGTTTTTCGATCAACGCATTATTCAAATTGATAATTTGTTGTCGGTAGCGATCCTTATTAACCGTTTCACCATGTTTCAATAACTCGAAGTACACCACACCATACTGGTCCCACCAAACACAGAGCATTGTCTTACGGCCAAAGCGATTCGGCCTTGCAGTCGATGGGCCAGCCTCACCAGGTGATCTTTCCCATGGCTTTAAAACGTTGGCTGATTGCTCCTCGGGTCACATTCAGTGCTTGGGCCAATTTTTCTTGCGATTGGGTTGGGTCTTCATCCAATAATGCCTGCAGTTCTTCGTCTTCGAATTTTTTTGCTGCACCAGGATGTTCATTGTCTGTCAAATCGAAATCTCCACTTTTAAATTGACGAAACCATGTCTCACATGTTCTAATCACTGGTGCATGTTCACCGTAAATTTCTACCAGCAACCGATGAGCTTCAGCTGCTTTTTTCTTTTGATTAAACAAAAAAAGCAACGAGTGCCGCAAATGCGATTTACTTGGAACGAAACTCGACATATTCACTGAGGTAAACAACTATGACGTTTTTATTTTGACGGAATGCGAATTGTGTATTTTTTGAGGTTAATGTCAACAGAAAAAAATGACACATATGCTGAATGATACAAATGTACTAGTACTGCTAGCGACATCTAACAGTCAAACCGGCAAACTTCAACTAACACCCCTGGTAAACCAAAAAGTTTATTCGGCTCTGGCTAATGGCAAAAACTCGTCACGCACTCTCAGCCAAAACTAAAAACTTTATTGTCACTTGTGCGGAATAGAGGCAAACCAGAGACACACACACACAGAGCGAGCAGCCACGCCCACGTACAAAAAAGGACGAAAATTGCAATTGACAAGATTTAAGCATGGTCTGAATAAAGTTTTGTGTCGACAGTCTAAGCCACTTTTCCGAGCTGCATAGACAACAGCCAAATGCAACTGAAACTTTTTTAGTTTCAATTTTCCCCTTCCTCCCAGAAAACTTTCAGTGCAATGGGGCACAAGGATATTTCTATTGATTCGACCGACTCCAGGTGGCCACTTGGAAAAATATATACATTTATGTTTGCCAAAATGAGTCATGAATGTGGGGATAACATCAAATTGGCAATAAGTTTAGAATTGTGTATGCTTTCCTGACCACAGAAGATCGTTTTCGAAAGCCAAATTGAAGAGAGAATATTGAATCAAAAAAAATCTAGGCAATTTTTAATGTCTAAAGTAAATAACTGTGAGTGTTTATATTAGCTTGCCAAGGATACTTGGACAATACTAAGAGCAAATAAAAGGACGAGTACACACGACAAGTTTGAGAGCATAACGAGAAGAAATAACAGGAAACAATGACGATGAGAAAATAACCTTCAAGACGATGCGCAAGACGGCGAAAATGAGAGCAGAATAACGAGCAAACACGCCGAGAGCCAGAACAAGCGAGAGCGTTAGAGACGAGAGAAGTCCTTGGGACCAAACGATGCAGGTTTTTTTAGATTTTGTATAAGAATAATTAATAATAAAAAATAATATCTGATTAAGAAGAATTAAGAAATAATATATATATACTAAATCAACTTTTTTTGTGTTAGTAGCGCATTAAATTATAATTTATATACTTGTTTCATTAGGAATAACTTTTCAAATAAGTTAACATAATCATAAACACAACAAAGATAAAATTATCCAAATGCAATTAAGAATCAATTCAATATCTATTAAATGAAATAATGCCAAATAATCCCAAAAATGTATCATTGGTTTATATTGCTTGTATTTAGCCAGAAAATAAATCAATTTGATTCGGAAAATTTCTATAGAATGGTAATAAACTATAGGTTGATTATTTTCTTTGAAAACTTGAGACTAAAACACCAAAATTTGAACTTATAAAGTTTCAGCTTACCTTAAAACTCCGATTATTTAACAATTATTTGCAACCTTTTCCTCTTAAATAATGAAAATAAAAGACAAGAATTTCGTATAATAATTGATAAGACTTCAAGTTTAAATCACCCTTTTTATTGATGACTTCAAATAAAAATGCTTTCACAACCCATATAAATCCCAAAGATAATTTTCTTGGCTGTAATAACCAACAAAAGGATATGATGCTGCGCAACTGATATTTTGATGGAATTTTCCCTGTGCAGCGCACAACACACGCGCTGTGTGTGGCTGCGTCAAAAAGTTGGTTAGTCAAGTCGAGGCAAGTCAATGACTGACTGGAAATCAAATCTCACACTAGCACCGCCCGAGAACCCACTGCGAACCCATTCAGGGATATGTGGACGAGTCGTGCACAGAGCGGGTACTGGTGCTTTGGTAAATTTCATAAATCAGAGTGCCGCCCGGAGGTGCGTGCAGCAGGACTGGGAACTCAGGACACAGGACTCCGAGCTCGGGACTCGAATATCAAGGAGCAACTGGATTCAATGCACGCCGCTGTAATTGCTTTATGCTCTGGAGCGTGATGCGGTCAACAACGCAACGTGAGCGAGCCATTTTTGACATGGCCCAGAAGCTACAGCTATCCCAATCTCCTCTTACCCGGAGCAGGAGCCGGAGCCGAAGCCCCTTCTGGCCTTTCGCATTTAGTGGAATGGAAAAGTTGAAAAGTTTTATGATATTTTCGGTTAGCTGGCTACTCGATGCCTGGCTTGAGGTTATGGCGGATGAAGCAACTTCTCCTCTGCGGCGAAAATCCAACAGAGCCTGAAAGTCGGACATAACTTGTCGCACCGAGGTCAGCAGACAGAGGGCACACTTTTATCACAAAACTTGAAGACAACTATGTATATTCCTGCCACATATTCCCAAAAATATGGCTGACAAAGTAAGCAGAAGGCCATGACATTGTTTAAAATATATATAATATATATATATATACAGGAATGAGTGCATCGAATATTAAATACCTGTTGGGCAGTTTAAAAGTTTGACAGGAATGGATAAAGGATGGGAAATGTGTTCCGTATAGCTTCGCATGACAGCTTTAAAAGAGATTAAGATAGCTTTTCTGGCAGTTTACATAAAAAGGATACGTTATGTTAAAGAATAAAGAGAAAAATTATGATGATCTGCCTTATAAATTATTTAAAAATGCAAAATCCTTAGGCCAAAATCATATTCTTAAAGCTGGCATTAATTTTCATTAGTATACCCCAACATACCCCAAAAGGACCACTCGCTTTTTGGGCACAACTTTAAAAATAACATGCTAGAAAGTAATAAATTATGCTGCTGCCAGCACCTTCTCCACGATTTATGCGAGTCCTAAAAAAATGATGTATATGCGGATGATAAAAAGAAGATTGCATAACATCAAGCGAAACACCTCTGGCCAGAGTGCATCGCACTCGAATGTCAAAGCTAATAAGCAGCTTCGTTGCAAAATATTTTCCCGGGGGAAAATTCCGCCAGCTCTTGCTCTTTTCTTTTCTGTGCCACCTGTTTCTATTTCGCTTCAGATTTATGGGTAAATATAAAGCACAGGTGATGACACGTTGAGGTTGGGCAGGTGACGAAAGTGTTCATGTGTGTCCCTCCGCCCTATATTCTCCACTTTTTTTTGAGCTTGCGGGAAGCACTGCATATACTTGGCGGCTGGGCTCTAATTAATGAAAGGCTTCGTCCTTACCTTTCCTGCCCCACTGTCGATGCATAAAGAAATTTTGCTAATTAAAAATAATCGCAATAGCAAAGCTGCAGCGCAACTTTGTCATTGCCGGAGGAGCGCAGCAGGCATTACCTTCTGTTTGCCGGAGTTCCCCTGAGCAGCTCGGTGCGGGCATTCCTTGTGATTATTTTAACAACTTGGCCATGTTGTTGCACTAGTTGAAAGCCAGGACAGCCATTGTAGCCATTGTTACACAGAAAGAACTATAGTTTTTAAGCTAAGATTGATTGCTTTCTTGGAAAGTTATTTAAATTAAATTGAATTTCAAAGAAATGTATGACAATTCTTTGACAATTTGATTAAGCAATTTTTTTTGTATATTATTATAATTAATACAAGTGGTTTTTTAAATTATAAATCAAAACTCAGGAATACTAAAAAGCATTAGCAAAATAAGCAAGGACTTTTGAGAAAATTAAAGAGGAACCCCTTTCATAAATAGTTAAAGTACCGCATGAGTTGTATCCCAAAATATAAATATATTTCTGAAATATATTTAACAATTATTTTTAGACTTATAAACTTCTCTCACATACTTTATACTTTTAGGAAAATTATTCTCGCACATATAATTAAAAGGACCTGCATTCATTAAAGGATTTCTTTATAAAATACATTTTTTCAGTGCATAAAGCCGTAGAAATTGCTCGCGGGCTGCAAGTAATTGTCTCTGGCTCGTTGCTCTGGATTTGGATTTGGATTTGGATTCGGATCTGGCGGCTTTCTCCGGCAACATCATTAAATGTGTATATAATGGAATTGCTGTGATTTGTTCCAAGCGGAAGATTTATTATCGCCTTGCCGAGCCCGGGCCTGTGGAGTCCTGCCTAGGCAGCTTTCCTCCGCCTATCCGTTTGCTTTCCAGGCGAAAAAATCGGCATTATGTTCCGCATGCCTGGTGACAAAGTGCAGCCAGACGATGGCTTTCATTTTCCGCTCCTCACAATCCGCAGCCGCCGACACAATCGGGGTCGTTTACATAAACACTTGGCAAATTTATGGCTCTCGGGTGCTGGCATGTGTGTCTGTCAATGGGAAAAGTTTATGCATTTAATTTGTGCGAAATTTGCTTACAACTCAAATTGAATTAACCTGATGACTCGGTGGAATGTTGGTGCGTTGTTCCTTGAACAGAATTCAGCTCGGATCCATCAGATATTCGGAAGAGTGGATTATTTGCGCTTCCAGTTGATGTCCTTACTCAGTAGTCACCATATGGCAACTCATTTGCATTTAAAGTTTTTCCCCCTTTCACAAGTTTTTTGTTTTAGTTGTGTTCTGTTCTGTTGAGCATATGCTCGAAACACTATTAGGTCTTCATCAAATTAAAATATGTTCGCCTTGACGTGAATAATGCTCGGAGACCATGGCCATGTTGGAAATTAATTGCCTGCAAAACTATACAAAAGTCATCTGTGTGTGCTCCTTCAACCCGAAAAGGTGCACAATTTTGCAGTTATCAAATAAATTAAAAGTTGACCAAGGACCCGGACAAAGCAGGAAGGACCTGCTGCAAAATCTCTTAAGTCTCAGTTGAGTTGTTCAAACAGCTGGGCGAATGTGTGCAAGTTTGACATAGATTATATCTGGATTGCTGGACTTAGTTACGTTTGGACGACGAGGGCTTAAAATTGAAAATTGTGTGACAAAATGAGACACTTGGCTGGGACATACATAAGTGAAATTGTTTTACTTTGGCATTGACAACCCGGTTACCATTAAGTAACAAAATATATATATATATTTTCCACAATATTGACCGAGTGCATAACAAACTTAATTCCTTAATGGACTTGATAGCATAACTGAAATCAATTTGCAGCTAAAAGAACTTTTCTGGTTTGCTGTGTCATGTCACAGAATTGCATATAATTACACTCGTAATCCCCTAGCATATGGCATTAAGTGCTGTTTACATAACCATTGGCCCTCAACATTTTTATTGTTCATCGTTTGAGTACTTTTTTATGACGGACGTTTATAATGTCCGCAAATATTCGCAAATGTGGCGGGAAACTTCTATTGAATGAAATCGATGTAGCTTTAAAATGCCATCGATTAAAGTCGGGTGGGGAAAAAGAGAAATGTGAAACGTTTTTCCATTCTGTAAAGCTTGTGGTGTGTCATCGGATTTGATCTACACTCTGTGATTTGGCCATCTCTCCCAGGTGACGTGCAGATTGAGTTGGCAAATAATACCTTTTACGTGTCCGGTTTGCTAATTAATGTTTGGGGTAATAAATTGGATTTGCTGTTAACATTTTAGCCAGTATTTTGTCATTAGGCGCCCGTGGGGACGCCGTTGTCAATTTGCCGTTGGCCACAAATGTTTGTCAAAAAGCCAACGCAAATTCGGTGTCTGCGTGTGTCAGTGTCCTTTAAAGGGAAATCCATGCTTTAACAAGCCGAGTGCGTGAACAAAGTTTTGCCAATTGCCGGCCGAACGATGGCTAATGTCCATAAATAGTTCATTGCATTTCCATTAGGCACTTTGTGCCAATCCGGACTGTTCATTGACCTAATGTGTGCAATTCATTATGTGCAATTAGAGTTCAATTCAGAGGCGCTGGCCGGTGGTCAGAGTTCAAGGATCGTCTAGGCCAGCCTCTTGAGGCCATAACACATCATTAATGGGGTTTTCTGCCGGCCAGTCGGACACGGCCAAAGGAAAAGTGTAACAATAATGGGCTCGTTTGTTTTCATTGCACACGTGCCAGAGCCCGGGCTTTGGTTAAATGTGCCCTTAATAGACACAGCATTTGCGGCCATGTTTTTGCTGGCCAAACATTGGGCCATGTCTCCTCCTGTCCGGGCCAGAGCTCTACCCTCTCGATGGGCCACTTCTGCGGCTCTCGACACTCCAGCGATGGCTCAGTTTCGTCATCATGGAAATGGACCTGGACCGGTTGCGTAAATGAAATTAAACGCCCGAATGCATATTTAATGCCGCAAAAATGCGCGAAATAATTTTCAGCTTGATTTTCGTATATGCCCAATTATAGGGTACAGATACAGGAACTAACCGACATGCCATCCATCTTATTAAGTATTTTGCTTTAATCATCGGCGGGGAACTTCAATCATATTAATTATTATCCTTTCGGAAGTGAGTCAATAAATATACAAAGTTAAAGCTCCGCTAGTATTTATTATATATACTTAAATAAATATATTTACAATAATTATTATTATTAACTTTTGATATAAAGGCGGAACATTTAATATTGTATAACAAAGAAGAATGAATGAATCAAAATTAAGGTACTTATCCTTAAAGGAATAAAGGGGTGATTTATTCTACTTGGATTTATTTATTTTTTGTTATGGTTATGGTAATAATTATTATGCTAATTTATACAGAGTATATTTTATTCTGTTCTCCCATTTGAATATACTTTTTTTCCATATGTTTCCTTTGCCCACATTTTTCTGCATTAAATATATGCGATTTTTTTAAAACCAGATTTTTGTTTGTTTTCATTTCCCACACTTTTGCGCAAGTCTGATTGTGATTAAAAAATTAATGAGTGATTTTTGCAATGCCAATCTGAATGGCTGTGCAAATAAAATGCGAGTGAGTGTCGCATTTCCATATATCTTTTGATAAATCTCAACGATATTCACAGATATTTCCATTATTATTAATTAACACCAGGGGGCTTAAGAGCAATCCTCCAAGGATGTGGCAGTGACACCTATGCGAGGTATTTGTGAAAGTATTAATTGTTCCGATACGAGAATGCCATTTAAAACAACTCAAGCACAGTTGTCGGCTGGCACTTATAAATTCCCGTACAGAAAGTGAAACATTTTTATAATATCGATGGGTCATTATGTATACTAGGTCGTCAAACATAGAGCCGAAGAAAAGTCTGGACTTGACAGGCTTTCGTCTCATCGTGGAGGCTCGGGATGAGGCCAACAATATTGGAGAATTTCTCAGCAGAACAGGAAGCTCCACCTATAAACTCCGAGTCCAGAGATATCCCAAAGATGATGCCGATGTCAGCAAGCATCCAAGCTACAACTTTCTGAACTAGTCTGTATGGAATTTGTAATTATTTACACATATAAAACCCATCAGCTTTTTCTAGTGACCTGACTTGCTATGTTCGGTATCGGGCCGCCAACAAGAAGTACTCTAAGCAGTTTCGGCGGGAAATGGCAAATTTTATTGCCAATCAACCCAATAAACTCGAGGAGTACTACCTGAAAAGGTAAGAGTCCCCGAAAAGTTTTAAATGAAATCGCCAAGTTTCCCCTGCATTTTCTTGGCCTTACAGAATACTCTGCTATAAAAGCAGTTGGCCTCCTTTGCATACGAAGCGGGAATTGAATAATTTCGTCACAAAATTCTTTCAACTTACTCCCAGGCAAAGGAAGCGGGTGGATTATCTCATGGAAACGGATCTGAGCTGAGGGCTGCTAAAGTTTATCCGTTTTGCAAAGGCAATTATGCTATGTATTCTCATTGTAAAATGGTTTAATTAGCACATTTATTATTGCAATTATACGGACGCTGCGCAACCTCCAGCTAATTAGTTCAAACAAAAAATACCACAAACAATAAATTTAATTTAGCAATGAATCTGCTTCATTTAATTCGGGTTTCTGTGCTTTAGAATGAAATTAATTTTGCAAAAAAAAGTATGCCAGAAATCGGAGCATCTACAATTAAGTCCTTCCCCCCGCAAAGCCGAATTACTAATTAAACATATGGACTGTAGTTCTGACTAAAGTCTTTATCGGGTCTCGTTTTTCGCTTTTCACTAAATTGCATTTAAACAAACTGCCGCAATTTGCATATTAAATATTTGATTGGCAGACTCATAAATAAATTCAAACAATAAATGAATTATTTTATTGTTTAACTGTGCAACAATGCGAAGGATTTAATGTTTAAACGTGGCACAATTGTTGTGTCCTTTTTTCCACAAGTTGCCGATGGGAGACAAGTGCTCTACATCTGTGTGTATTTGTGTATGTTTTTCCATGTGTATGCTGACAGGAAGTGCGTCATTTGTCAAAAGCTACTTTATGGCCCTTTTTTTGTTATTGTTGCCCGTTGAGTGGAGTCCTGTTTGCGCTGTGTAAACACCTGAAAAAGGTCAACTCAACAAATGTTTATGCAGCGAACAATGGCAAGGAATCATCAGCTAAATTGTGAACTCTTTAACTCAATCTCGCCCCCTGGTGATATTTCCTATTTAAAATTAATCAATTACCCCTCGAATGTATTGTTTTGTTTTCGCATAGCCCGCAAGAATAAACATTCATGAATAATTGCTCAGCTGAAAGTAATTTGCAAAGGCCTCAGAACATACATACATCGTATGCAATCAGAGCTGTGAATGCAGTCAGGCTTGGCATTGATTCAGGCATTGGTTTTCCTAGGCATTAGCGTGGAATACTTTAATCGTTGCTAATTCTAGCGGAAGCACTTTAAGGCGCTTAAGCCCTGGCTAAAGCACAAACTAAATGAGTTTTAGCCTCACAAAGAATATATATTCCGCCCCAATTCGTGCTCAGAGGATTAAAAAAAACACAGGATGAAAATTGGAAACTTTGTTTCTTTTTCCGCCACTCAGCTTGCTCTGACACTTTGAAACTCCCATAGAAAATGATTCATGCCTGAGTGGACTTTCGGCACCACCACCACCCCCAAACCGTTGGCCATTTCTAATAGCCAACTTCAATTAATGCCCAAGTTGCACCAATTTTAAAGTCAACGTTGTGAAGGGGAAAAAAGACCCGCACTCGGTGGAAAAAATCACAGTGAATGCCCCGGCATCCGCAGCTCTGAGCTATAAATTATAATTTCCGCACACCGTCGAGTCTCCCTCCAGATCTGCCCTTATACCGCACACCGAGTACATATAACCAATCCGCCTGGCCATCGTCCGGTCGGTCACTCCCTGGTTTTATGATGCTTATGGAAAAAATTCTTGCCACTGCATGGCTGCAAGGTGTGCGCCAATTTCCGGCACATGTGAGCTGCCAGTCTGTGTGTGCTCCCTTAAATATACATATATAATTTAAAAAATGTTTGGCCGACACCCGTGTCCGTGCTTATACATACATATGCTGCCAGAATAGCCAGCGAAAAAATTATAATTAATTGCGCTTGAGAAGAGAGTTCCAAAAAGGGCCGAAAAGTATGCATAACTTAAAGCTTGACAAGTATTTTTTATTACGCATACGCACTGGGTAACGTCTGGATGAAGGAGATTTCCATCATGCATGATCACCATGGGTTTGCATTTAAATATTTATTATTATTTTTATTGCACATTCTCCTCCAGGTGAACGGGATTTCCATCACACAAGCGTATAACCCTTAGTTGAAAACAGATTTATTTCACTTTTAGTTAAATGGGCGCTTAATATTACTCATACGCCCTGGGAACCCTTAGTCGAATGGCTTTTTCATCATTTAAGTGCCTAAGCAACCTGTTCTTCCATGTAAAATGTGCGTTAGTTAAAGGCTATGTTGGCCCTAATTTTATTTGATTTATAATGGTCTGTGTGTAACCCTTAGGTGAAGAGGGGTTCTGATCTCTAACATTCACATCTTAACACCTATAATATATGTTTTTATTACTCATACATAATGGGTGAACCCTTTGAGGAATAGAGTATGGTTGAGCGAACATTCCCGGGGCTATACCCTACGCTTGACTTTAATCTTTTTACAATATCCCTAGACTTTAACGCTGCACAGCCAATTTCCCACCGTAAACATTGGCTTTATTTTCCGACCACCCACACCTGTCCTGTACCCACCACGCCCCACCCACCACTCGCTGTGTAATGAATGCTGTTTGTTTGTGCAACATATTTAACAACAAGTAGCAATGCTGAGCAATCATTGCTTGCCAACTCGTTTGTTTCACTTCAGAGGGGATATTTGCACTGCCTCGAGAGCTTGGCTTTTGGGGGAAAGTATGATTAAGTCTTGGCATCGACTTGAGTACCAAAGACCGTACATCATGAGTACAATTGGTGTACACTTTAGTGATTTAAATAGGGTTTTATTCCCCCAAGGGGTTAGGTCTCCTTGCCATCCAGTCATTCCAGTCATTCTTTTCAGAATTATTTATTATATAAATGTATACATTCCTGAAAATAACCTTGCTATTGTTTGAAGTACTCATAAAGCCCTATTTAATGTGCAGTTATTTATGACTCTTAAGCATAACCATAAATATTTACACATTTTATTTCCGTGTTGTGATTGCTTCCACTTGATTGCGTAGCCTTTAATGAATATTATTTAGAAATTACACAGGCAAGGAGCAAGGAAATTCCTTATGACTTCCTTGATTTCGTAGTCCATAACTTCTGACATCAAGACTCTCCTTGGCGCACACATAAACCCTCCGACATGGTCACAAAAAGCGGGGAGTCCCCGCGTGTATGTGTGTGGCGAGGTCCTAGCGCCGCTGGTCGTAACTTCCGCTCGGAACGCTCACCACTTGAGTTTTGTGTGGCATTGCAAAATGCATTTTATACGCAATAAAAATACACTTACGGGATTTTTTACAGCTCGCTCGCTTTAAGGGGGCGTACCAGCACGCCCCCGCCACAACCATATACTTAGCCCATGCCGGCGATTTCATTTCTTTTGGCGCCGTTTTTCTACTATAATATTTCCTACTTACAAAATAAAAATGGAAAAAAGTCAGTTGGTCTGCCAGTGGCTTGTTTGCGTTGTGTTCTTCTGTTGGTTAAGGAAATTTAATGAGCTACTTAATGCTGCTGCGGTGCAGTTTCCACTGGCAGGGAGTGTGTGTGCCTTATTTTTTCATCCCACTCAGTTTACGATTTTAACAAGTTGGTTGTTAAATAAATTTAAATTATATTGTCGCTCCCTTTACAAGCTGGGCTGGGCCCTCGCTGGTCATTCCTTTGCCCTGCACTTCCACCTTTTTTTTGTGGCCACGAGTGCTACACAAGTTTATTAATACTTGCCCTGGCAGCGAACACTTAATCATCGCAAGGGCAAGGGTTCCCCCTTTAAAATATCGACAAAGAAGTATAAAGAAAATGGAAGGTAAAAGGAAGGAAAAGCGAATGCCAAAAATAAACACAAATAAATTGCCTCATCATCGCATTTACCTGGGGGCCATATTTTAACCCAAATGATTTGAAACTTTTGAGCCCTGGCAAGGCCAGTGTGTAATGCTTATGAGTAACCGCAAAATTTTGCTCTCGAGAATGAAAATTTAATCAAACATTTTGCCAACGACAAGCTGGGTCTGGGTAGTTCGAATTTCTTAAATTTTCCCATGTTCCTGCAGCGAGCGAGAGCTGAAAATGCTTTTTGAATATTTTCATGCATTCTATTTTAGTTCCCCCCAAAAAATAGCTGAAACTGCAAGTTGCAAGTTTGTTGTTCCAAAAAAACTACGTTGCAGTATTTTATCAGTTTTAAATTTTAAACTCTGAAGAGAATAGGTTATTGTGAAATGGAATAATAAGTCTCTCCTCAGTTGATTGCTTGCTTGTTGTTAATTTTGAACCACAAGGAGTTCGCATTTCGGTAGCAACTTTGTATATACATTGCTTCATGTGATTTTCCATTTCAAAATTAATTGTACCATACATTATTTGGGAGCAAATCAACATAATAGAAGAGTACACACACACAATCAGCAGACATAAAAATCAACTGTCCTTTTGGCATTACGTACATGTTTGCATTGGCAATTGGCAATGCAAAGCATGCAAAAATCGAAATGCAAATGCTAAGTAAATAATGTTATTGGAAAAACGGCAACTGCAGACGGCAAATGATGTGGCCGATGGAAAATCGGCGGTAACAATCAGCAGGCAGGCGCAAATCGCATTATGCCTCGCTCTGGTTCAATCTCTTCCATAGCCATCAGTTCCGCCCACTTTGAACCCGCAGTAGTAATCAAAAAGTTCAGCCTTCGCATCCAGTATCGAGCAAATAAAATGGATTTGCAATACATGAACGAGAAGAGCCCATTGCCCGGCTCCTTAAATGGCAAACAAGTCTGCCCATTTTGCCCCATCAAAATATATATACGTATTCTAAACTGCGTTCGAGGGTCTGCGAAAGGGTCTTTGGCAGTTGTGACGAGTGTGTGGGCCAGGGTCATAAATTGCACTAAAATCGGGAATCGTTATGGTACCGGGGTGGCACTCTGACTCTTTGGTATCAGTCTCGCTTTTTGCGTTTTGCGACTGCGACAGTTTGGCTATGCATGTTAAATGAAATTATTGCAACTTTTTGCTCGGCCCACATGGCGTATGCGTAACGTTCACTCAATTCATCAATCACCGAATTTGTCCCGATGTCCTCAGCCTGTGACTGTGACTCTGACTGCGTTGCTCTTGTTTATTTTGTTTCTCGCTTGCTAAAAAACGGTTTAGATTTATGCGACAGTTGCCGCAGCTGCTGGTTTTCCCTTTTTCGTTTTATTTTTTTTTTGTTTGTGCAACAACTGGCTGTTTGTTTAAAAATTCTTTTCGCTTTCATTCGTGGCAACGGCACTACATTTCATTTTGGCCACTTAAGCTTAAATTTTGTGTTTTCTGTTCATGGGCATGGGGGCTCGGTATTTTGCTTGCAAATCGTTGGCATTTAATCCAATTTTGTTTGCTGCCGACGAGCAGTTGCACTGTGGGTTTATTCGATGGTTTTTAAAAGTTATACTTCTTGTTGAATTTTTGATTTCATGTAATTAAGTAAAAGACTACTATGGAGTTGAAAAACATTGTAATTAATTTTGTTAGTTGTTAATCAAAAAATAACAGAGTTATACATTATTTAAAAACATATTACAGGTATGTTTTTTCATACAGCTTAGTTTTAGTTTACAGTTTCTTCATTACCAAGGCAATATTTTATCAATTTAATATTTATGAATGTTTAACCCCATCGTTTGCAGTGTATCTGATTTTAATGCATTTCTTTTTTGCTTGCTAAAATTAATTGGTGTGCATATAATAAATGGCAATTATTTACTGTGGTTAGTTATGCAAGCATCACAATTATAATTAATATGAAAATTAGTTTTTACTCTAGAACAGGAGTTAACAAAATGTTGTATGTATATACAATAATGACCATAACTGGCTAAACTATGCTTCTTTCTAAGTTCAATACTTCTTAATACGGTTTTAATTATTTTCTTTATTAACCAAGTAAAGTAGATTATCTTTTTTCTGGATATTTAATATTTAACACATACCTCTCCATCGTACTTCGAGCCGGATCGTTAGCTCTGTTGGCCATTTTAAATGCTGCGAACACAACTCAATTAAGCCTGTAACTGACGGAGGCCGCCACCCTCTTGGCCATTCGCACGGCCGTCGAGTTAGAGTGCGATCCTGAACACACTCCAGGCCAATCGACGGCAGCCGGATGGGCGTGGGATTGAGGTGGACCCGGTCCTTGGCTTCGGTCGAACTGGGCTTGGCTTGGGCGGCCTCTATCTGTCTGACTGGCGGTTCGTCTGGCAGGTGAACAAGTCGCTTTGCCACTCCATTGCAGAGGAGGGAGGACTCCAGTGGAGGGCACTGCCAGAGTCTGTGTGCGTGTTAATTACATTTGGCTTGCATTTGGGTAAAAGTTGGCCCCTCAAAATTGAATTACAAGTTTTTCGCTCGCCAGCATTTAGCAAAAGTGTTTTTTGTGTTTTTCGGTTGCAGCATTTAGCCACACATGGCCAGAGAGTTTAGCTGCGCTTGGGAATTTATATTTTTATTTCCATTTTTGGCAAAAGTTCCCTCAAGTTTCTGGCAAGTGATAACCCGAAAGAGAAAATAAATTAAGGCTACAGTGCCTCCCTATGCAGGGAAAATGCTAAATTAATGAATCTTGAAGTTCTCGAAGTACCCATGAGATAAAAGGATATACGAACTAAGTGCCAACAGACAATTTTTGTAACAGGCCTAGGCCTAGGGATTTATGTACATCAAGAGGAGTGGTTCAATATGATATATCTTGCCTAATATAATATTAAAATCATGGCTTAAAATTATGCATAAAAATTTAAATAAGTATTGTAAAATATGTATAATATGCCAATATTATCGGAAAAGAATCAAGCTAATATTATTTAAATTATTTCTTTCTGACTGATTATATTGCAAATATTTTTAGAAGCCTAATTTGTTATATTCCCAGTATAATTATTTTTAACTATCATAGCTTAAACTAAAATTTTACTCTTCTTTGAAATATCGATAAAATTAATTAAAATATCGATATATATATCGAACCTGAATACCAATTGCAATAGTTTTTATGTATCCGGTTTTAGAAAAATTTAAAATGAGTGAAAAGAGTAGGAATATTAAAACCTTACTATGTTTATTCTAGTTTTAAGATGCACTCTATTCTCCAAAAACTAATTATTAATATTTTTCTAGTCTCTGCATAAAATGGAACTTCTTGGTAATTTGCAGATATTATCTCTTGTGTTATTTGTAGGTCCTATTAAATGAGGATTTTGGTACTCGAATGGATTTTGTATGTTTTGGTAAAGCTGGTCAAGAAATCCAAGCCACAAAGGCGGCACCATCCCTTTGTCCTTGCTAACTGGTTCCTGCAGGCATCATTAACCTTTCTGCGGGCACACAATTAATGAGCCAGGCAAGCTATTGTCTACTTTGTTTTCCAGCCTCTTCACGCCACGCTGCAATGCAATCAGCCAGCAAACACGAGTGCAAACTTCGGGCTGGAAAATGCGGAAAACCGGAACGGCGTTGCTTGCATAATAGAAATTCATTGCCAAATTACATAGAAAATCGTTGAGGGCGCTAAGAAGGTGCCGCTGGGCAAGTTGGCAGCAGCAACTCGAAAGTTATTCCACTCGCTCGCTCTGGGGAACGCCGAAGAGCAGCTATTTTAATTACCGCAAACTGTGCGCGGCTGTAAGCGCATTACGTATACGCAGTGTGCCAGCAGCAGCTGATAAAATCGCATTGAATGCAAGTTAATTAAAAGACGAGCTCCCTGGCCCCCAAAGAGCACTCTCTTCTTGGCCTTTAATTAAAACTTCAAGTGAACAAAGCCCGCCTCACGGCTGGATCGTGTTCTGGATCCAATCCATATAGTCGGAAACGCGGGTATAGACCCCCGGCCAGCCCTCCAGGCCGCATCGATTGCCAAAGGACACCACACCCTCCTGGAACCAGGCCTGGTCGTAGGCCCGCCGCATCAAGGGTCCGCCGGAGTCGCCGTCACAGCTGTCGCGGTAGAATTCCCCGCCGACGCACAGCTGCGAGCTGATCAGGTTGATCTGCCGAGTGGCAAACTTCCGCGTACAGGAGTCGTGATCGTTGACAGGCAGATCCAGCCGTTGCTTAATGTTGCTCTTGCGGGCTATGAAATTGATATAGAAATGAATTAAACTATTTGAAAGGTAAAATGTGGATCAATCCAACCTGTGGTGGTGCGACCCCAGCCGCTGACCACTAGAATTTCGCCCGTATTGATGGCTTGCCGTGTGCTGACCAGGGGCAGGCAAACTGGCTGGATGTACTCATTGAGGACCACGGGCTGATCGAGTCGCAGCAAGGCAATGTCATGGACACGGTTCCTGTCCGCAGGATCATATTGGGGATGGACAATTGTTTGCTCAATGCCCCGTTCAACAATGGGCTGGTTGCAGTCGCCGTTAATGCAATCGATTTCCTTGCTGGTGTCATATTCCCCCAAGCGGACTGTGGTGCTGCGTTATAGATAAATAAATACATAATGAAATATATTTTTAAGCAAACTTTCGAGTAATCTCTTATACTCACAGACGACCCACTTCCTTTTCAACATCTCCAATCACGCAATGGGCAGCGGTCAGGATATAGCGATTATTGATCAGACTGCCACCGCAGCTGAGCTCACGACGTCCTCTGCCTTATAATTAATATAATATTATTCAATTCATTTAATTAAGTTATTATTAAAGTTTAAGCTTTACTCACGATCAACATACTCCAGCAGCACCATCCAGGTGAACTCATCCAGAGCTGTGTCATTGCCATTGTAGACTTTGTCGCTGAAAGAATGTGGCCCACATTTAGGTGGCGAGGGCAACAGATTTCCTTGACCTTGCTGTCCCTGCTGACCACCATTTCTAGTTGGAGTTGTCACAGTTCGCGCTGTGGTAGTGGTGGTTGTATCCTGAAACCTTCGATCTATCGGGCAGCAGACATGAGGCAGACGACCGTATCCATTGTAGCACTGGGAGTCCCGAAGGAACATCCTGTCCTGGGCGGAGACGGAACTCTGCTGGACGACGGCTAGCAGAGCAGGGCAGTCGTATATGGACATGCATAATCCTGGATTCTGGCTGGGATTTGTACAGCCTGTCAGTAAGAAAAAGAGTTCTTATTGAAGCAAGCAAAAATTTCTAGATCGCCTCGTTTGCTGATTAATTTATTCTTCACAGAGTAGAAGATCTGCCTAAAATTATAATTTTCTTTGTTTTAATTAAATACTTTAATGTAATAAAGGTTCTTAAGCTTTTGAAATAAGATTTAAATACGATTTTATCCTGTATTTCTCCCATTATCCGAAATTAAGTGCTCCCTTATATCGATTTTATATCAAAATGCTATTAATAGTGTATGCAAAATAAGTGAATATTGATTACAGTATTTAATACATGTGTCAACCTGTTTAGACTTGTAAGTAAATTCCAAGAAAGTCTCGTTAACAGTTTAAGACTGTAACTTGTAACTTGTAACCTTTATAAGATTGATACTTTTCGAAATTGTGTGCTGTAAACCCACAGAGTGTGTTTTAAACATTACAATAAATTTATAAAATCGATCTGAAGTATATTTCGAGCTATATTGATAATATAAATTATGAATAATAAAACCTTCCGTTCTATCCCGCCCGTGTGCGATAGGAGGCTGTTGAATGTAATCTCTGTTGGGTGACGATTGGACCCATTAAATTCATTCAGAAGCATTAAAACTCACACGAGTGCACTCAAACAAAGTCATTCACGTGGAAATATTGGTTAATGCCCGACCTCTCAATCCGAATCGCAGTATATCTCATGATGTATTCGGGCAAGAAGATACATTTCTACGGGTGACCGGTCAAACCTAATGAGTCACCGCGGCGTGAATCAGAGAAGTCACACAATACTAACTTCCTTGGGCCCGCACAATTTGCAGAACGGTGAATGGCAGCAGGCAACTGGTCCAGAAAATCCCAAGTACTCGGCGTGTTGACTTCATCTTACGGGATATTTCCCACAGCACGTAATAGTAACAAACAAAAATAAAAATCTACAGCTAATTCAATCACAACGCTCGTCGATTACGCACGACGACCTCGAACCTGAGAACCGGGAGCGGTAGCGGTAGTGCGGAGCGTGTTTTCAGCTGAGCTCGACTTCGAGGGGCTTCACGAACTGATCGCGAGCTGGCGGGGAAAGACCTTTAAATACAATCGGGAGATGATAAGCCGGTTCCGTGAGATAGCAAAAGGCCAGGCTGGAAGCTTTCTGATTAAGCTGGCAGAGAGACTTCAATTAATAAAGTGAGCGTCAAAGGAGAGATAATACTAAAAAGCTTTCGGCAATCCGATTCTCAGAGTAGGTTGAAAAAGTGTCATAGAGTAAAGTTCGGCTTTTGACAAGAAAGGAAGCTAATTTTGAGAAGCCGAAGTGTGTATACCCTTGGACTTAGTCACAGGATCATGGGTTCCAATGTGCAATGTATCATAACTAAGCCAAAAATGCATTAATTTCAATTCGGAAAGCTTTTCTGTGCTAGTTTTCATAAGGTTAACAAACCTGCATATTGAGTTTTAACATTTTCAAAATTTAATTTTTTGGCAAATTTTGACAATTTTAACGATGTAACCCCTTATATGGTATAATTTTCAAACTTTGGGAAATTTTGAAAAAATTAAATCTTTGCCGGATATAGCTAGATCAACTCGACTGTTAATGCTGATCACTAATATATATGATTTATAGGGTCAAAAACGACTCCATGAATGCGTTTCAAGCTTGTGATTGAAATTATAATACTCTGTAAATAAAACAATAAATAGAAAAACCATTTTTAATCTACCTGGAACTTTCTTTAACTAATTATTTGGTTTTATAATAATTAAGCTCTAAAATTAAAATGAAATATCATTTGGTAAATATTTTTTAACAACATGGACTTAATATCCATGTCAAATTAGAAATCGGGAAATATACATAGGTAATAAAAAACATAGGAAGAAGTCTAAAAATACTTTATTTCTGTAATATGTCTTAAAGAAAATATATACAAAATTAAAGTAATATTATAGGCAAAGTAACAATAATATCATCCTGGATTTCTACATAAGAGCATGCTAAATATCCATTTTCTTACTAAACTATTTATACCATGGTATCTTATAAGTCTTATTTCTATACCAAAATGATAGGTATTGAATGATAGTTTATAGTTTTATTATTTGTATACCATAATAGTAACCAAATAAATTATATAATTTCATTATAGTAAATTTAAAATGAAATATAACATTTTTTTGTTAGCTATTGAAGTTTTTTTTATTAGTTTTTAAAGTTATATTTCTTTTTTTCTACATTTTTACATGCCAGCACAATTTGAATTTACTATATTTATAGTTTATGATGATAATGTAACGTTGTTAATGTCATGTAAAATTGATCGACATTATTCTATCATATCTGCGTTGCTCAACCGGAGAAAGCTTGCAGAAATCCTTTTCAAACATTTTCAACTCCCTTCTTGTGTGTAATGGGGGCCAAAGCGTGGTATAGGCCATAGTCCTGCAATAAAATTATTGCTCTGTTGTAAAAACAAAATTAATAAAATAATTTTTTGGAATACCTAACAAACTGCCAGGCACTTTCGGCAGTCGGCTGATTGTCGATCAATAGCATTATCTCTCGCTTAAATTGTTGGGCGTACTCCTTCTTGGAGATGTGATAGCGCTCCAGGCAGCGGATTTGCCTGGAAGAGCACGATGTGTGATGGAGGATATCCCATCATTGGCAGTCAGTGAAAGGACTTACAGCGGTATGCGGTGTTTGGAGAATGTGGGCTCCAGAATTGGATCCCTGTCGTCATTGAATTCGACTTGATAGGTCGGCGTGTATGTATGCTGTGGGACTTCCTTGAAATCGGGATTTATATGCTCTTCATCCTTCTTGTGTCGCTTTCGCATTTTTGTGAAGGACGATCGCGGGTCTTCGGCAACTGTATAAGAGCTCATAACGTCCGAGCCTTGGGTTTGGCTCTTCATTCCCATGCTCTGCCTCTTGGTCCCCATCTGTTTTCTTCTGTCCTCAATCATGCTTTTCCGCTCAATAGAGCCCAGGTGGGCACTGTTGGATATTTCACTCATTTTGGTTAAAAGGAATGCAATATAAACGTTTTATCTCTGTGGATGAATTTATGTATTTAGATATACAACTGAACCGAAAATAAGTTTCTAATATGTTTCAGTGTAATGACTGAGCCTCAACTGCGATAAGTGTAAATCAAGGCTATAGTGTTGACGTATAGAAATAATTTACTGAATCGAAATGAAGGATTTCATATTGAAATTTGTAAGCCAAAATCTAAAATTATTGTGCAAAACTTCATCCAAAAGTCACCCCAGCAAAGACTAATTGACGTTAAAATCTATCTCTAATCCTAGTTTTGGTTTTTAAATATTTAACAGAAAAACCAGTAATCAATAAAGCTTAGGTTGTTATTACAAACACAACATATCTCTATATCTATATTGATTTTTAATGTTTCGCTAAATATGCGATAAATTGGTCCACTGTTTTACACTTTTTTTATATAATAAACTAAAGAAAATTAATTGCTTATTTATAATGTCGATACATATAGTTATGATACTGTATAGCAATATATAATTGTTAAATGTAATATGTTTATACATTTTAAATATTGTATAAACTTATCAAACTATATCACATTTTCGATGTCATGTCGGATTTTACGATTTATATGCCATTAGTTAATATATAATAAGAAATATATCCAGTTTTATAATCATATATTCCAATTAAATACCTAAAAGTCCTTCTGCTTCTTAAAGTCTTCTTATCGTATCACAAACTTTGGTGCCTGCATATTTTCAGTCGAGATTGCTGAAGCGATCAGAGAGTTTACCATCAAATTTGTATGTTCAGCCGTTGTGACTTTGAATCCTTGCAGATGAACATTTGCATTTCATGCGCTGCAAGTTGCCGTAAGTAGTGGGATGATAGAAAAGAGAAATGAGAAGAAAAAACAGGAATTGGAACACGAGCAGGACTCCAAAGTGGAGCACAAATCGAGTACAACTTTTGCACAAAGTTGTTTTCCTTTGCCTGTTGGCATCGAGGCATGCCCATCCCATGGCATCCTTTTCCCGGAGTCCCCTCCGCCCCACCTTGCTACACATCCTGTTTAGCTTCAATGAATGCTTCAACGCTCCGTGTAGCCCCCCTTTAGGTCTCTATCCCCGACCCCGCCCCCCCCAGGACACGGTGTGCCCCTGAAAGCCGTTTCACTTGGCCCATTCACGATGTCTATCTGCTGCCGGGCTCTTTGTTTTTGCCCCAGCCTATTCATAATTCCACAGCCGGCTGCTGGCACAAATTGAAAAGCAAACACGTGGCTCGGTAGTTGGCCTTATCACTGGCTACATTGGGACTTTGTTTCTCTGAGCCACTGACACTCCGTCATGTTCTGTCCGGGCTATAGTGGACGGCCGGCTGGACACTTGCTCCGGGTTCAGTTTCGTTTTTAGCCAAAGTCGAACTCGAGGGCTTGGAATTTGAGTTTTTGTGTTGAGCTGCTGTGACACTTTTTTGTTTGCCTATTGTAGTTGGCTGTGTGTGTTTGCAGGCACACTGAAAGTAATAAAGTAAAATCGAATTAATTAGGAGAGATTCAGGAGATATCTCATAATTTAGTAGAATAAACAGCTCGAATTTATCATATATAAAACTATGAATATATTTCTCTGAAAGTAATCATTTCTGTTCCTATTTTTTGCTGTGTGTGCCTGTATAGAGACCCATTTTGTTTGTGGGCTTAGGTCAGCACTTTGCCATTTTCATAGCTGCATGCACCAGGGTCCTCATTGTCATCATCCTTGTCCCATCTCCTCTCATCTCTTCACCATCTCGTCCTGCAGTCCCTAGGCATTGTTTAATAATTTTCCTGCTTAGAGCAGGATATTCCAGCCGCACAAAACTTGTTGGTTTTGTATTTTTTTCTTCTGTAGTCTATGTAGAATTTAACAAAAGCAGCTGAAAGTTTAACTTTAGCTTAACCCTTAATGAGGGCATTATGGCAGAAGGTAGTCCTTAAGCCGATGACGCGGTATCATTGCTAATTTTCTTGGCCAGCGGCGAAAGTTTAAGTAAAGTTTAAGGTATTTACTGTTTCCCCTTTCAGCTGCTGTTTCTGTTTCGCCGTCCCGGCTTTAGCTTTGACTTCAACTTTTCCAGTTTTTCCTACTTTTCCCGCTCTGCCATGGAACTGCAGATGGACAGCAGGGCAGCCATCAAAGGCAGAAGCCACTTGAGTTGATTTCCGTTCGGAGCCATCGAGATTGAGTTGAGTTCTGGTCAAGGACCCAACTCACTTGTGTGTCCATTTCAGTGGGACTATATTTTCCTCCTCGAGTGGCTTGTATATTAATTGAAATTAAAAACACTTTCGAGTGTCCATCAAGTGTCTGCCATTAAAGTTATTACGAATTTATGGCCGAAACAAGGTTATTTTAACATCCAGAATATGTAAATGGAGCTTGATTATTTATTAGGCAATTTACGGTTTCATAAACTCGTTAACATATTTTACTCTATTTAATCATGGTTCATGTAAGTTAACTGGTTAGGATATTTTGCTCTAATTAATCTTAGTTGTTGTAAGTAATTATTTCTGTGACATCAATTAGACATTTTCCAGGCTGTGCAGTAATTTGAACTGACCTAAGTGTATTAATATCTAGAGGAGGTTCAAGGAAATAATTGAATGGCATTCCAAGTGTGCATTAGCATACCAGTTTTGCCTGTTTTTAAGCAACAAATATTATAAATACTTCACTTTTCCTGACTCTCCCTCATAATTTTCATTTAAATAACCCCAAAACAATTTCATGCCACCAAATTACAAAAGCAAATTACTTTGCATGTTCAACTGACAAAAATAGGGTCCCATTACCCTGATGAAACAAATGTCAAAGCTTGAATATTTATTAGTTAATATTCGTGGACAAAGCTATGTTTAAATTAACAAAGAAACATGCTGGGAATGCAGGTGAATTAATGCCTCAATTTGTGAGGTCTCTACCTGCTGTCGTGCATAAATTCCGCAGAAAACAAGTAAAAAATTTAAATTAGCTGGCACTGGTTTTGGTGGTTTTGGAAAATGGAAAAGCAACGGCAGAGGAGAGCGTGGGGTGAGGAGACCCCCGTAGCAATGCTAGGACACAAAAAAGTAGTTGGCTTTTCATTTCCAATATAGGTACTCCCTTCCACACAGTGGCTCTTCAATATTAATGAACTGCAAAGAGCTGGAAAGGGAATGGAAAAACTTTGTGGAAAAGGTGTACCTTCTGTGTCTGTGTTTACCTTGTCTGGCATGCACTCCACGTGAATGTTGGACACATGTTCAATTAGGCAAATGCCCCTTTCCTTGTTGATTTTTTTTTACAGTGCGGTCAGTGGTGCATTCTCCATTTCCCTCTTCATTCCATGCGGCACCTGCTGGACGGGAATGCGTGCAATGCAATTCATAAATCGCACCTTGCATCCATACGGCTGCTAATTTAATTAGCGCTGGAAAGCGCTGTGAGTTTCACGCATTTTCCAACGCCTGGCCGCAGCCCAGCGAGGGTTTTCCACGTGCTCGGCATGGTCATTAAATTAAATTTCAATTAGCTGTGCACTCGCTTGTAAGCTGGAATGTGCCTGTGCACAGGGAAAATTTATATTAAATCACTTTCAAAAGGTAAATTAGAGAAAACTATGTAAAAAAGATAAAGTTGAGCTAAAATATTAAGCATGGATTTCTAATATCATATATGATTCGGTTTTCTAAATGTATTATCTTGTTAATTAATTTTCTCTCAGTGCTCTTATTTGCCGTGTTTCCCATGCTAATCAGCGAAGCGTGAGAAAGGAAAACTGTTTGCCATTATTATGTGGCAAGAACTTTGGCATGGATGTATCGGCCCTCTTGGTTTTCGTGGCCAACATGGCCAAATGCTTAACTTGGCCGAGTGGCTATCAAACTTCAGCTTAGAACTTAAGGGACTTAGGGCGCGACTTAGGAGGCGCGTGGAATGCAATTTGATTAGCATTTGGAACAAGAGACAAAACAATTTGCAGTCGGGGCGCGTGTGTGCGGTGCCAGTTGAGTAATGAAAAGGGCAACTAAAAACCCATTAACCCACATTTTTCCCCTCCTAAATGCCCGGACGTGTCCCATTCACTCGTCTCCCTATTTTGTCTCCTGACTTTGTGCCCGTGTGAGCGATGCAAACAACGAGCAGCCTCCAACAAGTGCAACAACAATGGCCAGCGGACTTTATGTGCATTTTCCGCACGGCCCGCCCCGTTCCGGCGACCGCCTTCCATTTGCCAGCGTAAATCCCCGAGCAGAGAGCGGCGACTAGGAAGCAAGTCAACACTGGCTGCCAACTAACACCGAATGTTGCATGTGTCACCCGCACACAAACACAAATACGGCGGCTTGCACTGAAACAATAATTATTGTTCAAGTTGTTTGTCTTTTACATTTTTGTATTATTTATTTTTGTTTTTGTTTATACTCAAATGTAAAAAGTTGGGTTTTTAAAATGTCCTTACAAATTAGTAATGACTATTGCCCTATGGGGATTTTAAGTCATTTATTAAATCGTTTCATAGCTCGCTTAGTTTAACAGATATTATAATAGTTTTTATTATTTTTATTGAGATTAGCAATGTAAAATGAGTAAAATTTATCAAAATAAAAAGACGATAGGTTTCATAGGAAAGACTGGGTATAATTATTAAATTAGTAAATAGCTAGAAATTAATTAGCTTATACCATATATAAATATAATCGAGAGGGCGAAGTTTGCAATTAAATTATAGAATCAAATCGGAAATGGATACATTTTTATATGACAATTTTTTCGACAAATCAAAGTTTAAAAAACCCATAACTATGCCAAAATAGCATTAATTTTAATTCGGAAGGCTTTCCTATGTTGGTTTTTATTAGGTTAATAAATCTGCATACTAAATTTAAAATGTAAAGAAATTAAAATTTTTGAAAATTTTTGACAATTTTAATGATGTAACCCCTTATAAAATTTAGAAATTTTGAAAAATTTTCGAAAATTTATTTTTCAACCAATCATCGCTGGATCGATTCAGCTGTTGAAACTGATCAAGAATATATATGGTTTATATGGTCGGAAATCATTCCTTCACAGCTTTGCAAGCCTCTGACTGAAATTACAATACCCTTGCAAGGGTATAAAAATTAAGGCAATTTAATAACGTATTTTGAATCGAGTTTCCAAAAATAAATTGTTATTAAACCTATGAAACACTTGCAGTTAATCTATCCTTTGGTAAAATCTTTAATATAATACATTGTTTAAACAAATTATTTAATCATTTGTTTTCTTCTTTTCATTACAATTAAAATAATAGCTTAATTAAAACATACTTTAGTCTCCAGGTCCAAACAAGGAGTTAACCTGACCTAACCTTATATTTTTCCTTGTTGACAAACTCAAAGTCAGCGCGCTTTATTAACGGTTGTTATTCCCAAGCGTCACAAGTGGCACTCGCCGTAAAGCTTCCGTGGTGCGAGCAGTGCGGCCTGCGGCAGCTATCTCTTTTTCGCGGCGCAAGCAATATATTGCCACACCAGTCGCACACTTAAGAGCGGCTGCAAAGGAGGAAATAAAGAGAGCGAAAGCTCTCCGAGCAGCCGAAGGTCCTTCGGCTTCCGTGCGTGTCGGAAATGCTCGGAAAATGCGCTCGGATTTCGCAGTCGACATCTGAAGGGCGGCTCTGGAAGACGCACAAAGGTATGCTACACTTTTCGCCCATACTTTGGGGGAAACTTTTTGGGCGAGTTTTCACAGCAATGGCTCTGAACGCGAGCTCAGAGAATGTATTGACATAGTTTCAGCCAAAAGGAGCTGGCTCGAAAGTCATTCAGGTGCAAGAGGCGAACTTTCTACAGTTTCGCCAGCAGTTTGCCAGAAGCCAAGGGCTCGTATTTATTTTTATCGCTGTTCATTACTTGGCAGTTGCCATAATTTCAATTTTATAGTTTCGCCAGCATATTAATTTATAGTGCCCTCCTCCTCCCTTTAGATGCACTTTTTTTAGGGAGGAGGCGAAAATTTTGTTGATTGCATTTCCCAGTTGATTGTCTGGCCAACTTTTCGGCGCTGAAAAACTAATTGCTGCAGCGCGTGGAGCGCCATTGACGCTTAGCTACCAATTTATCATGTATAATGCGACGCACCGGCACAAAATAAATCAAACGATATTTATTTGACCCCATTCTATGGAAATATAATTTAGCGAAATCAAATTAGATGTAAGCCGATTTGCCGGCATAATGCTTGGGGATGCTGCTGAAATATTGAAATATTGAGGGGTTCCCCTACCCCAAAGTGAACCTTGCCAAATATTTGTTGGCCATTAACGCAGATTGAATAGTCGTCAGTGGTGGAATGTTCTGCTTACCCCATTTAATAGTAGAATTTTGATGGGAAAACTCATTGGTTGTTTTTCTAGCTTTTAACCAATTTAACTCTTCTATATTCTACGTGGCCAAAATGTAATATTTTTCCCAGTTTTGCAGGTAGGGGCGGATTCGGCAAAAAAAGTTGCCAACACGCAAATGCTGGCAGCCATAAATTTGCCGCTTTTCTGCTAAAAGTGGCCAACAGTTTTGTTTGCCACGTGCAGTCTCGTTGTTTTTTTTTGTTTGGCTCCCCCACTCGCAGGAATGCATATGGAAAAACTGAGCGATGAAGTTGGGGAAATGGGAAATTCGTCTGATCCTTCGTCTGACGGCAGCAAGCAGGAGTCGGAGCAGCAATTGCAGCATATTCAGCCGCTTGTTTTCAAAAACTCTATTTAATTTAAGTTCCTGTTTCGACCGGCTCACGTCTCGGTGCACTTTTGCCTCTCATTTTTCAACTCGACTGCGTGCGGCGTGCGGCGCGTTTTTTATTCGCTCCTTCGCATTTTCCTTCTGGCTTTCCTTTGTGGCTGTCAGGGGTCCACACGAGTTGGCCATTGCCCAGCCGATTTTGCAGCATTTAATTTAAGTTACAGCACAAGCTGCCGAGATTTATAGCCGACCCTTAACAAGTCTCGCTGCCCCTTTTGGTGTCCCTTTGCTTTCGGGGCAGGAGAGTAGAGGTCCTTTTTTTATTCTTCAGCCGACGAAGCCTGGCAGTGGACACAATGTAATTTTTTTTGTGTGTGTGCTTCCTGTCCTTCCGAGTGTTATATTTTTTATTGAAAATTACACAGGGAAGAACTTTGGGTGAGAGGTCAGGCTGGGCATGTGAGACAGGAGACGGGTCATGTTGTGTATTATTAATATTCATTTTGTGTGGGTTACGCATGATTTTTTAATAGCATTCTTATTTATAGATATTGATTTTCTGTTGATGATTAAAAAAACGCCTGGCCTTATGGCCAAATATTTTGTTTGAATTTTAAATTTTGTTTGTTATGTGTGGAATAAAGGGTTTATATTTAATGAATTTTTTATTTCAAATCTTTGATTACATTTTGCAAAATTTAGTAAAAGTAATGAAAGTTTATGCTTTAAAAGCCAATTACGTTCAAGTGATTTTGTTTAGCTTCCCAAAACTCATATGTATAGTTTAACAAAAACCCTTTTAGCAAATTCATTGAAATTTAACAAAAATGTTCAAATTTCAGTTGATAAAACATGCCTTAATCAATTTAAAATGCCATTCACTTTTCTGGTCCTTGAAATACATTTAAAATTCGTGGTAAACTATCATCCGGAATAATATTTGAATATTGAATTAAACAGAATTTAATTGACAATTGAAATTTGTCACAATTTTTTCCTCGTTTCAAATGACTTTAAAAATCGCAGAGATATTTTCATTTATTTTCATGCAGTCTGGTTTTATGAATAAATTGATATCATCAAACTGAAAACTGAAACTTTGTCGAACTTCGGCCTTGGACCAAAGAACCTCCCATCGATTCTCCGCCTCCTTTGGGGCGGTGCAGCATTCTTGTAAGTGTGTGAGAATCTGACCCATAACCAATCTCAGTACAATAAATTAAACCTAAACAATTCATTCGGCCGAGCATGGTTCGATTTCAGTTTTAGCTGCAAGTTCCATCAGAGGACATCCTGGCCGACTCGGAGGATATAGGGCGGTCTCAGGGGCAATAAGACGGAAAACCAGTTCTTAGTTTGCTTGCAGCTCAAGCGGAAACCATATAAATGCGGAAATGATAAAAATGCCTGCGAACATGTTTCCAAAGCGAATGCGATAAATTGCAATAGCTAGAAGGTCCTCCATGCTAGGTCCTCTGTCCTCGGTTCTCGGTCCTGCGAGTCCTGCGGCTCCTCCTGGCAATGGCTTCTCGCTCCCACATGGACGCTGCAGCCAGACAATAAAATAATAATAAAAATAGAACAAAGCCGGCGAGCAGACGACATCGCCAATGATGAGGTTCCATTCCGTTCGGATCGGTTTGGGACGGGTTCAATAAATGAATGTGGCCAAATAGAGGACACTGGGTCCCCACGAAGCAGTTCCCAACACACAGGACACAAGCCCACTGGTCCATACTACACGCAGAGAAAAGTTGGGTGCCGGGAAGGGAGCGTCTCTGCGACTGCCAATTTAATGAAATTGTTTTACACTCAATTGAGTTGCCAACTGAAAAAGAAAACAAAAGGCCAGACCAGCGCCAGCGTCGGAACTAGACAAACAAACATCGTTTGCCCCGAAAAAGATTTCTGGTAATTTGCATTGCCTTCCAGCACGCAACGAGGCCCGCATTTGGCTTCAAGTTAATCTTTTCTAATACAAAATGGCCCAAAAGCTGTCAGCTTTCAGACAAAGTAGCTGACATTAGAGATGCTCCTAGAAAAACGATACAGATGTGCTTTAAACTGATTTAATATTTACAAAACTTTGAGATAATCGGCTCAAGGAGCTAAATTTGCATATTTATGAGAGAAGTTTTTGGCATTAAAGAGTTCGGATATATATTTCCATATATGTAGTATTAAATTCAACTAGAGGAATAGAAAATGCTTAGGTTGAAAGGTTTATAAAGTCAGGTTTTATATATGGTAAAAACCAAACATATAAAATCCATTTCTTAAAAGTACTGTATTTTATTAATTGGAATTTTATATATTTAAGTTTTAGTAAAAAAATAGTATATTTTACGCCATTTTACTTTATTGTCAAATGGAAACCATATATAAATTTAAATAAATAAAATAAAATAAAATAAAAATAAATAAATAATTCCCATTAGCCTTTATAAGCTTGAAATACGGATTCGAATAGTTTTGCATTCCAGAATTTATATAATTATTTAAAAATATAATAATTTGAGGCATAACCTTATACCTTGTACGTGAAAGAGTCATTTTCAACCCTATAAATCATATATATTCTTGATCAGCATCAACAGACGAATCGATCTAGCTGTCTGGGAACAATTAACTATTTTTCAAATTTTTCAAAATTTCAAAATTTTATAAGGGGTTACATCGTTAAAATTGCCAAAAACTGATAACATTTTATTTTTTCAAAATTTAAAATTGAGTATCCAGATTTACTAGCCCAATGAAAACTAAGACAGAAAAGCTTTCGGATTGCAAATTAATGCATTTTTGACTGAGCTATGAGGCTTTTTAATTCATGTTTTTATTTGTATTTTTATTTTCTCCCATTAAATCTAGTATTAAACACTAGACTTAATTTATATTAAAACAACTACTGGCTTCTGAGAAGTTATATAAAATCACAGGCTTATTGTATAAGTACATCAATATATAATTAAAAACTAGATTGCCCAAAGTCTCTTAAAAATACTTTTTCAATGCTACTTGAAATAAAATCTATAAATATTTGCGTTCTCACAAAGTGCTAATTATGTACTATTTAAATGCCAATGAGTGTACTTTACATATTGCTCACTATTTTTGTATATACCAGAGAGAAAATCTATGAGGAAAAACCACAAAGAGAGCGAGAGATAATGAGATAGGAAGAGAGACAGAGAGAAAACAAATGGTGAGAGAAATATATAGTCAGCTGGGGAGAAAAAGAGAAATAAGAAGGTGATCGCGATCGTCGACATGGGCATTCCATAGAGAGCGCTGGTCGCAATAGGTTGCTCTATCAATTGAACTCGGAACAATCCAAATTAATGCGAATTGACAAAAATGTCGGCATTTGAATTGAAAAACCTGAACGACAGCTTGGAGAAGCATCTGCCAGCTGATGAACTGAAGGAGGTCAAGCGGATTTTGTACGGCGTTGAAGAAGAGTAAGTACCGAACCTAGTGACAACATTGATAAGAGTACGAACATCATGTGGGGTGCTCGTAAAAAGTCTCCAGATAATGCTAAAAATATTTTAATCTTAATCTCTAAGCAAATACGCGTTAAAATATACAAAAAATTCAAATTTTTAGTCTAACAACGTCTCCAAATTTTCCATATATTTATTTCAAGATGTTTTGTATCACAATACATTTAAATATAGAACTAATAAAATGTGTATCTACACTGTTACACGTGTGTGAACATCTGCTGATGTGAAATCAACGATCAGGGAAGCAAAACAAAACAGAGAGAGATCGACACAAAATCAATAAATAATAGATATGCTCTTCAAGTTTGTAAAATGTATTCACTTGATTTGTGTCAAAGGTTTTTAAAGCAAACATAAGAATTCTTTTAAAGCGTTGAACGTGTTTATAATATTTATGTACAAAAGTGTTAAGGTTGTGACAGAAAGAAAAGAGATAAGCATGAGTGCCAGATGTTGTTTAAATATATAAATTTTATATATTTTAAAGCAGTATAGAAGAATGTATTAAATCATTAAATATTTGAATTTGTGTTGTTCTTTAAGTCTAATCTTTAGTATAATAAAAAACCTACTAGTCGTTTAGGTTTAGAATGTTAATTTTATTATGACTTCTAGGTGCAAAATATTTGTTTGTATTACATTACTAGGGTTTATCTCTGAAACTTTATTTCATACAAGAATTATAGTCTTTTATTATCTATTATTTAATAAATTTAAACTTTCTCCCTTAGGCAAACTCTGGATCTGCCCGCAAGTGCAATTGAAATTGCAAAGGAGAATGACTTTGAGATCAAGGGCTATCGCTTCAAGGCTCGAGAGGAGCAGACCCGGAAGCCACGTATTGTTCGGGTTGGGGCCATCCAAAACTCCATCGCGCTTCCCACCACGGCACCCATTGAACAGCAACGTGAAGGGATTTGGAACAAGGTCAAGAACATTATCAAGGCTGCGGCAGCTGCTGGCTGCAACATTGTTTGCACCCAAGAGGCGTGGAGTAAGTGAAACACTTTGATTTATAGTGCATTAATTAATAAGCTCCTTAATTAAATTTTCTAACCCCACGCAGCCATGCCCTTTGCCTTCTGCACTCGTGAGAAATTCCCCTGGTGCGAGTTCGCCGAGGAGGCCGAGAACGGACCCACGACCAAGATGCTCTCGGGCCTGGCCAAGGCCTATAACATGGTGATCATTCACTCCATCCTGGAGCGTGATATTGAGCATGGAGAGACCATCTGGAACACCGCCGTGGTCATCTCGAACAGCGGTCGCTACATAGGCAAGCATCGCAAGAACCACATTCCCCGTGTGGGTGACTTCAACGAATCCACGTACTACTACGAGGGCAATACCGGGCATCCGGTCTTTGAAACGGAGTTCGGTAAGCTGGCCATCAATATCTGCTATGGACGCCATCATCCCCAGAATTGGATGATGTTTGGATTGAATGGAGCGGAGATTGTCTTCAATCCCTCGGCCACTATCGGTCGTCTGTCAGAGCCCCTTTGGAGCATTGAGGCCAGAAATGCAGCCATTGCCAATAGCTACTTCACCGTACCGATCAATCGAGTGGGAACGGAGGAGTTCCCCAATGAGTACACCTCTGGGGATGGCAATAAGGCTCATAAACAGTTTGGACCCTTCTACGGTTCCTCATATGTTGCTGCTCCTGATGGTTCAAGGACTCCGGTAAGTCTACCAAAGAATAATCTTCTTTACAACATTAGAATCCATTCTATAAGTATTTAAAAAGCAGCCATATATGAAGGTCAGAGTACATCATAGTGGGATAAATATAGAAAATGAAATAAATGTATTTATAAATGAATTTCCTGGAATTTGTTTACAGAAAATTTTATTAGAACATTTTATAATAGCTATAAGTATATATTTTATGAACGTGGGTTTTGAATACGTTTAACGATGAAAATAGATTTTAAGTAATAATATTGTTTGTGATTATGTTCATAATAATTTAAATCTTTGTTTTTCAGAGCTTGTCTCGAGATAGTGATGGCCTGCTGGTGGTGGAACTCGATCTTAACCTATGTCGCCAGGTGAAGGACTTCTGGGGCTTCCGCATGACACAGAGGATTCCTCTCTATGCTGAGTCTTTCCAAAAGGCCTCAGAACATGACTTCAAGCCGCAGATCATCAGAGAAACATAAACCATAAATGTAGAGGCAGAGAAGTGAAGTCTTACTGCTTTGCATTTGAAAACAACAATAAAGACGAAGATTTCCTAGAAATTTTAAATAATTTTAATCAAGAAATTAATATGAATTTATCGTAGCTTAAGAACCAACTAATTTGGAATCATAATATGTATCTCAAGTGAAATGTTTTATTTTCTTTATACTTCTCGTGTGCAGATCCCATTTCGTTCCTTGTGAGAAGTTTCCCCGAATCTCATTATTTTCGGCTTACATTAAGAGTTCCCAGTCAGACTTCTTGATTTCCCCAAACTTTCAGTCAAATCTCCTTATTAAGAGTCGCATGCTTGAATTCGCAGAGCATCTCTATCGGGACCCATTCCCCCCAGACGAGCGCTTTAAACATTTTCCCCCATACAAAATGCTGCAATCTAGCATTGAGCTAAGCTTTGACTTTTACGATTATGTTACGGCTGAGTGGTGAGGGGATGGAGTCCAGGATGTGGGTCCCTGGAGGAGTGTGGGATATAATCTGTTTCTATTACGTTTGCTTATCTGCATGCGACTCACATGTGCGTTTCTTTTCCCGACTCCTAATGCAGTAATAATCGTTTGTGCGCTGCCGGAATGACTTGGCTGACCTTGCCGGAGCGCTGGCAGTAATTGGTTAGATTTTCCGGAATTGGTTTTCCTGCTCTCGGCCTGACCTTGTGCCGCAATGGAGTTATCAAGCGAAAATTGCTTGTCGGGAAAGAGCAACACAAATGGAAATTATAAACTTTTGTGCACCAAACAGGGCAACAGAGATGGAAATATGTAAATTGAATTTCGGGCAACAGCCAACAGTCAAAAAAGATACAAAGAGACAAATGTGCGAAAGTCGTATCTTGGTAAACAACATTGGACAAAGTAATAGAGCCAAGAAAATCAGATATTTTCCAGAGGAGTATTTATTTATTAGTATTTTTTCTCAGCACAAAAGTTGAAACAGGTTAAATTTATTTTCCTATCAATATTATTTATATTTTTTAGGTTTACAAATGTTTTATGGTAAAATGTTCATGAAAAGTTCTTACCAAATCTAATTATAATTTGCCAAAATGAGGCAATTAACTTCATAATTAAACCTTTAATGTTATTAAACAGGTTTATTCATAGGTCAATTTATCAATTATATTCATTGACATTAGAATTCCTAGATGAACCTCTAAATTGAATGAATTCTCATTAACCCCTCAACTAAGATTCCAAACCCATATTACAAGCAGACACATGGAATATGCCACACAATTCCATTTGCGGTGGAACATTTGCTACTATTATTTCAACCACAATTGTGCGATAAGAACGGGCATGGAATGTGGGATTTTGTGTGTGTGTCTATTTGACAAAGGTCACCCGAAAATAAATCAAATATTTACCCAGAGCTACATTCGTTTATTCAAATTGAAAAGTCACTTTGGCCCACCCACTTGGGCTGGCCCAGATTCAAGGCCTCGATTGCATTACCCATTCGACATGTTGCTAATAAATATGTTTTCCGGGGAAAAGCCAAATAAAATCCAAAGTGACAGGGACCTCTCCAAACGAGCCTTCGTGGGACATCAGGGAATTGCCAATAAAATGTGGGAGCTGCTCTCGTTTATAGCCGAAGGATATTTTCGACCAGACGACCAGTAGATAATATTTTATTCAGTGACTGCGTTGATTGATTAAGCCCAAGATGAATTCCCAGCCATCGGCACGTTCAAGGTTCGCCAGGATAATCCCCAACATATCGGATAATAATTTCCCAGCCAGCCTCTGGCAATTACACTAATCATTTTCCTCCCCCTCCTAGCTCCTGGGGACAGCTGGCAATTGTGACATCTCAGATATCAGAGCGATTTCAATTAAAGTCCAACCTTTTAATTAAGGAGCTAAAGTGGCTATAAACCGGGAGAGAGGCCAGCTGGCTCGCTGGCTGGTTGGCTGGCTGACTGGCTGGCTTGGCCTGCCAAGTGGGTGAACTCGATTATGAGCTCATATTTAATTAAACATAATATTTAGAGCTAAGCAGCTCCCGGCGAAGACGCTTAAGTGCTCGTTAAGTGTGTGCGATATACGTATGTGTCGTGGGTGCTGTTGTTGTCAGGAAGCTGGGAGCTCAGAGAGTTCACGTCCCAGGAATCCCAGTGTAATCAGGACGATGACGGCAGGATGCGAGTGTGCATTTTGCGGCAGGCTGGCTGAAAAAATGCCAAAGACGTGCATCAATCTGAATGCATAATAATGGTGCCACTGTGGCAATCAGTTACTCCCAAGGTGGTATTAACCAGCAGCCAAATGCATATTGAACAGGATGTCGACTACACATGGCGAAAGAATACTCATCCTTTAAGCCCAGGGATACGCACTATAAGTGTGAATAGATTATTGATTTAAAGCACTCTGCTAAGGTGGCTTAGTGTATCAATAATATATACGAATCCAGGAATTGAAAGTTATTTATTTATGGGAAAATAAAATAGGATCAGGGCTTAAGGATTCAATTTTTAGGAGAGGAGTCTAGTACAGGTTTTTCTTAAATTTTAAATTCGTATCTAGTACATTATTATCTTAGCATTTTCATAAAAAAATATGTTTAGATTGCCTTGCCTCGATTCAGAAATGTTGTCCATCCCTGCTGAAATAAGCACCAGCCGCCGCACACGATATGAATGGGAAATCTTAAGCCGCGTACGTGGGCACAACAGCGACGAGAAATGAGAAAGGAAAACGAAGCTGGAAAGGAGCAGAATCACCAGGAGCAGCACCGGCACCGGCATCGGCAATGGAAGCTGAAGCTGAAGCTGAAGCTGGAGCACAAGCAGCAGGCGCACGAGAGGAAAATTGGAAAGGAAATGCGATGCCGGGCGGCATTGTTGGCGCTTGGATGGAAATGAAAAGGGGTTATGGATGGAGGTGCCTCCGACTGTGCCGCTCATGCCCGCAGCCTTTCCATTAAACGGGATTATTTATTTTATTTCGTTATGCGCGGCAAACAGCTTGTGTAAAGGATTTAAGCGTCTGCTGAATGTGGCAAGCGGCGCACAAGGCCGAACCTTATTCCCAATCCCAATGCCAAGACCCAAAACCGAGCCCTGGCTCTCGCTTACCCCATAACCAATGCCGACTTCGCCCTGTAATGAAATACACGAAAACTTAAAACCAACAAACCCACGGAGGGGACAACAAAGAGCCTTCATGATATTAAATTCCAGCCGCACTTGCACTTGTTAGAGCCTGTAAGATTATAATTCCGCCACAGTGGGTAAAAAAAGGAAAAGTAAAGGATGCTCGCAGATAGCTGGCAATGAATGGAGGGACGCCCGGCGGGGACAGGGCGGTGTCCTGTAGTGCCAGGACAATGCAGATAGGCGTTTGGGATAATAAAATATTATGCAACTGGGACTGGAGTCGGAGATGGAGACGGGAGTGAAGGCGAGGCCTGCTGGCAGGAAAAAGGCGCCAAAGCGGAAATGGAAAACTTGAATGCAAAGTGGGAAATGGTTATGCTGGGTAGCCTCCTTTATAGTGCCACATAAAAGTCAATTCCCCGAAGCAAGGCTCAAACTCTGACCTAATAATTGTAACTTGATTATTGGAAAACTTTAAACCAAGCTAAAGAATTGGGTTGAATGCTTTAATATGGCTTATAAATGTTTCAGTAAATTAAATCCTCTATAAAAATTATAGAAATTATGTGATTTTTGTGGCAAAAATTAAAACCCACAGTTATGTCTTGAATATTCCATGACCTACTTCCGAAAAACGACTGATAATTTCTTAATTGCAAAAGGAAATGCGTAAAGGAAAAATATTAATTAAAATGCGTATTTCGGGACTCGCTGGGCTCACTATAATTGCACTTTTTTGTATCTGTGTGTCCTCATTACGAAGGCGGTTAATGGACCGCAATCCAAGCAGAAAATGAAGTGCAATGCGCAAGATGTTCTGTGTTTATGACCATCTTCTCCGCTGGGGCATTTTAATTAATACCTGCTCGAATCGGCTGCCGTGGGGGGAGGGTCGGAAAAATCGAGAGGTGGACGGGGTGAAAATGCTCACAATTGTAATGATAATGTTAAGCGAAGCGTTGAAGGCCATTAAACTTTCGCACAGAACGAAGGCTCCCGAATTAAACAATAAAATATTTAAAAAATTTCGCCAACGCATCCATCCACCTGCTTCAGTTTGCCATTCCCTTTGGCTGATTTTCCTCTGCTTTTTCCACTGTTTTCCCCCTGTTTTCTTCTTTTTTATTATTCTTATTACTGCCTTTATTGTTATGAGCGGAAAGACAAAGGAACTGGAACTGAAAACCGAGACCAGAACTGTAACTGTAATGGTAAGTGTAACTGAACTGGCCGGCAATGAGTGAGTAACTGAGTAAGTGGGTGGCCAGGTGGCTGATAAGGCGTCTGGAAGACTGGGCGGCAATGTGGCATCGAGGCAAGGGCGTGGCTGGTGCGGTTCTGCTCGGCTGCAGATCCTGTGGCTACCTGTGAAGTGTGTGCCACGCTCGACTTCTCACCTGCTTACCACAGCAATGGCAATAACGGTACGAGCAATGAGGAAAAATCGAGCAGGTTGTGGAGCAGCTCCTGGAGGGGATTGAGCAGGAATTGCGGTCATTGGTCTGACCTGCTTGGACATCCTGGACAGAAGCTTGATTTTTACGCGCGTGTAAACAGTTATTATTGTGTGGCAGTAAATGTTGCTATGACCCTTCTAATGGTCCTTAAATGCGGCCAAGGGAGTGCGAATTCATTGAAATCATATTCGTTTTTATGAATATAAAATACGTTTCTTGCTTCTGGAAGCGTAAGTAAAGGTATGTTATTTCCGGCAGCAAATAGTGGGGACATTGAAGGAAATATGACAAATTGATCTACTTCTTTTGCTTATAAAAGAATATATGACAAGATGATATAGGTATAGTCTTATTTCTGTTTTAATATATATAAGACAAGGAAAAACTAACTTCGGGAAGCCAAAGTTTATATACTCTTTACGCTTGCAATTGAAATAAAGGATCAATTTTAAAATCGAAAAGCTTAACAATTTCGGCTTGTTTGAATCGATATGTCTCGATATTTTTATATATTACCAATAAAGTTTAAAAAACTCATATCTACCCCAAAAAGGCATTAATTTTAATTCGGAAAGCTTTCCAATGATAGTTTTCAACAGGTTAATAAATATACACAATCAATTAAAAATTTAAGAATATTAAAATTTTTTCAAATTTTTGAAATTTTAACGATGTAACCCCTTATAAAATTTTCAAATTTTGAAAAATTTCCGAATATTTATTTTTCAACCGGACATGGCCAGATCGATTCTGCTGTTATTCTGGTCAATAATATATATGGTTTATAGGGCCGGAAATGACTCCTTCACTGCTTTGCAATCTTCTGACTAAAATTATAATACCATTTTTAAGTCGATATTTATCTATATTTTTATATGACAATTTTTCCGACATTTCAAAATTTTAAAAACTCATAATTCAGCCAAAAACGCATTAATTTTAATTCGGAAAGCTTTCCTATATTTGTTTTTGTTAGGTTAATAAATCTGCAAACTCAATTTTAAATTTAGAAAAAATTTTAATTTTTCAGATTTTTGAAAATTTTAACGGTGTAACCCCTTATAAAATTTTGAAATTTTGAAAAATTTTGAAAAATTTATTTTTTTACCCGACTTGGTTAGATCGACTCGGCTGTTGATCCTGATCAAGAATATATATGATTTATAGGGTCAGAAATGACTTCTTCACAGTGTTACAAACTTCTGACCATAATCACAATACCCGGCAAGGGTATAAAAATTATTTTTAATTGAATTAAAGCCATAAAAAGTTGAAAAGAAACTAGCGTTTATATGTCTTCTTTCTATGCATTTAAAATCTCTCCATTTTAACAATTAGTTTGCATATTACAAAATAACCTTTGACTCTTTAAAATAACACGGTGAGTCTCTAAAAGGACAAGAGTAGTTTTTTACACTCTGATCAAAGGCATTCTTCTCCTCTTGCCAAGCTGACTAAAAAACCTCATGCGAAAACAAGAAGCAAAACAATTTCAAAATGATTTTAGCTTACACCTGCAGTGGCTCGGTTTACACACCTTCGCAAAGCTTTCCCGGTGACTACATCAGCAGAGTGCCAACCCAAAGACAAAGCCATAAAAATTAATTATTTCTTTTTGTTGGTTGAAGCCAAGTAATACTGTGTTGGAGAGCAGAAAACGAGGCAGCCATGTGAGGAAGGACGAGCTGGCGACGACTGATGCATGATGAAATTGTGTTGTGTGTTGAACTCTCAAAGCGTTTATTGTATAAATTTTCCACATTCTCTGCCCGCGCACAAAACACATTCTCTGAAGCACTGAAAGCAACTATTTTATACCTTTACAAATTTAAAACTATTATATTTGAAGTTGAAACTTTAAGAAAATGTACTGGAAAGTGGTTTTAAGCTTTAAAGTTCTCTTAATCCCCATTAGAAAATTCGTAAATAAAACTATTGTAAGACCCATTAAATATATATTTAAATAGCACTCAATTTTTTCTTCCTGCAGGGCCACACCCCCTTTGGGAATGTGACTCTGACCGACACTGAGCACTTCTTTTGGTCTTTTAGCCGGGCTCAGACCAACGCAGGTGGTGATGGTGGTCGCTTCCGGCCAGCTCATGCATTTTTTACCAGCAACCCACAGCGGAAAAGCAACAGTGTTGCAACGTCAAAAAAAGAGGGGGAAAAACAAGGGGCTTAGGAAGCACTGTGTTGAATGCCGTGACAGCAGCTCCACGCCTAATTGCCACCGACAGGGCATAGTATGCTCCGCCCTGAAAGCTAGTAGCTGCTACCCGGCACATTTCTCTGTCACTATTGATCTGCTTTGAATACGCCAATCTTCGGGACGAGCGTGCTCCAACCCGGCCGGAAGTTAATGAAGTCCGACAGCCGGGTGGCAACACTTCGCACTCCATTCAGCGCTGGGTCGCCGCCGCATGTTGATGGTGTTGTTATTGCCAGCTGCCAATATTGTTAATTACGGACCACGGCTGTTTAATTAAGTTTTAAATGCGCCAACGACTAATTAACTCAAAGCCAAGGCCGCGGCAGTCAAGTGCAGAAAAATATAGCTTTGAATTAAATATAAATAGCATGTAAATATCGAAGGGGATAGATTTTCTGATTGGGTATGTCCTGAAGAGATTACTACCTTTCTTTACTCTTTAGGAAAAGGTGGTATAGGTGAAATGGTTAATAAATTTTATGTTGAAAAGTTGTAATAGTTTAAGGGAACTTTACAGGTTCTAAAGTTGTATTACAGGATTGCCGATACTTTGTACTCTGGTACTTATATATTTATACAACTTAGTTTCAGAAACCTCAAGGATACTTGATACAAAAAAGAGGACGAAAATGTATTACCAAACTTCAGACATTTAAAATAATTGCGTCAAATGCCTAGAGACACTTCCAGCACATCCTTGTTTATGCTCAGAAATGAAAAGTAATTTTCACTGTCCGTTGTGGTTTGCCTTTCGACCAAACATAAAAATGGGTTAGTCCCTTGATGATGATTACCTTATGTGTTTGTGGTTCGGTAAAAAAGAGGAAGTCACGCCAACAGCTGCAGACACGAACTAAACAATAAGGGATGCCTCGGCTCTAAAGTGGAATACCAAACATTTTTCCTTTGTATGCCATTATTGAAAAATTGCTTCGCCCAAATCGATGCCCGCAGTGGTGGGACGGTGGATGTGGATGCAAATGACTGGGGACCAGGAGAATGTTTCGAAAAAAAAAAGATAAAATTAAATGAAATCTGAGAGCGAGAGATCTAGCCTAGTGTGCGGCGTGGAAAATCCATTAGCTGGAATTGATTTTTCGGTTTGCTTTTCAATCAAATTAAATCCTGCCGAGGCCGCTGTTGCTCCGAAAATGTTGTCGACCCGCTTGACCATCAATCATGATCTGCAAGTCTTTTGTGTGGCTGAGAACAATAACAAGCACAACAAAGTAAAACAAAATAAATCATTTAAATTAATGCCAAATTGGACAATCCATAATGGCGAACAATCAAAAAAATATAAGGACTCGCTGAATTATATACAGTTTGCATATTTGACAACCTTTCAATGTCGCATAAAAACGAGACAGCGGAACGGCACCACTTTAAGCCTTGGAAAAAAGCTTTTAAAATGAAATTTACATTGCTTCATTTCGCTTGAAAATTCGCTAGAGGTTCGAGAGGGGAGCGGGCCAACGGGATGCCCAACTAAATAAAAGGCTGTGAAAAGGAAATCTGCACATATTGGTCATTAATAAAAGTTTTTTGCATATTGATACAAAAAGCAAATATTGATAAACAAAAAATGAAGGCGGCTTACATGGGCGAGGGAGCGACAGAGCCGAGCGGAACAGAGCAAATAAATAAATAAATAAAGCGTGTGTGAAAAGGCAACAATAAAATACGTCCGACAGGACCCGGACCAGAACCAGGACCAGAACCCACACAGAGCCAGAGATGGTCGCGTGATGTGAATAAATCGCTAAAGGATGTCACGGGTCGGAGATTTATTCATACCATCCTGTTGAGCTTCAGGTGCACAAAGAACAGAGCCACAAAACTCATCCACATCGATCAGTTTGTGCGGCCAAAGGCAGTCTCATTTGAAGCCATATGTCAACTGTTCCCATCTCTGGCACAAACATACAAGCCGAATATAATGTATTGCCGGTACATATAGTCCTGTTGCCTTACATCGCGGCATCCCCTTCGCAGTGAGTGCGGTAAAAGCGGTCGCGATTTCAAGTCAATTGCGTCGTTATTTATCAGCCACCATAAATGTATGCTCCTATATGCTACATATATGTATATTCAGTACTGCGGATGGGGAGAATATATTGCCAACAATGTCAGAGCACTGTGATGTTTTAAGCATTGCACAATTGCTGGGTTGAGCGAACTGATGGATGGTCTTGAATTCAAACTGAAATATGGCTCGGTAGGCAATCGAAAGGGTTTAAATTATGAGAGTCGGCTTTAAAATATAAATTAAATTAATCTGTAATTGAAAATTCAGCGATTATTTAACAGGGTTATTATACGAAAGAGAAAATTATACAAATTTCTTTAAAAACCTTAAAGCAGGATTAAATATTTGCAAGGCTGAAAGCTGGGTTAAGTATTTAACATGGTATTATTTAAGGGAATTTTTCTACATGACGGAACTTATTGTGCTTTTCTTAATTCCCCTTAAAATATTCATATTTTAATGGACAGTCCAAACGTACATATTCCTTTTCTAGCAACAAAAAGAGCGATATTATTCTAACCATAAATAGCTGCCATTGCTAAAATCCATTAAATTGAAGTTCTGAGAGCTTCAGCATATTAAACTACCTATAGATATTTTTTCGCTTTGTCCACTTGATTTATTTTTATTGTAAATGCTCTTTAATGGCCGCCAATTTCCGTTGTTCATTAAGAGCATTGTGCATAAACAAACGAGATATTGGCCTCAATGGGCTTTGTGGTCAATCTTTTATGACCGTGATTATGTCTTTTGTGTTCAACGTGTAAACTGCCGATGGCTGCGACAATTAATTGTTTAAATATTTTGGCCTGCTTATTTATACGGGGAAGGAGTATGTTTGTCTGAGAATGTTTCTGTAATATTTTAAAAGGAGAAGTCGTAACTCTATATAATAGATATTATAAATGCATTTAAAATTGGTTCGCAATGGCTATTAATGATTTAACTTAAAATTTCTAAAGTATGTGCATTTGGAGTCTATACTTTGTGTGGAAAAGATGCAGCGGCTATTTGTAACCGTTCTTATAATATCGAGTATAATACTTATAAAAGGGCAGCAGGAGCTAATAAAAGAACCAGCTAAAACCGGAAAAAGTACGTTTAAATACACTTTATAAATTAAGATAACTAAATAATTTAGATGAAACTTAAATAGATCTCATTATCTATATATTTAGATGCCACCCAAAATAAACTGTTCAGAGCATCGAGTTCCACATGCACAACGAATGGTAATTAAAAGAAACAATTAGTTAAGAGAAATTTATTTATAATTAACATTTTCATTTTACAGAATGTAAATTGAATGATTTAAAATATAAGTTAAGAGATCAACTTAAGGAGCAATTAACACTATCAACAGTGTCACCTGTTCCATCTGTATTTAATGGAATTCTAGCATGGCTCTTGGATCAAAACAATACATTTACTAGAACAAAATTACTAAATGCGGAAAGTCCAACAAAGTTAAACAATGCACCCTAGCAGAAACATTGCTAAATATTTATTTATTAAGCCATAGTGCTGAAGTGTTTATTCCGAATGAAATACTATTGTTAAGCCGATTAAGTGAAACAAATTAATTTGAAGCATTTTAGATTTGCAACACACTACTTATAGCTCCATATCTTGAGCAGCTGTTTTAGTTCTTAGGCAGAAATGAAGCTATATTTTTTATGCATTTTTACTTACTTTATGGTGTCACCTATATTGGGTGATGATACTACGTGGCAACCATTATTTGATATGAGTTCTGCTAATACAAGCACCTTGACTACAAATACCTGGACTACCAGTACCTGGACTACAACCTTCAATGTAGACATGGCACCTATTTCCAATACGAGCATCAGCAAGCCTGCACTCCCGTCATGCAATCTCTTGCGTCCAGTTTGTAAATACAGATTAAAACCTGCAATTGTCTATTTAGCTACTCACATTTTATTATTTCTAGCGTGTTTAATGCAGGTGTTAGAGAATATTTCTGGGTTGCCGAGAAAAAAATCAGAACAGGAAACAAGCGTCTAAATATATAATTGGATAATCGATATTATTGAATGTCAATATATTTAAAAATATGTTTATGATCGAGAGAGACTTGTTATTATATATAAAAGTGGCATTAAGTGAATGTTGTATATATTTTGGATGTGTAGTTTTACTTTATTTATTTTGGGTAATTTTGATTAATAAAAGAATTTATGAAACGCAAACTAAATTTGTGTGTTTTTTAGCAAACTTGCTTTAAAATGTGTCAAATATGCCAATTATGACCAAAAATGTTTAAATATTTTCTCGTAAAATTCCGCTGCAGCGTTTGGTGTAATTAAAGTTTACGGGTCGTATGAGTGATATGGCGTGAAATTTATCTGCATAACTCATACGTCATGTGGGACAGGGATACATTTCCCTCTTTTTGTCTGCGCCTCTGCCAGTTAGTTTTTCTCTCCGGAAATCTCTCAGAGCCTGTCGGCATGTTCGTATGTGGAGGCAGCAGCTGCAGCTTAATGATTTTCACGCTTCCACTGCACTTAAGTTGCAGTTTCTCCAGACTTTTTCTTACACATATATACATATTTTTTTTTTGCCCTGAAACAGGCGTTAATGGCAAACAGAAGCGACAACAGCCGGCTTACACAGAGACCCAGAGAGAGAAAGAGAGAGAAAGAGAGTTTTCGAGGACGACAGGAAGAGGACCGGCACACATGCTCATTTGGCTGGCGGGCAAACAAATTCCAAGTCATTAGTCGTTGTCCCAGTCGCCTTTAACTGGTAAAAAAAACCCACACATTGCAAACTAAATTACAAGGGCTACAGAAAGCATTATACGAGATTAGAAGGACGAGGACGCAAAACTGTTGACAACTTTAGCCCCAGGATACAATTTCTACTGCACTTCATAAAACAAGTGTTTACACTCAGACCGAAGCTGCCACAATATACTAAACTCTCAATTTAAAGTGTAAATGGTGAAAGCAAGAAAAGAACATAACACATCTTCAAAGAATTTGTGAGATTTTTTTTCAAGTGCGCATTACTTTCCCTCTGCACTGCAAAAAATATGGTCGAAAGTAAGCAACAAACCACTCCAGGGGCGCACAGAGCAAGGACCCTCCTCCTTCTGACAGCTTGTTCCGCACGCTCTACACTGCTCAGCATATTTCATAAGTCAAGAATGTTTCCGGACAGGCTTCGTCCGTTAGTGGAGCGGGTCCGTGCCCGGCAAAAGCTGGCTGTCAGCGGACGTCTGACATCTGCAGGATGTGTCCATGGTGTTGGCATCGCTGTCATTGCCCATCAGGCTCATATTGTCGCAGTTACGGTGCTCCTTCGGAGGTTCCTGCTGGCAGAATGACATGGGGTATATATATATATTATATTACATATATATATATATATATATATATGCCTTGGCCTGTTGTCAAGGTAAGCGATGGGAATTTAAGCCACAAAATAAAAAAGAGCACACGTGTGTGTGTGTTCCGGGGCGCAATTAAAATGCGAAAGCGAAATTAATATCCGCTTACTGAGGTATCTGCCTCACGACAATGACATTTTTCAAAGCTGCTTACATAATTATGCAGTGACTTTGAGAAATGCTAATGGTTATTATCGTGAATTATAAGCAGCTTACCACATATTTATCAGATTATTCGCTTTTTGCCCAGCCCCTCCACGTACAATTATGTGAATTCCTTTTTTGGGCAAGCGGCAGTGAGAAGGAATGAGTTATTACAAATGATACGCCATAGATGAGTTACAATTTATAGATTTAATATTCAATTACCGCAATTAAATTCGGCACTCAGACGGGCAAACTTTGTGCATTATTCTAATGGCATCTTAAATATTCATCAACACTCCGTTGCTAATATAATTAATTTCCTCTTTCGCTGTTTATCTAACGTATATAAAGTCCCGCTCGACTGACATAATGAAGCAACTTGTCCAAAGAGGAAGTGCCTACGTTCCGGGTCAACAGGATCCGCCCGCCACTTCCTGCTGAACTCATTTGCATACGAGGTGCCATCGAAATAAAAATTTAGCAATTCCAAATGAGGCAGAACACGGGCATTGAGGGGGCGCCACGGCAACTTGGTATGCAAATTGAACACACACAAACCGCAGCAAAGTTTGCGATGGGCCAAAAAACAAAAGGTGAAGTTCAAAGTTTTCATCCAGTTCTCCAGCCTGATATGATATGTTGGGGCCTCTCGTTTGCTTGTGGGTTTTTTACCCGTTTTTTGTTTAAAAAATCTGTTTAATATGCAAATTGCACTTAAACGATTGCTGCGACCATTTTGGTAAATTGCCACAGCAAACTTTTTGCGCTTCTAAATAAATTTAATAATTTATTGCATTATTTAAAGCTTTAAGCTGCTTTTCGGCTTGTATCCCCTCATTCCATTCACAATTCTCTCCCCATCATAAACGATATTTTGTTTTTACACACACAAAAAGACGCACACCAGCTAGCTTGTGAAATATCAGAATTTTTTAAATTTTTAGCATCGTGAGTGAGCTTAGGTAAGGTGAGGGCTAGGCAGAACTTTTCCTTCGCCATTTTCCTAGACACACTTTTAGTATTTGTAGAGGAAAATAGAGAGTATTCACTGTAATTATACGTTTGTGTATGAAATTAAAATATTTACCATGAGAATATTCTTCTTCAATGCTGGAGGTCGTAACCAATTTTTTATTTATTGTATTTATAATGCATTCGTTATCGTATATATTATTAAAGTTTGTTTAAATTTCCTTTATTTACCAACAAGAAAAAGGGTTGTGACCTTGAACTAAGTTTGTAATAATATAAATATAATTAAATTATAATATAATTATTACCTTCTACTTAGTTTTAATCGCTTTAAGCTTCTAAGCCTTACCCTTATTCCCATCGAAATGACTCGCAATCACAATTCAATTCCGTTTGTGACACTTTCAGGGCATTTACAATTCTGCTCAAAGGTTGGCCTTTCCACTTGCCTTGTTTTAGTGCCATTTGTGCGTTATTTTTATAAAGTTACCTCATGAATTATTCATAAACGGAGCAGACGCACCGTGACGTAAGAAGAGCAGCAAGAAAAAAAGGGAAAATCTTTAAGTTTTCTTCCTGGGAGCAGCTCTCGCGCGACGTAAGGACAAATTTTGCAGGCTGGCAGGCTGGCAAGGAGACTTGGTAAATCTGATTAAATTATGGGAAAGTTTCTAATTGGTTTGTTATTAAGAAGGCGATTACCATAAATTACATTTCGAATAAGCTAGCCATTTGGCTATTATACAACAATTGATAAAGCGATTCCCGGCAAAGCTTAGCCAATTATCTCACTTGGGTAAGCTCCGAGGCCGCATACAAATACAAAACACTGAGAGCTGCCGCGAACCCTTGCCTCATGTTTAATGCACTTGACAGGACCAGACCCGAAACCCCAGAAGCGGAACCTTTAAGAAAGCCCCCAATTTACAGCCCCAAAGTTATGACTTTTACGCCCCATTATCGCTTAAATAATTTAGCCGGCCAGGAGGAAGGAAACCCGAAAGCCAAAATTGCTAGAAAAACAAGGGAACCTCGCATAACTTGTGGCCGGCGTTAAGTAAGTGGAAGGGCTGGGCCAGGGCCTGCATTTATAAAGAGCCAAATTAACCGCAATTAGATTTTTACAAACGCGAACAAAACATTTGATAAAATATGCAAAAAATGACCACGCTGATTACAGGCAGGCCCCGGGGCCGAGTGTGTGGAATCTGAATAATCAAGTGGCTGCTGGAATTGAGTAAGAAATCCTGAAAGGACTGCCAAAAGCCTCGTCAAACAATCCACCGACACGACGGCGACGGCAAAAAGGTAAACATTATTTTTTCATCCTGTCAATTTTGTGCTTTTTAATTAAAAATCCTGCGTGCTCAGGTACAGTGCAAACAGGCGGCACGCCAAAAAAAAAAAAATAATAAAAAATAAAAAGGGAAACCCAAAGCAAAGGGTTCGCTAATTAAAAAAATAGAATCCTGTGCCCTTTAAAGACGCCCTGGGAGCTATCCTTCGTCTCACTTGATGATGCATGGCCATGAAGTGTGAAAAATTCGGCTTCATTTTTAAATAGACTCAAGTCCGTCCGCTGTCCATTTTCATTTGTACTCGCGCCACCAATGGCACCGCCTGCCATTTATTTGCCTCTGTTCTGGAAATTAATTAAACACTTTGCCGGGGCAAGGTCAAGAAATAAAGTAGGAAAAGAGCGCTCTCTCTCCCAAGCCCCATCAATGCACTGCCAGGGCCAACAATTAGCCTTCGCGAAGGACCAAACCGAAACGGATGTTTGACCAGGATAAAGAAGAGTAGCCGAAGCTGAAATAGAAATTTTGTTGGTTGTCAGAAAAAGAAAGTTTGAGCTAACTAAAGGCTGAAAGGCCTTCCGCTTCCCGCCTTGGCATTTTACCCAACACAATTACGCGTTTTAATAAAGTTTCAGCAAACTCTGCGCATAAAATTAAACAATTAAGCAAATAGTATTTAAAACTGCATCACAACCAAACCCTTTTCTTGAACTTCTTGGGATGAGAATTAGGGAGAAATTTAATGCAGCCAATGTGGATGGAAAAAATAATATTAATTAAAGGTAATAAAAGGATTTATACAGCTTTTAAGAAATAGTAAAAGAAAAGCGTAGTAACTATAGGTTTTATATTGGTATTGTGTTTGCAGATGCATGGAATGTTTTAATTTATGATGTCCTGCATATTATTCCTATATTATATTATATAATTACAGGGGAGACTTAAAAAGTGTTTTGCAATTTCAAAAATAATAGATTTTCCACGATAAATATAGTTTTCTTTTATAAACTAAAGAGGTAATAGTTGAGATATACCTCAGATGTTTACAAATAATCATTAATTACACGATTTTTAAATTCTTATATAACTTATATATTTCACTACAACAAAATTAAAAATTTTCAAGTTCTTTGAACTTGTCTAAAACTAATAACCCCAGAGTAAACAACAAAGAATGCCTTAAGCCATATTAACGCCTGCTTAAGCGTGCTTGATTTGATTAGTCAATTAACAGTTCATTAGTTGTCAATCGGTGACACTGTCGAGGCTTTAATATCTTCACACTTTGTCAGCCCGTAATCCAATCTTAAATCATTTTCATGGCCCCCAGTTTGTTTGTGTTCGTTCGCCAGGATGCGAGTGTGGGAGCAAATAAATCGAATATCCATGCACACGGCCACGCCCACACAATGTCAATGGTGAGCGGACAAAAACAGGCCAGAAATGAGATAGACTGCCGACGGAGACGGACGGACGGGCCATAAATAAGGATCCGGATCCCGACCAGGCCCAGGCCGTATTCCGACGTATTCCGGTGTATTTTTAATGCCACAATTAAATGCAAATACAATACAGAGAGAGGAGAAAAAACGATGGAATTCGCAGGATGACAACACACAGCAGGCAAATGTTGAAGGATGGCCCAGGGACAGCTGAAGGACACAAGGACACACGGGCGGATGAAGGGCTCTGTTCCCTATCAACAGCTTTTTTCCTGCCCGCCTCGCATTTTGTTTTCATTTTTTTCTGTCTTGTTTCTGCTCTTTGCGGCAGGGAAAATATTTTTGATGCTGACAACAAAAAACACTGGCGAGCAACAGCCTGCGGGAAATATATAGACAAGCGCCACGCCCCCACAACCAGCACAAGCAAAGTAACTGGAAAGACAAAGGGAAGAAAAGGAGTGCAGTGTAGCCAGAGGTCCTGCGGTGTGGTTGAGTAAAAAATTCGCCATACGAAAACAAATGAGATATTCACTTAAATTTAATTTCCATAATTTTTTATGAAAGCATATTTTAATTCGCTTTATTGGCAATTTTCGTTGGCCAGCAAGGATTTCAATATGACCAAAAAAAGGGGGTAATATAAAATGTTGGCCATTAAGTATGCTCCCACGAGCCTGGCCTGGTTAAGTATTTTTAATAATGTGTTCTTACAGAATAAAAGAAAAACAAAAAAAGGCGGGAGTCCCGTATTTAAGGTCTTATTTAAATAGTTTGGCTGAGAACCTATAAATAAAATAAAAATATTATACTGATATTTCTGCGAATGAAATCATTCCCTCTGTAGGCCATTTCCCCAATTATTTCATCAGCGGTTTCAGTTCGAATCACTGAGCAATTAATTGAACAGCCACAAATACCGAGCTGAATGCAGAAAAATGGCCATAATTGCTTCGGCCACACTTTGACACTTGCTGCGGGTATATGTATAACCCAATGCAAACAATTAAATAAGGCGAAATGAAAATAAACAATAATAATATGGCAGTTTCTCTCACTGCCCAAACCATCGCCGCCACAAGATCCCTCAATTTTGTTATCCTGCCAACCAGAAGGAAGATGCGATGGAAACAACAAAACATTGCTCACGGCCCATCCCTCTTCTCTGGCATCCTGTTTCCGTAGTTGCTGTTTTGCCGGACTTTGTGTACTTTGTTGCCTCTTTAATAATAACAAAGGACACACACAAACAAAACAATACAAAACAAAAAATTACAATTTTCGGTTGGACAGTTTTTTGTGATAGCCGAATTATTCGAGCGAAAAAACAAAAACCCTACCGAAATGCAATTAAGTTCGGCCCAAGGCAAACAAACACTTCTTAATTACTCGGTTTAGTTTTGATATATATTTCCCAGTCGAGATTTATAGTTTTCCTGTCGGGACTCAATCACCGAAATATATACTTTTGACCATCGGGCACGAACTGCCTTTGTGGAAACTTTGGCGAAACGTGACCGGCCAACAGAGAAAATTCGATTAACTGCAATGCAATGGAAAATGCAGTTCGAAGGCGGCATGCGGAAGAAAAACGAGCTGCGTATTGGCGCTTTTAAGCCAGTTTACCTTGAGCCATTCCGTTTAATTTCCCTTTTGCGCTCGCTCAAATTGCAGTTAATGTAAATGAATGAATATTCCATTAACAGTCAACTCGGGCAAAGGGAAACCGAGCCCACGCCGAGCAACAGGCCGCCACGACGTAGTTCTTACAGCTGCGAAAATGCAAATTGATTTTCCGATGTCACACGCAAAGCGTTGCGCAGCTTAATTGGTATATTGGATTGGGCTCGGAGCCCAGGGATTACATAAAATATGAGCAGTATGCTTTAAAAAAAAGGAGATGACCAGCTAGTCCTCCTTGGTGAATTCGGGATTCGGATTGCTCATCAGCAGCGACTCGGCGTGATGGCGCACGTTGTAGTTAAAGAAGAAGGACTTGCTGTACTCAAAGCTGGAGATCATGATGGCGCAGGCGGGTGCCACCTTCAGTAGCCTGGGTGCACAGCCCGCGAAAAGTCCTCGCACTCCGTGTATCTTGTGGATGGCCTTCAGCCGGCTGAAGGTTCCTGGTCTCTTGCCCAGATCCTGTGCCGGCGAGTCCGTAAATATGACCTTTTCGCCGAACTCCACCTGTTCGTGGGTTTTGACCACATCAAAGGGTGTGGTTACTACGGCGGCCACTGAACCCGCCAGCACGCCAGCCAAGAAACTGCGACTAAACGACGGCTGACTGTGGTTTCCCATATGTAGCTTAAGGTACTCATAGATGGGCCAGTATATACCCGAAAAAGGCACATCCCTGAGGATCGTGGGTCTCAGGCCCCGCCACAATCCCCAGATGCCCTGCAGGTCGATCACGTTCCGGACGAACTTTAGTATCTGGCCATAGGTCTGGCGCTGGGCCTGCATCTTGGTCCGTACCAGTTCGATGGGACTCACCACCGTGACCGCACAGATTCGAGCCGTTATCCCGGACATCATGGGAACCACCGGCGGCAGAACTTCTCTGGGTTTTCTGCAGAGAATTTTAAATTAAAATTTAAATAGCAACTATATCCTCGTCCTACGTTAAGAGTAGCTGAGGCTGCAGCGTCCTGCTCTTGAAGTGTCGATCGTACAACTGCAAGTAATTCGCCTTGAACTGCTCGTAGGCCACAAAGTAGATGATCGTTGAGGGCAGGGCCGAGACGAGCGTGGGTCCCAGGCCGGACCACAAGGCAGAGGGTCCCTCATGCCGGCTGATCTTCACCAGGGCATCCCAGGTACTGCGAAACTGTGGTCGCCGCCGTCTTTTGCTGGGCTTCACGGCCTGGCCATCGGGTCCGCAGGGGAATAGGTGATCCATCAGGCCGTTGGAGTAGAAAAAGCATTTGTGCGACGGCGACTGCTGCGACTGCATGCGGGTCTTAATCACATCCAGCGGCGTCATGAAGCAGGCGGTGATCAGGGCCCCAGTGCAGGCCGAGATCACCTGCTGCGTCGGTCGGATCCGGAAGCGCGGATCGCTAAGGATTTTCTGCTGCTGGGGCTTTATTTGTATGGCTTGATCCAATGTGCTGTCATCCCGGGGTGTGATGGAGCCGCCTCCGCCAGAATTGCTGCCATCTGAGTCGCCAATGGTACTATCGTCGCCACCAGAATTTTCCCTCCTGGAGCTCACCCAATATTGGGGCACACGCGGTCCGCGACCCACAGAGATTTCGTGGTCGTGTGGAAGTGATTCCGGGGTGGTCGCATTGGGTTCTTCCTGCGACATGGCGACCGCCTCTGTTGAGCTTAAGCAGTTTAAGGGGTGTCGTCGTCGTCTGGTATCGAAGAGGCACTTATTAATTTACATTTCAGATTTCACATTGCTGGGGGCCTGAAACTAAATTGTCGAAAATAGTGACGTTTAATGTGGCAGTTCTAGGGACATTTAATAAATTATACAAAATATCAAAATATACAAAACATCAAAAACACCCCTAGCTAAAAGGATACTTTAAAAATGGAATATTTCAAGGATACAATTATAAAAACCTTAGGGCATTTATATTGTTGTAATGGGATTATTATAAAACAATATATTGTAATTAATAAAATAGCATATATATTTATGAAGAAATAAGGCATTCATATAATTAAAATGTGATTATTATAAAACAATTAATTGAAATATATGAAATAATATATATATTTATAAAGAAATGCAAGTAGATACGTATGTATTTAAATTTATATTTTAAATTGTACACTTCTGAGAGTACATCCTTAAATACCTCACTTCTTGTTCAATTTGAAATTGCTTTTCCACAATTGCTTTTCAACAAGAAAGCCAAACATTGTCAATGGTAAATTTGTTAATTCAATTAATATAGCAAAAGAAAGTTTCCTTCATTCACCTCACTTCGTTTCCGGTGATTATAAATTCCATTTGAGAACTCCTCTTTATTTGTGTGATTCGCCATGCTGTCGTCATTTGATCCCCTCGCAGCCTCCTGCCCCTCCTGCACAAAGCAATTAAAATACTTTTGTGCCAAAGTGAAAAAAGGCAGCCATTTCGGAATTGTTGTCGCCCCTGCTTTACTTTATTTTTGGCAATTAACATGCAGTACTCTCATCGCTGATGGCATTCATTCTCATCGCTTCAGTCGAGGGGTGTGTGAGTGTATTCATTTTGTCGGCGGGACACCGCATTTCCCCGGCGACCGCGCCTTCAAGTCATCCCGCAGAGTACCAACTGCAAATGTGTCAAAGGTTTGATGTACTCGAAATGGGTTCGTGGGCTTCGGTTTGCTGACGGGTCGAGTGGGTTAATGCACTGGGGAAAAGTCCTGCAGCTTGCAACGCTGCAACTACATTATAAAATATATATAACATTTTAAAGTATATTTATTCTTGATCAGTATCAACCTGTCCGTCTGTCCGTTTTTAGGCAAACTAGTCTGCCAGTTATTCAAGCTTTATGAATGAAACTTTGCAGTTAGTCTTCTATATATTCTCACTTGTATATAGATCGGATCGAAAGACTATATCATATAGCTGCCATAGGAACAATTGGAAATTTTGTAGAAAACAAATTATAACTTTTCTAGGTTTCAATCCAATTTTAGACAGTGCCATTTTGTGTTATTCCATAATTTCGGTTTTAATTTTATTAAAATCGGACACGTCATATAGCTGCAATAGAATCGATCGTTAAATGTGTGCAAATCGCTCTCTGTGTAACTCTAGCGATCTGCTTCTCTCCATCTCTCTCAATGCATCTCTAGAGACCTCTTTCTTTCCATCTCTCTCTGCCTGACTCTAGAAATAACTCTTTCTCTCTAGCGCTCTCGCTGTTACTTTCTCTGTTCTTTTCTTTGTTTTGAGAGTATAAATACGGGTATAGCCATCGCACCCACGTCAGTTTGTTCGTGGTCTTCCGACAGTTCACATCAATAGTGATTAGTGGTAGTGATCGTGATTACTCTTCCACCTCAAAAATATCACCAATGACCAATGCAATATATCTGGACAACCAGGAAGATCACTTGGATAATACCACAAAAAGCCTAGTTGAAGTTGCCAAGAACTCTACATAACTCTACACTGGAAGCAATCAAGCTACTATTGGGGTAAGTCTTAAACAATTGTATAATGAATATATATGCTATATGAGGAATCAGGCCTAGAACTAGCTATGCATTTATTATTCCTCAATTTATTCCTTTATTGTCTTTATTATGGGTCCCATTACTTAACTTTAATTTTACAGCACGATATATACAAACTTATACTTAAAGTTGCAACTGTTTTGGAGAGGAAGTTCAAATGTTCAATTCAATTGAAGGCTTTTAAAAATATTTGTACTTTAAGTACTTTTGATTGTATTTTGTTTTTATTCACAACACTTTTTTACACTTAAATAATCCACTTATAACTATAATCTTAAACAAAATGAAAATAATTTGTAGATGTAATAATGAAAGAATTATATATATTTATTGTCGCCTTGTTGATATTATTTTCTTTTAGTGTAATTTAACGAAAAACAAGTTGACTGCTGGCGCAAAAATAATTGACATTATATTGATGTTCCAGTGAGCGTGGTCTTGTGCACCTGACACATGTTCCACAATCTGTTGCGAGTTTGTTCACACCATTGGCAAAGCAGAAAGTTGATAAATTTTTAACCAATATTTGTTCATTATTGGGGAAACCATTTAAGTCTAACTAAATACAAAAACACCCACCACTTCTTAATTATCAGTATTAATAAGTAGATCCTCTTATTTCCTTTATCCATTTAAATCTTCTGGAATATATGTTTATAGACTTCACTTTCCCAGCTTGCAATTTGCCACAAAGAAATCTCTCAAAATTGTGGCTGACAAAAGCTTCAGAATCGTGTGATTAGCTCTTAAGCAGATTGCAGCTTACTTTAAATTCAATTTTGGGCGTTTTTCTTGAGTGGGTTAAGATGTTCGCACCATCCTTTTTCTCACTGCCAACAAGGCCATTCTTAAGACAGGGCAACAACAACATCGGCATCAACAAGAGGAGCCTGGAAGGACAAGTCGTAACGCTTTTGAAAAACACGAGAAAACACTCCATGGGCAGTGGGCGAAGTGTGTGGGAGTTAGGGGGTGCTTGGTGTGTGCAAAATGTTACCCTGATATGATTATGTTGTAACACAAGTTTGGTGCTAGGACACAACGAAAAAGCAAAAATGTAAACGAAATGAATACGTAAAGAAATGCTCTTTGAAATTTATTTTTTAAATATTTAAATTGTTATTTCTTAGTTGGAAGTAAACTAAATATATGTTTAAGAGTATCCATTTATTCTTAGAACTCCGATCTATCGCTAAACGACCCAAAATAACTTGCCGAAAGGCTTGAGGAAAAGCATATCCAAATACCAACACCCTAAAGAAGGGCATAACACGCCTCAAAGGGGAGGCAACACTTAGAGGATGAGTTGGCGGACCTCAAGGTAAGTCTCCAGCGAAATATGCCAACATGCACATGACATACTAACTAGCGCTGCTTTGCATCACCTACACGTCCGCCCCCTGCCAATGGTAGAAGTCCCCCATAACCGGGATCCTGCGCATCGCCTCATCTCCCCTCCTGGCAGATTCAGCTGCGTGACAACGTACCCGTCATCACATCACACGCAGACATTGTCTTACAGTTATGACTGGCGTTGCTATTTGGAATTCGACACGTACGCGGGCATCCCGGGACACGTAGGACGGTGTAATCCGTGGGTGTGGATGTTCCTGGGGTGTTACATGGTGGGGGCTCTTTCCCGGTGTCGATTTTGACACGTTGCCCGTGTGTGTGTGTGTGTGGTAGCTGGTAATTGTGGTGTAAAACTGTAGAATAACAGCACTTAGCTGGCTGCTAATACGAGCACGTGTCTGCTTTGTTGCACAACAGGGCGTATGCGCAATATTCGTCCCCTCATCCATCCCCATCCATCCTTTCGCCTAGCTAGAGAGCGATAATGAAAAAGTGCAACCAAACTGAAATACAAAACCGAATCGAAATGTATTCATTAGGCTTTCAATTTGCCATTAGCATGGCTTGTTTAATTAATATCTTCTGTTGTTAATCAACATCCCTGCCAATTGAGTTGCCAAATGGAATTAGAGAGGCATTCAACTATTTCATTATCTTTGCGGCGCATCTGCCCCGAGCAGATAGTAATTATATTCAACTTATATATTGAGTTTCCCATTATCTGCTGCTGCCAGTCGTCATATGCATATTTTTATTTAATTAAAATCGAGAATAAACAGCGCAGCAAAGGAATGTTGACAGGGCGCCGGTGGAAAGCAATTGAAAGGGCTTCCAAGGATGGATCCGACATATGGCGAGCCAAGAAAAATTCGCACACACACGAAAAGTCACAAAGGCTGAAAGGGGGGGAAAAGGGCAAGCGGAAACGAGGGATATCGGGGGCAAGACAAGGCGAAAATGTGGCACGCGGCATTCACCGCACAATTCCATTACGTAAAGCAAACATCAGATGGCGAAAACTGCGTTGCATGATTGGGTTTGTGCTCCTTGTGGCTTCGCCTTCCCAGCCGCCCGTTCCGCGGACTCAACTGCTGGTTGAGGGGGGCGTGGCGCCAGTAAAAGCAACATATTGAATATTGATGCGCATCGATTTCGACTTGAAAGCGGAAAAGTTCAAGCCAGCGACGCACAAAAACACGCAGCAGCAGGCATGCTTCTCTTTGTTTATAATATAAACATTTTCAATATCTTGCAGCCACGGCAACACTAGACAGCAAAACTTCGTTTTGATAGAATGAGTGAAACTTAAAACAGATAATTGTGCTTGATAAAACTTCACTTCGATGACGGTTAAGCAGGAATATATATTTTATATATATTTATTTTTTCCTTTGGGTTGAATTCATTGCTGCCATTAAAGTATTATTTAGTAGGTAATAAAAGCATAACTATAATAAAAATCCCTTTAACAAATCATTTATAATAAAGACCCATAAAAATGCCTTTGAAAACTGCTGTAGGAATTCGTTTGGAAAGCATTTTTATATTCATACCATTAAAATGCAAAATCGGGGAATGGAATTGAGTGAATTATTAAAATTCCTACAATAGTTGTATAAATCCATTGTATTTCCACAATACTATAATAAAAAATATTTGTTAAGCATTTGATATTTTCCTGGTGTTCGCTGCAATAAAATCTTTATTTTTTTATGGACTTAATTCGATTCCGATCAAACTGTTGACAGCAGAGTGTAAGTGCACTCAGCTCAGTTAACTGGCTGCGGCGTCGGCGAAGCAATTTGTGAGCGCTCGTCGAGCATTTAAAACAATTGGTGCCAAACAATTACGCGGAGGGTGCATTTTCCGAGGCAGAAAAGCGCTCGGGGTGCGGGTTGCGTGGAAGGAAGCCATAAGACTTCCCTCGCCAAATTAGCGACAAATGTGTGTGTGTGAGTGCGTGCGTGCGGCAGGGGATTCGAGGGCGGAGGACGGAGGGCGGAGGGCATGGCAGACAACGACCCAAATTGCAAATTGCAACAAACTTGGACAAAAGTGGGGCAACGATGGCGACAACGAGCTCAACGATGGCCGCTGTGTCTGCGTAAGTTGGTAATAAGCAAATTAAATGCCAAGTAAACGCAAAGGGCCCTGGAAAGTAGGCAACAATAAAAATCCAGCCGGCTGCCAATGCGAGTGGCGCGCGGAGTGACTTGGCGCATTAACACCCAGCGCTGGCAAAGCCGATGCTGATTCCATGGCAATCCCAATGACGCCACATGCCGCCAGCACATTCCACATGCAACCGAAGCGCAATATCATGGGCGTTAATTGCCACTCAAAGGGATGGGTGGTGGAGGAGCATCGAGCAGGGAGCAATGAGTAGGAACAGGCGCTGTGGGCGTTGGAAAACTCAATGTCCATGCTTGAGTGGCGCACTCTGTTTGCTGAACAGTGGAATAAATGGTTATTACAAGTGCAACTTACAACATGTTCTTTGAGATTCAGAAAGATATGATATACCTACCATTTTGGCTGTTAAATTTTATGTAGTTCTGTAAATACTTCCTTATTTATTTCTTTTAAATATTTGTACTTGAAATTCAACCCACTGTGACCTTGTCCAAGTCACGTCCTATAAAGTTTCCTGCGCTTTTCTACACTTTTATTTACTTTTAGAGGATCTGCTGCCAAGTTTCCCTTTGGCCTGCGGACACCCCCTATCTATATATGTATGTATGTTTTTCATTGCAATTGTAGATTTGCTTTCGTTTTCCGAGAAGCAACAACGGCAATGGGAAAATATTTATGATAGAGAAGCGAGAGAGGGAAAATATGAGAACAACAAAAGTCATAAAATATATATAAATAAAACGCGCTCTGCCATAAATCTCATACGTGTGAGTGTCCCTGTGGATACGTAGGGGGAATGTTCCGCCAGTGCGTGCTGACTCGCCAAGGATCCTTTCAAACAGCAGCAGCAGGAGCTACTATCCTGCCTGAATTTTATAAATTTAATAAAAGCACCAAAAAACTGTGAAAGATGTAAATGCAAATGGGGCACTTGTTTACATTTTTAGCTGCATGCAATGTGCTATGCAGATAGAAAAGCATTTATGTTGGCCATTGCCCGCAATGTTTACCATTTAAATATGTTTCTGATATACAGAACAGGGGGAACCATCTACTAATTGATCTAAACCATAAATATAAATATAAACAAAATGTAAAACTCAGTAGCAAATATTCCAGAGAAGTGTCTCCCTTTAATATACCCTTGCAGGGTATGATTATTTTAGTCAGAAGTTTGCAACGCTGTGAAAGAATCATCATAATGTATATATATTCTTGATCAGTATCAACAGCTGAGTCGATCTAACCCTGTCCGTCCTTCCGTTTCTACTCAAACTAGTATCCCAGCTATATGAATGAAACTTTGCAGTTAGTCGCACTCTTATATAGGTCGGATCGAAAGACTATATCATATAGCTTCCATAGGAACAATCGGAAATTTTTTCAACATATTTCCTTCCAATTTTAGACAAAGCCATTTTGTATTATTTCATAATTTCGGTGTTAATTTGATTAAAATCGGACGAGTCATATAGCTGCCATTGAATCGATCGTTAAATGTATGTCAATCGCTCTCTTTGTATCACTAGCGATCTGTTTCTCTCCATCTCTCTCAATGCAGCTCTAGAGACCTCTTTCTCACCTTCTCTTTCTGCCTGTCTTTAGAAATAACTCTTTATCTCTCACGCTCTTGCTGTTACTTTCTCTGTTCTTCTCTTTACGCTGAGAGTATAAATACGGGTATACCCATAGCACCCACGTCAGTTTGTTCGTGGTCTTCCGACAGTTCACATCTATAGTGATTAGTGGTAGTGATAGTCATTGCTCTTCCACCTCAAAAATATCACCTGACCAATGCAATATATCTGGACAACCAGGAAGAAGATCACTTCGATGATACCACAAAAAGCCTAGTTGAAGTTACCAAGAACTCTACATAACTCTACACTGGAAGAAATCAAGCTACTACTGGGGTGAGTCTTAACCAATTATATCATGAATATAGATGCTGTAGCAGGGATCATGCCTAGGACGGCTATGCATTTATTTTTCAATTTATTCCCTTATTGTCATGGGTCCCATTACTTGTTTTGGTTTAAAGTGATACAGCAATACATATATACAAACTTATACTGAAAGCTAACAGCCTAACTAAATTATAAATTATTTACGAATTTCTTACCCTTACCCAGAATTAGGAGCCAACTTTTGCTAACTTGCAGGGATAATATTATGTATTATAATCTCAGTCAGCTGCTTAAAACACAGTGAAGGAGTCATTTCCGACCCCATAAATCATATATATTATTGATCAGCATCAACAGCCGGATCGATCTAGCCATGTCCGGCTCAAATTGATTTTTTTTCAAAATTTTCCAAAATTTCAAAATTTTACAAGGGGTTACATCATTAAAATTGTCAAAAAATGACAAAAAATCAAAATTTTTAAAATTTAAAATCCTATATGCAGCTTTGTTAACCTTATAAAAACTAGCAAAGAAAAGCTATCCGAATTGAAATTTATGCATTTTTGGCTTAGTTATGATATTTGAAAACTTCGATTTACCCAAAAAAATAAGTAACAGCATAAAAATTTGAAATTTCATAAAATGTTTAATTTTTTAAATAATAAGTCCTAATGAATATTGCTAATATCCTAATGAAAGTCAACACAGCAAAGGTTTCCAAATTAAGATCAATGCATCTTTGGTTTAGTTATAATCGATTTCACATTCGAACCGAGGATCCTATGGGTAACTGCCAGGGTATACACACTTCGGCTTCTCGAAGTTAGCTTCCTTTCTTGTTTTTGATTTAATTTAAATCAATTGCTGCATATTATTTTATGCCTACGAAATTTTACAACTCATTGAACTCTCGACCGCAGAACAAACAAATAAACAGTTGGGCGTATTATTTTAAAAAAAAACTATATGGTACTGAAAGGGACACAATATAGCACAACAACAAAAAATGTGTTTAATTAAATATTTATGTGTATTATTATTGTACCCTGTGTTCTAGGCGATTTCTGTTCATTCGCGAATTTATATGCATTGAGGTTTTCGATGCGAATAATTTGCATTTAACACATGCGCACACGCATACAAATTCAACCGCAAAATTACATTTAATTCTCGCAGCACGAAATTATCAACCAGCAAATCCGTTTACGCACTTGATGTCCTTAATGACTTTTGTTGTTCTTAATTTTGTTGCTGCCGCCGTTGTTGTTGTTGTTGTTGTTGTCCTCTGTCTAGTCACAAAATGCAATTAATATAACAATTTCCGTTTGTAGCGAAAACTCTCTCTGTGTTAGCCAGATTGTCATTTAAAACATTTTTGGGGAATATTTGCTGGCAAATTGTTTTCTGAAATCAAATTAGATATGCCAGACTACATAATTATATGACGGATAAGCAATTTCAATGAATAAATAAAATAGTTCTGATACTCACTCAGTGTAAACTTAAAGGAATCAAAGTACTCAGCTCAAATGATGTTTGATTGAATCTCAGATTTTTATTGCCAGTGCCATATCGTTTATTTGTTTAAATTCATTATATAATGGGGATAAGCTACAATAGTTGTCCGCGCCTTAAATTATTTACACTTGTTCATGTCCACATGCAGTTGTGTTATTTGGCACCTATTGAATTATTAATATTTTCATTATAAAGTCAAACAAACGTAATGCCGAATGGAAAAGAAGAGGGAAATACCGAACATAATTTGCATATTTGTTTATTTGCTGTCGCTGCCGCTGTTTTTGCCTTTGTTTGCATTTACTTTGTTTGCTGGGGACAGGGACTCGGGGTCCTTAATTTGCTTTGTTGTGGAATGTTTAACCAGTTTATTGTGTGAGGCTATTGAATCGAAGACCTCTGCCCGGGGATGGACACGGCGGCCAGCGCAAATACAATCGTCAAATGTATAAATAATCGAATAATAATAATAATAAAGTGCATTAATTAGGCATGATGCATAAAGCTGCTTAATTAAAAAACGAAAAAATTGCTCACAATTAAAACCATTGTGTGCGGCATATGCATTTTATATTAGCCACGTCGCTCTCAATTAGCTTCAATTAAAAAAGATTAAATATGTACACAGTAATCCGTTTCGTATCCAATTTAAGTTTAAGCCGATAAAAACCAGAGGCCCGGCTCACAGTTTGTTTTTGTTTATTTTTCTCGTCTTTCCTTACGGCCTTCCTGTCATAACTTTGCATTTGTCTCGGTTACATTCCGGCCCTTCCCCCGGCATTTTGGCCTTCGCCATTTGACCATAAAGCGGGGGAAGTCCCCGAACAGTAAATCAAATCAGAGACCAGAACGTTATACGAGTATTAATGCATGAATCGCCTCCCGCCCCAGAAGACTCCGTCCTCCGCCGTACTTGCCCCTACATTCTCGTTATTTATGGTCCGCCCGCCCTCTACATATTTGACTTTAATATACTCTCGAGTTACTCTAATTTGCGGTTGTCAGCAAATTTTTGGACCATCCAGTACTGGGATGCTTTGGGAATTTAATTTTTCCTATTTTCCTATTTCTGTTTCGGCTTTGCTTGTGGCTCTGCCGCTGCCTGGTGAGCTGAGAACTTTGATTTGTTGGGCCAAACTATTCGGCTTGTGCGGTTACTCCGAGTAAATTATGAATTATTCAGGCTGGTGTAACCGAGTCGGGCGGGAAATTGTACTAAATTGATTCGAATGGTTAATATTTAATGGGTTATAAGTGTTTTTAATATTCGGTAAAGTGATTAAGAATAGAGAGCTGTCCCTCCATTGCCAATTTTGCTCGCACGAATTCCATTACACGCTTATCAAACTAACAGACTTCCATTTAGCACTTTGCAACTTGCCACAAAAGTTAGCTTCGGGTTTATTCAATTCGAGTGGCATTCCCTTCACTTTACACTTCACTGCCAGAATACACAGACCAAGAGAGTTGGCAGGAGGAATTCGTCCTACATGGGTGAAAAATAAACTTCGGCCAGTAAGGATGGAAGAAAATTGCGAAAAACTGGCCACGTCTCTCAGATAGATAGACAGGCGGCCCAAGTAAATGGAAAGTGGAGCAGTATCCAGCATCAGGTTCCCCTTTGTACGGAAAACAAATGTCAACAGCATCCATTCATATCGGGTTGTTCGGTCGGACCATCGGTCATTATACCAATTTCAAGGCCTCAGTTAGATCAAACGACTCCCGATGATAAAGATGCTTTTGTGATGCTCAATTAGATGGCTCCGCCGGAGGATTTCTCATAATTAAAGGATCCTTTCGACAGTCCTTTCACCGGCGGAATAAGTGCCAACAAATATTCGCACAAAAAAAGGACCAACGACAGTGGAAAGAAGTTGAACTGTAAGGACCAAAATGAAAACGTAAAAACAATCCATTGGGGCAAACAATTTAATTACAAATTTTTTGGGGCGCTCCGGGGGGAAAACAATTCTGTTTGTCCTGTTTATGGTGGAGATTTTCAATTTAGCCCGCAGTTCGCGACAAACTTTCGCATTCGACGTTTTGCGTAACCTGTGTAAAGGGGAAAAATAAGGATGTCGAGGGCAGCAACAACTCGAAGACAGAACAATTTGCATAAAGGACCTCGGCAAAAACGACACAATAACTCAATTCGCAGCACAAAACCAAAAGAGGAACCGAAAAAAATAAGAAAAAAAGGAAAACAAATGCGCCCCAAAGGGAATAAGGCATAAAAGCCGACGGAAAAACTTTTCTGCCAAGGCTGTAAATCCTACAGGATACGGCTCTAAGCTTAGCAACACAACGCGCAACTATTCTCCCCGGTGTCGAGGGGAGCCAGCAACTTTGATGTCCTGGCCACGGGGCTGCGGGGATCAGCAACTGGAGAAGAGTTAACAACTATGCACGAAACGCCAAATATTTGAAATATGTGTAGCAACAGAAATGTTGACATTTGAACTGATTTCCCTCATACCAACTACCCTGCCACTGCGTGTGTCTATCTGACGAGCACTGCGAAAAATTACTTTAATTTCGAGGAAAACTATTAAACAAGCATATACACAAAGTTATATACATAGTTGCTTCTACATCTTAATATTGATATTTATTAGAATATTTATAAAGATAATCTTTGAATTTACATTATTAAAATTATATGGAATCAACTAATTGAACTTTATAAACTGAATACAAGGGTTTAAATAATATTTATATTTGCATTCAGTTACTGATCATGACCCTGAAAAGGTTAGAAACAATTTTATACACAAGCCTTCTGCTTGTTTATTTTGCGTATTATTTAATTATTTGTTTAAGTCAAAACTACACCAAGATTCCACAAGAAACTTCTTATAGAAAAGAGTAATTTTTCTCCTAAAACCAAAACCCCTTAAGGAAAACTACTTTCGAAACAACAGACAATTTCCGGAGGTGTCAGATTTTTTCCAAGTGAAATAGCTGGCGAAATGTTGTGGCAAATTAAGTTGGCGGCACTGCGAAATTGCCTCAGCCCGGCAAGAGTATTGGCAACAAAAATTGGCCCAGAGAAGAGCAACGGCAGCCGGAGCATAAAAGAGGGGCAAAATGTTTGTAAGTAGCTTTTGTTTGGTAAATTGGCGGCAACAATAGTTGACACAACTTCTGCTGAGTGGTGAGTGGTGGCAAAATTCGAGCAGCATTTGTTATTGGCAATTTCAGCTGCAGCTATTCCTGCTGTCGGTTGTCAGGGGAATAAATGTAAAATCAGCCGCATACAAATTGCTTTTGTGCTGCTGCGCATGTTGTCTTATGGTTAACCTAACTTACAAATATAGAATAAAAACAGTTATCTTATAATACTTTCTTTCATTTTAAGTGTGCGGTTATTGTGTTGTGTAAAAACTAATTTCAATGTTATTCGGTTATTTAATGGTGCCGTGTTGTTATAATTCCTATTATTTCCCTTGTTAAACTCTCTTAATTTAAATTATTAAAACATATTTTTAAATATTTAACTATTGTTATAAAATACTGCAACTTATATAAACCGTGATAGTATTTTTATGCTGATTACTATTCTAAATACATATTCCCTTTAAATAAAGTCAAGTAAGTCGTGCAATTTGTTCCTCGAAATTAGTTTCCCTTACGGCTATTGCGCTTTACATCGATGTTGGGAGCCTTCGCTGCAGTCTCCAGGGCAACCCCCAGTGCAATTTTTCCAACTAATTTACGCCGGCACAAAGTAAGCCACAGAAAGGCCAGAGAATGCCAGAAGTCGGAGCTCTAACCGCGAGTCGAAGATAAACTTTGCACTAAGATGTATTATTAAATTCACGCAAGCTCTATGAAATTCCGACCGAGGAAACCAAGCCGATGGGCTGCCGACAAGGATTGGAGAGGATTTGGCAGGCAGCAGCCGGTCGTCGCATTGCGGGCACAACGGGGAGCTCCTTCCCGGGAATCCTCCGGAGGTCTTCTTGCCTGGTGCTGATGCTGATGTTGCTGCTGCTGCTGGTACTCCCGGGTGGTTCTATATATTGGTCGTAATACTTCTACCATGCGGCTGCGGCGGCGGCTGGAACTGCTGCAGTTCGGTGCGTACAGTTCCCGTGGACGAGGAGGACGCTGATGAGTCACAGGATGAGGCGTTGGATGCCGATGAACCCGATGATATTGTGGAATCGGTTCGTGGCTGGCATCCCGTGGGATTTGTGTTGCTTTCCGTTGCGTTTGTTGTGTTGAAATCCTTGCCGGAAGCCGGACGTTGCAATTGAGGTATGCGGCTTGGCATGGCCACTGCTGCAGCTACAGGGGATTCCCCGATTCCTCCTCCGTCAGCTGCCCCGCCACCTGCCGCCTGACTGTTGTCCCCGGGCGTCGTCACCTGCTGTTGGGTGGGCCGGGGTATGAGGGATGTCCTTGAGAGCGATTTCATGGGCTGCGCATACAAGTCGCCGTTAGGCGCCGACCAGCTGCAACTTGTGGGACTCGCTTCAATCGCGTAAATGCACTCGGTGCGCTCGCCTTGCGGCGGTGTGGTCTCGTGGGCTGGTGGCACGGACTCGAAGGACTGAAAGGATCCACTCAGCGCGGTCATTGCAGCCGATGCAGCTGAGGCCTCTGGCGCCCTCCTCGTCCGCTTCAGCGAGGAAGCCGGCGACTTGGGCACTATTGGTCCCACAATCAGTGTGTTCTGCGTGATCTGAGGTTCTTTCAGCTCCTCCTCCTCAGTTCCACAGTCGCGGGCCACTTGAAGCGGAGAGGTGGTGACATTGCTGCTATCCCTACGCCTCCTGCCCAGAGTGCTGCTAATGGTCCTTGGCGGCGGCATTGGAGCATTGAAATTCTGCGGCGGCAGGGAGTTGCGCTTGTAATTGCTATCCCTTATGTCCTGCTCGGTAGGCAGGACTTTCGGATAGTTGCGCTGCCTCAGTAGCTCCAGCTGCTGGGCGGTCGTTAGGGGTATTGCCTCCAGGCCATGGGTATCCTCCCTACTCGTCACATTGATATCCACATCGTCGGCGTGCACAAAGCTGGTGACCTGCTCGTCGGCCGCCAAGATCATGTCCACGGGATCCGAGTGCGAGTGCGAATGTGTCCTGGAGTGATATTGCTGCTGCAGGATATCGTCGCTGGGCTCGGTGAGAGCAGAGTGCTGCCTCTGCAGCAGCATCTCATAGTGCTGCGGCTCGTGCATGTGCTGGGGGATGAGTAGGGCGGCATCGGCCACCTCAATGTCCTGGCAAATGATGAGACGCCCGTCTTGGAGCATGGGTGGAGGAGGCGGCGTGGCCGTGGCAAAGCTGCCCGACTTGGGAGCCTCCTGTCCCGACATCCATTCGCAGACCTTGGTGTGAGTGTCCACGGTGGAGCAGCTGAGCGACCTCTGACCCGTCTTGATGGCCTCGTACGTGTTCGATTTCCGGGTCATCTCCAGCACGAAGCTGTCATCGCCATCGCGTGACTTGCTGCATCGCTTCAGCTCTTCATCATTGGCCCCGTCGTAGCTAAGGATGTGTCCTCCCAACTTGGGCGCTGGGAACGGTAGAGCCTTGATTCTTCGCCGCCGTTGGCGCAGCAGGAAGGTTCCGTAGATTACCAGATTGAGGGCTATAATGATGGCTATCAGGGCGATCAGCAGCTGCAGCGTGGCCTCGGACTTGGCCACCGTCTCTGGGGTTTGCTGCTGATCTTCTCCGTTATTCATGGCGTTCGTAGAGGTCACCATATCCTCGAAGTCATTGCTGCCCATTACCTTGTGAACATGTCCGAAGGTCGGCGGTGCATTGTACATGTTGTCAGCCGCCGTTTCCGTGGATTCGCCACTCTGGCCCGGCCCGGCCGGGTTGGGCTCCTGCAGGAGGAGTTTCAGAGTTCGAACAGGATCCTCACCTCCACTGTCTCTGGGTCCATATTTGCTCATGTGACCCGTGATTACCTCTTGTCCGGGAGCATTTAGCTGCTCCTGAATGGCCGCAATTTGATTGAGCTCGTCGGGCAGTTCCTTGTTCCAGAAGTTCATGTAGATCTGCCGGTACTTGTAGCCCACCGTAGGTGGAATGCCTTAAAGGGAAGATTTTAAAATATAGATTAAAGTATATCAATTTTTCTGAAGTTATCCTAGGAAATCATACGCAACCTTAGTTATTTAAGGAAGACACTCACCTATATTCAGGTAGGCCTGGCCTCTTCTATTAAACTCCGGCCAGTCCAGGTCATAGCGATCCCATTCGAGGGCATGGGAGTTGAGGAAGATGCCCTTCCATGGAGCCTTCGGGTTTCTGGAGAGAGGAAAAAGAAAACAACATTCGATATGTTATCATCTAATTCCCATGCATGGCCCCCGCTCAGTCTGAAAAAAGGAATCTCTTTTTATCGACATAATCCGGTCGTTCATTTGCTCATTTAAATGACATGGTTATGGCCAATAACCACACCATCTCCTGACTGAGATTGCCGCTGTTTGGCCAGCAGCCGAATGCCGAATGCCGAATGCCGAAACGTCCTGCTAACGATCTCTGATTCCAGTTTTGATTGCCGCACCCGTTCCCATTTCTATTTTGCCAGCCTTCAGTTTTACCCCCGAGCGTTGGCCACTTCAACTAATAATATTTGCATGTCCCGCCGAACACCGACCGCCGTCGCCATGCTGTGGAATAATAATAAAAGCGGCAGTAAAAATTCTATTCATTTCGCTGTCCAAGCGTTGCAGATTGCAAAACGTGCCACAGTCGAAGGCAGAGCCTCCGACGGCGCTGCCAAACCAAACCCACCAGTCGCAGTCATTCCAGGGACTCATGAATATCCCACACAGCATCCGCATCCGCATCCGGATTCGCATCAGCATTTGCATGCAGAACTGTGACCCCTCTCTCGTGTTGGTGTTGATGGCCCCGTCCAATCCTTTTCCCAGCCCCCCAGCTAACTTTCTCCAAATGCACTTTTCACATCCGCCTTTTGGCTTACCAAAGAAGTGGCCAGCAGCAGCCAGTACTCACCCGGTCTTTACGAAATTCGTCCAATATGCCATTACCGCCTCGGAAAGCAGCTTTTCCTGCACCGTGTAGTTGCCGCTGGGAAAGGGGCCGGCTGGGGCCAGGGGCGCTCCGAAGATAAACGCCAGTTCCTCGCCCATAATGCTATGCGGTAGCTGTAAGTGAAATATATATGTAGCCGAGTGCAGTAGGTCGGACGGTAAATCAAACCGTTGGGGGAATACTCTAAAACGCAGACTATTAAAGCAGCCCAGGAAGTCATAAATAATAAGGCATTAGGGTAGGTAAAAAAGTGTGGAGTTTGGTGAAAAGATTCCCTCATAACCAAGTGTCTTTAAGACAGTTTTTTGGTCAAGGTATAGGAAAATATAAGGTGCCAATAAAAGGTGATTGAACTGCAGAATTAATATCAATTTATTTTTTAATACTTTAAGATTATATTACATTCACATAACATTAAGTTAAATGAATGCCTCTATTTTCTGAAAGTTAAATTAATTAAATAATTCTGTGATGACATTTCTGGAACATTAGCAAGTCCTACAAAGAATATGCTTAAAAGATTAAGTGCTTGTAACCTTTGTCACAAAGTTTGTATACCCTTTGCAGAGATTTAATGCGGTTAGGAATGCGGTGACTCGGAGATCGGTGTGAAATGTTTTCAGCAGTATTTTTATGGCTCTTTTTTTTGGCCATTGTGGCCAGGCAGCATCAATCTTCTTAGACGGCCTGCATAAATATTTAGCCAGGCGAAGACAGGCTTGGGGCCCCAGGCGGCAGGAGTCGGGGAGGCGAAGATGGCCGGCAGAAGGAATCGCTGTGTGTAAGTAGGTAATAAAGCCAAGTTTTTATTGTTGCCATGAAAAATGTAACAAAGTCACAAAGCATTTCTGTCTGAGCACATCAAAAATGGGACTGTCCTGGAGCAGCGGCTGCCGCCGACTGTCCCCTTGAACGATGTCCTTTGGACAATGTTCTCGGCGCCCCATCGCAAGTCTTTTATGGCATTTATGAATGATGAATTTCGCTTTTGATTTTCAGTTTGCAATTGTGTGAGAATTTGATGAAACGAGCCAACGGAATTCAATATTGCTTTCTTTGGCAAGGCTTAGTCTAAGCTCCTTGTCGAGCGCCTTGCGATGAATATTCGGTTCGATGACCGAGCTGCGAAATCAAAGCGAATCTTTAAGGTCGCTTTTATTTTATGATTGAAATAGAATTTGCGGACCGTCGTATGTTTATTTTTACGCTGGCCATTTTGTTGACATGCTAGAGAAATGGACCGAAAATATTTTGATATCAATCAAATTGAGTGTTTACTAAAGCAAATATTGCCTTTATGCTTTGTTGCTTTCCCTCGCAGAAAAAAAGAAACTTAAATTTCCATAAATATGGTTTTACCGTCAATGTTGACATGAAATCCTAAAAATTTCAATTAAACACATCCGCTTTAGACCGGCGCTCATTCAATATTATTCCACGGCGAATGCATAATTAAGGAGTGTCCATAAATTGAACGAAATTAATTTATGAATTTATTCCACTGGTCGAAACGTGGGCACTTCCTGTAACAAATTATTGTTGTTTTATTATCGGCTAACGATTTTTGCTTTAAAGCACCAAATTAAAAAATTACCGGAACGAAGGCGGAAATTCAATTTGAAATAAATGCGTAACTTTCGTAATTTATGCTCCTGCTCGTCCACCCACTCGGCGTAAAGTTGCCTTTTTGTGCCCACGGCAACGGAAGCAACAATTTGACTTAGCGCCATTTGTCGTAATAAACCTAATGGAGTTAATGGCACTCGCAGCGTGTAAAATTTCCAAAAATATTTTCCCCCGAATTGGCTCAAGGCAATGGAGGCAGCAGGACGAAGGATGCGAAGCCTAGGGCGAGTGCCTGGGCGTGAATTTGCAGAGGGGCAGGGGCACGTCTTGCCGCACAATTTGCTCTCATCTTTCTATAATTTTATTGGATTACACAAGACTCGAGCACAGTTTCCTTTAATTTGATATTTCTGGGTTTCAGTAATTAAATGTTTTCCTTCGCAGAGGCTGCCCCAAAATGTATGCTATACTTTAAGCGTAATGCGCACGTTTTTTGATATTTGCCAAACACTCGAGTTGCCGAATCCTTTTTGTGGACTGCGGTCGCAAACTTTCGGCCACGCACCAAAATAAAAACTTTAGTTTCAGCCATATTTATTTTATTTTCATAAATTTCTTTTCCTTCCTCAACCATTTCGCATTCTTATCAGAAAGTCAGAGCGGGAGGGAGAGTTGGGCTGGACAGGGGAAATGGCCAAATAGTCGACGAAAAAACTTTCCCAAGGAAAAAAAACGAAGCGGTCCAGACGGGACATACTTCAAGGTTTTTTTTTCTTGTTTGTGGGGTTTTTTCGGAAAATTCCTGGGATGCTGACCGCGTTTAGAATGCGATGATAATGACGTTTGTCTACGTGCCTGTGTGTGTGTGTGTGTGTGCGGGCACTGGGGAAAATGCTAAATTTAATATGGAAAACTTATTAAACTGTCCTCAAGTCGAAGTCAATGTGAATGGTCGTTTTCATCTCTTTTGCCTCAATTGTGCCTAAATAAATTGGAACTTGTTTTGCCAAAGTTTTCGGCTCGCTGAGTTTATTGCTCAGCTTGGGGAAATTACAAAAGGAAAAATAGAAAAATGCGAGTTCCAAAGCAGCAATTCTTACAATCCAATCCCCCGTTGTTTATTTGTGTGCACATTTTCCGTTTTGTCTTTGGGATTAAATTCAATTAAGCCTTACTTTAAGCCCAGGCTACATTTTGTGGGAATTATCTGAGATTGGGATAATATTCCCGAGTCTTCTTGAGCCTTAACAAATTTTGGAAGCAATTAAGTCAAGCATATCAGATGGCTGTTTTTATTTTTATTGAAATCGTAATTTTCTTTACTATTTAAAAAAACAGCAGAAAACTATTTATATTTTTGATATATAGCTGCAAAAATTTCATTAGCAATTGTATCAGGGCCGTGGGATTAAATTTAATTAGGCTTTACTTTAAGCCCATTTCGGCAGAAATATCTTCTCGTAGAATAATTCTCGCTATTTTTAACAATCGCCTGGAGCCCCAGCAGCGTCTCAGTGGGATGATGGTCGGCCTCCTCTAGACCAAGTATGTAAGTACTCTCTCAGGCCCATTTTGAGGCTGAGGAAAACAGTCAAGACATGTGCCAAAAAGTTTTACAATATGCGCGTTAGATAGTCAAAGGAGCGGGAGGCACTAGGCAGGATGTGGTGCCGGGAACAGTGGGGGATCGGGATCGGAGTCCAAGTGAGTGAGTGAGTGGATGAGTCTACTCGAGATGGAGTGCAGAAGCGCAGTTTATGCACAAATTCATTCGCATTCAGTCGCGAGTTCTTTGGCTTCGCTCTCTGACAAACGAAGAATGCGGCAACAGAGAAATGTTGGTATAAATAAAAGAAAAGCCAGAATGTGTTGTGCGATTGTGTGGGCCTTAACTTGTCTGACTGTTTGCTTGTCTGGCCCGAAAAAATAAAACAAGCAACGATGCCAAAGTTGGGACTTTAGTTTAGACTAGGGGCTACTTATTACTCAGTTAAAACCTAAGACCCGTAGACTATATCCACTGGGATAAATTAAATTATAATATACTTGAATCCTTGAGACGCGTCACATCTAATCGAGCAGTAGAAAACCCACAACCCCTGGTGTCCTACAATTACAGGATATACAGCCAGCCAGCGAATAGGTTGCGTTGGCGACAGCCAGCGATAATATGTAGGCACACCCGAATATATCCTTGGGATCCGCTTTTCATGTTTCGGGCTCCGGCTCTGGCTCCCAACAACAAATACAAACAGCGAGCAGCATGAAATATTTAAGTGAATTTTATTCTCGCAATTTATTCGCAACTAATGCGATGGCGAGGAACGAGCAACGAAATCCGGCCATATATCAGGCAGCATAAACATGTTCTTTTGTGTGATTTGGCTACTTTTATTCGATGGCAACCGTTGGCAATTTATCAGACTTATTTTCATACTTTAATTGCGGGCTATTAAAAAGTTGTTGCCCCCACCAGCTGTTGTCGCATTCCGAAAGGCCATGCCCCTGTGCTGTTCATCTATTTGCAGTTGCAGTTTGTTTTATGGTCAAGTGCTTGCCTCAACTATGATCATAAAAATTCGCTTAGCGCAAAGCGAAAAGTTGCCAAAAATATAATACGAAATAATAAGTTTCCGCTCCGGGGCTGAGGGAGTGAGTGTGGCTTTTGTTTTGGATCCCTGTTTGAGTTGATTTCAAATTCATTATTTCTGTATGGTTTGTTGTTTCGGCGAAGTTTTGTCTCCGTCTGCTGAGCAATTCGCATTTTGGCAGCAAATATATTCCATATACTCTGTGACAGCGACAACGCGTAGTCGAAGCTCTAAGGACCCTTTAAGCGTTGCTAGCGGTTGAAAGGATTTCCTATAAAAGTTTCCCGGGACAGGACAGGACTCTGTCAGCCTCCTTATTTGCCTATCAATCCAATCATCTTAATTACAAATCAATATGCCCATTTCGAGTAGAGTAGCGTAGGTCCGAGGCCAAGACAGCTTCATGGCCGCACAAAGCTATCTCGGCGAGGCAATCAGTAACAAATCCATAAGCATGACAAAGCCATAAAAACCCCAGCGGAGGGACAAGGACACAAATAACCATAACCATAGCCAGTCACAGTCACAGTCACAGCCACCCACTGCCGCTGGCTCCCGCAAAGTGACCCCTCGAAGCACACAAATGAACCCTAAGTCAAGGAGATGCCGTCTGCTTGGCAAAAGGACACGAGCTCAACTTGTCTGGCGATGTTTTTGTTTTGGATTTTCAAGCCCTTCCCCTTTTTTTCTCAATTGCACAGAGAATAAATTGTTCTTCTACTTAAGGTTAAATTATAAATATAAAGTAACTAAAAGTATAATGATATTTCATCAAGGAAGTGTCTCGGTAATGCATGTTATTCCTTAATGTAAGCCTACATTTTCTATTATAATGTATAATAATTTATCAAATTATTAAGTTTTTCAAGCTGTAAAATACTTTTTCCTCATCTTATTTCTGTATATTTTCAGTGTCTAGAATTTTTCGTTGCTGTTGCTGCAGGGTTCATTGTCTTTATGGCTATCATTCGCGGCAGTTCGCCGCTGGCAGCTGCAAACTTGTGAATTGTTTTGGCCAAAAGGCCAAAAACAAGCACCGTCAACCAGTGATGGACTCAACTAAACTCCACCCAGCCCAGTGCCATCAACTTTTCAGCATTATTGTTCCATTATTGGACAGGAAAATTGCGAGAGCAAGAAGGACGCAGCTTCGGAGGGCCACGAGTACATCATGGAAACTCATTAGATGCCAACTCATGCTGGGATTATTTAGACTAGACCGCGAGCGTTTAAATTAAATGCGCTGTAGAATATGTAATTGGAATCGCCGTTTCGCTGGCTAATACTTACGTGGGCATAGGGTCCGGTGGCGCTGTTATGGCCGAATACGTACATATAATTGCGCCGATTGACATCCGCGTGGAACATGCCCGTCTGCAGGAGCGGCCCCACCACTCGGGCATCGGACAGAATGTCCAGGACCACATCACGGTGCTCCAAATTAGTGGCCTTAATCGGATTGTTGTACATGTCCTGGTATCTGCGGAGAAAGAGAGACATAAGGGGAGTGGAGTAAGAGCGAGCGGAACATCAACGCAACGTGGCGTATGCGTAATGTGCATTGTTAACATTTGGTGGCTCGCTGTGGTTATGGGTGTGCGTGCCACTGAGTGTGCTGCTGCTGTTCTCGTATTTACTCTCCGAACGTAAAGCTTAATTACGCGGTTGGCTTTTGTGCACAGCTCTCCCAGCGGACAGTAAACAATGGACAACAATGGGTACTAATGCCGAAAATCGCGAATCAACCAAAGAAAGTTTCGCTGATTGCAATCGAGTATTCTACCGGGGACAAAAACGTACCATTTAACGAGAGTTGCGTGAAAACAAATGTTTAATATAAATTTATTTGTGATTTTAGGGTAACATTTATGACCTTGGCTGTATATATTGCTTAAAGCCTTACACAGCTTTTTTGGGAATGTATGTTAAACACAGAATTTTTAGGCACTTTGGGTTACCCAGACTTCAACTAAATGATTGTATTTAATATTAAAGACATATAAAATTACAAAAAAATTAAGTATACAGTTTAAATAAATTTAATATTAATGGAAACACATTAGTGTTAACTGAAATCTAAAATTATTTTTAATAATCCACTAATTCATCTGCTTATTTAATTTGTATTTCAACATTATCAAAATTTCACAGTCCTTGCAGACATTTAAAGAACGCCCGAACAACCAAGTCTTTTTCCATGACAACCTCTTTAAACTCGCTCCCTGTTTTGTTTTCCTTAATAAATTTGTTACTTTCCCGCTCCCGCATTAGATAAATCGGCAGGCTTCTGGTTAAGTCCTGACCCAGCATGAAATTATTATGGCACAGCGGGAGCGACAAGGAGACAGGACGAGAAAGCTTGGGGAAAAAATCAAGAAATCCCTGCGCTGTGTGCCTCCTGCCTTGTGTGTACTACATGTCAAGCACAACACTTGGCCTTTTGCTAGCAGCTGTTGAGGCAGGTACAACATGCCACAGGACACACGCTCGCTACCGCACTCAAAGGCCAAGGGATGTGCACGGAAGGCAGGCGGGTTTTTCAACGTCTTGGCTTGGCATGGCCTAATGTACAAATAAATAGAGCCATATTTTCCACATTTTCGTACGGTCTGTACTTGGTTTTCCTTTGCTGCTGGCTGCTGCCGGCTCTGTCTGTTTGTGCTTCGTGCGCCATGTTATGCATTTTATTGTCGGCTACTTAAGTTATGCACTTTGACCTCCATTCAGACAGCACAGTCGACCCCCCGTGAAGAAGCCTCGAGCAGGGGAAAAATTGAGTACGGTGGTGTGGGGGGGACAGTGGCACTCATGAGCGTATGGCCGAAGGTGGCTCACAAGATGCCTTGGCTAACTCTTGCTCCACTTGCGGTTGTCCACAGTTGGGAAAAGTACTATAAATCCTGGCAAATTGTTTTTATAAGATCCTTAACACATATTCTTTATAATTTTAAATCAATTATATTTATTCTTAATGTTCTGTTAAAACAAAACCTTCAGCTTTTTGGAGTTGTACTATTTAAATATCTAAAATTCCAGTTCCTAGACCTATTTGTATGACGCCATGTGTTTTATTTTCTTCAGCTTCAGTTTTCTGTTGCCGGAGACAGATGTTTGCATTTGGATTCGGAATCGGAGTCGGAATCAGAATCGAAGCAGCTCAGCTTCGCTTTATATTTATTTGCGGTTTCTATTATGTAATCCCACTTGGCTGAGCAAACGCTTAGAGCGCTTTCCTGACGGTCCACGTGGCGTATGAGCAATAAATAAAGTGTGATCTTGAAGTGAATGCAGATGCTAGGAGAGGTCCGCCTTCTCAGTGTTTTAAAGATTTAAACGGAATATTTCTTGTACATATGTTGGAGTTCCCGCAGCAGCCGAAACGTTTGATCCCATTATCCTGTCACACAGTGGCATTATATTAAGCTTATCGGCGGTATTCGCGATTCGCCATTGACTAAATTAAAAATGCATGCAAACCGCGATAATTCCGTTTCGTGGGAGTGATGAACTTTTTAGCTGTCCAGCGTAGGAAACCATCAAACGTGGCAAATATAATTTTGAAGTCACGCGAAATTCGCTGCAGAACAACCAGAGAGTCGAACAAACAAATTTCGAATGCTACCAGACCAGCACAAATGCTTAATTAAAAGTTGGACATGTGTGCAATGGGGAAATCCCATGAAAAACATGGAAAAACCGAAACGTGTGGTGTTGTTGGTAAGGAAATAAGATTAAAGTGTGCCACAAACAAACAATAAGTGGAACATTTCCGAGTATAACTCTGTCCCGAAAGTTATATAAATGAAAGCAGTTCCACCGACAATATAATTAAATATATGTATTCGTGTGTGTTTAGGCGACAATGTTACGTATACGCACCGCAAAACAACCCACAGAAGCGGCCAAACATACGAAAACACTCAAAAGCAACCGCATAACACTCGAAACACCAATACACACTGGAGCACTAGAACAGCAGTACATTCACACACTCACTTCCTCCCCAACAAATGGCCACCGGAAATATGCACAACAAACACTCGAAAGTATGCAGTGAAAAGCATACAAAGCACACACAAGAATGCCAGAAACAAATAGCAGGTGAAAGAGGTTAAAAAAAGCAATGAGCGTCATTTGGCTGGCCACGCCCACCAGGGCAGCATCGCCTCTGTATCGCACCTTGAGTGGAAAACCCAGGTATGACCATTTGGGGACCCAACAGGAGTGTGATCAAATTCGGCAATACAATTCAGGAAAATGGCGCAAAAATATAAAATTTAAAGGCATTCTTCTTAATGTAGCACTGGAATTTGGCTTCAACTTAATTTAAAGTTATGAAAGCTATGTTGACAATTTTGGTGAGTATTTAAAAGCAGTTAAATTACTTTGGAAAGTGTTTTCTTTAAAATAAAATTCTAATATTATGTTATGTTTAAAAATATGCCCCGCATTTATTCCGCTACAGCATGCAAATTTAATTGTGCGATTAGGACCCACATTAGGACATGGGTAAATTAGCACCCGCACGTAGGCTGTGCGGTTAGCCACTTGAAAGACATTTTCCCCCAATTCGGTGGCGCAGTGTAGGTCGCCGACTTCCGCTGCTCGTTTCTGGAGCGTGAAGCAACACTCACATTTAATTTCCGAAGAGCGTATGTGACACTTTAAATATTTCCGCACTCAAACAAACACTTCTCCGCCAGAATACACTCGCATTCGCGCTCACAGTCGCAGTCACACAGTCGCACATGCAGGCATCTGCCGGATACGGATACGGAGGAGACACAGACTGGGACTGGGACTGGGACGGGGACGGTGACGGACGGACGGAGGTGTTCGCCGTACTTCTGTCCGGGATGTCTGGTCTCCGGTTGCCTCACTCGGGTGCACAAGCTGCCAGTGCCCTAGATTTTTGGCAGCTGCAGAGCCATAATGAATTTGTTGAGGAGTTTGCTAATGAAGTACGACGGGCGGGAGAGTCTTTCGAATAAAATGCAATTTGATTTTAAATTGCATTAAGCGGGAATTGCATGGAATGAGAATATGCTGCTAATGGCAGCTTCACAGCATTCAAACGAGTGGACAAATATCCCTGCACTCTCATTAAATTGCGTGAAATACGTTTCATGCTTAACGAAGTTAAAGAAATTTGAATACACACCCCGGGCAAATGGAATTGAGTTAACTTTAAATGGAGTCCGACCTCAAATATCTTAAGCACGGTCTAAAATCACAGCTTGGCCCCCCGGCAGGCGTCGGTTGAGTGCGTGAGAAAAGGGGAAATCAAATCCATTTAATCACCCAGAACCCTCGCATCCGATATGCCCCTAAACACAACAAGCTGAGCGAAACAACTCGAGTCTTATATAGACGCCAACACGGATGCGGAACACTAACTGGCGTTAATGCCCGACCGTTGCGGTGGATCGTGGGAATAGTGGGAGTTCATGAACCCCTCTTAACGTGGCTCGGATGCGGGGAGGCGGAATACGGGGCCATGAGGATACGAGGATGCCAGGATACAAGGGTCGCCCATTAGGTGTTCAGCCGCTGCTGCTGCGGGCTCTTCGGAAGTTGGGCTAAATAGTCAAGGCTCTGCAGGATGCGTGTGAGCTCTCAAAAAAAAGGTTGCTCCTCCAGTTTCTCCAATCAAAGCCCTAATGACTAGGAGAGTGTACCTGTGAGAGGGAATGAACGCCATTTATTCTATTTAGGTGAGGCAAGAGCTACAAACTAGAAATCAATATGCCAGTAAAGATACACTTTGTGATATAAACTAACTGCTTTTAAACTTAAGGTTTGAGTATTTCTCATCGTTTTCATTAGTTTTAAAAGGCTATTTCCTTTGTCTAAAAAGGAGTTTAATTTACAGACAGGCTGATCAGATTTATTACTATAATTAAATGCAGAGAAAATGTATATTAGAGCCATGAAATTCACCAAAATAGGCAATGCTGCATTTGGATAGATTTAATCTTAGCGTACACAAAGTCACCACTAATACACTAGTCGACAGGGCAATTGTTGAGTTTAACAATTCACAGCATTTCGGTAATATGCCACATTTTAATTATTTATTGTACCCGCGCATGTTTACAACAAATTCTGGTCAGTGTGGAACATAACAAAATATAATATATTGCGTATACGCCACCGTGTCCGCCCAAAAAGCGTTTACCAAAATTGCTTTGCCGCATACTGTGGCTGCTTTGTGTATGTGTGTGCTGGCTAGTATTTGCTGTGCATAAACATATCTACGCCACAGGCATATATGTAGAGTAAGGCCCACGACTGACAAACGATTATGAATAACTGCAACTCGCCTGGGAAATGCGACCACTCACGGCGGCATGCGGGGAGAAAGTACATTCCATGGCAGCAAGTGCTTCTGGGCGCGTGTGTGCGAATATTTATGCCGCTCACAATGCAATAAGCACCATTTTATAACACTTCAACATATAGTACCATATATATGTGTGAGCAGAAAAGTTGAGGCGCGTTGGATGAGCACAGGATGCAATAAGCGACGCCTGGCTGTTTAGAAGCTGCAACTGCGGTTTTCAAATGGTTTAGGCGGGGATAAACTACTATGTCTAGCTTTCACTTTTGGTTGAAAAGTGAAAGTTAGAGAACAAGCAATTGAAAAGTTAAAATTACCATACGTACATTCAGTAATTATTTAAACACATAAGTGTGTATTTAGAAAAGTACTTTAATCATTGCAGCCAATATGGTTATTTGTAAAATAAACAAAAAGTCATACGAAGATTAAATATAATAAAGCTCTCGATAGAAATTTGATAATGAAATCCTCTTTTCTGACCTTAGAAAAATAAATAAATTTAAATAAATTTAACTAAAGCCTGTCAAAGGTTTTCTTTCTCTAAGCTTTTATAAGCAAAATTTTAACAAATTTAAAAAGGAGCATCTTTAAAGTCCTCAGACAAGATAGCTACCTTAAAATATTCACAAAATAACATGTATTTACTCAGGAGGCAAGAGGCTTTCGCACTTTCCGCTCAAAATGTTCGCCATTTCCATATTTGCTCTACAAACAAAAACACTGAAATATGCAAAGTAAATAATTGCCTGGGCTTGGGCAAGCAGCTCGGCCGGTTGCATAATCGAAAGTTCCGAAAACGCATGTCAGCGGCAGATTGCTCCCGAAAGGGGCCAGGGCGGGGGGGCGTGGCCAGCGAGATTGGGGGCGGAGGCCGGAGCGGTACATGTGACCCAAAACAATCGCCGCAACTGAGCCAGATTGAGTCGGAGAGTCCGCGTACACACAAGAGGAGTGGCAAAAAGCACGCATGTAATTTATGATGTTTCAGCGTGTAAACAACACGTTCCGAGCCGTTGAAAAAAATCAGAAAGCAGAAAGCGAGCGAGGGGGAGCGTTCCATACATCTGCACTGCACTTACTTGCTGCAGCAGGCAAAATTTACGAGAGAAGTTTGGCAAATAAAACGGGAGCAACTGGTTCAAGATGCTGCTGCTTGGGGGCAAAGGGATGCGAGCAAGGATGCAGGCATACAAGGATATAGGGATATATGGATACGAGCTGGAGCAGCTGTAAGCCAAATGCATATTTAGCCGGCACATTAAAGCGTTCGGCGTACGGGGTAACAGCAGACAATGCCATTTAAAAGTTTATGGCTTTTGCATCGCCTCCCATGCCAAGGACACGCCCACATCATTGTCCTCGCGTTGTTTGGTAATCAGTGCTGAAAGGCTGGCTATTATCAAGGATGAGTGTGTGGGGAGGATAAAACTATCGTTAAAAGTCTTGAATTATAAGTACTTAATCCTATTGAAGCTGAAAACTATTTAGTAAAATCATAGCTTTTAATGCTTAGTATAACATTAAAATACTATATACTTTACTTTCCTTTGGTATTAACTATGCATAGAAGATTACTATACTTGCTAAAAGTCTAATGGTAAGTTATAATCTTTAATCTAATAAGTTAGTTTCCATATTTTAACGAACCTACGTTCCGCTTTTCATCGTTTTCAGCTATTTGAAATATATTTAAAATCTACGGTGGCCCAACACTGCCCATAATGTATGCAACCTCCTGCGGCACGGCCGGAGGACGATAAATTAAAGCAGCCCGAACGCACGAACGGGCGCCGTCTGTCGCCAAGGATCACCGAGCTGACCCGAGCGTTGCTTTGCATATTTTTGTAAATAATATTATAATAAATAAGTTTACGCTATTAAGCGTCTGCTGGCGGGCCCCCAGCATTGTTGACCCTCCACCGCAGGCCTCGAGGGCTGCGTTATCTGTGGCACGCGGGCCTGGAGCTGGGACTGCGACGCGGTTCCATTGTGGGGTAAACAACTTTTGCGGCTGCCGGGTAATTAAAGAGGCCGCTCAACGTTGCGGTTTATAAATGGCTGAAATTAAAACGACAATATAAAGCTGTCAGCGACACTTTGAGTTGGGTCAATTGTGTCTCGGACAGATAAGCAAGGGATTAAGCGACTAAGCAACAGTTTACAAAACCGGCAAGACGACGAGGAATGAGCCAGAGATAAACGACAATAGAGCTCAGCCACAGCAAGCTGACACCGGTATCTTCCGGGGATAAATGAATATTCAATTAAATCGTACAACTAAATCGATTTACATTTCCCTCAAAGAGTCTTTAAATAAATTAAATTCTACTTCAATTAGTTTCCATTGAGAGGAAGCATGGGATGAGCTTGTATAACAACTATGATTAAGACAGGCTAACTTTAAATTATTAATGAAAACTTTCAAATATGCTTAGACAAAAGTTAATTGATAGTTAGAGTTTAAAGACAAAACTTGTACTTCAAATTTTCTTAAGAAATTCGTGTAGGAAAAAGGAATAGGATTCGCTTCAGGAAAGTCTTAAGCATCGTTGAGGCATTCACTCAGGGAAAAGTGGAAGAGCATATCCTCCGATTTAAATCCTTTTTGGGAAGTGAACTGTGGTCGCAAGTACAAGACTCGGATACAGGGCTAAATAATTGCCTTTTCACTCCGACAGCCTTCTCTTCCTTGCCCCAAAAATGGAATCCGAAAACCGGTAGACATTTTCGATGGGGCCATAAATCCCAACTGGCTGGGCAAATGTGTGTCAGCTAAGCGTTTGAAAAAACACGGAGAATGCTACGGTAATGCCAAAAGAGCCAATTTCATGGCTAGTGTAAATCAAACACACCTGCAATTAGGTCCACACCGACACCGACACACACATACAAGAACACCCACTCACCTGAGGGCATTTGAGAAGCGGACAAAGCTATTTAGGCAATGGCCCCAGAAACAATTTCTGGCAATAGCCAGGCAACTCATTAACATGCAGCACTGAACCTGCACGGCAAGAAAAGACCTCGTAGGTGTCGAATAAGTCTAAATATTGTCACACTTCCATAAAAAACAAGCTTCTTTGCTGTACAAAAAACTTTAATTTGTATATAAATGTCAAAGTTGAATGTTAGAGCTCCCTATGGAGGGAGCTGCCTTATGCTGGGATTGGTTTTTATTAGGCTTTAAAAACTTGCAAAAACGTGAACTTTTTGGCAATTTCGCCACGTATTTCTGGAAACTTAGACGTGATGGAAACTTTGTTGTGAAAAAAATTATAGTCTGACGAGTATTTTTGTTGAAAAGAAGTGCGACCTAAGTTTGGTTGGATGTATCTTACATATATTTTATTATTATGTCCATCGAGATGGAAAATTATGTTATGCACATCCTTCGGTAGTAATAAAATGTGTAATTAAAAGTAAATTGCGGAGACTCTAATTAATGTTTTGCTCTTATTAAGGATGAATCCATAATTTTATCTGCTTTAATATCTAGTAAAAACAAGACTTAAAGTTCTTCGTATACGTTGAAAACTATTTCTCCTTTTTATAAAACAGAAACCCACATTAAAACCTCATCCTTTTTATTTAATTAAGTTTAATTTAGTTTAGTCTTAACCTCATCCTTTATTTTAAATTTAAATTTTTACTATTTTTAGCAGTGCACTTTGGCTGTGAGCCCTCTCTAGTCTTAAGCCATTGTGTGGCCGGTCTGCTGTTGTTGTTTGACGTAGAAGTAGCTAATTTTTAGGGGCACATGTGTGCGGGTGGAGGGCTCGGAGGAGTATTCTCTCCCCCCAATTCCGGTGTTTTAGTGTCTGTAACTGTATCTGACCAGCCATTAAACGCAGCCATGGAAACACGGCTCGGGCATGCTAAAAGGGGTCGGATAACAGGTCTAACCCCCAGCTATGGTACGGGCTGTGGGCTGTGGGGTCCTGCCATAAACCAAAAACTGTTGAAAGTGGCGCAATGCCTAAAAGTTACCAAAGCAGGACCCCAAAACTTGCGACACTGCCACCAGAGATAAAATAGCCGTCGGCAAAAGGATATATGCAGTGGAAAAAGTGCATTCAAGGGTCCTTTGCCTAGCCTCTTGCTTTGAGCGTGGCCAAAATGAAGCCGAGTCATGGCGGCGGAAGCAATTGTGTGCTCTTTAAGGCGCCTCAAAGGCGGATTATGGGAAATCATAAGACACGATGCGGCAAAATGAAATGCAATCATCTCAGGAGATATTGCCGGGGAAGTCATAAATTTGTATAGAGGCAAATATTAATACCTATCTGCTGCTTTGTCAAGGCAATTTCGAATTAGCTCCCTCCGGATGCTGTGCAGTGACTGCTCAAAGAAATAAATTAAAAGAAGCCCCACATTCCGCTGAAAGGTAGTATTCTGTTACACTAGGAAAAAATGATTGAGGAAGTTTAATTTTAGCTACTGCAACATTTTCATAAAGCAAGGAGTGAAGTTTAAGTTAACTTAAGTTAAGCTATTATATATAGTTAATATTTATCTATGGAACAAACTTAGTTGTTTACAATTTCCAGGTATGAATTGACCATAATTTCCCTTGAGTGTAGAAAAGGAATTAATCGCCTCTATCTTTCATAACTCCATTGAGCCTAAAGGAGCTAAGGGCGTCCTGTGGAGCAACATTGATTGCTAAACGTGTCGTGTTGAGCTATCTAACAACAGACAAGTGATCCCCAGCGAGAGTCCTGGAATGTGGCACTCTTCCCGTCCTTCAGACATTAGGGCCGGAACTCCTAATGAAATAAAACGCAAAAAAAAGCGCAACTGCCTGTCAATGACTCCACTGTCCATTGGTCCAGGGTGCTGGGCTGCCATTTAATTCAATGACGGACAACAAAGCATTGCCAGTGGGATGCAGTTAACGGAAGAGTGAGAAAAGCGCCAAATATGTGCAAGCGGAGCCTGAAAGGATCCCACCGCCTCCGTCGGCCCCTCCAGCTTATTGCACCGACAGGGAAAACCCACCCACACTGACGGCCAGCCAGCAGCAACGTCATACAAAACAATTTCCCCTGGAGAGTTTCCATGTTCAGTTATTCGTATGTGAAAAAGCGCATCTGTTGTTGATTGTGTGAACTTCCTTTCAATCGTTTGTTTGTCCCTTCTTTTTCCCTCAGTTGTCGTTGTGTTGGTGTGTTGTGTTATGTTTTTTGTTGCTTGTTTGTTGTTTATTCTTATGGGTGCTATGGCTATTTTTGCTCATCTTGTTGTTTTTGTAGCTGTTGCCTTTCAAGCCCTTAGTTTTGGTTGTAGTTGTTGCGGGTGTTATTGTTGTTATCCGCTACGAGCGAGTGCCTGCAGCTTAGAAAGCTTTTGGCTCGCTTCCTGCCGCTCAAGTAGGGGTATTTCCAGTTGGTAACAAAGGTTGGTAACGCTTTTTGATGTTTTGAGAGAGTCGAAAGGACTTGAAAACAATTATAGGAACTTAACAGAAAAAAATCCCATTGGTAATGAACCATTTTTAATGGCTATTTCTTAAAATATTAGAACTGTGCTTAAGCTGATACAAAATAAAAGCCACTGTTCATTTTTGTACAACTTTTTAAGTAAAGTATTAATGCACTTTTTGATATAAAATCGCAATTATTCATAAATTCCCTGTATTGACTTTTAATTAAATATGATAAAGCTGAGACTGACAACAACTATTAAATTTTGATCAAAAAACTCAATTTTTTCTTTTGCAGACTTTTCAAAAATTACTCACATTGGCACACATAAATCCTTGCCATCCAAATCCTTTTGCAAAATCCATAAATCTGTAAACTAAATGCCGGTGAATAACAAAACAAATCTCAAACGGTAGCTAAACCATTTATAAAGCCCATTGTAATATAGTTCGATTCGATTTAGCAACTTGTATTTTAAGCCCAATGGACTTACCTTGGAATCAACACATTTTTCCACTGAATCCCAGGGCAAAGCACATACAAAATTCGTTTTCTGATTTTTCTCCAAGGATTTTCACTTCCACATGCTGCATCGCCTGGACATTTCGTTTATAATCCTTGCTGTGCATCTTTGGAAACAATTGCATCTTTTGTGCAAATAACTTTATAAAATGCCACCGAAAAAAAAAACGTCCAGCTCAGGACCTGTTTCGCAGGATGCAAGAAACGTTGACATTGAATGGGCGTGGGTGGGGAATGTGCCAGGAGGTCACTGCTGTGCATTGTGCAATTTATTTATTGCACACAAAACTTTCCTGAACGCAAGACAGAGCAGGAGCAGCAGCGAGGGCGAGAGGGAGTGGGAGTGGCAGGAGGCGACAGCCAAAGGACACTGCTGTGAAAATGAGATAGTCACTGGCATTGTTTTCCCGAAATGAACGGAGTAATGTCGACCCGGGGGAACGTCAACAACTCGGAGTAATAAGTAGCCAGCTAGTGACATTATAGTGCTCTCCTGTGGCAGCTCTCCGGATCAGTTGAGTCGGTCGCTTATTATAATTTATGGCGGCAGTTCCAACGAGTTTCTAAATAAGACCTGTGACTGTAATCTGAAATCCGAAAACCGAAATCTTTGAGGCAATTTCGTACCCGAATAAATTTCAATTCGAAAATGAAACCTTAAAGCCGGCATCCACTGGATTCCAGTGACGTCAATGCGAGACTAAATTGCCTAGGCAACATTTCACCCAGGCGTCGCTAATCCGCGGCACTTAGCAAACAAATTACCCCACATAAACAATTCTAATTGAGATGAACGATATGGCCGTGTACTTACAAACATACATACAGCCAGGCGAACCATTCAATCGGATCGCTCACACTCCGTCAACTACGTTAAATGCAAAGTAAGTTATAACTACACGGGAATAAATTTGATTGAGCTAAAAATTTATCAAAAATTTGAAACATATTATGTAATTTTTCTCATCTAAGTGTTTAAACTTCGGCCTTTATAATTTGATGATAAATAGGAATTTGTGGTTGCCTGGCAGAAGCATTCACAACCAAAACGTTAAGCTCCTTTTTGCACATATTAAAAATATCAATTTTCCACAAACAATGTCTCTAAGCCCTACAGGCATTGCTTTTCTATAGAGAACCTAATATAATTCATATATATTTTTTTCTGTGCTTGAGCGGGTATTTGGGTCTAGCCCCAAGCCAGGACTATGGACTGGGATTTGCATTGCCCACCGTCATAAAAGCGAGCATAAATTTCACTTACTTCTTCAGCGTGGCAGCCAATGCCAAATCGGGGCGTACATCAAAGCGGCTCTGCATATAGAAGCGCAATAAATTATCGCGTTCATTTTCACGTAATCCTTCCTCGAGTGCTAATGCGGCCAGTGTGTGATAGGATTCTGACTCCGTGATGCCGAATAATAAATCATAACTGAAAGTGTGAGAGAGAGAGCAGTTGGAGTAAGTGAGATAGCGAGAGATGGTCAGGATGCGGTAAGGAGGACGGCAGCGAGTGGTCAACATGCATAGTTTGTGTTTGCTCTGGTAAGCTAAAGCCAGTTATATACACTGAAATTATATTAGTATCAGAAGAAAATATAATATAAAACAGAAAAAAAGTCAAAGGTTGATTATAAGTTTTAGGGTTTAAATGATTGCAAAGGAGTTAAAACAATTCCCTATATATTTATATATAAAAGTTACTTTTATGAGAAACAGCTTAAGTTGTTTGTAATAAACAAGAAGGGAAGCTAACTTTGGGAAGCCGAAGTCTGTATGTCCTTGCAGATACCATCTGTTCGAATGACAACTTGATCATAACTAAACCAAATGTCAATTAATCAAAATTTTCAAAATGTTTTATTTTCTATTGATCAAGATTTTGATTTCAAATCGAAATATGCATAAGTTTAGCCAATTGGATTTGTAATCATCAAAGAATATTTAATATATAAGTATTTTAGGTATATTAAATAGAATATTTTAATATGCAAATTTTATGGGTAAATCACAGTTTTTCAAATATCATAACTAAGCCAAAAATGCATGAATTTCAATTCGGAAAGCGTTACTTTGCTAGTTTTTATAAGGTTAACAAAGCTGCATATAAGATTTTAAAATTTAAAAATTTTGATTTTTTGTCAAATTTTGACAATTTTAATGAAATTTATGAAATTTTGAAAAACTTTGAAAAAAATTAATTTCAGCCGGACATAGCTAGATCGATTCGGCTGTTGATGATGATCAATAATATATATGATTTATGGGGTCGGAAATGACTTCTTCACTGCGTTGTCAACTTCTGACTGAAATTATAATGCCCTGCAAGGGTATAATATTAAATAAAAAATGCAATTTCTGGCAGTGCATGGATGGCACAACAACAGGCCAATGAATTCTCATAAAACGCAGTTAAAAGCACTAAAATTAAACGAGCTCTACTCCTGCGGCGCAACTTGTTACGCCGCCTGATAAATGGTGCGACTGGTGCTCGTCTTTGAAAAGTGGTCCACTCCACTCCACACTCCACACTTCACACCCTGAGTCCTGGTTCCCCAAGGTTCCAGCAGTCCCCCGATCCCAGAACTGGGCATTGTCTTCCTGTTGCGCCGTGGACATGGCATTAAAAGTTCTTCGCAAGCTGGGGCCGGAAAGTTTGCTTCGATAAAAGTAAATGCAAAGCTGCTGCAAAAGTTGCTAAATTGAATGGAGATGGAGCTGCCAATGGAATGGCCACCGGACACTTGAGCGATGCTCGGGAGCAACACTTTCCTGCACTTCCACACTCGGCGAGAAGAAGGCTTTAATCCCTGGTCAACGCTGATTAAGGTGATTAAGAGCCACAGGGGCAAGGGATAACGTTCCGAAAAGCAACTCTGGCCGTGTGAAACGTGCTTCCCCCGTACTTTCCCAACTTATCCGTGACCTGCCCCTCCGGTGCCATGGCCAGAGCCGGAACCCGAGCCGGAGCTCTCTGTCTGTTCGCCGTAATTAATGGCTCTTCCTGGCAGCTATTATTCTATTTTTCCCGGTATTGCGTGTCAAACACGTTTGACTTGCAAAAGGATAACAATTAAAATCAAATTAATCACGCATTTTATTAGATTATACTGTGTTAGGTTGACTGAATGGCTAAGCAGCACGTGCCCTAATGTCCTCCGGGGAAATGCGAGTGCCGGATGGCGGAAAAGTCCTGCGAGGAGTTGAGTTATTACTTGTTGCCCAATTGATTGATGGGTGTAATTTACCAGGGGGCAACGAGTCCCAATTCCTCAAAGTAGCTCTTTGATGCGACCTGCCTATTATTTGTTTTGGGGCTTATTGAATTTTATGGGTGTACACGGAGAAAAGTTAAAGTTGGCATATTCTTTTGACGGCAATCAGTCGCCTTAGGTATTACCCGTCATATAGTCTTTATTCTCTGTGCAGATTCGATATTGCTATTGCCCTTTAATGTTTCACCTTCAGCTTGACCGCAGCTGAACCCAATTTCGGTCCATAAACAGCGCTTGGGGATACGCCAGGAATGGACCAAGGTTGCTGTAAGCACTGGCCTAAAAGTAGCACCCAACGGGTGTTGAGAGGATTGTTTTTACTTGGCTTTTTTTTTTGTTTTTGCCTTGAGCCAACATCAAGTGACATTAGAGCCGTAATTTGCTCGATGATAACTGAGCCAACGCCAACGCAAAATTGCCGTGTTAAATGGCCAGCCCAAGCTTCGATTTTCACAGACGATTTGACTTCACCTGAGGCCAAAGGCACGGATCGAAAAAGAAATACCAGACGTCTAATCAAGTAACGCACAATAAATAGTCCTGTGAGCTGTCTGCCCCACGGAGGGAAAAAAGCAGGAATGCTTGACAGCTCCCCAAAGCACGGTCCGCCAGTAAATATCAAACGCAGAGGAATTGGCAAAAGGTTTAGGCTAAGGGAAAGGCATTAGATGTGGATACCGATGGGGAGGGAATTGCTTAACAAACCGGCTGAAGTGCTCCGTATAATGCCCCATGACCTTGTACGGTTGATTTGGTATTACATGTCCATCGACAATTGGACCCAATGATGTTGAAAATTGTGTGAGCGCCGTTGGTATGTGCAAGATATCCTGGTAGCTGCAAAGAAACAAGAAACAGGACAAAATGCGTTAAAAGGTCTTACGAACGTATAACGGATGGGTATAAAGTACGCAGGATGGATGTATTAATATATATATATATATATTCCTTGATCCCGGACTGCCCCTGGGATTGCGGCGGCTCAGCCGGCTGACAGCGGTCACTTTTCACTTTGATTTGAAATTTCTAATAAATTTTATGTGTGATTCGTTCGTTGCCGGACAAGGACACTGCCCAGCACGTACGCATCCTGGCCTGGACTCACACGTGGCCCACATAAAGCCAATGAGATGGCCAGCATGATACACATATGGTCTTTAGGGCATTGCGAAATTACTACACAGAAAATTAAGACGACCATCAGTGCCAGGCCTCCATTTCAGCAGGAACCCGAAACTAAGCTACAAAATGGCATCAGTAACAAAAAACACTAGTGAAAATATATTATAAAATATTTTCTTGATAAGGAAAATTCAATTTTTCAAAACATTAAGTTTGGACATATCAATTTGCTCTTTCAAAACAAGTTTTTGCTTCTCATAAAACTTTATACTTGCCACTAGTTTTAGTTAACACACCAACTATCAGGAAGTCAAACTAGGTATTACCTCCGCTTGAAGAAAGCTGGTAAAAGGAGATATCTTCGTTAGCAAACCCAACAAAGGCTTGCAAGAGAAACTCCTGGATTTATACTATATACATATAAAGCAAGGATTTCCCATTTACACATATTCAAATTTACATCTGCAGCATCTGAATGCCTTCCATCAACGTCTGTGCTCTTATCAGTGGGACTCGCCCCTTACATCCTGTAGTTATGACATTTTTCGTAAAGTATTTTTCCCCCATTCAATGCCATAATAGAGCCGCAATGCAAACCAATTCCCAGGCGCACACTCGTGCAGATTTACACTCGTATTTATATATGTGAGTGTGTGTGGGTGGGTGGGCAATACAAACAGGGGAGAGTATCCGGGGACCGACATAAAAATGCTACGTGTGTATGAAATACAATCAGCACACATATAGCATTGCTCCGGCGAACTCTGGTCTGAAGCTGGTGCTGCTCCTGCAAAGCATTTCCGTTCGGTGCAATATTTACGGTTTTTGCTCTTTTTCCAGCCGCTTGACTAGCTCTTTTGGCCTTCGATTGGGCCACCCGCCGCCAACCCGGGCATTGATACAAAATTGCAGTGGCGAAATGGTTCAGTTGGGTGCAATTTCTGGCATAGTTTGCATAAAAATCCACATGCCAAAGCTCCGACTGAAGTGTCGATGGTACAGAAATTGGCACAAATTAAGAAAAAGACCGACGAAAATACAAAAAAAAAGAAAAATATAACAACAAAACCAGGTCTGGTTTGGTTTGTGGGCAAAAAAAGGTAAAACGAGAATTTGGAATATTTTGGCTGCCCGAGTTGGACAATTGTTATCTGGGAAATGCAGACTAGGAATAAACCAGCTGAGGCAGAAGTAGTAGAAATTCAAATTTCACATTCTGCATACTCAGGCTGGTATAACCTTCGACCAAACTCAGTTCGCATTGTCATAATATTTCGGTCCACCTTTGCTGGGGAATGCCATTGCTGGTGAATTAAGAACCAAGCCCTCTTAATCATTCAGTCCTTGCTGTGAGCCGAAGAAGCTCCAAGGGGGGGGGGGAAAATTCAATTGGAAGCGATGCCAGGGATTCCTGGCATCCATTCACATGCTAAGCTGCAAAAAATCCCCAAAATTGCCATCTGTCTCTGTGGGTGTGTGTTTGGGGGTGTTAATTCACTCAACACCTTGGGATCCCACTGAAGAGGAGACATTATCGTAATCCATTTAAGCTGAATGCTGAATGCAGCCATCGATGCAATGCCATCAAACACTCTCAAGTTGAAATAAAGCTTCGTTGCACTTTAAAGGAGTTTTACTCTGATAAAGTCACAAAAAAGTTGAGCAAGGAAGTTACACAGCAAGAAACAACTTCAGAAAATAAACTACCAGAAATGTACCCTTTCTAACACTTTTAAATATATTAAGTTTAGTAAAGGTAAAAATGCAGAGGTCTGTCTGAATTTAACTTTCTTTCCTTTATAACCTTTATTGGAATCAGACAACGTTTTCCTTGGTGCAGGACAAGCTCTTTGGTACATGTTCCTGGCTCTAGTGGTCATCCTGGCTTCTGAGTCCTGGCTGGCTATCGACACATGACCAAGTTTATTGCCCAAGTCTGCACCGCAAGGCCACCGCTACGTGAGCTTGTGTTTTGCCTGACTTTGACAATTTGCGAAAGCTAAAACAATTCGGGCGGACAGCTTTTCCCGGGAAAGTTGGGCCCGTGACTCGGGGAAAACCTCTTCATCGCTGTCGTTGTCGCTGCTGTGTGATTTATGATTTTCATGAGGGGGAATAGAGTTTAGTTCAGTGCGGAATCGTTGTTGTTTCTTATTAGCTCGGCTGGTGCAAAACTGTCACAAGTTGAGCTGCAACTGCGATTAACTCGTTAGACACACAATATGTGCGATTTCTCTCTATATAGTGTGTGTTGTGGCCCAGCTACAGATACACAGACACATCGGATGCACAATTTGTCAGTGTGCTGGTGGCAGGAACGAAGATTGATGGTCTCCTTAAGGCTGCATGTAGCTACTTGGCGAAACACACTCCTTGCTAACTGGCTGCGAGTCCTGTGCAGGCAAACCGGGCATTTATTATGCCCCAGTTTAGCCCTGTTTCTAGTTGTGCCATTAGTTGGTATTTGTATTTCTGGCCCAGCTTACACTGTCTGCATCTGCTTGCTTTCTATTTAATGAATTTTTAATATTCTTTGGGTTTTTATTTTGTCAATTACGAGTGCTCGACTCGGCACAGAGCGAGCGCAGGCTCTGCCAAGGCTGTGGATTATTTGCGGGCCTCCATTGCGTATACTCGATATGGCCATTACACTAACTCCTCTCTTTGTTGCATTTTTAAGACGCTTAAAAGCGCAAAAAATGAATTTTACATTTGCCAGAGTTCTAAAAACTGAGCTCTGCTAGTATTGCATTTTGCGAATCAGTAATACGTTACTACATATTTTCATTTAATTCCTGCATTTAGAAACAATCAGCTTAAATCGCATCTGAAATGCGGCTCAAATTGCGCAAAATTCCCTTAAAATTGTATGTAGTAATCAGCTTATCAAAATATTTACACAAACAGAATGAAAATGTTGATGTACAAAACAGAGAAATCGAAACTAATTGCTCATTTTAAGGTCAGGTGTGCAATCTGAGCATCTGTTATTTTCTATATGTATGAATATTGTTACAAACTCGGCCAGAAGTAAATAAAGATCACGGGTCCTGTTTGGCAGGCAAACACATTAGACCAAGGCAATGAGTAAATAATTTGAATAAATTACCAAGTTGGAAAAGCACACATTCGAATCAATGGGCAGGATTTTGGGGAAAAGTTCTATTAAATATTTAGAATGCCTAAGCCCCAGAAGATACACAGGCTTATGTCTGGCTGTGTAAGTGAGTGGCTGAGTGTGAGAGTGGGTTAAACAAATGCTACTCTGGCTCTCAGTTAGTTTGCACAAGTAGTTGTTACCTGTTTGTGTTTCCGTGGCTAAAGCCGTCCCCGACTGAGGATGTATGAGTTGTGTGCCTTTGTAGGAAAAGCGATGAGCACATTTGCTCAGTAATTCATGCATAATTCATTGCATTCATTTAACACCCGACCCCATCCCACACCCATGCCACTCAGGCCCCACTCACTCATTCGCTCACACACTCGTTCGGTCCCTCAGTTATTTAAGTAAGCTGCCACACGAGGCTGCAATTCTCAGGCTCAAACCGAAGCTTAGCTCATTCATTAAAACATTCCGTAATGAACTTTTCCGTAAGGGTATTTCTGCTATCTTCAAGGGCTTGGCTTTAAGGAAAGGCTTAGGATTAAATATTAAATGAAAATTGCCAGCTTTTCCTACATAAATTTGATTTAGGTCTTGAGGATTGAATAAATGCTGTAGGAGGTTTTGTTTGAAGACGTTTAATAGTTTAGTTTTAAATAGTTTAGTATAAAATCTACCTTCTGGAACAATTTATGAAATTGTGGAGAATTTTTTATAGTTCAAAGCTGGATTTCCTTATTTCTTTAAAATACCTAAATCCAAAATAAAGGGGATGGTAGAGTCTCAAAGTCCTTGTACTTCCGTAGGCATACACTATGAGTTTACGTCAGCCAAAGTTTTGGCTTGAATCTTCAAGTTACTGTGCCAATTTGTATTAAGGACATGAAAGCAAGCAGAAAGTTTTCAAAGAGACACACATCAGACACACACATGCACATAGAACCGACTGTTGCATCATTGTGTCTGTCCGGAGACTGTGTGTGAGTGCGAGTTGGCATAATTAACATAATTACTATTATTGTGCCGTTGTTGATTTAGTTTTACATATTTAGTTACATGCGCCTTTTTTTCATTTTGTATGCAAATTGTTTTTTAGTTCTCTGGCTTGTGCTGTATGCGACGCATACAAATGAACTTTTCCCACACTTCCACAAGCATTGAATTCCGCTAAAGGAAAAAAATGCATTTAAGTCGCGTCGGGTTTGTTTTCAAGCGTTTTTTGTGGCGAGTCCTTTAATGGAAGGGGAGCCTGGTATTCTGATGGGATAAGCCGCTGAAATGCGTGCAATGAATATTAAATGTAAATAAATTTTAGTGAAAGATACTGGTGTTTTATCGAAAGCCTCAATAAAAATATTGGTGTAATTTGCAGACCTGTGAGCTGTAATTACTTAACTACGTCGATACAATTTAACTAAAAAATAGAACGTGATACAGTAATCCATAAGAAAATAGGTTTCACAATTGCCCATGCAGCCTTTGCAAAAATCAGTTTAAATTGATATAATTTAAATTGAAACTGTATTGAATAATTGTTGCATGCTGCATGAAGCACATTTAGTTTGTCATTACGCAATTAAGTTTCAATGCTAACAAAAGGGATTCGTATTGAGTAAATGTCAAATATTAATCGTTTATATTGAATTACAACATAATAAACAGCAATAAGTATACAATCAATTAATAATTATAGACTAATTTTATTAAATAGATAGGGAATATATTAAAATAGCTTTAATGTCAGAACGCAATTTTAAAAGGGAGCTTAAGCTTCTTGAAAATGTTTCGCTATTTTAACTCTAAGGGCCTTGCAAAGAACTTGACAAATTAATCAATTAAAAAGTAATTAAGTTGAAGTACTGCCATCCATCACCTACTCAATGGGCGTTCTTCCGCCCCTGTTTTCGAGAGCGACCTAGGTCAAAGTGGACACGGGAGATTACAAGTAATCGCCATGCAAATGCCCAAGCATCGACATCAGCATTATGCGTGATTAGTCAAGGTCCTGTGGGCTGTATGGGTCTGAGGGTAAAGGGCTTTACGCCCCATTGGTATCGTGGCGTATCAAACTCGTAAATTTTATCGAATCATTAGGCAGGGCACAAAGCCGCCGAATTCCGTTGAACGGACGAATTGAATCAGTGTCCTGGACAGATGACACAGGACACTATTCAGATGAAGATGTCAGCGTTAATGAAGTTAAGGGACTCGCATTCACCACATAATGCACAACGAGAAAAGGTAGCACTCTCGCCAATATATATATATCTCGAGAAATTATCACAACACCTTTCGTAAATGTATGAATTACCATTCATTGGTATTAATTTATGACTTAATTAACCGTAATAACCTTATACTGCAACAACATTTCCTCCGAGTGCACAAGCTGAAAGGCATTAAGCGGCATTATGGCTATTTATAATGCCACCCATATCGCTGATGCGCTCGCTGTCTGCTCTAAATAATTCAATTGGTCGAGGACTACTCACCGACGATGGCGAAAACAATCAAGCAGGACATCATCGTCCTCTGCCTCCACATGCTCGTTGAGCGGACAGTCGAGGGCATGGGCTATTTGCATGGTCAATTGCAGCGACTGATTGCTGGCGGCCCAGTCGGACATGGCGGATCCGGACATGAGGATGGCGCGATGGAAGAGGCCTGCGGCGAGTGTAACAGACCGAAGCGTGTTCTCATCGAGTTATGTCAGCCAAAGTGTATCCTACTCACCTGAGGCCACCGGCGATACCATTAGATAATTGACACACGCCGCCCCCGTGCTGTGACCCATCAGCGTAACGCGCGAGTTGTCGCCCCCAAAGGCACCAATGTTCTCCTTGATCCAGTGGAGGGCTGCTATCTGATCGAGCAGGGCATAGTTGGCTATGTTGTGCGCATCGATGCTGGGCCGCAGGAAACCTGATTATCGAATCAACCAATCCCTCTGGTAAAATGAAAGAAAATATCTTAAATAGCCAGTGGCCACTCACCCAGCACTCCCAGGCGGTAGTTGACAGTGACGACAATCACCTCGCCGTAGCTGGACAGGACGGATCCGTCGTACGGATTGCCACTGTTCCACTCAAAGGACTCGCCGTGCAGGTAAACCAGAACAGCATACTGCTTGGGGGCACTCAGCGGTTCTAAAAATGAGAGAGGAAAAATCTTTGTTGAGTGTCCTCAGCCTATGTTGCGCCCCAACACCTATAATCTTTTCATCTATTCCTGCGAATTTAATTTATCCCAAGGACTCACCATCGTGCGGCACATACAGGTTGAGATACAGACAGTCCTCGCTCTCTGTTCGCAGGTAGGGCAGCAGGCGATTCAGGTGTTTTTGGCGGCCGCGTGACATTTTTCCGCTGCCATGAGATGAAATGTCCGGCAGCTTTTGCGGACAGACCGGCGGAAGGTGACGGGCTATCTTCAGGCCTTGCCAGGGTAAGGGAGCACCTGAAAAGAGGGACATAGTTTTGTAGCTTAAAAATCAGGGGATATATAAAAGTGTCTAAGGCCTTAAAGTCGCATTGCAAACTCAAAACTAATAGAGCTTAATTATATTTAATCAAATTCACTTAATCTATAATAAGTTTTAGAATTCCTTTTATGGCGTTCTATTTTCGTTTAGGTAAATAAATTTCTGTTGCATACTGCACACATTCCTTTGCAAATTCAATAAGATCCAAGGAAGGCGAAGAGGCATAAAAAATGACCCCCAACCCATTGTGGCCAAGCACATTGCGCTATTTCCTGTCGCCTCTTCGCTTTGCAGCCATTCGATTGCTTTGGGAGTGCTGTGTGGCCAAAAAGTCAATTCCGTATTTATGTAACACGGTCAACAGGCACTTGAAAACGCCATAAACAAGCAAGTATACACAGACGCACACACACACCACACATCCTGCACACAAGTGCCATCGGAGACCAAAGGACACTCGGGGCTACGTACTGGTGTTTGGTCCTGTCCGGATCCGATTCCGATTTCGATTTCGATTTCGAATCCGATTCGTGGCCAAGTTGACTGCGGTTACGCTTTGGTGTTGCAGTTAACGTCAAACCGTGCTCGCAGATGCGGAGAATCGTTGGTGAATGGTCAACCACGATTGGGTCAAGTTAGTCCGGATTCCGGTCAATGCATCCGAGACCCAGTCGCTGGTCCCAGCCATGTGGTTAGGAGCGAGTCAGGGGATGGCAGCTGCACATTCATCTGGGTTGAGTGGCTGCAAGTCGCGTACGAATTTTGACACCACATTGTTACGGCTTCAGCTTGTTTTGCGGTTAGTTGGATTACGATCGATCCGTAAATGCTGGGGCTTAGGCAAATTAAGTGGCTTCAAGCAGACCGAAATGATTGATAAATATTATTGCATATTCGAGCATGCTTTGAGTGCGTGCGGCTTCGGGTTCAGTCAACTCAATAACAGAATTAACACGCGGTAATTGACTCAGCTCCAGCAACTGCCACGAAATTTAAATTCCAACAAGTTTATTCATCAAATATGTGGTGCGAGTCACCCCAAATAAATGCTGATTTCAATTTTGATGTGCCGAAAATATGCAACATTTACACTTTGACACATTCAAATTTCATTTTGTCGCCTTATTGTGCCATGAAAATGCAAAAAAAAAAAGAGCAAACTCCAAGCATTAGGGGGGACTCGTATCCAATATCCGGATGTGAGCATTATTTGCATTTTGTTATTAATAAATTTCGCAACAGGCGAAGGGTGGGGCGCTCCAATGGGAATAGAAAGCGTAGAGCGAAAGCAATGTCTACTATATTTGTTCGGTTGCCGTGCACAAACAAAATCCGCAGGACTCTGTTTGCATACGGGTTGGAATATCCTCCACTTTGACAAGCTTCCCCCCACACATTACGCATACGCAACGTGAGCATATTTGCAATGGCTGATATTTGCCCGACGAATTTCAAGGCAACTTGTATCGACATCAGCGACTGCCGCTCCCATGTTTGCAACGCCGCACTCTGCCAACAACTTCCCCTGACAAATTTGGCATTGCCGCCTGTCTCCAGTTGCTGCTGCTGCTGTTGTTGTTGATGTTGCTGCTGCTGCTGCTGCTGTTGGTGTTGATGTTGCAGCGGTGCAACTATATGTGCGATGTGTTGCCGCTGCTGTCCGCTCGGATTGAGTGTGCGGCCCTCAAGTGCTCAATAAACTCAGCGCGACAAACGGCGGAGTGCAAACTGAAAGCTGCAACTGGAAACTCACACACAAATCGCGGGCAACACTTTCAACAGCACCCGGGGCTTGTTAATTTATTGTCTTTACGTAATGCAATGCGAGGCCATGTTCCTATGCTGCACTTGAAGTATTTAGATGGAGTTTACTAGTTATATCAAGATCGATATTCGGTAAGCAAACATGATATTTTAAAAATGTCTTTAATGTAAATGATAAAAAAGAAAACGAGAAAGAAGCTTACCTCGGAAAGACGAAGTTAAATCAAGCTTTTAATGTATATTTTCATACTCTTGCAAGGTATTATAATTTTAGTCAGAAGTTGACAACGAAGTGAAAAATTCATTTCCGACCCCACAAATCATATATATTATTGATCAGCATCAACAGCCGAATCGATCGGCTATATTCGGCTTAAATTGATTTTTTTTCAAAATTTTCCAAAATTTCAAAATTTTATAAGGGGTTACATCGTTAAAATTGTCAAAATTTGACCAAAAATCCATTTTTTTAAATTTAAAAACCTAATAAGCAGCTTTGTTAACCTTCTAAAAACTGGCTTAGAAAAGCTATCCGAATTGAAATTAATGCATTTTTAGCTTAGTTATGATGACTGGCATTATTTAACTTATAGGGTATATAAACTTCGTCTTTCTGAAGCTTTTATATATTTTTTCTTTCTTTTTATATTATAATAATTAGCTATGCATTAAAAAGTATTTTAAGTTGTTCAAGCAGAAGGAGTAATTATTGAATTAAAAAAAAAAATTAATAAGTAAGGAAGCAAAATAAATAAATAATTTAAATTGCTTTCTACCGTTCTCTAAGTGTACAATAAGTGCAACTGGAGAACCATGTGCCAAGGAGGAAGTTGTGGTGCGAACAGTTGGAACTGCGGCCTGTTTATGGCGAAAACAGCAGGACAAAGCCCCAAACTCTGGCTGCTTGGTGGCAGCTTGGCGACCACAAATATCCCAGAACAATTGTCACTACCCACATGAATCATGTTTTGATAAACAAATTAAAAACATATATAATAATAGCAATTCCCATCCTTAATTAAACATGCAAAATATTCATGTACAAGTCCCGAAACATGTTGGCCCGGCATATGGCCAGGAATCGAATGAATGAGCAAACTATGGCCAGCCTGGATTTACATTGCAATCCTTGTAAAAACAAGCTGCAATAATAATAGCCATTCGGGACAGGAAGCACATAGCCACACAGGGACAGGGACAGGGACAGGGAGGACGTGCCTTAAGCCCCAACATCCTGCCGAATCCGTGTGTTGGAGAGGGGACATGTCAGGTTCTGAGAGCCTAATGCCCGGCCAGCTCCGACGATAATTGCCTAAATTGCAGGCTAAATTCTAAGTGCCCCTGCAGCATCCCCGGACCCCAGGACCAGCAGGATGTTCTTACACGGACGCCAGGCGGAATGCGGCCGGCATGTGTCGGCAGCTCCAAGGAGTGTCGCCCGCCTTCCAAAATCCCCACACCGCTCCACTTTCAGGTTATGGGGCTTTCGGGCTCAGAGGTTTTTTGGGTGCTGCAAAGTGGCAATTTGCCATCATATTTGCGGTCACAAATAGTCCTGGCTGCCTTCGGCGAAAGGTCCAAATAGCTAGGATTTTCCCAGCTCATGTGGTGCCCTTAAATGCAAAAGGGGATCACCTCTCCACTTACTTTAAATACTATTCTCATCATTTGTTTGTAGTTAATTCAATAGAAGTGACACCTTTTTTTGTAATTTTGGAACAATAGAGTGGAGCAAACAAATAATTGACTGTTTATTGTTTCGCCTACATTTTGCCAAAATATTTCATATGAAATGGCAATGTATTTATAAATACGCTGGCAAATATCAAATATGTACACATGTTTACTTGCTTTTAGCTGGCTTAACGCCTAGAGGTCTCATGTTATTCTATTGCAGTAAACAAAAGGTTAACCATGAGAGTTTATTATTATTATTAAATTCTCAGTTAGGTTAAATCCAATACAAGTATTGGCTTTAGCCATTATATTATATATTTAACTCTATTGATATTTGAAAATTTGCGTTCTAAATTTCAAGTTATTAATAAAGACTCACCTGGTGGCATAAAGCGTCGACTACCTGTGGGCGCCTCTGCGTAGGGCAGTCCCAGGTATTGGTCCACCTCGCGTAGCCCGCTGGTCACCTGAAAGCGACGGGTGATGCCCATGAGGCGGCCCTGCTTCACCTGGATCTCCTTGGTGTACTGCAGCTTATCGGGCACCACATGTCGGCGTCCCGGATGATGTGTGGTTGTCGCCTCACCGCGACTCGGATCTGTGGCCAATGATGAGGCCACGGGATTGTCACTTGCCACGCCACTGGGCGTTTCATCGCTGGCGAAGAGTTGTGCCATTGTCTCCCTGAAATGCAGCTCCAAGTCCGGGGAGGATGGAGTGCCGGCCTTGGCCCGCCGCAGGGCATGATGGCCAATCGATCTGCTGCCAACGGATGCAGCGGTGCTGGTGGCGGTGGCGTTATCCGGTTGAATTGTTGTCGTGATGTCCCCAATAAACCGAGTTTGCTTTGAGGTTACACGCAATTTCAGTGCATTTTCCAGTTCATTTCCTTTGTGCCGCTGTTCAGTTGCGGCCACCACCATGGCCATGCCCCTCGCGCAATCATGGCTTAATTGCTTGTGATTGTCGCCAACTGTCAACAGGAATAGCCAAAATGCTGCCAAACGAAACTTCATGGCTTTGCTTTTCGCCCCCCCGGGATTTTTCCTGCTATTTGCTGCTCCTTTCTGTATTAATTTTGGTCCTGCAAAGTTTTCACATTCCGCCTGCTTTGCCGTATAACTAATTGTTTTTCTTTTAGCAGTTAGTTGCCTTCTTTGTTGTGTCCAACCGAATCGCTCACATTTTCCGGACACTGTATTTACATGGATTTTCCTTGAGCGTCTTAAATAGTTTTTGCCACTTTATTTACTTGCGTTGTTTAGCATGTCCTTTTATCCAGCTCTCGCGTTTTTCCGCATTTCATTTGCTGCGAAAGTTTTCACTTTTCCGTTTGTATGTCAAAACTTTGTATGGCCAAAGAAAAACACAAAGAAAATGTGGGTGAAAACACTGAGTAAACTGAATACGACGTCCAACAATTTCATTATTCTTTAATTTTTCTTTAACAAGTTGTTCACTTATTCTGTGATTGTTTCTTTTTGTGTGAGTTTTGCTTATTTAAGGATGGTCAGCTTTAACATGTTTATTGTCACACTTTTGAACGTAATTTGTTTTTTGTTTTATTGTTTTAAATGGAAAGTAAAATAAAATCCCCTGGAAAATATACTAACATTTCTAGGCTCAAGATAAATATTCTTCTACAAATACAAAATTGACCAGAAATATGTAAATACGCATTGAAATGTACTCTGTCTCCTCAAAAAAGATTCAAATTGAGTCATCTTTCAGTTTCCGTAGCCACTGCATTTTCCAATTGACATGCCCTCCCCTCGTGTGTGGCACACAATCAATATGCTGTTCATTTTCAGAATTTCAAATATTATTTTAAGACTTTCCATGAAATGGTGGAACTCATTTATTTATAGTGGCCCATTAGTTATGAATGCCTTTTGGCTTTAGACTTTGTCAAATCGATTCGATCGAAGTGAAGTGAATAGGAACGAAATGAAAGGAGCTTCCGACACTCGATTCGAGTGATTTCCATGCCGAATGCGATAAGAATTCGAATATTATTGTATACAAATCTGAGAAGGCGAACAAACGTCCGTCATTCAAGTCCTGACATATGGCAAATGAATTCTGAATTTAGTGGCGTGTAGCTTCCACATTTGCGTAAAGTAAACAAAGAGCCTCCGAATGGGAAAGCCATAACGTTCATAACGAAAGATTTCCCATGACGATTAATCATAAAACCGAAAACACCAATGAAAATTCAATTAGGTTCCTCTGTTTCGCCTCCATTTCGATTTATGTCGACACGCCAGCGAAGTGAGCTAATTCGCTATAAAAGTAAAGCGAATGCAAAATCTAAAAATGTAAAGGAATTTAAATGTTTTTTTACGAGTCCGCTAAGAAAAGCCCAAGGGAGGGGGAAACACGCTGGGCCCATGTGTGTCGCAGTGTGTGTTTGAATGTATATCAAAATAATCACAAAACACTGACACACTAAAAGCATTTTTCACAATAACAACAAACTGAAAGGAACTAGAACATTTTAAGAAATAACAAAAATAAAGTCCGAGAAATATGGGAAGCCGAAAAGTGAATGCCCTTCAGTAGATAAAAATAGCATTTATTAAAAACAGAAATGTGCTCATTAAAACACTATTCCAAATTACATTTTAATATGCTTATATTATTAGACTTATTTCGTTTTAAAATAAAATTTTAATCACTTAAAGACAGAAGAGATACAAAACTTGTCTCACGAAATTGTCTTTTAAACATCAATATATATATATACACATACAAATATATGGATATACTTGTTTATTAATAGAATAAAGATAAATAATATAATATTTTGGAATATTTTGTTAAATTCCAAATGCAAATAGATCTGAACTCATATTTTTCCTTATTTTCTTACGCTTAGAAAAGGACCATAATGCCGAGTTTAGGGCATCAACAAATGGCAAACAACCTACAGAATAATAAAAAATCTTTTTAAATGATTTTGTTATTTATTACATTTTTTTCTTCCACTTTTTATGGCCAATATCTGTGTGTGTGGGTATCCCGGATATGGCAGAGGTTGTAACCATATATGTTTCTGGATGTTTGCATCAGAAAGAAACACACACATAAATGTCAAGGTACATTGGCTGTGAACATAAAATTGACCTCTTGCTAAACGCTGCGAGTGAGAAAGGAAACTCGAACCCAATGCAGAGTTTTTCCGAGCACTTAGGCAGCCCTCGCCATAAATTCTCATAAATTCCCCCACCAACCTAGTCGCACGAAAGCTAATTGAGTCAACACGACTATCTATCTGTTATGGCTTTTTCGTATTTTTAGAGCGAAATGAAATGGAAAATCAATGCTATTTCTGTGCTCTCTTCTTGGCAATCACTCGGCTTAACATATCCACTAAGTGAAAGTAAATTAAGACAGCTGTCGGGACCATTGAATGCAAATTTAAAGGAAAACAAAAAACAACTAAAAACGAACGTGCAAATGCTGGTGCTGCAAATACCCGGCACTGAAAATAGTTCTAATAAAAAATAAATACACAGCGGACTAGGGAGATAGAAGCTCGGCGTCAATGCAAATTTAAACAAAATGAACAGCGTTCAAAATAAACAGCAAGTGCTTAAAAATAAAAACGAATGAGCGAAAATATTCACGGAATTTCGCTGCATTGTCCGCGTACTCCACGAAATGTCGTCACCAAAGGCAAAAATAAATAAATAGAAGAATTCACGAAAATAAAAGAGAAATCGCAAGAAAAACTTGCTAGTTGCTAGTTGGCAGCTGGCATCTGGCGAAGAGGAAAATGCACCAAACGGAAACTAGAGCTGGGGGAAAATGGGAAAACTAGAGAAACAAGAGAGTTGGAAGGCAAAATCAGGGAAAAGTGCAATTGGAATTTAAGTAAAGTGATTTGATTTGGATTATTCTGTCGTGAAGTCACTTATTTTCTGCCGGTCCACTTGTCTTGGTCAAAACAATTCGAGGAATGCCTTTCTGGCTCTGATGAAGTCACTCAGCCGAGCAGTTGGTATTTCGATTACCGAAGCACACAATTTGTGGGTCAATTGGTGTGCCGCCACGAACACAAAGTATTTTTGCAACGACCATTTATTTCAGTGTCATCACAGAGAAATTCTTTAAAAACACACCAACATTGTTGATGAACCCAAGGAAAACCCTTGCAACGGTCTTTACTAGATTCAATTCACTCTCTCTGGTGTAAGAGTGTGTCCTGAATAAACTTGTAATGGGTCCAAAAAGGTTGCCTAATCCATAACCAACATAATCGATAGCGAAACACTTTCGACATAGTTTCAAACCAGATGTGACAGTGTCATAAATTATATTCCGCCAGCGATGTAACAATTCCGGCGAGAGTTCCTCCACCGCTTTTGTGATGCAAATGGCAACAGAAACAGGCCACGTAGCGGCAGGGGTCCCATGGGTTAAGTCCCCCCGCAACACCCTTTAGCCACCGTGAAAAACAGCATTGTATATCCCTCGGACACAGAGCAAAATTTGCATAATTAGCACAGAAATGTCAACGCATTGAAAGCTGTCACTTGTGACACCCGAAACGAAATGAGAACTATAAAGTACGTGCACATAAACAAAAACAAATTAGTTGCAACTAATTTTAGCTGACTTGCAGAAAAACAACATTTGGAATTGGCAAATGCGAAACCGCGACAAAAAGTTCAACAAACCCCGGCTAAATGCAAGAGATCGGGCCGAATTATTTCGAATTATGAGATTTATTTTTGGCCTCCCTCGCGAAAAACACACACAAAAATTGTGCACTTCGCCAGTGGGCGGTGCAGTTAGTGTTTTATCACGCAAATTAAGTGAAATGTTTATTTTTAAATAATTCGGCTACTACGGAACACACAAGCAAATAATTTCAATTTGTTTACACAATTGTTTTGTGCAAAGGTCCCGTTCTGGTAAGCTTTCGAATAAGCGATATATCTAAGGATTTGCGTATTAAATACGGAATTTGGAGCATATATCTGGTAAATACCTAGATATAAATCAGGTTCGTCGGATAATCTGCTCAAAATAATTTTATTCTGTATATCCAAAATATTTATTTTCCTTTTGTTTCATTTTGTTTATATGTTAACATATTTATGAGCTGCACACGGAACTTTTTTTTGTTCTTTTGTGTTCTTTTTTTCGATTTTAAAAAATTCATATCCAATATTCGGTTCAATTTATATCACGATATTCATAAAAGCTAAGTTAATTTGTGCACAAACAATGAACACAAAAATGCAAAATATTTTCGCTTTTATTAATTATTTTATACGTTTTCTTTTGCGAAGAAAAACATCCATTAATTGATGCAAATCGACATGATACTCTGTGGGAGCACAGAAATTCCTTTGGAAATAAATATTCACGGGTTATTTGCACGTTGCCTTGCCGATAATTATGCGCTTTGAGAATTTCTCAATATTCGTATTTACCAATTTGCGGCTGATTTGTTTAAATCTTTGATCTGGCCGATAGATGCGCAAAACAATTTTGGCAACCCCGAGGCTCAAATATTTTCATTTGTCACTTTCCGTGGGCTTGCACAAATAAATCGACGATATTTTCGATTGCTTTTCATTCAGTAACGATTGCAACACACTCGAAATAAATCACTTTGGCAACTTTTCCACTTTTTCGAACTGATTAACTTTGGTGCCTTCTGCGCGTAAACATTTTCACTTGAGCACTTGGCACGCGCTCTGTTTTTTGTCCCCCTTTTGCAGATATTTTTTCCCTGCGTTATTTTTGGATCACGCGCAAGATTTATTTCACTGCTGCTTGGCTTGGCCCAAGAACATTCCCCCAAGAACTGAGACGAGCTGAGGAGCGATCCACAACCAACGCGATCAACGTTCAAACTGCAACTGTTCGGGGCCTCATCCGGCGGAAGAATTGCCGGGGACTCTCCGGATTGACATGCTCTTCTCTTAACTGAGAGAATTCTTTATTTATACCAGAAAAACTGGCATAAATTACAGGGTTTCTAGCGGGATCCAGAGGAAAGAGCTAGCACAAAATAAATATTTAAGAGCATATTGTAATTTGGTTTCTAAGAGCAATATTTATTGCCTTTTTTTTTACAAATAATGTATGCATTTTGTTGACAAATATCTTACTTAAGTTTTAAATGATACGGTTAATATGGCCAACCTGGCGTATACTTAATATGAGAGCAAGCAGGTTAAGGTACATATTTCACTGAAGGAAATTACCTATTAATATGTAGGAAGTAATCAAAGATGATTTTACTTTCCCCACATTTCTCTTATCTCGCCTAGGTGAAACTTCCGCAACTTCCGCTGCTTCATTAATATACAAATAGACTTCTTTTGATGCTGAGTGCAAAGATTTCCGTATTTCTTCGTTTCCCTTATCGCAGACTTCCTGCCGCAAATCTAGCTCTCGCTCTAAGTCTAAGTGCACAGGCAGAGCCACGTTAAAGTCTTAAATCAGCTTGGCTCTTGGCCAAAAAAGGAGAGGCAAACGAGGATACGAGCACCTGACCCAAAAAGTACAAGGCTAAATTCGGTTCCAGGTCTATGCCAACGCTTTTTTTTGCATCTCAGTGCATGGAGTGCCTAAGTGACTCGATTGACTTCTTCATTGTGGGTGGCACTTCATCGGCAATTTTGCAGGACTACTGGAGAACCAATGGACTTTGACGGTGATTGATGGTAGTGTTGTTCAAAAAAAATCTGATACATTGTACTATTGATTTAAAAACAAAATTTGAATATTAGTATACTTAAATTGAGATTACACTAGGTAAAAGGGAACGTTCTTAATAGCAAACTGATTCATCGAAAATAAACATTATTTATAATTTGTTAAATAATTATAGTATATATTGATAGATACATCAGATAATCCTAGAAGTCATAATAAATTATATGTTAAAGATGCTTTAAAGGTACCCTGGGATCCTTCTCATCACTATTTGTCAGCTTTCTAGCAACGTCACCGTTGTTAGACCCACTTTTCACACCTTTTACACTCAATTTCAATGTGTGTGAGGTGAAAAATGAAAAAACCGCTGTTAGTGTCGCAAGATTCCACATAAGGTTTCCATTTTTTCTTTCGGTTGCTCCTTCTGTTTCCTTTGCTGACATTTTCAACCTTTACAGGAATCGGGGGAAATTGATTTACCCGGCTGACATTTTGAAAGTATCCCGAGTAGCTAATTTACGACCATCAAAGTGCGCCAATAAATTTCCTTTAATTGCAAGTTAATTAAAATCGAAGCCCCACGCCGATGCTCGGTACACGAAAATATACAAACGTTCAGTACCACGAGCATAAAGCGCCATCGAAACGTCAGCAGGGAATTTAAAAATAAACCAAACACGACGTCAACAAGGCGGCAGCCGCATACATATCCCCATGCAATATTCACCGAAAACTCATAAAAATACGTATAAAACGAATTCATAAAAATGCGGAAAATATCAAGTTAATTGAATTATTTAAATATCTAGCAGTTAGCATGCGGCCAGAGGCGAATACTGTTGGATTTTCCATCTCCGAATTGCAGTGCGAATTTTCCTTTCAATTTAGAGCGGCCACACAAGTTTTTCTATTCGAACCAGTTCAGTGTGTCCGGCTGTCAGTTTATCAAAAAATACATTATTCATCTCAAAGACTTTTCAAATGCCATTTTCATTTTCTTTCTCGTATTTCCCAATAGTTTCATTTATATAAATATGGGTTTTATTTTTAATTTTTGTATATTTTGTTGTGCTACTTGTGGCGCTTGAGGTGCCAAATGGTTTGCATAAACAAATTAGAAAAGTTTGTATACAAATTGAATAATGGTCGATAAATGAAAACAGCTCAAATTGGAACCTTTTATGAGAGTCCTGTCAGTTGCCTTCACATTGCAAATTAAAAGGATGTTTTGCCAAGTTTTAAAAGAGAAAATATTTCACTATTCCTTATTGTTTTTGACCAACTTGGCAGGAGCATAAGAACTTTTAAGACAAATATTTTGTTAAAAACAGATTCTTTTTGTTGAATTGAATATATTTTATATACAATATTTCTTAAAACTCGCATGAAATTTTTATTAAAATCTTGTCAGTTACTTCGACATGGCTATATAAAAGGGCTTAGGGAATTTTGTTATATTTATATTTTCTAAACATTAAGCATTTTCCTAGGTTGGTTTGACAATTTAACGTGAAAGCTAACAAAAATTTAAAAGGAAACTGTTCCTTGAAATTTTTATCCTTTTCGACTTGATGTTAGCCAGTTTTTCATGCTTAACATAAGCCGGTCTCATTATGGTTCATAACTGGCTGACATTTTTATAACCCATCCGATTTGCTGCTCCACTAATTCCTTGCCAACCAATTTGCCACATTCAGACAGGGTCAGGGATCCGGGGACCGAATGGCTTGCAATTTGCGATCTAATTAACTTCGATTCCTTTGGCAAGGACATTTACATAATTGCATTTCGTGGCGCATAATTCTGCCACGGGCCACGCCCACATTCAGGGCTAGATAAGAAAAAAAAAAATTAAACCATCGCAATCAAGTTAAAAACGAAAGTTTCCCAGAGTCCGGGCGAAAGGATAGCTGAAAGAATGGAACTGAAATTAGAAAAGCAAAATGGCAAAAAAAAGGAGACTACGAGTGAAATTGTGTTTTGCCACTACCACTGCAATTGGGTCCTTTCTGGCCATATGGCGGCCACATTACACCGAGTTAAACGAAGGCCGCGGAGCAGGAAAAAACGAGCAGGAGCGTCAAGAAGAAAGGCAACGACGCCGAATGAAAGCCAACTCTAATTAAGTCAGCAATGGTCAAGTTGCACACACACTCACAAAAGGAGCGGAGTAAGCATCCTTTTTTTAAAACCACTTTCCGCAGATAGCGGGCAGGAGTCCCATCTTCAGGGCCCCGCAGAGAAGAAGCCACAACGGATGATTTAATTGAAGAGTGCACTGGACCAGGCTAAATTATTTTGTGCTAATTATATGCCCTAAGCCAGCGAATTATGAATGCAGTTGGGCAACCAGTTCCCTTTTAAAAGTGTAGAAACCAAGAAACGGAGACTCCTCCAGCCTGAGCTCAACTGTTTAAGTGTTTAACTTGGAGCTGCCTCTGCAAAGTGAAGAGCAAATAAATTTGCCAAAAAATAGCCCAAGAAATGCCCCCAAGAAATGCACTTAACTTGGCTTGTTGACTCGCTAAAAAAATTATATAAAATGGAATACAAAAAAGAGGATTCAGCGGTACAGAGCAAGAAATTATATGAAGCTGCGTAAAATATAAATAAATGTTGCTTAATTAGTTAAATATTAGAAAAATTCAAGTCAAAGAATGTTTTAAATTCAGATTCATTACTAATACAATTTTAAGAAAAAACTGTGAACAACAAACCAAATAAATATTGCAATTATTAAATTATGTATATCTATCTTAGTCTTTAAACATCACTTTACCAAATATTTAGCAGGAAACGGCTTTTCCCCTAGACTTGGGAATTAAAGTTCCCTTTTTTTGAACTAGCTAAAATTAATACCAAGAGATCCTACTTTTTTTTTATAAAATAATTTACCCAATGTATATTAAGCTCAAGCTACTCAGTTTATATATTCAACATTTGTTCAAGTGTAATAGGCCAGAAAAAAGCAATTTGAATTATTGCAAACTTATTCTCTGTCGCTTCATTTCGACGGGAATTGCGCTCCGTAAACTTGGCCCAAACTTCCCGCTAATCAGGATGAATTCCTCCGCAACAGAACGAGTCCTGAAAACTAAAATTGAAGTGGTCCAAAACCAATTGAGCAGAAAACACAGCCGGCAGCAAGAAGAGCTTTCTCTTGGTCTTTTGGGGCAGTAAATTTGGCGTAAAATAGGCTATTGATTTTCGAGCTCAACTGGGCTTAGTAGTATACTGCTGAAATTTAACTAAACTTAGCCAAACCGTTAACAGATTTGGCTCCTTGTTGTGGTTTGTGTATTTAAGATCCCTGGTGCATATGCAAATGAATCAGGCAGTGAATTTAATTCGTTGGCATTTAGGTTTAAGCTCGAAATTCTCCGGGGACTCTTTCATTCCGAATCTGTCTTTCACTCAAGTATTAAATAAATGACACTCATTTACACTTGTCGCCCTCGGGCTGGTCCACAAAAAAAGAAGGAGAGGAGAAGCGAGGTGTATATAAACGTTAAGTAAACAAAATCCTCACGGAAGGGAAACTAAATCAAAACGAGGGAAATCCTCGGAAAAGTGGCGTCCAAAATAGAGTCTCCTCTTCAAGTGGTCGGCCCTGGAAAGTTTAGAAAAAAAGATGCAAAACGATGAACGACCGCACTCTGGACTGTCCACTTGTATTAAAGGAAAAACGCCGCAGGCATTTTAAGTGTTGTTAATGCCAATGCGGCGGCGGTACGAAAGTTTTTCCTCTGCACAAATGAAACAAGTTTTCGTCTAGTTTTCCCTTTTTTCGGGCGCATCCGCTCTCACGCTCCTCGCTCGCCCATTTTTATGCATTTATAAAAGGGACTGCAAACTGAAAAGCAAACCAGGGAAAGTTGCGCCACTTTTTGTTAACGCGTGGCTGCCTACGTGTGTGTCATTTAGCTCAAGTCCCAGGTCCCTTCCTTGCCCATCTCATTTGGGGTCAGTTTCCATTAAAGTGGTCACCACGCTTGGTGGTCAGCAGTCGGTCCGTGTCGTCCATGTAAATGGCATTTCGAGATTCTCTGCAAACTTGCAGTGAGAAGAGGATTAAGCAGTTCCTTTCATCAAACACTGCCAGCTAAGTTTGCCTTCAAATTAGATCATGCAAATGGTTGCACATTGTTCAGCTAAGGCCCTGTACTTAATTTTTCAACAAGGAATAATGTTCAACAATGTAGAAATTCATTTAATTTGTGTTTCTCCGCAAAAGAGAACAATTTTAAATTAATTTTCCACTATTTTTAATAGAGATATCAGCTATCGATTAAATTTTTTTAGAAACCCTTCAAAGCTCTTTTGTTGCACTTGACTTTTTTCTATAGTCACTATTAATATCCTTTTTTCACTGACCCTTAAGACTACTTTGGCTCTTGAATAATGAATTAATTGAGATGCCTTTGTCATTTGCATTCAATTATCTGTTTTGTTATTGTTGCCGCGCTTTTCTATCGCGTGCCAGCGATTATTATACATTTTGCCATGCAAATTAATTTCCAACCATTTTCACCTGCATCTTTTTGATGGAATATTTATGAGCCATCCAGATGAATTTTTTTGTATTACAAAAAGGACTCCGATTAATTCATAATTACGACAAAAGCAGATGCAGCAAGACGCTGGCATTATGGAAATGGAATGAAATTAATTCGTGATATGAAGAGGCAAAGTCGAATTGTGCGCATCTGTTTCGCATTATAAATATGTCATATCCTGTTTCCTGCAGGCACACACGGAGCAGCTTATCAGACCGACTTGCAACTGCAGCTTCCCCCGTGAGAAGCCTCAAAGGAAGCGCATCTCCATCGCCCCTCGATGTCTCGCAAAGGGGAACTCAGGGAGCTCACGGATCCCAGCAAAGTAGCAACTCAACCGAATGTTTCCTCATTTGCTAAAGGAAGAGGAGGACGAGCTGAAGGACAGCTCCATCTCTCTGTGTAAATCGGCGCAAAATGGTATAAATTTCAGTGCTTATTTGCGATGCCGCTCGATATACTCTTATGTGTATTTGATGTGTATTAACTATGTTAATGGTGTATAATCTTTAGGGAATTTGTTCGAGGGGAGAGAATGAGTAACAATAAACTATATGGAACAATGCGCTGGGAAAACATACAAGAACACACAATTTACTTAGTTTTGTGTAAAGAGGGAAAACTAAGGAAAATCGAAAAAAGGGGGAAATAAATTCGAGCAGGAAAAAAGGATTGTAACAATGTATAATAAAGGAACTGAAACCATATTACTTTGAGCGAATAAGATTAAAATAAAATGAATTTTGAAAGAATGAAAGAAAATAACTGTTTAGAGTATTATTTAAATGAATATGTAATCCAAAAGAAGATTTTAGTTTTAAAATGTACCTGGCAGTTTCCTAAGCTAGAAAAATTATAAGAAAAAGAAAGAGTGAGTTCTAAGATTATATATAAATATTTTCCAATATTAAAAGCATGTTTTATAAATTGAATTTCTTTTTAAATAATAAATTGTGAAAAGTATCAAACTCTTCACTTATAAAAGGAAAGTGTAGCAACCTTTGTAATACATTTTAATAGTTACTCTTTTCGCTATTTAATATATTGTTTTCATAATTTCCGTAATGAAGTGAATAAACTCTTCGACCTGCTCCTGTTTTATATATTTTTATTATTTTGCCTTTACTTCTGCACTGTTTGTTGTCTTTTGTGCCTTTTTTACACTTCGGGACTATTGTCGGCTTAAATGTTGTTGCCATTGTTGTTGTGCGTTTGCCCGTTCCTGCTGCTGCCAGTGGTGTTCTTGTTGTCGTTGTCCTTATTGTTTCTGGCTGTGTTGTTCCGGTTGTTGTTGCTGCTGGAGGTGTATCTGGGTGTGTGCGGGTGTGCAGTAGCTGCCAGTCCGATTGTTGACGTGGCTGGGGAAGGCGCACACTTAAGTGCACTTGAGCGTTTTTAATTAAAACGCAATTTTTCAACAAGCACAAGTCGCACTGCCAGACAAGTAGGTAGGTACCCAGATCCGCAGAGTTTTTCCTTCTTTGTTTTCTAAAATATTTTCACATATTTTGCTACCCATATGCTTGGAGAAATAAGAGCTTAAGAACGCATGACAATATTTTAAAATACTTTTAGGCGAGCTAAAAGTAATCACAGGGAGAAAACCCAACATATTTTGTTATGCATTCGGATTGGGGCTACACACATCAATCATGCTGCAAGCAGTACGTATAAAACCAACACACAAAATGTCTTTCAATCAGAACTGCTTCCAGCAATAGAGAGGGTCCTTTAGTGCAGATTTGTTTTCCGTGGCTGCGGAAAAAACAGTTGTTGCTGGAAAACATAATCAACGTCATCATCGTCAGTCAGTCAACTTTGTCGTGCTCCCTGTTATTTATGCAGTTTCCACTGATGCACAGAGATTAAATGGGAAAAAATACGCTGTAATCCGCTCATAACAGTTTTGCAAAATCTGGATTTTGACAACTAAAAAATATTCTTAAAGTCTCTACACAAAAGTGATATGTAATAGTTACATAAAAAGGTCACAAAAAGAAACCTTCACTTAATGTAGGGTTTTAACTTATAGTGTTTTAGATTTCTGTGAGAGTATTCATCTTATTATTAACTTTTCAAATGCTAATTAAAATATTTTATGAACACTACCCACTTATTTTTTCAGTGATCAATTGCCGGGGATGTGCTCTTGCGCCAGATGATGTGGATGTGGATATGAACGGGGAATGGATGAGCGTGATGAAGATTGAGATGATGATGATGATGACAACAAGTGCACAACCCTTTGGCCCCCGGCAGTGACTCCACTTGGCTGGCGTCTAGCGATGACTTGGGTTAGCCATGTGCCGCTGGCCCGGAGGCAACTACTGGCATACGTGCCTTCGGTTGGGGCCATGCCACATTTACACGCTGCACTTGCCACGCGCGTTCAAAAATAAACATGAAATTTTGCGCGGCACCACGAGCGAAGTCACCATCCCGTGAGGGTTGACAAAACAAGTCCGCAAGTGTAGCAATTTAGGCGGAAAAGCTGGAAAATGGGGAGCCAGCAGATGAGCTGCTGCTGCCCGAAGGCCCCGCAAAATTGTGCACATCGAAATTCCATCGATACTGCACTGTAAAGTTCCATGCTACACCCGGAAAAACATTTTCAAAACAAGTGTGACTTAAATTTCATTCATCCAGACTTCCAGCAAATATTAATCCAGGAAAATCTAAAACTAATTACCTAATAAACGTTTTTAAGAATTTGTAAAGATCTTGCTTTTCAGAAGAGTCTAAATTTCACATTATGTCACACTATAGCATTCCGGAAAATCAATTAATAATGTACGCTTCCAGCCAACAAACTAATCAAAATTCATAGCAAGGCCAATTATGAAACCATTCAATGCTTAAGCCACAAACCAGGCTACCATCACATGCCAGCCATAATTAATATCTAATCGCACAATTTCGTATCTCAAGCACACACTCTCACCAGTTGAGGTGCAACGGAGCCTCGGAATCCGACGACAAATTAACAATAACTAATTGGAAGCTAATGGCCAATTCAAGCATTCACATCCCAGGCATATTGGCACCAACAACAGCAGCCATGAACTCCTGTCGTGTCGGAAGACACTTTGGTCGAGCGCCCAGGCAACGGCCTCCCTAAGCCGGAAAATCCAGGCAGCCCCAAACTATGAAATGCCCTCATATTTCACCATAATTAGTATTGGCCTGAAGGCGCAATATGCAAACATGGCTCACATTGTGTAGACGTGGCTGGCTACAGACAGAGGTCGGGCGAAGAATGTGGTCAGTAAGCCATAGACCCATAGTCCCTCATAGAACAGATTTAATTGGATGGGAATATATTGTTAAATACCAAAACTCTGGGTTCGTTGCTACATATCAACTCTTGGGAAAATGATGGAATAAGGAAATATGTGAGAAATGATTTCGGCCACGGAATTACTTACGGAAAAATCCCGTTTAATGCCCAAAATTGACTCCGTTCTTGCCTTGATAACTCCGTAAGCAACTTGACTCGGAGCTCATAAAAAAGACTGCTCCTAGGCACACTCCCACCGCCATCCAGCTCCATATTGACACATGCGTGTACGTGGGCTCTGTTAGATATACATAAAAGATATAGCCAACAGCTTGGCAGATATGCAGATGGGCGGCACATCGTGCAAATGTGCAAACTCATTAGAGAACTCCGGGTAACAAGAGCAGACGATGCCAGAAAAGGAGGCAATTAGAAAATGATTTAGCGCAATTTTCGGTGTGATTAAAAACGGCGTCATCTGACAATTTAAGATGCTGTACGTGTGCAATTCCTACCGATGCCAGAAATTTCGCATAAAAGTTGACGGCAGAGAGGCTACTAGGGGCTGCTCCTGCTCCTAATTAAAACGAATAAGTCTGCCGTTGTTGCCTACTTTTGTGCGTCTCCAGCTGAATGGGCGCGTCTTTGTCTAAGGCTTCCATTAAGGATCTCCAGCTCGGCTCCCTGCTCGCTACTCAGCTCTATTACCATTACCATCTGGGAAATAACTCAAGTGGCTGCGCCGAGTGCCGGGATAGTTTGCATGCCTCCAGTTACCAGCTCAGCCTTTTCCCTGTACCACGTTAACGCTAACGTTCCTGGGAGCGTGATATAGCCGTCATTCTGAACATCTTTCCGAGGGCGGTGGCAACTGGCTGCTGGCTGCTGGCAGCCGTCGCATCTGTCTGCATCAGTCAGCTAATGGCCGCTTTGCGGCTCAAGTGGCAGACGCACCGTGGCGCCCGGGGAAGTCATCAAGTATTTAAGCCAAGCTGCAAGTTTGTGCAAACGCAACTCAGTCCGGGCACTAGCTTTGTCAGTGGTTTAAGGGCCCCTCCGCTTAAAAATGTAAAATCGGTTTGGTTGACTGGTTCTCAGCGCTTCCAAGCCATCAGTTGGACCAGGACAGACAGAAAAGTAGTTAAAGGTTTCGGAAAAGCATAAATAAATAAGATGACAGAAGTGTGTTTTGTGGGTAAGAATACTTTCTGGAAAACTCTTTTGCTGTTTTCCAATACATTTTTCTGGGTAAAATTGAAAATTTCCATTTAGGCACCTAACTATTTTCGATGCACTCAATCTATTTATTCAACTTTCAAAATTTGCTGATTGCAGCGAAATATGCAAATTGCATTGCAATCATATCAATGGGATATTCCCCGAAAATGCTGCACTAAAATTTGCAAAATAAACGGGTCAAGGCATGGGGCTTTATTTTAGTAACCAGCGTTCCCTAGTCCACCTATTGCTTTTTCATTGTTAATAAATTTTGAGCTTAATTCATTCATGGAAATTTCGAAAAGCCCGTTTGCGTAAAGCCACCCACATCCAATTTGTTCAACGCTGAAACTCTCGAATTGAAATCAATTTTCCCTCGCAACTTTTCAAGCCCCACAGCTGTCAAATAGGGGGAGATGCCGAAAAAAGGACGGGCCCCCCGGCAGCACTAAATCAATCACTAAACTATTTTCCTGCACTCTTGCAATTTATATACCCGTTCGCAGTAAGGAAAGCGAGGAACAAACCGAACGGAATAAACAAAACAATTGGCCGTGCACATGGCAAATAAAAAATCTGAAATCGAATAGAGAAAAGAAACAATAGGATCCCATAACACTTTTATAGAAAAAATTCAGCATCAACTCCAAATATATATATATATATATATATATATACATTTTTGTTCTTTTTTTGCCTTGGCTTATGCGAGAACATACGCCAAAGCTGTGTTCCACCGCATGTTGCTTCTATGTATCGCTCCAAATTTTATTTTGTACACTTTTTGTTTATGCCATTTTTTTGTTTATCGTTATTGCTGAAAAATTTATTTTATTCACCAATTTTGTTCATTTTTTTCGCTTGCGACTAAAATGCTGGAAATCCTTTTGTTTGGTATATATTTTTGGTTAGCAATAATGGAGGGCGCAACAGCGCAATTGTTTACGACATGGATTAGCATGTTTTGATGATGCCCTTTGTCAATTGAACGATGACACTGAATGGCTTATAGATTAACATACATGTCAGTTATACAAAAATTGTTTTCTCAATAAATTAGTCCACGAATGCGCCATTGATCATCGTTTTTAGCTGGAGGGAAGGGGGATTTATTCACTCTCAGGTTAAACCACTTTCAGTTCCATGTGCGTTAGAGTATTACCAAAGCATTGGCCAAAATGTTGTATGCTAATATCCGAATATGCTTTTCGATATTTATGTACTGATAGTTGTTTGCACATTTCTGCTGTGTAATATTCCCCAAAAACTGCATATTTCATACAAAATTCCATATTGAATCGCACAAAGCGATGAGTTCGTTCCATGCCAATGCATTTTTGATTTGCAATTGCAGGTTTATCTCCCCTGTTCACAGCAAAATCTCTCAGTTTGGCATATTATTTTGCATGGCGTGGCAAAAGCATTGCAGCATTTCAAACTGCTGCAATTCGTGGCACGTTCATTTATTAAAAATCTTTGGAAATCATTACGCAGTGCTCGAGGCTATAAATGGCAGCGAATTTATGCATCTTGCCAACCGGTCGGAGTTGAACTGAACTGACTAACCAGATATGATCAGCATAATTCCAACGAAATTTGAATACTCTTGTGACGACAATTTTTCTGAGTATTGTCGCTCGCCGTCCCCATAATATGCTAATATCTATGAAAAGAATACTCTTTCAGAGGTTTGCTTTAAGTGTGTGGCATAAGAAAGTTAAGTAAAATGGAAATTAGGGTAGTATTATCCATTATGGTATATCATACAAGCAACAAAATATTGTAATAGTTTTCTTTAATTGAAAATTAAGTGCTCAAGTGGTTAATATGAGTCAATATCAGTATTTAGAAACAAACATCTTGAATAGGAATATAGAAATATATTCTACTTGAACATACATATTTTTACTATGCAAAATATCTCAAGTGATGTCTTAATTTTATTGCTCTTTATAGTTTGCATTTACTGATTTGATCTGAACATTTTAATTTGACCAAACTAAGTACTTGCACCTTCTCCAGAACTTTCGGTACTCGACGTCGCTCTGGGGCTGGGGAAAAAAATGTTTGTTTACCTTTTTGATGGCGTTGGCGGCGGTGGCGACAAAAATCAAATGAAAACAACGCCAGCTCCCAGTTCAAACACCCCGGAGCCAAAGACGCCAAAGACGAGGTCCCAAGATGTTGTTGATGAGGCGACCTTAGCATAAAGTTGCCGCCAGCCGCCTGTTCGTGCCTGCGTGTTATGCTAAATTTAAAATATGTTGCGGTTGAGATTAGAATAAAGCAAAGGGAGCCTGAGTGCACTGAGGGAAAATTTGAAATGTGAAGAGACTTGGGGAAATTTTCTGGGATTCGGTAATATCTATATACCTATGTTATATAGACTATGCAATGATTGACTCCAATATTAGCAACCTTTTCTTTTCTCCCACTTCCCATAAAAGGAGTCCTATTGCCTGGATTTTTGTCCAGTGTAGATACATTTGCTGGCTGGTCTTAACGCTCGCCCTGCGACATGTTCCCTGCGCTTTTGACGCTGCTCGGGTGAGACATCTACAAGCTAACATCTGGCGTGGCATATCACACACGCGTGCGCGCTTTAATTAGCTCCTCGGCGAAGGGGAATATCGGGGGATAGCACTCATATAGCGGAATCGTGCGCCCCGCTTCCATATGTCAACGTGCTCGGTGTGTTTGTTTAGGGTGCCGGTGCCCATGCCCCTGCTCGCGTCCCTTTATATAGAACGAGTATCTTTGGGATACCCATCGAATAATGCTTCGAGCACTCTGTTTATGTTTAGACACTGCACATTCGCATTGCCAAAATGATGCACACGAAGAAAATCTTAATTGCAATCAAAGGATATTGTAGGATAAACAAAATACAACTTGAACTTTTTCGTACATCATTTGATTAATTATTTAAACAAATATTTCTAGGGTGTATAAATTTAATTATTTGTATCACAATTAGTATTTATGTGATAACTTAATTAATAAGATCTTTTATGTATATTATTTTTTATAAAGTGTCAGAAGTGAAGATGTATTGTACTACTATTTTATTAATGTTCCAAGTTTGATCTATTAATTAATAAGATCTTCTTTGTAATTAAACCCGCTTGTATATTATTGTTTAAAAAACTGCTGCGCCATGCATAATATACAAGTTAGTGAAGAAGTTTTGTGTTATTGTTTTACTAATGTTTCATGCTTAATTTATTCCTGTGTGGACAAATATTGATTATTTGAATTTGACCAATGAAAGGACTCTGCTTGGGTTTGTCCTGGGCCTGCATGCAAATGTTTTCGGTTACAAATCAAAACCAAGCCCAATTGTCGAAATGCCAAGTTCAAAATTAGCAAAATAGCGAACTGACATCAGGCCCCCTTACCACTCGCTGGTCCAAAATTGCCAATGTCTGAGAAATGTGTGTAAATTACATTTTTGAACGCACTGTGCGATGCAAGTGGCTAAACGTCGGATGTCGATGCAGATTCGCTTTGAACCGCAAACAGACACATGGACACCCCAGGAGAATACAACTGACCCTCGCACACAACGCACTGTAACCCAACAACACACTCCCTCAACAACCAAACACAAGCACACTGAAAACAAAATTCTATAAATACAATCAATGCATGTTGGCACATTTTAAACGCACTTGAGTGTTATTAAGTAACAAAAATTTAAATGTTAAAAATGTAATATATATTTGACCAAACTACTTAAATATTCTTTAAAATATCAGCAATATATCTATGATGTTTTTTCTGTGCACCCTTGCACCCTCTGTTGATAAATGCATTTCGTTTGGGGTTTTGTGGATGGGTAAGTGGTTCACAGATTGCAAAATACTCATCTCTTAAACCAAATGCATCATCAGCATATTTGTGGGACTGCCGAACATAAACCCCATTTCGATTTGGAGAGGGACCCGTAAGTCAGGTAAGTGGTTTGAGCTATAACCTAGGACATAAACGTTTAACAGCTGGCACCATCAATCACCTGCATGTGGAGCTGACTAGGTGCCCCATATTAATTGTATTCCTTCCATTAAAAATCCTCGTTCGACTGGTGCTTTGGACTCCGAAGCAAGGGCACTCGCACCCGTGCAAATGCACTTCCGTTGATCATTTTATTGTGTGGCCTCTGGCTGCCAGACAAAAAATAACCAGCAACCCGGAGAAAAAGTAAGCGGAAATCCCGGAATCCGAGTCACAGGGTTCGGTTGCTGCGACTGTTGCCGTTTTGGCCCTGCAACTGCTGCGGCGGGTAAATTGTCCGTGAAGGATTTATTTGTTGGAAATTATGATTTATAAGGTCAGCCGCCAGTGGCACTCACAGCTTCCTTTCGAAGCCACAGACACAAAGGGAAAGAAATGGAGGAGCCCCACCATCAAATCATTGCCAGAACTCGAACGAACGCCTTTGGACCACTTTCTTCTATTATTTCTGGCCATTGACCTCGATTTTACTGGGCCAAATTGCTCGACGCGTAAGTAAGAAAATAAGAAATGAAACTGAATTATGCAGTGCTTTTAACTGCAGGTTTCAATTGTTGCATAAGAAAACGAAGAAGAAAAAAATTGTTTTAAACCTAAATTTACAATTAGCAATTTTGCAATTTTCTAAAAATATTATACCACTCTTTGTATTTCCACTCTTTCTTTTTTGCGTAGGATAAATAACTTTAAAGTATATTTTAGTTGACTTTGCTAAGATGTCAATTTGAAAATAAAATAAATTGTTCAAATAAACATTGCAAAAGCAAACGGAAAAGTGTTCAGCATGGAGTGGATTATATTTATATAATTTTAATATAGAATGCATAAATTAGCAGGGAAAGAATTATAAATAATAAAATAACATTACCCAAAAATAATAATTAATAATAAAGAATCATCTATCGGAAACTTTATAAACTTATACAGAAATTCAACAACATTTTGTAGGTTTCATCAAACTTTTTCAAATGAACTTGGGAAAGCGTCCTTGTTGAAGCTCTTTGACATTGGTGAAAGCTAAGCGAAAAAGTTTTTAAAGGAAATTGGTTCCCGAATATATAGTAATATAACTTTTAAAACAATTTCTTTCAATCAGACGTGCAACTATGCCTCCAGGAATTGACAAAAGATAATGGCCATAAAACTAAAACGGACAGAAAAAAGCCAATTATTATAAATCTAAATACCATATAACAGCTTTTTTCTTGTAAACTCATGGTTAAGAAACACACTATACAACCTTGTTCCAGAGCTTTAAACTTATACTCTATTTTTAAGGAGTTAGATAAATATTTTGTGATCCCATAAATTACGTTTTAAAAGTATTACTTTTTAATTTGCTGAATTAAATCTTTAAAGCTAAAAAACAAATAAAACAATATTAAAGGAATTTAATTTAAATACCAAAAAATTGCGTATACGCAATGTGTATACCCTTGCAAAGCATTATCTATGTATCTCTATCTCTCTCTGTGCATCTCTAGAGACCACTTTCGCTCTATCTCCGTCTGCCTATCTCTAGAGACATCTCTTCCCCTCTCACGCTCTCGCTGTCACTGTCTCTGTACTTCTCTTTACTCTGAGTGTATGAATACGGGTACTTCCGCCGCATAAATACGGGTACGCACGCTGACGGCAGTCTGTTTGTGGCCTCCCCACAGTTCACATCTATAGTGATTAGTGGTAGTGATAGTGATTGCCCTTCGACCTGAAAAATATCACCTGACCAATGCAATACGTCTGGACAAGCAGGAGAAGCTCGCATTAATGACAACATGAAAAGCCTAATTGAAGTCACCAAAAATATAACTATACATAGGAAGGAATTAAGCAATGATGAAAAAGGATAACAATGAGTCCTCTATAGCGGTAAGTCTTAACCAATTATATCATTTATAAAGATTGTATGGGAAGGATCAGAATCAGCTGTGCTATCTATGCATTTATTTTGTTCTTAATTCCCTTATTGGCATGGACCCCATCACTTGATTTTAATTTAAAGTGATACAGAAATTTGTATTACGGATATCTATAAACGTATGCTCAATGTTAACTCGCTTACTTAATAATAAATTATTCACTAATGTTGATTTTGCTATATTATTATAATTTCAGTCAGAAGCCTGAAATGTAGTGAAGGAGTCATTTCCGACCATATAAATCATATATATTATTGATCAGCATTAACAGCAGAGTCGATCTAGCAATGTCCGGCGAAAATTTAATTTTTTCAAACGTTTTAAAATTTTCACAATTTTATAAGGGTTTACATCGTTAAAATTGTAAAAATTAGAAATCAAATTTTTTTTTTTTAATTTTAAAACTTAGTATGCAGATTTGTTAGCTCTATAAAAACTAGCACAGCAAAACATTTCGAATTGAAATTAATGCATTTTTAGCTCAGTTATGATGATTTGCTTATTCATGGGCTTTCCGAAGTAAGATACTTTTATCCTTCCTATTTTAATTAATTTAAGTATTTAGATTTAGTGATCAACTAAGTTGTATAAAATATAATATTGTATCTGTTATCTTAATGGCGATGTTCATCTAGCAACAAGTTGAGACCCAAATGGGGCTGACTTTTTCGAAGTTTCTAAGGGTGGGGAAATTTCCCACTATCAAACGGCTTTCCCCGCTCTGAAAGGACGAATTTCTCACGGGATTTTTCCGCTCTGAAAAGTATGCTATCGCCATGCGCACGCTCCCCGAATCCTTTGGCTCTCTTTCGATTAGTTCCTTCCACGGCCATTTGGCGCTGCTGTCGCTGGACCTGGGGACTCGGCCAGAACCGAACGAAGTCGGCCGAGACGACCGAATGGAATCCCTGTGTCCTGGGCCTGTTTTTGGCTGGCTGAAACGGCGGATTTCCATGTCAGTTCACGTTCGATATTTGTGTTGTTTGGTAACGGCTATCGGGCGACCGTCGCATGCCTTGAAAAACCGATCCGAGCGCGTCGCGATTTCCCAAATCCCACATCGTACTGAAAAGCAGCAGCAGGCAGTGTGTGCGTGAGTGCGAGCTGGCCAAAATGCGCGGCTGTGTGCGTGCTGAAGTTGTTGCATTGACAAGGCGCGACCAAAAACAACGCCCAGAAAAATAGAGGAACGGATGTAGCCAGTGACTTCTGACCTGCCCAAGAAAGTCGAGAATCCAAGCTAGGTTCGGCACACATATGCGAGATAAAGGACGCCGGAAGTCGCGTTAAAGTGTGCGTGCCAGTGTCTGTGACCGCGTCCGCGTGTGCGTGTGCCAGTGCGTGTGTGCGAGGCGCCAACTTGCCCCGGCAGAAAGTATAGCAAATAAATAGTCCTGCCTATGAGCCCAGGAGGCAGTGAGAAGAATATCTCGGCACAGAAATATTAAAGAAAATTAAATTCCCCCGCGCTGTGGTGTGAAAAGCCGCCAGCCAGTGAAGTGTGACGAACGAGTGGCCCATTTCCCTGCCCAAAAGAAAGTACATTTTTGGAAATCAAAGTCAAGCCAAGCACTTGGATCCGGTCTGGACTATTAAACGGTAATTGAGTCATAAATCAAGCCATAATTAAAGCAAATTCACTGCGCCCGCCTTCGTGGGTCAATTCGCCATGCGAGATTAAACTTGAAATGGTCATTCGGAGGCGTCGAAAGCTGGCACTACCCAAGGAAGATCCATGTCCAAGACCAAAATCAAACTCAAGACGGGCCAATCCATCATGTGACTATGGCTCTCTCTCCAAACCAAAAAAAGAAGAAAGATACAGACCATGAGGGGCTTCCACTGATTGATTGGTTGTCGATTTGCGGGCACGCACAAGTCAAGTGTTTTGGCCACGAATATACCGCTCGATTGGCGAATTTCTTTGTTCGCTTCGGGCTTGTTCTCTGTCGGCCAGACAAACGGCCCTCATTCTGGATGATGGCCAGCATTTGACATGAACAGCGCAATTAGTGCATAAATCGGATTGTGATCCCCCTGACCTGACAATGAACTCTGTCAGTCATTAGGGTTCAATTGTTTTCCGTTCGGCGCTTTGTGTTTGCATTTGTTTGCATTTGTTGCGGGCTCTTTTTTTGATGCTTGTTGAGCTTGTATATTTTAACAAGCATCCAGAATGCAATTGCTTGTTTATAATAGACTTAGCTATGAATTCAGTGAGTTTGTAAAGCAAAAACATCCGAACAAAATTGCAAAACCAATCAAAATTTGATTCAGTTCTACAAAAATATTATTTTGCTTATGATAATAATATGTTATTAAAAATTTTTCTCAGCCATAAAATGTACAGTTTATTAAAAATACAATTTTCTGGATATATTAATTAAAAATCATTATTTACGAAATATATTATATGGGTTAGCATTTCTTAACTTAAATTCATATCATAATTTGCTCATTCATTTCCCAAAGGAAATAATTAAATTGCACTAAAATATGAAACTTTAAATTAATAAAAACAGTTTTAAGCAACGAAATTCATTAACTTTTGGCATACAAAAATAAACATCATCGTGACTACAAATCCAAATTTCTGCCCTAAAGGAAATGAACTTTTCTCGGCTCGTGTTCGCTTGGCCCTCCCCCGCACTTGACTTTTAATTAAATATTAATTTTGATGAGAAAATAATACGCGCACATTAGCACTGGGCCCACCACCAGGGGCGATGACCAATGTAATTATTTGCCAGAGCCGGAAGTGCTCACTTCATGCATAGCTTTGCTATGCGGCTAATGCCGAAGCCATATCGGATAACCCCCGGTGGTGTTGTTTAGTCGCCGTGATTAATAATGCTTAATTGCAAGTATTTGCGCCGCCAAGGAAAGAACTCTCTCTGCGCCTCAGAGAGGGGTCCTTCCCCTTTTTGATTGATTACCACATTTTGTCGCACTAATACAGAGTAGCTCTGAATAAGTTTTGCGTATCCTTGAGCCTGAACTCGCAGGATTACTGGGGGGCTTAGCGGGGCGGCCACGTTCTGGCACTTGAAAGCTAATCAACAATTAATGAGCAATTAATATGCAAAATTTGGCACAGGCGGAGGCATCGACAGCGACAGTAGAAGGGCGGGGCATCATTGGAATGCATAAATTAATAAACGCTTACCCGACACAGGTTTCCGTGATGATGCAGTCGGTCATTAGGCACACACACTCCAGATGAGGTAAATGCCTTTGCTTGCCATCAATTGATTAAGTCAAAATTTAAAGGAAAATCATTAGCATTATTTGCAGACCGCTTGAAGAGGGAAATACCTCTATGCTGGTTCAAAATAAAAAACTTATTTAATCAAATATTCTGCGCCATGGAGAGAATACATTTATTTTTCGGCTATTGCCTAGCCCTACCATTGAAATATGGATGAGGTTTATTAAATGGCAACTCCAGCGACATGTATAATTAATTTCCTGCATATTGCAATGAATTTGTTATGTGTAAAGCAAACAAACAATAGCATGTGTCATTAAAATTATATATGTGTGGATAAAAAAACTTAACAAATGCGTAAAAAATATATCGCTGCTTATAAAATAGCAATTAATTTGTAATGCCAAACAAAAACCGAATACACAATGGAAAGCCGCCGCAGGCAAACAAATTTCATTTTAAATACTTCATGCAGACGGAATGTAACTATTTACCTTGAACGCCTCTCGGGAATAATAAAACGAAACATTTCGGGAGCATTTCAACTACAAACTTTTTTTGAGTTTCCAGCAAAGTGCTGGGTAAACTGTGGCGATAAGAAGGGAAATTATTCCTAAGACCCAAATGTTGCCTGGCAATTGCAGTAATAATATGTCACGAATCCGTGCAGCTAAACATAAAATAATGGCTGCCATAAATCATGGACATTGGCCTTGTCAAATGGCAAGAGTTTGATATATTTGCGGCTGGCGAATGCCAAATCTACACGCAATCGGAATACCAACTAAGACCGCAATTGAAGGTATTTGAATAATAGTTGGGACAAAGTAAACTTGAGCAGCTCAAGTTGGCATAAATTCACAGCAAATTTGGTGGAACTTTAGGTATCAGTTCTGCAGTGGCTATTAATTTTTCTGGATAGAATTTTCAGGGGAATCAAGATTGCAGTTAGAAATTCTACAAGTAATCAGGAAGAAGGAAGGCAATAGAATTCATGAAATTTGTTTTAGCCTTTTTGTATAAGCCTCTTTTGAGGAAATATATAAATGATTAAAAAATTAAATTTACATTTCACCAGATTACTGGTTTAAATGTACTTTTATTCGCAAAAACCTTTATATTCAATAAAATTTCATGCAAATATCCAATGTGTTTGTCTCAAGTTAAAAACAAAATTCAAATTAAGTCGTTCTGTTAGCTTGAAGTTCTTCCTTACCGGGAACCTTTTTCCATTGTTATTCTCATTTTTTTTTGGTTATTATAGCTTAGCATCTCTCTCCTATTCGATTCCCAACATCAACTTGCCTGTGCTTTCGAAAAAATATTTTATAATTAGACTCATTTAAAATTCCTTTTCGCCCGAAGCCTCATTTGTAACGCATTGCGTGCTAAGAGGAACGTATTTTCGCGGCATTGTTTTCCGCGAATATATAAAACTCTAGGACCGCCTTTCCCCCCATAAAACAGGAGCATAATTAAATCAATTGGTGGCACACGGTGTCTAACAATAACAGGGGGAATATCCCGAGAAAAAAAGAGAAAAGAAAACAGAGTCGGATGTAGAGTTTGATGAAATCGACTCTGGTTCTTTCCGGCCATTCATTATATGGCTTTGTTTGGACTTTTTCCGTCATGATGAGGGCAATTAGCAAAGTTTTTTCCGCGATGGCAAACAAAGTGAAGCTCACTTTTGCGAGGGTCTGCTGTCGCATGCATAGTTTTATTCTTGCGGGGGCGAGGGGATCTGCCATGTAATTGAATATTAATCATACGCCACCCACGCCCATAACTCACGGATATGGGCGGGGTAGTTGCATGGCAGGCTGGACAGGTGAACGAGAGTCGGGTCCTTTCTGTGCATCGAATTCAGGCACTAAAAAAAAAATAAAAAATTGTAACGAAACTGCCGTGTACTGGCGATATTTATTTATGCAACAACAACAGCAATGACAACAAGGACAAGCCTGGAACCGGAGAGTCCACCTACGAGCGATCCTGCCGGGCACCTGGCATCGCATGCAGGACCATAAATAAATTTGCTCATATTTCAGCACATGAACAATAATTAAATTCGTTTATGTGGCACAAGGGAGCTGCTAACCGTTTGCTGTACTTTTTTTAACCCTCCTTGGCCATCATCTTTGTAGTTTTTATGCGCTGGCTGTTGACATTCATAATGGAAATGAATGCTGATGCTGCAGCCCCAATTAATTGTTTTTGCCACCCCTGCTGCAGCGAATGTATATCCGCAGATGCCACGCCCTGCGATTGGCGGACTAACAAAAAGCGCACATGGGCGCAAATAAATCCCAAGTTTATGACAGACATACACCAGCTGTAATGAAACCGAACTGGCTTTTTTCAGATTGATAAAATCGAAAATTAATTAAGCATTTATTTGGCTCTTTTTTGGACGGTTCATTTTAATGGCCTCAGCCGGGCGGTTGGTTTCATATGTACCTTTATATTCAAAGTTTTTTGGAATGAATATAATTTAATAAAGGGCTTACCAAAGGTTTATGAGTGCTCGTGAATCGATGGGCTTTACGAAAATTGATGGGCATCAGTAGTCACATATTTATTCATTACAATAATATGTGAGATATTTGGGTATATCTGTATCCATATGTTTTCTGTGCTCTGCATTCGTATATTCACTTAATGGTTTTATTCACTTAAGACACCACTTCCGGCTTTATCATCTGCGAAATTAATTGCTACATGTTTCATTCCATAAATTATTGTTTTACTTTCAATTATCATTAAAAAATGCCCCATTAAAATGGAGCAATTTAAATCAGTGATGCAAATTGTAGCATTCCATTTGTGATCCTACAGCATTCCTTTGACCTTTTTATTTTCATATTCCGTGGACCAAGACGCATATAAATTGTATTGCGGCTGCAATTAAATGAGCCAATCTTTTTTAACTTTCCCAAATAAAAAAAGAACACATGTGATAAATGTATCTGCGCCACTTGGTGGTGGCTTTTTCAATTATAATTATAATACAAAATGTAAAAAAAAAATTGCACGAGGCCTGCCGAAATATTGATTTAAATGTGAACAGCGAATTAAATTTGCATATATCAAGAATGCTCCACATGAGCCGCCAGCGTTGATAAGTTTTAAATTTCTGACAAGTTGTCGAGGGACGCATCATCGCTCAAGGCGCTCGTTAAGCTCCGGGAAAGTCAAGCGCTTCAGTCGAATCCGCCGAAGGGCCATAAAATATCAATGCCTGCCTTCTGCCAACTCCAATTTAAGTCAAGTCGTGGCATGAACAGCCTCCGAGGCTTCCTATGACGTACACTGAGAAATATTGTATCAATAAATTGGGTACAAATAGTCCTATAATCTGCAGAAATACCAATTTACTACGTTTGGCTTACAAGATAATTTGAATAAATATACATGGAAACCTTAAAATTTCAGGCAAGTTCTTAGGTCTTAGAGGCATCTTAAATACCTTTAACTAGACCTAAGCTAGACCATTTTCTTTTGGAGTCACACCTGTAAGTGCCACGTTCCGGAAATGTTTTTTCACCCGTTGTGTTGTTCATCAGTTCCAGTTCCAATGAACTCTTTACCCATGATTTGCAGACAATCCTCGAGTTGGCTTCTCAACATTCTGCCTGCGGCCACCCCTATCCCCAGTTGCTTCTCATAAATGTTTTAACGGAGTGCCATTTTGAGACGAAGTGTCACTTGTCTAAAGACAACAGCCTCACGCTCGTGTGCCTTCTTTTTTGCGAATGAAGACGTTCGTTATTTCCCCGCCGGGCTCTACTTAGAGAATTTTAATTTTGAAATGCCTGCCTGGGCGGGTGGGTAACATACTTTGGTATGTTCCTTGAGGTTTTAAGTGACACGACGACGAGTTAATATCATAAAGAAAAAAATATTAAAATTGTGTCAAAAACAAGGCAAAGTCTTTGCCTAAATGATGAGAGTGGGGAAAAAGTTACCAAATGATGTCGTACGCATATGTTAGAATGTTTACAGACAGATTCCAACTCACTTAGGCAACTTTTTGATGTGGGAGTAATTACATAAAATTGCTCGACAATTCGGTTTACATACTTTGCTTTCGAGAAATCAATTCCCCTCGACCGCAACACATAAATTAGCCCAGCAAATCCCAGATAAATATCTATTAGCTTAGCGGGAAAATAAGCCAGTAAAATCTGCTGTGCCACACGCTGTAAGACATAAACCTCACACGCTGGCACCCATGACTTTCATTAGAGCCGGAATTGTTTTTCCTACTTGCCTTGGCTTATTTATAGTATGCTGTGGGGGCGATGGGGAGGTTTTCCTTTTGTTTCACTTTCTGGGCGATAATAAAAACGATGACGAGTATGATATGCATGTGTGGCAGCTCGGTTGGGCAATGAAACAGTCCAAGATAAATGGCTCAGAGACTGCATGCACTGGGGGAAATGAAATGGGGAATGACTTAGAAGTTCTAGAATGTATCGTAAATATTATAAATTATTTAGTTTCTTTAGATGTTAAAATTTAATAGAGCTTGGAGTATAACATTTAAAGGTAAAGGTACTTGAAAAGTTACTTAGAAAAATTACAAACATTTTCTTGCTTAATTTCTCTACTCCCTGAAAGCTATATCATATTTCCTTTAAGTCTTAGTATCACAGTTCATAAGTAAATATTTTTTGTACTGTGTGGTTACCGAACTGGAATTCCAGGCAGTCCAATATCAAATCAGCCAGTGAAACTGAGTACAATGGCGGCGCACTTGATTTATGTTTATTATGTTGCCCTGCCAATAATATGGGCCAGGATCCGGCCGCTCTCCTTGTCGCTCCCCCCGCCGACAGGACTTGTTTATTGCAAGACAATGGCGTTGACAACGGAAAGCAGCAAAGTAGAGGGATAAAGAATTATGGTGGCAGAAGCAGCAGCGACGCGACTGGCAATTAATATTCCACTCGCTCGCTCTGTCAATAGTTAACTACTTATTTTCGTGGAAAACAGTCCGGCATTCAATCATTTATTCATTTCGCTTTCCGCATTCGAGTGGCATTCGCATCGCGATGAGGGGACCTTGAAATGGGCTCCATTATGAGTCTGGTTCGCAGGGCTTGATTAATTGAAAATAAACCCGGTCCTAGACACTCGGATTGGGCAACAATGCCGGTCGTCGACGTCGTCATCATCAACTCAATGGGTGAAAAAAAAAAAATAAAACAAAAATAACTGAAAAAAGAAAACAGGGAAAAATCAGTGGAATAAGGAACCAACTGTGGCAACTATTAATGCCCATCGCTGTGCAGTGCATAACAATGTGGATGCACATGAAGGGGAAATGAAACTTTTGTGGTGCATCGTCCAATGACGACAATGACATTGGCAGAACAAAACGAAACCCGTTCTGTGTGCAATAATTTTTAATCCGGCATTGTGGCACATGAATTTCCATAATTACTGGCAAAAGTTTTCATTTGCAGCTCTTTTTTTCGGGCGCCGCGGCGCCTGCTAACCTTGAAACGAATTTAAAGCCGCTTTTGTGCACACACACAACGGGTCGTATGCGTGATTTTTATGCAAATATTCAAACAATGCGCGGCAAGCGGATCTCCAAACAAAACCCGTCTTTCTTATTTCAGAGAGCGTTGGAGTGTGAAAACGCAGGCTTTAAATAAATTAAATGTAATGCGAGCTGTGAACTGGTTTCGGTGTTGACTGAGGCTGAGGGGTGAATTTCGAACTTTAACAGAATGTATAGCATACTTTTTAGGGAATTAAATTCGAAATTAGGCTGAGTGAATTATGAAATTATGAAAAAGATATTATAGAATCTGTACGGTTTATTCCTCAAGACCCCAGTTAATGGCAAGCACAATGGCGAAAATAATGACATTAATTCACTTAATACACCCACTCAGATATCCTTTCTGGCCCTGTTCCACACACTTGCAAAAAAGTGTTAAATGTGTCTTGTTAGTTAGTTTTGTTTTCCTTCTGCCAAACCATGACTCGCTGACTGATTGTCTCATTGTGACCAACAGACACACTGACTGACATCTGATGTTCATTGTCAAAAATGCATCACAGCAGCCCAGCATCCCGGCAGCAAGAGCTCTGCGGAGGGGGAGAACTGTGCTAATTTGTTTTTGCACTTGGTGTCGTGTTTGTTTTTATGTATTTCTTTTTTTTTATGTCATGGCCAGCTGGGAAAAGCCAAAGCAAAAAGCGGCGAGAAAGCGCTGCAGCAGCCAAGTGGACAGACAGCATGTCAATCAAGCCCACGCTTTGGCCCAAAGAAAAAACCCCGAAATGGTGAAAATACAGAGGGAAAGGCGACAGAGGAAGCGACGGCAGTGCAACAAAGTGTCTTCATTTGGCAGCCAGAAATTCTGAGGTCGAGGGAACAGTCGGCCAAGGGGTTATCCGGGGACCCTCCGGCCAGCCTTTGGATGTAACTGCTGCACCGAGTTATGAAAACAAAATTAATGTCAGGCGGCAGTGGGGGTCAGCTTGGGCAGGCATACCCCAGCTTAACGCTTTTGGGGTGGTCTGCAGTGAAGAAAAATATGAACTGCATGAATATATACAAAGAATATTTGAGAACTTTGCAAATTTACCAAATAACTAACAAAGATTTCAAATAAAAATATCTTATTTATACAATAGCAAATTGAGAGATTGAGGCAAGAATCTCAATACTTTTTGAAAGCAGTTTCCAAACTTTTTACCTAAAGGATTAGCCAATTTAAATACACTTTTCTTCCTGTGTTGAGTAACAGCTTTCGTCCATCAAAGAACTTAGCTTCATTCACATTTTTTGCACTGCCACACTGCCGCTGATGCTGTTTCTGCTGGCGACCTTGTTAATGACAAACAATATACATAGTTTGTGCGATGCTTTTTCATCTGACAAATGGCCGCTCGGAGGCTTGAGTAGCCGTCTCTGAGCAAATTCACAGCATCAGGCGTTCGTCAGCAGCAGGACAGGACTTTCCCAGTTGCCGCGTTTCCCCATTTTCCACGGAACTCCTCATGTTGTCTGTGCCGGGTCATTTTATGTGCGCAATAAAAAAAATGAAGCCGCTACTTGGGCTCCTCGAGCAGGCAGCATAAATAGGCGGGCATTATAAACAAAATGTGTGCACAGTAAAAAATTTAATAAAAAATGGGTATAGAAAACTTGTATACACAGCTACATAAAAATTGTACTACTACTATTTTATAAATTTACAAACTATATATAACTATGTTTCTATCATCCCATTATATACTTTCAGTAGAATTTCGCAAAGTCTCTTCTAAAACCATGAATCTCTTTAGTCTTTAGTCACTCTATTGAAATACCAAATATATCAGCTTAAAGCTGTAAATGAAATACTTTCACATCGTATACATTTTTTAGAATCCTTTTATCAGTGTATAAAGTTGGTTGCTGGATGCTAACCCCATTGCCTAGTTTCCTGCCCAATGGAAATGTCAACAGCATGAACAACAACAACAGGCACAGCTTGCCTTTGGACTCATTTTTTATAGCTCAAATTATGCAAAAATTTTCCCGTCTTTTTATTGGCGTAACAAAAATGTTTTTAATACGCAATGGTCTGGAACCAGAGTGATAAGCTTAAATTACAAGCAAACCTTCCCCACATACAACTGCACGTAGATATTTAAGGCACATATCTATGTACATTTCTCCCTTTAGCAGTTTATTTTGCAGGCCAGGCTGCTGAGCTGTATTTCTATTTGAGGCCTGGCCAAAATTTCCCATAAAATATGGGTCAGTCCGCTGTTGATTGAGTTCTGGGTGGGGAGCTCTGTGGCTCAGATTCTGGTCAGTCGGGGCGGTCTGGCATGTGAATTAAGTTGTGAGCGGGTGTCAGCCGGGGGAAATGGAAAGATAATACAAACACAAGAGCAGAGATGGGAAAAAAGTGAAGGGGTAAAAGTGAAAATGGAATAAACAAGACGTGGCTCTGTTTACTTGGCACGTGTTTGGACAAATTTGTTGCCTTAGTTTTGAGGGCAATGGCAAAACTGTTAATATGATGGGGTAAAAAATAGGTGAGTCTTTCGAAAGGTTGAAAAGCAGATGGTAAGGGATTTTTGGGGGATTTCTTTAGGGTCGTTTTCAGCTTAACAGCAGAATTTAAATTCATTTTTAAAGCTTTCAAGGCTTTCTTAACAGTTTTTCAAATGTTGAAATAATAAAATGTGTTGTCCCTGCTCATTGAAAATTGAACTAATTCGACTCATGTTACTCTTAAAAATGCCAGAAAACTGAATTTCAGGCAGCAGCCAGACAATAAATGCAATTAAATCCTGCATACAAATGGGATCTAGCTGGGAGGACAAGAAAACCGTCCGCCCCAGTCGGCGGCTGCGTAATTTCATTGCATTCAATTACATGCTCGCAACAATAAAATCCTTGAACTGCTGGCCCCACATCCTGTTCTCCTCTAAACCACTCGGGCTGACCCACTTGAGCGGCCCAGCACTTGAAAATGAGTCTCCAAGGAGCGCGAGAGCAGCGTCACCGCAGTTCTCGGCTCCTGCTGCCATTGTCCTTGGTGGTGTGCGCCATTTTATAATAATTGCAAGAATGGGAAAAAGTAAGGGCGGAAAAACCAGAGCCGGCTGGCTGAGGAGGCAGCGCCTAAAAACCAAATTGTAAGCGACCCTTAAGGACAATATTTCAACACAATTTTACACCCACGCACAGAATTTTGCGCCTTTTTGTGTATTTTCGCTGTTGGGGGTTGCTATGTAATAAAAGTGGGTGTGACTAGCACTTTAGTTTATGTATGTGAGTGCAGAGAATATATTTTATATATGAAACTTACTCTGATTTAATATTTCAGCTGAACAAAACTTTTCAGTAAGAGTAAATTCCTGCTTTTGAATTTCAGAAATCACAAATAATCATAATAATAATAATAATAAATAATTGGTTCTTCTTGAAATAATATTTTGATACAATTTGAGAGGCAAACCCCATCCTCAGTTTGAACTTACACACTTGATTTAGACAAACATAATTGAATTCATAAATTGAATTTCAGATAAATGACACATAATCAATAATAATTGAGTTTCTAGAAAATAACATTGATTATAAATCAGGAATGCATTGCGTGATATAAAATGGAATGGCACAGATACTCGAATCTAAATGCTTATTGCCAGATCGCATTTCCCAATTCTCTATCTATAGGTGAAAATAGAGAAAAATAACCACTCAAAGACAAACAGACCACTATCAATATGGTTTTGGTTCATGCCACTTGCTCGGTTTTGCTCTTTCTGCGGCCACTACCAGATAGCAATCAACGGCAAAGCTAGCACTCAAGCCGCATCCACATCCACATCCACATTCAAGCCACCCGCCAATTCACAGGAACAATTCTCCCAAAAATTTCACCCCCAAGCCCTGGGGCGCAGCTTTGTTGGTTAGCACATGTAAAATGCCAAAAACTTTGAAAAGGAGCCAAAGCGATAGACATCAATTTGAAAAATGGTCCAAAAACAACAGGAACAACCAAAGGAAAACACAACCGAACAATGGGCGACCCAAGAGCGAACCAGAAACAAGAAATTGTTATATTTCAGGATAAGGACATAGGGATACTCAGCACTAAACTGGGTCTGATCTACTTCGAGCCTTCGAATTAATGCCTGATAAAGTAACAAATAAAACCCCTTTGCTTTACTTAATTAATTGTATACAACAAGCAAAAGAATATGTAATTATATACTTTTATTCATAAAACTAATATGCTTTCTACCCTGAATCTAAAGGGATAACCCTACCTTCGGTGACGTATACTTAACGTTAGTTCTGTGCTGGAAATTTGAGCAGCATAAATTTTGACAGCCAGTTCGCACAGACAGACACATGAGATTGCCCTGGCCAGCAGGAAGCGGGCAATAAAAATCGTTACATGGCTGGCGCAAAGAGCAGGCTAACGGACACTCACTTGCACCCACACGAGGACACACTTCCATACACACACACCCAGAATTACACACGCTCCTGGGCGATGGGTAAGCCATAACAAATGCTTAGCCATACGTCACTCATACGCCAGGTAGCCCTGCTGGATACGTAGCGAGCGTTAGTTACTCCTCGGTGAATGTGCACTGAAAAAGTGATTCGTATATAAACTTTATAGTTTTAAATGTCCTGCTGCCTTCTGAATTTCTCTTACGTACTTTTTTTTTAAATAATCCAACATAAAAATATCAAAAATAAGTTATTGTATCAGAATATTTAATGAAATGTCAGGTGATTTCACATTTTATCTACAGATTGCCAGCATTAATATTTCTGGCCATACTTTCAAATATATTTGGTAAAAAAAGAACATGTAAAATGATTTATATGAAATAATAACCATTTAACATGTTTTTTCATGGCTTTAAGTCATACTTTCTCTCCGCACAAAAAGCTTTTTTGTTAAACAAAATATTCTATTCTGCAAAGCCTTTTTTTTAACAGGCAAACACTTTCTTTGTTAGCAAGCCAAATATTAAAATAAATTACTTTACGCCCACGTTAATCAAATTAATTTTGTTTCACAGACTCTTTGCAAAAATAAAAAGTTTCTCTGTATTCCTGTTGAGATGTGTCATGCGTACTCAAAATGAATGTCCTTCGCCGAACTGGCGTTACCAAAGTGCTGGCTAGCTGGGGGAAAATTCAATAAAAACAAATTGATTGCTCCGGAGGATTTGCGTGCATGCTAAAAGCCAAAGGTAAACACCATCTACTCTCGCCTGCTCCTGGTCCTGCTGCTCGGCTAAACCCCACCTTTATGTTAAGTGGCACCTGACAGATTGTCAGCAGCGGCAGGGCGACAAACAAACGCTGCCAGCTGACTTCCTGTATCCAGGATTCCAGGAGCCAGGATCCAGGATCCAGAATGGCCACCCCAAGCACGTCGACCGATCAATATTTGGCCAGCGGCGAGGATTTATGCCAGCTCATTTGACTGCCTGCCCGCTCCTCAAGTCTTCCCTGACATCTCGATTTGGATGCGAGAAAGTCAATGCCGGCAGGCAGTCCTTGTTCCTATCCCGGCGCAAATTCGAAAAGTAGAAAACCTCGTTTGTTGCTCATTTGATGTGCGCTCACGCATAATTCCATTGGACTTTCCGGGTGTGTTTCAAGTCGATTTATGTGAAGGACAGCAGAAGTTTGCTTTCGCCTTTTCTGGCAAGGGGCATAAAACACATTAAAGTCCCTTTTATGACCGCCATAAAAGTCAAGTCAATTCGCCTGGTTTCGACCGCCTCGCCCGAGAGTCTTGACCCTCGAGTAGAACACAGAAATATTGTACCAAAAAAGGTAAACATTAAAAAATCATGAAATCTCTAGTAGGCAGGCGGCGGCACTAAGTTGGAATGCGTAAGTGATGATATTTCTTACCGACTTAAAATTTAATCCTAAGAAAAATGTTAAAGCAGTACGCGAAAATCTCCACAAGATAGATGGGAGCCCCCTCTGGGTAATATCCGATTTTGTTCTTCTTGCTCTGCCCTCTATCCGGGAGATCAACAACCAATCAAGAGCTAGACAGAGGGAAAAATTATGTGGGGAATGTTAAGGTAATAATGTTAAAAATCCCATCACACACCCATTCAAGAATTCATGGAAAATTAAGCCAAATTAATTTAGTATCCGTATAACCTATTAGTATACCCATCTGTTGTACACATAATTTCCTTTGTAATACATTTATCTCAGTGTTTTAGGCACTCGGATTCTATTGACACGAGTCCTGCCTTCTCTGCCCACATTGAAATCCTCCAACACAGAATGATTCATTCCGAATCCCTGCCACACGCACACACTCTAAAACCTTAGACAGATATCAGAAAACAATACAAATCCATGGCGTACAAATATAAACATTATTTAAATGTTCCCCAAAAAAAATATGCTACAGCATAAAAAACAAAAGGAAATCCGAAAGGACAGCGGGGAAGACAGGGGAATACAAATGCAAAGGCGGCAACAATAAAAAGTGGAACAGCGGCGGGGCAAAAGGCGAAAACAAAAATCAAATAAATGGCAATTTAATACACTCAACATGCCATTTCATAGCTTTGGTTGTTGCTGCTGCTGCTTTTTGTGGAAATTGTTATTGAAGCAACATAAATTTGCCGCACGAGGCGTGTGGCGCAGTTATTTGAATATGGCTGCACAACAAAAGGATTCACAAGCACACGCACACACACACACTCATGCGGGATATCCTGGATTTGCCAAAGGGTTTTACACCGAAATCAACCAAAATTAAATAAAACTCAAAAATTTGCGAATCTCTGTGCACTTTGAGAAAAAAGGTTTACTCCACAAAATCAATAACTATTTTTGTTGATATGAAAAGTTTTATTTTGGAAAATACTGTGTCTTTGAAAAAGGAATATAGAAATGAGAATTAGGACCTGAAAATCCTAGGGATTTCTACTAAATTTCCTATTAAGTTATTTTATTAAATTATTTTAATACCCTCTCAGTCAGAAGCTTGAAATGCAGTGAAGTTATTTCCGACCCTATAAATCATATATGTTATTGATCAGCATTGACCACCGAATCGATATAGCCATATTCCGCATAAATTTATAATGTTCAAAAGTTGCACAAATTTTATAAGGTTTCAACGATAAAATTTTACAAAAATTTAAAAAAATTCATTTTTTTTCAATATTAAAACTTATTATGCAGATATGTTAGCTCTATAATAACTAACCATAGAAAACCTTTCCGAATTGAAATTAATACATTTTTGACTTAGTTATGATAATTTTTGTGATCGAACTTCAAGGGTATACATACTTCCTAATTTTCCCAAGTTAGCTTATATTTTCCTTATTGTCCTTGCTGTTTTCGGAACCTAATTTCGATTTATGCCTACGCTTAGCATGTCCTTGTCGTGTTACTTTATTTAACTTTATTTTTTTCGAGTGAATGTGGCCGTGTTTGCTGTGCCCTGTATGTGCGAGTTGTCCAATTTATTTTGTAAGCCTGCAAAAATGAAATAAAAATCTGTTGACCAGCCGCGATTGCAAATGCGATAACAGCGGAGGGCTACAGCAACACGGATACGGATACATAAAGGCGCAAAGGACGTAAAGGACGCACAGGACACCCACAGCCAGCACATTTTGCTCGCTATACTTTCGGGCGCGCCGTAATTTGCTTTATTTAATTTTGGCCACTCGTAAATCTGAGCAATCAGCGACAGAAGACAAACAGCCCCTGCACAATCAATTAGCATCAATTAAGGTGCTCAATGAGGCAGAGGACGTGATCCCAGATGCGGGTACATCGCACATCCTGCCCCAGGATGTAGGTGTATGTGGAGTTTCCATTCCGACTCGCCTGCAGTTGCAAGTTCTTGTGTCGCCTCGCATTGTCCGTCATGCAAATGATAACTAATTAAATGCGAATTGGGAAGCTGCTGTTTGTGTTGGCCGTTTGCCGTTTGCCGTTTGCTCTGTCGCCTGCAAAGTTGCCGGGGCGTTGTGTCAACTTCTTGCACAGATAATGAGTTAATGAGTTTGCCAAAGTTCTTGCAGCACAAGTTGGCCAAGGAGAGCGGCTTGCAGCTGTCAGCTGCCAAACTAAATGTGAAGGGGATCTCAATGTTTGCCATGTGAACTTGCCAAAGCCGTTTTGGTTACGGAGAAGGACATTTCGTAAGTTCTCTCGACACATTTCCATTAATTAGGCATGCGCAGTGATATGGCTCTTTCTGGTATCAAATGAAATCAAATTTATGGTACTTTTTCTAAAAGGCTTGACTTGTATTTATTTAATTAATCCCCAAAGCAAAACCACATAAAATACCCGTACAAAACATTATGAAGTCATGCAAATATCAAGGAAAAACCGAACTAGCAGCAGTCCAGTAAAAAAGAAACTAACTAAATTTATTGCGCCTTGAGCCTACGGATTCCGGCCAGGGACACACAAATATATGTATAGAAATATATTTTCAAGGCACAACTTCAATTGTGCCAATAATTTTTGAAATTTATGGCACAACTTCTTGATATCGCATTGAAATTTTACGCACTACTTGCTGCAACCGGAAACTTTGACAATAAGCAGCAAAGCCAAAGCCAAAAGCGCCGAAGCCTTGGAATCCGGACTACACATAAAACAAAGCAAACGACCAGGCAAACAGTGGGTCACACATTTTATGGGCTAACTCTGAACCGAGGGCACTTAAACCGCAACAAAGTTATATATAAACATATATGTGTGCTTGTGTGTTTTGGCTAAAATTCCCTCCTTTCAACTAAATCCATGGCCCTTGTTCCATCTTTATACCAATCATACCACGCATATTGCCCACCCACAACATAAAATCGGGCGCAGCGGTTTTATGCGTATACTTTTCACAAATTTATTTATACAACTCGTTTGCCTTTTAGGTACATTTAATGGCACCAAACTAATAAATGCGAGGGCTAAATTTTAATTAAGACATTTCCATTGACTCGGCCGAAATTTGCAATTGAAATGCGGCTGAATTGGCTTTATGAATATGTACTTGCCGGCCCATCAATAAGTCGCAATAATAAATATAAATTGCCATTGATTTAATTACACCATGGTCACTCGGCCCTTTGTGTGTGCCCATTAATTTGGTCACGATACAAATAGAGCGAGGTATTTTTCAATAAAACTGTTGCCAATTCTGGCTAAGCGTTAGATATAATTTTAATTAAAATTTTCATTTTCCCACAAAACTATTTCATAAGAGACATTTTTAACATACAGAGCAGAACAGGTGTAATAAAAATGATAAATTCACACTATATTTTATGCTAGAATCTGTATACTTATTAAAAATGTTGATTTCTGGATGGAGGTTTTCTGTTTTAATTGTTAAAATTGTATTATATGGCTCCCTTTTTGGTTTAATCGCTATTTATTTAATTAGTTAATATTAGCAATTTACACTATTAACTAAAATTCGTTGTGCTCCTTTGGTTGGCCAGAGATTTGGCTCTGCGGACAGCGAAACATTTCAATTTGATGCGCTCGTGTTATGAGCGCTTAATGAAGCCGCAAGCATTTTAGTTTGCCAACCGCATAAAGTCACACGCCCGGCACTTTCACAAAACCCTTCACCCCACGGCCCCTGAAGCCAGGCAGATGGCAGTTTATTAGCCAATTTAAGACAAAAGCTGCGACAGGACACTCCAAGTCAACCCCATCTCCATGGCCACTCTTCTTTAGTCCCCCGCCTGTGGTGCGTTTTATGTGCTGCGATGAATTCTGGCGGCGTTTTTGCCGGGCTGCCATTCATTTAATGACTGAACCACACACACTCACGCCCACGCCCAGCCAGAAGGAGGCGGTGGGATGACCCCACTCACCCCACCCTGAAAAAGTGCAACTGTTTAAGCTCCAAGGCTGCCACCACCTTCGGCGGGAACTGTGACAAGTGTTTGACTTTGTCTTTAGTTTTCCATGCGCTCGCCACAGACTTTCCCGGGTCTCGGTAAGTGGCACTTTCTCGCTCTGGCATAACGTTAATTATACGACTCGTTGACCGTGCTATTAGTGCTCAGTTTTGGCTTGAAAATGTATAAAACTTTGTCACACTTAACGCTCCGGGCCCTCGGGCGGGGCGGTGTTTCCTTTACTTTTCCTCGGCTCTTGCCGAGGATTGTTGACTGCTCTTGAAACCCGACATTAACAAAAGCTTTCCGTCTCTGCTTTCAGGTATGTGAAGATTGTGGAACTGAGTGTGCAGCAAAAAGGTAAAATATTAATTGAATTACTCCGCCTGTTGGCCGCAAAGCCACATTCGCCACAGTCGGGCCAAATATTTGACAGAGGCAGCAGCTGGAAGCCGGAGTAAATTCAGCACACAGCCGCAGGCAGGCTCCTGCCGTCCTGAGCGTCCTGAAGGTCCTGCTGCCGATGCCAAAATGCAAATCAGTCAAACGCATTTCATGCATGCCTGGCACTTTGCCCCTTCTGCTGCCGGAAAAGCAGGCTAAGTGGAAATTACAAGGCGGAGTCGAGCAGATAATGCAGAATGCCAAACCACAGTCAGACAAAAGCGCTTCCTGAGTGCGGTTTACTTCCGAGAATTTTGCTAGCATCTCCTGCTTATTATTATTGGGGGGACCAGGAGGCGGCATCCGAAGATGCTGCTGAAGATGCAGCTTAGTTGCCGTTTTTCATGTCGGGGCACATCTGAGTGGAAGCCTTTGAAAGTTCTCCTATTTTCCAAATTTAATTTCAGCTCAAAAAGTGCTCTCGAAATAGTTCCTCATTGTTAAGAATTTTCGTTAGAAATAATTGGGTTAACCTCGGCAGGAGTATTATATATTTATAGCTTAAAGTGTTTTGGAGAAGCAATAAGGAGTTCACTTATTATTTTTTTGCTTAATTTGCACTAGGAAAATAAGTTTTATTTATTTTCTAATAACAGTTATAGGTTTTTAGCTTCAGAAATTAATGTATTTCAGAATATTTAAATATGTAGTTTTCTATTGTATGTAGCAATTACAGGAAGTTTAAAATTTTGTTAATATTATTATACATTAATCGATGCCTTAGAGCATTATAAGTTCACACACGAAACCCCACTCAAGGCTCCCGTTCAAGTGTGTTTGTTTTCTTAACTTATTCCATATTCCGTATATGTATCACTTAAGGCCTGGCATCGACAGCTTTTCGCACTTTGCCTGCACGAGTATTCCGCAGACACTGCTATTCTATCATTTATTATTAAATAATTGAATAAATGAAGAAGCACATTTGTGTGCGAAGCAGCTAAATTTATAATGCATTGCCTGGCTGCCTGGCTGCTGTTGCGGTTAATGAGACTGCCAGCCTGTGGTTGAGGTTGACCTGCCGATGCCGCACCACAGATAGCCTGGACACACCCATATCCCAGCATCCCTTTCCCACCTGGGACCCGATATAGTTTATACGGGTTCCTTTTCATTAGATTGCATAATCTTTGACAGGCACAGGACCCGAAGTAGTGTGTGTATTGCCTTTGTAATATTTCATTTTGCCACCAAGGATCCTTAATTATTTACGAGCCAACGATACAAGCAAACGCACTTAGGAGCGGAGAGAGTGCTTGTAACTTTAGCCAAATAATTGAATATTTAAGTTGCATCAAGCTGGGTGGCTACATTGCCTCGGCAATCAGCTAATATTTATTGGTATCTCACAGATACATTCGCTCTGTAATCACAAGATAAAGCAGCAGCTGCCGTTTCTTGTTTTCATTTTGCATGTTATTTTAATGAAGTGAGTGCGGTGCGTTTATTTTAAGCCTTTGTCGAATGTCATTAATATAGATTGTCCGACCGAGATACATCTGCAGGGGGTGTGTGCCACCTCATCGCTCTCGAAAGTATTCATAGAGCCTGCCCCAATTTGCCATCAATGTGTCACGTTAAATTTGAAAGCTTCTTAAAAACTTGAACCCATAAAACTCTGCCCCACAAAATACGAGTGTGATACAAAAGTTAAACACACGTGGCCAGGACCAAAACCTCCAGCTCCCACACACATCGCACATTGCCGAAGAGGAAAAATGAAATTGGAGGAGCGGAGAAGAAAACATTCAAATCGTTGCAAAAATCAGGCCAAGCTCGAGAGCACCCGTGCTCTGGTGCCTTCATTTTCCGGGCAGACGAGCGTCGGATACGGATACGGATTGGGGTTTCTGGTGCGCCACAGCCACAGTGCGGGAATATCTATGCCACTCTACATATTATTTTTGTTTATTTTCCAGGTCTTTGGGGAAGCATAAATAATAAGCAGCTGCATTTGCCATCGGAAAAGCTGAAATTCAGTGCGGCTGCGTTAAATATTTATCCGTTGCGTGGCTGCCCTGCCGCGTGACAAATATAATAGCATCACTTCTGACACCGGCGTAGTTTGTTGGCTGATTAAATGGCTAAGTGCACTGGACTGATCCCTGCCCTCCCAGTAAACGGGGTTAATTCTAATTCACACAGGCCGAAATTCTAGCTTAATTATTAATTTGTTGGAGTTGTGGCAATAATATTATTAAGTGATGGAGTGTGTGACATGATTTAATATTCATTATATTCAGTAAGAACGAAATTAAACTTTTTTAAGGTTCAGAATATAGTTTAATGCGTTTACAATTTTCATAAATTTGTCTCTGTGTCTCGCCTCCGATTGCTATCTTTCCGTACTACACGTCCTGTCTGGTTTCTGGGAATTGTGCGTGCTTCACATGCAAATGCTATTAGGGTGCTTGGCCGGCGGCGTGTCTGCGCTTTAATTATGCTGCAAACTTGCCGCACTCGATACGGCCGGAGAGGACAAAAAAGCAGTGTGCAGGGCAGCATTTATAAGCGTATGCCCTGGCCACAATTAGCAAAAGTTGCTGCAGGTGCTTTATGCACAAGGTGTCCTCGGACCAGGGGCGAGGGATCCTCTCCGTCGAAATAACGCTCCTGGCTGCTGTTATATCTGTATTTTCATCGGAGCACCCCTCCGTCCCGACCGTCCTCCACAGTTTGGCACATAATGAAACTTGATTTAGCTGACAGCAAAAAGTCACGTACAATGGTGCGTATTAGTAATCTTGTGTTAACTTTGTTAGCAAGCACTTGAGCATGTCGCAACGGAAAAGTTCCTTCCACAGATACATGCACACATTGGAGAAGGAAAAACCCGAATATAGTGAAAATGCACAAGTGTGTGAGAGCCGGTTTGTGCATCCTAACTGGGTTAGTGCATAGTTTCATAAACTTGACCAACTTGATTGACAAAAGGTTGCCTTCAAGCGAACCAGAAAGTGGCTGTTCTCGACTTTAAAATGCGAAATAAAATGGAACTTTTGCTTAGAGAATTTGTGGACTTTATTTAATATGAGGAACATTCCTAAAGCTATCAAATAAATAGAGTTAATTAGAAGTGCTTTTAGTTTATGGAAGAAAATATACATTTTATGAAGGCAGCCAGATAAAGTATATAAGAAAATACACAGAAAATTTTGCTTTTCGAAATAGAGAACATTTTATAAAAATGTACTTATAGTATTTTCTTTATTTTATGTAAGTATAAACCCCCAAGTTCCGATAAAAAAGTTGAAACGAAACTTTGTATTGCTTTCCTAATCCGATGAATTTATTTTTCCCTTTATTTAATTTCACGGTTTCTTATCAGAAAAGCCCTCCGAATAATTGACCAGGTTTTTATTCACCTAATTTTTATTAATTTAGGTGAGGAGAGTCTGAGCTGGCTCTTTTATTGAGTCTATTACCGATGGCCCACCTGGTCGTAAAAGGTTCGTTTTGTGCATTTACGAGAACTCAAGGTTATATACAGTGAATTCTCCCTATTACTGAAATTACATTTGTTCAATGTGTCTTGGAACTTTCGATTTTTAGATCTTTAATAAAACTATATTATTAGAAAAAATAAGAAATTCTAATGAACATAATTAAACTATATATAATAAAAATGTCATTAAAAGCATTCACTGTATTTTTACGTCTTCAATTTAAACCTATAATTTTCCCTAAAAGGTACATTCCTTTCCCTTTTTTTTTTTTAAGAAGATATATTCAGCTCATTGTCTCTCAACTTCGAGTCCTTACTGTATTTATTCTGTACACCTCCGAGTTGGGGGCAATTGCATGTGGACCGGCATTTTGTCTGGCGTAATTGCTACACGCATTCGACGTCCATTTGACTGCCCAGCCACTTGCTCTGGAGCTAATAGAATTAGAACATAAACCGCTTTATTGTCGGAAGTTATATACGCCACACATACGGGCGGAACAAAGCACTTTTATGACAGCTCGCCGATTTGCTCGTCCTGGAAATTGACGCAAAACTTTGAGGCTCGGATGTACATCATTAAATTCAACGCTTGGTTTTGCATACATCTGTGTGTTTGAGTGTGTGCCTGTATAAGTGGGCGGCCGGTGGGCGGAGCTAGGCTGGTCAAGCCATAAAAAATGAAACTCATTTCGGGCAGGAAAATTGCGCGCTCAGTTGACGCACTGCAGGTGCGGCACATTACACAAGGGGATTTTCCCGGCTGTGTTTGTAGGAAATCGCTCTTTACGATTGTTAGGCTGCTTATGCTTGGCTGGTAAAAGAATATAGGGTATATCACAGGATATACTATATACAGAAAAACTAGAAAGAGCACTCATAGCCTATAATTAATTTAAATTAAATGTTATGACCTTAATACCTTGTTAACTTCTTGAAGTTAAATTAATACACATTGACAACTCAAGAATTATTAAGCTATTACGCTAAAGAAAGTAATTATTAGGAAAAATGTAATATACAACTTATTTAAAGTTACTTCCCTGTTTTACAATATTTAAAGTACAGTTCATTTATCACATATTTCTCAGCCATGCAACTTTAGCACATTACCATGAACTAAAGACTTTAAGTTATTGCAAATTATATACTTTAATAATTTTAATTATTCCACTCACAGCCATGAAGTACATTATCACCCATCCCGAAAAGTTAGGCACTTGCTAATTATCCAGACTGCTTTGCCCAACTTTGCGCCTAATTAATGCCCCAGCTCAACTATAGTATTCCCAGCGGAATATGTGTTGCCAGTTTCTGCATTTAAAAGCTCAGACGAACATAAACCAATTTAATTTATGGAGAAATTGTATCACAAAATACGACTGTATGTGGGGGATTTAAATGAATATTAAATTATACGAATTTTGCGTGCCTCTCCGATTTTAATTTGTAATGAAAGCGACGACGAATGACGCTGATACGGCGGAGAGCAAACAACAATTCCCATGTATAGCCCTAACAGATTTCACTTTGTTATGCAATTCCCAGCCTGAAAATGGGGAGCACCAAATTAGACAGAAAGGAAAATGAACAGAGGACAGAACAGAGGAAAAATTGCCAATATCAAGACCAGCCAAAACGGTAATGCCAACAAAAAAACAACTTGGGGAAACAGAAGAAATACAACAAAAAAAAAAACGGCAAAACGGAGGCAAACAGCAAAAAAAATTCAAACAAATTTCGTGTTCCCAGCTAACTAAGGTCCTTGGCCCGAGGGAATTAAATGGCAAAAGCAGGCACAGCCTGGCAGCCAGAAGAAAAGCAGAAGCCGGCTAGTAATTATCGGGGAAACTGCAGGGAAACTGGGACCCAGGATAGCTGGCAACGCTGAATGGCTTTAAGAATGAATGGGAAGCCAGCACGCTGAGGATGGAATCAAATATTACTAAACTAGGAAAACCTGCTTGAGAAATGCCTAATATAAAACTCATTATAAATCTTTGGAAAAGTATAACAAAAAATAATCACTGGGAAAAAAGAATTAGAAAATAGTACAGAAAAGTGGAAGCAATATTTTAAAACTAACGAACGATGTTGTTAAACTAATAATGATTGAAAGGTATTTTGTATTACCTCATTGCTTTTTTCTGCTCTATGTAAACCAGTTTTGTGATGTAATTTACCTACATAAATTCTGAGTTAATCAACTCAATTTAATTTTGAAATCCTGTGTATTTAGGGAATTATTTTTCACAATGTTTCGAATTGCTCGAATCCCGGACAATCTCACACACATGCACAACTCGAATCTGGAGCGTGAAAAATCAGCGACACTTGTGCTCACTTTGGCTTGTTAGCCATCAGCATCTGTTGCCGTGGAATGTTGGTAGCGCCCCAGAAAGCGGCCCCCAGGCTGGGTTCCACTTCCTGCTTTTTTTGTTGCAATGGAGAGTGGGTGACGAAGTGGGCGGACTCGGATAGATGGTGGGAAGCTGCGCTAACAAGATTCGACATTTGAACGAGAGTAATCCATCAGCCAACGTTGAGTACAAAAATGGATTAAGAAGAACCGGGAGTGTGTGCGCTGGGTGTGTGTGTGTGTGTGTATGTAGTGGAGAAGGTTTCAGTTTCATATCGGGCCTCCGGTTTTTCCTTCCTCCTTTTAAATCGCTTTTAATGTGCGGCATTTGGTCTCGTTTTTGCCTGCTCCTATGCTGGGATGTGCTTCATTTTTCACAATGGAATGAAAGTTCAATTATTTGATTTGACAGGCCCTGCCAGGAACTGGCATCAAAGAGCGAAGGCTGCGAGCATCAGATTTATTCGCACACAAACAATCACCAGCCACCGAAGCGACTGCCACAACGTATTTTATATCGAACATGACTTTGACTGCACAATTGAAGTGTAATTTATTAACTTCCCCTCATGCGAAATGAGTTTTTCGCGTTCCAGTAAAATCGATAAGGAGAATTCCTTGTCAATGCCTCAAAACAATTGAGTAGAGGAGAGAATATTTTTGGTTTAAAAGATACATATTCTACAGCTTTAGGGTTTCAGTTTAGTTATATAGAAATATTTAAGATATATATACCAGAGTCTCCTCATAAATGTTACAAGCAGTATTAAACTTTATTTGGAACCTATCTCTTTTTTTTAGAAGCAATTTTTTCTCAATGTGTGAAGGGAATCCCTTTTTATTAGAGTCTCCCTTTTGAAAGGTAGAAACTTTGATTAACCTGTGCAAATTAAGGTGGAATACTCAAATCCTGATATCTATCCTATTGCTGCCCTCATGAGTGTATTTGATGACTTCGGTTTACGATAAAGGCGAACCCATAAACAACACACTCAGCCGGTTGATAGTCCATAAGCCCAATGCCGCAGCACATATCCCAGCCACCTTTTCCATGGAGCTGGCAACAAATTTTAATGAGCGGGCTCAGCCCATCTGCGGGTTCATTTCTGGGCTCAGCCCGCAGCCAAATAAAATGCCACCCCTTTGCGGTTAGCTCGTTCGAAACAAAAACTGTTAGATTTTATTTGTTTTGTGGGCGATAAGTGGTTGACAATGTAGATTTTGCTTTACAAACAGTAAGCCGAAACATGTTAAATAAATTTCAAGTTGGCAGTTTAATGATTTGAAAAGAGAAGCAAATTCCGTGTATGCTTTTAGCCTTCATTTTTCGCTTAAATGTGGCTTAAATATGAGGGCATAACAGAAATATTTGTATGAAATTCAAGGTGGCCCGATTTAAAATCCTGTATTAACTTGTTACTTAAATATATCCGAAAGAAACCTTAATTAAAATGCTTAAGTCGCTATTTTCTTTGATTTAGGACGCGTAGGTCTTCGACCTCAGTCGCTAACATATCGCGATATTAACAATCTGTCTGGCGCCCCAGTCAAATCCCATTCGATTCTCATCAATTTTCAGCAAGTCAAAGGCCCCCAGCCAGCCCAATCACACAGCCAATCGGAATTCCAAGTGTGAGAACCAATTTGCGACTATTAAACGGGCACCAGAAACACAAGCAGCCGTATAAGCCAAAGGGATCGAATCGAAAGGGAAAGAATGGAAGCGGAGCTGAGGCATCTGCTGTGCAATGCATTTTCTGGGTGGTGGGCGTTCGATTCAGACCAGATTTGAATGGCAGCAAAGCCAAAACGAGCAGTCAAGTGGGTGTGCCGTGTGTGTGTGTGTGTGTGTGTGGGTATCTGTGTGGAAGCCAATCTCGTAGAACGCGACAGGAGGAGCGACACTGGGAGAACTGTCATAAAGAAACATAAATCAAAACTAAGACAAAGTTTCTGGCTAGCCTTAAAGCTAGATTTTTATAGTCCCCTAACTTTGGAAGAAGCATAAATTCGTAAAAAAGGTTTTAACGTTTTTTTCTCTGTGTAACTGAGCTACGAGTACAAATTGCAGTACTTGTATCTAGATACATTCGAGGAACGAGCGAACAACTGAAGCAGAAAGTTTGAATGGTTCAGAGGAGCAAGCAGAGAAAGGCTGTCTCGAAATATTTGCATAGGTGAACTCCCCCCTTGGCCGCCGCTTGTTGGCCCCCATTTCCCTGTTTGCTCACATATTGATATGCTTTTGGCCTTTTGTCGACACTAAATGCCAGGCAGAGCCCTTAAAGGCAATGAAAATCCGTTCTCGGCGATCCGCTGCCTAAATAGTTAAACACAAAATCTCCGCGCAGAGAAATTGAGCGACGCGTTTAGGTGGGGAAGGAGAGCCTCGTTTCACTTTGCCATTTGTTTGACTTTGCCAGTTGGCCTAACACAAAGGCAACAGTAGCTCCGCCAGGATTGTGTGCATTTTAGCGGAGTTTTTAGAGCCAAAAAGCTACAAGCAGGACCCGAGTCATATGTAAGTTTGATGAAGAAAAGGCAGACAGGAGAAAGTTTACTGGGGGTGTTTGAAAATATTTCGTTCTCTACAAGAGAAAAACAATACAATACTATACTATACTATATTAAACAATGTGATATGTCAATACAATTTTCCAACAAGTGTATAAATAATATGTACTATTATAGAAGAAGCTTATAAATTTATTTCTTCCAAGAAATTAGTTATTGAATCAATAAAAGCATTCGTTTAGCAGGCTAGGCGCTCCATTTAGGCTCTAATTGGATTTAAAAAAAATTAATACAGCTTTGATTATTAATGATAAGTGGAAAGAGTATTCTGATATTCGTTTTTCGCCTTTCATTGATGCTTAACACACCTTCGTAGCTCCTATAAGCTCACATTAACAAGCATACTCCCTGACATTTACCCAAGAGGTCGCAGGTTGCGTATACGCCCCGTCTTACACTCAGATTCCACCTGCCTGCTTGTTTTGGCAAAAACTGTTTGCTGGCTGGGGAAACTAATTAAAATATGCACAACTTGCCAAAATACTTAAAAGCAACACATGTGTGTGTGTGGGGGAAGGGAGGGAGGTTGAGTCGCGGAAGGAGCCACTCTCCGTGGCATGCAGAAAATGTTGGTAAACGCCGCTTTTGCAGTTTTTTGTAATTTTCCACTCAACAGATTTCCCAGCTCCCCTTGTTCTTTTCACTTCTTTATGCCGTTTACAAAAATGTTGAGAACAAGGTGGAGGGAAAATGGGCGTGGAAAATGCTTGGAGCGAGATGCCTTACCAACAAATAGTTTATTTATGCGCTTATTCTTCGTTATATATGCACGTTCATTTCGTGTTGCCGCCGTTGCCCCAAAATATTAGAATTAATTTAAGTTTCCTGCTTGGTTTATGCTTAGTTGCAGCTAGGAGTGCAGGATTTAATGCATGAAGGCCGCCGCAAGCAAGGAGGATTCATGAAGCTATGCATTTCGTATCACAGAATGAAAGTGCATCTCACGTGAATACTTTAATGGCACCAAGAACCGGAGGCAAGAAATAAGAATTCTAAAGTGGTTTCCATTTCATTGTGATCTCTGTTATTCTGTCCTCTAGCTGTGAATGGCTTTTTATCACTTGCTCTCTGCTTGCTGAACGAATATCCTGTTCACCTTTCGAAGTCGGCCCTTAGGCAAAAGTCGTCTGCTGTTTGTGCCAAAAAGTTTTAACTAATTTTCTTGTTTTCGTGCCAGGGAGACCAAATAAAGGCGAAAAACTTGCATAAGACTTTCACGATAAACTTTCCTAGAGGGACAATTAAAAAGATTTGTTTTCATGCTGCATGAATATTGTTTTCCCGCACAGAAAGTGCATGCATTTGCCGGCGGTGATCCTTCGACTTTAAAGCCACCTGCTACACGATAATTTAATTGAATGTGCCAGCCGAGAGGCAGAAGGGCGGCGAGTAATTAAAGTCAACCGGCGGAGGGGGCACCGTTCAAATTAAGCCGAAACAATTTCGGATGCCTTTGTTTATGCCATCGTTATGCCAAACTTCCAACTGGGCCGAGCGGCGCAGCAAACCCAGCCACTTGACGCCTAATGACCAATTTAATGGGAAGGAAGGCGGAAGGCTCCGTGGCGCTGTGTGTCCAGAGAACATTTGCAAATGAAATGGCCTGAACAATGGCTGGGAACGAGCTGGGGGATAGGAGCCATGCCTGGCGGAGCAATTCGACCGCCTGCCGATTACCTGTTCGGGGTTGTTAATTAAGTTTAGGCAGCCTAAATGTTATGGCAAAGTTTTCTATTACCGAGCCGGGAGAGACGGGCACACGACTCCTAATGAGACACGTAGGCGTATGAGTAACGCAGTCAAACAGGTGAATTTACGGGACAGACGACGTGACACAGTGAACACAACACTCAGACTGAACAATGGGGCGTATGCGTAATGCACAGGATAATCACCTGACCTGGCCACTGCCCTCGCTCGCGTTCCGCCCCTTAACTATTGCCCAGCAGCGAGGCGTAAATACTTCGTCGACCATCAACATTCTGCGCACCTAAAATATGTATGAAACTCGATCGGGGAATTGAAAAAAGTCCTGCCGAAATATATTCCATCTAACAAATTTCCAGCCAAAAGTTACTGAACCAAGGGGGAAAGCAGCTATAACTTGGCTTAGCGTGTAATACCATCCGTAACCCAGAAGCCGCCACTGCTGCCGACCCCACCCACCACTCGTATCTATGAAATTCGAGACTTTTTCTAGCTGGTGCTCGCAACTTTCACTGCTTGAAAGTTTTCGCACATGAGCTTCAAATTGCGCGTATCCCCCCCAAGGGAAAATGCCGGGGATGGTGAATGAATGGGAAATGGGGGGCCCCAAACTGAAATCGAAAATTGTTTGCCAAGCGAAGCGCTTAGCTAAATGTCTTCCGTGCCAGTTCTCCATTGGGAGGATGTCGATTGTTGTGGAAACCGGAGAAGGCAGTGGAGCCAGCAGGGGCACTGGGCTGGGCGGCAGGCGGAACAGGATAAGGAGGAGCTGGAGCACTGGGGGCACAGGATGAGGGGAGCGAACTCAGAGCAGAGCAGAGCAGGTGCACTCCTCGCCCGCCCATTAAAACGAACGACAAGTGCAAACATGGAGTCCACACACACACAGAGAAATATAACTATACGGATCCAGATTTCAAACTAAGCTCCTAAACCTCTCAGATACTCGATTTTTGGAGAGTAAGAGAACGCTTTATATTCGAACAAAGAAAGTTATGGAAATTTAATGAGAGTTGTGGCGTGGGAAAACTATGTTTGGCTTCCTTCAGAATAAATCCAAGTTAAAATATTTATAAATAATTTACCTTTCCTCCATTCCAATGCTAACTCACCTAGGCTTTTTCATTGCCTCCTCTATTTTAGACTTTCTGATTTTCTTTCTGTGCATCCTAGGACCAATTCAAAAGTCCCAGAGACCTGTGCCACAGTGCTGTATTTACATGCAGACAATATGAAGCAGTCGTATATGTTTATAACATCCGCAAATTGTTGAAGATAACAATTATTGTGCATTGAAAGCAAAGCTAGGGCGTTTCAGAGCCGAGAGAGCTGCGGGGGCAGCTGTGTAGCAGTGGCAGCCGGAAATGACAGTTTACGGAAACACACAAAGCCAACGAGGACGGCAGGACCAAGGACCAGGACGGACCCAAAGCCAGGCCCAAATAGCCTGGAGATGTGCCATTAGGTTGCCAGCAACTACATACTGGGCTCCGCACAGTCCGCCCACGTTGTGGCTAAGCAGATTTTGTATTATTATTTTTTTCAACTCTTGTGCTGTAAATTTTGCAACTTGTCTGGGGATAACTATTTCACCTTTACAGCCGCTGCTGCTGCTGTCTCCCCAGGTGTTGCTCATTAGTGTAACAGGCATTGCAATGCGGTTAAGTTGAGATTGTTCGAATTGAAATATTACTGGCTCAGACTCTGGCTTACAGCATGAGGTCGAAACTCAATTAGGGAACAGCTGGAGGCTCGCCCTGCTAGGTAAATAGATTTCACAATTGAAAGTGGGTTAATCTACAGATTGTGGCTCAAATGTGTCATCGGTTCGGTATATCTTTCATCTGATAAATAATGTTATTTAATGAAGGAAAAAGTTTTACGAAACACACAAAAGTGACCCCCAAAAGATGAGGAATTGGGAAGATTGAGATCGTCCCTGTCGTAAAAAAATATCTTGTCCATTAAACTTGTTTATTTTTTAGCCCCCGTTCCGACTTGACCTAATTGATTCCCATTGTCTGGCTTGGAATCACTTTCTCCCTGCCCAATGAAGCCTTTATTCTTGACTATTTCCCATCACTGGCCCGCTGAAAGGTCAATTACGGCTCAGATGTCTTGGCCATTGTTCCGGCCTGCGCTTATGTAACTCCATCCAGCGCCGACCTTGCATTATTTAGACAGGATGATTCGCCCTTGCATATTTATAAGGCGGAGCGAACAAGCAAATGTATTAACTAAGTGGGCAAAAACAAAGCCAAAAGCGAAACAAAATGGCTCGCTACGAATGCTCCTATGACCGCACATACACAAAGGACCCAAGGACCTGGGGACACAAGCGGCAAAGGACCCGTTGTCATATCGCGCCAGCAACGCCCTCATTGAGTAAACATTGAGTCAACACTTCCGCCGAGATAACATCAACATGGCGCCAACATTATGGAAGGGCCGAAAGCGATGGCCAAATAGATATTCCATTGCAGATAACATGAGCCAAAAGACAAAGGCGAGGACGTCGCAGAGAACGTACGGGGGAAACCAGAGCGCTTAGCTCTTGGCCAGCGATTTTTACCCAATAAATTATTTTATCTACCATTTCGGGCAAACAAAAACAAATACGCCGCATCAAGGCCGGGCGGACCACGTGGCATAAAATGGAATTAGGAACGCATTGACAGACACACAGAGCCGCAAAAAGAGACACATACCCAGAATGGCGGCGGCTGTTTATGAAAACGTCATTAAAATACCCCAAAGAGCAGAAACGCTGGTAGTTCTCTGTCACATCCAGTAAAAGTAATCCTGGACAAAGCCAAGGGCAGTGCTCCGGCATGGGTGGAAATTAATTAAGACTAACACGCTTAGCCGGGATGAATATTTAGGAGCCCGAGTCCTCTGGCCTCTGTGCTGCAAATTGATTTTCATTCGAAATTGTCGCCTTAAGTGTGATGAACTGCCAGGATGATAACAATTCCAAGTAAATTATGCGAAAGCCTGATGCCAAGATTTGGCTAAGTTAGACAGCGTTGCTTTGGGGTAATGTTACTTATATTTATAGAGCTGATATAGGTAAACATTACTTACTAAGCTAAATGCTTTTTAATTTAATAGAAACATGTACCTTTATATGAAGAATAGTTCGTTCTGAAACCATTTTCTTATAAATGTAAAATGCCATTACCTTAGAGGTTACAGCAAAGTGTAATCGTCTGTGACTAAAGTCTCTAGCTTCAATCTCTACCTCCCTGCCTTTACTCCTTTATTCGTTGCCAACTCTCTCCGCTTGTGTCCTCTCTAACCTCATTATTTAGTCTGGTTTGGCTCACGGGGCGTATGCGTAATGTCTTCGTTTGCCATCGTGTGTGCGTGGCTGTTGCCTACGTCATTGTCGTCAATTATTTTTGCATGTGTGCTGCTACGTAATGGCGTAATGTTGCTTTAATATCATTATTTTGCCATTTGCTGTTGGTGACCCCCCAAGGGAAAATTATTTAATGCGACGCCGAATAACGAATTCAATTTGCGAATTCGGGACAAGGACGAAAAAATACCGAAGCGAAGGCGACCCAAAGCGAGGATGAGAAGTGATGGTTCCAAATTATTTGCCAATATTAAACGATAATTTATTTCCAACTGGGCCGAAAATTTGCCTTCGGAATTTGTTTAGCCGCGAGCACGAAATTTATGCGCATGCATGGAAGACAGCACTGTAAAATCGGATGGAAATTAATTTCCCATGCATTTGCCGGGCCCAATTGTGCGAAAAATTTATTGCTTCAGCTAATGTTTGGCCTAAGGATAAATTCGTGTGTATTAGAGTTTGTGCGTGTGTGCCAATCGAATCGGAGGGATTTCAAATGTCAAAGAACTTTGCATAATTTAAACACTTTGCGATTGCGTTTTCCCCTCAGATTACACCTTTGAGTAAATTCAAAATTTAAGATTATATTTATTGTCTGCAATAGGATTTTGTACTGTGCCTGATTAAAGCAAATTTATTATGGCAGCGATAGCGATTGAATAATTCATTTCGCTTCGATTGTCTGCCGGGGGGAGTAAAGGTAAAAATTGGTTATGAAATTTTAACGAGGCCTCCGTTTGCATAAGGATAACAATCATTTTCCATCTGCAGTTGGGGCAATGCGTCGTTTATTTAATTTGAAGCAACATTTATGCTAATATTTAAAACCCCTTTCGTATAGCTTTAAGACTCTATCGAGAAACTAGTTTTCTGCATTTTCTCTTCATTTTTGAAATGCAGAGGGATTATAATTTCCGCCAAGTATTTTTTATCCGCACTACTTTTCCGAGACGCTTCCGTATTTTCTTCTCGTTGACTTGTCAGTTGTGCTCTTCCTGATGAAAGTCAGTTTAATTTCTGCCGCTGTTGTTGTGGAAAGCCATTGTTTTTCCCATTTTCCGGGCAGAGAGGATGGCGAGAAGTTATGTACTCGTATACATAAATAAAGGACGAGGGCGAGCAAAAAAATTATAAGCCTTTGTGCGTCGGATAGTCAGCATAATGAAACCCTAAAATGCAGCATAAAGAAGATGGCCCATTAGGGCAATGAGGAGACGTCGGAGGAATAAGTAGAAAAGGATCTGCGATAAAAAGTGTGTGTGCAGGAGAGAGGGAGTTTTCTTTCGAATATTATTATCAGGAGACGAACTCTGACATGCAAAATGCATTTAGCTAAACTAAAAACGTAGTTAAAAAGTCGCATTATTTCCCATCACTCGGAAAGTTCGCCATCGCACTTAATTCTTTGTTTTCCAGCTCTTCTTTGGTTTCCCAACTCTTCTTCAGATTGCATTTTTCCCTCATATTTTCTTCGAGCGAATTTCCCACATTTTTGCATAAATTAGCATGAAAAATTACAGTTTCAGTTGGTCCGACTATCTGTCAACTCTTTGGTCTCCTTGTAGTTTCTGTTTTATGCAAAAACAATAGGTTTTTATTTCCCAATTCGTGCCATGTGTTGCGAGATATTATTCAGCTCTCCACAGCGATCGAAGAATTCAACTAAATAATTACTGGGAAAATTCGCAAAAACTCCTGGGCCCTGGAGCAACTAGGAATATATATATATGTAGTTCTGGCTTGCTTTTATATCTTTGCATGAAGCAACCAAGGCCAAAAAGCCATTTCCTTCGGCCACTATCTCTTTTTTGCCTTTCCTGCCTTTGCATGGGTATTTTCATACCCACTTAAGCAGGGGGAAGGCAAGGCAGTCATTTCAATAAACTCAAATAACAATGCCCAGGCAAGTAAGTCAGAAACATTTTCATTTCCATTTCCAGTCAGACAACTGCTAAACAATTTTCCCACCCACGCCCCGGCCGCCTTCTACCCGCCAACGCATTCTTTTGCCTTGGCTCTGGCTTTGCCTTTGCCTTTGGATTTGGATTTCTTTTTATATTTGTGAAGATTCCTTCGTTTCGGTTGCTTTCCACAACTCGGCAAAGCACCAAAACTGATTAAATTTCCGGAAATACATGTCTGCGAACGTATCGAATCGATATACTATAAAGAAGCAATTTTTTCCCACATGCTGGCTCCGAGATGGGAGCATTGAATATAAAGCATACGCATCGTTGCCGAACATTTTCGAACATTCGTTAGGTTTATTGCGCAAAAATAAAAAGCGGGGGGAAAAAACAATATAATTGGTGTTTCTGCCATTCATTTATAAAATTTTCCAAGTTAATTGAAGTATAAAAATTACGAAAAGTAAGATATTTATAGAGAATTTCTAAATAATTCTGTACGGTTTGAGGTCTTTAATAAGTTTGCTTGTTCTTACCCAGAAAAGACAGATTAAGGCAGAAGAAATCTGAACAAACAAATATCCATTACACCTAAGGATTGACCTAACTTTGAACTTTATTGCCCATTGTCTGACCTGCCCCCCCGCTGCCCCTTTTCTAATTGCTTGGCCCACAATTCTTAATTTAGTTGTGCTACTTAAGCAGTTTAATGCCGAGGCGGCCACCACTGCTCCTCGTCCAGGCCGCCCTTTCATCCGCCTTCGCCTCGAAAGACAAATTAATGGCCCTCGGACCGGGCTGCGGCTGCGGATGCGGATGCTCCGTCTTGGTGGCGCTGAATTTATGGCACAAAGAGCACGAAAAAAGTTGCGGCAAGACGGAAATTGCGGCCAGTTGCAAAGTCAAGAGACTACTTCTCGTTGGAGATGTAATTCCTCGACCCGGCCACTCCGCCTCGGTCCGGTTCCGTGATAAAACGATTTCCATGGCATCATTCCCTGGGCCGCTTATCGCGTTTTGATTTTTAATTAAAGCAAAAGTATTTCACAAACTGGAATTTCGTTTCGTTTATTTGCAATTAAATTAGGCAAACAGCATGAAGACACTCTCGAATCCAATTATCTCTTTCGGGGAGCCGAGATACAAATTACAAATGTGAATAAAGTCATTTCGAGTACTGGCGTGCGTATATACATACAAGTTGTATACAAATTTGAACTTTTTGACAACTTTTTGTTTTCTGTCCAAAAGTTCGGCAAGAATTTCTGGAGGAGGAATAGCGAAGAGCAAAGTTTGAGATGTTTTTCCTGTCATGTAATAAGGCGGCATTATTGTGTACATAGAATCGTTGAGGCTGAGTGTGCTCAAAGAAAACCTTAAGCCGGCTTGTTTCAATACCTTCTGAACGAGTCGGGCAAATAAGTGAGCGAGTCGGACATTAATAGCAATCAGAAAAGTTGAGCCCGGACGCCAGCTGTTGGCTTTGCAATAAGTGCATATTTATATGTTTGTCACACTGTTTGAGCACTTGAAAGTCCTAACCGCAGCGTGACTGGCCCCTAACTCAGTTACAATGGGGCAACGTCGGGGCAACAGTGCGTATGATTTACAATGTTTACCCTGGGCGGGCTGGGTGACACAGAGTAAAGTAACGTAAAGTCACTATTGCTGCGGACAACTTGATGATGTTATTTGCTGAACAAGCCAAGCAACTCGCACTCCCGACTCTGTTTGCCTATGTGACTTGGCCTGGGGGAAATTATATGCGGGAAATTCACTCGAATTTCGCATAATAAATGAAAAGCGAAGACTAGAACGAAGACAACAACGTGGGCGAAAGCCATCGCTGGGCCTGATGGAATGTGAAAATAACTCAATTTCCAGGAACACAATTAATTCAACTAGTGAGCCGAGGATTATGAGAGGCGAGGCAGCCGAGTCTAATTACTTTGCTAATGATCTGCATATTAATTTACTTACACTTGAGGGCATCATATAATTAAAATTTTACACCAGCTCCGAGTCACTGATTCAATTAATACCCTGCAGAAGGACTTCTGGGGTCAAAAGGATAATCCTTGTCCAGATAAGCCACAAATATAATTTAATTAAATTCTTAAATGGATTCATTAGCTATGATGTAAAGTTAAATATAAAACATTCCTCTTTTTTCTTATCTCTTATTTTGACACTATATTTTTTTTACTTTATTTTTAAAATATCCTAAAGAAACGACTGAGTTAGGGAGTAGTCAAGCCGCTCATTTAGAAAACCAGGTGGGGCATTAAGAATTTACTAGTTAATAGTGTGAACCGCTTCTTATGCCTTAGATAAATTGTTTGTCGCCCCAGATACGCATTCAAATGGCGCGTGTCGGGTTAATTATTAAGCATAGGTTAAGTGCCACAGCCAGCCGGAGGAAGGTCTAATGAAAAGTGTGCCATCTCTTTGAACCAATTGCAGCCACCATGGAAGGCCTCAGCCCCCAGCCGCCAACGGCCAACGCCTCACCCTCAACCACATCCACCGGCACATTCTCGACCGCCTCCGTTTCCGTGGGATCCCGGCGAGCGTTGAGTACGTGAACGTCTCCGCGGAGAATGTCCGCTTGCATGACAATTGTAGCGTGCCGGCATTCAGAAAACGCAGCACCAGCAGACGACGCGGCTGAGCGAGCAGTACGTGAAGTGATTCTCAACAAGGTGCAACGGCAGGAGGACTAAGAGGACTAAGACCAGCAGAGGCAGGAGCGCAAGGACATCCAACGCACATGCACGACGGAAAGGCTTAGCACCTGCACAACGGAGACACAGACAGCAGCAGAGCCAACGCACGGAATAAGTAAGTGCGAGCTGAATAAAATTGTCTTCCTTCCACCGAAAAAAATCCAAGAATAACACACAGGGCACGGCCAGGTATCCTGACAGACTGGCGGGTTTTTGGGCTTATGGGACTGTCTAGTGCCTTACTCAAGGCAAAAGCTGCCAGAAGATAGTCGGGTTAATTCCTGAACAACGACCAATAATGGTGAACAATCCGCTCACTTCAGATGGACCAAGAAGGCTTGAAGTTTCGTTATGGATACGAAGGAATCTTTATATATATAGCATTTATGTTTTCCTGATATTACTTTCGTATATTTTCAGGAAGAAATATTTTCTATTTCTGATAGGTTTTGTCGAGCCCTAAGGTATCACTCCCAAACAATATCCTTGCCCACTTCAAGGGAGATCCTTTAATAAGCTTTACCTCGTGATCTTCTTATCGAACCGGCTTCGACCAATGGACACAGGTGGGCGACAAATGGCTGATCCAATGACCCAATGTCACCACTCGGACAATGAAAGGACTCCAGCTCTGTGCTGTGCACCTTAAGGCTCCATCGACCCACTCCGTCCACTCACTTGTCGTTCCACGTAGGCATTCTGCTCATGCTGGCAGGAGCCTGCTAGACTGACATGTCTGGCATATGCAAAATGCCAACTGTCCTGGCTACCGAACCTATCCACATTCTCCTCGTCCCAACCTCGGCTTCCTGGCCTCCGTTCCTTTGCTCCTGCTCTTGTTGTTGACAACAACAAGGGCAAGGACACTACACCAAGTGCAAACAAGGTGATGCTTCAGCTAGCAAACATACCAAAAAACAAGACGAGAGACAGAGAAGGCAAAGACAACGACAGGACTCTGGGTTTTTCCATGCCATCTACCAGCCCCCCTGTTCATTTTTGTTTTCTTTTTTTTTTTTGGAAGGACCGCCTTCAGTTTGAGCACAAAAATGGCAGAGGGCCGAATGAAACGCTTCAGGACACACACTCGGCGGAATTGGTTGAAGAGAGTAGAAGAACCCGAATGAGGCATTGTGAAAAAGGCTTGATAGAGCTGGGATCGAATTAAGTTGGAAGGGAAAAATTTAATTTAAAAAAGTGCCGTAAACTGAAGGGGTGCCTTGAATAAATAAGGATCCTTGTAATTGACTTTAGTCTGATATACAACTTATGACTTCGAACTTGAATTTCTTTCTCCTGGAATATTTTATATTCTTTAAGAAAAATAACGATAGTAGCACAAGGAAATTCCATAGCTATGGAATTTAATACATAATGGTTACTATACTATTTTTGCTTTATAATTTATTTCATTCTTCCTTAAATAATAAGTATGTTTAAGAGTGGTTGTTATTGTTCAATTAAAGCAATTTAATTTTGTTCTTTCTTTCCAGAATCCCGTGCACTTTAACTGCCATATATTTTTTTGCAAAAGAATAACAAGCAACCTCATTGATGTTGTAACGTTAAACAAAAAAAGGACATATAAACGGGTAAAATTCCTGCCGCAACAAGAGAAAGCGAAAAGCAGGCCACGCCACAAACAGCTATCTTGTGGTCAATTATAAAACGAGAGTAAAAAAGGCGAAAAAAATCACATAAAACAAGGACACAAGTCACCCGAAAAACATCGGCAACATTGCGACGTGGCCATTGTGACCAATAATAATAATGGTTATGTTGCTGCACTCAAACCGCCACCGCCCGCCATCAGCAGCAACGCGAACGCGGCGGAAAGTCCCGCCCATCAGGACGCACACGTGGTCCCCACTGCCGGTCCTGGGCCTGCTCCTCATCCTGGCTCTAACCCTGTCCGGATGCACTGCAGCGGGAATTAGCTACAGCAGCAACAGTGGCAACCTGAGCTCATCACAGCGCAGCCCCGGCTCGGGGCCATCGACCAGCAACGGCGGACTCGTGTTGATCGGATCCAGCAGCGCCACTTCCAGTTCCGTGCCCTCATTATCCCTCACTTCATCATCGTCGGCGGGTGGCTCCACATCCTCTACCAGCAGTAGTTCCTCCTCCGCGGGTGCCCCGAGCGGCGGAAGTGGCAGCAGCAGTAGTGGCAGTAACAACAACCGCAGTGGACGGCCCTCCGGCACCAACTCCAACTTCAATTCCAACTCGAATCATGATCAATTACCCGCCCAGCTAACCTCGCGGATTATCCACGCACGCAATGGCGCCATATCGGGCGTAATTGTCCAATTAGATGGCCGCCACTTGGATCCGGTTGAGGCGTACCGGGGAATACCCTACGCCTCGCCGCCGGTCGGCAATCTGCGCTTCATGCCGCCCGTCTCGGCGGCCATGTGGTCCAATGTCAAGAAGGCGGACAGGTGAGTCAAGTTACCTTCTAATATCAGGGTATTTGCCTGGGATTAGGCGAAATTGTTTCCTTCAAAGTTAGAAATTCTTTTGGGAAAGTAACAACAAAATTGCTATGCTAATGTATATTAGATTTAAAAGAAATTGTTTCAAGAAGCATAACCGAAAAATTAATAGGAATATAGAGTTTATTCTCAACTAAAAACTTTTCACTAACAATGTCAACCAAAGTGAACTGGATAATGTGTCCAGCAAATCCCATCAGGACTTACACGAACCCTTATCCAACTAATTTAATGTATTTACCAAAACGAAAGGGCGCCCGTTACCAAATGCTTTGTCCTGCCAAAAAGCGTTAAAGCATCCTGCAAAAGGGTTGAATTTGATTTCCCCTTTCGAGTGCATAAAATGATCAAAATGCCATAAGTCAAGGGCTGAGCTGCGAGTCTCTCGAGACTGTCCAACAATTGTCACCTCAATTAACTGGCTCATTATGGAGTCAAGTGCGCAGGCGGCGGTCCGAAAATCTCGAGAGTCAACTGAAAATAATGAAAATAATGGAAAGTGCTTCAACCCTTTGCCCAGTCCGCGACAACAATGGACATAATGATAATGGCATCTGAAAATAACGAATGAAAAAATGCGGAAAATACAAGTCAAAGGTCAACTAAGTCGGCGGCCTTCCGCCTGAAATATCTCGAAAATTAAATATTTACGCTGTCGCCGGTAGCAAACGGTGCGACGGGACAGCAGCAACTGCAAAGGCAACAGCAGCTACACAGCGGCAGCATCTAATTTACAAATGCTCCCAAGTGGCAAATCATTATTCACAAAGATGCCCAGAGATATTCCTGCTTCCCTTGTTTACCATTGTTGTAAAAAAAGGGGAGCGAAATGGGTCGGCACTGGGAGAAAATAATCTCTAAAGAATTTCCCTACAAAAATGTATTTCATTTTTACATAATTGTATAAAATTGTCAAGAGGTCTACAAAATAATAAATGCAATGAACAGGTGATAGTTTTCAAAAGGAATCAATTCTTTTTTAAGAAACATGATAATTATTTTCACTTTGAGGTCATTGTTAATGTCAGATAATGAAAATATAAAAATGTATATGTTCCTAAAAATTAAATATACAATTTTCCTCACAATTTTAAAATCTTTTTCAAAGTGCTCTGCGGCTGTACAAGTTTTTTCCCCCTTTTCCTTCAAACCTCCAAGTCCCAATGCTGATGAAAAAGGTTCGCGAAATCAGTACAGAGCACAACGGGGCCAAGAAAATAAAATATAATTTTTCAAGTTTAACAAAGAACACCACCTGCGGCCTGTTGGCTGGCAGACCGATGATTCTCGCATTCTCGCATTTCCCGCCAATTTTTGGGTAATTCAAGTTGCCAGGCGGACAGTTGTGTCGTTTCTGCGGCATCATCTTCACTTTTCCCGCGAGGTGAGCGGCTTTATTTGTCAGGCCGTCCTGTGTTGACAGCGGGGGGTCAATTCGGTAAGGGAGCCAATAAAACGGCTTGAGTAATGTTCAGGAGATTTTTCAGCGCGTCAGCGTCATTAAGTTGTCTATGGACAGGTCACACAATAGGTCATTAGCCTGATTTTCCCCTCAGGAAATGGATACATCTCAGGTTGCGAGGGACGAAAAATGTAGATTGTTTGGTGGTTTTTTGGTTTAAATTTTTCGGGAGAGCCTTGCTGCTTAACCCATTTTGCAGGATGCGTAAATATTTAAAAAATATATTTGGCATCCATTTAATGTTTTTAGCTCAACGCTTTTCACCTGTCAAATTTCAGCCTTTGAACTAAAGTTGATTCTGAATTTCTGCCACTACCAACCTGAACTTTGTGTGCTGCATATTTTTACCACCGCAAGTTTTCCCGCAACTTTCATCGGGCCTCATTGCAAAAATAATTTCTCCCCACCGCAGAGAAAAAAATAAATAAAATAAAGGAAGCTCAGCAGGGGAAAAAAGGGAAAATTATGTCCACACATATTCCTAGCCCGCCAAAGGGAGCAGCTGTTCATGGCTTTGACAAGCCACGCGTGTCACCACCAAACCACCGAGCAGCGACCTTCCCAGGCCAGCCACCTCCCATTTTTTTTCCCAGCCCCATCCACGCATTTTCTCCACCCACAAAGGCGCCATCGTCTTTAATAAAAATGAAATAAATTCTGCCAGCAGCCACTTTGCACTCTTGATGTCGTTGTTGTCGTTGTTCCGCGGCTGCACATCGGTCCTGCCCCGTTGCCTGTGGCGTAAGGATTATGAAAAACAAGCGGATTAGTGGCCAACCTCTCCTGACCAGGTTCAGCTCGAATCCCCGGTTCTGGCTCACAAACGAAGTGTAAAAATCGCAATAAACTGACGAGTTTTATGCATGACGCCAAAGTTTTTAATAAAGAAGAAAAGTAAAAGCTCGGCGCAAAAACGCTAAGTGGGGAAACTCAAGTTAACGATTTTCCTAATAAAAAAAGCGCATTAATGAATGGAAGGCCCTGGGACCTTCAGAAATGTGCGTGCAGCAGTTTGAGAGGCATCTTTCTCGCTTCAACAAACGGAAGCTGGCAATACACAGAACAAAAAATGTATATTTTTAATGATTTTGTATACGAAATTTTGAGAGCTAAATGAATGAATTTACAAACTATTAGTACCAAAACTAATACGAAATTAATATGGAAGATACATATTCAATACCTTTATATTATTGGCATTTTCTTTGTAATATTTCTCTAGTCATATCTGGGAAGTTTTCCTTTCTGGAGTAAAATGTGCGTGCAGCAGTTGGAGAGGCTCTCGTTCGCCTCAGCAAACAGGAGCTGGCTCCATCATTAAAAACGTTAATTCCAATTTGAGGCTCAAGAGCAAGTGGTAACCGCAAGGGGGCGGCTCGAGGACATCAGCCGCATAAATTGCCGACTGACTCGACTCCGGCGGGCGCTACAAACTGTTGCCCGTTTTAAATGAAATTGCGAAAATTCATTTTAAATTGGATTTTATTTAATTTGACTGCGGCAAGAAAGCTTTACGCCCGAAGGAGATTTTTCCGAGGAAGGTGTGAGCCGTGAGGTGTGTGTCTGGGTTGCCTGCCAATCTAATTTGCGGGAGCGAATGGGGGTGGGGAAAATGAGGTTGGTTGGGGGGACACAACCTTCTGGCCCGTTGGCCACAGGTAAAATTAATCTATTTTACTTGACGTGGCCGCAATGTCGCGTATAATTTTATGCGATCCGGTGCCCTACGCTCGTCACCTGCCATCCCCCATTGAAGTCTACACTGCGAGGAAATGGGACACCCTTCGAAAAGGGTAAATAATTTCCTATCATTGGTACTTCCTTCCTAATCATTCGATTTTAAAATCAAATACATTTTATTTGTCATGCTTAAGAAGCTAAAATATGAATAATATTTCATTCAAAGTTCGAAATAGCTGTGGTATTCGTTTTTGTTGGTGTATATGCGTGTACTTTTCTGCTTGGCTAAGATTATGCTTTTGTTTGATGTATTTAAGCCGAAAGCGCCAGCGGATCTCTGGCCGGGCTGCTGTCCTGGCTACCATTTACTTGCCACAAAGCGTTGCGTGCCCCATCCCACCCTGCTCCAAGACTCCCCGTGAAGCCACACGACCGTGACCCTTAGGAGCTCTGTCTGCTCCGGAGGCGCTTTTCCCTGCATGCAGATTAGCCCGGCCTTCCTTCCACTCAAATGTACACAAAACTGGAGCGTTTTGGGCCAGCTTTGCTTTATGTTTTGTTTGTGAATTCCAAATTGCATGTATTCCGGAATATGCGAGATGGAGGTGATGGGGGCCATGGCATGGCTATAGCCTTGTTTGCTTTTGACCGCGTGCTCTGGCTACCGAGCAGTTGCCTTCTGGCCAGGGTCACCCATTCCCCAAATTGTTTGTACGCATTTCCCAGATATCTGTTTGTGGCAAATAATCTGCGATGAGAGCATGCTGTATTTGAGAGATGCAATCTGATATTAGTTATTGGACGGAATTCAAATATGTTGATGCCGTTCGAACTGGAATATTCTAGGAACTAAGGACACCGGAGTTAAGCTGCTTAAAGAAGTTGGTTTAAAATGCTTACGGTTGGAAAGCCAGGAAAAATAAATGATAACTTGAAATTCATAAAATGTTCATTGTTTGTTTAAGAACGAGCATTTTGGAATTCGTGCTTTAAACAATTTTAATTGCAACAAATACGTAAGCAATTTGATTTTAATTAAAAGTTTAAAAGTTGTTTAAATGCAAAATTATTTAGTGATTATTTAGATGTTATCAAAAATACGCTGCGACTAATTAATATAAATTGCTAGAGCAGAGTAATAGATTACCTGTTAAAGCTTATAAAAATATTTTGCAATTCCCTTGCAGCGCCAATGTATATTACTTGAAACTTCGTATCGAATGTGTTTTTCCACTCCTGGCACATACTATTCCCATAAAAATAGTAAAGTGATCTTAAATAGATTGGCCATCAGGGAGACATGATTATTTGCTCCACAGATGTCTGTGGAATCTACAAGTAATTATCAAGTTTTTAGTGCCTGGCCATTTGCAAATGCGGCATCGATGGCTGACTGAGGGGGAGGAGGAGGACCCGCTCTGACCTTAATTGCGGCACCCGCTTTATTAGCCCAGCTCGTTCCCCCTGGCTACCTGTGCCACCTGCATGGCATCTACGGCGCCCGGGTGCTGTTGCGTGCCACCCAGTCTTATCTGGGAAAGTTCAGCGGTTGCAAAGTAGCATAAACAAGATCGCTTGCCACTTGAGAAGTGCGCGCCATTCGTTTGCCATGGGGGGCAACATTAAAAAGGCAAAATGTGGCTTTTATGACCTCGGAAGAGGGGTAGAGAAAAGTGTAGAGCTTTTGGGGGATTTCGTTACCTGCTCGCACAAGCACTACAACTACGGCAAGTGCCGTAAAAACTTTTCACTTTCATTATTTTTAATATTTCTGCTCATCCAAGCTGGTCCTGATTCCAGGACAGTCTGCAGCCTGCAGGGTTCCGAGGTTGACACCATGTCCGCCACATTACAAAAAAAAATTATATATATATATATATAAGAGGCGGGTTCGGAGGACGAAGCCCGAAAATGAAACTTTTATTACCTGCCTTATTGTTTTGCCATAAAATTAATGATTATTATGGCAATCGCATGGCCACCACAAGCGTCCATTAAAGCGGCCACTGCGACCCACTGAGGGTCAGTTCCCGGAGTGCTGCCGGCCACCATCGCGGACTCCCAATTTTCTGCGAGGCGTTTGAAACGCCATAAAAAGCAAAAATTAAATACACTCGCCATGGAAAACAAAAAGCAGCTCCAGCAGAGGCACCGCCAGTGCCAGCGTCAGCGGCAGTAATAACAAAGATAAAAGGGCAACGGCGAAATAAAGTTAAGGAAATTAAATAAAATAAATTCTCGTTTCGCAATGTCATTAATGTTAATGCATTTTGGGATGACTGGAAGAGGAAGCCCCGTAATGGCCAGGCCGATAGGAGGAGTCTTTCTGCAGCCGAATGGTGCTATTGATTTTCGCTTTATGACAATTTGATGGCCAACAGGAGTTGTGGCTGTTAATGAGTTAAGCCCACAACTTCAAGGGCTCCCGGCATGTCAACTGTAAATTAGGAAGGACCCCGATGACGGGACACAGAACCAGACAAGTGACATTTAAGGGTTTCCCCACACAAATCGCATCCGGTTTAATTCATTAGTGACCTGCTGGAGATTTCCTGGGAAGCGTTTGCCCATTCCTCTCCACAGGGATATTGCCGTAAATCTACCAATCAATTCGGGGACGGCATGAAATTTGAACACACAGCATCTCATCTGCGAAATATCTCCCCTAGAAACTGTTGGCAGAGGTGCAACCCATGCGGAGGAATGTGTGTCACCTCCCCAACTCATAGATCAGATTAAAAACAAATAATAACAATGCCAGATCAAAGCAGCTGCCAGGACCGAACTGTTTGGCTATCATTGAGCACTGAGCGCAAATAGTTTGAGTTGAAAATAATTACAATTCAGCTGGGATCTAGTTCAAAGTCAAACATAAGTTTGTCATGTATTAGTTTGGGGGAATTGCAAATGCTCACAGAGGATTAGAAAATGAATTAACAGAATTTATCATTTATTTAGTATTCAAATATATGAATTGCTTGCTTGGCTAAAACCCAATCGGGTTTGTGGGATACTAACTGCTATTGCTTACCTCAAATATTATTCTCCAGTGTATATCACATCAGTTTCATAAATGAGCGCAAGGCCAGCCCAGAGAGAACGCTTATGGTATTTGCATCGCCTGGTCTGTGGGAATATTGGGAGAAAATCAGTAAATTGCACAAGTGCATACATACAGAGCTAGAGGAGAATGTGCCAAGAGGAAAAATCGAACGATAAGAGCCAAATCGAAAACCAATTTACCAGCATTGAAAATAAGCCTTGGCCGAAAAGAGGAAAGAGCATAGATGGTAGAGGGGGTTTTCCCCCCGAGAAAACAAATTAAAACGCAAACTTTGCGTTCAAATCAAAAAGTTGTTATGGCCAAAAGACAATCACAAAGTTGACGTTCGGGTCTAAACTCCGCCCGGAAAACCCCCTCGAAGATTACGCAATTCTGGCAAATTAATCTATTTATAACGACATTCGAGGCCGGGCATAAAAATAAGCCTATTTACCGAAAAACTTTTTTTTTGCGTTTTTGGTTTCGGTTTTTTGTCGGGAAACCTTTTTGAACAGAAACAGCCAAAAGCCTTCGAAGAAAGTTTCGCCCTTGACAAGTTTGGCACTGAAATCTTTTTCGATTTTTCAGATTCAGCCCCGTTTGCCCGCAACGACTGCCGGACATCCACAACGAGACGGCGGCCCTGGAGCGGATGCCCAAGGGCAGGCTGGAGTATCTCAAGCGATTGCTGCCCTATCTACAGAATCAATCAGAGGACTGCCTCTATCTAAATATTTATGTGCCCATACAAGGTGAGTGCGGGACGGGGACTGGGTTTTCTGCTAACACCAACACCAAATAAGTGTGCTATAATTTTTGTCTTTTTGTTTTCATTTTTTTGCACGACCATGCCGGGGGGACTGCGTCTTGTTTATTTAGCACTTTGCAAGGCATTTGAATAAATTGGCAGACGCCCTGAAAACGGGTGCGGGTAACTCGCCTCAATTTTTCTTCCCTCCGTTAATCCCTAAGGCCAATGCCAGAAAAGGGTCAGCCTTGGCAAAGTTTTAAAATCTCCTTTTTTTTTGGGAATTTTCGCATGGGTTTCCAGTTTCTGTGCTTTTTTTTCATTTCCCATGCTGCATGCAAATGGACAAATGCTTGGGCATTTTTCAAATTCCCAAGGAAAAAATACGCTAAGCTGGATGGGAGGATGGGAGGTCCAAGCCCCGAATGCAAAGTGGCCAAATTTATGCCTAAAAGTATGTCTGGTCGTCGTCCTGTTTTGGGAAAAATCCGAAACAATTTGCCACATTTGTCTGCAACCGATTTGCTTTTTTGAGTTTTGAAAGGGAAAAGAGGAGACATTAAAGTAGATCTAAAAAAGGGATAGTAATAAATTTAAGAAATACGTTTTTTATTTACCTATAAATTGTTTTTTAATATATAAGATATAAGTTCATAATAAATACCACAGGAAAGCTTTTCAAATTAAAATTAATGATATTTGGGCTTACTAATGCGTTTTAAAAATTATATTAATAGCAATTCAAAGAATATAAATATTTTAAGCTTAGTTTTAATCGATTTCCGATTCGATCCTATAATTGAATAGCAAACTGTAAGAGTGTATAAACTTCGGCTTCCCGAAGTTAGATTCTTATCTTTGTTGAAAATATAGTTGATAAATTTAACTGTATTTTAGAATCACCATTAATATGTACCTTTCAAATAATTTATAGAAATTTAAGTTTCTAAGAAACAGGTATCATTTCACGTTAGGATCCCTTGTTCAAGTTTTTAGAACTTTAGCTAAATACTATTTTAAAGCACTTCAATGCCAAAATCGATCCATCCAACTATGTGTCTGTCAGTCATTCAGTCAATTCCAGTCGGCCACTGGGAAATGCAACGACAGCAGCGAACTCCAACGTAGACACCGCCCCGCCCTCGGATGGGTAGTAAATTACATTTTAATTAAAACCCAGAGGAGCGGTGGCCATCGGGAGTCGGAACGCGCAGCTCGGCTTAATGGGAGCCATCAGCGGCAGTCATTTCCCGGCCAACCGAGGCAGCTCAGCCAGCTGAGGAAACTCGAACTCGGGCGCGACGCCACCTGCCAGCCAAGGAGTTGAAGAAGTGAAGTGCACTGCGAATCGAAGTAAATTTGATTGTCTATCAGCGCGTTAAGAGCTACATTTAATGTACTCTTCGGTGGCAATGGAGTTGCCGCCGCAAAGTGACTGCCATTCGGGCTGTCAGTCAGTTAGACAGTCGTCCATCATTCTGGGAGACAGTTGCCTTGATTTTGCCGCTGGCTTTCAATTAACTCGCTGTTTCACAGGGCGTATACTTAATATATTTGCTTACTCTAACAGGGCGTATACTTAATATAGTTGCTTTATATCACAGTATGAAAATTATATAAATCTTTGATGCTTTATGGCAATTATGATTAATGTAGTTGTACTTCACTACTGTTAATATAATATATCCCTTTCTTTTAAACATATAAACTGTAAATTCTTTGAATATTCCAATGAAATAACTGCCATTTGGACTCTTACATAGCTTCTAAGCATTTTCCAAGAACATTTTCAATGTCCAAGGTTCTTAGCATAAGGAGTGTCCAATTAGATGAGTTTTGGTTGTTATAACAATGGCACATTTTTTCTCTGTTTGCTGATAAGGAAAATGTCGCCTTGTCTGCCCATGAAAAATGGAGAAAGTAAATACCTATAGTATAAATAAAGATTCGCTCAAGTATGAAGGAATTTACATTTTACCTGCAATTTGTCTTCGACGGCAGATGGCAGGAAAGGTCCCAGCCGATGAAGGCGTGCCAACTTTGCTGAGTTGCAAGAGTTTTCAATTTTTTTTTTTTTCATACTTATTTGCCCTGGGAGAGGAAATTATGATAAATTGTTTGGGCCAGAAACTTGAGACGCCGCCCTAAATTGAATTGGAAATTGTATACGTATTTCGAGTGCAATGCTCATCTTCAAGGGCGGCTAATTGAACGAGCAATTTGTCGGGGACAAGCACCAGTGAAAGGGAAAATTAAATGTCTGGTTTTGATAATTGGATAAGCAGTCCCAGAAACACAGGGAAACTTTTTGTGCTCAGCAGCAGCAGAAGCCCAAGGATAAAGACATACTTACAGGGGGATAACAACCGCAGCCAATCCGTGTCCTTGAGCACCCCGTAATAAATCTTTTAAAACGGTGAAAAGGGAGCAAAAACACCAAAGAATATGTAAATTTTTGACAGTTTAACTTAATGAGCTGAGGGCTCCGTGCCCGTCCTGGGTTTCCCAACTGTCAGAAAGGGCACCTAGATGCATAAATCATTATTTATTTGCGTCGGGTCTTGTCGAAGTGACTGGCCAGATAGGCCAGGCCAGGGAACCCTAGATAAAATTCTACGTTGCCTATATTTTAGAATCATTTATTAACAGGCATGGGCAAGGTAGCTCTTTTCACCTTTGATAGATATGACAAGGTATAAATCAAATAAATGGCAGAGTAGCAATTATATCTGTTCATTTTTAAATAATTCTTTTATATATTCCCTGAAGTTATATTAAAGTAAATCAAATAGTTCAAACTTAAAGTTTCTCTCAAGGCTCAATGGTAAAATAATGAAACATTCTTTGGCTCTTTTTGTGGCCAACACCAGAGGCTCACTCAATGTCCGAACGTGTATGAATATGCTGTATCAAAAGTGGAAAATATACTTTTATTATCCCTATGAAACACACACGCATACTGGCGCACACATAAATCTCTTGTGCCTTTTTTGTAGTCTACTTTTTGAGCTCCGTTTACGGGATTCGAGGAGCCGGGTATTCGGGGCTTTGGTCTCTGGTCTCGGACGGATATGCAGCTAGTTTAATCTACTTGGACATGACAATAAAATTTATATCATCTTAACTTGCCTCTCTCTTTGGGCTGCTGCTTAGTGAAGTCCTTTCTCGCCTCTGTGGTTTTTATTTGCTCCTTGCCATCGCTTATGGCCAGCGTCCTGTGCCCTGCGTCCAGCGACCAGCGTCCCGCTTTTGGCCCTGCGCTTCATTTTGGCCTCTTTCTCATCTCATCTCGTCTCATTTTATTTTATTTGCTGCCTTTTTTATGGCATTATTGTTGTTGCTGTGTCCGCTGGCATTTTCTTTTAAGTCCCGGACTTGTTCTCGCTGCGGCCAGTCAAAGGAAATGCTCAGAGGAAAAGTGTATAAAAATAAAAAAATAAACATACAAATGCCACATTAAGCATGATTTGCCGCTTTTCAAGGCAAAAGTCCACTGGGCTTTTTATTCCCCCGAAATCGCTCCGCCCGCCGGTTCTTTCGAACCCTCATCTGGCTTTGCTCGTTCGTGTGTAGATTCCAAGTTTATCAGCTGTTTGAATGTTGGCCATATTTTGTGCTTAACTGACTTTTGTTTGCCCAATGAGAAATGGACCTCCATCCTGGGTTCCATATCCCGCATGCCCCGTATTCCTCGTATCCATGGCGTGGTGAAAAATTAATGTCATAATTTCTAATCTCCAGCATTTCCATGTGATTAACTTCTTCAAGCCTCACTTAATGGCGCATTACGAGGGGGCTTTGCTGCCCATTGACCAATTGATATATGTATGCCAATGACTTCCTTGACCTTTTCCCATATCGTTCGCCATAAGACCGCCCCCAAAGCCCGCGCTCGCAGGGCAATTGCATCTATATTTTCCATAAATCCATGGCAGCATTGTAGTTGAATTCATAATGAAATTTTTCCTTTGTGTCTATGGTTTCGGTTGAATTCAATAAGCCAATCGAATTTTGCCGAAAAGTTGTTTGATTGCGTGAGCCAGAAAATAAACAAATATTTATCGTGTGCACTGTGTATGCCGGCAAAGTGGGCTCTTGAAATTGATATAGGCTGAAGTATGAGTATGGATATTGGGCAATCAATTTCCATCAAAAATGGGTATGTGTCAGTGATTGAAAATAGCAGAAGAGCGCAGGAAACAGATTTCTAAAAATTTTTAAAATTCCATTTAAGACTCTGACGTTTTAAATTGAATTTGACCCAAGTTCAATACATACATATTTGTGTAGCATGTTGGTATATTTACTATATTTTGTATTATTATAATTCCTTCTCTCAGTGTACCAATTTCGGTTTGACTATGGCAATGCCATCCCATTATCCCCTAACCCAATCGTATAGGGAAACCCGACCCATAGAAAATACATTATTAATGAGGTGGGGGACGGGTTGAAGTGATGTGTGCCGAATGCGTGCCGCTTTCGTCACGCAAGCGGCGGCAGCGACGTCCCAAGTCAGGCGGCCCGGAAAAGCGGAAGCGGAAATCGAAGCGAGAGCCGCTTGGCGCGTGATCCTGGTCACACACGGAAATGAAGTTTTCTTCTGAGCTCTGTTTTTTGTTCCTTTTGCAAAACCATGCAAGAGTTATGTACACGAAATGGCTAAATATAGATGCACGTTTGCCCTGTTCCTACGTGTATATTTTTTATATAGTAGTCAAATTAACACCAAAAAGGGAAACTGTGGAGCTGAGAGTACAGCGTAAAAGGAAGGAAAAACAAGTAAACTTTTTACTTTGTCTGCTCCGCGTAAACTTTGCTCAGCAGATATTGCAGTTGAATGGGATTGCCGAGGGGTGGAAAAATTGAGGCAGACAGAGACCAGAATGAGGTTACTTTGCTCATTTTCTTATGCCAGACACAATTGCCAAACGCAACGAGGGAGTAGGAAACGGAAAATTTCGAAATTACATTTATTATTTCCCCTGCTCCTGCATGCCATTTAGTGTCAAGTTTTCAAAGTTTTCCATTTGCATAGAAGTCTTAAAGCACTGACTTGATCTGTCAATGTTAGAAATTCTTAAGGAAACTCAACTTTTCATATTAAAACGTCCCTTTTTTAGTGCGAGACTTTATTTTATAAATACTTTTATTCAAAATGAAATGGATAACGCAGAGACAAGTTATTTAATTTAAGATACAATGTTCTTCCAGTGAAAATAGGGATTTAATAGCAGGTTTAAATCTTTTAAGAAAAAACCATTCACTTCCTTAAGAAAATATTTCTAAATAAATTTAACATATCTAAGAATGGCTTTGCAAACATAATCACAAAAAGACAAAGGACAAAAGCTCTTGAAATAAGGATTAATAAATAATAGGAAGAAAAAAGGATGCCAATTTAGGAATCCGAAGTTTTTTTACCCTTCGTGTGTGATCATGCAGAACTAAGCCAAAAATACATTTATTTCGATTCGAAAAGCTTTACAATAATATTTTTTATTAGATTAACAAATATGTGTTAAGGATTTAAAAGTAAAAAAATAAATTTTTAAAGCATTTTTGTATTAGAATATTTTTAAAGAAAAGGATTTCCTTAGAACATGGCTGGATCTACTTGGCTGTTAATGCTGATCAAGAATATATATGGGTTATAGGGTCGGAAAATACTCCTTTAGTGCACTTCAAGCTTCTGACTACAACACCATAAATCGAATATAATTTCTTTAGTTATGTAAATATATTTTAAGATAAGCATTAAACAATTCAATGCTTTTTAATTTGTTAATTACAATTACCATTTCCTACTAGATGATTCCCAATCTTTGCTTGGCCAAAAACCTTCCACTCTATTTCCAATTAGTAATAAGTAACCGTCTTTGCATTCAGCCTGCAATCAGGGCTTAAACGAGCTTCCACAAATCGATTTCCATTGGGAGGGAATCCCTTCATCCCAGGACATATGGCCCACTCTTACATACATCAAATCGCTCATTTTGCGTTACTCCATCGCCGGGACAGACAGTAACTCCTCCGATGGGATTGTGTCTGCGTTTGTGTTGCTGATTGTATTTGCTCCCTGCGATTGCAATTTCCTAGGCTTTTGCCAACACAGCCAGTGCGCAGACATCTAGCATCTACAATAACTTTGGAACAACTACCTACGAGTGACGATGGAAGCCCATAAATACTGGGCACAAAAAAATGCGGCTGGCAGAAAAAAGGGCGTCGGAAACTTTTGTCAACTTTGTGTTATAAACGAAGCGCTTGACTACATATTGACTTTAACTGAAAGCATTTATGGTGATTGTGTATGTGTGTTTATGTGAGCCTCTACACTGAAAATAATAGTATAGTATGACTGCGATATGTTTTGCTTGTGGAATTCATTAAACCAATTTCGGAGTAATTAAAAGTTATTTATATTTATTTATTCATTCAAGGTGTTAAAGCCATTTATTCTATTTGAATTTGTAGATAATCCATTAAAAATAATTACTTTTGCTTGGCAAATTTGTTCCCCGTGTAGGTTTGTGCACATTTGTTTGTGTGTGTTGGTTTTGCGAGCGAGGAGCGCTATCAATAAATCTACAATATGTATGAAAGGCAAAGTCTCTGCTGATGGCCGCCATTTGTGTTTGCGTTTGTGAGTGTGAGTAAGTGTGAGCATGTGTGTGTGACATTTTCCCCAGTTTTTCTCTGTCTTTTACTGTTGCGAAACAATGTTGGATGGTACTTTTGACATGTTTTCATATTTTGGGAATATTTTCATACCCTTTTCCCCGGCTCAACATTAAAAAGGAATGGAAATGAAATGTATAAATTGTTCTGATTCAAAATTGTAACTCATTTTCGATGTAATCTAATAATTAAAGCTGGAAAATATAAGTTCTTTTTCAGTATTTATCCTTTTAGATCATAGTTTTCTAGATTGAATGCAAATAAATAATTTGCCGCTTCAAACTAAAATACATATAGTTTATTTTCTTTAAAAAATTCAAATTCCAAACTTAACTTCCAATACATTTATGATCTGGCCTATTTATACTCTCTATTAACTTTGTAGAGCACTTCAAGTTCGAAGGCTCGACCCAAAAGCCTCCCTTGCCTTTATTTATACTTCGCTTTTCATGGAAATTTAAATATTCAATATTGACACAGAAAATTGCGCTTTTAAAGCGCCAGCCTTATTTTTAACTCCGACCGAGACCGGTCCTGTTGCCACCCAAAGCCACCTTGTGAAATATGTATTTTTGTTTTATCAACCCTGGCACAAACACAGAGCCAGACACCCACTCGCCCGCACACGCACAGGCGAACAGGACCAAACACACACGTCGAAGGTCCTTTGGACACTCACAGCAAAGGCATAAAATATGCATCAAAAATTTGTCACATCTCGGTAAAATGGTCGAACAGAGTTCACCTTTTCAATGGCCACTTGACCCTCGAAAGTGTGTTCTACGTGTAGAAAAAAAAGAGAAAAACCCAAAGCAAATGGATCCAAGGCATTGAATTTAAATTGCGCATTAAATGTGACCAACAGAATGCGACCGTTCTCAGTGTGTTCGGTCATTTTCCAAGAAATTGATAAGTCAAAGTTTATAATTGGCTCCATGCGCTTCCACCTTTGGGGTTTCAACTTGACAGTTGACAATTTCTTCTGGCTTTTCAGGAAGGAAATTACAGTGCAAGCTCTGGAAAGTGAACTCTAAATAGATTTCTAGGTAATTGTGCATTTTGGACAAATAATACGAGCCTAATTGGGATATTTAAAGGCACACAAGGCCAAAGAATGTGTATATTAAAGTCCTGCTCTTGCGGGCTCCTATCTTTATCGACCGATTACCGTAGTTTTCCGGGCGGCGCAAATTGAAATAGAAAATGTGCCAAACTAAAACAAATAGAAACTTGCAAATGGCACAAAGTCCGTCGAAGGAAAGGCGGAAAAGTAACTTTCATTGCATGCACTTGAAGCATTTCCCCCCTAAGACATTTCCTTCCCGTTTCTCCGGTCCTTTTGGGTTCCTTGTTTCTTGTTTTTTTTTCTGTACTTTAGTTCTCTGTGTTCGTGCACTTAGCGTGTCATAGTCTAATTACAGGGCGTTATACTGACTGCCATTTTGCATGCTAGCAGTGCATTAGACACATGCCCCGCCGTGCGGCATGGATTTGTAGCGGCATGTTTACAAACACACAAAAGAGGAGCCGCGACGGCCGGATAAATGAACAGTTGACTTATGCACTTTTCGGGTATTGCTTAATATGTGTAACAGAAAAAATTCCTAAGATTTCCTGCCCGCTTTGCATTACGAACTGCACGCAAACTAATCTGGGCTTTAGTGCAAACAAAATTGCAGTTTGATAGTTTGGCGGGTAATCATGGCAGGGATTTGCATTTTGTGTACGGGAAAAATTCAATAAAAGTCGAAGTTGGTAAATTATAAAGGAATATTTACTTAGGAACTTTAGAAAGTTCTTAAAAATAAATATTATACGCTTTTCAAGATAATATTTCTTTAAAAATGTTGTATTCGATTATCAAAGGCTTGAAATCAATTTCTAAGCTCCTTTTAATTTTATTCCATTTATAAAATATATAAATATATAAGTTCCTGTTTTTAATGTGCTTCCCATTGAACTAACCTTCCTCTTAATTGATCTCCAAATACCTTGCTAGAACCACTTGTCTGACCTCGTTAACTTTTCCAGAAATGTTGCAATTAGATTTTTACGGTAAAAGCCGCAGCTCGTTCATTTCCAAGACTCAGCTCTAAATAGACCTAATCGATTGGATAATCAGAATCAACTGTCAAATCTAATCTGCAGATTCCGCTTCTTGATTCCTAGAAGGCACAGATTAAATTGCCTCCGAAAATACCATCCAGTAGGACTTCTCTCTCTTATTTCCAAGAAGAGGAGCGGATATCACACCACACATTGTCATTTATTACCTTCAGTACACTTGACTGCCTAACTGCCAAACGAGCGTATATAATATTTCATTATAAATTACACACGACTTACGTCAATTTGTTTTCGGTGGCCAAACAAAAGTGAAGTCTGGCGGGATGGCAGGCTCGCCGGCGGGAAGCCCGTAAGTAAGCCATAGCACACACACTTACGCACAACATATGACGGCTCAGTTTATTAGACAGCAAAAACGGAAGTGGCCATAATTTACTAACGAAGCCATAACGGAAAATGGCCGGCACACAGATACACACCCACACTCGCTGTGTGTGGGAAACGAACACAAGCGGCTGAATGGCAGCCGTAAAAGTAAATTTATCAATCAAAGAGGCCGGGCAGAGGAAAAAAGAAGCTAGCAAACAGTAAGGGAAGACACGCTTTCGAATAGTTGTAGCAATAGACATAAATTTGCTACAACATGGAGAACTACTTGATGGCCATTAATATTTTGACAATTTTTCGCCATATCTAGCGGATATTGATGATGCCGAGAATGGATGAGTTTTTGCTGCTTATTTGTTTATAACACATACGTCATGTTAGTTATTGATGAGCTTGCTTGCCATGTGCAGGCCATCAATTATGTGCGGACTCCTCCCCCAACTCCTTGAGCTGGCACAAAGCGAAAAGTTCACCGGAGTCGTTAAAATGCAGCATAAAAATCGAGGAAAGCCCCCAGAGTAAATAGTTCACATTATGCATACGCCCCGTTGTCCCGGGCACAATGTATGACACATTTACGATGCAGCAACAAATGCGGAAAAGTAAACTCTTACACGCAGAAGAAAAATTCTACAATCTAAGATGAAATTTCAAATAATGAGAGATTCTAATACTATTTTCAGGGGTGTATTAATTGTTAATGCAATTTATTTTTGCTTCTTGTGAAAAGTGATATTTTCGCCTTACGAAGAAATATTCTAAAGGTAGTAAGCAATTATAGTTCCTTCTTTAATTTAATGTACACTTTTTCACAGTGCATGGAAAATGTGCACAAAATGTAACTGGAACGCAATTATGTGGCAGATTTTCCTCGCCTCCCCTCGATCACCATAAATTGCACTGGGTCGTTGGGAAAATGAGAAAAAGGAAAACTGATAAGGTGGCGAAGCACTTGCTTCGATTTCAAAACGACTTGGAACCAATTTCTATTCGCCATTTTTTTCCTCTTGCAATACCCCCCCTTCATTGCAATTTTCTTAAGCAGTTTTACGCCTGAACGCTGACATAATGTTGTTAACCGATAATACGTTGAAATTGAAAAGGGAATGGAAAAGTAAGGGCAAAAGGACCGGAAAAGCGGACCAAGGACCAAGCACACCAAGCACAGCAGGAGCTGCAGTCGAAGTCAGCGGCAAAGCCACACAAAATCTCTCACGACAAATTGCATATTTCAATTTGCAACAATATTCAGGGCCAGGAGGAGCCACAGCGAGACGCCCTTCTGGACCAGACACTTTTTCCACACCCGAGCTAACCATATCTACCGCTAACAGCTCCACACTGAGGGAAAATTCCCAAAAACAAATATATAAAAACGAGCTGCTTTAATTTATAAATATTATTAGCTTAGGTTAATGTATTATTATTTTTAATTGAGTTCTTAAAAATTGTAGTACTTCTTGACTCGGAGTACAAAACACTATATATATTCAAATGATATATATATTTACTTATACAGCCAAAAATTTATGACTTAAAACTCAGGTATGATTGTCTCTTCCCCTGTGCATTGATGCTCCTTGCAGTGCTTGCCTTTCGCCCACAATTCTTCTTTTTCAAAAGTCAGGTGTCTGCCGCATATTGGTTTCGTTAAAATGCACTCTCACCTGTGCACTCGTATGCAAAACGCTGGCTGGCTGGCTTAAGCCGGAGTTAAGCTGATGCATGGGTTAAGCGGTAGAATGCATTAAGATTAAGTGGCCGGGGTCTGTTTCTGAATCTGAATCCGTGCCTGCCCCAGATCCCAACTCCTCTTGCGATCGGTTCCCAGGGACTGCGGTCCAATTTATTACGTATACGCCCCGTGTGTGCAGAGTTGGCTTACATTAAACCGGTACATGTGCTTAACTAGCTTGCAAATGGCAACCCGAGTGGCTAAAGGTAACAGGTGTTGGAATAAGTGCATCGTTAAAGAAACCCAAAAGGCAAATGATTCCCGTCCGTAACATTTTCGATGACATTTCGAAAGAAATTGCCATTTACGCTTGGATTTTTTGTAATAGGAAATTTTGAGAAGGGGGAAAACTCGAGAGGATCTCACACAATGCGTTTTGAGTGAACGTGTCCGGAGGCATCATAATATTTTACATTTTTATGAAGTGCCAGACGATGCCACGGGGCCAAGGCAGTAAAAATCGTATTTTGTGGGTTATAAAAGTTCAGCAACAAGGCTGGCAAAAAACAAAAAACCAAGCAAAGTTGGCAGCCAGAGCAACATTTTCCATTTGCATTTGACTCGTTTCGATGCGTCTTCTCGGCGCTTTCCCTTTATTTTTCTTTTAATGATTTATCGGCATTTAAGTGTGGCATGGGCCAAGTGACGCATCGTAAAGTTTTCCACTCTCCGCTGGCTGCTGTGTGCGCCTAATTTAATGCAACAATTTTTCCTTCACACTTGCCTGCCCGCGTTGCCATTCCCGAGCATTTTCCTGTAGCATTTCTCCTTCGCATTTTTCTCATTCACTTTGGGCTTATCAGCGAGGAAGCAAAGGGCATTTGTGTGCGTATATGCAGAGAGAAAAAAAATTTTGAACACTGCGAAATGTTCCCATAACAATGTTCTATTCGCGGCACATATCGTTAAACACAATTAATAACCGAGGCGGACTTAAAGCACACCTGGGGAAACTGAACTTGCTTATTTATATATCAAGAATGTAATAGTTTCTTAGACTTAAGAAAAATGTTTCCTTATTATTAAAATAATATGGGAACTAGCACAAAGTTATACATTTATATATTACACAATAATTGTTTGTGTGTGTTTCTTACTTCTATTATAGTTTAATAAATATTTAACTTGAAGCATGGATACCATTAAAGAATGTTTATTCCATTTCATAATTTAAAACCTTTATTTGGTTGTTTTCTCAGTGTAGAAGTGTCTCCTCTGTGAGTGTGTTTTGTGTACATGATGTAAATTGAGTTTTGGCGGGCAAAGTACTTTGTAATTTATGGCGTGCAATGTGCGTAAGGAGTCACGTGATAACTTCATACTTTTCCTCTCCCGCCGACGCATTCATATTTCTTTTACGACCCCTTATGGGTGTGGTGAGTGTGTGTGTTCGTATTTATTTATGAGTGTTTAGCCGCATTTTGCATGACGAAATCATAATTTCATCTCTCGGTTGCTTTTTGACATTTTGCTTTGTTTCCTGCGGTTCCATCTAATATATTCTCCAAGTACGTGCAATATATTAAGTCGGTTGAGTCTATTAACATTATCGGGCCCCCGCTAACTCGAGATTAGATGGCTCATTTAGGAATGAATTGCTGCCGCTTTCACTGCGAATTTAAGCCTTAACATTTTCAACTTGCCTTGGAACTAGTCTCAAACTTTCTGCTCGCACAAATTGTGGAAAAGTTGCCGCCGAGCAAACTTTAAGTTTGAATGACTTTTTGCATTCCCGAGTACATTTGCCCACTCACTCATGCAATTTGAGACAAATACTAAGTGGAAAATCAAGTTTCTCCAACTGACCGCAGGAACTTTAATTGGTATTCGGACCAATTGACTTTCGGGTAACATTTTTTCCGCCTCTGGTTGGCCACAACATAACCGGAAATTCCCATTTATATCTTGTCTGCTAACTGAATTATTCAATTCACTTATCGGACTCCTGTTGGAACAAAGTTTACAACTCGGTGTGGTCCATTTTCCGAAAACCCCAAACATGTTTGTGTTAATCCTCCGACATCACTTAAGCCCCCCACAGTTTAACTACAGGAGGAAATATCGAAAATATTTCCAACCAGTTCCATTCATTTGTCCGCAGCTGAAAAGTTTTGCCAAATCGAAAGCATAAAAAAGGTACGAAAAAGTAAAACTTAAGCGAAAGTAATAAACTACGAAACTGAAAATGCACTCTACACCTAAAAACATGGGGGACAGGGCCGAAACGGTTTTGGGACAGGTTCCATTTAGGAGTTGGGAGGATCAGCAGCTTGGCCATAAAGTGCAAAATGTCGAAAAAATAATGATAGAAAACGAAAACTTACGTGACCGTAACTGTGTCACCTGGATAACACCGGCGGAACGACGAAACATTTTTCCAAACACTGGGCCCAATGAACCTTAAACCGAAGACATACACACGCCGCCCCAGCGACCGAGCAATTTATTAAATCGATAAAAAGCTGAAAATAAAGGGAAAAGCACAAAGAAAGTTGAGGAAAATGAATAGAAGGAAATCTTACATTATTTAGATACTTTAAACTTAAATTCATATCATTTGAGAGTAAAAAGCTTTAGTTTATTAATAACTAATTTCTATATTTATTCATTACTTACTAAAAAAAAGGGCAGGATCATATAATCCATTCTCTAAGAACATAAATAAACCCATTTTCGATTCAAGTTTTCAGCAAAATAATTCCCTTCGACCAGAGTTCGCTGCGCTTGAAATGTAACAAAGGGCGACACTAAACTTGAAGCTCAACGAAATGAAATTTTTCTACCAACTGCCATAAAACGAAATGAACTAGATTTTCTTTTTTTTTTTCGTTTTTCTGTGGCAGCATCTTCCATCGAACACAAGTAGCATTGTTTGGCGGCCAGGAAATGAAAGGGTTTTTTCCAGCGCAAGGGGAGAAAAGTCTGAGAGTCTGGGGGCTACGACGACAATGCGGCTGCCAGGAGGCCAAGCAAAATGAGTTGAGGATATTGATTTCACCTAGTTTTGGCTGCCTGAAGGCTGTTTTCCGAACTCGGTTTTCCAGCTCTCCTGCTGTTAGTTTGCTACACTTTTTTTCTGTTTTTTGTTTATTTGGTTTTGTTATGGGTGTGAAAGTGTGTGCCATAAAACAAGCAATAGAATGTTGTGCGAGCATGCTTGAAAATGAATTTCAATAGCAGCAACTTTATTATCAACAAATTGCTCTACATACTCGAGTGGTTTGTCAACTAAACTTTGGATTTAGGAGAGGGGGGAAAAACTTTGAGAAACGTTCTTAAAATGCATTAAAATATTGTACATATTCAACGGAAGCTACGTGTTTATTGACATTTCAATATTTCTTTATTTAATTATAATTTTTCTGTTTCGTGATTATTTAGAAAAATAAATATACAAAAATTATTTGATATAAATCAACAATGAAATATAATTCCATCCAGACCATTTGTTTTTCCACACTGTGGTTTATATTAATATGCAGTTTAATTGGAATTTAGAATTGCATAATAAATATAACAGGAATATTATTTTTAATTATTTCCACTGTGGTTTAAAGCCACTGCAAGGCACTATATTTGCATAATTCCATTTTATTTTGAATAATTCAACTTTCTCCGTAAATCACTCGGAGTAAGTCACACCTAATCCCTTTATCTGGGACTTAATGAGGGAACTCTTTACGAGAGCACTGGCTCAACAGTGTCAATCACTTTAGTTCCATTTAGTCACACTGCCAAAATTTGGTAACATTTTCCTGGGAAATGTCGACTATTAGCTGGCATAAAGGAGGCAGGGGGCCGGCGCACATTTGCCATATGCCACAAATATGATTAAATTTATGCCAGTCAAAATAACACAAAACTGTTGACACCGCTCCGAAAGACGGCAACTCCCAACGGAAACTTTTAGTCTCAGCCAGCCCCAAAAAGTTGACATCCAAGTTGTGATTTGCCGGTTGCAAATAAATGGCTCAAGCCCAGCAGTTGGGCGCAAAAAGCGTGAGCATGTAAATTAAAACATGTTCAACTTATTAACAAGCCCGACTGCGGGCCCCGAAAGGCGCATTAGTTTTCCGACAAACACATATTTGTATGCGCGCTCCTACAAAATATTTACATTTGCTGAAATTATGCGGAGCAAACTTCTTGCCGAGCAGCAAGCAAAAACTATTGTACAAGTTTTTTAAGGCAAGACATTTGTGGGGGGGTCCCCAGCTAAACTTCTGTCTGTCTAGAATTTTAACAGAGAAAAGAATAGTGGGAAAATAATATGAGTATAATTTAAATGAGTTTACTTGCATAATATTTACAGAGTAATATAATAATATAATAATTATTGACTAATGACAATAAAGGTATTAATATAGGTTGAATTTTTATCTGGCTTGTTTAAGGATTTTATAATTTAAAAAACATGGAAAATTTTATGATTTTGAATAAGATAATAATGATTGAATTTTTCTTCTAGAATTTGGTTTAAATTTAATAGAGGATAGCAGAAAAGGAATGAAATTTATCATAAAAAATTAATATAAGAAGTATAAATGTTTCACTTATACCTTTCAAAATTTATATGTATGTGTCAACAACAACAAAAAAGGAAAATCTTGGGAAAACTATCTTGGGAATGCAGAAGTTTGTATAACCTTGTAGTTTGATCCATGATACTCATCATAACTTAGCCAAAAAGACATTTATATTTCAATTTGGATTGCTTTTCAATGCTGGTTTTTATTAGGTTAAAGTTTAATAAATTACAAGTTTTGAAACAAAAATTAATTTATGTCGGACGAAGCTAGATCGACTGGGCTGTTAATTCTGTTTAAGAAAATATATGCATTATAGGATTGGAAATGACTACTTCATTGAGTTTCAAGCTTAAATTATAATACCCTGCAAAGGTATTAAAATACAAATAAATTGGTGTCTAAATCTGGATTTTTTTTTTCTGGATTTTATTTTGTTTCCAGTGCATCAGTGTCCTGACTTCTTCTCGGGGGCAGTCATAAAAGTTTAATTCCTTTTGCTCTGGCTGTTGTAAGTAGCATCCCCCGGGGGCTGCAACTTGCAGGGAATGTCGCCATTTTTGTTGAAATGACAACAAAAGTTTTCTGGCCGGGGTTTTTGTGCGGGTGGCCGGAAGTTTTGGAGACAAGTTTTAAATGCTGTTTGCATGTTACGTGGCTTCCCCCTTGCCACGCTTTGAGGGGGAAAGACCTTTCTGGCCTCAAATTACTGTAATGACTGGTGCGGGGGAAAGGCTGAATATTTGCGGCCAACTAGGAATTTATAGGTTGTTGCAGTTAAGAAGTTCCTTAAGAATTAATATGCATATTTTTGGGCAATTATTTCTTGTAATTTTCTAAAACTAAACTGCTTTGTCCTCAATTAGCAAATTATTCGCATGCCTGGTATATTTTTAAAATTACTTGGAAAGTTCCTAGCTAAGAGAGTATAAATTTCTCAGAAATTAAATAGGTAATTTTAGCTTATATTTATAGGCAGTGATTTTGGTGTTTCTTTAAGCGTACCCACTGAACAATGTAAGGATTTTGACACCGTTGCGACATCGAGGCGCGAAGATTTTCCACAGATATTGACATTGGTTTCCATTCGGTGACACGCTAACACACATAGCCCCATTCTCGCTTGGTTTTTGGCCAGATCTGAATGGTTATCTGTATCTATACGCGGTGCACATCCCCGACCGTAGCTCCATGCCCCGTCTGTGGTGCACACACGTGCCACGAGTCGGTCTTTGTTCGCGCTATTTATAAAAGTCACTGACACAGTAACTTGCTTTCCTCCTTTGGCCTTTATGCGGCGCTCGTTTCGCCACTTCTTCTAACTCTCGCTAACAGAACCATCGCCTCCCCGCCCACAGTTTTCCCCCCCCCCCTTTACCATTTTCCAAGCCCTTCTGCGCCCCAACTCTTTTTCCGCTTTGATAAGCAGGTCCTTTTGTTCCAGGAGCGAACTTTCTATGTGGGCAGCAGGCGAGAAACCCGTGCTCATATTGCTTTTGTTGCACTTGTTGTTGTGGCCTTTGTTCGGCACGAGGGGGCCGGTGGGTGGCCTCAGCCTGATGTTGACTAGAAGCTCAGATACAAGCGTGTGCCCAGATACATGCGATATGTATCTGCCAAAGATGCAGCTGCACGAGCTTCCCTCCTCCGCCGCTATAGATAAATTTATGTTTGCATTTTGCCAACGATTTTGTGTTCTCCGCTGTGAAGTTAGTTTAGTTTCACTTGGCAGTTGCTTTAAAGTTAAGACATCACTTTTCTTTCAAAAGGGAAATTTCCACAGAGACGATTTTGAGGATAGTTAAATTGGAAGAAAGTACTTATCCCTTCCGCAAGTCATCACTTTGCCGACTTAAGCCTTAAATGTGCCTCTTCAACGACGTACACATATCACAGGATTACCAGACACCGGCACGCTAGCAAAAAGGTATACCACCTCCGGATGAAGTCAAACCTTTCAATACAAAAATGTCTTAAGCTCCGAAACGTGTCCGTTGCGATTAGGATCCACTAGACCAGGAGAGCCATCGATGACTGTGTGCTTTCCTCAGGCGGACGGGAAAAGAGTTGTTTACGTCTAATTTGCCTATTTTCGAGGCTTAGGTGCTCATTTGTCCCGGAATCCAGTCAATGGAGGAAGCCTGATTTAATGCCCTGTTTACCTATTTCCTTACACAGTCTTGATTAATGGTTCTGGCCATTCAGCGGACGGCTTAAAGGCAAAGTCGGAGAGTCTCTTTTGCAGCCCTTTCTTAGCCCATTGATAACTGGAATTCCTGCAGGACTTTCACCGGAAAGACAATCAATTTTTGCATTCCCATTATCCACCTTTCTCCATAATTTTCTTGAATTGCGAAGCTGTCAATTAGCATTTATTGCGCTTCAGTTACACTGAAAAAATGTTTTTAGTGATCTAACGCTTGTCTTTAACTTGCTTTAAACTTATGGAAAATTCCTATCGCTAATAAATATTTGATTAACCAGCGTATATACAGTGCGTATGTTATTTTTTAGTTAGTTTCACATGGGTTAGCTATTATTTATACTCAAAACAAACCGTATTTTCTCTTATGCATTTCTTGCAGTTGGTTCGCGTGACTCCTCAGGCAGTTCTTCCTCCTCCTCGTCATCCTCTTCATCGGGAAGTGGAAGCAGCAGCTCGTCCTCCTCATCGTCCTCATCGTCCTCTTCTTCATCTGGCAGCGGAGGAAGCCCCACCAAGTATCCTGTGCTGGTCTTTGTGCACGGCGAATCGTATGAGTGGAACAGCGGCAATCCCTACGACGGATCCGTGTTGGCCAGCTATGGACAAATATTGGTGGTAACCATAAATTATCGCCTCGGAGTGCTGGGTAAGTGCTCTGCACACTCGCATCCTAATGCTAATTGATATGCCGAGTGCATGACCAGAGGACGAGTGACCAACAAACGAAAGGACTGTCGGACTGGCGGGTGAGGTCAGCGCAATGAGGCGGACGTGCCGCCAATCGGCCCCTCCTAGCCGCATGTTCCCCGCCCCCCAATGGTGGCCTTTAAGCCAACCTCTTTTGCAACATCAACTGCACTTCCGCCGACAACAACTACGGCAGCTGTAACAACTGCAGCAGCGACGAGGCGTACATTTATTCCATAATCCAACTAATTTAGTTACAGTGTGATGCAACAGGAACAAAACAGGAAACGGAAATCGCTAAATAAAAATCTATTTCATTTCAGTTTAGAGGAAGTCTGCTTTCCGGACTTAACTAAAATCGAAATGAAAGTTTGTTCTCTGTTTAAGATATATTAGAAGAAATTTGATTCCTTCAAATATTCCTTAGTATTTTAATATACTTTAAATACTGCCGTGGCTTTCTGGTCACTTAAATTTGCCAGTGTATATTTTTTCAGAATTTGCATAACCATTTCGCAGGGTTTAATTAAACCTGAACCACTGTGCTTTGCCCAAAACACTGTGCAAATTCAAATGCGCCGACAAAATTAGTGTGACCCCATTTGGCGCCAACCACTCTTCACGGCGACCCCCCTTTTGCACTGAAACAACCGAATACCCTGCTGCCGGCGCCTTAGCCTCTGCTGCTGCAGAGGAAACGGAAGTGCTGACATCATGATTTGCACGCGTGACTTTGCACATTTTTGCGCGGCAGAAAAGAGTTGCGTTTGACATTTTAAATAGGCAGCGCAGCTGAGCTCAGCGTTGGACTGGCCGACTGACTGACTGAGTGACTGACTGACTGGCCGCACGACTGGGCGGCGAATCGATTAAATTTCCATTCGCAGGCCAATCGGGCGTGCAAGGGAAAACTGCTGATTAAGTGTGGCGATCGCCCCCCTGACTATTTGCAGGCTTCTTGAACGCCAACACGGACCGCTACTCGAAGCTGCCGGCCAATTACGGCCTGATGGACATCATAGCGGCGCTGCACTGGCTCAAGGAGAACATTGAGGCCTTCGGCGGGGATCCCAACAGCATCACGCTGGCGGGCCACGGAACTGGGGCGGCCTGTGTGCACTTTCTCATCTCATCTATGGCCGTGCCAGAGGGTGAGTATACGTCCACGTTATTCAGCCAGACATACGAGAGCCTGTGCACTGACATCTCAGAATTCTCCATCTCATTTGCCACAAAAAAAAAAGAAACTGGCAACTGATGGAGATGAGAAAATCTTTCCTTTCAATAAACTTATAAAACAGTTTTTAGGAAACTGTTGTGATATTTTTCTCTGTATTTTCCTCCCCTTAAGGCCTGCTCTTCAATCGCGCCATTCTGATGTCCGGCTCGGGCCTGGCTCCCTGGTCGCTGGTCAGCAATCCGGCCAAGTACGCGGCCATCGTGGCCCATCACGTCAACTGCGCCTCCGATCTCCCGCACGCCCACCTCATGAAGTGTCTGCGGGAGAAGACGCTGGAGCAACTGCTCAGCGTTCCCATCCGTCAGCCAGAGTTTGGCTTTGCCTTTGGTCCCAGCATCGATGGCGTGGTCATCGATGGCGGGGATTATGTGCCGCCTGCCCCAGGGTCGCCGGCTGCCCAGGCTCAGGCCCAGGCATCCACGGCGGCGGGTAATGGACTCGGCGGAGAGGCGGGAATTGCAGCAGCCGGAGGCTGGGGAACCCCCGGACAATTGGAGAATATCGGTGAGTTTACAAATCACTAAGGATAACTTTAAACATGACAATTAGCTCATTTTTAGCGAATTAAAATATTAATCTGAAAGAGTTTATAAAAACAATTTATGAATATTCTTTGCAAAGTTCATGCTTGAACTTTTCACAAAGCAAATAAAAACATCTCTTTTTAACACCATTAAAAAATATATCCAAGAAAAACTCTTTAGCTTAAAATATTCAAAACATTAAACATTATTTTTGATTACTTTCGCTTATAAAAACGTGTCGAGAAAGTTAATTAAATTCATTAAAAATTATTTTAGTGCACTTTGTTGCGTTTTTTTTCACTTGCCTCGAAAATTTCTTTCATTTTCTTTGAATAATTAAAATAAATTATAATGCAATGTTTTCCCACTTCTCTCACTCCTCTCTCACAACTTTCATCAACACGACTCCAACTGCTCCTGATGTCGACGATAATGACGCTGATGTTAATGATGATGACGATGATGATGATGATGATGATGACGGGCACTTGTTACCTCACATACATGCCCACATGAACGAACACATGCGGCGGACTTTTTAATTAATGCAGTATTAATGAGAAAAACTGCCATTAACAAGTTGTCAAGGTAAGTTGGGCCAGGCCAGCAAATGCTTAATTATTTTTACCTTAAATTTCACGCCCTATAAACACACACATATGTAAATAACATACACAAAGGGATAGAATTACTGAATATATTTAGAGTTAAGTGTTACTTTATACTTCTTTAAAAAATTATTTATCAATTTTGATTAAGCTTCTTTTACTGACTTATGATTTTGTAATATTTATATATTATTATTTATTTTAAAAACAAGAAACAGTTTAAATCTCGTAGAATTTTTGAGCTGTGCAGCCTTTTACTCTGTAAGCGCGGTGTGGACCTTAATTAATCTAAAGTTTCGACTTCTTTTGGCAAGTTTGTGCCTGCTTTGTTAGGTGTCAAAGGAGTTTTATCCTGACTTTTTGCCCTGACACGAACCCACTAACAGCCGCTGGTTTAGCCAGCGATAAGATTTATCCGCGGCCCAGGAGCAGATTTTGCCGCACACTTGCATAGAGTATAATTAATTTATGCACATTAGGCACGCAAATGTTGGGCTTCATTTCGTTACAAGCCCAGCTCGCAGGTGGCCATTGTGGCTCCTGTGGAGTACAGTGGGTGGAGTGGGCCACTTGATTTATGCACTTTGTGTCTGAGCCATTTTACAATGTTAATATATATTATTAACAGCTAATTAGCTGCGATTTCATAAGTGATGTGAGGCCCTGCCGATGAATCCCCTCGCCTAGGTTTAGCGAAGGAAAATAAACACGATTATCTGAATTTATTTAAGGTATATAGAAAGGGGAAAGAATAACTAATCTTATTGATTATTAATCAGGCAGCAAAAAAAAGTATATTATAATTTATACCTAAAGTACAAGTGCCCACAAAACTGCCATCACTATCCAACTGCAATTGAAGTCAAGCACTAAAGCGTATTGCAATTGAATTGATAATTAACCGAGAACTGGAATGCCAGCCAATCAAACGCACAGTCAATAGTTAATGAGAGCTCTTTTTGTGCTGAAAATTGCAGCACTTTGATGTCCTTCCTTTGAGCAGGACGGACAGCAAGTTGCATTGTTGGTCTAACATGAATTTATCTCGGTGCGCTTTGTAAACTGTCAATGCCCTGGGGGCTATTAGTCGGTCTCGCTGCCAAAGGAGTATAAATATTTCTTTGTGCACATTTAAAAGCAATTTTGTGCACTCACACACTCTCGAAGGCGGTGGGATGTCCAAAGGAATTCCATTAAACACATGATGCACAGAGAGCAAATAAAATTTACCAAATATAAAACGCAAAACTTTCAACCCAAGCAGCAGCAGCAGTATCTATCTCTATCTCGGACTGTGCGTAAGCAAATAGGGTAAAAATAAATCTAAAATTGCAAATGCTGCAAGTTGATGCGATGGCCACTGGCTGAGAGATACTTTCTCAACTGGCTGCTTCCAAGTTTTATATCTACCAAGAGTGCGGTTAGCTGCAAGGGTCAGTTCAACTTGTTTAACAAATGGACGGAGCCAAAGTTTTTGGGGCTAAATTATTGTGGCAGAGCAGATAAATGTGAATTGACGCTTGAGGAATGCAATTTGTTGGTTACGAATTTGTAATTGCAAAAGCATAATTTATTTGTACCCAGATATGAGCACTCAAACGGGGCACTTGTTTAATTTTCCCCACTCTGTGTGAAGTTAATCTGCATTTTCTGGGCAATCCTATCGCCCCTCAATCAACATTTCAGGTGGCTTCAACTTATCGAAGGTGCCTCATCTTTGGCCAAAGAGACATTGACACCTCACACTTAAAACTCTGAGAAATATACACCAAAAGAAATTTTAGTCTTTAAAAGAAATAATCTAAGTATTCGGGAAATATTTATGATTACAAGTTAATAAAGCCAATGGGGTTAACATGAGGCCTCTGTGTTTGGGTTAATTAATTTTGATTTAGGAAATAAAATCCTAAGACTACTTTTCTTAATTCTTACTTATTTTTATATGTTATTTATTTTAATATCTGATCTATTAAACCACATATTATCAGTATTTTTCCGAGTGCTTCCATTGACTCCGTCATTCCTCATTCACATTTTTGCAGATACGACCTGATGGCCGGCGTGACACGTGCGGAGGCCTTTTTCAGCTTCAATTCGGGCGACGTGCAATATGGCATCGAGGCGGATCGACGGTCGAGAATTTTAAAGGCCTACGTACGCAACACGTACACGTTCCATTTGAACGAGATATTCGCAACGATTGTCAATGAGTATACGGATTGGGAGAGGCCCGTCCAGCATCCAATTAATATCCGGTGAGTAATTGCGTTTGTATGCGAGCCCCTCGAACCGGAGACCCCACCTGGCATGGGGATGGATCTGCGGATGCGGAAGGGGTGGGTCCTTCGAGGAGTGCGGAGTGCGGAGTGCGGAGCGGGTTGTGTGTGCCAAATAAATATTTCGTTCTTAATTAAATGCGCAATGGCATGCTCCCGATCTCTGGCTCCGGTGCTCCATTCCCGAGCAGGTTTCAATTAAAGCGGCTTAAATGAATCTTGATTTCAATCTTATGGCAAATGAAATGCAAATTTTTGTCCATTCGCTGTGCTCCGTGTCTGCCGGCCAGCCTGTCACTCCTCATAAATAATGCTCGGCTGCAATTTGCTCCGTAAAACGGGTCGTATAAGTGATATGGAAATTGCTCGCATGCTAAACCAATCTAATGTATGATTTGCCATTGCTTTTCTCGATTTCCATCAATATTTATGTTAGCGATTGGGTCAAAGTGACACTGCCGGCACTGCATTCGAAACATGTATGGAATTTTTGGCTCTCGTTTCGCATTCGTCAAACAATTTATTACTGTTTGCATAATTTATGCCAAATTACATTTCCATATTTCCAAAGAAATATCCCAAACAAATTGATTTCCCGAGTGCAACGCGTGGCGTATACTTAATATTTCCTTTCACAGCCTCATGCTGGAATCGTTGCCGCCGGAGTTGTGCGGACGTGCGTCAAGTTGCCATGCAATGAAGCACGACAAACGTTTCACGCTCCACCTGCCACGCGGGCCGACTTTTCCGGAGATCCTTGATTGCAGGCGGGAGCAGCAAGGCAAAGTTTCATACAAAGCAGTTCCCAGATTAATCTCAACTATTGATAAATTCTAAATGAACATTTAAAGATCTAAGTTTTATTGACTCTGAATAATGCAAATTTTGAGAAATCCCCCAAGTCTAAGCTCGGTTTACTTTAAACCTTTAATGGGACACCGACGCAGCTGAGCCCATTTTCGGTGCAGCTTCTGCTAGTGGATCCATCTTTGCTGCATTGAAAAGATATGCATGCAAATGCGCCAAATGGGTTTTATTCCAATTTTACGCTAGTGCCTTTCCAATGCTAAACAAACTAAAAAAAAGGAATAAATATAAAAAAGCAGACAGACAGACAAAAATAAAAAAAACTGCAGAATATTGCAGGGTGAAGCATGAAACCCCGAAATAGGCTTAGGCCAGCGTTGGGGACGCCACTTGGTAAACAGGTAAAAACGAGCCACATCAACGAAAGTGGCAGCACTCAAAGTGGCTTGTTAGTTGCGCACTTGAACACAGCTCGATTGGCGGAGAGCATTGGCAAAATAGCCGGAAAATTGCAAGGGAACTGATGGGCAAATATTGAAAAATTGTTATTTGATTTTAATGTTGTTCTTTTCCCCCACATTTTCCCTATTGCCCATTGCAGGGACGAAACACTGGAGGCACTGAGCGATGCTCAGGTTGTGGCCCCGGCAGCTCAAACGGTGGATTTGCATTCCGCGGATCATCGCAACTCGTACCTGTATGTGTTTGACTACCAGACCCGTTTTGGCGATTATCCTCAGGTGGGTTTTTTTTTTAGTATGGTTTGTAAAGAATTTAATAAATATTTAGAAATATTTATCGTGGAATAGAAACAGCATAAAAACGGCATATATAATAAATGGATTCCTATGAGTTACTAAGCTTTTGCAATTATTTTAAATCAATTTATAAGTAACTTAAGGTCTTATTTGCTTAACTGGTATACAAGTCTCTAGGGTAAAGAACTTAGTCAAAATAAAGAGCTTAAGCTTTCTGGCTATTCAGGAATTTAATATGCAATATATTTTTTATAACTATATTCTCACTTTGGTGTATAGTTATATCTTTAGGCACCATACTTTAAGTATTGATTGATACTTCGACTTGTAAGAGTTAATTGAAACTGGAGTTAAGTACTCTCTCTTTCGATTTACTCCTTGACCTAAATTAATTAGCATTTCCGAGGCAGCTCTCAACCTCCCTCAACCCAAATATCCCTACTGAATAGCTGGCCAAGTTGTTAGCTCCATGCACTCCACTTGTAATGGCAGACTGAGGGCACAGTGCGGTTAACGCATTAATACATATGGGATCAGAGTTAAGGGGTTGATGTGTGTTAATTTAGTTTCTGGTTATCTGGCATTTTGCAGCGCCAGGGCTGCATTCACGGTGAGGACCTGCCCTATATCTTCGGTGCACCACTCGTTGGTGGTTTCAATCACTTTACGCGCAACTACACGAAAACCGAAATCAGTCTCTCGGAAGTCGTAATGTTCTACTGGTCCAACTTTGTGCGAACTGGGTAAGTGCACTCAAAAACACACTATTAATTTATTGAATTTCATTTTGAATTAGGTAATCAGAATAACTTAAGACATGATTATTTTCTCCGTGTATTCAACCCACCAGAAACGCTTTGACCATTCATTAAACACACACTCTTGTCCATTTGCAGCAATCCAAATGAGCAAATGGAGGCGGAGCACGGCAGTCGACAAGAGCGGAGTCGCTACAAGACCATCGAGTGGACAGCCTACGAGAGTGTTCACAAGAAATATCTCAATTTCGGTAAGGATTGTACAAAAATATTCAAAATTATTGTGGATGTTAAAAAAAAACGGAAAGGAAACTAACTTCGAAAAGCTAAAGTTTGCTATGGAATCATAGGATCGAATGGGAAATCGATTACTAAGGCAACAATGTATTAATTTCAATTCGCATAGCAATTCTGTGCTAGGTTTTATTAGGCTAAAAAACCAGCATAATAATTTTATTTTGGTCGAACATGGCTAAATCAACTCGTTTGTTAATGCTGATCAAGAATATATATACTTTAAGGAGTTGCAATCGAGTGCTTCCTGCGTTGCAAGCATCTGACTGAAGTTCAAATGCTCTTCAAGGGTATTATAGGCTCAGAGTAGCATTCAGCTTGTAATATACCTCTGTTTAATTCCTGAAAAACGTATACTAATTTTTAATTGTATTATAAATTCTAATTCTACTCTAATCAATAAAAAATATGTATCAAAAATGGTAGTATATTCATGGGTTTCCCCCTTTTTTTTTAATATTTTCCCTGCAGATACCAAACCGAAGCTAAAGAACCACTATCGAGCACATCGCCTCTCCTTCTGGCTGAACCTCATCCCGGACCTGCACAAGCCTGGTGGCGACAATGTGCCGGCTGCTCACCACCAGCTAAGGGACGATGAGGACGAGGACAACAACATACCCAACGATGCCTCCGTGAAGCCCCTCAATCCACCATATACTTCACGGGCTGCCAATGCGGCGGCCATGGGCAACTTCACGATCTTTACCAACCAGGTTTTCTCCCTACTGAACCTAAGTTCTCCCTCATCTTCGCTCCAGAGGAATGGCACTCGTTATGGCGGCGCCAAGATATATCCGGATGACATGATGGATGGCGATCATGGAGGCGGTGGTGGGGCCGCCAGTGCTTCGCAGGACAATGATGGCTTCGCGGCCTATTCCACGGCTCTGAGTGTGACCATAGCCATTGGGTGTTCCCTGCTGATCCTGAATGTCCTCATCTTTGCGGGAGTGTACTATCAGAGGGACAAGACCCGACTGAGCGAGCCTCGACCACAGACCAAGCTGAAGAGGCAAGAGAACGGACAGATGCCGAATAACATTTGCGGCGACCTGGAGACCTTGACCATTCATGCCAAGAGCGACCCAGCCACCATACTGTCGCACCACCATGCCATGCAGCACCATCAACTGCCGCCACCGGAGTTCGCGGACATACCCCACCGGGCCCCACCGCCGCCGAAGCACATGAAGACCCTGCAGGATCCCGGCGGCGGTGGCTCGGTAAGCGGCGCCGTGGGTGTTTCCGGTGTGGTCCAGATGCCACCGCCCCACGCACTGCAGGTAATGGGCAACCAGTGCGGCACACTGACAAAAAAGAGCTGCATGAAGCAGACCCAGCAGGCACAGGCCCAGCAGCACTCGCCCGCACAACAGCAGCAACAGCAGCAGCAACATGTGGTAACCCACCAGCAGCATTTGCAGAATCATCATAATCAAAGCATGACCACTGTGCTGACCACGGCCGGTGGCCTGGTAGTGCCTACGCCGCCTACAGTGCCGGTGATTGTGGCCACCACCACGCAGCACCAGCAACACCAGCAGCAGCAGCAGCAACACCAGCAGCAGCAGCAGCAGCAGCAGCAACAGCAGCAGCAGCAGCAACATCCGCTGATGGACGAGCTGCGTGTGTGACATTAATTGACCGTGCGTTTTAAATGCGACCTCTAAACGCACAGTGTCCTTACTGTCCCATCCCCGATCCTTTCAGTCCCCGTTTCCCATGCTGTTTCCATATGTAGAGTAAGTGGCTGTAAGTGAGTGTCGGGAGTCAGAGCTGTGTCTATCCAATACACACAGAAGCTCCTCGTCTTCAAACTCTGTTGCTAGTTGGTTTTTCAAGAATTACCCTGTAAATAGTTAACTAAGTGTAGATTGTTGTCGAACTCATTATCAAGAAGAGTTAACTTAACTGAAACTAAGCAGGAAAACTGTACGCTAAAACTAGGTTTGCATTACCATATAATTATTTCTTTTTAAATAGTGAATTAGTTTTAAAAATGATTCATCCTTTGCATAGGCAATATATAATTACTTTGGAAGTTTGAATGTGAATTTAAAGTCCCTTTTTTGATTCAATTTTTTCAAATAATAATATATATTTATAAATTAAAACCTATTCCTCAGTTCGAAACCATTCTAGATTTCAAAACTAATTAGGACCAATAAAAAATATATACACTTCCCAGTTATGAACACATTTTCATCTCTCCCCTCTGTTGGCATTAGTATAAAATTCATTCCTGTAGACAAGAAAATAGGAAAAACTACGAGAATTATAAATGCGTAAAAAAGAAAAATGAACATGAATGTTATTCTTCCAAAGACTGAATTAAAATTGTGTATTGTGTGTAAATAAACTAGTGGCAGAATTAAAAGTAAAATATATACTTGTAAAACAAAGCCCCCATATAAATAATTTCCAAACGAATAAATACGGAATGGGAAAACAGTTTTTAGCCAAAGAACAAGTTAAATGAGAAATTGCAGCCGTAAAATCAAATCATGTACAGGTGAAAAGGAGCTTTTCCTTTAAGTTTTGGCAGGTTATTTGTAAAAAAGACAAACAGAAGTGTACAACTACCCCAGCAACACAATAGAACAACTTGAACTCGAACTAAAACGTAAACTAAACTTTGGTCAGACAGAAAACAAGCGAAAGCAAATTAAATTAAACTGTTAATTGTAAGCATGCAGCTACTTTGTTATGTAACTAAATAAATATTTATATAGCTATTAAAATTAAATGCATATACATGTAAGCCCACACAAAAAACAAAGCCGAGTAAGCCCCTTATATAGCTATAAAAATTTCAAGCCGCGAGATACTTAGTTAAAAATTCCATTAGGAGTTAAGCGGGGCAATTGAAATGAGCAGTAACATCATAATTTTCCTCATTTCTGTATTCCGTACGTTTTTTTCGTTCCGGATTACACAAATTCACAAACAATTGCCCAAAATTGTAATTAAAATGAAAATGATATGCGCGGAAAAAAAACATAAAGGGAAAATTAAGCAATGGAACTGCTCATTAAAGTGAAACAGCGCGAAAATTGCAAACAATTTAATGGCGCTTATTAAAAATACTTGTAAATTACATAAACACATTTGGCGGCAGTGAAACCAACGCGGGAACTATAATGAAAAACTGAAACAAATTACAACCGAATTGAAAATGTATAAGTCTATAGCTTCTGTGTGCAGACACACACATCTAAAATTATAAATCTATGTATTAATGTACTGGTGTAAACTTAGCATAATTAGCAAATTAATACCACAAATATATATATATATATATATATAAATAATATATAGAGTGCTGCATAACTGGCCCCCAAAAAACGGATACAATTAAAACGAAAACTGATGCGTTAGAACATGTGTGCGAAAGAGATTTAGCATTAACAAATTCTGACTAAATGGAATATAGTGAAAATCAGTAATAAACAACAAATAAGTGAGGGAAAATCACAAAAATTGATTTAATGGTTTATATCAACAAAGGTGGTGTGAACAAAATTGAAAGCCCTAAAGATAAAATGGAAATTTAAGTAATAATAAAGTTACAAAAATTATAAAAACTATACGGATTTGTTTAATTTGTTTTGGGAGGGAGCTCTACTTATATCACTTTATTTATTAAATAATAAAGAGCTCTTAGGAGGCTCACATTAAATATCAACTGAAAGACTATGCTCTTTGAGACTGTTGAAGCGTCGAATATATGTTCATTCAATACATATACACATACACATACACACACTTGCTGAGAAACAGATAGTTTCCGGCATCTTTATGCGAAACAAATATGGCGCTGGCACCCACACACACACATGGCCTCCATCCGCACATCCTACAGTTGTTAACCAAATATTCGCAGAGTTGCAGCAGCGGGAATGAAAGAAAATTCCATCACAGAAGGGATATAGCTGGATGGGGGCAGACTGATGTATAATAATGGTTCCATTGATACGAAAAAAAAATGTGCAAAGGCAAAGCACGCCGGAGATAAGTTCCTTTAGCGAAAAAATGAGATGGATAAGAAAAAGCGAATCCATTGAAAATAGATTTATTATGTAAATTTGCCAAAGCGTAAGTGAGTGTGGTGTTACTTTGTCTGTATTTCTCTTTCTCTCTGATAAGATTAACAGCTTAATTTATAAAATAGAATAATACTATTCTTTACACTTTAAATAAAAAGCGAACTCTTAGATGCTCCTGTATAAAACTGTAATGTTTTCATAGAGTAATAATAATGCTTCTATGGTAGATAATGTTGGTCTTAGAAAATATATCTTTCATTTAATATTTTACTATACTTTTTCTCTGAAATGGTGTTTTGATAGCATTTTTCCTCTACTTGCTCTACTTTCCCTAGCCATATGTGGATGGCGAAATAATTGAATCAAAACAATTTTAAGCCAGCTTCGCATTCACTTTGTCTCTTGCACTGGCTTAAGATTTAACTGATTTTTATTGCCAATGACGAAATCCAATTGAAACTCACAAAACAATGGAGCGAAAAGGGAAACTCTTGGCATTTAATCCCCTCTAAAAAGTTAAGTTTTCTATCGTACGTGTTAAATTTTGTTCATTTAACTTGAAATCAAGGCGAATCGGGGCGTGCCTCGGGCTGAGTTTAATTTATTAGCACAACCCGGGTAAAATTAAATAATAAAAGTCTTCCAAGTGGCTCTCACTCTCCGGGTTCCCCCTATGTGTGAGTGAAAATTATCACTTTTAATGCTGCCAAAAAGGTCACGAGTCAGGCGGCGGGACGGGCGGAGGTCAAGGGTTCACCCCATTGATGGGCGAGAGGCCAAAAGCAAATGGCTGGCGAGCTGGAACTCCCCCCAGTCCTGGCTAGTTGATAATTTATGTTGCAAAATCTGTTCGAAATTGCTTTATACGCTAATAAAAGTATTTCCAAAGGGGGTAGCGAAAACAACATAATTTAAGGTGATTTAGATAGCTAAGGAAAGTGAAGGAAACACTAATCGTTGATGTCTTAAGTGGCTAGTAACCATTATGTAATTTGATAACTTAATTTGAAAATATTGTTTAAAATTACACTTTCCCTATATTAGTTTCAATAAACTTGGATAATAATTGTCTTAAAAAATAAACCCTTTTTAAACGAGTGTCGGACCCAAACTTAATTGGAAAGAACTCTGATTGTAAACACTAATCCTGAGCTGACTGTAATAAGTTTTCCTGGGGATATTCTCCTGATCTTTCAACTGGCCAAATCCAGCGAAAACTTGTAGAGTTAAAACTTTGTCTGTTCCTGTTTTATACCACATCAACGTTAATCCCAACCAAAATTGAGTTTCGAATGTCCGCCCAAAAAAAAAATTCCACAATTTGCTGAAAGTTCGTTACGGGGTTTTCCCGCAAATGCTGAAAAAGTTTAAACGAAATCGAAGAAAAGTATAAACGAAAAAAATATTATGCACATTATAACAGTTTTTCGTTAGATAAACTTTATTTGGCTGGCAATTAGTTTGTATTATTTTCAGTTTACATTGCCATTTATATTTGTTCTTGCCGCGCGGGTCGTAGGTGTATTTTTTCAACTTTTTAAATATTAATGTGCTGCCATTTTTTTGTTGTTACTTTTTTTTGGCAGACAGGTGAAAACAGCATTCGTGCTGTATGCCACGAAAAGTTTTATTAGTTGTCTGACCAATATCATTTTCTTCCTGCTCTCTATCTCTTAATTTTTTTGTTTGCAACATTTTCTCTTGCACAAAAAGCAGGAACTGCAAAGTTTATCCATTGTCTTTTTGTCATTGTTGAATAAAAAACTTTCCGCTTCCGTTCACCCAGCAGATACACGCAAATCCAATTGGCAATAGCTATATATAACAACGTATCGGAAGGACCTTAAAACCCCCTTCCGGCTTTGGGTGGAAAAACCGCTAATTAGTCAGGCAAAGATTCGCTCAATTGGCTTAGGCGTTTGTTTGCTCTTAGCCTAATTGGATACATCTAAAGTGGTTTTTCCGCGAATAGAAACCATCATTCACTAGAGACACAACTCGCATTTACATCAAATAAAACCATAAAGTACTCAGGTTGTTTAAACTATTTTTTATGGCTACACATAAGTGCTGTCTCTTCTTTGTAATTATATAAGGTTCTTTAAAGACTTTAATTAGAACGAATTATGGCACACATTATAATGAAAATGGGCATACCTATTTAAGGTGCACTTGGGGTTTTCTTTTTTGTAAATTCTATATCGCATTACGCATCTATGCGATACAATCTCCAACTAACCTAGTTTCGGGACACACAAACATTCAGTTGTATGTATATATTGGAGCCATAATCTATCCATTCAGCCAAATCAAATCGAATCACAAATGCACCAATGAGGGTAATGGAGGTTTGGAGAGGAGTGCCAGCTGAAGGAGCTTACATCCGATGCAGGGCACAGGATACACAGAAATATACGGAGAGGGCCAAACCGAAGACTAGGTCAGCACTCTATCTCTATCCATCTATCTACATCACTAGCCCACCGATCCAACGCCATATCTGCCTCCCCGTGGGTCACACCCGGTGGCTGTCGATGAGGGCTTCAGCTGCAGGGGAGCAAAGCGAAAGGCACCAACTGCCCGACAAGTGTCGTATGTCGTCCTGTCTAATGTTAAGCTACTTTTCATGTATGCCCCTTGCATCCAAGCCCATCCTTTTAGTTGTGGGAACTTCGAACTTGCGCACGAACGCACAGAGGACAATAACAACAAAGGAATTTGTGAGATACGACTTAGAGATACCCGGTTGTTATGGAAAAATTAATATTGAACATTTTATAAAGATCTTTAAGATATATCCTACAGTATCCAATAATTTCATATGCTGCGATTTGGATTGTAGAAGCCTATCCAATGTTTTATTTAAAAAACAGTTCCTATCTTTTGGCAAATGTGTACATTTACATATAGTTTAATTATTTATTCAATGATTTTATGTACATATATTTTAATTAGATATTCAGTGGTTTTACGTATATCTAAGGAACATTTATATTTTTTTTAAGTATTAATACACTTTCAATAAACCAAAAATCAATATACCTTCAATTTAGTAGACCTACAGGATATCACGGCAAACGCAAGACACATATAAAGAAGTTGGAGGAACCCAACCCCAGCCTCCTTTTGAGGTCTCCTGAGCTTTCAACGCCTGTTAAGCATCGCAATTATTCATGTTTATGATGCGATGACATTGCCATCGTTTCACCTTACCCTCCCCCCAATCAGGCTCCCCCTTAACTTTATACTTCCTAATAAGCCAAGGATGACGGAAATCAGGGGAAAAAGGTTGTGAAAGCTAAGAATCTGCGTTCTGAGTGTTTGCCAGTTGGGTCACGACCATGGCATCAAATTGGTTAAGATTGAAAAATTATAAATTATCGAATGGAAATCTTGGCTCGGCATACTGAGTACCCGGATACGTAGCGAAGTGTGGATGAAAGGGTCTGTGTGCATAGGATGGTTCAAATCCCCTTCGGAGATCCTTAAAGTTTCTAATTACTAATGAATCGCCGCGATGCTCGAGCACATGGTACGCCCATGTTCCTAATCTAACCGCACAGCCATGAAGGCTTTGGGATTTACAGTGCGTTTAGAAACTGTAAATTTAAATCAAAGCCCGATTAAAAAAAAAACTTTATAAATATATATTGAACACTACTTTTTTTATATTATAATTATCAATGAATTAAAAAGTAAATTAAAAGTAAAAGTGCCTCCATAACTTTGTTGTTTATTATACTCTTGGAGATCAATAATGTGCCATTGAGCATTGATTGAGAACGATTAAAAAGTCATCAATCAAATGTACATCTAATCAACCATTGACCTAAAATTTTGACCATTAGTGTATGGCTGCCGGTAAGTAGATGCCAAAGGGTAGTGAACATCCCAGATTTCAGTCTCACAACACCTCCCACTCTGCTATCCGAACCCCCTAAGGCTGGTTCAAGCCTAATCGTGTGTTCTGCATAAGATTATGAACATGAAATTAAACCGGTAACAAGAAACTTCAATTAGAGGCGAACATTTCGATTAGGCTCGGGAAGGAGGCGGTGGGTGCAATGGACAAGTTTATCTGACCAAGTGCAGTTCAAGTTGAAATTGCTCGAAGCTTGACAACAATGAAACACAAAAAATTGCTTTTAGCCAAACGCAGCGTAACTTTGCTCAATCAATTTATTGAAGCAAGTTTAAAAAAAAAAAGAAGGAAAAAAATGGCACGTTTAATGGAAAAAGTTTTTGGCGCCAAGGAAAATGCTGCTAATTTGATTGTCATTAGACGGCGAAGGCGAGAAACAAATTCATCCAACCTTCTTCGCGTCCATAATATCTGCACTTGGAATAAAAATATAGTGCGAATTATGTGTTTTTTTATAACGTTAATGGTATGTAAGCAAAGTCGAAAGAACAGACAGATTTGTACAAGAAATTGAACCAATAAAAATATAAATATATAATAATTTAGTGATATTTCTTTATATAATTTCAATATCTGTATTATCTTTTCTTATAATTATGAATAATAAATTTATGTACGTTATGAGAATTTATAGAATTTCAATATATATCTCGTTTAATATGAAATAGTGGCATTTCTTGTCAACTAAAATTATCTAAATTACAACTCCAAGTGACCAAGTAGGCTGTTTTTCAAAGTGCTTATGCGAATGTGTAGATGGTCTTTATGTAAGGTAATGCACATAATTGAATTTTTACACAACTAAAGAAGAGGCCTATTCGCCAAATGCCTTTGTTGCTAGAAAAAAGCGGCGGCAAAAAGCTGACGATGGCGATGAAGACGGCACAGAATGCCGGCGAAATTAAAGTGAAATTGAAAAAGTTTTATGAGCTTTTCCTTCATGCAGCGGGCCCCGCAAAAAGAGCAGTCGGAAAAGCAGTTGGGAAAAGAAAGAAAAATATTACACAGCCACCGACGACGCGTAAAGAAGACAAAGGGCCAAAAACGCGAGGGAGTGAGTGGGTAAAGCTTTGCCACCGCTAAATTGCCTTCCTGCCCGCCGGGTTGGGGTTGGGGGCAGGGCGGTACCCATAACTTTGTGCAGCAGGTTGCTTAGGTAACAGTTTTATGTAGTTATCCCTCCGAGAGCCAATAGCAGGACGATGTCGGGCCTACACATTCTCACTCCGCTCGCGTTCCCCCCAGTAATTGCATAATAATTGCAGTGGAAGCGGCACGGCACCCACAGCAATCCACACTCTGACAGCTCTGAATCATCCGAAGGCGGCTGCCACGCCCGCTTAAACTAATTTTCCCATAGAATTACTTTGGATGAGTTTGGTAATTAATGGCAGCGGCAACGGTGAGCAAAGTCATTGCACACTGAAAGAAAGCTAAGAGATGTCAAGCTCTAGACTTTCGTAGTAAATTGAGTTCTGAACAGAAATCAAGATGCTGACTTTTGCCAGGCCTTCAAACTTTTGCTAGTTAAGTTCAATAATTGTTTTCCGAGTGCATTAACCAGCAAACAGGACAGAAAACTGAATTAAGATATCCAAGCCTGCAGGGAACTACATTCTTAAGGAGGAATACAACTGACAATACTCACAATACCCTTTTATTCTACTCTATTTTAAAAACACACTATTATTCAATTAATTTGTAAATTTCTTAAAATATATGCTGGTAGCTTATTCATTATTACTGATCCAGAATAATTATTTTTTAAGGCATTACAGAAATACGAATCACTTGAAAGTAAAGGCAGAGGCGGAAAGTTAACGAAGCTGAAAATGTTCAACCCATTGAAAGTCAAAGTCATTGCAAATTAATTGAAAAATCAAACAATTTTCCTTTTCCTTTGGCTTGGATTTTCGCAGAGAAAGGAAATGGGCTAGCAAAGGGGAGAACCCTCGAGGACTTGTCAGCTCCGAATGAAGTCCTTTGATAATACAATCAATAAATAATAAGGAATATAATAAAGAGTCCAACAGAATGGTATTGTATTTTTAAAATATATTTAAGATATTCAAGGGAAGCTTTATAACTGTCAGTTGCACTTTTTCCTATTACATTTTCATAATAGGAAAATTATTAATATAAAAAGAACTGTGAATATCTGTGATTTATTTGGTTAACCAAATAGGTTGCACGCAAACTACGCTTAACATTGCAACTGCAATAAAACAAATTTAAAGACACATTTTTTGGGAACCACAAACTGAACAAGCTTAGAGTGCAAAAATAAGTTTAAATAGGATTGTAAAACTTTATTAGGCAATCACACTAACCAACTCGGGCTTTAACTCCGACAAGGAAATAATCTTCAGTTGTTCCGGCTGTGGGGAGGCAGGACCACATGGCGTATGAGCAACGCCATGCAGATGCAATCCGCACTCAAAGTTGCAGAGCTAAGAGTCTTAAGAAAACGCCACCAAGGACACTCGAGCGTCCATTCAGCTGAGCTGTAGGAGGTCCTCGACAGTAGCTGCTGCTATTAGCACGTGGCCAGGGGCTGCCACACAGGGATTTCACACTTTTCGATGGACATTGAATTCACATTTAAATCTGCAAATACTAAATGGATTGTAGTTCGGTGACAGATCCAGACAAGCAACATTTTGCAACCTTACAAATTGACTCCTCTGCCAGGCTTTTCTTGGTGCAAAAGCATGAGATTAAATTGCAAACAAATTCCATGAATTTCGCAAGAAAAACTACTTTGAAAATTGGGTGAAGAAAAATATTTTACTATGCAATAGGAACGGACTTGGGTACAAACAAAGAGAACATAAATAATGTGCATTGCTCAAATAAATCTGAAAAATATGTTTTCACACTTCCTGGGCAGAGAAAATTTTTCAATTAAAATCTAAAGCTATTTTCGCCAAGGAATTATTGAATATTATTATTAAATATGAGAAATAAGAACAATTAAAGATTATATTTTTTATAACCTTTCAGTTTAAAGCCTACTTGCAGCGAAAGGGTCATATTCGACCCTATAAAGAATATATATTACTGATCAGCATCAAAAGCAGAGTTGTTCTTGATGTTTTAAACAAAGTAACATAGTTAAAATTGTCAGAAATTCATTAAAAAAAATTTAATATAATTTTATCTTAGGTATGATGAGCAAACTGCAAGAGTATACAAACTTTGGCTTCCCGAAATTAACTTCTTTTTTTCTTATTGTTATAATTACTGCTCTTTTTATATTTGCATTTATAATTAATTCAATTATTTTATAATCTTTTTTATACGATAAGTGATTGTTGTCACTTAAAATCTTATTTTAATGCAAGAAACATCTTAGCTTACTTTAAATTCAAACTAAGTCTGCTGATGCAATAAAATATGATTTAATTATGATTAGATTTCATGCTGTTTTTTTGGGTATTTGTAAGTTAAAGCAGTAGTTCGACCTTACATAAAAAAAAGAAGTAAAAAACCGAACAAATGCCTAAGCATACAAATACCATGTTAATGTTTTCAAATTGCAAACACCGCTTTCTCTACGCAATTGTTTACCATTTAATTATGTGTTTTATCTTAGTATTTCATTAGGTTTATGGTTGATTGCACAATCCGAATTAGATTCCGGTTGCCGCTGCACCAAAATATTTACCTTGCAGTGTTTATTTAATGTTAATTTAATATAATCAATTATGTGGGTTTTACAAAGCTGGTAAACTAGTTTTTTTTCGTTAGTAACGACTTTATTTGGTTTTTATATATTGCTTTGCAATGCAAACAAAGGAATTATTTGGCTGATGCAGCTGATAAACAGCATTATATATTTAAATTTATATTATGGAAATGAAGGATTATCCCGCTTCCGATTTTACAAAAAGTATGGCAATAAATTGATAATTAAACTTTACCCTAAACCGATAATTAAAAATTCGTGATTTTTCCATTCGGATATGGCGAAAAATATAGCTTTTAAAATATATGAGGGCCTTAGAACAAAGCTTAACCAGGTTGAAAATCTTGCCTTATGGTTGAACAGAACACTAAGCTTAACGCGTTTTTCAATTAACAGAAAAACCTTGAATGAATCATTAAAGCAACAATTAATTTTCATCGACTCCGGTATCTATTATTGCGGTTATATCCGCAGTTCCCAGTCGGGTCATAATCGAGAGCACCCTCCACCCCAATATGGCCGGAACCATAATGCCAATTGGCATGATGTGGGTGCAATTTGTGCATTGTTATGTTTCTGGGAATATCTGCTCGGCATACACACTTTCCGCCTGCCAATTGTTATTATTTTTCTGTCAATTTTGTGCATTTTACAGAAATGTTATAATCCCAACGCCCCCGCACATGCACACAAGCATATCGATCGATCGCAGTTTTAATTAATGCAAAAGCAGAAGCAACCATTTTTAATGTGACATTTGAACATGTTTGCGGTGGCAATGGAAATTAAGAGGATTCAGTTTAATTGCCCATGAGCGGGAGGATTCAGCTGGACTCGAGCCTCGGATGCGTCACTGCTTAGTTGTCTTTAAGGATGTCCATATGCGAAAGGCACAAAATTTTACGATACCATCAGCGGCCATTTCACCAATTTGTTCTGCCTTTTTTTTTGCATAAATTTTAATGGACCGCCTGACTAAATATTTATGCTACACACAACGCCCCATTGCACATTTTGGCCGGACTGGAGGGGTTTATTTCATTGGCTGCGCTCTCCAGGCCCATTCTCTATGATGGCCTTTTGGTTATATTTATGAAATTGCCCGGCCGGACTATCAAGCGTTCACGAAAGGCAGAATGCGTTTTATATCGGTTCAAAGCGACTTTTAAATGAACTTTTGGGAGAAGCATCGCTTTGATTAAATTTTTATTCATCTAAAGAATGATTTATTTAGATTTTTTTTTTTTCAAAATGGCCTCTATTGAAGCAGGGTTTAGAATTTGGATATGCCAACCATCATGCAAAGCCTCTAAGCAAGGATTTGGCTTTTAATAAATATCAGAAATATTTGATTTTTCTTCAGACTTCCTTTTGTGATACATCAAATATAAGTCTACTTTACAAATATAATAAATAAATTTACCTGAAGGGAAGTTATTAACATCACACATTATTAAGATGTGAATTACACATCTGCAAGGGAATAAATGCTTTTGTTAATTGTTAAGAAAGAGAATCTAATGAGATAGAAAACCAATCGGAGATATAAAAGCAATCAACTACTCGACTAAAATATTTGCAGGTTAATAATAGTAAAAATAAATAATTAATTAATTCAACTAAAAAGATGACACTAACTAAATGAACTCCATTAAAGTTACAGCAAGGTCCCTTGAATATAAGATATATCCTTACTTACAAGTGTAAATAAGTACCTTGAAAATTGTGAAAAAAAATATATTTACCATTTATCCAAAAAATGATATGCCCAATCATGATATGGGCCCTGTTGGCCAGCCAATTCACTGCCCAGTGTTTTCCCTATTTTATTCAGTTGGTTTGTTTGTCTTTACATATTTCAAGTTAATGCTATTAAATGGTAATACTCGCACGTTCCACGCATTCGGGCCAAATGGGTCGTTGACCCAGGCTCCGGTGAATTGGAGCATTGAGGGGCGAAAATCTGGCAGAACAGGTGCATTTCCCCTATTTGTGCGCATCCAGTTGTGCGAAATTGTGCCGTTAAAAATTTGTTTTGGCTTACATTATTTATGCCTTTTGTAAATGAGTCCGAACGCCAGTTGGGGTGCACATTCAAAAAAGGGGGATTCCCGCACGGCAAAAGGTTGCAAAATGAAGTTGCTTAGCCGATAATGGAACTAAACCACATTTGAGGTAATAATTTGCAATTTTTATGCCTACATTTTGTAGTTAGAATTTAATAAAATTTACAGCAATTTCCTGGTGAAATCTGCCATACATTTTTGAAGTATAAACCAGAAACATTTCATAAAAATCTCGTTAAATTCCAATTCCCCAGAGAATATATTCATGACTTTTTTTTAAGATAATACCACATTCCCTAATTCAATATTGCAGTTGAGTTACCCTTCTGCGATCCGCCAAACAAATACAATTACTGCGCTGGAATTGGAAATTACAAAACGATTGCAAATAGAACAACAACGAATAACTGTTGAATAATAAAGTGTATAAAATGAGAAATTCCCCACGACACGACAACAATAAAATTGCTATAAACAACAAAACAAACATTTGGCAAACACAGCAGGAACCTACGACAAAAAAATGTTATTAACACAAATAGAAAATAAACAAAAGGCTGAAGTGAGGGGAGCGACATTTTGGATTTCGTGTGTTTGTTTGGTGTTTATTTTGTGTGTGTGTGTGTGTGTGTGGGACAGGCGGGGTGAAAAATAAGCAACAAAAAAGAAATTTGCATAATGAGGCTATTATAATTTCAATTAAAATTTCTCTTTACCAGGATTTTTTCGGGCCTTTCTCCCCTACGGAAAAACCTGGTGCATGACTAACGACCACAGAACTACAACAAAAACTGAAAATGAGTTTAGGCACACACTCCAGCCTCAGCCGTGGGCGGAACGAAATCTACAACAAACACCAATCGCTTTAATTACATTATAAATTATGCAAACAAAGTGTGTGTATAAAAAAAAAAGAACTGTAGCCGAAATGTGTGTTGGAAGAGGGAATTTCAACGAATTGGGGTCGATCGACGATAGTGAAAACATAATTTATGTTGAATCACATTTTGCCAATAAGGCAACCCTTGATTAATAATATCTATGAAAGGAAAAATAATTGACTGCTCTTCTCTTTTTTGCACTAAAAGTGAAATAAACCTCTTGAGAATCTACAGTCTTGCGGATCTGCTTTAAGGGAGAAGTCCAATATTTGAATTGGCAATACAAGTAATGCCAAACCGCAACGTTTGCATAACCTCTCGGCCCTCTCTCTCTCTCTCTCTCTCTCTCTCTCTCTCTCTCTCTGTCACTCGCAACCGGAAATAGCCGAAAGAAAAAATATATAAAAATAAAAATGGCCGCTGTACAGTTGGCTGCCATATTTCGAAGCCTGCCAGTGTCAATGCAGGCGAATGTCATAAATTTTACATGCAGACGAAGGAGATGCAGGCCCGCCCCCTTAACCCGTTGCCTTCTCTGTGTGCACCATACACTCCCCGCCCCGCCCCACCTACCTCCCTGCGTTGCAACTCCGCCGCATAAATTTCGTTCCAATAAATTTAAATTAGCCGAGCAGTACAGTTACACGAGACAGGGCCGCCAAGTCTGCTGCACACAGTATTTATGGCACCATTCCCGGGGCCAACTCCAATGGCATGGGTCGGGGGGAGTCGAGTTCGGGGGGAATTGTGGTCAGAGGGGGGTGGGAGGTATGTGAAGGTGTGACAATGTAATGAGTGCGGTTCTGCGGCCAGTGTTGCCACACCTAAGCACATTATGTTGTTGCTAATTAGAGTTGTCTTTGGACGGAAGAGCCACATATATACATACATATACAGAAATACATGCACTGGAAAAAAGGCAGGATAACATATAAATTTACTTTATAAGTGATCTAAATAATCCAATTAAAATCTGAATTAAAAGACCTCAAAATATAATACTTAGTATAATAATGCCCAAGAATTGAGACTATGATTCAGTTTGTTTTAGTTTACTCTCCGAAAATATATCCTTGTAAAAAAAACATGCACTGGAAAAAAGTCAGGACAACATATAATGTTACTTAATTAGTGCGCATAGTAATAGTGATCTAAATAATTCAATTAAAATCGGGTTAAAAGACCTCAAAATAGTAAACTTAGTATAATACTGCATAAGAATTGGTACTATGATTCAGTTTGTTTTAGTTTACTCTCCGAAAATAAGAAAAAATAGGTTTTTCCCTCCATTTGTACCGATAATCAAAGCAAATGGTAAATTTTAGCACATCTCATAAATACGCCAAAAAGTAGGCAACATTTCGCGACCTGAGTGTCGGCCATGTTTATGGTCAAGACCTCCATTACAACGTTTTTCCCGTTTTCATTCTTTTTTCAAGCACAAAACAGACACTAATTGAAGTTGTTGGAAACCCGAGTAGGTAACAACGCAAAAAATCAAGGTTATTTGCCCAGCAAATCTGACAGTGAAATTTAGTGTTACGACACACTTTTTCATTTCGGCACAAAACAAGCTGCTTTTTTCATTTTCACATTGAGTTGGTGATTTTTCATATGCCAAATCACATTAGAAAATAAAGAAAGGCATGAAAATGTATTTTTCATTGTGAAATAGAAAAAGCAGATCATACTCCACTCTGGCAGTATTAAATATTAACCAGACATCCTCGGCAATGTCGGGCAAGTAATTTCTCAGATTGCAAATGACTTTTGAATTCTTTGCAAACGTAAATTGTAAAGTGAGAGTCCGGAGAAGTGCGCCCTGTGACTTGTGACTTATCCTAAATGCAAATGGTTGGAGCCCCACCAGAGTCATCAATATAAACCAGCCGCAACCGCAGGCAACTAATGACAATCAGGACAAGTAAGAGGAGATTGAGTTTAGTACTTACATTTTAAATGCACTTAGAGGTAATTTTATGCCTCTATATAGTTGTACTTATAAAATTAACAATTACACCCAGACAGGATCTAATTTGTTTTCATACTAAACGCTTTGAATTTTCTTAAGATTTTACAATTATAAAAATTAAAATTCATTAATTTTCTACCTCTTAAATACTTAATAATAATGTCTTACATACTGCAAACTAAATTATATCAAAACTACTTAAATGCTAATGCTAAAATCATCTTGATTCTGTATTAAATACTCTTAGCCAGAGTATAATGAACTATAGTACATTTCGGAGAGTTCCCCTGCTGCCTGCTGGCTGGCCAGCAAAATAGTCCCAAATGTCCAAAGAGCGAAGCCACCAACGCAGCAGTTTATCACTGTGAGGAAAGGACGTAGCCCAGGCCAGTCCAGCCAGGCTACTGGCGTCTCCTTCGCAGCTGCCGAATCAGCAGTGAAGGACAACGATGTCAGCAGCAGCAGCAGCAGCAGGAGTAGGAACAAAGGCTGACCTACGCCGGCAGCGTCCATTCCATTCCATTTATAAACCACCAAAACGAGACGATGACGCCGACGCTGACGACGAGCATTGACCAGGATGTGAGAGAGCCGGACTGGGAGTGCAAGAAAATGCCACAAAACTGTTTGGTTTCGGCTGCTTCGTCCTGCGCATCCGTTTCTTGCATTCCCAGGACCCCCTAAACAGGAACAAGAAAAACAACGTACCCAGTCTTGACAGCTGACATCGTGGAGCAGAGCAAAGCAAGGGGCGGACAGTGGACAGCGGAAGGAGCAGCCGAAAAATATTCAGTGCCCATTGTTGGTCCCGAATGCTGGGGCTTCTGCATGGGACAGTTGAAAAGTAAAAGTTCGTCATTCAATCTAAGCGTGTGCTTGAGTTCAGCCACGCCTCTGTGGCAACTTTTCCCAGAGAGGAGTGCTAGAAATATGTTGAATTTTCTTAAATTTTCCGTATGCAAATACATGTATATGGAAAGGTCGGACTGAAGACTTTTAAAATCCAATGTATCCATGGTCTTACATTGTCACTCGCTGGCATTTGATTATCCTTTTAAAACAATCTCTCAGTTGGCTTCACCTGACCCGCATTACTATAAATATGCATTCGTTTCAAGGATAGCCCTCAAGGACCGCTGCCGTCCTGACCTATTCCAAGCCCTGGCAATGGGATCCGAAGCCAGCAAAGCGTGAAATTTCAATTTAACCCATTAATAAACCCAGCTGAAAATTTCTAGCGAATGCAATCAGAAGCAGCAAGAGAAAGACACAAAAATAGACAATAGTCAAAGGCGGAGACCTGCCCCCACCAACTATTCAGATCCTCGTTCACGTCCACATCCACCTTCCCGTGCCCATTCCCATCCCCAAGCACTTCTCCAGCCAGCTCTTTTGGTTAGTCATCTCTTGGAGCGGCAGCGGCCACAAAACAACTTTGGACTACATTTCACAAAAGCCATACACACACACAAATACGGAGAGAGAGAGAATGGGGCGAGATAGCCACGCCCACAATTTAGACAATTTCACACAACAGAAAGGGATGGGTGCTAGCTTGCACTGATTGTTTTATATCCTGTCAGAGGACACGCCGTTGCCGAAATTCACAAACTTGTTTTGCGCTTTCTTGGCGACTTGACTAAGGAGCAGGCCAATGCACTTAGCGAATATTTGATATAGAAGGGGATTATGTTACTAGAAAATTTCCTTTTAAAATACAATATTTTACTAATACAAAGAAAGTTTCATTTAACCGTTTAAAGAAGTCCTTTTTACCCTTAAAAGTAGAGATTTTCTTTAGAAACTCTCAGAGTTTCTTCATTAACTTTTCATTCAATTGTTCTATCTTGAAATCGTTGCTTATATTTTTCGAGTGTGAAATAAGTCTAGCAGCGAGATTGTAAGTTGGCGAATCGGTGGGATTGGGGTCCCTTGACTGCCGTTGCATTGCTGCGGCATTTGAATGCGGTCCTCGTCCAGTGGCGTCCTGCGAGAGAGCCCAGCATCCTTGCATATTTAATCAAAGTGAATTACAAATGCCACCAGACAATGACAGTGGCAACTTGGCAAATGACGACGGAGTCGACGCCTCTAACGCCCCGTCCTTATCAATTTGAAAGTGTTATATATAACGCCAGGACCATCGCCAGGATAATGTTCCATTGCTGGCAGAACAGGGGAGGTACTGTGACGCGGTCCGAAGCGTTGTAGCCTGTAATTTGCGTTGGCAAGATCAAAAAGCATTCAGTTAATAATAAGACGAGCAGTCCATTATTTAGCCATTGATGGGGGGCCCGAACACTTGGCGAGTCCTTCCTAAGACACCGCACCAAACAAAAGTTAATTTATTTCTTTTTTTCCCAGCTCCTTCTCGAGGGGCCCGAAATAAAAAGAATGTATTAAACGAAAGACGGAAAGTTAACTTTATGGTCTGCACCTTTTTTCCCTCGAACAGGAAAAGTAAGTTTCGACTTCCCTTACCTTTGCTCTTAAGGGGCTTCCCCGCCCGCTTAACCCAATCTTAAACCCTGGGGCGACAGTTTAATAATTACTCATTTTGCTTTTTTACCAAATTACTTTGTAAAAAATGGCAAAGTTGAATGCAAAACGGTTTCCATTTTCTATATGGACATTTCTGCTTTTATTGTCCTGGCTTGTACTTCATTTACCCTTTTCTTTTAGGGCTTGATAAGATTTCCAATCGTTTTTTGGGGTTTCCATTTTTTTGTTTCTACAATTTTGTATTTAATTAAAAAGGTCTCGACCAGTTTCTAGGAATTCCAAACGCCTTCTTGGCCTTTAAGAATATTCCTTAGAATATTATTTCTTCATAAAGCAATTTTAAATGTATTTAATTGATGGCCATTCGAATGAATAGCGTTGCTCTCTCAACAGCAAAGAACGAATAATGACCGGAAAAATCAAAGTCAAGCGCGTGGCAAAATTAAACTCAATTTTTCCACAACTACGAAAAAATATGCAAATAAGGGAAACAATATCCAACATCTCCCAAAAGGCACGCATAATTTTTGACGCATAGAAATTTGTCTGCATTTCAAATTCAAAATAGTTTGGGCCCACAAGCGTGTGGAAAGTCCCTTTGGGTGCAATAAGCTTGCCAGATAAAAAGAGCAGAGCCCTGAGAAATGAAACTTTCTAGCCGGACCCAAGGAAGAATATTTTTTTATGCACTGCGGTGGGTTCGGTATCGTTTTATGGACTTTGATTTTATGACTACTGCATATTTGCCATGCGAAACCCGAGCAAAAACCCAGCGAGCACTTTTCCCAGTTTCCCCTTTTTCCCCTTTTCCAGGGCTGTCAGCTGCTGCGGCACTTTCAATTAACCCCTTTGACATTGAATTCACTTGATGCCGAAGGAGCTGCTCCCGCTGGCTTAAATCGAGATTAGAGTGCTGGAAATTTAAGACCACACCCCAGCCGAGCCCTCTGTATAATTTAATAAGCTCCTCCATGTAACCAACTCGCTGGGCTTGACTTCTCTTCCCTGGCCACAGCGACCGGCTTAAGCCTATAATTTACAATGTTTCGGCTCGTCTTGACTTCACATTCCCACCCCTTCGAGGGAAGGGCAAAAAATTAACATTTCTTTGCCGTCGCTTACAATTTTGGGCCAGCATTTTTTAACTGGAAATTAAAGTGCGCGCAAGTGTAATTAAGTAGCTGCTCAAGTTATACGGGCAATCCCTTTCTCGGCCATTTCTCACCAGGCCACTCGACTGTAAATGGGTTAAACTCTTGGGATTTATGACAATTTTTTAATTAGTTGACGCTGCCTTCGGGACTGGCGTATTAATCAGAATCGTTTGCGCGTAAATAAACTTTTCTTCTTTTTTTTTTTTTTGCAACGCACTGATTGCTTATGGAATTTGAGCAAGCTGCTATATGCATATGGAAATTTCCTCTCTCAACTCTCAGGTATTTGTTTGAAACTTCTGGCTAAAAGTTTGAGCATTTTATTTTCATTTCGGTTGTTGGAAGTTTTATAGAATTTGCTAGCATACAAATTCCTTGCCATTGATTGGAAATTTACAATAAAATAAAATGAAAAAAGAGGAGAGGCGACGAAGTTGCCAACAATCAAACATAATTGTTCACAAGTTACCTAATGAAATTTTCATGTGGGTAACGTAAAGTTAGATTTCCCAAAGATGTATTAAGTACGAACTTTAATAGCATTATTTGTCTGGGTTTTGTGTATTATAATGTCGGAGTATTAACGTATCTGTTATATGGACTGCCAAAAAAACGAACTCTGCAGTTTATTAAAATAAACAAAAGCTAAGAGCTGGCTTAGAGTGTGCACTCACAGCCTTTGAAGCAAGTAAATCAAATAAACCTTCACGGAATGTAAGCAATTTTCATCTAAATTCCAAAGTCGTCTGGTAAACAAATAGTTTAATAAACAAACAAATTTAGGGATACTTCAAGTTTTATAGACAACCGATTACTCACACTTAAAAAGATAATTTGGAAATTAACTTTAATATTTTACTTTAAAATATAACTAAAACACTTTCCAAACAACTAGATAAATACAAAGTATAGACCGGAATACGTGCTGATTTTTTAAAAAGATACGTAAGAAGAAAGCTAATAGGTAGAAGCTGTTCTTGATGTTTAAGCCCAGAGTTGCACTTGGTTCTAATCGATAAGCTAACAGCTCGCAAGCAGTTCAAGCAGTTCCTGTTAGCTGCGCGCGCAGCTTTTATTTAAATGTTGACTTGATTGCACTTTAGTCTGAGACGAGTCACCGAGTTAAGTACACATACTTTCTTGGGCGCAATTGCATGAACTCCAACCCCTATCTCAACCCGCGCTCTGATATAAAATCAGACTTTATATGAAATGCGAGAGTACACACACGGAGTATATCATTAAAAAGCAATTACACACGAATCACGAAACAGCTGTCCGCGATGAGTGCTCGAAGTCGTCGCTCTCCGCTTATCAGTGGCTGCTCTACGTCTGCTATATGCTCGGCGCTCTCCCCTCGCTCCCCAGCCGTATGTTTCGGCACTATAGCTCACATTGTGATAAGACGCCCGACGTGTGATTACGGTGGCGACCGAATTGGGGCTGCTGTGGGTTGTACTCGCAGTCGAACTGATAGATCCGTTTGTGACTCGCAACGCCTCGCTTCAGTTGCTCCCCGTCGATCGCGGCCGGCGGAAGTACTTGCAATCAGAATCGTTTTCTCAATCGTTTACTTCGACTAAATAATTTTGTGTTGAATCCATCGGAAGTTGCAAGCCATGGAAGTCCGAGTAGGCGTGGCCGATCTGCTGAAAATGGGCACCAAGTAGGTCACCGAGTCATCTACAGTGCAAGCTTTCTGAGTTGAATATATGCAAATCCTATCAACTTAATCAAAAAATTCGACTGAATCACTCCCGAATTTCAGTCGATTGAATGAACCATATAAAGCACGTACAGATCGATAAGGTTGATAGTCACAAATAGTTTGATTCCAGATTAGGTTCTAGTTCAAGTGCAGTGTTTTTATACTCCAAAAATTGCTTAATCACGGTGATTGTAGAATTAATTTTGGAGTAATTAATTGCAAACCGTTTGTTTTAATTGATAAATTTGTGTAATTATGTCTCAGAAGAATAACTGTCAGCAATAAAAGCTTCACTCGAAGTCCATTGATTAGTGTAAAGATAAGAAAAGCTTATTAATAACCTATAAATACAAATATTTACAAACAAGAAAATATGTAAAATGTAATAAGAAAAGCTTGCATATTTTTTTTTTTAAATATCAAAAAAAATGTCTATTTAAGAACAATATTCAATTCTTATTTTAATAACTCATCTTTCTATGCCCCCAGGCTCATTGGCCACAAGATCGTCCAGTATCGCCTGGGATCCAAGCAGACGAAGGTGATCTGCACAAGGGATGGCCAGGTGCGAGGACTCCGTCGCAGGACGCTCTACGATGAAGAATTCTATTACGCCTTCGAGGGAATCCCCTTTGCCCAGCCGCCAGTCGGTGAGCTGCGATTCCGAGCCCCCCAGCCACCACGACCCTGGGTCGGGGTACGGGATTGCACTTACCCGAGGTCAAAGCCCATGCAAAAGCACTTTATCCTCAGCATGGTCGAGGGCAGCGAGGATTGCCTGTACCTGAACGTGTACAGTAAGCAACTCAAATCGGACAAGCCGCTGCCCGTAATCGTGTGGATATATGGTGGTGGATTCCAGTTCGGGGGAGCTAGCCGAGATTTCTATAGTCCGGACTACTTTATGAAACAAGACATAGTGATGGTCACATTCAATTACAGAGTGGGCGCATTAGGTGAGTGTTCAATATAATAAATGATTTAAATAATTGTTAACTTAGTATTAAAAATAATTTTGTTAGACACTAAAAATTAAAGTCTAGCATATATTATGTAATAGTACTTAATCTATATATACTTTCAAAGTCCGAGAAAAAACATTATCATGATATAATATAAGAATTTTTTATTCTCACTAATCATTCTTATTTTTTATAAAGTTTCATAAGGGGCATCAGAGGTCATATCGTAATAACACTTTCCGGGTGAACAACAAATGAATACAATAACAACACGATTCAGTTCAAGAAACAACAATAAGTGTCATAACCTATTACTCATACGTGTAGTTGTTGCCACAATTAATTCTTTTGACAGACACCCTTTATTCATGTATATGAATGCATGCATATATTCGAAGCCAGTTAGTAAAATGTAGTTTTTAATTGGATCAGAAGCTGGAGATTATATAAAAACCTCCTCATGCCTCGTGATAGTCTGCCACCTTAACCGCTCAAACAAATTCAATTTAAATCGAAAATTTTTCACAGGCTGTGTAGATTAATTGCACAGTACTGTCACTTTCCAGTTATAAAAGCATTTGTACTATTATTAATGTCGTTATGTGTGTCATTAGTGCATTAGAAGAAAACAAAAGTAATTACACAAATCGACAAATAAAAAAGAAAAATTAAGTTTGTCCGCACGTGAAACGTAAAACTTCAAGCTCTTAAAAATGTTCAAAATATAGGAAAGTACATAATATTTTATTGCACTTTCCAAGTGATTTTTATATTATAGTTTATTATTGCTTGTATTTACATATTTGTGTATTTAAAAAGCAAATAAACCATTTTCAATTTGTATATTTATATTTTAAAAAATCAGTATTACGCATATTTTTGTAGTCCAGTGTTTAAAGTACAATTAAAAGCACTTTAATTAATATTGTTATAAGCTTTAGTGAGCTCTTCCTATAACATTGAATTGAAGTGCTAACCTAAATAAATGGTTTTCGAATTTATTTAAATAAAACTGTTTTATATTAAATATTAAATAATGTTTAAAAAATACTTTTAATAGCATAAATCCCCAGTTTTGTGAATAGATTAAGAATTTAAAATGTAAAAAAAAAATATTCATTAAAGAATTATATGTCTTATAGGTTTCCTAAGCCTTTCGGATCGCGACCTGGATGTGCCCGGCAACGCTGGCTTCAAGGACCAGGTGATGGCTCTGCGCTGGGTCAGCCAGAATATCGCCCAGTTCAACGGGGATCCCCAGAATGTGACCCTAATGGGCGAGAGTGCCGGAGGTGCGTCCGTCCACGCGATGATGACCACCGAGCAGACGCGGGGTCTCTTCCACAAGGCCATCATGCAGTCGGGCTCCATGTTCTGCGAGTGGGCCAATGAGCCCAGGGGCCAGTGGGCCTACCGCCTGGCCTGCCTGATTGGCTACTCGGGGAGTGAGAACGAGAAGGAGGTTTTCCGGTTCCTCCAGCATGCATCTGCCTCTGAAATAGCCATGCAGCCAATCAATATGATTTCGCTGGACGAGAAGCGGGAATACGTGCTGTTTCCCTTTACGCCCGTTGTGGAACCCTATATAACCAAGGACTGTGTCCTGCCCCGATGCCACAGGGAAATGCAGCCAGCAGCCTGGGGCAATGACCTGCCCCTGATCCTGGGAGGCACCTCCTTCGAAGGCCTCTTCTCCTACCAAAGCATCCTGTACGACGAGGAACATATGTTGAGCGCCTTTGAGGCCCTCATTCCGCGCGAGATCAGGGAGAGACGCTCGCCGGCCCAGCTTAAGGATCTGCTGCGCCAGTTCAAGGTGGACAATTTCGAGGATGCCACCAGAGGCCGGATGGAGTTCAATGAGTGCCTTCAGATACTCTCCATGAAGCACTTTTGGCACGGAATCCACCGCACTGTCCTAGCCCGGCAGCAGTACGCCCCCACAACACCCACATTCCTCTACCGGTTCGATGTGGACTCGCCGCACTCAAACCACTTCCGGCTGGTGTTGTGCGGAAAGCATGTCCGCGGGGTTAGCCATGCGGACGATGTCTCCTACCTGTTCTACAATATTCTGTCCACCAAACAGGAGAAGTCCTCCCTTGAGTACCAGACCATCGAGCGGATGGTGGGAATGTGGGTGGCCTTCGCCCGAAATGATAATCCCAACTGCCCGCAGATCTCACCGGCCTCGTGGGATGCTCTGGACAACACAGGTCCTCAGATGTGCCTCAACATTGGAAAGCAGCTGGAGTTCATTAAGCTGCCGGAATACAGGCAGAATCGATTTTGGGATAGACTTTACGAAAAGCACGAATTATACTAGGGAAAATGTCAAAATTTGTTGTATAAAATGTAAATCACTGTTTTAAAATAATATTTGTTTAAAGTAATTCATTTTATAAACTATTTCACTTTGAATTGAAATTGTGTTGGGAACATTTTTGGTGATTAGAGAATATATATTGTAGGTAATTACTTTCTACAATAAGTTTGTTTATTTGAATGTCGTTGAAAAGATCTTTTTCAATCCCTGAATTTGTTCAAATAAAAAGTTGTATACCTAAAAATATTCTTATATATTCCTGAGGATACTTTGGTGCAGAGACGGAAATACTTTTCTATTTAATTCAAATAATTCTTTACTTCGAATTAAAATTAAGTTTAATGTAATTTCAAATGTTATTGTTTTTCAAGGATATTGCTTAAATTGTAAAGCTAATAGAGAGCCTCATTGGGGTACAATGAGTCCCACATTGCCATCGTGTCGGCCTCCGGCAATTCCCTCATATCCAGCTCTTGACTGATGTTGAAGCAGTGCTCCACGCCACTTTCCATTGGCTGGAGTGGCTCCCACTTGGCATTGCCTAACTCCTGACAATTCGGATTGCCAGTCAAGGCAAACGATGTCCACATGCCCACCACTTTCTCGATGGTCTGATACTCTTCCGAAGATTTATCCAGCTTCGTAGCCAGTACCGTAAAAAAGAGGTAGGAGAGCTCGTCGGCATGGCACACTCCACGAAAATTGTCACCGCACATTACCCAGCGGAACTGATGAAAGTGCGGAGAATCGAAACTGAATCGATATAGAAATGTGGGTGTTTTCGTAGCGTAGGTCCTTCGAGCGAGAGCCCTACGATGCATATCGTGCCATATCTGGCGGTGGGAGCAGATATTCAGTGCCTCGAACAAACCCATTGCCTGCTGCTCCTCGTTGCCAAAGTAGTGCTTTTTGATGCGACGGACGAGTAGATCCCTTTCTTCCTGGGTGCAGGCCTCACGCACTGTACGTGGCAGGATGTTATGGAAGTTCCTTAGAAACCAGGGATCATCCCTCGTCATCCGGTAACAGAACAGCCCTTCAAATGAGTTGCCTCCCATTAATACGGGTATATCGTTACCCCAGGCCTTTGGTAGCTGATCTTTATGTGCTCTGAGCACCACAGAATGGTCTGTCTCATACGGCTCCACCACTGGACCAAAGGCATATAGTAGAAAACCCCGTACCTCATCCTGGGTAACAAGATTCTGATCACAGGAAGCTATCTCAAAGGATGAAAATTGGTTAAGAAAGCGGAAAACATCAGCATCCTGCTCGCCGCCCCTGTAGCCCATGTTCTGGGCCAGTCGGAAGCCCCAGTTGGACTCAGGATTAGTCACCCATTCGCTCAAAGCACATCCCGACTGCAGGATTGCCTTGTGGAACAGACCGCGAGTCTGTTCACAGGACATCAGCACGTCGACACAGGATGCTCCAGCGCTTCCTCCCATCACGGTGATGTTGTTAGGATCTCCATTGAACTGAGCGATGTTCTCGCTGATCCATCGGAGAGCCAGTATTTGATCTTTGAGCCCTGCATTTCCTGGAATGTTCAACTCCGGGTCCTTAAAACTAAGGAAACCTGACGGATTGAAGATTTTTTAAATCACAGAAGGCAATACAAAATGGAGGAAGTCGTTTTATAAAACCTACCTAAAGCTCCTAGCCTGTAGTTGAATGTTATGAAAACAACCGGCTTCTTCATCAAATAGTCTGGACTGTAGAGGTCACGGGAGGCCTCTCCCTTCTGGAATCCCCCGCCATATATCCACACGATCACGGGTAGTTTCTTGTCCGATATCAGGGTTTTTAGATATATGTTTAGATGCAGGCAATCCTCACTGCCCTCCACAAAACCCAGAGTCATGTTTCGTTGCAGAGGCTTCGATCTGTTGTAGGTACACTTGAGGACTCCCTGCCAAGGTTCCGGGGGCTGGGGAGCCCTGAACCGGAGCTCACCCACCGGGGGCTTGGCATAGGGTATACCCTCGAAGGCAAAGTACAGCTCCTCATCGTACAACGTCTTCCTTTGGAGACCACATACTTTTCCGTAGTTGGTTTCCAAAACCACAGTGTGACCTGTAGACAGGCGGTACTGCCGGATCTTGTGGTTAGCCCACCTGAAGGTGAGATTAACGATTGAGAGAGCTGGTTACGAAATACCCTGGCATTATGCCTAACCTAGGCCTAGGCCATGTACTTTTGGACTCAAAGTGATCGTTTTTACTCACATTGCGACAATTTTGAGAAACTTGGGCCATTCCATTATTAAGTCCATAATTAAAAATTTATTTTAACAACTCCTTGTCTGGGTATGAAATTAAATGAAGATCTTGCTCTTCCAAGGTGTGAAAGCGAGCTTTGTTGCCGTAGAACTGATCTCAGATGTGTGTCTACAGCAATTTAAACGTAGAAAAACTCGACGCTTTTATAAAACAGCATGTTTCGGAGTTTGTCAGAGCACCATGATATATTCGACAACAAAAATACCTTAACTTAGGTAATAAAGCGCATACATATTAAGGTGTTCATAGTCTTCACTGCCTTTCACACTCCCCAGAATCATTGCTGTATATGAGCTTATTTTGGTTTAGTAATGCTGTGAAGCGTTGGTAGTTTTGGCCAAGTTATCTTTAAGATAACCTTTGCGATGACCCGACAATTTATTTACCTATAATAAGATATAAGTTCAAGTGGCATTTAACCACATATATACAAATCTGTTATAAAAACATACTTTTATTACTTTTTAGTGCTAGCATTAACTTTAACTTTGGCTTTTAAATATAAAAAGACCACTTAAAGTTAACCAAAATGATCGAGTTAAAAGGCATGCGAATAACATGATTGAATCATTCGAAAAGAGACTCTTTGGGATACAACACAGAGCTTGGTCTCGTAATTCTCGACCACAGGTCCAAATGCATAGAATGCGAAATATCGGAGTTCATCCTGGGTAAGAAGATCTTGGTCGCAGGAAGCTATCTGAAAGGATGTACTGCCGGAATCTATGGTAAACCATCCTGTGAAGCATATTTTGGAAAATGTATTTTAGTATGCCGAAAGTTCGTTTTCGATTTTTGCATTTTTAACTCGCCTTGAAACTATTTTGAGAAACTTGGGTCATTTGACTTGATAATCCTTATTTAAAAATGTTATTATTACTTTAACGAAGGGACGTGGATTTGAAGTAAGGTCTGAAATCCTTTTATTAATGATTTTGAAGTAAGCGCTGTCGCCGTGAAACTGATTGCAGCTGGAGGTGCTCTGATTTTTAATCAAGAAAACGTGGCGTTAATATTTTTTAATGACTATCATTACATAATCATTACCTAGAATAACTACCGTCAGGTAATAAAACTTTAGCAAGTAGAAATTTTAAAAAGGTTTCACCAAAATACTGTTTCAAAGAGAAAAGCGTGTCTCAGCTTCTATATCTTATTAACTAACAAGATATAGTTTTAGTTTCAATCTCACTGACTCTCCTCAATGAGGAGTCTGTATCCGCAAGATATACACACATGAAAATTTCGAAGAGTTGACTGCGAATTAGCAGTACGTCAATGTAGCCACACGAAGGTTTTTCTTTTGAAATGAATAAAGCCTCACCCATCAGCAAAAATAGCCACGAAAATAACAGGGTTTTGACTTAATAAATCCTAAATGATTATCAAATCTGCAGGCTTGCAGTTGAAGATGACTTAGCCATACGTTCCTTTAATTTAATTGTAGATATCTATAAGCTTAAAAAGTAAATTTAGTTGAAACTTTTAAAGAATCGTACCCAGTTAAGGCAGTAAATATATATTAAAAATCTATATTTGTAAAAAAAAAAAGGATATTTCACTGAGATCTGAACAAGTACTCCTAGTAAAGATCCTCCTTTGAGTAGAAGGAGTCCCACACTGCCAGCGCTTTGGCCTCTGGCAGTTCTCTCATGTCCAGCTCTTTGCTGATGTTAAAGCACCTCTCAACGCCACTTTCCATTGGCAGAAGAGGCTCCCACTTGGCGTTTCCCGTTTCCCGACAATTGGGATTTCCAGTCGCAGCAAACGATGTCCACATGCCCACCATCCGCTCTATTGTCTGGTACTCTTCCGAAGATGTATCTAGCCTGGAAGCGATTACATTGTAGAAGAGGTAAGACAGCTCATCGGCATGGGAGACTCCACGAACGCCATCGCCGCAAACTAACCATCGGAACTGGTTAAAGTGCGGGGAATCAAAATCAAATCTATATAAATAGGTAGGGGTATCAGGAGCGTAGGTCCTGCGAGCGAGAGTCAGGCGATGCATATCGTGCCAAATCTGGCGATGGGAGAATATATTCAGAGCCTCAAACAAATCCATCGATTCTTGGAGCTCGTTGTTAAAGTAATGCTTCTTTAGGCGTCGAACCAGTATATCCTGCTCCTTGTGGTTAGTGGTTTCCTTGACACTCCTGGGCAATATATAGTGAAAATTGTTCAGGCACCAAGGATCGCTCTTCGCCACTTGGTAGGAGAACAGACCCTCAAAGGAGTTGCCTCCCATGATTACGGGTATCTGGTTACCCCAGGCCTCGGACAGCCGGTCCTTATGCCTCCTTGGCACTACACAATGGTCAGTCTCGTAAGGTTCCACCACAGGTCCGAAACAAAAGAGTAGGAAACTCCGCATCTCGTCCAGGGTGACTAGGTCCTGGTCAGCAGACGCCATCTTCCGAGCGGAAGCACTGCGTAGGAAACGAAGTATATCCGCTTCCTTTTCGCCACCCTTATAGCCCAAGCTCTGGGCCAGCCGGAAGGCCCACTGACGATCTGGACTGTCCGCCCATTCACTCAGAGCACATCCCGATTGCAGGATTGCCTTGTGGAACAGACCACGAGTCTGTTCCGTGGTCATCATCACATGAACAGATGCGGCTCCTGCACTTTCGCCCATCAGGGTGATGTTGTTGGGATCTCCATTGAAGTGGGCTATATTCTGGCTGATCCAACGGAGAGCCAGCACTTGATCCTTGAGCCCTGCATTTCCAGGAACGTCTAGGCTGGAATCCTTGAGGCTCAAAAAGCCTATAAACAAGGAAAATTATTCAGAAATTAATTGATGCCAAAGCAGACAAAGCGGTGTCATCTTTTAAGCAGCGATAAGTTTAAGGTTGAGTACTATATAGCTTAATTAATTACGCCTTAATCTTCTTATCAGCTAGCTATTGTTTACATTTCCCAAGTTTTGTATGTAAAAATAAATAAAAGTAATAAAAATATACAAGTTCTTCTAAAAATATTACCTTAAACAATTACTAGGTTATACAATTTAAGGATAGTTAACCTATGTAGTAAGTAGTTTTAGAAAACTGTGTACAAAATGGTACAGAAAACATTGAATAAATAAAATAATATGATAAAATATAAGTTAGTCCTTGTCTTACATATTCATAACACATTTTATAAACGAAACTAAATAAATAACTTAACTCCTTAAAAAATAAAGTGTGACCGCTAATATTTAGAAACCTACCCAATGCTCCCAGCCTGTAGTTGATGGTCACAAGCACCACCGGTTGCTTCATGAAGTAGTCCGGGCTGTAGATGTCCCGGGAAGCCTCTCCCTTCTGGAATCCTCCGCCATATATCCAGACAATCACGGACAGTGGCTTCTCCGATTTCAGGGTCTTGGCATACACATTCAGGTACAGACAATCCTCACTGCCCTCGACAATTCCCAGGATCATGTTCCGTTGCAGAGGCTTGGATCGGTAGGTGGTGCAGTTGAGGACTCCCTGCCAGGGTTCTGGGGGCTCGGGAGCCTTGAACCGGAGCTCACCCACCGGGGGCTTGGCATAGGGTATTCCCTCGAAGGCAAAGTACAGCTCCTCATCGTACAACGTCTTCCTTTGGAGTCCCTGTACCAGTCCGTATTTTGTATCCAGAACCACTGTTCGACCTGTGGCTAGGCGGTACTGCTGGAACTTGTGGCTCACCATCCTGTGGGTGGGTTTGGAGATTGTGTGAGTTTGGGTGGGGATGGGGGTTGCCGCGACAGACAGCCAGTGTTAGGCGATAAGGGCTGATAACAGCCGCCGGTGGGTCGCGGCACGTTCGAAGTCGACGATGATCGAAGTCCGACCTTGGACCTGTACTTTTGGACCCCCGGGGAGTATGTTATTGTGCACTCACTTGGCGCCCATCTTGAGCAGCTTCGGCCATTCCACATGTACTTCCATTACTTTTCTATTTGTTGTGTTTTTTATTATTTTCTAATTAAAATTTGTTTTGTATTCCTTCTAAGCGTTGATGCGATCGATGTTTAAAGTGCGATTGATCGCTGATCGGTGAGTGCAGCACCTTAAATATACACCTGTTTATGAGTTTTCCGGAGCACAGTCACAAATTGCTTATCACGCATAGCAATGGGTAGCACAATAAGGCTTTGTTTAAAATATGAAAATGGTTTTGTACGTAAATGAAATGTTTTAGAAATTGGCGACGAATTGTAATATTCGTTAGAATAGGTTGCAATTTTTGCTATTAATTTTATTTTCCTTTATTAAACTTTAACTGTAATATATCAAGGTACTCTTGATTTTACAGGAAGTTAAATATGTTTGTCCACTATTACTTTTCATTACTTTTTAAGCATCAAAAATATTTTAAAGTTAGTCATGTTTACACTCTTTAAAACTTTAATTTTTTAAAAGTAAACTTTATTTCTTGACCGCAATTGAAATTTTTGGTCAATGAATTAATCTTTATCAAAGTATTTATGTTCCGTAGAAAAGTGGCATATCTTTATAGATATATTTAGTATAAGTGCTTAAAAAAGTTTATATCTTTATCGATTTACAAACCGAGTACCAAGTAAATAACATTTAACAAGTAATAAATAAATATCAAATTTCACCCAGTAAACTTCACAGCCGAATTTGTTTACAAATCATAAAAGTTGTATAAAACTGAACAATAAGCATGATGGGCATATTTTGAGGAACAATAATGGACAATAAGCATGATAAGCGTATTTTGTACTACCAAAAGCTTTACAGGCTATCGAAATTTATTTACACTTGTATTCTTATATATGAACCTATAGTAGACTTAATTAAGTACTAGAACAGAGCCTCCTTGGGATAGAAGGTGTCCCACACAGCCAGGGAATCGGCCTCGGGCAGCTCCAGCATCTCCAGATCGTGGCTTATGTTGAAGCACTGCTCCACACCGCTTTCCATTGGCTGGAGAGGCTCCCACTTGGCATCTCCTATTTCCGGACAGTTTGGATCTCCCCTCGCGGCAAACGATGTCCACATGCCGACCATTCGCTCGATGGTCTGGTACTCCTTGGAGGACTTCTCCAGCTTCGACGATATGACATTGTAGAAGAGGTACGACAGGTCGTCGCCATGGGACACTCCCCGAATCCGATTTCCGCAGACTAGCCACCGGAATTGGTTAAAGTGCGGAGAGTCAAAGTCGAAGCGATACAGATAGGTGGGCTTGTTGGGCGCATAGGTCCTGCGAGCGAGAGCCAGGCGATGCACATCGTGCCATATCTGGCGATGGGAGAATATATTCAGCGCCTCGAACATATCCATGGTCTCCTGGTCCCCATTGTTGAAGTAGACTTCTTTAAGGCGTCGAACCAGCTGATCCCGCTCCTCCTGGCTGCTGGCCTCGCTCACTTCCCGTGGCAGGATGTTGTGGAAGTTCTTCATCACCCAGGGATCCCCTCTTAGGATTTGGTAGGAGAACAAGCCCTCGAAGGAGTTGCCGCCCATGATTAAGGGTATGTCGTTGCCCCAGGCGCTGGCCAGGAGCTCCTTGTGCCGCCTGGGTACCACGCAGTGATCACTTTCGTAGGGCTCCACGACTGGGCCAAAGGCGAAGAGCAGAAAGCTGCGTACCTCATCCTGGGTAATGATATCCTGGTCACACGTGGCTATTTTCTGGGGGGAGGCTCGGTTCAGAAAACCCAGTACATCCGCATCCTTATCAACTCCCTTGTAGCCCAGTTTCTTGGCCAACCGGAATGCCCACTGCCGATCTGGACTGTCCGCCCATTCACTCAGAGCACATCCCGATTGCAGGATTGCCTTGTGGAACAGACCACGAGTCTGCTCCGTGGTCATCATCACATGAACGGATGCGGCTCCTGCACTTTCGCCCATCAGGGTGATGTTGTTGGGATCTCCATTGAAGTGGGCTATATTCTGGCTGATCCAGCGAAGGGCGAGCACTTGATCCTTGAGTCCAGCATTTCCAGGAACATCGAGTTTGGGATCTCGTAGACTAAGAAATCCTGATGATGATATTATTGGAAACTGTAGTGGTAATCTGATGTCCTAGAATGTCAGGATGTTTCGATGGTTTTCGTTTAACATAAACGCTAAATATTTAGTATAGCTTGAAAACTGTTTCCATATATATAAATATAGCATTTGTAATCTTTTTTTAGCTGATTAATGGATTGCGTTTTACTGTCAATGCTGATATATATAGTTATGTGCGTAGTATGTTTGGAAATGCTTCCTTCTGATTACTGATTAAATGAACTAACGAGCAATACAGAAAATGTAGTTGCACATCTCTAATCAATCCTTATCTAGGAAAACCTTATTTCTGTATTTACTTATCACCTAATCGATGTGCTTGTGGCAGGTAATGGTTGATAATTATTATTCAAATGTGCATGTGTGAACCCGGAACCTTACCCAATGCTCCCAGCCTGTAGTTGATGGTCACAAACACCACCGGCTGCTTCATAAAGTAGTCCGGGCTGTAGATGTCCCGGGAGGCCTCTCCCTTCTGGAATCCTCCGCCATATATCCACACAATCACGGGCAGTGGCTTCTCCGATTCCAGGGTCTTGGCATACACATTCAGGTGCAGGCAGTTCTCACTGCCCTCCACAATGCCCAGGATCATGTTCCGTTGCAGGGGCTTGGATCGGTAGGTGGTGCAGTTGAGGACTCCCTTCCAGGGATCCGGGGGCAGGGGAGCCTTGAACCGGAGCTCACCCACCGGTGGCTTGGCATAGGGTATACCCTCGAAGGCAAAGTACAGCTCCTCATCGTACAACGTCTTCCTTTGGAGACCCCGTACCTGTCCGTAATTGGTATCCAGCACCACCGTGTGACCTGTGGCGAGGCGGTACTGCTGGAACTTGTGGCTCACCATCCTGTGGGTGGTTGGGAGTGGGGGTTACCAGACAGCGATAAGGAATGATTAGGAATGATAACCGGCGGTGGGTCGCGCCACTCGGGCCGTGTACTTTTGGACCCCGGGGGGGTCTATTTAGTGCACTCACTTGGCTCCCATCTTGAGGAGCTTCGGCCATCCCACTTGTACTTCCATAATTTTGTAGATTTTTTTGTGCTGGTCTGGGTTTTTGGGTGCCTGATGATATTCGAACTCGATGTGGTGAAATTGAAAGGTATTCCTTTGCGGGATTATCGGAGCGATCAAAGTTTGCCGAGCAACTGATCGAAACTGTTTGCGGAGACCGTTTAAATCAGGAGCGGCACCGCCGGCAGCGCACGTGAGTACTCACGAATACTCATCCATATTCACGCTATTCCCAAACACTTTTATACATTCGGCAGCAAACACAAATGCGGTCAATATTTTAAGACTTGTAAATTTAAAAGATTGAATATATTTTGATTCACGTTTCTTCACATTTCAAACACTGTCAAACTTCACTTTAGTTACACATTTGAATCGCACTCGTTGTCACGATTGCTACTGGCTTGAACGCGACTGTGACTTCGAGTGCGTGCATCTGAATCTGCGAATTCAAAGATCGTGTGTGGCTGTCTTCACCCGAAGACCCCAATATTTTTGTTTTTTACCGAAATGCGCATTAAAAATAGATCTGCGAAATGAGCTTTCACATCACAACACTGAAAAGCTTTGGTTTAATTATAAATCATGTATTTTGAATGTATGTAATATTATAAACAAAAAGTATAGAAGCTAATAGACCAATAGGAAGGCTTTGTGTTTTTTTGGAAGTTACAAATATTTTCATAGCATGGAAGCAAATCTAAATAATCACTAGGTTAATAAGACCAAATTTTTGTATAGAATAACTATAGCATTTTAATAGATTTATTAAGCTATTATTAAAAAATAATTATAACATTAATATAACAATAATAACCTCTTGAATACACATGTGAACTTTGTGTATTTTATGTGATTTTTAGATAATAGAGCACACAATTAATAAGTTTTGATTAGCCGGAAATTAATTTTTCAGAAGAATTTATCATATTTTGGGTCAATTATTTGGTCTGTAAGAGTTTTCCTGAATCGTTTTAGATTAAAAAAAAATCCTTTTTTTTTTGTGAAAAATATACATATATATCTATATGTTTCATATAAAAGATACATATGTATCCATCATAACCACCCTGTTTTTGTTTATCAATTCGTAATTCTTATTATTTAATCTGTTAACTAGTCATATTCTAATATGACATATTTTTGTAAAACCATTATTTCAAAAACACTTATAAATTGTATTAAAAAATGTATATTTTATATGTTATTTTTTTAATAAATAAAATATTAATCTTATAATACAATTCAGAATACATTTTGAAAAAGGGTTTGCATTTTTCTATCAATATTGTCAATTATAATATATGGAATAAGGTAATACTTCAAATTACAAGAAATAAACCAATGAGACAGGTATGTTTAATATAAAATGTACCATAAATCTAAAAATATACAAATACACAACATAATTAATCAATCTATACATATTATTCGGAAAAGAATGCCGCCATGTAATTAAAATTTTAATTACAAAGTGGTATTAACATTTTGATAACTATTGAAACAGTATTTGATGTAGCCCTGGTATTTGAATGTTGACAAAGCAGCGCAGTCGCTGCCACTGTTAACGCGGGCAGAGCTTCTAACATTGATCGCTTCTTTTTTACCGCACAGCTGATGATAACAACAAAAGCTTAAAAACAATAACAAAAACCGCAGAAAAGCACGAAACAAGTATGACAAACTCAACACACCCACACACACACTGTAAAAAGCTTCAAAAGCAAACTGAAAATCAGCTGTCTCTGAGCAGTTTTTGTTTTTAAATTGTATTTTTTTTTTCGAGCTCTCAAATTGCGCGATAAAAAGCGACGTAAATGTTTCTCCCCTGCTAGATAAAAAAGAAGCACAGAGTACCAGTGAGCAGTTAGCCCTTGGAAATGGAGAGGTGAGGTCGTCGCGGTATCACAATTTCCGCCTGCAGTGAATTAACCTTAATTATCTCCCTTGGGGGAAAACTTGCAGCTTGCAGGTAAACACGAGCAGCGGCCCCGTGCGCGGAAAACTCTGCACCGCCGTGTACGGCGACCAGTACGTCAGCTTCGAGCGGATTCCGTATGCGCAGCCGCCGGTGGGTCGCCTCCGGTTCGTGGCCCCCGTGCCCGTGGAGCCCTGGTCCCAGCCGCTGGACTGCACCCAGAAGGGCGAGAAGCCGCTGCAGTTCAATCACTACACCAAGCAGCTGGAAGGAGTCGAGGATTGCCTGTACCTGAATGTGTACGCCAAGAAGGTATCACTGTCGTTTGCTAATATTCAAAAAAGACATCCCACCTGTCCCGATTTTGGGTTCAATGAGTGGACTCGCGAGTCAGACCTTTGAGCACCCCTAGCATATCCTATTTAAATGATCAGTGCAAAAATAATTAGAAAATATCATCTGTAAGTCAACCTTCTCTTAGATGCTCCGATTAAGATTAATTTTCATATTAACATATATATTTTATATGTCTTATATGACATTTATCGGGTGTACTATCATTAGAATTAGTATATTACTCCGAGACAGTAAACCTATATTGGTCAAGATAACATTTTAAATATAATTTCGCAGCTTGTCCGCTATTTAACTTTAATGGAAGTTTATTTTCGTAAGGAAAACTAAGCTTCTACTAGAAATTGAACTATAAATATCGGCATATAAATATTCCCAATTTTTACGCTGAGTTACATCAGTCTGAATGTATTAGTACAAAGCCATAACCCAGGAAATACGTATGTACATTCATACATATTCAGATAAGACAAACTTTGCAGCTGACTTTTGTTGTTAAAAGATAAGCCGATATTCCAGTACTGTGGAATGAGTTTATCAAATAACTAACAAATATAAATAAATAAATATATAAAATTAAGTTTAAATGCCAACTTATTAAATATTTATTTTCATTCGCAGCTCGATTCAGCGAGTCCGCTTCCACTGATTGTCTTCTTTTTCGGCGGTGGCTTTGAGAAAGGTGATCCCACCAAGGATCTACATAGTCCCGATTATTTTATGATGCGCAATGTGGTGGTGGCAACGGTTTCCTATCGCGTTGGCCCCCTGGGCTTCCTGAGCCTAAACGATCCCGCTGTCGGGGTGCCCGGTAATGCTGGGCTCAAGGATCAACTGCTGGCACTCAAATGGATCAAGGAGAATGCCCTCAATTTCAATGCGGATCCCAATAACATCACCGCTTTCGGCGAGAGCGCTGGGGCTGCCTCCGTGGATTACCTGATGCTCAATCCCAATGCGGAGGGCCTGTTCCATAAGGCCATCATGCAGTCGGGCAATGTGCTCTGCTGCTGGTCCCTTTGCCCCATTCAGAAGCTACCCCATCGACTGGCCGGCTTTTTGGGAATGGAGGGGGCAGACTTTGTCTCCGATGCCATGGTTCTCGACTTCCTGCAGAGCCTGCCGGGCGAGAAACTGGTGCAGCCTTATCTGCTCAGCCAGCAGGAGCATATGGACGACTGTGTCTTCCAGTTTGGACCAATGGTGGAGCCCTATAAGACCGAGCACTGTGTGCTGCCCGCACATCCCAAGGATCTGCTGAGCCAGGCCTGGGGCAACCGGATTCCGGTCCTGATGAGTGGCACCTCCTTCGAGGGTCTTCTAATGTACGCCCGGGTGCACATGGCACCATATCTGCTGACGGGCTTGAAGATGGAGCCAGAGCACATGCTGCCGCTGGACGTGAAGCGGAATTTGCCTCAGGCCCTGGCCAAAAAGCTGGGTGAGCGGCTGCAGGAGACGCACTTTGGGAACACCGATCTTTCTTCCATGTCGCCGGAATCGCTTCAGGCCTACTGCGAGGTAACTGATCTTGATTTTTGTATCTTCTACAGCTTTAGAGTATAGTTTTTGTAAATATCTTCCAGTACGCCAGCTACAAGGTCTTCTGGTATCCCATCCTGAGGTCTCTAAGGTCCCGACTGCGCAACTCCACCGCTCCCACATACCTGTACCGCTTCGACTTTGATTCGTATACATTCAATCATCAGCGCATAAAGTACTGCGGGGATAAGTTGCGCGGCGTGGCCCACGTTGATGATCACTCGTATCTTTGGTACGGGACCTTCTCCTGGAAGCTGGACAAGCATACGCCCGAATTCCTCACCATCGAACGGATGATCGACATTGTGACCAGCTTTGCCATCACATCGAATCCGAACTGCAAGCTAACCAAGGAGCAGCTCCCGCGAAGCATGGAGTGGAAGCCCCTGGACAGTAACTCGTCCTTGGAGTGCTTGAATATCTCGGAAAGCATCAAGCTGATGGAGCTGCCAGAGCTCCAGAAGCTCAGGGTGTGGGAGAGTGTCTGTGAGCCATCAGGCTAGTCGAGCGTATAAAACGCAAAATATACATAGTTCAAATTTAAGTGTATCAAAATTTTCTAAATAGAAAATAGTATTATTTGCAATGATTTTCATTAGGTTTGATTGTTTTATAATGTATTTGTGAATGTGGAGTATTTATGCCTGCTGTACCTTTTTTTTAATACTTGCAATATCTAATATGTTTTTTAAATACCTTTAATAACTTTTATATGCGATTTTTATAAATAAACATTGTTTTTGAGCACAGGGAAGGAACCCCTAAACTCTTTGAGGAGCAAAGACTAAAGTATTTTACAACATTTTTAGTCATATATATTTCCCCTTCCGAAACATTCTTAACCCTTACAAGCGATGGTTTACTTTTCATTTTTGTGTTTGTCCCCATGTTTATGTGCAGCAAATTTAATCGAGATAGCCCAGCGAGCACCCCATTTTTGAGTCGATAAGACCCGGTTATCTTACGAATTCATTGATTGGGATTTCACTGTATCAATGAAAGAACCCACAGTATAATCTAGGCAGCTCTGGAGCTCGGAGATGACGGACGACTAGTAACTGAATTCAGTCTTATATAATATTTTCTTTACTTAGTAATGGTTTTAGCAGTAACAGTTCGCCGGTGGTTCAGACGACTCACGGCAAGGTGCGGGGAAGTTTGCTCAAGGGACTCTACGGCGAGCAGTTCTACGCCTTCGATGGCATCCCGTATGCTGTTCCTCCGCTAGGAACCCTGCGGTTCAAGGAACCGCACGATTTAAATCCTTGGTATGGCATTCGCGACGGCTCCAAGCCCCTGGACAAGTGCCTCCAAGTGAGCAGCCAGACCCAGTTGGTGGAGGGTTCCGAAGACTGCCTGTACCTAAATATCTCGGTGAAAGCTGTAAGTCTTCAAAAATCGAAATAAGCTGATTGATCCAAGGTATTTTTGGCAGTTGAAAAGCGAGAAACCTTTGCCACTGATGGTCTACATTCATGGTGGGGCTTTCAAGGGTGGCGATTCCTCTAGACGAGCCTGGGGGCCGGACTATTTTATGAAAGAAGACGTAGTTTTCATTAGCATCGGTCATCGGCTTGGTCCTCTAGGTAAGTTAGCAAAGGAAATCGAAAAACAAAGTGTTCAATTGAAGCCCATTGTTGAAGATTCTTTTGATCTGCAGGCTTTCTCAGCTTCAAGGATCCCTCTTTGGATATTCCTGGCAATGCTGGGCTCAAGGATATAGTCTTAGCCCTCCGTTGGATCAAGGCGAACGCTGTCAACTTCAATGGCGACCCGGACAACATTACTCTCTTTGGTCACAGCTCCGGCAGCTCGTCAGTTCAGCTCCTATTAGCCAGTCCCCAGACGGAGGGACTTTTTCACAAGGCCATCCTCATGGCAGGCTATTCCATGGAGCTGAACCGCCAGCCTGATATGGAGTACCGCCTGGCAAAACACTTGGGCTACGACGGCGAGAACGTGGACAGGCAGGTCTTGGACTTTCTCTGGAAGGCAGATCCTAATCTGCTAGTCTCGTCGGACTTTTTTACCGAAGCGGAGAAGAGCCGCGGACTACATTTTGCTTTTGTGCCGAGCGTGGAGAGTTATGTGACTCCCAAGGCTGTCCTCCTTGCAGAGCCCATTGAACTTCAACGCAAGACCTGGAGCAACCGGATTCCCATTATCTTGGGCTGCAACAGTGGCGAGGGCCTAACCCCCCTGGGGTTTTTTAAAAAGAATCCGAAATGGCTTTCAAGGTTTCAACATAGTCCGGAGTGTGTATTGCCGTCTACGTTGAGGCTTCGCTGCGATCCTGGCCAGCGTCGCCAGTTGGGGCAGTCGCTGCTCCAAAGCTTCTGCCAGGCACATGGCGTTGATCTTTCTGCAACTCACTCGGATGCAATTGTGGAACTCTTTACGCACAGCATAGTGCACGCCCAGGATCGATTAATCCAGGCCAGATTGGCCTACGGTCAGGCTCCGACCTACTTGTACCGCTTCGATTTCGATTCGCCGGACTTCAACTTCTACCGCATTCGATTTCTCGGAAAGGAGCACCGCGGAGTTGGTCATGTGGATGAGCTGGGGTACATTTTCGTGATACCGGCTACCTTTAAGCTGGACGAATCTCGACCGGAGTTCATTACCATTCGTCGCATGGTTAACATGCTTGTCCATTTCGCGGCCACCTCGGACCCCAATGCTCCGCTTACCAAGCCCTTGGTGGAGTGGAAGCCAGTCACTCGGTTTGGCACCCGGATGGTGCTCAACATCAGTGAGGAATTGAAGTTCATTCCCCAGCCAGAAATGCCAAGGCTCAAGTTCTTCGATCGTCTGTACGAGCAGGCTGGAGTGCCTCTGATTTAGTGAAAAGAATGCCATTTCGGACCTAATGCTTGAGGGATTTTCATACACTGCTCATAAAAGTTTTAAAATTGCAAGTATAATGTTATCTTCATGTATTATTTACAATGTCTGATGACGTCAAAATTGCAATAAAAGTTTTTGTACAAAAACCTTACAGTATAATTTCATTGTGATGGATTCTCACTATCAACAAGAATTATAATAAGAATTTTGTAAAACAAAATTACTTTATTATATGTATTTTCTCAGCAAATTCTTGTCTAGCATTTTAATAATTCTTGTGATAAGCAGCCTCTTGACCTTGTTCTCTTAACACTTCTCTTTAACACAAATATTTATCGTATTTGCGGTTTCAGTGAAGGTTGATAAGCATTAACTATCTGCTCTGTCTGTAGCGAGTCGTTTCTTTTAATTGTCAACTACAGTCCAGCACAGTCAACGCTGGGTGCTGCTGGAGAGTAGTTGTGATGGCGGATTAGTAAGAAAATTATTTCCCTGCCAAGGAGCTATCCCTCTTAAATTTACCGACTCCTTTCAGCATAGAGAAGTCTCCTATCGTTCAGACAACACATGGACAAATTCAAGGAACTTTGCTTAGGGGTCTCTATGACGATCAGTTTTACGCCTTCGATGGCATCCCGTTTGCTGAACCTCCTCTCGGAGCATTACGGTTCAAGGAGCCACGGGATGTGGAGCCCTGGCAGGGAATTCGAGACTGCACCAAACCCCTGGACAAGTGCATCCAAGTGAGCACCTATACCAAGTTGGTGGAGGGTTCCGAGAACTGCTTGTACCTGAACATCTCCGTTAAAACTGTGAGTATTCCAAATTCTAATATATAAGCTGAATATATAAGCTGAACCAAAGCATTTTGGTAGTTAAAAAGCGATAAACCCTTGCCATTGATGGTCTTTATCCATGGTGGTGGTCACAAGGGCGGAGATCCCAGTAGACGAGCCTGGGGTCCGGACTATTTAATGAGGGAAAATGTGATCCATATCAGTATCGGTTATCGTTTGGGACCACTGGGTGAGTTATTCTAAAGCAAGAAGAATACTTGGGCTCTTCTTTGCTTAGGTTTGATTATTCATCCATTCAAAAATGTGCACTTTAGGGTTTCTTGCCCTTAAGGATCCCTCGCTGGATATTCCTGGCAACGCTGGGCTCAAGGACATAGTCCTAGCGCTCCGTTGGATCAAGGCAAACGCTGTCAACTTTAATGGCGACCCGGATAACATTACTCTCTTTGGTCACAGCTCCGGCAGTATGATAGTTCAGCTCCTGTTGGCCAGTCCGCAAACGGAAGGTCTTTTCCATAAGGCCATTCTCATGGCGGGTTATTCCTCGGAGATGAACCGCCTGCCTGATATGGAGTATCGCCTGGCGAAACACTTGGGCTACGAGGGCGACAATGTCGACAGGCAGGTCTTGGAATTCCTCATGAAGGAAGATCCTAGTCGGCTTGTATCTGCGGACTTTTTCACTGATTCAGAGAAGGGTAGGGGGGTATCCCTTCCCTTCAGGCCATGCGTGGAGAGGTACGCCACGCCTGGTGCCTTCCTCATGGCGGAACCTATTGTCCTAATGCGCAGTTCCTGGAGTAATAGCATTCCCCTTATGCTGGGAGCCAACAGGGACGACGGATTAAATTTCTTAGTTGGTTTTCCAACCGATCCCTCGGTCTTGCAGCAGTTTCAGACCTATCCGGAGCGTGTGCTTCCGAATACCCTAATGAATGCCACCGATCCCGCCCAACAACGGGCAATGGGTGTGGAGCTGTGTCAGTTCTTCTGCCAGGCCCATGGGCAGGATCTCACCTTGGGCCATTTTAGGGCGTTGACGGAAGTCTTCACCATCAACATGCTGCATTCGCAGGAGCGGGTAATCCGGTCCAGATTGGCTTACAGCCAGGCACCCACCTATCTTTACCGCTTCGACTTCGATTCCCCCGACTTTAACTTCTACCGAATTCGTTATTTCGGTTCTGAAATTCGAGGTGTGTGCCACGTTGATGAGTTGGGGTATATCTACGTGATTCCGGCCACCTTTAAGTTGGATAAATCGCGACCGGAGTTCACCGCCATCTGCCGCATGGTGGCCATGTGGACTCAATTTGCTGCCACCTCGGATCCAAATGCTCCTCTAACCAAACCCTTTGTGGACTGGAAGCCCCTGACTTCAACTGGAGCCCGGATGCTTCTCAACATTAATGAGGAGCTGAAGTTCATACCGCAGCCCGAAAAGTCAAAACTGGATTGCCACGATAGTCTCTACGAAAAGGCTGGGATTGCGATGTTTTAGTGCTTTCTGACATCTAGTTCTATAGATACTCTAGATCTAGATAGTGTTTGTAAAGATATTCTCCAGCTTAGAGATATTTTTAGGAACTCGGATAAACACAGCAATAAACATTTAACCCTCCAATATAGATAATATACTATCTGAGGCAAAATGATGCCCTACGAATAAACATTAATAGTTTACAAATTCAGAGAAGCCTAATGATGGTTACTAAAATTTAACATATTCTGGATAATTATCTGTCGACAGATTTTATTTTAAATATTCAAGAGATGTATGTTTTATTTTATGTAAAAATAATAAACATTCCCTTTGCACCTTCATGCATGTTCAGTTTTACTTTATTTTATTGGTAGTAAAACTATTTTGTAATATTGTTTGATAAGCCTGATAAGCTTTTTCACCACAATAAACCCCTAAAAAAAAGCTCGATCACTGGACATGTTTTTTCCAACACCTCTGTGGCAACTTGAACTTTTCCCATTGCTTTGGCTTTGTCGCACAAATTAAATCGTTTTGATTTAGTTGACAGACAACACGCGCTGCGAACGGACAACTGCCAAACGATGTCGGAGAGGTGAGGCTGACGTTACATAGGAAACTAGAGGAGATTCTCAGTTAATTTGCGTTTATAACACAATGCAGCCTCGAAAGCTGTGAACTTACGCTGCCCCTGGGTCAAATTAGAGGCGTCAAACGCGAGAGCCTTTACGATGACACCTACTTTAGCTTCGAGAAAATTCCCTTCGCCAAGCCGCCGCTGGGAGAGCTTCGTTTCAAGGCCCCCGTGCCGGCGGAACCATGGAGCGGGGTCTTGGATTGCACCCAGTTTGCGGAGAAGCCCACCCAGAGGAGTTTGATGACGAAACTTATCGAAGGAGGAGAGGACTGTTTGTATCTGAATGTCTACGCCAAGCAGGTGAATTATAAAAGAAAATATTCAATAATCAGATGAAATAATAGTTCAATATTCAACTATGCATATTTGTTATTATTATTTCATTCCTGTTGGAATTAATAATTTTGCCCAAAATAATGAAAACACGTCTCTTGATTAATTGCTGAATGTTTATCTAATTGATTATTATTTGTGATGTATGATTTGATTTCTTTTTCCAGTTAAAGAGTGACAAGCCGTTGCCGGTCATGGTCTATATCTACGGCGGGGCCTTTTCCGTGGGTGAGGCCACACGCGAACTTTACGGCCCGGACTACTTCATGGCCAAGGACGTGGTCCTGGTAACTCTCAACTATCGCGTGGATTGTCTAGGTGAGTCAGCAGAAGTGTGTAGGAGATATCTTATCGGCAATTATCAAGAGTTTGGACTGTACCCTTATCTTATCAATGGGTTCAAAATATCAAAATGTAATCGTATGTTAATTTCTGATGGAGTTGTAGATTCTCTAATCAGTTTTGACTTATTATATTCTCTAGTTATGATGAAATATAATAATAAATGAATTCCTTGCAGGCTTTCTCTCCCTGAAGGATCCCAGCCTGCAGGTCCCCGGAAATGCTGGGCTCAAGGATCAGGTGCTGGCTCTCAAGTGGGTCAAGAAGTACATTTCGAACTTCAATGGCGATGCTGACAATATCACAGTCTTTGGCGAGAGTGCTGGCGGCTGCTCTACCCACTTTATGATGTGCACGGAGCAGACACGCGGCCTCTTCCACAAGGCCATCCCCATGTCGGGAACTGTGCACAACTATTGGTCCAAGAACCCCACCGAGGACTTTGCCTTCCGCCTGGCCCAGCAGCTGGGCTACACTGGCGAAAACAATGATGCCAAGGTGCTGGAGCATCTGCGAGGCGTTCCGGCCCGAGATTTAGTGAACCATAATCTGATAAGTGCCGGGCATCGAAGGAACGGTATGCTGTTTCCCTTCGGACCCACCGTGGAGTCCTATGTGGGCGAGGATTGTGTGGTGCCCAAGCCTCCGGTGGAAATGGCACGGGATGCATGGAGCAACAACCTCCCCGCTATGCTGGGGGGCACCTCCTTCGAGGGTCTCTTCATGTATCCCGGAGTGGCTGCCAATCTGAAGTCATTGGATAGCCTTAGCCAGGATCCACAGAAAATGGTGCCGCACGAGGTGCGGGAGGTGAGCAGCGACGAAGAGAACACGGAGTACGGGCAGCGCTTGATCAAAACCTATTTTGGAGATACGCCGCCCAGTTCAGAGCGCTTCATGACTATTCTTGATGTGAGTTAAGGATATGAGAATACTATTCATACATTATTTTAATTTAATTCGATGTTATATTCCTTCCAGTTCTATTCCTATAAGGTCTTCTGGCATGGCTTCCATCGCACCTTGAACGCTCGCCTTGCCTATGCCACAGCTCCCACGTACTATTACAGATTTGACTTTGACTCCCCCAACTTTAACTTCTATCGGACGAAATTCTGCGGGGATAATATCAAGACTGGAGTGGCCCATGCCGATGATCTTAGCTATTTGTTTAGGAACTCGGGATCTTGGAAGCTGGAGAAGACCTCCGCGGAATATCGCGCCATTCAAAATATGATCGGTATTTGGACCGCTTTTGCAGCTACCTCCAATCCCAACTGCCCGGAAATTGGCCAAGTTAACTGGAAGCCGTCAACAAAGGAAAATCCCAGGGCTGTGCTTAATATCAGCAACGAGGTAAAAGTCATTGATCTGCCCGAGTACGACAAGCTGCAGGTGTGGGATTCTATCTACAAGCCGGAACATTTGATATAAACATAAAGTATATACATTCTTAAAAGGCTTTTACTTAGCTAGAATAATGTGTAGCTAAATCTTGAATTAAATTAACGCGGAACAATGACATAAATAATGATTTAAGGAAGACCAATATTTGATTTAAAACTTCTCAACTATCAAGTGTAAAATTTATAAGTCAAACTTTGAAACTAAAAGGAATCTTCGACAAACTCCTAAAGGTCTCATAAGCTTTAATTTATTTATTAAAACCCACACCATAGTTGTATCAATATATTTTTAACCAAAGTCGGCTTTTAAAATGAATTTTGTTTTCTCAATAACTTTTAATACATGACCTCGCTGCAATTGTCAAAGTATTAAAAATGTTTTTTGAGTCCTGTATAATATTGTGGACAGTGTTATCATTTTTCCAACGTTCTGAGGATATGTAAGTAACACAACCATTTACAAAGCACTGTTACTGTCCTTAATGAACTTTTCTGTGTATTTAAAAGTCCAAGGTTTGCCAATTTTCAACTGGCGAATCTATTTCTCACTTAGCAGAAAGTAAAAAATATATATATATATAGATATTAGATGTGAATCAAATTTCGGTTCCCAAAGTTTGCCTTTCCTCTAGTTTCATATATTTTGGCTTGGCTTTTTCAAAAACCATTCACATTCGAAAACTCAAAGCTCTATTTACTCCCAGCCCGTCGCCTGTATCCGTAACTGAAAATATTAATTCAGAAATGATGAATTCCAAGACTTTGAAGCCGGCCGAGGCCTCGAACAAACTTTTCTCGGCTTTATGGTATCTTCTGCTGTGGCGGAACTTCCGCCTGACCCTGGTGGTATTCACGACCATGGTGATTCTCCTGCTGGACATTATGGCGCACTCGGTGATCAGTGTGGTCAGCATGGCAGGCATCACTGTACTCCTGGCAGCCGCCGCATATCGTTGCTTCTGTCAGTTTTCAAAGTGGAAGAAGAGCGGAGCCCCGGATGAGATGACGTGTGTGTATCCACAAGTTAAGATTGATATTCCCCGAGAGGAGACGATGCGAGTGGCTGGTGTTGCCGTGGATTATTTGAACAATTGCTTAAATCGTATGATTGGATTGATTTTGGTGGAGAGCTGGGAGGACACCCTGAAGTGCCTGGCCCTGCTTTGCGGCCTTAATTTACTGGGCGATTGTTTCAACGGCATAACATTGATTTTATTTGGTGAGTTTAAGGGGGGATTCTTTTGCTCATTATCTGTGTAGTTAATTTAGGCAGTTAATTGCACCTAGTTGCACCGTAGTTCTCCCATTAATCGTTCTCTTTACAGGACACATCTTACTTTTTACCCTACCAAAACTTTACGAATGGTACCAACCATTCATTGATGCTCAGTTGCTAAAATTCAGTAAATTCAAGAAACAGGACCAGAAGACATCTGAAACTAAGACTGAAAACACAGAGAACCCCCCAGAGAATAATTTCGCCAAGGCGCAGTATAAGGAAGAGGAGTCCAGTGACACCAACATGCTCTACAAGGTCTGCGATAATGAGAAGCTCTTCGATCTCCTGGAGGAGGAGCATCGCAAGGGCTGCCGATGTCGCGACTGCGAGCACCAGGATCTGCCCATTGACACACTTTAAATGGCATTCAATTTTCCGAAATTCCCTTGAAGTTTATGTTCAAAATTTGCGTTGTGCCAATACAGTTGTTCTTTCACACAGTTGTCAATCAGATGTGTTTTCTTTCTCGTCTCCAAATTTTGCGTCTCACTGTACAGCGGATCAAGTTCCCTGCTCGTCTCCGTTCAAGCCCAGGAATCGATAATGACATGTGGAAACTCTGCCGGGTTAGTAGTCGTAGTCTGAGTCTGAGCAAATGTCTGCGCCTTTACAAACCGCAACGCGGCCTCGCCACTGGCACTGCAAATCCAGATGACGGTGTCCCAAGCTCCAAAGTCGTGGAGCTCTCCGTGGGAAGTGTAAGAGGTCGCCGGCAGTGTGGCCTCTATGGCGATGCTTTCTACAGCTTCGAGGGAATCCCCTTTGCCAAGCCGCCGCTGGGAGATCTTCGGTTCGTGGCCTCGCATCCGGCGGATACGTGGCAGAACCAGGAGTTGGATGCCCTTCAGGAGAAGTCCGTTCCACTGCAGGTGGATCGGAGGACGGGCAAGGTCATTGGCAGCGAGGATTGCCTGTACTTGAATGTGTACACCAAGCATGTGAGTGACTCGACTACCTATGGGTGTTTTCTCAAGGTTGTACTGCTTCTAGTTCGATGAATCGAAGCCACCCCTGCCCGTCATGGTCTATATTTACGGAGGAGGTTTTCGCACAGGTGGTGCCGTAAGATCTAAGTACGGTCCGGATTACCTGATGAGCAAGGATGTTGTCTACGTGGTTTTCAACTATCGCCTGTGCTCGCTGGGTTTCCTCAGCTTGCCGAGTCCGGAGTCAAATGTACCCGGCAATGCGGGACTCCACGATCAAATAATGGCTCTCCAGTGGGTTAATCAACATATTCGAAGCTTCAACGGCGATCCAAAGAATATAACGCTCTTTGGAGAAAGTGCCGGAGCTGCGTCGGTGCACTTTATGATGTGCCTGCCGCAGGCAAAGTGTCTGTTCCACAAGGCCATCATGATGTCCGGCTCGATCCTGAGTCCCTGGGTGTATGCTCCAGAAAGGCAGAATTTATACTCTCGTCTGGCCATAGCAGCTGGATATGAGGGACCGGAAAATGAGGCCTCCATGTTGAAGTTCCTGCGCAGCGTCGCGGCCGAGAAGTTGCTGGGACACGAGTTCTTCACCGCTCGACACCGTTGCTTCGGCTTCCTATACCCCTTTGTGCCGGGTGCGGCCAGCACCGGGGATGGACTGGTCCAAGGATCCTACCCGCAGCTGATGGAAGAGGCCTGGTCCGGCAGGATACCTCTGCTGCTGGGTGGCACATCCTTCGAGGGACTGGTGTTTTATCCCTTCTGCAAGCTGGACAATGGCTACATGCTGGACCTTCTGAAGCATGAACCCGCGATGGTGCTGCCCCACGAGCTGTACTGCTCGATGAGCGATGAGGAGCGCCTTAAAGCCTCTGAAGACCTGGTGAAGTATCACTATGGACCCCGTGGCATTACCAAGAACAATGTTACCCAGATTCTGGATGTAAGTTAGTTAGTAAGAATGCTTTCCCAACTAGTCTAAGACCTAATTTTTCCAGCTCTTTAGCTACAAGCTCTTTTGGCACGGCATGCACCGTGTGGTAATGTCGCGATTGTCACAGGCTCAGGCGCCTACCTACCTGTACCGCTTTGACTTCGACTCGCCCAAGTGGAACTTGATGCGGAACAACCTGTGCGGCAATGATATCAAGCGTGGCGTGTGCCATGCCGATGACCTGGGATATATCTTTCGCAACAAGGATCATATGAAGCTACCGCTAGACTCCGCCGAGTATCGCACCATCCAGCGGATGGTAAGCATACTGACCACCTTTGCCAGGACCGGTGATCCCAATTGTCCGGAGACGGGGCCGGATAAGTGGACACCGGTCACCGTCAAGTATCCGTTCAGGGTGCTGAACATTGGACAGAATGTGGAGTGCTTGACACAAATCGAAAAGGATGGTCTGGAGGTATGGAATCGTCTTTATAAATCGCACAAGGTGGCCGCATAGCTTAGCTTACAAAATTTAATAAGAAAATTCGTACAAATTTGTATTGGATTCATTTTTTGTATTAAATATTTAAATGTTATATTATAGAGCTTCTTCTAATTAATTTATTAAAATTAAAAGCGCTACAGGAAGTGATACAAACTTCCTTTATTTTATAGTTTTTGTATGAGTTTTATGCAAAAATATATTTCTTTCAACCAATTGCTTGGTTTATTATTAATTAGAAAGTGTAAAAGTAAATAATTGAATATTTTTTGTTGCAAAAATAGTGTCTGACTTCCACTGTAAAGCTTCTTCGTTGCTTGACTTGATCGTAAGCTTTGCGCCAACGCCCCACACAAACTATAAGCTTTATGACCTTGAAAACAAAAACAAAACACAACGATTTTGTTTATTTACTGTAGTTTTGCCGGCGCGATCAAAATGTTGTTGACCCACTGAATGGGCGCCTCACCCCGTTTTCCCGTTGACTAATTGCCAAGTAGCTGACAGATAGCCGAGCTAATAGTTGCAGATACTTCGTTAAATTGAAGATACAGTGGAGATACCTAAGCTAAAAACTATCTTTGAAATTCGAGCTAAAGGCCTTAGCTTCTATGGCTCTTAACCCTAAGTTAGGTCTTAGTTTAGAACTAATTGTTTGCTTTAGATAAATAAATATATACTTGAAATAGATACAAACTTTTTAAATGTAGGTTTCTTTTAAAAAATATATATACTCTTTTATATATACATTTTTAAAAATATTTCTAGAACTATTCTAGAAGAAATAGAAATATTCTTTAAATTTTAAATAAAACTTCTTGGTTTGAATTTATCAAAAGGTTTCTGTATTTTATTATGCTACAGATATAAAGATACAAGATACAAGCAACTTAGCCTAGAACTTAGAAGTAGATTCAGATGCAAAGATACTGAGACTTTAATCTGTTAAATATTTAAATTTCGTACAGTGTTGTTTAATTATATATCAACAAGCTTATAGCTTAGTTAAAGGCGCAGTTCAAGTTTAAGACTTCTTTCTCTAAACTATCTTATAGATTCAGATACTTGAACACTGTTCGCACTGCACAAATAAATCTTTTTAATTTTTCGCAGTGTTGATTAATTATGCATTCGCCTGAGGCACTTCGGGAGGTGTTTCTGGCCCCCTGAACCCCCGCTGGGCCCCCCTCGCTGAGTGACAGCCCACGCTCGATGATCACTTGTTGCTATATCAGTAGCTTTTGTTGCTGTTGCTGTTTCTGCTGTTTATCTCCGCTCCGCACTTGAGATACAATTTTTCGTTTTATTCTCTCTCCTCTCTCCGGCTCTCATCGTTCTTCTTTTTTCGGTTTAATTTGTATTCCGATATTTGTGTTAATGTATTATATTTTTTCTATAATTTTTTTTTGTTGTTCACTTGTTTTTCGCCTATTTGGCGCTCTGTCGCTGGAAAAAGTCTGTTGTTAATTTCAGTTTCAGTTCGTCGCTGGCCCGCAACAGTACGCAGCTCGTGAATAAATTCCGAATATAGCAAATCGATCGCAGTGTATATGGTGAACTGAACTATCCGATATGAACAAGAACCTCGGCTTTGTGGAGCGCCTGCGCTGGCGCCTCAAGTAAGTTTCGCCGGCGACCTTAATGCCGGAGAATTATTTATTCAATTATCGTTTATATTAATGCCCGGAGAGTGTGCCTTTCCCGTCCATACTTTCGATTGCTGGCTTCTTTTTATATATATTGTTTTGCGTTATTGTTGTGGTCGGCTCTGTGGATTGTAGCGGTTCGTGTTTCAGGTTCTTTGTTTGCTTAGTATATTTTATTTTTGCGGTTATTGTTTTCTTTTTTTTATTGGTAATGTTGCTGTTATTGACTGTCCGGCATGACTAATTCTGAGTATGGCTGGAATTATTAATTTTTTGGTGTTCTAATTGAGTCAGTTTTGCTGTAGACAGATTAGATTTTGTGGAATTACGCAAGCCCTGAGAATATAGGTGGGTAGGTCATCAGGGAACATTGTTGAGTGCTGATAAAATTGAAATTAATTAATTTAGATTGTGAAACTCTCGATTCAAGTTCACAGCAATTCAGAAATTTTAGGAAAGGTTTTTAATATTAAACACTGGCACTTTTCAAGAACACATTTAGGGTATTATAAAAATGGTTCCAGCTTATACAAAATATTTCTTAAGTAATAATAATGAAAAAGAGTATTTTTTTATACTAAACTTAGCACATAAATCGAAAATACACAAATATCTCATAGATTTCAATAAAGTTTCTCCATCTTCCACCGGTTAATTCGAAAAAGTTTTTATATTGGCAATAAAAGCGTCACTTGTAACCATTAATCGACATTGGATAAATTCATAAAACTGTATTTATTGCTTAATCAGTATAACGTGCATTAATATTTTATATTTATTACTCCATATAGCCGTAATGTCATGGCTATGGCCATTTAATCGATACGCAAATTCAGTTTGTTTAACCAAATGGGTTTGAGCTACTTGGTAACTGAATGTGCTCCCCAGTGTAAACACCGCGATTGTAGACTCTGTTAGGGTCCCAAACCCATACATGATAACCTTAAACATTGATTTGTTTCCCAGTTATAATTATTATATTTTCCCAAGTCATTCCCTTATCACACGCCATAACCTTGATAGTGAAGAATCGATTGATTATTAAAAAGTTTCAGTTTCAACACGTTTCCCCGTGTTCCTCCTATAATTGGCATATTAAAATTGTATCACGCTGACAGCTAAATTGGTGTGGTTTTATTTTTTTCAGCTTTAATTTAATGCAATTAAAAACTGTGAAGAGGGCTCTGAATAATTATCGGCAATTTTTCACTTTACTTTCGTTAAAAATAAATACATAACGCAATTTATGCCGAGCTAATAATGTGCAATTAAGTTTTTAGCTCTGAAAATAGGTGATATTTGTGACCCTTCTGATAATTGGTGTTTTATTTTTAAATCAAAAATAAAATAACAATGCCTACACCCCTCAGACATTGATAACCAACCGGCAGGCAGCTGACGATAAGACAGAACAATGGCCTAGGTCTATAATATATTCGCAAGATTATGAGCATTATGAGCATACTTTGGTGTTCATTAACTGCCAGCCAAAGGATAGTCCACACCCGGAATGATTTAAGGCCTGTCCAGTGCCTTAAATTTGGAGCACTCCGGATTGCTGCTTCACTGGCCACCACCGGCAGCACTGCCAGGACTGCCCGGCAGCGGACTGTGTTAATTTATCACTGACAGACGTGCCTGGTTAGCAGGTGGACCACACAGTCGACTGAACCACCTAAGCCCGATGACCAGCCTCAGTCTGCAACTGCTGCTATGAATACACTTGAAAAAGTATTTTCAGATTTAACATATTGAAATTATTTCGAAACTAGAGCTGCTGGGCTTTAAATCAGCTTCAAAAGATATTAAAATAAGAAGTTTCATCATCAACTTATACAATTTCAAATATTTCTCAGTATAATCATAAATAATTGAAATGTACTTAGACTTTGTTCAAACTCTCTCAGTATTTTTTTCCAGTCCATTCATATAGCTGAGAAATGGATTGTGATGGGTGGAAATGGGTTGGGCTGACGGTGGATTCAATGTGATGAACAGCAGCAAAACAATTTAAATTTAATGCAATGCATGCATTCTGCCCAGTGGCATGTGGCTTTGAGACTGAATTAAAATAATTGACTTTGTGACAAAAATATCAAATTATCCGGGTGCGATTCGGGTCCGATATTGTTATGCTAATTACGCTTCCAATTGTCACGCAATTGCAGAACTATCGAGCATAAGGTCCAGCAGTACCGCCAGACGACCAACGAGACCGCGGTGGCCGAGACCGAGTATGGCAAAGTGCAGGGTATCAAGCGACTATCCATCTACGATGTGCCCTACTACAGCTTCGAGGGTATTCCCTACGCCCAGCCACCGGTCGGAGAGTTGAGGTTTAAGGCTCCGCAACGGCCGACACCCTGGGAGGGAGTTCGCGACTGCAGCCAGCCCAAAGACAAGGCCGTCCAGGTGCAGTTCGTGTTCGACAAGGTCGAAGGTTCCGAGGATTGCCTCTACCTCAATGTTTATACCAATAATGTAAGTATTATTTAGGAGAAATATATTTTATTTTATAAAAAAAAAAACAAGCCTAAAAGATTCAAGAATAGCTTAAGAATTTATTCATACAAGAACGAACAAATTTATCATCCTATTTATTAATTACAAATGCCCATTTCAACCATTTCGACCTTAGAGATGATATCACTTTGAGCTTCTATCTAAATGATCAATTGCCATGGCTTCTTTTAAGAGGTATTTTTTAAGTGATGCTATCATAGACGTTAAGAATTGTAAGCCAGAAGCAAATATTAGCCATAAAGTGAAAAGTAACATTTCCATGAAGCAGGTTTAAAATAAGATAAGACAAGCGAGAAAAGTGAACTTTGTACAAAGGTTTTTTGTTTATGAACAATTCTAGTATAAAAGACTTAACTTAAACATATGTGGAAAAGATAGACTATAAGAATTACTTAAACAAATAGTATAATCTTATACATAGCACTAATAGTTCATTACCTAGTTCCTATCTTATTGTTCTTTTATTTTACTCATTTTTAAATGATTTACCCTATTACTTTTACTAATACTCTACTTGTATACTCTACCCTAATACTTAAATAAATGTTTATTTCAGGTTAAACCTGACAAGCCCCGTCCCGTACTAGTCTGGATTCATGGCGGTGGCTTTATTATCGGTGAAGCCAATAGGGAATGGTATGGACCGGATTACTTCATGAAGGAAGACGTGGTTCTCGTTACCATTCAATATCGTCTTGGTGCCTTGGGTATTTAATTTATTACTTATCTACTTATCCTTCTCTTAATACTGAATATAACCCTTTAGGTTTTATGAGTCTGAAATCGCCAGAGCTAAACGTGCCTGGCAACGCAGGGCTTAAGGATCAGGTGCTGGCCCTCAAGTGGATCAAGAATAATTGCGCCAGTTTCGGTGGAGATCCCAACTGCATCACCGTCTTTGGAGAAAGTGCTGGGGGAGCATCCACTCACTACATGATGATAACGGAGCAGACCCAAGGACTCTTCCATCGCGGTATCCTGCAGTCGGGCAGTGCAATTGCTCCCTGGGCCTACAATGGAGACATCACCCACAATCCCTACAGGATAGCCAAGCTGGTGGGCTACAAGGGGGAGAATAACGACAAGGATGTGCTGGAGTTCTTGCAAACTGTCAAGGCTAAGGACCTCATTCGGGTCGAGGAGAATGTCCTGACGATGGAGGACCGGATGAACAAGATCATGTTCGCCTTTGGTCCATCACTGGAGCTGTTCCATACGCCCGATTGCGTGATACCCAAGCCGCCCAAGGAGATGATGAATACCGCCTGGAGCAACTCCATACCCATGATGATTGGAAATACATCGTACGAGGGCCTGCTGTGGATGCCAGGTGAGTTGAGCTACAAACTGATTTATTGGTATACAATTTATAATAAATTAATGTTCATTTATTCTTCAGAAATCAAACTGATGCCACAGGTGGCCCAACAGGTTGACGCTGGAACTCCTTTCATACCCAAAGAATTGCTTGCAACGGAACCGAGTAAGGAAAAGCTGGAGGCTTGGGGTGCCAAGATTCGTGATGCTATACGCACTGGTACAGAAGCCACCACCGACAATTACATGGATGTAAGGGTTTAACTAGAGTACATCCTGTTCATATTGACAGCTTTGTATTATTTCCAGCTCTGTTCGATTCATTATTTTGTTTTCCCGGCTCTGCGAGTGATCCGCTCTCGGCACGCCCATGCTGCCGGGGCTCCAGTTTACCTCTACCGCTTTGACTTTGACTCCGAGGAGCTCATCTTCCCGTACCGCCTCATGCGATTCGGTCGTGGAGTCAAGGGAGTGAGCCATGCCGACGACTTGACCTACCAATTCACCAGCTTGCTGGCCCGTCGGTTGCCCAAGGAGAGCCGCGAGTACCGGAATATCGAGCGAACTATCGGAATTTGGACTCAGTTTGCTGCCACTGGAAATCCCTACAGCGAGAAGATCAACGGCATGGACACTCTGACCTTGGATCCAGTTCGAAAATCCGATGAGGTGTTCAAGTGCCTGAACATCAACGATGAACTGAAGTTCATAGATCTACCTGAGTGGCCTAAAATAAGGGCCTGGGAGAGCCTCTTCGATGACAACAAGGATCTACTGTTTTAAGGACTTTTGCGGAAAACATTATAAGAAATTAACTAGAAATTGTATATAGAAAAAAATGCTTTACTAAATAAATTTTCCATAATTTTGCTTAACTCACAATGCTAAGGGGTGGTTGAAAGTTTAATTCTAATTATTTTGATATATAGATCAATATTTAGCTTATTAAACATACTAAGTTTATTCAAATAAATCAATGCTCTATTAATGAAGTGTTTATTTAAAATGTACTTGATCGGAAAGACAGAACAATTCAATAATTAAACTTAATTTGGCGGCTGATAAATGAAGAAGTTTTATACAATATGTTAAATAGACGAATAGCGGTCAGCTTAATTTTCTTTGTAATTAAATGAGTAATATATGTTATTATGATGAGGTTGTGAGTAGTTATGGAATTTAAAAATCATTTTAGAAAATGTTTACAATTATTTCTTGAATAATTTTTTGAATTCCTATTCAAGCTAGCTTTGTATGTAAGCTTTTAATACATTGAATTAGTATTAAATTATATTTAGAGTATTATATTCTGCATAAAACAGTAACTATCACATGTGATTTTGGTTTTTGTTTAGTTCCAAAATATTTATAGGTTACTCCTTCTTAGTATTTAGAGTCACAAGCTAACATTTCTTCGTAGCCAAAAAGACTGCTATATATTTACTGTCCATTTCGTTGCTTTAAAAATATATGTTCATATATAGGAGTCTTGCACTTTATTGTCATTCGCTGTGACGTATAAAATATATTTCAGTTTAAGGGGGTTCGCCGAACCCTTTTGAACAAGGCTGTCAGTTTCCAATAAGAGCTATAGCAATCCTGCTTTTTAGACAAAATAAATTTAAAAAAAGTTTTCTTTAGACACGCAAGGAACACGAAGGCAGAGGATCGATCCTACCCGCTGACAGAATGGCTGCCACCCGTCGCCTGACCCGCGAGCTCTCGGACTTGAATGAGGCCAAGATGAGCACGCTGCGGAACCTAGAGAGCAGCGACGAGACCCTCCTGCTGTGGACGGGACTGCTCGTGCCGGAGAAGGCGCCCTACAACAAGGGTGCCTTCCGCATCGAGATCACCTTCCCGCCCCAGTATCCTTTCATGCCGCCGAAGATCCTGTTCAAGACGAAAATCTACCATCCCAATGTGGACGAGAAGGGAGAGGTGTGCCTGCCGATTATCAATTCTGACAACTGGAAGCCCACCACGCGGACGGAGGACGTCCTGCAGGCCCTGGTGGCCATCATTCACAATCCAGAGCCAGAGCATCCGCTGCGCTCCGATCTGGCCGAGGAGTTTGTCAAGGAGCACAAGAAGTTCATGAAGACAGCCGAGGAGTTCACCAAGAAGAACGCGGAAAAGCGACCAGAGTGAAGTCAACTGGCAGTACACAGATCCCATTCAATGTACATCAAAATTTAATACAGTTTGGACCTTGAATTCGAATCTGTCTTGTTAATTAATGATATTATCTGAATAGGTGTTAAGTTAAGAAGTGCCAGAAGGAGTTATTATTATGTAAAACCCTATAAAAGTTTATTGGCTAAAGGTTTAAGGCTGCTAATTCTGTCATGATGCTTAATATAGCATATTTTTATAACCATTATCTGTTCTTAATTCACTTGACTTTGAATTAGAATAAGAGTTAGTGTGAATGAAAGGCCAATTAATACCAATTACTAAATAATAGATAGGTATGTTGTTAAATAACCTCAGTGATAATATCAAGCTGATATAATTATATATATTTTTCTGTGCTTATCGGAACAGAACCAAAACCTGTATTTGTGTCCACGCACTTGATCGGAAGTGCTTCATTGCTGTCTAGTTATTTATGGGCTCAGTGCATTGCCTTGCTCGGGCCGAGTTGCTTATTGCATAATTTATGGCCCAAACTGGGCAAAGGTATAGGTGAATTCAGCACACAATGTGTCCTAGGGCCTATCATTTAACTTTAATGTCTGTCACTTGAGTGTCCTTTCCCCGTCGGCAGAAGCATTTCTAATTGAAAATTCATTAAAATCTGTTGACGAAAGAGAGGCAGAGGCATTCTCAATAAATTAGCTCAAAACGGGTACAACTCTCTCTCTCATTCACTTTAATTGACCAATTAAGTTGTGTATAAAATTGTGGAATATAATGAAAAATTCATTGGTTAAGTTATCAAACTATAGTAGGTGCACGTCAGCTTTCGTGGCGCAGCAAGCCAACTATATAATATTCTATAATTACGAGAAATACTATATATTTTACAGGTATTTCTCTTCTCGAGGTCACCTCTCCCAATTAGTTGGGAGTATTTTTCTGATGGCCAGCACTCTTCCTATATCCATTTCGTATAATGCCTTTGTTTCAGGCATTGATGTTATCGCGATTGTTAATTGCATAAAATAGATTTATCATGGTCAGGCCTTTTAGGAAGGACACTTAAGGGAATTGCTGCAGGAAATTGAATTAGTTTCGTAGTAAAAACAAAGCCAAATGAATTGGATGAATAATATTAAAAAACAAAAAGCCACACAATTAAAGCATTAACTTTTGATATACTTTATATATTTCTCAAATGAACCTCCTATATGTTCATAAACAACCTCTAGTTGACAAACATTTTAGTTACAAAATCTCGAAATCAGGGCAAGCCCTTTAATGTGAGTCTGACCTCTCCCAACACCTATGCGTCCTGCAATCTCCACCTCCGAAATCGGCCCAAACATTAATAATAACAAACGCGGGAGGCTGATTGCCGGAGGCCGGCGCATGCTATAAACAATAAGCAAATGCGGCAGCAACAAAAACGATAACGCTTAAACAAAACAACGGCGCCCAGCACGGCCAGCAGGCGGATTCGCTCGAGCAGACAAAATGCCCAAAGGCATTTGAGTGCGAAGCGCGCACACACGGCGGCCGGGAGTACGGCGTCTAGAATATCACTCATACGACCCTGTGGCCAGTGCGGAATGAGCAAACGAGTGGAAAATTCATCAGCACCGCCGAGCCGCCGAGCTGCCGTACGGGTGTGTGAGTTTGAGTGCGAGTGCGGTTCGAACGGCGAACGGCGAACAACGGCGGGCACTAAACTTAGCCGGCGCTTACTTTAAACGCTCAGTTGCCGAGCGGCCCCTGAGTGAAGCGCAACGTCAGCCTTAGATTCCCAGGCTGGAAATTCTTTTCCGCGATTCCGTCGACTTATTTTCAATTAAACCGAACGCGCCAAATTGGAGCAGCAACAAGTGATGTGACATTTCTGTGCGCGAGTGTACACAAATGAGAAAATCGCATAGTTCCGCCTTAGCAGCGAGAAGTACAAATTAAAGCAATTAAGCAAGTGCCGCCGTTACGCATTCGCCCCATTGTCCAGCCCCGATTTTATAGATTTTCTTTAAGCGTTTGGTGCCTGGGATTTTCAACAGATTGCGGATTGTGAATTGTGTTTTGTGTGCTTTTTAGTTAAGTCCCTATTAAACACACAAGTCCGGAAGGGAATTGATACCGTGCAGCGGCGTGAGACCACAACAAGATGTCATTCGATATAGCCGTGGCCGATCAAATGCGCATTGCGTTAAAGTAAGTTCAAGTACTTATTAGTTGTAAGATAAATAAGATAAAGATAATAAAATCATACCAAAGTAAGCTTATATTTAAAGCTTGAACTGCTTTATGGCTCTAGGATTCTTGTTAAAAATAAAAAGTAATTCAGCTTAAAAATTCGATAACAAACAAGGTATATAGAACATTTTATAAATAGAAACTAAAATTGTATAAATAGAATGTTATAAATAAATTAATAGCAGCATTTGTACACACACCAAGTTCGTTAAAAATTGCATTAAACCCAGGACATTGCGAAATTCCCGCCAAAATTGCTTACTTAAGACTAACTGAAGACTAACTAAAACATATTCCATTATTGTTATCAAAATATTAAACATCTTCCTAGCTATTTCACATCGAATCAAAATTGATATCAAAATATTAACCATCTGCGTTCATTCATTGATCTAGCTCCTTGTCCAGTTAAGCCATCAATCAATAAGGTCAATTGAATCTATATACTAGAGCACACACCACTTGCCACGGCCGTCCTCGTCTCAAGTTGAGACGCTCTGTCTGATAAGAGAAGTCCGGCCCGCCGAGCCCAACCTCTTATCAGGCGATTACAGGCTGCTGTGGCAAATGTCGAAATCCGGTTCACCGCTTGGGTCTTATAAATAGTCATAAAATCAATGATAAGGTCTCGTTTCCAACAGACCGCGGGCTTGGCATCCGCATCATTGGCATTGCTGATGCCAACATTAAATCCAAACGTCACCGAGACAAAGTCTCGCCGGCTTTCGGTTATTCAAATCTGGCCACAAGTGATCAGCAGACATAGCGTCTGAACCTTGTACTGTCTCAGCATTACACATCAATTTCAATCAGAATCGGGGCTCTCGAGGTGCAAAAATTTAAAGCTAGCCACCAAGTTGATAACAAAGCAAAGATACTACTGTTTGAGTTCCCAGTTTCGGTTAATTATCAATTATTGGTATCAGCCTGCGGGTCGATAAGGGTTTGAACTTAAAGGCAAGTGGTCGTGTGCGGACAGGAAGGTCCCTATTGGTGCGTCAGAACGTAGATTATTTAAGTGTTTTACCGGTCGCCGATATAAATCATATGATCAGACTTAACTGGCGGTCCTATCAGCTGAATTATGTGCGAAATCAAAGACGCCTCGGGCGGTGACAAATGTTTAGTCACATAATTATCTCTGTTGGGGCAGCATTTAAAAGGTTATTTAACAAGAGGCACGTTTGGCAAATGTCAAGGCAATTACACCGAGTTGCAGCCTCAGCAAAAAAGTTTTATATTCAACAATAAAACGACTTGACAAAAGGCACAAAAACGAGGCAGAAAAGAAGTCAAGCGAAGAAGTCAGGCAAGGTAAACAAGAAGCTATAAAGTTCGTTGGATCTATGCAAATTATTTGCCATTTCGATCGACAAACTTAAACTGTTGCTTGCTACAATTTTCCATTCAAATATAAATTGTAAAATGCCTTTTAAATTGGCAATTGACAATTGAAAACGATTTGAATTTAATTATTCCTTATATTTCTATGTAAATATGTATATTTGCTGAGTAATTCTTTATTTCGCTCAGCTAGAGATTGTGGTAAATAAATTTCTCAGCCTTTTGTCAATAGCTTAAATTGTTTTAGAAAAAATAAATACAACGACTGCTTACTCTGTTGCTTTTCCGCAACGCTTTTCACATGAATGCTTAAATTTGATAGATTGAAAAATATGGAATATTATACTTTACTTATTTTTCCCTTTTTTTTTTTTTTTTGAGGGAAAATAATATTGAATATTGAATGCACTCAAGCAAAATGCCATTGACCTGCATGCAGCGCTTTGATGCATGGCAATATTGATTGATTTGCCGAAATTTTCCATTTTCATTTCCATTTCACAGCCCAAACGTATTTTAATCTGTAAATATTTTGAGTTGCCCAGTGAGCAGTTTATTTTCCTTAAAAAATAAATAAATACAAACAAATGCACGGGCAATTATGTTTGAAATCGACTGGGGAAAGTATTGACTTTGAATTTCCTTAATTTGTTAATTTTGATGCAGAGACCATTTCTTCACCATATGAATTCAGCTTGTTCTAGGCCAGACTATTGTTATTTATTTCCCACACTGTTTATTTAATTAATTTTTCATCAAGGAAAAGTGAGGAACAGGTTCTCTCTCTAGAACAGTCTATAGTTTGAAAACTTGATCTTAGGGCCTGACCTCGCCAAAGTGGAAACCTGTAATTAGCACTTGATATCTAATAGATCACACCAATGCAGCTCGGGCAAAAGATTTCTACTGGAATCCCCAACCAACCCCTCAAGGCCGCCGAAATGCCACAAAGTAGACACTGGGCAGCTGTTAATTGATCGTTGCCTCTGTTTACTGCCCGTAGACTCGTTTGCTCTCATGATTTGTGGTCATCATGCTCGACTCGAGCGTGCCCGGGCATTCCGTCTTCTTTATTCGAATCCATTCCGTTTTACTATGCGGCTCCGGGTCCGGGCATTTATGAGATCTTCTACGCGGCGGTCTGTTGTGGATCGGCTCACGCGTCGTTTGGAGCGCACGTTCCCACATGGAAACGCACTTGAATTCTAAATGGGCCACGCCTCCTCCAGTATATGGTATTTCCGATAATCTCCGGTGCACCCATTAATATCCAAATGGACTCTGGCAGCCTAGGTTCTTTCGAGAGGGTTGATTGCGCATTTAACAAGGGAAATTACTATTTTTAGTGGCATTTTGTAGTTAGTAAATATTACAAATTAAATGATTCATATAATTTTAAAGGAATTTATACAGATTTATATGTATTCTGCTTAGTATTGTATCTATCTTGCTATTTAATATGGATATAGTATGCGTTGAACTTAAATTGAAGTAGCATCTTCTTATAGCTAAGCTCAGGAAGTGTTCCCAATTTTACAGAACAAGATATAATAACCATAAAACAAATCAAGAATATCCAAGAAGTTATATATTAGACCTACATTGTATTTCTTAGCTTCATCATGCCCTACAGGGCATCACAAGACTCCCCACATCGCACTCACAGTCTATTTCCACTATTGGCTATTTATACCCTCGTTTTGTTTACGCGCTAATTGAAAATTCGCAAAAAAAAAAAAAAAAAAAAAAAAGAAATACTAGAAAAGCCGCCGTAAAACGGCAAGTATTTGTTTACAAACACCAACAGCAAACTGCCAAACACTCGCAGGGGTGCTCCTCCCAGCAAAAGTGAAGTGTTTCTGACCCTGCCACTGGCCACATCTCAATCTCATTGCAGCTACGTCAAGTTCAAGACTAACCAGCAGCGCCTGCGCAGCAACGACAAGGTCATCGCCGACACGGTCTACGGCAAGATCAAGGGGGTGAAGTGGCAGTCGATTTATGGCAACAACTACTACAGCTTCGAGGGCATCCCCTTTGCCAAGCCCCCGCTGGGCGAGCTCCGCTTCAAGGCGCCCGTGGAGCCCGACCACTGGACCGAGGTGCGACGCTGCACCCGGGTCCGCTCCAAGCCCTGTCAGGTGAACATTGTGCTCAAGCAGGTGCAGGGCAGCGAGGACTGCCTGTACCTCAATGTGTATACCAGGGAGGTGAGTCGCATAAATATTAGTCATTTAAATTGAGTACTTTGTTTCAACAAGATCATATTCAATCCGGTTCGTTTGGGTTAAAGCCAGCAGCTAATTACTCTTGAAAATAATGTTCTAGTTATTTAAAATTATCAATAAGCTCAGAAACACAATAAGTTATTCAAACCAATTGGTCAATTAGCTGATTGCCAGGTGTTAACAAACAACTTTTCTTATTGGCCCTTTGAGCTAAGTTCCTATTACTCACAATAAAAATAAAAGATATTAAGTTCTAGATAAAAAAAATCGTTTAACTTCAAGTCGAAAATTGCTTGTGAAGTTAATTTTAAGGGGTAGTAACTTTTAATTACTAATTCTTCCTTGATATTCATCGCAATTTAAAATACTGAGACAGTTTCTGTATATTTTTGTGAGCTAAACTGGTTTGTGTATCTTTCAGTTACATCCCCATAGACCTTTACCGGTTTTGGTCTGGATCTATGGCGGCGGATTTCAAATGGGCGAAGCCTCGCGAGATCTGTACAGTCCCGACTACATCATGATGGAGCATGTGGTTCTGGTGGTCATATCCTACCGGCTCGGAGCCCTGGGCTTCCTTAGCCTTGAGGACGAAGAACTGGATGTTCCGGGAAATGCAGGCCTGAAGGATCAGGTGATGGCCTTGCGCTGGGTAAAGAAAAATTGCCACTTCTTTGGCGGCGATCCGGAGAATATAACCATCTTCGGAGAGAGTGCCGGTGGGGCCTCCACGCACTACATGATGCTGACGGATCAGGCCAGGGGACTCTTCCACAAGACCGTGATCATGTCGGGCTCAGCTCTGGCGCCCTGGGCCCAGACACCGGCTCACATTAACTGGGCCTATCGTTTGGCCCAGGCCACTGGCTACACGGGTGAGCAGAATGACCGAGAGATATTCGCACATCTCAAGAAGTGCAAGGCGAGCAGCATGCTTAAAGTGGCCGAGGACATCATTACCATGGAGGAGCGCCATCAGCGCCTAACCATGTTCTGCTTCGGACCCACCATCGAACCCTACCAAACGCCACACTGTGTCATCCCAAAGTCACCGCTCGAGATGATGCGTGACTGTTGGGGCAATAGCATTCCCATGGTCATTGGTGGCAACTCCTTCGAAGGACTCCTGATGTTCCCCGAGGTGAACAAGTGGCCCGAGCTTCTCTGCGAACTGGGTGAGTGCGAGAACCTGGCGCCCGCCGATGCCCATCCGGACGAGGAGCAGAGAAAGGCCTTTGGCAGGCGAGTGAGGGAGGCATATTTCGGTGACAGGATGCCCAGCAGGAAGACCATTTTGGAGTACAGTGATGTGAGTTTAATAACATAATATTATTATATTTATAGCTTCCTTTTAATTTGCATTAAAATAACTCAACCCTTGCACTGACCCTAGGCTGCCTTTACTAATTGTTGCCTTAAAAAGCATTTAATGAAGTAATAAATAAAATGAATGCCTTTTTTAAGATCTCAAGCAAATATTAATGAACCTTTTTGAACTTTGTTTTTGTATCCCTCCCCTAGCTCTTCTCGTACAAGTACTTTTGGCACGGCATCCACCGGACCCTCCTCTCCCGTGTCCACCACGCTCCGCGGGCACCGACCTTCCTGTACCGCTTCGACTTCGACTCGAAACACTTCAACATCATGCGGATCATCACCTGCGGCCGCAAGGTGCGTGGCACCTGCCACGCCGACGACCTCTCCTACCTGTTCTACAACGCCGCAGCCAAGAAGCTCAAGCGCCGCACGGCCGAGTTCAAGACGATACGACGTCTGGTCTCAATGATTGTCCAGTTTGCCATCTGCGGGGATCCCAATATACCGCTGGTCACCCACGACGAGAAGGTGGCCCATCAGGGGGCGTGGCTACCCATCTCGCGGGATGATGCGGTGTTCAAGTGCCTAAATATATCGCACGATGTGCAGGTGATGGATTTGCCCGAGGCCGAGAAGCTGCGCCTGTGGGACAGCATCTACGAGAAAAGACTCCTGTATTGAAGGGCCCTTCAGCACCATCTCCGTGTGTATCCTTGGTAGCACTCCCCATTTAGCCTTAGCATTGCAGCAATACTTAGCCATAGATTTAGCCCCTAAGCTGGCCCTGAGGCGGCCTTAAAAGCACATCAAATGTACACATGTAAATAGCGATTTTTTAAAGCTTAGCCGTAAGAGTAAATACAGAAAAATATAAATACAAATACGAGGGGTTGTTGCAGATTGTGTTTGCATAAAAACTGGCTAACCAAAGGCCAGGCGGAATTATTTTTATAAGCGTGAGTTTAAAGCGTGGAATTGTTTTTTTATATTAAAGGAAAAGCATTTTTCCCTTAATAAAATTATATATTTTTTTGGCATTAAAAAAGGAGTTGAATTTTTTAAGGTGGTTATATAATACATTCAAGTTCGTTTGAATAAAAATATATTCCTATATATAAATGGTTATAAGTTTCTTTATTTTATTGATGTAATAAGAGTATACAGAGATTATTGAATATTTTTTAAAAGAAATTCAAAGCTAATATCTGTGTAATATAATAACTCAAAATTTATTGTTTCAAAAGTGGCTTTTAAATTCTGATAAAAAACTGAATATACCGATACACCTGCAAAGCCATGGATTGGCTAAAGGATGATGTATATTTTTCTTTCTGAAATCAGACTTAGGGGATTAATCCTTGCGAAAGCCTACCCATAAAGTATGCAGCATATTGTGATATTAAAAATACTCAAACGCTCAAACATGACAATATTAACACCTGAACACACGCACACAGACGATACCTGTCATGTGACAAAACCAAAAGCCCGCGCACAGCTGTCCCCAAATATATATATATATATATATCTATATATGAAAATATAGGTGTATGTCCCGCCCCTCTAGAACCTGTTGTCCTTGTGTGTTTGTGTCTGTGGCAACTTCAAAAGACCGCTCAAACACACAATGCACACACACTGTGAAAAGCCCCTGTTAACCTGCGGAACCTCTAACATTTTCCACCCACTCAGCCCACAGCCATTAATTGTAATTAAAAACTTACACGTGCTTCAAATTTACTGAGCTCGGTTGCGTTGACTTCCGTTGACCTTTGCCCGACAGCGGGATTTCCATTCCTTTTTTGGCTTTTGTTTATGTGGTTATATTGTAATTATTATTTACAGGTGCTTAGCAAATTTGGTGGAAATTCTGGAGGCAGCTTTTTTGGGGCTCACTGAATTTCAGATGAATACTTTTCGCGGTGGCCGCAAAGTATACAATGTTTTGTGGTTGGTTCAAACGATTTAAGGTATTATTTGTGTGTTTATAGGTGTACATGTGTATATAAGATATGAATTTCACCAGTCTTGCGATCGTTTACTATAAATGATGAAATTGGAAATCTATTAGGATCAAATTAGGGTATTCTACACTGTCATTACTGATTAGATATTAAAAGGTGTTGCTATGGGGACAGTTCTTCAAATTTACAGATTTCCGAGCGTATTACTTTATTTTAAATGAATCTATTTACTAAAGCTACCTAGGATATTTTTAAATATATTTTTTTGGCCTCACTTATTTTAGAATAATTCTTATTACTCAGAATTTAGACAATTTTGACCAACTAGAATAGTTGTTTCATAAAGCTTAGTGATACAGCAGGCATTTTAAAGCAAAATTAGAATATTTTTTACATTTTTAAGTCATGAAATAATCCTTTAGCTAGCTTCAATTGCCATTTAAGGACACTAACCTCCTACAATGTCCTCCCCCACTGCTACTATGTGAGTTTTTCACTCTTAAAAGTGTCAAATGTTTGCTTTGTTTTGTTTTTCTGTTTGAATTTAAAAAATCACAGACAATAGTTTTCTGTCACGTGCAGAGACCCGAGGAATGGAGTAGGGACTTTGATGGCTTGGGGGAAATATCCAACACCGGGCCCTCCCCCAATTATCCTTGCTGGAGGAAAAACACAAACAAGGACGCATGTTAACCGTGCATTGTAATCAAGTCACGAAATGGCATGGAAAAGTCACGCGAGCAGCCGGAAAATTATGACTTCTTCAATGGGAGGGCAACCGAGGGAGCCCCAATGGATGGGGGCGTGGAAATAGGGTTCGCTTTGATTTGATTCGTCTTTGAAAAATTCATGAGGCAATTGTTGCGCGGCGCGAAATGCTCATGATTATCATGTGCGAGTGTAACCCGCGAGCTGGCACGTTGTTTCGATTCAGCTCCTGGACATTTGATATTCCATTTACATTTCCTCAGCCAAGTTTTGTGGCGGGAAAGCGCGGAAACTTAAGTTAGCAGATTGCCAGAAATGAATTTTTAATTCATTGGAACTTTCGCTTTCGGGAAAAGCATTTACTCACTGACCCAAATTCTTGGTTATAAAGATGAGATAAACATTTTTCTGCACTGGAAAAAATTACATGATTAGAAATTGGAAAGAATATAGAAGAAACTTTTAATTTTTTCAGTTTCCATAAATATATACAAATATTTATAAACGTAATTCCAATGCAAAATCTTTAATTGATTAAAATTGTATCTAAAAAATATTCAAATAAATAATAGTTTCTGCTTTTAATAATTATAATTTCTCTTTTCCCTTGTGTATATTTAACATTTCCAAGGTAAACGGCGGAAAATTCGAAAAACAACAGATGGGCTAAGTAAAGACCAACGAAGCATATTGCAAAATGGCAAACTTTTTTGCTATTATTAATACTTTTTCCGTTTCTGCTGATTGCAATCAGTTGGGTTTAATCAAAACCATTTAAAATCTAACAATGTGCGACAATGTGACGGCCTGACAATGCCAGAAATAGTCGTGGCTGTGTTGCACAAAAAAAGTAAGCGACAGCTTACTTAAATTGATTTAAATGAATTAGAGAAGCACTCGCACATATAGAGGAAAAACGTGCCAGTACCAGAGCACGCGATCGCTCCCAGAGAGAGCACTCCACCCACAGAGCGAACATAATACCTACTATATAGAACGAGATCGGTTGGAAAAGCTCTGTCAGAGAAGAGCGCATGGCAACATAAGCGCCAAAAGTCACGAGAGTTTATATTACCCCCCGGCCAAGGTTATTTATTTAGCAAATCATAAATATAAACAAATCTGTAGACTATGGCGTACACTGAGCCAGAAGAAGCATATTTGAAACACATTTCCAAGTACTCAATAGCTCTAAGAATATTTAAAAGAACTTTTTAGCTGTCTGAAAGAAGTAGAAAATAAAGAACATCACTAAAAATGATGTATTCTTAAAGATAATTAATAAATCTAACAGAAAATATATAGTAAAATTCTTTATAAATCATATTTTAACTTAAGTAAAGCGAGAATATGATGTAAATCAATTATAAAACATAATAAAGTATATGATTTTTAATACGTTTTTCCCCTCAAAGTAAGGAGCTTCTCTGCGCATCCTTTTCTCCCTGTGTACCCATTTATTTGCTTAATCCAACCCATAATTTGATTAGGCTTAATCTTCGCTGATTCCAGCTGAAGTCGCTTGAGTGCCGAGCTAAACCGAAAACTGGAACTGACCATAACTAGAGCCAATTGCTTGGGGCAGACCAAATCGAATAACGAAACTATAGAAATCAAAATAAGTTTAGTATTTAAAAGCTGACTGAATGAAAAGCTCTTTTCTAGTGCTTATTTTGGCTTTTTCCGTCGAGAAGAAAGCTTTGTGCAGCAACAGGAGGCACGTCTTCAGGTCCTTCAGTCAGCTGAGTTCGTCCTGGCCCCATTTATTTAGCTTTCTCAGCCTTTCTATTGTTTACTTTGCCGCGTGTGGTTTTCGGGCCCAGCAACAAGAATGTGGAAAGTGTCTGAGACACGTTTCTAATGAATGACTTTATCCGAGGTGATGTGAACTTCCTGGTATACAGAATATTTTTAAGGAGGGAGATTCATAAAGGAGGTGATTCCTCCCTTATATATGTATACAAATACGAAACTGTACTAAGAAAAGGCCTTGAAGAAAGGCTCAGTAAGAAGAGAAAGTTCCTAATTATTTTGTATTACTTATTAGAAGAATTTGTGTTATAAGCAAGCATTTCTGCGCCTATAAAAATATTTAAAAATCAGTACTAAGAAGCTAAATTAGTTCTTAAATAAAATTCCTATAAAATTATTTATGCTTAATTTTTTGAAAGCTAATCTTCCCTATAATACAATTTAGATTGAAGATTTTTGCCTGTTTAAACTGAAATAACCACATAATAAAAGATTAAGCTTAATTTACATTTATTAATAAATTATTAAACCTAATTTGAATTCATTATAGTTTTTATTATAAAGAAAATAATATATCAGCTTAATTAAGGTAATTTTCTGCTTATAATTTGTAATTAAATTTCCTATTATTATATATTTTCCCCAAAAATCAAGTTAGAATATAAAATTAACAAGTAAATTTTTCCCACAACTTTTTTGTTGTTGTTACCAATTACTCTATGATAATTATATAATTAACTAATTATATTTCTCTAGGAAAAATATGAAGGAATTAATAATCTTTTTTTATATTACTTTAAAGTCGCCATAAATCTAGTTTAAATGAACCACAATTAACGAACCACAAATGAACTAAGAAATCTTCAAACTTTTAATCCCTTTAAAATTTTCCACGTAATGGTTTTCATTACATTCCCTTTTAATAACTTCCTATTTTTTTATTTTTTGGGAATTCCCATATGATTTGTCCCGAAATACAGCTTCTCAGAAGTGGCCTGTGATAAGAAAGTGACTCACAACCAAAATCGATCCACGCGATTCCTTATCAAACCATGAGTGGGCCATAAAGATTATAATGCCGCATGACACCCCCCATCAAACAAAAAAGAACCAACCGAAAAAATATTGTCGAATCAGTGAAATCACAACTTGTGCCATTTCAGTGCGAATCAATACGATTATTGTTATCGGGGAGCTTGTTTCGTGGGGCAGTGATAAAGTGGATATGCGGCGGCAGGACAAAGTCGAGTTGCGTGAGTCAGTTCCCCGGAAAATGCCTCCCCCGGCCGCATAATTGCGGCACTACTGAATTACAGATAAGGCCTACAAGTATCTTTCATATTCGCGGCAGAAACGCTTTTCATGCTTCGAAAGCTTTTTGCCACGCTTAGAACTTGTTTCGTGCTTTGGCGGGCAGTTGACGAGCTGCCTTCACGCCAAGCGGACGCGTAACGGGGCAAAAAATCGGCTATAGTTTGTTGATAATTCAGTGCTCCTCACTATATATAACCATAAATACCATACCGGAACCCATAGTGATCTGAACAATTTCTGCACAAAACACAATCGAGATTTCGCGTCGCGAGCAAAGTATGTGATAATTGGACTTTTTTCGCATATCCTGCGCTTTGATTTTCCATCGAAAGGCTTTTCACGCGTGTGCGTGTGCGTGTGTTGGTGCGCAGGACATAAAAGCTCGGTTTTGTTGATACACGCACTCCTGGCAAGGCCATTGAACAGCTGGCAGTTCCTCAACTCGGTTAGGCATACAAACCAAAAACCAAAACCAAAAACCAACATCAACATCAACATCAAAATCAAATTTTAAATAACAATCAAAAACAAGTTTTATAGTTGGATTTTTTTGTTAAATATTTATAAAAATCCCACCGCTGCCACTCCTGCCCCTCTTTATAGACAAAATAATTTATAAATAACAAATTGTCGGCTACTTTGCTGATTGAATTCGAGCCGTAGAGACAGTGAGCACGAGAGAAAAACCACAAATAAAATGTCTTCCATGGCTGCCTTTGATCAGTTCAAAATTGGACTCAAGTAAGTTGATGACCATAATCGGTTTATGAGGGAAAATAAGTATAAGCCTTTCCCTTTTCGAGTTAGCAGGCAATTTTCGCATTGCAATTACTTGAAAAGCGTTTAATTTGCTTTTGCCAAGAGGCAAATCATGAAAATCATTCCAATTGTGCCTGGCCCATGACATCAGCGCATTGTGTCATCCCAACTTAGGCACACTTTATAATTAAACAGCACACCTCCGTATACACCACGGCCTTTATAGTGGTCTTCTGTAATTGTAACTAACGCCATATTCTCTGCGATTGAGCATTGTATTTCTTTTAATTCCGAGTAACTCCTATCAATCGATAAGCATTTCCTTGGAGCAACAAGAAACCATTTACGTCAACAATCCCCTGAAGACAATATTTATGCTTGGCAAATACCATTTTTTATATGCTTTTTTCACCCAGCTGGGGGGAGCCCTGAAATTACTTCAGTATTTCCAGGCAGATGTTTACAATGTCCTACCCCCAGGGATAGACTGTCCTTGCGGGAAACAGGCATACATATTTAATTATGTACAAGTCAGCGTCAACAACAAAGAAGCTACGGGCAGGTGGGCGTTGGGAGCCTAGAACAAAAAAAAATTACCCAGAAAATGACGTAGGAATAGTGCAAACAACATGCCTCAAAAAAAACATTACACATTAATTTCTCGGTACTCAGCAGAAGGGGGGAAAACCTTTTAAATATATTGTATATGAATAAAATTATATTTTAAATGTATAAAAAGGTATTTCCTAAGACTCCTAACAAATTAACTCAAGCTAATACCTTGTTACCTTATATAGAGTACGTAAAGTACTTTAATTATAATTAAAAATCAAAATTTAGCCATGTCTTCCATCATCGCAGGTGGGTTATTGCTCCTTTTTTCTGGGGGATTTTCTTCTTTTGATCGTAGATTGTTTTTGCAGTGAGCAAACATAGATACACAAAGGCCCACCGCACAGACACAGAGCAGCTGTCATTATGGATCCGCTTGGGGTCTTTGGCTCATTCACTCGCTCTCTCTCTCTCAGTTGTTTGAGGCCTTTTTGCCGACACTTAAACTGCGCAAATAATTAGGTAGCAAACTAGAATAGAACCCGCCTCACTTCCCAGATATATTTATGCAAATTATGGTATTGTGTAAACCATAGTAAGCCCCACAAGGGGCTGAGGCTGACTCACAGAAGAGTAAAAAAGTGTTTGGCAAAAGAGAGGGAAAGATTGTTGTATGAGATCAGCTTGGTTTTGGTTTCGGCAACCAACTGGTTCCGTTTCGAATCCATTCATGTGATGATTTCATTAGGTTTCAATAGCCAAAAAGACGAATTGTGGCATACAGAATGTCAGGGCAGAAATGATTTTCGATTTTCGATTTTTACTTTGATATTGCGGCCTCTCTAGTTATTTGTAAACGATAAGCTTTGGTGACATCGTTTTAATTTTATATATAAATATATACATATATATATATATATATATTGGCTTTGTTATAAAATTGCTTTCATTTCACAGTGTTTATATAAAAAAGTATTTCCATTGATATGCCTGTCTATTTGTGCACTTTAATGACGCAATATCATGAACAATTTTTTTAAAACATTTCAATTCTGCATTCATTTGCATATTTTAATGGGTATTTTTTCTGATTTATGCCAGCGAAACGGTTTGAAATGAATGAATTCACACAGCCCACGTTCAATCATTTTTTTTTACATATATGAATTGTCAATTTCACGTACAATGTATGTATATTCGATTTTTGTTCCATAAATTGGTTGCCTTTAAGGCCTAAACTTAAATTTGGCAATTCTCAAATTGTTATTTATTGGCCGAAATCAATTTAAGTCATTGGTTTTGATCAATTGACACAGCAAATTCATCGCTGGGCAGCCAATTAACCTTCAATTCCACACAATCTCTGCAGGGCACGTGCAAATATTTCTTTATATCTTGAAGATTCTTTGTTCGACGCTCTGGTTTTCACAAGATAAATCTCGTTTGAAGTGGTTTTGTTCAGATTTTCTTGATTTTACTACCCATTTTTAAATACAAAATATGTAAATAACGAACAATGGGTGCTTAAATTTTGAACAAATTAAAATCCATAATTTTTATTTAAATAATTGCTTCACAACCCAGTCTTCTTTTCTCTATAAATCTACCGAACCTTTGCATTCCATGTCTCAGTCTTGGCTCCAAATTTTCAACACTACTTTTTGGGTGTCCTTTGTGCATAAAAACCACAGCTCTTAAAACTTCTGTCCCCAATTTCTCGCTGAACTTATACATACATGACATCCAATAAGAGTTGAAAAGTCACAAAAACAAAAAAACAGTTGAGAAACCAAATCAAAAGTAATAATAACTATTCACGATGCTATTGGCCCGCTTAGCCCATGTCCTGCCAGGACGATCACTGCGCCTGCTGGGCCAGACCGGAGGTCCTCGTCTCTGGAGCTCCGCCCAGCCTCCGATCAAATCCAAGCTCCCGACCTGGCAACCTATAGGTAGTGGAAAGTCCCTGCTGCCCAAGAGGGACATGCAAGCGCTGAGGGTGAGGAAATACTCTCGAGAGCCAGGGGATCGTGAGCGTTCTCAGCTGGAGAGCCGTACCAGAGGACCCTCGCTCAAGGATCGCATGATGGGTCCGCCCAGCGAGAACGCCTACTCCATGGGCAAGGGGGCGGCGGCGGGAGCAGCTCTCATGGGTCTGGTGGGTCTGTGCTACTACGGCCTGGGTCTGGCCGCGCAGCCTAGCATCTACGACCACTCGGTGGTGTGGCCCCAGTATGTGAGGGACCGCATCCATGCCACCTACGCCTACTTTGGGGCATCCTGCGCCCTGACAGCGGCCTCTTCGGCGGCCATTTTCCAGTCGGACGCCATGATGGCCATGTTGACGCGCTCCGGCTGGATCGCCAGCCTGGTCACCTTGGGCGCCGTGATGCTGAGCGGTGCCCTGGCCCAGAGCATTGAGTACCAGCCCGGCCTGGGGCCCAAGCAAATGGCCTGGGCTGTCCACTGTGCCGTCCTTGGGGCGGTCCTGGCGCCCATGTGCCTGCTGGGTGGTCCCCTCCTGATCAAGGCCCTAATGTACACCGGTGGCATAGTGGGCGCCCTGTCCACGGTGGCCTACTGCGCACCCAGCGAGAAGTTCCTGCACATGGGCGGACCCCTGGCCATTGGCCTAGGAATTGTCTTCGCCTCCTCGCTGGCCTCCATGTGGCTGCCGCCCACGACAGCCGTGGGGGCGGGCCTGGCCAGCATTTCCCTGTACGGTGGCCTGATCCTGTTCAGCGGCTTTCTTTTGTACGATACCCAAAGGATCGTGAAGTCGGCGGAACACCATCCGCAACACAGCCAAACCCTCTTCGATCCCATTAATCATGCCATGGCGATTTACATGGATGCACTGAATATCTTTATACGCATCGCCATTATTCTGGCAGGACAAGATCAGAAGAGAAAGTAGAGAAATCAGGATTTTAGGTTTCTTTATAAGCAAAGTGTTCGCAAATTATTTAAGGTAGAAAGAGAAAGAACAGCGAGATGTGCAAAGTGTAAAGGCAAATTCATAATGGGACTCGGTGGAATTCATTCGTGAACTTATTCAGTAATAGAAGTTTAAAACTATTGAATTACAGAAAGATAATAATATAACATAATACAATAGATTTACCATTGTTTTTGTAAGGTAAAGTTGCTATAAAATGGGTTAACTTGAAGAAAAATACATTGATATTTTCACCCAAATAAGGAACGAGTTTCATCGCTAATTTTCACATCTATTTTACCAAAATTGCATTAAGACCTAAAGACCTAATTCTCTCTAGTCAGCTGCTGTTGTCTCTTCAAAAACTATTTATTGTTTTAAGATTTCTTTGAATTTCAGCATGCCTTTATTCCGTATGCTTTATTTCTGACATTGCGCATACGACGGGTATGACCGCGGCATAGAAATATTCGTTTTGTGAAATTTTGTCGCTAGCATTTTGTGGTCGCCTTCTATCTGCCGCCCACACACAAACACTCGCCGCACACCACAGCTTGTCAATTTCATTTAATTTTGCCGCATTTTCTTTCTCTATTATTTTTCTCTTTTTCCCTCCGAAAGCTTTTGTGTGGCGAAAATAATTTTTTTAAATGAATAAAGAATGAAAGAATTGCCGCGAGAAGTGCAAACATTCTGATAAATTTATATATACGTATACCTAATATATATAATGTGGGGACTTTTTCAATGAATGAGTTTAAATTTTAGCGCATTAAATCAGCTGCGAGTTGGTCGTTAAATACATTTATACCCTATTAGGGTTAATAAATATCAAAATGCATGATTCGATTATAATCAAATATAATTAAATTTATGCTGAGTGATTAGAAGAAGATTCCTGATTGATGTTATCCTTAAATATTTACCTAAATATATCTTGGAATTAATAGCACAATTATTTATTAAATGTATCACTTTAAATTTGTTGCACGTTTTGTTTACATTTAATTGTTGACCCAAGCGTCCTTCAGCTAACTCCTTGGCCTGCTCCAGCGAGACTCTATCCCTCTCCCATCATATCCTTGTGCCAATTGTAAGCTTTTGGCCTCCTAACCGACTCTGTTTCATTCATGGCACCCAAGCTTTCATTCTGCAGTCCTCGCTGGTGAGCTTTCGCAGCCTTGCCAAGGTCGAGGGGAGGCTCCCTAGATGGCCATGTAAAGTGTCCACAAATAGACAACAAGTTTTTATGGCCAAGACTGCGAGAAGGAAATAAAATTATCGCTGTTTTATGCCTCTGGTTTTATGCGACCGGTAATCATAATTCTCTGCGTGTGTTGTGTCATCTATTTTTGAGAAACTAACTTGACCATGACTCGTTCGCTGCCTGTGTGTGTGAGTCTTTCAGACAATATTTGATGTTTGTCCGGATTATACGCTCTAGATTGTCTGCTATCGCGTGCCGGACCTGTACTCCGTCTACCTGATAACACCGCCGCCTTGTGTGCGGAAAATTTATTGATTCATCTGTGACATAAGCCAGACTTATCGCTCCCGAGTGCGTGAAAACCCAAGTCAGCGTTCTCAAAGCTAGACTTAAAAAATGCCTCTATCAGGAGAGTGATAAGGTATCATGGGCTTTTGAGTTTTGCTAACCCAAAAACACTGTTGTATTGTTCCTAATAAATATATATATGTATATCTGCCTATAATTCACTTTTAAACGTAATATTAATCTTAGTATTATTTATATATGAGCCTGATATGTGAATGAGGTCACTGGGCTCTAATATTAATACAATCAGTTGATATCATTTAATAATGATCAATTTGCACATATTTTTAGCTAATTCTTTCTAAACTGGCTCAAATAAAAAAAGCTGTCTCTTTAGGCAAAAGTAATAGGTTAAAAAACTCTTAAACATATATTTACAATAATTTTAAAGTCGACGTAGATTTTTATCTTCTGTTTTTAATTAAATATATTACAAAGTTTATTTGCCTTTAAGTCTGTGGTATTTGCTCCGTAGCTTTTTTGGGACTGCTGTCGTCACTTCTTGCCAATAAGCAGCCGAATATTTTCCTTCTTAGTGTAAGCAAAATTCTCTTGTTTATTTTCCTTTAAATTTATCGCCATAGCGGCCAAAAATAACACATAAATCAGTTGAGACACACAGAAGATCGTTTAGCAGATACATTCTCTCGTGCAACTGCGGAAAAAGAATCGTAACATCAAAACTTTGAGACGCAGCAGCAAATTCAAGGCTGTAATATCCAAAGTCGTTTGTTTATTTTTTGTTTAATAAAAATAAAATTAACCATGGCTCCCGTGAGCTTTTCATGTTCTCAAAAATTGTTCACTGGTCAGTGGGTGCGCTCCAGGACCTCCAATTGAGAAATAGGCTTGCCGCACGCAAGCCTCGTATTAGGACACAATCTTTTATGGCCAAGGCAGACCCGTCATAAACATTATTTATATTGACTTTCCTTCTTTTTTTTTAATAGGTGCCAAGCATTAGGTTAAGCGCTCCCTTCCCATAACGCTGGCCAAGGCAAAGTTCAAGGCCAAGGCCCCCCGCCATACTGTATAGTCCCGTTGAAATTGCTCCGGATGTATTATTCACATCATGCGTTGGGGCTTTGGCTACCATCTTGGCCGAAAAATGGGCAACGCAGCTCATTATGGCTATTAATAAACATAAATTTTGATATATTTCGGTGCCCTTGGGCTGGCCCCAGCTGCTGATGACATTTGCAAACAACGGCACACTGGCAATCTGGCTAAAACAAAGAGATATAGCCGGATTCATTCTTTATCTCCGCTCTCTCCGGCAAATTGGAACTTATGTACGAATTAATTAAAAGTTATAACACGTTTCGTTGCCGGGGTGAGCTCACAAAAGCCATCGAAACTATTCTGCTTTGCATCATTCAATCGAAAAATGGAAATAATGACAGAAACGGCTTTATTTTGTGTACATGACTTGGCCATTATGGCAGGCGATAAACAAAGGCCGCCTCTAAAAATGTTGGAAGGAAGTGCGAGTGCTTTTATTTGCACTTTTGTGAAATTCGAAAATTATTTTGGACACCTTATCACCCCCCACCGAGAATTTCATTTATACAATTAAAAATATCACCTCTGTTTATATAGGTTAAAAATCTCATCTCTGTTTATATAGGTTAAGAAACAGGGCACCTCAATCTATTTTTGAAATAATTAATCTGTATACATTTGGCGTAGTTTTGATTGCTTTGCCAAAAGTCGAATGCCTACAATTAAACATTATAGAGTATAAAAACCTATAAAAGCAGATATAACTAGCCAATGGAATATCTGTTGCACAAAATGTAAAAGATATAATAACCTTTTTATAAGCATTAAAGTAATTGAGGTTTTGCTGTCGACTTTGCTCTTGAACTTGCGCTGCGTGGCAGTTGAAGGACTCTTTGCTTAGCTATTTATATATTTATATAAATGAAAATAAAACCACTCTGAGCATTTCACCCAGTTACGATTGCCTTGCCACGGGTTTAATACACTTTTCAATGGCCTTCGCCCTTGATTTTCTACACTTGAAGTTGAACGACTTACACAACTCAAGAAATTACCCGAATTTTGTTTAGTTTGCGGTTTGTTTATCTCTTGATACCAGAGCGCGTCGGATTTTTTGTTTGAACGCTACTCAGAATAAATAAGCCGAAAACAAAAAATCATAGGCAGAAAATAACAAGCGAAAAAAAATATGGCGAGCTGATTTCATGTGAATCGCAGGGAATCAAGAGTGGAAAGCGGAGTGGGCTGCGATAAATGGCGCACACCTGGCCCACGGGGCGGGAGCTGATAAAAAATTAACGTTATCAGCAGAACGCTAAGCGGAAAAGACACTCCCATCAATATCGGCGAAGCTGACGTCGTTTATTGTCTCTGATTAATGGCGGCGAATACTTTTTTTCACTGATTGGGCTTAGATCCTGGGTGTGAGGGTAGGCGGTAAATTGGAATAAACTCTTAATACCTGAAGACTTCAATGTCCTGTATCGTGTCCCTGCTCTCCCTTGCAGAATGGTGGACTTCAAGGTCCAGCAACGCCGCTATAGGACCAGCGAAAAGACTGTCGTCAGCACCACCTATGGCCCCATTAAGGGCGTCAAGCGGAAGTCCATCTATGGCCAGTCCTACTTCAGTTTCGAAAGGATTCCCTTTGCCAAGCCACCCATCGGAGAGCTGCGCTACAAGGCCCCACAGCCTCCAGAGGTTTGGACTGAGGTCAAGAGTTGCACCTCCCAGGGACCGAAGCCCCTGCAAAAGCACTTTGTCTTCGAGATGACCGACGGCTCCGAGGACTGCCTCTACCTCAACGTATACACAAAGAATGTGAGTTGAATTGCTTTCAGATGTTTTCCTGGACTTTCTATTCTTTATAATTAATTGTAATATATTTTCTAAACCTTAGTTATATCCCACCAAGCCAATGCCTGTGATGGTCTGGATCTATGGCGGTGGCTTTCAGTTTGGCGAAGCCTCGCGGGAATGCTACAGTCCTGATTACCTGCTGAGGGAGGATGTAGTAGTTATTTCAATAAACTATAGACTAGGGCCCTTGGGTGAGTCTCAACTTTGTGCAAAAACAACTTGGCACTTAATTAATAAAATTCTTAAAATGTTTATTTAGGCTTCCTCTGCATGGATGATCCCGAGCTGGATGTTCCCGGCAATGCGGGACTCAAGGATCAGGTCTTGGCCCTGCGTTGGGTCAAGGCAAATTGCTCTCGTTTTGGAGGAGATTCGGGTAACATAACCATTTTCGGGGACAGTGCGGGAAGTGCCTCGGTCCACTACATGATGATCACCGAGCAAACTCGCGGACTGTTCCACAAGGCCATCTGTATGTCGGGTAACACCCTTTCGCCCTGGGCGGTGACCCCACAAAGAAACTGGCCCTACCGCCTGGCGGTTCAGGCTGGCTACACGGGGGAGAATAACACACGGGATGTGTGGGAGTTCCTGAAGAACGCCAAGGGTTCCGATATCATCAAGGCCAATGGAGAGCTCTGCATCGATGAGGAGAAGAAAGAGCGCATTGGATTCTCCTTTGGGCCAGTGATTGAGCCGTATGTAACTAGCCACTGTGTGGTGCCCACGAAGCCCATCGAAATGATGCGCACCGCCTGGAGCAACAGCATACCCCTGATCCTGGGTGGAGTCTCCAACGAAGGCCTCCTGCTGTACTCCGAGACCAAGACGAATCCCAAGTGTCTCAACGAGCTGGACGACTGTCGCTTTGTAGTGCCCATCGAACTCAATATGGACCGAGATAGTGCCCTGTGCCGGGAGTACGGGGATCAGCTGAAGCAGTGCTACTACGGTGATAAGACGCCCAGTCTAGACACCCTGCACGAGTACCTTCAGGTGGGTGTTACTTTAATCTTTTTCAGCTCAGGTGGGCTTATATAAAGAATATATATAACATTCGTTCGTTTGTTTGAGAGATAATTTACTCAACCCTCACTGACTTTCCCTTTCAGATGGTCTCGCACGAGTACTTCTGGTTCCCCATTTACCGCACAGTATTGTCCCGCCTGCTGTACGCCCCCGGGGCGCCGACGTACCTGTACCGCTTCGACTTCGACTCGAAGCACTTCAACCACCTGCGCATCCTGAGCTGCGGCAAGAAGGTGCGCGGCACGTGCCACGGAGACGACCTGTCCTACCTGTTCTACAACTCGCTGGCGCGCAAGCTGAAGAACCACACGCGGGAATACAAGTGCATCGAGCGGTTGGTGGGCCTGTGGACGCACTTTGCCGCCTGCGGGAACCCCAACTTCGACCCGGAGCAGCCGGATCTGTGGCTGCCCGTGGAGCCGGCGGCCGTCGAGAAACATCAGCTGAAGTGCCTTAACATATCCGACGAGCTGAAGGTGATCGATGTGCCCGATATGCGGAAGCTAATGGTCTGGGAGAGCTTCTTTAGGCGCGATGAGCTGCTATAAGGTTCAATTGGGGGCGGGATCGATCTAGATTAAATCAGTAGCTTTACCTGTGCAGGGGTTGGTTCGAACTTTGAGGCCAAAATCATGGGAGGAGAGTGTAATCTATGGTTCTGAGGCAAAAAACCATAATGGAATTGCTGGGAATATTACAAATATTTCCTAAACATTTGTTCAGAGGGGGAACCTTTTACAAGTGTTTCCTAATTAATTCGAATAGAATTAGACCTTGTCTGATTTTATTTAAATGAATTATAGCTATGTACAAGTTTATGGATCGTAATTCCTAGACTTTATACGAATTTAAACCAAATTGCATTCGTAGAGTACAAGATTAGAAACCTAAAACAACACCTTTTGAGAGCTAAGGTTTCCAGAATACAAACTATTGATTGACTACAAGAGCTCCCTTTGGATTTTTGTAAGACGAACCGCCCTGAAAATTCACGATTCTGACAGCTTTATGTTGAAGCCTCCGTTTAAAACAAGGCAAAGCCTAGCTTTGGGCCTGAAATCAAGAGAGTTTACTGTTGTTAAGTTTGCCAATATGGAGGAGAATCCTAGTTAAGAGTGTTAAAGTTCATCCGCCTCTCGGATCGGATCGGATCTATAGTCTAAGCAGGCTGTTTATAAGTGTAGTTATGAGTGTGAAACAAGTCGCAACTGAAGTACCTTCTATGAGTAACTACCAAAACCAACTAAACCAAACTAAACTAATACAGACAGCCAAGGATTCTGAGCTAAGAACTTATATATTTAACGTTCCTTTATGTCTCGCTGATATCTATAAAATGTAACACAACATATATCAACCATATTTTGTACGAGATCGCTGTAAGTCCTCGACACAAATTTGCTTTAAGGTTCCATTCTTTTTCTTCCATCGCTTAACGAACGCACACGTTTACAAAGAGGAAGGTTTTTTCCATTTGTGTTTCAAAAAAACAGAATATAATATATATACATGTATATTCAAATGAGAAAACGAGTTAACCGTAACCAATTTATTTATATTCTTAGCCTAAGTCTTTTTTAGATATTTAGCCTTTTGTATGCATAAGTTGTTTTTGGTAAAATGTTGTTTTTGAACAAACAGAGAAACCTGTCCAAGTTTTACATCATTTATATTATATATAACAAGCGAATAAAAAACTAAAACTAAACAACTAAACGGAAAACTGATAAGTGGAAGACGTTTTTTTGAGTGTGCACAATGAGATTAGGAGTAAGTCGGCTAGTTGAAACTAGTTTGTCTAAGAATTCTCTATGTATCCGAGTCTGTTTTTGTCGAAAAAGCTTCAAAGTCTTGTGATGAAACTATGAAATTTGAAAATGTATAAATCCATATTTTATTAAAAAAAAAAAGAAGAATAAAAAAGAAAAGAAAATTCAATATTACAACAGGGTTTTGAGTTATTTGTCAAGCAATATAATATGGTAAAATATTGGTCTGCTCTCACGAAACTAAGGCACTTTAGCCTCAAACGAAGCCAGCAGCATGTTGCTCCGCCGGTGTTCACCCTTGGGGATTTTGTGAATCAGTGAGTATAATTCATATAGAACCTTGGTGAAATCCGCAAACTCAACATGTGGCTGCAATTCCATTATCACAACCATAAAACTTCCCATAACATATTATAGTAACACAGTGTGACGTAGACCCTTTTTCGTCTGGTTCTCATGTGAGTTATCAGACAAATAAAATGGGCACAAATTATCGCATATGCGTTGATGCGAGAACTGAACACAAATTGCAAGATCAAATAAAGCGTGACTAATTTGTTGCTAATTTGAACCTTTATTATTTTTCCCCCCTGTTGCTTTTGTTACGCTCATTAACTTTAATAATTGTATAATATCAGATACATATATTATTGCGATTGACTGTCGACATTCGTTTGATCTGCTCGACATAATGCAGGCCATTGTGTCATTAGCTGTGAATCAGCTGCCAAGTGCTAATAGTTAGTGCAATCTACGTCGGTGTATTGCCACTTGATCCCACTTCTGATCAGTTCTATTTGGGACACCGAACACAACAAGTCGACATGAATACTGTATTGAATGTAATCCTATTAATAAGGTGGGTTAGTTGGAACTTCATAGAAATAAATAATCGTTTTTGCATAGTTTCTACTTCTTGGCTGTAACTCTGCATCTGGTTTGGTGCGACGATGTGCCCTCCGCTGAGGCAGAGATGGTCATAACCCAGAGTGAGCCACAGCACTCCACCCCCGATGACTTTGATTATTGATACCACAAATACCCTAGAAATACCCTAGAATGGGTAGATAAATAAATTATCTATCAGCAGCGCAGACAAGGCTTTTCTTTATTGACACATGTCAATGGCATTATTTAGTGCCCAAAGTCAAGTTCATTGTCACATGAATGGTTAAAGTTGGCACTGAGAAAAAAATGTAATTTTTAATGTGAAAAACTTTTGGGGAAAGCTCTACTTGGTTTATACAGCATAGATACCATTATTCGAAAAGTTATTCGAATATTATTCAGGCTGTTTCTTGAGTGTATGTATTATACATTACCCAGCGGGGGCTATGCACTCATTAAGCTCAGTTAACAGTTAGAAATCGTTAATTAGCCAAGTCCAAGCTCAATTTCAAGGTAAACTGGTTGTTCTTATGACTTGAACATTCAAATTCAAAGCTTGAATAACTGTGATCGTAACACAACAAAGAGCTTGTGAGTATTCGAACATTCAGCTTTCAGCTTTAGCTTCTATAGCTTTTTTCGATTTAAGTTTGTCAGAGTGAAAAACCTGTTGTTTTGTGAGTACAACCGGTATTTGGGAGAGCAGAGAGTTATAGCAAACAAATCAGCTGATTCAGGTGAGTAACATTTCCGCTGTTCAAAGAGATCAAGAGAGAGAGAGAGACAGTTCTCTTTCTCTCATAGAAAAGATATAGTAATCGCAAGTCCACCGATCGCGGGTCAGTTGGTGCGGCCTGCTCGTATGGAGAGGTTTATTTGTTCGATTCTCGACCGATTTCCCAGCCGGTGGCATTAACTTGATTAACTGGGACTTTGTTGTGACACTTTCTCCGAATCGAAGCGTGCATAGCTATAGATAGCCAGTGTGTGTTAAGTGTGTTGTGTGTTGTGTATTGGGAAATTGCGGACCCACGAAATGGCCACGCGATTTATGGATATAGTGAAGCTGACCTTTAAGTAAGTTTTCCCAGTTTTCCACATGCTCAGTGTTTCTCTCTCTCTCCTTCTTTTCCTCTTGTGGAGCGTTCAACGGTTTTCTGTGTTTTGAGGTCTCGCGTCTTGGGTTTGGCAACAACTTCTGCCTTGCAATGCATACAAATGCACACGAGTGCACTGAGAGAAATTTAACTAAGTAATATGATTCATAATTGGGAACATCAAATGGTTGTTGAGCGTATTTATATATCTTTAAAGTATGCGAAAATGTTATGAATAAATGAACCACAAACTAAGATGTTTGAGAGGAAATTATTCATTACATTTTCTAATTTTATGTTATGCTTGAAATGTTCAACATAATTTGAAACAATAAACGAGCTAATTAAATAGTAGTAGTTAAATTAATAACACATTTCAACATTGTTATTCACGTAGCTTAAAATGTTACTTGTCTCCAACTAAATTAAATAGTGAATTATAAAATGCTTTATATATGTGAACCTTTAATTTAAAATTGGAATATATGTATATAATTACTTAAGTCAGGTACTGCCATCATATATTAATTAAACAAAAGACTTTGTTCTTGTTATGCATAATGATTGATTAATTATATATAATTATATCTGATTAAAACGACTTTTCGTGTCGAGTTTATTTGTTATTATTTTTTCCTGTGCTCTCTACACATAAACAAATGTGCCATGTGTTGGTCAAATTGTTGCGAAACTTTATTGTTTGTTTTTTTTTTTTCTTGTCTTTACGAATATGTTGCTTGTTTTCTGTTATTTTGCATAAACTTAATGATGCTGTTTCTTCTTCTTCTGCTGATTGCCTTTTGTTTTTCGCTTATGATTCAGCAATGTTTCCTCTGTTGCGGCATTTTTTGTTCATAGTTTTTTGCTGTTTGCTCAGATTTGTGTTTGTATTTTTTGCACGTTTTCGCAGGTTTATTAACAGTTTTTCGGGTAGTTAGTATTCTTAACATAAATTATTGCAAAGCCACACACAACTGTGTTAATTGCGTGTATCTATATTTACTTTTTATTTATTTGTTCATATTTGCCAGGGAATTGAGACGCTTTGAGAGTGGGTTAGGTCAGTTTGGTGTGGTTTTATTAAGTTATATTAACAAGTGATTTTTATAGTCAAGAAAGAACTGAAGTATATAAAATGGAAGGGTAATAAGAGTGCACCTTGCGGTTCTGGAATATTGTTAGTCATAAATTATATATAAATCATTCATATATAATCATTCATATTCAATCATATATTCTTAACAATCTCTGATAATTATCTTTATAACTCGATAATATCGTTACACGTTTCCTATACTATATTAATCGAATCAAGTTAATTGTGGTTTTGTTTTGTATACGGAATTAAATTGATAAGCTCATAGGGTACAGGGTTCATTTCACTTTCAGGTGATATATAATTTCTGCTCGCTGGGCATGACTTGACAGTTTTAGGCTTTATATTTTGTCTAGTCGGGGTTTTCTATATCCGATAAATAATTCATACGTATTTGAATGATCAATTCTAGGCTACTTTTTTGCTGTTTGAATGAGTTTAGCATTTGATTAGTATTAGTCACATCATGTGTGCAAATCACTCGAGTGAGCAAATTTATTTAACCCTTTTTACAACATTTTTGCACATTTAAAACTTGTTTATTGATGTGCTTAAGTGATTAAATTTATAGCAGCCTCATAAGTTATGATGGGTTTTTTTTAAATGTCAATAAAATTATATTTTATTTAAGCTTCAGCTGAATAATAATAAAGTCAACGACTGTTTATTTCAGTAAATATTCACTCATTAAATATTCATTCAAATGTTTATTTAAAATTATAAATATATATTTGAAATCATTAGTTATTAAAAGTGTGTCAAAATTGTAATCAATTTGTTGCAAACATTTGAGCACTTGTAGACATTTTTTCTTTATCTTGCTTGACGATTGCCGGATTAAGGTACTTGCTGATAAAGAAAACCCCTTGAGAGTTAGTCACTCTACTAGTCAAGGTGCTAAAGTTTAACTTTGCATTATTTTTCCACATCAAAAGGTCTGAGCTTTGGGTTAAGCGTGCCAATTAGCACGGCTGCTAATTTATTACCTTCATTTGATGCGCTTGGCTAAACTAGCTACTGAGTGGCATAATACTCAATATTAAAGGCACAGCCAGAGGAAAAATTTCAATAACAAAAAGCGAGAAATAAATAATATTAAAGCTGGCTTTCACAGACTCTCCACAGTCACGTATCGACCAATCTGCGGAGCCTGATCTCGCCTTTCTCTCGATTCCAATGGTAATTACCGATTTGTATGCATTCGAGTGCAATGATGTTGAATCAAACTGTGTCAGTGCATTTGCAGAATGCCAGCTAAATATCAAATTCGAAGGTGCGCAGTGTGAGCGAATAAAAATAGGCCATTAGATGCATTAACCCGCCCCACGCCCACCAACAAATTACCCATAAAAATCACCGACAATACGTCTCAGACATAAACAACGGGGGAGTTATAGAAAAAAAAAACAACAAATTAGAAAACTGGCCGTGCATAATAAACATTTCTCGTTGAGGTTGGTCAAAAGCCGTTGACAATTCGTAAGACTTTCAAGACAACAAAGACCTCCAACGACATTGAAAGCAATTCGCCGGCAATTCCCCGTCCCTAATGCGTGACAGCCGTCGATTGGTTGAGATTCACATTGTTTTATACAAGTACTTTGAGGAGGTGCTAAATTATTAATAGCCGGCAAGGGGTCTTATGGCTTTTTTAAAAGGTTAGCTTATAGCACGTAAGTGTTTCCTTAGTGATTACCTATGAACCTAGGAGTGTGAACCATAACGATTGTACATTTATACAAGGGTTTTGAACCTTAGTGTCAGTTAAAAATATAATATAATAACCGCCCGTAGAATAAACCTTGAACCTCATTCCATTAATTAACAACATTTTTATAGGTTTAAAGTTGATTTAAAACTATATAAATATTGCTAACAAGCTTAGTTTAAGTACTACTAATCATTTGCTATAAATACTTAATTATTTTTTACACTTTCCAGGGTCCTTAAATTTAAGTATGAGCAGCGGAAGTTGGCCACAGCTATATACTCCGTGATAAAGACCAAACTAGGAGCAGTGCGCGGAGAGAAGAGGAACACGATATGGGGAGGAAGTTACTACAGCTTCGAGAAGATCCCCTTTGCCAAGCCGCCGCTGGGAGAGCTGCGTTTCAAGGCTCCGGAGGCAGTGGAGCCTTGGGACAAGGAACTGGACTGCACCTCGGCGGCTGAGAAGCCATTGCAGACACACATGTTCTTCAAGAAGTTTGCAGGCTCTGAGGATTGCCTCTACCTGAATGTGTATGCAAAAGATGTGAGTTTAAGGCTCCCTTGAAGCCTTCAAGTAATTAAAAAGAAACTCATTCTTTCAGTTGCAACCCAACAAACTGCGCCCTGTTATGGTTTGGATCTACGGTGGTGGATTCCAAGTGGGCGAAGCTTCTCGGGACATGTACAGTCCGGACTTCTTCATGTCCAAGGATGTGGTCCTTGTCACCGTGGCCTATCGACTCGGAGCTCTGGGATTCCTGAGCCTAGATGATCCCCAGCTGGATGTACCGGGCAATGCTGGCCTCAAGGATCAGATCATGGGCCTGCGATGGGTCCAACAGAATATAGAGGCTTTCGGTGGAGATCCCAAGAATATCACACTCTTTGGCGAGAGCGCGGGTGGAGCTTCAACCCACTTCCTTTCCCTAAGCCATCAGACTGAGGGACTCATCCACAAGGCGATTGTGATGTCGGGCAGCGTCTTGTGCCCCTGGACCCAGCCGCCCCGCAACAATTGGGCCTATCGTCTGGCCCAGAAGCTGGGCTACACTGGCGAAAACAAGGACAAGTCAATCTTTGAGTTTCTAAAGTCAGTAGATGGCGGTGAAATTGTCAAGGCGTCTGCCACCATACTGAGCAATGACGAGAAGCACCATCGAGTGCTCTTCGCCTTCGGACCCGTTGTGGAGTCATATAGAACGGATCACACGGTGATCGATAGGCCAGTCCACGAGTTAATGCAGAATCCATGGAGCAATCGCGTGCCCATGATGTTTGGAGGCACCAGCTTTGAGGGATTGCTCTTCTATCCTGGTGAGTTTGACCGTATTATAAATTTATTATAAAACTAAGTTTATTTCCTTCTCTATCAGAGGTCTCAAGGCGTCCTGCCACCCTGGACGAGGTGGGCAACTGCAAGAATCTGTTACCCAAGGACCTGAGTCCCAATTTGGATGTGAAGCTGCGCGAGAACTATGGCCTGCAGCTAAAGAAGGCGTACTTCGGCGACGAGCCCTGCAACCAGGCCAACATGATGAAGTTCCTCGAACTGTGCTCCTACAGGGAGTTCTGGCATCCCATTTACCGGGCGGCCCTGGCCCGAGTGCGGCAAGCCAGTGCCCCCACATACCTGTACCGCTTCGATCATGACTCCAAGCTGTGCAACCCCATCAGGATTGTGCTGTGCGGCAATCAGATGCGAGGTGTGTGTCACGGCGACGACCTGGGCTACCTCTACCACAGCATGTTGTCCCATCAATCCGCTCCGGATTCACCGGAATACAGAGTGATCAGCGGCATGATCGATGTGTGGACGAGTTTCGCAGCCAATGGAGATCCCAATTGCGAGAGCATCAAGGATGTGAAGTTTGCTCCCCTCGAGGATGAAAACGATTTCAAGTGCCTGAATATAAGTGAGCCTTTTAAGTATATATCGCTGCCGGAATTGAAGAAAATCGATACTGTGTGGAACGGGTTCTACGCCCCCAACCAGCTGTAGTTGCAGTGCATCTAGGCGGTTCGATAGCTTTGGCTGTCTCAAATCCATAAACTTGGATGGATGATCTTAAATTGTGTAAATAAGCTGTACAAATGTTGTGGTTATTTTAAGCTCGAGTTGATAATTGTTTAATATATTGTGTATTTAGTTTTAAACGTGACAAAAAAGAACATATGTGGTTTAAGATTGATGTTACAAAAGGAAATAAAATTATGCTTTAATATTTTTTTATACATGAAATATATATTTGAATTGCTATTGAAGTTTTAGAAAATTGAGAGGGTATCTATTAGAATAATATGATTAATTCAGTGATTAGATTAGATTGTTAGATACTACTTTGGCAACAACTACAGTTGATATCACTTTAAATTAAATTCGTTCAGTCTGAAGTTGTTTATTCTTGATAATACCTAATCTAAGTATGCCATATAAGGACACAGTTTCTGTTTAGTTTAGATTTTCAACAATAAGCTACAATTTGTTAAGAGAAAAACTCCTCTGGCAGAGAGCCGCTTAAAGCTTTAGTTGAATGTTGGTAAAGATAGCGTTTTACTAAACCTGTGGCTCTTTTTGCGCATTTATTTTTTATTTTTTTTTTTGCGGACTAACACCCGGCTAAACCATCGGCTCCCAACCCCCTCGACTTCAACCTTGCACCCACCGCCCACATACCCCTTTGGCTATATGCTGATGTGACATTTATGTGTGTTAGCCGTCGCTTGACAATCAAAGGGGACAACAATTTCCGCAATGCCACCGCCAGCAACGGCAGGCAGGATGACACCAGGGACCAAAGCGTGAGCGTGTAGAAATCCAAAAAAAAAAAATTCCATTAAAATTTTTGCAAGTTTTTAATTCGTTTTTTTCCCCCTTTTTTAGGGGGCGGAACAGGGCTTTCCCAGAACACGACCGAAATGTTTGTGTGGTAAATCGGAAAGGGGTTCGCCGGGTGCCGTGTGCTCGCTGGGGATGCGTGCTCTCATCAGCTACGTGAAAATTTCATTTCGTCGGCGAGTTGGGCAATTTTTCGTTAAATTTTTCCTATATATATAACATTTTCTATTTTTTTTTTTGTGCAGAATTAGACTGTGTTATGGTCATGGCTGTGGCAGGCGGCGGGCTTCTCGTAGGGGGATTTTTCAAGGGGGAGTTAAAGCCCGAATCCTGTTCATGTGCATGGGGTGTAAAAATGGGCGTTAACTCAATAAATTAGAATTTTTTCCGTTGCACAAAATTGTTAGAGAATGCGATTTCTCGCTTTACACATTCCTCTTTCTATTTCTCTGGGGCTCGGCGAGTTTGATTAAATATTTTTTCAATTTGTTTTTAATAGTAAACGTGATGAAAAGCAAGGGTTTAAGTGAAAAGCCTACCACTGATTTTATTAAAGTAGTTTGTGGGGTGAAGGTAAAGCAATTTAATGTTTGCTTTTGTAACTTGAAGATTTAAATTTTCGATTTTGCAACTAGTTTTTTGTTTTTATTTTTATTTATTATTAAAGTTACGTCCCAAAGTTTAGTTTTAGTTATTTTAAGGGTCTTTGGACCTTATAGAATATGTTTCTTGAGGGCTGTAGGTCAAACCACTTTGACTTTAGAAAGTATTAAAACGTAAAACGTATTTCAATAACAAATATTTCCTCGACAATATATATAGTTTTTCCTTTAATTATTTGTGTGATTTGTATTGAAATAATTATTTTTTAATATGTTTTCATTTATTACAAATATAAGTATTTTAATTGGTAATTCGCAAATATCTATTTGAAATTATATACAAATGATCTTTGCTCTGACTAGAGTTAATATTAACAATGAGTTAATATTGTTTAGAATTAATGGTTCGCAATTAAAGTTACTTAATGCGTTTGCTTTTTAACTTCACAGTCATTGTTATTCTCGTTAAATGCATTTTTTCTAAATGAAAATTAAATAAGCTGCATATTAATTGTATTTGTCGTTTGCATTTTGTTCCCAACTCGGCTGATGGGAATTTTTTTTCTGACACAGCAGAAAAGTATGCAGCTTTTGAATGTTAATGTTTTGTTTTTATTTCATTTTATTGTTTTTAGTTTAATATTCGCATGTGTCAATGTGGGGCAGGCGCAGGACTCTGAGGGCGTGTTTGCTTGCATAAGCCATATTCATCCGCCGTGTTGCCACTTGCCGTGTGGAGCTTTCTTTTTTTGTTTCTATTTTTTATGTTCTGTTTAATTTTTTTTTGCTTTTTGCTCATCGCAGTCACTCGTCGGATGTCTGATCATATTTGTTTGTGGTCCGCACTGCGGTGGCCGCTTAACAAAAAGTGGTCAACACACACACACACAACGACCACAAATATAATGGCCAACGACCATGGCAACTTTGGCGCTTATTGAAGTTCAACTTTTATCAAATTAAATTTGCCGGATTACAGGTATTTAGAGCTGAACAGTCTGTGGTCGAAGCTCCTGGCAATACAAGTGGCATTAGCGGTTGTAATTGAATTTCAGCAATGTGCATTTCTTTTTTAACTGCTGCCTAATTGAATTTACTGCACATTTTAATAATAAAATAAGAACATAATAAGAGATGGCGGCGCTGGAAATCCTTCCAAACTCGTCTGATTTGTGTATCGTTTTATTTTATTTTTTTAAATCTGCCATTTCGATTGACTTTGACAGGTCAAAAATTTCGAAAATTGCATAACCCTTGATGATGGAAAAATACATGGTAAATTTCAAATTGAGAGAAATTGAGTTGAAAATGAAATAAATAAATAGCATTCAATTGTTTGCAAATATTTATTAACTTTGCTTGTTTCCGGTTGATTGACAGATTTATTTTTCACAAAATGAAGTATATTCCCTTTTATAGCTAGCTAAGCAATGGAATTACTTATTTATATTCCAAATAAAAATATATAAAACTTATGCTCTGCGTGAATTAAAATCATAACTACAAGCAGAAAAGTAGCTTTCAAAGGAATTTGTCCACTTGAACTGGTCATAATTTTTGCGTAAATGCTTGGCAAACCATTTAATTTAAAGAATTCCAGAAATTTCCTAAGCTATTCAGTTTTGCCGACATTCCTGCCCTCGTCTGACCCCAAAGTGTAAGATTGAGACAGTATGCAGTGGCAGCTGCAACTCAATTATGTTGCAACTTGCAAGCATAAATTATTCACTTAAGTGTCGCAAATTACGTGAAAAAGCTTGCCACGCCGGCAAACGTTGCGTTTTACCTGCAAAAACACTTCAACGCACACGGACGCAACTCAATTTGAGCATAAATTTCATTTGGTCCGAGTGAAAACAACAGCAGCAGGAGCAGTAGCAGGAGCAGGGGAAGGATTCAGGAGCAGGTGCGGCGCCAGGACGAGATGCAGGAGCCACGGAGCCGCCGCCACCTCATCGGCTTTAATAACAAACACAATTTAAGTGCACATAAAACGACTTGCAGGGCAGCTGAAAGCTCTGCTCCGGCTCCTTTCGAGTTATGCACTCCAAGAATATGACCCGCATTTTATGCACTCCCAAGTAAAGTTATTGAGTAATCAGCTTTAAAATTTCTCAGGCCTCCATCCCACGCCACCCGCCATTGGCCATTTGTATGCTCCACTTTTGGCCAAAGTAGCCCCCGCAAGCGGCAGCTGCAGGAGGCCAACTGCATCCTGCATCCTGCCCATAAAATGCCCGAAATGTATGCCGGGGCACGTGGCAGCTGAAAATGATTGCGCGACATGCTTGGTTTATGCATTTTGGGTGCCACAATTTATGGAGAGCTGGCAAGATGAAGGTGGAGATGGGTAGGTAGAGGTGCCTGCCCCCCGGAGACTCAAGGTGCTTAGAATCGCACTTAGCCACAGGCAGCGTGACGTATCAGTGTTAATAGGTGAATCACCTTGCCTCATCAGGATGCCGCTAATCAGCAGAGGGAAACACCTGCAGGCTTTTAATAGAAAGTGAAGGTGAAAAGGCTGCCTACTTTTTCATGAAAGAACTTTGATTTACTTTTGAAAAAGTAGCCCCAAATATTCTAATTATAGATCATTTTCTTAAAGTTGTAATGTTGCATAGGAAAAACTTTTCTGAAAGTCCGATTTCTCTTAGAATTATTAAGATTAACACTAGCTTTACACTCCCAGGACCCTGATAGACCCACACACACCATCTCTGAAAAGCTGACCCTGGAAGAAACTATTATTTATTGGCGCTGGCTGACCAACAGCTACATAAATTAGACGCAGACAATGAACAATGTTGCTTGCGCCTGTTTGCATGCCACACATTTTTTACTATCCTGTTATCTTCCGCTCCTTCTGCTTGTGTGTGTATGTCCCTGCACATCCTTTGGCCTTTTTATGCCCGCTGAGTGTGTGTGTATCTGCTACAGTCTGAGTGGTTTTTTTTTCCTGCAGTTGGCCGACTCATTAAGCCCCGTAATGACACTTTAACGCTGCGAGCACGTTCTAAGCTCGCCGGCAATAATTCATGCCACTGAATGATTTGTGGAGCCCTGGGCAAGGACGAGCGGAGTAGCGGGTGCCAGGACTCTGGCGATATGGGCAGCCGTCGAAGTTCGGCCCTCGTTGAAGTGTGAACATAATTTGCTGGCATATTTCAGGAAAACCGGCAGGTAAACTTTTCCGCAGCAGCTGCTACAGCAGACAATGGCAAATTATTGGTCGATTTGCTTTAATGTTTGCCACCATCTTGTACCTGGCCAGTGTGTTAATATATGGAGTATAAGGATGTACTCTTTGAGGTGACAAGTGGTCGAAAAGAGGACCCTTTTTCCAAGAAGGATGTATAGGAATTGATACTACAAAATACTGTATATGACATTTAACTGCATAGCCGTGTATTATTTAATAATTATTCATATATTTTTTCACCCATTTAATTATAGAAATAATATTTTTCTCATCGGCAATAATATTTAAAAATAAATGTTCAAGTTTCATCAACGTTTCAATTAAAATCCTAAAATATAGCTGCCATTGGCTGTTGCCAAACAAATTAAGTTGAATGATTATTCTTTATAAAAAATAACATTTCAAATATTAAATTGAGTAAATAATATGCACTACACTAATCAAGGTGAGAAAAAAATACCTGTGTTAAAATCGGAAATATCTATGCCAATATTGCGAAACAGAAGGGGACTCCCCCTGTGTCACAGATAGTGTGCCAAAAATTCAGCCAAACGAAAATTCAAGTGAAAACTTTAAAAATTCAGGGTGTAGAGCAAAAGTGTTATGGCCATGGTGTAAATATTTACATGTTTACATGCACATATACACGATGTGGTCAGCAAGACAGAAAGCGGCCACATTCAAAAAAACCGCAGCAAACTAATAATAACCAGCAAAGCCGCATGGTCAGAAAAATCGTGCTAAGTGGGGTGGTGCAGGGTGCATGGAAAGAGGGTGGCGCAACAGGACACAGCGACAGCGGGAGAGATATGTGTTAAGTGCGCCCAAAGTGGACACGAGGTGGAAAGGAGATGCCAGCAGAACACAGCAAACATAATTGCAGCCGCGAAATTTACAAATAGCTTTTAGTGTCGCCGCAAAATACAAAGCACTCCCACACACACACACACACTTGCCGAAAGTGAACTCTTCATTATACACTGAGAGGAAAATGTTTATTAAATTACCTATTACTTAAATCTTAAAGGATTTTCTTTAAATCTCCACTAGTAAGTTTTCTTTTATATTCTTGACTAATTCTTTGTGCATAAATTGCTAGAAATATTAGCCAAGAACTTGATATTAAAAATAATAAATAAAACATGGATTAATTTATTAAATTACATTAAAAAAAATTAATTTTGTTCAAGATATTTAATATAAATTCAGTTTCTAACTTGAATTTATAATAGTTTTTCAACTTTTTTCGGGCAAACACTCCAAACATCTTTCAAATTAAAGTGAAAGAAATATTTATGTTTCTCTGCCACTAATTAAAATTTAAATATATTTTTTAAATATATATTTAATCCCATTTTCACATAAGTTCAACTAATTTTTCCCAGTGATCCTTATGTGCAACTAATGCACTCAATGCATATCAGCCACAGGACTTTGCCGGGTTGGCAATAACGCTAAACAAATGCGCCAAGTTGCAGGCGCGCGGAGCTGGAAGCGGGGACTCCTGGACGACTGGAGTACAGTAATAACTTCGCCACTTTGGACACTCGGGAGAGCACGTCCAATTTGTCACGAGCCAGCAGGGTTTGGAGTCCGGCGCTAAAAAATTGTTAATGTAAAATGCGAGAGCTGGGAGCCCAAGTCCGAGCCCGCAGCCAGGATTTCGTCCTGGCCCGTCCTCGGGCTCGTGCTCGTGCCCGTGTCCTTGGCCACTAATTAATGCGGCTTGTTCGGCTCGCTGGCCATGGCTGTTTTGGCAAGTCGCAGCCAGCACTTGTAACTGTCGGCAGAACCGACATTACTACCCGAAAACCTACTCTTAACCCCCTGAAAATCCCTGGGAAACTTCCCGCTTAACATTCGGCGTTGCTGGCTTCTGTCGATTTTTTTTTTTTTTGGTGCCTTTGGCTGGAAATTAATTTTTGCACTGCCGCAGTGAGCTTTTCTCAGTCCCCGGGCACTCGACTTGCTCGCATTTTACTAAACTCGGTGCCGCCCACAGTGCGTATGCGTAATGACATATTTGGGGTTGTCCGAGAGTGGGCCCTTGGGATTGTCACAAGAGTTTTATGGCCAGGCCCAGCAATGTTTGTGTTGACATAGCTCGAGACTCCATGAAAAGTAAGTATAGTTTACAGAAACTATTTTTAATTGTCTTTGTGGCTTATCTAACATATGGGAGATGCAATAAAGAGATTATGTTACTAAATAAATACATAAATAAGAGAGAAAAACATATACTTTAGAATAGTTATATTACTTGACAACACAAGCAAATATCTACCCCAAGTTGGAAAATTATAAACGAGCCAAGCAATTCCCTAGATTAAAGTTAGTCTAGGCTCTTCACATGTGCAAAGTCCTTGGTTATTTACCATAAAATAAAATATAACCCGCATACCATAAAATTGCAAAAACAACCCGGCAGACAGAGGGATTTTCACAATGCCAAAAACTTTTCTCATTACGAAATCGTTGCAACCAAAAAAGTAAACACTGCAAAAATGCATTTCCCCCATCTCTGAATGCAACAAGCAAACATTTTTTCGAAGCAAAAGTAAAACAATGCTCAATAGTTTGTCTACCCCATTCATTTGTACTTTGGCCAACTTTGGCAAACAATAAAAGTGCAAGCTAAATATTTGCCATATGATAAAAGTTAAGGCGTCCTTGGGTGAGTGCGAGGATGAGGATGGAGGATCCTTTTCCCCTCCCCTTCCCCAACACAAAACGAACTGACAAATACCTAGCATCAAATTAGCTAAATTATAAATCGGTTTCCTTGCGGCTGCAGCAACTTTTTAGGGGGGGAATGAAAAAAGAAAGACAGCAATTTCCGCTGCTCAGTTACCTGAAATGGAGGCAAGACATATGCAAAATGCTGGCTGGCAACACCTTGTCAGCAGGTGCAGGTGTGCAGGTGTATCCTTCCAAAAACACGGCTACAGCCATGAGGTGTCCTCAGACAGTTGGCTGTAACTTTATTCTGTTGGCTGTAACTTTTTGCTAATTATCTGCTGGCAAATGCCGAAAGTGTTGCACGTAACAGTGTTTTGTTGCGGGCACAAATTGCCTGAAATATTTGCATTTCCGTTACGTAATTAATAGTTGAACCCAACTCGGTCCCGGCAAATTTATCGCCTCACATCACATCTCAGCGGCTGCCTAGCTAGGTGCGTGTGTAAAATTGTAAAAGTTTTCGGCTCTTTGTCTTCAATCTCCGGGCAACGAGCAGGAAAATTAATTAAAAGGCAGCTCCATCGCTTGACGAGCTAAAATGAACTTTACTAATAATTCGGAGTAACTTTCATGCAACGTCTTAATGTGGAAAAATGCAGCAAGCTCAGGAGTGCAAGGAGCCCAGGAAGCTAAAGAAAGTAATTTCCCTTCGCTAAAACTCTAGACCTCTTGCCTTGAGGGGCAAACTTAAATTCAAATAGAGGAAACTCCTTGGCATCCCATGTGTCTGCGATTGCAATGTGTTAATGCAACAAATAAAACCAACAAAATGCCATGATTTCGATTATCTAGTAAACACATTAAATGGTGTGGCAGACAATGGTAGCAGGACACGAAGGACGAGCCACAAGCCCAACACAGAAACCAAAACAGAAACATCTTGGGGCACTGGAAATAAAAGAAAACACACAACTTGGGGACTAATTATGGTAAAGACATGGAGGATACTCTGTATTTGAAATGATATTTTCTAGAGTGTTTTTTTATAATTATATAGTTATTTTTTTGCTGTTTAAAGGTAAAAGAAACGTAGAACAAATTGTTGTAAAATAAATATTAAGCAATTTCAACAATTTAACAATATCCTGAAAATATTGCATATACCTTTTGTGTGCTGGAGCAACGGGTATGAAAAAAAGGGAAAAGGAAAACCTAAAGGAAAGTCGCGTGCGCCAAAAAATATTTATTGGCCTCGAGCGGAGCGTTGGCAGCGCTAAAATAGAAATCGCAGCGTTTCAGCTGAAGATACGGCCATGGCTTTGGCTCCTGCTCCTGCTCATGCTCCGAATCCTGCCCTGGCTCCTGCTCCTGGAGAAAGGGCCAAAGAAATGGCGGAAATACAAAGTTGAGGTATCAGACCAGGAAGTGCATATCGCGTCAGGGAAATGCCCGAACAACAGCAACAACCAGGACAGCGCGAAATCGTAAATAAAATGCAATACAAATGCGAGAGTGCAAACAAACCGAAGCCGAAATGCTACCAAATCACTGACAACCAACACAGTATAAATTGGCTAAGAGAAAGGCAAGCTTTTGAGAGTGGAAAACATAGCTCAATTAAATATTTTAAATTACCAAACTAAATTGGAAATGAAAACAATAGAAACGGGATGAAAACTAAATAAATGCATTTTAGAGAAAAATTACACAAGATAAAAATAAAGAATTGATTTCCTATCTATCTAATTTATTTTTACCTTAGCTTAAATCGTTAGGGATTTAAATATTTAACATTTTCTATGGCTATAAATAAATTGTGTGCTTGATAATTCAATATCAACAGAGTTCAGGAAATTTTAGCCGCATGTGTGGAAAATTAATTCCCGGCAGTTGAAAATTCCCTTACAATTTGTAAAATGGAAATGTGATATTTCCCGCATTCCGAAGCGAGTTTAGACCAATTCGCAAAGCGTTTTCCCTCTGCGAATTGGCTCTGTAGTCATGTATAAAATACGCATCGCGACTGGCAAATAAAATTGCTGAGGAAAAATCAAATGGCAGCCGACATTTGCCGTGTGGACAACCGCGTGTGTGTGTGTGTGTTTGCTCCGATATGCCACAAAAGTGAAACACAGTCGGGGTGCAACTTTATTTTTCGGCTCTTGGGAAATTGGAAAATTGCAAATCACGTAGTACAAAGATAGAATAGAAATTCGCGTTCCTGCGTTTTCCTTTTTCCACCAGAATAAATCTCCGAGTCGAATGAAAAATGCATTTTTATTGCCCATCGTCTCCTGGCTGGCATATGAAAAGTTCCAATTGGCAAACTTAACACGGCAATGCTTACCATACTCGCCCTTTTGCTCATTTGGTAGGCAATAAAAAACTTGTTGCGGGCCAAACATTGTTTGTCTTTCACCTTTCTTTGCCAAGCAAAACAACCTTTTTCCTGGCTTCCCTCCACTTTGTTGTTTCTGCATAAGTCAGTGGCGTTTTCCGGCCAAAGGCGGAGTCTAAATTTAAATTTTCTAAATCAAAATACTTTCGACACGGCATTATTGCACGCCCTTGCATGTGCCGACGGTCGGAGTCCCAAAGTATGCAGTGTTTGTTTAGGCTTCCTGGTAAACACTTTTGCCCACTTTACCCCCTACTCGATATACCCTTTCAAAGGGAACTAAGCTTTATAAGTGTAACCTGAGGCAAGGATTTTTGGTCTAAAATTAAAATGATATTTATGGTTAGGTGAAAGTCTTAAGTGTAATAAAACTTTAAGTCTCCAGGAGAAATATTGAGTCAGAGCAAGTTCTATTTAATTTTAGCAACAAATACATTATTTCATTTCCCTTGATACAAATTGTTACCAATTTGTAGCTAAAGTATTTAATTCTTCTTATTTTTTAAAAAGAGCAAGTATCAGTCTCCCTTAATAGGGCATACCAAAATTCGTATTTGAAAAAAGGACATTATTTTTTGCTCATCTTTTTCCCTCACTTTGTTGGCCTCTTTTAAATAAAGTTTACGAGCAAAGCCAACTGTGTGTGAGATTTTTCTGGTTGGGCAAGGGCGTGTTAAAGGTTTCCCGCCGAATGTAGTTGCTTAACCAAGGACAAGCAATAAAGGATTCTTTTAATGAGATTTTTAGATGAAAAACAAAGGGTACAACAACTAGAAACTTATAGGTATACGATTCTGGCAAAATACAAACTAAACTCAACCTTTTTCAGTTCAGGAAATAAACAACAAATTTGAATTATTTTCTAATAATAATCGCCACTACATTCCCAATCAAATTAATTATTGTGCCGAGGGAAAAAGTCAGCAAAGCTTTTTGTTTTATTTCATTAAATTAGCACCAGCTCAGTGCGCAATGAAATTAATTATCTGCATTCGGTTAAAAGCCATGGTATTCGAAAAATTAAAAAAAAAAAATTAAACGTCAATAATAGGGAAAATGGTGCCAGATTAGCTATGGCTTCTGCTAAATGAGAAATGACACTTTGTTGCTTTTAATTCGTATTAGTGCATTGAACATTTAAAATCAAATTAGTTGCAAATTATTTCGTATATTATCGGGTGGTAAAATTTGACATATATACTTTTTGGGCCCCAAAGGAAACATATAATGGTTATATAAAAAAAACAGGGTAAGCAATAAAAGGCGATAATGACAGGTGCGTAATTAAATACATTTTAATGTGGCTGCCAGCCGCAAACGAATTTCAAATAATTTGTTTATAAAAAAAAACCCCAAGAGGGATTACCATTAAATACGGTAAGAGAATTAATTTAATGATTTCCACCGTTTCTTTATAAGCACACAGAAAATCAGCAGTAAAAGCTGGCTTGCTAACTAATTATATATTTACTTTTAACGTATGCTTATATTTTAATAATATTAAAAACTGTATTTCATAGTTTAGAATTAGTTTTTAGAATATTTAACTGAAATATTCAGCAACATCCTAGTGCCTAAGTTACTCTAATTTGCTTAATTTGTAATGTATATAGTATATATTAGATAATATTTACATAATCGTAACAAAGTAAAAACTACATTAAGTCTAAAAACTCTTTACTGAATTTCTAAACTCTTCCTAATTGTTTCAGTCCTTGTAAATGCTTTCCGCTGCATTTTATATTGCTCAGAGAGTTCTTGTTTAAGAACTCCTTTTATGTCGCATAGCTTCCAAAAATTCCTCTTTCACTATTTTGCATATTTCGGGCACGTTGTGTTTGTGCAATGCCAAGTCATAATTTCTTTATATTACTGTCCTTGGCCCCTTTTCCCATATTTTTTTGTAGTTTCTGCTTTCTGCTTTGGATGGCAGTGCAACATTTGCTTTGTGCAACATTTTAATTACGCATTCAGTTGGCGCAGACTCGCAAGAATTATGGCACAGAGGGGGTTAAATGGGCGGCGAAGGAGGGCGTGGCCCTACGTTCTTCTGCCGGCAGGAGTCAGCTGTTGAACACACAAAGAAAAATCGTGTTAAATGTTCAAGGAAGATTAATTAAAGCTTAAGAAGTTGAAGTACTTTGAAGGTAAATATACAATATTATTGTAATATATACGATTTTTTAAGCAAATGTAATTGATTTTATAATAATCATGTACGAAATAACAAACTTAACAGTTTGTAGAATTTATATAGTTACATGCACACTTGTTTCAAGGTTATATTTCATAAAATATAAGTACAGAATTGAAATTTATTCATACAATTAATTTTGGTACCCCTTTTCATATAATTAAATATGTTTGCATATATTTTTATTAAATTTTTACAACTAGCAATGTAAAAAGAAAACCCTACAACATCTTCCCAAATTATGGTAACTCAAAACCAACCACAAATATAGGTTTTCATTGTGTACACCCAATTTCTGTTTTTATTTTTGCTGCAACATTTTTTCATGTGTCGCTGTTTGCCACCTCCAGCATGTTTAACATTTCGCGCTATTTATGCATAATTTAACCATTTTATTTTATTATTTGCGACCCGGTTCTTGTTCTTGCTCTTGTTGCAAATAAATGGCAGCAAATATGCAAAAATAATGTACAAAACACAGAGGTTGCAATGCCATAGTTAGGGTGGATCAAAAGGCAAAAAAAAGGGGCTTTTGGCCAACAGCTTGAGTAAATGTTTGATCGGGCTCGCCGCCCAGCGAAAAGTTTTATGGCACCCGAACTGCGCATAAAATCTTAACAATTCCCAAATTTATCATAAAACGTTGTTAGGCCTGGCCCCCCCGTCAGTTGGGGTTGTTTTCCGTAAAACATTTTAAGTTTAATGGCAATTAACCTCGGCGCTGTGAAATTAAAATCATGAGCCCGGCATAACCCGCGTATGTGGCTCTACATAAATCTTCCCTCCGAGTCGGAGAAGGGTTGCATGTGAGCGGAGTCCTCCGGCAGACATGACACGTATTTATAGCGCGCCAACGACCTCACTCGGGCCACATTGCTAATACGCCATGTTGGCTGCTGCTCAGTTTTCCGGCCCCGGCTTTGTTTTATATGTGAGCGCACACTCGTGCAAGCTCCTGCCCGGGCTAAGGCCCTCATGCGACCCGCACACACATGCACACATGCAGCAGACAGCCAACTTACACATTTCGAGTGCAAGTCAAGTTGCAGCTGGCCTTGCATCGTTCAGCATGCAGAGAAAGAAATACTACAGTGAGTTTAAAGGGAAATTTTGCAATTGAACTGGATCAAATTAATATAGATTCCTTTGGCATTCGTAGAAATAACTTATAATTTCCGTAATCTACAAATATCTTATAAAAAAAACAATATAAATTAAATTATCCTTGGATAAAGATTAGGTTTTACTGCTTACTTTTATATACTAACTTATAGTATGTCATTTAGGTATGCTTTATAATTTAAAACTGTTCAGAACTTCATATTCTTCAACTGATATAATTTTAAGAGTATAATTTTAAGAGCAATATGAATAGAAAATAAAATAATACAAAATAATATAGATTCCTTAGCTGTACTAATTCTCATAAGATTTAGCATTTCTCTACAAATATCTTAATTAAAAAATTGGATATTGGATTTTAATATTAGTTATAGTTATAGTTAGTTATATTAGTTCTACTGCTTACTTTTATATACTAACTGATAGTAAGTCATTTAAGCATGCTTTATAATTAAGACTGTTCAGAACTTAATATTCTTCAACTAATTTAATTTTAAGGGAAATTTAAATAGAAACTGTATCAAAATAATATAGATTCCTTAGCTGTACTAATTCCCATAAGATTTAGCATTTCTCTACAAATATCTTATTAAAACAAAGTATAAATTACATTATCCTTGGGTTTTAATATGTATTAAGATCAGTTTTACTACTTACTTTTATATAACAACTAAAAATTACTCAATAAATCATGCTTTTTTAATTTAAGACTGTTCAAAACTTCATATTCTTCAACTAATTTACAATTTAATCTATGTTTTATTTATATTTCCCTCTGTGCACATCCACATGCGTCTGCATTTGTATTAGCTGATTGTGTGGGGCGATGCAGCTGAAACAGAGGCAATTGCCGCGTACAAGCTCGTAAATTGAATAAAAGTTCAAATGTTGGCAATTAATAAACCGAAAAAGTTAATGCTTAGTTTGCACTCCGGCAATCTGGCAAGTTGCAACCACAATCTATTCAGAGGCAAGAAATTGCTTGGGTTTGCCTCATCAACCAAAAATATTTGAATCTCAAACAGAAAAAGAAAGGGTTACTAAATTAAGATTTTGGATTAAGAGAATGAAATATGTGGAACTGAAGGGGAAGTCAAATTTCTTAGGGGAATTAAATGTTAATAGTTCCAGATTATTTAATACAAACTGTTGACTTTTCTAGAATTTTATAATAAGGTTTATTATAAATAAAATACCACCTAGTGTGCTTATTTGTAGTGTCCCTTGCAAGGCTATTAATATGCCTTCTAATATACTTCCCCCAAGATAGATTTCCTTTTATTTTCCTACCTTATATAGCAACCTATTCCTGCGGACTTAAAAATGCAGTTCATTTTGTAAAAATTGCCTGTATCTAGCTGGCAGTCGGCTCTTCCTTTTGACCCTCGGCAGAGATTGTGGCAGACGCTAATTGCTGGAAAAGCCTGAAACCTCTTACCATTAAAGCCCCCCTCTGGGTACCCCCTCTAAAGCAGGGCCTTCCCCCTGTTTCAACATCAATTTCTGCCCTAATGCGTTGCCATTGTAATGAAGTCGTGCAGCATTTTGAAATCGGTGCAACGGGGGGGAAGCGGCTCTAAAAACAATGCCAGGCTCGGTTTCTCTTTAATTTCCTTTTTTTTTTTGCAAAAATCTCTACGTACTGCACATTTGCTGCAGTTAACACTTGTTGTGCGGCTTCTCCAAACAATTTTCAGTTCCAACTGCCGTTGTTGTAATTTAATTGTTGTTCGGGCTGCCACAGCCTGCGACCCTATCCGGTAATGTTTTAATTGTTGTTTTGCAGTTCAAATTCGGTTTCATTTTGCCAAGTACATACACGGAAAATAACTAAATTAAGAGATTGGCAGGGACAAAAATGATTGGGAAGAAAAATACCACAATACTTCGAGACATGTTTGTAAATTAATTGCTTAAATAATGTATATTCCAATAATACTTATTTATGCAAAACAAATACAATTTCCTTTCCGTGTTTTGTTTATGAAAATATGTATAAATCTGTGAATATTTCGGTTGCAAACAGGCTGTGCGAGGCAAGCATTTTATTTTTGCACCTGTTTCATCATAATCTTGATAGCCACGCAAATTGTTAGCAGCAAACTTTAAATTTGTTTTTGGTTGTGCAACGATGATTTGTGGGCCAAGAGCAAATAGATATACAGCCGCCAACGCTAATGGCCAGCACAGACTGGGCCTGTTAATGCCTTTTACGATGACTCTTAATGTGCAGCCGTGCCGTTTAATTATTTAAAGCCTCGAAAGCTGCGTATGCGTGTTATTTAATAAATGACAGCTATTTGCAGGAAGTTGAGAAATGATTACGCCCCTGGAGAGACAGTTTTCCATAGCTTTTTTTTTTTTTTTGTTATCCGCAAGCGTTTTTAATTCCCCTGACAGGAGCCCGACTCCTGGTGAAATTTGTTTGTCTTCCAGCAACGGGCACAAACAAGGCAAAGGAAAAATGGCTGAGGCTGTGGCAAATCTAATTTCTAACACAGAAGGCTACGGTAGAGAAGAGATTACGCAACAAAAAACGGCCTGGGAAAAGAATTCTCTGTGCGAGGTGGAAGGAAAATCAAGAGACAGTCTGACAGTGGAGGCCCCCTCCCCCTTTCGGAAAAGCGTATGCAATGCATGTGTATGGCATAAATCAAAGCTAGACAATTTTGGCTTGGGAAAACATGAGCGGCGAAAAATAAGAAAAACGACAAAGGGGGCGAGGGGGCGAGGGGTGAAGGCTGGTGGAAATCAAAAGTAAGTGACAAGCAGACAGGCAGACGCACAGAAAACACATGTGCACCGCAAACAAACAGGATGTTACGAGGAGGTTCTGCCAGGATCCCTGCCGCATGACAAGTTGCTCTTTGAATATTTTCAAATGCTCCTTACCCTACCCTATCTAACCGTTTAAGTACTTTAATTGTTTCATGCCAAGATGTTAACAACGGCAAATTGACAAAGGAGGATGATGCGTTGCTAAGCCAACAGGTGCAAAAAAGTTCTCTGGGAGTTTCAAAGGGTTTCTTCAACTAAGTACGTCACACAACATTTAAGCTGAACTTGTTGGTTACTTGCGTTGGTGTAAGAGATACTTATTTTGGTTTAGTTTTTGGTTTTTAGTGGCCGCAATTAAGGTTAAATTAATGTCACACATTTTCTCATAGTAAAAACTGTATAATTAATTAATAATTCATGTAAGGTTTAACGTAAATGTTTGTACTGAAAACCAAAACTTTTCATTAATCAAAATTATAGCAATAAATATCCCCTTTGCTCCGGTTGTTTATTCCAAAATATTTCCCACATTAATCACACGTCAAACGAATCGTTTTCCTTCTTGTAAAATCACTTTATCTTATTCCAGTTATTTTTTATCAAAGACTAACATGAGGAGTTCGCAATTGTAGCATGTTCCTCACTCTATGTTTAAACTGTTTCCAATTATTTTCCCCACATCTGGCTGCACCACGCACACAGCTCCTATCGGGGGACTCAATAAATTGCTGTCTCGTCGCGAAATGCACACCTGTGCTTGTGGCCGGGGCCAGAGGATCAGGTAGCTGTCAGCCAGCTGCGAGTTGCTTAACCTCTCCGCAGGCCGGAGCAGCTCCAGTTTTATTATTTTGTGCCGCCATGGCTTGGCTTTTTTAATCACTGGAACCCTGGAACCCTGGACCCAGACAGTTGGGTATACAAAATATGTCAACAGAGGCGACATGGCGGCAGAAAGGGGGGCGAAACTCCGTCACTGTGTGCTTAGACCTTTAGACACTGGCCAGACGCCAGACAATGGTCGGGTCGTGTCAGCGGCATTTCCGCCCGCCTGTCACAGGATAACGCTCCGCTCCGCTCCGCTCTGATTTGTTTGAATATTTCGTATGAATAAATGGATAAACCGCACTGACATCCCGCCAGGGCACTGGATGGACCTCAACGAATCGAATGCCAATTATTTACGGATCTCTGAATTGTCGACAATTGCATTACGCAGTGGTTAACTTTCAATGCAAACGATTTTATGCAGATTGGAAGACGATGTGGAGATTACACTTTCATTGCTGGAATTGGTTATGCAAATGTATTGATACAATCTTTAATGTTGTTTGAAGTTTAAAGAGATATTTACCACCAGGCTTGAGGAATTCTAATCTATGGAATTGTTGTTAATTCTCTATTTGTTTTCTCTCAGTGTGCGCCACAGCACTGATCGAACCCCATTGACTCTTCTGGGCCCTTTGTGATGAAGTTTGTGGATAGGAAACCGCACAAACCTCAAGGGATTACTACATCAGAGGCAACCGCAGGATGGGGTTAATGCACTCTTCGCACACGGGACACAACAAGCCAATTGGGCTTAGTTGTAGCATTCAAAGGCTGCCAAGGTCCTGTCACATGTTCGCCATTAAATATTTATTAATGGTCGAGAGCGAAAACAAAAATGTGGGGCAAAAACCGAACCGAACCCAAATTGAATGCATCAGCGAGCCAGTTAATATTAAATTGCCGCCTCAATAGGCACAGCAACAGCAACAAATTTGATTGAACAACAATATATAATCAGTGCCGGGGTAGGAAAAAAAAAAACTATCCACAATTTGGGCTTGAGGTTTCCCTCCGAACATCAAACGCTTCATAAACGCGCGGTGCCGTAACCCAAAAAGGGAGGAAAAAAAAAGAAAAGGCAAGAAGAAACTGTTGGAAAAACTTATGGCTCCCAGGGGAGACACTTGAGTGACTGCTACTCCCTCCGAGGATGCTCCTCCGCCCTGCGAAGGAAACCGAAACTATTTCTTTGCGCAGCGTTGTGGAAAATTAAAAACGCCGAGGCCTAAGACTTGAGCGACCCCCTGCCGATGCCGTTGCATCTTTTGCTTATTAATAACTGCGGCGGCAGCGAAACAGTTATTAGACTCAACATACTCGAGATCTGGGTTATCCGGGCCGGATTTAGCCCGGTTCGGGTACGTTGAACCACTCGTAAACTCACTCCGGTTGAGTGCGGTCTACAGTCCTAATCAGCACTCACATTACGCATACGCAATGTTGTCATAATTTCGCATTATTGATTTATTAGGTCGCAATGTTTGCACAGCCAAATGCGAGTGACAGGACGATAAGCCGACTGATTTCTGGCCTAATTTTTTGCATTAACATAAATTTTAGGACAAGATTGACAACTGCGGCGTGTGATGGAGTAACTGGTATTAATTTTGAAGAGCTAAACTAGTTAGTGTTTTTGGATATTTTAATTAAATTGAAAAACATCCGATAATATCCTAGAAATACGATATAATGGGTAGACATAAGATTGTATCTAATTTTCCTAATTGGTTCAAATAAAACAATAAAATAATTAAAAAAATATATAATAATAAAGTGTGAAAATATGTTGAGAAACATCGAAATTATAATCATTTTCTAGTAAAAGAGTGATTTGAAATGTATATACAATGTATAATTCCTGATCCTGATTTTTCCTGGAATTCGACACCCAACATGTATTAACTCTTAAATTTATTATTAATATTATATAATTTATATTATTAACTATTTATTAACTATTACTATTAAACTAGGAACTAAAAGGAATGCCCCTTTTTAAGGTCAGGTAAGACCATATTTGATCTCCAATTTCTGATTTTCTGGCTGTCAACCAAAGAAATTGTGAAATCCATTAGAAAAATAATTGAAGACGTTTACCATGTTATTGTTAAGATTGTTTTGAAGACGTTTGTGTTAAGGTGTTACGATAGGGATTATAAAAATACAGCTCAAATAATCATATATAAAATGAGTCCTTCTCATTATTAGATTATAAATAAAACTCATTACTAAAATTATGTTCTTTTTTGCCAAAGCTCATAGTGTCCTTGAGCGATATGACTTTTTGAAATCTTTAAATGTATACTTCGAGAAAATAATCCTGTTAACAAATTGCAGCAACAATAGCCCTTTTAAAAGTCCTTAGAATTATACTTAGAAAGTATATTCTTAATATATTAATTAATATTAATATATAACACTAACAATAGGACTTTTAAAAATTCTTAATTTATACTAAGAATGAATATTCTTGTTACACCAACAATAGGATTTTTAATAATCCCTATATTTAGACTTCAAAGAAATATTCTTGTTAATGTATTACAATATCATTAGGACTTTTAAAAGTCTTTGAATTTATACTTAAAAAAACATATTGTAGGTAATATATTTAACCATTCAGTGACGGACTGATTGCATTTGTATTTTTCTTACATTTAATAGTAACAATTAATTAGTTATATTAACTGCTACCCTAGTCAAGATAACCCATATATTCTTCAGTTTAATTAAGCATCTAGTAACCGCAAGTAATAATTTCGCCTTTTCATTTGATCAACTCGATGGGGGATAAGTTATTACAAGTTATTCCCCAATTAGAGGCATTATGACGGGCGGCCTTGCGAGCCTTGATTAAAGTCGAAACCAAGGTAAAGTGGCCTCAGAATGTAATTGTACTTAAAAGCGCAGCGCAGTGCAATGAGTGAGAATGCCGGATAATAAAGAAGGGAGGTGCGTAACGGAAGAGCGGGGAGCGGCGAGCGGAAACTGGGGCAGCGGCGTGGGGGGAAAGTCGGAAAAGCCGCTGCGAACATCATTTATAAAAATGGCTCGGCCGGGTGGCGAAAGCACTGAGCAAAAACCGAAACGCATTCAGGCAAACAATTGCAATTGTAATTGAGCCGAGACTCCTCGAATCACTGTCTGTGTGTGTGGGCGGGCGCGTGTGTGTGTGGGTGTGTGTGTGTGTGTGTGGGCGTGGCCGGGAGGGAGTCTGTTTGCATTGTTATTTCCACGTCGGTGAGTCAGTTGCTGGGTCGGGCCGGCGGTCGTTTTGTACGGTCGCTTAGTGGCAATAAAAAGAATGCGCGTTCCACGGGGAAATTATGAAAGCGGATTCCTTTTGTTTAGAATCGTTTCTAGATTGCATCCAGCCAAGCGGTAAGAGGGGTGGAAAGCGTAGGGGTAGCTGCACCCTACCATTTCCCGCTTATTGCTAATGCGACTGTTATGTATATTGCCACGGCCCCGACTGATATTAGATATTTGCCAAGTTGCCCCAATGCCACGCCCCATTTGAGCCTGCCTAACGTCTAAATGCTGATTGCAGCATCACATATTTATTAATTTCAACGCACACTCAAGGATTCCAAGGGTTAAAGGGGTAGAGTATTCAGTTAGGTCCTGTAGTTTTATATTTTGTATTTGTTTTACTGCTTATCTTATTATTTATATTATTTATTTTTTTATATACAAATTAAACTTAAAGCAAGCAACAATAGAAGCTAACTTTGGTACGCTAAAGTTTATATACCCTTACAGTTTGCTATTTGGATTATTTAAAATTAATCAATTTTGGTATGTGGAAATAGGAACAAAAATAAAATATATAGAAAATTTTTATATAAAAAAATAATAATTAAATTTTGGTCATATTTACAACATTATTTTAAAATCCTACAAAATACAATATAATATTAATAATATATTTCGCTCTGTCTCACTTCATTGCAATAAGGTATTGCAATCGTAATTTTAATTAAAAATATAAATAAATAAATGATATAGTTAAATAAATAAATATGGAAGTATATATTTTACAATAAGAGTTTCATTAAGTTTCGCTTGCCCATAGTAATTTTGTATTCAAAAATCTACTACGAATTCCCAAGAGAAAAAACGTAAACAAACGCTCTTTTCCAACTCTGCAAAAGTCATAATTGAGAACCACAAGAGAGGATCGTAGCTCTTAAGTGGCGCGCTTTTAATCTTTTTCTCGCTCTTAGGTAACACCTTTCAAAGAGAGAAACCCAAACCAAAGCAGAAATAATAAGCGCGCGCGAAAACAGTGTTAACAAAGGATAAAAGAAACATGAAAATAGTGTTGTCTCACTCACCCACTTGGATTTCTTGTTGCTTATTAGATCTTAACGGCGAATTGGAAAACGAAGCACACACAAAATAAAGTTCTGCACACATTTTTAACACACATTCGCTTCGCATTTGTTGCACTTGCACATACAAAAAAACAACAAAAATTGAGTAGCCATCAAATAACGCACTGATCTTGGCTTAAAAAACCGAAACACGACAGCGGCCTGGGTGCCACCACTACACTTGCACTTTTCACTTTGGGGGCTCGCTTTTTCCCGCACTTTTTGCGCCTGCCACCGACTTTTCGCGGTACTTTTCCGTTTTCTTGCACATTTCAACGCCGCGGTGAGCTCCTGCATAGAGATCTTTTACGCGGTGGTTTTCTTTCACCTTTGACCGCCGCGGCAATCTCCTGCGTAGAGATCTTTTCGTTTATTCTTATTTTTTCACTTTTTCACAGCGTATTGCCCGGCGCAGCGTATTAGAGGTGGAGCAGTTAACGCATCGATACTAGTATCGATATATCGATGGTTGTATTTATGGCAGATGTGTTAATATTTTAGTATCGATATATGGGACTTTTACAACTCTAGTTGGAGAAGCGGATTTCCAACGATCACCGAGAGAGGTCGCTGTGCAATAATGGAAGACGCCGATGTTTAGCGATGTTTTGGCTTTTTGCGAGAGAGGATAAGAGATTGCGTTGTTGCCAATTTCAGATTCAGATGGCAAATTCCCTCCAAAAAAAGTCCGTTTTGACCATCACTGGAAACAGGATCTAATTTCAATCTGATTTGCAGTCGCTAGCTTGTATCATATTTTCCTAATTGGGTCAAATAATACCAACGAAAATAAATAATAGATAAGTAATAAATAAATGATATATAAATGATAAATAAATAATAAAAAGAATCAAATATTATAATAATAAAGAATGAAAGTATGTTGAAATCAGCGTTATTATAATTATTTTCTTTTATTCTCCGATCTTTTCTTTGTCAGATATATAATAAATCCATCCAGTTTTTATGGAATATAAACCAAAAATAATGCAAAGGCTTTAATCAAATTAGATAAAAATATGTTTACAAATCGAAAAGTTATAATTTTGTTTCTAAATTATTCCTGTTGCAGGTATTATTCCTATTTTCCGATCTGCCTAGCTCGGAGTTATATACGAGTGAGATAGTTTAAGATAGTTTTAGATATCTTTAAAACGGAGGGACTGGTTAGCGTTGAAACGGAAAGACGAACATGGCTAGATCGACACGTCTGTTTATGCTGATCAAGAATATTTATGTATATATTTATATATATGTTTACTTATTTATTAATATTTATAGCCAATTTATTAAAGCAGTAAATGAGACATTTCCTATAATATACAAATATATATTATAATATCGGACTTAAATAGTAGTACCCTGCAATAGGTACCCTAAAAATGTAATAATTGCATTGACTTCTAAATTGAATTCCTTGGTATCTTTTCTGTTCCTAAATATTTCCTCCCCCGAGAGAATCCTTTCAAAGCCATGCAAATTAAATTAGAGAATATATCGCAATAATGTGCATGCATATATGTACTTGCAATAACTATAATTAAGGCGATGCCCTGAGCAGTTAAAATTCCTCTCAAGCGATTGCTTTCAGTTGACTCCAGCTCGAGGCTCAACTCCTCCGAGGCTGCTCCTTCGAATGACTTTCGAGTTGCGGAAAGAAAGGAGGACGAAGATGCTCCCCCAAGTGCCGTATGTACGAAAAGAAAATCAAATTTTTTATGATTGAGCAGGCAAGGAGCATGAAAACGCCATTTCCACCCCCCAGCATTTGAATGGCTTGCTATTTTGTATCATCATGCAATATGACCAGGGAACGCACTCTCCGCCTTTATGCCAATTTCAGCGAGCTGCTGCTGATTTCATTTCCTCCTTAAGCGCGAATATTATTTGCATGCAACTGCATCCGCAGAGGGAAAATCCAAAGGAGGAGGGGTGGAAAATCGAAGTTTTATCAAGTGTATCAATTCGCATTGTACTTGCAGTCCGACGGACAATGAACTGTGATGACTGATTGATCAGGGTGATTTATAAGCGACAATGGAGCTGTCACCCTCGGCTGCCATTTAAATAAATAGTTGAATTCAGAATCAAGTTATTTGACATTTGAAATGTGTTCGTATTAACAATTTAAATTGATTTTTTTCCAGCTTAAAAGTTGAGAATTTGCAGCATTTAGGTCAATGCCTTGTAAGCTTCAATTAAATTCCTATTTCGATTGACTTTCCAGCCAGGACAACGACAGGATAACAATGCAACTGCTTCAGATGCTGCACAAAAACAAAGGACTCGAGATAAATATTTTCACACGCGACATTTTCACTGCTAATGAAATTTTGCTTTCAACTAAATTAGTATCTGTCTCCGTGGAGCAACGCAACTGCAACAATGACAGAAAATAAAATTAAATAATGCAAGCACTTTTAGGTTAATTAAACTTGAATAGCTAGCAAGCGGAGCGCCAAACTAAGCTAAGGAATAAAGTGAGAACGAGGAGCCCGACACCCTGGGCTAATGCCCCAGCTCCAAGGATCCCGGCCGGGCCTGTCCTTGTAATTGTTATTACAATACTTGTCCTTTTTTTTTGGTCGTATTGTCTGGCTGTCTCGCACTGCACTTTCTATATAATTGTGTGGCACTCGCACAGAGCCTTTTGTTGCCGAATGCATTTGCCAAAAACCCCGAGCAGCAGAGTGCCTGTGGACCAGGATACTGGTATATGGTTGCTCCTTTTTGGGCTCAGTTTTCCAGCTCTTGCTGGCCAATTCTGTGGCCAAAAACTGGAGGGAAAGCGTTGCCTTCGGCCTGAAAATCTGCAAAAGTAAACAAAAGTGTTGCCAACTTGCCAGAGACAAATACAAGCAGCAGTACAAGGAGCGTGGCAAGGATGCGTCGGTCAACTCTGTATCTTTCTGTACACTAAAGGAAATTAAGAAGAAATTAAAGCCTTTGAGTATGGTTTTCAGGAAAATTAAGATGTTTTTAAATGCTAATTATTACTATAAAGTAAGAGTAAGCACAGCTTTATACTTTTATGGCAATTTTCCAATTTTGCTTTGCCTGGAAATTGTAAAATTTATAATTTCCCATAATTTACTTGCAGAAATTTCTCTCGATTTCTAGGATGAGACAAAATATACCTTTTAATTTCATTGAAATGTTTATGTTTGTATTTTTCCTGTGAGTGTAACAACAAGTTCCTGTTATGGCTGCCTTGCTTATTATAATTGCCAGCATTTTCCACCTTTCCCCTGGGAAAAGTTCTTGGGCATTGTGGGCGTGTCCTGCGACAAATGTAAGCAATGACATTGATGCTGCCTGGTTCTTTTTTTATACTCCTTTTTTTTGAGTAAGAGAGAGTGTCTCTGCTTTTGTTTTGGTTGCAACATGAACATATTTATTTTGTATGCTCAAGTTTGTCGGTTTCTGCAATTGTTATTATTTGTTTTGTGATTGTTGGCAGCATGTTTATGCCAAAAAGCAGCTGAAGTGAGACCAAACCCAGTCAACATTGCGGTCAAGGAAAGGGATTCAAATGGATTTTACACTATTTTAAATTAGATTAAAAGTTTAATCAGGTTTTTAGGTCCACTGGGAGGAAAGTGTTAAAATTGTAGCTTAAATAGTAGCAGGAACTAAATTTTAAATTATGTGTTAAGAGTTCTTCAGAACTTGCTAAGTTTGCTTATACAAAAATTGAAATCTGTGCAAAATGTACAAATTTGGAAACACATTCAAGAAGTTCTTTTAATAATAATAATTTAGCAATTGAAAACCTTAATTTACTGCCTTGTAAAACATACATTTTACAAATTAAAGTTATTACTTTACAACCTTAAGTGAAACTAATGGATTTTAAATTATTTTAATTTAGATTTAAAGTTTGATCACGGTCACTGGGAGAAAAATATGGTAAGTAATGTAGTTTATTTAGCTTTAAAAGTAGCAGGAAATAATTATTAATTAATCTGAGCAAGAGTTATTCTTAATCTCCTAAATATGCTTGGACAAAGATTGTAAATCTGTTACAGTTTTACAAATTATAGAGATTTTTAAAGAAGTCAATGTCTTATTTTAGGTATTAGTTTATTGAATACCTTAATTTAATGACCTTGTAATACATGATTTTTAATTACACATATTTTTGAAACTTCCCTAAGGAAGTCCTGTGCAACGTTCCCTGGGTTGTCTTATGTCCTCCATGTCCCATTTCTTGAATTTAATCCAAACTGCCCGCAGTGGTTGGCAGTTGTCTTTGGGAAGTTCCCCCCCTTGGCCGGATGTGTGTCGTCATAATGCCATTTTGTAGCGCACACAATTGCTAATTGCTTTAAATGCATTTTAGCCGGAAGTGGCTTTGCCCAAGCCCTTGGCATATGCACAGAAAGCCGGAGAAGTCCTGCTCCTTTGCTATTTGTCCTGCGTATTATGTACTGCATATTGGTCGGCATTATCTGGGACTTGGCTGGGCTTCTGCTCTGCTTTATTTTATTGTAGTGCGTTTTTTATTTATTTAAAGCTATTAGCCTGGCTTAGGCTTTGCCTTGGCTTTGGCTTTGGCTTTGGCTCTGGAGTGGCTGGCGCATGGGGCGTATGCGTAATGTGATTCACCAATAAGCCAGTTACTACTCGGAATGACAAACAACAGAAGGCAGCATAAAAGAAGTAGCTGGAGCTTATGCAAATATTTATTTTTACCATTCACATGCACAGGGCCTGTGTTATTTAATTGAAATCTACAAGTTTATGATTGTTTTGTATGCAATTTCAATAAGCAATTAAATATGCATGCCATTGCATTCATTGTTTGCCTATATTGTCAATGTCCCTTATCCTTGCTCCCTTGCTCCACCCACTCTCCCGCCCCCCCAGCTCAATCATCCGTTGCTGTTTGTTATGGCCAGGACCTTTTGTACTGTGGCTTAATGAATTTTGTGGCCGGCATAAATAAGAAACAGACAGCAGCCATTATTTGTTTGGTACTTGCATTTGTCAATATTTATTATGGAGTGTAACCCCTTCAATTGGATTATTGCTTTATAAATATTTTCACAATTTAAATTGTATGCATTTTTAAGTTACAAAATCTGATACGAAATTGTTTGTATTTTATTCAATATTTTGTACAAGCTAAGAGTTATCTAAATAATTGTTCAAACCGTTTTATTAATCATTAAATTTACAATTTTCCTAATATTTAATCAGAGAATGCCTCTTCGAATATTGCTTTTAAATAATTTCCCCCAAATTGAATTGAAGTGAAAGTTGTGTGAAGTTCCTTGCCAGGATATATCTCGTTATCCTGACCCCACCAGCTGAGTTTCGAATTTATTTTTGCTAATAAAATTGATTGTGTTTTAAAACCTCTAAAAGGCAGCAAAGTGCCAAAAAAAAAGGAGGGGAGTTGCGTCCATAAAAGAATGTTACACTTTAAAAGTGCGGCTTAGTCTGGAGATTGGGTCGGTTTTCGGTGTCGGGCTTTGGCCTGGCTGCTTATGCGTTAACATTTTTATGGGTATTTTATGTGAAGCAAGTGAATATGGCAAAGACAAAGCTAAGCTCCTTTCGGAATCGATAAAAATGCAAATTAAACAGCGGCAGTGTGAGTGTGTAAGGACCATATAAAGTTGCATATGTGCTGCGGATATAGATATAAACACAGAGATATGGCGGGCAAATGGAAGAGGGAGTGGCAGCTCGTTAAGAGGAAAGCCGGGAGAAATTCAAGTGCCGGAAAATGGCTTTTGTTTAGAAGGAAAACTCACTCCCTCTCTCTCTGGTCTGTACCCTCTGTTCCCTTTCATATATAAATATGAAAAATATTCAGAAAATGTCAAACGGAAACAAGTTTCCAAGTCAGCTTGCATGATGGAGCACACATGTCCTGGCGGCCACAGGACGACTCCTCGAACGGGCAGACACTCCTTCGCCCAGTCGAGCGACAAATGAAAATTGCAAAAATGATCGGAAATGACCAATTTGAAATAAAAATATAGCCAACGAAGGCAAAAGGCAGGATTTGAGTGCTCAATTCTACACAAGTCATCAAGGTATTAGTTGCAGGTGCTTAATAATTTAACAATCAGGAATTTATTATAAATAAATAAGTACTATATGTTATATATATTGTGTTAGATATTAATAACACTTAAGGCCTTCTTTGGCTTCCTAAATTCGATCAAACATCTTTAGAATAATCCTTAAATATTCTGTTTCTTTCCAACTACTTACATTTTAAACTTCTTCAAAGATTCTTAACTTTATTCACTATTATTTTGGCCATGAACATAAGGACATGTAGTATGTGTGTGAGCGGAAGTCGAGTCCTTGACGTGCAACACCACCACCAACAAGTTGAAAACTGGCGCAGGAAGCCGTCTAAATTTTCTACGGAAAACTGCAGTTGCCAGGCTCTCTTGATATCTGAATGCCACATACAGCCACACACAGATCTGATCAGATATGGAAACTTGACAAATTGGAAAATTTGTCAAAGAAGTTATCGCGATCTGGACTTGCAGGATTCAGCAGCGAGCGGGTTTATTGACCCCGGGCTCAAGCCGAGGCACAGGCTCATAACTCACAGATGTCGTATTATGCATGAATTTAAAAACAATAACTGTGCGTAAAGCATATAAGGAAACAGGATGTGCTCCTTCCTCTCCAAAGGAGCAGTAATAAATCAAGGCGGCAAAGGCGGCAAGGGGGAAAACCCTTTTCAACGATTTCTATGCAAAAGTGCTGGAGCTCAGGCAAAGTAATTCATCAAAAATAATATAACAAGACAGCAAATGAGAAACAAAAAATGAGCATAAGAAGCAGCAGTAGCTCAGAAATATGCGAAATGGTTAAAATTGCACAAGGAAGCAACAAATTGTTGCCTTCACATTGGAAAATGTTTGTGCGTCTTGCAATCATTTGGAGCGAGCGTGTAAGCCATCTGGGAAAATCACGCTCGAGGGCATCCCATAAGAGTTTTCCGTATAGCGAAATTAATATATGAGTAGTTGGTAATACCCTGTATTTATTTTGAAGCGGAATGTGGGGATTTAAGTACTTGAAGATTAATTAATCATTTAGTAAATACTTTAAAATCTTGGCTATTCTATTTAATGTTATTTTTGGACTGCAATGAAATATTTATTCAAGTTTCCTTCTCTTTGAAATTAGATTAAATGGAATCAAAGCTAATAGATTTTATAACACTGTCTTATTTTAACTTGGTTTTGTTTAAAATTCAAAGGTGACTATATTTAGTTATACCCACTAAGCTCCACATCCCTTTTGAGTTCAACTTTGTCCACACTCTTTTTAGGAAAGGAAAAATCCTTGCTGAATGTCGATAAAAAAACACCACTGTAAGCAAATTTCATTTTGGTATCCTTTGGGCAGCTGGCACAGGACTCGAAAGCGCAGTTCCTGCTGACAATCTCCTTGTTTACTCGCCGGTCAAATGTGTCAACAAGATTGCTGTGCAATTAGGAAGGTTTCTGCTCCTCCCTTTTAAAGGATTTCTCCCAAAAAAAAAGGGTTTCCCTTTAAGCGAAAAATAAAAGCAATTAATAGAGCTACACATGTTGAACATCCATCTACACAGCATACCTACATCTGTTTTAGTTTTATTTTGCGTGTGTGAGTGTGTTTTATTAAGTTTTTAATTAATGTATGAGCAGTTTAAACTTGTAAAAGTCCTGTCATGATAAACTAAAACAATATTTCTCACTTGGGGGGCCCGACGACGACAGCTTCCATGTCCATTTTCTGGGGTCCTGGACCAACCCACCGGCCGTCGAATTTGCCCAAAGGAAAGCTTTTCAGAATAAATGAAGTTAAGGCCAAAGGATGCTCGTGGCTGTCTGTGTGCCAAGGGTTATCCCAAGAGTGTGTGTGTCGTGTGGGTGTGCCATTAAAATATTTGCATCTCATTATTTAGTTTTTTTTTCTCTTTCGAGTTTAAGCCACTTTAAAGCCTTTAGTATTTGCTGGCGAAATTCCAAATATAATTCGGTATACTTTTTGTTATGGTAATTGACCTTTGCCAATTTCTTACGCATGTGTTTCTAGTCCTGCCCCCTCTGTGCCCTGGCTCCTTTGGCTCCTTTTTGTGGCCAAAACTTTTGTTTCGTTTCATTTCTGTGTGCTCTGGCTCTCTCCAGTATCTTATCAGGCAAATTGAATTTGTGGTCAGAACCCAATGAGTGTGCTAAACCATTTGGCAAACAGACATCAAGCAGCTCGCACACTCACGAATCTATGAATGCACAGGAAATAAAATATTAACTGCATGGAATTTGCTTCGAAATAGGGCGAAATATTATACAAAATAAAGTTTTCCTCATTATTAATAGTGTTTCTTTTATAAATTTGAAAAGCAGACATGTTCCTTTACAGAAATATATCCTTAAAATATAATTTAATGAAGAATATCCTTACTTTCTCAAGCAAATATTCACATTATATGAGTTTAGTATTATTTCCCTCTGTATTCTAGTCGTTTTTCAAAAGTCCTGCAATCTGCTTCGGTTGAGCTTGCCATATGTACACGTGTGCGTGTGTGTGTGTGTCTAATCCTTTATGCATTTGGTATCCCAGACGTAGACTGACCCCATTTGCAAAATTCTCAACGCCATCTATCAACACACACACACACACACACAGGGAGAGGGAGACACACACGCACGCTGGGCGACACAATGCACAGGACATTCACACGACATGGTCAAAAACTTTGCACAATTAAAGTTTAAGTGTTGCACAAACTTGTGTCCTGCGCCTGGAGAGCCTGGGGAGCGGTGTGAAAGTCGCTGCGATGGATGCATAAATTTCATTTTGTTATTATAGACTTTGGGAAGGAATCCGAAAGATGCCCAGATGAGGAAGAGTATCTACATTTATATGTCATACCGTGGTGCCAAACTTTTGTGGTTTTAAATTGTGCTTAGAAACAGGTAATGTCCTAGAAAATTAGGAAGAGATATGAAATTGTTTATGTTTATGTATTACAGTTTTAGTACGAAATTTTTAAAGCAGTAGAAAAGCCATTTCCAACCCTATAAAGTATAAATATTCAGCACCCGAGTCGATCTAGCCATGTTCGTCTATCCGTTTCAACGAAAATTAATTTGTGAGTTTTAAAGATATTTAAAACTATCTTAAACTATCTCACTCGTATATAAGTCCAAGCGAGACAGATCGGAGAAGCTTTATCATATACCTGAAATAGGAACAATTTAGAAACAAAATTATAACTTTTCGATTTGTAAACATATTTTTAAATAATTTGAGATAAAGACATTTTGCGTTATTTTCGGTTTAATTCTATAAAAACAGAATGGCTATATCATAGAGCAACCAAAGAAAAGATCGGAGAATAAAAGAAAATATTTATAATAACGCTGATTTTTTACATACTTTCATTCTTTATTATTATAATATTTGATTATTTATTTATTATTTATTTATCATTTATCTATTAATTATTTATTATTTATCTATTATTTATCTATTACTTATTTTCGTTGGTATTATTTGACCCAATTAGGAAAATAAAATACAAGCTATCGACTACAAATCAGATTCAAATAAGATCCAGTTTCCAGTGCTGGTCAAAACAGACTTTCTTGAAAGTCGCTATCTGATATTGGCAACATCACAGCCTCTCTCTCACAAAAAGCCAAAACATCGCTAAATATCGCCGTCTTCCTTTATCGCAGAGCGACCTCTCTCGGTGACCGTTGGAAATCAGTTTCTCCAACTAGAGTTGTAAAAGTATCGATACTAAAATAAAGCCATAAATACAACCATCGATATATCGATACTAGTATCGATGCGTTAACTGCTCCACCTCCAATGCCGCCGGGCAATACGCTGTGAAAAAGTGAAAAAATAAGAAGAAATGAAAAGATCTCTGCGCAGGAGATTGCCGCGGCGGTCAAAGGTGAAAGAAAACTACCGCGTAAAAGATCTCCATGCAGGAGATCATCGCGGCGTTGAAATGTGCAAGAAATCGGAAAAGTACCGCGAAAAATCAGTGGCAGGCGCAAAAAGTGCGGGAAAAAAGCGAGCCCCAAAAGTGAAAAGTGCAAGTGTGTGGGGGCAGCCGGGCCGTTGTCGTGTTTCGGTTTTTTAAGCCATATTTAGCCAAGATCAGTGCGTTATTTGATGGCTACTCAATTTTTGTTGTTTTTTTGTATGTGCAAGTGCAACAAATGCGAAGCGAATGTGTGTTTAAAATGTGCGCAGTACTTTATTTTGTGTGTGCTTCGTTTTCCAATTCGCCGTTAAGACCTAATAAGCAACAAGAAATCCAAGTGGGTGAGTGAGACAACACTATTTTCATGTTTCTTTTATTCTTGGTTAACACTGTTTTCGCGCGTGCTTATTATTTCTGCTTTGGTTTGGGTTGCTCTCTTTGAAAGGTGTTATCTAAGAGAGAGAGAGAGTGAGATTGAGAGAGAGTGAGAATGAAAGCGCGCCACTTAAGAGTTACGATCCTCTCTTTTGGTTCTCAATTATGACTTTTGCAGAGTTGGAAAAGAGCGTTTGTTTTCGTTTTTTCTCTTGGGAATTCGTGGTAGATTTTTGAATATAAAATTACTATGGACAAGCGAAACTTAATGAAATTCTTATTGTAAAATATATACTTCCATACTTATTTGACAATATTATTTATTTATTTATATTTTAAAATTAAATAACGAATACAATTCCTTATGGCACCATTTAACTTTTACCTTTACATTGAATATTAATATTATTATATATATAGACTTAAGATGTATGTAGAAGTATTTTAAACGATTTTTAAATATTATTTTTTATTTTGGTCACAATGTTGTATATATCTCCTGTTAGTTGTTATTTTCTTCTTACCAAAATGCATAAATTCTTAATGATGCAATTGCAAACTGTAAGGGTATACAAACTTTGGTGTGCTTCCTTTCTTGTTACCTTTTTATTCAATAATTGCAATAATATATTCAATATTTTCTTTGTTCTCGGGTTTTCGGACTTATGCTCGAAGTGTCACAGTGTAGCAAATCTTAAACTGAATCTCGAGTTTTCAAAGGGCTTTATTTTTCCCATCACTGAACCTGTCCAGAAGTGTGTTTGCTCTCGGTGTGGGTTCGACTTGAAATAACACCTTTTGGGGAAAGTTGCAAATGCAGTAACAAAGTGTAATTAAAAAGTTTGACTACGCTTGCAAAAATAATGGAATCGATTATGAGCCAGTTGGCAGTTCCCGGCCACCGCTCCTTATCCTGCATCCTGGCTGGGCTCGATTTCCCCCCGCCCCCTGTTTTCCCACTCAATGGAATTAAAAAGATATTTTTCGCCTTTGACTCCCTGCTGCCTCTCCTGCCACTTGCAGTGCCTCCGTGCTCCATTGTTTTCGTCTGTCAAATGCAGACACTTGGCTTTCGGTATTCATTGCTCGGCAGGACTCGAGGAGGAGCGGAAAAACTGTCGCAGAAACTGCCAATAAGGGCATTTTTATGCATCCATTTCCTTCGCATTTCTCCAATCAGTTGAAAAAATTGCACAAACGCAATGCGAATGAAAACTTTGCGAAATGTTAATGCAATTACTTTTTCCAAAAAAAAAACAAAAAAACCCAAAAAAAAGTGCGCACTCATTAAATTCTGGTTTAACGACATTTCGGGTATAATTAGCTGAAAGTTCGCTTAATTACCGAGGATCATCCGATATTACTTAACCACTTTATGCAGACGATTAATTTGAATGCAAAGCACAGCGGGCCATTCATCTGTCGCTGTTAATTAAGCACAACAAATACAACATTTACATTTTTAATACTCAAAGGTGCTCTCCCCGTTATTGATTTAAGGTTAAACATATATATTTAAATTTGCATAAACTGTTATTAATAAGGCAGATTAAGCCGCCAATGAATATGAAGCGGAAGGATATAGGGAAATGGGCAAATTTGTGCAGTTCTCGTACTTCTTATGCGAGTGCACCTTTGCTGATATTTTTATTTCCCATAATGTATTTTTAATCCGATATAATTAATACCACCCCCAATGGGCCGTGCCTGTCGCTTATTAATTATATTATGGCGCAAAAATATTAACAAGTACCGCAAAGTCATAAATAAATCTACGGGAACATTGAATGTAAAATAATACCCCGGCTCATAAATAATATATAACGAGGTGCTTCTTAAAATAAGAATGAAAATAAATGCGTTTATTGTGACAACGCTGCGTTAAACTGACCGCAAATGGCTTTAAGTCGCTGCGCGGATAAACAAATGATGTGTGAAAAATTAATGATTAAGTACGGCTTCTGGGGGAAAATACTTTCAATTTAAGCATAATAACAGAGAAAGGTATTTAAGATCAATCCATAAAGTCCATGAAAATGGTAACTACGCCCGCTATATGTGATTAATTAATGGTGAAAAACACCAATGTTTGTGGTAACTGACAAAGAAAAGGGGATCAGCTTAATGGACACTGAAAAGAGCATAAATCCGGCATTTATTTCATACGCTTTGCCACGGTGTTGTTCGCACATGGCTTTGGCTTTCATCGTCAATTTAAAAACAATTTCCCAGCTTGTTCCATAGTTTTGTGAGCGTTTTAAATGTGTGATTGTCTGTGGGTCCCCCTTACACAAGGCACCAACCACACCTCACACTCACCTGTCTGTCTGTGTGCGAGATTGTAGGCTGTTTGTTGTGGTCAGCTGTGCTGAAAAGCTGGAAAATGAATCCTGAGGTTTCCTTGGTCATTTGAATGTTGTCCTCTCACACTTCAGGGCCAGAGAAGTTGCTCATATGACCAGGTAAGTCCATCTCTTCGGGCTCCTATTTCAGTGGGCGAGTTTTCTTTTTTCCAACCTGTGTTTTTTGGTTTTTTTTTTTTTTTTTTTTTGCTGGCTGCCCTAATCCAAAGCAAACACCTGCGTCATAAACTTTAAGCCCGACAAAGTTTTGGGGCAACAACCGAATTGGATTCATTGGAGCGTACTTACGGTTTTGCTGTGTGCGAAAACGAAAACTTTTCGATTTGTCAAATGGTATTTAGGGATATCCTTGGTCGGGTCTTAGCAAATGTCTAAAAGTTTAAAGAGTTTATATAAGTAGAGCAAGCTGTATAATGTGTTATATTGTAATGAAAATTAAGAAAGAATAGGTGGGATTAAATAATGCTTAACTTAATCGAGCAAATCATACATTTAATTCCAGGTATTTCATTACCATTTTCTCATTTATTTCTTCTCAGTTTTATTTACTTTTAAAATCCTCAGTAATGTACTTAAGAATATATATATTTTTTAATGAATTTACATTACAACCAAGTCATATTTCTAGCTTAGCATCCATATCCCTGTAGACTCTTAAAAATAATGACCAAAAGTTTATAGAACTTGTATAAACTCTGCACCATAAACGAAATATTTCCATCATCATCTTTATCAGGTCGTTATTAGAGTTATTAACATTAATTTATTAAATCCCCCGTACATGGCCCGACATGACAGTCACAATTCAAATAGATATATATATATATATTTCGCCAGTGTCGCAACCCCCCGTGATAAACCGAATTTAATGTTCATTTGTGGAGGGAAAACTCGGCTGCTTCGGGAAATCTCTCCGAGAGCAGGACATTTCTGTTGACACTCATTTTCGTTGGGGACGTCTCCATCTTCGCAGCTTAGTGGCGTACAAATTCCAAGTCTTTTGGTCACGCTCTCCCCTCGTTTGGCAACATTTAGCTGGTTATTGTTTTAACATTTTGGCCCCGTCCGCCGTCGCCTGCAAATGTCCGTCTAAGACGGTCTTATCTTATTGTTATTAACGTTCATTTTATTGTCATGCTGCTCGGTACTTTGGTTCTCTCCGACAGTCTGCTAGTTGCCTTCCAAGTTGGTTGTATCTCTTAAGAGTCCCCTTTATTGTGTCATTATTGTCATTTACTTCTCGGTCTCCCCTCGCATTATTTTCATTATTTGTGAGTTTGCCACCAAATGTCCCGCTTTCAGTACATTATGTTTGCTTTCTACTTTGATTTCTTGATGCCTGATGAGGGCACGCAGCGAAAAAATAATGTTTGTAGAATTAGAATACTCAAATCTATACTATATTTTAATATTTCCATAATCCGAATAGATTTTAAGGTTGTATGTGTTATAATTCTTAGGGAAATATTTGTTGAAAAGGTTAGAAATTTATGCAATCTCCTCTCGCAGTGTAGATCTGCCCTGATGCCTATATATACGTAGTATCTTCGGATTATTTATGGGATTAACATTAAAATCTCTTTTGATTTGAGTCCTCAATAGTCAGTTATCTTCCTGATTTTCTTGTCATTTATAAAATCCACTTGTATATATATACTATATTTAGATATTTCCAAAATCGGAATAGATTTTAAGGTTTTAAGAGTTATAATTCATAGGAAAATATCTGTTGCAAATGTTACCAGATTATGCAATCTCCTCTCCCAGTGTAGATCTTCCCTAATGCCTATCATATAAATAGTATCTTCGGATTATTTATGGGATTAACATTAAAATCTCTTTTGATTTGAGTCCTCAATAGTCAGTTATCTTCCTGATTTTCTTGTCATTCATAAAATCCACTTGTATATATTTTCTTTTCCCTTCATTGACCCATAAATTGGTGGTTGGTGGCCAAGTAATATATAAAACAGACCGCTCATAAATTGATTACAATATCAATTGGTAAACTTTTGACTTTTAATTAAAGGCTGTGGCTCAGAAAATAAAAATACAACGTCGGAACCCCTTCTTCGCTTATGCATATATAGTATATAGCGGGAGCAAGTTGTTTCAGTTACCAATTTGGCGTAAAAATTCATACAAACACGAAAGGGCCTGGAAAATGCATACATTTGCGCTATAAAGAATGTTTTTCCCAAGGATGGCGGAAAAACTCTAGGGGCTGCCGCGTTGAAAATGCGAATTAAAAAATGCCAAATGGAACCGGGGGCTGGCAGAGAAATTATAAATCAATTTAACGTTGCCAAACGAGAGACGGACAAAAGTCCACAGCTTCGTGCCGCATAGTAAGTAAATGTGCGGTGGCGGTGGCAAACTTTTCCATTTTCCATTCGCCATTCCTTTCTGGCCATTTTACAAGCAGCGCCAGCGAAAATTGTATAAATTGCCAACTCAAACGGAAACGCAATGACACCGGACGCCATTGACCAACGCCGCCGACCCTTGGCCCCTGATCCTGTTCCCGAATCTCTGGCCATGGGTTACGGGATACGGGATACGGGATACGGAATACGGGATACGGGCCAGCCTCTTTGGGATTCCGGGGACGCATGCGCGCCGCACATCATCCGGCTTTTCAACGCTGCCACGGATGTACGCGCTTTAATCTGTAAACCGCAAGCGACGGCATCAGATACAGATACACGTCCTGGCCCTCGCACCAGGGACCTTCGAAGCTATTGGTAGCTACACAGAGAGAAAGGTATCATGAAATAAGGATCGAGAAACAGGCTTAATCGAAGTATTTTACAAGGCTGCACCCATAAACACTTGCTTACTTGACGTATTTGTACAAACTTTACATTGAAACGAAAGATAAACTTGTGTTTTCAGTGTATTGCATTTTAAGTCAAGCAGTTGAACAACTGTTTGTAATTGCAGCATCCCTGGCATTGTGGTAATGGCTCTTTGGGGTTGACTTGGGGTTGCTGTCCGGCGGAATCTCTCACAGTTGAATGCTGCAAAAAGCCCTTGTTACCGGATGTTGTGCAATAAAAATGCAAAGTGCGCAAAAGTTTTCTGTTCTGTCCAATAGCAGCCAGCTGATACAGTAAATAAATGTGAATTACTGTTTTATTTTCGGGTGCACCACGGTGGCATTACAAGTGCAAGAGGTGGGGCGGTGGGGAGAGCGGTTAAGAAAGCGAAATTACGCGGGATTCGAGTGGTGAAGGAAATGCGGTGGATTATGCAATTGCAGCGATAAGAGCAGGGATTTAAATATATACAACTTTTAGTAATTCTGATTAAATTTAATTGGTTTTGCCTAAAAGTATACCTTGTTAATTGTTTTTGTTAAATTATGCGCACTGATTGTCAAGAACTGCTTTAAAATTCGAACTGAAATTGTTCTGAACAATATATATCTTTATATTTAAATTGATATGAAATTAATTTACTGAATTAAAATTGCATTAAATAGTACAAGAAATGTATTATAAAAAAAATGTATAAAAAAGCGTAAGGCTTGTTCCCGCCCGGGTTCGAACCGGGGACCTTGTGCGTGTGAAGCACACGTGATAACCGCTACACTACGGAAACAACTGGAGGAAGGTTATCCAATGTTTCTGGCCATTAGCAAAATACCTAGAAAGGTAACCTAAGGGTTGGTTTTTATACATAAACAATCTTTAAAGCCATATAATGTTCATAGAAAATAACATACTATTTTTAAAATATATATAGTATAGTATTATGTAGTCAGGGTATTAAATATGTAAACCAAATAACACAAATAACAAAGAAAAGTCTTAGATAATGAAAAAGATAAAACAAAAAAAAGTAATTTGAACCAGTAATTATACTAAAATCCATATAATAAAAATTTTAGTTGAGAAAGAAAATTATTGAAAATATATTCATAATGATATTAATCAATTTTAAATTTATTTTCATTCTTAAATTTACCTCCTAAAAACGGGTTAAAGACTTTAAGTTGTGGAAACCAACCAATCGAATCAAAAAGATTCTTTGACTTTTAAGTCAATTCTCTAACCAATTGCAATGCACATCTTAATTTTTCTGTATTAAGTTTGCACAAATAATATACTTAGTCAACAAATGATTATTGTTAGCTCTCTTCCACAAGATGATAATCATTTACCTGAGACAAAATAATAAACATAACAAATAAATAAAAGCAAGTGAATGAGTGAGTGAATTATGGAAACAAAAGACTCACAAGTCTTATTAAATTGTTTATTTAAGAATAATAGTGTTAAAAAGTAAAGTACTTTTTACTTTAATGACACACTTGAAAGTTAATTAAATGAAAAGGAAGATATTGTCGAGTTAAAGGGTTTAACCTGGTACAAAAGGATAATTTCTCGATAAATTTCGGCTTTATATTTGAACTTAAGATTTTGTTTAATGATTCTGCATTGCTTGACCATTATATATTTTCATTTTAAACCTTTGGAAAATAAATTAAAAAAAGGCAATTGCAAAATAAATGCTGTCTTGTTCCCGCCCGGGTTCGAACCGGGGACCTTGTGCGTGTGAAGCACACGTGATAACCGCTACACTACGGAAACAGTTGAAAAACTGCAGCCGAATGTGTCACGTCGATGGGCGGCAAAGATTTTGGAAAGTAATCACAAAACAACAACTCTTAGTGCCCACTGTAAAATCGATTTTGCCAAAGCTATTTTTAACCAGCTTCGATTGGGCATAAATAGCAATAGTTTGTGTTGCCATGGCAAGTCTGGTTTCTGGTTATCTGAATGCTTTCCCCCCTTATATACTCAGGCTCAGGCAGCGTGTAATGAGTGTACAAAGAGCCCGCTCAGTTACACTTAAATATGGCATTTAATGACAAGCTATAATTAGGAGGGACGCAGAGTATCGCTCTCATTATGGAGCTTAAGAACTTAACGATATGTGAAAATCACAAATTAAATTACTTATTTAAATGTGATTATGCGCATTATTTATGGGTAAAGTGTTGCCACTGCTGGGGGCCGGGGGCGGGGGCGGGCGGGGTGTTTGGAGTACGATAAATGCAGTGCCACAAAAACGTGTGTTGCATTTTAAGGGACAATGCTTTGGAGCCATTTTGGGGGCGGTGTGGGTGGGGATGGGAACGAAAAGGGATTGGATGCCCGGGCCATTACGTATACGCAGCGTATGACATTGAGCTAACGCTCTCGCTTATCGCTTGCACGTCGCAGCTGCTCGGGCGCATGGAATGGAGCCACGTTTGGCATAATGAGAGCCACCAGGACCACTCTTCCTGCACCACTGCACTTCTCCACATCACCACATCTCCTCCGCATCTTCCCATCCTTGGCTATCGCCGCTTCCGCCGTCCATTTCATCGCCCACTTCAGCCCAATAAGCCAATGCCCAAGCAGGGCATTAGTGTTGCCAGGAGGAGGGAAAGGATCTTAAAGGATAGAGATGAGAATGCTAGTACTTATTTTTTACCTCGAGCTTTATTTTGTTTCGGAATATATGTTGGATATCTTTTAAATCAATGTTTTTTAAGATCCCTTTTGATAATATTATTTGAAAGACGTACATGTCTCTTCGCTTATATTATCTGAAAGGTGTTTGTCATTCTTTTAGCCTTAAGTCTAGTACCTTTTTAAGTATTTGAGGTACAGGTACATATACCTGTCCTAGGTATACATAAATTCTCCCATCACTGTGTAAGCCGGGTAAGCTGAAATCCGATGTACGATGGCGCGCAAAACGTCAAACGGCAAATAGCACCTTGCACCTGAAATGCATTAAATAAACATCATTATCGCTAAGACTAGAACAAGGCACACCTTCATCTACACCCGCCTCTACACACTCTACACCCACGGCGAACAATGCAAAGCACACACTAACACACACCGGCACACCCATGCACTGGCACAGGAGCACAGAACGCTGAGCATATTTGGCAAACAAAAGGATTTTGCGGTTGAGTTGTGCAAACACAGAGGGAAAACGTACGCATTTTGGCTTTTCACTTGTCGGATTCGGATTCGGATTCGGCGGAATCCAGAACTCTGGCTGGGAAAATTCGCATTGAAACCCTGAAAACCAGTCAAAGTACTTGAACATTTTCATTTCGTTTCCTGCGAGATTTATAATAAGGCAGAAGAGAGTTTAGAAATTACAGAGTGTAAGCTTAATTAAGAAATCTAACTTAAATGTTTGATAGTATTGAAAGTATTTTCCTTTGAATAATTTCAACAATTACTTGTAATATGTTTTTAGAAAGTGTTTAATGCAAGGTGGCAAGTGTAGGCGGTATTATCATTCGATCATTTTTGTATTCTGCCATTATTCTCGCTGGGGCACTCCACTCTTTGCCCTGTTACCGACATCCCCTCCCCCCATTATTCCGTTTGGGCCCGAAAAAATATCCACATCATGGCCATTTATCATTTTCGCCCTATTGAAGTTTTAGTCTCGCGACGGCGGCCACATAAAGCAGCGGCAGGCAGCGGGAGGCTGGATCTGGAGTCGCGATGGAGGGCGTGCCAGCCCTAAGCAGATGAAGATGCCCGGCCAAGCCGGCACAGAAACGGCCAAGACACAAAACAGCAGGGTTGCCAAAGGCAAGGAAAATAACACAAAAAAACAGGAACCAAAATGACAAAAAAAAAATATATATATATATATATATCTAGAATACGAAAATCGTCGCACAAAAAGAGACGTGCAAGTAGTTCCAAAACTTTGGCCTAAAAGCAAACCGAAGGCAAGAAATATATATATATATAGATATATATGGAAGGGGAGGCTTTGGGGGGCGAGGCCAACATTGGCTGGCATTTGGGCGAGCGTATGACATTATTTATGGTTTGTTATTTGTGCAAAAAGTATGCAAGAAAATATGCTGCGACTCTTTCATAATTTTCCCCTCCTCGGGGCACCGGGCGGGCGAAACAAAAGTTTCTGGGAAGCCTCCGCCGAAAAAAAAGGCGACAAAGCTTTAAGTGTTAAATTAAAGCTGATGGGGACAGGGATGTGGCAGGATCCAGGCTCCAGACCGACCCCAGGCAGGCATTAATTAAAATCATAAACGCAAATCGACAGGCGGGAAATTTTTCATAATTTACTTTCGCACCGAATCACACGCTACAAAAATGTGCATAAATTATAGGGACTCATTAAATATTTTCCGCATTAAATAGAAAGGAGCTGATGGCCGATGGCTTGCCTCGCCTCGCCTCGCCTCGCCTCGCTCTGGCTTAATGACCATAAATCGAAATTAATGACAATGCCGAACGGTGGACAGAGCTGTCGATGAAGAGCATTGCGCTGGACTGGGTGGAGTGCCGCTGGACAGGATCCTGCGGCCATCATAACGCTTATGCCCAGACCACAAATGAAAGCACCTGCTGCTCATGCTCCTGCTCCTGTTCCTATCAAAGATTCGGGCCGTAAAGTGCTGCCCACGTTAATGACACCTGCGAGACAATTTCAATAACCGATATGTGCCATTTTGGGTTTTGTGAATCGTCTGCTATCCTTGGCCACTGACGGATGTCTTGTGGCGTGGCAGAGCTATCGATTACGTACTATATATAGCTTGACCAACAGTTTCCCTTACGTATTTAGCCTTGGTTTTGTGGCGAAAAAGAAAAACTAAGAAAAAGCGTTACTTTTTGACAAATTTTAAAGCATTAAATATGATTTAAATTAAAGAAACATGGAAAATATTTAAGAATAACTAAGGAAACTAAGTCACGAATTAAAGAAAATCCCACTTTAAATATAGGAAACATTTTTTCTTAATTAAAATGTATCAGCGCCACTGATTTCCCTCGCAGTGGAAGTCCAAGTTATGTTTTTGCTTAATTAATAATACTTAATCAAGAACTTCAAACAAATTTTAAACATGAAATTAGAAAAGCATGAGAAATATTGCACATAAATTAAAGAAAATAAATTGAAAAAGTAAAGAAAATCGTACTTGAAAAATAGAAAAACATTTTCTTCTGAAGTAAAATGTATTATTATTATTGTGACTTAAATAAAATGCACTGATTTAGTGCAATTATCCACTCAGTGGGAGTCCAAGTTATGTTTGTGCTTAATTAATAATCAATAATGTGAGATAAATTTAAATTAAAATTAGAGAAACATGGCAAATATCTAACACAAGTTAAAGAAAATATTCCCTACTGAAGTAATGCATGAAATGAGGACAACACGAAAAACATTTTACAAAAATGAAGGAAAATAAAGTACGAATTAAAGAAATGCCCACTTTAAAAGTAGGAAAACATTTGCTACATAAGTAAAATATATTATTATAGTGACTTAAACAATATCCACTGATTTCGTGGAGTCATCCGCTCAGTGGGAGTCCAAGTTATGTTTGTGCTTAATTAATAATCAATAATGTGAGATAAATTTAAATTCAAATTAGAGAAACAGAGAAATATCTAACACAAGTTAAAGAAAACATTTCCTACTCAAGTAATGCATGAAATGAGGGTAACATGACAAACATTTCACTAAAATCAAAGAAAATAAAGTACGAATTAAAGAAAATCCCACTTTAAAAGTAGGAAAACATTTGCTACTTAAGTAAAATATATTATTATTGTGACTTAAACAATATCCACTGATTTCGTGGAGTCATCCGCTCAGTGGGAGTCCAAGTTATGTTTGTGCTTAATCAAATCTGGGCCAAGTTCTCGAAAAAAATAAACCTAATCTGGGTCATCATACGCAATTACGTGTCAAGATGAGATAAGTAGCGGCTCCAAGTGCTCCGTATACCACACCTTGGCTTTTGCTGACCCAAAAAATAAACTTGACAAAAAATTAATTTCCATTGAAGTGGTTGCTTGGGAGGGTGAATTTTATAGCTGCTTATTTAAAAGTGCCTGAAATTATGCTAATATGTACACACAATGTTCTGCAGTCGATGTTATCGGGGCAAACCACATCGGCGGACGGAAAAAGAAGTTTCCCTCCAGGAATGAGGTGTCAAAACAAAGAGAATTCTTTAATTTTCCCTCCACTCTGTGCTGACTCGGCTGAATTCTGGTCCTCCTCCTTGAACGACGATTTCACAGACTGGAGGCTCTTCTGCAGCTGTTTACTTTGTTAATGGTCTTTTTCAGCTAAGCTCCTCCTCCTCCTCCAGGACCGGGTGGGGTCACGACAAGGACCTCTCCTCTCCGCCCTGCCCCATCGATTTCTGCTCATTTTTTGACCTCCAAGCACGTGGCATTGAAAAGCTTTGGTGTTTTGATTTAAGACATCTCTGAGGCAGTTATTCTTTTTCGCTTTTGTATTTCACAGTCGGCGGAAAATAATTTATACAAAAGGCCCCGCTGGATTCCATTTTCCCTTATTTCGCTGAGTGGTCAAGGTGCGTTGGAAGTTGCTTTGTTTGTTTTGTTAAATACTTTTTATTTTACTTTGGAATTGTAGTTAAGGTTTGCTTTGAAGTTCGGCGTACTTTAATTGGTGCGCAGTCAAGGTAAATGCAATTGAAAGCGTATTTTTCATTCAATGGAGAGTTATACGCTTTCAGGAATTTAATTATATTACGATTTCATAATTATAAATAGCATTTTCTCTGACATTTACAGAGTGGAAAGTTAGCATTATATTTTAATATATTAAAACTAAGCTTTGATATTATAAAATTTCAAAGAACTAGCTAAGCCTTTCAAGATATGTCAAATACCATACTTGAGCAAAGAAAATAATGGAAATATTGAATATAGCACTATATATTTACATATTATATTCCATACTTATATTAAATATATAAGTCTTTCGACCTCCTTAACTATATTTTGCCTGGACTTTAATATTCCTGCTGCCAAATCGTCCCGGAAACCATTTAATTTAATTGGCTCTCGGCACAAAGTTACCAAGTTTTAAACGAAAACTGAATTGAAATCAAAAGTTAAGGTCGAGGCATCAAATAAATTGCCATTTCCTTCGGAACTTAACCAGGCGTCAGCTTCGTAAAGAAATTAATTTCCCAACCCGTGGCGAAAGGGGGCAGTGAGTGTTGCGTTTGCAAATCTCTTTAGGAGAATGCCCCAAGGCATTCGTGTGTAATTTTTTGTCATTGATTTGGTCCCGGCAACAGTTTGTCAGGCACTCACATTTGACCCTGCCTCCCAGTGCCGCCCCCAGCCCCCAGCCCACCGACCTTCGCCCCCGCCGCACAGATGGCGACCCTTGACACAAGCAAGCAAACAGACAGGGCCAGGACGAAAACTCGGCCCCAGCTTCTTTGGAAATTTATTACGTTTTCAAGTATTTTTCCGGTTTTGTTGCCCGGAAATTGCCGAAACGTGTGGCCGGCGTGCAAAATCCTTGAAATGTGCTAAAATAAATTATTAATAATTTCTATGAGATCCTCGGCAGACGGCAGACTTTGGGAATTTACACGGTTTGTCGTCGAATAAATGAATTATTTATTTTAATGTCAGATCTTCCTGCTGCCCAGCTCCGCCCTGGGGTCAATTGCCATATTCGTATCTCTATCTCTATTTCGTACCAGATTCAACTCATTCCCCGGCCCGAGGACGTGCTGTGATGCTTTTTGCCATTTTCATTTTCCTGTTTTTCCAGTGATAATCTATTTTGTCATTCGCCCTCAATTTGTTTGTCGACTGTGGCCTAACAAATTGTAATCAAAGTTTATGATTGACGGATGTTCAGTATTCATTATTCAAGCTCAACTTCATCTGGGTAAAAAGTCTTCAAGGAATAAAAAATTACTCGTTATTTTACCCTTGGAACTGGAGATGAAAATGAGAATTTGTGAGATATTTTCCGAGTTGAAGATGGAAATAACAAAACTAGTAAAACCTTTCGTAAAAGAGAAGTATTTTGATGCACAAAATGATGGACTTTAACTTATAGTTCAGATTTTACAAAGTATTAAAATACTTTAGCAATATGTTTACTTCTTAAATTCTGTTTGTATATTTATTAATCTAATATCAACAAGAACTTAACTTTAGAAAATGTTTATATCCACAAAAGGTAATTTAATCATATTTTCATATAATCTGGGGGTACAACTGTACCAGGAATACTCATGAACAAACTTGCAGCACTTTTCCATTTTTGTGTTTCTTAAAAAAGCAGACTTCTAAATTTGAAAGCCAAACTGAAGGACTCCTTTTAGCAGCGATAAATGAAAATAAATGAAATAAGAAAAACCTTGAAAGAGAAAAATGTATTTCAATGGATTTACGGACTTCACTTTTCAATTAATGCCAGCAAAATTATGAATCAAAGAAAATGCCGGGCCATCGACGGGATGTGAGTCAAGGTTTTGCATTTCCATTTCAATCAATTTAGCGGCAACAGCAGCCGGAATGAAGAGGGAAAGTACCGATCCGGGGGCCGAATCAGTGGCACACCGGCAACTTGAACTGTCTGCCATTCATCACAGATCAAATGTATGAAATGAAATTTAATGATATTATATCAATATTCTCGCATTGTCTGTTTGCTTATATCCTGTTGCTGTTGTCAACGTCAATGACATGCAATTATTTTCACATTAAAACTCATTTCCGTAACTGTAACTGAAGCGAGACATTAACGGTTGACTGGAGCCTCTATGGTCCTGAATGCTAACATCAGGGTTGCTTTTGCTGTACTACAGAGAGAATTTACCATAAGAGGGAAAGCTAAGGGAAAATATCTTTTAAGTAAGGCTAAGGCAAGTCAAAAAGTTGGTAATGGTTTAGCAAAGTATTTAAACAATAAATGCTTAATCAAGTTTGATTTTACATAACAGGACATAAACAGAAATTGTAAATTGTGTATGGATTTATCTGGAAAATGGTGGAAACGCCAGTTCTGGCCCTGCAAGCCAGCTAATGGCCAACAACGTTGGCCAAGCCGATTTGGCCATCAATACTTCAATCCCTCTGTTGTTGGCACTGGCCATTCGCCACTCTTATGTAAATTCGAGATGCAGAATCCCCTACGCTGTTGGCACAGCATAATTAAGGGGATATATGTGGGCGGTCGTCTGGATGATAGCCCCATCATCCGCCATATCATTCCGACAGCCTGTGGCCCAGCTACACGGTCATATTAAAATTATTATTGCAGTGCAGTGGGCAAATGAGAAAAGTTGGCGCAAAAATTACATTTAAAGGCGGATGGATGATGGTTCGGGGAAAGCTTTAATATTTACTATCAATTTAAAATTCGTGCAAACATTTATATCAGTGTTGTGGCGGGAAGTTATTGTCCTTTCGGGCATCCACTTAAGGTCATTAATTCATTCGGCGACAGCTGCGAAAAGTGAAAATCGCCTTTCTCGACCGTGGGGAAATGAAATTAACATACTGCGCAGCAAGTAGGAAAATTTAATTAAAGTGGCGTAAAAAATGAGTGTTAAAATCGAGCTTCTGGGCCTCTCATTTCCATCAAGAGTGTAATATAAATGTTGCCATTCCAATCTTATTGACCATGCACTCGTCAGAAAAACAGAAATTAAACAAAATAATACCAGGAAATAGATAAATAATGCATACATAACATTTCTTTTTAATTTAAATCAAAGAACTTAAAATTAATTCATGTTTCAATTTACAAAAATGCGAAAATGTTGCAAAATGCTTATGCAAATTTTCTTCTTGTGTGCGAAAGATCATTAGACTCGGACAACATTTTCATTTAGTCACTGTTTTTTATTACTATTGTTTGTATGGTTTATTGTTTTGCCTAATGTGGCATAGTCTAGACACTTTTAATATATCTAAAACCTCGTCCAGGGGCTTTCGGTAGGCCACTTCAGGCTGCGTGTTAAAGTTGAAAATACTTTGGCAACGCTCATACGCAGCGTTGGCCGCATAAATCGTTCACCCTCATGCGATGCCCTTATGTGTGCCTGTGCGTGTTTGTCTGTGCACATTAAAAGTTTGCCTAAGAGCTTATGGCACCATTTGTTAAAAGCGATTTTTAATGCTGCTCTGAGATCCACACACACACACACACACCCACAGTGGGGGGTTGTGCAGAAGGGTGAGATGGCTTCAATGCCATGGCCAACATCTAATGGCTTTCCATGCATCCTCAACTCTAAACTTTTTTAATGAGAACGGAGTAAACCAATACTCTATGCAGAGAAAGATAAACCTGATATTTATTCATTGGATTCAGGAAAATATGTTGAAGTTAAACGATAAATGCAAACTGTAAGAAGTTTTAATGACAAATTTATATAAATAAAAAGGAGTTCTTTATAAAGTTTGCTAACTAATTTACAGAAATGCTTACATTATATTAAAGATGAGCATAAATTCGCCTGCAATCTATTAATTATTAATAGAAACACTTATAATTTCTATTAAAAATAACCATAAATTGCCCTACAATTTAATAATTTTAAATATATTACCAAATTTGAGCCTATTAGTGTACTAAAACTCCGCTGGCAGCACAATTTGGCATTGCTTAGTGTCATTTAAATTGTTGCTACGCCCGGCAGCTCGTGGCTTTTCCTCAGGCAGGGGCTCAGGGGTTTCAGTAATTAGTTGAAGCGCATTAAACCGCTATGATTTTGTCACGGTCTGACATTGAGGGTTTTCGGCTTAGTATCATGCGAATCGGCTTACAAGTTTCCATGGCAAATGGAAAACGTTTTATCAATTTTACACCAAATTGAGTGGAAAATTTGTTTCTGCTCTTTTAAGATTTCCGACCGAACGTTGAATATATTTTAATTGAAAAGTTTTGCATCAGAATGCAAACATATCTGAAATGAAATCAAAGCCTGTAAATGTTTACTTTTAAATAATGTATAAATTCTTCACGTAATGAAGGATTTATTATTACATTTTATTTGATTTGGTTGATGCTGAATTCAAATTATTTGATATACCAACAAAAACGATTCTAGCAATGTAAAAACTTTCTGTGTGTCGTTTGTGAAAAAAGTATCTGTGGCCATTTGCTTATCGACAATCATTTAACATGGAAATCGTTTTGGGCCAAGCCGAAAAAGATTTATCAATGGACGGTTGTAAACAATGGAATGGCGCTTGGCATTCCTACCGAAGTATGCACACAGCATTAATCTGAATCATTTATAATAGCTTATTAAATTTATGTTAATGCCATTAATCAATGGAAATGTTTGCCTCACTTGCGCCAGAGGCCAGATAGCCATTTAAATCAGCTGTTGCATCAAGATCGCCATCGGAGCTCGCCGGCTGTATTCCCGCTGGCCAACGGCAGCGCATTAATGTCAATCAGCCGTGTAATTAACGCGGCCAAAACGGACAGAAGCCGGCAGTAACAACAATGGCCGTGTCGAGTGACAAACGGGAACCATAAATATGGCTAATCGGTGTGGCAATGATTTGATTAGATCGGACGAGGAATGCACTTAGAACAAGGTTATGGCGAAGTATTGTTTGTCATCTTAAATCAAGTCAAATTAGACCCAGCATTCATTAAAATTATGAATTGAACATTTTTAAAATAGGAATCAATTGGATAAATATTATTCAGCATATTCTATGTGCTTGTTTAGTTTATTACAACCAAAAAATAAATATCTTGAATACATGTTACTATTTAAAGATACGTCTTAAAGGGTCCAATTCTATGGATTCCTGAACTTATATATTCCAAGTGTACGTTCTCGGTTGCAATGCGAATGCAACGAATTTCTGACAGGCCGAATGTCAGCGACATCATCATCGCCAAGTAATTAGCATTTAGCAGGTCGAGCGAATGTTTGAGCCCGATTCTGATTCGAGTTTGAAATTGGCTTTGGAATTGGACTGCGATTCGGGTTCGGTCGGGTTTTGACTGCCATAATATGTATATTAGACGGGGGCCGAAGCATTTCTAGTCATTTGGCAGCTGACAGGGCCTTTCAGTGGCAGCTTCGGCTGTTTCAGTTTCAGTTTCAGTTTCAGTTTCGGCGGCGCCAAGCAATTAATTAAATGCTGTTAATGAATCTGAATTCCGCTTTTGCGGCAAACACGATGAGAATGTGCTCTGGTGCAGGAAGGGAAAGGTGGCTCAGGGGGTTTGCTAACTAAATTTCGCGGATTTGTGGGAAAGGGGAAGTCACCTGGCCTAACATTTTCCCGTCAACTTGATGGGTTTACCTTGTCGAAGTTATTCTGGGAATATCTTAACCCTAAGGTAATTCTGCAGAAATGCTTAATTGACTGCAAACGTAAAGATAAAAGATTTCAATATTTATAAGAACATATATAAAGTGGCCATAAATTTTCCAAGTACTTTAAAATTAAAATGAGCTAAGCTTCTATTAGTTTTAAGTCATTGTAGTACAATTATATATATACATGTACGAAGGATAAACTCTTTTCAAGGTATCATAATAGCCAGGTTTGTTTTACTTTATCCTTCGAAAAATTAATTTTTTCAAATAAATAGACGCTTTCATAACGACAATTAAGAGAAACCTTTCTATGTTATCAAAATCGATTGGTTTCTTAGGTTCGTTGTTAAGTAATTTTGTTGCTGATCAATCCGTTAAACCCACCGTATAGAAATTAAATCAAGAAACATATCTTTAAAATTATTTTTGCATATACACCGATGGTCATAAAAATGCTGATTTAAGTCAAATGATCCGAGATGTTTACGCTTCTTTGATCCAAAATGCTCACTTTTGTGCATTCATAAATTATTTAAGATCCATCAACGTTGTTTCTATAAAACTTTGTATATTTCCTTGCTGTGAGTTCCATGCTTCGACAGTCGCTTATACATAATACCGAATATTTTCCACTCATTATCTCAGTGTTGGTCGCTTCTTATTTATTTTATGTTTTGACTTGGCCTTTGAATGCTTATCTTATCTAATTAAATGGATGCCTAGAGTCGGACGTGGTGCGGAAAGGGTGTGATGGTGGGCAGGGGACCGCGTCTCGGACGGGGGGTGCTCGTGAGGAAGTAGTTGGAGAAGCGGGACTGGAAGTTGCTGCCCAGGACGGAGGCCTGGGTGGGCAGTACCGCCGGTGGGGCGGGATGCACCGAGTAAGCCGGCTGAAGGACCCTGACCGCTGGCCGGGGAGCAGCAGGCGAAGGAACGCTTATCACAGGCTTGGGCACAGCAGGCTGACTGATCCTGATCGCGGCCTTGGGAGTGGGTGGCGGGGTGACCTTGACCACTGGACTCGGCTCGGTTTTTACCACCTGCTGGGTCTGCTCCTCCGCTGGCTTGGAGTCATCCTCAAAAGGTGGAAGCAGATCCAGGGACAGCAACTGGATATCCTGCTTAGCAGCACTGGGTTTCACCTTGTCCTCCTTGGCCGCCTGTGTGGGCTTGGTGTAATAAGGTTTCTTGGTGGGTTTCGTGGCCAACGTTGTTGTGGTCGTCGATCTTGTTGTCCTCAAGGTAGTGGTGGTTGTCGAAGTCGTGCTCGTAGTGCTCGAAACATCCTCCAGTGGTGGCAACAAGTCATTGAACGGCAAATCAATATTTCCCGGCTTTATTTCCGAGACATCAGCTACACAGAGAGCGATTAGCAATGCAGATGCAATAAGGAGCTGCAAAATTAAACACAGAGACAATGTTTTAATTAATTTTAAAAACAAAATACATTCTTATTGATTTTTATTACATATGTGTTGAGAGCTACAATAAGTACAGATACATTCCAGAGTATCGCAGGTAGTGGATATTTTTAAATAGTATTCAAACAATTCAATCTCTTTTATTAGCATATGTGTTGAAATTGATTTATCTGCCTAAGAATATGTTTAAAGCAGCAACACATTGCTGACCAATTTTGACTCGGGTCTTCAAAGTTATGACCCTATTGTTCCGATTTGGCCACAGCCACTCCAAATGTGTTTCAACTCGAAAATTTGGTTTAGTTTTGGTTTCGAAAGTGTGGGCGCTTGAAAGTTTATTCCCATTCGATTTGAATCGGCCTTCGGAATGGCGAAAACCTTGCATTGTTTGGCACATGCTGGAACTGGATTGTTTTATGGCGGCCTCATCTCACATTTTGTTCTAACGGAGACGGTCCTTTCGCTCGTGGGAAAGGTCATTAGACCTTCTTTGGCCCTGATTAACATAGCGACTATAATGAAACTAATCGAGCTTGAAATGTATGCAAATTCGTTGGCTGAATGGAAAGAAATTATCCATCATCTTATGGTCATGGTTCGCAGATTCACACCTTCGATAATAAAGCAATTTATTTCGACAAAATAAATATATGTAAAGCAGCTCAAGTCACAATACCCGTCTGGTTTCTGCATTTGTATTTTTTTTTTGTCTCGATTGTTTAATCAAATATTTAATTGGCGATATATTTAACATTTTTGTTTGCTCATCTAACGAATGATTCTATTATGCTAATTTCCGCTCAGAATTCCAATTGCATAATGTAATTTATGCATCAAACCGGAACCTAACTAATGATGCTTACGCAAATTGCTAATTAGAACAAATTTGCTGCATTCCTAGCGTTTCTATTTCAGGAAAGACCAGCTCCAGAGCACAATTTCCATATCGATATGGAGCAATCGAATGAAACTCCCGATACACTTACGTATCGCAGTGACATTTCGGCAAAGAATCCTTTAATATATATTTCGATGAGTTAATAATATTGGTGTCCCGAACCGAACACTTTGGAATTTTCGAACGAACTAAAAGCGTCGCTGAGCATGCGCGGCATATTTATAGTCATAGCCATACGTCGGCTAACTTACACGAACTTGCTGCATAGTGTAAAGTTTAATAACCGGATTAGGACGGTGTTTTGTATTTTTTTAGTTTATTTTGTTCTCGCTTCGGCTTAAAGATGAGCACGAGAGTGGTTTTTGAGCTCTCTGGCCAATTAAAGTGGCTTCTTCGGGACTGCAGCAGGGGCCGAAAACAGCTGATCACCTGTTGGTGAACTCTAGGGTTCACGGTCGCATCTGATGGCTTAAAGAAATTGTATCTTATGCGGCATATCTGGTTCCCGGGAGTTGTCACACACACCTGCAAGTAGTTAATGTTATATTGAGTAAAAAGCGAATGTAATGCTTAGCATTTTGTCAGCGGTTTGCATAAATTTTGATAAAGGACAAACCTGATTTTTTGGCACTTCCTCATGCTTGTAGGAGGGTGTATGGCAGTGCCAGTGCCCGTGTTGGGAGATTGATTTTATTTCCATTTCTTAATTGATTTTAATGGCATTCGCACAGCGCGAAGCCAACCTGTTTGTGTCTATCCGGTGGAACGCCCTCATTTGCATATAAATCGTGGGGGGATTCTCAAATGGAGTGAAAGCAAATTAGTGCCAATTACAAGTGCTTGATAGCAGATACCAGATCGGCATCTCCGTCATCGGGGCCCAGAATTTGATAGGGCCCTCCGCTGCTGGCTGTTGGCTTTATTACCTCAATTTCGTCTGATACATCTCCAATTTATGCAAATTATGTGAGCGTTGATTCCTCACGCCGAGACCCGAGACTCGAGACTTTTTCTCTGGTGTGTGCGTGCGAAGGCTCATAAATTATGAGCAGCATTAGTAGTGGCAACCGGATTTCTCGAGCTGTGTTTTGTTCGCTTCGCCTTTGGATCGGTTTAACTTGCTGCCCCGAGATTAATTGCTCAGCAGCCCATTGTCAAGATTCGTGTGGTATTTCTCGATAGTTTAGACTCTGCACTCCGTTGTCCGAGGCACTTGGCCTAAGTGGATACATTTTAAAGCGATGTTTATCGCTTCATTAAACTGCCGCCGCAGTGCGCTCGAGCGAGCGTTATTAAGATCGCTGGGTATTTAAGCAGCAATCAATCAGATTTAGGTTAATTAGCTTCATTATTTAACAAGACTGACAATAATGTAACCTAATCAATCAAGCATTTAAGGAGTTTCTGCAAGCTTAAATGGTTCTTAAATTACAAAATATACGATGTCAATCGTATGTGTTGTTTTTTATAATGCAATAAAAGGTTGCAATAAAAGAATGTTTCAAGAATTAGCTGATTTTGCACGAACCTTAAACTTAAACTAGTTTGTAAAGAATCAAGAGTGAACCCCAAGGCACAATTTTAAGTAATTATATTACTTTGTAGTTTTATTATAGGTATCCCTATATTTTTTAATAATAAATATATAATAAATATAATATATATAGCCGCCATATCTTTGAACATTCGATAACCAAACAATTTGAAGTTTTAGACATTTTTTAAATAACCTTTAGAAATACTGAGATACAAAGCCAGGAACCTGACTGAAATATTTATGCATTACACTGCTTGCTCTCCCGCTTACCTTAATTATTGGTATTGGTATTTTATTGAAAATTCACGTCCCTCAAATTCATCAAAAGCGAATTATTTATACATTTTCCCTACCTGCAGTGGCATCATCGACATCGCCTGGGATTGTTCAAGTGTTTTCACTTAACCGCTCCATGGCCATGCGTATCCCTTCCGAATTCCTTTATTTGCGGCTCTGTTATTGTTTCGATTGTGCTCCATGACCGACTCCATTTCCCGGCTCCCATCTCCCAACTCGGTTATTTATTCGTATGTATTTATTTATATTTATGTGGGCGTGGGCCTGCGATAAGGGAAATTTCGAATGCCGAGCATTGAACTTCGTCTGCAGGAGCTGCGTGTTCAATTGTCTTTGTATATATGTACATATAAATCGAAAAATTCGGTTGTTTTTCTGAGAGGAACGACGCGTGCCAATGCATGACATAAACAATGTTTATGGTCAAAGAGACGACAGCAAGTAATACAATTTTAAAGCGAAATAACACATGTGTCAATATGTTTGCCTCTGAAATTGATTTGAATATTTAGTATTAAATTCAGAAACTCCCCCAAATTGTAATAAACAAATCACAAGGCCAAAGCCAGTCGAGCCTTATTTTGCGGCTGGCATAATTAATGAACCAGTGAACTTCTGTGTGACTTTCGTTAACTTTCAGTTAGATAAAGTTACTCTGTCAACAGTGGCCGGGGGCTTAGAACTGTCAGTACTTCAGTGTTACTTGAGGGAAAGCAAGTTCAAGTTCAGTTAAAGTAGTCTCACTTAAAGGTTCTTAAAGATTGGAATGAAAATGAATGGATTTATTTATATAAATATGTTTTTCAACAATAAAATATTTGCTTTGAAAAGAGCTAAGTATTTGTAGTTTTTACTTGCTTAAATGCCTGCTTATACTTAGCAAACTGGAGTTGTTTTTAGCCAGGTAAACACTTTGCCAAGGAGCTGCTCTTGGAGCACCTCTACCTGTTTTTTGGGTAGAACATGTACTGGCTCTCCTGGCCCTGCTCGAGGTCGTTTCGCCGGCCAATCTGTTTGCTCTTGCCGTTGGCATTGTTTTGCCTTCGAGCCCTCTCGGGCCTTCTGGACCGGCTTTGGCTTGAGCTGCAACTGGAGCTGAAGCTGGGGAACTTGAACCGAACTGGACGCCTGCTGCCCCAATGCCGTTTCGCCGTTTACAACTTCCTGGTCAGGCTTCTGGCCTTGCCTTTTGGCCTGTCGCTGCCTTTTTATTTGTTTCCCCCTGTTTTTTTTTTGTCGCTCTCGCTTTCGGTCCTTGTGTTGTGCATCCATTACATATTATAGCGTAGGGTATGATATATTCCTGAAAGGTATGTAACATGGGTTTCTACACAGGGTTAAGTCATTGATGGCTTGGGATGAAATAGACTAAAACCAGATCACTAGCCATAGATTTAAGTCTTTATTATAGTTGTTAGTTCTATTATCCTGGGTACCTTTAATTCTGTTACCAAAACTCTATCCTTCTTTTTAATTTTTCTCCAGCTAAGGGCTGGCCTTTATGGTTATCGTCCTTTCCTGGCTGCCTGCTTGTTGTTCTTCTTGGCCGTCAGTTTGTTTTTGGCTGTTGCCAAGCGAAGAGGAGCGTCTGAGGCCCCTGTAATTAGCACAAAAATGAAGAGGGATTTGGGGGGAGGGAGGGAGGAACAGAGGAACAGAGGAACAGAGGACTAAGGAAGGCCAAAGAGGCAGGATGCACCCAAAATGTTTGCAACTTGAAGTTCCCGCTGTGAGAATTCCGCAGTTGCTGTTGCAGTTGCATGATTTGCGGGCCCAAAAGTCAAACTCAAGGCACTCGCACAGCGCGCACTCGAAAGTCATAAAGTGCAAAAATTGTTACACTCAGGCAGAAATGAATTATGAAAGTTGTTGCCAACCTCCTCAGATTCTTTGCCGTATTTTGCTTACCCCTCTCCACGAGCATTTCCACATCCATTTCCACTTCCACTTCCCTGTCGGGCTCAGTGAAAGTTAAGTTTTTGGAGAAAGTTCTGTTTGCGAGTCGACTGCATATTATTTAATTCAATTTGAATGGGGGAACTTAAAAATATTGCCAGCGGGAAGTCGTTGTCTTCTATTTTCATTTACAATTGCCGGCCAGTTTTATTTTTATTCGATTTTAGTTCAGGCCAGTACCAAACTCTTTCCAAGTCGTGGAATCAGTTTAAAAGATGTAAGACTTCAAAGAGACCAGTTTGGGTCTTTTGTAAGGAAAACTTGTGAAGGAAAGTAATTTAAATGCAAGGAAATATGATTATTACAATGATATTATTAGGATAGAACTTAATGTATTTTAAGACAACAAAATAAAAAGCACTTCGATGTCTTTTTTGCACAATTTCGTATAAATTTAAACCCAATTCCCATTTCCTAATTGAAAATGACTCAAAGTTTTGTGAATTTTAATTCATTCGATCCACTTTTTGTATTCAAATTTCATTTTAAGAGGCTACTTTCAATGCTGCTTAAAATAACTTGATTTCCTTATTTTCGCAAGTTTTTTGTTCGAACGTCTAGCGCTTGGCTAATTGCCCGGAGAGCTAATTAAAATCTGACTGAAATTTCGGCATAATCGAGACCGCAGTAGAGTAACAACAACAAATTCAACAACAAACACAACAACACCAACAACGGCGACCGAAGTAAAATATATTACGCAGTGCGCCTAAAAGCCGACACCGAAAACTTTGCCCTCGCCTGTGCAAATACAAACACACGTGAGAACTTGACAACTTTTCAGTTGCGGGGCTGCAGGAACTTTAATTAGAAAGTTTTGTCACACATGCAGGCACTACACCTGCGGTCAAAATATTAGGAGCAAGGATAACTTGTAAAATTAGTCAATAATCGTAATAATCGTCATATTTAATACCAACTTTAGATTAGTTCTTCATAGAAAGCCAGTGAAATTAGTTACTAATTAACTGCTTTTGTTATGGAAAGATCAATATTATTTAGATAATTCCCATAAAGATCAACTATTTTATTGGCCTCAATTGTTTGGCTGGATGGCCCCAATGATCTGTTGCCAAAACTCGCCCTATACGACCAACCGGAGACTGCCTCGGATTCACAGTCGCTACTCCGACTCTGAAACATTGTGAATTTTGGAAGAGAGTTTGCGACCACAGAGACAATCTAAACTTTTCAAATCAATTTTAATTACCATAAATATGTTTGCACTTTTCGCTCAGTGCAGACGGCAATGATTCCAACCTGTTCTCGTTCGTCTGTCAGTCAAAAAATAAGGACCCTGGTGTGGGTCCTGGTGTGGAATTCGCCTACATGGATTCGGTTAATTCTGCGTTACCAATTTGTTTCCACTGTCATAGCAACATCCGGGCAATTGGGGCCAAGGTCTGAATTTGCGCAACGAATTGAGGCACAAACATTAAAAAACATTTGCTTAAATGACTAAAAATAACAAAAGTTAACGCAGCAAATGCGGAACAGTATATAAAGATTAAGAGAGTAACAATATCAAAGCAGTCCTTGACTTTTCAGTGCTTTTCTGCCAGTATTATATATAAGTCTCTAAATCCAATCACTCCGAGCTCGAAATCTCTAAAGTAATATTAGTAGCTTTACAAAAATTACAACCTCAAAATGGAGGTAAGTTGAAAATTATTTTCCCAACCACATACATACAGTATCAATTTTAACCTTCAGGCTTTATCCGGCCATTTGTTGAAGCAAGGTTATGAAAACACAATAAGCATTTCCCGTGGGCAACCAAGCTTTAAGATATACCATGGAATAATGCGAAAAGCTGCAATCATTGCTTTTATCCAGCAAAAAAGGATGATTGCTAAAAATGGCAAAAATGAAAAGTTACTTCATTTAAACGATGTCATCGAAGATGAAAATTCTCAATGTAAGGACGATTTTTCTGCAAGCAATGCGGATATTTCAGAAATTAAGGTTATAGAATCTACAGAAGACAATATCAAAGTTCCAACTTTGACCCTACTTAAGGAAAACTATCAACAGAAGCAGAAGGACAGAAAAGTACAGAATACCAATTTACATACGGCAATCCATTCTTACGAACCTCAGAGGCTTCCCCGTATGGCTATTGTCCTTCCAAGACCCCGCAAAGCTGCGATCATTGCTTTTGCCCCGAAATATAGAGGTTTTAAAAATAGGATGATGGCTAAAAATGTAACGAACGATGAGTTGCTTTTCTCAAATGTTTTGGACAATGAAAATTCTCAATGTGGGAATGATTTTTCTGCTAGCAATATGGATATTGCAGAACATAAGGCTATAGAGTCCAAAGAAGACAAGACCCTACTTCAGAACCAAGAACAAGAATTCAATTTACAAAAGGCTATCCATACCTACGAACATCAGGTGCTTCCCAGTATGGCAATTGTCCTCCCGAAACCCCATCAAGGTCGCACCGAATTGATTGATCCAATTGACAACATCTTTCCAACGCGTCGGTACTTGGCCTCCAGCATGAGGGCCCCATCCGAGAATCAGAATTTGAGTCGAGAGCAGATTTTGCACAGAAGGCGAATTCAGGCCCAAGTACAAAAGATAATCGATATAATTAAGACTCTACGAAGTCTAAGACAACGCTTTGGCTCTCGGACCCAGATACTAACAAGCTCCAAGTACAAGGCTTTTGATCTCATTCTAATTTTCCTACTTCTTGTACTGACAATAGTTGTCTTTTATTTCATTTGGACTCTACCACTGCCTGAGGAGATACTTGTGACGTTTTCAGGAATGTATACTGCCGTGATGTCTTATATATATTTCTTAGTCAAGAATTAAAGCCATTATAAATACTAGTTGCAAATTTGCATTGTTTTTTTTTTCAAAAATGAAAGTTATAATAAATTTTAGAAATAATTATTCATCAGACAAATTTCTGAAGGATTATTTTCCGTCAACATAATACAACCTAGGTAGGAAAGCCCACTTTACCTCCTTGCCATCTGTGAGTTTTCCAAAGTTTCCATCTGCTGCAAATGCGACGCCGTCGACTCACGTAGCTTTTCCGATTCCCAATACTCCGATGAGTTTATAGTTTTCGTTTTCGTTTTCATTATTTAAGCCAGCTCCGAAAGGAACCCAATACGGGGCCAACTGGCCGCGCCAAATCCCATCGACAATGTTGCAAAATTTCATTAGGATGAGCGCTGTGGGTCCGGCGCCGGGCTACAGCCCACTTAGTGGGAGAGTGTTGGCGGGAAAAGGTGGAAAATCGGGAGGGAAAACTACAAGGGGAGGCGGTGCCTGGGCTCGCAATTAATAGGCAAAATGTGTTACAATATTTTTGATGGCTTCTGTGCGGTCGTTCGTCGGGCTGTTTTATGGCTTGGCTTATGACTCTCAACTTAGCCCGACTCGACTCAGAACGTGCTGAATTTTAATTAGCCGCGCTTTAATGGGCTGCTATAATTTACTGTGGCAGCGGGGACAGGGCCCCAAATAGTTAGAACTTTACAATAAACTTGAGAAAGTCTTCCGCCCCGAGTTCTCAGGGTATTATCTTCAAACCTCAGAAGGCAATCACTCACAACGGTTTCCTTTGCATTTCCGATTCAAATATTTTCCATTCGAAGGTTATTCCCATGAGAAATTGCCCGGAAAACCGCAGAGGGCAGTCAAAAAGCATGAACCATGTGAGTTTCTTGTAAATGTCACAACATAATGTCTCTGACCCGCAGCGAGCAGGGAGAGAGTTGGAAAAACCCCAAGCTGTATTACACGCATGAATCATCAGAATTATCAATCATACTCGAGTGGCAAACACGGATTGGGTGGCATGGGAGCTTGCTGCGGAAAATTCCCGTCCAAGCCTTGGCTCCCAGAACCGATCCGGGACACAGAAGTCGTGTTCGCATTAAGTGCTCCTCCATAAGTGGAAATCAACAAATATAATCTAAATAAGTGCTTGTTAAACAAATTTTTTTTCTGTCTGTTGGAAACAAAAGGGGGGAAAATCGAAAAAGAAAACTTCTTCGTTGTTGACACTGTATGAATTTGTCTTTGCTCGGCTGTCAACTATAATGGATTCTTGGGTTCTCGTGGAGGTTTCTAGGGATGCGGGAGACGCTTATTGAAAGTGAGACCAAAACCCAGGAAAACATCAGGGGCAAATTGAATCAGAAATGTTAATGTCCGTATCACGTGGAGCAATCAGCGCAACTGACGAGTAATCAGGCCGCTGGGAGTGAAATCGAAAAACGAAGGGGAAACCTGAACAGAAATAAAGTGCTGAAAACGCCGAAACGTGCCGGCTGTGCACTTAGGCTTTAAACTTAATGCCCAGCGTACGGGCAGCCATGATGATGAGTTGGCAAAATAAAACAGGAAATGACCGACGACGGACGGATGGACACGCAGCGGGATGAATGAACGAATGAGTGGACCGGACGCAGGCAAGTGGCAAAACTTTCATTGCTTTTTATTCGCTTATTTAACACAAATTTTTCGGTTATTTTGCAAAGCGTTTTACGTGTCGCTGTGTGAGTGTAGCAGGGGGCTTTTGGTAGGGCAGAGCGCTGAGAATTTGTACAAATTTGCATTGTCATTTTGGAACAATTAGCAGAGAAGCCGGCAAGCAGCCGCACAGGCAGCCAATTCACGTCATCCGTGGCGTATGAGCAATGTCGATGATATTCATACTGCACCGCAAACATAATGAAGCTGCTGTTCATTCTTCCCTCGGTTGAGGGAGGGCGGAGGGTTGGGGATCATGTTCATTCATTAGCTAAATAAACCGCTTTAATTACTGCTCTGTGACATTTCAAAAATATTATAGCAAAAGTGTGCAACTAAACTATAGCATACTTATTTGGGAAAAGTAGCAAACTTTTGTATCTTGAGTTTTTGTTATGTTCTAATTACTCTTTTAATTCTAATACTTGATAAATGACAATTTGGGTTAGTCTTAAATGGATATTCTCCCGATTTTCTATATTTAAAGATAATTAATAATACAAAAAATAATAATTAGAATGGGTTTTGTGTTAGAGAACATCTCTATGCATTTTATATCGAATCCCTATAACATCATTTCAAGTTAAGCTGTATTTATAATCGATATTATAATACATAAGCACAACTTAAACCTTTGCCTATTTTAATATATAAAAATTCCAAAGACAGTAAGAACTACTGAATATAATTAGCATTATAATTATCACACATTATTAATTCAATAGAAATACTCAAGGTGCAGGACTGGCCTCAAACCTCTGTCGATTTATCAATATTTGCCCAAACTTAATAATTAAACAGATTAATGTTTTGCTAATGGAAGGGTTTAAATGAGACGGGATGACTCGCACGATGACGTGATTTATCTACTCGGAATAATGGATATTTACGGTCATCAAATGAAATACTTGTGATGTTTTTTTGTGGCCACTATCATAAATTATTTCATTGTGGGACATCATTTTGTCTGACCGCCGGTCGCAAAAAATAATGCGAAAAGGGGGAGGAAAATTGGGAAAAGCTTACTTCCCACGCACCTCAGCCTGCCGGGCTAAAGTGTTGGCCAAACGGTTGCAATTTATACCAGAAATTCGACAATTTATTTCGCCAAAATTGATTTTCCCGCCGCGACGGGCCATGGCGGGGCCGAAGGTCGGAGGGGGCGCAGTTCAATCGCGAATTTGCGATGCCGCACACGTAAAGCGTTCTAACAATTCAATCAGTTAGCGTTGGCAAGAAAAATCGTTAGCTGCAGAAATTGATAATATTTGAATGCAGCGCATTGGAAAAATACGAGCGAAAATCGGTAAAAATTTCCACTGCAATGGAATGGAATGGCCGGCGACGAGCCCAATGGTCAGACAGAAATATATATATATATCGGACATAGCTTTCCCATCTTCCGACAAATCAACCAAAATCGGATCCCAGAGAGGAGCGGGAGAGGTGAGGGTAAAAGTGCAATGGCACGACTTCGACACAAGTCGAGCTGAAAATTTTTGTTCAGAAAACTCCAGCTGACGTTTTGCTCCTCTTTTTTTATCGGTTACCTGGTCGAGCAAAGTTTTTCCCGACGGTTGGCAAAGTTTTAAATTTGAATTTGAACATGAATTTCTCATGTAATCAACGCCGGAGCGAAAGAAAATGTAACAACTTGCCCACACGAGCACTTCATTAATGTGAAAATGGTAACGGCAACGGGAAATGGCAAACACGAATGCCGGGGAAATGTGAATGGGAAATGGGAAATGGGGAACGGGAGATGGCAAATGGCAGCTCTGCACCTGGCACCGAGGGCAGGTTGAATCTCTCCGAGGATTGTTAATAAGCGAAGGTGCACTGGACGCTGGACGCCGGACTCCAGTCTCCGGACTCTGGCACGTGTTGGCCGTGATTTGTGACGGTTCTGCGGACGTTTTGTGGTTCGTTAGAAAGGGCTGCGTCCTGCTTACAGTGCAAAGATCAATATGCCACCAAGCGAACTTGGAGTGTTGACTTAAAAAATACTAGAAAATGGCATATACGCTTAATTGGTGATGACATGAAGGGTAAGGACAAATAATATACCTTTAAATAATTCTCAGATTTAAGTGCACATAAAATCCGCTTCTAGGACAGTTAGGCATCGCTTCAAGTGTTAAATGGGAGATGCATTCATTTCAGACCTTTCAGAGCCTTTGGCTAAAATACAGGACAAAAGGCGCCAATTGCATGCGACACGGGAGATTCCCTTCAAACAACAGCTCCAATTGCATCAGAGGCTCAAAAACTATGCAATTGCAGGCATTTTTATTCAAATTAAAACACAAAACAATCCAAAACAAAAACAGTTTTAAGCTTTTTCATTGCTTTGTGTCAGGCCATTTGAAAACGGAAACCTTTGTCATTATGTACCTACAGCAGAAATGTCAAAAGCAAAGACAAAAAACGTAAAAAGAATGCCGAAAAGGATGGTTCTATGGGGGTGGCAGTGGGTGTGAGGGGGACGGGGGGAAATGTTTTATATTTTTGCAACAAAACTCACTAATTTTCTTTTATGTGGAGACACAGCAACAGAAACAGAAATACGAGAGAGCGTTGCAAAAAAAAGGCAGGAAAAATGCTAAAAGCGAAAAGGCTAAAATACAGTGTGTGGGAGTGTATGGGTGTGGGTGTTGGTGAGTGTGTATCTGTGTGTAGTCTAGTGGAAAAGAAAAAGATGGCTGCACTGACACAAAATCAGTGAAAACAGTGGCAGCGGCAACAACAAACTGGCGCTGCAGGAACGGCAAACGGGAAACACAAACAAATGTCACTCAACAATTTTTATGAGTCTGACAAAAGTGAATTATACGAATGGACCCAGGACACCGCCGCCTCTTTTTCTAACGCAATTTATCTATGTTAAGCGACAACGGCGACCGGAGTCGGAGTCGGACTCGGACCAGGAGTTGGAGAACCGTATCCGTAACCCTACTCCCAGTCCAGAATCGTATTTGCAACTGGAACCCAGAACCAGTGATGCCACCAACCGAAATGGTCAAGTCAGTAGAAGTTAACAAGGTTATTTGGAAATAGTTTAAACAATACAAGATTGAGGAATGCTTATTCTTAGTCAAAGGACACTTTTATGGATTTATTAATAACAGTGAAATTTGAGCTGTTAAATCATGCATTACAACATATTTTATTCAAAACTAAAGCATTTCGTTTCCCCTTTTTTAGATGACTAATTCATTAAATATTTAAATTTGGCAGTATTAATTTAATTCAGTAAAAGCTGCATAAAATAGGAAAATAGTACGAATATAGGAATATATTTTAGAAATATTTTGATTCTTTTATAAATAACATTTAGTAGAAGCTTATATTTAAGCATTTGTTAATTAACTATTTATCATTGTGCTGTTTTTGGTGTTTTCAAATGGAAAATGAACATATATTATATGCTTGCTATTAACAGAGGTGAAAAAGCATCATTATTTATAAATTCAGCTAGTGTTTTAGTAGTTTTCCTTTTTTGAAAATAATTTATTTTCATCATTTATTCATTCAAATAAAAATTATAAATATTTTAATATTTAAATAACATCTCTCCCAGCTAAAACTCAAAATATAAAGAAATGTATACAGTTTTCTTACCATTAGCTCGAAATAGCCTAAAAGGACAACTCTATCCCTTCGAAAAGTGTTGAATTTCTGGTGCATTTTCTCGGCTTGTTTGTTGGCATTTAATTGCGCTCCTTTTTTTGTTCGAAGGCATCTGGGCAAATGAATTACAATACACAACTCCTTGGCCACAGATCCGAAGGCTCTGGCTCATAATTCTCACTTGTTGTTGCCGCCAAGAAGGGGTTAACTCGTCGTGACCCAATGCGTGTGTGTGGGTTCGGCTTCTTATTTATGTTTTTAATTTCCTTTTGTTTCGATTGTGTTTCACTTGGCTTGTCATATTTCTCAGCTCCTTTGGCTTTGGCCAATTTCTTGCAAAGCTTTGTCAATGTCGAAATTTTGGGCTTGCCATTTTCTGGTTTATGTCCTTGGTATACATTGTAGCTTCGTTTGAAGCAATCCTGTAGGAAATTTAATTTTATTTGCTAACTATCTCATATAAACTCTAGACTGTAAATATATGTTATTGATTACCCGCTCTTAATTGCATGTATTTTTATATTTTTAGCCCACACGTAAGACTTATTTGAGCAATTGAAATCAATTTGTGTGACTATATTGGTATTTGTTTACAGACATTAAGGCTGCTACTAATAAATATATTCGTGTTTTTTTGCCTGATTTGATGTGTGTTGCTCTCGATGGTTATTAAATATAAATAAGCCTTTATTTGTAAGGACTAACAAAAAGGGGTTTCTACAGCTAAATGGCTGTCATTTTGAATTTTGCTTTGAAAAACCCCGACACAAGGGACAATAATTATAATCAAAAAAATATCCTTAAATTCTTTTGGCAAATTAAAGCTGCTAACAATGTCAGCATTTGCAGCGCAACTGCATTGAAATAGTTGACAATTGCAGATGCATTTAATTGGAATACAAAATAAAAGGGGGGAAACACTCAACCATTACGTCAACATGCGTACGTAATTCCCATTGGAAAGTCGTCAGTGAAAACATTTCACCATTTCCGTTTGTTTTATAAACAAACACATAAAATATTAATAAAGGCAACCCTGACATATGGCAGCCACGTGCTCCCCATATATCTTGATGTACACAGTTTTTTAGTATCCTTCAGACTTGGCGAACACTAATGTGCCAGGGCCATATTCGGAGACTGGAAACCTTTTAAGAGGCTCCCATTAAACTTGTCTCCGCTATGAAACAAAATGGCGCTAAGGACACCAGCCCACACACACACAAACAAGTACATGTATATATATATATTCAGGAATCCCGGAGCCGTCGGGTTATTGCTAATCAACTCACGTTTTCGCTGCTCGTTTCAAAATGTATTTTGTGACGCCATTTTGAACTGAACTCGAGTCGAACGTCTGGCGGCGCCGCCTTATCACCCGGGGCTTATCAAATCCATCGCGATACCAATGTCCCACTGCCTCAGTATCCCCGTATCCTCGTATCCTTGAGCTGCAGTCGAAGGTGCGGAGGACACTATTACATTTCCGCCTAATAGTTGCTCGCTGTCAGGCGCTGATTAAAACGAAGTTGGCTCAAGTACATCCGTCAGTTGCTCAGTCAAGTCACGCATTGGATTGTGCTCGTTTCGGGGGTTCCCCCCTTTGCATTCCCCTTTCCCTTCCAGGGGCTTTATTTTATTTTTACATTTAGCTGCGAGCCTTTGTCTCTGCAGTGCATTCAATGCTATCTGTCAGCGGCATGCGAAGCCCATTTGATTTACTTTTTCCTCTTAAAGAAATCAAACTTGAGAACGTCGACCGTAGGTCGTCACTTGTATTTTTGGGGGGGCCGGAGTGAGCTTTATTACTGCTGCACTGCCTGCGAAGGTTTTACGCTTTTGTTTTACGTCACAAAGGAGCGCCGCAGGATATAGACAGAGCACAGTGGGACATACTAAAGGGTCTGCAAACGGATTGCATATAGATTAACGATTTGGAAAGTAATATTATTTATTTTGGGATTTTAGTTTATTTAAAAGTTGTATTTACATAATTTTAAGCTACACTTGCTACTTGGAATACATTACTTATATTCCTGAATCAATGTTTTAATCCATAGTTTTTGTTTAATATTTTTAATTTGGTCTCCTGGGACCTGGGTAGTTTTTTGAATTCTATTCTGAGATTATTTTTTCTCATTTGGCCCGAGCAGTGGCTCGTAATTTTTCCTTTGTCGGCTGAGACTGTCTCCAAAGAAAATTCCGAAATACGAATATGACATCTCTGCTGTCAGGCGACTTTATTATCTAGACTCCGGCGAGCCGAGGCAAACGGATCTGAACTGAACTGAACTGGGCTGTCAGTTGCAGGCGATTCCCTCCGCTGACTCTGCCACAATCGAAGGCCTGACTTTGCATATATATATATATATATATACAGTGCTATGTAGTATATATTTGGCTTAATCCTTGGCCGCCCTGGGCGAGAGCTGTCCACCTTTTTCGTGTCGAAAGTATGTGCAGGAGGGGGCCGGCTGAAATGCCACAATTACGATTTAAGATTGCCCGGCACAAATAATTCCATTTGGTCACGTGTCATAAATACAGTTGGCAGTGGCTTTTCCAGCACGTTTTCCCGGCAACTTTCATGCACATATGCCGTGCCGTTCGGGGGCGGCGAATCTAATTTTCCGCAGATTTCACCATGGACTTTTGTGCCCAGACAATGACCTCGTCCTGACCGCAGATACTGCAGACCGGAGACCGGAGACCGGAGAACGGAGTGCATCGGGCGGTGGCTTACTTATCCTTGTCGCTCGGCTGGACACGGGATTGGCCCCGTTGCTACCTCGCCCGAATCTAATTTGCATGTCCCTCCACCTCGGCTCAAGGACTCCCCGATGGCTTGGCCAGAATCGAATGGCCTGTCGGTGCCGGGACTCGTTTTGTGCCCTGGTACGAGGCGAGGTCTAAAGTTAAGTACTCAATATCTTCTATGCATTTTTTGGTTAATTGATTGCCAGTAATTTGCCAATCGAAAGAAGATAAAAAATCCATTTAATCCACTTATTACATGCTAAATATTATTGCTTCATTTTAAACGTTTTCGTGGGGGCATTTATCATTGGCAGCAGATCCTCTCTCACGCTTTTAGCCAGCCATAAATCTTGCCGACGGCATTGTCCTGCTGCTACTGCCTTGCCTTTGCGTTGCAGCCTTTGAAATGCCAGTTCAAGTTGCCCCATAAGTGGCTTAAATGTTGAATTTCAAATACAATGCGAAAGGGGTTACGGGAGGAGGGTTACGGGGGAAAAAGAGGAGAAAACTAAAACAGGACACATGGCCGTGCCGGATGAGGGCAGGACGAGCTGTTCGCATTGTGCCGAGTGCCAAGTTATGGGCCTGGCCTCCTCGCCATCGCCATCGCCATCGCCATCGCCGTGTGCCATGAATGTCCTTATAAATTGTCTGCAATGTTAAATGTTGCATGTGTCTACCCCCTAGACAGCCCAACTCCTACACAGGGAAAAAAAATCACAGGATCTATACTGTAAATCGAAGATTTAACTTATTGAAATGAATCTTGTTTGTGACTATAGTATCTTTATATAATTACTTTTACATACATTGTCTTGTGAGATCTTCTTGTCTATGGTATGATGGTGTACTGTCTTTTAAGATTTATTTAAAGAATGATTTCATGTGAAATCTTTTCAGCTTCTGCTGATAATGAAATCATAACATATATTTAACGCACTTTAAATACGCTTAAAATCAAAATTGTCACCATTTTTGTGGTTAAAAATAATGTGCAAAAGATATTTCAGTGCTGCAATTTCTAGTTCTTGCTCGTGTGGGTTGGTTGCCTTTGACTTTGGCTGCAGTTTTGCCTGCAGCTCAGGAATTTATGGCTCTGCCTCTGGCAGACAACTTTGTGGGTGTGCGTGTATGTGTGTGCCGGTGTGTTGTTGTGCCTGGCAGTAAGCTGGTGTGCCCGGTGTGTGGGGCCACTAATCAGCACACGTTTTAGTCCTGCCGTTGCAGGAAGTGGAAGTTGAAATTGTTAAAAGCAATAAAGCTAATAAGTGATGTGGCAAATGTGCGGCCTCGCTTTGGTTTCTCTGCCTTAGCCAGAGCGAGTGTAAGTGTGTGTGTGTGTGTGTGTGGAAAGCAGGGCATTTCCCAGTTTCTATTTTCCATTCCCATTTCCTCCCACTTCCCCTTCGTGAGCGAGTGGAGCTGCACTCGCCATTCCGTTCACGTGTCCATCGCTAGTTTTCGAGTCCGTTTCCACTGCCAGCACGGGAAATCAGCAATTAGTGGCAGACCCAACGCCCCAAGCCTGAGGACCCGGTTAAGAGCGATTACCGGCTGTAATAGTGGTCACAATAATAGCTCCTTTGCAGCAGTAGAGATTTTATAGAAACATCAGGGCGTATACGTAATATTATTTATTTAATTATAATTTGATTAACAAAAGCTGCGACAGCAGAGTTAGTTCTGACGAGTTAAATAAATGATATTAAGCTATTACTTAAGTTCTTCCTCAATTGTATTTTATGGAAAATAGAACTATGTTCTAAGCTGTTTATAAGCTGCTATTGCTTTGACCTCCATTGTGCATGTGTGTTTGGGTGGCTGCGCGCGAGTGTGTACGTGTGTGTGTGCGGAGCGGGCACGCATTTCCGTCAGCGCCAACTACTTCCGGCCGCTCAGTGCACTTTGACTTGGCTCCTGCCAGGACACTTGGATACTTGGAAGTCAGGACCAGGAGCCAGGCCAGGGGCAGTGCCTGTGCCAGGACCAGAGCCAGACGCCTTCCCACCGTGTTTGCCCAGCTTTTGTGCCTGCCCGCCCGTTCTGGGCTGTGTAATTTTATGACTAATTAGTCAGCTAGTACGTCAAGTTGGTAACTACATAAACAGCGAAGCGACGACTCCGTTTAGCCCAAGTCTATGGCCGATCGTTGGGCGTGCCCATTTATTTGCCTTGCTGCGCTTTTAATTGCTTGCAAGCAATTTCTTTAGCCTTTTTATGGCATGTCTCGGCTGGCATTACAGCAACAGCAGCATCTGCAGCAGCATCAGCAGCATCCACGGAGGCAACATCTAGGAGCAGCAGTTGCAACACCAACACAGCCCCCGGTGTGTCTACAAAGTTGAGTTGCAGTTTTAGTTGGCTCTGGCTGTGTTTTGTTTTATTTTGCCTTGCTTTTCTTTGTTGCCCGCTTTTTGCATGCTTTGTTCTTGTTTGGCTTTTGTGTAATTTTGCATCATAAAACACAGAGAGCACAATGCACAGACCACGGAAGACATGCAGCCGTCTTTCAGCAGCCTCTTTGTGGTCGCTTAAAGACGCCTTTAAATCGTTTAATGAAGCTCCGGGCACCTATATCTTGCTTTGCTTTTATTCATATACTTCCTAGTTTTATAGTGAAAAATCACATATTAAACGTTATAGTTTTGTTTTTATAAAAGAATATTTATCAGATAAGATAAGATTTACTCCTTACTGTGAAGTATTAATCCCAGAAACTGTAAGGTATGCGAGGATCTAGGAAATATTGTTAAATTAACAACTGACCAAGGGACGACAAATTATTTCCGCTGCCAAATGAGCCACTTCCGTGGCAGGACCACACCCATCACTTCACCAAAAGTCAGACAAAAGTTGCGCCAGGACATTGGCGTGTTGAATTTAAAAATTCCCGCCACATACACCAAAAACTCGAGCATGGGGAAAAAAATTTAAATGACAAGCAACTAATGGGAATTGCCAACAATTTCCACGGAAGGACGGGATGGCGGCAGGTGGCACAGAAGTTAGGGACCTTTGGCCAACCTTTGCATCGAAAATCAGCTAACAACACAACAAATGGCTTCATTTATTTGCGTCTTTTGTGCGATGTTGCACGGAACTTCCGGCCACCAGGTGGAAGGTGGAAAGACAAGGACGCGGAAAAGTAAAAGCAGCCAAGGAAATTCTGCCAAGTGGCGGGGGCGCAGATCCTTCCCGGCTTAGATCCTTCGCCCCTCCAAATCTGTAAGTGTGCAAAGTTTACACTGAAAAGGTTGCCGCCTCCGCGAGCAGCAACAAGGAGCGTAAAGAAACATAAACTATTTATATATAGAAGCAAGTTGCAGCTGCACTTTGCAGTGATTGAATGGCCAACACCGACAGCCGTTAATGTGCTTGGGGTTTTTTTCATTGAGATAAACTTTTGGTTGGCCGGAAAGACCGCAGGAAAGTCGCACTTTAAAGTTTTCGCTTTCGGCAAACGGAACTTTAGCCACCAAGAAACCAAGGGGTTTCCTCTGGCTCTGAAAAGCATAAATAAAAGAGGAAATACAATTAAAAGATTTGGAATAATTTGGACCTGTTTAAAATTAATTATATTCAGCTTCACAGTGAACTCCGGTCTGTTGGTTTAAAAATAAACCTGCATAATAAAAGGCTGAGTTAGTTATGATAAAATGTTTATTGTTTTCAATAACACTTTCTCCATTGCATACCCTGCATAATATCCTGGCAATTTGGTTGCGATCCGTATCCAGCTAGGCTAGACTCTGTCTCTTTTGTCTTTTCAAACTCCAGTCGTAGTGGATCAACTTTTTCAGATCCATCTCCTCCGAATTGACTCTCAAACAAACGTCTATGAAGAGGCACAAGTCCAGGTTCTTCATTTTCTTCGCCAGCTTAAAGGCTTCGGTCAGGGTAGCTTTTTCGCGCTCGATCTTGCCCAGAATTGCATGTGACTTACAGATGACCATCAGACTCAGGAAGCTCCACACATCACTATTACACTTTGTAGCCTCTGTGGGAGAGTTTTTTGATTTCAATCGTATTTTCTGACCTTTCACTCACCATCCAGAGCCCTGCGGGCCGTGGAGCAGGCTGCATCGAATGAATTGTTATCGAGCAGCGCCTGGGCCAGCTCGTGCAACAGATAGGCGCGTTCCAGGGGATATTCAGCGAATCGCATGCGATTCTCCAAACGAGCTACATGCTTTCTGTAGATTAAGTAGATAAGAAAAACATTAATATTTAATATTCCCAAAACATTTGCTTAATGAACACACATAAATTTCTCTGTTATGGGATCTGGATCTGTTGTATTGGTTCTCGGTAGATTCATCGTGTTTGGTCGCTTTGTTTCCTTACTCTCCTTAAATGGCAACCCAAAAAGGATCAACAGACGTTGTCTACCCTCCAGGACCGTCGCATTTTTGGGAATTTTGTATTCATTAATGCGGGCTAAACCCAGGTAGTTATAGACCTCATTAGTGAATTCAAATTTCCACGGCATTATGCGGTGTGTTTTGGTAGTGATATAGTCGCCCATGACTCCTTCGATATATAATGTCAACTTCTAAGAAGTAATTCAAAGTTATAATCTATGACATAAATGTATATTCTTCACTTAAATTAATTTAAAGATGTATCTTTAAATTCAACGAATTTATGAATTATTACTTAACTTTAAAGGGCGTTGAACTTTTTTCTTGTCCATTCCTAAAAATCGTAGAAAATCAAAAACTTACATCTAGCTCTCCAGCTCTTATGAGCAGTCGAATAGTACGCAGGACCTTGTAAATATTCCTCCTAGTCTGGTACTGAATGCGATATAGATTTTCATCCTTTTGCTTGTTGTAGAGTGCCTCGCTGGGAAACTTTTGCTGATGTTGAGTATACATGGGACACCGAGTGTGCAGCATTTTCTGGTAGCAAAATATTAATGAAAATTATTATAAGCAACTCAATTATATGATAATATTAGCAACTCGAACCGTCAGAGTTCGCGTTGACTTGTCGTTGAAATCCAACAATTTCTTCAAATGCACGGATGACTCTTTGCAGTGTTTTGGCTGCACATTGGGATCGTTTCGTAGATTCTTCAGAAATTCCACATCCACCCAGGCTCTGTTTAGATATGTCGAGTTATAAATCTGGAAATACCGATCGCGTCGGGCTTTCCCCAGTGGAGATAGATATTTTTCCTTTAATTACAAATAATATATACTATAGTTTGGATTCTAATTTTCGGAATGTATAGTAACCTCTTTCTCCATTACGCTGACCACATCGCAGGGATCCTTGAGTTCCTTGGGCTGATTGGCCAGCTTATTCATCATGCGTTTGACCAGCCGCTGAATTGGTACTGTAGTCTCTTCCGACAACGCGTCATGGAAGTTCTCACCCAGCTGGAAATGCAGCATGTTATTATATAAATATACAAATATGGTTTCAGAATGCATCATTTTCGCTGTAATCTTCAGTTGTCTTTCAAGGAATCAGCCCTTGAGCCTGGTTGGACTCGTCTAACTTACCACATTCAGACGATTGATGCCGGGCGCGGCTTTAACGGAGCTAAAGCGTCTCAGGTGGCCATGCAGGTTTATATTGGCATCCTCCAGACGATTCGACTCGTAAAGGGCATCGCTAACCTCCAGACTAACGTGGGGATTAATGACCGGTGGCTGTTGCATCAGCAGCAGATCTGAAAATGCAAAGAAGACTTAGGCGATTTGCCCCGCCGGAACCAGGCCTTACTTTCTGCCTTAGTGCAATCCTTCAGAGCCTCCGGCGCTTGACCTATTGTCCTCTTCAATTGGCTTCGGCGCATCAGAGCCCTTGCATCGAAAGGACTCAGATCCAAGGAGTTGTTCACATAGCCGAGGGCGCTTGAGAACCTTCGCTGGCGGGAGAGATACAGGCCCCAGTCGGAGTGGATGCTGGCCTGTTGAACCGTTGACCAAGGATTTTGCTCCCAGGGTGGCAGCTGCGGCGGCACTGGCGCCTGAAGGCTTTCGAATATGGTCAAACGGGTGGACATAACTGGTTTTTAAGATATCGGAGATCGCAATCAAACAACAAAAAGTAAAAACAGTAGGTATAAAAAAACAATTTGTGTTGTGTAACGAAGTTAGTTTTCCTTTATTATCTGACGTTAAGGTATTAGCTTGATCCACACAAACGTATTTGATCGAGGGATTTTATAATTTAAAGGAATATTCTCTTTTCCGATAAAAGCATATTCCATACCAGGAATACTTCAATTGCGAACAGCTTAATCGGTTTAGGTCGTCATCGAGTTGAATTTGAGTGCACATTGATGAAACTCTTTGATTACTCGTTCAAGTACTGAATTATAAATTAAAATCCCAATGGCAAAGCGGGCTCAGAGCAAAGTGTTTGATGTACAAGTGTTTGGGGATTGTGTTCCCCCCAGAAAAGAACAGATATATTAATTCGACGATTGATGCTAATCAGGAATATATATCATATAAATACACTGCGTTCAAAACTTCTCACTAAAGTTATTATACTCAGCAAATTGTAATATTTGAGCGAACTTTCTTATTGAATGTATTACTGTAGTCTAGTAACTTGTACAATAGTTTTATGAGTAGTTCCTTGTAAATTTACAAAAGTGTAAGGTATGCTCTGAGCCCATTCGACTATAGCTTATGGCTTGGCGCTCGCTGAGACATAATCAGCGTCTTATGAGATCCATTACCGCAAGCCGAGCCTCACACAGCAAGCTGGGAAAAATGTTTTTCCAACTTTTAGCGCAACTTTGTGGCACTAGAGGGGCTTCCCCGGGATGGACGGTAGTGCAAAGTTGGGCAAGCCAGGCTCTTATCCAATTAAGTCATAACTCAATATGTGCTGAGAGATATGCACTTGGCCATTACTTAGGCAAAAGGCAAAAATTTGCTCTAATAACTTCTGAGTTTGCGCTTTCTTCCGTCTTCTTTGCCGGCGCTTGCCAGGAAGATAATTTTCACACCAGCGCCATGTAATTTGCCCTTCTGGGGCGAAGTTTTTTGGCCGGCAGATTTTAGTTTATGCAGAGCAACAGCTTCCCATCTCCGCACCTTCGCCCCAATCCCCATCTGCATCCGCATCCCGGTCTCTGGGCTCCTGCTCCCGTTTCCCTTTTATGGCACCAGCGAGACGCTGCCACAACTCATTTGGCATTGACCAGGATTGGACGTTGCCGCAGTCCTCCGTGACTGTGTCTACGGGCAGGGCAACTGGGCTGCATCCAGCAGTATCCTGTATCCAGGACCCAGTATCCGCGTCCAGCCACCCGGCTTGATCTCCCGGCTGAGCTCCATCCACATCCGTAGCCCACATCCATCTGCCGTTGAGAGCGCGCGCGCATAAATTATTCATTTGTAATGTGCAGCATCTCTGGTCCTTAGTCTTGTACTGAGAGAAAAGACTGGATATACATTATAAATTTCCATTGATATGTGTGAAGTATAATCTAGTCTTTTTTAACTTAATTACGAGTTAATTAAAGGCAAGAAAAATATTTCCTTAACTACTCTATTTAATAGTTTTATTTTGATGTAAAAAGTAGGATAATGATAATCCAGTTCTTTGGAGATTTTTCCCTCGGTGCAGTCTCAGTGCCAGGATCTGGAGTCTGGAGTCTTGGGCCAAAGTTCTGTGTGCACTTTTGGCACAGGATATGACACTGACACTCAGCGCCGGCGCTCGTCCTGCGTCAACAACTTCCTTGCCTGCTGCTGGCGTTTACTTTGGTTTGTAATTTCCTACTGGAGCTAGGGCCGTGGCTAAAAGAAAAACAGCAAGAAATGGCACGAAAACCCCAAGAAGAGCACGGGAACATGACGATTGCAGCTGGACCTCTCCCTTCCTGCCCAGCCATGGTGCTCGTCCTTTTCTGGTTTACCGCTCTCCACCGGGGAACTGCTCCTGCTGCTCCTGCTGCTCCTGCTGCTGCGGCAATTGCAAACTTTAAAGTTTGCTCTCCTTTTTGTGTGTGTCAAAAGTTTCATTTGTGAATTGAAAAATTATTTCTAGTTGCATACATGCAGAGTGTGTCATTTGCAGTAGGGTCGCCCAGGACCTCTGAACTCTGGCAGCGGGGCGAGCAGCCCGGCAGCCCGGCAGCCAAGCTCATTGACAAAATAGAAAGTTGTTGACTCGGTTTCCTTTCCAGTTTCCGAGCATAAGTTTTCAGCCGGCAACGCTTTTAATTACACGCACACATCCGGCCCGCTTAAATTTTAATACTAGGTCTGGGTGGCCTGATCTCCTCAAACCGTAAACCGTGTCGCAGCCCCACACGGTGCGGCATTAATTAATTAAAAACGTAATGGAGTGAGGTCTAAGGCTCTGGCTAAAGCAGCGCGACAGAGCCATGAAATGAATAGGTGGCTCCTGCATGCAATGCCCACACCTGGCTTAAGTTGTGTCACCAAGGCAAAAGTTAATTGCCCCAGAATAAAATCTGGAGTAACGTAATCTAATAATAAGGAATTATGCAAGTTTTAAATAACAATTATTCTGAATGCAATTACGGCTTTAAATTGAAGCTAACTGGCACGTAGTTTAGCAACTTGCAAGCTAAAATTGCGGACACTTCAGCTTACAATTAAGTTAATTAAGTCAAATCTGGTATAAAACGGGCATGAAACGTGTAATAAATATATTTTAGCAATTGCAGTTCGAGGAACAAATTCTTGTGGCTTCAACACATTTTAATAGAATTTTAAAAAAAGTTAACTCTGAATAATATGGTTTATTTATAGAGGTAGTTGTCTTTTAAAAGGTATTCCAATATATATTCTCAATCCGCTTCGCATACATCATTCCAAATGCATGGAAATATTTGTTATTTATATTATTATTTGTTGAACATTAACAATAAATTACTAGGCCCCTGCTCTATTCAATGTATACTTAGTCTTCGCTTCATTAAAGGTAACCGCTCGAAACCAGCACCGATTCTAAACATATTTTTAATGTAGGCAGTAGTTTGATTTAAAACGACTTTGTTGACTCCGCTTGACCACAAATTTGTCAACAGGCATGGCAACCGCGCACACATACAGCGACATCATGGCCGAAAGCCGCAGACACGCACGTGCCACGCTAAACCGGAAACGGAAACACGCCATGTGAGTGCCTGCGAGTGCGAGTGTGTTTGTCTGGGGTTGTTTATTGACATTTGCACAGTCTTTGGCAATTATTTAGTTACAGCTTGTTTATTTGTGTCGACGTAAAACGGATGCAAAACTTTCCTGCTTTTGAATGTTTTTAGAAAACAAATAAAAAAAAAAACAGCAACTGTGGGCTACGAATTAGTTTGTGACCCCAGCGCCAGTGCACACAGCGTTCCGACGGATGCACAAGTGAATCAAATAGATAGAAACGGATGCGTGGTGATAGTTCGTAAAATTCTTAAATTAGCATCATTAAAATATGTATAGTAATTATCTGTTACTCGCCCTAGTGGTGTCATCTGATTGTGGGCAGCCCAATTAAGAGGTCAAACGGGGCAAGCTACTTATTTCGCACTCACTTTGTTCGGATGGACAAACATTAAACACGCAGCACTGAGAAGTTTTTATAATTTAATGAATTATATAACAAAAAATGTGCAATGCACACAAATAATATACAGTTTGCAGTGCTTAAAATACATATTTCATAAGAAACTTTTCAATAATTTGAACAATCTAATTGTAGTTAATTTTTTTAAGTGAGTTGTTTCAAATCAGAGACTCTCTTTCTCTTAACTCATAACCATGCCAGTGCTCGCCTGCATGTGACAGGACACTGCCTAATTAAAATGGCAAATCGTTGGCCACAAACAAGGACTTTGGCAACACTCGTTGGACGTTGGCAAGAAAAACAAAAACAACAACAGCCGGAGCAGCGGTACAAACGAATTGAGATGCAAATTTATGCACCGTCTGGTCAACAGAAAAAAAAAACCAGCGGAAAATGACCGAAAAACCCAAACCTCTCTTCCCCAAAAACGAACCATCGAAATTATGCGGATCCTCGGACACATTTAGTAGCAGATACATTCGCACATCTGCGCTACTTTACACAGGCATCCATGATGAATTTGGCTGCATTGCATTCTGGCCGGTTTCGAAATAAATTTAAATTTGATTAACGATTTGTTGGCCAACTTTGGGCTGCGCACTTGTCGCCCCAGACGAAAATTGATTGGTTGGCTTCAATGCCCGACAACTTTTTCGCGGCCAAAACTTTATGCGGTAATTAATTTTCATATGCTTTAGCGGGTCAATACTGCAGTTAGGGTAGCCATTCATTAAATTGGCAGCAACAGTAATGCCAGTAGCTAAGTTTCCCAATACGGTTTGTGGTTTTTGCATTCAACTGACCTTTAGGAAAACTGCCATTAAATACAGTAACAATTTTTGTGCAGCATGAGTTTCCTTTGGCAGTGGATCAGTATTATCTCCCTGTCTGCCGGTCGATGTGTCTCTGTAGTGCTATATGTAGTAGCATTGTGTGGTCCCTGAAAGCCCGGCAGGCATTGACAGGCTCCGCGAGAACATACCACTCAGAGGCGCTTGTATGCCCACTGCCCGAAGGACCATTGAGGTCCTGTCGGCGGTCTGGCGGCGATGGCTGTGTACTGGTCGAGGGTCCTGCATGATGGCGCGTCTCTCCTTCCTGTTTATGGTTGACCGACACTTGTCATACTCCGTGGCATGTAAAAATGGATGGCCTCGGATGGCTCCACTCCGACTCGCTGGAGCATTGCATTTTTAAAGGGAGCTCGACGGCCGCCGGTCGACGGTCGCCAGGCGGTACATAAATTCGGCTGCAAAGTGTCATGTACCCGCACATAGATCAGTGTCCTCTGTCCGCCCGTCCGGCATGTGGGTTCAAGATACCAATGCGGTGGACTAGGCTCCGGCTCCTAAAAGAGTCATTTTGCGGTTTGGCAATTAAGTCAATGTTAACGATGCCGACACCGAGACTCCCACGCAGTCGGGTACAAGGACACAGGCACAGATTCAGGTCCAGATAGACTCGTAGTAGCAGATACAGATACAGATACAAACAGACGGGCGAGACACATTCGTTTTGGTGGGGAAAAATACGTAGGCAGCAATAATTAATTAGATACACAATAAATTACTCATACGCCAGCGGCAGCCCGCAAGTAAAAATAGAGAGGGAAGCGAATCTATTTCTTTTTTCTTTTTGTTTGATGAAGCATGTGGAAGCCGCAGGACTTGGGAACAATTTATGTTGAATTTTCAACCTCTGGGTATTCGCTAGCAGCCCAGGTTATTCATGGCCAGACACATGAGTAATCAAGCCAGGCAAGGGATATGAAACGAGATTGCTCTCTCTCAGCTAAGCTGACAAAAAAGAGGTTGAAAATATAATTAAATAAGTTTTATTATAGTTTAATATTAGTTATTTGAACACTCATTTTGCACATTCATGAGGAATATATATAGACTTTAGTTACAAATGGAGTATCAACATTTTCCTCAGTGCACTAAAGAGACACGTTAGTGGAAAAACATCGAGGAAGGAGCTCAGAAATCACAGTACAAAGCAAAGCCGACGGAGACTGGAATAAAAACGGCACAGATTGCATGAGAGACGCGGAAATACGACAACAGAGAGCGCTGGCAAAGGCAACAAGAACTATAATTTCCTAAAGGACTTAATTATTTTATAATAAGCACATGGCGCCGGGATGCTTGCGGAGACGAGGGGTTTCAGCCCGACTAAAGTCGGAAAGGACGAAAGGATGCCGCGCAAATGCAGCGCAAAAGTTGCAAAAGTTTTTCTCCACTCGACAATCGGTCAAAGCAGTGGAACGAGGTGAATCGCCAGAGGGGCGAAGGAAAATCCCGGCCATAAATAGTGAAAATATTACAAATTCTTGTTTTCTTTCTTCGAGCTGCGCCAGAAACCCCGAAGCTTTGGTTTTATTTACTTTTTTTTTTAATAAGGAATTTATGGTTGGTCGAACCTGAGCAATTAATATTGATTTGCAAGAGTTGTTGCGGCTCTTTCGGTTACGGTTCTTAGCCAGGTTCAAGACGTGGCCAGGCAAGCGTAAATCAAAAGAATAAATAAGTCCTGAGAGGGCTCTGGGGAAAAAAAAAACAAAAACAGAGAGAAAAGCCCCAAGGAATATAGGGTTTCCCTCAGGCATAATCTCCCATTTAAGTACTTTCCTCGCCCCTATTAGCTGCACATTAATGTTGACTTTGTCTTATTTAATTAGCACTTGAGTCGAATCTCGATTAAAGCCTCATTTGCATAAACTTCAATCTCTCGTCGCTGAGGCGACGAAATTTCCATTCCAGGGCACTTGCCATAACATTAAGCCTGCATAAATTCGCATTACGCATACGCCCAGTGTGCCGGCGCCCAGCGCCTGCGGCAAACACGGACAAACATTTAAACACTTCAAAAACAATATAAATTCATTCAGAGCACGGCCGGCCATATCCCCACTATAACCATAAGCAATAAAACACACAGACCACCACGCAGACATCGGATAGGCCAGGCCAACAACAATCCCGTCGACAATGCCAACAACAATGCATAAATAAAGACCAATGCCAAACAATTGATACTTTGGCCAAGGGAACAGAGAGAGAGAGCGACCGGCCATCGAACAATTTGTACGAATTTATATGTAACCAAAAGAGCAGCGCACAACTAAACATTGAAACAAACATGCCCAAATGTCCTGGGAGTTAGCAAGGATAGTCCCTGGCCAGAGCAGCCACTGAGAAAGGAGCAGGCAGTATGGCCCAAAAATAGCTTCATTTAAATGAAATTAATTTGACAATTTCTTTTATTTAATTTAAATTTATGCACTTATAAATGAATGAGTATTATTTTGACTGGAGCTTTTTGAGCGTATATTATAATATTCTTTTATATTTAATACTATATAAATATACAAACGTGCAGATATATATTCTAAATTGTATAAACATATTGAAGGAATGTTTCTCTCGTAAAAGAACAAACTTGTCAGCACTACGCCGCTAGCATTAGTGCCAGCTATATTTCCAGTTTCCTTTCCTGTTCGTTTTCCCAGGCAAACCCCAGCAAATTCATTTGAATTGCAAAACAAACACGAGAACAGACCGAACATTGACGACATTGGGGCTACTATATAGCAGTCGGCCGGGAGTCCGGCTAAAGGAGCTTAATCATGTTGTAAATTTGCATAATTTGACGTGTGTATGTGTGTAGACTCAGGAGGGGCATCAATGGCCCAGGGAATTTAGCCAAATATATAATGCACCTTCCTCGTAATGGCTCCGAATTCTTGCCGACACACAAATAGTTATTTCATCATAAAAAATAGCCTAGAAATTACGTTACTTGTCTACGCTTAAATTTGAATTTAATTTTGGTTGCTCTGGTGGGGACGTGTGTTTTCGTCTAATAGACCTTATATATTAAACTTTATTATAGCTATAATTTATGAATAAAATAAAATATGAGATGAATTGCATTTAAGTGTTGCTAAGAGCAAATTTTGTACCATTACTTCTGTATTGTAAAGTTAGGTAGACGAATTTAAATAGCTATATTTTACCTGTTTTTGTTTTGACATTATTATGGATTATTTCCCAAAAATCTACCACGAAAACGAATCAATTTAATTCAATCAAAGTTTATTTTATAAATATCTTAATCGTCTTACTATTCACATTAATTTGAGAATTAAACTTCAAAATAATCCGTAAATCATAACGCTTGCATACGCATAAATGCGATTTTAATTGCGGTAATTAGCACTGCTTGTGGCAGCTTTGGCTCTCCCCGAATGTCACTTCTTATAAACAAGAGATTTAGCCGAGTTGGATTGGCAACTTTTCCGCACTCGTGCGGAATGCCGTCGTGCCGTCTCATTGCACAATTGCATTCTAAACTGTCATATAAATGTGATTATATCGACCCCCCTGGGATCCGACCGCAGTCCGTGTCCGTCCCACTTTGTGACAGCTTAATTGAAGGCAATGCGTGACCACAGTCCGGGACCAGGACAAGCGTGTCCTTTTCTAAAGAGCTTTGTTCATGACACGGATCACGCATCCAATTGCATCAAATGAGATTACACAACTGGTCAGGTTATGAAAAGTAATTTCTCATTCAAAGAATAAACGGGTATATGATTAACTAAACGCAAAAAGTTAATTAGTTTTTGCATTGAAATTCCTTAAAATAGTTTTCTCCTTATGTTCTATACAAGTTCGATCTTAAACTCCCCGAAAACCCTTAAAGTTGTTACTATGTCTCGCCTAAAAAGTTGACCAAAGGACTTGCCTCTTGCTAACTGAATTGTCCTCCGCGAAACTAACAGCTTCCTGCCCCTTAAAAGCTTGTCAGTTAATAGAAAACAAGTGACACCGCCTCCAGCTAGCTTCATAATTAAGTCCAAATGAACAGAGCGCCCAATGCAGGCAGCTCGGCCTGACCCCAGCCAAGGAGGGTAGCAGTCCAGGGCCAGGACCAGGACTAGGACCAGGACCAGGACCCGAACCAGTTGAGTACATGCAAGTGTTTGCAGTTTAATGGAATTTTTAATTTCGGCCCCGCGACGAAGCTTCTGAGCTGGGAATAGCTGACATTATTACAAATTTTTTACTATTATTAAAAATGCAGAAAACATTAAAAGCGACACAAAATTTGTAGCCAAAAGTCGTGGCAGGGCAGCTGGGCTGGACTGAGCTGGGGCAGGATGATTACATGGCTCGCAACCTCCTTCGGAGGTCCGGCAGCCAGTGCACAAGAAGTTCCAGCATAAAGACCACGGCACTGCCCATTATGGCCAGGACCAGGGTGAAAAGTGCCGGGGCAAAGTGCTCCAGATCCACATCTGCCTTGGAAGCCTTATAAAGGCTGCAGTCCGGCCGTCGGACTATCCACTTCTTGTCGTTGTAACGCTTGAGTCCGGTGGCGTGAAGATGGAGCAATGCATGGGCAATGTGCTCCCTCCACGGCGAGCCCTTGGGCATCACCGATCCCGTGGTGTAGGTGGGATTAAACCTAATCTCCTGAAGCTCACAGAACTCTCCCTCGTCCATATGCAGGTCCTTCAGCAGCCTGTATATGCGATCGATGGCCGTGTGAAAGGCAAAGCGTCCTTGTATGACCCTATCAGCGCCCTGCTGCAGGGTCATTATGTTATGCTCGCAAATTTTCTCGGCAAAAACCTTTTTTACGAGCTGGTTACTGGTATTCGTGAACATAGCAAAGTTGTAGGATATGTTCTCCATGCCGAGGACCATATTGCTATCGTACAGATCCTGCAGACTCACTATACTCCTGGGGCTCTCCGAGAGCAATGAGCCCACAATGAAGGCTCCGTAGAATTGCATCAGCATGAAGCTGAAAATGCAGCTAAAGCTGATCAGTATTCTGGTGGAGAAAAGTCGGAAAACATCTGTGTTGGGTCCCTGCTGAAGGTACGTCTCGAGGATGCTGAACCAGACGAAGGACAGGCGGCTCTCCACCAGGGAACGTTGCAGCCGCCTCTCCTGCCGCACGTGTAGCAATAGGAGCAGAGTGCTTCCTGTGATCAGGGCGACGACACACCACCACACCTGGTTGCTTAGGGGCTCGAAGAATATATTCCGGATGTGGCTGTGCCGCGGATGCCGGAAGATGAAGTGAATGCTGTGGGTTGAAAATCAGTCTGCGATTCGACTCCAGTGGGATTAGCTTACTCCTGGGTGTGCAGCACGGCCGAGTACTGGATGTAGGGTTGCCTGTCCACAACAAAGCGCATGGGAGACACGGCAAAGTCTGCGGCGCCACTCAACACCAGACCCATCACTCCGCTCCAGCTGCCATTGTCCAGCAGCTCGCCCCATTTGTCCGTGAAACTGATGGCCAGGCTGCACAGAGAAAAAAGGTGCGAAATTAAGTGTAATTAAAATATAGAAAAGAAAAATTAACTCTTAAGGAACTTCCCATCTTCTCTTTAAGGTATAAATTATTTAAGTTTTAATTGTCTAAAATGGACATAAGTTTTTTCTAGTGCAAAAACAGGCTCATTAAGAGCTACCTTGTTGCTCTTGTCACAGACTCACCTGAGATTGTACATGCTCTCTATAAGCCTGAACAACTGATAGTTCTTTCGCTGCATTGGGTCTCGTTCCTGCAGGTGAGATTCGTCAGCCAGGTAGGCCATGTCATCGAATCCAGAGGGCTTCTCTGTCAACTGGGATGGCGGGTTGTTGAGTGAAAGTTGAGAGGTCCCTCTCCATGTTTACTCACCACAGTGCTGCCCTGCAAGGTGATTTGGCCAAAGTTTCGCCGACGTATAACCCAGGTGTTTTTATAATTATCCAAAAGCTGGTAGCCACCTGCAGCAGACCATTGGCCCTTTTTTTCAATTATCAGGGGCGTTGAGAGTTGCGAGCTGATGCGGTAAACATCGTAAAGCAGCCAGGAAATGCTGACAGCGAAATTTGCATTTTAATTTTTTTTTTTTAATATTTCGCTATATTGTGCATATGACTCACTTATCCTGATGCCGCAGGACCACCGTGATGTCCGCATCAATTCCCATGCTGTAGCCACTGAAGTGCTCCTCAATCAGCCGCTCGTCTGGCTGGGATTCGCTGCTGGGGCCAAGAATAAACCACGCCAGCGAATTGTTGAAGTAGCCCGCCTCGGAGGCAGCCCGAAGGACATGTTGCCCCACAAGGATGTGCCTGAAATTCGGCACCAGGACCGCTGTGCGCGGCGACCCGTAGAACATGAGATCCTCGAAATTCCCTGACATTCCTGGCCGGTAAAATTGCACGCGATAGTTGGACAACAATTTCTGGTGGCATTCTACATGCCAGTCGCCATCGGCATCGCCGTCGCGGACAACCAGGACCTGACTCAAGTGCTGCGAGCGCAAAAAGTCCTCGAAGGCGGCCAGCTCAAGGAAATTGGTATTTATGCTTTCAATTTGCGGCACGCATAAAAATGCTGTTAAAATTATAAAAAGCCAAGAAATAACTTTCACTTGCAACTTAATCATTTTATATGGCCACTTTCGCACCGACTTTCTTCGCGCGCTTCGGCTTGTGTTTGCTTTTGTGCTGAGCTCTTGGCGTTTTTATAGGGTTCAATTCCTCCCCACAGTATGTGCATAATTTATACACATTTATCATATCGGTGTATCCTGGACTCACGCAAATTGTTCGCTTGACAAGAAAATTATCGCCAGGATGCATAAATATGTGTTTACGTTAAAGGGAATGTCACTATTGTGCAGCTGTGACTCCAATTAAATGTAAATTATTTTCAGGAAACGCACTATTTGCAGGAAACGATACTCAAAAGGGTATTATGTAGCATGAAATGAATTATCCAACTTATATACATTGTTATTTAATTAAATCGTATTTTATTTAAACGATTTATATAGTAACTATATGATGGAATATGACTTATTCATGTCCGCGAACAGTTCGCCGCATCGATCAAAAATGCTTTAACGTCTTCGCCTTACCTAGGATAAAGTAAGCTATCCTTTTGCCGGCATATACCAGAAATCCAATAACTAGACGCAACATTAAGCAGGACAAAGCTGGTGGCATTAGCGTGACATTATCCGACTGCAGCCAAGAAGCTGCGAGAAACGGCAGGAACGCGTGTTAGTATCCACGAAAACGGAGCCAAGGTCCTTGGCGCGTGTCCCCTTGTGAGTGTGAGAGCGCCCCGGAAAATGTTGCGAAACTCGAAAGCAAATCCTGCAGCTTGCAACTTAATTTCATGGCACGCGGCATGCAACTCGCTGGCAACTTCATTCGGGCAATTTGCCCCACGACAGCTTGCCACGTGCCCGAGGAGGAGGAGGAGGCGAGGGAGAAGGCTGGAGATGATGGGACGGTCGAATCGGTGGCCAGATAGAGTCCTGCAAGGACTTTAAGACTGCTCCGAAATTAAAAGGAATTACATTCAATTTGTTGACTTTTTTCTTGCGGATGCAGCTTTCCCCCTTTTGTTTTTCTCATCTCCTTTCGGCCCAACTTAGCTGACTTTCGCCGGTAATGACACAAAACATTTTGTGCAAGGCCACATGCAAATGAGCAGCAGAAAGCTGAAACAGCAGAGACAGGAGCAAGGCCATTCAAATGTATTCATTGTGAGCATGGGGAAATTCGCTGGCATTTTATCGCAAGATTTTCGCATCGAAAACGCGAGTTGCCTGCTAAAAGATTCTTGAGAGCCTGGCATCACACATGCGGGGAATCACCGACGAGGTGATAAAATAAAAGTGCGCATACGCCGTGTGGGCTTTCAAGAAAAAATTGCTTTCAATTGAAGACATTTAAAAATCGAGTTTCTTACATTTTTTGAGATTAATGTGTAGGTTTACATTTATCTCCACATATTTTAATATATTTTTTGCATTATAAGAAATTATTTTACATATTTAAATGGAGGTTTAAGCTGTGCTGAAGCCACGGCTAAGTCCTACACTTAATATTTCTCCATTTTATACAGTTTTACATTAAGCTATGACTGCAAAATGTTGCTGTTTAAATTCTAAGCATGTACTCTAGGCTCTTTCACTAATTGTATGCCCCAGTCCCAAGGATTGCATTATAAAGAAGCAGCACAAAATAAGGAATGAAACATTTTAATTAATTTCGCTGCCAAAACAGGGGATATTATTATTATTATTAAATAAGATTCTCGTCAAAAAATTACAATTTTTTCGCTCTCCGCTTTATTTTCTTGATAATTATTTTTACGTTTCAACTGCGGGGGATTTTAATTGTAGGTAAGTACGCTGGCAACCGACAAAACTTGTCCATGGGCCAAATAAAGGCAGGCAACAAAGAGGAAGCGGAAAATCCCTTGGAGCCATGGAACGAGTCTCGGAATAAATCCCTCGAAATAACGACAACAATATGCGACTTTTACTTTTCAGTCCAGACTCGGCAGGAATATTGAATTTAATTTACTTTAATTATACGTATTCTTCAACTTTTATATTGTGAATACTATATAAATCATTTTTGTCAAGTTTTTGAAAGTACGTTTTAACAGAGTTCCTTGAAACAAGTCAATATATAATTTGCAACTCCTCGTTAAAGTTGTATACATTCTTTCCATTTGTATCGCTCTCAAGTAGATATAATTATTTCATTGACTGTAAGACTACCAAAGCCGACAATTCCTACTCCACTTATTGGCGGACAAAAGTTTGGTCCTTTGCTAGTTTCCACACTTCATAGCCGCTTAATGCTGGCGCGAACCTTTATTTGCCAAAAGGCACTGGGGCGAGAATTCCCCGTACAGCTGGGACTGGGCCGCATAAAGTCAACTCATTATGAAATTACTGCTAAAAACTAAGCTCCCCGAATGGGAAAGAAAAGCGACGACGGGAATGACTGGCAGCGGAGAAAGCCGGCGAGGAAAACAAATTAAATTTAATCGATTTGTGAAAAGCTGCCAGACAACAACAAAGGCAGCCAGTGCAGGCGATAGGAGTGGCAACTCCAGATGGGTTGCATGGTAAATTAAGTGGGGGCGTGTCCAGACTCCGGGACCATGGACTACGGACAAGGCACAGAGCTGGAGCTCTTGGGCCACTTGTCGACTCTAAGCGCATTCTAAACAAATTAAAATTCAATTAAAAAGATGAAATGCCATCTCAGGACTGAAAATGCACGCAGGAATGGGGCCGTCTGCCAACAGTCATTGCGATGCAAAATTTCCTGCCCGAGTGAATTGGCCGAGTTTCTGTGCTAACCCTCGGCAAAAGAAAACTCGTCACATTCAATTCATTTAGCGGCAACACGTTATCGCAGTTGGCCATCATTACTGTCGCTTACAGCCACCCTCGAGCTGAATCCATGGCAACACGGAGAAAAACAAGTTAAAATGAAAAACAAGTTTAGTTAAGTTCCAGAATGAATCCAATCTAAACTGTGTTGTTTATTATTCCCACTTCTGTTTCCTTGAAACGCATAATCTATGTTATTCCAACTTCTTTGAGTTTTATCTGGACAATTTTTGTTTTCTGTGCAATATAATACCCGCTGCAGTCGAGCCTGGTGTGGAGAATCATTAACGACTCGCTCATCACTCGAGTGGGACTTGAGCATCATTTCCAATTACTGGGTCCCAATGCAGACGGCTTAGCGGCTGTCTTTGGCGAAGGCAAAGAATTTCCGCTGATGATTTTTGGTTGTGCCAGCATCTGTCCTCTGCCGGTCACGGTCATCCTTGTGGCAGCTCTCATTACGGCCACAGCCGTGCCCTTTGGCGGTTTTAGCCGCCAACTTCCATTTGGCCGGCTGTCCTCTGTTGGCTGCATTAAAATCGGCGTCCTCTCAGTTCACGCCATTACAGATTCCCCTTGTCGGGTCGCCTTCCGCAGAAGTCCTTTTTGTGGGTCCTAGGACTGTTCGATTTGGCTTAATGGCCGGCAGCATGTTCTCATTGCTGGTGCGGTAATGAATTAGCTGCGGACCAGTCTGCTCGAATCATTTGGCTTAAAAATCCGGCAATTGTATGGAGAGTTTAAGCGCATTAACATATGATTTTTTTTCTCTTTGATATATCTCTTTAAAAATATTAAATCTATACAGCAAACATAGTCTTCTTTTTGCACTGTATTTATCAAGCCAATTTCCCTTCCAAATTGATTGGCAATCAAGCTGAGATATACAACGCTCAATGGTCCTATTGAGGCATCGATCTGGAAATCATCTTTGCTCCAATTAAAGCCAGGTCGCCGGGTCACTTGACGCAATTAAAGGGCTTGACAATCGCCGCAAGTGAAGGAGTCCTGCCGCCCGCCCCAGCCAAACCCGGCAATAAAGGAGCTTAATTTAAAATTTAAACCCTTTTTGCTGGAGGCAGCGACCGCAACGTTTCCTGTCCCAGTCCCGAGTCCCCGGTTCCCGGTCTCCAGTCCCCGCAATGCTGGATTTCTGGGTGCAGTGATGAAAAAAATATATTTTTTGTGCCCTTCCGGCGGCGGAGAACGATCAAGGAGCAAAGGCAGCAGTCGGACCAAGCAGGACGACAGCAGGGCAAATAATTTTTACAAATTATACGCTCACATGCCAACTGCGAAAGGAAAGACAAACAGAAGTCGGTCGGGGAGGCGAAAAAAGAATTATATAGAATGCCAGTGGGTGGCGGTTGGTGGAGAAATCGAACGATATCCTCTGAGGAAAGGCAATAACAAGTCGGTCCGATGATTGGGTCCGCTGCCGGCCTCCGATTCGATTGACTGCACCAATAATAACTTCAAACAATGGTTGGCCGGCCAAGTAGTTACCCCATTCCTCTCCGATTTTCCGCCTTTTTTTCCGGCTTCACGGTCTACCATGTTTGTTTAATTTTTGCCACCGCCGCTGCGTCTTGATTCGCTTTATTTTTATACACTCTTCTAAGGGTTATATGATTGGGTGAGGCAGTCTGCAGATAAGTTGCAGGGAAACTTGTCTAATCAGTTATTGAATTTACTTCAATTTATATATATATAGATCTCTATTTGGAGAATGTTCATTGCTCTGGATATATATAGTACGTAACCAACTAACTAAGGGGTTTTGTGTAGTGTTAGAATACTTAATGGTATTCTAAATGAATTAATAACCCAACAACTTTATCTTGAAAGGCAAGAGTATTTAAATCTTCGATCCTGAAAACTGACTATTTATTTTTCCCCTGCTTTCGTTGCTCCTTGCCACCATGGAAGGCTGATGCCTCGCGTTGCAATTGTTCCAATCGTCCGCCAACTGTTCGTTTCCGCTTTTGTTTTTCGCTGGGGCTTTTCTTCTACTTGGGCAGCAAACAGGCTTCAAATTGAACGGAAGCTGGCCACGAGTTATGCCCCGCTAGTTGGCCCCATCGTACCAATACCCGGCCGGGCCCACTTCCTGTTGCCACCCACCGCTCATCTCCTGTCCAAGGCCGAGTCGGAGGCATTGTTCCATGTCGTGACTCCTTCGGCTATCCCAGCATCTTTTGTTGTTTTCCATGGGGGAGTGGTACGTGGGAGGTGGCTGAGCTCCGGTGCCGCCCTTTTGTCGCTGCGCTTCCGCTAACCTTTTTTTTTTCTGTATTTTGCTCTTTTTTTCCGGCCCAATTTTCCTGCTGCGCTGCTCCTTTGGTTTGATTTGCGCCGATTTCTTTTCATCCGAGTGTCCTTTAAAGCCCGATCCGTGCTCTGCCTTTTCCATCAATTTGATTTTGTTAGTTTCCATTTCATTGAATTCTCACATATCCGCATCCGCATTCGCATCCAGCTAGTTGGCAAAATTGTGCCATTAGTTGTCGTTGTCCTTGCTTTCCCTTTTCTTGTTAATATTTTACACGTTAAAAAGAAAAGAAGGTAAAGAACCTGGAACCTAGAAAGCAAAGAATGGTGATCCTTGGATTAATTTTTTTTTTTAATTTTTAATGAAACAAACTGTCAGAAGGATAAAAAGTTTCTGATTTATAGAGCTATTATTTTCCCCCTTTTTGCTCAGTGTATTCTATTCTATTCTATTGCTCTGCGGCCTTTTTTGTTGCTGCATTGTCTGCCGCGTTGTCGTGTTATCCTGCTGCCAACAACAAAAGGGTTTCGGCCATAAAATAACCAATTTGCATAGTTTAGTTAGTTGGACGCTTCCGCCTGTGACACTTTTCCAGCGACATAGCGCTGGAGCCAGGGGCGTGGCACGTAACCCGAGGGAGGATCGGCCTATCCTTGGCCATCCTTTTCCCGGCCCATAATTGATGACTGTTGGTAACGAACAACAACAGGAAGCGGCAAAGCACTGACGAATTTTAAATTGGCTCTTTTTTTCGTGTATGGATTCCGAATGGAAGTTAATGGAAAAGTTGGCGATAAAAATTGATTACATATTTCTGATCCAGAGTGTTCCGTCAGCATGAGCATTTGGACTTTAACCGGCTTAAATTAAGCACTTGATTAAGTTTACTAAAGGTTCAAAATCAATTTGGACTTAATTATACATTTATGAATGTATTATTATTTCCCGTAAATATACAGTGAGGCCTTTAAATAAATGATTTCCTAATTAAAGTGGTCAGAAAATGGTGTTTAATATATACAATTTAAAGTTCACACTTATTTCTATAAGTAATTTGATTGAAACAAGGTGAAATGTGAATTATTTCTGTTTTAAATAACAAATAGTTACAACCTCCTTTCAATTTCGCTTTAAAGAGACAACACTGCCTTCCAAAAAATATATATTTAAAGTACTCTCTTATTCAAATCAATTTCATTTTAATGCACTTAATTTTACACATTTGTAAGCTTGATTTAGTGAGTGACGTCGAAAAAACTGACACTTAATCATAATTTTTTTCGACGAATGAATTTTGATGAGTTACCATATCAATAAATAATTAAATCATTTAATTATTCTCTGATTAATTGTTGTGTACCCAGGCGGGTGAGCGAATTCCAATGTCCAACTATAATTGAATGATGCAGCAGGAATGCCGCTGTTTTTCATTGCAGTTTCCGTGAAAGGCACCTCCCGGGCAATTCTTGAATTCACTCGCAAAGGAAAACACTTGAAAACTGTTTGGGCGTGACCTGCGGCAGCTGCCAAAGCCGCCCGCCTGCAGACCATTCAATTTCCCCGCCCCCTGAGGTCACCGCCTGCCAACAATTTTCATAATCATTTAACGGTTTCGCGGCTGGAAAATGGGGGCATTTGCCGGGGGTGCGGGGGTCTTCATGGCCACTCTCGATGGCCATTAAGTTTATCGAAGAACGCTCCAAGAGGGTCCACTTGAAATAGCCCGATGGCCCCAACCCCTACGCACACTTGCCAATAAAATTGACGGGAAATCGAAATTTTAAATTTGGAAATATATTCTATCTATACATTTTAATTATCCAGGGTTTTCTTTATTTAAAATTTCCTTTAGTATACTGATTACAAATTAAATGACTTTAACTGTTGTTAGTAAAAGCTTCAATCTATTTGAAGTTATTCAGGGCTCTGAGATATTACTTTTCTTAAGGAAAAGAGATTTTTCTAAGTGTACACCACTTCACCCGTACTGCCGCCACCTTTGCCCTTTTTTTTGGAGCTCAAAAACCGCACACTCGACTCAACAAGGTGGCAACTTTCACCTGCTCCTGGCCTAATGCCGCTTGGAGCCGGGGCTACTTGGCCACTTGGGATTCAGTCGGCCAGGAAACGCGGAAATGGCACAGAGCACGGAGAACGAAGAATGGTGCACGGAGCACGGAGCACGGAGCACCATGGAGCATCACCGCCGTCTTGGCCCGGCCAGAAGTTTGAAGAAGTTTAAGGCACTCGAGACACTTTGGCAACTTTCTGGCCGGGTGCAAAGCGGGCGGCCCCGAGGGTTTATCAAACTAACGACCTTTGTTGATGAGTGGCCGCCGTTGCCCCTCAAAGAGTCCCATTGATTTTTCCGATAGGACAGGTCGCTGACAGGCGACGGGAAAATGCATCTGCATAATTGGCAATGAGTTATGCGGAATCAATGGATCGCCCTGCGGTCTGACACATTAGACACTGAAGCTGGCTCAGCCCTAAGCCGGGCAAATAAATGGAATGAAACTGCACTTAGCGTCAGCAGATTTGACAGCTCCGAAGGTCGCGGAGCGGGAAAGCTGTTTAAAACGCTTAAAATGCTTTTCCCGCCGCGTTACACACCGAAATCAGCAGCTAGCTGCCATCTCTCCCTGCCTCCAAGTTTCTCTCGGTCTCTCGTGCTCTCAGCTCTCCCGTTCTCTCTCTCGTTTTTTTATAACAAATTGGATTTGGGAAAAATCGCTCACCTTTCATTTCACCTGGATTAATGGCATCGAGGCGAGCGATGAGTTTTCGGCGCACAGAATGCCAGAGCGCTGCGACGGCTAAGTGCTGGGTACAAGCTTGTTACACCTGCCAAAAATATCAAGTTAAAAGTACACTTTAGTACATAAAGAAATATTATATTTGTTTTGATTTCTCGCAGTGCTTCGTTACCTTTCTTTTTTTTTTTTTTTTTTGTTAGCCGAATGGACTCGCTGGGATTTTGCACGCTGATTTGGCAAGCTGCCAGCTTGGACACCTGTAATACGATGAATAAATTAAATGGTTAAGTTAAAGTAATTGAAAAGCGATTAAGTTGGATACACTCATTCTGTGTTGATGGCTGCCCCGCGAGATTGGATTTCTCTGTCTGAGCTGCAGGTATTTTTAGAGCCCCCAAAGTGCAGGAACACAGACCGCACTAAGCTCTTGTCTAACTTTAGACAGTCGAGTGGAGCCAGACAAGCTCCCACTCGGGCAGGCATTCAAAAGACGTTGGCGAGTGCTCATAATAGAACGCTCCCTTCCCCGAATTCAATAACATAATTGCTGCCATTTTCGTGGGCTGCATTATGGGCCAACATTTCCATCACATCTTCAGCACATATCTGATTACTCCCAGCACAATGGCCAATATTCTCGCTGAATATCTTCCGCATTTGGTATATCAGTGCAGTCCATGCTAATGCTCTATATATACAAGCCAGCCACACAGCTCCGTCATTGTTGTCGGCATTATTTGCATATTCTGAGCAAAATGTACAGACGATCCCACTGCAAGTGAGTGTCTCGTCTAGAACAAGGAAAAGGGAAAGGAAAACTGGAAGAAAAAAGAGGCTTCCAATGAAACCCGCTGAAATCTTTTAAATATAAAATATTAAAATAACTTTATTCGGCAAATAACCTTATTTATTAATAATAAGAAAATTCATTCAATCAAGGATAACAAATATCATTCTAATAATATTCCTGAGCTGAACGACTATTTTCTTTCTGTGAAGCAAATCTCAGAAGAGAGAAAAATAGGCAACAAATTTGCGGCCTATTTTGGGGGCGGCACTTGCCACATCACACTTCCCTTTCCCAGAGTTTCCTTCGAGTTTTCATTCCAAAAGGAGGCAACAATAAACTTTGGTTAACTCTTTATACCTTTTTTCTTTTCTTTCTTGCCAACCCCAAGTGAAGTGAAATAGAAAAACGCATAAATAAGCAACACAAAAACCGAAATTTGCCAATAAAGCGGGAGAAAAAGTTCTTCTTTTATTTTTTTTTTAAGGGCAGACACCGAAATCGCTTGAGTTGCCATTTAATTTTTACATATTTCTGCTCAATTGTTGCATAATCAAGGCATTAAAAGAAACGCTTACACCAATTTGGGCCTCGCTCGATCGGCTTCCTGCCCACTTTCCCCACGAATGCCTCCCCGAATTGGCAACATCAAAGTCTGGCATAAATACAACCCTTCGCCCCTGCTTTGTTTGTGTATTCAGTTTTGCGTTACAGGTGATTGCATTTGCCTTTTCCGTTTGTTTCCTCCTCTGTTTGTTTAGGTAACAATATATTGGCCAAGAAGGGGGTGGACAAGTTAGTGGCTTTCTTGGAAGTCGTTGTGGTTGGGGTAGGAAAAGTCACTGCGGAGTTTTCAGCGGACGGATTTGGATGACAAATATTTGTGGAAGATATGAAAATTTAATGGTTTACGTGATGAATTTAAGAGGAAGTTCGAGGCCAAGGTAGTGAGATTTTACAATGAAAAATTAAAGCCTAGATAGGAATAGTTGAAAGAAAAACGAAAAGAAGAGAAAAGTTCCAGCAAAGGCTGGGTTTAAATAAGATTTTAATTGAAATATTACATAACATTTTATAGATAATGTTTTCACTAGTACAATTTCATTGTTAAGCTTCTATTAATGTACTTAAAATAATCAATCTCCCTTCTCCCTGAGTCCTTTCCCTAAGCCCTTGTTCAGGTGGCAGCAATGTAAACCATACATCACCCTGGCTTACTCCATTTTCCGTGCAGATTGCTTGGCCCAGAGAAGCAATCGAAATTAAACCCACAACGTAAAGTAAATAAATTTAACAAAATGGAATGCTGAAATTATTTCCCCAGGTCGTTCAGGTACACTCAGACACACACACACACACATATGGAGCTACCACCCGCTCACAAAACGATAAATTGCTAGTGCAATGTTAGCAATTGCTGTTAGCCATTACGTATCCGCCGCGTTGCACCAAAAACAAGTAGTACCTGCAGCAGGAGCTTCGGAAAAACTACACTTGATTGATGAAAAACCTTTGCGAAATGTCAATCCAACATAATTGAGTCATGTGCTGCCGTTGCCTCTCGCTCTCCGAGAAAAAAAAATGAAAAACAGAAAGTAGATTCCATTGGCAAAGGGAAAATGTGAAAAGTGGCAGCTGCAAATAAAAAGTGGCAGACTGAAATGCGTATGCGGGATCGGGTATGTGGCACTAGCAATAGTATCAATGCGCACTCCGAGTGCTCACTGTACAAGCCGCACTGGCCCTGGCCAAAAGCATCATTACCAGCTCCATACGTCGCGACCGCCGCAGCTTAAAGTCACTCAGGTGCGGTGGCCAAGGCGAAATGCACATTACCCATTACACATCGCACATGGCAGGACCAGCAACAAATGTGCCACCAGCGATGCGCCAGTGAGTCACGGCCTCATCTTGAGCTGAGTTCTGGATGCAACACGAACTCAAAATAACCGCGTATCCTTGACTTATCCTATCCTATTAAATAGAGATTCAAAGCAAACTAAAAAAAGTCCTTTCTCCAAGAGAGTATTAAGATAATACTTTAAACATAAACTCTTGAATATTCAGTTTATTTCACATAGTTTTGAGTATAAGTTCCACTTTCTAAGTCGTGCAGAGTCACGCTGTCGTATCCAAGCTGTAATGGCAAGAAAATTAATGCCGGGAAGTAAATGCTGCTGACTACGGTCCCTCGTCGGCGACCAGGACGATATAGTTGACGATGATGATGGCAGGGCGATGGAACCAATGAAGGAAATCCAGGTGAGCCCAGCCCCATCGAAGCACCTGCAATAGACCGCAGAACAAGTGGCAGCTAAAGTCGTTTCGAGTAAGTGTGACAAAATATAAATCTTTCCCTCTCAGGGCGAGGGACATATATATATATATATATGTATATATATGTTAGAGTAACCCGAACACATAAGCTGCAGTTGGTCAGGCACGCTCGTTAAACTGGACAGCCCCACTGCTGCTGATGTTGCTGGTGATGCTGGTGATGCTGCTCCTGCAGGCGAAGGACCAAACATCCTGGCCACCGCATCAGCTGCAGCTGTTTACGACCTACGCCAAGAGAGTTCAGCCGGAGGGCTCTCATTTGTGGCCGGTGGAGAGGATGTTTTTGGGGCATGGCACTTGTTACGATTCAACAAAATTTACCAGTTTAATGGGACATTAAAGAAAGGAAATGTCAGTAGAGGGGAAAATATTACTCCATGTTTCGAAAACAATATTTTAAGAAAGGCTATGCAAAGTATAAGTGAGAAGGGTATCTAAATAATGCTTCAATTTGAGTTGAATTATATTAAACATGAATATAATAATTCTAATATTTATGTTAGAAAATGGGTGGTTAAGAATGTATTATTTTTCGTATTTTCTCTCTAAAAAGAGTATTTATTCCTATAAACCCAAAACCCGAAAAATTTGATGCCAAAAAGTATTAATATATACAAAACTCAAATAACCTGTATTTCTCCTGCCAAACCAAAGAACTTGAAGCCCATCCCGACAGAGAAAATCCCACTATTCTCCGATGTTCTCGTTTTCATTTATCACCTTCACGCGCATGCTCCACGTCTCTCTCGTGAATGTCAAAACCGAACCACCTGAAATGAGTGGAGAAAATGTCGCTTCAGCTCTAGGATTCTTTAGACTCTCCCGAGATATTTGCCCGAGAAGTCGCCTCCCATGAAAGTAAAAACAAACCTGGCAAACAAAATCAGGCAAAAGGACTTTGATGCTGCGTAAAACTCACTGGCACACACATGTGCTGCTGACTTGGCTAAGACTCCGCACAGTGCATATAGTTGGGCCACAGATACACGGGGCGACAGGCGGGTCGGAATGGAAATATGCAGAGCAATCCCCTTAGGATTTGGCCGCACTGTTTGCGCGCACTCTCGAAAACTTGGGTGCACCTTAAGAGGGGATCCCCCGAACTTTGACAATCTAAGCAGTTTACTGTGTCAATATGTTACGTTCGCTGCTCGTCCCGCAGCCGAACTCCGCCGCATAACTTATGCATGCAAATTTCCCACCCAAAAAGGTGCAGGACAAAGGCAACATTGAATCGCAGCAAATGCGGTTATTGCAGCGATTATTTTAATGGCTCTTCTCGGTTGTTTGATGCCACGGAACTTAACGTACTTGGGCTCGTTCATGAGTTCTCTGTTTCTCGGGCGGATGCCAATGCAGATGTATTTAACACCTGCAAAGTTTCGCCACGCCCCGCCTCGAAAGTCATTCGTACTGCCTCAGAGTCTACAAAAGAGTCATTTGTTAGCCTGTTCCGGGAGTGCAAGTCGGCTTCATTGGGCATGGCGATTTGAAATTCAAATTTTTAAGCTGCCGCAAAATCGAAAAGTTTGCCAAGTCCCATCTAAGTGCTCGATGCGATGCGAAAGTTTCTGAGCTAAAGTTTCGATGGCAAAATACTTTACGCCATGCAATTGATATATTTTCAGTGCGATGCCGAAACACGGCAAAGACAATGGAGACAATGTTGCATTATTTGCTGCAGTTCAAAAGTGCATTTTTTTAAAAAGAGTTCAGGTTTAAATTTTTTGAGAAATACTATAGGAACCCAAAACAATAACTTCCTGCTTCTAAAAAGGGTGTTTAATAAAGAAAAATAGTATATTTTCCGCAAAATTAAGCATTGCCGAACTTGGAAATCTTTGGGACATAATTCACACACAAACTCTGGCACAATTGCTTTTCTTTTTATAATTTCCATTATTTTTTTTTTATATATTTTTTAATTTACACTAAATATGGCAACAATGTCGGTGGCGACAGGAGCACAACAGGGCGCATCGGCAGTCCTGCCTTCATTTCCACCTCCACCTCCAACTCCACCTACGCCTGCGGCTCCTGCTCACCACAAGTCTGAGTCTGAGTTTGCTTATATTTTATTTGTGGCTAAAAATTGCATTCATGAATAATTCAGTGAAGTGAAAAATTTGGGGTTTTCTTCGTTGCTCCGTCTCCCAGTGCTTTTCGAAAAATGAATGCTGCCAGAGAAGAATTCGTTTTTATATTTTTTTTGTGCAGCCACTTCCGGTGGGAAGGAGCGACTTTCCCTCCGCTCTCCTGCACGTTTCGTAATGTGTGCGGGTTATCAACATTTTGGGTTAATATTTAATGTAAATGACAGACGGACCGCAATGAAGCCTCGGACCGGGACCCGGGTCCCCGGGAACACCGCCTCCCACCGGCATCTCCCTTTAAAGTTACACTTAGTTTGCATAACATCCGAAACGGAGTTCCCAATACTCGCCATGTAAATGAGTCGCCGCGGAATGGAGACATTTTATGCAGATCGAAAGTCCCAGGGGGTACGGGCACCCGGAATATTTCTGCGGCGCGATTTATGTTTCTGTTTTTGGCTCCTGCTCCTCCACGACTGTGGCAAATAAACTACCAACTATTCTATAAATTAAAATTGTAAAAATATTCGGGCGAACTTTGTGACATTTTGCATTGCAATAACCGTCTCAGGCTGCATCTCTTGTCTGTGAAGTTTGTTAAATATTTTTATTTATTCTGGAGAGCGCATAAATATTTGGGCAATGCATTAGTTTTACTGAAGGTAAAGGCTGTGCACTGCAAGATTTATATTTATATATATTATGGAATTCACTAAGGAAAAATCAAGCGATATAATGAAGATAAAGCCTAAAAATTGGTTGGAATATAATTTAAGGATTGGCCTCTAGGGAACTCCTCTAACGTGTAGATTCTAATTTAAATTGAAATATCTATTAAATCCCTATATATCACATATCACGCTATGACATGTCACAAGCCTGATTTGGTCTTAGAATGTAATTAATTTCATCCCGAAACTATTGAGCTGTGATATCAAGCCTCAGCTACCTCACCAGCGAAGAGCATCTAAATAATTAATTGTGTATAAAAGCAAATACCCATCTAAAATTCACAATATATGAATGTCTTTGGGCTTATGTAAATTTCATGAAACACAAAATCAATAAACTAAAGTGAACCATAATGAAATTATCAACTATTGGGCACATAGCCGTGCTGCCATTTACTCGCGGTTCAGCCCACTCCTGGGCACCCAGTAACCCACTTTGCCACCTACTTTGGCAGCCTGTCAACGAGCCTCCTTGAAGAAGGACTCCTTCCAGCCTGTGGGCTCAACATTGAGCATACTTTGTGCGTTAAAAATATGTAAAATATTTTAACCGAAAACCTTTTCAAAAGATTGCAGAGCGGGCGGCGGTGTTGGTGTGCGCATACTTGGCGTATGCGTAATGATATTACGCTTTCCAAACTCGTGTGTGTGTGTGTGTGTGTGAGAGAGTCGGCCTGATAGCATTGATTTTAACCCCGGGAAAACTCGAAGAAAATCCTCAAATAAAGCCCTGAAAGTTTCGCGCTTGAAAGAGCCAGCTGGAATTTAAGGTTAATTTATTTGGCGCCAATGTAAAATGCAAGGACTAGACACCTAATAAGCTCGCTGGAGAAAGTCATTTACCACCTTGTGTTTAGCTTTTTAACTATTAACATATTGTGTAAAGGATGAAGGAGTTAAATCATTTAATACATAATTCCTATATCAATTTAAGCTTATTTCCCTGAACTATTAGAGAGATCTTATTTCAAGTAAAGCCAATTATCTTGCTTTACTTTAACTAATTGCTTTAGTAGCGGTGTTAAATTATAATTTAATTCCACTGTTATTAAATTTTCTATGACTATATGTGCTATTTTGCCTTCACAGAGTCTGTGACCCTTTCCCATGCCCTCGATCCGAATTTATGGCTTTAATCTTTGGGCTGGGAATTATATTCGCACTTTTTCGCCCCTCCATTTATACGGAGTAGGCTTTATGGCTCAAGGACGTGGCGCTTCAAGGACTGAATTTGGATTTGTGTTTTCATTATGAGCCCGAAGAAGGTCTGCTTCCGAAAGTGGGCGGCAACTAGGCTGCATTCCTTTTAGCCAAAAACGGAATGGGTCAATACACAGGCAGCAACCGAAACAGAATAAAAACACAGCAAATAAATCAAATTAAATGAAATGAAATAGTTGAGGATTTGGGGGCGCTGACAATGGAATTCAGTTGCCAAGTTCTCTTAATTTTCCTTTCTTTCGTTTTTACTCGATGTTCTTCTATTGAAGAAAACGTGAGTATGAAATATGTCCTTGGGTTTGGTCACAATGTTCATTAATTTTCGGGAGGACCTTTTGTTATATGAAGATAACGACTTTCCATAGAACCATTATATTTAATAGATATGTTGTTACCTATTCGATATATTATTATATTTACCATGCTCGAAGCACTTAATTCCAAATCCATTCTCGGGGATCTTTGAATTTATAGTCAAAATTTGGACTCCCTGTAGTTTATATTGAACATTTTAGCCAGGTAACTCGGTGTAGCTGGGGTGGCCTGAGGTGTACAGTCTCTGTTTGAATTTCAGGGTCGAGATACTTTCGTGTGTTCGAGATCCTGTCATCTAGTCCTTGTTTGCATTATTTCCTTGTTCTTTCCGTTCTTCTTTCCTCTACCTCTTGACGCCGCAAGACACCCTCCCTGGTGTTCATCAGTTTCTGTACGGTGCTCCAGCATTTTGCTGACAGGGTTTTTATTTTTTTCAAATTTGTTTCAACATTAAATATCTATCGATATTGAATGGCTCATATGGTTGATTTTAGCCATCAGCCATCCGTGGCATCCATCACCGTCGCTTAATAGACCTTATTAGGTCTAAATGTGATTGATATATTGTAGTTTTCAGAACACCTGCGCTAATGCACCATCATGATGGTGTATTTAACGCGATGTCGTGCAGCGTCCTTCACCGGCAGTTAGCTTAAAATTGTGTCATGAGGTTGCAGGGAATGCACCGCCAGACCAAACATGGCCACGTGGCCCACATTGAGTGCAATTCTCCGCCAATCGCCCCGGCAATTCATATCCTGGTCCTGCACAAACACAAAACACAAACCGAATGGCAATCGGGACTACCACACACATCCTGCCTGCCATGACAGTCGCTTTCCCGCCGGGCAGAAGACACAGCGCAAAACACACACGAGAATATTAAGCAAAATGTCAATTTGGTGGGTACATTTTTTGTGGGCCTCAAGGACCTGTCAAAAAATGGGGGAAAATCAAATCAAATTGCACACTTAAGCTGCAATTGCAGCGACATCGAGAGAAATCACAGTCCGCTGCCGGGCCCTGTCCAATCGAAATGGAAATAGTTTGGCTCTCGGCAGCCTAAGGACCCGGTCTGGTGACCTCTTAGCCTGATACCTTCCACGGAGCAAAGGGAAAAGCAATGCCGGAAAAGGTGACTCCAACGAAGGCCGAGGCAAGGCGGAAAGGAAATGAAATCAAGCAAATTGAATGCGATGAGTTGGACGTGGGAATACGTGCCAACCGTTGTCATAACAGCCGTGACGATAAAAAACACTCGAGATCATCAGTAATTGCTGCCGACAAACTCGCATCTATCCCGGGTTTTCCGCATTTCCCACCCGCAATCCCATTCCCCGCTAACCGTGAAACATGCGCCTCCCCCGGCGAATCCTTGTACGAATCCAAATCCATAACAAGCCGCCAACAATGCGTGCCAAAGCCAAGAGAAGATTTCAAGACATCATCCGACAGACATCCGCTCCCGGGCACACAACAAGAAAAAATGTTCCCCGAAATCGGTAATTAATGCGGAATGTTTTCACATTCAAAACAGGATTATATCAACTTTATTTCATACTTTAAATTGTGTTTCCTCACCGCACTAGAATGTAATATTTTAACCGCAAGAAGAGTCATTTTCTGCGACCCCGTGACCCTGCTTTTTTCGCTGTGGACTCTTCAAGGCAAAGTTGCTGCGACATGTCACCGCGAGGCCTCCTGGACAAATGGTCTCCCGCTCCCGCTTCGATCCATTCCCACTCGCAGACCCATTCCCGGCGGACCCGGCAGCTCTGCCCCCGACAATTGACATTTGGCCACCCAGAGCTGTCCCCGTCTATTTGTGTGGGAGCATTGAAATGGTTGGGTGTTGAGTGCTGGGTGTGGGGCTGGATGCTTTGGTGGTAGGTTGGTTGGCTTGTTGTCGCGTTTCGGGCGCTTCCGCTGCCGTTGCCACCTGCTCTTGTCCATCGCCATTCATCAACATCAGCGCTGAAATTAGAAATGTTTTGCGTTTGGCTTCCGGCGGGTCTCGGCCGCAATTCCACGGTCGCCTCCGCTGCTGGGACTCGGGACTCGGAGCTTTGGTGGCTTGGAGCCACCAGCCAGCAGCTGGCTGGCATCATCGACAGAATCGGAGCGACGACGACATAGTTTCATGCCATTTTGGGCAGCTTTTGGCGATTGGACTGGCGCTAATGTCGCGTTGTTGCCGCTTTCTGATTTGTTTACCTTTTCAATTGAATTTGTGTCCCGAACGTCGTCCCATTTCAATTACACTTGACAGCAAAATTGAAGCTAGCAAGGTAACTGAAAGAGAAAGTTTTATATAAAGTTATTTTAAAATTTTAAAAATGATTTTTTCTGAACTACACGTTTTTATAAAGCTTATTTGAACTTGTTTCTAAGAAACTAAACTTGCTTCAAATCAAGTTAAAACTCGAAACTGAAACTAAACCTCCACAGAATCACTTCTGGAGTAGCACAATATGTGCAGCATTTCCCGCTCTGGCTGTTTAGTGTACACTCTGTATCCTGCAAAAGGCATTGCCGCGACCTGAGGACGTGCGAAAAATTCAGCAATAGATAACAACAACCCATTAGCTGGAGTGGGCACACCCGCCGGCTTCCCCTTTATGGCTCTCGCAAATGAGAAAGGCGCTCCCAGGCTATTTATGGTTTAAAGAGTTTAATGCCAAACTCAAACTCTGGCCGAAATCAGAGCGGAGACGTGATTTTTCGCTGGCCACACAGCAAAATATATCAATGGCAATACAGACGTGCCATCTGCAGAATGAGTGGCAACAGAATTTACTGCGATTTCTCTATTAGGCCAAGTGAGTGCCATTTTCATCGGTGGGGGGAGACTTGGTTACTTAGGCTTAGGTGGCCAATCGACTGACTGGCTCGATGCTGACGATTACGGCTGATTTTTATGACAATTTGTCTGGATGTGGCTGCATCGTAACGGGGACATTCCACTGCCGCCGGGGTCAAGGACTCGACTTCCCTCGGAAAAGCAACGAAAGGAAAACCGGGTAAGAGCCCTCTCAAGGACACAATTGAAATGGCTTAAAACTTTCCCAGAAGCTGGGCGAAATAAAGCTACGAATATTTCAATAAATAAATCGCTTTTTGTGAGCCATATCGAAGGTGGGCGGAGCCTTGTGCTATCGGCGATCGAGTGCCAGCATATGGAAACTGATGCTGGTTGCGGCAATAAATAGCGGAAGTAACGTTGTGTGAGCTATGCCCCAATTTATGGCCATGCCCATAAAAGCCTTGAGATTTTTATGTGCAGGCAGCAAGGTGAATGGGTTGGAGCAAAGCCCCGAAGGATCAGACTCCTTCGGATGTCTGCGGGTCTAGTAAAGTTTTCGTATTTTCCATCTCAACGAGTGTTGTATAGTCAGCATTTTTGTTGGAAACTGGCAACTGGTGCCTTAAGCTTTAGGATGGGAGGATTAAATTAAATAAATAACAAATATTTGTCAAGATTTTCTATAGTTCAATTTGTTTTTAGACAATTTTAAAAATCACAATTCCATTCCCATTAATCCTTGTAAGAAATCTATGAATATGTATATTCTTTAAACAGTTTAAGCCTTAGTTAATAGTTGCAAATCTCCAATTTACTGTCGCTTAACTAACATAAAGGTTAAGTACAATCATTAACATAAGCTCTGACCTCCTCATCAATCAATGGGCCTATTTAAGGACCAGGTACTTCGGTGTCGAAAGTGTGCCAGGCACATACTGTATAAATATACTGCACCGAATCAAAGCGGCTAAATTGAGGCCCATTTAAGCCGAACAATTCCGCAGGCTGGCAAACACATACAAAAGCCAAGCGTTGGCTCTGGTTTAAATAAACATGCGAATCGAACTGCTCAATGCTGACCAGGTCGGAAACAGAAAGGACCAAGCGGCAAAATCAGGTGAATGAGCACTTTAAGTCTTTGTTTCGCCAAATCGAAATGAAACAGCAAACAAAGCCGGCTGACAGGCCAGAAAGAGCCCTGAAAAGCGGCGGCGGCGGCGATGGTGGCGGTACCAACAAAACCAAAAACAATAACAACCTTTAGCTGGCTGGCGTTTTAATAGGATTACAACAACACCAACTATCCGAGGCAGCAATTGGCCAGGGCAACAACAAAACAAAAAGCGCATTGCGAAAAGTTAGTGAAACGGAAGCTAACCGCCGCAGCGGTGACTTTATCCCTTTCACCAACAATTGTTTTGCTGTTGTTGTTGTTATGCAGTCCTGTTACCTGTTAGCCAATTGTCCTGCCAACTGCTCCGGCAGTCGCTCCTCTGGCTGTCAGTCGAGTCCAGCCGCTTGTTTTGGGTTTTGCAATTTCCATAGTCAACTGTCGATGGGGGACACAAAACTGTCGCCGAATTGTCCCTTTTTATTTTAGAGGAAGGAGATTCGAAACAATTCGAAGAGGATCATTAATAATTTAGTTTATAATATGTTTAAATTCATTGTTATTTTATTTTATTTTTATTAACTCTGTTATGGCTTCTGATAAGCCTTGTAAGAAAGGTCCGAAAAAGTCTAAGAGACGTCTTGTCTTTTTACTTAACCTTCTTACATTTTGGTCCTTTGAGCCGGATCGAGCATAAAAGTGTTTTTTCAAAACCATTTCATCATGAATTATAGCTTGATCTTATACAAAAGGATTTTCTCAAGGATTTTACTATTACTACACAAACTCTCTTATCCGCCCTCGACTAAGTGAAATTTTCAATCTAAATGGAGGCAATTGGTCAACAACTTGGCCCAGTTGTACTCCATCCAGCTGGCCTTCCTCTTGCTGCTTCGCTTTGTTCGCCTGGGAATTTGAATGCTCCACGGAAACGGATGTGTTGATTGTTAGCTTTCGGGAGGAGTCCGCCAGCAGGTTGACGTCCTTGCTTTGTTGATACAACAGCGCTGCTGTTAACTGGAAAGCTGGCAAATTGAGGGGTTGCACGGCAAAAATCAGGGTTACTTAAATATTACTAATAATTCATTAATATGTTATTACATGTCTGCTTCAAAACTCTATATAAAACTATTAGCAAAAAATAATCTCAAATTAAAAATATATAAGTTATATTCCCTAACCACCTCTACCATTGTTTTCTGTGTTAAAACCACCAGTCACAGGGCCCTGAACACTGGACACTGGCCAATAGACTGGACAAGTTGTCATCCACAGCTGATGACGACGATAATGAGCTGAAGCGTGATCATGGTTTACTGACACGTAATGACAGCTAAACTTTCAACACTCGACAGTTACGATTGCCTGAACATAGATGGGTCCATGTGACAGGAGACGGGGCCATCGTGGAGTCCTTAATCGGCCGGGATGGCTCCCATTAAAAACGTTGTTTTGGCCGAGCGGAGATTGTAGCAGTGATGATCATGCTAGAAAAACACTAAGTGTCATTTAAGAAAATAATGTTTTTCAAGATTTGAAGACTAAATTTAGAAATCGATCTAAAAGATAGTGAACTTTGCTTTCAATATTTCGTATTTAACACTTTTGAAATTAGATTTTTAAGTTAAATTCCAAAACCTTGAACTTAAAACTTCAATTAACTTGAATTAGCCTTAAGGACACTTTTGAAATTGGCGAAAAATTAGCCAAGTTGGCAGAACTTGTTGAATATTGGAGGCTTTTGGCCAGTGGGAGCAGCAAATGGCTCGTGCAGGTCGGCTTTTGTCAGTCGTAACTGTAAATGCGTGACTTTTGGCCATTTAATGATGTTTCAACGTCATTGTGCACAAATAAACAATCATCATCATCCGCACCGCGACGGGCACAAGGATGAGGACGGAGCTAAGGACGAAAACGAGAACGGCAGCGGGAGTGGGGAGAGGAGGTTTCGTCCTGGCTCATTTGATGACATGGCCTTTCAATGGCGCTGGTTATTAATGCGCCTGCTTACTCCCTCGGCCAACAATAACGCATTTAAAACAACAATAACACAATGAGCCAGTAATAGCCATCAACCATCCTCAAATCCCGGCAACATTCAAGGACTAACGAGGCCGATTAGGCTGCGGAATTTTCGCCAAATGTACGAGGGTGGGATTGTCAGTTCAGGCTAATCATCTTTATGGCTTTATAAGCACAGTCCTCTGGATGAAGTCTCTGTAGTTATATACTTTTAAGATTGGGTAATATTTAAATCATCATTAATTCTTAGGCCCAATCATTATTTTCCCATAATTTATTATTTGAGTTTTTTAAGCTTCCTTGAGTTCTTAAGAGCTCGAAAGAGCTTGGCTGGTTAAAAAATTTAAATGAAATAATTCGCTTTATTAAAGATTTCACTTTGTTTTTAATTAAAATAAAATGAGGACAAAAAATGCCCGCTGACATGTTCATGGCACAAAGGTTTTCCTTTTCCGTGTGCACGTTGCGTGATTTATGCTTTATTCTTGCTAGTAATTCATATTAATAAATAAAATATGCAGCTTCCTGCAAACGGTTTATAAATCCAGCGACACGGATATCCACGGGACAAGTTTATTGCACTGACAGCACCGGCTGTCAGCCGGACCCGGACCCGGACCCGGGCCCGGACTTCTGCAATCGACTTTCTGATCGGCATCTCTCGGGTGCCTATAATGCGGCCCGGATTCCGCACTTAATAAATACCCGTACTCTGGCCCAAACCAAAGGTGCACGCTTCACTAAGCGCTCGAAAATAGACCCGAAAGGGTGGGTCGTGGATTCGGCCAAGTCCATTGACTTGGCCCTTGGCAAGTCCCAGGACCGGCTTACGGCAGCTGGATTCTTATTTAAAGTTTTGCTGGCCAGTCATGTGTACGGAGGCGAATTGAAGGAGCAGCCAGCAGCGAGCAGTCAGTACAGCAAGTGGTAATGGTAATGGCAATGGAGGTCCTGCAGGAAGAGGAAGTGTAGGTGGAAGTGGCAGTGCCAGTGGCAGAGGAAACCTCGCTGCATTTCGTGTCAGGGCCAAGCGAGAGCATTTTTTTATTTCTTAATTTTGTTTTCGTCTAATACTAATTCGATTTCGTTGTAAGCAGAAAAGGCAGCAGCTACACTGCACAGTAAATAAAACTATGCAAAAAGGAGGCTCCCACCGATCTTCTTTGTATGGTAATAACTTCAAGGGATGGGGCTTCTTCCAAAAGAATTTCTGGGGATTTATTCCTGAGTGCTCTGTTTTCTATACAATGTTATGAGCATTGAACTGCGAATTTTAATTAAATTAAATTAAATATTATCGAAGGAAACAAACGAACTTAGAACAATTAGTTTTAACTATTACAAATTCAGTACTAAAACTTTATGTACAAATATTATTACAATTATTATTATATCTATGAGTTCATTCAGTGTTATCCTTGGTATTGTCTGTTTCGTATCTGATTTAAATTTCTTGCGATGTAGCACCACGCTTATTGACCCGCAACCAATTGGCCCTCATTCTATAGTTTTTTGTTATTTTATGTTGTTACTTCCGTTCAGTCTGCTTTTTAGTTTCGCGTATTGCCAATTTGCATTGGCTTGGCCATTAGGACGGGTCCAGCGACAGCCGTAAGTTGGTGTTCTTTATTGTTGTGTGATAGACGTCAGTCGGTCCTTTGGTCACTCAACCAGTCCCTCACTCGGTCTGTCAGAGTCAGCTAGTCAACCAGTCATTTCCCCAACCGATTGCTGTGTGCATCGTGGTCGTTATTAGCCGCCCGTGTCAGCCAGTTTGTCGTACATAATGAAAGACATGGTTTTCGTGTAGCGATTGCTCCTGCCACTGCTCCCAGCCCCCATGGTTCGTCCTTGTGCTGCTGCGGAGGAGCTCTGTGCCTGTGTCCGTGTCCGTGTCCCCATGTCATTTGAATTTGTGCTCTTTGTTGTGGATGGCTGGCATCGCATACAAATACGTAATTGAAAAATGCACATATCTCCGAGATGCTTATTGACTTTTATTGGACAGTCTCGGGGGAGGGTGTGCAGGAATGCTTAGCATAAGTCACTTTTCGCATGGGCGATGGAGTCAATTGCATGGAAATTAAATGCATGACTCTGCCCGGAAGGCAGCTGGATGCGAGAGAGTGCCACAATTTAAGAAATCACTTAAAGAGGACTCACAAGATGGGGGAAATTCGACACATTTCGACAAATGCTCGATCCGACTCTCGGATTCGACATTTTCAGCTGCTGAAAGGAAATCCGTAAATTCAATTCCTGCACCAGGACATGTGCGAGTCTCCGGCGAGCTTCTCAAAAATGTGAATTATTATTGGCATTGCGTAAATAACAATCATTCCTATCCGGCTGACAGGACGGCCCCAAGGGTCAGTCTCTAGGTATTTTTAATAAAAATTCTATACGCCGCACAGGGCAAAATGCAGCTGAGCCGGCAAAACGATTATTACCACGGCAAATGCTCTGCAGTCTCGCCCCGAAGCTGATGCGAACTGGACGGCAAAAAACTTTTTGCCTCCAACTTTTAATTATAAATAATTTTCAACATTTTAAATATGTCGCTGGCACGCAAATCTGTGCGGCAAATGTTAGAAATGTCCATCCAATGGGGCAAAAAATATGAAAATGCAGAATAGATGAAAATGTGGAGAGCAGAAATCGGGAAATCGGGCTAATGCACTCATGTGCATAAAAATAGGTGCAGCTTTCTATGGAAAGATGTCAACAGAGGTTAACTTAGTGAGGGTATAAATAATCTAAGTAAGCGCAGTTTAATTTAATTTTAAAAAATATGGGATATGTGGTTGTCGATTTTCAAAAAAGGAAATAAATGTAACATAGTAAAGCTTTGTTGTTATTATTAGTTATTTACTGATTGCTTAAAGTAAATTGTGTTGGTATATCATTCCCTATTCCTAATAATTTTTAGACAGCTGTGTAAACTAAAACATATATATAAATATATATATATATATATATATATATATATATATTCCTTTTTGGCAACGTCTGCCAAATGCAGTTTGTTATGGCTTCGAAACTGCTTGAAATAATTCTTTTTCCTTTTTCCCCCTTTTTTTATGCCCGGGTCACAGTCATGTGAGAGCTGCGACTCCGACTCAGAGTCCGACTCCAAGGCCCGATCCAAACCCAAATCCGACTGCGGTTAAAAGTGCGGAAATACATTGAAATGACAATAAAACCAAAAGTTGCCTGTGCGCTCCTACTTCGCTTTTTTGTGCTGGCTCAATTTTAAAGTTTATGGCCTGACGGCAAGCATGTGCAGCAACAACGACGGCCGAATGTTGGCCAAATGTTTATTTTATTTCATATTTATTTGCACTATTTTTTGCACTTTAAACGTGCTGCTAATAGCAGTTTGTACTGATTCAGGCGTTGACGATTTTTTTTTTTTTTTGCAGTCGCCAGTCAAAGGGTAAAAGTTTAACTGAGCGAAACCAGTTGTTGAAATTCCAGTGATAGGTTAACAAACAAACAAAGCATGTTTTTGCCACTTCCTATTATTGGAAATTATATTTTTTAGATTGGTGTGAAAGTGTCGGGCAATATTTAATCTGGCAATTAAAGAATGTATTAGTTGCCTAAGATAATTCAAGACTTGTATATTAACAATGTTAATTGATACACACATTTTTGAAGGTAATTAACATTTCTGAGGATTTGTATTTGTATTTTCTATTGTGAGCAGTTGCAAGCATTGTTTATCCTTTTATTGTGTACTTACATTATACACAAGAAATGAGGCAGATGTTAAATTATGGATCGATATATGAGTTACATAACTCCCTGGAGGGATTTAATAACAGCACATTTCCCATATTTGTGAAATATTCTGTCAATTTGCAGCATTAAGTTTTGTGTAATGAAACTGGCTGACAGCTATTGATCAGAGTTAATCATACGAAATTTTCATCAAATGTCACACGAGTCCAGTTCAAATCATAAATCTGGAATAGCTCTCTGGAGGAAGGGGTTGGGCTCCGTCCTCTGAGCCGGATCCGACAGTGTTCTGTTTACCGGAGTGTCCTGTGTTAACCACAACGAGTTACCCTCAACAACAACTGAATCAGGTAGTATTCCAGTATCCTGCCCGGCCGGCCACAATGCAAACATGACTTTGCAATTAAGTTATTGTCGGACAGAAGGAGCTGGCTGGCCTGGGAGTCCTTAGAGCGCTTGCTCGTCTCCTTTCCTTGAGGCTGGCCGGAAAAGTGTTGCAAGCAGGAAAAAAAGAAGCTCTCGTTTGATTTATGACCACTTGCATTGGCTGCAGCAGGACTTTAAATCATAGACCAGCTCCTTGGCCAGTTATTTAGCCTCAAATTGTTACTTACGCATTTAGTAAAAGGCACTGCCCCTGGAGTTTATGGGGCAAGAAAGTGAAATTCAAATTGAATTGAATTGCTATGCAAATTTTTGGCCCTAGTTGTTCTGCATTCTGCCCTAATTTAAGTTGGAATAAATACCTTCTATATCTGAATATGACGTTTAATTAACCAGCTACCAGCTGGTGATGGACACTCCCCAAAAATATGCGTTTGTTGATACGATTTAATTGACGAGCGGCTTTTTTCCCCCTCTCCGCCGCGGATCAATTTGGAAAATGTTTCATCTCAGTGGGTGGCAAAAATGGCCGACCACAAAAAACCGAATTCTAGATTGGCCATTGCAATGACAGCGAAAATTCAAAATGCAAATTGTTGGTGCCGTCAAAAGTGCATCTCCAGTGCATCTGATTTATTTTCGCCATTGAACCAATTTAAATATCCAGTTACTATCAGTAATATTACACAACAAAAGGCAAATAAATCGTTTTATATTTCATTAAAATTTAATACAATTTTATTTCCATTTTAGTTCATCGCTCTCTTTTATTTTCTGCCGTCGTCCCGCGTCGCGTAGTTTTCAATATTGGGCCCTGGTTTAATTTATTTGATATTTTGTATTTTTTGTTTGTTAGAGCTCCGGCAGCTCCAATGGAACACACGGCGAGCAAACAAAGCAAGGCATAACATTTGCAATAAAAAGACAAAAAATAAAAGCGCACAATACCGTAACTAGCTCCGTCGTTCCGCATTTCATATCGAACGGGAGACAAACATTTGCGTTACGTATACGCGACGTTGCACAGACATCTGCACGCTCCGCCGTGTGCTAGCCCTGCATTTGATATATTAAACTTTCGAACTATAACTCAGCATTTATTGTGAATATTTGATTGTTTTTATTGCCAACGAAATCAAAAATTGAGCAAACTTGTTAGCGACAAAATGGAATAAAAGCAATTTTCATCTGGAATTACAATGTTTTTGTTTCGAACAAAAAAATTTAGTGCCGAGATAGAAAAATCTCATCACCGAATCCACAGTCTGGTTCATTGGTATGGGTCCAATTACACATTTATTTACACCTGCGAAAAGTAAATGTGGGTTAAACAATACGCACATGTCGACCCCCGACCCCAATGAAGTGTTAGAGTTTCTCCCAGAGAAAAATTATACAAAAATGCCGAGCGGAAATTATTGGTGGGAGAAACACGGGGATGGAAAATGTTCGTTCAATGGGGTCTTATTAGTTAGGGATGTCAGTTAGATATTTATAGTTTTAATTGAATATTTAACAAGTGTACAACTTTGTTGTATAGCTATTTAACCTATGCACAATAGCCAAATAACATGTTAAATAAACTCCTAACAAAGACTTTAAATACCACATAATAATTTAAAATAAATAATAAATTGTATTATTCGATATATATTGAACTATATATATCGATAGTTCCCTTCGCATGTTTCTTCTCGATTAATAACCATCCCTGGCATCAGGTGGATCAGACACAGAGGGAACCTGGGCCACCAATTGGAAATACATTTGTCAGTAACCACACACGCAAAATACTGCAGGATGGGAGAGATGGAGGAAAGGACTAAAGGATGTCCCAGCCTCTTGGCTTAACCCTGGGCAGAGGCGGTGGGAATGGGCGTGTTAAGTTATCGGACGCCTGTTTTGCGAACCCCGACAACTTGTAAGTGCGGTCGGCGAATGGGGTAGAGAGGCTGTAGTGTGAGGACCCATTGTCACACCTGCGGCAGGAATCTATTATATTTCAATAATGCCGCTACTATCGCATGAATAAACAACCGCAGCCGACCAAACACATGGCAGCAACATAAATCTGTTTGTTCATTTCCATTACCAGGCAACATCATCTCCAACTGTATCGGTTTTATTTTTGCCTCATTTTTTTTTTGTTCAGCTAAAAATATGGCAGTCCCGATAATGGCTGTATAAAGCCAATAAACTGCACTGAATCCTCGTGTGAAATGCATGGCAAAAATTCTATGGCATTGCAATTGAATTTCATTCATCGCTGTCGGCTGGATTTTTTGGCAAACTTTAATTGATTTATTTATTCCTATTGATGCAACTTTAAAAATTTACCAAAGCAATTTGAATGGACATATCTGAAATTCTATTGACAGTTCTTGCTGTTTTGGTTGAGATAAATTGTACGCCTGAGCAGGCAATGCCTGTCGTCACCATAGTCATCGTCATCATCATCATTGTTATTATGGCTGCCTTGGCCCTCGGTGCGTATACAATATTTTGTTTACTTACGTGCCCGTCGGCGTCCAAAAGTCATGGTTGACTTACAATTTGCCAAACTTTTACGCCATAAGAAAAAACTTAAAGGCGTCTCCGTATTGAGTTACCATTTGTCATCGGGTTTGCTGGGTAAGGAGTTGTCGAAAATATTCAAAGTCGCTACTGAGTCTAAGCCAAAACGAATAGACCGTAAAGAAATGCTTGGCATTGGGGACAAATTAACAGCTACATAAATATCATTCTGGAAAACAAATAGTCGTTAAATTGTATTTCGTTTTATATTCGGCAACATTATATTCGGGGAGTTAAGGCAATGAGAAAATAGAAGCAGAATTATTTTAGAATGCTCTACAATTGAATATCAGAGCTATTAATAAGTATTGGGCTTATTTTTAAGATTTAATTTAAAAAAGAAATAGTTTTAATAGTATTGTTCTTGGTGGAGCATGATTATTTCTTTTATTTAAGAAATGTAATTTATATATTTCTTTAAATTGTCTTATTAAATAAATTGAAATGTATATACAAACATATGTAATACACTCGTAACAAATGTAGTGCAGCTCCTATTCCAACCCTTTCTGTCGGGTAAAAGCCTTTGTTTTTATAGCTGAGCTCTTCACCATATCACGTAGGCCGCTCAGGAGCTGTGGATCTGTGGCCTTCGCATCTGGAGTGCCCTCGTGCATCAATTGGCCGAGTCGAGAAGTCCTTGTATGTCCCGCTGGCGGGCCTTGCATGTGGCACGCCCCGGGTTGAGTTATTACTTGGCGTCCTTCCCGGCGCTGTCTGCGTTTAGCGCGAAATACATGTTATTGTTTATCGCGAAAGTAACAGAACATTATAGCTTTTTATATCATTTACGTTTTACGTCATGCCTGGGAGGGGTGGGCTTCTTCCGGCTTCCGGGTAGTTTATGACTGATGGGCCTGACATACGATACTTTCCACCACTGACCAAGTTCTCCGCGCCGCCCTGCCACTTTTTGCATCATTACTGGCACACGCACCCGAGAATTTGTCGTCGTGTTTCTGGCCTTTGTTTTATGCCTTATGTCATATTTTTTGGCATGGCTTTTTAATATCATGCGACTGGCGTTGATGTCGTGGCACGTAAATGTTTTTAATGTCGAATAAAATGATCGTTTCAGATAAAGCTGTTCGGCAAAAACAAAGCACCCGGCATGTATGGATACTTTGGTTCCGGAAATGGGGCAACTTTATGACAAGTGTTGATTGCATATAGTCCCACTCATTCCCCAAAGCCCACACGCCACATTTCTCAAGATAAAAGTCAGTAGGTTTTTGCGAAATCATAGATAATTTAAGGACTTTTCAGGATTTTTAGGAGGTTCATATTTTTCCGTGCCTTTAAATTTTTCATGAAAACAATGGCGCTTCACTTAGTTTTTAATGGCTTCACTACTTAACACTCATCTGCCACTGATTAAAAGCTCAGTAAATAAATCCCTGCGAAATAAATCGCAATCGAACAGGATCTCACCACTCGACAGAAGATCAGGCGGACAAGAGTAAGCCATAGCTTTCCCAAATCCCAGGTGGAAACCCAATCAAAGCGACTTTAATGCAAATGCCCTGCCATTTCCCCGTTCCATTCGATTCCGTTGACACACAAAAACAGAAACACGGGCGAAAAAATACAACCAGAAAGGATATAGAGAATCAAGGATATAGAAACAGGGACGAGCCGGCAGTGCGATTTGTGCTCATTTGTCAATGCATCGTGCCACTCGCTCCACGTCAGTCCACATAACGTATACGCCCCTTCGGCCATGCCGAATGCAGTTCATTGCAACAGCAACAGCAGCCGCGTATGCTATTGTTTTTCTTTTGCAGAGGGAAACCCCACGGAACACAAAACACAGAACAATCGTATTGTCAGCTCGCCCCAGTCCCCCATCCATATGTACATCAAACACTTCACTCTGAGCCCGCTCTGCTGTTGGGATTTTAATTTATAATTCAGTACTCGAACGAGTCATCAAAGAGTTTCATCAATAAGCACTCCAAATCAACTCGGCGACGACGTAAACCGATTAAGCTATTCCACAATTGAGGGTTTCCTCTCGTATGGAAACCATTTAGTTTTCAGTATGGGTTCAGTTGAGAAAAGATCTTTTGGTTAACCGCTTTGAATATTTTGTGCCCCTTTGAATTTATAATTAATAATTTATATATAGATAATAAAAATATCCAATTTTATATTTATGATAGCCTGAAAGTATAAAGTTTTCAAGTGAAAAACATTTATTTGTAAAACACCGAACTTTGGTTGTTTTTCCTAGGCTCTTATACAAATTGTCTGATCGCTTCTTTACCTTTATTATATATCAATTCTATTTAAAAAATATTTTAACACTTTATACATTTATTTGTTTATTTATTTACATAATGTTTGCTTACATTTAGCTACTTAGGTTTTTAGGCTGAAAAAACATGTTTTAAGCTGCAGCTCTACTTCCCTAATACTCATAATAATAATCAATATCATAATACTTATAGTACCTCAACACTAACTAAAAAAAAACCTGTGTTCAAATCACTTTTATTATTTACCTCATTAATTTCCCTTTGAATCCATTAAGCTAAACGCACAGCAAAAAAAAAATCCAATGGGGACGCGTGCATTTGGCAAATTGTCTGAGATTTTGACAAAGGACTGGCAAATTTCCGTGGCACGCATTTTTTGTGTGCGGGAAAAGTTGAAACTCGAACGCAAACTTTTTGCTGGCATCCTTATTTTTGTGTATATTTCACTCCTCCGCCCAGCGCTGACCAACACACACGAATTACGCATACGCCGCGTCAGCCTAATTGACAAGGGTTGAATATGCGGCGGCAGCACAACTTTTTTGCTGAAATATGTCAAATGTCATGCTTAAAAGGGGACAAAAGTTTTTCCTAGTTTTCGGGTTTAACCCTTCCCGTGTCCCCCTGCCAAATGGCACAAAAATGTTCAAGTGTCCGTTGACTTAAAACTTATTCGGATGCGGTCTCCCTGCCGCATTAAATACTTTGCAAATATCTGTGGCAGAGCGCAGAGATCTTGACCCCCGTTCACCTGTCTGCGCGGCATTAAGGGTCTCTTCCGGTCTGGCTAACCGTGTTTTTCCCGCACTAATGACAAATATGGCCCCGTGAGTTACGGTCGTGCAATGAAAATTTATCAAAATCCAATGGCAGCGGCACCCAAGATGAAAAAAAAGAAAAAACTGCGAGTCGTACACGCAATTTGAGCAACTTGCAGGAAACCCGAGGTAAACAATATTTTTCAGTTCATTGAACGGAATAAGCTTGTTTCCGATAAGGAAGGAGAAAAAAGAACATGGCTAACACATAAACACGACTCCCTGCCAGCGTGTTGCTGTATGTGTACGACTGCGTGAGTGTCCTGGCCCACACAGACATTGTTGTCCTTGTCTGGCTGTCTATTGGCCTGTCTTACATTGCGTTCTGTGTTTGCCTCGACCATCGTGAACATGCCACAACAACTGGCAAAGGCAGCAGCAGAGTACACAGCCCACTATTCGTAGAGTTAAGGATTTCTTCAGGCCAATAAGTAGCCAACAGGGCAGGCGAGGCCGGGATGTGGCTGGTAGAAATGGGAAATGTGGGGAAATTAAAGCTTTTTGATATCGAATTCTAGTTTGCAGTTTCACAGAACAAAGTGAAAATCATTTGTACCATGTGTACTTTGTATTTTGAACCGGGCTCTGGAATTTTATCTGGCTTCCAGTTTAAGTTTTAACTGGCAGTTGTCAGGAAACAAAACAGGCAACCGATTGTGAGGCCTCTTCATCTTAACAGTTCCAAGTAATTCATGCTAATTTCACATTTTCCCTATAATTCCAAAGATAATAAGACCTTTTCTGGTATGATTTATAAAACAAGCTCTGTGTCTCGATATATTAGATGTTTAAAGAAAACCAATTTCTTAGGGCACCAACGTGCTAAAACCATAATTTCCCGCAGCTGACATTAAATCTCAGCGAGTTATGCAATCTGCGAACTAACGCTCAGTAACCGGCGAAACAAATCAGGTTCTCGCACACCTGTGTTTTTCCTTCCTTTCCGCTTTTCCTTTTTCGTCTCCGCTTATTTCCAACTCGAGCTCCTCAAATAAGCAAATCACGTGCTTTTTGTCAGCTCAACTAAAGCAAAAACCCCCAAAAACACGCACACTCGACAACTGAAATTAATGTGTGTTTGTAAATTGTGCAAATTATAGGGCAAAATGAAGGCACAGTGTAATATATTTTAATAAAAAGTGAGAAAATAGTTTTTCTCAATAATAAAATAATTCCTGAAATAATACGCGAACAAGTAAGGTTCCTTAGCTAATTACAATTTAATTAGTTGTTCGTTCTTGCTTATACTATAATTTATAATAGTATAAACCACTGTTATATAGATATAGTTATTTTTGGGAATGGAACATGTCAGGGAATAAGCCAGCAATCCGCTGGCATTGGAATCCTGGCATGTAATAACTGAGTGCGGCAACCGCTGCGGATACTTAACGTGAACAGATGATGCTACATGTGTTAGATCCGCGACGTAAGCTGCTGACACCCTCTTCCGCAGGGGTGCTGAAAATAACTGATACGACACACACGTTGTGGGACTTGCAAATTTATCTGTTTAATAATAGTCAAGCAGGAGCAGCAGTTTCCCATTTTAAGTTGCTTTTTTTTGGGGGGGGTTTGAGGGCCAGCACGTCCAACTTCCAAATGTCCAGCAGAGTAAGCAACATTTGAAATTCGACGAGAAGCGTACAAAAGGACAGAGGCAGGGGAAGGACCTAAAGTTGAGCCGGGGGAGCGGAAATGTTGCGTTGCACATGTGACAAGTTTTTCTGGGGGAGGGAGGTGTGTGTGTGAGCCAGTGTGTGGGATGTTGTCGTCGAAAGCGGCAAAAACAGTTCCCAGTTCGGCTGGTTTGGGTTTAGTTCAGTCGAGTTTCCAGTTAAGGTGAACTGCCATTTTACAGTTTGTATATCAAACTGGCACACAAAAGGGGGGCTTGCGGGGGACAAGGGACCAGGAGGACATCTAACAAAAAATTGCATTGCATACAGCGCGGGGTCACGGCTTCAAATCGTCGCCGTCACACACAAAAACCAGGCAAACTATTTTGTTACCACACACACACAGCACAAATCATTGTAATATGAGTGAAGAATATATCCTTGAAGTCTTGTGTGAACAAATTTCATTATAATAAGTAGAAGCCTTTTTTTAAAGCTTTTTAATTACTCTTTCAAGGAGTGACTTCAGCTTAAGATTGATCTGAAATTGGTTACATTTTTTTCCTGTGTATGTGAATGCGTTTCTTTTCCCTCTTTTTTATTTTTTCGGTCAGCGTCAAGGCAACTTCCAAAATGCATTTCACTGCGGCTTTCATTTTCGTGCTTGTTGGACACGCCCACAATGCCACACCGGACCCAGCCCACCACCCTCGAAGCCCCCCGAAGAATTTCCCGCCAACGCCTTTTTCTGCCACAGCATCGCGCTCTGGTTATAAATTTAAGCCCTGCGTGGTTTTAATTTTTTTTTTTTTATTTTGCGGCTGGTCTCTGGAACCGTCTCTCTGTTTGTTCTTACAACGCCCCCAATGGAATCTTGAGCTGCAGCCCCGTCCAATTCCCACATGTACTCGTTGTGTCGCTCCCGGGTCAAACGTGTGCCCTCGGTTCAGTTGGGGTTTAAACGGTTAAGTGCTGGCTAAATTGTTTCATTCTTTCGTTGCTTACCTTTGGCCGCTCCATTCACTCCCCTTTACCGAAACCCGATGCCATTCCCTTTTGTATCTTTTGTTCAGAGCCATCCGTCCTACGTGCGTGTCTAAGGTTAAATTGCACATGTTGTCATGCGTTTTTGCTGCTGCCACTGATGGTTTTGTACTTTTAGGTTTAACCTCAAGGTGTTAAGCTATCGTCCTTTTTTTTGTGCAGGATTCCCTCACCTGTCCAGTCTATTGATTTCAATAGAGGCAAGACAGTGGGCGTAATTGGCAAATGATGTAGATGTCCAAGGGAAAGCAAAAAACTATGGTTTAACTGAATGAATAAGGGAAGAGACCAAATGAAAGTTCAACTTAAAGGCTTTGAATTCACTAGGAATATCAGAAAATATATTTATTATTTACTCTCCTAGTTCTTTGAATTCCAGAAATGATTTAGGTTCATCGAAGAATCTTTTTCTTGAATGTTTGCTACTGAAAACCTATGGAAATCCTAAAGTCAATTAAGCCTGCTAGGTAGCACAAAAAGCACTATTTCGTGGGGATAGTAGCAACACAATAACCCAATTCGCATAACGTATACGCAGCGTTGACAATAGATCGCCGCTTTTGCCCGCGGACTCATTGGAACAATACACGGCGGCAAATCTCCAACTGCAACGCGATATTGCTGCACCTAAATATAAAGGGGGAAGGCGTACCACATTCAACTGGATGTTGATGAAGCAGCCAAGGGCTGTGCAAACGCAACTCATAACCGAGGCATTGTGGATTTAAGCTCAACGGAATAATACCCCTACGCACCGCGAGTGCGCGCCTTTGAGTGCGTTTCTAGTTCTGCAATTGCAATCGCAGCTGCCAGTCGATGTGTCCATAGATAACAGGCAGCCTGCTGGCGGGGATTTTGCCAACGGACTGGCAGTTTTTCAAAAATTATTTCCATTTTTCATTGCTCGCACACGTTGCGTATACGCGGCGGGGTACCAAGCTAGAGAGCGAGAGCGCGTCGCCACACCTTTCAAAGCCCTTTGCTGGAGATATCAAATATGGCAGAGGTCATCGAAGGGATCCGCAAAGGTATTACCATTTTAGGCAGAAGTTTGCTAAAGAGTTTTTTTTAATTTTATAGAGGATTATATCGTTAAAATTGGTAATATTTGTTAAATTTACAACTCAATATGCAGATTTTTAAGCCTATAAAAACTAGCACAGAAATGCTTTTCAAATGGAGATTAATGCATTGTCATAGTTATAATCAATTTCACATTAAAACCCATAATCCTATGGATAACTGTAAGGGTATAAACACTTCGGCTTCTAGAAGTTAGCTTCCGTTCTGGTTTATGTTCACTTTGCTTTCCCTTTGAACCTGTCAATAATTTTAATTAGCTTTTCCACTTTCCAAAGCAGACACACCCTGGCAACATTAACGTTTTGACAAATTAATTTCCGTTTCTTTCTAATTATTTTTTCAGTTGGTTGGTTTGCTTTTTATTGTAATTGAACGTGAATCGGAAAGTGATCCACTTTTAAGTTGTGTTAAAAAGCAAGCAGGTCACTTGGCAGTAAGGGTCTGATTGGACTGACTTGAAGCGTAAGGAATAGGAAACGGGAAGTTGTTCGTTAAAGCCATTCCGTCTGTGACATCCTAGGAAGAAATGCTGTTAGGAGCCTTTAATAGATTCTTGTACAAATTCTATATGGAAAAGTGAGGCTGTTCCACCGTCAAGGTTTTATAAACCATCACTCTCATCGTCATTATCGCCCTGTTCATCAGGCAGAAAGTAACAAGTAAATCTGTGAAATTAAAACGAGATGTCAACCAAAATGCGAACAACCAGACGAACGGACTGAAAGAGGCTCGTTTTGCGTTTGTTTTTCAGTGGTTGGTTTTTGGGGGTTGCCGCAGCCACCGCAAGCTCCGTCCCCAGCCGTCGTCAGCTCTTCATTTGTGTGCATGAAATATAAATACGAAACACATCCTGTGGATGCTACCGGCTCCTGTGAAATGTCTGAGATTCATCCGCAGAGTGTGTGTGTTGAAGTGTGGCAGGTGTGTACATTGTATTGACACCGAAAAACCCAAAACATATGGCTGATGATGATGATGATGGGGAAAGGGTTGATTTTATGTTGATGTGTTAATTTGATTAATGCAATTCTGGAACTTTTCTGTAATTTATATTTTGACATCAACAAAAAGGCCACAAAGCACAAACTGTACATCATATGTCATCGTACATTTGCCAGTATACTCTTATTAACAATGACAGCCTAAATACATATATGGACCCAATGCATTTTTCCCCGATTTTTCACGGCGTGTTGCCAGATCTACTGCGGCAATTTTGAGCTCATTAAAAATTTTCAACTGAAATATTCCGCCGGAAGCTGTGTATCTGTGTGTTCGTTCACTCCCAACGGAGCACGTCTGCCGTTTGTCCCTATTTGTTGGCATACACATTGTCTTTCGGAAGTTGAGCATCATTTGGTTTTGTTTGATAAAAAAAACGTGCAAATAATCCAACCCAGTGTAGGATGAAAGTTGCTATATTAAAACCCTACCTACATTTTAGATTAATTTACGGGAATAAATACTTTTAGCAGGCACTGTGTGCCACCGCATGTGCCGGCATGTTTCCCATTTTAGTTTTCCACATTTGCTAAAATTAAACTACAGAATCGCACACGGATATATTTAATTAGATACATACCCCTATTATGTTTTATTCAGGGCTGCAAGGGGTGAATACCTCCCAAGTCCACAGACCCCGTCGTTTTTTGCAACGTGATTTGTGTTCGAGTCACATCCGTGCAGGTGAAAATTAAGCTACCGCATTTAAATGTGCATGCTAGGCAACCCAAGCGATAATTGACTAAGTCGGGATGAACGTGGGTTATATACTGTATCTTTTGGTACATCATTATTATTTTAGATATTTTTCCTCTCAATAAGAGCTGCCTTTGGGGAAAGTCTTTAAGATGGGTTAACTGTTGCTTTTATAAATACCAGAACCTGGTAAACCTAAAGCATTAAGAGATGTAGGATAGGTATAACCGAGTTTGTTGAAATGACAATAGTTTCCTACTTCTTCATTGCTAAAAGTAAAATAAAGTATTATTAGAGTGGTTCTTATGATTTTTCACGCCTGTCCTGATGCTTGCCAATCCACTGCTTAACCCCTAAAAAATGGCAGAAACCAATCAGTTTAGAGACTGCCAACTTTTGCTGGGACTGCAATTTAAATAATGCATCAAATGAATTAAGTTGCCAGCCAAATGAAGACGACAGCACTTTCCGGGGCCTGGCATTGAAGGTAAATGGAGCAAATCCTTCAGCAGCTGCAATAAAAATAGAATCAAGTTAACAAAGGAGTGAAATGAAGCGCAGACAAAGGCCAACCCACTAAGATGGCGACTGATTGTGAGTTTTATGTCACAAAAAGTGAACAAAGCTTGGGTATGGCAATAGTTCTTAGAAATATTTTTATAGAAAAGTAAGCGAACCGAACTGTTGAGCGGCACGTTAGTCAGTTTCCAAATGAAACCAGACCGAGTCCTGGCATCAGCAGGGTTATGGGGGAGGTGTTCGAGGGTGTATGTGTGTGTGTGTGAGTGTATGTCATTGATATATGGTTCGATCCGTCGATACAGGAAACACGCAGACACACAGGATGGCAATAAAAGCGGTAATGATGCGGCACGCGGGCGCACAGTCACATGAGCCGCCGGATATGAGTCTGTGCTTAAGAGCTGGCAGGCCATTGATAGTATGCCTTTAAATGTTGGTGACCGTTGTTAAAAAAAGTAATCATCGAATCTGTAGATCGAAATTTTCGAACTTATTGACATGCCAGAAAAATACTTTAAATATTCATTATATGTTATTCAAAGTTTAACATCATTCATTCTATTATATTTAAGGTCAAGCAAAATCGTGATTAATAGCACTATAAATAAACAACATATCTATGAATTTGTTTCTTATTTTGTTTTTTTGCCTATACTTCTGGGAGCCATTTAAATTGTTTTTCCCCTTGAAGAATTCAGATTTTGTTAATTGCCAAACAGTGCTGATGATTTGTCTATAAAGCTTAGTAGGTTTAGCATGATTTCTTACATAAATAACAAATATTTGAGGAAACGCATAATTTATATAATAACAAAAGATATATATATATATAAAAAAGAATGTTCACCTAAAGATATAAATTCTTAATACTTAATACTTTTGTTCGTATCAAACGGGCAACACTGATTCGAACAACATATCCGAAATGTGAAATTTTAAAATACTCATGGGTGGTTATTTATATAGAGGTACATATGGTATACATATACTGATCTTAATAAGGTCTACACTGACCTTTTTTCACAATACAAAAGTGTATTGAAAAAATCAAAACAAAGAAAATAGAAAATTACTATTTCTTTTAATGACTACATTCTTAGAAAGTGTTTAATAAAAGATAACTGCTTTGTTTTTTTGTATCTAATTCTTATATATAATTAAGTTGACATTTTTCTTTGGGAAGTGTAATATGGCTTGAATTAACCATAATTTTGATTATAAATTGAAGGTTTGGGACCCATTAAATTCATAATTGCTTTCAATAACCTAAGCCTTGAGTTAATTTGACCAGCTTTTAGCAAGCAAATGTGCTCAGTTTCAGTCAAAAATTCGACGAGATTGCATCTTGAGATGGGATCTAACTGGCTTATATACAGTATAATTTCGGTTTCAATTTATTCGAGTTTGAGTGCCAAACTTTTGGAAAACATTGTGGAAAACTATTGTGAAGCATATTGTGACGGCACTTGTAATGATGATAAAACCTGTGATGATGAGGATAGAAATTTTATAGCAACCAACGCATATCAATTGAAATTTAATGATGGCGAATTGGAAATTCAATGGAACTATCCACCCCTTAAAGGTTGCAATATTACACCAATTACGCAGGAAAAATACGGAAAATTGAAAGTCTTGATAGTAACAGAATCTCTTCGTGACTGTCGAGGAGCGGACTATCTTAGTCAACTTGGCGTGGAAACAGTGAACCGCTTCGAACTACACTTGGATGTATTTAAAGCATTCGAAAGAAGAGTCCATTATATGGATGGACCCCAATCTCTTTCCTTTTATTTTCTGGACACAGTGCTATTTCATGAAATACGTAATTACATAAAAGTATCCATGAACAATCTACAGGAAATTATCATAAACGGTGTGCCTGAGAGCCAAGCCATTGAGATTGACGAGGATATTTTTAGGATGAAACCCAATTTAAAAAGTATCGCATTTGGTGGATTTAATATTTATAATTTAAGAAACGACATTTTTTCCCCGCTGGACAGTTTAGAAAAGTTGGAATTCTCCAAGGTTAGAATTGATAATTTTTCATTGTTGAGGTTGGTATGAATCATATATAAATCAACTCAACTTGAATAATACTTTTTTTCTTAGTTTTAAACCACTTCAAAAAAGTCTTCAACAATTGGTTTTGGACATTCCCCAAGAGGTAGACTTACAGCACTTTACGACTTTTCCTCAACTTAAATTGATAAAAGTTAGAAACTATATTCCATGCGATAACTTGTCAGCCTTGCTTTGCACTCCAACGGAATGTAAATTTGATAAAGGGATAAATGGCATAGCGTGTCCTGATGTATGTGATTGTCAATATAATTACAACTTTATGGAATTGGAAATTAACTGCTCCAGCAGAGAACTTACACAGATTCCTCCACTACCGATTCCCATTATCGGAGACACGAAACTAATATTTCAAAATAACAGTCTGTCAAATTTGCCCAATTACTCATCGGTGGGATATAGTACTTTGAGAAGACTGGACGTGGCCAGAAACCTATTAAGAAATCTGAGCATAAGGCATTTACCAAAAAAATTAGATTACCTTGACATTAGCTTTAACGATGTAAAGCAAATAAATTCAGAAGTAGTTGAATTTATCAGAAAAGTAAGCATCTTCAAGCAGACTGGCAATCAATGGCTGGTTTATTGCAACGATGATCCCATGCTTAAACTTTTTCGAGATCTTAAGAAATTAATGCGAATGAAAGCCAAAAAGTTGCGGCCGATACTAAGGCACTTGTCACCACAATCACCTGAGGGATTCCTCAAGTTTTTGGGTCAGCATTTCCTAAGACTTGGATCGACCAGGCGAGGATATTTCATTATAAACGAGGATAAGCTAGTGCGGAGTATGCTTCTAAAGGTAGAGGACTTAGACAAACAAAAGTATATCCGTGAGTCCATGGAATGGTTGCATCGGAGTTTACCTTCTGTTAATGAGGAATACGAGACATTTTACCATTACCATATGGGCGGTGTCTGCCCCTACAAATGTGAATGCTGCCAGTACCGCAATGAACCAATTATCAAAGTAGAATGCAGAAATAAATTCATGTATAATTTTCCAGATATAAAATTAGAAAATACTACTGCATACCTTGAACTGGATTTAGCAAACAATTATATATCCAAAATTACATATGAAATGCTTCCCCAGAACTTCAGTTACTTGGATCTAAGTAACAATAATTTGGAAACACTTGATAATAGAATAGTGGAATTGCTACAAAAGTTCAAGGACTCTGCTCAAATTAAACTCTCAGGAAATCCTTGGAAGTGCCACTGTGAATACCGCTCGCTGCTCTCCTTTTTGAGAGATCAGGATCCAAAGGAATACACTCGCATCTTGAATCGTTGCAATATTTCCCAGAACGATTGTCCCGATTCCTGCGTCTGCTGCTTAGATAAGTCCACCGGGCCCTCTTTCATAGTCGATTGCACGGGCGAAGGACTGCAGAAAATTCCAAAGATATCCCATAACGTAGGCTATCTAGACTTGAGGAACAACAATATAAGCGAACTTAAACCAACGGAGAGTATTTTGCTTGGTAATAGAACGCAGGCTTTTCCACTGAAGCTTTTCATGAGTGGAAACCCCTGGTCCTGCACATGTCGGGATGTGGACTATCTCAATGCAATGAAATCCATGTCGTCCAGTATTGCAGACTTTACCGAGATGACCTGTATCAGTGGCGAAAAGCTCCTTTCGATTGAGGAGGAGGACATCTGTCCCTCTGGACTTCCCTACTACCTAGCCCTGGCCGCCACCTTGACCGCTGTGCTGGTGATTACCAACCTCCTGGTTTGCTTCCGGCAGCCGCTCTTGATCTGGCTCTACGAGCACGACCTCTTCCTGAGCCTGGCGGCTCGCATGGAACTTGACCAAAGCAAGAGGTACGACGCCTTCCTAGCCTTCACCCACAAGGACGAGGACCTGGTGGAAGAGTTTGTGGAGCGTCTGGAGAAGGGCACTCCCTCCTTCCGGCTCTGCTTTTACCTGCGCGATTGGCTGGCCGGCGAATGCATTCCCGACTGCATCACCCGCTCCGTCCGTGACTCGCGTCGCATCATCATCCTGATGACGGCCAACTTCCTCAAGTCCACCTGGGGCCGCCTGGAGTTCCGGCTCGCCCTGCACGCCACCTCACAGGATCGCTGCAAGCGCCTGATTGTCGTCGTCTATCCGGACGTGACGAGCTTCGATGACTTGGACAGCGAGCTGCGATCCTATATGGTGTTTAACACCTATTTGGAGCGAAGCCAGCCTAATTTTTGGAACAAGTTGATCTACTCAATGCCCCATGTGAAGATGCAGTAGCTTACAAGACACTTGGAACTTTTGGTTACATTTATTCAACAATTTTAACTTTATTTCCTGTTTCCTGTTGGTTTAAATTTATTAATATATAACCATGTAACTATTCATTTACTCAAAGAATGGAATATTCAGGTTACTTTCAAGTAAAATCTGGTTTATAATAGTTTTTATAATCGAAATGAAATCGATAAATGTGAACGCGAAAGTGTAGAAAAACTTTCCAACACATTTTCGTATTTTTAATATGCAAAGATCACGAAGTGCTTTTTGCTAATTATAACTTTAATGGAAAATTTCACGTGGCAATGGCAGGGGTTTTGGTCATCTTGCCCAGATTTCTTGCTGTTAATTGAATTGACATAAACATTTAGAATTTAAGGTTAATTTTATTACTGTAAAAGCATCATTGGCACGACAAAAATCGATGTTTCTACGAATTTGAGAATCATCGAAGCATTGATGTTTCCATCACCACCTCTAGTCTGGTACAAGCTATCGATATTTTTTGACAGCGTCACTGTCACAAATAACAACTGCATAGTCATTGAATGAAAAAAAAATAAGGAAATGTCTCAAGATTCTTCAAATGCGTATTTCTCTGAGCCTGAAGCCGCTTTAAAGCGGCCAACCATTGAGGAAGAATCCTCTGACAACGCCCTGACATGCCTCAAGAAGGGCGTATCCGCCAAACGCAAAAGAACCTCGGATCAGAGACCCAAACGTAGGAACGGAACCGGACACTGGCGTAAGCAACGAGCCAATGGTGTTGACGATATGGAGCTGTGTGCCAAGCGCATGAAGTGCATGTCCCTGCAGAACGGCAGGAGCCCAAAGAAGAAGGAAGTCTATCCCTTCGATATCGACGTCGGCTATGAAGGAGACTGCGAGGGCTGACCAAGTGTCGTCCCTAATAAATGATTAAATCGCTGCAATTAACATTGTTTTTGTTGGATCCAACTTCCTGGGGTACACTCTTTAAGGCAGTTCTTATTCTCGGTACTAGATTATCAAGGACCAAGAGAAGGAAGCAGGAATCTAGTTAATGGACAATTGGGACGTACAAGCCTTAAATAAGTTTTGAAAATATCGAACAAAAATTGCTTTCAAATTTTTTATTATGTGCTGTTTAAATTTGTATTCCGATCATTCTGGAATAATATGTATATATATTTATCGAACAACACCACAAACATTTGATGTTCCAGTTTGCCATGGTGGTTCCAAGTGTCCATATACTTTCCAAATCAGCAGCAAGAATACCCGCAATAGCATCCTCCGCAGGGTCCACACGGTCCACAAGGTCCACAGCCGCCGCAAGGACCACAGCAACATGGGGCGCAGCAGGGGTCCTGGTAAAAGGAGAGTTATACAATACCCGCCTAGATAGTTTGATCTTTGCACTTACATTCACCAAGACGTAGTTGGGGTTAACGTACATATACATGATTTTATTTTTTTTGCTTACCGACTGGAAATTAAAGGAAATTTGAAACCACCCGAAAATTTAGATGAGAACTGATGAAAGCTGAGCACGAACTGACGAAAGCCCGTCGTATCGTTCGAAGCTACATTTGACAGCTCTCATTCGGATTTTCAGGGCTAACTTGATTGAAAAAATAGCTCAGATCAAATGAGGTATCCCAAAAGTGAAAATGTGTGTCACAAATCAAATGAAGTGCATGTCCCTGCATGTCCCTGAGCAGCCCCAAGAAAAAGGAATGATTCCAGACGATTTTGTGGTCTACTCAAATGTACACTGCAAGCAAAATATTTTTTGAGGGCCTTCAGGAGATTCCTGATCATTCTGCAATCAAATATTTTTCATAAATATATAAAAAAAGAATGAAATAGAAATCATATTTTCAAATGTTGTTTATTATATTTATTTATTTATATAAAGCTAACAGATAGTATTAAACTAGACGCTAACTTAAAATTAATGAACATTGGCTACTGTGGCCTACCGCTCGAATGGATATGTACTTATGTACATGTTTTAGTTTTTAATGACGGGCTTAATGACTAGATTTTGTGACTGAGTTTGTCTTTGTGGAGGATGGAGACTATTTTCATGGAATTTTCTGTGTTGGGTTTGCAATTGGTTTTCACAATAGAAGGTTAAGGTTCTGGGTTGGGAAAGTGCAGAGTAGTCTAATAATATGTGTTGTTCTGGAGGGTTCTATCCATGTAGTGGTGTTGTGTGTGTCCCAGGCGGAGTCTATTATAAATAATTTGTTGTTGTCTGTTGAGGTTTGTGGTTTTGTGAGAGAAGTTTGGAGTGGTGTTATGTGTTTCAAAAGTTGTATTATAATATGGTATTTAAACTTTTATTATTTCGGTAATTGTGGAATATAATATGCAAATATATTTGAATGAAGTGAAGTGAATGGAATTTCAACACCGCACACATTTTGATCTTCCAGTCTCATATGGTGCTTTCTATATCATATCGTTTCCATCAAGCTGGCTGTGGGTGTTAGCTTGTCAAAAGCATATCGAAATGAAAGTCTGGGGTTTCATCATTTCTGTGTAACATCTCGGCCTGATAGCATCTAAATTTCTCTGTCCCCTCGAGTTGTTTCTTTGTTCGGTTCAAAGTATGTAGAGCTATTAAGTAAAAAGTTTAGAAGTCCACATCCGATTTTTGTATTTTTAGAAGCTATAGAATCATGTGTTGCGGACCTCTCGGATTCTGTGGACCCTGCAGTCCCTGTGGCGGATCTTGTGGTCCCTGTGGACCGTGTGGGCCGTGTGGGCCTTGCTGCGGACCTTGTGGACCCTGCGGTGGGTGTTTGCCATGTGGGCCTTGTTGTGGGCCTTGTGGACCGTGTGGACCGTGTGGACCGTGTGGACCGTGTGGACCGTGTGGACCGTGTGGACCCTGCTGCGGACCCTGCTGGTGCTAATTAGTTCCAGTTCCACCACACCGACCATGATTCATTTAACACCTTTTATGGCCTAACCGCAAATAATAATCTTGAGACTGTTCAAAATTTATTTGTTTACTTTTGGGAATAAGAGTTAATCGTATAATATAGAATATAGATATATAAAATGCAAAACTTTAAATCAAAAGTTCCAAATATAATCGCTATATTAGGTACTACATTTCATTTTACCAAAATGAATTGATTCTTTACGATTCAACTTGGAAACTGAAAGAATATACTAAGTTTGGCGTGTAGTTTTAAAAATTCAGTCAGAAGCTTGAAACTCAATGAAGGAATCATATCCGACCCTAAAAGCCATATATATTATTGCTTAGCATTTTAGTAAATTTTATAAAGAGTTACATTCAATTTTCGAATTTAAATTAATGCATATTTGCCTTAGTTATAATGATTTGCATGATCAAATTGCATGAGTATACAAGCTTTAGCTTCCGGAAGTTAACTTCTCTTTTCCATCTTGTTATATTTGCTGTTTTTAACAAATATCATTATTTTGTATATTTTTATTATGATCAATAAAACTTCAGTGTGTTTACACAGTTTTAAGGCCGCTCTCTTTTGAGTTTTTACATTACTGGAATTTCTCCTGCTGATAAGACCTTTATCTACCCATATCTACGGTTTCAAAAATCGTATAAGAAGGAAAGCTTTCCGCTCTAATGAGTTAGTTTTCTCCAGACTCTTGTTATTACCATGCAAATCGCTGCTCTAGTCGTCGTAGCCTGTGTGCTGGCCCTAATTGGAGGCGTTAGTTCGAATTGCTGTAGAACCAAGGTGGATCTTCTGTACAAAATCTCAAATGGTGGATGCGGTGACGTTGGAGGGCAGAGATCCGGGGACTTTTGCAAAATCAAAATTTGCGCCAGCGGCGAGGCCTTGGTGGGCTCTTGGTGTGGAAGGGGATCCTGCAACTGGTTCGGATGCGCCTGCAAGAACGGATGTGTGAGTGGCAACTGGACGCAGGATTTCTTGGCCAAAAATAGACGATACAATATCCAGATCTTGGATGCCAAATGGCGATAGGCTGAACACAATCTATGTTTATCTAGAGCAAACCATTGGGAAATTACACATCATTTATGTATTTGCAACGATAAACAAACTCAATTGTTTACAAATAATAAAACCTTGGTTGTAAAAATGGAACAACTTCGTTGATAATTTTCTTTACATTAAAATAATTTGTAGTGAGTTTAATAAATATTTTAAAAGATTCAAACTTCCTTTGAATATTTACTAAACGAATTCACTGAAGATTGGTCTTAGGTCGGAAGTTTTCCACAAAAATAATAAACCCCTTACTTAATTGGTATGGTATTCTTAAAATGACTTCTTCGTCATCTTTATTATTCTTTATCTACTGTTCTATCTTAAAAACAACATATGTACATTTATGCTTTTTTTCTTGGGGTTAGTCATCTTTCTTCAGAATTTAAGCAATGCGAATCGCTAGTAAACGCTGTTGTAAAATGTTGTTATAAACACATAATAATCTTAAAACCTTCTTACCATATGGAAAACCATATAGAAACGTATAAATATATTTAAAATGTACACCTTCGTAGTGTAAATCCCAATCAAGTCGGCCTTGGGTTCGGTTTATCCCTTGTCAAACTCAATGTACTACATAGAGCCCGGAATAATATCATTCTCTTTCGAAGAGTTGCCCAGTAAACATCTAAATTTGTTGTTTTGTCTCGATTTGTTATTTGTCGGGTTCAAGTAAGTGAAAAGAAAAAATGCTAGGAAATTTTTTATTTACAAAATACACAAAACAAAAAATCTGTTTATTCTAGTCTTCTACAAATTCGTCATGTGTTGTGGACCGTGCTGCGGACCCTGTGGTCGTTGCTGTGGTCCTTGTAACCCTTGCTGCGTACCTTGCTGTGCCCCCTGCTACTCTCCTTGCTGCTCGCCCTGCTGTACACCCTACTGCAGTCCTTGCTGCAGCCCATGCTGTAGTCCTTGCTGCAGTCCTTGCTGTGGCGGCTGCTGGTGCTAAAGGGAGCCGCAACTTGCAACCAAAGTCCATTCCACTCAAACTATGGCCGATCCAGCACCTCGATAGACTTGACCGCAAATAACAATTCAAGACATTACAATAATAAAAAAAATGGAACTATATAACTATAGTGTGGTTTCATAGAGGGTATTATCTTCGGGAGTGTGCCCTAAATTCGTTCCTTTGTTAAGGCCGAACGTTTATTTTGTGTATGTGGTGTCAAAGGATACGAATTACTAAAATATATAGATATTATTGACATGGGACTATTGCTCGAAGTAGGACTTTTGGCAAAAACAAAGTATATCAAACTATATTTTACTTTTTGATAAACATAGGCTCAATTTTTACGTAGTGCGATTTTTATCATATCCATGGGAAATGGAAATATTTAACTGCCTATAGATCGTTTGCGGATCAATCATGAGTTTCGTACCGTGTAGACCTTGCTGTGGACCTTGTTGTGATCCTTGTTGTGGACCTTGAGATCTTTGCCTTGGTCCTTGCTGTGGACCTTGCTATGGATTTTGCAGCGTACCTTGTTGTGATCCAAGATGTGGATCTATTGAAGAACGCAACGGCCTCCAGCAAAACAATGATCTTTCTACATGTTCTCGGCCACGCTCTGATTCCTCTAAACCTTCTGAAACATCGTCTAAGCCAGCTTCTGGAATATCCCCTGGAGGGTCCGATGGCGGAAGTCATAAGCGCAAGGGCAAGGAGTAGAAAAAATATTGATTTTAGTTTTGTTTTTCGTTCATTTGAGCCTACATAAGAAGCCTCAGAAGATCTGCAAAGAGTAGAATGAAATATCTACAAATACTATATTCAAGACCGTCTGATACGGTCTTAATTTCCACTGTCCTCTCGATGCTGATTGATAAAATATGTTTTTCCTTTTATAATTTTGTATAAAAGTGCATGGCTATGAAAATGTATCAAGCTAGCTTTGCATTAGAAGTAAGAGTTCGTAGTGCTCCTGTTAGGAAAATAAGTCACTTTTCATCAGCATTCCGAACTGAACACATCAAAATTCTCTGCTAGTCTAGAGCCTTCTCTTTTCTTCTTTTTTGGCTCGGTGTAGGTATAGAAAAATCTATAAAATATATATTTTATCTAAAGATTTCTTTAGGACTTTACGGATATGGCCTGCGGACCTTGTGGACCCTGCTGCGGTCCTTGCGGGCCCTGCTGTGGACCTTGTGGGCCTTGTGGTCCGTGTGGTCCGTGTGGACCGTGTGGACCTTGTGGGCCTTGTGGTCCTTGTGGAGGATGTCCACCCTCTCCACCCAGCTGTGGACCCATGGAAAAACGCAACGGTCTTCAAAAATGCACTCCATACGGCCCGGTTAGCGGAGGCTTTTGCTGTTAATTCCATTTCAAAGACTTAATGTGTGCTAACATCTGTCAGCCAGTGAACCGTAAAGTTCCACCGAACAAAGATTTACTAAAGGCATTACTAGAGTTGAGATTTGGCCAATAAATAAAATGCACGAATCGTAAATATAGTTCCTTAATCATTATAGGAACATATACCATATATATATTTTTATTAGTTTAAAAATAATGTCAACAGCTTCTTTGAAGGTATTTTTAATATAATGAATAACGCATAATTAAATCTAAGCAATACAGAACTACTTCAGTTTCAGTAAACCATGCTTCGGATGACAATATACATTGTATCATACACAGAAAGGAAAAATATTTAATAGTTTTTGTAGGACCAGTAAAGAATGCATCAGAAAAGTCGTGTTTTGCTCAGTGCACACTTATGTTGTTATTCACTTGCCGGGCTAATGGTCAAATGGCAAAGAATTCCAGAAAAACAGAAAAGTCCAGGGAAATGCCAAGCCATCAAGGACAATGGACCAGGTTAAGTCCGCAGCTTGTGGCTAGCAATAAGCTTATACACACATATGCTGGACCGAGGGGCATTGCCATGGGGATACTACAGGCAGTTGTAGTTGGAGACGTAGCATTTAATTTATGCCAACATGCTCGAGGTAATTGAGGCAATGGCAATGGCAATGCAACTACAGAATAAAAGTAGTCCGGGCTGCGCAGCATTTAAATTAGCCAACTAGGGGATTTTAATTAGTGTCAAGTGCTTCGAAATAAATGGTGGCGCAGGACCGAACGGGGGGTGTGGCCCCGGCTGTGGCCAATCAAAGCTGATTGCTAGAAACGTTACTCATACGCCCCGTGTGGCAGAGCAAAGTCAATTATTAATGGCAGCCCGGCTCGAGTGCAGACTGCTGACATCTCAATTCAAGCTGGAAATCAGGCAGGCAAATTGTTTATTGTGCGCAAGCAATAGAATGCCGGCGGAATGTCTGGGGAACTGATTTTCATCATTCATTTTGCCAGTCGACTTTTCCGCTTTCTACGCTGAATTATGAGGGCGCTGCACATGTGTGTATCTGTGTGAGAGCTCTCGATGACGCAGTTCGGGGAATTCTAGGAACGAAGGGGTAAAAGGAGCCACAGAAGCATTCGGTTCGGGTGGCATGCAAATGAATACACATCCTTCCTGCAATTCGAGCAACGGCAACGGCAACAGCAACAGCATCAACATACGGAGGGAATGCAGGCTGTATTGACTGCTAAGGATCTCAATAAGAGCAAGTAATTCTAGAATGCGCATATGCCGCCACAGTTAATTCAAGTATCTGGGGAGTTTTAAGTAATATACACTTCTCAGAAATACTCTAAAGCATTGGCTTTCCCGAAATGAGTGTCACAGTCCCAGTCGGCTTTTGGTGGGAAGTCGCACCCGGACCTTTTCAAAATTACTCGTTTTTTGGCGTTTCAAGGACCACCCCACCTACCTCGACCGCCAGCCATGTCTTTGGCCAACGGCGGCAGAGATGGATCCCGGGCAAGGACTTGGAGCAGCCGCAGTTCCACCTCGGTGCCAGAGACCATGCAGATCGGCGATGGACCCCAAATTCGACGCCAGCGCCCAAATCGCCCGAACCCACCGTACCGGGTCAGTAACCGGTTAATAACGGCCGTGGAGCAGCGACTCCGGACTAGTTCCCTCCGCCGTGCCGCCCTGTTGCGCAAGCTGAGGCTGCAGCGGAGCCTGGAATTTTACAGCGGGCTGAGAGGCAGCCAGGCAGGTCCTGCGGCCGTGTTCGGTTACCATCACGCCGTCGCCGTCGACCAGCCGGTCTTTGGGAACTGGTATGGCATGGGATTGCTGGCCAGCCATGATGCCGATGAGGAGGATCCTGGTAGCCACCACTGGGAGGCAGCTCAGCTGCACTTCCAGCAGTACCTGAGACAGAGGCCACCCATCCACCAGCCACCCAGGTCGTTTTTGCTCAGCCTGGACCGAAGCCAGCTGAAGCTGGTCGGCGACCTGCTATACGAATGGGGTCTGAAGGAGGTCCTGCGACTGTTCCTTAATGAGGTATTCAATTTCTTTCACCCTTAACCCGTGCAGATCGAAATTAAACTTATAAGTCGTTAAAATGCATCCATCTGGATGAAAAATCGGCTCCCAAACGAGAGCTTCATGCATATGCAGGGCGCTATCATCTGACCCAGTGGGAAAAGCTCTTTCAAAGAGCTGCCACTGCCGCGGGTTACTTTCCTTGTCCAAGATCTTCTGCGGCACTATTCGCCGTTGTTGTGCATTTATGGAAATCGCATGCCGTTGTGTATGCACCAGCACAATGTGTTTGGGGGTAAGTGCTTCGGTGGGGAAGCTGCGTGGCCACAACAAAGAGGAACTCATACCGCAGACCGAATTTTAGATTCGCTTTCGTTTTTAAGTAATCCAATAAGTTACTGAAGAATAGAAAATTCACATACATCAAGACTAGATCAGGGTGCAGCAGGTTGTTTGAACCAGTCTGTTTTATTTTCTGTTCATCCGGCTCGAAGGACCAATCTTTGTTTGGAAAGATAGCTCGTAAACTAAAGATCCTACGAGGAACCCAGTAAAAAAGAATGAATATACAAAATAATGTGTGTTGTTTTTCAAAAATTATGATTTAGGTAGGACTATCATGGAGAGGGGATTTTTTCTTAATGGAAGGGCATTCCAAATTCGTTGTTTCCCTCCAGCCTGATACTCGCATATGCCGCAAGTTTTACACAACGCTGCCGAAATAACAAGCGATGAACAGGGCGCCCAACACGCGTGCATCTGGATTCCGCACACACTCACCACCCAGCCACACACACACACACACACCACCCAGACACGCATACACCACACCCACTGTTACACACAAACACATGCACAGAAGACGCGCTACGTTCATTTTGCGCCTTATCTGCGGTCGCAAGTGTTGCGCCATCGCAGCCCGAGTGCCTGAAATTATGCTAATTTCTGGGTTTTTATGCAGCCAACATGGAGCAGCAGCAGGAATCTGCATCCCCATGGCCGAATCTCCTCCAGCTCCGCGGTCTCCTCCAGCTGCTGTGTGTGTTGGATGTCGGTGGGCGCTGTCGGTTGTTCCTTGTTGGCTCTTGCTGCTCCGGCTGTGCATTTTGTGGCACAAGCACTGAGGAAAATTCAAAGTGCTTTTAATAAAAATAATATCTGTAAAATGTAATAGATTCCACATTCCATACAAAGTGGGGATTTCTTATTACCAGACGGAGAAATAATTGATATTAGCTTCCAAATGAATCTATAATTTCCTGTTCCTTCTTTTCTTAGAGTGCCAAGCCTTAGCGATGAATTCTAGGTTGAAAAAGGGGGTTGGTTGCCCTGCTGATAACGCAGCATTAATAACACCCTCATGGCCGCCTCGCTCTTACTTGATGATTGAAAATCCAGCAAACTGCTCCCGCGCCCCAAAGCATGCACCACTCATTTACTTATCAGGCCCGGGAGCTGTAGCTGTAGCTGTAGCCCCAGCGAAGCGGAGTCCACACGAGAATTTGTGGCACATTTGGGAGCTAAGCAGCGGGCAAAAAGCGTTACAGAAAAGAAGTCAAGCAGCTGCTGCTGCTGCTGCTTCCATTTCCATTGCCATTGCCGCTGGTCTCTGGTCTCTGGTCTCCGCTCTCCGGTCTTGTTGTGGCCAGTGTTAACATAAAACTTGTCCAGCGATAAACCCTGGGTACGCCCAGGACATTGTCCAGCCGAACATTTGTTAGCCAGCCCTTGGCTCCTGCTCCTGGGACTACTTTCTGGACCCTGTTCCGGCTGCATATTTAGCCTCTTTTCCATTTTCGAAGGGGATTTGAAAATTGCAGGATTTCTGTTTGGCTTTTCCTAACACCAGGACTGTCCGTATTACCTTTTTTTTCTATAGGGTATTTGGTGGATGGATAGGTGATATATACTTAAGAAAACTGCACTAAAATACCCCTTGGATAACCTAGATGACTAGTATAAATTGCTTAATATCTGTACATACTTAAAAGTTTATAAAGCTTAAGTAATTATCTTCCTGTTGATGGAGTTATTGGTATTTCATCGTTTGCTATCATTGTGCCTTGTTTTCTATTCCTTGTCTTAGGTAGTTTAATGCGAAAATATTTCGACTTCTCGATACCAACAAGCTAAGAAATATAGAGTTGCAACTAATCAAGAGTTTGCTTTTCAATTCCCCAGTGAAAGTTCATGAATAATTTACCCAAAATCAGGCAATACATTTATTTACGTATGATAGATATTCTGGCTCGGCACAAAACTTTGTTTTCCACCGAAACAAAATAATGCTTCAGAAAGCAAAAAAAAAGAAGGTTTTTCACCAGCCTTATCACCATCCATCAGGGCAATGGGTTAATGAATTCCAGTCGTAATTATCCGGCCAAGGGGAGTGATTACCCCAACGAGGCTCGGCTCAGACCGAATGTTACGACCGGCCAGCCAAGGGATCCTTTTAATTATTGTTTATAACAGCCGGATGCAACTTTATCTTGTTTATTTTATTCATATTTTTTCCGCCGTTCTTGCCCGACATTTAAATATTCCAACTGCGGTAAAGTTTCGATTGTGTTTGCAGTTTTTCCGCTGAATATTTATCCAATTGATATTGCCCGGCAATTGGTCTTTGTTGTTTTTTTGTTTTTCATTTGTTTTTTTCGGGTCCATTTCGATTGCATATTTAATTGAATGATTTCTTTTTGGCCCTTGAACGCAATTAAGTCAATTTTTTCAAGGGGAAGAAGAACTTGACTAAGAACAATCTTATCCTTACGAAGGAGTTACTATTTAGTTTTAAATTGACGCTTTATTTATAGAGTGATTTATTTTTATAAACTCTGTGGCAAATCAGCCGTAGAGACACAAGTATATCGAATCGTTAAATTTCTGTTTGATTTTTTACACAAGCCTCGTTTCAATGCCCAAAGTTGATAACCTTTGAGGGTAAGCCCGACCGCCTTTGGCCGATTTCAATGCGTCAACGTCTGTGTCTGCTTCGCTTGTCATGCATTTTACGCATGAGAAAGTATTTTCAGTTAACAAGTGCGAGGGTGGCCCTGGCTGAGCAAAAAGTATCCCCAATGCACGGGAGATTCCCATAAAAATAAATCGAAATGGAACGAAGGGAGGCGGCGGTAGCTGGAGCCCGGCGTGGGAGTGTCGGGCTAACGAGCGGCGGTGCTCCTTGCCAACGGGGGAACGGCGGCGGAACGGGTTTGTTTATGGCGCGATATGAATGACACGTGACTGGGAGACACCAGACAAGCGGCAGCAGCACCACCAGCAGCCTCGCCAGACGCTCACAAAAATTATGAAATTTAGCGCAAGCCACAGTGCTGGAGTTGCTGGGGGCAAAAAAAAGGCTCACTCTGGTCCCACGCACACTGCGGCATATCCAGCTATGTGACAGCTATGCCATATCGCACCTGCTGCACCCACACACACACTGAGACACACACCAGCCCGACAGGTGTAGGAGCTGGTAAGCAAAAACCGACGGCCAATGCGCTTAGCACTTTCATTTCGTTTGCTGCAAATTGCTTAACCACAATGCATATGTATGCAAAACGCTGACTCTCACATGGCCAAGTGCACAGGGAGAAATAAAGGTGGCCTTGATTTAAGTTTAACGGGAAATTTGTATTTATTTTAAGAGCAAGTATCTCTTTTTTATGGTTTCAAAAAACCTTCTATTATGGAATCAGCAAGAACTTCTTTGAAGACAACCAAAGCATGTTAAGTTTAAGGAGAATTTATAAAAACTTGTGATTACTATTATAACTATTTATGATTTAGGTAAGATTAGCTTGGGATATATATTAATTAATTATACATAAAATAAATAAAAGGTATATTAAATTCAATATTTAGTCGATTAAAATAATTAACTTTATTTTTACCTAAAAGTAATATGTTCTTAAAACTTTAGTAACCTACCGCCCAAGTAAATATGAAAATTTCATTCATTTCTTTATATTCCTTACAAGAAATTGACATATCCTGAATACTACATCCTACAAGATACAGGATACTAAATCATACAGGACTTTCTTTGAAAATATGAATGCTAATTCAGTTAAATGCATTCAAAAATCGTCTGAAATTCTTTCTGTGTAAGGACATATGATGGCATTAGTAACGTGAGCCCAATGTGGTTTTTTCCTTGGGCCACTGTTGCAAGGTGTCGCTGGCAGCTGCTCGGCTCAATCTAGCTGCTAACGGTTTAACGCTTTGCTGCCCCTTTTCCAAGGATTTCCCACCTCGAGCAGAGGTGTAGCTTTAGGCACTCATTTGCGGTTGCCACGCAGGCCGACAGACAGATGGGAATCGTTTTTGCAGAAGAATAACAACGCCAAACAATGTTTTGACAACAAAAAAAATAAAAATAAATTAAATTAAATTCCGTGTAATTAGTTAAAGCTTCTTCTGATGGTTGAGAGCTTCAAAGGCCCGGGAGGGAGCATTTCCTCGCATTTCCATCAAATAATTGGTTTTGATTTATTCACAGTCCCATTTCTATTTTAAACGTAAAATGTTATTTATTTCCTTTTCGTCCTTCCTGCAAAGTAGGCAACAATTCGTGAGGAAATCCCCGTTATAAGCTCAGACGTGGGCGTGCATGTGTGGGTGTGCTTAATACGCATTACCGTAGGTGTCTATAGGCTGATTATGACAGTGTTTGCATTCCCCATCCGGATCCTTTATGCTGAAAATGTCTAAAGGAAGTGAAAACACACACTCGATTTTCTTACGCCAAAGAGAGCTTAAAGCTGAACGAATCGAGTCCTAAGCCCAACAGATATTTCAATTGAATAGTCCTTGCCAAGAAATAGAATTCTGTGCGAATAAATTCCCAATCAATTCTTTGGATGAGCACCCTCACCTATCCCCTTGAAATGAAAACTTGAAATTTTTGGTATTTAAGATGCTGCATTTTATTTATTTCACTTTATTTTCCACTTTCCCTAACAGCCATAATAAGTGCACAACAAATTCTTGGCAATCAATTACAAAAGTTGCTGCCAAGTTTAGTGCCTGGAAACTTGCTTCTTGTTTGCCGACTTTTGCACCGTTTAATAGCCACGCTTGACAAATCGTTATAATCGTTCTTGATTATTATTTGGTCAGTTGGTGAGTAAGCTCGTCATTAGTTTTATGGCTCTGTGAATTGAGGTCGAATCTAATCTCGTTGTGTGCGAAAATAAAGATTTCAGCTTAAAATAAAATTAAAATATAAATTTTGTTGTATATTCCTGTATTTATTTTTATGGTTTCATAAGGATTAAAAATGTATTTATTGATTTTAAATAACCAGTCCAATTAAATTTGTTGGAATATGTTATATTTTTGCTTAAATCTTACGGTGTTAACCCGGAATTCTATGCTTTATTTACCCTTGCAAGGTATTATAATTTTAGTCTAATGTTCGTAACGCAGTGATTTGATCATTGATCATTTGCGACCTTTTAAAGTGTATATATTCTTGATCAGCATCAACAGCCGATGGGCCATGTTCGTCTGTCCGCTTCTAAGCAAACTCGACTCTCACTTATGAAGCTATCTAAAAGAAACTCATCTATAAACTTCTACTATAAGTCTGAACGGACCGGATCGAACGACTATATCATATGGCTGAAATAGGAACGATCATTAAATGTATGACTATCATTCTTTGTGCATCTCTAGAGACCACTAAACTATGTCTATCTCTTTCTCTGTGCATCTCTAGAGAATTCATTCTCTCTATCTCTCTCTCTACATATCTCTAGAAATATCTTTCGCTCTTTCTCTGACTTTCTCTTTACTTGGAGACTATAAATATGGGCCCTGGCTTCGCACTCACCCCATTTTTTGTATGGTATGTCTTGGTATGGTATGTCTTGACCATGACAATTATATTATATATACATAAATAGATACTATTTGAGGGATCAGGCCTAGGTCAAGAAAAATCAATTCTTTTTTCAATTACCACCCTTAATGCCATGAATCACATCACTTGATACATCAATTTGTATTAAGGATATCTGCATTTGTATACCTAAAGTTACAAGTTTAACTTAGTTATAAATAATTCATAATAATTTCTTACCTTTGTGATAGTTTCAAAATTTACCCTGACTTAGGCAGGGTATAATAATTTTAGCCTGCAACGTGAAGGAATAATTTTCAAACCTATAAATCTATATGCAGATCTTATCTTATAAAAACTAGCACAGGTCTCCGAATTGAAATTAATGCATAGTTGGCGTAGTTACAATAGAATTCACACTCGAACCCATGATTCTAGGGATAACACACTTTGACGTAGCTTTTTTTCTTTTATAAATATAAAATTAGTAATATATGTTACATCAAATATTTACTATCAATTTCACATCCGTCTGTTAGTTACAGATATAGTAATAGTAATGTGAGCTAGTAGTCTCCCGTTAGGTAACGGAAGTGAACCTGTCAAATGCATTGGGACTTGAACTCCACACAACCACAGGGACTCCCACAATGGATACACTCAGCTTCCCAGGCATTCCACCCACCGCCCACGGCCCACCGCCCACCAACCACAATGCCACACGCACGCAAGCCACTCGCACTTCCGGTTTTTTGTTTCCGTGGGCCACAAAGTCAAACGTCGCATATTAAACAACATTTGGCTGTCAGAGTGGCGGATCGAAGCCGCAGTGCCGCAGTCCTGGCCAATAGATGGGTTGCCCCACCCAGTTTGATGTTACATGGCCAGGCCAGCCACAACCTCCTGGCGATTTCCCATTCATTGGGAAAACACAGGGAAAATATGTCAAGTGCCAAATGCCATTCTATAGACTGAAATATTAAGATGGCCATGATCTGTCCGTGGAGCAAGTGTCAATTTGATTAATTGAGCAACATGTTCCCGCTGCTTTCGGCCAAGATGCTGCTGGGAAGAAGGGAAAACTTTTTACGTATGTATCTGCAGAGCGGTGGCCTTGGCGAAGGATTCAATAAAAGTATTGCATAATTTAGCTCTCCTGCTCTCTTTGGGACAACTTTGTTCCACCCTTTTCGGGTTGGCTAAGGCGGAAATGAACTTTTCCGCTTGACCCAATTCGCTTACATGTATAAATCCAATGTTTGTTTAAGCTTTAAGTTTGCCGGCTTTGCTTGCTGCTATTATTTTTTCCATGTATCTCAATTGAACTTGAGAGGCGAAGTGATGGGATAATTTATGCTGAAAGTGTTAAGTGGCCGATGAAAAGTGAAGAGGCCCAAAGTACCCTGGCAATTTGAGTCGGAGGTGAGTGGCTGTGGCTGTGTGGTATTTTATCCATGGAATGAGTTTTACAAAATAGCATTTCACGAGTCCAGTGTTGGGGCCATCTTTAAATCATACGTTTTTCCGCGGCTGCCGCTCATCTGGCTTGTTCCACAACTGATATATTGTCATTCATATGTTGTGTCAGCAATTTGTTAGCTTTATGGCTACTGCCACGCCCCCAGCTGTCGGCCCCAAAAGCACAGAGCATGGAAATGGGGCGGGGTGATTGGGAAAAAAGTAATAGGAGCGGAAAAGGGAAAACCCAAAACTTGCGTACATAAATTGTATTTATGCACTCTACCCTCTGCATTCTGTCATTTCCTGATTTCATCGCTTTTTCTGTGGCACGGTTTCCAACAAAAGAAGGAAATTGTTTAATGAATATTTGTACAGATTGAGCAAACAAAAAAATAGTCACAGAGAATTGACCATAGTTTTAATTTGATTAATTTATTAATAGATAAAGTTGTTGCTTCATTTTTATTATAAGTCTAACAGTACTTATAATCATTTGATATATGCAGTTTTTTAGTTAACCTCATTGAACACTTTTCCTTCTACATTTATTTTTGATAGATTGAGTAAAATTTTGAACATTCAAGCCAAAGATACCTCTCCGTCGCTCCATCAGCTTTGCACTTTATAAGTTTTATCGTTTTTGTAAACGCATGTTTGTGTCATTTTGCAGTTTATTACCTTGATTTGAGTTCAACTGTGTAACTTGTAAAGCGAAGCAGAGGTTACTAAAAAGTTATTTTTGTTGCAGTCCCCTAAAGTTTTTTACAACTCAGGCAAACTATAAATTTGATCATAAGTTGTCAGATTAAATGTTCCAGCAACCGGGGCAAACGAAATCATATATTCGGAGATAGCTCTCAAGTCACCTTGGAATCCAGCTTAATATTTGTAAATTCAAATTCAATCTTAAGGGATCTAATAAATTCATTCCACTATCTTGAGTCTTTTAAGAAGTTCCATCTGCAATGCATTGACTCTGAGAAAAGGGGCTTGCGGCAGAGTGTGGAAAACTGGGAAACGGCTCACTGAACTTTCGAACGCCTGGGAAATATGCAGGACTCGCAGGTTAGGATACTAAAGGGGACAATAATATATTAATAAATCCAAAACTTGTAGGCTTTATGGATCGAACATCACCGCCAGCAAAAGAAAATTCTCTCAACTATTCATAAATTGTTGGACTTCAACCTGGACCTCAGAGGCACCAAGTACTATTTGGAGGCAACTGATATCATCCAGGGGCAGAAGTCCTTGGAGTGTCCCAATACTGAGCAAATGAAGGGTCCACCTGCCGAAGGTAACCCGCCCCTAGTAGCAGTGGAGGACATAGATCCTCTAAAAGCAGATCCTAAGCTTTCCAAAGCGGAGTGTTTTAATTAGACTACGAAATATTATTTGCAGATCATTAAATACTCCTCCTTAGTAAATATATGAAATTAATGTTTAAACTATGTTATATTTCCCAAGAGAAGTTGCCTTCTTGGAATTATCCTGGCGGGGTTGACCTGAAAAAGGTAAGCGGCCAAGCCGCAGGCTAAAGTAATTTCTACTTAGCCGCAACTAACTACGGCCAGCTCGGAAAAGTGTTGGAAAAAAGGCGAGGAAAACTTTGGGACGCCTTAGAAATTAAAATAAAGTGCCAAGAAAGTGAAAAGCGAGTGGCCCATGCCCTAGAAGCAGCAGCATCTTGAAGTTCTGGCCAAAGCCAAAGCCCCGGCCAACTTCCGTTTGGGCCAACACCGTACCGCAGCAACCACTTCTTGTTGCCATTACTTGTTTCATTCTTTCTTTTTTTTGCCTTTACCCTTGCACGGTTAAAAATGAATTTATTCAAGATCGATTTTAGTTTTTCCTCTGTTCCTTATGGTTATTAATTGAAAGCTATGACTAGTCTTGGCATTCAATGACTTTAGAAATATAATACAAATTACTTTTATTTTTTCTGAGCAACAAGGATTATTCTTTAAATGTTTAAATTCTTAAAGAATATATACAATTATGTATAAATATATTGTATTTCGATTATGCTTGATGATGAAGTGATCAAACTCTGAGCATCTTTGCAAATTAAGCAGATACTTTATATATTTCTTGGGTTGGATTTGGGGTATGAATAATTCTATTAATCAATCTAACAATAACATTGTTATTTTCTCTGTACGGCTACCGACTGTGGCGAGTGCGTAGGCGTCAAGTCCACGTCTCTTTTAATAATTTGTAACTCATTTTCCACTCGGAAAACAAAATAACGACAACAACTGTAGTAGCAGCGACAGTGGCGAGCATTTCACCTTTTTGAGCTCTCTCGCTTCGGCCATGGGCAGAGCCTAGCACAAAGTGAAAAGTGAAAAGTTAAGAGTAAAAAGTAAAAAGTTCTATGCCAAAAAGTCGCTAAAAAAAGAAGAGGAAACTTTTCTTGATTCTAAGTAAGGACATTACATTTGGGTTAACAGGCAAATTACGCAATTGGAGTGGTCCAAGAAACAGTAGCTCAAGAGTGTGTAACTACCAAAGCCTCCGACGGAAACCTACTTGAGATTTTCAGATCGCAATTCTTCCAAAGATAAATTCAACAAGTGGCAAACTATTTTATTTGCATGCAATGCTCGCCATTTAACTAATATTTAAAAATTATAATTTCAACAACAAAAACAATACAACATTAAGTCCTTTCAAATGCTTCAGGGAAAATGTATCCCAGGTGTAGCAATCCCTGGAAGCAGCGAAGGGTCCTAGCGTAGTTGCAATCATTCAGCGCGAGCAGCTCCCAGCTCCAGGACCAATTCATTCCCGTCACCAGGCAGATTTTTTGTATCAAAACGGGATCACAATGATTCCGCAAATCCATTACTTGTGGCACAGAAACTCCGTTGAGCTTCTGCAGACTCGGCCACATATACAGGACATCGATTTCGTAGCCAGGCGGCAGAAGATTCCGCTTCAAATTCAACTCGACGAGCGGAAGGAACCCCAGAGCCTGCAGCACAGCCACGCTATTCAGATCGTTGTTCTCCAGAGAGATCGATTGCAGTCGCGGCAGACGGCGCTCCAGCCGCCAGAAGGGCTGCAGGGTGCTCAGGTGATTCTGGTCTAGCGATAGGTGCTCTAGTTCCGGCATCTTACGCGCCACGATCCAGAGCACCGAGCTCATGCAGTGGGGATTGGCCAGGGCGAAGAACATTCCCTGCAAGGTTCCGTCGTGATGGAACAGCGTCAGGTTCAGGCTTCGCCGCCTGGAGTCGTATCTGGCCAGAATGGCCTGGTTCAGTGCCCTCCTGTGAGCCTCATCGTACTGGAAAACGGGCATCCGGTGGTTGACACCCAGCCGCAGGCGACTAGTGATTCTGTCGAGATGGAACAGGGCGCTCGCCACGGCATATCCACTGACGTAGAAGGTGAAGAGGGCCCCAGTGTCTTCAGGCGCATCTAATTCCCCGCCGGAGTGCAGGTAATGGGGCTCCAGCTTCAGGGGTCTTATCTTTTGACGGATGCGTCGCAGGACACGGTTAACGCCCAAGTGATCCTTGCTGAAGACCAGCACGCGATACCATCCATGTGTACTTACCGGCAGGCTGGTGATAGGCCCCAAAGAACCCGGTTCCTCCAGCTCCGCCGACCTCGGTGTGGAGTGACATAGAGGTCCTTGAATGTCTTTGTGCTGCGGTGTACTAGGCATAGTTACTAATTATTAGTTAATTTGAAAGAAACTGGAGTGGAAAGTCGTTTCACTCCCTAGAGAAAATTGTAAAAAGTAAAGAATTTTCTTAAATATGTTTTCTGGACAACACAAAAAAACTAACTGGTAGCTGGGCTAAAGGCCGTATGATACATGTGACAACACAAAAATATAAATCTCGGGTAAAAAGATCATATTGTAAATTTGTATTATTATAAAAGCAAACATAAAGCTGTTGTTTCATTTGTATATTCAAAGGGATTGTGAAAATAGCCTTAAATATGCATGACTTAGGGGCACCAACCAAAAATATTAAATCCTAATTTCAGATTACTTAAAACTGCAATTAATCCAAAACAAAAAAAGTGAAACAGTAAATCTTATTCACCTTAATTTTTTCTTTTCGCCAGTTTTATGTTTTATAGAGTAGTTTTTTCTCAATTTTCAGTTTTCAATATTTATAAATTAAGTATCTTTTTATTTTATTCATGTTTCTGAAGAACGTTTAAATTAATTTATATCTACTACATCTAAAAACTAAAAAGTTTAAATAGCTAAAATCCACCATGTGGTGATTTTTACTTTATAGGGGGCGCTACATTAAATTCTCTTTGCATTGTTTTAACATTGAAAAAAAGGTGGCGCTATTGTTTTCTCCATGTATTAAAAATTCATTTTGTTGTATTTGACGCAAGTTGTTTTAGCGACATCTATATCTAGTTAGCTGCAAGCAGATGATTACTAGAGTAGCCTGTAGAGGTCGCTTAGATTACAAAAACAAAACATGCACTCAGAAATATTTTAGTTTAGTTTGAAATTCTTAAGTAAATATAATTTTACAACTAGTTGCAGTAATTGGAATATCCTAGCAATTTGATCAAGTAAATAATTACAACTAAGTTGAAAATACATTAATTTCAATTCGAAAAGCTTTTAAATGCTGGCATTTTTTGTTTAAGAAATCTGTATTATGACCTTATTTAACAGATTAATTAGACAAAATAAAAAAAAAACACTGAAAAGCATTTGGAATTGAAATTAATGAATTTTTGTCTTAGTTGTAACTATTTACTTGATCAAACTTCCTATGATTCAAATTTTCTTATAAATTTTAGACAATTTTAAATATCAATTTATTATAAAATTTTAGACATTTTAACAATGCTGATAAAAAAGGTAAATTTTTGGGAGACTTAGCTAGATCGATTCGGTTGTTAATGCTAATGGATAATTTATATGGCTTATAGGTTCGGAAATGACTCTTAACTACGTTGTAAACGTAATATACCCTGTCAGGGCATAAATATTTATTTAAAAACAACAATTTTATAAAAGGCACAGAGGTAGAGTGTATTTAAAAATAAACTAATATTTTAATCTTTAAGAGTTGTTTGTAAACAAAAGTCTGAACTAGAAGATCAAATATTTCATGCTGTAGAAGAGTACGAGCATACCCAGCACACCCTGTGGAATAGAGAGTGTTGGAGCGGATGATCGCTTTCCGTGATACTTCTTAACCGTGTGCGTTGATTGCACAATGACATGTTGCGGCTGTCCTTGAGCGGGCTGTGGAATGGCATTGGTTTGGATTGCAGGCACGACCGGAACAGGAACTGCCGGAGGAACAACAGGCGTTTGAAGAGGAGCTCTTGGAACTATGAATCCTGGAGCAGGGGCAGGCGCAGGAACAGGGACAGGAGCAGATGCAGGAGCAGGAGCAGGAGCAGCAGCAGGAGCCGAAGCAAGAGCTGGAGCAGGAGCAGGAGCAGGAGCAGGAGCAGGAACAGGAGAACTGGGGCAGGAGCTGGAGGACCTGCTCCTGGAACTTGAATCACTGGGAAAGGCTGCGGCATCACGGGCACCAGACCAGCGCTTGGGGAAAGCTGGGGAGCTGGCTGGTTGGCCTGCTGCAATGTGGGACAAATCAGGTTCTCGGTCTCTGTATAGGTCTTGGGATTATCGGGATTGGGTTGACGTATAATTTGCTTGTAGCAACCATTGGCATCGGGTGGACCTGTTTCAATGACAGTCGACCTCTTTGGATCTGGCTGTACGGGCACAGCCACGGCAATGGGAGCGAGTGCTGGGGGAGCGGCAGGAGCTGCGGGAATGCCTCCTGGATAATAGTGATGCACATGGGCCACAGGAGCAGCAGGAGCAGCGACGGGAGCGGCAACCGGAGCCTGATTAGATTTGGCCACCATGTGGCCCAAGACACCGCCAGCTACTACTCCGCCCAAGAGGCCCACACCTAAGGGGAATATAGAAAAAGAATAATTTCATTTCAAGATAAATTATGAATACGCAGAATATTATATCTCATTTTTAATTATTTCACATACCAAAAGCCCTTTTGCGACCACGTCCAGGACGAGCTTGACTAAATGGCACCAGACTCAGTCCGAGCAGGGCCACCAGGACCAGCACCTTTACCAGATTTCGCTTCGACATAATAAGTTAATAGAACACAGCCACTGGACTTGAATCGAAATATATATTTGGTTAAATCGGCGTTCAGAATCGAAATGATCGCAATCAGACTAGAGCTCCTGAGTCACTTCTTTGCAGCGACGAGAATGTTTTCTGTCGACTTTTCAAATATTTACACAGTTGTGCCGGGAAAGTGAACAAAATTCGTAGTTCACCGCATGGTTATGGTTCGTTTTAATTTCAATTTTAGCGGCACATGAAACGCTCATTAACACACTGAGGTCTTATACCTTGACGCGAGGTTTTATTATGTATTCGTAAACTTTGATCAATTTTATAAGAGAGTCTATTTATTAAGCAAGAAAATATTAGTTACCACATTGTTAAAGGTCTAAAACTCCATTGTATTCTATATTTTTCTAGGTAGCAGACGTATCTGAGAGGTTAATTCTTATATAATTATTTATATCTCGATATTGAAATGTACTCTACGTACAGAAATGAATATTGTAGATGTTATAACCTTCTGATATGCGTGTTCCTCTGACCACTTTGTTGCAACTTTCACCTCAACAGATTGGCTGTCATAAGCCATATATTGCTTGTCTCCGCGGTGCTATAGCAAAACCGATGTGAAAGAAAACCGACATAATGGCAGATCCAAAAGTGTTGTTATTAGCTCGGCTTAAGGTTGTGTGATTTAAGCCCCAAAACGAAAAATACAAAATGGGATCGGTAAAAAAGAGCAAACGGTAATTGTTTAATGAGTGCCAGTCGTCCCTCTGCCGCCCTTTTGAATTCCATTTTCGGCAGCCTGATGGCCGAAATTTGGTAGTTTCGGGCGACAGGATTGGGAGCAGCAGCTGGCAGAAACATGGTGGTTAAGTCCTGCACATGGCACGTGAGGCTCCATTTAATTTTCATCATTTCTCGCCCAGCCCCGGAGGACACGCAAGCCGGTTCGTGTTAACACTGGAGCTGCGAAGGGTTCCTATCCCGCCCGGCAATTCCTGCAGCTCCAGCAGCTCCAGCAGCTCCCGTAGCTATTGATTAAATCGGCTTAAAGCCTTGACTAATGATGACAGAAGATTTGGCCGGAGAACATGAAGCGCTAGAGCGCATAATTCGCTGGTGGAAGCCGCCGAGTCATGGGGCCGCAACTCGGCAACTCGGCAACTCGGCAACTCGGTGTCGAAATGACCTGCATCAAATGTTTCGTCCTGAGAAATAACCAGTCATTTGTACTCGCCGGATTTGCCGGCAATTTGTGAGACGCGACTTTAATTCGCTTAGTAAATATTTGCTTAGTTTCTGGGCTCGCTCAGGTCTCCTTCAGTTCGGTTACGGGAGGTGGGACCAAAAGGGACATGGCCAGCAGCGGCATCTTCTCCTTAAGCACAATGGACAATTGTCAATTGCAGGACATTCTCGGCCTTTTGGGGACACTCGAGTTCCACTTCTCAGCTATTCATAAATCATTCGATGGGCGAAGCACTGAAGAAAAATTTAAAAATAACACAAGATTTTGCCATTTTTTTTGGAAATATTTTACAAATATTAAATATAATGTCTTTTGGAACTAGTAAATAATACTTTTCAATATGATATTATTATTAACGAAGGGTTTATAGATCTTTTTCATAGGTTTACTATAAATAAATACAGGAAACATATATTTATTTTATAATTCTTTTACTCAAGCATATAAAATCTAGAAACCCAAATTTATTCTAGACATTTAGAATGTGAATCGATTTAGTGTAGATACTTTTGACTCATTTCTCCCGGTGCAGGCTGGAGATGATGACGTGGAAACCGTCAGAGGCAGGAAGTGCCAGGACATGCGGCCAGGAGCTGCACTGCCTCATCTTTCTGGCCGCTGATGGACATCTTGGGGCCAGGGACAGGGACCTCTGTCGAAAGTCCCCTCTCCCTTGCTTCGCCAGGGATAATGATGCGCAAATCGCTGGCAGTCATCGCAGCCTCCGCTGCCAAAATCCTGCGAGTCCTGCGAATGTGCTGCTGCTTTGTTTCATGTTGTGGTGGCTGGCTTTTAGTTGCCTCTATTATCCTTAATGCGAGTCACTTTGTTAGGAACGTCAGTCGTCGGCCTGCAAGCGCCATTATCGTCATCGTCCTGGATGGCCGAGGGAAAAAATATGAATCGGAAAATGTGCAGACACGCCGCCAGCCGCCAAAAATGCACGAGGATAAAGATAAAACATGACAGGCGGTTCACATCCAGTCATTTATAATAGGGCCAACATGACCGCGACCGCATGTGGCCGCGCCCCCTGCCTCCCAGCCGCAGTTTATCATCCAGAAGCTGGAGCTGGAGCCGGAAGCCTGGAGCTTGGACCGGGTCTCACCGGCGAGAGCGTACGAAAAGAGCTCCTTGAGGCAGAGCCAGGCTAATGAAATAATTGTTGCCAGCTATTTACAAGCATCTAATTCCAATTCCGATTCCGATTCGATGGGCTGCCAATAAAAATATGCCATAATTATCTAGAGTCCAGGCTCTGAACCAGTCCTGGCCTCGGCACAGGCTGCAATGTTAATGACATAATTTAAAAAGCATTTCATTAAAAGCCGATGCCAGCCGATGGGCCCAGGAGTCTGGAGGGAGGCAATTAAAATGCGGACAAAGAAAGCTTGTTCGAGGCCGGATTGGAAATTCAGATGCTGGCCGGGCTAGAATGTTAATGGTAATTACCACTGATTCGCATCGAATATGGGTGAATAAGTTGATCGCTCTTTAAAATAAATCAAGGGAAGGAAACCATTAAATCAGCCATCGAATCAACATAGAATCTGAAACTTATAAGTGGAAGTGGAGTAAGAAAATAATATTTAATTTTAAAGTCTTCCTTTTCTGTTTCTTGAAAATAAACTAAATACATAAAGAGGATTTTAAGGAGTCTCTTTGGCATTCGCGAATTTTTTCGCATCTCCACTTCGAGTTATCTTGAACTTTGGCATCGTCTCCGCGGCCAACGAAAATATGTTTTGGCCAGGCAACCCCCCGATGTCCTGGCCATGTCAAATCATTTGTATATAATTCACATCCTTTTCGGCATTCGGTATTCGGTCTTTGTGCCCGGCCACGGTGATTTATGGGCTGCTCTTCTTTCTGCCATGTTTGGAAATGTTTCTGTATAAATATGCCAGCAGCGGGACACATTCCAAATTGGTCCGTGCAAATTGTTTGCCTCAGCACTATTATCCTTTTCGCAGGATGTCGCCGCTGCTCGCTTTTTAGGTAATTGCTGACTCCTGCCATTCCGGCTGGTAAGTTATTCGATTCCGATACGAAAATTTGATATTCCGACCACATGCTGTGATTAAATTGTTGATGCCAGCGCTTCTCTCCGGCAGTTCTGTGTGTTTTGTAATTGAAAATATGTAGTTTTTGGCACTGATGAGAAAGTCAGACTTTGTCCAAAAAGGCGTGACTAAGATTGCAGCATTTGATTAGAATTTGGAAAGGACTCTCAGGAATTTATATATAAGAAAGTTTTCATTATTTTGTTGCAAAACTAATGCACTTGAATAGATTCTGAGGTTATAAATAAGTTGAAGAAAAACAAGTCAAAGCTAAGATATATATTGGATATGTTAAAGATGTATTCTAACCCAATCTTAGCCCGAAAAGCAATGGGAAACCTTGCTATTCAATCTATAAAATTTGTATTATTATTCAAAAATTCCAAACAATATTACAGCCTACATTGATTTGTTTTAGGTTTCAATTGTTATGTTTACCTGCTTTTCATTTCCACAATTTTACACTTGCAATACTTGCAATGACTTGTGCAATTTACACAAATTTAATTTTCAACTTTTGTGCCTGGCCCCTGCGTTATTTTTTGGGGGCACCGCCTGCTGTGCCATTTATCAAAACTAATGCTCGGAAATTTCACAAACTATGGCCTGGGCACGGGGTCGGATGCTTTACACAACACTTGGGAGTATGGAAATTTAGTAAATTGGAAATCGGTTGCCGCATTGCGAGACCGCAGACCATCGCCTGATAGGTTTGCCGCCGAGCGGCGATACACAACTGGACGGTGGGTGTGGTCTGGTCCCGTTCCGACCTCCGATGAGTTCCTGGTCAGGCCAAAAACTTCAAGACGGGCAGGGCATGTGCATTTGTCATAAATTAGAAACTGTAACTCCGAGTGTGCTCGCTTTTTGCGACCTGCCCGGCCAGCACTTAGATTTATTGCAAATAACTCTTCCTCCCCATAACTTTTTTCAGTGCACATTTTATGCTTCGCACCCGTGCCGGTCTTGGCTTGATTTTTGTGGCCCAGCAAACTAATCAACGCCCCCAATTCACATTCCTGGGATGAGGCAATGGCCGGGGGCTAAATGAAGTGTGTAAAACGGCGACCCCTTTCAATTATATCTCGGCTTGGGTGCTCAGTCAAAAGTAAACAGAAACTTGGCCACAATGGAACCCGAGCCGGCCAACGCATATAAATCTTGGCCTAAGTGTTGTGGTCATTTAGCAAATGTCCGGCAATGTCCGGCATGCAAATTTGTATATCTTTTTAGCCGGGGTGAGTTGCACACTTAGTTGGCTCCCTTATCGCAGCCGAAGATGGGTGTCCTGGCTGGTGTGATTTATAAAATGTATTAATTAAGCTGTCCCGAGTACCAAACAATAGCCGGTGGAAATTAGAGGACCATAGAAAAGTCAAGTCAAGTTAAATGATGTATGAAAGCAACAGGAAATTCTTTAAAGAATTTTCAGTTCTCATAATTGTACGTTTTAAATATTCCTTTAAATCAAAGAAAACTATGAGCTGCTCATAAAATATTTGACACTTAACCCTCTTTAAAAATCACTGTATAAATGGTATTTCAAACATATTAATAAGAATTTAATGGCTTAAAGTCTCACAAAAAGTATATTTCAATGCCAGGGGAGACATTTCCAGGACTCTCTCATGTTCTTTCTCAGCTTCTCCCTCTTATTTCCTTTCTCATGTCCTTCTCACTTCCTTTCCCAGTTGCTCCTTCTCGGCGCAAACATAAGCACATAAGTGGTAGTCCTGTCAAAGTCAAAAATAAACGCAGCGACAATAATGATTTATGGGCACTGAGGCGAAAAGGAAAGGTCCTGATTCTGTGAAAGGAATCCAAGGATTCGGGGGTGATGAGAATCCAGAGATATGCTAAAGTATGTCGTTCCAAGAAAAGCGCGACAAATGCGTATATAATTTGTAAGAAAGCACAAGACTAAGCAAACCAGACTTTTCCAAGGGCAACATCATATATATTTAATTATTTAACAGCGGCAAAGCCATAAATCTTTGTACAAAAATATTTGTTTAATTAATAGGCAATCTAATTGGTTAGATGATTATATTTATTACTTATAAATATAACTTTCCAAGTGTTTACAAGGTCTCGAAATTGGTTTTTAATTGTCTATAAAGATTGGGTTTAACTGATAGTCCTAGTAAGCTAATGTCTTAGCTACCAATATCCTTTCAACAAAGTTTCTAATACTCAAATATCGAGTCACTATCCGCCGCAAATCGAAGCAGTAAAATGTTTTTAAATTATGCAAAATCAAACCATTTAAAGCCATTAATTGATTTTACAGACTTGGCAAAAAACTGAGAGCTGAGAGCCATTACCAAACTGGAGTTCGCACAGCGTAGCCAATCGCCCTGCCACTCGGGCGCTCCTTTCGGCCAGATGCCGTGCCAGTTCATAGGCCACAGAAATGCAAAACCGCCGTAATAAAGGATAATGTCGGCGCATATTAAATAAATGACTTCCGTTCGTCTAGGTCTTGGCAGCCCAACTACCCCCCACAAGGTTTACCCAGTGAAAACAAGCGAAAGGATATTGAAATGGGCGCTGGTGCTGGAGCTCCGGGAAAATGCAAATTCATGCCGAGCGGGAAATGACGTGTGCAAAATTTCACAGGATGATGACGATCATGATGATAATGATGATGATGATGATGGGGCGAATAACCCTCCGCTTGAAGTGCTTAATTAAAAACTTTTGCCACTTTTAAAAGCAAATTAAAGGAGGACAGGAAGTGCCAATGGCACTTATTCTCTCCTTTTTTTTTGGCCAAATCTCCGCTGTGACCTGTTGCCCCACAAAAGCGTCGCGTTCTCACAGTATTTCCCACCGATCGCCTTCGATCCCCTCTCAGCAGGTTAATTACGCGACGAGAAGAGCATCTGACCAGGCCTAATCGCTGTTTAAGTACACGGTAGTGGTCGCGGCTTAAACGCGAATTACGCCCAATGCCTGGCCTCTGCGCGGAGCGGCGGACTCATGACCATTTAATGTAAACAATAATTAAAAGCCCGCTCCAAAGACGAGACTCTGCAGCCAGTGCCGCCTGCAGAGACACTGGGATTCCCCCACATCGCTCCCCAGCTCCCCGTCGGATTTTATGGCTTAATAGCTGCAAAATGCAAGGCAAGCGGTCAGTCTGCGGAGCTTGATTACAGTGCTAGCTAGGTAGGAGTACCACCACGATCTCCGGACATAAGCCATCGCCAACGGTCGGTGCCATATTAGTCACAGCAGCGGAACGGCCACCGGTGTCTAGGTGGGCTGCTCCTCCACTCAGCTCCTACATGGCAGAGGATTAGTTGACCAGTGTTAGTGGAGGCGGAACAAGTGCTTTGTATACCCTGCACACCTTTGTTTAAACATAGTTTTTATGGTGTTTTTAATAAGAGATTACCAAAGGATAGCTGAACTTCAACTCCCTCATGCAAAGTTTCTTAAGAAAATAATTAGAGGGTTTCAAATTATTAATTAAAATTTAAATGGAAAGTAAAGATATTTAATTTATTAAGTATACCTTTTAAATTAAAATTAACCTCTTTAAGGGTATAAAAAGTATCTTTATAATGAAAGCATGACAGAGTCAGCAGAATGTAATTGATATTAGGCCTGACTGGATCTTATATAGAGATAGTATCTTTTTTTGGTAAGGCTAAGCTTGATTCTCTATAAAAATGATCAAGTCAGGTGTGCATTCCTTTGACACTCTTTAGAATGTGACTAAAAAGGGAAAAAGGCAGAAAGCACAAACAGCAAGCAGAAGCAGAAAGCACAAGCAGAAAAAGATAAAATAAAGGGTGATTACAAAGTATCTATGCAATCATTAAATTAAACTACTTTCCCATTTCCCAACATATTTTTTGTTTGCTGGCATTTTCCACCATTCTCTGCGATATCAATGTCAACTTTGTTGTCTGCTATTTACATTGCACATTTTCCGAGTTGTCCCTTGGTTTTTCTCTCCCACAAGCAAGTCCTGAGTCCGTTTATTAAATCACCCCGTTCAACTTGAACTTGCCTCTTTTTGTTGCACTTGTGCCAGGGGGGCGTGGCATGGCTCTCCCTTTACGGGACTTGCGCAGCCGAAGTGTTCTCCTCCAGTCTCGGTAGGGGGTTTCCCCCATTCCTATGTCCTATGCAGATTTGCAGACGCTGCAAGGACGCTCGTCACCGAAATTCCTGCTCTGGGAAACGCCCACCGGGACACAAATCGTTCGTGTTCCTACGCTTTGGGGGTTGAATTGCGATTTATTTAGGAAAATGCATTTCTTAGGTTGCACTGGCTCCCTCGGGGGTTTCTTTACTATATGGGGGAATTTTCTTTTGTCTTTTTGAGTGTGTCTTGATTGGGTAACTTAGGTCTATCCTGAGGTGTAAACTTTATTTAATTTAATTAGGCTTAGGATTTAGTAAAATGATGTGTATTCAAAGATTTCTTACTAGTATCTAGGAGTTTTTAAATCTAATTACGATACTATATTATTTTTGTTATACAGAAAGGATTCAATAGACATTTTCTGAAAGCTCTTACTGCGTTTTTCCACTCCAGCGATTTGTATAAATATATAATTGGGTTTCAATTATCTTAAAATATATGAAAAAGTATACAAAAAAGTAAACAAATTGTAAACAGTATAAAACCATTTCTCATCATACTAAAATATTTCTTTAAAGTTTGATTTAAAATAATTTTAAATCCATTTTATATCCCACCCCTGTGCTGCCACAAACAGACTTTCAATACCCGAAAAGCCAAGACCTGGATACGTGTATTTTATTATCTAGCAGCACCCTTACCTCCGGCTTTTGGCCAAGTTAACCATTTGTCAAAAACTACTCCGGCTACGTGCTCCGCTCTCTCTGCAGATACGGATGTGGATAAGGCGGTCGCATCTCTGACTGGGAAAGCCAAAGAAGGAGCCAAGTCCACCGTAGAAATGCGAGTACCAGCACGAGTACGAGTATTTTTCAGACGAAAATATTTTTGCATAAATTACAATAACAGTGGCGGAGAACAAGAGAAACAACAATGAACAAGATGTCTACCAGAAACGGCGGCCAGCGAACACATTCTTGGCATATAATTTAGTGTCGCTTATGAAGTAAAGTTATCTAAGCGGAAATAAAAACACTAACAGTGTATTCCGTGATGCACTGCAAATAATATATTGTTGAGAGCAAGAACATTTTGAGGGAAATATATTTAAAATAGATTTATTATTATTAAAGGAAGCTTAGATAGTTGTAAGATACTCAGTAAGTCGAGGGACTTGAAGGCAGTTTAAATTAATATTATCAAAAATAGTATACAATACTTGAGTATTCACCTGTTTTGTTTAATGACTTGGGTTATCATAAGTAAAAAACACAGAGTCTGCTAATCTGTAGTTTGCAGTTAGACCCCTTTGAGAATTATAATGCAAAAAAGAAACGTTAAATGGGGCGAGGGTTTAGTATTTGTTTTATACTTTGTCCTATAATTCTGGTATAAAAGGATACTATTTAACACAAGTTCAGTGTGAAAATTACTTTGTTATTTTGTCTTAAAATTGTATTATTAAATTCCCTTTAGTTTTCTCTCAGTGCACCCTTTGTACCGAGTGGGTGAGTTGTTCAGAACAGGTTGTTGTGAGCCCAACTCAAACACATATGCAGCGCATAAATTTTCGCGTTGCGGTTAAAAAAGTATCTCAAGTATTTGAGCACCAAAAAGGGACGCCACCAAGAACAGACAGAGACAGAGACAGACCGGTAGAGAGAGATAGATAGACGGAGTGGGCAATGGCGTTGAAATTTAAATTCCTAAGAAAGTCGTAAATTATTTTTAGTGGTTTATCAAGTCAAGGTACATTGTGCATGTGAAAGCGGTTATCCGAAAACTTATGTGGGAGTGTGTACAATTTCCACAGCGAAAGGGGGAAGCAAGGCGTCTGGGACCCTGGGGATGGGCTTTGCCAGTTAATTGCCTCGAATAACTCATTACAGCTTCCGCTGCGACCTCAGGGCGCTCACATTCTATGCAGCTCCTTGACAAATGATCTAGCTACCAATCAAGGGGGCCCAGAGTCCCCATCCCAGAGCCCAGCCCCTCTAAGTCACGGGCGTCTTTCATTCATCAAGAATCACAGTTTGCAAGCTGCAATTTTTACACTGCACAATGAAAGAAAGAACTAAGAGAACATTTAAATAAAAATTAATATATAAAAACTTTAAGTTAGATGTCAAAATAGAATTTATTTTAGCTTTTCAAAACCATAAAATCTTGTAGATTTTAGGTAGCCAAATATCTGTATAATGAATTATTCTTCTCCGTGCATTTGCTGTACAAATATTGTGAGGAGCTGGCCAGTAATTAAGGCGACAAAACCGTCAGAAGGAGGCGTGGTAGTGCCATCTGGCATGTGCGATGATGTATGGCCTGCATTTAGGCGCATCGCCGGTGATTGCTACCAACCGAAGAAGGCCAAGAGAGTTCCGAACAGGCCAGCTTCCCAACTGGAAAGCTGCAAACTGCAGGCGCCGAGATGAAAGACATATTTCTGTGATTTATTTCACTGGAGGCGCTACTGTCGTCGGTCCAGTGGGCCAGGGACGGGCGGTCTTAATGTGAATGGATTGTCTTGTCTACGATGGCTTGGCTGGCGATCTACGCAGTGGAATATGCCTACCATCTGACTTGTAAACACATGGGGCGTATGTGTGATCTTGGTTAAACAAGATGTCTTAAGCCGTTTTGATTGGGATTTGGGGTTAGCCAGGAAATATTGAAACATTTATTTATTAGGGATTTCAGCTAAGGTCGTGCTTCCAGTCTGGTATAAACATTAAATTCATTAAGTATAATGTTAAAACTGAGCTTCCTAATACACCTATCTATTGCTTAGTTAATTATTTCAAATTAATACATTTTCCTGAAATACCTGAAGCACCTTAAAGCTCAGTCTTTCTTATTTTATAAGAACACATATTTTATTTATTTATATCGACTAAAAAAGAATCATCCCCTCAAAAATGTGTTAAATGTCATAAATCGCCCAATTGATTTAAATTCAATGACACATTAAGTGGCGCTCCAAAAGGCGCTCATTTAAATCACTTGTCCCACTCATCCTCCTGAGGGCACAATGAGCTCTCAAAAGCTTGGAGTCGCGGGTGCCGACAGACAGACTGGCATTCAGACGGCTTCTTGGGGATCTGGCAGACTGTTTAACATAATCCTGGCCCCGTAAGGGCTGACAAAATGCGTCGGCAATTTGTTTATTGGCGCTGGGACGTCTTTTGTCGGCAGCGAACATGCCACAAACTACGCGCTGCAAATAAATCACCAAAAATATTTCAACTACACTCGCTCCTTAGAAAGTGCACAGAGAAAAATGTATGACATTCTTAATTTAGAATACAAAAATAATTCGTTTTCAAGTGATATTTCATTCTCAATTAAGAGAATATAAATCTAGATGAGTTTATATCAAGTAAAAACAATAAATCGAGCTTGATTTCGATTTGTAAATTATAAATAAACTCTTCTGAAGTACAGATGTATTTATTCCCAGTGTAACTCCGGCTGGGATTGTGGATTTCTGGATATTTTGTCCCGGTGGTGGAGCGGCTGCCCATACTGCCGGCATATGTTTCCACGTTCCTTGGCCTGTCGGAAGTTTGCAATGTTTCAACAGGAAGCCCTTGATTGTTTGTGTGACTTGTTTGCTTGTCGGCCAACTCCAACTCCGACTCGACTATATATACTTATATTTGTGGCTCTGTCTACTGTTATTGTGACTTTGGCCTGACACTTTGACTTGGCCATTGAAAGACATGCATTGTATCGCATTGTGAGTGAATTGAGCTAATTCATTTGTCAAGTGCCTCGTGAATCATCGGCCTGGAATGTCAATGAACTCGGCCATGAGAGGAGGGGTTCAGCCTTTAATGTAACTCTGGCTGAAACTTTAACCCAAAATCTCCTTTTGATGGCATGTGTTTCTATTGTCATTCTTGCCTATGAAAGCGTATAAATCAGCGTGAAATTCCTTGGCTCGCAAAAAGGTAGCAAAGGAATTTCAGCATTTACACGGCATTGTTTGGCTTTGCCGTCGTTTTTTATGCAGATTATACTCGGTCTCACCTCGTGTGTCATAGTAACATATGTCTCATAAATTATATCAAACAAAGGATGAAGGAGGACATTTTGTGAACTGAGCGCAAACAAAAAATTAAACAAATTGAGAACGAATGTGTGTGGGTAATGTTATTTACTTTTTAATTAGTAGAAATGAGCTTAAGGAAGTCAAAGGATCTGCCAGGAGCTTAATTTAAAGAATACCTCTTTAACTGTGACCTACATAAAACGAGATTAATGCTCCTGCCATTTTTCCAGCTCACAAAATCTGATCAAATTAAAGGTAGCAATTCCGGGGCCATCCGTCATAAAGGACCTGGAGTACGGTTGTCTATCCGGGGATTGCCGGGGATTAAGATGCGTGTAGTAGCATGGGGCCTAATGACCATAATGACCAACAAGATGGCCATCATGTGGGCCAGGACATTGCAGGACTCTCATCCTGCTACGGCTGCTGCTGCTGATGATGATGATGCGCAGATTGCCCCAAGTGAGAGGTGGGGCTACACATGATGTGGCTGAAAAATTGTACAAATTACTTTAACCGCAACTACGGAGAAATGTTTTCCCTTTCCTGGAACTTTCGTTCGTTTGCCAGGACCCCAAAGGATGAGGGGTTGCAACCCCCGTTTAATATTAATGATTCACAATTTTATGTTGCACGTATTTATGGTATCACATTTGAGTAGGCTGCAAACACACACGCAGACACAACCAGCGGCGACAGGTATTTTGTAAGCTGAAAACTTGACAGACTTGTTTCTGATCCTTTTTATTTTTTTTTGTTGTCGTTGGCTTTGTTATGACAAGGACAATGGACAAGGGAGCTGGCGGCTCGGGCGACATGTTTTGCAGTTTTCCGGTTGACCGCAACAAAAGACAGCCTGTCACGCCGTCACCCCGCTCACTCTCCTCAACCTATAACCCCTTCTATATATATATATATATATATATATCCTATACGGATGTCTTGTAAAAGCAGCAACAATGGCAGCGCCCAGGGGTCCAAATACCACTTTTGTCAACACACAAACACCCCGTGTGTGTGGTGTGTGTTGTGTGCCGGGTGTCAATTGTAACGTAGTCAAAAGGTCGGACTTAAGTGACTTTATTAAGCGGTTTAAAAAGGGGCAGGTTACGCACAAAACCCAAACATACACAAGGACATCCTCGACATCAGTCTGCCAGGAAGTCCTCTGAGCCAAATAAATATTTGAGAGTCTTTGGTTGGGCGTAACTTTGACGACTGGATTAGAAGGGAATTAAATGGTATATTTCGTGCAGCATTAAGCAAATTTGTTTAAAATTTAGCTTGGTGTGCATCCTTGGGGATACAGTATTAGAAGGATTATTAATTTGTAAATTTAAGGGGATATTAGGGAAATTTAATGAAGAGTTCTCTTGTGAAAGAGGTATTTATTAGAAGAGTATTGAAAGGTATTGTAAATTGATAATCAAATTATGGCTACTTTCTTACTATTATATACTGTGTTTAAAACAATTTTTGGAAAATAATTATTATAAATATTAGGCAGTAATAACTACTAAAAAAATATGTTTAATTTATTCTTATAATCTATTATTATATGAGCTCTAAATATACATCTAAGGTCTTAATTGTTCCTGCCAATCTTGTCCCTGTGCTTAGCTGAAATTGCCGACAAGAGGACTAAAATAATTACTAACTGTTTCGGCATTTTTGGCCAAATGCCTTTTGGCGGGTTACCCTTCAAGGCCAACGGCTGGGTCTAAAGACTAAACAATGACATTAAGAGTGTCGTGCGTGGCGGTTGAGATCAAAGTGGAGCTCGGCTTCTGCCCTGGGCCTGGGTCTCGGGGACAGTGTTCCCATTGCGATTGCGGTATCAAGTGTTTGATCATAATCGTGGCCACCACCATCATCATCATCATCATCATCTCATCTCGGTCGCAAAACGCTTTCAAAACCGCCGCCGCTGCCACAGCTGCTCCCTGGGTCCGAGCTAATACCAACCATACCCAAGATGGAGGAACTCTATCCAGATCCAGATCGGCGGTTAGCCCAGTTTGGTCTACGCATAATTAACGATCTGCGAGCGAGACTCGGATGCTCATGATTAATTCGGCTTAATTAGAAATGCAGACAATGACGAGTTAAATTAATTCAATAAAAATGCCAAAGGAGCCCGGGACGAGCTCCTCTATTTGCGGCTGGCACATTTTTGTGCCGGGCCAAAGATCGCAATCTAATAAATTATCATTTGCACTGCAATCGTCAGTGTCCCTCAGCCTTCAATCAAGTTTTGGGGGCCTTTGATCAGCTGCCGTTGCCATCGATCCAGAATTCCCGATCCCTGGATCCTACACCGCAGGAAATAATGTGAAAATAATCCAATCTCTTACGAACAAGTGTTTATTCAAGGCAATGAATGGGCATAGATTTAGTATATAAATTTAAACTGCTCCAATAAGCCTTTTACTATTTGTTCTTATATATATTCCATAGGATTTAGGGATATTTCTCTCTGTGCAACTCCTTTGATCTGCTCTTTTTCGGCTGATCAAAATTCTGGCCAGGTCGACTGAGTGACAGACGTTTACTTAGTTGTTATCATTCTGGTCGTGTTGATGTTTTATTGGACTTTTTCCAACCTTCTTCAACTCTCCAGCCTCCTTCGCTAAGTTGGGCATTATTTTTCGGGGCCAGGGTCCGCACATTCCAGAGATCTGGAGTCTGGGCCCTTCGAAAACGCAATACGTCACTGCGAATTTGATGATCCTTTGATGGATTTCTTTGGCTGGCCCAAAACGCCGTTAGCAACGGCATACCTTGGGCTAATCTAAGGGGCACATAACTGCCGAAAATATGTGTGGCATCCGAACCCTAATGACAGCCTTGGATCTGCCCTATTTGCCTCTAATTGGCCGAGTTAGTTCGGCCTAAACGCATTATGTTTTATTATTAAAGCAGTCAACAAATGTTCGCCTATATTGTTAGCACATTGCTGCTTGGCTAACTCTGCCCCTCGGTGTAATTGCAACACTTTCCACTTCCGTTTCGGAAAGCTCTGTTTTTTTTTCCACCGCCAATGTGTCAGGTAATTGAAAGTGGTCAGTCTAGCGGATAGACAGCCCGATATTCAAATGAGCGACACTTTCGATTTCATTTTCATCTGATTCCGGGCGAGATACTCACTCACTCGATCATGGGAATTTGCCTGTTAATTGGATCCGCCACCTACTGGCCCTGGAGCTGTATCATCTCAATTAAATTGCTCGAACAATCAATCAGCTTTTTATTGTTCGGAGCTGCGCAAAAAGTCAGATCATAACTCAACACTTCGCACAGTCCTTTTATAAGCATTTTCCCATGTCAATCTGCCACAATTGGCGAATGTATAAGTAAAAGTTTTTTTTGTCTGCTAACTGCAACCTGCGTCCGTGTGCAACTTTGCCTCATATTAAGCTATGAATTTTCATGTTATTGCAACTAATTTTCATTAAATGCGTTTTGTCGTGCTCTCTGAATCAGGGGCTTAGTCGAAAGGGGTCTCTAACTAATATTGAGGATTAAAAAGTGTGACAAGATGCGGTTAAATATATATGCATTCTAACTTAATTGGATTAAAGATTATATATTAAAGAATAATGATGATTATATTGAAGATTACGCTTTTTTTCTATTTTTGGAATATATATTTCGTAAAAAATATAAAACAAATCTTAGCCCCTCCTAGGCCCCTTCTCTGACTCTGCACTCAAGTCGCACAATTTTAATTGTGGCCCATAAACCACGGTATCGCATATGCGTATCGTATCTAATGCTCCGCTGGAACGGGTTTCCAAAGGAAACCGCTCAGACATGGACATTAGATTTGCCCGACTCCAGTTCCAGGCCAGCCTGGCCAGCCATAGTGCCCGCTCTATAACTCCACAGATTCACACAGTCGCTGAGATCTACGATGTCCGCTGGCCAACGAAAGTGGTTGCACCCGATTTGAGCAGCACTTGTCCGCCGTCTGTCACTTAAGGCAGCATCAACGGTCTCAGTGGTATTACACTCGAAAATAAAGTCGAGTATTAATTTATAAAGTAAAATATAGCTACTCTACATATATCAAGTTTATGAAAGAAATTAATTTCGTATGCCTTTTGAAGGGGTTTTTAAACAATGTCATATGTGAATATAGCTGTTAAGGAGACATTTTTAACTGTATAATGATTTTGTACTGTTCCAGTGAAAATTCATTGAAGAAACATATTTTTCTTTTATTTAATTTCCCATTTTGCTTTAGGATTTTTCTTTTATAATATACTATAGATATTCTTTTACTTCAGAAATGTTAATCCTTTAAAAATCTATTTTTCTTTTAGGAAAACTTCTTGTAACAAGGATATGCGAATTGAATAGCCGAATTTCTTCTTAAAGGTAATTAATTAAACATTTTTAAGTTATTTTCCTAACTGCCAACAAATATTTACAATTCTTAAAAATAAACCAATAATTATGCCACATAACTTAACTATATTAAGTCTCCATTATTTGGTATAATATTTTTGAACATTGTGAACTCTAGAAATGGTGCATAGAGTTGAAATGCATTATATTTTACTATACGTTTTTTTATATTCTGGTGCAGAGGCCAGCAATGTTTCTAAGTGCAATTTTTATTTAGAGTTCTGCAAAATATTCAACTATTTAATAGGTTATTTTTACCTTGCGATTTCTTTGTGTGTAGCAACATTTGCAGCAGCAGCAGTACCTAAAGCAGCAGCAGCCATTCAGTCAAACGCTCATTCATGCATGTCCAGATCGAAGTCGGCAGTCCAACGGGGCATAATTCAATTTCCGCTGCCCAACTCGACCGGACTCGGTATCAGTTACCGAATTGACACTTTGATTTAGTGCTTACATGCAGCGTTTGCCATTTGCTCGCTTATTGATTTATATTTAAAGGCTCTGATATATCTATTTGGAGCCCAACTTAGTTGCCGCTCGATGGAGCTGCCTTCTTGGCTGGAAATAACTTTGTCAACTTATGTCAGCCGGCCTGAAAGCCTTCAATCGAGGGGGGAATATTGTTAGATGATGATGGGAACATCTGCTCTTTGGCAATTCCATCAAATTAATCCGAGTTTTATTGGCTGTTATGGCATTTATACCTTACGTTTAGCTTCCATAGATATTTCCCATAGGCTTAAGGTGTATCTATTGAATGCAAATTGAATTCCTGCTCGTAATGGTTTCATCAGTGCCACTTTAATTACCCAGAATTACGTGGTGCGAAAGATCGATGCTTGCAGCATTTTGTGGCACGCTGCCCACTGATTATGCCACACTTTACAGAGCAACACCTCCGTGCCACTATAGGCAATCATAGTGCCTATGATTATTGCCTGCGTGTGTGTCTAACAGCGCCAGTGATTCCCCCGGCTGCCTCATCTCGCACCATCGCGTGCATGGGTGTCAGCCCGTGCTCGTGCTCGTGCTCGGGGTAATGATGATGATGGCTTTCTGATGCTAATGATAGACACTAGACCCAGGCACTATACCTAGTTCTAGGCCCGCGCCTTGCTGGCCAGCCCGTTCTCCTCTAATCCAACTCGGAAGTCGTCCAATTGCTATCGCTGAAAGTGAAATTCGTGAGGGGAAATGGCGATAATCGGGCAATCAATTAAGGTTAATTGCTATTTAATGCAAACGCTCTCGAATGGCGAATCTGCATGAGCCACTCAATACTGAAATATGCTAAAAAATCGCTACAAAATTATGCAAAATCGGAGAACAGTTAGTTTTCCAAAGCCACGACGATCGAAGCGCTGTGGTAATTTGGGGCCTTCGTGTCCCGGGCCAATTTCGATTATCGCTAACCAAATTGCAGTAGCCGCCGATCGTCGGACAAAAAAATTTTGATATTCTAATTTCTCCTTTGCCGCCGCATTATGATTTATAATTTGAAATTATTGGAGCTACTGGCTTTTGCCTCCGGCGGTATCACATGCAAATTTTTCATCCTTTTTTATGTGTTATGTGTTATTTTTCGTATTTTGTTTTTGTGGCCGGCAATTTGGCGCTTCTAACGGTAATGCGTTTTGGGCCAAGTTCACTGAGTCGTTGGCTCATTGGTAGCTGCCAATGTGTGTTTATCTGTCTGGCCAATTTGCATATATGCGATATGGCAAATATAAAGCACAAATTGGCCAGGCGGGGCACGGAATCGCGGGCAGTATTCAAGGTTAATCGTTAACCTGGGGATGTCTGGAAAAAGTATATTATAATTGGATTTGGTAAAGATTTTCAACAGTTTTTATTTGGCTTAAATTCGACTTGAATAAAGCTGCAAGTTTATGTTTGAACGATAACTAAAGGCAAATCTAAATAAAATATTTATGTATTATACATCGAGTTGTTATTATTTCATATGGTAATATTACCTATAATTGAAACTTTTAAAATTAGCTGACTTTTTAGCTTAAATACAAATTATACTAAGTAAATAATGTGCCCCATTTAATGACATGCCTCATTCATTTTTATACAATTTAGCAACCCCTAATATGAACCCCTTTGGCAGGCCCAATGACAATGACTTTCGAAAAGGGAAGCCCTTTTAAAGTGGCCATAATATGATGAGTAATTAATGTCAGCATTTGCAGAGTGCGACCTTATCGAGACATCCCCTTATCAACTCGCTCCAGATCTGGGATGATGATACTCGTGCCGCCGCCTGAGTGAAAGCAGCTGTCAGGATGGCAATTAAACTGTCATCAGTTGTACCAAATTTGGAGCATTTGTGAATTTTGAAAATTTTGAAATTTGATTTTAATTGGCCAAAAGGCGGAAGGGGGGCAGCTGTCACTGAAATCCGTATTCCGCAAAACCCTCGATCCCCAAACCCAAACCGCTAAAACCAATTTCCTCATTGGCGGTTTCGCCATTTTGCATCTTGCCACTTAACGCATCATCACTTTGGCTAATTTGTTGCCATTCGTCGTTGGCCCCGCTGCGAACTGATTGCCGCATCGATCTGCAGTGACCTTGGCGGCTAATGACGTGGCAGCCTCAGCCCGTCCCGCTGGAGCTGTAAATTTGCAACACAAATGCAGGGCCAGCGGTAAACGCTCGCCGATTGCAATCAGCGGCGCCGCATCTGCATCTGCATCTCCATCTGCATCTGGCGGGGCAGCTTGCATCATTACCGATGACTCGCATCGGAGTTCGAGTTGCAGCATCCTGCACTTGCCGCGTTTTACGCGCTTCAATGGGTCTCAGTCGGACTTGGAATCGGGGATCTGGTTCTGTGGTCTTGCGGATTAAACGTATGCAACTCTCAACCTTCGTTTAAGTCTGCTCTGATTGACAACATCGATCGCCGCAACGATCCAGCAAATCGTTGCTAGATCAATGCTTGCAGGCAGTTACAGATACAGATACATTCAGGCAGGGCAACAGATGAAGATACAGATACAGCACAACGGTTTCTTCGGCAGCGGCTGTCATGGTTGTAACTAAATTTGTTTTGCGGTTCGACAAGTGTTTATATGTTTGTTTATTTATCTTTTTTGTGTTTGCACACAGAGAAATAAATGGAAATAATATAGTATAAAGTAAAAAAGCTAAGCAAACATATTTAGTTATAAACTTTAGGGCGGCTTTAGTCCTCTCAGATTCGCAGATATTAGTCACTTATTTATTTCTTTAAGTACGCAGTGGTTCTAAGTAATTAATACATATTTTGCACAAAGTATTTATTATCAAACCTATCTTAATATATTTAATATATTATGTACAGACTTATCCGAACGATACAAAGCATTTTCTTCCTTGATATAAGTTACAACCATTTTGGAACTAATATTTCCTGAGTATTTCTACCAAAAACTAGCAATTAAATCACAGATAAATATGTAAAGTTTTCTTGTATATATTATTTAAAGTATCTTTTACATATATTTTTGTTAAAACCATAAACTACTCTCCACATTTATAACTGCCACCGTGTGAATTCTCCTTTAAACCATAATTCTGAGCGGATTGGAGGCTTTCCATTAGCATCTTGCCATGGCAATCAACATGCAATTTTAGCACGTTAAGCACACCTAATTACCGGAACCACCCAGAAGCGGCTACTGTGGGTGCCTAACACAAATCAGCGACTTTAATGCGACAGCCCATACTGTGTATAATGGTATTCTTGTACTCCAGCTAGACTGCAGCTCCGAAATTGACATGACAACGGCAATACTTCAATGGGGAAGCTGCCGCCCAATGGCAGGGGTCTCGATGGCCTGGAGCCAGACATACTCGTATTTTTGGTGTTAAAATGGATATAGCTGCATTTTATTATGATTATTATGATTTTCGTCAGGCGGCGGGCAACGCGAACAAAAAAGTACAAATCATTGACGAGTGAGCGGCACTAAACTCATCAGCAGAGGAAGCGGTGGAAGGGGCACCTGTCGGAGTTGGCCAAGACCGGCCAACCGGTAGCAACGGTAGCCGATCGCCCCGATGCCGATGCCAAAGTGCTGGCCAGCCGCGTTAATGGCCAGGCTAACAGCGAAGATGGTAGCGGGGTGAGATGGCCAATGGATGGGGCTCAATGAGAATTCCGTGCATTTGCAATCGCACTTGGCCTGCGACTACGTCCGGTCGCCGATGGGTCAGGAGCTAAAGAAGACTCCAGATGGGGCCTACAGTGGAAGCTAGCTAGGTGTTAAAGCAAGGAAACAAATATTCTTTCTTAAGTTTCATTTTTGTTAAAATCACAGCTTTTTTATACATTAATAGCTATTTTATGTGACTTTAAGGGAACTTTTTCATAATTTTTCCCCTGTTGCAGCCTTCCTTTAACTGCTTATTTAAGCTGCTGTTTTACTTAAACCTAAACCAAATCGCTTTTAGGGAGTCCCACCTGTGGCTTGCCACTTCTGTTTGCTGCTGATGACGACGTTGAAATCTTTAACGCGTTCTGCGCTTGGCATGATCATAATCGCTGGTTTCGTTTTACGCAACTGCTTCTCAACTCATTTGGCTTTGGTCCCACTGCAACTTGCAGCAGCAGCAGCAGCAGCAGCAGCAACTTGCAGCAGCAGCAGTCACTGCAACAATTGCAGCAGTCGGTTTTGGGTGATCCATCAATTGGACTCGTACTCGTACTCGTACTCGTCCAGTCTCCAAATGCAACTGTTGGCCGTGATGTATGCTCATTGCACTCGGCTCCAGCTCCAGAGTCTGCTGCGGTTCGCAGCGAGTCCGTTCCTCCTTGTGTGTTGTTGGCCAATTTGATTTGCTACCATTTGGAAGACAAGTTGGCGGCTCCTGATTACCTTGCTGTGGTGGCATCAAAAACAAATAAAAGCTTAAATTGTTTTCGGATCATAAAGCAAAAAGGGTTTAACCCATTGATTGTCTGTTGATTGCCATTTATTGCCCCCTTTCGGCGGTCGAGGATGTCTCTGATGTATCTGTATCTTTATCTGGGTGGTTTCCGCCGGTTTCCATGTTTTTTTTTTTGGCGGTTTTACAACTTCACAGTTATGATTGGGCTAATGAGTGTAGAAAGGTATCTTGTACCCCTTAATTTTGGGTCATAATTGTGGGAAACGAAAACACAGCACAGGAAGAAATTGAATTTTGGAAAGGTATACAAATTTTTAAAATAAATATCCTAAGGATCTTACTGTTAAATTTAAAAAATCGATAGTTTTCATAAGCTTCCCAAAGTACAAACCCAGACATTACGTATACGCCATGGTCTAGCCTGTAATTAAATGCAAAATGATGAAAACTGGCTGGCCACGACGTTTACGAGCCATAAACTCGACGCTTACATTGTTGCCCGACTCAGAGCCACAACTAATTGGGTCAAAACGCATCGCTGCGAGGGCTCGAAGGCAACACCTGTTGGCAGGTGACCGCATTGACGTTTCACTTAGGGCTTCGGCCAGTGCACTCGCAATGCACAAATAAATAAATACATTTTTGACAGAAGGATGACGTGCGATGATGACAATAGAAGTGATGACATGGCCGATACTGTAACCCGAGACGTTGGCCATTTGGCCACCTTTGCCTTACCTTACCCACCGCTGAACGAAGGCCTCTTTGGCATGGGGCGCACCTTTAGCTGCACCTAATTGTGCCCTGTCTCTCCGTTTTCGGGTTGAGAGCGACCAGAGACGAGCGTCTCCGTCTCCGTTCCCGTCTCCGTATCCACCGTCAAATGGCATAAATTTAAATTTTAATTTACTGCCTCGTCAATTGAAGTCGTGCCCGGGCACTTGGAACCCGTCCCAGGTACGCGGTTAGCCGGGCCTGCTATTTTATTTCATTTCATTTATTTATTTTGAGCTACTTGCAAAATAATTGCATAAATAAATATTTTAAAAAAGGTACCGGGAGTATCCAGCCAGCTCTCACGCACACTCGTCGCGCTCCTCTCTCCTTAATTTGTTGTATTTTGATTACAATCGTTCGTCGGCCTGTCCGACTGGATGTGGATGTGAATGTGGATGTGGATGTGGATCTGGGTCTGACTGTGAGCAGATGTGCCACTGGCAGTGGCTCTCAAAGTGGCCAAGAAGCCCATCTCCCGCCGATTGAGACGAAGTGATTGGCTTGGACAGAGGAGAACCTGAGCGAACCTGATCCCGATTCCGACCCAGATCCTCAGATCCTCGGGACTGGGACAATTTATCAATGAAACGATATATTGCAGATGCCAGAGTTCCGGCGCTGGTGGTGACATGAATTAAGCGAATGCAAATATCGACTTAGAATCATTGCAGCTTAATGCAAATTGGATCAAATGGAGTCAAGGAATAAAGGTATTAGGGGTTACGTTATTGGATATAACCTTTGAAAAGTGAACATATGGGATGAGCATAAACAGTTTGCTATTTTTAATATTACATATGATAATATTACATATAATAATATTATATGTATTATATAAATTAATACTAAAATACCTTTTTAAAACGCAAGTTCTTTAACTATGAAGATATGATTAAAGGAAGTCTGAGGAGCAAGCCTTAATAATATAGAAGGAATGAAGAGCCAAATCAGTCCAGTGACCAGTCATAATACCCAACAACAACTTAATCCCCTTGGACTCGCAAAAGATATACCCAATGTGACCCCCACGAACATATACAAACAAGGCGACAGCAAATTGACATATGCACACACGATTAACAAGTGTTTAAATCACAATAAAACTTTAAATCCCCACAGATAAAGCTATAAAGCCATAAAAAAAAAACTCCAAGAAAAGAAAATCCAAAATAAACGAACTCGACTCCTGATTGCTTTCTGAGTCTCTGAGCTGGAGGCATGCAAAAAGCATTGCTGCCGCAAGAAGGAATACGGAAAAGATACAGAACTTACGCATCCAAAAATTGGTCAATAAAATCATCGAGAAAACTTTTGTTTAGCCGAGGACAAAGGACACCCGGTCGCCCGAATGGGGGAAAAATAAAAACTTTGCTTTTTTTCCTTTGCGGGGCGTGTGCGCCGAGCGAGTGGACAAAAAACATTCCCAGGGCAATAAAAATGACAACAGTTACAAAGTGGCAGCGGGAGATACGAGTGCCCTCGAAGGCCAACTCAGACGGCGGCTCGCACGCACACCGAGACGTGGATTAAGCCAATTTAACAGATGCTTAAAGTCAGAACACTCGTAATCACATATTGGATTAACGCAGCCTAGTGTGAACTTCTGTTTGGCAATGCAGGGGCTCCACAAGTGACTCACATGCAGGGCAGAAAATATTAAGGATTTCGAATACCCTGCCAAGGAAGTTTGCAGAGGTTGAATATAAAATATTACAGAGAAAAGCAAATTATAGGGAAAACTATTTCATTTAGGCTAGGAAAATGTTTAATTGCTATTGGAAGGAAAGGTATTTGTTTTATTTAAGACAGAATTTAGTTTTTAATCAGTCATTTTTCACAGTGAAGTTTAATCGCTGAGATTTCCCTCGCTATAAAATATGAATCTCTTAAACTTGACCTTAAAAATACAGTTCAATATGCCTACAAATATAGTATAATATTTTATAAATATTTAACTAATTTAAGACTAACAGAAAAAGCTTGAATTACTGGCTTTCGGAGGGTCCTGGCTACATACATTATTTGTCCGTAATTATATCATAGACTATATACATTTATATATATTTAAATATTAAGCATATTTAAACAGATTTTATACCTTGCTTGAATATTTTTGTAATACCAAAAGGCATATTTCTTATTTTCTACATTTTTGCAAATGATTCTCATTAAGTTAAATAATAATATCAAAACTAATACTAAATTTTATTTTGCTCGTAATTCAAAGAATACGGAATTTAAGAATCAAAAAGTTAATGAACTGAAACTCTCCTTTCCCTAGGATATTGCCCAAATACAAGGGTATCCCTTATTCGTCAGAGGCATTACGCAAATCGACTTCTTCAAATTTATTTGGTTGACACTTGCGGGCTACCGAATACGCGATTCTCTTCTGACTTCTGCCGCCAGTGCGAGTCCTGGTCGCCTTTATTTCACTTTTATTTTTCCATTTTTTGCTCTGCACTTTTTCATTTCAAAATCGCGGCATAAATTCCCAAATATATCCACATTGTGGTCTTGGCTCAGCACATTTTTGGGTCTTTTCAGGGTTTTTTTCAGTTATTTTTTTTTTTTAAGAGAACGCAGCTACTTTGTCTTTGCCGTTGCCTGCCATGGGGCAAATCCTTTAGACGACGTCGCATGTTTGCCCTTTTTTCGGCACTCCGCGTTCATATGATTTTATTTTTTCTTTGCCCATTTGCGGCGTTTTGATATGTTACCCGGTAGTCGTGGAGCCCTGCCCGAATCCTTGTTTTTTTGTTGGAGTCGTGGTGTTGGTTCGTTGCCTGCGGTTATGGCTGCAAAGGACCCGGGCCCAGCCCCCGAATCTTACCGAAATGAGCCACTTAAAGCGATGAGATTTTTGGCGTCTGACGGCAACGTCGGCGGCGTTTATCAAATAAATATCTTTGAAATATATAACAAATAATGGAATGCTTTCGCAGTCTGGATCGATGCGCCCGCATTGGTGTTATTAATTGTGGGCAATTGATTTGATTTGTTCTCCGGGAGATGGAAATCCCATGCATCATCCCGGGCGATCATCTAATGCCGATGCTGTAAGGACCACCCAGTCCCCGTCCCTGGGCATCATTAGCCGGGTGGACTGACCAGACAGATGAGGTCCGGGGACCGAATTAATTGAAACATTACCTAAGCAAACGTTGCCCAAACGGTGAAGCCAACCCGAAAGTTCTCAGGCTAATTGAATTTCCTCGTGTCCTGCCGGTTTCTCCTCCTCCTCCTGGCAGTGTCCTTTGCTTTTGTCCTAGAAAAATGAATGTCTCGCATTTTAAGTGCCGCCTGTGGTCGCTGTTTTGTTTGTTTTTTCTTTTTTTTTCCCCCCCGTGTTTATGGGTCTTTGTTGGCCTGTGTTTTCACGCATAAAAATTAAAGTCCCAAATGTTTGCCTGGGTTCCCCCACGAAGTCGTCCCCCTCAGTTCGTTCTGGGTTCCTTGTGTTGAACAATTGGCTTTTGTTGCAAATGTTGCTATCATTAGTCGGCCGGCTACTTAACACGACATTGATGTGGCTTAATTATGCCTACGATAATCTAGCCGAGGCAGAGTGGGCGTAGCCAAGGGGTCTAGACTCTAGAGTGTTTGCATAAAATTAATTCTTAGGAAATGCTTTAAGATTATGCTATTTTTAAGTTACTAGTTGGAATTTTTAATATATTATAATTAGGGTAATAAGACACGTAATATATATTATAAAAAGAAATCATTTAAATGAGGCTAACCGAAAGGTAATTCTATGGAATTTAACCTTATAAAAATATACTCCCGTCTTAATATTAAAAGATTAATTTTAGGTTATTAAAATGCTTAATTTTTGAATGAAATTGCATATTTATATAAGTACAACCCCTCTTTCCCTAAGTCCCTGTTCTGTCTGAACCACAAAGACCACTTTAATTACATCCAAACGGAGTCGAAACTTTTGCACTCACACGAGGTGGGAGCGTGGTAATTCATTAAACCCAAACTGGCAACAACAGCTTTATAAACATTTTGGCCCGGCCCAGTTGATGAGCAGTCGTCTCTTTTGAGGCCCAATGCCACATCCCCGCCAGAAAGCCGTTAATGATGTGCCCCACGGCAGACGATTGCGATTGCTAATGTCCCTGCAAAGGCTGGATGGATAGATGGATGAAGGGATTTCGGGTTTCTGGGATTCCGGGATTCCGGGATGGACAGCCGGGAATGGCTTTGCCCGGTGACACTCGCGACGAGTTCAAGTGGCGGCGCTGTGCATCTCAATCTCAATCTCAAGATTGACTAATGGAGGACGAGCAGGACGTGTTGATTGATTGTTTTCCCATGCAAATCGCGGTACGAATTAATCAATGCTAATGACACTTTTCCACCCAAAACCTGCAGCCAGCCAGAAACTGCGTCAAACGGAAATGTCTAGCCGAAATGAAAGAAAGTGAACCGTAAGGAAAGGAATAACTGGGAAAAACAAAGGATTTCCCTGCTTCAAAACCAACAAATTGCATTTTAAGCGAACTCTCATGTCCGCAGTGCAATTTTTCACCAAAAGGCTTTGAATCGTTTCTTTTCGAACAGCAGATAACCTTGATTTACGCCTGTCTTGTGTGCGTTAATTACCCATAAGATACTTGGGGCCCATTAGAGCATAGATACGGATACGCACTGCCTAGAGAGTGCCGCCGTATCTTAATCATGATTTTATGCTAATGTGTCGCAGCGTCTTGTAGCTGCCAGATTACAAGATACCAAACTGCGACAATTCAACTCTTGCCATTGCCAACTGGAATGAGCTTTATCCCCTAGATACATTTGCTCAGTGTTGCCAACTTGGTTGTAAGCTTCTTTAAAAAATTAGAATTATTAATTAAAAGATTCAAATGTTACAATAATTTTTGATATTATGTGAAATGAATCCTTCTTTTATTTATTGTAAATATTATAATTTATGCACCTTCATATAGTTAAGGATTGATCCTTTTCTTTTTGAAGAAAAAATAGAATTCCCCAGAGCTTATAATAATATTTTTAAACTCTGGTCTTCTCTCAGTTTAAGCAGTTTGCATTGGAATACTCTCTGCAATTGTAATCTCTCAAGTAAAATATCTTAGTTAGCTATTTTTGTTAACAACACACTCCAAAGATCCTCCCCATACCTTTGACAATTATGAAGCAACCGCTTGGCGTCTACGTTTACGCCCACTTGGCTACACGGTTTTTTGGCCCTGTCAACCCTTTCGCCGTTCTGCACTCGTACCTTGACTTTGTTATCCTTTCAGTTTGCCATTTAGCATTTAGCATTTGGAATTCTGACTTTCGCAGGACAACACCAGCTCCCGTGGCGAGTTGCTTTGTCAGACGTCCGCTGCATGCTAAGGGGTTGCTTTCGGCCGCGTCCATTGCACTTTGGCTGGAAGGCAGGCGAAGTACATCTATAATTACGTCACCTTGCCGTGGCAGTCATGGCCCAAACACTTGGGCGGAGTCCTGACCCGGTGGAGAGCTTTAAGGCCTCGCCTTTAAGACGGCCAAGTCCTAACGTACGCCATGCTGACCACAACTAAGGACGAACGAGACGAGACTCTCAGTCACAAGGCCTGTCAATAAGCTGCTTTTCTGCAGGGAGAAGAAAGAGGAATTGTGTAAGAATTGCTGAAAAATTTATAAGCAGCTTGGCTGGCGAAAAAGGAACTTTGGTAGCCCGCTTGGTTTTTCTTAGCCTGATTTATATGAGGAGCATAGAGGGAGCCGCAAGTTGACACGTCCTGTGGTCAGGCCAAAAGATAATAACGCAGCACATGTGCGAGCCAGTCGTCCTGGCCGGACTTTCCACTCTCCTTTGGGGGCCAGCAGTCACGGTTTTCCCCAGAACCTTCCTTTTTTTTTTGCTGATTTTTCACACTTGCCCGAGTCCTCAGCAGCAACAGCTGCTCTTTTTTTTCATTAACTTTTCCGTTCCGATTTTGGTCACGTTTGATAAGCTTCAACTAATAATTCATGAATGGGCAAGCTGTTGCTGCTGCTGCCCTGCGATGATTTTTAAATATGATTTGAATGAGTTTATAAGTTTGTTTATTTATTTAACGTGAGCAGGCCGCAGGCTCTGGAGGGGGCAGGTTGAGTTCTTACACGGGGGTGGTTTCGCCCTCAGCTCTCGGATTGATTGATGTCCTTGCCGGCTAACGGTTCACAGACAATCATTAGCTGTGAGTTGTCGAAGTCCCCTCGAAATCGCCCAGCTGCCACGCCCACTTTAACTGTGAGTGGCGTTGACAGCTTGCCAAATTGTCTGCCTGGAAATTCGTCTCAATGCCCAGACACAGTCCCACGACCATGACGCATCATTAGCATCGAAAAAGTATCTCATCTATAAGTACGTGTATATGGCAAGGGAATTTATTGGGAAACATGCTCAATGTTTCTAGTATAGAAAATTTAAACCGTTTTTAAACACTGAGCGCTAAAGACCATTTCTTACCTAGATTTTAAGCAGTTTATCATACGTATATTCACAGCTCCTGAAATTGAAATACTCTGAAACAATCGAATATTTAAAAACTCCTAAACCAACGAAGTTTGTTGTTTCTTATTGACTATTTAAATCTTATATTTAAGCAAGTTCTCTCGCCGAAACGAATCCATTAAATACTCCATCTAAAATGCAATTTCACGAAGATAATTCATTAGCTTACTTGGAACAAAAAGCATCAACTACATTAGTCGCTTTATGAAAATGAAGGTGTCCGGTAGTTGGAAACTCCTCATCCTGCTTGTAATTCTATGCTGTCAACTATTCCCTGTCAGTGAAGCCTCTTCGGTGGTGATTACCAATGAAAACTTGGGAAACATTCTCAAATCAAATGACTTGGTGCTGCTCAGCTTTTATGCGGATTGGTGCTATTTTAGCAAGTTGCTGGAACCCATTTTCGAGGAGGAGGCGGCAAAGGTACGCGAGAAGTTCTCTGAAGACGGACGTGTGATCCTGGGCAGTGTAAATTGTGCCGCTGAGAAGGAAATAGCCCAAGCGTTCAATATTATCAAGTACCCCACGCTGAAGGTGGCCAAGAGCGGAGTGATCTATAATAATGAATACCGGGGTCAGAGATCAGTGAAGGGCTTTGTCGAGTTTGTGGAGCGGGAGCTGACGGATCCCATCAAGGAATTCCACAACATCACTGAGCTGCACAACGAGTTGGAGGATGGCCTGGTCATTGGCTGTTTTACATCCAGGGATGACGAAGAGTATCTGAGGTACCGCAAGGCAGCAAGAGTTTTGCGCGACCACTGCAAGTGAGTTTCGGTTTCGTTTTTTATTGGAAAAATGATCTCCTAAATAAGTGTCGCAGGTTTATGGTGGGCTTCGGTGAGGTGAGCAAAGACCTGCATCATCCCGGAAAGAATTTGCTCATCTTCCGCGCAGACACCTCGACCATTAACCACACCGAGTACTACAGTGAGTACTCGGGCAACATGCCCGGCTTCACTGAATTGTTACACTGGATGTCTGAGTACTGTATGCCTCTGGTGCGTGAGATAACCTTCGAAAATGCCGAGGAGATCACGGAGGAGGGGCTGCCCCTCCTCCTGGCCTTTTACGACAAGAACGATCTGGGTCCTGTCCAAGAGTTCAAGGCCGTGGTCCAGAGCCAACTGGTGAATGAGACCAGGATAAACATTCTGACTGCCGATGGAGCCCTCTTTGCTCATCCACTAGCCCACATGGGAAAATCGAGGGCCGATCTGCCATTGATTGCCATTGACTCCTTCCAGCATATGTATGTCTTTCCGAAATTCGCGGATATTCACAAGCCTGGAGCCCTGAAAAAGTTTATCGACGATCTGATCAGTGGACAGCTTCACGTGGACTATCACATGATCATCGATTTAGAGGAAGAGCAGAATACCATGACCGATGCGGAAGATGTGACCCAGCCGGTTGTCCACGAGTCCAAGTTCAAGGAATTGTTGCCCTCCAAGCACCGCTATACCTTGCTCAACCGAACAAGGGACGAGCTGTAAATTAAAGTTAAAACAATAATATTTTAGAGTTTATTTTGTTAATTAAAATATAATGAAAAAGTTTCATGTATTCGTTCTAAATGAAAGCATGATATGAATGGTGTCCTCAGCTGTGACATTAAATATTTTCACCAGACCAAGTCCAGCATTGAATGCCCCGTTTTGGGATGCTGTGACAAATCGAACACCCATCCAATATGGACATTTCATCAGAGAGGTCCAGGAATGACACGTGCCTCCTGGATATATGGGTTTCCTAGAAACTCGTCGCGATCCAGGACAGAAAAGTAGATTTTCATTTGAATATGCCTGGCTTCGGGCTCGGGAGAGATGACCATATAAATACTAATAAACTCATTAGTCAAGCATCTCACAAACAAATCTCACAGGTGTAAAGTAGCCATGCAGTGAATGACTTTATTGTTTAAAGAGTGCTGAAGGAATTACCTATTAAATGAAATGGGATAAGATATTATAAATTAAACAAAATATTCAAAGATTCTTACTCACTAAAAAAAAAAAATCGCATTCTGACCATTTGCTTACCACTGTAGAACTCTGCATTGTCTCCAAGTTCTAGTCAGGAAACAATGTATCCTCGAGGGAGTGTCTCAGTACTCCTTTCCGGGACTGTGCCTCGCAGCAAACACTTTTACTCCAATATTGTCATAATTAATAACATCTTTATGGTCATATGCCAGCGGGCAAACGAGCGTGACTCCAGATGAAGTATCTGCAGAGCCACAGAGTGCAAGTTAGTGCAGGTGCAAGTGCGTCTAATCAGCGTCAGCATCAGCGCGCGTGCCAGTCGCGTTGTCACCTGCACAATTACAGAGTTTTCCATAGTCGGGCAGCGCTGGTCTCCGAAAAGGCCCGGCCCCAAAAATGGGTCTACAGGCCGAGTCTGAGAGTCTGCGCGAAGTGTCCGCCATAAATAACTGCCAATAAATGTCAGCGGTTTTGGCGCATTAACATAACAGCTAAGCCGAATTCGTTGACAGGTGACAGCATCTTCCAACCCAGCATCCATCCATCCATCCATCCATCCAACTCAACCATCCGTCGGCCGCATCATTATTTCTTTGGCCACAATTGAAATAATCACCTTTTAATCGCCTACGCCTCGACTATGGCCTGACTTGGCTCCAATTACCGCTGCAATCGTTAACTTTTCAGGCTGTCAGTCGAAGATGGCCAAGACACCTAGAGGGAGAGAGAGAGCACCTTGAAGTGGAACTCTGGACTCATCGTCCAACGACAATTGCCGCGGAAGTCACGTGCGGAAGCTTTAAGACTTTCTCGGCTTCAATGTTGGCCAACAAACATGCGAGTTCTGAATTAGAGTCAGTTTTTTGCTTCCGTTTTTAAATTGGTCACTATATCGTATTTTTTGGATATTAACCTAGTTTGCTTAAGGCACATTATTTATGTTCTTATCTTCCGATACTTAGGGAAAAAGACTTAAGTTTTATATAGAAAAAACTGTAAAAACAGATAAATTGGCTTTGAATAGTATAATAATAGAAACGATACAAAAATCTAGGGGATGGCTATAAGAGGTTTTCTTATGAGAGTTAAGATTTTAAAGAAAGTGTACCAAATTTCTAGTAATAAAAATAGTAAGAGAGGTTTATTAAATGCCTAAATTTTATCCACATGTTCCCAAAGCTTTTCTGTCACTTCTTATACAAAAATTCTTCTTTATTATTTAAGATTTCACCAAAATAAAGAAATCCCCTTTCATAGCTTAAATCCCGAAGAAATCATCTTATAAAGCCCTGCAGAAAGCACTCTGCCAATTACACTTGCCATTGCCGTGGCCCAATGTGTGATATTTCAATTAAAACTTAACGGGCCAAGTCATTAAACGGCAAATACAACATGTTAGTGGCAGCAGAGGAAAACACGGAGCCATACAAAAAACAGCAAAAAAATGTCACTGCAGACGGGCGCAAATATCGAATCGACAACTGCAATTTGAGAGAGCTCAACATATTCAAAGTTGTGCACGAGCGCGATTCCAATTTCATTTTGTGTGCTGGGCGACAAGCAAAAAGCATTTGGCCAACAATGGCGAGCGAAAAAAACACAAACAAAACGTTTTTGTTTAATTAAATTAACAAAATACGCGTCGGATGAGCGGCTGAAAAAGCGAAAAGAAAAACTCGGCTATTTTGCACGCAGGCCAACACGCCAACACGTGTTGCAGAATTGGCCCAGAGAGCTTGGCCAAAAGAGAGAGAGAGAGAGCAGAGTCCAGTCTTGGCTCGAAGCCCGCTCTTAAGGCCTTGCTGTCTCTGTTCCTCTTTCTCGCCAGGGACTCTCTGTCTCTTTCGGGCCACCATTCCGCTCGCTGCAATTATCGCTCATGCGCCCTGTTGTCTCGCTCTGTCGCCCGTTGGCCAACCCGTTCTGGCCAATGGGCAAAAAGCATTCAGACCAAGAGGCGGGGCCTCTCCGGACCCTCGATGCAACGCGGTCGGGAGCCCTCAGGCCCAGAGACAGGCCATCAGGCCATCGGGCCAAACCCTGCCCCTGCGCCATTGCAGCTGTCTGGAGAGTCTGTCAACCATTTGGCGTCCATGACCAAGCATGACGGCTATCCGAGCCCCGGGCTCTGGCTTCTGGCAGCCACCTCTGCTCCCGCATTCCGACATCTCGCTCCGAGGCCTCTGGAGTTCCTGGCGCCGCACTGCAGATGCTGCCGGAGCAGCAGCAGCCGCATCAGTTATCTGTCCCGCTGCGGTTTGCGGCGATCATTTTGCGCCATCATCCAGCTGTGGATGCGGATTTTGCATTGCGGCTGCCAAACTTTACGTGTCTGAGCATTTTCAATGGCTTTCTCGCTATAAGTTTGCTTCAGAAATTTAACAAAAACTAATTTGCTAAAGTTCTTGTGTTAAATTCTAGTTGAAACACCATAAAATTAGAAGAATATAAAGGGAATATGTATTTGTAATAAAGCAAAGGATTTTCATATTAAAAGAATACATATAAAAACATATGTATACATTATAAAAAGAAAGAATGAAAACAAATTATTCTTACTTTTCTTTTGATGATACTTAGAAAAGTTGTGCTTTTCCTAAAATGATTTTTTAAAGGAATGGTTTAATGTTTTTCTAGTTAGAACATTAGAAATTAAAAATTAATACACGTCTCGAATATATAAATATAATGCTACCCTACCTAATCTATATATTACTACTATTAATTACACGTTTTAATTTTATGCCTCTTATCGATAAAAATTTGGTTATTTGATAACCTTGATAGAGAAAGCAGTTTAAACAAAAAGCTTTTTTAATTAATTCAGTTGATTTAAAGTTTATTTTATATATTTTACAAATCAGTGATACTAACTATACAAATTGCTTGTACACAAACATAAATAAGTATCTCTTACCTAAAATAAATTTGAAACAAACTAATAATGAAAGGATTGATAGGATTTATAAAAACAAATTTTTTTAGTCAATTTCACTTGGACAATTGCTGTTTAAGTATGTTAAAGATAATATAAATATTGATTTGAATACGCTTACAAGAAAACATTATAAAGATATTTGCTATCAGTTTTACTTCTTACAAAAAAGTTAATAATGCAGAAAGGGTATTGTTATATTTCACAATTAAGAAAGAAAGGTAACTCCTTAACTTCATTGCACAATTCTGATTCTAAAAAATAAAAAACCTGCAAGGATATTTCGTATATATTCGATAAACAAAAACTAAAAACTAACTAAAAACAAAGCAACTAAATTATTGAAATATATGTGAGGCTCATCAGAGTTGGGCTTATCTCCATGGAATCATGGAAAATGGCTGCCTTTTATGCAAATACAAAATGGCTCTGATGACAATGCAAACAAGGGCGGCGACAGTCGAAAGCCGATAACAAATTTGTACTGCACTCAACTAAATGAAAAGCAGCACGAAAAGCCCATAAAAAATGGGAACTCGACAAATGAGGGATCATAAAAAATATGTAATTGCAGCGGGCGGGCAATTAGGTGAAATAATCAAATTAGCTGATAAACTGAAAGGGAAACTGCTGGACATTAAATTCACCGGCGGCCAAAGACAGGCCAGTTCTGCTGCTAAATGAAGCAATTTCCTAGTGATTCGACCATGTAAAAGCCAGCAACATTCTTAACAAAGGAAACATATTTGACATACAGCGATTAAATGCACTGGGAAAATAGTTTTCCAGATAAATGCAGCTTCAGTGGCTTTCTAGTTTCTACTGTAAAATGGGTTTAAAGTTTAAGAAATAATATTTTGTATGTATTTTTTACAATTTTAAAGATGTTGCCTTTATACAATTTTACAAATTGTAAAATTCTTGAAAAGAAAATTTTACAAATTGTTAGGCAAAGCTAGGTTGATTCGGCTGTTAACGCTGAACAATATTTTTTTTATAGGTTTATAGGGTTGGATATGACTACTTTACTGGGTTTCAATCTTCTGGCTGAACTTATAATACCCTGTAAGGGTATAAAAATCCTGATAAACTTTGCCTAGCCAAAATACTCACATTACATAATTCTAAGATTATTTTAGAGCTGCTTCTAAGAATGCAACTATTTTTTATTCCGCCAAGTTCGTTTTAATTAATTAAGTAATTTGCTGGTTTTTAAGCATCTTAAATCATATAATTCCCATTTAATTTATTTAAAATTCAGTAATATTTCTCTTATTTTTTCCTGTGGGTGTATATTAAGTTCTGTTTTCCCCAGGTGGATGGGCCCAATTGCATTGATTAACTAAATAAACGGCCTTCCCATGCAGCACTTGCATTTTAATTTCATTTATTTCGACCTTTTTCCCCGAGGAATGGCTGCAGTTGCAGTTGCAGTTGTCAAAGAACCGAACTGAGCCAAAAATCTGCTGCTGCTCCTGCTGCTGTTGTCTTTTTCCCACCCGCCGCCGCCTGCGACACATGTCCGAGCCCATAAAAAATGCCTTGTCAGAAGTCCAAACTAAAAAAAGAAAAGAAAAGACGACAAAAAATTAAAACAAGAGAGGGGAAAAAAGAGGAGTACTCGCAAAAAACGATGCCAATCGAGAGGCGAGCAGCGAAAAAAGAAATAAACCAAGTGCTCCAATAAAAATTCCACCGCCTTCGCCTGCATGCCGCCCTGCTCGCACACTCACGCCCTCTCTGTCCCGCACGCTCTCTCCCGCTTGGCTTAGTTTTCTTCTTTTTTTTTTAAGAGCGCCTCGCCGGTTTTTCCCCCGGTTGCTCTTGAGCTTGGCTCACACTGCGTATGAGTGAAATTTTTTCAGTGCCACCGCCTGAAATGAATATGTGCGATTATTAGCCACAAAAAGTGTATTTCGCTTTTTGTTAGCCACTTCGCCGACTTTGGTAGTTTTTTGCGGATTTTTAATTTGAATATTACATGTATTAAAAACTCATTACTACGCGTGGTGCTGCCGCATCGAAGTTGGTCAATGGGCTAATGGTCGGCGGATGCGGCTTTTTTTGTGTGTGTCTTTTATCTTTTGCGGAAAATTATGCATTTGGGATCGGAATGAAGACATTAAATACGAGTTTATTCCACCTCCGAGAATGGTATTAAAAGCTGGGAAATGGAAAGAAAATATGGATGCAAAATCATAATATGCAATGGTTCTTACTAAGTGAAAATGAAATTGACCTGTGACACATTTGATTTTCAGCTATTTAACAACACTTTAAATAAACCTAAATCAGGACTCAGTTAAAGCCTAAGAAGATCCAAAGAATTACTCAACAACAAAATCTTTACAACATCTCTACAACAACACACCAACAACAACTCACCAATGGCTCCATATCCTTTTCTTAATAGACTTTTAATTTGCTTTTTTTGCTATTTCGAACTTGTTATTTATTTATATTTAGTTGATAATTATCTTACAGCATTAAACATGAGTTTTTTATTCATAAAATTAAACTTAATCCCATTAAAATATTTTATATAGTTATTTCTCCTGGAAAATTAAATACATTTAATTTAACAGAAGGTACATGTAACATTTAGTTGATTTTAAAATTAGTGTTTTGTTTTTTAACAAGACAAATGTAGTTATGAATTATCCATAGAGTGATAGTTAATAAATAAGCTTCCTATTATTGATTAATTCATGATCTTGCCTTCATTGACGGATGTTAACTTTCATTTTTAGTCATTATAACGCCCCCGACTTTTTTCCATAAAGATTTAGCCATAAAAACGGACGCAGCACTAGCCGGTGCAACACATGCAATATGCTCATTCATGCTCAAAGTCAAGAGAAAAGAAAAGCCACTCAAGCAAAAAGCCTGAAATCAAATCAAAGTTGCTCAAGAGACGACGCAGAGCCGGCAAAAAGCGGGAGAAGCAGGAAAAACCACAAACAATTTTTTTGGGGAGCAACAGAGAGAGAGAGAGGGAGCATGAGAGAGAGAGCGAGAGAGCAGCGGCATTAAGAGAGGGAGCGAGCGAACTAGTTTTTGTCTCTCCCCCCTCAGAGGCAACGGTGGAGCAGAGCAAAAAGAGCAAAAAAGCTGCTGCGCAGGCGTCGCCGTCTGCCCCAAGAGCCTCTCCCCCACACGAGAGCAAGCGAGCAGGAGCGACTGTCGGGCCGGTGCGAGAAAGAGAGGGAGACAGCTCTCGCTGCGATTTGGCGCGAGTGGCGAGGCATTTGAATGCTTTTTTTCGTGGCCGCCGCCAGCATTCGAGTTCGGAATTCTTGCGAGCTTGGCAGCAACTTTTTGCCGCTGCTCGCCGAGTCAGTAGCCCGTAGTCAGCACCAGCCAGCAGCAGCCCAGCCGAATTAAGCCTGGCCCAAACCCAACTGGCCGGCCACTGTCCACTTTCGCGCGCGCGTTCCAGCCAAGTGCACTCCGCTGCAGTTCTGGCTTCCAGTTCGATCGCGGGTCTTTTTGCCAGGAATTCCGTGTTCTGTCGCAAGTGCAAGGCATTTTCGCCATTCCGCGAGTGCAGCTGTATCACAATTAAAATCGAGCCCCGAGTGCAGTTGCAAATTGCGATCACAACACCACCAACAACCACCCCCCCTCCTAAGGCCACCCCCCCTCCGGAAAGGGTTCCGAATTGGCCAAGTGTCAACGCATTCGAGGCAGCAATAAACGTGTTTCGGTGCATTGTTGAATAATTACGTTAATGGTAGCGATCGGGATCACGATCACGATCAGCTGAGCGCGGATCAAGTGAATGCTGATGTGAGTGGAACGAATATCGAGAAATATCGAAGTGCTGGAGTGCTGAAAACGACAATTATCGGAATTATATTGGATTAGGTTTTTACCAAAATCAACGTTAAATGTAAATGTCAAATGGTTAAATAGTAATACAAAACTATTACTTAATATATATATATATATATACACAAAAAATAATACAAAACTATTAAAAAACCTGAAGTAAAATTATAATATGATTTAACTTTACAATTTTTAAATAATATATGGGTTCCGTTTTCTTGATTTTGCTACATTTTCTTTGCATTATTATCATTATTAAGATATATATATATATATTTTTGTTTTAATTATTCATACTTTTCTTTACTGAAAAAAAGTTTTCCTTCGACATTTTCATTGTTTTCCATTTTAAATAACATGTTTCAGTTTATTTTTTTTTTTTCTAAATGATTAATATTGATCTGTTTTTTGTATTAAATATATAAACTATTAAACTGTATTACTTTGCATTGTAAATACAAGTTTATTTTCTCCCAAACAATTAGTTAACAATTAACCACTTAACAATTTGTTTAACAACTCTCCTAATATCTTTTATATGTATTTACAATAATTTTTAATTGAGAATTGGAATTTACTCCCAGCAACTGCCATAGAAAAACATTTTTAATTTATGGTTTTTTTAACTTTACTTATATTAATATTTTTATGAATTAAAGTCAAACAAAACGACTCATTACTTATATAACTAAATATTTCGTTGGTCATTGAAAATGGCCAACAACCTAATAATTTTCACAACTAATTGCTTTCAACCTAAAACTTGTTATTATTTGCGCTTACTTTATTGCATTTATTAAGCTCAGAGCTTTATTTTAAAATTTTTATGAACGCTAGTTAACCATTTGACCATATTCTTTAGGTGTTTGTTCAAGAAAGTGATTTAAACATTTAAGAGAAACAAGATTAATTAAACTATTTAAATCAGAAGCATAGGCTGAGTGAAAAACGTTCTTTGAGTGCCCCAAAAGTGGATTCCGGAGAGACCAAAGGTGCTTAAATGATTATGCATGGTACCTGGTACAAGGGACCTCAGTTGGCGCATCATCCTCACGGCAGCACCCACAGTCACAGTCACAGTCACAGCCACAGCCACAACCACAGCGACTATCACCAGTTCCGCTCGTACCCCTCCTTCGTTGTGACGCCCTACCACGATGGCCATGTCCAGGGTCCGGCCACGCCCAGTCCCTGCCCGGCCCCGTCAACGCCCTGCAACGGTCCAGGTCCGCTCCCAGCCCCAGGTTCGCTACCAGTCTGCCAAACCGGCGGTCACGGGTCGCCTATAAGTGTCGAGGGATCCTTTGCCGCCGCCGCCGCTGCAGCCGCCGCTGCTGCAGCCGCTTCTGCCGCTGCATCCATTGCCGTCGGAGGAGCCAGTGCCACGCCCCTGCTGCCCAGTCCGCCCATCAAGATCGAGCAGGTATTCGGCGAGCCATCCGCATCCTCGCTGGGAGTCGTCGTCGAGGACTACGCGCTGAGCCTGGACTGCTCCGTGGAGCATACGTTTCGGGTGAGTACAAAGAGATAATTTCCTTGCTTTTAAATAATTTATTTAAGTATTTAAAAACATAAATATATGTATATGAAAACGTTAAATTTTTGTATATTTAACATATGATATATGTATAATTTTTAAACCGCATAAAAATTGTGGCAGAAGCTAAAAGAAAAGAAATAATGGTTTAGAATGTGGCTAAAGAGATGGTTTAGAATTTGTGTTTTTATCTTTGAATTCAAATAGTCAGCACATCATATATGTAAGGGAATTTATAAGAAATAATATTCATAATATAAAGATCATTTTAAGGAGAATTCTGAAATTCACACAAAAATTAAATTTGGGTTCACAAAATGATTGTTTTCAGCAATTTATTATCCCTACTTCAAAGGTTTCTAGTTAGGTTTATGAGCAGGCACTAAGAAAATCTAAAAAAGGAAAGTAAATAATTAAATTATATGTTAAGATCATCTAAGCAAGAGTTTACGAAACAAAATATTATTAGATTAATATCTCTAATCCTGTCGAGAGCCTTTTTGAATTAACTCAATTTCCTTTTGCGTGACTTAGCTCATTATTTAGCAAGTATTTATTCCTAGCGTAAAACTTTCATTCGGAGAAAAGTTTGTTTTCTCACAAAAATATAACTAAACAAAATATCAAATATAAGGAAAATGAGAAAATTAATACTTACTGCAAATATTGAAATACTTACAAAAAATATAATTAATAAAAAATATATAAATATATAAAGTAAACACATAAAGTTACCTTGATGGCAGTGAAATTGTTGGTCTGCTGTTCACATAAAAAAATATATATAATTATAGCGGAAGTAACTAAAATTGTACTGAATCTTGCAATTTAAAATTAGGTTGGATTTCTATGGTTCTTTCTAAATAAATAAATAACAAATTTTATAAAAAACAGGAAGGGAAAAGGAAGTATATTTCAGTAAGCCGAAGTTTGTCTGTTTGCAGCATACAAATCATCGCAACTAAGCCAAAAGTCAGTTAATTTAAATTCGCTAGTTTATAATTGGCTAACAAATCTGTATAATAAGTCCAAAGTTTAAATAATTAAATTATTTTATGAATTTTTGACAATTTTAACGGTGTAACTACCTCTTATAGTATATTGAAAATTAAGAAAAAAAAATTAAATTTCTCGAATTTCCCCTAAAAGGATAAGGGAAAAAAGAAATAAGCACTGCAAGTAGTAAGGGAAGCATCCGCTATTGTTATTGAACAATGGATCTACTTAATATTTATTTAAAGTTCGAATTTAAGCTGTTAAATAATACAAAATAGGAAAATATATCAATACAATTTAGCTTGCAAATATGTCGGGGCTAAAGATATAGTTTTCTAATGTCATCTATTTTGCATTATTGTATATTTTATACGAACATTTTTCCTTAATTTAATCAACATAAATAATTCAAAATGAGAAGATAAATTCGGCAAGGGTTTTATATAAAGATGTTTCGATTTAAGCAAGAATTTTATTCAGCATATTTCGTGCTAATATCAGACTTCCAGAGAGAGTTAAATAATTAATTAAGGTTGGGTAATTTCAACAATTTCCTACCATGTTATATATTTTTAAATCTAAACCTATCAACGATAATAGCACTAGATGGTCAAGCCCATGAAAGCCTGATTTTATTTCAGTGTATGGATAATGTTATTATGTCAAATTATTGGTTAGCGTCCCCATTGGAGCAGCTGCTGCACTTGTCCTCTCTCCCCTGCCTCCACTCGCTTCACGCAACCCCGGGAAAGTGGGCGTGCTCCAAATCAATTTCCATAAAATCATCCAATAACACTTAAAAGCCAAACGGGGCAAAAAGCGGCACACACAAGTGGCAAGCGAGTGGAAAAAACACGAAAACAAACACGCCCCCAACACGAAGAGCGCGTAAAAGAGCACTCTCTCTCTCTCTTTTGGGGGAAAGTAAGAGAGCCCGTGCTTTGGAGTCTTTTTTCGGGGGTAAAAGGCTCAAGCTCTCGGCTTTCTTGGCTTTTTATGGGGGCGAAAGGATACTTTTTGCTGGTTCGGTTCGTGAACAGGATATACGCCATAATTGCCTGGCTTTGAAAGCTTTTCGCAGTCTAATGGCAATTGACTTGATGACTCCCCAAGTGGCTTCGAGGCAAAGAAAGGACATGCAACAGGTGCATAAAGGCCTGAAGAAGATTAAGGACTTAGACACTTGTTGGTGGATTAATGTTTGGGTTCTTTTTTTTATTAAAAAGCAATCATTACTTTAAAATCGAGAATAATTGTATTTTGTATAACAAAATGCTTAAACGTAATAATTTTGAAAAGAAGCTATAATTCTGAAATTATTAACCTTTTCATGTTATGCAAAATATATATATTTAAAGCTATAAAATATAAAATATTTAACGATTTAGTATACCTAACCATATTAATCATAGTAAAATTCCACAAAGTTTAGTTGATTGATTAACTAACTCTAAAACAAGGCTTAGTTTTTATTTAAAACAATTTTGCCTGAGGTAAAGGATATCCTTAGAACCTATATCTTTTGCTGCTTCCGCTTTTCCCAATGCAAAATGAACGCACGTTTCTTGTGCTCAACAGGAAAACCCATCCCCGCCCTACACTTCTTCGCACCCCCCAAGTAAATACACGCTTAAGGACCCCACCAAGTATGTGTGGGCTGCCAGCAAAGGGCAACTGGAAATCCTTGAACATAAAAGGAAAGCATGCAGGCGACCCAGCACCACTTGCACATAAAAACATATGCTCCTGGACGGGATTTAGTTTGGGAAAGAGGGTCCTTCTGCCCGCTGTTCGCGCAACGTCGACAGCGACGCCAACTGCACTGCTGCTACATCTGCTGCTGCAAGTGCAACTGCTGCACTTTTCTTTTGTTTGTTGTTGTGGGTGGCGTATTGTCCATCGTATTTCTCTTCTAAAGCTCTTAGTTGGTATTAATCAATGTTTAGATTTTTTTTTCATAGCAGATCTAATAATTTTATTAAACAATCAGTCTTAAAAATGCCATTTTTTTTTATTATAATTATTTTTCATTTTTATTTATTACCAGTAGCTATATATTTAAATACTCTAAATCATGACATTTAAATATAGAGTATTATAGAACCAGTTATAACCACTTATCGAATGTTCCTGCCATTATTGTTTCATAATTTTATAAATAATTTTATTAATTCAATCAAGAAACTTTATTAGAAACAATTACCACGACAATGTTTAGTAGAGTTTTATGTTTATAATTAATGATATATTTATTATAATACAAATTTAATTAGTTTTTAAAAGCAATACATAAAGTAATCTCCAATAGCCAAATCTATGACAACTATGAATGTTACAAGACAACCTAATCAAAGTCCAATCCCTGATACTGTCCTGTAGTAGCCTCGATCTGGCTTCGCCTTTGGAATACATAATACTTGAAGGATACTCCCTCACAGACGCAGTTCCATTTAAAGGGAGAAAAATTGCAGCGGATAATAGAAAAACATTCCGAGAAATTGCACGGCAAGCGCAGCGGCAAGCACAACAACGGGCTTCAGCTGAGAGGGAAAAAAATGGAGGGAAAAAGGGAAATAATATAAACAAAATGAAGGAAAAGAAATTGGCGCTCGTGAAATGTTAACGGGGCCAGGAGGACGCTCAGCAGGACGCTATAGCTCTGGCTATATCTGCGGATATGGCCGAGGCAGCGACGCTGGCCGCGGCTGCGACGCAAACAGCAGTGAGTGTTTTCGTCCTTTCTTCGATGTGTCGTCGCCGCGCTTTCCTCTGCTGGCAGCTGTACGAGTGTGTGTCTGTGTGTGTGTGTGTGTGTGTGAGTGTGCCAGGACATCACACGGTTTCGCTTTTCTTTTACAACTTTTTGTTATTATTTCGTTTTTTGCTCGACGCCTGCAATGTATTTCTTTCAGTTTGCTGGCATTTTTTGCTTCATGTGCAAGAAAAAATACCATTTTGCTTGGCTTTTTTATGTCCGCGCGTGTGTGTATGTGTGTGTTTGTTACTGCTCCTGCTTTTCCGAGCTCTACTTCTTGAGTTTCCTTTTCGCGCGCGCCATTTCGCTGCTCCTGCTCCGGCTCCGGCTCCAGCTTCTGCTTCTGCTTCTGCTGGTCCTGCTGCTACTTACCCGTACAACAAACATGGCCATAAGTCGCCGGAGCTCGCTTCCGCTCTGTCTGTTTTCCTTTTTCCCAGTCAGCAGCAGCTGCCTCGGTCGCTGCCTCAGTCGGCGTCTCTGCGGCGCCGCAGCAGCTGCGACTGTTGCATGTGGCAAGAGTTTGTTGCCTTTGGCGGGACTGCAGCCGTCGTTGTCTTCAGTTCGCTCGGGCTTGGCCAAATCTATTGGTCGCGGTGCCGCGCTCGCGTCCGCATCCGTATCCTTGCCCGTGCCCGTAACCGTCTCGGTGTCCTGTTTCCTGAGCGGCCACGGCAGGCCAGATGGCGCCACATACACCATAGGCAGGGCTGCAGAACAGCAATTAGAACTAAATGTTCGCTAATAGTCTCGAGGGGAGGGGAGGGAACGCCAGCCAGTATAACGATCATGATGCTAGCCTTATAAATATTACGTATACGAAACCGCAGAACCATTTGTTATCTTATCTTTACTCAGCTGCTTAAGTCTGTGAAGGATATAATATAGCTAGGACCTGTATTCTTTGCATTCTGGATTCTTTTGCTTCCTGTAGTGCTGCCTTCTTAGCTATGCCCCATTTTGGCTTTCCCTTGGCTATAAGATTACAAATATCTGAAGGAGAATGGGTAAAAAGGATAATATTTTACAGAACAAATCCAAAACCGGTCCTTTCCAAGGATAACTAAATAGTCTTAGCGACAACTGAATAGGGGATTAAGTAAAAATATTTCTATAGATTCAAATCAAATTGATTTCAAAGAAAAACAAGAAGCTAGGACAGCTTAATTTATGAATTAAATCTTAAATAAAATAGGTTAGCTGGAGAGGAAACTCATTAAAGCCACTCTATTCTTATTAACATTTCAGTAAGGTTTACATACGCTTTTAATTGAAGACCAACTACCAAATAAGCCTCACAATTTGTAAGTTAAAGGATACACTAACGTCCTTCCACAACAACTCTTCAGATTATAGGCAAGCTGATATGGCTTTGGCTTGGTCTCAAGTCCCTTCAAATTTGAAAAGAATTGCCAAACGCTGTTATTCTTGTCTACGCCTACGGCTAGATCAGCTTTTTTAAGCCAAAAGAAAAAGTAAGAAAGAAAATAAGGCACACAGGACCTCTTAAGAAATGTGAAGCGCTGTCTCACACAAACATATATGCAGGAGGAAAAAATCAAAATAATAAAAATCACAAACATGAGCAAAATGTATAAAATAAGAAAGAAAATCAATCTGGCACACACACACACACACGGCCTCGCGCAAATTCAGCTTTATTTTCTATTTCTATTTTTTGCCGTTTCTTGGGTTTTTCTTGCGAGAAAATGCTGCAGTGCGCGCTGAAACTGCAAATGTATGTCTTTATAACGGGCAGTGTGCATACTGTACACAAAAGGGATCGGGGCAGGGGAGCGAGGGGAAGAATTATAAAATAAAAAAAGGGGCGGAAATAACAAGAAATGCACGAGCAGCGGGAGCAAGAGCAGCGGAGCTTGAAGGAAGGTTACGGGGAGCAACAAAACATTCACAACACACAAGAGTGGCACACACAATGTGTTCCTGTGTGAGTTTGCCCTTACACATACCTATATATATACATATATATATGTATATGTATAGCATTCGCGCGCGCTCGCCATTTTCTTTCGCCTTTAGCAGTTGCACTTTGAGTTCCAGCTGCAACTTCTCAGTTGTTGCAGGTTATCCCACGCTCGCTGACGGAGACGGAGACGCAGACACAAACGGAAACGGAAACGGACACCAAAACGTAGACGGACGGGCGGACAAACCGACACGCGAAAGTCCACACAAAAACACGCCCAAGAGACCAACTAACAAACACCCCAAGCTCATACGCACACACACAAATCCTCTCCCTCTCTCTCTTATCAGTCTTGAATGAAGGTGTAGAAAATGTTTAGCTGTGACTTTAAGAGGCGTATACGTGATATTCCGGCCGTTCACCATGGCGTATACGTGATGTGGCACAATAGCAAATATCTTACTTGATTATTTTCATGCGCAGTGTGAAATCAAATGGATTTCTAATACAATAAACAAGAATAAACTAATTAAATTATGTAATCTTAAAGTTGGATAATAACATATTTTTTTAAAACATAGAAACGCTCAACTAAAGTTCCTCAATGAATGTGAAAAATATAAAGAAAACCATGTAATCTCCTAAATAAATCAACCTTAACTGCAACGGAAAGTTCCTATCACCCAGTGCAAACTACTAATATATAAGTCACATCTACCTACTCCCTATAAATAAATAAGTCCTTTAATTAATTAACAACAAATATTTAAAATATAAATCAAATCGAATAAGTTATTCAAGAATAAATATCAAATATGTAAACATTTTACAACGCAAAGCCAAAAAAAGCAAAAATACTGCATTTGACGGATAACTTAACACCATCCACGCCCACCATTTCTGATGTATATATATATACACATATAAAAAACCTAAGCGCCGGCCACAAAATGAAACAATCAAAAATGAAAAGTAAACAAAAACCGACCATCTGAGCAAATAAATCAAAATGCAGACACAGGGACAGGGACGTGGAAATGTTTACTAAACAATAAACAAAACATCAACCCGACAAACAAAACAAAATAAAGGACAACATATGCAAGTAAATGCGAATCCCTACACATGTCCATCATGAGGAAAACCATAAAACTCATAACAAAAAGATCGAAAAAAGAAAACTGCCAGGCGGCAAAACTTTTTCAAGGTCGTTGGTGGCAAGTTTCTGGTGGCAAATCATTTCTATTTGTTTCAATTTGGTGTGCATCTAAAATGGGGAAAAAACGGGGTAGAAGCGGAAAAAGTTTTGAAGTGCATGCAGCCGCCCCCTGAACCATCTAAAATGAAATAAAAGTTAAGCCAAAATAAAAAGACATCAGATTTGGTTGGAAACTTTTTGTTTCCCTCGGTATTTTTCAACGTGAGTGTGTGCGCTGTATCGTGTATGTGTGTGTGTGTGTGTGTGTGTGTGTTTCGGGGAAAATCAAACACACTGTGCTTCAGTTAGATAAATTGCCGTAAGCGCAGGGGCTTTTCCCTTCAACGAAAATTCCATGCGAAAGTGAAATCGTCGCGCGGGAACAACAAAAAGCGTTGCCTACATTCGAGGGCAGCCGAGTTTGTTGTCATGCACGAACTCATTGGCAAATACGGCCATCCGGACATGGATACGCTAAAGGATCAGCTGAAGCGTGGCAGCTACATGGCCGCCCTTGGAACGTCCACCCCCGGCGCCACAGTCTCCGCACCCTCGCCCTTCCTCATGCCCGCCGAATTCTACAAAAGCCTCTTCGCCAGCGCTGTTCTCCAGCAACAAAAGCACAACAAATTCTATACCGGAACGCCGTCCCCCAGTCCTGCCCCCGATTCATTGTCATCACCATCCCGCTCCCAGCCGCCCGGCAATTTGTTATTTTCCACGGCGTTCCGCCTTGCGGAGAATGGTCAGGTGAAGTTGGAGCCGGATGCGGAGCAGGAGCCGGGGCAGGAGTCGGAGCAGGAAGATTTCGGACAAGAGGACCAAAAGCCCGTCATCCAACTGAACCCCGGAGAGAATGTTAGTATGGGCATGTGAGAAGAAGTTAATGAAGGGTCATAAATGGGATTTCAAGGGGTTTACTTTTGATTATTTTGGGATGCACATGGACCCAAATAAAACAGGGCCTTCCTGTGTCTACTCTCGCCTCATGTGTAATTGAAGTTCACTGTATATGTTGTAACCCTTGGATGACATTATAGGTCCAACAATTGAGAGCTTAATTGTCACAGGAACTTACAACAGTTTATCCTTAAATTGGTATCTCATTTCGAAGGGTAGGATATTTATATAGTAATTAAAGTAACCTTGCTGATCTATAGGTGGAAGAAATATTCAAGCTTGTTAATTAAAGATATATGGAACAGAAGTATGTATTTCTTTATAGGAATGAGTAGAAACTTTCTCGTTTCTCATAAAATTCTTATTGTTTTTTGATTAAAACCTTTATGGAAGGAATGAGAAGAAGAAAGAGCTTTAAATACATAAAATTAAGTGCTTATTATGTGGCCTTCTCGCTATCTTTAAATTTATAAATACATTTCATGGGTATGTAGTAGAGGAAAGTGCATAGGGAAGTATATTACAATTATGGCTCTAGACAATCTTCTTTAACTGATTAACAATTTCATATATATTTTTTACATTTAAAATATGCAATTGCTGAAACTCTCACTCTTTTATTCGGGCAATTTGCATACATTTGTAAGAATATAAAATACCCCCAAAAAACCCTTTTGCTACACGGTATGAATGTCATTAAAAAACCATTTCTTTTTTTCGCTTCTCAATACATTAACCAACGAATTTTACAAATGTTTGACGAAAACCCCTTTTTTTCACACAGTAACAACGAACCATTTTTCATTGCAGAAGCCCCACAACAACAACAACAATAATAATAATAACAATAATAACAACAACAACAGTGGCTATTCTTGGTCCAGCAGCAGCAACAACAACGAAGTCATCAACAACCATCCAACCACACCACCCACACCGCCCCACGAGACAACTCCAGTGTCCGCAATTAATTTGAATCAAACCCAACCCGCATCACAGACGCGTCCAAACTTTGGCAGCTCCACAAAGTCACCACCGCCAGAGCCGGACGCGGTCACCGCCACCGCCACGTGCAAAAGTCAGGAGACGGACTCAACTCCACAGCCCAACTCCAGCTCCCATCCGGGCTCCAACTCTCATCCCAGTCACTCTTTGGCTCATACCCAATCCCAATCCCATTCCCACACCCATTCCCATTCCCATCAGAACCCCAATTCAAACTCAACGGCCGCCGCTGTGGCCGCTGCCGCTGCTGCCGCCGCCGCTGCCAACATGCCGATCGGCGGCGTCCAGGGTCAGAATCCCACCCAGGGTCTGGTCCATTGGATGAGCGCCGTGATGGCCGAGCACATGACCGGACAGACGCACCACGATCCCAGTGCCGTGGGCATGCACTACATGTGGAACGGCAACGTTGATGTGAGTACGCTAGAAATTAGATACTTTAAGGTAGAGAAGAGAACTGGTGTCACTCTGACACACTGAGAGAAATGTACCTACAAGAAACAGTTTTAAAAGAAAAATAGGTTTAATTTAAACTAGGATTTTGATTGATTTGGTAAACATTTTCCAACTTCCAGCCTTAATTTCTGACAGTGCCCCAACTTTCGACTTGTGGCCAAAGTTTGTCTTACTGTTTTTTCTTATTTTTCATGGACCAACTTTCCAGAGATAAAGCAAGTGTCCAACAGGGTGATGGGAAGGTTGTGGAAAAACTGCGGAGAGGGGAAAAACTTTTCTAGTTGACTCTGCAAATGGCAGTTGCAGTGACCAATAGGGCAGCTTCATAATTAATATGCAAGCAAACTTGCCGAGCTAAGTGAATTAAATGAGTGATAGCTGCCTGTGAAAATTAAGCGAGAGTCCTAATTGGATTGCTGTCCAATTTTATATATATTTTACTGCTTTCTTTTTCTAGATTTCTTTATTTTATTTTAGCTATTTTTTTCTAGGTTCTAGCAAAGTACAGATTTTTGATTCTAGACTTCTGTAAGTGCTAGGAAAACAGCCCAAAAAGTTAGCCAAAGTTCAGATGCCAAAGACAACGACCTTAACCCTAGAGTGCCAGGTGAACTCTGTGGCGCCTTGCTATCGAACCCATTTCCAGTGACTTGGCCAGCAACCCTTTTTCAATTCCAGGGACAATTCGTTACGCCCGCATCCAATCCCCTCGGTTTTCCTGCACTTTCACTGGACAGAACTGGACAGGACCAACTCGCCAGTCTGCTTTCTAAACCCTTGGCCCCTTTCCATTTTCCCAAGCAGACGCGACGCTGAAAAAATCCTTTTGAGCTTCGGCGACTCGTACTCCTTCTCCAGCTTTTCCACTTTTCCCTTTTTCACCCCGCTCTTTTTTTATATATTTCTTTCCTGTTGTTTTCTTTCCTTCTGCGAATTTTTAGCAAAACGCTTTGGTCTCTCTGCTCGCGTGCCACGGCGTGTAAAAAAATCTTACATTTTTTCCAGGCCTTTTTTTGCCTGTGTTTTTCAAGATGTAAACAAGTTTTTCTTTGCGCGACGCGTTAAACATTGTTTTGTTGGTGTTTTTTTCACCCTCCTCCTTGCTTTTCATTTTCATTTTCTTTGTTTTTCTTTCTTTTTCATGCTTCTCATTGAGCTTCAGCGAGTTGCCGAACAATTTTTTTTTAAGGAACAGCGAAATTATTGTTTTGAATGGAGAGTGATTGTCTCCAAGGACGACGACGTGTCCAGGCAGAAAGGTTCACCTTGGTTGGCTGGCCACCCCCCTGCAGAGCTCGTCACTGAATGGACTCGTTAGCGAGTCCTGGAAAACCCATTTAAAACTTTGCTACACCCGCATGATTCTTAAAGGATATTCGTAGTTAATTAATTTTTAAAGTTTAACAATGGCCTGCCGCTGACTCCGTCAACAGTCGGGAATATATATATATATATGTATATATATTTCTTTTTTATTTGTTGTCACTTGCATTAGCGAAATTAGTTGGCCAAGAGACAGGCAGGGACAGAGCAAAGACGCCAAAGAAGCTCATTAATTAATTTCGCATTTAATTTTCAGCCAGAGCTCAGCACAGCAAAGTAGATTAGTTAGTCGGGCTGCAAAGTAAATGAATTATATATCCTTTTAAATGTTATAGTATATAGAATATAGTCTGTAAATACATAGAACCACTGACCGCGGCACGTTGGCGAAACAAAGCTTTGCAATTAATACTTACGCTTCAATTAGGGAAAAAACACCGTCATCGACCGAAAAAGTGAAAATTGAAACAACTCCACTGCCAACTCCAATTGCAAACTTCAGTCCGATTCTGTTTCCGAGGCTATAGCCATACACTAATGGGGCCAGTCACGGCACGTCGAATTGGGAAAGCGGAAAAAATACTGGCAAAGGGCGGAAAAGGAGAACCGCGGCAACCGCAAGCAACTTCAATTTTTTAAAGTAATTGCAACAAAGTTGGACACAATTTTTGTGCAGCAACAAAATCAACAGGAGCCAAAGACAAGCTATTCTAACCTCAGCAGAACGTGGCTACACTTTGGAGTAGAAAAAATAAATAAGGAAAAGCGAAAGGTGGCTAAGATATAAACTATATAGAGTTAGGGATACTCTTTCAATATAATTATTACAATTATAACTATTAGTTGTTAGCTGAAAGGTATAAATATGTAATGGAAATTACCAGAAAAGTGGAACTTCTTGACAACGTGGCCAAGGAAAAGTGTAGTTTCACCTATAGCTGTGTTGCTGAATCAATTATAATTTTGTTTATAAAATTTGCTTTTCAAAGTGAAGCATTTTAATCAAATAAAATTAAATTAAATCACTGTATGATCTAACGAACAAAAGATCTAATACTTCTAAGCAGTTTCAAGAAGTATTGGTCTTTATCCTTCCTCAAAAGACTTTTAAGGAGGCAACCTTAAAGTGAACTTATTCTGCCTTGTTAAATAATATTAATACCCCAAGTGTAAAGGGCACCGCTGAAGATGAAACACAAGTGCGGATGGTCAAACATTTGAACACGAAAAAATAAAAAATGTAGTTGATTTTTTCCCTTCGTTTTTTGGTTAAATGCGAAAAAAATCAATAGAAGCAGACAGTGGCAACATGACTAAAAAGATGTGAATCCAAAAGGAGCTAAATAAAAATGAAATGCAGAGTAAGAAAAAAAGCGCTAAGCCAAGGTGAAGGAGGTGGGGTCTGGCAGCCAGGATGTCTTGCGAGGATGGGCAGAGGGGCAGCAGCAAGTCCAGACCGGACCCAAGCCCAAACCTCCTGGCAAAGGTTGCTACATTGTGCAAAACGCGCTTTGGGCGAAGCGGCATGGGAATGGAGTTGAGTATGGGCATGGGTTTTGGGGGCTTTCGAGTCCTCTCGGCTGGCCAGGACGTGCAATTGCAGAGGACACAAAAAATAAAAAACAAAAAAAAAAAGAAATGTTTTAACGTTTTCCGCCTAATTTTTTGCACTTTTTACGCTGCATAGAGGCGACGGCGACGGCGGCGGCTAAGCCACCCAATCCGCCCAACCCAAAGGACCTCACTCCTTGTACTCCCGCTGCCGACGTCGACAGCATCGTCCTGTGAAGGGGTTAAAAAATTTGTTTTGATTTTTTTCCCCTAGCATTTTTTTACGTTTTCACTGTTTTGAGAGACAGAGAGAGAGAGAGGAGGACGACGACGACAGAGAAAGCTGCTGCTGCGCTGTGCCATTTTTTTGCGTTTCGCAAAATTTCTTCCTCCTGCTCCTGGCTGCTTTTTTTAGTCCTGTTCATTTTTGCTGCGTGCTGCAAACCGAACTTGGCGGAAATGGCAAAATGGGAGTGGGCCAAGCGACGCCATCCTGTGGCCGTTTTTGCTGTTGCTGCTGCACTTGTATTTGGTGCTGGGATGTTGGTTAGAGAGGACTTCCGTCCGCGCCATGTCCATGGCGCTGGTCATCTTCATCAGCAGCAGGAGCAGGAGCAGGAGCAGGAGCAGCTGCGTGTGTGCGTGTGTCTGTCGCTGTGTGTGCTCCTCGCTGCTGCCTTCATTTTCTTTTTTTTTTAGCCCACCTACTAACTAGTCATGAGCGACAGAGAGAGGGACATGCGGCCGAGTGAGATGGAGCCTGCTCGCAACTAAAACAACAAGGCTAACGCTCGCCGGTTCACACCCACACAGCTGCATGTGTGGGCCTATCACACAGTGGCCAACTCCCCTTGCGCTATGCAACGCTTTTTTTAGTCGTGTTTTGACCAGCTTTGTTTTGTTTTGGCCTTACTTTTTCCCTCCTTTTTTTCGTGTTGCCTTCCTTGCGTTGCGTTTCTGGCATTGCGTTGCGTTGCGTTGCGTTTTGGGCCAACACCAAAAGCCGCCGCACTTTTGTCGCTCTCGTCGCCATAGACATCGCCATCGCCATCGCCATCGCCATCGCCATCTCCATCTCCATCTCCATCACAGGAGCAGGAGCAGTTATAGTGGCCATCGCTTTGACACCTCGCTTGTGTGCAGCGCGGTTTCCTATTTCAATTGACACTCACATTTATTTGTATTAGTATTTCGAGCCTTTGGGCCACCTCTGTTTTTTGTGCAGCCTTCCTTGGCGGTTTCGGGTTCATTCGGGCCCTTTATTTCCAGCTTTTTTTTTTTTTTTTGTTAACTTGTTTTCCTAGATCAAGTTGAATAGGCTCTTTTTTTATTTATAAACATTTTTCCCAGGGAATGGTATTTTTTCTGTAATCGAATCAAAAGCACATTCAGTTTGATGTAAAACAGTTTTAATTTGAATTGTTTTCTTGATAGGGAAACCGAATTAATTTAAAGAAATAGATCATGATACTAGTAAGCTGTTGCAGGGTATTATAAATGGGAAGTTTATATGTCAGTGAAGTCATTTCTCATATATACATAATATATATATGTCATATATTTTCTTTGATTTGCCTAACAAATTATCATATAAAAAGTAGGTAATTTTGAGCGAAAAATAGAAGGTTGCAAATTCATTAATTAAAAATAAAATGTTGGAATAAATTCACTTTTATCTGTGTCCTTTTGTAGTCTTCTCAATTGTTTTTTTTTTTTTTCTTCTTAATAGTTCAATGGGAATTATAAGCATGTGGATTTCATTATACATTATTAATATTATAACATCTAAAGGAAATTAGTGTGATAAATTGAGCAACCTCTTTTTACTACATTTGCAAAAATGGCATCGAATTAATGATTGTTATTTTTCAATAATTTCCAATTAGTCTTCATGATACTTATTAATAATTAATTACTACTGAGAAAAGAAAGTTTTGTTAAATTCGCCATATCAGCTATAAGTATATATACAAATTGTATCCATTAAAAATGTTTGGATTAAATTTAAACTTATTCCTGAATATGCTTGGCTAGAATTTAAAATATATATGAGATTGTACAATATTGGCAAAGGAGTCTGATGTGATTATTGAACTATTGTTAGGTATTTCCCATCGAAAGTATTAATTTACAATAAACAAATTGCACATGTGTACCTTTAACAAGTACTCGGTTTCCTGATAATCAAAATGTTTTTTTAGTTAGCCAGAAAAAAGTAAGTGCATAAAAGGGCTAAGTTACATAAACATACATTTGTTTATAATCATCAGGGATATTGGTTCATGTTGCCAATTTTTTTTTCATGAGCTCAAATCAATTGTATATTTTATTTCAATAACCTATTGATAGTATGTTTTGTATACAAATAAAAGGGAATTGTTTAGTATTTCAATTGAAATTGATCATTTGATTTAGCAATCCTTGCATAAATTATTTTTAAAGCTTAATCGAGACATTTTATTTATTTAAAATGAGATATTTAGCTGCCTTAATTTAGGGACATATTTAAAAGATACAAGTACTTAAATATGAATTACTCAAAGATACATAAACTACAATTAAAGTTTTTTGCATTTTATTTCTGACAAAAGAATAAATGAATTAATGAGCATCTGAAAGCGGTGCTCCCTTTTGAATAGATTAAGAAATTGTCTTTAAATATACATATTTTTAACTAAAGAAAAATTGAATTTGAAACTTTATTTTTGTACAGAAGATATGGTAACAAAGATAGTCCTGCAAAAAATAGAAAAACTATTTATAATAACCACAATTTTTCTATTCAAAATTGATATAAATTCTCTATTTCATGTGCTGTTTCACCGCTAATTGACCAACAAAACGCTGGCAATAAACACACACGAATACAACCTCCCCTCCTAACCGAATCTGAATCCGTATCCGGCCGGAAAACCGAAACCAACGACCGCAGCATGCCAAAGACATAAGCGATTACAATCTTTGGCCGCCGACGCCGCGGAGTCATCAGCATGCCAGCGAGCATCATCCGATGTCCCTGAAACAGGAGTACGAGGTAAGTGGTCCGCTAAATGCCCTGCTATGTGGTATATGTTTATCTATAGATCCTTATCCCGGCGTTGCTAAAACAAACGTTCATAACTTTATGGCACACACACACACACAGAGCGTGCTACCAACAAAAGACAACAAAATGGGGGGGCGGGAAAAAAGAAAAATAAAACAAATTCTAAGCTCGCGTGCCGCCAACGCTTTGGATTTGTTTTGCTGCACACTTTTGCCACTCCGACTACTACGTGGCCACCCCGTAACCACCCTTCTAACCACCCATTTATTTACTTTTATTGCCCACTGTGTCTGGCCAAAGCCAGACCAGATTTTGCTTTTGTTTCGCCGCTGCAATATTTGTATTTATATTTTCTTGTTGCACCCAGCGAGAGGGGATTCCCCTGCCAACCGAGCTAAGCATATGGAAATTGTTTAGAAAAAAGCCGGCTGTCATTTATTTTTTGACACAGCCAGCGGCGGGCCGGGAGTTTATTTTATTCGATTTCCATTTGGCTGGCATCGATAGTCGTCCTAGGTCATGTCTGGCTGGAGGATTTTTAACCCACATTCGGAATTTACATGCAATCGAAAGCGGTGCCCTTTTTTAGACTATTCCATCGCCTTTTATTTTTTGCTTGTGTTTTGTTTGCTTTGCGACATATTTGTAAGCACTTTTTCATCTATCACTCTCTCTGGCCGGCGGTTAGAATTGTTATTTATTATTTTCTAGCCGGGACTTGCTGTCGGATCGGATATGTGCCAGCAGGTTGTTGGTTTTGTCACGCATTCGATTTGCTTTTCAATTAATTTATCGCTTGTTTAGCTTTGACTCGCCCTGACAGCTGGCAAAAACATTTGTTATTTGTGATTTGCAGCGTGTAAATTGCATTTGATTTTTTCTTTAGCCTTTTTAATGCGACTGAGAGTCATTAGAAAATTAGTTTAAATATTTTGACAGAGCTGCAAATTGTTTTATGGCCATTTGATGGGGGGTCACACTTCCAAACACACACGCAAATTGGTGAATGAATATTTGATAATAATGTAAGGTTGATGGGGTTAATTAAATGCACGCAGAATAATTATGAATTGACATTAGGCAACTGGCAATTAGCAGGGATTGCCCAGATTAGAGACGGCTATTGCAAATCGAATTAATTGAATTGCCTTTGGAAAAGTCAGAGGCAGTCGGTATGCGAATATGGATTCACGATGAACTAACTTAATGCCAGCTGTGTTTCCTTTCTCTTTCAGGCCAAAATGAACGATCACCACCACAACAATCTGCAGAAAGGTGAGTCAGCCGATAATTCGGACCTATCCCAACCCAGGGCACACGGACCAGATCACTTGACCTACCCAGAACCTGACTGACAACAATGCGCTTGTTAATTAATTGCTCACAAAAACAACCCGGCCGATAATCACGAATTTCAAAGATTCAGATCGCGGCGCGCGAACCAAAGATCTCCCAGATACCGATCTAAGCCCACTCCGCTCCGCGAAGAATGCAAAAGGCTAAATTGGAAAACGCGTGCGGGCCGGCGAACAAAAGCCGCCAAGACAATGTGCTTCGGTCTGATACTCCCACGGAGAGAGGTGCAGATAAAAAATTATTTTGTCGATCAAGTTGAGGATTTTTTAAATTGAAAACAGGTTCATAGAATCTGCTGAAGTATACAAAATATTTGTATCCGAAAGGTTATCCATTTCATATTCCACTAAAAATATTTTAGAAAATATTTACTACGTAGGAAAATTTGATTTTCAAAAAATATGACGATGATGTGTAGGAGGGTTTGAAATTTTAAAGAAAACATCTAAAACTAAGCCATTAAATATTTATGGGACAAAATTCATAGTAAATGATTTGTTTTTTTCTTAAGAGATTTAAAATCCCTTTTTAACAAATATATAAAAAAATTTAATACATTCAGCTACTTCTTCTTAGCATCTTTGGTAGGTTTGTAGAAGTTATATATATTTTTAAACATAAAATACGGTTCCAAATATATTTTGAAGTATTAAAGGTGTTTATTTTAATCAAGAAAATAGAATGACATTTTAAAATGCCTGATAGTAATATGTGTAAAAATAATTTCGAGAGTACTATAAATAAGACTCGTTTTCATTTTTCAAGACTAGGTGTCAAGTAAGAACTTTCTAATTTAGTAATTGTATTTATTATGCAGTATACAGCAATTTCTCTCTGTGTAGCAAAGCCGCCGAAAAATTGACCTTTAACAGCAGCAACAGCAACAACGTTCGCCAGATGCTTACAAGATGTTTACATAAATTCCTAAAATGCAAACAACATTTTAGTTGGACCTTGTTGTAGTTGCATTGTTGCTGCTACTGTTGCTGTTGCTGCTGCTGCTGCTTATGTTGCAGTTGCTGTTGCTACCAGCAACATTGACAGCAACACGCTCCTGTTTGGAGCTGGAGCTTGGAGCTGGAGCTGGACTTGGACCTGGGACCCCCAGAGCTTGTTGGCGTTGACGTTGGCGGCAATGATCGCCGGCCGATAATGTCAACGCTAGGCAATTGGCCAATAAGGTTGTTGTTGCTGCTGCAGCTACTGCTGCTGCAACGATAGCGATCGTCCACATTGTTAGCATCGATGTAGATGTACTCGGATGGGGATACGAATACTCTTTGCTTGTACAAATTAACAATAAGGCAACTTTTACTGTAGTGTGTCGCCGGCTCATATTGCGGCTGCTCCATTTGAAATGCCGCAGCTACACGGGGAAAAGTTTAATTTTGTTCACACGACATATAATTTATTTTGGTATTTAAAACATCGTCCCCTTATCTTGCATGACTGCTGCACATTTAAATATTATTATATTTAATTATTTTAAATTGCATACAAAATGTTTGATATTTCTTTCCGTGTCCTGTAAAAATAACCACTGTTCATTAGCTAAACTTTCTGGCTGGCGCCATTGGCCATCTGAGCTGAGCGCTCTCTTGTAATTAACACAGAAATAGCCAAGTAGCGAGGGACGTGGCCCAGCAATTATCTGCAAATGCTTTATTATAGAAATGTTTTTGACATAGCTACGGGGCGCCCCAGCAGTCAAGCGGTTCGTTTTGCCGGGGAAAATTACAGGGGCCTTTCGCCAGCGCTCATTGTGGGCTTATTGTTTATAACTTAACGATTACCCGAAATCCTGGCCAACCCAACAAAACCCTTTATGGCAACAGAAGAGAAACTCATTAACGGATTCACACAATTTTTGCACGCAAATGGGCCAGAGGAAAAAATTCTAGAGCCCCGGCAAATGCGAAACTATTTTCACATAACTCCTCGAGCGATTTCCCAGTGGCAATCAGCGGGACCAACTAATGTCTCAGTTTAATTAGAAAAAAGAGCTACTCGGTAGCTGGTAGTTGGTAGCCAGGAGTTGGTCAGGTGGCGACATGGCCAACGTGAGTGAACGTCAGCGGCGGCAACTTCAACGGGCAGGCAGACTGACTGCACTGAAACTGCGACTGCACCAGAACATCAGCCAGACTTGATGGACAACCGTGGGGCAGCACTAATGCTGCCTCTAAGCTGTGGCGCCACAAGCAACCCGGCAACTAAATGCAACAACTCAATTGCCATTGCAGGTCACTTTCTGGATGACAATCGTCTGGAGCATCATGCGGTTACGGGACAAGGTGAGTTGATGGGTGTCATGACTCATGTGCACAATGGGAAAAGTCACTCAATGGGCTTCCTTATTGCTATGTCTATGAGGATTTTGCTTAAAGATCATCATATTTTTCCCCTTTCAGGTGGCCTGGGTCTGGGTGCATCCAACGGCGGCGCCGGCGGAGGTGGATCTGGCGGTGCTGGCTCTGGCGGCGGCAACGCCAGCCTGGGCCCCACCTCGCACCATGCCGCCGCCGCTGCCCACCATCACAACCAGGCAGTGGCCGCTGCCTCCGCGGCCGCCTTGTTAGTGGTGCCACAGCCTATTAATGCCAGCAAAATGGGCGGACCCGGCGGTGTCGCCTCGGTGGCCAGCGCACATGCCGCCGGCGCTGGCAGCGGACGCAAGTATCAGTGCAAAATGTGCCCCCAGGTGAGTGCATCCGCAATTGTTTCGATTTTATACATATATGCACATGCTATATACCTCCGGCTGCTGCTGGCTGGCTGGAACTTAAGGCAAAGGGTGTTGGGCATTAAATTATGCCACAGCCTCGGGCGTTGCAGGGGCCAGTTGAGCGAAAGATTGGGATTGGGATTGGGCTTGGGGATCGAATCGCAATCGGATTTCGTAGCCCTGCGAGGACCCGGCAAGGCATCGGCTTTTGTTTACAATTTTCCAATTGATTAAGCTTAACAAAAGTATCGGATTTCATCGGCACTGAGAGAAAATTAATGCTATTTTAAGGTTTATTTACTGGGAATGTTGGGAATAATATGAAGTTTGGTTAACAGCCTGGGTTATCTTATATAAACTTTATATGCTCTCATATCTTCTCACGAAATATTTAAATATGTTTATAGCTCTCTTCCCACTGTTGTTACTCTTGTGGAATTATTACTTCCACATATTTTTCTCAGTGTTTGTTGACCCCTTGTGGTATCATGTTGCCTCGTTTTCTCACATTCGTTCGCGACTCCCCACGCACTTGGCATGACACTCAAGCCGTGGCTGAAAACCAGGCCTACAAAAAAAAAAACAGAGATCCAACAGCTGCAGTTGCTCGTAAAATGTCAATTATGCACCAGCCACGGCCTGTGTTGATTGCTGCTAATTGAGCTTATTGTTTTTTAACGGTTATTTGTGGCCGAAACTGGCCCAAAGGCAGGTGCCAGCTGTCAGGTGAGAGATCGGCTGACCGAGTAATCCTTGTAGGTCAGCGATATGCGTGAGAGCCCATCTTGGTGGGCCGATGGTGTGATGAGCCACCTTAGGGTCTCTTGAATGGAGTGAACTTATTTTAAAGAATTTAATGAGTTTTAAATTAAGTTTAAAATATATTTGATTTATCAAACAAATTTCCTTAGCAGATTTTATATGCATTTCATTTGTTTAAAAATTATGCATGGAAATCGAAAAAAGCGTTTCAAATAATATTAAATAAGTCTATTTTTGTGTAATTAAAAAGGTTTGCATTTAAAAAATTGGGCTCAAGTCAATATCAATAAACTTCCAACAGCAAATGTACAACATTTTACATGGATAAAATAAAAATTCAAATAAAAACTATTCCATAGTTTATGATACTTTAAGAATAGATTTTAAATCACATAGATGGTCTCTTAATATTTTCTTTCAATTTAGAATTATGCACAATCTTAAATAAAAGAAATCTCTAAATAACAAGAAAAGAAACTAGCTTCGGAAAGCAATTATGGAATCGATTCGGAAATATTGCATAACAAAGCTTAGAATAAAATGTTATTCGCATTCTTTGAATCGATATTTTTATATAACAATTTTTTAGGTAAATCTAAATTTTTCAAATATCATAATTTAGGAAAAATGGGGTGAATTTTAATTCGGTAGACTTTCCTATGTTAGTTCTTTTTGAGTTAATAAATCTACATACTCAGTTAACAGTTTTATATAATTAAAATTGTTTGCCAATTTTTGACAATTTTAACGATGTAACCCCTTATAAAATTTTGAAAATTTTGAAAAAAATTTTGTTTTCTTCCTGGGATAGCTAGATTGACTCGGCTGTTGATGCGGATCAAGAATATATATGATTTATAGGGTCGGAGATGAGAGCTTCACAGCATAGCAAGCTTCTGACTAAAAATTAATAGTGTCCTGCAAGGATATAAAAGTACAAATATTTGCATACTTTCGAGCACTTTATAAAGAGATTTTGAATCTCAGCTATTGTTCCGTGTTATATCCAATTTGAATTTAACAACATCAAGCGTTTGCTTGTTATGCAACACAGGATAAGCACATCTCGTATATTTTTTTCGTAACATTTTGTAGAAAAGCAGCATTGACAACGAACCATTCTGGACGAATGATGTGTCCGGCTTATGCTGTATGCCACACCCACATTGCCCACAAATTGCGGTGGGGGGCTAACAACATTTGCAGCGCTGATGAGCGGTGCAAGCACACACACATACACCCGCACATATACTCCCCCCACCCACAAGAGGCTCTGAAAGGGGGCCGACATGGGCGGAGGTGTTCATTTGTGCGGGACAAAGTGAAATAGCAGCATGCCTAAAAGTATGCTACACTCTCCATTTTTCGTGTGTGTGTGTGTGTGTGCGCGTATATGTGTGTGCATGTTGCAACCTAGTGTGAGTGTGTCAATTTTTGTGCTTCCTTTTTGGTCCTGGCTAGCATGTTCGTGTGCGTGTGGCGGCGAGAGTAGGGGGTAGCTGCACTGCACTACTGGAAATTAGTGCGTTTCTACGCTCAAAAGCGGCTGCTGCTACTTTTTTAATTACCCACACTTTTCACTTTTCTTTTTTTTTTCGGCGATCCTGCTCCTGCAGCTGGACTTTTGCAGTCTGCTCCGGCTTGTGTTGGTGTTGCCCAGTCCAGTTTCAATTGGAATTACTACACTTGGCACTTTCATATGTACGTTGGCAGCCCAAAAAACGAAAGAAGGAAGGTCCTGCTCCTCTCTCCCCCCCTTTCCAATCCTTTTTTTATACCTTTTGAGCTGAAACTGGCCACACATATTCCGTGTGTGTGTGTGTGTTTGGATGATTCGGCCAGCCTATCATGTTAGTGTGCTCTGCTCTGCCACTTTCTTTCACATCCTTTTCAGGGGTTGGGGGTGCCATTTGCAACCAGTTTTCCTTTTTTTCCCGTTGACCAAAAATTATGTTCACCATTTTGGGGCGCATGTCAGGGGCTTTATAGTGTTTTTTTTTCGTGCTCCATAGGGAGATGAAAAATACACATTATATGCAAATTATTTTTAAAATAAATAAATGTGGACTTTGATTGAATACCGAAACGGTTGAAATTTATTTAAAAATGTATAAATTCGTTAGCCACCTCAAAAGGTTAATTAAGGCATGTCAAAACAGTTAAGAATTAACCTTGTACAATGTTAACCATATTTTTCCAACAAAAACACCCTCGATTAACTTTATTCAAATGTCAATACAAATATTTAGCCATTAATTCTCAGTCAAATTTGAAAATGGCCCGAGGCTTAATATATTATTAGCCATGGTTTTGATGCATTCCATGCATAGTTCTCGAAAGCACTTTACAAATAAAATTCCAATCTGAAAATAAATATTTGCTAGCCCAGGATAAGTCCTTATTGTAATTGAAATCCTTTCAAAATAAAATTAATCACGGATATGTATTTTTTTAATCAAATATTTTTCTTAACCGGTAAAAATACACTATAAAAAAACATAGTGAAGCCCCTGTGTTTATAGACCGCATGCCGCGCCCAGTTGTTTTTTGGGCGAGCGACACAAAGCTTACATAAAATTATAGAACACGCCTAGCAAAGGGGCGAAAAAAAGTGCTTTAAAAAAATGACTGAAATAAGCATAAAAATGTGCAGAGATTCCCCCCTATGTTATTATTAGCACCACGCTGTGCTTGTATTGGTGAGATGTCTCTTTTTTTCTGAACCTCTCCACGCATAATATGCTTTTATTATTTTTAAATGCAATTTTTTAGTTTTATTTGACATTTGCATTTCCCTTTTTTATTCATTCTTTTTCCTGGCTGTGCTCTCAACTTTGTGCTTACATACACACACACACACACGCAACACACACACTAACACAATTACGCGAGTGGTCAGCGGGGGGCGTGGCACGGGCCCACACTATCAATTAGTGAATTACACGCGAACAACGAGCGGAAAATGCCCGGGCGGGCGGCAAAAAGCAGCCGAGAAAATAGAAAAATTGCAAAAATTTGTTGCGCACATCAAACACACACTCGCACACACACCCAGGCAGACAGCGTGTGTGTGTGTGTGTGTGTGTATGTTATTCCCCTCATTTAATTAACAATAAAAATAGGCTAAAAAGTCGTAAAAAAAGCAAAAACTGCACAGCGTCACGCACACTCACATACATTGCCGTCATGCCATTTGTTAAACAATTTTAACGCGCGCCCCCAAGTAGGCAATGCTTTTCGCACAGACACCAGCTCGCAAACACACCACCCACACACACACACGCAACGCAGTGGCATTAAAATTTGATCCGATATAATACGTGAATTATGTAAACTATTTTTATTTTTGTTTTGCCCATTTATTTTTCCATTTTTTGTCCCGCGCCGCATTTCGTTGCATTTTTCCGCCACGGTATTGGTGCGAAACGAACTTGCAAGTGTGGGTCGGCGTGCAGCAGAGTGCAGTGTGCAGTGTGCATTGTGCACTTGTGCGTGGATGTGGCATTAGCATTTGGTTAACGCCGGCGTTAACGTGTCGCCCCGCAGCTGCTGGCAGGAGCTGCAACAATTGCAGCCCACTTGCCACTTTTTAGCGGTTAGCAACAGGAGCGCATCGCCGTCCGCTGACCGCTCCGCTCTCCTCGCACACACTGCTGCTGCTATCTCGCTTTGTGTTTATTTTCGATTGCATAGTATTATACATTATTCCTGGCCAGATATATATATATATCTATATGTATATATACATATATGCGGGGAGAAAGGGGTCTATTTATGCACTCGTGCAGTGCATTCGAGTGTTTTGTTTCGTTTTGCCCTGCCCCTGCCCCTGCTCTAGCTTCTCCTGGGCAGTTTTTTGCATTTAATGGCCGCACAGTTTTTTGCAATGCTGCCACTCACCAAATTGTTTTTAAAACGCTAAAACTTTTTTCTTAGCGCTTTAACTTATTTATGTTCGCATACGTGGCAAAATATTTTACTTTGTGCTTTGGTTTACGCTTCAAAGAAACATAAATATGGGAAATGGAAATTATTAATTTTTTACACACCTTTCTACGGCTACGGGAATTAATCAACGTTCGCCAGATAAAAAACTGGAAATTCAATTAAAAATATGTATTAATGTTTCAATATTCAAAATATATAGTCATTACGTCGCTTCGGGCCATGCTATATTATTTATGCGGTGCGAACATGATTTCAAGTCGCTCTTTTTACACATATTTTACTAGCCCAAAATGTAATATTAAAATTCGTGAAAAAATATAAATCTTCATCAAGTGAAAAAATTAAAAATTACTTCCGGCAGAGACCTTTGGGCAAGAAGAGCGATTAAAAATGATTGAGATATTATTATTTGAGCAGGATTTTTACGAAGATTTTAAAAATGTAATATTTAATATTATCTTAGTCCTTAGTTTTCTTAGTACTTATTTAAACTTGTCTTTATTATTGAAGAAAGAAAAATGAGAACATGAAAAATAAGTTTATATATTTAATTTATATTAAAAAGTATTCTCAGCAAATAACAATAATTAAGATTGTTGCATAGTTATCAATATTTAAATTAATAATTTCTTTACAATGTCAGAAATCTATGAAAAATAATTCAATAATAATAATTCTTATCAAAATATGATATAAAACGTTTCAGTAATATTTCCTTAATTTTTGTTTATAAATGTGGGAGAGTTCTGTTATTATATTACTTTAAATAGTAATTTTTTCAAGCTTTTTATGGTACCAGAAATGAAATATTTAAGGTGACTTACAGAGATATAAATAAATAAATATTAACAATAGTAGCTATAGCCAAAAACATACTTGAAGCTTCTTATTTATTAAACTTAATCCTGATTTAATATACAAATTAAATGCAAAACATATAGCAATACGTGTGGAGCAGGCCTGTGAATCATTCCTTGGACTTAAGGTCCATTCACCAATCTGCTTACATCACAAGTGGGTGTTGCTGAGGTTTACCTAAAATAAAAGGCATTAGTAAGCCTCAAGCTGGAGAATCTTTCTGGCTTTCAAAGTCAAGAAAAACAAATGACAATGAAATCTATAATAATTTTAGACAAGACTTAATCATCAGAATTTCGCATTTCCATTTCTGATTCATATATAAGGACTGTCCTGTTTTAATTTTCTTTACTTAAAGTGAAAACCAGAAAAGCTAAAGTGACATCATATTACCATAGATCTAAAGTAGGTCTTGACAGAGCTCCAGCGCAGGTTGGAAGAGTAGTCCCAGGGCCGTTGCCTGTAGCGCTCCTCGTAGTCACAGGTACTCCCCATGGGAGAGGGTACAGGTTGGACCTCCAGGAATTGAGCCCAGAAATCAGGCGGCAGGAGTAGCAACACCTTCAGCACCTGCTGCCAAACAACCACATTGACCAGGTTCAAATCCAAATCTCCAAAGAGAGTGGGGGCAAAGATCACGGCCAGATTGTTGACCGTCATCCGGACGGGCGGGCTGTCGGCCACTCGCTGCCAGTGGAGCATTAGGTAGGCCAGCGTGTCCCTGTGGGCCTGCTGCAGGTCCTGTACGGCCAAATAGACAGCCTCCTCAACCGCCAGGGGATCCTCTAGGTGAGTGGCCTCCTCAAAATCCCTGCGGTGGTAAATGGGTATCAGGGGGTGGATCAGCTGCCGCAGAAACTCCTTGACACAGCAGCACAATGTGTGGATGTCCTTGTTGCCCAGATGCGGCGTGCACTTGCCGCGGATCAGCTTCTGCCGCAGGCGTTTGCACTTCTCCCGCGTCGAGGATACGCGATAGAGTCCCTCCTGCTGCAGGCCACGGGACTCCACCTCCGTCACGCAGTGGACTATGAGGGCCGGCACCATGGGCGCCACTCGGGGAGCATAATCGCTGAGACTGCCACGTTTCATGGTTATCTGTGGCTGTGGGATGCAGTTGACCGTCAGCTGGCGGCAGCAGGCAATGTGGCAGCGGAGGGGACACGACCGGCAACGCAGACTGGCCACGGCAAAGCGGATCCTGCAAGTAAATCCATAGAACTTGAACCTACTGCAAGGTAATGACATGGCTCCAAGGAGTGTGGACTCACCGCTTCCGGCAGTGCACGCAGTGACCCACGTTGTAGTAGTAGGACTTCACCTTGAAGTTGTGCTCCCTCAGCAATCCAGAGTGAGACTGGGCGCAGTTCGGGTAGTAGTCGAGTCCCTCCGTGGACAAACCATCGCTGCCGCTGGGGTTCATATCCACGTGATCCTGCAGCGAGTCCAGGGACTGTGACCCGTACATCCCGAATTCTGTGCTGAGATCGTCGTAGGAGCTGTACTCCCGCATTAGACGCATTTTGTTCTGCATGGCTGAGCGATCCGGAGGCGAGTGAAAAAGCAACTAAAAGCTAAGTGGCACGGCGTCGCCTCTCGGACCTTCTCGAATCCAGAAGCCGATTTCCGCCGATTGATTCAGCTGTTTTCTGGATCGATTTCCGAAGAGCCACCGCCTCGAATTGAGTCAGATTCACACAAGTTGTCGCCTCGTTTCTTGGAATATTTTGTTGCTAATGATTATTAAGATTTGTTTGGAATCGTGTGAAACAAATAAATCCAAGTTGCTTGAGCAGTACAAAAATGTCATGCAACTTAGCCAAGGCAGACTGTAGAGACACATTTTGGGATTATACAAATTTAAAGCTAACTAAGATTATAATGTTTTAGGAAATATAATTTATTTGGAGATATTTTATGGGGCTTAAAAAATATTTATAGAACTTCTATTATCGATTTCATATTATTATATATTTTTTAAATTAGTGGGTTTAAGTTATGAGATTCTACAAAAATATTATTAATTTGATTTCATACCTCTGTGAAAGAAGTCATTATTACTTGGAAATCTAATAATATATTCTCATTTCTTTTGACTATTACTATTGTTTGGAATATATTACCACTTATACATTTGAAGGCTATGATTCTTGCTTTGGTTAAAAATAGTTAAATTATTCCCACATTAAAGATAACAAATGTATTTGTTAAAATTGTTTTTTTTTTTTTTTATGTAAAGGTTATAGTAAATAGTTAGGTAATATTGTAAAGTAATATTGTATAGTTCTACAAATCCACAAATACCTTCCAATATTACAATTATTGATCCAGATTAATGTGTGAACTTGGTTCTTATGAGTTCATATAAAGTCAATAAACTTTGTTTCCCTCATAAGCTAACAACAAATAATTCAATCTTAGCCACCTGATATTATGAACAAAGTACCTTTCTTTGTGAATCTAAAACCCGAACAATAGAGTACAATGACACTTGCATGCCTTGAATAAAAAAAAGTAAGAAAGTGAACACCAAATAAACAATCAAACTCCTCTAAAGCCGCTAGTCTGGAGAGTTCCATGTCAGACCGAGATTCAATGTCACGTTACAAACATGAAAATTCCTAAAAAATAACCCAGAGATTCTACAAAATAAAGCCGAAAAAACAATTTGCTAAAGTATCAATGAATTCTAAACGCTTCGAAAATGGCTCAATGGCGACGCTAAATGGATGAAAAATTCATGGAAAAATCGTTTTGCGGCCACCAGACATAGAATGCAACCAGCAAAAATGTGACACGAAAAAAAAATGCAGCCACGAGAACAGAACGTCAAAAAGCGAAAATGTTGAATCTATATGGTGTTGTAAAAAAAAAAACAAAACCCTTAAAAAAAAAAAAAAGAATTAGAACCTTAGCGGATTTAGTTTTTGGGTGTAAAAGTTTCTGTTTGTGTGAGTTTATTGACCGCCACTGATCTTCATGTTGGGATAATGGGCCCATCATCTCGGCATTTACACATCAGGCTTTAAAATATTTAAAGTACATAATTTTTGGAAAATTGAGAGTCTCGGAAAGCGGAAAATAATCGGGGCGCTTTTCAATTTCCAGCTGTGTGAATTGAAGAGCAGCGGCAGTGGCAGAAAAATTAACAAGCAGAGCGGGGAATTTGATTTTTGTACTTTTTCGTAGTCGTTTTTTAGGCGTCAGCTGCAGTGACGCCGCCGCGTGTCTCTGTATGGGTGAGTGTGTGTGTGTTTTTGGAATTTGAGATGGTGTGAGTGGGCGCTGGTATCCTGAGGATGGTTGCCACATTGAATTGGTAGTTATTAATGCGTATTGAAATGCACACATATATAGCTGTGAGTGAGAGTGTCTCTCTCTCTCTCGCCGTGTGTGTGTGTGTAGTATTAATAATTGCACTTGTATGGGTTTCTATCTGCCACTGCAAGTGTATATGTGTGAGGATGCCTGTTTTGTTTGTATTCAAAGTCCACAAATGCGAGTCACGCATCGGAATAAGCCCATGCAAACCCACACCCCCGGCTCCAATTTCCAAAATGCTTTTTTGCACTTTTTATGTTGCGCCCGTGTGTATGTATATATGTACTCCGATGCGTGTGTGTGCGGCTGTCCGGTGCGTTGCGTATTCAAAAAAAACAGAAACACAACAAAACAGCATAAAAAATGTTTGGACATCCAGCAAAACATGCAACAAAACGCAAAAAAAGGAGGAGCAGAGCCGAACGACGAGTCCTGGACAAAAAACGAGTGCGAAAAAATGGCATCAAAGCACGTTGACAGTGTTGCCACGTGGTGATAATTAATTTTTCACACACAAAACTTGATCAAAATGTTTTTGCAGAAGCACACTTTGTTGGGCAGTGTAGCGGAAATTATTGAGGAATATTGGGGATGATTTTCGAGAGGTAACTGATAGTTTTAAAGGGTCTCACTTCGAAAGATTTAAAAAATTTGTATTAAATAACTTTCAACCTAATAGCATTTAATATAGTTTAACCTCAAATATTTTTGGGTGTCCTTTTAAGAACAATATTAAAAGACAGGTTAGTTATTTATTTTTGTTAACAGTTACATAAATTATTAAAAGGCTAAAAGGTTATTGTACTTCAAAGGATTTTACAGTACAAAACGTATACAACTTGAAACATTAAAAATAGTTTAACCAAATATATGTATGGGTGTCTGTTAAACAACAATATTAGAAAATCAACTTAGAGAAATATTTTTGTTAACAATTCATTAAATTTACAGAGGCTCACTTTCAGTGCTCTTAAAAAATTTCTCTGAATAACTATTAAGTTAAGCGCCTTTAAAATAGTTTAACCCAATATCAGGGTGTCCTGCTTAAAACCAATATTAAAAGACAGCTACAACTTTTTAAATTAGGTATTTAATTTAGATGAAAATACATTTAAATTACTGGAGACAACCCCGAAAATTATATTTATTAATTATTGCCTAAATAGCTCAATTAACCAATCAATCTTATTTAAATTTCGATGCAACCTGTTAAAGATCTCTCAACCGTCAATCGTCTAACCCAATTCTAGTTGCACACTAAAAACAACAATTTATAATAAATTGTATTTTTCAATGGCAACTCTGCTATTTTTTAACATCTCTCCTCTCTCTATCTCTCTTTGTCTCCGTCTCTCTCTCTCTATAAAAAAGGGAACCTAAAAAACAAAATCTAAAAGCGAAAATACAAAGCCAAAATGCAATAGCAAAAGCAATAGCAGCTGAGGGAAAGTGGGGAAATGCTTGCAAATAAAAAAATAAACCAAATAAAAGGAAAACGTCGATTGTGTTTTGCAAAACGGGGGTCAAAATGCACAAGGTGCAAGCGAGATGGCGCGAAATGGAAAGGAAAAAATGTATTTCCTGTGGCAGGAAAAAAATCCACACGACTAAAAAAAAAAAACGAGAAAAAACGTAGAGGGGCGGCCGAGAAAAAAAATGCACAGCGAATGGAAATGGAAAAAATGCTGGGGAAAAAAATGCTGAGCGAAAAAGAGAGTTGAGGCAAGGTTGCAATGCGAAAAAAAGAACTTAGAAATATCAGCAGCAGCAGGAGCAGGAGCAGGAACAGGAGCAGGAGCAGCAGACGAGCGTCGACGCTGGCAGCAGAGCTGGCCAGAGGGGAGTGCAGGGTGTGAGCGCAGGAAGGGGGATGGGGCATTGAGGGGGGACTCCCCGGGTGGGTGGTTGAATGCGAGGTGGTTGCTGCTGGCAGTTAAGCCAGCGCGGTGGCTTAGGTCAGGGCGGAGGCTGCTGCCTCCTTTGCCACTCTTTCCCCGGCTGCCCCGAGGTGTGCTTCCCCTTTCTCGCATTTCCTTTATTTTCTTTTTTCCTTTCCTTTTTGCATTTTTGTTTTTTGAAATTTTTTTTTAGCTTGGCAGCCCCATGTCAGACTGATTGAGTGCTAGAAAGCGCAACCACAGAAATGAGGCGACCACCAAAAACCGTTGCCTACATCTCAGCGCTGGCCATTAATCTCCGCAGTTAGTTGTTGTTTTGGTTTTTAGCTAAAATATTGGTTAATTACTAATTCTGCCACCTAAATCACCTCTTGATTGAGCTAACAATTGGCGACAGAAATAATTTTTGTTAACTGCTCTGCTGACCAGCGACAACAAATAAATAAATGGCAAAAACAAAATGCAAAGTCAGAGCTGTCTCTCTCTCTCTTTTCCTCATTTGGCCCTCTCGCTTGCGCAATAAAAAATTACAAAAAATAAAAAAAAACAAGTACATTCGCATCAAAGTCGAACAAAACAAAATGCAGGAAAAAAGGACACTGGGGCTGGGGCAGACAGGATATTTGGGGCGGCAAAGGCTAAAAGCGAAAAAAATTTCCTGTTCGTCTGTGTGTGTGTGAGTGTGAGTGTACTGTATATACACATACATATATACTGGTGATGGTGTGCGTGGGTTTGTCGCCGGCGCAAAAATTCCCCTTTATTTTTTTACACAATTTTTTTCCGCGTTTTTTAGAGGCACCATCCCACCCCCTTTCGACTTTTTTTTTGAGGACTTTGAGTTTGGGTCAATGTTGGCATTGCTTTTGTAGTTGTTGTTGTTGTTGTTTTTGTTGTTATTGCTGCTGCTGCTGGCAGGTGGCAGCGCTGCCGGCTTCGCAGCATTTGAATAGCGCCAGCAGAGCAGCCAACTGCGACGCCGACCGACCGCCCGCCGCCGCCGCCGCCGCCTATGCAACCGAAAACTTTTTTCTTTTTTCTTTTTCCTTCTTTTCCCTGTGTGCGTTTGAATATTTTTTCGGTTTTTGTTGTGTTTGCTATGCTTTTTTTTTTTGTTTTGTTTTGCGCTGCTGCTGCGAAGTTACCGCCTGTGTGTCGGTGTGTGTCGGCCGGCGGCGGCGGCCTTTAGTAAGCCAGGCCCACACCCGCGCACCCACACCCACACACACACACAGCGAGACCCACTCTGCCGCTGCGTTTTGAAATTGCCGCCATGGTGTTAGTGCGCGCTTTGTCTGTCTGCCGCCTTCCTGCCTGCCTGTCGATGCTGCGTCGCCGCCCGTGCATCTGTGTTTGTGTGCGTGGCTCGCCCCCCAAAAATATATTGTTTCAGATTTTTTCATCATCGCTTTAGTTGAGTTTTTACATTGGTGACGGATCGTGCTCTCGACGGCGGCACGCTGGCCAAGACCGTTCAGTCTGCTCCGTGTTTTTTCACCGTGCGCAACATGTTCCTTGAGATGTCCTCGCACACTGGCACTAACACTGCTGCCGATACAAATACCACTGGCCAAGCGGCGTTAGCGAAATAACAACACGAAAACATCACGAAAAACGTCTTCGGAAAAACGCCTTCGCTGCCGCCAGGGAAAGAAAAAGTATCTCAGCCGCAAGGAAAGCGTAAAAAATACTCGTAGGCTATAGCAGCAAAAAAAAAAAAAAAGGAAAAGAAAAATAACAGAGAAATCACACACACACACAGCCGTGGGTTTTTCTTGACTTGGTCTCGGTTTCCGCTTCCGTTTCCGGTGGTACGTGTACGTGTGCGCGCTTTTTAGACGCTTTCCGGCTGCCCCTTTGAGTGTATCTCTGTGTGTGTGTTTATTTATTGTTGGCCAAGAAAAAAATAGATGTGTGTGCGTGTCGGTGTACGAGTATCTTAAGGATACGCGGCTTTTCTTGGTCACGTGCGGAAAACTCCAAGGAAGGAAAGCCAAGCACAGCTGGCATTGTTTTGCCCCAGCCGAAGTGTGTGTGTCTGTGTGGGCTGAAGTGTGTGTTGGGAGCTTTACATATAAATAATAAATGTTCTTCGCCGGTCGCCAGTGTGAGAGTGTGTGTGTTCGCACAGCATATCAGCTGTTTCTTGTGTTCAATATCAAGGTCAGAGCAACGCTCGCTACTTGCGTGTCAACAAAGGATTCCCCCGCAATAAATTCGATTTGCCGAATGTGAATTAACAACCTAAAATCGAGAAAGATTAAAGCAAGGAGCAAAAGGACATTATTATTTGATTATGTACTACTAATTACTACAAATACATGTCTCTGAAGTGCAATCTAATTAGGCTTCCTTAAGGGTTTTCTCTCATTCAGTTTGTTAGAGTTAGCCCTTTGCTTAGGTCCACAAAACCTTCGACTTTAAGGAGCACAAATTAATCGCCAAGAGCAAAACGACCCTTTTTCATTGTGAATTATTTATTAGCTAACTCTATTTTCTCTTTTCTTTGTTTATACACGCCAACATAAATTCTTTACTTTGATGTGAATTTTTAAACAGAATTCGAAAGTCTTGTTTATTAAAATATAATTTGTTTAGACTTTCATCTAATGATTAATACTTCATTTAGTTTATTTTCGATGAGAACAACTAAAATTTCGGCGCTGAATCAGTAATATTAATATTAAAATGTATAATATTAAATTAGCTAAACGAATTTTTTCGTTTATAAACTGTTTAAAAATAGTTTTGCTTATTAATTATTCTAAATGACAATTTCTTTGGATTTATAATGAGGTCAAATAGTTAAGTTTCGCATATTTAATTGTCAAAATAATTACTTCAAATAATAACAGTGGTAATTCTCCAATATATTTAAAGTATTATAAAAAACTTAAGTCTAAAAACCGTATTTCTAAATTAAATTTTTGAAAAGAAACATTTTTAAGCAAGTCAATAAATACTTCACTTAAACATTCTTATATAAACCAGTTTTTTTAGCTAGATTTATTCATTGTCAATTAAGATTAACAACAATTTTAATAATTTTTTAATTTTTTAAAAAGTTTTATGTATAGCTTTGTGAACTAATTATTTTTCCGTTGCTTGTGCTGGGATCGTACAATTGTATTGCTGATCTTAGTGCCTTAAATTATATAACAAGCCTCAACAAGTAAGGAAAGAAACTATGTATATTATAGTATCAAATTGGAAATCGATCATAATGAAGCTTAAAATATTAGCATTCTTTGAATCGACATTTATTAATATTTTTAAATGACAATTCTTTTGACAGATCAAAGTTTTAAAATCTCATACTAAGCCAATAATGTTTTAATTTTCATTATGAAATATTTCCTATGTTCATTTTCATTAGATTAACAAATCTGCATATTTATTTTAATATTTTAAAGAATTCAAAATTTTATCAATTTTTAAAAATTTTAACGATGTAACCCCTTATAAAATTTTGAAAATTTTGGGAAAAAAAAATTTTTTTGTTGGACATTATTAATTAATTGGCTAATTAGACTCGGCTGTTGATGCTGATCAAGAATATATATGATTTATAGGGTCGGAAATGACTCCTTCACAGCGTTACTGGCTTCTGACTTTAATTATGAAATTTATCATACAAATTATTGTCATTTTGTATTAAAATACAACATCCTTAAAAATTCCGATAGCAAAGGAGTGGATACATTAGCAATTCATAATGATTTGAGTTCTACACCTAATCGGAAAGCAATGTGTTGCTGGTTTATTCATTCGGTGATCCCCAAGTTCGCTGGTCTGTCATTAGTTGCCAACTGATGATCCTAAAAACCCGCTGACCTGTCGAGTCCACTTTCTCAAGGGCTGATAGAGCCCAATCGCATTTCCAAAAGCTCGATGACCAAAGAGTTTTCCGCTTGACTGGACTGATTCGAGCCTCGAGTGGATCTGCTCCAATCAGGCTGAAGTTAATTGGGCAGCTCGAAACACCTGATTCGGAGCTGGTCCAGCAGGATGATTTTTAGGGACCTCGTAACTCGATAGGCTGAGAAGATTCTAGGGCCACCGCCAGAGTGAGATTTCGGGGTATTGTTATTCGGTTCGATCCGACGAGTAACATATGTCCTGCTGCGTTGAGGAGGCCAAGAATCATGGGACCTGCGATCAGTTAATCAAAGGCTAGCGCGGCGTCAACAACGCAGAACGGAGCCCCGGGCGTAGGCTTCTAATAAGCTGAACTCATAATTTTTAATTACGCCAAACACACATAATATTAATTGCATATTTTAAGTGATGTGAAATTAATTAATGATTAGTGCAAACAGGCAGACAAAACAAACTCCGATGGCAAAACGTGAAATTAAATATCATTAAAATGCATAAGAAACTGGTCATGTAAAAAAGGCGGACAAAAGGAAAAAAATATGAAAATTATATCGCATAACATCGGGCAATGCATTTTTCATCAACTGACAAAAAAAAAGCGGAAATATTTTTGTGATTCTGGACGAGTTAATACAGAAACCTAAAGAGCGGTGTGAAAAATACATTAATCAGAATTAAACAACAAAAAATTTAACAAAAACACAGAGCAACAACGGCGAATTATGAATAATAAAAGAGCGCGCAGAACTTTTTACACAATTTTCAATTAATAACATCCCCCGCAATCTGTGAGGGAATGCGCCTGGAGAGCCGGGCGAAAATATTGCCAAACCGCTAAATGTTAATTAGTTAAAAGCCCAAACTACGCATTAACACAAACGGAAGGCCCCCCGCAGTCCCGGGGCGGCATAAAAAAAAACCAACCCAAACTCGGCAGGATTGCAAATGCAAACACAGACAGAGCATCACATTTCCCCAGTTTTTATTTTTTTGTTTTGCCTTTGTGTGATTTTGTGCACTTTTTCAGTTTTTATTTTATTTTTCATAAGCCATCTTTACATAATGTGCAATCCGCTTATGTACACGCCTATGCATAATGTTTGTTCAGCTTTCTATATAAATTAAATGCTTGTATCAAAAAACGTCAATATTTAGCTAACCAGTAAGGGAAAAAGGAATCACACCCCCTGGCTACATATATATATATTATCCTTTTGTGTGGAAATGAGCAATGTGTTTTATAATGACCATAGATCACTTGGCTAGAAGTTACTGTCACCTTAACACAGCCGATGGGAATCCATTTATTACCAAATATAGTTATTAAAAGGACTCGCGAGCAGAATTCTCATTTAAATTCAATTCACATTTCACTGGCATTCCGCAGCCGATTGTCATGTCAATTAAATCTCAGAGACCTCTCAACTCTTACATATCAATTTCATAAATAATTCGTTAATCGGGAATTAACACTTGCCGTAACCACAAAATATTCGATCGACGCCAGAGTCAACATACGCCCAAAGTGTTGACAAATCTATTTTTTGTCGTCATTTTTCCCGAATCGGCAAATTCTAACCCACAAAAATGCAATTCAAGGCCAATGCTGCACATCAGCTGCAATCACTAAACTAACTAATAAAAAACAAGATGAAAAACAGTGACACGGACATGACGTTAGTACAAACACAACGCCCAAACCATGAATGAATAATTTGTCGCGCTTAGAAATAGAAAATCTCAAATTGGAGCGTTTCAAATACAATAAAAGCAGCAGCGGAAAAAATACCATCGAGGACTTTCACCTGGAAAATTCCACAGGATGTCTGCGGCATGTCTGCGCCTGAATGACTGTCTAACCGAAAAAAAAAATAAAAATAAAAAATAGCAAACTGGAGAGGGAAACTGAAAAAGCAGCGCCAGGCATTTATACAAATATATAGAAAAAATCTAATCGAAGTCGGACCAAAAAGAGGATTGCATAGAAAATAGAAAACGGAAAAGCGGAGAGCGTTGAAAATCGTGGGTGAAAAAAGTATTACTGTCGCGCGAAAAAAACGTTTACGAGGATAAGGAAAAAATTGTGAACAGGCGTAGCAATTGAAAATGCAAAATAAAAAGTAAACTGTTGGACAAAAAATGGCGTTAGATTTAGGACAACAAAAGCGAAGGCAAAAAGTCGCTTTTCCGGCTCGCCGGTGCAGTCAGTCGGGACCAAAGGCGTTTTTGCGGTCTCGTCTCGCAGGTTTTCAGCTGAATTCCATTTTTGTTATTCCCCCTTTATTTAATATTGGCTTTGGCAGTTGTGGCAAAATGTCAACAAGCCGCCCGAACGCCAGCGTTACTCCAACATTTTTATTCTTTTCCGCAAATTGTTGCTTTGGCATTCATTAAACGCTAAACTGTGCGGAATCCTAGAAGGAGTTCTCTATGTGGAGAACTGTATTTGAAAAACGTAGTTAACTTGTTTATGGCTAATATGATTATTTCCAGAAAAATCTGTTTATAGTCATTAAAGAGAGCCAGTTTTTAAGGTAAACAGAAGGCAGACAAATACCATAAATTCCACCAATGAACACAGTCTAGTTTTGTTCTATATAAAAAAGTGAATAGATTTCATTTAGCGATTCTTGTGCTATTTTCTGCTATAAAGTTGTATAAATATTGTCTGTTAATTTTTATCTTAATCTGATCTGAAGATAATCGAACAGCTCTGATAATTTTAGTGTTAACTCGCCTTCGATTTTTTGGTTTTCCGTTTTTTATTTGACTTTTGAGTTTTATAACTCAATGATTCCGACACTTTATAGTAAACTAATTCCTAAAATCATTCGTTAATGTGATATAAAGAAGTCTCCGTGTACTCTAAAAACGAAATATTTCAATATCACACCAGTAAAAATTACGTATACGATCCCATATTACGTATACGCCCAGTATTCTTCTTAAATTATACCTGGAATCAAGTCTGAATGCTTTCTCAAATTTAGTTACCAAAATTGTTGATTGAGTAAAATAAAAAGTAACTTAAGTAAAAGAGATCAAACCCTAATCTGAAAATGACTCATACGACCAAAAATTATATAAATATAAAGATATAGTTCACAAAGAATACGCTGCGTTTCTTTGTGAACTATATCTTGATATCAAGATCAGTTCTAAATGATCTACAAAAATAAATAATAATAACTAATTATATATGAAAACCAAATCTGAAAATAACTGAAACGATCAAATATTACGTATACGCAACGTATTCTCTTTGAACTATACCTTGACATCAATATCGAGTCCAAATGCTCTACAAAATTAAGTGAATAAAATATCGTTGGTAATAATTACTAATTCTATATGAAAACTATAGAAATCAAAGTAAAAGCGATTGACCCAAATCTAAAACGACGATCAAAAATTACGCAGACGTCCGGTATACTTATTAAACAGTTTAAAGTTTAAAGTTCTTTCAAAATAAGTTACTAAAATATTCTTGACTAATATATAATAATTAATATATTCTTCATTAAATATACATAATAATGTGGAATAATTCTGTATAATAACTTTAGAAATCAAAAGTGAAAGTGCTTAAATCTAAATAAAAAAAAAAACAACACATAAAAAATCAAAAAGTGCGAGGACAAAAAGGAATCTAAAAAGCCAGCCAAATTGGATTTAATAAGCAGCCAAATGGAGGGCCGTCTGATCGAGTACCGACCGATAGGCGGTGGCCTCGACTACCACCACAACTCGCCGCTGATCGGGGAGATCCCACCTGCCGGCGGGGACTACTCGCACGCCGTGCACCGGTCCATCGACCACCTGCGGAACAGTCTCAACGAGCGCGTCGCCCTGGGTCCCCTGAGTGTCTTCTCCAATACGGCGGACCTACGGAACTCCGTCCTCAGCTACAGCCAGCAGCCCCAGCAGCAATCCCACCCAGCGCACCAGCAGCAGCAGCAGCAGCAACAGCATCCGCATCCCCATCCGCAGCAGCAGCAGCACCAGTACCATCTGGTCCCAGAGCCCAAGCCAAGCATCACGAACCTGGAAAGCAGTGTCGCCTCCGCGACGGTAGCCAGCGGTCCGGTGAGCAGCAGCCAGAAGCACGTCAACGAGGCGGTGGTCAGCAGCAGCAGCGGCAGCTCCTCGGCCGCTGTGGCCGCCACCGGAACAGCACCCACCGGCTCCACTAGGGGCCGCAAGTCGCGCATTTATCCCAATCCCAACCAGCACATCGTGGTGACCAGCAACAGCGTAGACAATGGCGGCATCCGGATGCAGAATGCCACACTCAACGAGCGGAATGCCCAGAATCCGGCCACTGGGGCTGGGGCTGGTGCCGCTGGGGTCGCGGCAGCGACAGCGGGTTCCGGGAACGGTATCTCCTCCTCCACCAGTTCGCCGCATCACATGTCCCAGCTGGACGTGAAGGATACTAAGGTGAACTTGCAACATGGTTCAGGGGGTTTTCCTGGGAAATTCATTTAAGTTATTTGATAAAACAGAAACTTTGGTAAAACGCAAAAGCAATCCTGGATTGAAATATTTAATTCAATTATCCTAATTTAATTTATAATATAACAAATATTGGACATAAACCTGAGTAACAAAATAGTGCACATTAATTACGATTTGCCTTAAACTGAAGCAGTAACAAAGGTTTAATTTATACACCGAGATAGGTGTCTTATAAAGTACAAATCGACTACTCTAGTACTCAGACTGTCAATCTTTCCTTATTACATTATAAATTAAAAAATACAAAATCTAAGCAATCTTTTTTATATATGACAACAAATTTTTATTAAACAATTGATACTCAAAGAATTATATATCAATTTTTACCGAACCGACGGACTATTTGCTTGGGGTAATTTTTAGGAATTTCTAGAGCGCAATAAAATGAATAAAATAATAATACGTTATGTAAGTTTACGGCTTGTGAAGTTTATGTACACTCTAATTTTATTTTAACCATAACAAACTGGTTCCTCAAAAATCTGCAAGAGTTTGGTGGTCTTTCGATTTGTTCAGCCAGCAAGGAACACAGACTTTACTCTTATAACCTTAACTTAACAAGCCATTTCTATACTTCGCAGATCTTCAGCTCGAAGGCGGACCTGCAGCTGCACACGCAGATCCACATGCGGGAGGCGAAGCCGTACAAGTGCACGCAGTGCTCGAAGGCCTTTGCCAACTCATCGTATCTGTCGCAGCACACGCGGATCCACCTGGGCATTAAGCCGTACCGCTGCGAGATCTGCCAGCGCAAGTTCACGCAGCTCTCGCACCTGCAGCAGCACATCCGGACGCACACGGGCGACAAACCGTACAAGTGCCGGCATCCCGGCTGCCAGAAGGCCTTCTCGCAGCTCTCGAACCTGCAGTCGCACTCCCGCTGCCACCAGACGGACAAGCCCTTCAAGTGCAACTCCTGCTACAAGTGCTTCTCGGACGAGCCCTCGCTGCTGGAGCACATCCCCAAGCACAAGGAGTCCAAGCACCTGAAGACGCACATCTGTCAGTACTGCGGCAAGTCCTACACGCAGGAGACCTACCTGACCAAGCACATGCAGAAGCACGCCGAGCGGACGGACAAGCGGCCACCGATTGTCCCGGGCAGTGCAGCGGCCCTAGCAGCGGCCGCCGCTGCTGCTAATCCCGCCAACGGACCGCCGCAGCCACCGCCTACCAATCCCCAATCCGCCGCCGCCGCCGCTGCCCAGCACCAGCGCAACAACCTGGGCCTGCCCCCCGTTTCCATAGCACCCAGCGATAATGGCTACTGGCCCAAGGTGAGTCCGGACTCTGCCGCCGCAGCCAATGCCATGGAGGTGATGCATCAACAGCAGCAGCAGCAGCAGCAACAGCAACAGCAGCAGCAACAACAGCAGCAGCAGCAGCATCACCATCATCCACAGCACGGAGTACCACCGCAGCAACATGTCCCGCCACAGCAGCAGCAGCAACAACAGCAGCAGCAGCAACAGCACCATCATCCGCAGCAACAGCAGCCGCCGCCGCAACACGGCATGGAGACGCACTACGTCCAGCCGACGGCGCCGAACAGCGCCCAGAGCAATGGTCACGGAGCGGAGCTGCAAACGCACCATCGCATGCCAGATCCTGTGCGGGAGGATATAGGTGAGTGCTATATTCTTTGAAAGTGTCAAGAGAGATTAATTATTATTAAGGCTCGCAAACTTTGCTCAATCTCGAGAAATGTTGTTCCTATGTTTCTTTGTAACCCCCGTCTTGCCTTCCATTTTTATTTTTCCAGTTTCCACTCCCAGCGCCGTTGGCCCCTACGATGCCGCATCTATCGCCAAGAGCGCCAGCAACTCGGCCTTCACGCCGATCAACTCGATGCCGCCGCACCTGAACTCGCTGAGCCACCATCCGATGGCCCAGCGGCCCTATCTCTACGATGCCATCAGCTTCCCGAACAAGAACGTGAACCAGAACAACGCCAACGCGTTCCCCAACCAGCTGATTTCGCTGCACCAGATCCGGAACTATGCCCACCAGCCGGCGGGCTTGATGGCCGGCGAGCACCTGCTGGGCGTGAGCGTGGGCCCGGGCAAGGAGAAGGGGTAGCTAGGGTCCTACTTCTAAGTTTCCCGTTCACAGACCACGATTATTTATCCCAGCAAGGACGAGGCGTGCATTCCTGTACAGTATTAATTTGTAGTTAGTCGTAGAGCGTTTGGGACTGATGGTAGTTTCGACAGGTTCTGTTTCGGTTAAGTTAACGGGGAGTTAAGCACACTGTAAATGGCCAACGATACGTATTCTGATTTGACTAACACCGTCCAAACCTAAGTTTACACGATGTCTCGTAATATTAATTAACTCCGCACTCTGTCCGGCAAAAGATTCTCCTTTCCGTCAATCAATAAGTTGTCCAAGACGTCGTCTATATGGCTCAGCATGTATATATAATTGATAACGTATTTATTTTTGATGCACAAACGGATCTCGCAGTCCTGAATCGATGGCAGAAGCTGCAAACTACGCCGATATATGTACATAAATATACATCAACCTACAGAAACTAACCGGCAAAAGTAATTTACATTAAATCTTCATATATATATAAATATATATATTTGTTTACGTGTATCGTATTAAATTCAGAAATTTCTGAAAGAAGTTTCTCGAGCGACAAAGTAAAATAAACTTAAAAAACATAAATGAAATTCAAAACTATAGATGGAACTATGCGATAGATAAAAACTATTTTGAAAAAAACATTTTCTAAGTACATATATGTTGGCAAAAGCAAAACCCGAAGACGGATTCAAATAAAGCCCACACAGAGATGTTGTATTACTTTTTGGAAAGACTGAAGTGATCAAAATTAACGAAAATGAAAAAAGAAAACCGAACAACATAAAGATAAAGATAATGCTAACGATATCAAAACATTTTAAAGAGCGTTTTTACCGCAGTTACTAAGCAAAACTGAATGTGTCCTATGAAATTTCGTACTAAATGGCAGAAACTAAACCTAAACACGAGTATGGCAACATCAAATGTAATGTATTATTAACTAAAGTAATTTTAACTTTAATATAATTCTAAATCTAAATATTAACTAACCCATAGCTAGTGTTTAACTCCAGAATGCAATCTCAATGTAAAGAAAACAAAAGCAAGACGCAAAACCAGAAAATGGAACACGAACAAAATACCTACCTTGTAAGTGAATAGCAAAATGAACTCTGACCCACAACAAGTCACACACAGACACACTATACAGATGCATCAAATAGAAACATTTGGGGTATTCAGATAGCCGAGCTAAATGATTATTGTTTTACCGTTTAACGATTACAAACAGATTACAGTACGAATATTCGAATTCAGAGTATAGTTCCCGTTCCCAATCGGACACCGATCGAACGGATAGCCGAATATGCATACCTAAATAATTGTCAACCGTAGATGTGTGTTCCTCAGTTGATGTACATTGATTTCCGATTAACCACGAACTCAGCCCGTAATAAAGTGAATTAAATGTTCCCCTTTTGCCTGTGTCAGTGCAATATCCCTTCGGATGTCCGCCATGAACGCACTGATGTGTAACCTATTTCCGGGGCTTATGATCGCGGTCAACTCGTACCGCCGCCTTATCCGGCAGTCACTAATCAACACTTCGCCTAAGACTCTTTCCGAACCTTTTTTTAGGTAACTTCCGAACTTCAGGGGCTATACCCTGTATCGCCTAAGGCTATGCTAAAGGCTAAAGTAAAATGAATAAATAAACAAACAGGTAACGTATTAAGACTCCCTTAGCCTGGCAACTTACTCCTTCCACTTACCCAACCGTGTGTATATAAAGGACACGTTATGCAGATTTTAGGGATGAAGCTAATGCGGCAAAAATGAACTCATTTGGGAATGGACCTCGACAATGGTGAAGACCGCGGGCTGCTTGAAGGACACATTGCTGAAGCAGTGCTCTGTTGTGATCAGGATGTACGGCGACAGGAATCGTTGACAAATCCGAACCCTGTCATGTGACCACGCTAAAGAGTGTCCTGGGCCAACCGCTGCTAGTCCCAGTCAATCAGCGATCCAATAAGGATTCACCGGCTAGTGTGATGAACACTCGTGTTATGCTTGCACTCCTTGACGCACCTGCCCAAAGGATGTCGCCAGGTGTCGCCCTTGCAGACGTTCAGCTAATCGCCGTTGGTACAGCTAAGGAAGACCATCGTCTAGTGAGGCACCTTGGCAGTCCGCTGGAATGCGGAATTGACCACATAGTCCTCCGCTACCAAGGATTCGGATGGTGTGGTTTGCCTCAAAAACTCGGATTAAAGCCGTCGATAATGTGGATGCAGAGTGCTTCTGACTAATGTAGACACTTGAAAACTGGTGGATCATACTCAACGGCCGAACATAGCGTTGGGTTCCCGTCGCTCCCATCCCTGCATCCATAACTTCCTTTCTTGTAGTGTTATAATTTCAGTCAGAAGCTTGAAATGCAGTGAAGGAGTCACATCCGACCCTATAAACCATATATATTATTGATCAGCATTAACTGCCGAATCGATCTAGCTATGTCCAGTCCATATTTAATTTTTTCAAAATTTTTCAAATTTTCAAAATTTTATAAGGGGTTACATCGTTAAATTTTTCAAAATTTAAAAAAAAATTAATTTTTTTTTAATTTTAAAAGCTAGTATGCAGATTTGTTAACCTAACAGAAACTAGCATTGAAAAGCTGTCCGATTTGAAATTAATGCGTTTTTGGATTAGTTATGATGATTTGCGTGATCAAACTGCAAGGGTATAAACACTTCGGTTTCCTTTTTTCTTTCTTGTTATATTATTTCATTGGTATATTATTTTACAAGTTTCCAAAGATCGCTTACTTTTTCATAACTTACCGGGAAAAAGCTATTTAAATTTGAAAGCTGTCTTCAAGCGATTTTCTAACCCCCTCCATAGGCAAAATATCTCAGCGGCACGCAGGTGTATTTATTTTATATAATATGTTTTATTACGGAAATTAACCATTTTATGTAGCTTACAATTACTATTACATATAATGTAGAATTATACACATCTCATATAATTTGGGTGCCATTGCAATAGCTCATCGCATATGTACTGGTAATTATTGTTTTCCCATTAGACGAATTGAAGTTTTGATTGGACACAAAGTGAAGTTGTATTTTGCATTCTCTCGGATCTGCCTGTATATATCCTTATGTATGTACGTACGAGTTATTCAAGGGATTCAATGGACTAACACTCATTTTACAAAATATACGAAGAAGCGGTCTGATGTCTATATAAGTGTAGGTCGGTTATAGTTCATAATTGCATTCAGTACACTCGGTGATAATGATGACGCGGTGTCTTCTTCCTCAAGCTAAGCTTCCTCCGGGGATCCCCCGTGCCCATTATCTCCATTACAGCTATAAGTGGTGCCGCCAGATACTCCCAGGGGAGCACGTATTGCGTTCGGTTTGAGCTATTCGTGAGTGTGGTATACTCTAGAGTTAGTGGTATTCGATTTCTACATGTACTATATGCTGCTTACATTATGGTGTCGTATTGTGTTTGATTACTCTCCGAATTGATGTTTTCCCTTCTCGATTTTCTCTGACTTGTCGTTCGATTTTGTGTGTGGTTTTGTAGCTTCTTGGTGCTAAGCATTCTGCTGCGTGTTCTCTCTAGATTCAATTTGGTTTACCTTTTACTCGTATGTAGTTTTTAGTTATGATAAGGGGTACGTATAAAGTGATAAGCAGTAAGCTTCTATCTGGACACTCTGCCAGAGCCTCGACACGGTGTTCGTTTCGATTCCTTTACAGTTGAACGGTAATCTCAAAGCAATTGTAACAAATTATACACAAACATTATGCCTAAGAGTTGGGTATCATCATAGATATTTTATACATATGCATGCCTGGTTAATAATTTCTTGTCGCTATCGAAAACCGAGCTCAGTTTTCCATCCATGGTGGGCACATCGAATGGGGCTTCAATTGGTTTGATATGAAAATCATACAGAGAGGAGGTGAAAGTTACACGAAGCGTTGAATCAAAGTTCTATACAGCAACATAAATTGGTGTCCATTATATGTAGGTTGAATTTTCCTTCGCTGATTACATTTTCGCACTTTGCAAACATTTATATAGTACGATGCTTTTGAATTATCTTACACTTACATGCTTTTTTAGGTCCTAAACATTTTCTAATACATTTAATTTACTTAGTGGTTTGGTTGGTTGCTTGCTAAATATTTTTTAACTTGCCCTCGGGGACTTTGTCTGTCGTAAATGTTGGGAAGCAACACAACTAAGGAAGTATTTCTTCCCCAAAAATCAATAGATGAAGGGAAAAACATAGATAGTCATTACAAAAGAAATATATAAAAATTATATAAACTAAAGACAATTCGAATTCAGATTGGGATCGAGCTCATACTCAAGAACCGTATGACTCTCGGTTCCGCTTCCGCATCCGTTTTTCCGGTTCCTGCTTCGGTTCCCTCTCGCTAAGCGGCGCCAGCGCCCAGGTGGTGGTTTACTCGCCCCACTGCCTACTCGTTCAGCTTGTGCCACTCGGCGATCTGGCGACGTGGCGAGTTGCACACCTCGTTCCAGTGGTTCAGGGCGGTGCTGCTCGAGTTGGGTCCTCCCAGCTCCAGGCGACCAATGACCTGAGGAGTAGGTTAAGCATGCAATTATTGAGCAACGGTTTCATGCCAACTGGGACTTACCTCATTCTTGGTCACGCGATCCCAGTCGAGCAGCATCAGCTCCAAGGACACTCCCTCCAGACTGGCACCAGTTCCCTGGAATTAGCAAGAGAATTTAATATTAAATTTATACTTAACTTACTAAACTTAAGAGTTACAAGAACTTTCAACTCACCTCAGCGGCGGGAATATCAAATGCGAAACTCTCATTGAAAACGGGGCTCAGGGTCCGCTTCTTCACGTGGGTCTTCTTCTTGGCGATGCGTTGTCCATTGTAAAGCAGATAGATCTTGACGTAGGGATCAGCCAAGCCGGTCACATCCATGCGGGGCAAGTTTCTGGCCTTTAGGAGCACCACCGTGAGGCGACCTGCAGCCGGTTGCCAGCAGAGCGAGATGAGCAGTTCGCCACGTCCCTGGGCGCGTATCTTGAGGCTGCGCGGCTGGATCTCCTTGCTGATGGACAGGGCCTCCTTGGAAATGTCACCGATCTCAATGGAGGACAATGGGCACACCACCTCGCCGATGACATCGTCCCGCGAGTACCGATCGAAGCTGAGGATCACAAAGTGCAGCGACATGTTCTGCAGGTCATTCATGTTCAGCCCGTAGAAGGTGAAGTCCTCGTCGTAGACCGGATTCCTGGTGTTCCTCACCACGCGGGTCTTAACCTTGTGCTGCTTGTCCGGCAGCAGCTGCAGCTTCACATAGGGATCCGTGGCGGCCTGGGTGCGTCCGTTCATGCCGGTGGGTATGTCGCCGGTGCCGCCCGATCCACCCTTGCAGGGCAGCCCGCGGCAGCGTATGATGGACACCATCAGGGCGTTCCGTTCGGCCAGATAGCGCAGCTTGAAGTAGATGGTGCCCAGCTTGCCGTACTGATCGGTCACGGTCAGCTCCTTGCCGTTGGTCAGCGCCTGGTCGTCCAGAGTGATGGTCACGCTCCCGTTGGCAATAGTCTCCACCGGCGAGTGGTGATGGTTGTTGTGCAGCGCCTGCTTCAGCCCATTGCCGTCCACCACGGTCAGTTTGTTGCCCGACTGCGGCTCCAAATGCGACTGCTCGTCCTCCTCGCCATACCGCACATTGGGCTGGGCAATCGGGGAAGTGGACTGGTCCTGCATCGGCGAGAGCAGACCCATCTGCTTGCCTCCGGTCGGCGAGGGCGACTTCTTCAAGTAGTGCGGCGGCTGGCCGCTGGGCGAGCGAACGGCAGTCGGACGCCGGGTCGGCTGGAAGGGGAAGGAGGCATCGTGCTGGCCCTGCTTCTTGTTCCGGATGCGCATCTGCTTGGCGCAGATGCAGGCCACCGAGGAGAGCACGGCAGCAGCGGTCAGACCCAGGATGGCGGGCACAACTGCGGGAAGTGAGTGGGCAAAGGTATTAGAAATTAGTTAAAATAATCAAAAAATAGGAATTTATTTTCTAACCGAATTGTTATCAATTTAATTACAGAAATGAAATAAGAGGAACCTAAAATAACAAAATTACAAGAAGGAGAAACTTTGGGAAACCGATGTTTGTATACCCTTGCAGCTTGATAATGCAAATCTTCATAACTAAGCCAAAAATTCATTAATTTCAATTCGGTAAGCTTGTCAATGCTAGTTTTAATTAGGTTAACAAATCTGCATTATAAGTTAAAAGTTTAGAAAATTTTAATTTTTTTATCAATTTAACGATGTAACCCCTTATAAAATTTTGAATAATCAAAAAAAATTATTTCTTTTCGGAGTTAGCTAGATCAATTGGGCTGTTAATGCTGATCAATAATATATATGGTTTATAGGGTCGGATATAACTTTTTCACTGCGTTTCAAGGTTTTGACTAAAATTATAATAACCTAAAAGGTTATTTCGAGGTATATTAATTTGTCAATAGCATTAAACCTTAAAGCATGTACATTAAATTATAATGTTTTAAAAGTTGTAGGTCCTTAATTTATTGATCATTTCGTATATAAAATAATAAAATGAACTTAAATAAAACCATAGCAAGAAGGCCCGAAGGATTTAATTTGGAGCCATCAACCTCCACAAGACAAGAGGGGCACAGGCTAGCTCTATTCACTTAAGTTAAATAGTTTTTTTTATAAAAAAAAAATAATATTATTATTAATTATGTAACATGCATATACTCCAGTATTTTCATAATTTTTTTTATTACTTATAAAACTCTTCAAGACGTGTAATAAAAAAGGGTAACTAATGTGCACAACTTCTAAAATAGATGTGATTACACCTAGTAAAACACAAAATGTGACATCTGATAATAATAAATATTATAAAAGTGCTAACACATTTTTGAGTTGTTTTACCTTTTGTTCTTTACATTCAATTAAACAAAACAAAAGTCAAGCTGGCACCATTGCGATTAGTCACCGCTATGGGAAATGTAGGGAAAAGGAAAAACTCTCGCCTGACAGCTGTATGTTACTGGTAACACTAACTCCTTTGTTAGGAATAACGTAATAAGTGACAGCAATCCGTTAATTATTCATGACTAAAGATCTCACCTAGGAAAGCCTAAAAAAAATATTTAAGCCACACAAAACCCTCAAGCAAAAACCCTTAAAAAACACACGAGTGTGCTTCCCCTTTTGCAGAAACCCAAATGAATTATTCATTGCTGGGAAGGGGAAAAGAAAACTTTTTGGAAAAAAACTTATAGGCAACATTTCTAGAGTAACTTCCTAATGAGCAAATTGGACAGATCCGCCGCGGGGGTCGCGTCCGTTGCTGCAATATGTTACTTACTCGTGTCCATGACGCTGACATCTGGTATATACTCTTCGGCCATTTTAGTGGATGTGGTGGCTTCGCCGCTCTCCAGGATCTTCCTCTCGATGTTCCTCGTAGCTGCGTGTGTGTGGAAAAATAATTAATCACAATTTCGAACTTGTGGCAAGTGTCTTTCGTTTGCTTGCAACTTTTCCGGGGCACGTGAAAATGTGTTTGCACAACGATTTTGCGCACAAATGTATGCTAGAGGCTTGGTATTTTTTTCTCGCTTTTGACGTGGGCAGAATAGCAGCTGCCTTCAGGTTATGCTAAGAGGTTTGCTTTTGTTGTTATTTGCATTACTGGCGAACACACGCGCACCCATACACACACATATGCGCCCAGGGTGCTTGTCTGCGTCGCATGAATCATCACAACCCCCGCACCACACACACCTGGAGTTAGCTGGCTTTTCCTTTTCTGTTTTCCACTGTTCACTAGGAAAATGTGTCTCTAAATAATGTACTTTAGCTCTCTATATATATTTTTGTAATTTATCCTAAAGCCCCTTATCACATTTAACACTTTGTTTTTACAAATTTTCTTATCAAGTGTCACAGCATCACTTTTGCTCTTTGGTAAACCAATTACTTTGCAGAATTTGTTCGGAAATTTACCGATTTTATGGCCTAAATAATGTTTTTATTCTTTCACGTGTGGCTTACTTTTGTGTTTGTAGACTGTTGCAATTAATTTTAATATTCAGAGACTTTTACAATGCCCAAGCTTTGTGCAAAAAATATATTACTACTACAACGCAGTTCCGCAGCCGTTGTACTCTATTTTGCCAGTGGCTTCTTCGCTGAGACTTGGAAATCGTTAAACCTGCGTCGGCGCACAGAATAATTCCCAGCTTTTTGTGTGGGCCGCCAAGCTAACTGGAGAGCGGTGGTTGAAGAACCTGTGACGTCTTAGCCAAGAATTGGGGTGAGTTTCTGAAGGTTTCACAGCACTGGCTCACGCAGGGTTGATATTCATTTGAACAATGCTTTTCTAAATAAAAGCTCAGTGAGTAATATTTTAAGTAATATTAAAATAAAATAACATTAAAACATTAAGACTATGAAAGAATTCAATACTAATTAATTCGATTATATTATCTATTGAGTTTTCTATTCAAACAAATATTTCAAAGTAACCCTTATTTTATAATTACTTAAAAAATATTGAAATAATATTTGGAATGTATATGATTTTACATTTCATTTAATTTTAATTATTTTAGAAATCCACCATCATACATTTTATATCCAACAAGAACGAAAAAAGGAACAAACTTCGGGAAACCGAAGTTTGTATACCCTTGCAGTTTTATCAAGCAAATCTTCATAACTAAGCCAAACATTCATTAATTTCAATTTGGAAAGCTTTTCTGTGATAGTTTTTCTACGGCTAACAAATCTGCATACTAGCTTTTAAAATTTAAAAATATTAATTTTTTGTCAAATTTTGAAAAATTTAACGATGTTACCCCTTATAAAATTTTCAAAATTTGAAAATTTTTGAAAAAATTAAATATTGACTGGACATAGCTAGATCGACTCAGTAGTTGATGCTGATCAATAATATATATGGTTTATAGGGTCGGAAAAGACTCCTTCACTGCGTTTCAAGTTTCTGACTGAAATTATAATAACCTGCAAGGGTATAAGATACAAATCATTATTTCCGTATATATGTATGTATTCTTTTACTATGTAAGATTTTAAATTAATCTTTAAACTAAATTTTATAATCATTTTAACAAAAAACAATTCCAAGTTAACCCAAGTAACCCTTGGAAAACCTAACGAAGAACTTACCTACTTTACTCAACTTCCGAACCTTTAAGCTGTAAGTTTAGGCCAAGTTGCGGAGAGCTCAGCTTTTGGCCAACTTAAAGCTGTCTTTCGTGCGGTTCGAGCTTCGGGCCGCTTAAAAAGCCTGTCGCTTGCCGGCCAGAAGCTGAGTCGGTAACGCTCTGCGTCTGCGCGCAGTTCGAACAAGCTAAGAGACCCAAAAAAGAAGTAAAGGAAAAGCCTCCTAACTGAAAAGTGCTCGAGAGGGTGACTAAAAACCCTAGAAGGCAGTGACTTAAGCCATTGTGAGTGCGTTGGTGTGTTTTCAATAAAAGCTGCTTAAGAAATAAACCAGTAAACTTCAGTTTACACAAGTTTTTCTAACATCTTCGGGCCGTTGAGCAATTTTTTCCTCGCGGCATTTTCGATAAGGAATAAACGATTAATTCAATATTTAAAGCATAAAAGGAAACGAGACACTCTGCCGCCGGACCCAACAATCGTAAGTTGATGCAATCGCTGTTATTTCTCTTATTTTCTGGCTTTTCGGTTTACCGATTTTTCACAACCGAAAAATCCGCAATGTCCGTTTTTGGCATTGGGGAAGCTCAACAGATTTGGCCAGCTTTTTTGGTCTGGGATTTGAAATTTACCATTGTCATAAGGCCCGAGAAACGGAACTTTGTTGGCTCTTCTGATGGCTCAGGGCGATAAATTGTGCTGCACTTTTTTCAGTTTCTTGTTTTTTGCAATAGCTCCGATTCGATTTGTTTTGTTTGTTTGCTGTGAGTGTGGTTTTTTGCACGAGTATCTCACGATTTGTGCTCTGGACACGTTTCCAGCCTAAGTTACTGGTTTCTATTTCTTTTTCCACACACATCAAAACGGTCACCCATTGTCTGCCATTTGACCACTAATCTGTTCGATTTTGTGCTCAATTACACGGTGCATTATTCCAATGAAAAAGTACACCACACCGCCTCGCATTGAGGTGTTTCACGAATGCGCCTGCCAGTTCATTAAACGTCCATTACAGTAATAGGAAATTAACCCGGTTTCTAGCTCTACCACCACTTCTTTTTTTAACTGCCACCTCGTCTCGTTTCGACGGAAACTTGTGGTATTGAAAGAGATCAACTACTTATGGCCTAATGTTTATGGTGAGTACATTTCGTCTTTGGATTCCAACTGAATGGGAATATCCGTTTCGTGCTCGATTTTCTTTTCCAAATTATGTGCCTAACAAGCTTGCTTTATGATATAACAATAAGTTAAAGACTGTTTTGACAATTAGTTGGGTATTCACGAAAACAGCCGATATTGTTCATAATCAAAAATGATTCAACACGAATTCCTCTAAGCTATTTTAGTAGTGATTAACTAAATTGAGTATTACTCATAACAGTTGTAGAATTCCCCAAAAGATTGCTAATATTTAATCCCAAAAAAAATGGGGATTTCTACTTTCTTTCAGTCAAAAATATTTAAATAAATACTATTGGGAATTACTATGATATAATTCGAAAGGGGATAGCTATTTAATTACAAAAAATTTTATTGGCCTCGGACAAAAATCTTGGACTAAAAATTCAATTTTTTTGTGGGATGACTACGTTTCTCAAAATTCCCAAAAATATTACTAATCACATTAATTATGAGCTAATTCTACTAAAAGAAATTTGAACTCTCAAACAATTACACATTATTTATTAAACCAATTTCCTTGATGTGAGTATATAATAATATAATATGGAAATATAATCATTGCAATAGAAAGTGGTTCCCATATTCCCAAAAAAAAATGATTGTACCAATATACTCACCTCCAGCTTCACGGTAACAACATTTGTTATTGTTGTCAGCAGCAAAATCCAACAAACAATACAGCAAATCAAAAATAATTCCAAATTAAACGTGCTCATATACTTTTCGGGTGAACTCATTAAAAAGAGTTCGCTCTTGATTTGCATATCGTCTGGCGATGTTCATTTTAAGCCTTTTAATTTAGTTTACTTTTTGCTTTCTGCAATTCTTTTTACTGTCGAGAGCACATTAAAGAGGGCGGCGTCGATGATGATCCATCAAATTTTATTGAGGCCAAATAAAGGTACAATGGTATCGCTGTCTAGGGGGCAATGGAATTAAGTGAACATGGGACGAGTGCTTTGACCGAATGACACCCACGCTTAGCTTTCTTTTCTCTAGCTGTGTAGTTGGCAAAAAAAAATCTAAAAAATATAACACAACAAAAACTGTTTGCACACACGAGTCCCGTGGATTTTTTTAAAGTCATGTTCAAATGTCAGCGGCAGATAAAAATTTGTGTGTCTCCATGTTTTGGGAGCGTGCTGTCGCCGCTTTATCTGCTGCCAACATTTTGTTGGGCAGCTCGAAAATAAAAAACAGCAACAACCGGGGAAAAAAGTGAGAGAAAATTCGAAAAACCGTTCAGTGTTGTTTGCGAAGGCAAAAGCCTTTGGCCCGGCCTTTGTTACTCCTCTTCAGAGACATCGATTGACTTTTGCTGCCTGTTGTCTGTTATATGTTGTTTGTTTGCCCGGCGATTGTCTGCTCCCTTTTTTCTCTGGGCTTTTTGGCATTCGTTCATTCAGGCCGCTGCGCATTGAAACGATCTGCAGCACGTAGCCCCTTCTTTCTGTAGTGAAGTCTCTGCCATTTGCCATTTAAATGGTCTTTGGCTCGGCCTTATTTGTTTACAATTCGTTATGGCACACTGCCAGACCCGGACAGGCCAAAAGCAGCCACGAGCGTGAGCCGACAAAATCTTCAAATGGGACAAATTTTGAATAGTTTTCGGGGAATTTTCCCAAGAAGCGGGATTAGCATATTTTTTTTTAGGGTGAAATAATTGAAAGTGCATTGAAAAAATTAAGTTAATACTTTGAAATAGCAGTTCTTAGTTTGCAGAAAATATTTATTGTTTATGGAAATACAAGGGAATGTACAATACATTTTATATTTTCTATCGGCTTTTGTTTTCCTTAGTTTTTTTAAGACTGGTTCTTAGAGTTTAAATTTGTACCTTTTTAACTTTCACAGTAATACAGTATATTTATAAATTCTCTTTAAATTGGTTTTTATTTTTTTCTGTGAGAAATGCCAAATGATACTTAATTTGTCTATTTTGTTTAATTATTTAATTGTTAAATATATATTTAAATTAACATTTATTATAATAAAGATTGGAAATAAATTAAAACCTTGACAGTTAAGTTTTTCCTTCATGCGCAAGGTTAATATTATAAATAAGAGGAATTTAAAAGTCTAAATTTGGAAGTTGAAATGATTTGAACAATCGTTTATTTAGCCCTGAAAGCATACCTCGTACGATCAAAATTCTCTTTTCCTGAATGGAAAAATAAAAATATTCAAATATATAATAATTCATTTGGCAGCTACCAGTGTTTCCTGCTTATTACCAATCCCCAGATTGCCCAACGCTCGAATTGAGCCCACTATCGACAATCGCCTGGCCTCTGGGCGTCCCCGAAAATGTTATCCTAGAAGCGACAAGCGTGAGAAATGCCGGCAAGGCATCAATTACGGCATCGCTGGCCTGTTAACAAATTCACTCATTTAGCAATGAAACTAAAAGTGTTGTTACTGTCTGCGAACCACAAAGCCAAAGACCGAATACCGAACTCACGAAATGGCAACCCAGCTGACAGGCAGCTCCTGAACAACGTTGTTCGATGCTGAGCTGCCCACCTTAGTTTTTCACTGCTTTTTTCCACAATTTTTGTCTCTTTTTTTGCATCCGCCTCCGGGGCCACCGAGAGATGTGGATGCTGCTGCTTTTCGCCTTATCCAGCAGCACGTAACCAGCGATCAATCAAGGCACTGCGATCATCTGGGCTCTTTGACAATCGCCGGAATGATGCGCCGCGCAATTGCAGAATTTCACTCGGAGCCTAATTGTGTGGCAGGCCGGAGTACGGAGTGCGGAGTACCTCGTACCGAGTACGAGTGCCACGTAATTGGCAACGCCAAGGGTATTACATGCGGTGCCGCAACATTTTGCCCAGTGAAATGCAACAAAATGTTGTAAATATTCAATCACGTCGCAGTTCGTGCAACAATAGCCCAGGCAACCGAAAAAAGGCCAAGCGAAAAAACCAAAATTTAAATAAATTATGTAAAACTGTTTTTCAGTTTTCCTCGAAAATGAAAATCCATAGGTTTTTGTGTGGTATTTCCGTTTCTGTTTCTGGTGAAAAAAAATCCGCCATTGTTAGTCGTGCCGGTCAATGCCGTCTCAATAAATTATACTTTGCAATTCTCTGGAAAATTTAACTACACAAAACAAATAAAAGTGCAATTACCAATCAGCGAGATATACACGAGTTACGATTTTATTGTTTAAGAGGCTTTACAGATTTTTATCAACGTCGCCGATCGATTGTTTGCTAAATCTTCGGAAATCCCTGGAAGCTGTACCTCCATAAGAATCTGTGAGCAGTTATCCAACTAATTCCAAGCTTCTCTTTTATTGCCACCGCGTCAATCCGTTAACCTGACCAGCGTCAGCAGAAGTGCATTAACTAAATATTGCCTGCTAACATTTAACAATTACGTGATGAAGCATGACAAGAGTGAAGCCCAGCAACATCAGCGTCTGCAACTTGTTGCCTGCGAATTCTCACACAAAGCATTCGCACATTGTTGATGGCGCGTTGACACTGGCTGTGTTGCGAGGCAGGGGCAAAGAAATCCATCGTGAAGTACGCAAAAATAACAAGAAACATAGGGAAAAACAAGAAAGGAAGCTAACTTCGAGAAGTCGAAGTCGGTATGCCCTTGCAGTTACCCATAGGATCATGGGTTCGAATGTGTAATCGATCGATTAAGCCAAAAATGCATTCATCTCAATTTGAAAATCTTTTCTGTGTTGGCTTTTATTATGATACTATCACATTTTAAAAATTAAGTATAATGTGTAGTAGTATTTTTTAAATATTTTATTCTTTATTAATAAACATTTCATTTGCATACCTAAAAAAAAAACCCTGAAATATGTGCAATTTATGCATTTGAAATCGATAATTTTATTGGTAAATCTCAGTTTTTCAAATATCATAACTAAGCCAAAAATGCATTAATTTCAAATCGGACAGCTTGTTTATGCAAGTTTTTATAGGGTTAACAAATCTGCATATTAAGTTTAAAAATTTTAAAAATTAAAATTTTTATCCAATTTTGAAATTTTTAACGATGTAACCCCTTATAAAATTTTCAAAATTTGGAAAATTTTGAGAAAAATTAAATTTTTGCGGACATAGCTAGATCGAATCGGCTGTTGTTCCTGATCAATAATATATATGGTTTATAGGGTCGAATATGAGTCCTTCACTGCGTTTCAAGCTTTTGACTGAAAATATAATACCCTGGAAAGGTATAATTATGACACGGTAAAGCTTTTATTTATAGACCGATATGTTATTGTAGTTAACCTTACCAGGAAATTTCGAAGATAGATTTCGAAGTTTGAGAAAAACTCATTATAAAGATCATATTAAAGAATGTAAATACAAATGAGCCAAGAAGGACTGAATAATGGATTTAGACAAATTTAATTATTTGTTACGTTCTCTTGATCTACTTCACAAGTAATATGTTCACCTAACCTGAATTCTAATTCAAATAATAATTTAAATATTAAATAAAATTATATATTTAAATATATTAAATATTTATATACATACATATGAACTTAAAGAACGAATGGTCAAGGTTAATTGACACTACTATTTTGTATGAGTAAACATGACTAAGTATATTATACCAGAATAAAATGCATTCATTAAAACCAACAAAATTAAGAACTACAAAACTTTAATTCTAAACGAACAATCATTATATTATTATAATAGATTCAGGTTGATGATGCATTCTATTTTCTAACAAAGTCCAATTGTTTAAAATGTATTATCACAATAATTTATTAACTAGGCAAACAATAGTCCCCGATATTATAAACTCTGGCAAAGAATATAAGTGGCTTAAACTAGTTAGTTAATTAGTTTAACATGCTCAAACAACAAGAGTGTTTAAGTGTGACTAAACATTTGCTTTAGAATCACATTCAGCTAAAGGAAACTATTCTACTCTGCCTAATTTACATCTAAGAATAAGTAAATAATATATAAAATCCCTTGTAGATTCAAATCCTCATCATTTTGATGTGGCCCTTCTATAGGGTATAGGACCAAAAGTCTGAGAAAGACCCAAGTGGGCTTACAGACTATGCCCAATGCACGTTGTTGCATTTCTACTTGCCGCCGCCACGCGCATGACGAATGAAAGTGAAAATAGGAAGTCAAGAGGTGGCCAAAGAGCCATGAGACCGGCAACAGTGCCAGAAACTGGCAACAGCAACAACGGGCCACTCAGACTTCGCGTCAGACATTGGCCAAGTTGGCCAGACATTGCGCGGCAGTTTCCTCCAGTTTCGTTGCGAATGCAATTGCCGCCAGTTGCCAGTTGCTAGTTGCCAGTTGTAAGTTCCCATTGCTGCTGCAGGTTGCAGGTTGCAGGTTGCTGTTTGCTGTTCGCTGTTTGCAGTTTCCAGGCTGTCCGTTTTGGCCCCAGTTCCAGTTGCTTTATTTTTTGCCACACTCGCTGATTTCTTGGCCAATTTCTAATGGCCAGTGCCGCGAGAGATGGCTGCGTAATACCACCGAGATGGAGGATCCGGGGGATGCCATGTTTGCCTTGCCGGCTCGTTGTCCTCTCCAGGCCAAAATGTTGATGGTGTTAATTTATGGCCTAGCTCTTGTCCAAATCCCGAATCCGAATCCGATCCCGCTACCGATTCCCCCAAGCGTGTCCGGCTTTATTTATGAACACTTATATATATATACACGGGAAGATGTATTAATATAAGGTAGTAGGAAGGAAATTATCTAAATATTTCCTATTAACATTACAATTTACAATCAACTATTTAAGCCTGCAACTAAGATCAACAGATTTCTTTAACTTTTTGGTAATGCAAGCTCCGATCAATCTATTAGTTGCTATATATTAAAATCTAACTTAGAACTTGAGTATATCAAAGTTCATGTAATGGATCATTTTTCACTGTGTATTTACCTTGCTTTCTGCTTCGCTTAGCATGGATTTTCTTTATAAAATTATTCATACACCTTGCCAGCTTGGTGCCGCTTGTCAATTTTACGCCCGAACGTGAAAAACTTTATCGTTGGCTTTTATATTTCGGCATCTCGTATGTTTTGCTCCCCGACTACCAATGTTTGCTTTAACGCGTTTACCGTTAGCTCTTGATTTTGATAAAAACAGAAATAAAATCGCAAAATCATAGCCAAACCCGTTAGTGGTCATAGTTGGAGGTCCATTCGGCCAAATTAATGACTTCAATTTGCCGCAATGTGTTGAGCATTAAATTTGTTATAGTTTTTAGTCGCTTACTTTGTCAGTTTTTAACCAGCTCGGGGGAAGTCGGAAATTGCTGACTCAAATTAACTTAAAATCGATGTGAAATTTCTGGAAATTATGTGAGTTTTTTATTGACTTTTAAGCAGTAAATCGATCGATCAATTAAGACGGCAAATGACATTCTTTGACAGCCTCGTGAAAGTTTTGGCATTTCATAAAATTTTCGTTAATGAGGTGTCCGGTTTTAAAGCTTTATAAGGTTTGAAAATAAGTAAAACTGAAAAAGATGTTTGGTATTTTTACATATCTTCTGACAGAGACCCCATCAGATCAGATCCCACCCCATCCATACCCTGGGACCTTACACAACTCACTCAAAATCACATGGCATCAGCTGGCACGCATAAATTGCATTACTTTACGATTATTATTCTAATTAATGCACAGTTCCCACATTAATAAGCACCCGAAAAAACCAGGCCTAACCATATGGCAGAAGCGGCAGCAGAAGATAACAAAATAACAAGGCCCAAAACCAAGCCTCTATCTGCGGTATTGTTCACGCCATTGGGCACGGGTTTGTCCAACTGACTAACCGACTATCCGTCTGACTGTCTGACTGTCTGACTGCCTGATTGACTGACTGACTGACTGACTGACTGGATGGCTGGCTGGCTGACTGACAGCTCAAAGAAACCTTCAAATGCAACGCAGCAATGAAGACAATGCCAAGCAATATCAATGAAGTTATCGTTGCGAGTACAATGCAAAACCCACAAGAAGACAACTGCAAACCGAGTTGGTTTTAATCGACACGCGGATCGGATCGCTTCGGTGCACAAGATATATATTATCCACCGTGCTTCCCAGCCGATAATGTTGTTAATACAAAACAACGACAAGTTGTAATTATGACAACGCCACACATCAAATTGTTGGATAAGTTACGCAGGAAGTGTGAATAATCAAATGATAACAGCGAACATTGTCATTAATTAATTAAATAATTTCCATTATATTATCATCGTATCAAGTGCTATCAAGGCTGGTAGTTATGTATAAAATTATGTCATTGGCTTGACAGGTTTTTCACTCTTTTGTGCAATAAACTAAACTGAGATATTTGGTAGGAAATATAAAGGAGTTGGTAGATCAGGCTTTAGTATTATTTACTAAAAAGCTACCTTAGATTATTTCAATTCCATATATAAGCTATAGTTTTTCCTTCCATTCCCTATACTCATATTCCTCGGACTTTCCCACAAATTACCATAAAAGTCTGCACGCAGAATTGGACCAATCTTTGTTGGTCCAACAACAAAAGTTGTCCTGAACAACTTTTAATTTTCTGGTCTCTGCACGACTTTTGCACGCGTTTTTCTCGGCAATCTCGACGAAGTTCGCCTGTTGCAATTGTTGTTTATTTTTTTTATTGGAAAACTGGCCGCGAGGTCAGCAACAAACAACAAAACTGCCTCTCTTTTGATTTTCCACGCTCGCGTGTGCTGCGTATGTTCTCCGGCTTGGCTTTGACTCCGCTCCGGTTCACTTTCGAGGCATCCTTCAACTTTAAAAGCGAAAGACACCAAAATGCAATTGAAATGAATGAAAAATCGTGTTCCAAATGTCAGATGCGAGCCCCATTGTGGCACCCAAAAAAATAAAAAACAGACGAACTGTAGCAATTGCTCGGTCTTCTCGATCTCCGCTTAGGTGATTCTCTTGTTTCACTTTCGGTTTTGGCTTCGGATTCAGTTTCAATTACGCTTTTGTTTTTTGGTTTTTCGGTTTTTTTCGGTTTCAGTTTCTGTTTTTGGCTGGGATACAAATTGCAATTTGATTGCTTCAAGCTGTTCGAGTTAATTGAGGTCAAAAGCGTTGTCAGCTTCTTCCAAAAATGCACTGATTTCGGGGATCGGTTCGGTTTTATTTTTTTGGGCGCTAATTAAACGCCCAGAAAGGAGTGTGAAGAGCAATTTTAAAGGCAACCATTAAGATTTTTCAGACACTTAAAAGGTGCTAACAATGGATCAGCTTCGCTCCGAAATTATTACATGAAAAAGTAATCTGAAATGATAGTCGAAAATACATGCAAATTATAGAGCTAAATTCTGATTATTGGCACAGGACTCAAGTCAGACGACACGTGGAGAAAATGTTTCCTTTGAAATACTTTAAAAATTTTACCTCAAAAGATATGCCATCGCTCTCAGGAGAATCTCTTAATTTTAGGATATAAAAACAAGAGGAAAGATTAAGTTGACACGAATATAAGCCCCTTTAAATTATAATAGAAAAAAACAAATCTATCTGTTAATATACTCTGTGGCATAACTCGATTATTTTATATACAAATCCTGTAAAGAGCTTAAGGCCTTTTCGACATTATACAATATCCTTTTTGTATTATTTACTATCAAAAAAATAAATCTTATTTATTGACAGTTATGATCCAACTTGGTATAATATTTCCCTTTACTTTTATTAATTTCTTAGATAAGCTAAAATAAAATGAGTGATGCAGTTAGAAATGACCAATTGTTTTTATATGCAAACTATGTTCTTTATTACATAAACTTATATCAGAAACGTGAACTTTTTTAATATTTCATTTCCCCGCAGAGCTGTGTAACTTAGCTCACCCCCAGCGGTCATCAATTGTCCACCAACGAGCAAATGACATAATTATATTGCACATTACTCAACTCAAGCATCGTGGGCTACTGTAATCCCAGCCTCATTGCTTCTGTTTTAGGCAGAGACCAAGAGGGCCATTTCGAAATTCCAAATAGGAAAGAAAAAGAGAAGCCAGTCAGGCATTTTTGGTCGCTTGGGGCTAAGGTCATGTGAAACTATGCAGCAGAAGACGTAGAAGCAGCAGCAGCCGGCCAAACAAAAGCCCAGCTCGGATGATGAGCTATGACTTCTGTCTGTCTGGCTGCTTGGCCTTTCGGTAATTGCCAATGCTGGCGGCAGTTGCCGTTTGTTTGCCAAATGGCCAAGATATAAAAAGTATCTTTTTTGATTTCAATTTCATTTTGGGCTTCGCCTTAGCCGCCTTTCGGTGTGCAACGACAACAACGCCGACGCCCATTGTCTCGGTGGGTACTCTTATTAATTGCAGGGCTGTTGCTGGAGCATTACTTTGGATAATTTTTAGTCTTTGTCTCAGTTGGCAAGGCTAAGCCGAAGTTCAAGATGTGGTTTTCAAAATTGTATGACTTTGCCCTATGGCTTTGTGTTTAATCAACTGGAAATTAAACAAAAAAATAGGAAGGAAAATCGTTACTTCAGAAAGCCGAAGTTTTTATGCCCTTGCAGCTTTATAGTGCAAATCTTCATATCTAAGACAAAAATTCATTAATTTCATTTCGGAAAGCTTTTCTGTGATAGTTTTTATACGGCTAACAAATCTGCATACTAGCTTTTAAAATTTACAAAAATTCATTTTTTGTCAAATTTTGAAAATTTTAACGATGTAACCCCTTATAAAATTTTTAAAATTTGAAAAATTTTGAAAAAAATTAATTTTGACTAAACATACCTAGATCGATTCGGCTGTTATTGCTGATCAATAATATATATGGTTTATGGGGTCGGAAATGACTCCTCCACTGCGTTTTAAGCTTTTTAAAAAAATGGTAATACTATGTATGGAAGGGAATTATAATAATTAAATGTACAAATAGGTAATTAAATCCATTATAAAAAGATTGAAAAATTAAAAGTATGAAACATATTTACGTGCATTTAATTGTTTATTTGCTTGTTGGTGAAACATTATAGTGTTTTTACCTTTCCAAATAAAAAAATTACACTAATTACAGAATTACTACTATTTAGAGTTGCCATTTTTAGTACACTTCTAATTATTTTAAATATTAGTTATTAACTTTTTCTAACAAGAAGAGTTGCTTAATTTATATTCCAAGACTTTATCTCCTCTTTATTCGAGTTCGAGTTTTCAAGTTCGTGTTCTAAGTCTTTTGTTTGGCTATTACAATTTTGAGTTATTTTCCTAAATCTTTGATTTTCCTGTCGTTTTCAGACCATCAACATGTCCGCCAGCCCCTCATCCTGCGATTGCCTGGTGGGCGTGCCCACTGGACCCACCCTCGCCTCCACCTGCGGCGGCAGCGCCTTCATGCTGTTCATGGGCCTGTTGGAGGTCTTCATACGCTCACAGTGCGATCTGGAGGATCCCTGCGGCCGGGCCAGCACTCGGGTAAGTGTCGATCACCTATGCACACCTGAGGCCGTTAGGTTATTTGTCTATATATACAAATATATTACAGTTTCGATCGGAGCCGGATTACGAGTACGATTTCATTGTCATTGGCGGCGGCTCTGCGGGATCTGTGGTCGCCTCGCGACTCTCGGAGGTGCCCCAGTGGAAGGTGTTGCTGATCGAAGCGGGTAAGTGATGGCGGGGCAGCACAGCAACATGTTGCCAGCGATTCACGCCGCTCACGGCAATTAGAGGCACGTCATGTGGCATTTGTTTAGAAGTAATTGAAGCCTAACTGCGGCAACACACAACTGAAGCGCTAATGCCACTTGGGCAACTCTGTGGCAAAGAAGCAGCCGCAACTGCCACGAGCATTATGTAAACTAAACGAGCCGCCACCGCCGGAGGCAATCTCCAGCCCATGCAAATGGCTCTTCCCGGCCTAGGATTTGCCTTAGTTTCGAGCTGTTACAATGCCTGTGGCTGTGGTGGGCTGGGAGCCCAAGCCGTTCCGCTTGACTTTATTTTTTGCACTCAATAATTGTGTTGTTGATCACCGCCCGTTTTTTATGAATGAATTACGAGGCGCAGGCATCACACGTGAATCTCTGAGTTAGTACATTATTATATTCAGCCTTTTGCTGTTGCAGTACATTCACTTTGGCTTAATTAAGCTCAAATATGCGGTAAAATTCCGCTTAAGAGGCTTTTTAGCACTGCATAATTTTAAATTTTATAGTCCCAGCGTTTGCAAACATGGTAATGTGTTGCCTTAAAGCTGAGTTCATATATTACTATATATTCTTTATATTAATATTTTAGCAAGAAATATATATATTTGGTTTATAAATTATATTATCACTTAAAGTAAGTGCATAAAGTAATAAATAATTAATAAGTATCAAAATATTTGAGACAACTGAAAGGTAGCAGAATGTTTAGAGAGAACGTAATGCTTTTTATAATTAAATAATTATCATATTCGGTATAGTTTTATGCCTTTCAATGTTTTTATAAATATTTATTATCTATTTAGTCTGATGATTAATTAATAGTTAAAGCCCATAGAAAATTCAAATGTCAAGCTCTTTTTACTGACCCAATATAACTATATTTCTTCTCTGATAATAAAAAATCCCTCATTAATCATCATTTGATTTCCATTTTCAAATAATGTGTTACTAAGACTCTCCAAGAGTGTGGAAAATCACTATCTTTAATGCCTGGGAAAGCATTCTAATGGCTCCATTAAAACTGCCCCATCAGCATTCTCGGCTCCGCTTGGCTTACTTTCTGGGTCTCCCTCATCGGTAGTTTTCAATTTTTGCGCAAAGTAATTGCTTATAGCGACAATTTTTACGCCTCGTCACTAATTACACTAATTACCCGAGACCAAAGCACACTCGAAGTTGTCAATGCGTCGGCGTTAATTATACAACAATGCCTGCGGCTGGAGTGCCATTAGCCGTGGCCATTATTACCTGGCTTATTATCCATACTGATATACCTGTATGAGCAGATAACTCCCGGCTTAAGTGGCTTTTGTTTCCATCATAATTCGGACTGGCTTGACATTAGTTATGCAGCTCGTCAAATTTAGTCAATGCCAAAAGCATGCCGGAAAAAAACTAAGAAGCCAACTTGGTGCCTGGTACACTGACCCCCTGGAATGACCCTCGTCTTAGGTTAATGTCTTTTGCCTCATACTCCTTGCACGTGTTCTAAATCTGGGATCTAAATTTAAATCATATTCTAATTTATGCTTTATGGAGCAACAAATCATGTGTCGCACTTAAATAAAATAAATAATTTGGTCAGTACAAAATTGTTTATGCAATCCAAGGGTAAGGAGTCTTAAGAAGCTTTTATTTTTAGCTTGGTTGATTATTTTTTGTTACTTTTTAACGATTAGAGAAGTTATTCTGTTGCCAGGTACAATGAACTCTCAAATGACTGTCGGCTTGGGTTAATGCCTTCATTTTGCTCCTGGCGCGTGTTCTATATTCCAGATTTAAGCTGATAGAATTATAATTACAATTAAAACTATCTCCTATTTATTCCAGGAATGACCTTCATCTCAGGTCAATGCCTTTAGTCAAGAGCCTGAAACGCAGTGAAAGACTCATTTCCGACCCTATAAACCATATATATTATTGATCAGCATTGATAGCGGATTTGATCTAGCTATGTCCGGCAAGAATTTATTTTTTTCAAAATTTTGAAAATTTTGAAAATTTTATAAGGGGTTACATCGTTAAAATTTTCAAAATTTGATAAAAAATTAAAATTTTCGAAACTTTAAACTTATAATGCAGATTTGGTAACCTAATTAAAACTAGCATTGAAAAGCTTACCGAATTAAAATTAATGAATTTTTGGCAGAGTTATGATGATTTACATATTCAAACTGCAAGGGCATTGGCTTCCCGAAGCTTTCTTCTTTTTGCGTTCTTCTTTTTTTAAATAATTTATAATAACAACCACAACATGTAGTCATAAAATTGAGTCAATGCAAATTTCTTTTTGCAATCGAGTTATTTATGAAGTCAATATTCAGGCGAAGATGTCCGACTTGGTTCAGTCTCACCTTAGCCTTTATTCAAAGCTAATTAGAATGCGTTTCAGATTGGTGCTAATTGTTTTCTTTTAATTCTCGGCGTAAACACCAAACGCATTTGTTTTTATTTGCTCGTATGCTGAAGCTGCCCCCAGAACAAGTTATAAACAATATGGGGAACATATATAACGATTGTACTCAATGAATCAAAGCCGGTATTTTTTTCTCTTTCTACATTTTTTGGCAGTTTAAGTTTAAGTTTCCTTTGTTGAAATACCAACTTAAATTATTAGTCAGGATTTTGGCGGTGAAATTGTTGGCTCCCACGCTATGGTTAGCAGCAATCAAAGATACCGCTTGAATTGATTTAATTAGCTTGAGTCGTGGACCCGAGCTCAGCGGAAATTCTAGAACGCTGATTGAGCCAATCTATACCTACTAATTACAATAGATTAGTCTGGGTTAAGCGAAAGCGTGCCTCGGATGTCCCAAACTCTAATTGAAGCCAAAGCCCACCCAAGCGCTGAAGGTTGGGCCGGAGTTGGCTTAAATGCCTTCTTAATGGCCATTTCAGGCCTATTTATCAAGACTCACGACCAGTTATTAGAGTTTAGTAGATATTGGTATTGGTAGAGTAAACAAATTACCAGAGATTAATTTTGCACTTAACTTTAATGATTTTTTTAAGCTATGCAGCTAAGCTTTGTGGCTAATTCTATTCTTTTTATAATAAATATTTTTTTGAACGTAAATAATTCAGAAAATTGGTCTAATAAAAACGGGTTATCTGAATTATTAAATTAAATATTCATAAATATCTCATTCATGTATCTTTCAGGTGGCGACGAACCCGTGGGTGCCCAGATTCCCTCCATGTTCCTTAACTTCATCGGCAGCGACATCGACTACCGCTACAACACGGAGCCGGAGCGGATGGCCTGCCTGTCCTCGATGGAGCAGCGGTGCTACTGGCCACGTGGCAAGGTCCTGGGCGGTACCTCCGTGATGAATGGCATGATGTATATCCGCGGCAACCGCGAGGACTACGACGATTGGGCAGCCCAGGGAAATCCAGGCTGGGCCTACAACGACGTGCTGCCGTTCTTTAAGAAGTCGGAGGATAACTTGGAACTGGATGCGGTGGGCACTGAATATCATGCCAAGGGTGGCCTGTTGCCGGTGGGCAAGTTCCCCTACAATCCACCTCTGTCCTATGCAATTCTCAAGGCTGGCGAGGAACTGGGCTTCTCCGTGCAGGACCTCAATGGTCAGAACTCCACGGGATTCATGATAGCCCAGATGACGGCCCGCAATGGCATCAGATATAGCTCAGCCCGGGCTTTCCTGCGCCCAGCACGCATGCGTAACAACCTGCACATCCTGCTGAACACCACGGTGACCAAGATCCTCATCCATCCGCACACCAAGAATGTGCTGGGCGTGGAGGTGAGCGACCAATTCGGTAGCATGCGAAAGATTTTGGTCAAGAAGGAGGTGGTGTTGAGTGCTGGTGCCGTGAACTCGCCTCAGATTCTACTCCTGAGCGGTGTCGGTCCCAAGGATGAGCTGCAGCAGGTGAATGTGCGGCCGGTGCACCATCTCCCGGGTGTGGGCAAGAACCTCCACAACCATGTGGCCTACTTCACCAACTTCTTTATCGATGACGCGGACACGGCGCCCCTTAACTGGGCCACGGCCATGGAGTACTTGCTGTTCCGGGATGGCCTAATGTCTGGCACTGGTATTTCGGATGTGACCGGAAAACTGGCCACCCGTTGGGCTGACAGGCCGGATCTTCCCGATCTCCAGCTTTACTTCGGTGGCTACCTGGCCAGCTGTGCCCGCACAGGACAGGTGGGCGAACTGCTCTCGAACAACTCCCGGGCCATCCAGATATTCCCGGCAGTTCTCAATCCCCGCTCCCGGGGATACATCGCCCTGCGTTCAGCCGATCCCCTGGATTCGCCTCGCATCTTCGCCAACTACCTGACCGACGAGCGGGACGTGAAGACCCTGGTGGAGGGCATTAAGTTCGCCATTAGACTGTCGCAGACATCACCACTGAAGCAGTATGGCATGCGGTTGGACAAGACGGTGGTCAAGGGATGCGAGACTCCGGCCTTCGGTAGCGATGCCTATTGGGAGTGCGCCGTGCGGCAGAACACGGGTCCGGAGAATCACCAGGCTGGCTCCTGCAAAATGGGCCCCAGCCACGATCCGATGGCGGTGGTTAACCACGAGCTAAGGGTCCATGGCATCCGGGGACTGCGCGTCATGGACACCAGCATCATGCCCAAGGTTACGGCGGGCAATACGCACGCTCCCGCTGTAATGATTGCGGAGAAGGGAGCCTACCTGCTGAAGAGGGCCTGGGGCGCCAAGGTCTGACGCGTGGATGCGACGTGGACGTTGCATAGAGTAATTTAATCAAGAATCCAAGCGAAAATTAAACGAAATTACACTTAAGGCTCCTCTCAGCTCAGATCCAAAACTATATCTTTCTATATACCATTGGCCAATCTAATACATTCTAATCCGATCCAATACCAAACCAAGGCTTCTCACACTCTAGGCACACCGCGTTGCGCAATCTCCAATAATGCTCTCGATAAGTTAATAACCAGTAAAGTACTCTTAAACTAACTAACTACAGTGACCCACTGAAGATACAGTCGAACTTCCGTACCTCAAACCACAGTAGATTAAATTTAGGCCAAAATCTTGGCATTTCATCAACAAAAACTACTATTTAAAGAAAAAAACATAAGAAACAAGAATGAAAATTAACCTCGTGCCCTTGCAGTTTACAATTGAATTATAGTATCGAATCGGAAATTGATTAAAACTAAGCTTTAAATCCTCGAATTCTTTGAAACGATAATTTTCAATATTTTTATATGCGAATTTTGTTGACAAATTAAAGATTACAAATTTCATAACTTAGCCAAAAAAGCATTAATTTTAATTCGAAAAGCTTTTCTACGCTAGTTTTTATTGCGCTAACAAATTTGCTTACAAAGTTTGCAACATTTTAAAAATTAAATTTTTTTTCAAATTTTTGGAAATTTTAACGATGTAACCCCTTATAAAATTTCGAATTTTTGAAAAAATTTCAAAAATTTATTTTTCTACCAGACATGGCTAGATCGACTCGGCTGTTGATGCTGATCAATAATATATATGGTTTATAGGGTCGGAAATGACGCCTTCACTGATTTGCAAGCTTCTGACTGAAACTATAATACGCTGCAAGGGTATAAATATAAAACTAAAATAAATGATTTTTAGAAAAGTGAATTTTCATTAACTTAAGCACAACCACTTTGGATATAAACTTTAATGTAGAATCGACTTAGTTTATTACTTTTTTTTACCGTCAAGTGTGTGAAGTTCGACTGTATGCTTGAAGTTCGTAATGAATGCTCATTAAAATCTATACTTTAACTACGTAATTGTTGTTTGGACCCATTGAGTTATAAATCGTATTTATTGTTCGTGGACTTCAAAGCAACTACATACTTTTATTTAAACTATATAATTCTTGTGACCCATTTACCAATGTAAATTTCGATTATCGTTCACTTTGCAATCCCACGGATGAACGGATGGCCTGTACTTCTGTATACGCGTATATTGCATGTATTTATTGTTCGATTAAAGTGAAACTATTTAGTTTAACTGCCTAACGAGCTCCTTAATTGGGTTACATTTAGCAGCTGATCACGGATCGATCGGCAGTATATATATCAAAGCAGCCGAAATGGCACTCACCAGTCAGTCTCTGCAATGTTTCGTTCTATATTTCTGGTACCTGTCCTCTGTCTGATCCTAGTGGCCAGCCAGGATGAGGTCCTGCCCGACAATCCGGAAGTGCAGAAGCAAATGCACGCCATGTTCTATACGGCTCGGGTGGCCTGTGCGGATGAGAACTTGATTCCGTATGGTAAGTCACGGGACCTTCAGTCATTCAATATTCTGGTTATTCAAACAAAATTACCTTTAATTGGAGAAACACTACAGTGATTGGGGTCCCTTTGTGTGAAGTGTATAAAAAACTTCCGAATTCCGGGAAATAATGTCCCACTTATAATTTGCATAGCATGATCAGAGTTATTTGTAATATATATTTTAGTTTTTCTATAAAAGGCAAGTAACTGAAAATCAACAGACATTCAGTTAGTTTAAAATGTTTTCCGCATTGCTCAAGTTCAGTTTTGGTCTGTTGGTCCTGAGTCTATATTCTGTGCAAGCTCTGCAGGATCATGCCAAGGATAATGGCGATGTTTTCATTATAAATTACGATAGCTTCGATGGGGATGTCGATGACATATCCACCACCACACCAGCTCCCAGGGAAGCCGACTACGTAGATTTTGATGAGGTCAATCGCAATTGCAATGCCAGTTTTATAACTCCAATGCGTGAGTTTGGGCCGGGTAGATTTATGCTTGAAATCGGAAACCTAAATCTAAAATCCTTTCAGCCAACGTCCTGCAGTTTAATAGCACAGGTGAGCTGCCGGACGACAAAGATAAAACTAGCATGGTAAGTGGCTTTTGGTCCACCCATTTCTATTATTATTCTCACCCTTTTTGGGCAGTGCTATTTCCACTGCTTCTTTGAAAAGTCGGGCTTGATGAAGGACTACAAGTTAAACACAGATCTGGTGCGCAAATATGTGTGGCCGGCCACCGGTGATTCTATCGAGGTCTGTGAGAACGAGGGCAGTAAGTAGCAGTAATAGAGACCTCAATTTGTTTAGAAAATCTTGAATCTTGCATCTCCAGAAGACGAATCGAATGCTTGCGAACGGGGCTATGCCATCGTCAAGTGTGTCTTCATCAGAGCCCTCACAGATGCCAGGAACAAGCCCACCGTCTAAGAACTCCAAAAAAGCACATCTATTGACCCTTTCGGTAGAAAATTACGATTATTATTAAATATTGCTACGGCCGATGCACACAGTTCGCACCTACTACTCCTCCCGTGTGTTTTCTTGGTCCAACTATCACGTGCTGTCGCCTCCACCGCACACGGTGTTGCTGTAGTTGAGCAGGCGGCTTAGCCGCTTGCCAATAGGCTTGGGGTACTGGTTATTCTTCAGCAGAAACTCCTTGGACTGGTGCTCCACGGCCCCGTTGTCTAGTTGGTACTTGCAGAGCGTGTGTAGGGGTCGCACGAGCGATTGCCTCAGCTCTGGGCGGTCCTCGAGCACGGCCAGGCACTGGGCGGCGGTTTCCAGGGTGCTGAGGCAGCCTTCAGTGGGCTGGGTGCGGATAATGTAGTCGCTGATGCCTACGGCGATTAGCTTCACTTGGCGCAGGCTGTGCAGGGCGGGGCTACTAGCGTAGATTGCTTTGGCCTGCGGCCAGGTGCCGTCTATGAGGACCAAGGTGTAGGGACCGGCGCTGCGATCCACTGCCTCCAAGGGTACAGAGTCTCGGCTGGGATAAAGCAGCAAGGTCGTCGGGGAGTCCAAGATTCTCTGCAGTTCCGCGTGGTTTTTGTGATTCGGAAACCGCTTGCCCTTGTAGACGACACACTTGCCAGGCTCCAGGCCCAACTGGAGCATCAGGGCCGTCCTCAGCGACCGCTTCTCCTCAGCAGGATGCTGCAGGATGACAATCTGCGAGGTCACCGCCTCTGGTGGATGCGGTAAAGCTGGACACCAGCAAACGACCACCGGTCGTCTACAAAGATTTCATCATTATTACTTGGATTACAGGGTGGGATTTCCCGCTTTAATACTCACTTGCACTGCTCGCACTTGTCGCGTCTCTCCGGCGGATCTGCGTTGATGCCGACGAGGTCCAGCCAAGCTTCATTTTCGTTCGTTTCCATTGATTAAATTAAGTTAAATGCACGAATTAAAACTCAGCTGAAGATATTCGCTGAATCAATCGCAGAGGGTGACAACCCTGGTTGCCACATGGCTAACCCATCCACCCTGTGCTTGCAACAGCTGTTATGAGCAGAAGGGAATCTGTGTGTATGCGGTTGAAAGTTACTGAACAATATATATTACTTTAATTTAACTTGAGTAACTTTAAAAATTAATAAAGTAAATTTTCATCGAATTAAGAAGAATCAATCATTAAGATAACAATTACAATAGAGTAGTTAATAACACTTTCACCAAGCAGTTATCATATGCCCACTATTTCACGATCACTGCACATTGTATACTCCTCCCCGCATAAACTTGGCAGCCCAGCTTTCTGTTTTCTATTTAGATTTTATACATGAATTAAACTAGTTGTTAGGCTTAAAGTTTTAAAATTTGTAGAGTAATTTAAGCAAAATGCAGAGTATAGGCTGGACGCTGATCATGAAACGCGGCTGCTTGTGCCGAAAGGAGACCCTGAACATCAACGGATCTCGGTACACGGTCCGCGAAAGGCTAGCCCAAGGGTTTGTATTCCAGTATATAGCACTATCTCATCCAAAATATCTAATCTCTTGCTGTTGCTGTCCATACAGGGGCTTCAGTCTCATCGACCTTGGAGAAAACGCGGCTACGCGCCGGAGCTATGCGATAAAGCGCATCACCTGCCACAGCATCGACGACCAGAATATAGCCCTGCGGGAAATCGAGAACTGCCGTAAAATTGACTCGGAGAACGTCATCCGAGTGGTGGACTACGAGCTGAAGGGCCAGGCGGACATTGTGATCAACACCACTAGCACCTTGTTCATCGTGCTGCCCTATTACAAGCACGGAGCTTTGGCGGATCATTTGCTGGTACGGGCGCGGAAACAGGACCACATGCCCGAGGCGCAGATCTTGCAGATTTTCCTGGGCGTCTGCGAGGGACTGAAGGCCATTCACGAGGCAAAGCCGGTGCCGCTGGCCCACCGGGATCTAAAAACTGCCAACATCTGTCTCTCGGACTCGTTCGAGCCCATCATCGTGGATCTGGGCTCCATGACCGAGGCGCGGCTGCAAATAGTGGGTCAGTCGGATGCCCAGCGTCTGCAGGACGAAGCGGAGGAGAGGAGCTCCATCGTTTACCGGGCTCCTGAGCTGTTCACCGTGAAATCATACTGCACCATCGACGAGAGAACGGATATATGGGTGAGATATTCATATACATCCTTATAGATACTTAAAAATGTTCTTATATTAACTGAAATTGTCTTTTCAGAGCCTCGGATGTGTGCTGTACGCAATGTGCTACTTTAACTCACCCTTTGATCCCATCTACGAGCGAGGTGACAGCGTGGCCTTGGCCGTACTAAGCGGCAATGTAAACATTCCAGAAGATTCCATCTACACGGACGTATGGCAATCCTTTCCAGCCTAACAAGTCTTATTAAACCGCTCCTCTTTCCACAGGACATGCATGAATTAATCAACTACATGCTACGCACCGATCCCATGGAACGACCGTTCATTTTCAGTGTCATCGAGCGCACCCACGATCTGATACAGAAGCTTGAAGGTCGCCTGTAGCTCCCTCTTACTGGATTCCATCTCGTCTAAACGCATTTCATTAAGCCAGGATACACCGCTAACTGTTTTTTGACTATGTATTATTGTAACATAATTGTAAACCTGCAGAGATTTTGTGAACTAATGTCTTATTCATCTAGCTTTGTATTTGTTTAGTCTCTAACTAGTGGTCGTCGCGGGTCAATCCTGGACAGTTAGAATCTAGATCCGCAGAACCCTCGTAATGCGTTCCACACCAGTAGCAGAACGAATAAGCGGTGCGCAAATATCCAGTGAGGAGCTCAAGCTGCTCCACTGGAGTGTATAGTTCCTCTTTGGGCGTCTCCTCCTCTTCGGCTTTATCAGCTTCTTCTTCCGCATCGCTATCCCCTTCCTCCTTTGGCTTGGGTGGCCAGAAGAATTCCAAATCTGGCTCAGTAACACCGGCTTTTAAATCCAAGGACTCGCAGGTTTGTTGGCATCTCCTTATGTCGAATTGCAGCTTTCTCTCCTCGGCTTTTTGAGTGGCACGTCTTCGATAGGCTTCCGTGCTAATCTCCTCGCCGGATTCAATGCCGGCCCTTTGCAAGAGATGAGCTCTCCTCATTTCCTGCCGCTTGGCAGCTAACTCAGCAATGGCTGCTTCCCGTCCTAGGCCTCCTCGACCGGTTTTCAGAGTTATCCCCACAGGTTCTTTGCGAGCATTGGGTTGTTTTCCCAACCCAGATCCCGCTTTATAGCCCATTTTTGCCAGGAGTTGAAAGCCTTTGTTGTCCGTCGACAGCGGTTGGCTTAGGGATTGCTGGAGACGGGCATTGTCCACGGTACCAGAAGCAGCACTGGCCTCCCTTTGCCGCTTCCTTTGCTCCTCTTTTTTTGTTTCCACGTCAATCTGCCTCTTCTTGCCGCGATCTTGCACCAGGCTGGGGCGCACCTCCTGCAAGCTGTTTGGAAATATACAACTTATTTAAATTACACAGTCTAATTTCGACAAGATCTCACCCAGCCAGGAATTTGTCCGACATATAATCATCTTCTTCGTCAGACATTTGATGTATTTTTTAAGGTGCAATTTTAATAACTTAGCCAGACACTGAAATAACAGCCTGGTGAGGGTTTATAGTTAATTTTCAAAACAAAAACAATAACAAGACCGGTGTTTTCATCTACTTTTGTGATAGTGTGACCAAAGTCATAATTGATCAGCTGGGCGTCAGGCCTTTATAAACTTTTATAAAAATGATCGAATTTAACCGTTGGCGCCAAATTTAAAATTAGATGAATTATTTAAGTTTGAGATTAATTTATTTTTCTCTCCCAAAAAAGAATATTATTTCATATTATTTTACAGAGCGGTTAATGTTACTTTTACGAAAAACAAAGCAGCTCATCTGTCTAAACTCACTGTATTTTTAAACCATTTGCTAATATTTACTTCTTGTTCTTAAAGATAGTAAGTAAGTCTGCGATAAATTAATATCCTACAAATTAAAAATACTGCTGTTTTAGCCACAGGAAAAATGTCGTCTGTAAGCAATAACGCCCTACTAAGTTCTGTTCGTCGAAATATGCAATTGGAAAACGCCCGTGCAGCTATAAATCGTGGATCAATTTCCGTGGCCATCAAAGCGTGCAACGACGTGGTCATCGTTGCAGATAGTACGCCGCCATCGCCTCTGCATGATGTGCATAGTGTTCGCCACGTGGAAATGATAGCCAACCACATTGGCATGGTCTACTCTGGAGTAGATCCGGACTACCGCATCCTGGTGAAAGCGGCACGCAAGTTTGCCCAACTCTATTACCTGACCCGTATGGATCCGATCCCGGTGAAAGAGTTGGTACAAGACGTGGCCAAAATCATGGTGGATCACACCAATCTCTGTGCCGTTCGCCCCTTTGGTGTTTCGCTGTTAATCTGCGGCTGGAGCGACGGATGTCCACAGCTCTACAAAGTTGATCCTTCGGGTCTGTACTCCGCCTGGAAGGCCACTTCCCAGGGAAAGAATTCATTTCAGAGCAATAACATGCTGGTGGAGCGGTATAGCAGAGTCGTAGACACTGACGACGCTATTTACACCGCCCTGCAGGTGCTGTGGCAGGGAGGCTGCGAAATGATTCCCGACAATGTCGAGATCGCAATTTGCAGTCTTAACGGATTTAAACGTCTGGACCACGAATCACTTCAAGAGTATTTGAACACCTTTTGTTCCCGTAAATAAAAAATGTGTTTTTAATTATATTTTAAAACATTTTTAATTATTCAAAAAGAATTAAAGTAATTTAAATTTAAATACCAAACCGAAAATACCGCCAAGTCGTCCGAAATGCACTTGGCAGCACTGTAACCAGCTGATTGGTTTTTCTGGCAAGTGGACAGTTCCCTTAATTTCCCATGTGCTTCTCGTGGATTTCGCTAAAAATTAATTAAAAGCCGCTCAATGGGCACTGTAAGTCCTTTAATTTACCACAAATTGCTAATACTAATCTATTGCAACCGTTTACCTGCAGAAAAAGGTGAAAATCAGTTCGGTGAAGCGGGCGGCTCACCTGAAGTCGAAGAAAACACCGCTCTCGAAGCAGCAACAACAAAAGAATAAGCAGAAGCGCGACCAACTGCTCTCCAAGCGTGAGCAGGGCCAGAATATATTCTCTCAGAAGGCGCGGAAGAAGGATAACCTGGCCCAGCGCAAAAAGCATAATAAACTCGCCTCCCTGGGACTGAATCCGCTCGAGCAAGATGGCAATGAAGACGACGACGATCAGATGCTGGACAATGTGACCGACATGCTCGACGGCGACGACTTGGCTCTACTGCAGGCCAACAAGCGCAAGCGAAAAGCCAGGGCCGACGACGAGGACGGGGCTGACCAGCAGGCTTCCCTTGGCTTGGAAAGGGCTTACGCCTCGGACACCAAGAAGGAGCAGGCGGCGCAGAAGATCAAGCTGGATCTGCTGCCAATAAAATCGAGAGATGGTCAGATCATCACCCGAACCACAGAGGTGGATTATCTGCCAAAGCCAAAGCTCAAGAAGAGGGACGAAGAAGTGGAGGACGTAGAGGATTCCGAAGAAGAGGAGGACGGGGACACCGAGTTCGAGGACAGCGACGACGATGTAGTCAACGATGACGAGGCAGCATCAGCGGCCGCACATGTCCCAAAGCTCATTTCCACGACCGACCTGCTGATTGCTCGTCAGCAGGAGATTGAGCGCCAAAAGTATCGCATCGGCATCATTTGCTCTGGTTTGCTAGAAAAACCAGAGGACAAGATGCGTAACTTCCATGCACTCTACGAGCTCATGGATGAGATAAACCCAGCTACTAGGCTACCCAACCTGATGCCCGTTCGGAAACTGGCCATAGTATCCATAACGGAGATATTTAAGGACATTCTGCCCGAGTATCGAGTTGGCCAGGTGGACACCAAGATGCAGACGCTGCGTAAGGCCACTCTGGAGCGTGTCACCTTCGAAAACGCTCTGCTGCAGCAGTTCAAAAAGTTCTTGCAGAAGCTGGAGCACCTCACGGCGCAAGTGAACAAGAGAGGAGGCCTGAGGACGCCGCAAACTATCAAGTTAGCCACCGTGGCCGTGCAATGCATGTGCGAACTGCTGGTGGCGCATCCCTACTTCAACTACGTGCAAAACATAGCCCAGTTGCTTGTGTACATGCTGAACTGCAACTACCAGGAGATGAGAACGGCGGTCAACGAGTGCTTCCGGACGGTCTTTGCCAACGACAAGAAATATGAAATGGCCCTCTTCATTGTGAGGCGAATCAACAACCTCATCAAGACGAAGCAGAACAATGTCCATGTCGAGTGCATCACCTGCCTGATGGGTCTGAAGATTAAGAGTGTGAATCTGGATGCCGAGAAGGAGAATGAGCTGAAGCAAAAGAAGCTGGAATCGCACCGTCAACGTTTAATAAGTCTGTCTAAAAAGGAGCGGAAAAGGCGAAAGAAGCTTACCGAGGTGAACAGGGAACTGGAGGAGACCCGGGCCGAGGAGAACAAGCAGGCCAAGAACCTGAAGCTTACCGAGATCATCAAGATGGTATTCACCATCTATTTCCGTGTGCTGAAGAACGATCCCACGTCTCGCGTGCTGAGTGCCATTCTGGAGGGCTTGGCAGAGTGAGTTGCCGTTGCCCTGCTGCTTAAAAATTATAATTGATTTTATTGTAGATTTGCACATGTCATCAATCTGGACTTTTTCGCTGACCTTATCGATGTGCTCAACCGGATTTTGGAGGAACAAGAAGAGCTGGGCTATCGGGAGCGCCTGCACTGCATTCAAACCATATTTGTGATTCTGTCCGGCCAGGGTGAGGTGTTGAATATCGATCCCATTCGATTCTACCAGCATTTCTACCGAAATATGCTGGCGGTGCAGGCTGGCAAGAACCACGACGACTTTGCCATTATTCTGCGCACCTTGGACGAGGTACTGGTGAAACGGCGAAGGAATATGAGCCAGCAGCGTCTGATGGCGTTTGTGAAGCGTCTGCTGACGGGAAGTCTGCACTTGCTGCACAACGGCACCCTGGCCACGCTGGGCACCATCAAGCAGACCTTCCAGCTCACATCAGTACTCGATGCCCTGCTGGATACGGACACCAGCATCGGCTCTGGCCGCTATGACCCCGAACTGGACGATCCAGAGTACTGTAATGCAGCCAGCACGGCACTGTATGAGCTCGCCCTCTTGTCGCGACACTATCATCCCACGGTGCGACGGATGGCCATGCACATAGCCAACGGAGTCCCAGCCTCAGGCGAGGGAGCGCTGCCCACAGAAATCGGGAAGCTGTGAGTAATTAATACGTTCATATTATGATTATATTCTAATTATTAATTATTTTTTAGCTCATCTCATGACCTGTTCGCACAGTACGACAGCACGCAAATGGCATTCAATCCGACGATACCGCTGCCGAATGCGGGTCAACCCAAACTGAGAAAGGGCAAACAACTGTATATCCGCTCAGATTTTAAGCAGGAATATGGTAAACTGCTGAGAGAGGGCAAAGGTTCACAGAGTAAAGATAAGAACATGCTACAAATTGATTTTCTTAGTGCACTCCAATAAAGTATGTTAAGAGATTTTAAACTTGAATGATTAGACAAATTAAATAAGAAATTATTGCTGGAGATCACTTCAATCATCAGTTGGATTACGTCATTACGTCTCTTTGATTAATAAATCGTATCTTTTCCATATTAAGAAAATCACTAACAAAGATGCCACTACCTCTTTTTTGCTTTTTTAGAAAACTTTTCATTTAATTTCGTATTAAAGAGGTTCATTGTAGTATATTTCGATGCTTGGGTTCTATAACTAACTATAAGGATCTATGCTCGGAGCTCCTAACAATTTAAAAAGTAGTTAAGCCTAGGATCACTAAGTCTAATGCCATAAATCCGGGTACAGGTGCCAGGGGTCGGAGGTGTTGCGTCAACTATGCGGTGGAGCCACCACCGCGCTGCCGTTGCTGTCCAGCGCTGGCCGGCGGCAGATACTCTCGGTTTCCGCTCGCCACAACCTGAGCTTGTGGCTGTTGGCCAAAGGTAGCCAATGAGCTCTCGGGGAGTGCTCCAGCTGCGGTGGCCAGCAGACCGGCTGCAGCTGCAGTAGGCGCCAATCGATTGGTTCCACCACCTGGGACGATTGCTGGCCGAAGGACGGCGCCGGCACCGTAGGGACTCTGAGCCTGGACGGCGGGTGTGGGCGTAGCCGAGGAATAAGACCCCCGTCCGGCATTGTAGCCAGCCACTTGGGTTGGAATACCGGTGGCGCGAAGGGTTCCAGCGGTGGCAACAGGTGCACCGAAAGCAGTCGTGGTGGCGGCATTCGGTCGATATGCGTTGGCATTGGATTGTGCGGCCAAGTTGGAGCCACTTCGTTCGGAGTAGTCGTAGATGTAGGCATTGTTGGCATATAAACTGGGTGCCGAGACGCAGTCATATTGATTCCACCACACACAGACCAATGTTTCCTGGCTAAACACGGTGCCATTGGGACACAGAAAGGAGTATGTCCTGTTGAGGGCGCAGATGTGGAAGACCTGGCACTGGGCTTCGATGTCAGCATAATACCCGGGCAAGGCCTGTTGCGAGCAGTCGAAATTCGTGCGCGGCACCTGGGCGTAAATGGGGTAGTCCACTCCCGGCACACCCGGGATGGCGGAGTAGTCGCCATCGGCATCGCTGTAGTCTCCAGCATCCCCACCCGTCGTGCCACTGGGAACTCGAATGGCCGAGCCGCCAGGTGCGTTGCCATACTGCGGCGTCTGTGGGCCGTAGGGTCCACTGCGCGAGGATGGCGATGGTATTCCTCCCGGCGAAGGTCTTCTTGACTGGCTGATGGTGCTACTGGGTCCTACTGCGGCAGGTGCCCCAAAGGCCGTTGTAGCCTGACCGCTGGGCGTGAATCCAACGGCGGGTGAGGGGAATAGGCCTGCTCCTCCATACGCAGTGGTGGCCGGAGCAGGGGTCAGTGGTAGGGCAGCCGCCGTGGGATAGGGACCGGGGGTTAAGCGACCCCCAGCGGTGGCTCCGCCCACACTGGCCACCTCGGGACGGCCATAGTTATAGCCACTTTGAGCCTGTCACGAAAGGGTTTAAATAAATAAAAAAAATATATATGAGGGAGAAGCCCCCAGAGCACTCACCTGCACCTGTAACTGGGCCAGAACCCCGCTCCAGAGCAGCACCAGAACTGGAAGAAACAGACGGGCCAACATTAGGGCTTTCTAATCAACAGTGAGTGTGTGTGTGCGGAATCTGGCGAAGATCTGCTCCGAGCTGTGGAACCGACAACGCACCAAATCGAAATGAACGCCTGGCCAGCCGTCGAAGGCGGTGGTAGCGCAGAGTTTCGCAGTCCCTATTAAGGCCAAGTACGTCGCGATTCTGGCAGCTGATAGTGCGGCCAAGACGTCTCTACGCTGCGATCTTTATTTATCAGCTTCCTACTCCTACTCCGCCGGTACAGTGGTATGTATTCCATTCGACTAACAACAACAAAGGAAACTAGCTTCGCGAAGCCTATTTTTATATATCCTTGCAGCTTGCAATTGAATTAAAGGATAATATCTGATTTTAATCATAACTAAGTCTAAAATATTCTTGTTTTTTGAATCGATATTTTTATATGAAAATTTCTCGCTAAATCAAAGTTTAAAAAACGCATAACAAAGCCAAAAATACATTAATTTCTATTCGGAAAGCTTTTCCATGTTAGTTTTTGCTAGATTAATGAAGCTGCATACTAAATTGAAGATTTAAAAAAATTAAATTTTTTGCCAATTTTTGAAAATTTTAACGATGTAACCCCTTACATTTTTTTGAAATTTTGAAAAAATTTCAAAAATTTATTTTTCCTGCCGGAGATGACTAGATCGAACCGGCTGATGATACTGATCAAGAATATATATGATATATAGGGTCGGAAATGAGTATTTCAAAGGTTACATTCTTCTGACTAAAATTATAATAGCCTGCAAGGGTATAATATACTAGGAAAATTATTTGAACTCGTTTTAATTTCTAATGTGTTTAACGGTTAAAAGGCACGGCTAGTCTTGTTATTAAATCCTATAAGCTAAACTTCTTTGGTTAAACAAAAATATATTTACGGCTTCGTTACTTTATTTTTCCTGCTCTTGTTGAATATTCAATGAGATATATATTAAGGAATTTCATTTAATTTATTGCATTTATTATTTATTTTATTGAAGTTTCATTTTCAAAATATATTATTTATTATATGTTATTCTTCGAATTAAAGAATAAATTATAAATAACTTTGAGTTCCCGAAATTAGTATACCCTTTCAGTTTGCAAGAATCGAATCGGAAATCGATCATAACTAAGCTCAAAATATTCGAAATCTTTTAATCAATATTTATTGATATGACAATTTTTTTTCTTCAAATTAAACTTAAAAATGTCATAACTAAGCCAAAAATACATTAATTTTTATTCGGAAAGCTTTTCCATGTTAGTTTTTGGTAGATTAATGAAGCTGCATACTCAATTTAAAATTTAAAAAAATTTATTTTTTTTGCAAATTTTTGAAAATTTTAACGATGTAACCCCTTACATTTTTTTGAAATTTTGAAAAAATCTCAAAAATTTATTTTCCTGCCGGAGATGACTAGATCGAACCGGCTGATGATACTGATCAAGAATATATATGATTTATAGGGTCGGAAATAACTCCTTCACAATATTACAAGCTTATGACTAAAATTACCGTGCAAAGGTATAACAAGTAATCAATTGATGTTTTTTTTTAACAAAGACTTTATAAACCTAAAGATGCACAACGCCATGCCCTTAAAGCTAACAGGATGGTTTCTTTTGGAAAACTGTACTACCACTGTGCCAATTGCAACAATAACGCACTGCAACATCAATTGGCTGCCAAGAATTGCGGCAGCCGACGGGCCAAAGGCAAGACGCATGCCTCGTAAATATGCAAGGCAGCAAAAACTTAGACAGACAGACGCCCCTCGAAAGGAAGTGGTAATAGTGATGAGGCGGACAGCCGATCGCCCGTCACTCTTGAGTTACGCGCCGTGTTAGATTGGGTTGGGGTTGGGTCTGGGTCAGCTCTAGATGCGGCTTGTTGGTCAACTCACCTGCCGCGACGCACGAGCAGCGTTGCAGTGCCCCTTGCACTTGCATCATTGCAGATATGACGGTTCCTCAACTAAGATGTCCTTAAAATCCTTTCCAGCTGCCGCGACGATCTGCTGCGAACTGTCCAAGCCCTGAGAAACAACTGCAGGTCAACTTAGAACGCCGCTAGAATTTTATACCAGTTCCTCCGGCTGACTCGGATGCACCGCATCTTTTGGAATATTTATGTGGCAGCTGGCCCGAAGAGCAGCGACAGTTCATCAGTTCGTTTGTGCTTGCGCTTTAGTAGATTTACGACGCTGGATTATCCATTGTTGTGCCGGCGTCCAGTTATCAGAATTCATATATCAGCGCGACCCTACGTGGCGTATACGTAATATAAGTTACGTATACGCCAATCAATTCAATATTATGGCCATTTCAAGTGCAATCCGATCCGGACTTGTCCTTGGGGGGCATTAAATTCGATTTTCTTGCAAATGCATTCGCTGGCAATGACAAAAATATTTAAATTTCGCCTGATTACACGAGTATTTTACGACTCTTGTGGGGCTCGACCTTACCTCAATGATTTATATTGGAGCCGGGAAATGCAGAAGCCATCGCTGCATTTGTGTCAAGGCGATACGGAGACTTTGGGACTAGTCAAGTTGGCTTGTATAGAGTATAGTATAGTGTAGTAATGATTTAATCAGTTGACTAAACAATTGCAAGGCATCACCCATCTATTTTCCAACTAACAGAGCATTACGATCCATCTTATTTTGTATTTACGTTTATATGTACTTTATTAAGTTTAAATAAATATTTACAAACAGAGACAGCAAGACGTACACAGATTGTTCAAATAGATCGCTCCCACTGGATACTGAATGGAAAGAGTTCTCGTTCGCTAAGACTAAGCAGTAAGACACTAATTTAATACAACTCTCGATTAAACTTAAACGGAGGCCGCTTGGCTGGGCACCAGGAACAACCAAGTCGAGGAGAAGGAGTATTTCAGGGCCCTCATCGTTGAGTATTTCGTTTACATATTTACAAACTAATTGCGCAAATTGCATTGGCTAAACGAAGACAATTAACAAGTAACTGGTACAAAGTCAAAATCAAAATCATAAGGGATTAAATTAAGAGAAATCAAACTGAAGGGGCGGAAGGGATACTCAAGGAGGAGCTGGATAGTGGAGTTGACTAAAGTTAGGCATTAACTCGCAAGGTTTCGTGCACCGCTAGGAACCGCCACCGCCCTCGCTCTACCGCCTGCTGCTGAACTTGGACGCCAGCGAATATAATGACTTGAGCAGCTCCAGGGCCCGCCGATCCGAGCTGACCTCCAGCAGGGGCGCCGTTGTCGTCGTGCCCTCCTCGAGCTCCTCGACGCGGATCTCGAACTTGGTGGTCTCCTCGTAACTGCCTGCCCCCAGCCCCGTTGTCGTGGTGGGCAAATCCGTTGTCGTTGTGTATCCCGGCGTGGTGCTTGTGAAGTATTCGCCTCCGGAGGCGGATCCGCCGCGCCGGAAGGTGGTCACTGGGATGCGATTCGTTGTGGTGGTCACTCGCTGCCTGGAGGTCTTTCCCCCCGCCGCCGTCTTGCTGTCAATGTCGATGAGGGCGTTCAGTAGATGTTTCCTGCTCCGCTCCAGCGCCTTTCCATTGTGGTCATCACAGGTCTGGATGAGCAGCAGCAAAAGACTGAGCACCTGACGATCGTGCTCCGCCTTGGCCATCACGTTGCGCAGATGCAGTGCCTCCTGCTCGTTGAGTCCTCCGAACAGCTTGTTGGCTATCCTTTGCAGGCCGCTACTGGAGGGCAGGGCATCCCTGGGAATGTCATAGCTCCGGAAGATGTCCTCCCACTCGTAGCGAGATGGCGTAGGAGTGGTCACCCTATAGGCGAACGGCGAGGCTGTTGTCGATGTCGTAGTCGTGGTACTGGTGGTCGAGGTGCGCTGCTCCTTCATCAGACCATCGTTGATGGTCAGGGGATCCAGGAAGTCAGTCTGCGATTTGAGCGCCCACGGGTGCTCAGTGGGCTTGTGGGTGGTCACCAGCTTCTGGGGCCTGGCATCCTTCAGCAGATCGTTGCGGGACTTGACAAAGGACTGAGTTTGCTGCTGCTGCAGGAACTCCTCTCCTGAGTCCTGGCTGGGCGGCGCCAGCTCTCCCGAGAACTCCAGCTCCTGGCCACGATTCGTACTGGCCTCGTACAGCTCGGTGGTCGTGGAGTACTCTGGAGCAGGCGTGGAATCGAATTTGTGGTTGATCTCGGCGGCAATGCTGTTGGGTGTGGGCGTGGTTTGCTCGGGCAATCCCTTGGTGGGCAGATAGTACTTGGCAGTTCCATCGCTGAACAACGTGGGATCCGTCGTGGTCACCGGCCGGAAGTTGGGCGTGCTTGGGGGCTCCGTAGGACGAGCTCGGGCAGCCAGTTCTGCACGGAAGGTAGCTGGGTTGTCCAGATAGCTCGAGAGAGCATTAGAGAAGATCTGGGCGATCTTGCGAGACTCTGGCTTCTCCGCCAAAGAACCAATCGTTGAGCCTGTGCTTCCGATCTGTGGGAACTGCTGGTACTTCGATCCCGACTCGGACTGGGTTCCATTAGATTGGTTCGAGAGCAGCCCAGCACTTATGTCTGCGTCTCCGGCACCGCGTCCTTGGGCTGCCTTCAAGCCGAAAAGATTGCTGTACTTCTTCACAGTGGTGTCACTCAACAGGCTCTTTTTAATGTCATCCGCGTTTTCACTGATGGCTGGAGGATTCTCGGAGGTGGTGAGCAGGGCAGTGGCGTCCGATGGCTTGATCGTGGGTAGCGGTGGCTTCGCTGACAGCTTGGTCTTCACACCGGTCTTGTCCGTCTTATCCGACTTTACATTCGGATTACCCAATGCATTGCCGGTCTCATTGTGTTCCTGAGCAAAGTACTTGGCCAGGGACACCAGGGCATCTGGGCCTGAGGAAGGTGGGATCTCCAGGCCAACTCGAGCCGGCGCTGCTGCAGCGGCATTCAGTTCCACGTCCTCAAACTGATCCTTCAGCAGGTTCATGGTCTTCAGCATCTCCTGCACATTGCGATAGACGGATTCCTCCTTCACCGGATTGGGTGCAAACAAGAGGACATCCTCTCCGGCAGCGGCTGCCGCGTTGCCCCTGGGCGACTTGCCGCTCTTGGGCAGATAGGTGGGTCCGCTGCTAGTCGCCGACGGAGGTGGAGTAGTTGGCAAATAGTCGCGACTGTCGCTGGGCTTGGCGGGCGGACGGAATTCGCCGGAACTGGCCACATCGTAGTGGTGCCTCATGCCAATGATCACTGGCTTGTAGGTGCTGTCCAGCTCGATACTGGCACTAGCAGTGGGCTTGACCTTAGGCGCCGCCGACGACTCCAGGAAGATACCTGAACTGGCTCCTCCAAAGCGATTGGGATTAGGTGTCGTTGCCACATGGCCACCCTTGATGTAGTTGAGCTTTCCCTCCGTACTCTTGGACTTCACCAAGCTGGGCACTGTAGGCGTATAGAAGGGCGTGGACTTGCTGGCCTCCAGGCGACGGACAGTGGAGAAGCCTCCGGCGGCGTAGTGGGGCGTGGTCTGCGGTACCGATCTGGTGGAATGGGCCTCAAAGAATTCAGGCTTCTCCTTAAGCTGGATGGGAGCAGGCTTCTCCTTGGTCTGGACGGGAGCTGACTTCTCCTTCTCCTTGCTGTGTTCCTCGCTGCCACTGTAGCGATGCTGGCCCCTCTGGCCATTCCTGGCTCTCTCGGTGGACACACCTCTCTCCTGGGAGGCTGCCGGAGTCCTTTGGCGTGAGGGTTTTAGTAGGGTCACGTCGTCGTTGCTGTTGCGACTGGGATTAACTGGCTCCTTGTTGGCCCTTCGCTTTCCAGAGCCACTGACAAAGGAGGAACTCTCCGCGGTGATCTGGGTCTCATGGTCATTATTGTTGTTATCGATGCTGGGCAGAACCTTCCGCTTTTCTCCGGACACATCATCGAAGTCCACGCTCTCCACTGAGGCGGGTACGTCCTCGGTGGAATCGATGCGTCTGTCGGGATTGGAACGCGGCCCAGATCTCGCCTGACCAGCGACTGGAGTGACCTTCGGCTTGATGTTCAGCCCACCACCCACGATGTTGAAGCCCTGAACTGGAACCGAGGGACGAACGCGGTGCACTCGCTGCTTGTTCAAGATCTCTGCACTTTCCGCGTAGTAACCCGAGGATCCCAGGCAGTTCACCTTGAACCACCAGTCGCAGGTGAGCTCGCTCTGCTGGAAGATCGTGCCGTTTGGACAAAGGAAAGATATCTTACGGCCCTCTTCGCAGATGTGGAAGACCTGAAAGAAAGGGTTACATTAGGGGTTAGTCCATTAAGAGTTTAAGATTGATATTCTTACCTGACAATCAGTTTCCATGTCGGCAAAGTAACCATTTCCGTAGGAGCGACAGCTGAAGGAGGTCTTGGGAATGCGTGGGTAGATGGGAAAGTCAATGCCAGGCCGTCCCACCACTCCCTGGTACACCTCGTAGTCCACATCCTCGTCCGAGGCGCGCTTCTTCAGGTGATGCTTATGCTCGTTGCAGTTCGTGTGCGCCTCATACCGCTCCTCCTCGAACTGAGTGGCCCCCGTTTGCTTGGCCAATATCCGGGCAGGAGTTCGGTACTATATACAGAAAACAGGACAATTAATAAATATGATATTCAGCCAGAGTTTGATTGTAATTTACCTTTGATTCTGCGCTGGTTTGGCCAAGGAATGCCAGTACTAGCAGGGCTGTAATATTGAAAACAAATTGTTAGTAAATTAATAATTAAATATTTTGAAATAAATTTTGATTATTTTAGATTATAATAGCAAATAAAATAAGTATGGAATTACTGAAAGTTTAGGTGTGAATTCCTGAGAGAAATAAAACCTGTACCAAGATAAGATTAATTAAATTTCTGTGGCCTGTCTACTTTGTTTTCTTTTTATTATTTATTGAACTCTTCGCAACTATGGTATACATTATCATTAATAATTACTGTCTTCAAGCTTTTTATAGCCATTTATTTAATGGAACTTCTTGCCATAGGTTGTTAAAAAATTAAAGGAATTCGTTTAATGAAACTTCTCTGGCTACACCATAATTATGCTTTTGTGTGAACATCTATCTATTTATTTAATTTTTTTGCATTTTCTGGACAATCTCTAACAAAGCCTGGTTCCTCAACTTTTCAGGTTTCGATTCTCCGTTTAGAATGTCTTCTCGATGTCGGACAGCGAGGAAGACCTTGACTTTTCCATTCAACTTGGATGTCAGACACTGTCAAATTACGCAAGAGGCTACGGCTACTGGGACTGAGACTGGGACTGGCTGGAAGTGACTGACCTCAGGCCCCCTCCGAATGCAATAATTAAATTTTAAAGCATAAAAACAATTAAAGAGAGAAACAAAAATAAAAAGTCATGATGAACTGCGGCTTAAGTAGCAGCCGGACAGAGGAAGCAGAGGTCGCCGAGGAAGATGTCTCGGCTCCGCGAGGCGCGATTGAATAACCGAAAATAGCCGCTAGATTCAAGGCCCACTTGCAGCATAATCACAGCGATTAAGTGAATCATCGGAGGGGGAGTGGGAGACCGGGCATGGCTGCCTTATTCAAATTAAACAATTGCCCATAATTTGTGCCCGCTGATTGGCGGCGAGCGGACTCAAAATCGAACGGTCGCCTCATCGCGTATACGCCATGGAGTACTCGCATCAATTTCGGGCCGGGTTCGTGCCACTCACAGCGGGCTGGACCGCGGACTTAATTGAGAGGCGCTGTCGATGGGCGCGTAATTACTCACATACAGCAACGGCCATTGTGGGCTTTATTCGCCGCTCCGCCGCGAGATGAGCTGTCACTTATGCCCGATCCGGCATCTGGGTCTCGGCCAACACGCCCGTCCTAATGAGCCGTTAAAAATGGCATTTCCCAGGCGCTCGGCCGGCCAATCCATTAATTCAAATCAAAGTCACATTTAATCTGAATCTGAACTATGTTTTTTTGTTTATCTTTCCATTTTTTTGTTTTTGTCGCACGCCAAGTCAGTCAACTAACAAAAAAGAAAGATGGCTCACGCAACTGGCTAAGACAAAGGCGCATTAACGCAATATCGCCCACGCTTAGGGGCACACGCATAGCTTCACCGTTAGTCTGAGACTGATCTATGATGGGAAAATTATGAGCTGACAAGGTCAAGGATGCGGCCAAGTCGAAGTTGGTCAAATTGTGTGTAAAATTTATATAAAGTTTAAGCATTAATATTAAATAAATTAAGTTAAATTAATTTTAATCAGAAGCTTGTAACGATGTGAAGCACTCATTTCCGACCCTATAAATCATATATATTCTTGATCAGCATCATCAGCCGGGTCGATCTATCCATCTACGGCATAAAAATAAATTTTTGAAATTTTTTCAAAATTTCAAAAAAATGTAAGGGGTTACATCATTAAAATTTTCAAAAATTGATCAAAATTGTAATTTTTTAAAATCTTTAATTGAGTATGCAGCTTCATTAATCTAGCAAAAACTAACATAGGAAAGCTTTCCGAATTGAAATTAATGCAATTTTGGCTTAGTTATGAGTTTTTTAAATTTTGATTTGTGTAGAAAAACGATCATATAAAATTATAGATTCAAAGAATGTTTAGAATTAATCGACTTCCAATTCATTCTTATAATTTAATTGACAACTGCAAAGATATATAAACTTCGGCTTCCCGAGGTTAGTTTCTTTTCTTCTTTTAAAAATTGGTTTTCCATTGGTTAAATCACTTTTCGACTTACCGCATATGAAGCTAAGCTGCGTACACCGCATTTTGTATTTGGAATTGCCTGAAAAGATAGAGAGGGAAGCAGAAAGGCAAGTGTTTAGCTAGTTAACAAAATTATGAATATTTATTGCACAAGATCGTGGGAGAAGCCCGAAAAGAAAGAAGCAGCGAAATAATTACTGCCGAAAACACGTACACGCCGCGCAGGCGCCTTATTGGGTAATGGAAATTATACAAAAATAGCGGCTGAAATAATAAATGTACTCGGGGGCTTGCACAAATCAACATCAGCATCAGTCCCGAGCAGAAGCAGCGCAGAAGAGTTGTCAATGTGCCGAAGAAGACAAAGACTCTCAGCGATTGCATAATTCGCCGACGCCCACAGACGCATGCAGAAATTTACGGCAGATCGTTAGATACATCCATATCTGCCCAGCCAAACTAGGAGATAGCCAGATAGTGAGATATGCAGATTCGCAGATTCGTAAATTCGCATAGTGTGTACCACAGGGCGCATGCGCAATAAGTTATTACACTTTAGGCCGAGTTGGCTGCCCAGGAACAGCTGTCAGGCGCCAGGCCAGGAGCCACTCCGTCACTCAGAGCCAGCCCAGTTGGACCAGTCAGTAAGGCAGTCAGTCAGTCAGTCAGTTAGTCAGTCAGTCAGTCAGTCAATCCCCGGCAGACATTCACTTCGGAACGAGCGAATAAAGCCGGCTTCCGTCAGCTCATTTTTGCAGCTGTTGTCGCTGTTGTTCCCGTAGTTTCTGCGTACTTTGCATAATTTCAAATAATTGTTTTAATTTGCACAACGGCAAACAATATCAAAACTCGGGGAGAGACCAGAGAGATCAGGCCAACCGGCCTGGCTTGGCCCGGTGACACTCTTTCAATTAAATCATTTTCAATGGGTTTTCGGGCAATTTGGTCGCCGTCAAGACAATAGATCGGTTGGCTTTACGTAACGCGACTGGCTATTTTCAATAACAATGCAAAATCGAACAGAATCTCGGGGAACATAAATTTAAATTGAAATTAGCTGCAGTTGATTCTGGCCTTAAATGCATTGTCTGCTGTGGGTTCTTCTTCTTTGGTTGCCGAAATTGCTTTTTGTATTTAAATTAGTTGATTGCCTTGGCGGCAACGGCGTCGCCGTTCTCGTCTTCGCTGTTTGCATAAAATATTCTCACACCTAAATTTAATTTCATCAAAATAACGTAATGTACACAAAGTATAATTGCCGCAGCCTCTGTGGCTGTGGTAATACTTGGCTTGGCATTAAAATTTAATAAAAATTGTAAATTAAGTCGATTAACAAAGCACTTGGCTAAAGTTCAAGAGTCGCCCCGGTGCCGCGGTGTCTGCACAAATCTTAATTTCAATTCACGATTCTCAATTTGCAATTACACGGCATCGAGAGTTTGTCATTGTCAAGGCTGTGCCAAAACGTCTTCGATTTGGCTTAAATGGCGTTTAGCTGGTCGAAGGTCAAATCGGATTGCATCAGTTGAGAATTTATACGATGATTGCCTTTATAAATAACTTTTAATAAATTAGCATCGACCGCAAATTACTTCCTCTCAGCGCATCCATTCGATGAAATTAATCAAGCCGTTCACACAGTAATTCATAAGAAAGCGTGGCATGAAACTCAATCATTTTGCGCCTGAAAAATGCTCGGCAACAACAATGACAAATAAGGAAGTTTCACTGCTGAAGAAAATGCTGCAAGGAAAAAATGTCAACGCAGGTGTTGTGCCGACACCAACAAAAATAATAAGCTAGCGCCAGTTAACAACCAGCGACTGAGGTTGCATTTTCCGCGCCATGCCGAGGGTCTTCGCCATCAAAATTTCCGCCTTCAACACATGCTCAGCGCTCGAGGGGATCGGATTGCTGTGGGGACTGGGACCGGGATTGGGACCTGGGACTTGATGGAACTTGGAGACGGGATATGCCAAGGATCGATGCAGCCAGCGATTGCCCAGGTCGCCTTTGCCGCCTCAAGTGCGAGGCGTGAAGTGTGAGGAGTTCGAGGGGCGCACTCTCCGCATTGCAGCCAAATGTCTGTTAAATCGTTTTAACCTTTTTGTCAAGTTGCCGCTTAACCTTTACGGTTGCTGAGCTGACATGGAGGAAGCATTTGTTTTTTTCCGCAGCTTTTCTTGCTGTTGCTTTTTAGCTGCATTGTGTTGCGGCCAAGTGTTGAAACCCGCACAGAGTACAGAGCATCGTAGAAACTAAAGCAGCGCCGAGCGGCTGCCTTCTTGTGCTCCCTTGGACCACATGTCGTATACGTGTTATTTGCAGATTTGATTTATTTGTTTTGGCTGTTCGTGTTGCTGGATCGCGGCTGCTTATCTTGCCAGTTGCCTTGCACTGGCTCGTGTGTGGCCTTCTCCCACAAATCGTTTGTATTTCATTTTATTTGTAACTCATGTGCAGGCACCCACAGCAAAAAATAGAAACATACAAAAACAGATAAGCTGAAAAGTGCAATAGAGGAAAATTTCACCTTTACCGAAATTCATTATGAAACGGCAATCCTGTTGCGAAAAATTGCATAAAGTCAGCGCATCTTCAATCGAATCAGCGGACTGGGGAACATCTGAAACTTGATTGGGGCTTTTTGTTTGCTTAGCTTAGCGATTGGGAGTGCCATGCAGGTGCGGATGGATATGCTGGTCATTTGGCTAATGGTGGGAGAGAAATTATTTTGCGAAAAGGCCATTGGCATCCTTGGGAATTGATTATTTTGGCGAATCACGAACGGCCTTTGGAGGTCTGGAAAGCCCACATGATTTGCACGTACTTATAGAAGGCATCTTAGCTCTTAGAAAACCCTACTTATATCAAGACAAGGAAATAAAATGGTTTAAGAACTTGAATACCTCGAAATTGCATTCAATTTAATGTTCTGGAAATTCCAAATTCGTTTTATTAATGCCAAAAATCATCTATATCTTCTTTTCAGATATAATCTCCACACACTATTCCAGTTTCCTGCCAGAGTCATTTGTTTTCTCGGCACTAATCTTTGACTTGAGCTAATTTTATGCAAATTTCCCATAATTAATCACCGAAACGCTACCAACATTTTGCTATACATCTCAATAGGTTCTGCAGCGATGATATTTCAACGAAGCTAAAGCCGAAACTTAAACAAAACTAAATTAAAATGCTAAACATTTTAAATGGCAACGCATAGTGGTTTCTGCTTGAGCTTTTTCGGTTTTATAAACTGTGTGAAAAATGTCATTATAAATGCATAAAACTCCAAGCCAAGCAAATCACTTGGCTCTGGCCATGTTTCCCAGGCAAAAATGTTTTGAAAGTGCCCAGCTCCAGGCAGGCCCATTGTGCATTTTGTTTATTTATTTTTACAGCAGATTTGGCAAGCCGAATTTGTTTGCTTTTGTTTATACATTTTTTTCTCTCCTAAAAAGCCTTTCGAGGCGGAGCAATTAAAGCAGCATTTTATATTGGCACATCCCAGCAGATTAAGATCTGTTTTCGGGACTGCCCCAAATGATTCCCATTGTGGTGCTCAATTTGGGACCATTTAGCTGTTTTCTTGGACTTTCCTAGTCCCATAAATCATTCGAATGATGTGCGTTTTAATATTTGCATAATGTCTATTTGGGGCCAGTACAAATACTCATAATTGGATTACTGAACAAATATTTGGCGCTGTCTCTGTTCAGGTACCTGCATCTCCGCGAATAGCAGATGTTATGCGATGGCATGAGAAATGGGTCGGGACCTGAGCAGATGAAAATATATATAATAAACTGATGTGAGATAGGAAGACTATATAGTCGGGGTTGAAATAATAGTGGCATTTATAAAAATTATGAAAATTAATAATAGTAAATTAGAAGAGCTTGTAGTCTTTAAACAAATACATCATCTTGGCATTATAATTTAGGGTTCAAATTAGTATATCTATACTTTGAGAGGTAATTCATATATTTTACTCATAAGTAATGGTTAAGAAGTTAGAAATATTTATGTGTATTATTAATATATTATTTCCTCACTTTTGTTTTGCAATAAAATATATAACTGTTTATGTTAAGTCCTCCTTTCTTTATTAATATTATATTGTTTTATACCCCTTACAGGGTATTATCATTTCAATCAGGAGCTTGAAGGACTCATTTCCGACCCTATAAACCATATATATTCTTGCTCAGCATCAACAGCCGAATTGATCTAGCCATTTATGGTAGAAATTTAAAGTTTTCGAAATTTTTCAAAATTTCAAAAAAAGGTAAAATTGTCAAAATTTCACAAAAATTTCAATTTTTTAAATTTCAAAACTAAGTATTTTTATTTTTTTACCTTACAAAAACTACCACAGAAAAGCTGTCCGAATTGAAATTAATGCGTTTTTGGCTTAGTTATGATAACTTACAGATTCGAACCCTGGATCCAAACTTCAGCTTCCCGAAGTCAGCCTTCTTTCTTGTTTATAAATACAAATAATTTTAATTTCTATTCTCATACCCGCTACTGTCCTCATATATATTTTAAAGCAAAGCTTGTGACATTCTACTGAGTAAATAGTTCATTAATCATAATTCGCTCAAATAAAAAAAAATGATTTTGTGAAACAAATGATTGTTTTGTGACATTTTGTATGTCTGACAATTAATCACAAGCTATATGTTCAAGTATCCCCTGGTATCGCTGCCCAAAGCTCAGTCGGGCACGCGGAACAATCACGAAAAATACCCAAGTGTGAATATGCGTCAGCCGAGACAGCGAGAGACATGTAAATTTTGCAATAACGAGACTTTTTGTTAAACACTTTTTAAGCCACGGAGATGCCTCGCAGATTTGGCAGATAGCCGGGGAAGTGGAGGCGGCCAGACGACGCCGCATCGTCTGATGGAGCTGCTGTGGAGCCCCATGCTGATGCACTGACCTACGTGTCGCTGATGCACCCAGACATGAGTGTGGCAGCAATTATTGCCGCCGCCGCCGTTGCCTTTGCCTTTGTTATTCTTGCGGCAACCTCACAGTTTTTGGGGCCCCCAAGTACCCCAAGGGGGCGCGGCATGGCTGTTGCATTTCATAGCCGCCAGAGTTCGACGTGCTAATAGATTTTGAGGTCAAATGCAATCACTTGGGCCAGTGCTGCTGCTGCTGCTGGCCATTTTTTCCACCTCTGATACAATTTTCGGCCGCTTTTTGCCCAAGAATTCTTGTGCATTTCCGTGCCGCGCTTTTTGTGCCTGCTGCCACTCATTTGCAATTTGTGTAGCTTCAGTCGAAGATGCGAGGAACGAAATACTTGGGCAAAAAATACTGGAGGCATGGCAAAGTCACTTTGACGCTTCGTGGCAGCCGCCTGTCAACCGCTTCACACTTGGCCAAGAGGCACTGGCTCGGACTCCAGCTTCGACCGCCCATCGAGAGCGGCGGCGCATTCAGATGATGCCTAGGCTTAAATGGAACTCAATTTGTTTGGACCCAGGCGAATTGCCGGCGATTTGTACTGCGGCGCACAACATTTAGCGCCAAATACAAAGATGATGATGATTTTCACTTTTTCCCCGGCTATTTGCAGACCGATGCGCCCCAGCAACTCTTCATGCAAGAGCTGCCGCGGGGCGGGATATGCCATTGGCCAGGTCCAGCCAATGCTTTCGGAACCCGGCCGACTGACTGGCCCATTCCTAGGGGCAGTGCTACTTAATTATCGGTTAGACATATTTTGGGTTGTTTACACTCAGTGGATACCCCAAAAACACTGTTTGCCAGCGCCCTGGATCATAAAGAGCTGTTGTAATAACGAGAGCACCACTCACGCCGCAGTTAACCCGTTGTTATGCCATTAAAATCGCCAAGGTAATTGCAGAGCTTGGGGTTACGGCGGCATAACGAGCAGCTGAGCCGGCGGCCCTTTACCGGAAGCTGCAACTACTTAATCCGAATGCGGGGCTCTGAGAATTCAAATCGGAATTAGCATATAACTCCAATCCTCTACGCATATCGAATATCTCTCATCACAACATATACAAGTTTTCGTGGTTTATGTGGCGCATTTATCAAATGGAACGATAATGGTCTATACAAATCTAAAAATCCAACTAGGAGTGATGTTAATGAGTATATTCGACAATAAAAATTGCCAAAAAAAAAAAACGAAAAATCAAACAAAAGACTCAAGCCACAAACTTGATTTCAAGAAATGCAAAAACATCTCTGATTCATATACTAGCTAAGGCTTGCCCAGTTAACTGTACAATCAATGCGGGTAATTGACCAGAGTCGTTAAAAATAATGTTCGAGAATCTACAAAACACCTCTAAATAATATATATATTAAAACAGGTTGCCAAATATTTCGTTGTTTGTTTTGTGAAAGTAAATATGTGTCACATATATTACTCGTACAATCGGCCTGAAGATGAACTCGGCTCAATCCGGTTTGGTTCACCCGTAGTGCCAATCGGCCAGTTCCTGTATTGCCTCCTTCAGATCCGCCAATTCGCTGTGTCACCCATCGAATGTACGCGGAAATTAATCCCCCGCCGATGCTCACATAACAATTGAGTTGTCACCCAGAAGATATATAACTTTCGGCGGGATGTGCCAAGTTTTCTTCGGTAATAGCCGAAAAAAAAGCGAGAAATATCAAAAGATAACAATTGAAAATGCCGCCCAGCCAGTTTCAATTGATGAGATGAGGCAATCCGCTGGCAAGCGCAATTTATGACAGCCCGGCGGCAGGCGGCATCAGACACGCCGGCGGCAGCAACAGCAACAGCAGCAACAGCAGCAGCAGCAGCAGCAGCAGCAGCAGCAGTTGCAGTTGCAGCAGCTAAACCAGTAGCACCAACCGCCAACAACTGGCAATTAATAAGTAATTGAGGCAGTTGCCACAGCAGCAGCAACTGTGTTGCACCTTCGGATTCGTTCTTTTGTTCGCCCAGATTCCAGATGCCAGATCACGCATATTTGGGTCAGCAGTGTGTTCGTTATCAGGGCGTCGTGTATTTATGTCACCTGGTTAAATAATCATCTCGCTCGGCTTAATTAGTGCCCCCCCAGCCACAGTGAGTCAGTCAGTGGGGCTCTGTGGCTTTTCTTTGCTGCGCTTTTCCTCCTCGTCGTGATGGCCTTTCCGAGATTGCCGCTGGTTGCATCCAACGCCACACACTCCATGCTGATGGCTGATGAAGCCACGAAGATGCGAATTAGTTGCTTATTGTTTGGCGTAATTGTTTCTTGTTTGCCACGTAAATGAAAGTCACTTTTGATTTGGACTTTGTTATGATTCCATTTTCGTATACAGCTTCGTTCGTTTACGGTGTCAGTGTGGCGGAAAATGAAAAAGTTCAAGCGGAAATCACTGGAAAAATTAGATTTCTGTTTGCTCTTGCAACCAGCCAGCGAACGTAATCCGCAGACGTATTAAGTTAATCATGGCGATAAGTTCATAACTCATAACACGATTCTGGATCCAAACAAAAGACTCAGGTAACGAACTTGACTTTGGCACGACAAGAAAAATGTTTTTGTGGCCGTTTTTTCTCTTTTTTTTTGCCATTTTGAAGCGCGCGTCTCTGTAAGCGACAAGTTTCCGAAAATATCAAAGCGTTTTTTTCAGCTTGGTGTTTTTTATTTTTTATCGTGGCAAACATGATTATGACTGCTGAAAGCTCTTGTCATTTGGTTGCCTTCGCGCGCTTGATTGTGCTTGAAAATATCAAACAATATCGCGGGATTGAATGCGGAATTTGTTTCTGACTTCTTTGATTTATTGATTCGATTTCGTGGTACTCTCGGGCCCAACATGTGAGGTAGGAGGCGTCTCTAATTGGTTGTCAGCCGTTGGAATTGTATTCGGTGGTGCTTGATATCGATACCAATTTGTGTGAATGTTGCCTACTTAAGTAGTGGCCTAATAGACGATTATTGACACTTTATTCTTGTTTATTTTTGTACGGAATGCTAGTTCACAGGCACCGCCAACTGTATTGGTGGGAACTATGCATTGGCTGTCATAATAATTTTATTAGCCCCCCAGGTTCTAGCCTTGGCCGACACCTTCTTAAAAAACCCATTAGTGTCTTCATATTTCATATGGCTTTTATGAATCACGCTGCCACCGGAGAACAACCAGTTATTCGATCGTGATCGATAAATGCGCATCCTTAGCGCGAGCCAAAGATGATGTCACTCGCCCGAATTAGATCCTGGCTAAGAGGTAAACAAACACTAAAGTGAGGCAAATATGCTGGGAATCAAGTTCTCCGCAACTGTAAAATAGCGAATTAATTATCTATAGATATCGGGGAGTTGATATGCGTAGAAAGAAAGCCCCTTCCCTCCGTTGAGAAACTTGTTCTGGGGCTTTATGGCTTTATGACAAAGATTCGATCATTCCTCATTGTTTGTTCAAAGTTGAATGGGGGGAATATTGTTAATTGAGATTATTAGGTATTAAAACGAAAATTTATTTCACCTTGTGTTCGAACTTTAAATTAAACAAGTCGCTTGGCTATTGGGGATTCGTTCAGCTCCCAAAATAAGTTTGTGGCTATAAACCCAGTGGCCATCTTGGGTCACTCTTCTCCATGACGTTCACCTTAGACCATGCACACCGAAATGCCATTCAGGTGGCAGCAGCCCTAAAACGGCCCAAAACGGACCGCGTCGTGCCATGGAGGTCAGTCAGCATCTCGGCCTGACATTTAGCCTGCCGCCTGGCTGGCCATATATCAAGTCGGTGGCGGCTTTATAGCCACGGCAATGGCTATATCCATTAAATGCCTGGCAATCGGTACGCAATTCGCAACGCACGTGTGTCTTGATGAACGAGCCGCACGGATTGTGGCGGCAAGCGTTTCAGAATGCTGGCATTTAGTTGTTAAGTGGCTATATAATGATAATACTTAAGATTGTGATGTAATTGAACGTTTTACGCATTTTGGCAAATAACTATGATTAGGAGAAGACTTGATGCGGCATTAGGGTGATAAATTATGGCTAAGCTGGAGGATATAATTTTGTCTTCGATAAAGTGCCGTTGCAAAATCCACACAATTCGGTTTGAAAGTTCAAGTTCGCTGGTTTTTTTTTTGTTTTGTTCACGAAAAAAGAGTGACAAATGGGTTATTTATGGCTCAAGTGCACTTGGCTGACATTTGGCCAAATGACAATAACGGTTAGCTGAAAAAGGTGATGTTTTTATTTACGATCTTGGCGGCGAGACGTTGCAAGTTCGTTGTCAAAGTCTTTCGTTTTTACTGCCAAAACAGGCCCTCAGATCTGCGGCCAAGCCATGATGATGAATCTTATTATAAACTCGAGGAAAAACCCGAACAAAGTCCGCCTAGAATATGTTGAAATCTCCGTAGAAAAAACATAGAAAACATGTACATTATTTACACTTCATTAATCACCCAAGATGGGCCACAAAAAAGCAGCGAACGAACGAACACCAGCAATTGTGAGGCTGTTGTTTGTTTTGTTTGTTTTGCGTCTATAGGGAATCGCCAGATACTTTTACTCGCCGTATCTCTCGGATGCGGCTCATTGGCTTTTCAGCGAAGCGCACGCAGCGCCAGTTAACGCATCAACACTTGAGCGAGGCTCCGGCTACGAAAATCCCTAACAACTACAGCCACTTTAGTCGCTGTAGGGGAATCCTCCTTTTGGGGTATTGTTGCTTGAATGACTTTTTAATTTATTTGCCATTTCTTTTGCTGGCAACGTTAATGAGCAGACCAGACCAGGCCAGACCCGACCCGGCCAGACCGGGCTAGACCAGGCTAGACCCGGCTAAGGCTCCGACAACATTCGCTCGCATTTTGAACTTTTATCTGTCGGCCAACATCTGCAGACAACAAACGGGCAAAAATTATATTGTACTATAGCATTTTGTTACATTTGAGGCAGCCCTGGGTTTTGTTTTGTACTCGTACTTTATCTGGCTTGATTTTCGCCTGCCTTCTGGCTCGTCTCCCCGGTCAACTTTAACCTCCTGCCACATAAAGCGAAAAAAGCGGGCCCCTTTCTCCGCCCCAGCTGTCCGCTTGTGTGTGGGGGTGTGTGTTTGGGTGATGTGAAAGACGGTTAAGTCACACATTTGGCCCAAATTTGTCTTTTCTTTTAGCCTGGCTTTTCTTTTGTTCATTTGCGCCACGAGACCTGCCCGTGGACCCGTAGAAGAAAACGAAACTGTGGCACCTCTTGACATTTAAGGCACATTTCCTAATTCCTGCACTACTTTCGGCGGTCCGAGTTGCTTACCCCGTAATCACTGAGCTGAGCACCAATTGGACTTATCTAACACAAAAATGTTGCAGCTGCATTTTCTATTATTTTCTATTTTTTTTTTCTAACTCTGGGCCAGCCCCCTCCCAAGGGTTTATTCTGATTTAAGCGGCTACTGCTGCCGTTCATCCTTGAACTGTGTGCTCAGCTCAGATCTAAGATTCGTTAATAACAATGCCAAGAGCCGAGGCAACAACTATTGTGGTTGCAGCATATTTTGCAACACTAAATTTATGCAGTAAAAAATTAGAGAACCAAGCAAAAGAAGCTAGGAAAAAATTGAAATGCATGCCGGCAATTTTGAGGCTTTTGCATGGCTTTTAATTGCTGTATCTATTCATCTAAGCCAGCCAACAATTTGCAAATTAATCATCAGGCCCAGAGTCACCGCCTCGGGCCAAATCGAAGATTTATGGAAATTGTTCGTCATTTAATTTGCTTAGAACCAATTAATATTTACGTTGGTCATGAAAAATACAAGAAGCTTCAGCTAAGGCTGTTTTCTTTAATGGTAATAACTTTGATTCATTTGATTGGCCAACTTGATTAAGTTATTAGTTTTAATAGAGACTGAGTTTTATATTCGAAGAAATATAAGACTTAATGGAGTTTAAAATGTCTTCTTTTAAATTAAGGTATTTTCCTGTAATTATTCAGAGCTTTATGGGGGTTCAAGTATTATTTTTAGAATATTTTATCAAGATCTTCCGCGTTTGCTAAGAATATTTCAAGGATTCAGAACTTGGAGCTTCTAATTTTTCCAAGTGATTTATTTTTAAGGAGTTTATTTATTTTGATTTTCGTCCATCCTAAGTAAAGATGCAAGTGGGGCTTGCATAACTCACAAGAGCCGCCATAAAATGGCCTCTCCATTATGAAGCCAACGCATTGACATTTTACCAGCCTCTTGGCTGAATCGCTGACTGGCCAAAAGCAGTAACAAAATTACGTAGGAAATGTATGCAATAAATCTAAGTAAGATGATGCTTTGTGAAAGGCAACGACTCCGAACACACATCAGTTTAATGTTGTTTGTTTTTTTCTTTATATTTATCCAATCATGCGTGCAAAATGCATTTGGCATTTTAGTAAGTAGAAGCCCCTCCAGCTGTCGAACTGCGTGGAGAAGCTGTCGAAATATTCTTAACACTATTCTTGGCCTGGCCAACTCACCTTTAAGCGGCAGCGGCATCATTGGCAGTGCTCTGAATGTCAGATTGTGGAGCAGTGGCACTCGGCTGAGTCGGCGGTAACTGTGGCAGCAACTCAATCTTCCACAGCTTCCTTTTTTTGCTTTCGGTTTCGTGATTGAAGTAATATGGAGGTTTCGCCGCCAACTTATTTATGACAAAGTTTTCCGCTCTCCTTTGCTTTTTGTTGTTTTCGGGTTTTCTCGTGAATATTACTTAAATTGTTGCATATTTTCGTTATTGTTGCTGTTGATGTTGATGTTGTCTCACTATGCTCGATTATTTCGTTTATTATTTATTATGGGCTAGAGAGGAGTTGTAATGCACGGATATCACGATTTAGTTGATGTTTTCGGTGGCAGCAAGAAATCACTTCAAGTTGTTCATTAAGTCGAAGCTCAAGTTTGGCAATCCGAAACCGAATCAAGTTGAATTGATATAATTTTGTGAGTAATATGAGTTTTGGAAAAAGTTCAAAGCAAGAAAAAGGGATTCAATTTGATTGGATTACGAAATATTTACAGAGTTCAACATGAAGTGATATTTTCTTAGCTTTATTTTTATATTTATGGAGTTGCTTTAAAGTTTATTAAAGTTTTCAGCTCCTTGGAAAGTAAATATAAGGTAACTTGTTATATTTAATTTCCAATTTGAAACATTTTAATCCTTGGAACTCCACTATTCACAAACTGTTCCTACAAAAGATAGTAGTTAAAACTCCTTTAAAATATCAAAAAATATATCCTATAATCGATCACTACAGAGTTTCCAAGTATCAAACACTTTGAGAGCACTTTAGGTTTCTTCAACACTTTGGAGGGTTTTCAAAATACAATTTGAGCCAGAGCCAGACGAACAGAAGACGTCTTCACCCGTACGATATTCACATTTGAATGTTTCAATTGGCAAATGCGGCGTCCAACTTTAGTAGACTCGAAGCTCGGCCTCGCAAAAACGCTCGCAAAGACAGCAATCACAGCTTTAACAGCAAAGGCAAAGCCGAGCCGGACCAACTTGCCGCCCCAGCGAAGATCGCTGCCACATCTTCCTCAATTCCCAAAGAAGCCGAAGACTCCAAAAGCAGCCAGCAAACGCAAAGCAAATGCAGACTGTCTTTGCGACCGGTCCAGCGATCAGCTGATCTCGGTTAGCTTGGGAGAAGAGCTGCGATCCGAAGACCAGAGCATAGTCTTCGGCTGCCGAAGCTCGTAACAGCAAATGGATCGGCACAGAAAAGCTTAACAGCTCTGTTAAAAAGTCTTATTTTAGGAATTTAATCATTTCATCTTAAGCAACGTTAAGGGTATTATTTGGAGATGATTAATCTGTAGATTCATGAAGAGTCTTTTTAGATTTAAAGAAAGCAGCGTTAAGTTTGTTTCTAGATTTCTTTAAAGTTGTTATATTTAATATTAAGTCCAATGTTTACTTATGTGAATAATAAGAAAAACTTTATTTTAAATTATTGAATATATTGTATTAATATTTTATCTCAAATGTAAATTCATGTATTTATTTTCATTGATATATAAAAATAATATTTTTGCTTTTTAAAGTATTGAATAATAAACCCATTTATATAAATGTGACCTAAATATAATACTTTATAAGGAAACAATTTAATAATGAACAACGTACTGAACTCTTGATATATTTAAAATAAAAATATAGTTATATCAATCCCATTTCCCAAACCCCTTTACCCTCCCATCCCTGACACTAATCATCATAAAAAATCGCATATGTAATAAGCCCTTAAGGGAGACAATAGCCACTCAAAGGATTAACCTCCTTAGCGCCATTTTCCATAAATTGCATTAAATGTTGCACACAATCAGCTAAAGTCGATTTCAATCAATCAGCAAGATGACAATTTGAAAATCCATCACCAGTTAATGAGGAAGGGGAAGCACTTGTAGGGTTTTCAAGCTGGGAACTAAGACTCTGGAGAGGATGGGGTATCCGATGGAGTGGAGCAGAGTGGGTTGGCGGGTCTTCGGCGATGGATCGATCGCTCGTGGAAGGCATAACAAACAAAATCGCAAATTAAAGATTCGAAATGCTCGCAGTGACGACTTTTTGACTCGAGGCGTTTCTGGTTGCCCGTTTCTGGGCTCCAAATTTTGGCTTCTATTTTCTTGGGGAGAGACAATGGGCCGAAAAGGGTAGACAGCTGAGCTGAGGAGTTGACAGTGGACAGTTTTTATTATGATTTTGGGGCAGCTCCAACTCCTGTTGTTGGTTGCATAATATTTTGTTTGATTTTCGCTGGCTCTCCGGCGGTGGCTGCCACGCTGGCTCTTCCTTCTGCACCACACGAAGCCAGAGATGCAGATGGCGATTCATTGGGCCTGCGATTATGGATTCGGATTCGCTGCAGCAGCAAACAACAACAGCAACAACAAAATATGCCCAAAATAATGGCAGTCGCGAAATTTCCCACGAATCTCCCAGCCAAGGGGCATCGCTACCCATCCAGCCGGCATTGGATCATCATCATCTCTTGGAGGCGGTTCATGTAAAATTAACTTGGGATTCTATTCAAAATCAGAAGTGATGGTCGTAATCACCCGCCGGTTGGCGCTTCTGCCTGCTTAACGTGATTTTAATGGCCAATTCATTCTGGCTTCTGAGTGCTTCTTGCCACAACTCCTTTCATTATTATTAGTTATTGACAATGCTATGGAGATGACATTGAGTTTGCGTTTGTTCTCATTAGGAACGGCATGGCGAGTGGCATGCAACAATAATGAATTGCTCAATTGATAATTTAGCACAGATTTATAGGCTTTAGAAGTATTAATCGAGGCATTTAAATAGGCCTTCATTTAATAAAGAGTGTTGAATTATATAAACAAGAGGTGGGAAAGCTTTTTAAATTGTTAAAAATCTATTGGTTAATACATAACTTAGTCTAAAAATATTACTAATAAATATATACATAAATCTGCAAGCACTTTTAGTATAAATTCTAGTGCATCTTTGCATCTAATATTGATCTACAAACTGAATGTCATGGGGATCAACCTGGACCTATTATGCTCTCCAAGGAATCCCCTAAAAAATGTATTTATTTTAAATATACTCTTGTAAATCAATTTAGAAATCGATTTAGAAATAGATTTATAACTATTCCAAGCATCAGAAGTTGCAACATAATAAACGATTTGAAAGTAGTTCTACCTCTGACAATTCCCTAGAAAATAACCCGTTTTCTTTATATACAAAAATGTTCAGTCTCATTGCCAAAACTAATTCATTTTCCCTTTCAAGCAAGCAAACACAATAAAACAACCAATCTGATCGGAATCCACACACACACTTCGCAAACACTCCCTTGGTGCAAACTCAGAGCATGTTGGGCAACAACCTTAAAAGGTCGTCGCTGCATTTTATGGAACACTCAGCCGGCGAGAGGGGCAAAGTGTCAAATCATTGTAGAAGTATCTAAGAAGCCATATAGCCTATATTTAACCCCAAACTATCCATCACAGAAGCATGGATGGTGGTGGGCCACCGTGCGGCAATTGCGGCTCTGCCTTTGCCTTTTGTGGATTGAAAAACCATTTAACTGCCGTTAATTTTAACGCCCGTTTTCTATGCCAGCCCAGTTAGATTGCCACATAGCCCCCCATAGCTGCCGGAGCCGAAAACAAAAGCGAGAAGCAGCCGAAATACGTAATGCAAGCGATAATTATTGCCTACAGGCCCAGGCCCAGGCCCAGACCCAGGCCCAGGCCCAAGTCCGGGCCCCCAAAAACGTCTCCAGACACTGAGAGAGAGAGAAGAAGCCCCCAAAATCCAACAGAAGCCGCCGTGGTCTAGTCTGGGTCTGGGGTCGTGTAGATGATTGAAAAGCGAAGAAGATTTGCATAGAAACGTGCGATTTTCGCCATGGCTGCGGGGCCCCGGGGCCCGATCTTCTCACCGGAGCCAAAGTATCTGCCAGATACTTTGCCACATGCGGCACTCTGTCAACGTGCTCACGGCCTGAGAACCGAGAACTGAGCGTACGCGGTGCCTTCAATTACTCATCCATTCATGCCGTCAAGTCCGTCCGTCATTCATTCAGCTTTCGGCTGCAACAATTTGTTGATTTAATTGTTATGAATTTTTTGTTGTTTCTTTTCCCAGTTTTTGCTGGTTTTCTTTTGAAAATCTCTGTCTGATATCTAGGCGCGGCATTTTTCTTTGGATAATTTGCTCACATTCTTGGCCCTTATTCGGCGGCATGCGAGATTTTGCCGAAATTATGTTGTTTGTCGAGGCTGATTTTGAAATTTTCGACCCAAATTTGTCAAGATCAATGGTGGAGATAACCCCATGATTAATGCTCGGGGGTTATGCCTCTGGTAGCTTTGATAAATGCTTTGGTTTTTTGTATTTTGTAGAGCATGTTTACCTTTGGGTCTTTCTTCGCTAATCTTCTCGATCGAAGACCTTGAAAGGTTCTCAGACTATATATATCTGGGAAAAAGTTCAAGCTGGTAAATCTTTAAATGTAATTAATTTTACACATATTTAATAACAAGTTTTGTTACGTATTCTGAGTATAATTGTGTATAATTTCTTAAGTTATATATATATTTTTAGAAAATTAAAAACCATGACATCAATATATGGTCTCTCTTTTATCTGTCAAGCCACAAATAAATTTAGGTGATTCAGCCAATACAATAAGGTTAGTTAGCCAACCTGTTGGCCAGGCCAGAACTCCGTGTGTATCTTTCTTATAATTTTAAGTGCATCATCGCCCACGGAATGTTAACTAAACCAGATAGGCGAGTGAAAAGTGATTATATTGCCTAAAATCCGAGCTTGTCTCTGATTTTGGGGGCACAATTTATCTCCCCCGACAGCTGAACAAACGAAAGTGATATCTTTGCCTTCGAACTGGGCAGACAATTGTGTGCTAATGATGAAAGACAACCGGGATGGCCACCGGAGAAGCGAGTGAGTGCCTGGATATTTATGGCCAGGCCTGTGTCAAAGTGCCAGAGCGGGCTTTAATATGGTCACGGATTGTCGAGGATCACAGCCAGATGCAAATGACACAGAAAAAATTTGATATTTTTTTTATTGAGCATTTTACAAACTGCACAACAAACCGCAGGGCATGACCTCCGCTCCAGCCACGAAAGCCGGCGACGAACTCGAGCTCGGGCTCCTCCACAAGGAATCACGATGGGGCACAGCCGTTTTTCTGCATTAAAATGCATCCGAGAGATTTATGTAAGCCGCGGCCCAGACTGGCCGAGTTGGTAGCACAGGAACCCATCATTATCGATCGATATAGGCAGTCGGACGGCGATGAGAGACTGCCTGGCTAGCTGGCTGGCTGCGGATAATAACTTGATCGCAGGAAAATCATTTATTGTGACACGATCGCCGATTGGGCCCCGATAAATCCCCGATGCTCCCCCACTCAGCGGCATTAATTTGTTGTCATGCGGTACGATTATTTCTTTTTACGATGCTTCGAAGATAGTTAAACAAAAAAATACACACAGTTCCGCGAATTTCATGAGTTTATGATGTGTGCTTCCAGCCTGGGCATCATAATCCGCTTAAGTGGAGCATTTCCTGATATAATTTGCTGGCACTTGTGCTGTGAGTAAGCCAAGATACAAGTTGTGATATCTTTCTATTTGTTATTGTGCCTTTATCTTCAGTTACTTTTATAGGAACCATAATTATATCTTTGCTGTATACTAACAATACTCACAAATGTGAAATAAATAAGAGCTTCGCTTTCTCAAGTTCACTTTGTTTAAGCTTTCAAACAAAATAGCAAATGTTAGCAAATAAAAATTTAACGATGATCTGATGAAAATTGACACGTATGGGTTCCTCTGGCAATCGTACCCGCTGGCAGCTTTTAGCCACTCTGGCAGGTGGATTACAATCAGATGATCCTGTTAGCCAACTCATCATAATTTGTATTTTACCGCAGGCTGCATTATGGCATTAACCCACGGCATTACTCTGGGTTGGTTCTCACCCACGTTGGATCTCCTCTTTTCCGACAAGAATCCCTTTGGCGACCCACTGACCATTAAACAAGCTACATTGTAAGTCACCGAATGCAGTTGAATTGTTAACAACAATACAAATTTGGTTCCGACAGGGCTGGCTCTATCGTGGCTCTTGGCTCTCTTTTGGTCAATTTCATCCTTAGCTGGCCTCTCGATTACTTTGGCCGCAAGATAGTCATGTACGCCACTGCCGTTCCCAATTTGGTAGATATAGCGGATCGATTGGATATAACTTTAACCTCTGACACTACAATTTTGTCACAGATCAACTGGATACTTGTGTACGTTGGAGGCCATGTAGCCTGCCTATATGTAGCTCGTTTTCTGGTGGGTGTTACTGGTGGCATCATGTTGGTGGTTCTTCCCATATTTATTGCGGAAATTGCTGATGATGAGTAAGCAGGCTTAAAGAATTGGTCTAATTCATAACTAAATAATCATACATTAAATTATACGTACCGATAAGGCTGCACTTCCGTGCTGAGAAATATCTTTTCATATGCGATTAGATAGGAATCGGAAATTCAAACAAATTATTCCACTGAACCACAATATAAGATGATATCGTAGTGACAATGGGCATCCTGAATGTGTGCAAGGCAAATATTATAAACTATAAACTACTTGAGAAGATAGACTATAGACTAGTGTACACTATAGACTTACTCTGACTCCAAAAACTTCGAAGGAATAACAGATACGGGCACTTGTCTTCAAGCTATTCAAACCTTGTAATTAATTGCATTGTTCAAAGAGCTTACCGCATCAGAAAATAATTAACTAATAGATTATACTTTAATTACAAAATTTGAAGGTGCACCATCTCCTTAATTTACCTCCTTAAAAGGTGTTTTGGTTTGCTAAAGGAAAGCATTTAGGCAATTCAATATATTTTTATTTAAAAGTGTCCTCATATTTGCTTTTTAAAATCATTTTTCCAGTGTCCGTGGAACACTATCGTCCTTGTTGATGCTGAACTTGTGCGCCGGCATAGCGCTGGGACTTGTAATGGCCACCTACATACCCTACTATGTGATGCCCTTTGTCGTCAGTGCCATGGCCATAATCTATATGCTGTTAATCATTCCACTGCCAGAGACTCCGCAGTTTCTCTTGAAACGGGGCCGCTATGAGAAGGCCGAGAAGTCCTTCCGTTTTTATAAGAATCTAAGAAGGAAGTCCCCGAGTAACCCCACTAAAGAAGCCGACGAGGAACGGGAGTTCAACACATTTCGAGATAGTGTTCTAGGAGACAAAAATCCACAGAAAGCCACTTGCCGCGATTTAAGTAAGTTGCTTATTCAAATAATTTGTCTTGGTTGTTACCCAAAGTTCTAGAGTACTCTTCCCCCTGATTTTCGGTAAAATTAATCAAAGTTATTATGATCGATTTCCCATTTTCAATGAAGTTAGCCCGGTGGCCTTGAAGGTTTTCGGACTGATCGCTACGTTGCTCCTGTGCAACACATTCTCTGGAGGCTTCGCCATCCTGAACTACGCATCCAACATCTTCGCCGATCTGGGCAGCAGCATTGACCCGAATACCAGCGCCAACGTAGCTGGAGTTTCCCAGCTGCTGGGTATCTTAAGCGCGGTGCTCCTGGTAGACCGCTTGGGACGCCGGTGGCTGCTCATCCCCTCTTTGGTGGGCACGGGTCTGGGTGAGATGGCCGTGGGTCTGCTCAAGACCTTCGCCTCCAAGAAGTTCCTTAGCGAAAATGGCTGGCTGGGATTGGCCCTGATAAGCTTTGTGGAATACATGGTGTCGCTAGGTCTGATTCCACTCACATTTATGGTGATCGTTGAGCTACTGCCGCCTAAGGTGAGTTTTTGTGTGCACTGCATTGCGAGCTGAGGGAATTAAGGCTAAGGACAGGGTTACCTCCGCAGATCCTTTCCATTGGCAGCTCAATCGGCGTGGCCAGCTATAGTGTCATTTTGTTCCTGGTGCTTCTTGTGTATCCGATGATGATCAGCGGCTATGGGGTAGGCTCCGTCATGTACATGTCAGCCGGTGTTTGCTTCTTGGGAGCCATAGTCCTGGGAATATTTTTACCGGAGACTAAGGGCAAGCAAATTTTACAATAAACCGTCGTGTTGTTTCGAAGCCGGAAAAAAAAATAATAAATATATGATTTAATATGTCCATTTCACAAAATCTAGATACGTGAATAAACTTTCAGACTCGACAAAATCTTCCCTTGGTGACAGCTTAATGATGTTTTTCTTGCCCATATCTTAGCACAACTGTGATAATTTCAAGACGCTATGAAATTTGCTTCCAACTATATTGATGCCATAACGCCCATAGTTCTTGGTGATAAACAAAAAGGAGATAAAACCGTGGGACTTAGGACGAAACAAAAAGTATTTTCAAAAATATAAGTCACCTTTTTGAATACTATTTGAAGCTTTCTACCACAAAGTGAGATTCTGAGGTGTAAACTTTTTGAAATAAGTGTTAATGCCAATTAGCGTGGTAAAAACCGATTACTTTTTACAAGTCCTCTTGTCTATAATGACTTGTATAATCTTTGTCAAATATTGTCCCCTAAGTCATGCAAACGAATTTAAATTTACATTTACTTAGTGCTTAGACCGAAAGTTAAACAACAAGATTAACCTTCTTGTCAAGGGCTTTGATTTCTCATTTTTTTGCTTTAAGTTTCCCCATTTTTTGGCAACAAAGTTTACAGACTTCTTGGCCCAGACCTCTCCACATCATAACGTAGTGTATTAATCAGCGTCTAAGACTCGTCGACTACTTAGTACTTATCTAATCTGTAAGTATTTTATATAGTCGTCATAATTGTTTACGATCCCGCGAAGATAGCGAAGTGATTTCCACTACAAAAGCCTTTGCACCACGCAGAAGAGCCTCTCAGTAGGCACACGACCGGCGCAGCGGTTAATTCATAATCCCAACCAAAATTGGGTTATATTATAGAACGGGAGTATCCGTGAATAAGGTCGCCGACATGACGTTCGATTCCAGCCAGTCGCAGAAGTTGAGTGTTTTCAGTGCACGCTACCGATGGCAGATTATTGCCACCATGACGGGTGGGTGAACCTCTGGATTAATTCGGATTAAAATAATAATGAATAATCAATCGCAGTGCACATGATGACGCTGACCCACGGCATCGCCGTGGGATGGCTGTCGCCGTCCCTCAGGCTACTCGGCTCCGACCATAGTCCTCTGGGAGAACCCCTCACCATCACCCAGGCGTCCTGGTTAGTAGGAGTAGTAAGTTATCTGGCCAAAGACATCGACACTAATTCTCCTCGACTTACAGGGTTGGATCTATGATTGGCTTGGGCTCGCTGACGGGCAACATTATATTTGGCCTGCTATTGGATCGTTTGGGCCGTAAACTCTGCATGTACTTTCTGGCCATACCCAATATGGTAGATAAAGCTCCCTGTTTTTTTGAAGGGGTTTCCCAGGCATTTTGAGTCACATTATGATGTTGTTTTCAATTTGCTAGATGTATTGGATCCTTATCTACTCCGCCCAAGACGTGACGTATCTTTATGCGGGACGCTTCCTGGCGGGGATGTCCGGCGGTGGCTGCTATGTCGTCTTGCCCATTTTCATTGCGGAAATCGCCGATAACAGGTTAGTCGGGCTTTGGCCATGGGCAGTAACTGGCGCACGGCTTAAAGGGTAATCGAATTGACAGATTATTTCAAGTTTTACGTGCAGCCGATAAGGCGAAATGTATTTTCCAAGTTCACATAATCTGTTCACATTTGTGTCTGCTTTTAACGATTAGATAGAAGTCGGAGAAATACCCTCTATTTTTATTTCCTTACGTAGAAATTGGGAAGATTATCTTAGTCATTCCTAGAAATCAATCGTTAGAATAATTGGAGACACTTATGGAAATATATGGAAGAGTTTTTTGCTGGGAACAAAATATGATTAGAGTTTAAAACCACTCATTTGTGGTTTCTTGTCTGTCAGGTACTCGAAAGATATGGATATTATAACTTGTTAGAAGGTTTTGTGCGGTAGGTCAACTATTTTTTTGAAAAGAAAAGGCTTCTGTTAAGATTTAAAAAGATAAATCAATATTGAAACCTTAAGATCAAAGGGAAATTCTGCTGACAATGAAATAGATTATTTTGGGATTTGAAAAATAAGATTATTTAAGGGAAATTACATCTTAGAAATAGATATTTTCGGTCTTAATAACTTTTGTTGATAGATACACTCTTGTTGATAGATATCACTTTATTCAGAGATTTTTAAAGAATTTTGTAATAACGCTTAACAAATATTTCTTACAGCGTTCGCGGTGCCCTATCTTCCATGGCCATGATGTACGTTAGCATGGGCATGATGGTGGGCTTCTCCCTGGCCTCGTACCTCTCCTACTATCTGATGCCGTGCATCATTGTAGCTTTTCCGATAATCTTTATGCTGGCAATTTTCGGCCTAGCCGAGACCCCTCAGTTTCTGCTCAGACGCGGAAAGGATGCCCAGGCGGAAAAGTCCTTCTACTTCTACAAGAATCTCAAGCCACCCCGAGCCGGCGATAAGGAGGCCTCTCACCATGACGCGGCCAAAATGGAGTTTGACACCTTCCGCCTGCAAGTACTCAGCGGCGGCGTCACCGAGAGCATTACCTGGCGTGATTTCAGTGAGTAATCAGCTTCTTTTTATACAGATTAAGTTGTTAGTTCAGTCTGCTTTAAGCCAAACAAGAACAAAGTAGATAAGATGTCAAGCAGGTCTGTTAACATATCAATTTGTTTGAAGTAGTGTTTTTTTTTAAAGGTTGCTATAGTTTTTAATTAAAATAAAGATGGTAAAGAAGTAATAACATTATCTTGGAATAATATTAATACACTTTATATTATTCCAAGATAATCTTATTATTTCTTGATTACTTATTTAAATGCTTGAGTTGATAGAAGATTAATAGCATGACCTGAATTTGACATAGATATGGTATTAGGTGAACCTCAAAGGTAACTTTGTGGTACGTAGATTTCTTAACCAAAATATATATTTTCCCCTCTTTCACCTTACAGTCAATGTACCCACTTTAAAGATATTCGGACTTATCTTTGTGCTGATCATCTGCAATCAGCTCTCGGGCAGCTTTGCCATCTTCAATTACACGTCGCACATCTTCGCGGAGCTGGGCAATAAACTGGATCCCAACACCTGTACGATAGTCGTGGGTGCTGCCCAGCTCGTGGGCATCTTCTGTGCTGTAGCCTTGGTGGATCGCCTGGGTCGTCGTGTCCTGCTGCTCACCTCAATGGGTGGCATGGGTCTGGGCGAGCTGACCATTGCCCTGCTGAAGAGCTTCGCCTCGGAGCAGTTCCTGGACCAGAATGGCTGGCTGCCACTGGTCATAATGTGCCTGGTGGCCGCCATTGCTTCGCTCGGAGTTATAGCCCTTATTTTTGTCATTATCATCGAGCTGCTGCCGGCTAAGGTGGGTAGAATTGCAATATTAGTAGTTTTAGCATTCAATTTGTTTTGGCTTGCAGATCCGCTCCCTTGGCACCTCCTTGAGCATGGCCACCTTCAGTGGATTCATTTTCGTGGCCCTGAAGATCTATCCCACAATGATCAATGATCAGGGCCTGGCCGCCACGATGTTCATGTCGGCGGGCATGTGTTTCTTTGGCTTGGTGGTGCTGGGACTCTTCCTTCCGGAGACCAAAGGCAGGCTGCTGACGCACTGATCCATCCATCCGACATCGACCCCACTGGGCCCAGCGGCCAAGTCAAAGAGTTGGCCGCCGCCTTTGTTGGGAGACGAGTCCATTGAATAAGCTGGATAGGCCGGCTCCATGTCAAGAGAGTACTCACTCAATAATTTGTGGCACAAAAGCGGCAAACGGCTCGTCCTGAACTCTTGAACCCACATAATTCAATTGCGGTTTCGTTTGGTATTTTTTTGTACATAGAAATTTAATTTAATTTGAATGGAGAAAGTCTTGGGGCTGTGATCTTGCGATTGATAAGCGCGAAAATTGTAAATGAATAGGTCTAAGTAAATAATAGCTATTATTTGGCTTAAATATGTAAGTGTACAAGGGAAACCATAATTGTGGAATGGAATATACTTGAATATTTATATAGTTATCTGAAATTCGTTAACAATTAGCCTGGGGCCTAGTAAAATAACATGGCAGTTATAAAACAGAGTTGATCTTTGGAAAACATGTACCTTTGGAAGATGTACCTTATGTTAATTGATAATGGCAATCCAAACTACTATGAAAATATTATAATTTTAATTCGAAATATCTGTTATAGTCACGATTAATCATTTGCATTTCCCCATCTAGTATGTTAACCGATTTTAAGCCCAAATTTATCACCAGCAAAGACCCTCGACCACCACACCGATAAGCTGAGCAAAGACTTTAAAAGAAAACTCTTTGCCCGAACCGATTTTCCTGCGATCATGCTATGGCGCAGAATTAATGAACTCGCAAATGTGGAGAAGATAAAGGCACTGCGGCGATGGCAAAAGCCAAGCGGCACCACTTCGAAAGAGCCAAACAATGACTCATAAATTCAAACACAATAAAAATTATTTATTTTGCTGCTGCGACTGGTACTTGTGGAGCGCTGCAAATGCAGTTTCAGTGCAAATTAAGCAGCCGCAGATGCGAGCGAGGAGAAAAGAAAATTTGATCTCTATGACAGGACACACAAATCTCGCTCAGATCTCCAGAGACGACGATGCCAGGCCAAACAAAGCCAAGCGCTGTCAAATGGGCCAGAGACATGCACAGGGAAAAGTTTAACTTGAGTTCAAATTGTGAAATAAGTTATCAAAGTACTTGAAATTGGATAACATTTGCTAGGGTTTGACTGGAGCTCCTTGAAAGCTTGTTCCTTATTTTATATCCTTGCAAGGGTATTATATATATCGAAGGAGTCACTTCCGACCCTATAAATCATATGTAATATTGCTCAGCGTCAACAGCAGAGTCGATCATCGTTAAAATGATCCAAAACTTACATCAATTTTAATATATAACACTTTTAAATTGACTACATAGATTTATTACCCAATTAAAAACTATCACTGGAAACCTTTTCAAATGGAAATGAATACATTTTTGGCTTAGTTATAATATATTTACCCAAAAAAGTTGGCACATGCCTAGCAAACACATATTTTAGGATTTGTTGGTGTTATACGAAGGCCAAGAACCCAGTGAATGCCAAAGACTTACATTTGCAATGAAAATCTTTAAGATTTAAGAATAAAATATAGGAAAATATATTCGGCAAAGGAATAACTAATTTTTTGTAGTATTTTGTAGGGGGTAATATCATTAAAATTGTCAAAAATTTGTGAAATTTGATCCTTTCGCTAACTGCTAGGGTATACAATCTCCGACTTCTCGAAGTAAGCTTCCTGTACTAATTTTAAATAAAATCTTGTTAAATCGTTAAAATTCTTTGCTTTTAAAAATAGGTAAATAACTTCTGTGTTTCTCAGTGTATACAATATCCACAAAGGCACAATCAAATGCTCACATTTTGAGGGGGAGTTTCTGACTCGTATTTCGGGAGTCCGTACCGTCCACTCACTCCTCCACTCATCACCGGCACAGACGTTGCATCAAAATGCAGTTTCATAATTTTCACACGTTTTTCAGACGCTCTCGGGAAATGGGATCTGCTGACAGGCGGGCGGAAATTTGTAGCAACTTTTCCAACTTAGCTGCACTTAGAGCTGAGTGCAAATGCGGCGGCGGCAGACAGCAATTAGCTGCCGCTGATTAAGTTGATAATGGGTCAGCCCGGGATGACTTGTCGGAAGTCGCTGTGGTCCCCATGGGACGGCTCCACTCCACGGCAGTGTGTGGGTGGCCGAGCCAGCAAAGCCACTGATGCAACCGCTCCCGGAGCGATCCCAATCCCGAAAAAGAGGCCGAAAAGTTGGGCAAACAATTGCGGCTAATGCGAGCGATTGCTCATTGTTGCGATTACGAACGAGCATTTGATTTGTGGCCACACGGATGCCGATTGTTCGCTGATCGACCGAAAGACCCAAAGAAAGCCGGGGAGCAATCGCAATCGCAATCCCATTGTGTGCCCTGCATGACTATTAACACGCAATTTTCTTCCCTCTGGCCGAAATGTCATAGTTTTTGTTACCTTTTGTGGCCTGCAGCCTACCCAACGGTAGCGATTCCAATTCCGATTTTATAGATTCCATAATTTACAATTAGCGCCAGTGATCTCCATTGATAACGATACACACATTCCCTATGGGAGGACAGTCAGTTGGAAATTGTTTCTCGATTTATTTACTGTGTCATTGCGAATATTGAATTCATTATTGTGTGTTTGCTTTTTAAGTTTCTATTGTGCTCCCTCCATTTCGGTAATTTCGTTAAAAAACTGACTTAAATGTTTATATGCTCTAATTTCGTGAATGGCCAACCGAATTCCGCATTTCTTTTGAGCTTAAATATTTTATTATACAATCGGATGGATGGCTGAAGGGCATTCAGCACGAGTGAATGAGTTGGTTCTTTTTCCTGGGGTTTACATAATTCACAACGCTTTGTTTTATACTTCAGATGCTTACTAAAATAAATAAATAGTTTGGTCCAAAGTTGACTGAACTTTTGCCAAAATAAATACCTTAATGTATGCACACAAACTGAGCATTTGCATTTTAAGCATGGTTCAACGAAAATACTTAAATATTCATGCCGTTTGGCTTACTTCCAAAAAACCTGACTGGCGGTGTGAAAACCTTTTGGTAAACAAAACGGAGATGAAAAACATCTCTGATTGGGTGGCTGGCTGACAGCAGAAGCTACCTAAAAAAAAACACAGCTGGAAAACTCACACTCGTATATTAGCCATGATTAATTGAAAGGTCAAGTGGCGAGTGAAGTGCGTGAAGCGCGCGATGAATTTATTCAAATATAAAGACATCAATGCTGAAGAGCTGCATTCGAGTTATGTGTGAGAACGTGTTAAAAAAACTACACTTGAGTGGCCTTGGCAAGCCAAAGTAATGGCCAAAAGGATCCAGACAGGTTGACAAAATTAATTAAGCGAAAATTGGCATGAAAAATGTACCTTTAATTAGCGCTTCCTGTCAGTCCAGCATTTATAAAGCGTCTGCCAATAATATAATTAATAAGAGTACCTGTGTCTGTGCCAGCATCTCAGAAAGGTCATTAAATCAACCTCAACTGGCGACTGGCAAGACAAAGGCGTATATTTTTATCTTACAAAAGTGTTCGTTGGCCTGGCCTTTAAACATGAATTATAAATTTATGTTAGAACATTAATTTAATGCCTCCGCTCCTACAAAATTTCGCCACAGCCGAGATTTATGAAGTCCACGAAATTAGCCACGATCGTCAGCATCTCAAAGAATGGTCAAGTGTGTGGATGTAGGATGCGAGGGCAAAAACACCATTTGAGCACCATTTGGGTTTAACAAAGGCCGCCGAAGACCTTTCTATTTTCTATAATGCTAATTTATGTTAGCCACGACAGCTTTATTTCTATAATTATTATGTAAGAGCGTCTCTGCCTACCAATCACCGGGCCAAAGAAGAAACCCTATTAATAAGGAATTAACTCTTTTTTTTTTCTAACTAAAAATAAAAAGCAGGAACTGACGCAAGTCTGGGGTTTCTAAGAGCTTACATAACTGCTGACCCTGAAGTGTAGGGGCAAAAGAAAAGGTATTAAATCATGCCAAATGATTGATGAGAATAAAGTTCTAAAGAGTTTTAAGGGGAAAGTAGTTGGGAGAAAGTAGTTGTGGGAAAGTGATTTGGTGTTTTTATTGGTTTCTTTATTTGGTTTTATTTTCAGGAAGCAGAAAACTGTGAAATCTCACTAGTCTGTTGCACAGAATTTCGAAACCCTAGTGCTAAGTGGCGAACAGATGTTGTTTGCTTAAGTGTTTAAATCTTTGTTTTTTTTTTATTTATCTTTAAGTGCCACAGAAAATGTATTGTATTTGTGTTTACTTTTTCGTGTATTTTCTGTTTATAATTTAATATTTTTTATGATACATTTCTTATTCTTTCAAATTCTTGCCATATATTTAATTCCGCAATAAGGAGTTTTGGCTATGGTTTGAAACCCATAAACAGGCACCTTAAACTGGTAATATATTAAGAGAACTTTATTTAATTAATTGTTCAGTATGAGATCATTATATATCCAACCTCTCTGCAATTGTTATTGTTAAAATTCATTGAAAGAAAGTTCTGTCAGTTGACAACAACTGACATCATTGACAGGGACTGGAGCAATTATGTTGAGGGCCCGTAAGTCGTTGTCGCCGTCAGTGGCAAGTTGTTGTAAATTTGGTTATAAAACAAACACAAATGACATTATTCGCACGAAGGCGGACGGTGACTTTGCCGAGCTGCTGTTGCAGCCGTTGCAGCACGACTTTCTTTAGCAGCAGCAGCAACTGCAGCAGCAATGTGCAACAGCAACAGCAACAATCAATTCGACAGCAGAGACGACGACATTTGCGCAGGCGCAGGCGCCTTGGTTGCGCTTCAACTTCCGGAAATCACGCTGCTTGTTGTAATAATGTTTTTGTTACTGTTAGTTTTTATTTTATTTTTGCTAAGTTTCGACTAAGGAATGGGTCAGGTCGGCGGCGCTGCAAACGAAATGTGCACGCGAGCGAAATTACAAAATGCGCACAGTTAGCGTAAAATTTGTTTGCCGAAAGTTGTTAAATTTTTTCAATTATGCAAAAAATAAAATTTTAACACAATCTTGTGGTGGCGGTGGCGGTGGCTGTGGGTGAAATGAAGACATGAAGCCACGAAGACGATAGCCAAGAGACTGGTTGCCAAGCGCAGTGCATTTCCGATGGGTTATGAAACTGCCCAGGCATTCACCTCCTCGAAAGGGCAACTCTTGTTGAACTGCACGGATAAATGGGAGCGGGTAATCCCCCAATTACTGGGAGTAGTTTAAGTAGATTTTTAAAATCAATTAACATATTTAAATAGGTGTAATCATTGAATGCCAGTACAGCCTTGAATTAAGCAATCAATTTTGATTTAAAACGAGCATTTCAAATCAAATGGAGAGCTTATTTATAACAATAAGTGATATATATCTTATTATTTATATGTTGTTTGACATAATACCACTCTGTGACTAGTGGAATAAATATAACTTGTCGCACTAGTAATAAATAAATATACATCATATTTAATATCACTTACAGGGGCTAAAAAACATGCTTTTACTTGGTCAAAAAGCCAAATTTTAAATGAATGCTATTAGAATACTTTTTGAAAAATGAATTATTGACTAAGCTTAACTCCTTGATTAAGAATTTAATATTGAGTTAATCCTTATTACTATGTGTTTACTATTTTTCTGCTTTAAATTAGCTTTTATTCATTATTGAAAATTATTCTAAAAGCTTTGACTGCATAAATACGATTTCTTTTTAAAATTAACACCTCTATTAACACAAATGTAGTATAATTCTCACAATTTAAGATTGAGATAAAACTCAATCAAATATGGTGAGTACAAATATATATTTTTCGCAGGCAGAGAAACATAATCGACTGACTAATGCGAATTTAATTGATCAGCGACTACCGAAATTCAGCCCAAAAAAGAGACGACCCACCAAATTGACACCTTGATTCGTCCCATGGAGTGCTCGGGCACTCCCCGGGCAGATGGCTAATGTCAGACAAGATTTCGGGCCTGGGCCTACCTCGGCACTTAAACCCGTGGACTGCAATTTTGAAAAAATTCTTTTTATTTATATGTACGAAGGGGCGAGAAAAGCGGCCGGAGTGGCCTTCCCAAGTGGCAATCAATTCTTGTGGCCCAGCTCCGCAGACATAGAGATTCGCAACCAAGTCGCAGCCCCCAGGGGCATGGAGCACTCTGCACGTGTTGACTCCCAGTTGAAGTCGATGATTTAGCTCGCCTCGTTACCTCAACGCCATTTGACCCCGCAGCAATTGAGGTAGCCACGATTCGTTGGCAGTCTATCCCGTCTGGCACTAGGCGGTAGTGATGCTAAAGGTACTTATTGATAAACTCAAGGTACTGAAAATTGACAAGAGCAAAGGTTACCGAGAGGTACAAGGTAACTTATTGATTTTGTGTTCTCTAAAGAATTTTGTATTAAATCAAAAGTTAAAAATTTATGGATAGATTCTGAAGATGGAAATGAAGATGGAGAACATTTAAACCACTTATAATCCAGGTTAATCCAAAGGGTTTTTGAAACCCTTGAAAATGAGTGTAAAAGTATTCAATACTATACGAAATTCAGTGTAAATTACTCTTACTTTAATGTACAATTTTGTAGTCCCTATTTATGGCACATTTTTAGAATCCTTAAGATTCCAAGTGATATTTTTAAGCTGCAATTTTTTATCCTTTATCCTTGTAGACACCATTAGATGTAATTTTAAAAATCTAGGAATTTTTGCAACTAGCATTTTTTGTTGGAAATAATATAATTTAGTTAATTTGTTGACTTTAAATGTGTGCTATTTTATATATAGGTACTTTTATCCTGAGACTTGCCCATCACTGTTCGTCTGCCGGCAGTCAACAGTTGGCAGTAGTCGAGGGCCTATTCATTTCTTTGGTTATCAGAAAGGCAGCGATCGCGGCAATATGTTTTCTATATGCCTCATTTCTGCACAAATCGCTTGACCTTAAGCGTTGCTGTAATTTATTTGTCGTTGTCGCAATTTCCCACACACAACTCGACCCGACGATTTTCCCGCTCGGCTTTTTGTTATTTCTTTTCTTTCTTTTTTTTTTTTTTGTGTTGTGCTTAGAAGCTACAAACTGTATTACGTTGGTTTTTAGCAGTTTAGTTTTGTATTTGATTTCCCTCCTTTGGGCCCGGGCCCGGGTTCAGTCGGTTAGTGGAGGGAGTCTGCCGGCTTTGTAGGTTATTGTGCCTGCCCTGGCATCTGGGGGTTATGTAATGTCTCCGCTGCCATTGTTGAATTTGGTTTTCCTCGGCTCAGCTCGCGGGGCGGCTGGCCTTATCAGTTTGCCAAGTTGCGCCGAGCATCACACTGTGCGGGGCATTTACAATTTACAACTTTGATTGTATAACCGAGCATTTGGCGTTGCCTTTTAATTGATTTTATCCAGCTGATTGAACACAATTTGCGGAAATCGAACTTAGTTTATTATTAGATGCGGGGCGAAGGTCACTGACTTGAACTGGATATGGAAGAAATTTGTCACAGTATCTAGTAACTTTTCTTAACAAAGTGCTGTATCACTTTAAATTGAAATTAAGCAACAGGGGAATTCATTTTAACATAAATACATAGACCTAAATTCTAGACATCAGCCCCTCCTATAACTTCTATATATGTACACATATGATATATTTGTCATGGTAAAGACTTAGCTTAATTCCTTTTAGTGTAGAGTTATATTCTTGATGACCTGAATTAGTCACATCATGGTATCATCTTCTTCCTGGTCGTTCCGATGTGTTGCATAGGTCAGGCGACATTTTTGGAAGTAAACAGTGGGAAGGCCACGGACTCACTAAGGTAAGCGCGGCGCAACGGGCCTATATTTATATTCTCCAAGTAAAGAGAACAGAGAAAGTGGGAGCGACAGAGAATGAGTTATCTCCAGAGATAGGCAGAGAAAGAGATAAAGAGCCCTCTATAGATATACAGAGAGAGATAGACATGCCGAAATGGATTGAGATGAAGCGAGAGAGAGAGAGAGAGCGCTAGAGAGGGAGACTGAGGGACTGAGGGACTGAGGGACTGAGAGGCTGAGCAACTGAGAGACAGAGAGCTAGAAATAGATGATGCTGATCAGGAACAACGACTTCTGACTAAAATGTTAATACCCTGCAAACGTGGGTGTAAATAACTAAGCTAAAATTCAATGAAAATCCATTTTTGCTTGGCAAATTCCTTGGTAATCGCCTTTTATATAATGAGCCTCCCCCTTTTAGTGTCTATATAATCAAATTAGGGCCTCAATTTCCTCCCAGCTTGCATCGTCGCCTTGCCAGCTCTCCTCCAAGCCCATCGTCTCGTCTCGTCAGCCTCATGTATAACACTTCCTGACTAATGAAGTGCCAGAGGCGGCAGCGGTGCCACGGATTCGGTACCGACTTTCTGGGGAAGACATCTTCATTAGCGCTGAGTGATATGTAAGGCGAAATCCAGCGGAGAAAGAGACGTCCGCTCAAGGTGTGAAAATGGGCAAATGGGCGCCGAAGATTCCCCCACACATTTCGCTGAGGGCCGCCCATTTAAGTGTCCAATAATTCAATCACATCAAACGCCATGTTGATGGGCCCCAAAATGCCGTTAAAGCGTTTCAATTACACCAATTTCCACGAAGACGAGAAAGTTGCGCTTATCATGAGAAATGCTGGGGAAATTGAGGGAAAATATTTTCACAGAAACAAAAAAATGCCACTACACCAAACATAAAATAATATTTGATTCGGGTAAATTAAAATACAGAAAAGTAGACTAGGTATATGCAGTCAAAAAATCATCATTCCAGCCCAGTTTCCAGCCTTTCATCTTCCAGGGTTACTTGTGTTGTTTGGTAGTCTAAATTTTAGTAAAAACCAAAATATAAAATGGTGCAAAATTCTACGGCTACAAATTCTTCGCTCATGGATCTTTCCAAGCTCGAGAGGCAGCCTTCCGGCGAACGGCGCCGCCAGGAGGATCCCCAAAACCTAAACACTTTGCTGCAGGACATCCTGTGCTTCTTTATCCTGCTATCCTTGGGCCTGCTTATCATGGCCAGCATTTTCTGCGTGGCTCTTAACATCCATCAAACGGCAACACATCAACATGGCCAGCATGACAAATCAGAAAACCTCTCGCGGATGATGCCTGGAGATGGGCCCACCAAGCAGGATCGCATGTGCTTCCAAAGTGGTCCCATCTGGATCAGGTTCTTCCGTTGCCAGAAGCAGCATCCGCAGCCGGAGCAGGATGTGAAATTGGAGCAGCTGCGGGAGCCCGAACAGGATCTGGTACAGGATCAGGGGGAACCTGTGATGCTAAAGGAGCAGGACCAGCCACAGCCTCATTTTGCTGCCATCCCATCGTCTAAAAAATCAGACCCAGAACCTCAGCCGTTCCTTGTTGGTAAGTAATGTCCTCCTTTTGGGTATCTAAATTTAATGCATTTGCTCCTTAGATAATTTCTAAAGGACTTAATGGGCTTATGATTGATTAATTTGACTCTTGAGATTTTGCATATTAAGCTTATTTACTTAATCTCACCTAATGTGCGATCGGTGATTTCCAAATTCAAAGAAGATAATCGACAATGAAGTCAATCGTGCCGAACAATTAGAAAATGCAATGGTGTTCGAGATAAACTTATCGATTAGGTAATAAATGCCAAACAGCTTTTCAATTTGAAAGTTTTCAAATTATAGACGGCAGAAAAATTAAATTGCTTTTTTTTACGGAAATCCATTGGAGGTAATATGGCAAGAAAATCATTCCTAATATAGTTAAGACACTGCATTCTTAATTAATGATTTTCTGATGATAATATTAAATATGATTATATGAAGGGATTCCTCTATTAAATACAAATAGAACAGAAAATAATCTTATTTCAAATTTAGAATTTAAACCAGTTGAATTTCTTAAATTAAAACTGAAGTTCATATGTAAAAACAATTTATATCTGTCTTTTTGTATGTAGACTGTGTATTCTTTACATATCTTTAGCAGTAAATATATATAATATAAATAAATACAAATATTTTATGGAAACATCATAGACTAAGCTCCACCATTATCTTCCGATTTATAAGAATATATAAAACACAGAAACACAGTAGGCGTGTTATTTCCAGTTCAGACTCAGCTTAGTTATATCCCTTCATTCTATGTGGTCAGTTGAGCAGTCAACACCGTTTGGTTTTCAAAATTTCGAAATAAAAAAAAATAAATTTATAAAATAACTTTTAGTGCAAAATTCAGCGGCTCAAAATTCTTTACTAATGGATCCTTCGAAGCTCGAAAGGCAGGCGCAAGCCGAGGAGCGCAACTCGGTGCCGCCAAACTATTTGAAGATCCTGCTGCAGGACATGATTTGCTTCTTCATCCTGCTCTCATTGGCCCTGCTTATCGTGGCGGGCATCCTATACGTGGCAGATGATGTCACTCGGCTGCAGTATAGTCCGCGGGATCCCACCAACGCATCGCGGACAATGTCACTGGAAGAGAGGCATAGGCATCGGTTCCTACGGCCGGAAGCATGGTTCCGGCTCTTTAGTTGCCAGAAGCAGCAGGAAGCGAGACTGGAGCAACTCCATGAACGGGGTCAGAGACAGGAACAGGAACAGGAACTAGGCGAGGGAGCGGGAGTGGCACTGGGCCAACCCATTCAGGAGAAGGAACTTCACGAGCATCAGCCATTTGGACCTCGTTTCGTTCCTACTTATAGACCCAACGAACATCCTGAGAACCTCCAAATGCGAGCTGGAGGGGACCATGTTGTGCCAGAACCCGTTGGCAATCAGTTGGACTCTGAGCCGACGCCATCTATGGATTTTTTCTGAGTGTTCTACTTAGGGTTTCCGCTTCCCGCCGGACTTATCAAGTAATACATATACTACACTGGCCTATAGACCAAGTTGCACCCTAGGATCATCATTTATTTGGATGTAGCCCAAATGCTTTCATCTGCCTGCCTGTCAGCTCTGTCGACCACTAGAAATCTGCGCAAAATTTTTGAGACAAGTGAAATAAACTAAAAATTAAAGCAAGCCTTTTTGAATATTTCAATGAAAATTAACGTTGGGTTACGAGTATTCAATTATATACAAATATATTCGATGAATTTTCAATGCATAGGGCAAGTTCTGTATTAGATTTAATCGGTTGTTTTAGGTAAATGCCAGAAGCCGCACATCCAAGTATCTGGTATAAGTGCAAACATTCCCTTTTACATTTTAATATTTTTAATTGTGAGAAAAAAACAACTACTTTGCTCTTAATTAAAATACTTGTAAAAAACTATAACATTTTAAGAGGGGATTGTAGTATTTCAAGTATTTCGCACGGCCATTAAGCAGGTACTTCCTTATATATATTATATATCTACGAATATATATCGGCCTATGGTAATGGAGTCATGATACCTTCAAGTATGCACACTCTTACGGAACCTTTCAATTATTTGCAAGAACTTTAACTGATTCACGACTCCTCAATGGCACCCCAGATTCTGGCTAACAAGCCACTGGTTGGTGGTTTACTCACTGGCGACTATCTCGGCTCTGGGATCTCGGAAATTGTACACAGATCGAGGTGTAAGTGTTGTTGGGCTCGATACTCATCTGTGAGATGCCAAAACAAACGGAAAACAAAGCCGCAGACAGAAGCTGCGCATGCGCATGCCCATGATGGGTTAATTGAGGTATTGAGAGCCGCAGACCCAATGAAATGAAGTGTCTAATGTTTGCATTATCGCGCTCTAACTGAACAATTGCAGTGACTGCAGGCCTGTGCAGGCCTGAAGGGCAACTGCCAAGTTGCAACGTGGCTAGGGCGTGGACTTGGCTGGAATCCCGGCCCCGAGGTCCCCCGAGGTTGCCCGAGGTCGCGCCGTGTTCTGGCCAACATGGCTGATAACTGCAGCTGGGCTAGGCTGGGTAATTGCACATAGGAGGAGGAGATAAGCTGGAAGCTTAGAACATTTGCATAGAACGGCAACGGCAACGGCAATGGCAGCTGGCGGGTAAACAATTGCATAATCCACCACAATAACAATTCTCATTTTCGGGTATTTGTCTTGCCATTGGCATGTGGGCGTTGCAGAGGCTTTTGTCTTTTAGTTTATAATAAAATTTAATTAAAATAATCGGTTGTTAGCTTAAGCCTGAGCTGGGCAGGCTCTCACAGCGACCTCTTGAGAAATCCATATTTATAGAGAGTGATTTCAAAACAGTTTCGGGGCGGCCAGAGCCAAGAACCAAAGGCTTAAGGCCCAGAGAGGTGAAGCCTTAATGGCGGCACAACACGAAACGGAACGTGCAACTTTGAGGAACTGGCGGCGGTTCTTATCTCCGATTCGCTTGAATATTTATGAAGCGCCCCGTTAATTAGGCAGATGACTGGGCCAAGACAAAATGACACTATTACAATATGCATGCCGGCGGATTTACAGTTTTGGCCAAAACAGTCTGCCAGCGCTGGGAAAGTTTCGCCGAGGGGAGACGCGACTGATTCGCCGAAACTTGTTCTAAGCTCAGAACGCAGAACGAAAACAAGTTTGCTGCCTAAGTCTTTTGTTCTGCGATTTCTTGGATCTTTCGCTTGCGTGCTTGATATTTTCATTTACTCCTATAAATTGCATAATCTTTATTGATTCGGAAGATGTATCAATTCGAGGTTCTCTTGTATAGAAGTGACACAGATTTATTTATAAACTCCGTTGTTCTGTTGCCAGCTAAAGCCGGTCTGTGGGCCAAAGAAATGGGTGTGACATGGTTGAACCTGCCCGCCGATGGATATATGCATGATATAATAGCTCCAAAATTGCTCGTGACTTTGATGTCTGCTCCAGACAACCCAATTAATCCGCCAGATTTATGTAGGGCAACCCCAATTCAATTGTATCCATATAATTTCTGCAGAAGCATTGACAAATTATAAGCCTCATTTAATGATGATTGTTGGCAGAGCAGTATCGATTTCCGAGATATTGGACCACATGCTGGGCCTCTTGAAAGGGGGAAACAAGTTAGGAAAGGCACACACACACGCACCCATTGACCACGAACAAAAGACACAACTGTCTGCCCTGCAGAAATCACCAATTGCAGGCAGATAGGTAGATAGATCGATGGATGGATGGATGGATGGATGGCTAGTTCGCTGGAATCGATGTTAACTGTTACATGTGTACTCGATTTTGTACTCTCACTCCCTCTACGGCGTCTTCGTGTTTCTTGGTATGACTCTTTGGCAATTAAATAAAACATGCCGCATCAGTTGGGGCTGAGTTTTGCAATGCTTATATAACCATATGTAAATTATGCCAGCAAATGAAGAAGAAATATGGTTGAGATCATGCGCTTTACACAGGAACACACCTCAAAAAACGAACTCTCTTACAAAAAAAAAAAATAAAAATAGGGAGCCAGGCCCGGGCTACTGTCCATCTCGGCCAGATGCAGATGCAGAGGAGCCTCCGAGGTCCCGAGTCTGGACCCCATAACCCAATACCCAATGCCCAAGCCCAAGCCCAACAATGGCTGGACTGCAATTGAAGCGCAGGCATTGACAAGATAATTTCCTGGGGGTGCTGCATGCAATGCAGTAAATCCTACCATTTATACCCTCTACACAGGGCAGCTCTGACTATACTATGGTTGATATATACTTATATACGGAAAAAAATATAATATTTAATGTTAAATACAGGTATGAAATGTCAAAAAACTATCTTAATTCATATAATACAATTTTAATGATGAATAAGGATTATTATCATCGGGAAACAGGCTTTAAAATGTATCTTAAAGATGCATTTTCCCAAAAGCTACAACTAGAGTAATCCTATTTCCATAAACCCAGTGTCCCCGGAACTTTTCCTTCCTTCTTGCCTGTAGTTCGTCTTCGTTTTACAAATTGTACAAGCCAAGAAAACCAAAATCAAAAAAGGGAAAGAAAAACTCTGGCCACGACTCCGGCAGGCAGAAACGAACAGAAATTGGCTAGTTTCGCAGACCGCGTTAAGTTGACTGACTACCAATTGTTGTTGCCACGATGCTGGGGCTACTATGCGAATAATTTCAAACACAAACTGCCGCCAACAGCCAAGAAGGTTCATAATTATTGAACGAAAGGCTTGACGTCGTTGCTGCCGCTTGCGGTGGGTTGTGGCTTCTTGAAATGTTGCAACTGCCAGAGCAGGAACCACGGCCGTTTTGGGGCAAGAGTGCAAAGTGGCGGGTTAAATAGGTTTTGACTACTTGAAGACAATTGCATCGTTTCGCTTATGAAGATTTACGATGTCCAAATTAGCCATTTGTTAGCCCCAAATCACGTAGCTGATCCTGGCTTGGGTCATGTGAATAGTTAGCCATTCAGAAAGTCACCAATTTGTGATAGTAATTACCCAGCTTCCCCCACAGATTTTTAATTGACAGGCTTCCATCTGATGAGACCCCCATAAAAAGTCGAACGAACTGATTGATTTCGAGTATAATTATTCTCATTGCCCAATTGGATTAATTGATTTTTGAGCTGCGTGTATATTTCCGTGAATTTTTGATTTATTATAATGAACATGCATGCGGCCTCTGATGGATGTAGTTTTAATCGAATTAGCAAAGGCTTCAATTTGGTGTTGGAGTAGCCACAAAACAAACATTTCTGGGAACTTGCAATATATATAATATATATAAACTGAGAGTAAAACAAGTGCAAGGGAAATATAGATTATTCCACAACGGTTAGCAAGCTGAAAAACCCCTTAACCAGAGACTTAACAACTCTAATTACAGCCAAAAATTAATAATACGAATTCGTATCGACAAATTAATGGCAATTTGGGTTAATATACTTAATCAAATCCATCGTTTTATTTAAATTACTTTATTTACACAACAAATTCACCGCAAAACACACACTCACAATATTTGTAAATCGGCCAAGAAAAGCATTTCATTCAAGTGTCGAAAGTTGACCACAAAATTAACTTTTAAGGGCAGCCACCGTAATGCCATCACCTTCGCTTTGGCCCGGGCACTTCCAGTGCCCAATTTGTCTGGCTTTATTTCTGTGAAGGGGGGAACAATGACAGAAACAGAAACCACACGAATATACTCGGCTGTATGGATATGAATAAACATGGAGACCCGCGAATAATGTGGGGCTTGCATAACCTCATTTGGCGGCTTATGGGCTCGCGTGCTCCCGTGCCGGGCTCGGTGCGGCGTGATATCGTGTACGCAGATATAACAGCGAAGATAGAAGGAAGCCAGTGTTCAAGTGTGCCTGCCCTGCACTGCAGCAGATCGAAGTGGGATCGAGTGTGCTCCCCGAGACAGGAAAAACGACGGGGCCGTGGCACAACCCATCATCTTCAGCCAGCTCGCTTTCAGAGCGACAGAGTACAAGAGCGAACGAGTAACATTTGAGCAGTTTATGACAACGACTGACCTTTTTGGGCAGCTTTTCGAGAGGAAGTCGCTGTGGAGTGGCCAGGAAATGATTAATGGCTCTATTGATGCATTCGGTGGATCTGCTGCCCAGCGAATGCGGAATAATCGAATGGAAGGCTGTCCGCCGCCGAAGGTTTATCTGCCCCATCAGCCCTCGACCCATTCACACCTTGCACAACCCACAAATCAAACTGGGAAAACTGGCCAGCAAAGTAAAGCCCCACCAATTATTTGATGGGGCAATGGCACAATAATTCTTCCTGGCCATTATTGCGACTGCCACCGAAAATGCAGGGCGTCGACAAAAGCCAAAAGTTGAGGCAATCCAGCCAGATCCGAGATCCCAGGCAGCGTTTTCAGCAATTTCGTATCAATTATATGAAGGCGACTACCATTGTCTGGCTTTGGTCAATGCAAAACTCACGATTTATTCAAGTTTTTTTTTGTTGTTGTGAGCTTTTGCTTTTTCGCTTAACTTGTAGAATTTTGCTCAATTGAAGTACTTGAAATTTTCACCAAACTTTCTAACTTCAACAAGAGGCAGAAAAATATTTATAAATCGGGAACTATTCATCGCGCTTGGCCAGCTCCTCCAGGAGTTTGGCACTTTGGGCCTTGATCTGTTTGCGATTGGGCACATTGGCCATGGTCTTGTTCTCCTGCAGGATATCGTCCTCCGGCGCCGTCTGCTGTGCCTCGTCGGTGTCCACCGTTTCCTGCATACCCAAGGTGGCCAAGAAATCTGTGTGGTATTCCTCGACATTTCGCTTGATAGTCGCCGGCTTCAGCTCGATCGTGTAGGCCTTCATCACCTTGTAGATCTTGCGCTTCACCATGTGCATTATGTTGTCAACTGCGGGAAGAATGTTGGATTTATGATCTTATTTTTCAAATGGGGCGGCTGCTTAACTATTTTCCTCGAAAATCTCAGGGGCAGCGGCTCTCATGTTCAGCATTTCGAATTTGAGCAACGGCAGTTTGAGGTACGAGTTTGGATACAGGGAACGCAGCATCTTGGGCTGGCGATCCACATGGCGCAGGATCTCCAGAAGATTCCAAATGGAAAGCCTGCAAATTTTTTAATTCAAATTATAAGTAAACTGAAAGATTTTCTCTAACCTTAACATGACATATGAGTCGGCTCGATTCTTGAGATGCTGCAGGGTATCCTGCTCGAATTGATTATCTTTTTGCAGCATTTTCTTTAATTCCTTGATACGCTCCTGGCGGCTATAAAAATTAAACATTATAAGATATGATTTATTATTTTTCCCAAGATTAACCCACTTGATCTCTTCCTCTGACAGATTATTGACCAGAACTCCCTTTAGAACGCTCGCACACTTCATTTTTGTTTCCAGCATCTCGTGGGCCAACATGTCGTTGACAATCATGCGATGCAGCTTGTCGTTGTTGTCCACCTGGCTCTTCATTCTACAAAAGATGATTACAACTTCAACTTAAATAAATTAAAATAATATAAGCACAAACCGAGGATAAATTTCCTTGGCCTGGGAGCAGAGAGTCACAAACTTGACCTCCTTTATGGTCTTCTCCACGGCCTTCAGCTCCAGTTTAAGTATCATCATGCTCTGGGTCTCCCGGACATATCGTTTCAAAGTCGTGGTTGGTGGCGTGTCCTTGGCCTTGGTATAGTTCACACTGGATATGGCGCCCGGCTTCTTGAGGGTGGCTAACATTTGCAGCTTCATCTGCAGGTTCTTGCGGGACTTCTCCTCGAGGCTCCGGAACTCATCGTTCAGCTCCTTGAACTTGGCGATGGCCGGCATGCCCAGGTACAGGATGTGCTTAATGAAGTTCGACTGGTCGTCCATGTCGCTGCTGAGGGACCGCAGGATGGGTTCGTAGAATATCTCGTCGTGGACGAGCACCTGTATCATCTTCTTATATGTGTTATTGATGGTCTTGATGGCCTTAAGGCGCACATTCGAGTTCTCAATCTTCTTGAGAAAAACCCGAGACTTGAACTCCTCGTCGAGAATGAACTCGTTCTGATACTTGATGCGGTTCTCCAGCAGGGCACGTCGCAACTAAAGGATATAATTAAGGGTTATAAAGGGTGTACTGCCTGAGGAATACCCACCAGTTGCTCCTTGTATTGCTGCTTCAGCTGATCCAAACGAAACTCCAGGCGATCCCGCTCCTTTCGCATCACAAAGGTCCGCTGATTGATGTTGTCCACCACCAGGTGAATGGGCATCTTCTGGTACAGGCGCTGCATGTCCTTGTGATTAATGAGGAAGTTGCGGATCTTATGGGTGTTGTCATTGACCAGGACATTCTGCAATTTGGTGCGTCCATCGCGACACTGTAGCTTTAGTCGTTTATTCTCACGGAAATACCTCTGACGATTGGCCTTTGACTCGTGGTTTTTGAACACCAACCGGCGAGCTGGTTGCAATACCTAGTTACTGTATCTTTGTATATACCAAAGGCCAGGTAACTCACTCAGCAAGTCAGACATTCCCTTGAACTGCTCGGTCAGCGCGTTGGGTGTCCAGCGGTCATCCACCATCACGTGCTGGTGGACATAGGACATGCCGAAGAATCCGTGAAAGCGCAGGGGTCGGGGATGCACGGGCCTTGGAGCCAGGACATCCCTCTCCCGGTTCTTATCCCGACGCGGGATGAAGGCCATACCCCTCTGACGTAGAGCACACGGCGGCATGGTGAGTGTGTGTTATGTATCTTTGTATCTTCAATAACTCAAGAGTTAAGTTAGCTCGATCAAGCGAGTATAGTCTGTGAATGTCTGACAGTATCTCAGCCGCCCACTCGAGACAGAATAAAACTTCAAAGGGGTAATATTTATTTTACACATTTATTTTGCACTAACATTTCTTTTTAATTTGTTTGGAGTTGGGCTTGTTTTCAACATAATTTTATAATACACAATATACTTTACTCCTAACTTGTAACTGATGATTAATGTGTGCTCTTACGTACCGAAAATACTTTGCATAATCATGAGATTGGATCGAATTGAATTTTCAGAATTAATCGTGACAAAAATACTTAATTTTTTGGTGTTCAATGGGGATTTGATTTTAATTATTAATATGCTTTCTTTTTTCTAGAGGTAAAGCGCAAAACGATAGAAACACAGCAACAGTTTAGTTCGAACATAAATAGCACTTAGTTGTAGATATCTGTATTGCACGATCGATCTATGGTTATCTACAAGATACATTTCGATTTGGTAAGCCAACCCTCTAAGCGTATTCCATGGGAAATTTATGACCAAATTTAGCTCACTGTTTTTGAGTATCTTTAAAATCGCATTCTAAACATTAATCGAAACTTCAACAAGTGGCGCAGTTTGCAGCGGGCTAATAGTACGATTTCGATTAGCTAGTTCCAGACGCACATATGCTTCGTGTAGACAGTATCTGTAGTTTATCTTAGTTAGACCTAAGTATGAGTATAGTTTTAGCTCAAACACCAGCGTATAAATATTGTCATAAAACATTTTTTTGTCATTTTCTTTATGTCTGTGTATAATTTTGCTAAATGTACATTGATTTTGTGGGGGGAGTTGTGTGTGTTTTCATTAGCTTTAGCCTTGATGAAAATTCCATACATGATTGTTTGCTTCTAACGCTTTATTGCCTACGAGAGTTGGCCCACCGAGCCATCCAATACTAAATAGGAGATGCGGAGATCGCAGGTCCTGGTCAACCACCATCTTACACATGTATTCGTATTCTTTGTGGAAATATTACCTACTTTTGTGAGCAATGGAATTGCATTGCGGCTTGTGCAAAAATATAGCATACTTTGCTGCTTCAGTGATTAAGTTCAATGGGGAAACGTCGAGGAAATAACGATCTACCGATCTGGTGATCTTCAGATCGTTTTTTAGGTGAAGCGAGTTGGACCGTCAAAAGAGAAGGAAATACTTTGAAGGAGTGGTGGGTTGGAGTTGATAAAAGGGCTGGAAGTCATTCAATTGGTTTGGCATTCACATTCCAGTGCCGCTCGGAAATACAATTGTAAATAATAATTATAAACAGAAAATACAAATTATAATATTAATGTATATCATGTAAATTTTATTTAAACATAGTTCAGCGTGCTGGGCCAGTAGGAAGTCCCCTAAACGCACCCCTTATGCTGTATATACACAATTTAGAAATGAACTACGTATCTGATGAAGTCGTCAGCTTCGAAGCGAGTGCCCAGAATGCTCGGCAATTAAATAAATGTCTAATACAACGTACGCTCTAGAGTATAACACATATTAAATAAACGTTGTGGGTCTCTACATATTTAAATACATCTTCAACGCGTTTCATACATACAATCAATACAGTTTGAATCATTCGTTAAATAATACTTAATAATTACCAATGTTTTCCGCTTTGTTATTCACAAATTAAATTTGGACAAAATTGAAGCTAGTTTGGAATGCATTTACAAATAATTTCCATATTAACAAATCATAATTGGCTTATAACAGTCTAAAACATACGTACAATTATCTGGCCACAGATAACCTGGCCAATTAGATAACAAAAAAGAACATAGACTTTAATAGACGGATTTAAATATTGCAAATTATTACGCAAGCACTTGGACTGAGTTTGAAGGTGTCCTTTCTGAATCAATCCTCTTCGTCGTCCGCTTTGAGACAGTTAACACACATAGTTCCACTAGATATAATTCAACGTGTTTTTTAGTGATTGGCGTAGGACACAACTACAGGTTTCGTAGAGACTTATTAATAGAGTTCATAGGTATATTTCACATAGGCTACTTTCCTTTAGCTATTTATGGAAATTGTTTCGTTTCTGCTTCCTTCTCTTCTTCACTCCGTTCGTTTTAGCGTTTAGTATATAAATTGGTGTATACATATAAATAGTCAAACTTATTTGTTTTTCATTTAAATAGTAATAATATAAATATATATATATATGTATGTATATATATGTGTGTATGTATATAGCATTTGTTTTAGTGTTTTTCGCTCAATGTTCAACATTATAATATAATTTTCTTATCTGCATCCGTTTGTGTGTGTGCTATTTCCGTGGAGTTTATATATGTTTCTTCTTTCAAACTTTTTAATTTTCCTTTGCAAATATATATTATATATAATTGGTTTCCTTTTCGATTTAATATTTAATTACGCCTTTGTGTGTAGTGTTTAATGTTTGCTGTCTATGAGGTCAGAGCCCTTGGTGTCAGTGAGTGAGTAAGTGAGTGAGTGAGTGGCTGTGTGGGTGTTGTACGTATGAGCTCCTGGCTGCGGGACCGCTTATAACGCACCAAATGGATCGAGTGGGACGCCGACGCCTTTATTGCCTCCATTCTGCGTCGCCTGCATGGGCTGCATGAGGCCCGATGTCGCATTACTGTGCGGCGCCGCCATCATCGTCGGCTGCACCCCAGTCAAAGGGGCTGCTCCCTGCTGCCCCATCATAGTTGGCTGCCCCATCACCGGCATTCCCTACAAGAGTCATGGAAATCGGCATTAGTCATCGCTCTCGTTCGCAAATCTTCAATTCATGCACTGGAAGAAGGGCAATACTTTTATTAATTGCTATTGGACAGACAGACTCAAATGCTACAAAAAATCAGTGGTGGGTAAGATAGTTGTCGCTTCGGGGCCGCCGTGAGCTTTGGAAGATAGTTTCTACATTTTTGGATTCATACGGAAGTTAGTAGTAGTAGTAGTGAGAGTGGTCTACGAGTCTAGGGGAAATAATAGAAACATTTAAGTAACTCAAAAACAGTGCAACATAATAATGCAATTTAGTTCAGAGACGAGAATCAGAGAGGAGAATTGCTGACTGGGCACCAAAACCAAATTAGAAATCGGTTTTCTTCGAAAGTCTGGGAGGAAGAGAAGTCAACCGGCGTTATGCGCTATATAGTGCTGGAGAGAGATGATAGATTTCGATTCATAATCATAATGTTAACAGAGGATAGAATAGAACATAAAGGATATCACAGAACGGAAACGATAAGTTCGGTTTTTAAGGTTATTAAACAAAGAAACGGCAACTGAGGTTAAAACCAAAATGGTATTTATTTGTAGTAACACTTCATTCTGTTCTTTTTGTTTTTCATTTTAAATTTGTATTGGTTTTTGGTTTTTTTATGGTTTTTATTTCGTTGGTTTTTAGCATCTTCTTACCTGCATATAATTTGGCATTACAGGATAACTAGCTTGTATATACGGATGATTGATTGTGATTGGCGCAGGACTTACGGTCATGCCATGTGCCTACGTTATATTGATATTGATATTGGTATATTGATAGAATATATATTGATATATATCACAAACACACACACAGACAGCATTAACACAGGCGCATCGTGAGTGGTCATAGGTGGTATGGTATCGTTTGTCGTTTGTTTGTTTGATCGGTTTCAATATATATTTATATATATTTAGTAGTGATTCAATTCAATTCGATTCGGTTACGATTTTGCGGTATGCGTTGGGATAGTTGAGATATAAAGCAAACATAAAATAAAGAAAAGAAAGTAAGTGATAGTTCATATATATATATACTTGGTTGAAATGCAAAATAAAAACGTAAATAATAATGAAATCAAGAAATATTGCATGGAAGTACGTGTGATTTTGTCGCCTGCGTGTGTTGTGTCTGCCCGCCGAGGTGTGCCACAAAAGTTAGTCCTAGTGCCTGTGTATATCCAAGTGCTAGTGTACGGTGGGCATTGTGTGTGACCCAGAAATAAAGGCAAAACTTACAACCCGCCATAACTTGGTTTTACACTTTGATTCTCTGGTCTTTTGCAAATTCACAATCGGTATATAATAAGAAATGTGAGACAACATTTAGAAATTGAAAAAAGAGGGACTGTCACAAAGTAAAAATATAAATAATAAATACGATAACTTTGCTCCAATCCAAGTTAAGAAAGGCTTAAGCAAGCTTTACAAAAAATTTGCATACAGATCAAGATTACACTGGAAATCAAGGGAACCAAGTAGCTCAAGTTGTAAATCGATTTGTGCAATTTATAAATAAACATTAATTTGGATAAGGAAATAAGGTAAAACTGTGTGGTATTGTACATGACGGCGACGTGTAGCCTAGAGTGTGAGGTGACACAAGATTGGTAAATAAAACTAAATGGAAAAACAATGCATTTACATAAGTACAAGAGTTCAAAATTAGTTTGATTCTGATTTTCTGGCATTGAATTATATTCGCTTTGCTTCGCTGCTTCGGCATTCGACATTCTAGTGATTTTTCTGTGTGTTTCGAATTATTTATAATTAAATCCCTCGGCTAAGATCGAAGGCAACGCGTTATCGAGTCTTTCAGAGATTGTGACTGGCTTTCTTAACGAATTCTTTCGAGTAGTTGTGGTTTGAGTAGAGTAGTTCGGTAGACAGTAGAGAGTAGAGTTAGAGTAGGCAACACTCACCATTGGACGATAGCCAGCACCAGTAGTAGCCGCCATTGGTTGGGGTGTCCAATTAGCACCTGGTTTCGCTGTATTTTTAGGTGAATTCCATTGCACGGGTCTATGAGATAATGGGGTAAGAGAGTAATGATATATAGACGAAATCAATGAACACGGCATTTGAATTTGGGGGGTTTTCTATCTAAAAACAGATTCTCTGCGTGATTTCGAGCTATTTTCATTGGATGGACTATATGTACACACACATGGAGCATGAATATGGACATGGGTAGATGGACGGGACCGGGGCGAAAGGTTTTCTTCTTCGATTTCTTCGATCAAGGATTCTGGGATCGTCAGGGTATGCGGAAAATGGCTAATCAAACTGATCTTTGATTGAAGAGACCCATCGATCGATTGAGAGTGTGAACGGATGGAGACTTTACGTGACGTGACAACATGGGACCTGTTCTGTTCTTGGCCTCACTTTCGAACACACGCACATACAACTATCGTATCGTATCGTTTCGTTTCAATCTCGATTTACTCACTTTGCACTTGCCGTTTTATTAATATTTAAGTTATCGACTAGGGACATTAGCGAGCTATCCAAATCGCCGGTTATTATCTTCCCGGTGCCCAGTGCTGGGGCCTGCTGCTCCTGCTGCTGGTGCTGGTTCTGGTTCTGGCTCTGGCCCTGGAGCAGGTACTGCGGCTGCTGGTGCTGCTGGTGATGGTTCTGCTGCTGGAGCGCGAGGATCGAACTGCTATTGCCGGCATAACCTGTGGCGACAACGTTCATTTGATTGCTGTTGCTGTTGCTGTTGCTGCTGGCGGAGGCCGGCTTGAGGACATCGCCCAAGGCGTCGAAGCCTTATTTGTATACACATTTCACATTTCACATTTCGATGTGGTGGGAGGACAGCCATAGCCATAGTGCACCGTTTTTAGCAGACATTTATACACAGAGACAAACACATTGGATATATGATGTATACAGAGATATGCATAAACAATGAAGCCGATGAAGCCCAGGGATATTTGGTATATTGATGGTTTTGTCGAGTTAGCGTTGAGTTTGTTTTTGCCGTCGAAATTTCATATTTTCGTTTTCGAATGGATTTGATTATTTTCGATATTCGTTTATTTCATTTTGCCAGCGTAATTATAAAACACACAAATTGTTTTAGCGTTTTATAGAGATTGTAAATGTTCGAATATATATGGATTTGTGCCACCAACATTAACATGAGACAATGTGAGGTTGTTTTTTAGTTTTGATATTTTTTTTACGAACATAAGAGAGAGAAAAAGAGAAAAAATAACATTTACAAAATAAATAACATGAATTTGCATTGTACTTATTACAATATCAATATTTTGGGTTTGTTTGCTGTTTTCTAATGATTGTATTAATATATTAGGTTGTTAGCTACGAGCACATGATAAGTATATGGTAAGATTATTTACAAAAGCAACTCAACAAGGAATGTGTGTAAATGGTTATGGAATTATCGCATATTTTTAGGTATAACTGAGGCATAACATTGGGTTAGGACATTAGGAAACATATATTAAACTTGAATTTTGTAGTTAATTCACTTTCCGGGCAAATAAAAGAAAACCAGTAAGAAAAGCTCACAAAATTCATTAAACTAAACAGTTAGTAGGAGTTACATTGTTATCACACAAATACCACACATACCCACAACAAGTTTAATAATTAGATAACTTTAAAATACAAAAATCCCATAAAAAAATCAACAAGATCATTTACAAAGCAAAAAAAAAACAAGTAGGAAGCAAAGACAGTATAAACTTCAAGATGCATAACGCCATACGACTTTTTTTGGCGCTTAACTTTGACAGAATTTATAGAGGATATTGATCTTATTATTATAAGGTCTTTGTAGAAAAGATATCAACGCAGTTTTTCGGCTAATGACAGGACGACTTCAAAATCGATAGGACTGCAAAATAGTAACAGGACACGAGCAGACGACAGACGAGTGGGCAAAGCGTGTTCTTTTTTTTGGTGTGGATGAGGACAAAGCTCGGAGGAGAAAACGCTGTGCCCGCTGCAGCACTACAAGCCAGTGACGGGCCAAGCTTTGTACAGAAACAAAGCACGAGCACAGAGAGAGATGCTTGTTGTGGTCTATGGAGGTTGAGTTCGTTTGCGTGGTGGAGCAGCGGCAAAGATTCACCTGGAGGAAACTGAGCTGCCGCCGTCGTCGCTGGCTGCTGCTGGCTTTGCTCCCAATACTGATGCTGCTGCTGTTTCTGTTGCTGCTGCAGGTGGAATACTTGCTGGGACTGCTGCTGGTGTTGCTGATCCATGAAATTGATATTTTGGCCAAACGGCGCGGCAACAGGTGCAGCAGCGACTTGCATTTGGGCTTGGGGCAACGGTGCGTCATCGAAAAATGGATTTGGCAACGACATCGACGCTGTGTGAAATTCAACGCAAATATTTACAGGAAATAATATAAAAACTTAAGTCAAAATAAATCGAATCTTGGTGCAAAAAACTAACATTGAGGGAGAACGAGAATAACAAAAACGAATTCTGATCATCAAAACGCTAGCTGTAGGACCCCAAATCTAGCCTGACGTAGAAATCACTTTAGCATTAAATTAATTTAAAAATCAGGCGTAACAATAAACATGCAAAAATATTAGTCCTGCTTAATTCAAACACACACCAAAATTAGATAGATCATTTAGCTTAGTTAAAGGATTAGTTACAACTTAGGAAACCGCTCCGATTTGCACTCAATTAATAATAATAATAATAATCATAATAAGGAGTTAGTGACACTGCGTATTATATAGTTAATATCTTGCTTGTATTAAAATCATAGCTTGCAGTTAGGAATGAATGAAGACCGAAGGCCGTTGGAGGGACTTACCTGCTGGTTCCGTATTACCAAAAACGGATGAGAAATTACTATCGGAAACGAATGCATTTGTAGCAGCAGCGGAGGAAACTGAAGCGCCATTGAAACCTATGTTTGTTTGTTCATTTCGGATATATATTTTTTTTGTGGTATTTGAGTTTGTTGGGTGTTGTGTGGGCGGTGGTCGGTGGTCGGTGGGCGATGGTTTAGCAGTTTGTTTTGGTATCGATTATCGTTACCGTTGTCGTTGAGGTTCGGTGTCGTTTTTGTTTCGGGTTGGAAAAAAACAGTGATGAAAAAATGAAGAGTAACAATACATTAGACAAGAATTCAAAAGGAAATCAAAACTTACAAAAATAATCAAGTAATCGAGAATAAGAATAGAATAAAAATATATAGTTATGATTACAGTATAATGGATAATGGTGCGTGAAAATTGTGTGCAAACAGACGGCTAGGCCGGGGTGAGATAGATAAACAGAGAGATAGAGAGGCAGTGGTGATGGACGTCTAAAGCGCCCGAAAGGTGTGCTCCTCTTGGCTTCTGGCCCTTACGGATACGTAATATAAACACATAAGATCACTACACTTACACACCGATTCTTATCTATGTACAGGACGAAATAAGGAGCAAGTGAAATCATAAACGCTAGTTGTCGTTAACTCTAACTTAGGACAAAATAATAAGGAAATTATAACATGCTACCGTTATTATGCATCCACAAATTATTGGCATTGAGTGCAGCACCTGTTGCTCCTGCAGCGCCACCGGCGCTGGCCTCGAACATGTCGGCGAACGGATTACCCAACTGCAGCAGGTCGTCGGAGGCCTTGGTGGTGGCCTGAGCCTGGGTCGCTGCTGCAGCAGCAGCGGGCTGCGCCGACGCGGCACCGAACAGATCAACTATCGGCTGGCCAGCCTGTGCGGCTGGCGGCGACGATAGAAATGGATTTGTTAGTGCAGCGCTAGCGCCAGCAGCACCGCTGCTGGTGGGCGACGATACCTTGGACTAGGCGGGGGAACAGGCAGAGAAATCGATTAAACACTGACTCGCACATCCACGAAACGCGCCTTTTAACTCACCTTGTACTGGTTCATGGCAGCCTCCTCCTCCGCCAGCACTTGGGCCTTGAGCTGCTCGTCGATGCCATTGGTGGTATCGAATTTGGTGGATGCAGCCGCTGTTCCGAATGCCGAGCTAGTGGAAGAGAGTGCAGTGACAGCGGATTTTACATTGCGTTGATTGCTACAGATTGGCAAGGCATCGATATCGGGCACAAGTTACAAAAGAAACCAAGCATGAAATAAAAGAAATTATGGAAAACAAAATATAAGTCAATAAGTACAACAAATAATTAAAAATAAACCAATATAATTATAAAACTTGTTCTAAAACCTTAAGACACTTTTGTTTAACTCAAATGAATAATACAAAACATAAGATTAAAGAAAGAGAATAATTGGTATCTCCCAAATAATAAAATGATTCAGGTTCTACAACTCAACACACCTCGATGATTGCGTGGGCGTATTGGCGGCAGACACCTTGCGACCCTCCAGCGTGGCCAAGTGCTGCTCTAAGGCATCCAGCAGGGAGCTGGGAGCCTTGGTCAAGTCGGGAATGTCTCCCTTGTCAATGCCCACATTCTACAACAGAAAATACATATTAAACTACACGAAGTATTGCTGAATAGGCGACATGACTCACCTCGGCCACTTTTAAGAACTCTCCAACGCGATCCATGCGCACCAGGAACTTCTTGTAGAGATCCAATGCATCGCGTGCTTGCTTCTTGTTCATGTCAAAGTATTTCTCAAGCAAATTGATGATGCCATCGTTGTAGCAAGCGAACAGGCGTATGAGATCGCGAAACAGGAGCATGAAGCTCATGTTGATGACGCCTAAAAATGTATAAAAAGGAAAGTTAGTTAGTAATTCAATAATAAAGTAAAATGTCTGAGGTATTAACGTACCATTGGACAAGTCATTGGACTGGCAGTCAAACTCCAGAAGTGCATCCAATTGTGCCTGCAAAACTGGCAAAGTCTTCAGAAGTTTGTCAGCGTTCATGCTGCGCAGCGAGCCCTCCTCTTTGCTGAAATAGATTACGAAACAAATCAATTAGAACACAACTATATACGATGCGCAAATGATGTGTTATTAGTTACCCTCGCTTGACTTTGCAAAAGTCAAAGGCCATGGCTCGATAGGAGAGCGACTTCTCATTCAAATACTTGGCGTAGCGACGAATAAATGGCGACATATCGTAACCTGTTGATTGATCGGATATTAGACTACATTCTCTGCACAGCGTCTTCAGAGAACACACAATTTAGGCAACGCCAAATGGGAAACTTAAAACGATCATTTCATTGTTAGTCAATTTGGATATTCTTTAAGCTAAAACAAATTTTAGTCACAACCAGAAAGGAACACACAACGTCTACAGCCCAATAGAAAAGAAGTTATAGCCAATTGCCAGTAGCAGCTTCTGCATTATACTCACCCATTCTGCCACCCGGAACGCCCATGCCACCATCTGTATAAGGTTTACATTGTTCGATTTGGAATATTAAGATTGGATAATTGCATTTTTCAAGTTGTTTGTTAGCCAGCAAGATGTTGTATGAGGGTCAGTAAGCAGCGCATTTCGGTATTAATTAATTTTTGTTTACAAATTATTGTTAATCGAATAAAAGTACAAATGAACAAGCCAAACGTTCGCGGAGCAGCATTCGCAAGAGAAAAAAGTAAAGAGAATGAGAGAGGAATGTGTGTAAGCATTAGTTTATAATATTTAAATTGGTACAAGTCGATCAAATCTTGTATGCGCATATGGAAACTGGTTAGGGAAGCTCAACAGGACGATGTTTGTATACCTTGCACAGTTCCTTTGTCCAGAAAGGAGCTGAGATTGAATGTAGAATTGCTTGAAGCCAGATATTGCATAAAACGCTGTGAATGAGAATCAAAGAAAGGTAGAAGAAATAGTTATTAAATAAAGAACATATAATTTGATTATGCAGAGAATTTTTTCGACAAACCTATAATCATCTTCCTAATAAATATAAAAATACCAAGCACAGGAGAAGTCGAAGCTTGATAATTTTTCACACATTCAGCTAAATTAATTTGACTTCATTCATGCCTTCGGTCAGAGGAAGCTATGTAAATGCCTTGGCAAATACATATTCCCAAAAGATTGTTCTGAGCAAATAAAAGCAGAGGAAAAACAAATGACGATAAGCTCTGTAAGAGGCAAAACACTTATGTATAAGGCATGAGGCATAGCAAGTAATCATTGAACATGAAAGAGAGTCAACAGAAGAAGACAAATAAAAAGATTCTCGCCATAAACGTGACCTTTTCAACGGACACTCTCCACGTTCCATAAATGAAATCGCAATGAAACTAAATAGATTACCTCATTACGATAGCCTCAATGAAAGTAAAAAGACGAGCAAAATTTTGTCAAAAATATACATACATATAAAGTACGCCCCTAAGCTGCAAACACAACACCATATACAGATAAAGATACGAACCTCATTGCCATATGCCATCAGATGATGTGTGGTTATCAGCGACTTGTAGACGACCACCCAGTTGGCGTTCTGGGAACGCTCGATAAGTAAATTGGCCAGATGGGGTATCGATACATTCGGCTCGTTTGTGCAATGCACCAAATCTGCAGAATAACAAATAATTAAAAATTAATTCAAAACTTAATCGAAGCTTTTCAATATCTAGTAAATATTTCACTGAAGTGTGTAGCCAGTTTAAACATATTTGAGTACTTATGGGATAATATTTACATATTAAATTCTGTATTATTTAGATACATAACTAAACCAAATAGTTAAACGCTTTTAGCTTTTGCATTCATATTCATTTGACTTCTAATGTGAATGCAAAACTCCCATAAATTAAATCATCTTGTTGTTCCTCTCTTATCGGTCGCCACTCTTGCTTATCTTTAACTTTGTATTGAAACCGCTAAACGCATACACGATGCACAAAATCAGCAAAGACGAAACATTTGAGGCGGAATAAAAAAGCTATGATAAGCGCTGAAGCCGATTGTGGTCTTTATCGTGTTATTTCTGTTCGAAGCAATTCCCATTTCACTTGGCGAGTGTCTGTCGCTGAACGAAATATATACAGAATTCCCAACCAAATCGAGGGGCGTTACACAAGCTGGAGCAGATGTTTGCCCGCTTGGACGAACGGACAGGCGCCGGACCAGACCTACCAGAGATTCATGCGGGAAGGGAAGGGACATTTTTCAATAAACAGTAAATGTGGAAATTGATAGGCCCTTGTAAGCAAGCTGGGGAAATATACAGTGATCTATCTGTATTTACAATGCTATTTCTAAGGGGTTTTTCATATACAAAGAGGAGGTATCCCATTGCCTACATCTGTTGGCACTATTCTTAAGGCTTAAACTTATCATAACTTTGTTGGTTCTGTGAATTCACAACTAGTTTTATTTTAAAGCCGAAAGTCGTTAACAAAAGAAACTAGAGAAAGAGGTAAGACAAACACATACAAGCTGGGAGATACTACCTGTTGTGGGTCTTTAAATTGTTTATATGTATTTATTCTCGAGATCAGGTTTAATCTGAGCATTGCTCAGAAGCTATTGATTATTGGAAACTTGGGAAAAGCAAAGGGTTACAGTTCAAGGTAGCTTTTCAACTGATTTAAAATGTTTGTTTATATCAAGACCTCAAGATACTTTGAGTAGAAATTCATCATTTTTATTTATTACAAAAATCTTAATTTTATGGTATTCAATCAGATGTGTGTGTAAGCTCCATTAGGGTTACATATTCCCGCGATTGCCTCTGCTATGGTGCCCACAATTGAAACTCATTTATTTCCAATCGTTGACACACTCCCAATTCGCTGTCAAGTCTGTTTTGTGGCAAATGGAATACAATGTTTATGTGGCAAGTAAAGCCCCATAGGGTTTGTTGTTCTTGCTGCCCTCTTTTATTCCCATTGAACTGATGAGTCATCTCAGAAAAGTTTTGCAAAACCAGCGCAAAAAAAAAAGAATACCAGAAACCAGGTCACCACGCGCATAGAACTAGCCAAAAACCAGATTCCAACAGGAATATCATCAAGAATATCTCATTAGAAATCTAAAGGCTTAGGCAAAATCCGGCGAATTAATGGGAAAAAGCTTGCGCATACATTTGGCAAACAATGACACCGCAACAACACAACTCTGGTGCTTTCGTAGGCGTTTCAAGCCATTTAAATGTCCTACAACCACAACTACATACACGTGCAGCCGTGGGAAAGTGACGTAACATTAGAAAGAGAGCGCTAGAGACATTTCGAGAGAGGGAAACAGCAATCAATGACGAACGGAGTCCACAAACACCAGCAGCTGAGGCACAGGTGCACGTGGGGTGGCGGGTGGTGTTTTCGCGGAGCTCTGTGGACCGCAATCAGCGGGCTCGTTTTCAGAAAACTTTGTGATTATCACACAAAAACAAAAATATATGTGAAGATGGTTGAGCCTCAAACTGGTTGTAACTGAATGGGATTTGTTTGACTTTTGCAGCGAGTAACTGTTGTAATCGCGAGAGCACTGAGAGAAAATATCTATTATCAGTAATTAACTGGCTCGATATGGGCTTGGTCTAGTATAGTAGTCCAGATCTTGATTAGTAAACCCTGTGCTCTGGTGTTAATTATGTGTTTTCAATTAAATGACTCTGACACACGAAATCCACTTGTATGTACATCTCTTATCACATTAAATAGGGCTCATTGTTTCTCCCTGTGTGGCGACTAGGAAATGTAACGGTGATTTTACGCAACGAGAGAGGGGCTTGGAAGCGAGAGAGCAAGAGAGGGAAACTCACAGTCCAAGTGCTTCTTCTTCGGGCCAATGCATTCCTCCGTGGTGGCCTTGCAAACGGACTTGGCGAGTCCTTGGCCCGCAAGGCTGTGACGGGCAGCCAGCAGCCTGTCGTTGATCGTTTGCCCTGCCATGGTCATGATGAAGCTGTTGTTGTTGTTGTACCTGCTCCCGCACGCTGGCTTTTATTTACTTGATTAATTTAATTATGCACCCAAGGAGCGGACCACACCGACAAGAACACACACACAATCAGAGGGGGACACAAACACCGACACGCGAGCGAGCAAGAGAGAGGCTATTGATTGATTGAGAATAATTCCGAGGGGAAAATTCTTGTACGCGAGCCCCACGAAAAATCAAACGGTACACGATAGCTGCTACTTATGCCACGAGCACTACACAATTTAACGCCGCGTTTGATGCGCTCTCTAACCGGTGCCTAACGTTGAAACGCGATTTTTTAATTTATATATTTTTTCCTGCCACAAATCGATAATGGCGACTCTGTGTGTGTTGGAGATGTCGCTATCGATAGTATTGGATGGATGTTGCACAAATATCGATAACGCAATCGTACTATTGAAGAGTTGGCTCCGAACGTTGGCCGCTTATAATTATATTTATATTTGACCCGATTTTCTTGATAACCAGAATTGTTAGCCCATTATTAATTCGACCGCAATATAATATGTAGCGAGCGAATGTATGAGTGTATCGATTGATATTCATAACGTAACGAAGAAAAATATCGATTTCGCTACGTATAACTTAGCAGGATTTGTATTTCAAAAATATCGCCATTAACAAAAACAAGGTGGTTTCGAATTTTATAATTTTAATTATACGCGAAATATGTATGAATTTAACATTTCGTATACCACCCAGAAAAATATATGTAATATAGACACATTAAATTGATATTTTTATTTGCTAATTTTTTTAGTAAAGTTTTCAAGGTTTTTCAAATATCACAACTATGCCAAAAATGCAATAATTGTCAATCGGAAAACTTTCTTGTATTCATTTTAAATTAATGTAATTGTAATTAATTTAATTTTAACTAATTTTAAAGATATTAGCATATTTGACAATTTTGTAAAATTTTAACGATTAATTTTTTTAATGACATCCTTTTGACAGAGAATATAATAAATACCCTAGGCATACTATTCGTTTATTTAGTTTCTTAGTACTTTTATGTATATTTAATATCTTATTTTAATGTAATTAGTTTAGTACTGGAAAATTTAGAATTTTGACAGAAATTTGGTAACACGTCCAGACCTGCGTTTGTTGACAAAATAAAATAAAAACAAATGGATTTAAGCAAGATAGGGTTTCAAAGGGATTTGGAAAATCAACAAGCAGATGTTGTTTTATGACCTGACCCAAAATTTGTTTTGAAATTTGCAGTGCACCTGGGACTTTTAATTCTATAAAAGGTATGGTGGCAATTGACATCAGGTAGCAGGTTCCGATACTTCGGTTTTGAGTATTTCACTTCACTATTACATTTATAGATCATTAAAAATTTTAAGTTTATAACAATAACTATAACCAATTGGAACTTATTATTTACCGAATTTTATATTACTCTAAAATATATACATTTTTATCTAGTATTCATTAATATTTTTGAAGAGTTACAGAAAAATCGATGTTTCAAAAACATACAAATTTTTTGGAAATTATAGAGAAAATTAATATAAATGTATTAAACGGTTAACGCAGCGTTTTCGAATTACTTGGCATAAAACCTTTAAGACTTAATTCGAAAGTAATTTATTTATTAGTTCTTTACTATCGCATTAAGGTACGGACTTTCCACCCCTGCCAAACATCGCTACCTGTAGTGCAGCCCTGCCACCTATTGCGTGTGCGCAAGCGAGATGGAAGAAGTACAATCAACAATAAGCTATCGATGGTGGTGGTAAGAATTCAAAACCCAAAATAATTAGGGCTGGGAAACTATTCGATGTTTTGAGAACGAAAATTGTATTGCATCGATAGTATCGATTTTTGCCAGGTTCTTCATATAAATTGTCATTATACGTATATTTGTTTCTTATTTAATATATATAATGGAGAACAAAATTATGTTACCAGTTCAGTGTGATATAAGAAATTTAAAAATTAAAAAAACAAGAGATCAAGTCCACAGCAAAAGAGGACAATTCAACTTACACGAAATGGTATTCTCTTCAAGAGTTTTGTTATAAAATTATGAGTATGGCTGCATTAGTATTTTCCACTACCTTTTCGAATTGATACTGTAGATTATTTCTCCATGTACATATTTTATATATATTAAATTAAAAATGAGTATTATTATAATTAATATTTAAGATAATAATAATAATAATAATAATTTAATGAGGTTGGTTTACTAATTATATAATATTAAAGACTACTACATTTATTTTTGAAAAATTAAGCATAACAACTCATTTCTTTTGTTCATTCAATAAATTTTATTTATCTGAAAATTAATAAAAATGAATGGAACGTCTTGAAACAAAGGTGTTTTTTACTAAATAGTGTAAGCTTACAAAAATAAATTAAATTAATTAAAAATTCGTGTTTTAAACCTAGTATTAAGGAAAAATATCGCTAGTGCAGATCGATATTTTAAACAATATCCAAATATAGATACTAGCGAAACCTTACCTTTTTTTCGGGAAAAATGAAGAAAAAGCTAAAAATATGACTAAAAAATCCAATAAAAAGCTAAAAACAAATGTATAAAAACAGCAAAACAATGTCGACAATAATAACAATTTATTCAGTCAATTTTTTTTATTAATTTTAATTATTTATTTATAAAAAAGATATATTTATATATATGGATAGAACTTGACCTACGCAAAGATCCAATTAAACCATGAATATTTTATTTTTAGTTTTCAAATATTACTCGTAAGAGAACACTATGGTTTCTTAATAATTTATACTAAATAACTAATCACAAACACGGGCAGTGTGAATGCAAGCAATATCTATTATCTATAATTGAAGTCCCGCAAAAGTTAAAATGAAATCTTACATCCAAAGCAAATGAATACGTATACAAACATAAATTGGAAGAATCATCATCTAGATTTATTAATTTATATTATAAATTTTATTTGCCAAGCCCCGCAGTTCCCTCTTTTTGGACGTATGTTTACATTTCACTGTTACGCTTTTACATATTGCAATTTGCATTTGACACAGTTACAGAACGGTTTTACACGTTTACAGATGTTTGGGGTCGAATTCTCATGTTTGGGGTCGAATTCTCATGTAGAAATGTAGAGAGAGCGTAACTTAACACGGGGTGAGCGTAACCTAACAGAATTCTCTCTGGGAAAAGTATCGAACTGTCGATAAAAGCCAGAATTCCCGCTATTAAAAACACACAATTTTTTCCCGCTGTTAGCCTTAAAAAAAAGCCAGTTTTGACGGGAAAAAATCCAAATCGGCAGCACCGCCCATATATATATACAAATTTTGAGACTTTTCTCAGTCATGGTGGAAAATTCGAGGAAAGCGTACCGATGCGCAAAGAATAAGAATAAGCGAAGAAGATAAAGTTATTGATTAAAATTTCTGCTACAAAAATATATATATGTAATTGCATATTGTAAATGTCTTAAGTTAAGTGATATAAACCAGATATTTGTGTAACGTTTACCATTTTAATACGCGTGAGAGTCAGTACAACGAGTGAAGCATTCGCACACAAAGAAACGGAGTACTTGGCGAGCGAGAATACAACAACAGAACAGAAAACGCTGCGCAATAGACGGTGGTGTACATAAGAGTTTAACAAAATCGAAATCAGAATCAGTTGAAAGTGTGATTTTTTTGAGCCTTTGTCTGTAAGTGAAGAGAAAGCTTTAAGCGGAATTACATCTATATATAAATAAATACGAAGCCAGCCCGTCGCCATTTTGAAAGTGATTTTACAATACATACATATACACACAAACACAAATACGAACACATACACATCCAGCGAGAGCATATACGCATATAACCCCATCTAAAATCCGTGGAAACGCAAACCAAAACCCAATTTCCGCAACATTTTAAAGTGAATCAACAAGATCAAGGCAACTTTTAACCAAACTCAACCCCAATTGTGTATATAACGAAGCAATCGGAGTCTGTATATCAAAGTGGCTGAGAAAACCCCCGCAGCTGCACGAATCGATAACTGCGACATACACACACAACACATACACGTTCGTGTGGAAGGTCTACGGCGAAAAAGTAAGTCGCAATTGTATTGGTTATCGCTGCTCTGCTCTGCTGTGTCTGTATGTGTCGATTCATTAATTCAGGTATTCTCGCTGTGCGCCTGTGTGTGTGCGTCCCTCTGACGTCCCCAGACGTGTTCGGAGAGAATAGCCAAACAAATACAAAAAACAGAATACAAAATACCTTTTGTTGACGTAAATGGCACATACAGACATAGTACATATGCACGATAATGCAGCCGTTACGTTGTTAGCACTACGTTACAGGTTGTTGCTACCTGGAAATCAACTCGTTACAACGTTACATTTCCCTTTGCTGCTTTCCTTATTATGCATAATATGTGTACCTACAGAAGCGGCCAAGATAATAGATCAGCTAACGGTCTCGATTTATTCCTAGAGTTTAGGGGATGTTTTTATTCCTGTTTTTACTTTCCTTTTAAACGAAAAAAAGTCTTTGTTTCGTATGTTTTGTATTACAATGAAATATTTGTATTCATGGTTCTCTTGAACTGTACTATGTTTTGTTCAACGCATAATTAATTTCTTTTGTTCTGCAGCTAAAAATTAGCATATAAATTGATTAATTTTTATCTTAATTTTTAAATTATGTAAAAAATGTTCAATGTATTTTAAATATAGTTTGTTCACAGATTCAAGGAAAATGTAGTACCTTTTATATAGACTATTCCTATAGATATTCAAGAAGGAATTTTTCCTCAATCATATATTCAGTACATCTATTAGTTTGTATTACTCTTATTTAACTTGTATCTGCTTATATATAAAAAAAAATATATATATACCTACCATTCGTTTGCTCAATAGTTTTCTTCGATTTCTCTTTATTTTTCCACAAAACCAAAAACAGGATCAGCACGGCTTGGAGGAATGCAGTATCAGCAGTCAAATCAGCAGAGAACCGAGAAGAGTTTGCGAAATTATAGCTAAGGATAGCGCTTAACCCAGAGTAAAAGAGATAAATCAACAGACTGATAAACAATACATAACGTTACAAGTTAAACTATATAAAGTAAAGTAAACAGCAGCTGTAAATAAGAAGCGGAGGAGAAGAAACGACGCCAAGCAGCAGTGGACGCAGCTACGTGCTCAACCGCCCGTCGTCGCCCTTTTGCTCGCCGATTTCATTTAATTTTTGAATTTTTGGAGGAGGAGCATCAGCATCAGCGATTAGAACCAAAGAAAAGCACGGAGAGCGGTGGAAGCTAATCAACAACAACAACAACAACAATAGCAGAGCGATCGAGTTTGGTTTCGATTTATAAAGAATTGATTTAAGTGCGTGTGATATTTAACGTTAAGCATTAATTTAGCGAAATAACCAAAAACAAAAAAAAGGCAAAACAGCAGAAATTTTAATAGATAGAAGGAGGAGACGAGAGTGATCAGTGATCCAGGAAGAGAGAGAGAGAGAGAGATCGGCAAGCGACGAAATTACTATGACATACTCGCACAATAGCGTTAGAAACAACATCAGAATGACAACCGCATCGGCCACCAAGTCCATACGATTGAAAAAGGGAGCCGCAGGAGCAGCGACCTCCGCATCCAACTCATCCACCCCCTCGCCCACATCCCCGACATCCGTACCGGCGTCCGCCGCACCTGTTCCCGTATCCGCATCCGCACCAGCAACGCCCTTGGTAACTGCACATTCCAACAGTATTGCCAGCAGTACAAATCTCATCCAGAACAACTCCCCCAACTTCCTGAGCACCTCGCCGACGAGCCTGGGTCTCTCCAACCTGGCCACGCCGCCCAATCAGAGGCAACGGCCCATGCAGTCCCAGTCGCAGTCCACTGGAGCCCAACGCAGACAGCAGCAGCGTCACTCGCCGCAGCAGCAGGGATCAGCCACCGGAGGAGGTGGTGGCTACTTTTTCGCCAACAACAATAGGCGGACCGGAGGAGGACGTTCGCCCCAGGGAGCGATGCAAGTGCGCCAGTCGCCCGCCACCATCCTGGGTGGAGGCTTCTCGCCAGCTGGGGGATCGGCTCGCAAGCAGAGGAAGAGCCCGCCGCTGGGTGGCAAGATCTCGCCACAGCAGATGCAATCGCAGCAGCAGCACCCACTCATACCCACCGCACTGACGCATTTCGCGGGCAGCAAGTGCTTCGATGCACCAGCTCCAACGGCGCTGCCCAAGCCGCCGCAGCACTGGACGCGGTCGGAGGAGAAGCTGTCGTCGGTGTCGATGTCGATGTCGCTGCCAAAGTTCCAGATGATGCAGACGGGTGGCCGCTCGAAGCGGAATCTCCTCGACGACTTCGACACGCACAACCTGAAGCTGCTGCTTAATGTGCAGTCGTAACCCTGGTGCTGGAGGATCAGGATCTGGAGCAGAGGAGCAGGGTCTGGATCTGAAGCTGGATCTGGATCTCGAGGACCGACTTGAATGGCAAGAACACCCGGAGGACCCCGAACCCGTCAATGAGTTGCAAAAAAATAAAACGAAATGAATACAAAAAGTAAAAAAAAAAATGAACAAAAATTATAAAAGAAAAAATGCAAAATGAAAAACTAAAAAAAAAATCGAAAACGAAAATATTTCAACTGAAAAATTTAACTTTTTTAAACAAAGCAAAAAAAAAAAAAGGAAAAAACAAAAACAAGAGTAATGTTTGTGATCTCAAGTGTGTATCATAAAACAATAAAACCAATTTGAGAAGCTATAAGGAGAAAAGTGAAAAACTGTTTCAAGGAAAGCTGAAAGTAAACAAAAATTGAAATACACAAACAACTGTCCTCACACAACCGATACAACAACAACACCAACAACAAAAACAACAACAACAACAACGACAAAGAGAACAAATAAACACAGCGAAAAAGATGCAAAATTCCCCGCTATATAGCAGCAGTTCCCCCCCCCTATATAGAGAGCCCTCTCCCCCCCACTGTCAACTTCAATATGCAAACTTTATGGAAAAGAAGCAGCCGCCAATCGACAAAGTAAAACCAAATCAACAACAAATGGCTAACAGAGAGAAGATAATAAAAGAGGACGAAGATGAAGATGGAGATGAAGATGAAGATGAAGCGGAAGCGGAAGGAAGGAAGAACTTTATATGTCTAACAACGGATACTTCACAACTGAACATTGTTTTAAACGTGATACGCAAATAGACTTGAAAACTAATTAATAAGTAAAATTATAAATATAATAATATTTATGAGTAATTCAAAAAAAAAAAAAAGGAAAAATGGACGCTAGAAGCGCAACATAAAGTACAGTTTATGTTTATCCCCCGAAAAGCGGACAAAATGTGCAACGTACCTTAAATGTTGATAAAGAAAGAAAGAAGCAGAGAGCACAGAGTATATTCAAGAGACACGATAATACCTATAACTAAAATACAAATAATAATAATAATAATAATAATGCAACTAATATAAATCGTATACCCACCAAATCACAAAGACTAATTCAAACAAAAACTCAACGACAACAACTCAACGCGGCCGCAGCAGCAGAGCAGCAGCGCAAAATGCATTCAACTTGCCTAGAAGAAACGTTCATCTATAACTCTACGAAACAACTATTGTACGGCCTCTCCTCTACCTTAAGATAAAGATTTCACTATTGTATTGTAATTTTTGACTTACCTTATAGATACTTCCATTACTTTTAGTTAAACGTCGCGCGAGAGAAAAGCAATTGCCCAAAAAACAATTAACTGAGCTACATATGCGTACATGTGTAATTATTCTTAATCTGTAATTGCGAAATGGCTTTAAAAAATTCTAATTTAAACATTCTTGAATTGTACATAGAAGGGAACAACGCTAAAATGTTCAAATAAAATTTTTCGAAAATCGATAAATCGATAAACAAGTACGAGAATAAGATCGATCAACACAATGTAAATGCAAACCAAAATGCATAGTAGCAAGCGATCGGCCGGCGCAAGCAAGATTTTATTTATTCCAAAATATGTTTGATCTTGCGCTAAACAACAGCGTAGTAAACAATTGTGAAAACAACTAAAAAAACGAAAACTATATAAGTTGCAATCCCAAAGCGAAGGCTTTACAAGAGAGTAAGAGAGATAGATGTCGCGAGAGAAGAGGATGGGAGAAATGATACTACTTTATGTAAACTATTCGTTGATGCTCAATACTGAAACACTTGAACCCAGTACCTTATTTTCATTATTAGCATTACTTATTAATTGTTAACATTAATATGTATGTAAATTATTTAAGATACCACACACCCTCCCCCCCCCCCCCCCCCTTTAAGCCTTCCCCCCTACTACCCAAACGTCCCAATCCAAAGTTATTTGTATTTTGCGTAGAATGAGGCAGCGTGAGTTTTGTTATGTGTTTTTGCCAACTGAATTGGCCCCTAAGTGATAAGCCAAAAACAAAAAGCAACCCCAAAACCTAATTGATAGTGGAAAAGCCCCAGAAAGAAGGAACACTTGAGTTGTGTTTATGCATATTGTTTAACTTCCTGAAACAGCTAAATTATGAGAAGAGAAAGGAACAGAATGAGAAGAGACAGAGGCAGAGAGGGAGAGATTGAAAGATGGAGAGGAGGAAACTACAAGAAAACACTCGATGATAGTTTTAAAAATGTTGAAAAGCCAAAAAAGTCAAGCACTGTTTAGGTTTACTGAGCAAGTTGTCATATATTGGTAGCTTTAAAGCTTGTATCTTCAAGTTACACTACAAGTACCCCCGACCCCCGACCCCCTCCCCATACACACCTACCCCCCACAACTACTTAGAGTATTGAACGGAGCGAAGGTCGCTCGAGCAGTGCTCGGGCAAGCCCCAGCTCGACCTCATCCCCGCCACCCCAAACCCCCATAAACACTACAAAAAAAGAAAACTTGTCGCGCAGAATTTTGCATTTTTTTTAAGTGTAAGCCTAACGTTTGTTACTTACTGGACGTCAATTTAAGCGGGGAGGAGCAGAGAACAGCTTAGATTTCTTTGAAGGAGAAACCAACAGTCCCCCCTATTTGTAAAAGTTAAAGAATATTGAGAAAAAAAAGAGACCAAAACAGGGCCAAAATCCGTCCGCACTGCCTTGGACCGGGGGCACAGCCGTTGCGATCCGCCGGATATTTTCAACACCAATCAGTACAAATTAATTTCCATTTCAAAGTTATGGAGCCCGCACCAACATCACCAGCGAGGGCTCCCCGTGCGAGTCCAAGGCGCCTGTGCCCCCATCCAAGGCAACTGCGGATTTGCTGGCCCCTGAAAGAGAATTCAAATTCAATTCAATTTTAATTTACATTTTATTTAAAGCGTAACGACGACGATTCGACCAAGTTCGAATATTATTTTTAAACCTTTTGTTGTAAGCCGAAACATGATTCGTCGTTCTTAAATGAAAAAATAAGGAAAGAAGAAACCGAGCACTATGTATTTTTTTTTAATTTCTCCATTGATCTAATTTACAATTTAATTTGCAATTTTTTGTGATACTTTGCTATATTTTAAAACCTGGTATATATACAAATTAAAAACAAATACAACTGAAGAATAAATTACTACCCACACAATTACCATAAATGGACCACTAAGATGAATATGAAGAGAAGCGATTTCGCTATTCAGTACTGTAATTAATAGAAACGAATGTGAATGAAAACTGAAAACAATTTGTAAAGCAATATTGGAATTGTGTTAAGTCCAAGTCAACTTGTAACATTTGAGAAAAACAACTAAAGGAACCCCACAAAACCAACCAACCATCAACAAAACAATAGAACATTGAAAACCGAAAAAAAAAAACAAAATAAACAATTGTACATGGCTTTCGTAAAGTAATTTATTAAAGCTTTGTATAATTAAACAAAAAAAAAGAACAACCAAAAATTGTGTTTTTATTTGCCTTATCACGTACACTTTTTCGTTGGCGATTTTATTTTCAGAAGCTAATCGGCAAATTCCAGAAAACAAAAACCCCACCACATTCCAGAGGAGGCAAAAAATTCCACTCTAGCCAAGTTCTCACATGTTTCAGGCTTTGATTTGCGGCACGAATTGTAAGCGAGAAATTGGAAACAAAAGCAGATACAACCAGAATCAAGTCTCAGACTCAGAGATATATTTAAAACAAGATCCAAACAAAGGCAGCTGCATTTGTGCAGCAAAAATAAACCCAAAGACGACACTCGAATTAAGATACAAAAAGCGACAAGAAAACTTTGCAGAGCCGACGAGCAAAACACCCTTGCGGCTCGTCCAGGCCAGAAACCAAACCAAACAATTCCAATTCCGTTTCAATGTGAATAACTATCCTGATTGTTCCTACGTTAGTTATGCCTAGATGTCTCGTATATATTTGTGTATTCGTAATCGGATCAAGTAACGGCAAGGCGAGGCAAGGCTTGGCAAATGCAAACACCAAACACACAAAATTTGTATACAATGCAACAGTTTAGCATTTTATAGATTCTTACACGAAAGCCGCATGATAACGATAAATGTTTAAAGGTTTTACTACAACACCACAACACATAATATAATAAAATATATATAGAGAGAGAGCTCACCAAACATCAAAGTCAAGTTAGAACTTAAGCGAACCCAACAAATGCCTAAACAACGATCAAACAATCAATGTGTAATCCCCTACCCAAAAAAATCACCTTAGCAAATCGCAAAATCGTAAAATCCCCAAATCCTTGTCCCCTCCCATCCCCATCCACCTTCCCCCCAAGTCCCCTAAAACATGAACAAAGAGATTGAGATATTTTCAATGAAGTCGCGCTGAGAATGGATCCCAGATGCAGTCGAAACTTTACAGCTCAAGCACTTTTGTATCTTATAGTTCAACTTTTTAATTAAATAGCCAGGGGTTTTATGGAAAATTAATTTTTCTGTTCAAAATAAATGTTTATACATTTTTGCATGTCTGTTATATTTATATTAATGAAGATTTACTGATTAGTTAAAAAGAATACCCAAATCCCTTGATTAACTTAAAAATGTGATCATATTCTACAACTATTTTAGCTTCTTATTGATAAGGGTTTAAGTAAACTTAAAACTTTAATAGATCATGTTTAAAATATATATGTAAATAGCCAAGAATTTGTACTTTTTAAACCACATGGACAATTAAGTGTTGTGGTTGAAAGAATTATTATATTATTATTTAAAACCAAGATTGTTCATTTTTTACATGCGGTTTTATTTGTAAATAAAATTGGTTGATAGGGAAAAAATGTGTCAAGGCAAACCCTCATTGTTGGTAGGGCTAAGACTTCGGAAGCTGAAGTATTTTTAATGATCAGCAAAATTTATTATTAAATTCGAGCCAAGCTTTTACTGGTTTTTACTCATAGAATCTAGATAAATTTAGGTTTTACCCTTTTTTATTTTAATCATTTAAACCAGTGAATTTTCAACTGTTGATTCACAAACCTATGCAATGAATAGTCATGGTGACTAACAATGAAAGCCCAAAAAAGACGGGCCTTAATACATATTTTGTTAAATTAAGACTTGGCTATTGAGAAACTTTGAATTTTGAGCTAGAGAGTTTCGATTGTATTTAAAGGGAAAACCCCCCCAAAGATGCTGGATGGGATCCCCCAGAAGAAGGACTTTGACAGAGAGAGAGCGGTCTGGATCAGTTTGGTTCAGAGGTAAGTGGGCAAAACTCGAATATGACTCACTGGGCAGAGTAAACTAGTATTATCTAGGTGGATTTCTCTAGAGGTTGCTCGAACAAAAACCAGAGACGCCAAACGACGGGCAAATGGTGAACGTGCCTCGAATCACCTCACCTCGCACCTCCCGTTACACGCAGAGAAAATATATTTTACAAAGTAATCAAAGTATCAAGCTTAAGTTTTTCAGAATTTTAATCTTGGGTATAAATAAAATAATATTGTTTTATTTATAAGCTTGAGTAATATTTCTATTAGTTTGAAAGAAATACAATACTCCAATCGATCATACTCCTTTTGTTTTCTCTGTATTCTCTGCTTCTTTGTTTTTTTTTTGTGTATTTTTTACCTATACTCTTTGGGATTTCTTTATAAACGATGTCGCAAAAGAAAACTGGATTTACCAACAACACACAAAGTTGGCAATGGGCTTCGGTTTTGAATTCGGTGTCGTTGTTTACCGCTTGGCTACCTCTTGAGAGTACATATGTATGTACATGCATTACTATATATGTAATGCTATATGCACAAACCTATCTTCGATCGGCCAGAAAAGAGACCGAAAGAATACGAGAGAATAACTGTATGGGTTGTCCATATTTGTACATTGAAAGCGCTTCCCCCCCTCGCGCTGAATTCATTTAATGCTGAGGCCCGCACTCTTTAATTTTTCCACGTTACGTTTTTAACGATTTCAGGCCACCCCCGAGAGACAGACATACATATAAAAATTCAAATATAAATATATGCACATATATTTGAAAGTATTTTCAACACACTCAAATTTGAGGCAAATCAAAAGCGTAAACAATTTTGTTTTTATTTCGCTTTTTGCTGATACTCTTTTATTTTTATAACGCTCGCAGCTCGGGCTAATTGCAAACGATAAATGGCGGCGACGATAGTGGATTTTGCGGGGTCCCCGCGGTGTGGGGGCTATATCTCTCCTCTCGCTCTCACGTTCGCATAGATTTGCGGTTGCGAGAGTTTCCATTGTTGTTTTTTGAAAAAAAAAGTAAGAAAAAAAACAAGAAAACGTTGAAAAACAAAAATCAAAAGCTTACGAAAAAAACACAACTATAAATCATGAGAAACGTGACTTTATAGAGAACTATATACCCTTCATTTAACATTTGCTGGAGTGAATTCATCCATTATTTCTTGTTAAACAAATGATCCAAGGCTCTGAACTCAATTTCATATTTCCACGATATCAGTTCAATACCCTACCTTGAATTCAACACGTTTAGATCTTATTCTCGCAGCACTTTGTGTTTTAAATTTCAGCTCCAGAGGTTTTTTATTCGGTTCTAGGTATGATTCTGTTGAAGAGAACCAAGATTCTGAGAATATATAGTTGTGCTATATTTTTGCAATAATTATTTTCATTGGCATTATCAACTATACCGAGTTTTCTATCTAAAGATCATATTTACTTGCTTTATTTTTGTATTGTAAAGTAATTTTAAGTTATGTAACTCATCCAATTAAGCATTAATTTTAATCCGGAAAGCTTCCCTTTGTTATTTTTTAATAGGTTAAAGGTAAATCTGCTGATCAAGAATATATATATTTAATAGGGTCGGAAATGACTTCTTCAATGCGATACAAGTTTCTGAATAAATATGTTATACCCTGCAAGGAATAAAAATATATATGATGCACAGGCTTCATAGAAAATAAGTATAATAATCATATAAGGCATTAAAACTTTAGCTACCATTTTGGAATATATATAATTTTAAACTTTCCCTTGCTTATTTTATTTCTATCTTATCCCTAAAACCCATCATACTCGCCTCTCTTAGACGGGTTATAAGTAAGGGGTATCAAAACTGAGACGAGGCAAAAGCAAAAAGTGTGCGTGCACTGGTCTCGAACTGGGCCTGGTGGATGTATCTACGCAATTGGTATCTGTAAGATACACACGCGCTCACTCACACACATCCGAGTGCGCGGAGCGGCACAGAGATACTCGCTGCTGGCCGAGAGGAGCGAGACAACGGATGCCGTTCATATTTACAAGTTTTGTGCGTTGGTCTCTGACGACGACGACCCCTTGGCCTCCTATCTCCCTCTATTCTCCATTCCCCATTCCCCACTCTTTACTCCCTCCCCGGTATTTTTTTTTTGTTTTGTATTTTTGTACAACCCACTGTGCATATGCGTGCAAAGTACGCAAATGCTAAAGAAAATACAAAAAATAATATGAAAAAATATAAAAATAAGTTGAGTACACACAGAAAAATATGCATTTGAAACGGTTAGGCTTGAGGCAGAATGTAATATTACATTGAATGGATTAGAAATCGAGTTTTTAGGGGAAAATTTACCATAAATTTCTTTACTTTCAATTTATATTAATGAAGATTTACTGATCACTTGAAACAAATACAAAGTTCCTTAGCTTATTTACTTTATTCCACAATAATTCTTGCTTTAATTTTCCTGACTATAAAATTCAAAACCAATATATCATCCTTAAGATACATTTTTCTTTGCGTGCACTCACATACTTTGAATATGTATGGCAGGCCATCATCATGTGAGTGTATTTTGTTGTGTTGTGTCAACGGTTATTTTATTTTAATTTTCAGGCTATGGAATAATTTCATTTTGCTGCGCAATTTCTACTATTGATTCGCATATTTGTTTTATGCTTTTCTTTAGTCTGCCCCTATCGGCGTGGCTTCCATGAACTGCCCCGCTTTGCTTTGATACAATTTTCTAAATTAAGGCATACTTTTGCACAAACAAACACGTACATATGTATGTATATATATATGTATATAGCACAAGTATATATAGACGGCGATAGCATTCGCACCTTATCGCTATAGTGGGTCTGTGTACATTATAATTATTATTGCACGCGTAAAAAGAAAATAGCGATATGAATGGTTGTTGTTACCTCAAAGTACTTGATAAGCGGAGCAATATGTACTATGTGTGGCAGATGTTAACCCTTGGGCGAGCCCGAAAAAATTTCGATGAAATTCGTAACGGAAATGGCTTTGTGAAATAACAAAACAAAAAAAGGTGGATGATTCACGGATTCAAAATAACCATGCGGGTTATGCTGGTGCTCCCCCTTAATCCAGGCGAAACTTTTATATCACAATTATTAACTTTACGGTGGCTTTCACGTGGGAACCAATGTGGGAAGGGGACAATCTACAATAGTTTAATAAACAATAGAACGAAGCGTTATTTTTTGCAATAACCTATACGGAATAAGTATTTTTAAAGGAACTATATTTATTGTAATTCCTAGCCATACCCTTCCACGTGGAATTTTATTTGAATTATTTTCTTTACATATTATTCTGGGAAAATTTTAGTATATATATTTCCTATATTATTAGTTTTTAGTATAATTATGATTATTGTTTTTTTGTATTTCGCACCTCCACGTGTTTACCACCTTTTTTTATATAGTCATTCTAATAAAATGAGTTTATTATACAAAGTTAAGTCTTTGGAAAATTATCATTGTTAGTTTTTGTTAATTAAATATAAATAGATTTCACTGAATTAAAAGAAAACAAATATAATATACAGAAGGGCCACATCCACGTGTAAAGATCTGTTTTGTAGTTCAGCATATTAAATGATTTTAAAGATTAAATTAATTAATTATTCGTAAAAAGATTAAAAGATGTTAAAAGAATAAAATATAAAGTGCAGAAAATATATATCTATCTATATGCATATTTCAAGGAAAAGATATAATTCCATGTTGGAAAATACTATTCTTGAATCTCATAAATACATTTATATATCTTTACCTTCATTTCAGATAGTTTTAATCAATATGCTCAACTCAACTGAAAAACACTTTAAAATGTTAAATAATTGCCCCTATTTCCAGCACCTTGAAATAATTTATATTTAACGATTACTCACTGTATACACTTTTCATAATAGCTGAGACCACGTGACTTGCGCTTTGTCTGGCTGTGGAAAATTCTTCCCCCGTCGCCAGATCCCCCGGCCATCGGCAGAAAACTCATTGAATGGATCTGTTATCGGTCAAGTGAGTACACGGCGGTGATAACCCCGCGGTTAGATAAGCCTCGGAGCCGATCGTGGATTGGATTCAGTGGTGTGATCACCAGATCTCGGCTTGGAATCAGTCAAACATTTTCCAGTTCCCCGGCAACATGTCGCTCTCTTTGGGTGTTTGCATTCTTCTAGGAGTCTTTGCCTTTGTCCAGGTACGTCTTCCAGGATAAATATATATTCCAAATATCTGACCAAACTGATCTCTAATCCTTGCAGAGCAATGTGCGCTTCCACTTCTCGCTGGATTTCCATGTGAAGCAGCCGGCCAATTCGACTGAAACCATTGACAAGACCATCATAGTGGAAGATAATAAGGTATCCATGGTGGACAATGAAGTGACCACGAAGTCCCCCATTGGCCAGTGGACGGATCAGGAGCAGTTCAATGCGGTCACCCTGCAGAAGGTGATCGATACCAGGAGTTCGGTGCAGCAGCTCAACGCAGAGCTCTCGCCTCTGGCGGGCAGGAGCAACGATCTGGCCAGGAGAGTTAAGCAGAGCCTGCGCTATGTCAACGATGTGGACGCCAATCTGGAGCATCTGACCAGCTTTGGCCAGCTGGTGGAGTTGCTGAGAAAGTTTGTGACCCTGGTGGATAGCCTAGGCGAACCTAGTGTCGCAGGTGGTACCCGTAGCCTGGAGTATGTTCTCCTGAAGCTGGCCCTAGAGAAGTACCAACTGCTCAGGCAGCGACAGGAGCTTGGGGAGCTCTTGGAGCGGGCGGAGAGTGCCTGGCAGCGATATCGAAGCATGCAGGTGGTCCTCATGGATAACTCCACCTGAGTCGGGTGTATACAAATGCACATAGATTTAGAGATACTTTGTTAAGAATAGATTTTTAAGGGCAGGGAAAGGACAAAGGCCAGCATCATCGCTGCACCATCATCTACCATCTACCGGGGCAGAACGGCCCTTGAAGAGAATAAAAGCCAGCGAAGGGACTTCCTGTCTATTATTCGTTTCCACTGTAATACCCAGGATTGCTACAGGTACCCTCCTAGGGAAGACAGCAGAGCGGGGCAATGAGCTCAGGGGTTGACCTAAATCTCCCTTGAATCCGGAGTTCTCTATGGATGGAAAATACGTTACACACGCTGGGAATGCCTTTTTACACTTAGCAAAACTTAAGTATTTACTTTTTTGTAATTAATTTAAATACAAATTTTTGTAATGTATATATTTAAAGGTATATTTCATGGATAATTGGTTAAAAATTCTAACCAATTTCAGCCTGAAATAGTTTCCACCTAAAATTAAAACCTAAACCTATGGAAATTCAAAGTGTAATTTTTTTTTAGAGTGCACACAGCTAGGCACATCCATTGAGCAGATGCAGGTAGTCAGGATCGAGGATCTAAGGGAGCATTTAATACCGAATAACATCTGCCAGCGCCGTGGCTAATGGGTGAGCGAGTGAGCAAGCATGGAGGAGGGTAGGGTAGGGTAGGGTCCCGATCGCAGACCCGAAATTCCTGAAACCCGAAACAGCAACCACTACCGCCAAACACACTGGCACAACGTCCCAGCCATATGCAGTTAAGTGGGAAAGTGGTCGGGGATGCAGCCATTAAGGCGATACGAGTACCATTTGTTGTGTGGAGTGGGGTATGGAGTATGGGGGCGGGTTCAGTTTGGAACCCCCTGTAGAGGTTCTCCGGGAACTCCGGACAGCGTGGAGCTCATGTAAGGCGACACCGAATCGAAATCTGTGAGTTACCCTTACGGCTTCCTTAACGGTCTTCGACGATTTCTTTTTTAGGGGTGCCGTCTGAAGTGGCGACGACTTATAAATACACTCGTACCGACCATAATTTTGCCTTTGTGTTGAGCAAAAACCATGAAGAAATCTGTATACATAATGGAAACTCGATTGGCATAAGAGAGACAAGCAATACGAATACAGGTTTAAGCTCTTTTTTTATCAACCGAAACTGGTCGAGCCGCTTTGGACCGATGGCTTATGTATCTTTTTGACAGTTTATGTTTCCACCAACAAAATATCACTGCAGGCGATAAATACTATGTATTGAGCCCCGATTCGGGGCAGCCAAGGGATTACACGGTGGAAGGAAAAAGGGAAAGTGGAAGAGGGAGTGTTATAGATTAATCACAATGTATATTCCTGCTGCTTTAAATACAAATTATAGTAATGTATATCTTTTCTTATAAAATTATAGTTCTTAATTTTTAAGAAATTTGACCTATGACCTTTTCAAATTCTTTATGTGTTAACATTCTAAATAAAATCCTTTTTAAATTCTTATTGGCTTACGACGGGGTAATCTTTCCATGGAAATAATCAAAATAATAATGGTACTAATGAAATTCAGGGCCATACAAATAATAATCTTTGTTTTTAAGCTTTCATGAATATATCATATAGATTTATGATTTGTACTTTTTTTTGTCATTATATGTAGTTGTCATTTAATAAAGGCTGGTTCTGAAATTCACCCAAGAAACATTAATTCACCAATTCAAATCAATTTCTTATTAAAAATGTTGCATCAACTATTGAAATTTTGAACAAATGAACAAAACCAGCATAGCCTACAACTTTCAAATTTCGCGCAAAATGCCAAAATGCGATAACCGATAACGATAACCAGCTCTGTTAACATCACGTCTTCCACTGTTATGCCACTGTAAGTGTTAAGCCAAGTAAAAACAAAAAGATTTTAAAACTTACGTTATTTAATTGGGCTTAAAATTACGAAGTATCTTTAGAACCTCGATCTGAAAGTCGAGCTTTCGGTCGGGACACATTCTTTGCATATGCGGCTTAATGCTGTCAAAGAAGGCTTGATCGGGATCAGCGGATAAAGATGAGGAAGAATTTGTTGCATTTGTACAATTTGGATCCCTCGAAATCGGAGGGACGGGAGCTTTTTCTGCTGGTGCTGGATCCTCCCTGGAGTAGTTCAGATCTTCCAGTACGAAATGCAGATGATCCTGAATGGATGGTTCATGGTTAGATGTTTCCAGATCCGATTCGCGACCTGAACTTCTTCGCTTCCTTGGAGTTCTTTGAACGGCCGGAAGTCGTTTTCGTTTCACTGGAGGCTTCGCATCCCTCTTTAGGGGGGGTTCCTCATCGTCATCCGATTCGGTTTTCACATCCAACAGGAAACTGAGTTCCTTTTCGTAGATATAAGAGGCTCTGGCCACCTCCTCGCCAGTTTGACGCAGCCGGTGCACCCGCAAGTAGCTGTCCCGCGTGTTTTTCCATCGCTTTAGCAGGGTTTTCACTGAGAATAAGATGGGGATATAATTTAGGTGCTGAAGACATAGATATGTATAAAACCACTCACCAATTTCCTGCTTCTCCGGTTCGCTAGATGTCTCAAAGTTCTTGCACAATTCCTGGCCAATCTGTTGCCAGGCTTGATCTCGCAGTTCCCTGTTGTGGAAGTTCGGATGCCGCCTTTCCCATATTATTGAGCGATTGTGCACCGCCTCAATAAACTCGTACATGGAATAACGCAAGTTATTGCCCGCCGATCGAAGAACCTTGTGGTTTCCCATATTTACTTTTAGTTTGTTTATTTACGACGGACAACAACTAAAACTAGGCTAGCGCTTAACAGCACCACACCAGCGTAACAGCACTCAGCAGAGCGTTGCCACCTGATATCGATTAAACAACTCACTGTAAAATTGCACTAACAACACAATTTTTAAAATTATTTTAAAATTGGGAACTCATAATTTAAAATATACTGATCACGACCAAAAATTTTAATAATTTGATATAAGAACTTTTAAAATAGTAACAGATTGATAAAGTACTTTCATTGGAAACATTATATTAAATCATATTACAATATTTAATTTCCCAAACCTTGTGCAAACAAGCAGTTTTTGTTGGTCAAATATTTTATATTTAACATTCTCTATAAAAGCTATTAATTTGTTCGTGTCTCATTTAAACGCATTGAATTTGTTATGAAAATATGAGTTTTCAATTTTGTGTTTATTATTAAACATATACAGATAGGTCAGTGGATTATTGCTGGTGTTGTTGTTCTGAAAAGCGCCACTCGAAAAAGCGAGAATATGACCGAGTAATACGTGTACGTGTTAAATTAGGAGAGAAATGTGAGTTTTGATGATTAGTTCTGAAGTGCTTTCTGGATTTCTGGATGAGTTCTATTGTTCTACATGGGCCTGCCCATGCCGCGACCCATGCCCATGCCGCCGCCCGCCATCGGTGGCTCTCCGGCCTTGGGACTCTTTATTGTCTCGTCCACGGACAGAACCATGCAAGCAGCCTCGGCAGCCGCCGTCAGTGCATTGATCTTGATAATCGAGGGCTCCCACACGCACTGCTCGTAGTTGTCCGAGATATCCTCCTTGGTGATGTCCACGCCGTACCACTGGCCTCCTGAAATTCAGAAATACGAAAAATTAGCGTAAGATTTTGTAATTTTGGTTTAAAAAATTTTTGAATCCCACAACGACCTGAGACAGTTAACATTCCCCACTAGGTGGCAACTCTGTCCGTAGCCCGCGCAACGCACAAATCGCTGCGGTGCGAAAGAGCACACACTAGAGCTACCGTTCTTGGAGCGAGAGAGAGCGAGAGCATAGGCTGAAAAACACGCGTTGCTGCCGTTGCTGCTGCAAAAAATTCTATTATTTGTTTAAATTTTCAACACAAAGCGCGATACACAATGTCCAGCTCCGGTAGGAAGCGTAAGCAGCAGCTGAAGCCACGCTTGGACGAACATAGGTCGCCGTTGAAGCGGGATCGAGCGGACATCAAGTCGGAGCCCCTGGACCGCTATCCGGCACTGGCGGACTACGATCTGAGTACGGCAGACATCAAGCCGGACCTCACGGAACTGCAGCTCCAGTTGGCTGCCGAGCAGCGGGTCGTCAGCAATGCCACCACCCACTCGGAGTTGGACCAGCAGGAGAGCGACTCGGATGAGGATGGCTATTCAGAGACAAATTACCACGCGGCCGATGTCTTCTGCCAAGGTAAGGTGGTGTCCCCACCCATAATTCTTCAATGGCTTATGTAACTTTCCCCCGAAATGTAGACGAACCGGATGACTATGATCCAGAGTGGAGCAGCCAGCAGGCGGGCAGTAGATTGCTATTCAAGTTTCACATCCCATCCCCTCAGACGGGACTGAAGGGTGTCCAGTGTCCGCTGCATTTCTTCAACCAACTTCTGGGATCCCGCTCAAAGTTCTTCGCCTTGCTGGCTAAAGGTTGCAACCTCAAAGGATCATTTATCTCCACCACTGCCGAAGAGATGGAAACCTTTGTCGGCCTTTCGCTCCTCCTAAGCGATGTTAAGCTGGAACACCTGGCAGATTACTGGAGCGGCAGCAAGTACTATGGTTTCGCCGGCTTCGGCGAGAAAATGAGCTTGGATCGTTATCGCCAGTTGTTGCATTCCCTCAACTTTGACATTCTCCAACCTCAAGCGGGAAGGGCCAAAGACAAGAATGATTTCCCGCTGCTGAATTTCATCAACGAGCGCATGGCCGAACAGCACATTTGCGGCCAGCAACTGGTGCTCAATGATCCCATTATTCTTTGGAAGGGAAGATTCAGCTACCACGAGGATCTGCCCGACAAGTTTCGCTGCAACGCCCTGGTTCTGCACTTGCTGACCGAGCAGAATGGCCTGGTAGTGAAGCTCCTGCCCGAGATTGTGCGACGAGAGGATTCTTTCGCCTGGGTGCGCAACTCCCGGCAGCTGGTGGAGCACAGAACGACGCTGGGCTTAAAGCTTGTGGAAAATCACCAAGGCGGACGCACTGTGTATGCATCAAAGTTTTACGGCAGCTACGGCTTGGCCTATGAGCTGACCAAGAGGAGCACATACTGCACTGGCATACTGGACAGGAATAGATATGGAAATAGTAAGGCTCTGGTCCACCAGCAGTTGTCTCCCAATAGCATTGCCACCAGCTATGCCACCAGCCTGATGATGGCCAAGTGGCGTCGGAGGGAAAAGACCTTGTACTTCTTCAGCTCCGACTGCTTGGCCATCTACGCCAAGGAAATGTCCATGCAGAAGACGAATGCCAGACCCAAACTGATCCAGGAGTTGGAGTGGCAGCTACGACACAGTAGCGAAAGTCGCCAGAATCTGATTCATCATCAACCCGGCTGCCAGGACCTTCCCACGAACAAGAAACTGGCCATCTTTCTCCTCAACATTCTCGTGTACAATGCCCACTTGCTATACGTGGCCAATGCCCAAAATTCGCGCAGTGGACGCGTTAAAAGCTACTCGGAATTCCGTGTGGCCATTATTAAGTCGCTGCTTAAAGAAGAGGCCACCAAGGAACCTGTGGTAGTCAGTCCCCAGCCGGCAGATAAACCCGAAAAGGGGAAGCAGAAACAAGTGGCAGATGATGCGACAAAGGAGATTGGTCATGAGCCTGTTCAAATCCAGCAGAACGGGAAACCGGCGCGAAAGAACTGTCGCTATTGCCACAAGGGCGGTATGCTGCAGTTCAGCAAGTTTATGTGCAAAACTTGTCCGGACAAGCCGGGACTTTGCTGGGAGCCTTGCTTCCGTCTCTGGCATGAGCAGCTCAAAAAATAAGCGAATTTTAAAGTAACATTGATTTGTAAATGTACAAAACTGCGTGGTTTTCATTAAAATAGTATACCCAATTTTAGACTATTAAAAACTGCGCTTGCTGATAAGGAAAATTTACTGAATATACCTGTAAGTTCTTTTTTCGTAAGACGTAAATTTCTAAGGAAAACGTTCATGTGGATAAGGGTCGGGTATCTAATGCCAAGCTCGGAGGGAGGCAATGAAAACTATTTACAAAACACAACCATAAGGGAAGCTAATTGCATTTCCAGGTGTGTTTCGCTTTTGTAGGTCTATACTGACTTAAAAGTTCTAAGCTATTAGCGAAAATCCACAGCCACAATACTACACAGGTGTGCTTCGGATTAAAGGTACATAATACAATTCGAACACTTACCCTGAGCGTGCTTTTGGCGGAGCTTGTTGAGAATGTTGGTGGCATCGAAGCCGGCATTGTCGCACAGCTGGCGCGGAATGATCTCCAAACCCTTGGCGATGGCGGCAATAAGCAGCTGTTCCTTGCCGGCAATAGTGCGCGAGTAATCGCGCAACAGCTTGGACAGCTCCATCTCGATGGCACCGCCACCGGCAACGACAGAGTCGTGCTTAATGGTGCGGCGCACAATCATGATGGCATCGTGGAGCGAACGCTCCGTCTCCTCCAGGAACTGTTCGGCACCACCGCGCAGAATCAGGGTGCTAGTCTTGGCATTGGGACAGCCTGTGAAAAAAATAAAAATAAAATTTAAGTCTTATCTGCTTCGTTTTAAAAGAACAAAAGGAAACTGACCTTGGAACAAGTTGAATCGCTCGCCGCCCACCTGGCGCTCCTCGAAGTGCTTGCATAGGCCCAGAACGCTGGCGTTGATGTCGTTGGCCGTGGTCATCACGGCACCGCCGCAGGCCTTCATTGTGCGTTTGAGATCCTCCTCGGGAACGCGGCCGGCACAGAAAATGTCACGGTCGGCGAAATACTGTGTGGCCACATCACCAATGGGCAGCTTAGAGAGCACGACATTGGCCCCGGATTCGTGGATCTTGGCCAGCTTATTGTAGAGAATCTGCCACTCGACGTCCACCACTTTCTGGTACTCCTTGACATTGTCCACACGGATCTCGGCATTGTCGCGCTCCGCCTTCAGCTCCAGTTCGATGTTCAGCAAGGCAATCTTGCAGTTGTCGTATGCCTTGGGAGCCATTTCAAATCCGGCATACGAGAAGGTCTTCTTGAAGGCCACACCCGACACCAGCTGCGACTCTTCTAGGGAACCACCGGTCACCTTTTTGATGCCAATCATGTTCAGGGGCAGGAGCTCGTCCAGAGAGAGTACGGCATCCACGACAATTTTAGAGAAAAAGTCCTTCTGCTGGTGAATCAGCTTGGAGGACATGGCGGTGGCCGCACACTTCTCCAGCAAAGCCCGCTGGTCCTCCTTCGATTGTTCGACAATCTGCACAGCCATGTCGTTGATCTTCTCCATGCAAAGCTGCAGGGCCTTGCGGATCGCCTTAATGATCACACGGGGATGGACGCCCTCCTCGACGAAGGGTTTCACCTGCTTGAGGAACTCGCCAGCCAGGAGCACCACACTGGTCGTGCCATCGCCCACCTGGAGGAGGAGAAATAAGCTTAAGCAAAGTCACGTGCTTGGGCGCCGCAACTTACCTCAGCGTCTTGTGACTTGGCGATGTCCACCAGGGTCTTGGCCGCCGGATGAATGATCTCAAGCAGCTTCATGATGGTGGCACCGTCGTTGGAGATAGTCGCCTTGCCCTGCGAGTCCACGATCAGCTTGTCCATACCGCGGGGACCCAGGGTGGTCCGCACCGCGTCCACGATCGACTGGCAGGCATTGATGTTCGACACCAGCTGGGGCTTGCCCTGCGACGTGTCGGTGCCTTCCTTCAGGAGCACGATTTGCGGTTGCTGTCGGATCGATGGATTTATTGTAAACATATAGTAAAAGCCTCCAATTAGTCAGCAGATGCAGGCGACTTGCGAGAAGCTTCTTTGCAGGTTATGTTTACATTCGCATGCCGCTCGCAAAGGATTTAATGTTTTTACATCCCAGGTCGCTCGCGGGACTATTTGCAGCCTCACTTACCATATTTGTGTGATGGGGTTTGCCGTTTCCACGTTAATACAGTTTAAAACAATGAATTTACTAGCAGACAGCGGCAAGTTGCTTTTCGTTCACGTTTTCCGCAATGAGTCACGATAGTATCGATATGTAGGCGGCCAGAACGATAAGCCGCCAGGGCTTCAAAAATAAACATTTCCAAATCTTAAATATACTTTATCGAATTTAATAATTTAATACAGTAGGCAACATAACTTAAATTTGCCAATGTGGAATTTTAATTCTGATTAAACGTGACAATTTTCTTAAGGTTTCGCTGTTGTTAGCCACTTTTCAACAAGTCACGGCAATCGATAGACCGCGAGTTTGGTCTACCATTAATTTACCAAAGAAATATACTAAACTTTAACGATGCAGCCACACTAGAAAAATTTAAAATTCAAAACAGAAAGTAGATTTTTGTTTTAAAACAAATAACTAGTTAAGGACAGGGGATGTTTTCTGCATTTTTAAAAAAATAAGGAAAATACATATATACCATATACATATATGCCAAATACATATATATAAATTATTCGGCAATAATTGTTCCCTTCAAAAAACAAAACTTTTATTTAAAATTTATAAATGTAATTTAATTTTAAACTAAAATTTAACTTAATTTAGTTTGTTTTTATTTAAAAATAGGTTTTAAACTGTGAACCAAAAGAGTTATATTAAATAATAACATTCGTTATCGCTCAGTACAATCGATGACTGTCATCGATAGCTGTGTGACGTCACTGTTGACCTGTTGAGCGGTTTTTTGAAATCGCTCCCAACTTCAAATATAGATTTGTGATTCCTTCTATTTATATAAATTTGGCGATGCACGCACGCATGTCGCTTATTCCATTTTCGAATGTGCGCCGCATCTTCAGTTTGTTCCGACCGCTCAACTTGAGTGAGTTGTGCACCGAGCAACAAGGCAACAATTGGATAAAGAGAGTCGCCAAAAGGCCAATAAGACAGAACATTCAACAACAATTAGGTTCAAATGGAATCGCACAGTCTAAATCTAATTCGGTCATGTGGAATTGGAATTTTAGTTGCTCAAGACTCCTCCTAACGATGACAACGGACCACAAGTAATGCCAATGGATTCTATTTCGAATATTGCGGAGTGATTACGAAACATTTCAGGATTCTCAACGGAGATCACCGACTATGAATGATGCAAATACTGAGTGAGTGTATTGAAATGTAACTTCTAGATGATAATGCATAAAAACCCCCATTGCAAAGAATTTTCCCCTTTTTTGTGATCGCATTTGGTTCTCGTACGTTGACAGACTGGAATCTGAGTGTGTTCTAATTGTGTCCATCATTCATGGTGTCGTTAAGGCGATTGTCAAATTTATTTGTGATTTGTGGAGTTCCAGCTGTTGGTGGGGTTATTCAGGGGAAGATACAGACATACGAGGTTAAGGAAATAGCATTTGTGGTATATTAATATTTAATTTTTTATTTTACCATAGGGCAATATGAAGATCTTACGCTATAATGCCTACTGTGGTATGTTTTGTATGATAATCCAAAGTATTTCGAGGCAACAAATAAATAAGTAGTTTGCTACAACTTTAATGTCACGTTTTGTAGAATGCAATTTATCTTAAAGCTGTATAAATGCTTAATAAGCTATCCGGTGATAAAACAATATATTAGCACACTTCTTGAACACGGAAGTGTGTGAAAACATAAAGGGAAGTTAGATTGCAAAATATTTAAAGACATTATCAGAAGACCTTGCCAAAATGATATTTAATTGTTATTAAAACCAATAAAAATAGTTTACTTTCAACGAAAGCTTTATATTTAATGTACTTTTGAATGAAACCTATTAACAGAAATATAGTATTTAATTTTCTCCTTTTAATAAACTTTAATTTTTCCAATCACAGCCCTTGTTTACACTATTCTTTTGAACAAAATTGTTCTTTCAAGTTCCCATATTTTTAGTTATTAATACGCGAGCGGCATGTTTGTTATTGTTATGAATTTGGGAACTGCGAGGAAAACGAATTCGGCTTCCAATAAATTGCCTCTTCCGGCTGCCGGTGGGGTTGGGCGTTTTCTGGGGCCACGCCGGGCCGAAGCTTTGCCCGCCCGCAACCCCAAGAACTGCATCAATAAATGGCAAAGCTCTCTTTAATTAAATGGAAATGGAGGCGAGTGCGAAAGAGCTTGCCAAAGCTCGGGAGGCCGAGTTAGTCAATCGGTGTCCGGCCGAAACGAAAGATCTCTGCTACCGCCGAGCGAACGAAACCTTAGCTAGTATAGAACGCTTCTTTTAATTTATAAATTTCAATTGATTGCAACTAATTAGCATACATATAAACATACTCCCGACGAACCGAACATAACTACTCACTTGAAAATTGACAAAAACGTGTTATTTTTTGATACTTCCTGTAACGAACTCTGTGAACTATTCGAAATCGAATGAAGGAAGGAAATTTTGCGAAATAATTGTCGAAGAAGAACTGCTCCACATACCGACAATATTTTACTTGGTCTGTGCGCGAAACAAAAAGTTGTACGAAAATTAATGTATTGACGTCATTACACTGCAAGAAACAGTGGCAAACGGGCAGTAAATAAACTGTTTACATTACCCCCAGAGTGGAGTGAGTGAGTGAGTGGAGTGAATATATACACAGGTTCGTGGCAACAGCAAGGCATGCCACACTTTGGTCTACGCCGCCCAAGGATTTCACAGCTAATGGTGCGTATACGTGATCTTCAGTGAATCAGCCGCGCGAACTGTACGCTCGACGGCTGTCCGACTCATCGTTTGGCAATATTTTCAAATTGATATATGTCTGAAAATGTACATACTTGAAGAGCAAAAAGCAAATGGCAACCAAAGAGACTTTCATCTGCCCATGTGGCTGATGTTGGATGGAAAGCGTGTGGGTGGAGGCAGACTGGCTGCGTTTGAGCAAAAACCAATCCCCAAACAAACCAAGCCGGTGTCACACCAAAGGCTGTGATGTCACCCTGGCGTGTGTCGACCCGAAAACGCTTTATTATTGCGTTGACTGGGGCAGCGAATTTTAATTTAATTAAATTGAATGCAACATGAGAGCCTCAAACTTGCCCCCCGAACTCGAAATGAAAAATATACCCTTGCAATGTAACTAGGTTAGGAAAACAGTAGTCAATAGTCGCATCATTATAGAAACATATTAATTTAGGAAAGAGTTCATAAAAATGTCGTAAATATAAATATAAAACTAAATATTTCCAGACTTACTTAAGTGAGTAAATAAATATCTAGAGAGATGTAATAAATTTTCCCTGGTATTAGGAAAGAATTCATTTCCCTTAGTAGTTCACTCATAAATAAGAATATAAATGTCTAAATCTTTATTTTTCCACAATTTTGAAATTAACAAAGCCTTGAGATATAAACCTCAACTTTTGTAGAGGCACCAGGTACTCCTAATCACTCTGTAGTAACAACCAAAGACAACAAATCATCTGCCAATTAAGCGCCAGAAGGTTGCTAAGTACACACATCTGTCGCTCTATATATACCCACAATATACACACAGATCGCGGCCTTGATAAAGATGATCGGCCAGAACTCTCGGAGAGCATTATATGAACTGAGGCCCTCGTGTGTGCACCAGAGCAGACAGTATATATAGATGCTTTGTTATAATCTTTCGGGCGGATGTGGGAGCCATGCAAAGAATTCTGCTCTAGAACACAAAAAAAAAACTCTAACAAAACTAATGAAAAACGCTTTTATTGCGTGTAAAGAGCCCCCGTGGGGGGAACCTGAAATAACACATGTACCTCCTCCTCCTCCCGTTTAGTTCTACATTTTCCAAAAAGGCGCGCCGCATGACGTCAGTAGGAAACGCCATTCGGGACTAGTCTATCCATCGCAATTGGCATCGTAAACTATTTCCCAGTCCCAGGGTGCCAATATGTTTCTTTTCATTCATTCATGTGTGGCCCGACCCATTATGGCGAAAGGAAAGGAAAAGCTCTGCCTAGAAATCAATAACCGGGGGGGAAAACTTGTTGATTAGCCCAGAATAGCGAAGAAAAGCACTGAAAAGTCAACGGCTAAACAGAAGCCATGGAAATGCGACCAGACAAAGGGGAATCTCCCAGTCTGAGAAGATAGAAACAAATGCCTTGAGGTTGCAGGCAGAGATTTAAGGGGTTATGCGGAGCGACTCAGGAGAATTCTGAATAAATCGATTAATCATATAGAATATACATTACATAAGCTGGATTTAGGTCTAGAATTGAATGTGTTTTCAATATGAGTTACACCTTTAGTACAATCAATGAACTAACTTGGCTGCATTTCTCAGACAGCTAGTTTTTCATTGCATATACTTTATTATATATTCCATAAATTTGAAAGTGAAATAGTTAATGGTCATGATTTAGGTATTTATATAAAATAAATAATCAGTACTTCTAGACCCTGCAAGGGTATAATAATGTAGCCAAAGTCAGGGTCAGTTTTGAAACTATCACAAGGGTATCGATATTAGTGAATACTTTATATTTAAGTTAAGCTGTTAACTTTGAGTATGCAAAAATTAAGTAATGGGTTCGACGTAAATAAGGAAATTAATTGAAAAAAAAAATGCATAACTAGCCCATCTGATTCTAGAGATCCGTCCTTTAACATATAAATACATGATATAATTATGATGGTTAAGACTTACCGCAGTTATCCATGTTCGTCAATACTTAGTTCCTTCCAGTGTAGGGTTATAATCTTGGATTTTCATGGTATCATCGAAATTATCTTCTTCCTGGTTATTCAAATTTATTGCATTGCTCGGGTGATTTTTTTAGGATCGAAGCGCAATCACTATCACTACCACTATCACTATAGATGTTAACAGTGGGAAGGCCACGTAAAAACTGAGGGCAGGGAGGCGGGAGTGCCTCTATTTATAGTCTCCAAGTAAATAGAAAGTAAGAGCGAGAGAAATGGAGATATCTCTAAGAATAGGCATAAAAAAAGAGAGGCTGAGAGAAAGAGATATCTCCAGAGGTACAATGAGAGAGATAGTCACACCGAGATAGAAATAAGAGAGTCAGAGCGACTGAGAGACAGAGAGACAGAGAGCCAAAGCGACACAGAGGCATTGAGATAGAAAGGTCGAGAGCCAGAGAGATAGAGATAGAGAGTTAGAGTTTGAGAAATAGAGGCAGAGTTGGCTGTTGATGTTGATCAATAACACGAATGCGTGTATAGGTACTTTATATGTTCGCAAATGACTCCTTCAACGCGTTGCTAACTACTGACTAAAATTATAAAACCCTGCAGGGGTATATATACCTTCAATTTTATTTATTTTTATGGTTAATAAAACATAACATAATTCTTTTTAACAAAACATAAAAGCAATCAAAAATTAACTTGGCTACGAAACAAATGGCCAATTATGCAAATACACCTATTCACTAGTTATTTTTGCTTGGCTTGCCATGAGCCACAATTAAAAGCATTAAAAATATAAATTAAAATTTAATTGCCTAACTTTCTTGCTTACAGATTGAGGAGAATCCATCGATGACCAGGTGAAGTATAGGAGGGACTTTCGGCAGGGTCGGAACGCACCGCATATGCAGAAGCTTGAGAAAATACAGAAAAAACCAAACAAAAACGACGGCAACATTTTTATATACTAAAGCTACATAAAAATGGCTGAAAACCAAACAAAAACGACCTCTGGCAAGGGATGTAATAATAATGAGAGCAGGTCCTCCCATGTCCTGGCGCCCCACAACGGGACTGTGGCGCGCCGGGTGGATCCTGGCTCCAGGCCCAAGGACAGCTTCCAAGCAGACAGGGCGAGCAGCAAGCACGATATCGAGGACTGGCAAACGATGGCCAAGAATAAATTGAAGCGCAAAAAGAAGCTGAGCACCTCCCTGACCTCGGTGGGGGACACGGTGAATCAGGAGAAGCGCACCCGCATCGAGGGCATTCAATTGCAATGTCGCGGGAAGCTGCGTCCCAAGGACACACAGTCCTTCGAGGCGGCCAAGGCGGTAGCGCCAGCCGCAGGATTAGCCAAGCCGGCTGCCAAAGTAGACAAAGAGCAGCGGGAAAGGGAACGCCCCGTGATAATCGGCGGCGTGACGACCACAACTGTGATGGCAGCTCCGCCACAGCGGATCAAGAGGAAGCTGCAGGAGAACCTGGACACCATCCAGAAGCTGAACGCCCTCACCGAACAGCTCCGGCTGGAGGTCAACGAACTGAAGTCCAGCCTGATCACAGAACGAGGAGCTGTGAGGGCCCTCAGGTGAGTTTCCCAAGGCAGAAGAGTGATTTGATTACACAGATTCATGGAATCGATTGGTCAAGCTTTATCTTAATAAGCACAGAATAGTTGTTAGTCATAATTAAATATATATTTTATATAATTTTCCTTTAAGTAGAACTGTACTGCGACATTTATTGAGCTTTTTTTGTGCTGATAATTAGAATCACATGAAGAATCTTTAGAACTACAAATGTATTTCATTATATATTATCATTTATAATACTTATATATGAGTTTTAGATGTGCGTCATAGAACGTTCTGGGAAATAAAGAAATTAAATCAATGCTTTTCCTTAAAATTTATAACTTAGCATAATTAGAAACCCTATAAACTGGTCATTTTAAAGGAACTGAAACAGCATTTTTTTAGGAGAATATTTTCAGTTAGTCTGTGCAATATAGGGTGTTAAGTCATACCCATAACTAATGTATCCTCACCAATTGCAGGGCACAAAACGACGCGGATAGCCGCCGCTGGAAGAGTGAAGTGAAGAAGCTTCAGCACACGTTGGACATTGCCAAGAAGAGCAATGGTGTAAAGAAACCCATCGAATCGGGCCCGGAATCGGCCGGCACACTGGTGACCGCCGATGGCCTCATCAACTATGAAATCCAAAGACTGACTAACGAGATCGCCGTGCTAAAGGAAGCAAATCGAACCAAGGAGGAGAAGACCCAGGTGAGTTCTTAGTTGCGGCCAATCAGCCGTTGTTGCATGTTGCATGAAGCCGCGCGTGAGTTAGTGCCGCCGCCTCGTTACCGCCCAGTTGTAGTTGTGGTTCAAGTGCTCCCAGATGTGCACCACACACGCCATCCCGATCCCCACCAGCCACAGCGAGAACACGGCGTGAAAGTGCTGCAGCTTAAGGACCACCGGGTCATCGGTGCTGCCACTACGCCGCTTCACCGTTTTCATTCCCGCTTTGATGAAGGCGGAGTTCATGATACGGTCCCAGTAACGCTCGAAGCCGAACTCGTGCGAGCTCCGGATCAGCGAGTCCAGGAAGCCCAGATAGGGTGAGCCGTAGGGCACGATATACACCGCATGGAACGGCACCAGGCAGCTGTTCATCAGGTGGAAAACCGGACGGCCCAACTGCATGTGCATCCGATTGTTCACATGGAAGCGGGCGATGTGGTACTTCTCCAAATAGGCGTATCTGGGGAGCAGGAAAACGATTAGAAAATAACAGATCGATGTTGATCAATTAATAAAAAATACCTGCGATCGTTGTTCTTCAGAAGTTTGTAAATCTCGGCGTCCGGCATTTGCAGCATTAGCTCCCGGATCCTGGCCTCGTGCTTGTGCCCGAGGGTCAGGAAGTGCTGGATGTGCTTCAGGTGCCGCGGACGGATCAGGATGCGATAGTCCGCCTTGGCCAGAGCTCCCAACTTATTGATATCCGGCAGATAGGGCTGGAACACCATCATGCTGGTTAGATTCCCCCTAAACGCGGAGCAGATGAGCAGTCCAAAGTACAGCCAGAAGATGAGGAATATCCGTAGGCCGTGGTTCCGCGGAATGCCAGTCATAGGCAGGGTTAGGGCACCGGCAAAAAGCTGCATAGACACACCGCATACACCTTCCCTTAGGAAATAGCAAAAGATATTGCCCAGTACAACGGAGGCCAGGATGAGGGACCAAACCATCGGGCTGAACGACCTGAATATGTTCCAGAAAGTGGGTGCCGTTTTGGCCTTCGGCACAATCACACACAGATCGTCCCGCATATGGGACACAGTGCTCTCCGCCATATTCTGAAAGGTATCCGGTGCCAGGAAGCGGATGTTCATGGCCATATCCACAAACTCCTTGGCCACCTCCAGAAAGCAGATGTCTGAGCTGAGATTGTGGTTGTTATAGGCGTGCGGACGCGTTATCATCATGGTGGCATTCAGTCTCTCAGCCACATAGCCCGCCAGGAGGCCATCTGTGCCTAGGACGATTCCCTGTCGCCAGAAGATGGCCCTTACGTCGTCCCTATAAATGCACATCCTCAACGGCTTCCTTTGCATATTGGGAATGTTTTTGGGAAAGAGCTGCTCCAGGCTGGGCGCTTCTCCCGGGGCATTGTCCACAGGTATCAGATAGTTGTCGGTAAAAGGATTGTAGCGATAGGCATGCAGGCGATTGTCCCGCCAGTAAAGGATCACGATGTTCAGCAGCCAAAGCTTCCAGAACTGCCGGAAGCTGGCCCTCATCCAGGCATCGGAAACCGTGTCCGCATCCCTCACTAAGAGGAACACATGCGACCGATGCTTGGCGGCGGATTTCTTACGTAGCAGCGACAACTCCAAGGGCTGGGAGATGTTCGTGATGATCATCACCATGTACATGAGTATACCATCATCCTTGACCGCCTCCAGGGGGCTATTTTGGTTCCTTTCAGATGGGAATCATTGCATGAGTTTTAAATAAAATAGGATTGTGTACAGCTTACCTCAGTGAAATGTAGGATATGTCGCACTTGGTCACCTCCTTCAGGATCTGGCCCGTGTGCTCGTGCGAGGTCTGGTTTTCAAAGTACACGAACAGGACCTTGATCTTGGCCCTGCACAGGATCTCGCTCATCTTCACCATCAAGTTTGAGCTCTTTTTGGTGCTCAAGGATATGTGATTCTCACCTGCCCCGCCCAAATGGGCCACAGTAAGGATGAGCAGGAGCTGTGTCAGCCACGCAAAGGACATGACGATGCCAACTGTTTGTCCTGAGCGATGGCACCTTTGTTTTTATACCCAATGCCAATTTCGATATGGCAATTTCGTTAATGCCCGCCATATCAGGGAAGGACATTGGGCAAATATTGTGCCATATCTATTCGGCTTTTACTACCTGTTAAAGCACATTTCAATTAGAGTTGCTTAGGTGTTTTTTATTGGTTAATGTAGGGTTGATTTGTTAATAAAATTGTCTAGAATTTTAGGGTATAACTTTGAAGATACATGAGCTTAATAATTACGATTAATATGCTGCTGTTTTTGCTTTTCGGTTTCAAATCTTGGCTACTAATTGATCAATATATTAGGATCTGTTTTGTATTAATCTATATTTTTAAATTATTCTTCTGCTATGTTATACCATTACTAAATGACTTATCATTTCTAAAAACTCGTAACTCTTCTTGGTGATTCAGAATATACGATGAATATTTAACACATGGGTTTTTATTTACCACTCTAACTTTCTCAGAGAGTGAAAGTATATTTAGATATTCTCCATATATCAAGCTGTTCTAAATTGCTGTGCTTAAATTAATATACCTTTAAAGGGTATCTTTTCGTCAACTTTCCTTTCCAGTTATATTTTCTATTTTCCATGTTTTGTGTGTGTTTTTTGTGTCTCGTTTGGTTAATGGATGTGCGACCTAATCGCAAAGTGCAAACTAACAGCATGGATTGGCTTATACAGCCGGCTTTAACCCTCTAATTCCGCTGGCTGAGTTACCCAGCTTTAGAGCTCCCTTATTCCCGGTCTCCCAGGCATAAAGTTGCTGTATGACTTGACGATTTTTTGCAGATTATGGGACAGGCTGATAGACTCAAGGCTGCCGATATGCGGCAATTGAAGAACGCGTATGAAAACCGATTGACTCACATACAGAAATCAGCCAAAATTGAAATAACACGTTTGGTAAGTTGTGCGTAGCGGCAGCGGCTAACGGGTCACCGAAAATAACGGCCAAGAGAGGGAGATAGGGGGGGTGCTGAGGGGGGGAACGGAACCCAACGGCGGCGGCGGCGGCGCTCAGAAGCGGACCAGCAACTTTTCATACCACTGCGGAGACCATTGAAATTCATACATGCAGTTTTTTAGATGGATTTGCAAAGTCGAAAAACCAAAAGTCAAGACATTTTTAACTAGCTCGGGAGGGCTATAAAATGCCTTGGTGATCATTTTATATATTTTTTATTATTTAGATAACCTATTAGTTTCATTTTGTATATCATTTAACTTGAAGTTTAATTAATTCAATAATATTTAAAGTCCTTCCGTGATTTATAACTCTTTTTCAGATAGAATTTGTTTCAGGTTTCTTGGAAAAGTAATTATTTTAATATCATTTACTATACTTATATGCCAATTTCATTCTAAGGATCTTAAGTATATCCTGTATAAAATTGATACAATATCCTTTGCGATATAAAGAAGAAATTTCAAGAGGCTGTATCCTATCGTTTTTTGAGGCTTAGATATATGTATACGAAAACAAAATATTTTTATATCTTCAGATATTAAGATGGATAAGTATTTTTCTTAATATCATTTACTTAAATTATATGCAAATATCTTTCTAAGGATCCTGTATAAAATTTCTAAGGATTCTGTATAAAATGATTAAAATATCCTTCACCCTATAGAGAAGGAAATTCAAGAGGCCGTGTCGTTCTAAGCCTCCTTTAAATATACAAAAACAAAACATTTATATATGATAGGATATTAATTCTATAATTTATATATCTTAAATATGTTTCCCAGGTGCGATATATCTACTAAGACATAGTATCTTTCTCTCCTTGCACCCTTCTAATCCCTTGGAACTTTATCTCAACTTGCAGCTAGAGGAAATCAAGACCAAAGAACGTAATATAGGACAACTTAAGAAGGACTTGCTGGCCCTACAGAGTCCCAAGAAACACCAAAGGCTGCAGAATGAAGCCAAGGTGCCAGCAGCAACGACGAAACCCAAAACGAACACAAACGAAACGAGCCAAAAGCCAAAGAAGAAACCCACTACGAACCCGGCGAAGCCCACAGGAGAAACCAAAGCCGAAAACGAACCAGATACAGATGCAAAAGATATACAAAATCCCATACGCCAGGCTCAAGTTACACCTGAGGTGAGTCTTTCTGTTTTCGTGCTTTATTTTCTGTATTTCTTTGGTTTATTGCTGTTTTTTTATTTTGGAGTGGGGCCAGGCACTTGAACTTGTCCAGAGGCTTGGGTTAAATGCTAAGAGCCAGAGTGTCGTTAGCTGTATCTGTATCTGGGGCCGCTGAAGTATCTGTATCTGGCATCTGTCGGTTATGCACTATTGGCATGATCTATGATATAATTTTGCGTTAGTTATGAGAATGGCAGAGACAACAATCGCCGCGTCGATAAGCGGTGGGCAAAAACCGAAAAAAAAGTGCAGAAGAAAACCTGCTCAACTGCGGCAATTGTTGCAGTTGCAGCAGCAGCAGCAGCAGCAGTGCAAGTGTTGCAAGTGGATCGCCAGTGCCCTCTCTCTGTCTAGAAAGAGAGGGCCCGAGCGGACCTGAGCCGGTTTTTCGCACTCACTCAGTCAGTCACTTTCTCTCCCGCCGCTCGAGAGTGTACCGCTCGCATGAATGGCTGTCAGTTCGGGTTTTCAGCTCGCCGACGTCGCAGGTGTCTTAGCAGCAGCAGCTCAGCTCAGGTGTGCCGTGTGCGCCCCACAAAACAAATAATAAATAAATAATACAAGAGAATCCCCGAGTGAAGTGCACAAATCAAGTGGGTAAAAATGCGAGTTCAAAGAGTGCATAATTAGGTGAAATTCGCTGCTAATTCTGGGCCATTCATTGGGCCTAAACAGTGGGTGCATTGTCTTCGACTTAATGCCACAAAAATGAAGGAACCAAATGCCGAATACAATACTACACATGGATACATACCGTCGTACTATGCCACAACAAACAATCGTTACTTTTGAATTGAGTTTCGGGCAGCAGCAAATCATAATAGGAAAACCCATTTACAGCTTGTCTTTCACTTTTGCTTTGTTTAACGCACACACGAACCCATAATTTCACCGCGTTGGCACTGTAGTTTAGTGAAAAATATGCCAAAAACGATCAAAATTAATTGCCTTTCACACCGCTCCCCCGATTTGTCCATTTATGTGGCCGCCGTTCGTTCCGTTCCAATGATCGAATTCGATTTTACAGTTCATTAATCGCGCCTGCAAGTAATAGTAATTGTTTTTATCTCGATGCCAAAGTAGTCGAGATTGGAGATCCCCGATCCCAGATCCAGGCTGAAGATCGCCGAGCCATGACAACCGATTCCAGATCGAGATCAAGATCGGGTTCAGCTCTCAGCTCTCGGATCGCTTTAATCCCAGCTCGGATGTCGGACAGTGCGCACAAGTTTCTATCGGTCTGGCTCACATTTGCATAGCCAAGTGCAGGCAGCAGGCAGCAACATCATCAACATCGGGGCAACGATGTCATCTGGCAACAAGAAATAGACGCGGCATCAATAAATACACCCAGAGAAAACTATATACACGAAATTCCGTATCTTTTACGATCCCCCACAACTCCTTCAAGGGGGTTCAACCACCTCCAGAAGATCATAAAAATGTGTGAGGAATTAATTGCCCCATAAAACAGCTGACTTTTTTGACACAATTAAAAAGGTGCATTAACTTCTCTAATAAACACTCAAGACATGCCAGCAAAGCTCCCAAAGAAGAGAACTTAAAGACATTTAAAGAAAAATGTAATTAAATTCAAGGCTTTTAAGTGATTAATTTGTTTTTTTTTAAGAGAAGAGATCATAAATATAAAGGAACCAAAACATAAGCTTTAAAGTATTATTTTCCCTATCACTTGCATGACTTTAAAATTCCTTGCTCATTTATGAATATTTTTTAAATTATAGAATTAAGTAAAATATTTTCATTAACTTCAGTTTTAACACTAAATTCCCATTCATAAATTGATCAGTATTGATTGATATTTTCGCCTGTGTACCACACAGGCAGCACTCTCCCCTAAGAGTCTTTGAGGCAAAAAGTGTGTGGTTGTGGGGAGTGTGTGTGCGCACACCTCCAATTGGGGTCAGTGAAAAGCTTTTAAAAAATGTTAACGCTATTTTAAATACGATATGTTGCTACGACTATGACTATGGGGCCTGCAGAAATTTAGTCATCCCCAACTTCCCCAACGACAGTAAAAGCAAAGAGCGATGGAACAGCCACCTCTGCGATGATGATGTTGATTATGGCTTTGATGTAGTTGGTGCTGCTGGTGATGATGGTGATGGTGATGATGATGATGTTGCTAAAACAAGACGCTACCAATATGCAAAGTAATCACAACAGAAAAAGTGTGCAGACAAAAAATAAACGACATGTGAGAGAGAAAAAAGGGGTGTGTGAAATGGAAATGTGAACCATATGCAAATCGCGAATCGTTTCGCCGAATGTGTCTATAAATTTCGATGTTTTAGTGAAATTACCACGGTGAAAACTATATGCCATCAAAGAGACAAAAAAGGCTGAAAAACCTGAAAATTGCGGTTAATTGTTTCTTGTACATGTGTGTGTGTTTTCTAAACACCCAACAGCACAAGCACACACACACCTCCATGTGTGGGAATAATGCATAAATACACCTTACAATGGATTACTACTACGACCGGAGGGATGTCAAGGTAATTGACCGATTGACCAGTGCAAATAGTAATAGCCACTTGCCAAATCTCTACTTTAAGCCATGTTATTAGCCGCCTATTTTCTGGGAACCCTTTGTTACTCAGCTTGTCTCGCCACTGGCATTGCTCATACGACGCGTACGCCATAGCCAATTAGCCGAAGGGAGATCGATATCTGATTTATGGGAATGGAATGGCGGGGCCGATCGAATGGCAGACGCGTCAAATTGGCGCTAAATGTATATACTACGATTCTAGAATAAATAAAACGCAGAGAAGTTTCATTCTTTGAAAAGGGAAATCAGTTTTATAATTTCGATAATTGATTCTATAATTGCTATAAAATATTTGGCGCCATTTTATGGAGCGTCATAAAGATAATCAAAGTTGGGCTACATTTATATAATAAAATACGAAAGGAAATGGGAATAATAAATAGTTTATTTATAATTATATTTATTTCCTTTTTGAAAGAAAATGTTTAATTAAATGCAGTCGCTTGGTTTTTAGGAAGAAAGGAAGGAAACTGCTGAGTAAACAGCTGATTAAATTACGTTTCCTACAATTAAATGTGTAATTATTAGTATTTGATGTGCTTTGTCAGAAAATGTAAACGCATTAACAACAGTCTAAATATATACAATTTTATTTCGAAAGCTGGCCTCCAATCAATAACCCACTTATTTATTTAATTTAATTTAATTTTACTTAAAAGATAGAGCATAATAAACAACTTTAGTTGAAAATTATAAAACTGGAGCTTATCGGCCCCAATTTAATCCACTTTCGAAATCCATTAAGAGATCATCTTGAATGATTGACTATCCCATCGGGTATATCAAAAGGTTTTACAGCCTGACATTTCTGCCACACGGCGGCGGTGTCTATAAAAATTTGCTAAATTTTTGTTAACCCACAAAAGGGGGCATCATCATCATCATCATCATCCAAAAAGCAGCTGAGGCCGCGACGGATGAATAATTACCCATTTGTGGTATCTCAGATCGAAAGGGAAAGGCATCGGAAATCGAGTATCGCCACAGTTGGATTCCCCGGTTAATCCACGGGTTCGTTGTGCGATATCGATGCAAATTAACGGCCCGCCATGCATATATGTCAACAGGGCCCTCCGAGTCCATTCATTAGTTCAATTAGCTTATCCCCATCGCCGGCCTGGAGTTACGCTCGGCTGGCCCTCCTGACACACCAGCAGATACCAAATGCCCACCGTCCCGACCATATACCATATACCATATACCATATACCATCTGCAATGCAATACAATATAATTCATTAGCGCATATAAACTTTCGCTTTCGCAAGATCAAATCAAGGCAGTGCCTTTGTGCGGGGAGTTAAACCTGAATTACAATGCCAAATGCAAATATATGAAAAACTTGGTATTTACAGTGCGGGTTAAGATGGTAGCAATAAGAATTAGAAATGAAGGGGTTACAACACAGATAGAATATAGTTTGCAGTTGAAGGAAGTTCAAGAGGATCTTACACTGGAGTTTGAGTTAATAAACCATGTTTCTAGGGTACTATTCTGCCCTAATTGAATGGGATTTTCCCGCAAAAGACAAAGTGTCATGTTCCGGAAGACACCTTGTAGGTCTAGTATTGTGAACGCAGCTGTATGTAAGACACCGGCTATGCCTTTTGATGGCTGCTGTTACACGTAATCGTCCACGGGCCGGGGGAGTCGAACCCGGAACGCCGCATCTTGGGTCTCGTTGCAGTGGCAGTTGTTGCACCGATCGAAGTCGAACTCCAAGTCGAAGTGAAACCTGTCTGCAGAAAGGAAAATCATTTCACACAATCACAATCACAATCACTTGGCCCGCGGCTTGTGCAAACAGACCGACAGCGAGACATAAACACACCTATGTATGCAGCCGGGGTATCCGAGTATCTCGGAGTATCTCCGCATCTCCGCGTATCGTATATGGCTCAGCAGGTTGGGGGACCGCCGACAGATTTACAAACAATCCATCGAGATCGAGCGTTTGAAATCAACCCGATGGCGCATCTCCGTCTCGCAACGTCGACGCTGCATTTAGCGCAATCTGCATATGGCATCAATAGAGCCATCAACTGGTAGTTCCCCGGAATCGGGGGGCTGGCAGACGGTAGATGGGTGATGGGTGATCGAAGGCCTGGAGCCACTTGCTTGCTTAATCTTGCCGAGCACGTTGATCGAGTTCGTTAACCGGCCGTTATGCAAAAAGTTCTCTTTGGAATCGAACCAAGAAATTACCATAACGGTTAGCTCTCTGGCAGAAGCGATCACCATTGGAGGCTCTTGACTCTGCCACAGTCGATAATTTCAATCGAAGACGTGCAGGCATGCGACACCAACGCCGGCAGCTATAATTCCAACACCAACACCAACACCAACACCAACAACAACACCAACACCAATCCCAACCCCCAAGCCCCAACGGCATAAGTAAAAGCAACGCCGACGCCAAACTCCATTTTCGGGCCCAGACCCTGGACTCTCATATATGAACGGGTAGAGAGTGCACTCAGAAAAATACATTTCTAATTGAAAGCTATGAAAAAAAAATAAAAAATTATACAGCGTGCTTAATAGCTTCTTAAACTAGTGAAATACTATAAAAATTTTGACCTAAAATATACATTTTGACCTTTGTGGATCGTAATTAAATTTTGAAGCAAATTTAAGGAATATGTAGTGACTTAATTTAAAAGCAAAACTTAAAATTTATCCAAGATACTAAGAAATAAATAGAAAAAAAAAATGTATAAATATTTATAAAGATTATTGAAAGATCCATAAATTGACATTAAATATATTGCAATCAGAATATTTTCATAAATCTTGGAACTTTTTTTTTAAAATAAATTCCCAGTGTATATTATATATTTTCCTTAGATATAAACAAAACCAGTTAAAAAAATTAAGTGCATTTTGCTTAATTTAAATAGAATTTTAAATATGTTTTCTGTTCGTCAAAAGGGTATATACAGTAAAGTGCTCAAGAAACCTCCTAATAATGGCTACATTTTAATGTAAATGTTAAATAAATTAATGTTGGGAAAAAATAGAAAAATTAAACAAAAAGCCATAAAAGTAAACACATTCACAGAGAAGTTACTTGTTATATTTTCAATAAAACGTTTTTATGGCACCATTTAAAGTTCGTTAATGATGGTACCAAGACTCAGAAAAACAGTAAATAACAACTTAAAGCTCATAAAAACAAATGTTAATATTTCGTTAACTTATAAGAAACAAGTTTTTCCACCAAATATTTATCTAATATTCTCAAGAACCTTTAAACACACATTTTTCCAAGTGTTTGCAGTTGTGAAATGAAGCGTTGAATGCGGTTGGTCATTGCACCGACTCGGGGCCCGGGCTCTCTGGAAACCTTTTTGGGTGTACCTCGTTTCACAACTGATTAATGATTTCTCCTCATGTCCGATGGGGCCCACAAATTAGCATAATGCTGCATTATGCGTATAATAACACTGCTATTATGGGTGTTATATAAAACAAGCGATTGACATGAAAGCAAACATAACTGGGCGTTGCTTGATTGGAAAGTGATTTGGCTTTTCGAATTGGAGCCCGGCTCCGGTTGTTAGGGCCTAGAGTTGCAGGCTAATTAGCTGACAGGCCTGATGGATGGCATCGTGACCATGAAAATCGTGATGAGAGCGAAAATTTGTGAGTTGGCCTCAGCTTAAGGCCCAAAGATTGTGCGTTGCGTTTCATGACTCACGACCAGGATCGGCGAGCACTGTGTAGGTCCCGATGCCTTTGGGCCCAGCCAAGTAAGCCGGCAATGCCACGCACCTCACGACCATGTCATTGAACCCACCTTCTCGGGGAGGTGGAGCAGGGCCGGCAGCATTGTCCGGATCAAAAGCAAAGGCAACCTGTGTGTGCCAGTCCACCACAATGGCAGTGATTTGGCGCTTTTGGCCAAATGTGTGTCTGTGGCAAGAAATCAAGTCATAACCGTTAACACACATGTAAAGAGCACGCCACAAAGCGGAGCGTTCTATTCTCTGCCATGTCTTCTGTTCTTCCACATTCTACGCCGAACGCTCCGCGTTCTCGGTCTTACTAGAAGACCAGATAAAAAAGCGATTCTTTTGTTAAGTGCGCCGGCCAGTTGGGGCCGAAGAAAACGTGGGGAAACGAGAGTGCTGGCACAAATGTAACTGTGGCACGACATTTTCTAATTTTCCCAACCTCTCTCTGCAGATAACCCAACTCAAGAACATTGAGCTAATCAACAATTCGAAAAATGCGCATAAATCAGCGCTCGAGATGCGCACAACCACAACAGCCACAACAACATCGGTGAAGAGCAGCCAAGGCAGCGGCTTGGACGACGAGATGCGGGCCACCACCTGGATGACGACGCTGCACAGCAGCCATCCGGCCCTCAAGTCGAAGGTGAGTGTTCGCTGCTGTTAAATGCCATATAATTTCATCCTAATCGAATCTCCTTGAAATCCCAAGGACCCCAACTCGGACACAGACTCGGCTCTGTCCTCGGCCCCGCCCTCCATTAGCCCGCAGCCGCCTTCCAGCGGCTCCGACAGCGGCGTCATCTGGCAGACTGTAAGTACCAAGTCCAATTGATGACTGGGATGAGTTGGCTCTTAAATTAAATAGGCAAAAATGATTAATGAAAGTCGGCTGTCTGCTGTGATTTATTTTGGACAGATTTATCATAAGCTAAAGCAAAGATTTCCTTAAAAGAACCAGAGCCATTAAGAAATGATTCAAAGCTTAGTTTCACTTATATGTACTATGAGTAGTTTTAGCATTACCTTGCCACTAAAAAACTTATCTGTTGCCTCTTTTGTCAAGTTAAAATGTTTTATTTATGATTAGGATATTTGTTTATATTATAGGAAATACAAACTATTTAAAATTAATCAAATTTTCTCTTGAATAATTAAGCGTTTTAATGCAGTTTTCTATCCATTTGCAGAATTCACTGTAATTCGTTTTAAAAAGAGTTATATTCTTTGAAATATAACATGTTAATTCATTAACATTTGCTATTAAAATAAATCGTTATTAACTTTTGCTATTAAAATATTACTTAAACTACTCGCCACTTTAAAGAAAATTGAGTGTGAGGTTTTGAGTCTAAAATTTCAGTCATAGTTTTGGTTAAATATTTTCTAAATCCACCCCCGTTCCTCCTTGCAGCTGCAGGACATGGACAAGCTGCAAAAGGAAGCGGAAATGTACCAAAAGGAGAACGAGCGCCTGTACAAGGAGGTGCAGCTGATGAAACAGGAACTGGAGGGTGCAGAGCAGGCGGCCCTCTCCAGTGGCCGGAAACAGACACAGATCGGGGAGTTGGTGCAACGCATCAAGGAGCTGGAGGATCAGAGATCGAGCATCGAGGACGAGACCAGCGAGCTGCGCGAGCAGAACGAGCTCCTCGAGTTTCGCATACTCGAGCTGGAAGACGATAGCGATAAGGTAAAGAAAGAGCTGAAACCCACTCAAATCCAGTTTTCGGAACCACTCAGGCGAGTGACTCACGCGGGGGCTCGTTTATGAATGAATCGAGCCATTCATTCGAACCGAACTCGAGTTGGGTTTGAGCCGCGATCGGCGCTTTTGGCCTGCTCCGTCTGCTTCGCGGAGTCTCTCAGTTTTGTTTGGCGTCTAAGCCAGCGCGGAAATTGTTGTGGCTTTAACGGCAGCAACAAACAGTCATTTTCTTTCCCCCTCTCTGTGTTGCCTTTTATTATTGCAATTGCTGTGTTTTGTTTTCCAATTGAAATTGTTTCAGTGGAGCAGCCGCGGTTAATGGCAAACCCATTACCCTGTGTTACCAAACAGCCAGGAATCGATAGCTGTGGTTAAACTTTCCAATGGTTAGTGTCCACTTGAGGGGTTTATGTCACCTCGCATTTCGGTTTTCATTTTGATCTGTGCTTGTGTCACTTTACATGGCGAATTTAGCAACTGATTGACGCCTACAATTTCGCCTTGCTGGCCTTATAAACGCTCTGGCCTAGGAGTTGTTTTAGCCAAATCAGAGAAGAGCGCTTAAAACGCTGCTTATAAGGGCAGCGTAGCGCCCTAAGTGGAAGCCATCTACGAATCTTGTTATACTTGCGAGTGTTTTGTCATTACTCATAGACAGCCGAAGCCAAACCGAATAGAGACTTTGTCTGAGCCCCACACCTTTTGTGCTGCCCATTAGATACACCTGATTGGGGTATGTTGGGCCATTTGAGTCATCAGGTAGGAAACTTTAATGTATAAAAAAGAGCACTTTTACATTTAAAATCCAGTACGAAATTGTTCCAATTGAAAAAGTAATATATAAAATACAATCTATGGCATATACAGTCCGAAGAAAAGGTTTAAACTGTATGCAATAATTTGTTGTGGAGACTTTTAGTCAAGACCAATGAATAATTTGTTTAGAATATATCATTTGTATTTAACTGAATTTTGTATATCAGGAATTATTTTTATAGAAGTTTTAAGATATTTATTGTGCAAGTTACAATGCAATTTAATAACTAATAAATTATTTCATATACTCAAACCTTGCAGAATTATATAGATAAAATCAAAGTCAGCAATAAATAATTAATTATTAATATAATTATGTTTATTTATTAATTTGTATACCCTTGAATGGTATTATAATTGTAGTAAGATGCTTGTAATATTGTGAAGGAGTCATTTTCGATCCTATAAATCATATATATTCTTGATCAGGATCAACAGCCGAGTCGATCTAGCTAGAAGTTTCTGAAATATGTTTATATGCATTTTTTATGTATTAAAATATCTAATACAACAGTTTACAAAGTATATAAGATATGACTAAAATATCCAGAGGATATCCACAGTTCGTGGCCCTGTCCGTGGCTCGATTCGGTTGTTGTTCAGTTTCGGTACGTTTAATTTCTAGAGCCAGCAGCCAGTGCCGGCGAAGTCGTTCAGCTTGAAAATCCAATTCACTCGCCTAATTGCAATAACCAAAAGTAATTATGCGAGCAGCAACTGGCAAAGTGAAATTAGTCTCTGTTCGTTGTGTGTGCACTTGCGAGGGAGCCACCGTCTGAAGCGGAGCATTAATTCGATGCTAATTCTGACTCTAACTAACTGTTAATCAGCCTTTAACATACATAAATTTAATAATTGTTTAATTGAGAACACAATTCCGCCCCTGACAGATGGAGAGCACCTGCGAGGGCCATTGCCAGCGACTGCAGGATCTGCTGGAGCAGTCTTCGGCCCAGGATCTGGAGGATCGGGACAAGCGGTGTCTGCAGCAATTGCTGCAATGTGTACAGCAACTGGATCTGGATGCTATGATGCCAGGGGATCAGGTGAGTGGAACTAAGAAATAATCATAGAATCATAGGTTTAGTTCTTTCTTAGATATTATTAGGTGTCTGTGTCAGTTGTTTATTGATACATTTTAATGCTTAAAGTTAATTAGATATGCCAGTTTTTAAAGATATTTACATAATCTTGTAATTTTTTTAAAATACTTTAATAGTTTTCTTTGAAATATGGTAGTTATTTTCTTATATTCTAAGCCATCTCCGTCTTGTTTGTCAGTGGAAAGCCATTCATACAATGTGTGATGAATAGATCTATACCTTCTATATTTAGATATATAGACACACTGATATCCCAGTTATTCCCACACTTTTCCTTGTTTTAATGACTTTTTTGATGACACATCGCGATCGCTATTTCCGCGCAAAAATTTAAGTTTTATATTTTCACTTCGCACCCAGAACGCGCATGCCCGGCGGCCGAACAATCAAACCCAAAGTCACAGCCACAGCAGTCACAACAGGATCGTGGCCACAGTACAGCCGTATAGCAACTGTGCCACGCCCTCTTCCCCGCCCACGCCCAGCAAGAGGCACTGCAGCCAGGTGAGCTCGTGGCAGAGCAGCAGCCTCAGCGAGAGCGGAGTGTTTGTGGAGTGCGACCTTGCCCCTCTTACGCCGACGCACTCGCAGGGCCACCCCCATCTGCAGTTCTACCAGGAGCGGCTGGAGCAGCTGGAGGGGAAGCTTCTGATCTACGAGAGTAGCGGCGATACCCAGACCCGGCACCTGGCCCAGCGACTGCAGAAGGAAGTGCAGCTGGAAAAGGATCTCAAGGAGCTACTGGACAGGGTGCAACAGCTCACCGATCAGAACGCCCAGCTGGAGGAGGCCAAATGCGAGTTTGAGGAGGCGGAGAACGACACGCGGCTCCACTTGCAGCGCAACGAGGTGGAATTGGAAATCCTGCGTCAGCGCAACGTCGAACTAGAGTTCGGCAAGGAGGCTCTGGGGGCCAAGTACAAGGACTGCCGCGCCGAAGTTATCATCCTGCGCGAGGATCTCGCAGCTGCCGAAACGCAATTGGAGCACCTGCAGTCGGAGCGGAAACAGGCCCGTAAGGACCTGCAGGATCTACGGCAGTCCCTGCCACTACTCCTGATCTGGCGTCTGCTGTCACTGGCCAAAATGGGCAACGAACTATCCACCCCAATGCATAGTTCCCGGCTCGCCTCGGGCTACAACACCCAGGCAGCTGAGGAGCAACATGTAGGTGACAAGCAGCACACAACAGAGTTTGCCCTGAGTCAGGCAGGATTCCACAATGCCGGCGGTGTTCAGGCAGGATTCCACAATGCCGGCGGCGTTCAAGCGGGATTCCACAATGCCCACGGCGGTCAGGAGGTCTCGTACCTCAAGGAGGAGATCAAGAGCCTGCGCTGTCAACTGAAGGAACTGAATGCCAGGCACTACGAGGCCCTGGAGACGGCCGATTCGCACTGGGTCGATCTGGAGCAGCAGTACAAGGAGCGCGAGAAGGCCTGCCAGTCCAAGGAGGCCAGTCTCAAGCAGAAGATATCCCAGCTGCAGGACTGCCTGCGGGAGGACTCCCGAGCGGCGGCCGAAAAGATACAGCAGCTGGAGGAGGCCGAGCAGGGCCTGAAGACCTGCCTGATCCGCCTGACCAAGGAGCACCGCGATACTCTTACCGAGAACACCACGCTGAAGAGCAGCTTGGAGAGCTTGATGGTCAAGATAGAAATGGAGGCGGAGCACAAAATGCCTCTCACCGAGGCCTTGGAAATCGAGCGGAGGCGCAACCAGTCGCTCATGGTCGACCTTTCCTTTGCCAAGAAGGTACAACAGAACACCGAGGACCAGCTGAGGCAGGAGACAGACGCCTTGCGCTCCCAGATCTTCGATATCAAAAAGGAGTACCTGCACATCGATGTGACCAACAGCGAGCTGAAGGAGGAGGTGAGCACGCTGGAGAACAAAATCCGCCAGATGGAGACCCAGATAAAGGACTCTGAGGAGCGGACCCGTTGTCTAGAGGACGAGCTGCGTACCAAGGACGAGCAATGCCAAATAATGGAGCGCAAGCTGGGCGTCATCCCCGAGAACTACAGCCTGGCCGATGAGCTCTACGACAGTCCGGCCAAGCGGGCTAAGAAGGACGAGGTGCCGGACCTGCAGGCGGCCAGCCAGGGATTGGGCATTGCCCTGCTCGACATAGAGGTAAGTTGGGAACCTTGTTATCCTACCCATCACTAACATGGTCTACACTTTTGCAGCGCCGCGAACGAGAGCTACCCACCCACAAGGACTTCCTGGCGGTCGCGTGCAGCGTCAAGCAACTGGCGGACACCCTCCTCTCCCAGAGTCCGTCCGAGGTGAGTCTCATTGGCCGCAAGACGGACAAGTTGGCTGTGCCCGATTCAAAAACTAGCTGGGTCTCGGTCCTCGATGAGGACTCCAAAGAGGCAGTTGTCTTAGATGAACCAAGTCAGGAGGGTCAAGTCAGTCCAGGGGGTGAGGTCTGTCAAGTCGAGCCAGGCAGTGGTGTCTGTGAAGCTAGCCCAGAGAGTGAAGATTTGAAAGCAATATCCCAGACTGAGGCCTCTCAAAATAGTCCAGGCAGTGAAGTCTTTGAAACTAATCCCGGCACTGAAGTCTCTCAACCTAATCCCGAGAGTGAAGTCTCTCAGCCCAATTTGGAAAGTGATGTCTTTCAAAGCATTCCAGAATGTAAGGAGAGTGACACGATGTTTAGCCTTACGGCAACTAGTCAGTCAATCATCCAAAGGTTGTCCTCGCGCTCCAGGAGGTTGAGGATAGCCAGAATTCGGCGATCGCTGGGTTCGTCCAACAGCCGCACGAGTCTGGGTGCTGCCAAGCCTATCGAGAATGTCTCTCGGGCTATTACAGAGGGTGAACCTTCCCAAACTAATCCCACAAGTGAGGGTTCCCAAACTCAAGAAAGCCAGGCGGGTGATGTTGTTCTTCGGCCTGAGGCAACGAGTCATTCATCCTCATCCAGGATCATGTGCCTTAAGCCATACTCCGGAGAAATTGATATACACAGCAGTCACACTGTCCTGCAAGACCTAGAAACTGACAAGCAAACGGATGAGAACATCGGCGAGGTTCCTTTATCCTTGGAAAATATAGGCAATGATGAGGAGCAACAGCTAGCAAAAGTTCTGCCAGAGGATTCGAAAAAAGAGAAAAAGAATACCATTTCTCGCCGTCGTTCCATGTTCCGGCGCTTCATCTACCGACGCATCTACCTTGGTCGACTGCGTCTCGCGTCGGCAAGAAGATTTCCGTCATTCCCCCTAGAGCTGAGTTCCTCCTGCAACAGTTTCCACTCGGCGGCCTCCTTGCATACACTTCACTCGTCCAGTTCTAGGATCTCTATGCATTCCCAGTACGCGAACGTGTTCAATATGGAATGGCAGCGAGTGTCCACAGTGTCCTTTGTTCAGACCGACGAGGTAGCCACTCTGGAGGCGGGAATACAGAACATTCTGGACTGCTGCGAGCAGGGGGCGCAGGCCCGGGTGGAGACCTCAGAGTGCGGCTCGCAGATAGAGGTGTCCGTGGAGCAGCGTCTGCTCCTGATGCCCCTGCGAACCCGGTGCTTTGTCAATCTCGTGCAGAATGCAGTGGACACCGGCTTTGATCCGGCAGCCTTCCGGGCGCGTCTCATTCAGTTGTGGGAGAACGATGAGGAATTTCGCGAGAACATCGAACGGATGCAGGACATGTGGACGGGAAGGGAGCCCACGGGATGGGTGGAGAGCTATGAGGGATTCGTGGCTGTGTTGGGTTGTGTGCAAAGCTTGAAGCTGGCCGTGAAGCCCGCCTCATCGGCGCTGCTGGAGGAGATTGAGCAGCGGATCAATGCGCTTCTGGTGCAGTATTACAGCCGGAAGATTGACTCGGAGCTCTGCTGCACCGTATTTTATCCCGTAGAGCGTCAAAACTCGGTGTTCTTCAACATCTCCAAGTGAGGCCGCATTTCTTCTTTTGGATGTAATTGAACATAAATGTAAATTACCGAGTGGATTGTTTGTTACTTTTGGTTCAAAGGTTTGTCACCTATGGGTGGAGTTGCTCGTCGCATTTAATCGTAGTCTTAACTCGTTTCTCTTGTTCGATTTATTCCCACGTTGCGTATACTTAATGTCTATTCGTTGTCTTGCTTGTCGTTAACTCGCTCATCTCAATGGATGTTGTCTAGTGTCTAGTTTTCCTTGACCTCTCTGTTGCCCAAAAGTACATAAAAAATTTCCTATTCAGATTTCTTTTTCCAAATTCATAATTCCTTGAGCAAATGATGACTAGTGAAACTAAAGACGTGGACACCTTCCTCGACTGCCTGAGTGAAGACGAGGTGGTGGAGGAGGTGGCGTCACCCGAGTTGACAGTGGGCCATGGCGATGAGGTGGTCTGCAAGCAGGCTCGGCGGTTCGATGATCCCGTGGAGATTCGCGCCGTTCTAGAACGGGCTGCCATTACCACCCAACGGATGCTGCGGTGCTATGGCGGCACCGACGGCCGGCCCATACAACCGTCTAGGTCACGCTTCTATCCAGCGACCCTGGAGGTGAGTGCCCGCCTGCACACGGACGACAAGTGTCCCTGTCCGAAGGACAGGCAGTGCAAGCTGCGCGGTGATCCGGTGACCCTCCAGCTACCCATCGAGCTGAATCCGGAGAGCGGTCAGGTGAAAGTGAACATATTCCAGCCCAAGTCGATGGCCACCATCTGCGGCTGCGATGAGCCCGGTGAAAGGACCAAGACCAAGAATAGGGCATCCAATCGAAGTGTGCGATGGTGCAGCACGGAAAGGCTCTGTCCCGGTTGTCAGGCACGTTCCTGTTCCTGTGACCACTTTCCTTAAAAGTCCACTCAGTGAATGCTATCCTTGATTAAATAATTGTAACCAAAATTATCAATGTAAATCAACTGGATTTTGTTTAATTAAGCTATTTGCTCGATATTTATGTAGATATAATCGATATCAGTGCAATCCTGTAGATATTATAGGAATATACAGATATCGAGAAGTAAAAATCTATATTATATATCGAATATAATAGCGCGCTTAATATCATTTCGAAAATGTGATATTAGCAAATGTAAGTTTTGGAAAATATTGCATTTCACGTATTAATATCAACAAGAAAATGGGAGTTGGAAACGAAAATTGATTTAAAGATGCTGCACTTATTTTGCAGTTTTTAAACAAATATTTATTAATTACATGCATCCCTTATATTTGTATCCTTTTACTGGCTGACTTCATCAATCATCGTAGCTGATTTGGGTTTTCTTTTTATATTCTAAATAAGTAATGACCTCCATAGGGAAACCCCATTAAGGTGTATGTTTTGAATAAGTTGAGATTTGTTTCGTATTATTTGCAGACTTTGAAATTAATGTACCAGATACCAAAACCTTTTTTTTTTTTGGTACGATTTCTTCCAAATGAATCCAATTTAATTAAAAGCAATAGTAGGCCGATCATCCAGAGCTCTCTTCTCACCTGTCAAGGTGCTGGACTTGCTCCAACCGAAAGACCAGTATTTTAGAAACAATCGAGCCGGCAGCACACACTTAAAAATTTAATGTGACTTTGGAACTTTATTCGGGGAAATAGTTCGAGCCGTTCTAGAGTCATGGAGGAGGACTCTGACAGGCCGCCGGCCGGAACATACTCAGTGTTCAGCAGCGTTCACACTGTCGCTAGTGCCTCGACCATAGTCGCTAACTCGCTCGCCATGACGAACCCCAGCAGCGTGACGCTCTCCAGGAACGTGGGCATCGAGTCGACGCGACTGCTCTTCATGGGCAATAATTTTCAAAACGGTTGCAGCAACCAGGACATCTTCTACGATTGCGAGGAACTGCCGGTGGTGGGCGTGGGCCAGGCTTCCGGGGCCAGTCGTTGCCAACTGGACGATCCAGAAGCAATACGAGAGGCCCTGGAGCGGGCGGCCAATGCCACCCAGATGTTGCTGAAGAATTTCGAGAAGTCTGGCTGGAACCATCCCACCGGCGTCACCCTGGAGCTGACCGCCCGATTGGTGAACCCAAAGAAATCTCGCACTGGCCGTCCGATGCACGGCAAGCCGGTCACCGTCCAGATGCCGCTGGAGTTCAACTCGCAGAGCGGCAAGAAAGCACCCTGCCAGCAGAGGAAAATAGCGCCACCGAAGCCCTTCTCTGGTCCAGTGTGTCAGTGCCGCTCCCAGAATACGAAGACCGGCGGTGCGATCAAGGATGGCCGTGCGCTCAAGGAGGGCGGTGCGTTCAAGGAAGGCGGTGCGACCAAGGAGGGCGGTGCGATCAAGGCGGACTGTGCGGCGCAGAACGATCAGGCCAATTCAGGTAAATTTAGCGAACAGCTTCATCCCTGTGAATCTGTTCTGGCCGAAAGCACGACTGCCAATTTGGGCAGCTGCGGCGACTCCGCCCCTCGCCCCTGTCAGCGCGCCACATGTTGCCGTCGCATCGATCCGGAGGCACGCGAGGTGCTATCCATTTGCGATCTGCCGGTGGCCGAGCCGGAAACGGAGTCCGAGCACGAAGTGTCGTTGATGGAGGAATGTATCGAAGAGAAGCCTGTTATTCTCGAGGATATACCTTACGTGGCCACATACGAGTCGGACTCTGACTACGATGAGTCGAGCGAGTTCAGTGAGTACAGCTCCGAGGAAGCGGAAAAGGAAATAGAGCCGGAACAGAAAATGGCCCCGCAGCTAGAGCGAAAGCCAGAGGAACCGTCCAAGCGGTATTTCCTGGCCCTGCCCCAGAACAAGGAGTTCTCCAACTGTTCGCCGTGCCGCTTCGACCCGAGTCCGATCATGGACGAGGAGGGCAACGTCTTCTGTCCGGGCAACTGCGGCTGCTGTATGTGTCCGTGGATGAAGCGCTCCCACGCCACCAACTGGGAGCACAGTAATGTGAAGGTCTGCCGCTGTGTCCAGCGCGGCACGATCTTCACCAATTTCGAGGACCGTGAGATCTGCAGCCAGACTTCCTACTTTGACTTTTGTCCGTGCCGGGAAAAGGCGGAAGCCAAGTACCTGGAGTTGTATCACCGCGAGATGTGGAGCCGGCCGGATGCCATTCGTGGTCGGGAGATCCGGCTGACAGAAATCAAGGAATTGCTCGTACCAGTGCAGCGCCCCACCGAATAAAGTGTGTTTCCTCTTTCAAAATTCGAATCGCCTGTGTGTTCTAGCTTTTCGGTCGGATGTCGTGTCCTTAGTGCCACAATAACGTAAGCGATGTAGAGTTTAAGAATTCTTACAGAACCGTGATTATTAGCTCCTGTTGCTCCTCGATAATTTTATGAAATTTCCTATAAGCCATTTTTATTCTACGATTTTATTATTGCAACTTGCTATGAGAAGTTTATGGTTTCAATAGAAGGACCTGTATTTATTTTCTGATTTAGTTGAGCTGTTCTGTTCTGAGTTTACGTTATTTGGGCATTTAATAGTTGTCGCTTACGGATTCTCTATTAATTCATTATTTCCTTAATTACAGCAGAAAGAAATACGAACTAAATCTTTGTACGATTCCTATAAGACCTTGTTTCAACCATTATTTTTCCTTTTTTTTTCCATCCCCAGAATACCCAGCTCTGATGTATCTGCAAGACGAGCGACACTCCAGCAGCGACCCCAATTCCCGCCACCAGCAGACCTCCGAGCCATCCTACCTGCAAGCACACTTGAAGCCACAGAAGAGACGAGACCAGTGCCAGACCGTTGATTCCGATGAACCGCACACCAAGCCCTCGCAGACGGAGAACTCCTGGTTGAAGGAGCACAGCAAAGGCAAGTCGACTCAAGACCTTGATCAGGGACCATCCTGCTCATGCGCTTCAAAGGAATCCAAGTCCGCGGATCCGCCGCCGGACAAAAACCACGACTGCCGGCCGAAACCCCAACAGACAGCACAGCTATGCCCCTCGTGCCAGTCGAAAGCTACGCCGTGCCCCTCGAAAACTCCGCCGTGCCTCTCGGCAGCTCCGCCGAGCCTTTCGGCAGACCCGCCGTGCCCACCTAAAATTCCGCCGTGCCTCTCGGCAGCCCCGCCGTGCGAGTCAAAAGCTCCGCCGTGCCCCTCTAAACCTCCGCCGTGTCTCTCGGCAGCCCCGCCGAGCCTCTCGGCAGACCCGCCGTGCCTCTCGGCAGCCCCGCCGGGCCCCTCGAAACCTCCGCCGTGCCTCTCGGCAGCCCAGCCGGGCCCCTCGAAACCTCCGCCGTGCCTCTCGGCAGCCCAGCCGGGCCCCTCGAAACCTCCGCCGTGTCTGTCGGCAGCCCCGCTGAGCCTCTCGGCAGACCCGCCATGCCCCTCGAAACCTCCGCCGTGCCTCTCGGCAGCCCAGTCGGGCCCCTCGAAACCTCCGCCGTGTCTCTCGGCAGCCCCACCGGGCCCCTCGAAACCTCCGCCGTGTCTCTCGGCAGACCCGCCGTGCCAATCGAAAGATCCGCCATGTGGAGTGCCTACCCAACAGGCCAAACATAAGAAGGGCGACTCCACGCGAACATCGATCACAGAGTCCGAGCACAGTGCGGCAAAGTCCTCGTTCAAGACGATCGCCAGCAGCGCCAAGGAGCTCATCAAACCCTGCACCTGCGGCAGGAAGCCCTCATACTGGGCTGGGCAAAGCAACTTGGTGTCGCGTTTTGCACCCATGGTCGTGCAACCCGGCTCATTTAGGAGTCGTTCGTATCAGAGCAGCCGGTCCCGTCAGTCTCAGTCCGGTAAGCCATGTAGTTCCAAGAGCCTAACAAATATGGAAGGATCCTCTTCGGAGAATCAAAATGCCTCGAGAGCTGCACCCAGCACCCTGCAATCCTGTCATCAGAGCAGCCGGTCCCATCAGTCCGACTGCGCTAAGTCATGTTGTTCCAAGAGCCTATCAAATATGGAAGGATCCACTTCGGCGAATCCACAATCCCCGAGCTCTATGACCTGGATGTCCAATTTGCAATCCGATTCTACAAGCACTGAGTGTCCTCCGATGAAATCTTGCCAGGAGTCCAGCCAGAAAAAAACGGATACCTCGAGCATCTCCATCCCGACCAGTCGGATCGTGACATCGCGACATCCGTGCAATCAGCCCTCCTTTGGAATGGACTATGAGACGTCGGCCACCACAAGATCCCGGTCGATTGTGGGTAAGGTCACCTGCCTATGCCCTTCAGGCGAAGAACTACTGGCAAAGGCGTATAGACCTGGACCTTGTTCTGTATCCAATCAGTGTTATAGCTGTAAATGCTCAGTAGATTTCCAAGATGCAGAGGGCACATCGCATCATACCTGTGAGCCCAGTTCCTCCGACAGTTCTTCTTCGTCAAATCAGGGTTGTAGCGACGCGTCCTATAAGTGTACTTGCGAGTCACATTACCAGGATACGGAGGGCACTTCGCAGGGCGCCTTTCAGTCCGGTAACTCCGTCGGTACTTGCGAGTCACATTTCCAGGATACGGAGGGCACATCGCAGGGCGCCTTTCAGTCCGGCAACTCCGTCGGTACCCCATGCAGCTTCTCGCAGTATACTGAACCCGAGTCCTCGCAGTATTTCAACACTCTGCAGGACGAATCGTGCTGCGTCTCGGAAGAACCGAAGCGGGTCAGCACGCCCGACCCGGATTGCAAATTCTGCGACTGCCATTCGCCATCCACGAAGAGTCCCACCCCGTCGGCTACAACTTACCGAACGTGGAAGTCTAGTCCCATCCTGACTAGCATCCAATCGCACCACAGCCTCTCCGAATGCACTTGCAATAGCGAGCAGCCAATCGATCAGTGCCAGGAAGAGGTACCCGAGAACGATAACATGTGCAGCTGTCACACACAAGGTCCGTGTACCAGCATCCCATCGCACCGGAGCCTCTCCGAATGCAGTTGCAATAGCGAGGAGCCAGTCGATCAGTTCCAGGAAGAGGTACCCGAGAACGATAACATGTGCAGCTGTCACACACAAGGCAGTGCGATGAAAGCGCACGAGGAAGTCTTCGTATCCTGCCTGGCCTGTGCCACGCGCAAGCAGCGTATAATCCGATTGGTGGAGGAACTGAGTGCGCCGAGCGGCTGCAGCTGCGATTGCGATCGCACTTCCAAAATCCAGATGCTATTCCGGGAACTGACGCTCCTCCTGCGCTCTGAGAGCGAGGATGCTTGTGCTCCGGCAGAGGAAGAGACCTGTTCGGACCCATTGCCATTCGAAGAGTGCTGCGCCGCTCAGCATGAGCGCGCTGGATCCAAGTCCAAAGATCGGCCTCTGTCCAAGAAGGAACTGCAGCGCGTCGAGTGTTTCCACGAGCTTGAGGAGTACCTGCGCAAGTGCTTCCTGCCATGCCCCGAGCCCAAGGTGCCAGAGATCGACATATATGGCTTCGAGATGAACCCAGACTTCTCGCCCGAAGGCACTGTGGAGTGTTCGCCCCCTATGAAGAATCTCTCCTCAAATCAGTTTTACGACCTCGGAGAAGGTTGTTCGGGAGACGGCTTCGGCATTAGAACTCCGACCTTCACATGCTGGGGCGATGAGGAGATCTTCCATGATTGCGACTGCGGACACGAGATCGGTCGTCGTTCGTCGAATAAATTGAGCGACAGGCATGATGATGATACCCCTCATGACCAAAATAAGATCAGAAGTAGTAGGCCTAGTAAGCATAGTGTGCATAGTTTGCATAGTTTGCATGGTCGGGAGAGTAGACATAGTTTGGCTAGTAAGCATAGTAAGCATAGTTTGATCAGTAAGCCGAGTAAGCAGAGTTTGCATAGCTTGCATGCTTGGCTTGGTTCGCATGGTGTGGATGACGGGACTAGTAGGCCTAGTGCCCATAGTGCGCATAGTGGTCCTAGTTCCCATAGTGTGCCTAGTGATAGACCATCTGATAAGCCAGCTGATAAGCCAGCTGATAAGCCAGCTGATAAGCCAGCTGATAAGCCAATTAGTAAGCCAATTGATAAGCCAACTGATAGCTCAACTGATAGCCCAGCTGATAGCCCAACTGATAAGCCAATTGATAAGCCAACTGATAGCCCACCTGATAAGCCAATAATTGATAGGCCAAGTGTGCATGCTGTGCAGTATGCGGAACAAGAGGATGATAAGAGTATTACGCCCAAGTCGAGAAAGAGTTCTCATTCGACAGAAGAGGAGTGTGACCCGAACAATGAGCTGTGCGATCAGCTGAAGACCTTCGTCGAGAAGGAGCTGCAGGAAATTGAATCCAAATTGAGTGCAAAGGGCAGTTTGCAAGAGGACAGGACCCCCGAGTTGATCCTCAAGGAGCTGTGCGAGGGTTCCATGATCACGGTGCCTTCGGTGAAAACAGTGACCCCCGAGAAGGAGGAGATATCGGATTGTTGCATGTGTCCTTTTGCGGGCATGGCGGCTGCTTCACCTTGGACAGATCCCAGTCAGGACAAGGCGCCCTATCCGTATACCCTTCCGATTGATCCGTGCGTCCAGAAGGAACCCAGTGAGGAGTCCTGTGTTGGTGAACTCAGGGGACTCCTGCCCCCAGGACCCCTGCCGGACGACGTGAGGTGCCTTTGCGAGAAGCTCATTCGAAAGGCGCTCAAGGACTGCGGCTTGTGCCCGGGCAATGACACAACCGGCGAAGAGTGCTATGAGTGCATGTGCCCCGAGGACGACGGTCCATATGAGGAGTGCATGGAGGATACCCCGGAGGATTGCCAAGACAAGTGCCCGGAGAAGTGCCAGCCGGGATGTCTCTGCTGCCACTGTCGTGCCCTGATCTGTGATGCCGAGTGCAAGACGGTGTCCAAGACCATGCGCTCGGCCATGTGCGATCCAATATGCGAAATGGTAAGTAGCACATATCTGGGGAATGTGGCTGTCAATTAGCTAAATGTCCGTTTCCTGTTCCCTCCAAGAAATATTTCATAGATTCGATGATCATCGATCTGCATGCCATGGACTGTGTGCTGGGCGCCAAACAAGCGAAGCCCAAGGTACGCCCTTCACCGAATGAATCAAGACTGAACTCTTCTCCTAACTGAACTCTACTGTTTTCCAGGATATAAGGGCCAATGATGCCAGCAGGAACCCAAGTGACAGCTTCCCAGTCACGATTACCAATGTCACCAGCTTGGGGTGCAGGTCTCTATTCGTCCAGTGGGATGTGGCAGACTGCCGTGCTGTGGCAGGTTACGAGGTGCGATTAAGGCATCTAACGAGTAGAATATCGTTCTAACCATCATTTCATTATCCAGATTTACGTGGATGGCCATTTGACCAACAGATTCTATAGCTTCCGGCATCAGGCCGGCGTGGTGACCAACGTGGATGTGACCCATGCTCACCAGATTGTCTTGCGCGCCCAGGCGGTGGGCCAGGAGTTTCCCGGCGATGGCTGCGGACGGGCTAACAAGGATGACAGCTGCAAGGCGATGGCACCCGCCCATCCGGAAATGGCGGCCGGCGCTGAGAGGCCGTGGTCGCCCAGTGTCTACTATTACGATCCGAATGTCCCGGAGCGAGAGATAAAGTGCTAGTCAAAATCATTATCGTGTCGAATATAGGAATCGAATCGCAAGAGGAGATGCCACATTTATCGGAACAAAGGAGCCAGCCTCCCTCACGTTTTAGCTATGTAAATATTGTGTTTGTTAGAAGTTGTGTTGCCTGGGATACACTGAATCCCGGCCGGAAGAAGAAGTTACCTGTATGTAGTGCTTTACATAGTGCCTTAAATTTTAGTCTAGTTCGTAAGCAGAGATCAATGCATTGTAAATTGAAGGCGGCAGATGAATCCATACAGATGGACATGCACGTGTTAGTTGAAAACAAATAAAAATCAAATTCACTTTGAATAAAACATTAATCTCATTGTTGGAGATATCACAAAATATCCGCGGTGTATTTATTATTAAATAGAATTTCCTGTTCGTTATTTATTAAAGTGTAAATATTTGTGAGCAGATTGTAATGGATAGTTCATCGCTGCATAACACTCTTTAACCGTATACTTTGAAATTTTACAAATTTGTTACACAATTTATTATTACATTTTTAATTCAGTTTTTATACAATTTATTTTCGAATTTTTATTTATTTTTATTACTATTATTTTAAGTCAGAAATTAAATTTACAATCCTAGTTCTTTGCTAAAGTTGTTCAAATTTTCTTTTTTGTTTGCATGGAATTAATATTTTTATTCTTATTTATTATTTATTTATTTTAATAATGTTTGGTGGAAAAGAAGGAGGCAAAGGTGGAGGTGGAGGTGGAGGTGGTGGAAGCGGTGGCACAAGTGGTGGAAAGGGTGGCGGTGGAGCCACAAATTTGGATAAAAAAAAAACAAGGGAAGGCACAGTCAAAAATAATGAAAAACAAGTTAAATTTAAAAGTAACGGTGGTCGTGGTAGTAATGGAGGATCTGGAGGTGGTGGACGTGGTGGCGATGGAGGATCTGGAGGTGGTGGACGTGGTGGACGTGGTGGCGATGGAGGAGCCAAAAGATCCAGTATCGGCGATAACAAGAAACAAGGAAAAACATGAAATATTTGCCGAACAGATAATTATATCAAAGAAAATCCTCTAGAATTGATCGATAAACTTTCGAATGTTTATAAAGCAAAGCGTATAAATATGTTATATATTTACCTGAATCAGCACAAAAGTTTGCTGATTAAGGAGGCTTTACCCAAATTGTTTATCAAAAGGCGACAGCTTTAGATGCTAACAATAAATAAACAATGAGCCCTGGTCAATGAGCAAAGGCTGAATTTATTGTTCGGCCTATTTAGAAGGTATTTCTTAAATTGAAAACTCTAACTATATGGCCCGAAACGGCTCTCCAAATTTTGGAATATATATGAACAAGTTTGGTCATCGTATGCCGGCTCAATCTTATCGCCCTCGACACTGGCCAAAATCAGGAATTTTGTTTGGGGACTCTGCAAATACAAAAGGAATACATAAGCAGGTGATAAGTTAACTGAAATGAATTAATTACGCATTAAAATATATCAAATATATAATAGATGCCATAGGAAGCAACAAATTTATGCAAGAACAATTAAAAAATATCTGTGGTATATATGGTAGGAAGCTAATGAATAATAGTGCTACCTCCTTGGGCTCGTTGTGCTTCCACAGCTCGTTGGCCTCGAGGTAGGCCTTCAACAGGATGCGCCACTGCCAGTAGTTTTGCTTGCCATGCAGCCTGGGAATAGCCCTGAAATCCAACTCCAGGTGACCCATTCTGCTTCACTTCGAGGCGCGGACTGATTAGCGATGGAAAAGTAAACCCGACACAGATATCGAAAGCACGAAAGCTCTTGCTATCAGGGAGGGACTTAACAGTCGGTCTGCCATATTAACAGCTCTAGTCAGGGGGTTTAGTATTTTAGATCGAACGAAATGCGGCGGGACCCAGTGAGTCATTAGCGGCTAGTTCCTACCCGTTTCTAGGGGAGTGTTGGCCAATATGTTCTCATGCGGAAAGTGTCAAACTCGAATCGACACCAAATTGTTTGCAATTAGACCATTAAGTTATTAGAATCAAATTTAATGGGTTCAAAAATGTGGAGCAGCAGTGAAAATTGTTTGTTAACAATGGGAACATTCTGTCGAATGAAATTATCGAACCACAAAGTTGTCAACACAACGCATCCGAAACAAAAAATGATTTAATGCTTCACACAAATACACTTTCCAGCCTGAGTTTCTGGGCTATATTGTTCTTATTAATATTTATAGTTATAATAATTCTAATAAATAATTGCAATGTTTATAAATCAAGAGGAAAAGTCCGACGAAAACGTAAAAAAATATATATATTAAAACATTCCAAACTTACTATGTTTTCAACATTTCTAAATAAAGTCCGCAGTAATAAAAATGTAGGTTTCTCAAAGAATTGTATTTTATCAAAAAGAAAGAATTGTAATTGCAAATATATAAACCAACTGTATAATACATACTACAATTTATCAAGAATTCATAACCTTTTTAAGGGTAACCTGAGTTCGATGGAATTTTCAATCATTTTCCCACTAATTCGCTTTTTATGATTGCCTTTTTTGCTGCTCCATGCAGCACGGGAAAATCCCTGAGCTGAGGAGGCCATTCGTCAGGCAATTTATTTGTAGGGAAAATTATGGACAGGCCACCGCTATATAGCCCACCGGAGCAACGTTGCCTCGATTTAGTTCTCGCCGGCCATGACTCACTATCGGTTCGTTCGGATGTGGTGGCTGCCAGTGCTGCTGCTGCAGTGCCTCCGCATCGGTGCCCAGGCCTGGAGCTTTGGTCCTGTTCAGTCGGATGCCGTTCGGGAGACCCCGCAGGTGCCGCAGCCCAGCGACGTGGCCAGCACTGCGAATCACACGAGTAAGTGACTCCACTTGAGTGTGTTTCCTGGATATTATCCTCCTGTCAGTACTTACCAGGCAACTGATCGTGGGCACCTTGGTGCCGCCGCTAGTGCCACCGGGCACATGGCCCCCAGTACCTTCTATTGTTAATCCCGGCACGCCCAGCTACTGTCAATGTGTCCCTCCCGGGTCCTGTGCGAACCCCATACCCACCGTTCCCAGCGATGGCAGCGGTCAAATCGACATTAGGATCGTCAATACGGGAGCGTATGTAAGCAGACTCTGAGGACTTGCCACTTTGAGGATATAATTTCTCATATCCTTTGATCCTTTGGAATATTTTCCATTTAGAATCTTATTATTTAAACCCTTACAGCCCTCAATTCCGAGCACCACTGCCCCGCTGACCTGCAGCTATGGCCTGGTGGCCTGCTGCCAGGCAGGAAGCTATCAGTGCGGCCGTCGATTCCCGCCGCCACCAGGTTCCGCCACCGCTGGAGCAGGACAGGCCAGCTTCGGAGCGTATCCCTGGCAGGCGGCGCTGCTCACCACGGCGGATGTCTATCTGGGTGGAGGAGCACTGATCACCGCCCAGCACGTCCTGACCGCCGCCCACAAGGTGTACAATCTGGCGTGAGTATCCCTGAGAAATTAGACATTGTGTCGTTTTCAACCCACTTGGAGTCAGTCTCACCTCCTTTAAGGTCCGTGTGGGGGAATGGGACGCCAGTAGCACCAACGAACCGATTCCTGCGCAGGACGTGTACGTCTCGAATGTGTACGTGAACCCCTCGTTCAATCCCAACAACCTGCAGAACGACGTGGCCATCCTGAAGCTATCGACTCCCGTCTCACTAACCAGCAAATCCACGGTGGGCACCGTCTGCCTGCCGACCACGAGCTTCGTGGGTCAGCGCTGCTGGGTGGCCGGCTGGGGCAAGAACGACTTCGGACCCACGGGCGCCTACCAGGCCATTCAGCGACAGGTGGACGTACCGCTGATCCCCAATGCCAACTGCCAGGCCGCCCTGCAGGCCACGCGTTTGGGCGCCTCCTTTGTCCTCAGCCCCACTAGCTTCATATGCGCGGGCGGCGAGGCTGGCAAGGATGCCTGCACAGGGGACGGCGGCTCTCCGCTTGTGTGCACCAGTAACGGGGTCTGGTTTGTGGTGGGACTGGTGGCCTGGGGCATTGGCTGCGCCCAGGCTGGAGTTCCTGGGGTCTATGTGAATGTGGGTACCTATCTGCCCTGGATTCAGACCACGCTGACCTTGTAAGTCACGATTTCTTAGGTTTCGAAGCAATAAAGTTGATTTTTTTGTATTACAAAGAGATCCTACAGATCTCATACATATTTGGTTTACATATGTAAATGATGAGCTAGATAGATAAAATTGAAAGCCGATAAAGTTAGCTGTCTGCGGAATATTTATTTAGCATTTCACATATTTGAGGACCAAACATTTTTAAACTTAAAATGAAGACAAAATCACAACTAAATACTGAATCTATTTGATACAATGAAACTACTGCTCAAATAACCAATCGGATTGCGCTTCATCGGTGCTTTTAGTTATTCCTGGTCTGCTAAGTCTCGGATGGACCGGACGTGGAGGAGGACTTCGCTTCAGCGGTGGTGCTGGTGGTGTCTTAGGTCCTTCATTGGGAAAGTAATTCTTGTGGCTATCCACCTGAAGAGTTAATGGAGATTTCTTGTACCGCAGCATGTTGGTATCGATCTGACGCCGTTCGGTCATTCGTCTTTTCCAGTCCTCCTCAAGACTCGATATGCTAAGATCTTTGTCTAATTGCGATGGACTCCAGGTGCTTAAAATATCCGATTGCTTGCCCTTGGTCTTGGGACTGAATTTATTAATTATTTCGTCAAATGAGCTATTTTTCACATTGTTCATATCCGTAGAAGATGGATTTGATTCCAGATCAATTGAGTCGTCATCCGAGTCGTAACTGCTCTTGCTAAGAAAGGCCTTCTGTTGAAGGCCGCCAGCAGGCAGTCTTAATTTCGAAGCACTGCCCAGCCGAGGCACTGTGCTTGAAACGAGAGGATGCTCTTTGTTAGGAAGTTTCTTGTTTAAAGGCTCCATATTAAAAGGTTTCATGTTAAATGATTCGTTGTTAAAAAGTTCCTTATTAAAGGGCTTTGGAGGTCTCTTGCTAAAAGTGTCCTTGTCAAATAGCTCCTTGTTGGGAAGTTGAAACCTGATCATTGGCTTTTTCGTACCAGTTACCCTGCCCACTGGCTGAGAGCCCGCAGAGGTGGGTAAAAATCCCTTACGCATTTCGCTGACCGATTCCTCCACCGACTTTATGCGATCCGTAAGATTGTTTAGAGTTTTCTCGAGGGAAACGAACTTGTCAGCAGCCTCCTGGATCTGCTCAGAGTTTCTTTTAATGATTGACTCGGTTTGCTGCGAAATGAGCTCGTTGACAATATCATTCAGATCTTCCAGTTTCACGTATTCATTGTTATGTCCGAACTTTTCTTTTGCCAAAGCTTCGTGGGCAAGTTCCCTTTTGGTGTTGGTTTTCATAAGTGCTTCTTCGACTTCCATGCAAACGAATTGTCTGATAGATTGGGTAAGGCTCCATGACTCATTTGTAGGTATCGCTATGTTAGATGGTTTCGTGGATTCCTTCAAAATAGAAGTGGAATCATTGGATTTCTTAGTCTTAACTTTGCCACCTTTAACAATTTTTATGATACGTTTCTTCTTGACCTTGTCCGTCGCCGACGAGGTTTTCTTCTTACCAACAGTAGTTGGTGGTTTGTTCATTTTGTGTGAAATCAAGTTTTAAAATAATAAGACAGAGTTTGAGTTGGTTATTTCTAAAATGGATGTCAGTTCACTAGAGTTTTTTCTTCAAGAGCCTACTTAAGTAAGTTGTCTATATTTGTTCAGGTAAGGTAAGTTACTTTACTCAAACATATGTATAAAATAGATGCATCTAGGGGGAAAATAAAAAGTTTTAAAGTTATTAGATAATTATATGATTTATTTGAAGCTACATAGCTTCTATTTAAACAATATAAATATTTTCCTCCATCTATAGCCCTAAGAGTTGGATTAAAGCAATCCAGTTTTGCAACTTCCCAAATTAAAAAACAGAGTCCAGTGCATGGGCAAAATACATATTTTAATTTAAAGAGTAAACTCCAGAAGGAACAGCAATTCAATAGCGCAATCCCAGGAGCTCATAGAGTGGCACCTCGTTCACGGACTCACTGGTGCTGGACTCCTCAAAGTCCCCGCTCTGCAGCAGATACTGAGGTCGTTCCAGGGAGGGATTGGACAGATAGAAGTCAACTAGGGCGGTCGTGCTGCGCAGATGCGTGATGCCCTTGAAGATCTTCTCGCGGGTCAGCAGCTCCTCCGGATAGACAGTCTTAATGACAGTATCATTCGATCGCTTCAGCCAGGGCCGATCCTTCACTGGCACGGTGCGTCCAAAGGCACTTAGTATGGGTTTCTGGTTAACACGACTGGCATGGTCGTTGATGTGCTTCTCGTACTTCAGCTCAATGGCCATCTGTATGCGACGAGTTGGAATTTATTTTTATTTAGGTATATATTTCCGGATTACTCACATGCGGCTTATTCCACTTGTCGGCCACAGTCTGGGCTATGGCGTTGACCTCCTTGGGATCAGTCTTTACAGACGCCAGCAGCGTTCGATCTCCTTTGATGGAGAAGAGATTCTTTACCTTATCTGGAGTAAGGGAGCTCTCCAGCGTGCCAAAGGAGTTGAGCCACTCGACGAATCGTTCTGCCGACTGTGAAAAAGTATTAACCGGACGAAGTGGAGGAGGTTATGGGAGGTTATACTACTGACCGCATCCATGAGGTTCTCAGCCTGCTCGTCCAGGGTCACCCGGGAGTAATTCTGGCCGGCATGCTCTACTCGCGTCTGCCAGCTGACCCGCTTGTCCCGCGGTGCACAGAGGAACTTGGAGTACCAGCTGGTGTTGTCCACCGTGCGATGGGTGTGGCCCACCGGCTCACCCAGCTTCAGGTCAAACTTCTCAAACTCGTGCTCCATGCGCACGATATCCGAGTGGTCCGTCTCGTTGAAGTGCTCCTCCACCTTCTTTCGTCCTATTTCAAGAAGCTAAGGGATTAGTCGCTGTGATTAGGAGACATTGGTTAATGGCACTCCACATTTTTATTACCGGCGCTTCCTCCTCCTCCTCGCTCTTCTCAGAGCTGCTGGCACTCATGTAATCCTCGGGCCTCTCCAGCTGCATCTCGTCCCGAATGTAGATGTCCTCGTCAGACTTGGAGTAGTCATATTTCTGGATACGCTTCACCCGCTCCCGCAGTCGCTTCGGCAGCACCAGGGAGTAGTCGATTTCCGGGATGTGCGGCTCAAAGCGGCAGGCGGCCGCCCACTCCACTTCCTTGATGGCCGCGTTCCAGTAGTCCGCGCCCCGCAGATTGCCGCGGTCGCGCAGCCTGGAGAAGCCGCTCATGCCGCCGCTGGAGGAGAACTCCTGGAACAGGGGCGCCTTCACATCAGTGGCCATCGCCTGCATTTCTGCCTCCAGCTTGGCCGCCTCCTGGGCTGTGGTGAAGTCCAGCGTGGCGGAGCCCATCGGCCGGTTGGACCGCTCCACAATCGTCCTGCGCACCGTCGACCCATAGGTGTGACGCTTCCGAATCGACATCGTCTCGAAATTAAACCAAATGCATAAAACTGGAAAGAACCACTGGTGAAGTGTCGGAATTTCTGTTCGATTTTGTTTGTTCGATGCGAGTTATTCGAGTTAATACGGGTCTATGACAACCACAAAGCACTGGTGACTAAAATACTTCAAATAAGGAAAATAAATGTAAGTGTGAAATTTAGAATTTTAATATCTATAAACAAAGAAGAAGTACACATGTCCAAGCAACACCGGCAGATAAAATAGCATTTTAATATAAACTTAAAATAAATTTGGAACATAAAGGAGTCGATATCAACGCCATGGAAAACAGCTTCAAAGACGTTAAGGAGGCGTCAAGCTAGTTTGGGGAAATTCTTCTAGAGACTTTAAAATCTAGTTTAAATATAGGATATTCCCCTCCTCTTTTTTTACCAGTATTGGAGGCTTAGTGGTGCTGTAAGTCTAAAGAATCTAACCAGGATTTGAAGGCCAGAGGAACCATACAGTAGCAAGCCGCAAACATAACCCTATGATTCTCTATAATTAATATTTTTTTCTCCAATTACTCCTATTTATTATATTCCCAATTTAAATATCGAATTTAAAATAAATAAAGATAATTGTAAATTCGAGTACAATAACGTTCATACTCTCAAATAAAAAAAATATAAATAATTCCTTAGAATTAAATAAATAACTTGAACCCAACACGGAAATAAAAGATGCCCGGCCCCATAGGGTTAAGGTTCAGGGGAATTAAATGGCTCACACTTTAAAACGAACCATTGCCATTGCCTACTGGGGTTAAGATTTAAGTGAAGCCATTATGGAAATAATTGCGCATACGACCCGTTGGTGCCCTGCGAACAGGAAGGATTGCTGAGCGGATGGCGGCGCAGCAGGGAGAGCAGGACGTAGGTATGTAAGTATGTAAGCGATGGCAAGTTAAATTTATACGCAAAGCCAACAGGTTGCCAGTGTGTGTGTGTGTGTGCGTGTGCAGACACAACATACGCTCACGCACACTTACACTCACTCGCATTCGCATTCGCACTCGCTGGGAGCAACACCTTTTGGCCATTTGATGCTCCCCGCTTCACTGGGTCCCACTCATAAACAAGCCGCTCATTTGCCGCCAATGCCCAAGAGGCCAATCCTCGTCCCTGCACCTGCTAGCCGCAACACGTTCCCCAGAAAGGCGTGAAATTGGCATGCAAATTTTATGATTTTCGGCCAATTTTGTGAAATTTAATAATACGAAGCGTAAATAATAAATGTATGCATATGTACATATATACAAGCTCTGATGCGATTTAGCGGCATCCGACTCACCTTAGATCCTTTCCGCACGCTAATGCCAAACGGAAAGCGGAAGTGTATATCTCGTTGGGCCGCACAAAAAAACCGAAACTAAAGGGCCAGAAAGGATTTGCATGGGAAAAAACGCGCGGAAAAATGCAAGCGGCAAACGACAGGAAGCCAAAGGAACAATCCAGTCATAAAACCATAGCCATAGCCATGGCACTGCCGAGTGTCCTCACTCGAACGCACGAAGCTCAAGGAGGACTCACTCAAAGAGCCGACCGTCTGCGAACGACACGAGTCCTCCTCGAGCGGAGTTCAGTCAGTCCGTCCTCGGCTTTCGAGCGTTATAGTCGCGAGTTCGGAACGAAAAGGACACTGGGCCCGCGCCACGCGTTTCAAGTGGTACCAACAACAAAAAGGCCCCAGCCTTACAGCCAATGCTAGAAAGTGTTAGTGTTATTTGCGCTTGCTCTTAGCCAAGTCGGCAGGCAGAAGGCAGTGCCCAGTGTTGTGTAATCCAGCGACGGAGTTTCCCCAACAATTCGATCAGTATTTGGAGTGGCTTTAGCTTAAATCATAGCGAGTTTACAGTCCCTTTCGCTTTGGGTGACACACATTTTGTTGCCAGAGTTGTTAGTAGAGTGGTCGCGTTGGTCCTTTGTGTGTGCGCGCCTAATGGCCTTGATGTCGCCGTCGCCGAGTCTGAGTGCCGCCACCCCCAACAGTTTGTCGCCAATTAAAATGTGTGCTCTTTGATGTATGTTTTTTATTGCAGAATATAACAACAACGACTCAAATAAATAAAATACAGAACGAACCTTAGCGAAGCGAACCTCAGGTCAGCGGTTAAATAATGAGAAAGAATCAAAAGCAAGGCGAAGTGCTCAAATGAACAACAGCCGTCGCAAGAGTCCAAATCGTAAGCGAAAGGCGAGCCGAAATTTGTAGCATACTTTTTTGGGTTTACGTCATGTTTGTCTACGCGAACCGCCATTTGTGTTTGTGTGTTTGAGTTCGCTGCTGCCGCCACACGCTCACACACACACTCACACCCCAATATATACATATATATACGCATCCGCCATTATGTCGCTTGTATTCGTGCCTGTGTTTGTGCCCGTGTCTGTGCCTGCATCGGTGTCCGTGACCAAGAATGCATGCCAAACCGAGTCCTGAGTCCTGAGTCCCGAGTCCTCCAATCATCGACTGTCCAAGTCCTAGCCGCGGGGCTAATTAGCCGCAGGTAGCAGGTGCTTGAGCCGTTCTACGTAAGTGTGCCCCCGCCTCCATGTGCATTTTGCAACTAACATAACTACATAAAAACATAAGTGCCCAATTAGTATTAAAACCCCCTGAAGACACTATCTTTTGTGATGTCTTACAAAAATCCAGTCATTCGCCCATAAGCATATCCTTTCACATCCTTTCAAATCCATCCACTGAAATACAGTAACCGACACTTGAGCTTAATTAGGGAATGCAAATGAAATTTAAGTGCATGTTTTTCCTACTTAAAGTTAAATGTGAGCTTGATTTAAGCTTTAATATATTTGCAGCCCAGAAAACAGCCTTAACAATTTATAATTATTCGATTTGAATTGAAATAGTCATTTGCTTATTTAGATGTTGGTTGAAAGGCTTTAACTTTTTGCCATTATCGATTAAATTAAATATTTTATAGTCTGTCAATCGAAACATTTTGTTTAATTTGCGTGCCATCTGTGGGTTCTCTTTATAATTTAATTTGTTTTATGTATAATTAAATCTCGCATACAGTTTATTTTAAAACGCTCTTTTGATAATCAAGTCAAGCAATATGTGTAAAATTTAACTAAGTTATAAAATAAAAGGTAATCAGCCTCTTAATTGCTGAATATTAAAGCTATTGCTCTACAAAAATGTTTACAACTTACTTAAGTACGAAATTTCAGTAAATTCGAATGCAAACTGTTGTAATTTCCTGCACCTATTTATAAATATGAATATTTAAACACTTTCCGTTTGCCAAACATTTCGATTTCATTTCGATTTGGCCTTTTCCGCTTCATGTCACTCTGCTGGTGATGGGGCCGACATTAGCGCCTGGTTCTCGGGTGCTCTATAAATAAATGAGGGTTACCAGCGAAGAAGTCGGTGGGTATGGGTGGAGCTGGAACCCTGACGATGGCATTTCCATGTCCTGCATGTCGTTACGCCCTCCTTCCGCGAGGAGCGAGGATTACTCATATGTCGTTTAATATGAAAATATAATTCGCTTTTTGTTGTGCCATGTCGCCTGATCCCCCGCTCTTGGCCGGCATGCGTGTGGCCAAGAGATATGGCCACGCGTGTTGTCCCCGCTCAGGCATCAGGCATCAGGCTCCATGCCACGGGCCACAGGGCACAAGGACCGCAATCAGCTAAGCAAACGCGTCAAATGCATGCATTTTCCAGCTGGCAGGAGACAAGCTCTTGATAGAACAATGACAAAGGGAACATCGCGGAGAAAAGGATACTCTGAAAAACTTAAATGAAGGTTCTTATATTTTATTAAAAAAGACAGAAAACCTTGTGATTTAACTTTAAAGATATAAATTGTCTTTAAGAGCAAATTCATTATACTTTTTGGAAGACTGTTTATGCTCAGAATATCCTTGTTTGCCAGTAGCAGTATATCAGTTTCCAGACATATTAAGGTCGCTCTGTTTTTCTAATATAATTAGTGATGCAGCCTGAAGGGTATCTTAAATAGCAAACTGCATTTTCCGGCTCGCCGGTGACAAGCATGTTAATTTGCATAAATGACACATGAGCTGCACTCGAGTGAGGACACAGGGCGACGTGTGCATATGTCAGCTTTCCGCGCTGGAAATGTTTTCCCAGACATAGCAAGCATTTGATGTGACACACATATGAGGGAATACCCAATAAATTTCCTTATCCTATTGCCGGAAGCTTAGTCCATGTCCCCGTGTAGCGATAACATTGATTGGGAATCTCGCATTTCGACATTTCCACATCGAGCATCGTACGACATCAAGTGGCGGGAAATTCCGAGCAGGTGCAATGACTACAATGCAATTGCCTCACACCAACACACAGCGATTCTATTCAGGGAACAAGCAATGTCAATCTGGCAGGATGTCATACCGCCACCTTCGTCCTTCCCCAGGGCTGCCGCCCACCGATGACTGAGAGTTTTCCTTGGAAAAAAGAGGGAAAAATCGAAGCGTTTGACATGTGACCAACATGAGTCGGGGGAGTTGCCGTTGGCCTTAGGTCGTATTTGTGGTAGAATGTGCGGGAAGAGAGGACAGAATGCAGGCAGGTGGGAAGACAGGAGGCCATCCAAGACATGGAACCAAGAATTTTGCAAAAACGCCACACTATCGCAAAACTCATTTCTTAAATTAGTTGTTTTCATGAGAAATTGAGAGAGATTGAGACATTGCAAAATACTTTCTTCATAAATCTTTGTCAAGTAACAAGGGGAGCGTTGCACATATAAATCACAATATTAAGACCCAAATATATAGTTAAATCAAATTTGGGATCTTTTAAGGACCTTTTTCATTGATTAGATAAACTAATTAAAACCCAAAAAGAACTGAGAAAGTGGTAACCTTTTCTCCTCTGTGCAGTCACAACTTTGTGCAACTTTGAAAGTGAAATGAAAACCTCTGTTTGGTACCAGGGATTCCTTTTATAGACACTCGCATGTAGCCAGCGGCGAGGCTGCAAGTCCGGGCTATATAGTGTGTAGCATGCATTGTGTTGGTAGAGCCACACATCTGAAAACTAAAAATTGAGAACTGGGGAACGAGCGCCGAGTGCTGAGTGAGCTGGCAACTTTTGTTGACGGCCTCCCGGCCTCCATTGTCAGCCATTGTTTGACTCGCCGGCCTTGTGCTCCATTTCACACAGCTGAGCAGAGCCACGTCACAATATTGTTTAGTTATAGTTTGTTTCCCTTCGCCGGCGGCGTTTATTGTTCACTGTCATAGGTTGACTTTGTTTGCTGGGCGAAGTGTTGCCTGGGCTCCAAATAAGCGCGCTATAAATAAATTAGCCACAAATCACTTGGTTTAAACGTGGGTAAGTGTGTGTTCGAATGCGGCCCTAACGACGATAGGCCGTATTTAGGCATAATCATAAATAATCATTTCATGTTGGCAAACTTTTGATTTATTGCACAGCATTGTTGTATGACATGGAAACAGCAACAAAAGAGTCCCGAAAACATGGCCTGTAATTGCTGTCAGCGGGGGAGGAACTGGGGGGGCGGGGGCTGGTTTAGGCCATGGCCAAGTCAACAAAATATGGCCGCACTTCCTTTTATTCTCTCAGATTTTTTAAGGTTGCCCCCTGCCACCTCTCTGGCGCTCCTCTACATGTTCTTAAAATGTATACGTATTAAAAATTTGGCAAGACATGCGACATTTTCAGCCCTAATTTGAGAGCACTCGCTGACGATAACAACAACAATGATTACAATGCTGAACTTTTCATTATGCAAAGTGAGCAAAGTGGCATTAATAATTCCGGCAAGAAGCAGAAAATGAAGGAGCCGAAACAGCCAAAGATAAAGACGTAAATATATATACACGAATATCAATTTGCGATATCAAATTATGGCCACTCAGCGGCGTGGGTGTGGCCTTATTAAAGGCCAAAGACTCGTTTTGGCCCGGGGAATGCCTTAAAGACATCAGAGTTATGAACTTGGGGTCAGAGTTCAGGATACCCGCCAGGAATTTTTAAGGGATGATTAAGCAGAAGATGGGAAAAATATACACTAGCAATCAATTAAGTAATTTGAAAAACCGTAATGGATTTTATTTGAAAGGAAAGATGCATTCTGTAGCAGATTAACCTTTCAACGATTTTCACGAAGTACTTTTTCTTCTTATTCATCGCATTATTTTCCCTCTCATACCCTATTTCTTTATCTGACTGAAAGCGAAAACTTTTCTTTCCTTTGCCATTGTATTTTTTGTGTACTTGTTATTTTTACTTTGAAAAAATAAGAAACTTTCGGGGCAATGCTCAATTGAAATTCGCATTCGTAAAATTGGCAAAAACAAGTGGCTGAAATTCAATATAATTGTACGGAAACACACACACATATATATATATATATTTCTCGGTGGAAAGTCGAGGAAAAGTTTTCCGGCTTGAAAAATGAGCACAAACAGTTGCTGCTGGCTGACCTGCGTGGCAATATTGGTCGAAGCCGGCCAAAGGCTCCGAGCTCTTGATAAATGGCCTGATTTGACTTTCGACTCGTAAACACACGCACACCCACTCGCAGCACACCCACTTGGGGGACAAACAACACACACACTTATCCTGGAGTTCACAGTCGGTTATCTTAAATGCTACAAGTGCCAATGCCAGTGCCTTCCCTGGGCAATTGATTGAGAACACAGCCCGCCTTCGAATTGATGGTCGGACGTTTGTATTTCAGGCTCTTCGCTCCGTTTTTCCTTCGTCCGATCGGAACATATTGAATAATGCGGCCAAAGCAAATAACAAATATATGCTCATTACGTATACGCCCCGTTGACGGGGCAAAATAAACTCAATTGCCGTGCGAATGGCTTAAATATTTAATTATATTCCGTTTGGCTTTCGGCTGTGGAATAAACTAATTGTTTGGTTGTTGATGCCATTTAAAATTAAATTGTTTTCCGCCGAGCTTAATAGGTTCTTTATTTCCATGACCATGAATGTATGCTAATGACAGCGAAAATCAAAGCTATGACATAATACTTTCAATTCGAATCTCGTTCTGGCAAAAAGTTTTAAGTATTCATAAAATATTTTATTGTTAAAAGTTTAGCTGAGTAATTTGTTTTTTATTTGCGTGCAATGCCAGATAACACATATCAATTTTAAATTAATATTTAAATTTGAACAATTTCAGCTGAATGTGAACTCTTTACAATATCGCTATGATGAATTTTCTCAATTATAATGAATATATGAATTTTATACTACTGGCAATACCACAAATTATAAAAGAACACTACAATATAGTTGTCTGTTTCTGCTCTCACTTGAGGCCAATTAAGGATATATTTTATTGCACAATTGCAGTTGCACTTTATTTTAACTAAATTGCTTTTAGCGTTCCAATTAATATGGCTATATTAATGACAGAATTTATATCTGTTTGACAGACTTCTTTATGGCCATGCCGTATCACTTGATTCGTTAATGCCATTTGCATTTATTTAAACCATCTGTATTAATGATTTTAATTACCTGACAAAGTGAATATACAATTTTAAGCATGGAAAAGGATTCATTTTGTGCAAAAATCTGGTTGGCAAGTCCTCTCCTGGGGCTTCAATTGACTTTTTCTCCATATATAGACACCACCATCGATTTGTTCCAACTGGCAAACCGCAACTCTTGACTATTAAATAATTAAGGCTTGACGTCAATGCAGTGCTGGTATTCACGCACACACGAACTGCCCTCTTTGTTGAGGATATTTGGCCCCGCGGGGACATGCAAACATTTCTCTGATGTTTCCACTTGATTTGGCGGAAAACGAAGAGCGGAAAACCAACGAAAACGTAGATGTGGAAATGACACACGCATCAGAGGCCGTACCCCTTTCGGTTGGGAATTTCATTTCGCAATTTTCGAAATGCATTCGAGTGCACGCAAATGTCAGGGTGAGCTGTCAGGACATGACTTCAAGTTATGACTTTCGCCTCAACAAGTTGAGTAATTATGCAAATTTATTCGGCCCACGGAGCCATTTAATTATTGTCTCGGCGGCGAGTAGAAAACTTTCAATTGCGACTTTGATTTATGGCCACGGAACAGGCGAGACATTCAACTGAAATTATAAATCGATTTTTGGGAGATTATAAAGATTTTCCTCCCCATTAGGTTCAATATATATACACATAAAAAGAGAGAGTTTTGTGGAAAACTCACTTAACTTATCACGAAGTTTTTGGCATGTGTGGCGTATACGTAATACGTTTAATGAGTAGCTGCTGCTGCCAAAGAACTTGGCTGGAAAAATACTTTGCCTTGACCGAGTTCAACGGAAAGTCAGTAAAATGGATATACCAGAATATATATATATACCTAAAGCTATCACAACCTTAAAAATAAACTCAAAACAAGGGGGGAAAAGGAAGATAACTTCAGGAAGCCGAACTTGATATACCCTTGGAGTTTGATCATGAAAATTATCATAACTAAGACAAAAATACATTAATTTAAATTCGGAAAGCTTTTCTGTGATAGTTTTTATAGGGCTAACAAATCTGCATACTAATTTTTAAAATTTTTAAAATTTATTTTTTGTCCATTTTTGACAATTTTAACGATGTAACCCCTTATAAAATTTTGAAAATTTTGAAATTTTTGAAAAAAATAAATTTTAGCCGGACAAAGCTAAATCGACTTGGCTTTTAATTCTGATCAATAATATATATGCTTTATAGGGTCGGAAATGACTCTTTCACTGCGTTTAAAGCTTCTAACTAGAATAATAATACCCTGCAAGGGTATAACAAATGGATGAAATGGATTTGATCCGGTAATCTCATAAATAAATCTACTACAATTGTCAGTTGAATGGGGTTAGCATGGAAAATTGTTAAATTTGCTGTAAAGGAATAACGTTTTGAATATGAAATGAAGTACGCAGGACATACACATACACACATGGAGAGTGTAACGACACTTGTGAGAGGGAAAATATGAATATTAATGTTCAATAAACATGGTAAGCCATTCATATTCATGTTAGACACGTTCTCACACTCAGCCACATTTACCATATTCAAAGCTGCTTGAGGTGGATAAAAAAGAAAGAGCTGGAAAGTAACTTCAGTCAATGGCAATTAAGAGTATCGAGGACAACGTGTCGTATACGTAATATGCTGAACTTTATTGCTTTAAACAATTTTTCTTTGGGCTCAAGGAATCTTTTGTACTTGCAGTGACTGTAAAGTTTCTGTATATATTTAGTTTCAATAAAAATTAAATTATAATATTGTTCACTATTGAAAAATCTAGAATTACTTGCCCAAGAAAACCTTTAAAAATACTCAATAATTCAATTATTTAAAAGTAGAAAACTTGATTCGTCTGTTTTAATGTTTTATTACGGAATTTTGACTTTTTCTAAATCTATTTTTTTAAATAATTAATGCACTGTAAAAAGTTTTTTGTATTAAACAGGCACTAGACCTTAAACGTTAAGTGGCTGGGTGAATGAGGAGCTCTCGGAGAGGACAGGGAAAGGCCCTGAAAATGCTAAGTGGCTAACCACATACTTACGGGTACTTTCTTGAAGTGGGCGTGACGGCCTGGAGTGCTAGAGTGGGCGGGGTCATGGGACAATTCATATTTAAAGGGATTAGGGTCCTAAGTCAACTGCGAAATTGCTTGCCGCCATCGATTTCCTTACGATGAAAATGAAAATGAAGAGAAGCCCGAGACTAGGGAAAACAAAATTTCTGCTGCATCATTTGCTGGCGCTGGCTGAAATATTTATATTCAATTTGACATTTTCGAGCGACGTGGCCTTGGACCTAAAACTCGTTTGGCCAACTTGCTGTGCGGCAGCTGGGCTACGGTCTAATCCTGATCAGAGTTATTATTTTTTAGAAAATATTTAATAAAAAATAGAACCATGTCTTTAAGTCTTCAATATTATAATTTGATAGGACTTAGCAATCAATACTATTATAGTTATAAGTCTTCCTTTTTTTGGGGTTTATAAAACAGGCAAGACTTAAAAAAGTATCAGCAAAGGAGTCTCATAATTCAAGAGTTCCATTGAAACCACTCTGTGATTGGCATAGAGGTAGCTGGCATCTCTGCTGCTTATGTGCCGGCAACAACAAAGTGGAGGACACTGCCAGGGGCAGGACTAAGCGGCACACACCCTCCTCCCTGGGTTATATGTGTGTAGAGTGGGTGCTGACATGATGATGCCGGTGCCAGGCCGCCTTGGCATGTCTTGACGATTGCCCCATAAATTTTTTAGATTGACCCGAATAGCAGAAGCCTTTGACATCATCGCAGGCACACGCTCCAGCTCCGGCTCTGGCTCTTTGCACCCACTTTACTCGCCGTATTGACAAAACTATTCCTCAGCAAAGTTGCGCAAAGAGAAAAGTTTAAGTGATGGGGAAAAGTTGTGGTCCTTAGCTTGTGGGGTTTCACACAGACACCTTACCTTGACCCTCGACCCTCCAGGATCGCCTTGAACTCTAATGAGGGCGAAATTGTCGCCGGCCCTTGAGCTCCTTATCGGCTTACGTCGCCCAGGAGTTGAGAGGACTTACACAACGGTGTAAATACGACTTCCGCCAGGGCAAACAATATGAATTCAATTTATGCATTTCTGGCGCTCATAAAAATGCTCTCGTTAAGCAAAGTTTGGCAAACTTTACGACTTTGGCCTTGAGGTCTTGCGCCCCAGACAGACAGTGAAAAATCGCCGGGAAAATGTAATCTAACAGGCGCCCCGAAAGTTATAAATAACCGTGGGGCGGCCAGGAAAAACCGAAGAGAAAATTCCCGGCAGGCTGCGCCCTTGAATGCATTTATACTTGCTATTCTCTGAGCAGAGTTAGCCCAGATTGCGTATACGCCGTGTTGGCCGCGCACAATGACAACGAAAGTGAAGCTACAGGGCTCCGGGCAACCGGCCAAATCTCGTCGTCCGGCAAACTGGGCCATTGTGAGTTGGGAATTGCCACAAACTAATCCCGGCAATCATGAAATGCAGCAATAATGTAGACTGCAATTAGTGCGGGATTTTCCGCAAATGCTCCCACACACACACACGCATACACATGGGCCTCAATGCAACCACTTTTGAATAAATTAAATGCTGACCTCTGCCAGATCCCGACACTGTTTATGGGGCCGAGCATGAAATTTCATATTAACAGGGTCGCCGGCCAGGAGACAGGAGACAGGAGACACATTTGCCTTTTCCCCGCATGTTGGCATTTTACAAAATTAACTGCTTTTATCTAGTTCTTCTCCAGGCCGACACTACGTAGTGGCCACACACACACATGACAGCCCCATTAATTTTTGTGCCAGAGTCGGGTTTCTGTGTCACTCGAGCCGCCCGCTTGTACACGGACCAATGTCGGGGGGACGGACGGACAGACAGACAGACAGACTGGTAATGGACGTGGCTAAATTATACATATGTGCGCCAAGGAATGAATTAATGACGACGCCAGGAATACCAATATTTAAGTGCTAGTTTGTCCCCATTATTATATAATTGCTTTCGAACCCTGAAGCCTAATGAATTGTGTCGAGGTTTTGCATGACTGAACGGAACTCAACTCGTTATAAATTAAGCTAAATGAAAGGCAAAGCTTGTATTTGAAACTTTAGATACGCATTCTAACTTAACATGGTGAGTAAGCAAGGTAAAGGCCGAAGACTACTCCAGGGGAATCTTCCCACAATTATATTCAATTTAACGCAATTTTCTCTGCGGAAACAGATGCTCTCATCCACAAACACACAACTCCCCCGAGGTGTGATTTATGCGCATAATTAGCCAGAAATTGCATAAGATTAGTTTTAATTAGTTGAGGCAACTTTTGCACGGAGCAGCCACAGCCAAAAATGCTAAATAAATAACTTGGCTGCAGTTGAGCCGTAGCCGAAAGCCAAGAAACTTCCACATCCGGCCTCACTGCGTGAGCAGCAAGGACTCTTCCACTTCTCTACACGGCTAAAGTGCAAGGAGCCTCCGGCGAAGGAAATAAACAAAAACTTTATCGCTCGAAGCCCGAAAGAGCAGCCAACATTTTCTTACTTGCGGTTGGCTCTCCATCAGAGATGGAGCGAAATACATTATTATTATTTCGAATTTTCCTATTTTTCTAAACTTCTTTAAAAAAGCTACAACCCAGTTCTTGTAAATTTCTTTATTATTTTATCGATTTAAACTTTTAAATAAATGTCAGACCTTTAAGGAAAACTGCCAATTGGCATCACTACTTTCTGTATCCTTGGCAGTCGCCCCAGCTCCGTCTTCATCTGTGGGCAAATGTTCGCGCATTATTTTTCATTTGCATTGCGTCATTTGTAAGGCCCGGGGAGGTGACTCAAGGGGAGCAACATCAGCAGGAGTGCTCCGAGAACCACTGTCTGCCCGGACTGCTAATTTATGGTGACCCCTTTTGGCGTGGAGTTCCTCGTACTCTGTGGCTGTTGCTCTTCGTCCGCCGTAGTTGATTGCCAAGGCGACCACAAAACGTTGCCCGGGCAACTAATAAAAAAGCAAAAACAAAAATAAAAATAAAAATACAACGATATGTTTTCACATGTCTGTTAAAGTGTTTGGTGTACCCGTAATCGAGAGGTGCTTTTAATTGCTAGTATAAAAAATATACAGACATTTCCACCCCCAATAATTGTTGCAGTGAAAATATAGTATTAAACAGGGTGAACGCGTTTTCCTTATTCTATTTCGTATGGACACATTTGCTAACAAAATAAACTAGTTATTTTTTAAGTTTATTTTATATATATGGTAGAAAACAAGCCAGATTTTCATTATTTATACAGAAAAACAGTTCTGAAATTATACATATAACAAATAACTATTTAAGTTATTTAATGTTAAAGGCTTCTTGAAACCACTTAAACCTAAAGAAATTTCCGGCATTTATAAAGAAATAAAAAATCACAATTAAATTCTAGATAATGCAACCTTTCTTATATTTTTTAATTAACTTTTTGTGAACCTCGCACTCATTGTTGCAATATCAAATGCGATTTGGCTGTCCGCCAGCAGAGCCTTCCCTCTGCATGTGCGCCATATAAACAGATTTTAAAGCCAATACCCTTTTTATGGAAAACTTTCGACTGGGAAAATATTTGCCAAAGTTTGCCAGAGCTCCACGCTGAAGACTATTTTCTTGTTCGTCTTTTAGTCGTTAGAAGTGTAAACAGCGTCGAGGCTTGCTCCACAACTATGGCAACTATAGCCGCCTCTTGTGGCAAGTTGCACACAGGCATACACACACACACACAGACGCGCGGTCCATGAGGACCTTATTTCCTTCTTGCCCGATCCTTGCTCCATGTTTGGTCGCTGCACTTTTCGCCAACTTTTGTAAAGCACTCACGTACGCACAGGGCTGCAGCGGCGGTGCATGTGAGCGTGCGAAACGTGCCGGTTGCCAATTGTATTGCGTAAGTGTGTGGCATTGAGGACACTGCACTGAGAGAAAATATTATATTCAGTGGTAGGGAGAAGAAATTCAGTTTTTAAAGTCTCCAGATAGAAAAAATGGTATTTAAAAAGTATTAAAAGAAAAACAAGAAAGGAGCCCAACTTCGGGAAGCAGTTTGTTTTTTTAATTATTGGATCGTACCGGAAATCGACCATAACTAAGCTTAAAATATATTGTAATATTTGAAATTAAATTTTATAAGACATTTTAAAGTTTAAAAATCTCATAACTAAGCCAAAAAAGCATTAATTTTAATTCGGAAAGCTTTCCTATGTTAGTTTTTTCTAGATTAATAAATCTATGTAACATTTAAAAAAAAAAAAATTTTCCCAATTTTTGACAATTTTAACGATGTAACCCCTTACATTTTTTTCAAATTTTGAAAAAATGTCAAAATTTTAGTTTTCTTCCGGACATAGCTGGATCGACTCTGCTGTTGATGCTGATCAAGAATATATATGATTTATAGGGTCGGAAATTACTTTTTCACAGAGCTACAAGCATCTGACTAAAATACCATTGATAAATAACTTCAAATTCAATTAAACTGTAAACTTATATGTTTTTTTCTCTCTGCTTGAGCATTTCGAATGTCCTGAGGTCTGGAAAGGCAATCTGACTGTGAAAGGAAGTGCTGAACCGACTGTCAAGTGGCGAACTCATGGCGTAATCAAATTATTCCCATGCCTGCGCCTGCCGGCCGGAATCCAGGGCTTACGGAGGTCATCATGCGTGTTAATTAATTCCAGATGCCCGATGCTCCGGCTCTGACCCACTGACCAGACAGCCATCAGGAGGCGCGCGTGTGTGTCCACTGATCAATTATGCTAACGAGTGGCAGCAACAGTTTCGTCCTCCTCTATTTCGTTAGCATTAAAAATTGAGCAGGCTAGAGAAAATGTGAGCGGGAATGACAGTAGAGACACGTGCCTGGCGACTAAAATCAGGCCAGGTGAAGCCGGAAGCCGAAATCCGTATCCGGATGACTGGCAAATGATTTTTTCCTTGCTTCTTTCTACATATTCAAGGGAATGTTGTGTTTAAAGTGTAAGGAAGTCTTAAACGGGGCTATTCAAGAAATACCGATGGGTATGAAATTCCCTAAAAAGATGCTTAAAAATATTCTATAAAATGTTAATATTCATGATACTTTACAATAGAGTCATTTCAACATTTGTTTGATATTAAATCTATGCTGTTCTGTTTAAATTAAATTCGAATTAAATTCTACTTTAAAGGAATTTCAAATATTTATTTACCGAAGCCAGGATTCTCCTAAATTCAACTAAAAAATGTATGCAAATAATTGTTGTTTCCAGCTATAAAACTGTTTAATGAAATTCACACAGCAATTTTCCACTGGCCAAACTTGGCCGAAATTGGCCTAATTCCCTGGCACAAAGCAAACGAAAATGTTGAATTAAAATTAAAACTCATGCCGGCCACAAAGCAAAGACAATCCCAGCTGCCCGGCTGCCGACCACAAAAGAGTCCCTGCGAAAGGCTACCCAACCCGGCCGAAATGACATACCGACTGTGGCCAGATGCGAAACTGGGTGAGAATGTGGTTGGCTCCTGGGCGCATAAACATGCGCATATGACTGCTGGCTGGCTAACGGAGGTCCTTATAACGTTACGTTACACCTGCTGCACTCCGTAAGTGGCCGGCACAGGGAGCAAATTGAATTTGCCACGGGGGCGGATACGGAATGTTCGGGGGCAGCAACCGGGCCACCGGATATCCGCTGGGCGTTGAGGCGGCCTCATGTAATATGCAACAGCCATTCCCGTTCTCCACGGCGAACAACTGCCCTTCCGCTCGGTCCCCGCCGTGTGGCCGGATTCAGGTCGCACCGAGAACAATTGAATCCTTCGACCATTCCATTCCGTACCATCCATTCAGCGCCAATTCAGGTTCCGCTGAATATTTTCCGCCTGCAGTTACCAGCTATGGCATTAGATTAGATTAACTCGGGACCGGAGGTCAAGTCTATTAGGAATTTTAAATGCAATTTGCGTTTATCGGGCGTGTTATTTCTCACAAAACTGAAGATAATTCTCATAGACTTTAAATCCGGATTAAATATGAAAATGCAATAGCTCTATTTTGTCTTTATACATGTCATATGTAACTCAGATTATTATTTTTCACACAGCACAATAGAGATTTAAATTTATTTGAATTTTCCAACTATTTCAACAACTTTTTAAACCTTTTCGGTCCGGTTCTCTGGCTTGCTAGAGTTAAAATAATCAAATCCTCTCTTAATAAAACATATTTCACTTCACATTAATAAATTTCAAATAGATAATATTGGTCTTGAGATAAAGCAAACTTAATTTAAAGTTTACATTTTACCGCCAAAAAAATACACAGTTCTTTGCAAGGACATAGGAAGCTGTCTCCCAAGGAAGGTACCCTCAGAAGCTTAAAACTTAGTAAAGGAGTCATATCCGACCCTATAAACCATATATATTATTGATCAGCGTGAACAGCCGAGTCGATCTGGCTAAGTCCGACACAAATTTAATTTTTCCAAAATTTTGAAAATTTTATAAGGGGTTACATCGTTAAAATTGTAAAAAATTCATAAAAAACTAATAAAATTTTAACTTTAAATTTAATATACAGATTTCTTAGCCTAACAAAAACTAGCACTGAAAAGCTTTCCGAATTTAAATTAATGTATTTTCGGCTTAGTTATGATGCGTTGTATGATCCAACTGCAAGGGTACACAAACTTTGGCTTTCCGAAGTTCATTTTTTTTTTTTCTCTCCTTGATTTTATTAATATTATACATTTTATAAATTTCAATAATTGATTAAATGTTTAAATAAAATATGAGTTATTGTTTTTCTTACCTTATAGACCGATGGCACTCTAGTCGCTTCTGTGCACTATTAGTACGTACTATAGTATATAGTAAAATGTATCTGTATGTAGGTACATATATTATATCTGTAGATCTCCGCACTCTTTATAGATGATTGCTTTTCGTATTCTCTTCGTATCTCTGCCGCATCGACTCTTCTCCTGCGTTCTCTTCTTCAAACTCATGTTGTACATTTGTTTTCTTCTACTTTCTTTCTTTTTATAGCTTCAAGCTAAGCAAACAAAAAACAAATGTAGTTAATGAACAAACGAACAAAATAATGATAAGAGCAACTTGAATCCAAATCAAAATCAAAACAAGACATACATAATATGTAAATTGGTGTGCAATAAACAAACAGAAAACAAAAGGGTTGCCGCTGCAAACAACAACAATAACAACCAATACAACAACAGCAACAAACAGCAAAGTAACAACAACAACAACAACAAGTAAACAACAACAGAGTTACAGCAACAAAGAACAACAGCAACAACAACCAACAGCTCTGCTAGTAGATACAAATACTTAATGTAATATTTAACATTTTTATTGTCGAGGCACCCAAAGCAAAGTTGCATATTTTGCATAGTAGACTCTTAGGCGCCGCACACAAAACCAATACCAATACCAAGAACACAACAACAGCATCAACATCAAGTGCAACATCTGCAAGCAGAGCAATCTGCATACAAAGCAACAACATCCATCCGAAACCGCAAACAACAACATCCGCAATCCAAGCAATTCAGACAACCACCATCGCCTCGTCCACCACCACCACGAACCACATGAGCCTGAACAAGATCAAGAAGCGGGACGCGAGCGACTTATGACTGATGCGCTCCAAGGGCAACGTCGGCGTCGTCAACGTCGGCGTCGCCGTTGGCAGTGGCAGCCGGTACAAGGTGACGGCCCGCTGCGTCCCGGAGGTGAGCATCACCTCGCCAACGAGCGCTGGATTAGCCGGATCCGCCGGTCATCAGCCGGCCATCCAGCCAAAGCACTTTGCCCTGCTGCGCAGTCGCTCGCAACCGTCGCCGCCGACGTCTAACAGCCTTTTCTCCACGCCTCCAGGCGGCGCCACTCTGGTCGAGGAGGAGGATTTCAGCTTGGCCAGCGGCAGTGGTTCGGCGGCGGCCAAGAACGTGCTCCAGCGCCAGCTGGCCACCACTGTCCAGCAGGAGGATCCGGATCTGGACCATATTGCGCAGGATCCTCACAGCAAGTTGCCCGAGGCCGGTGAGCCGCCAAATGAGCTGACTCCCTTGGTGGAGGAACCCGGCTTTGTAGCGCCCGCCACGTCGACCACCCGTTATAGCCACAACTCGAAGACCACCCGCTCCTGGCCGGTGATCTACCGAAATCCCCATCACTGCGACTACGAGGCACTCTACGTCCAACAGCAACAGCAGCAGCAGCAGAGCTTCAAGCAAAACTGCTACTCCAACCAGTTCAAGCAGTCGATCGTATATTCCAGCAGCAATGAGGAGCTGCCCGGCGGAGAGCAGCAGCCGGTAGCAGCCTCAAGCTCCGACAACCGCCAGACCACTTGCTACTACTTCGCCCCCAGCCGGCACAACAGCATTTATGAGCACCCCTCCTCGGTGGTCGGGGGATCCCTGCAGTTCGATAACCCAACCACTACCCAAGCAGCGGCAGCGGCGGCCGTCGAGAGCCTGAGGCGGAGCAACAGCATCCTGCTACGCCAGAACAGCTGCGCCAAGGTCATCCAGCGGCGCGGCAGTGGTAGTGGATCGCCCACCTCGCTGGGCTCGCAGATGGAGGGACTGGGCATGGGCATGGGCGGTGGTGGAGCGGGCAGCGCCTGCTGCTCCACCTGCTGCATGGGTCCGCCGCCGGTGCTCTTCTTGTTCGTCACCCTGCTGATGACCACCAGTGCCACGGCGATGCTGTGCGCCGCCATCATGACCGACCACTGGGAGCACGTAACGTGGGACCGCAACAGCCTCGATCGTTATTCCAATCGATCGGGTCTGCACCTGGAATGGCTGCTGGATGACCAGGTGGCCATGCTCAAGCCGGACAAGAGGGGTGAGTTTCGACAACGAGTTAAATATTTAATTTTAAAGCTCACCTTTCCTTCCCACAGCCGACCATCGTTTCCGGCGCGACTCTGTGTTCCTAGTGCCCATGCACGGCGGCATTTGGACGTTGTGCATCGACCTGCCCATGCAGCAACTGCAGGAGCTTCGTCGCAATCCCAAATTTCCACGCGGTGCGCCGCCGTGTGTTAACTATCTTGCAGGCTCCATGGAGAACGCTCGCGGAGAGGAGCAGCGCAACGACTGGCAGCACAGTGAGTCACAGGTCACTCTGCAGCCGCATCTGAGTACGTATCCTGGGGACAATCCGAACGTGAATCCCATTCCAAATCCACCTCTCTCTTTCTCTCTCTGTCCCGAATCTCTTTCACACGTAACTTCTTGAGGCAATTTCCCGTATATTTCTGCTTTCCTTATTCGTTTCATTTCCTCGTTTAATACAAAAACATTATTTTATAAACTTTACGCACTTAGCACTAATTGTGATTGTTACCTTACAGACTTATAGAGAATTTTGGTAGAAAACAGCAAACAAATAGCATAAATATGTAGGAGCGAGGGATAGGACAGTTGGTTGAATGCGTGTGATTGGGATTAAGTAGCTGATGTGTGGCGTGTTTGGGGCGTGGTTGTGGTTATGAGTGGGTGTGCCACCGCTGGGCAACTGGAATGTCCGCCCTAGACGGCGGGTCGCTTGGCCGGCGAGCATAGGGCCTCGGCCTCCGAGCTGGGCTCCTCGGGCTTCTTGCGCTTGATCAGATGGGTGATGTCTGTGGGCTTGGCCGAGCTGCTGCTAATTGCCGAAGAGGAGGCGGCTGCTGTAGCGCCGCCACTGGTTGAAGATGACGAAGAGCTAGCTGCTCCATTGGTGGATGTGGACGAGGAAGAGGCGGCTGCAGCATCGCCACTGCTCACCGGCCTGATATAGCTGTCCAGGGCAGCCCGCACCTCGGCTATTGTCTAAATCGGAAACGTCAACAAAACTTAACTAAATGAAAATATGTAAAACTAACCTGAGCCTGCATCTCTTCAATTTCCTGTATTTTGGCCAGAATTTCCTGTTTGGTCTCCTCCAGATCCAGCATGTTGTTCCTGTCGCGCTCACTGGGCTCGTCCTTGGCCTTAATCTCGGCTATCTCCTCTTCGATCAACGTGCTGGAGTGTCGCAGAGCCGTGGCTCCCTCCTTGTTCATCTGCTGCATCAGGTAGGTCAACCCGATCTTGTAGTGCAGTTCGGCCAGGGCGCGTCGGTTCTTTGTGGGTAGCTCACCGTGGATCTTGAGGGCTTTCTCTGTGGTAATAAAGATTGACAATAGTTAAGTGCCTTGCCCTAAAGATATGTTTATCAACCAAACTCACCGTAATCCTCGCGTGCCGGCTCCAGTATTCCATTTTCAAACTCGATATTGGCCAGCTCCGTTTGAACTTCGGCCAAATATTGAAGACCACTAAGGCCTTGGCGCGAGAAGATCCTGGCGGCTGTCCCAAGAATCTCCCAGGCGAGCTGAAGACTGCCACTGACTCCCTCTTCATCGTCGCCGCCGTCCTCTTCTCCAGTAGCTACTGCTGCTCCATTGGAGCAGCTGGCTGTGACCTCGCCGCCATTCGATGTGCTCGGTCGTTCATCATCGTTAGCGGCACTTGTTCCACCGCCATTGCTGCTGCTAACCTCATCCACTCCAGTGGGCGCCTTTTTGACGTCCTTGCCGTCTGGCTGGACCTGCTCTGCTTCTCCAGTGGAATCGGCCTCGTCAGAGGTCTCCTTGATGCTGTCCAACTCCTTGCCATTTGTGCTGCTCGCTCCATTAGCGGAGCCCTCCTCCTTTTTGGCCTTCCCATCCTCGCCACCGCCTTCCTCTTCCTCGGCGTCATCGTCGTCTATGTCCTCGTCCTCCTCATCGGCGGCCTCATCGGGTACATCAATAACTTTATTTTCGTCCAAGGCCATAGCAATCAAAGCTTTGCCATAGCTGCAATTGATTTTTTAAATATTAATATAAATAAAAACCCTTAAGCTTGATCTCCTACTCACAGCAGCAGGGGCTGACCCAGCTCGTCGGCCAGATCCCCGTAGAGCTCCGCGTATAACTGACACACTTGGCTCAGGTCATCGGCCGCCTCATCGTAGCTCTTCACCAGGAAGTTGCGCGATCCCTGGCTAAATAGCTCCTTGGCCTTAAGTATTTTCTCGGAGCGTTCCTGCTCGGCTTGGCCGGATGTTCCCTCAGTGGAGACGGCTGCAACCACAGGAACGTTGTCCGGGGTTGTATCGGCAGCTACGGGCTCCACGGCCACAGGCTTTTTGGGTGAGGACATATCGGCGGCAGCCGTTGTAACAATAGCTTCGGCTTCAGCGGACATATTTTCCTTGGACAGTGAACAGAATGAGCTGTAATAGAAAGTAATTATTTATTTATTGAAACTTTAAACATAACTAATTAAAAGGAAGTTAGTAAAGGATTCAATCAAGGTGCAAAAAAAGTATTCCTTTTTTCCAGCAATATTTTTTAAATCACATATTTTCCCTGCTTATTTTGAGTTTATTTTTCCAAACATCACTTGCTGATCTCCCCGTCAGTCCACACCCACACCCACCTCCAAATCTCCTTTGTAGGTTTGAGCCCTAGACCGTCACTTTAGATGTACATGTAGAAGGCCACAAGTATTTATTTTTTTCCAGAAATTTTGATAAATCGCATTTGTACGCACCACCATGAACCACGAGCTTTAAGCGCCGCCACCTCACCTCGATTCATTTCACGTGGCTTAAAATTTTAGCTCCAAGCTGTCGCACATTTCACAAGTCATTACCACAAATCCCATTCGGAGAAGCTGCAAGATGTGGGCGCACCCACAAATCCCTGCAGACCATCAGATAAAAAACAAAAGCAAGAGCCAAGCGGCACCAACAATTGCCAGTGGCAGGAACAAGAATGTAGTGTCCTTGTGGCAACTATATAAAGTAATTACCACAGCAGGTAACCGAGCTTGCCTCCGGATTCCTATATTGTCAATACGGGTCCTTCTACTGCTCCCACCGCTGCAGTGGCCAGCCATGTCCCCACAGATGAAACATGTCCGTGTCGAGTAGGAACATCCGGAGTCGGTAAGGGATATAGGGTTTTCAAATAGGTCACCGTGTGGTTTTGTAGCATTTCTGCTGCCTCCCCTAGCTGCGTTCTAAAATCGCAATTGCCACTTTGGCTTTTTATGCTGGTCCTGTGGCCCCACAGCACCCAGGATTTTAATTGCTGGAGTGTCTATTGGGTAATTGGTTTTACAGTTGCGCAGATTGTAAGCGGAAATTGGAGTGCCGCCGAACCACAAAGGATTTAACGGCAACTACATAAAAGGCAATGAAGTAGGGAGGCAGAAAAATCCAAAATGAAATCACAAAATTAAGGGGACTTGTAAATAAGTGCGGTAAAAACTCCACCATAGAATATATCTAGAACTACCTAATAATATCTAGATCATTTTACTACATAACTTGGCTTTCGCTTAGCATCCTTTCCTCACCCCATCGTCCTCTGTATTTTATACCTCAACATCTTCATCTTATTATTAAAAAATTCTGATAATTATTCAAGAAAATTGTAATAACTTATTGTATCTGCGCTCTTAGGAATGCAAAATCTCTCCATATCCTGCTCATTGGTCTGCCTTATTATCTTGGGCAGCGCTGCACTCGTGGGAGCCTTTGGCGTCTGTCAGCGCCAAATTAGCGCCATACTAATCACGGGTGTGATGTATCTACTGGCAGGTAAGTAGGAGCAACTCCTTCGTCTTGAAATACCATTTAAATCCAGCGTTTTGGATATAGAAGTAACGTTTTTAATTCCACAGCTCTGTTTGCTCTATTCACGCTGATGATCATCCACTTCAAGCGACAGCAGGGACGCCCCATGCTGGACAGTGACTACGATGGAACCGTCGATGGGATTGTGGCGCGTCCGGGTGGCGTAGCCATCATGGCCAAGCCTCTGCTTGGTGCGCGGATCTTCCTCACCTCGTGGAGCCTTGACCTCGGCTGGGGCGGAGTGGTGCTGTGCGCCATCACTTCCGTTCTGTGGATCCTGCTGTCAAAGATCATGCGCTACAACCCATTCTCGGCGCTCATGATTTAGCTAAACGCCTTGCCGCTCGGCGTGTACGGAACCAGCTACGGCAGCCTGGGCAGCTGCGAAAGCTACGGCAGCTATGGGAGCACTCATACCCACAGCGGCACCAGTAGCGGCGGCAGCTCCAGCTTCCTTCTGGCGGCCGTTTCGTCGACGCGGCAGGCGGAGCATCGGGGCAAGGGCAAATACATCCTGTAGATGCATCCTGCTCAGTGCCCTGACTCCGCTAATCTCAACTAACCGGATGTTCCCCCTTACACAACTTAGTTGGGATAAGCTGTTGCCGGGAATCTCACGTGAACAAGAAATAGGAATCGAAGATGCGAACAAGACATGGAAGATTCAGGCTATCAAGGCTTGGAGCTTGAAAGTTCCACAGTTTCATCTTTAAACTAACACTTTATCTTTGAAATTTGTTTAAACTACAAGAAGTATTGAATGTTGGAAATGCTCGGCAGCACACCCCTTACTTTAGTCTCCATTTATTAGTTAGCTGTGTTGGAAAATGTACCAATCTCAAACTCAATTGCCTTGTTCTTGATATATATACACACACAATTTATACAACTTATACTTAATACTTATGCCCATTCTTATTGTACGGTGTACTTAACTTAACTTAACTAACTTTACTTAACTTAGCCCAATCGTAAATTCAATTTACACTCTCTCTTTACAAGTAAACCCTTTTGTATACATTCGATTTGACTCTTATTCTATATATACACACCACACACTAATCCTAGCTTCATTAGCATGTAACATGCGAAATGTGAGACATTATATACACGGAACGGACGACGGAGGAATCGGGATCGAAATTCCGCAAAGGCTTTGGCTTTAAAGTGCTTTCTAGTAACAGTTCGCTTGCCTAGCATTAATCAAGCCCCAGCTATGTTGGGTGTGACGGTTGCTTCAAAATAGACAGACTAACTGGATTAATGGTCAAACTGGTCAAAATCCTGGTGGGGAATAACATACATATACTATAGAAGATGCTTTAGCCATATTTAGGACCAGGATCTGCATTGGTGGAATTACCATTATCCTACCATCCAGTTGGTGAAGTAGAATTTTAGAAGCTTGTCATGACAGCATAACGAAGAATTGTAGAACTTTACCGGGTACTTTTAGAGCTCCAGCAGAACAAGAATCATTCAGTGCTTTAAAACAAATGGTTTACAAAACTTATTGTACTTGTATAGAAGCCACCACAAACCAAACAAAATGCTAAAAGTATGTATTTTTATGCAAAACGCTTTGCCTTAACGAAAAAAGAAAAACAAACAAACAAAACCAAAGACACACAGAAACAAATAAAAATATATTATTTAAATACAAGAAAATCATTTCTTTTAAAAAGTTTACAACGTGTGTTTTTGTTCTTAAGGTATTCATGTAAGTATGAAAAAGTTTTACATTATATACCCTTGCAGGGTATTATAATTTCAAACAGAAGCTTGAAACGCTGTGAAGGAGTCATCTCCGACCCTGTAAAGCATATATATTTTTGATCAGCATCAACAGCCAAATCGATCTATCCATGTGCGGTAGAAAAAAAATTTTTTGAAATTTTTTCAAAATTTCAAAATTTGATAAGGGGTTACATCGTTAAAATTTTCAATATTTTGAAATTTTTTTAATTTTTTAAAATGTTAAATTGAGTATGCAGATTAATTAATTAAACAAAAACTAACACAGAAAAACTTTCAGAACTGGCTTTAGTACATTATTGGCTTAGTTCTGATGATTTTTAACTGCAAGGGTATGTATAATATCTTCGGTTCCCCGAAGTTTGCTTTCTTTTTTTTAACCGATATACCTTGTTTTCAATAGAATATTTATAAATATATATTGTAAAATTGGTTTGATTTGTTTTATGTATGTTTCTAACGAAAACTTGTAGACTGATTGAATCTAGAAAACCTTGTAATTCAATCCTAATAATTTCTTATACAAAATATATAGTAATTATTAAAAATTTTAAAGAAAAAATGGAATTTTAAATTTTTTCTGTGTATAAGAACCAACTTGATCTATAAATAACCAATGGACACATTTATGAAATTTCATTTAGCATTCAATTCTGTAAAAATTGTATTGCAAATTTCTGGCTCGCAGGTTCATTAACATTTGCCAAGCTGCTGTGGAAACAAATTAAGCAAACATGCAAATGAACTCGCAAAAAAATTGGCAAAAAGCGAGACACTTTTGCGGGATAAAGACAGAGAAAGAGAGAGTGAAAAGACAGAACGAGGATTACGAATAGCAGAAGAAAAACAGAGCTGCTGTAAAGAAAAACTGAGCAAGGAAAAGCACCGTGTGTGTGAGCGCGAAACGCGCGGGCTCAAAACAATTACAACATTCGCACACACATCGCTGCAAAGCAGCAACAATTTGAGATTACAAAACAACGCAAAAAGGTTCATTCACCTGTGTGTGCGTGTGTCTGCTTTTTGCCGTTACGCGTTTATGCGATCGCAGATGTCGCGAAGAGCCGTCTTCGTTAAGTGCTCGAGAAAAAAGTGTATTCGACTAATTCTTCATCTTGTTTTGGATTATTTGGAAATAGTATCCAGCTTTTCCGACGAATATGAAAAATCGCGCCTTATTTACTTCTATTACTCCTTGCTTTTAAACTTTGGTAAGACCCAGAGATTTCACAGCAGCAAGAAAGGTCTGTAACCCCCAATGGAAGCTGGAATTCTTTTTATTTATATTGCAATTGTTTATTGTTTTATTAACAATCGAAACAAATGTCGCATAAACGTTTTGCGAAAACAGTACGCTTGTGTGCGTGTGCGATTGCCGCCATTCGCCCGCGCCAACAAACACACCAACACTAACGCACACCAACACCGGCACAGGCAGCACAATTGGCCATTTAGTTAGCGTAAATAACAAACGGCACGTTTCGCATATTTATAGCGAAACAGAAATTGCGACAATTAATAAATGTTTAGCACATACAACATAGTAGCAAAGGCAACGGCACAAACAAAGCGAGGCAAAACGAAATTCGCAAATTCGCGTGTCTCGTTTGCCCGCCTCTGTATGTGTGTGTGCGTGTGCCTGCATCGGCATTTGGCCGTAAAAATGGTGGGAAACTTACTTATTTCTCGATTAAGAGTATTGCTCTCAAAGCAATGGTATGTCCAATCGATGGGTTGATTAATCGTAACACTGTAAACACCGTAAAACAACGCAAATGCTAAAAATTCGCAAAAAACCGACAATCGCGCGAAATGCTGGAAGTTTTGCAATAGTGTGACCGCGCTGCAGCGCCTGAATTAGCTCGAAGGCGAATTGTTGGACGGTCGCACTATTTTGTCGAGGCTGCCAACTCTACTAAAGTATCGAATACAGGACTATTTACAACATATTTTATATGTGAACTAAAACATTAGATTTAACTTAAAAACGACATATTTTTTAAAACATAAAAAGATAACTAAAATAAACAGGTCATACAGCCAAGATAATATTCAGTGAATTTCCTGAAAAAGGAATTTCTGAAAATATCGGCAATGTATGTCCGATATATTCAGCCAAATAGGGAACGAATCAATACGTTCATTCTCCACATTTTCAAGAAAAACAAAGTCGTATATAAAAAGTTCCAGATAAGGATCATGAATTTTAGGGGGAATTTGTAAGGAGGAAGCTTTAGGTTTTTCTGTAAGATTAATTTTATTATTAAACATCTTTTTAATAACAATGTAAAATTTACGATTTAAGTACGACAAACGGAAAATGCCGTATCAAAGCAATAAGAGAGAGAGAGAGAGAGGTGGAGAGGAAAATGGAAAAATATAAATAGAGGAATAACAAACAAAACTTAAGATTCTCTCCTACGTATTTATTAGTCTGACGTTATAAAACAATAATAACTTTCAGCCCAAATTTGTTAACGAATAAGTTTACAAAACCAAGTTTTTGGATGATGTTCTCAAGGTCATATATTGATATAACATCTCGTTATACAAAAATGTATTCTATGCTTAATAAGAATTAACTTTCAACTTTAATTAAAACAATTTTCCTAAACTACAGGTGAAACTTTGCAATTTTACGCTCTCTGCTTATGAATTTTACTTTCTACACGAGGATTCTACACCATGTATCTGTAAAAGTGTAAAATGGTTGTCAAGAAGTGTCAGATGTAATATGTTAAATAACAGCTTCGGAATTCGGAGTGACCAAACTAAATATATAAAAAAATAACAATACGAGAGAGAATTCTGTTACTTACGCTCTTTCTCTCTGAATGAGAGCGGATATGTTATGCATTTTACATTCTACATGAGAATTCGACCCCAAGGGTGAGAATTCGACCCCATGTATCTGTAAACGTGTAAAATTGCTCTCTAGAGGTGTAAAATGTAAAATGCTAAATAACAGCTTGGCAGTTCAGAGTGACCAACAAGAAGTATAAAAAACCATCAAAAAAACATCGCAACTTAATTTGATATTTTGATGTATTTTCAACACCCCATCATTTTGAATTTCGAACGGTAACTGAACGGGTGAAACAAACTGAGCTAAGGTTTCGATCCGTACCGACACTAATTGGCGGCCAAACTTTCGGGCAGTGCAATAAAAACAGTGACCAGTGCCACGCGATTAGTGCTCGATTCGGGCTCCAACTCCATTCAGCAAGACACAGTTATACGCAGCCGAACCACCCTCGTAACGTTAAATATTTATACACACACCAACGGAACGCATAAATATATGTACTTGCAACGCGAGTGGCGCCAACATATGTAAAGCTGCGATAAGAAAGAACTGGGCAACAAACACGGAAAACGAAAGCGTACGAAAGAGGAGACACAATTATTGTAAGTAAATATCGAAGTTCTCTATATCCCCCTCGCTGCCGTCTATTGATTTTTGTGTGTTTCTTGTGGCCCCCAAATTTTTTGCCGCCTTCGCCTTGTTTTGGTCGGTTTCTGTTTTGTTTTGTGCTTTTGTTTCCGCCTGTATTGGTGTGTGTGTGTGTCACTGTGTATGTGCTCGCCTTGATATTTTCATACAGCCTGTGCGTCTTCATTACCTCTGTTCTCAAGATGAGGGGGTGGGTGGTGCACCTGCCGTGCGACTTATTTATATTTTTTGTGACTTCGCGGCAGCTGCGAAATCTCAGCTGCTCCAAGAGCAAAAACAACAACAAGCCATTTTTCGTTGTTACTGCAATAACCGGTTTTTGAGCGTATGAGCTTTATCGTATTTGAAAAACTGTGCTAATAACTGGTGTTATTTTTCCCGTTTGCCATATTTTATCGCTTCGTTAGTCATATAATTATAAGCTAAGTAATATGCGAACCGAGTGTGTCAAATTGCGATAATTTTCAAATGGGGACCACTTGCTAATTTATTGTGTTTTTATGCAGGAAGCGGATTTTGGTGCAGAGCGATATAGCGAAAACTTTGACACTTAAAATGTCCGTCAATTGTATTTTTTTTTTTTTTTTTTGCCTGCCAACTTCAGTTGCATTTGATGGGAGCTTCCTCTTTTCTCTCTTTCGCTCATACTCCTACAATTACACTTAAAAAAAGTTCAGTTTCAAACATCTACTAATGGGTCATGCGATTGTCTATTTTTGATATATTTTCATTCTCTTAAAAGTGCTTGTTTTTTTTTGGAAAGATCCCCTTCGTATTTATATGTCCAGCGCGTCGGACTTCTATCTCCAATGCATTGCCTGCAATGCACAAGCAAAGCAGCCACTACAGCCTTTAAGTTACATTCAGTTAGTTGTACTCTGAGAGGGCATTAAATTTACAATTTTTAACAAAGTGCAGTAATTTAGTTTAAAATTTCGCCCACTGCACCTAACATAATAATACTTGAAGCAAGTCGGACGTGCAGCAGGCAATTTCTGTTGGACCTGCTGACGTTGTAAAATAAGCCAAAGGCACACGCTCCAAGGATAACAGGCTCGACATGCCACAAAATCGATTCCCCACGACGATGAAGCCCAATACCTTGGAGAAAAGCCGACACGTGATGGCTTGGCGCCTGTCTGGGAATTGGAGGAAAATGGGAAAAGCGGGGGCACTGCTAGTAGGACGAGTTGAAGGAACTTCCTCCAACCCGTTCTGGTTTTCTTTTTTGCCAACTCTTGCGGCAAAAGACAAACGGGAGGATAACATGCCGGAAATAAACTCGAAATTAAAGGGGACAACTCGCTTAGATTTTTTGGGGGAACTGAACTCGAAATGTACATAAATCTAGATATGTATTTCATGTGGTAAATGACAACTTTGTTCCCTAGATAACTTATCTACGATTATCTAAGCTTTGCTACAATTTGGGGTGATTTCAAGCTGAGGACGGGGATTAACGACCAGCCACACTTACAAATGCATAAAACAGAACCGTTTTCCAAGGCAGAAGGAAGCAATTTGTCAATTAGATATTGTATCTATGTTTATTTAAGCGGCGGCAAAACATCTAAGATAAGTTTGTCATAAAGTCCTGGGGTTCTGGGTTCTAGAAATAAGGCGGAAACAAACCTTAAATTGGTTTGAAAATTACAGCGGTTTTGTGGTTGCAGAATATTAATTATTACCTAAATATCCATTAGAAATAACGCAACATAATTAATAACATAAGCAGGTTATTGTGTAAAAACATTGATTAAATTGTTCTTATAAAAGATAGTATAGTTAGTAGAAACCTATCTGTACTTTTAAGAGGTTTATATTTAGGAAAGTTATTTCTTAAGCGTAAGACTGGTCTTAAAGACCATTTTCCTAATGTAATAATTCATCTCAATGGCTTTTTTATGTTCTTTATTTCGTCGTATTTCGTCGTCATAGTTAACCCAACCTCTGATTTCACTTTAATTTATTTGAGAAACTTCAGCACTAAAACATATCAAAAATTCCAACCGGAATTCCCGGGGAATTCAATCACTTTCGCTTGGCAACCGAAGAATTTTCCCAACTTTTGCACTACGGCTGGTTGTTGGTGATTCCAGTGGGGGTAATGTGGTGGAGCTGGTTCATGCACATTGGGAAATATTTTGTTTCTCCATTTTATGTTTTCTCCCGGCTTCCTTTTATTATTTCGTCGAGGAGCAAACGCAAACATCCACAGACTCCTGTCCCGGCTGCCGTCTGGCTCTGTTTCCCGGGGCGGGAGGATGGGTCGCATGAAGTTGTTCTGTCTGGACTCCATCCACAACTGGCGGGTTTCCCAGTTGCTCCCTCTCCTCTGGCTAGAACGTGGCCACCATTCTTTGTTGTCTCGATGGAAGCGGAGATGGCGAGTGGCATTGCCGATGGCTGTTTTATGACGCAGTTGGTCCGTGGAAGTTGAAGTTTGTTTGCGTGGCCGGGCCTGAAAGAGTTCATTCTTCTATAATGCATTAGCCGGGCTGAAGAAGTTGTATTAGTATAGGATTTCTCTGTTTGTTTAAAACCAACATGAAGAGACAGTGAGTGGCTGCTCCTTTCCTCCTATCCTAAAGTCAAGCCCAAAAAGTCCTAGCTCTATCCAAAAGTTTCCGGCTCATTAAAACCAATTTGCCTGAGAACATTTATAGAACTTTTTCGCCTTTGATGAGGAGCATCCATCCATTAGCTATTGAACCAGGCCCCGGACCAGCCACATAAAAATAAATAAACATTGGCCAATTTCAAATTAATCGACAAAGTCAACAGCAGCCAGAGTTCATTGAATTTGCAGCTGTGTGGGATTGGGTGCTGAAGGCTGGCAATTGAAGGGGATATCTGTGGGGGTTTAAGGTTTCCTTCTCTCTGTCTCGAACCAAGCACGCGCCGTGTCCGACGATTAGTCAGCCGGGTGAAAAGTGACTAAGCGAATCACCAAAGCATTTGACCACCACACGAATTCGAATAAAATTCAAATTAAAACTAGACTCGCGGTAGAGGGGATTGGGTGACAGCCAATCGGTCACTTAACCCGCTGCAGGGACACCGATACAGTGAAAGCTACTTTTGAGGGAAGTTTTAGATGCAGAATACAAGTTTTCTAACTCTTAAATTACTTAAGACCGAAAGAAACAAGAGAACCCCTCTTTAAAATGCCATTTTCTTCGTTTATGAAGTTTAATTATAATTGGATATAAATTAATTAAGCTCACAAATTGTATTAACATTTTACACTACAAAAGACTGGTGTACTTTTAGCAGATATTTCACTGTTTTACGACAGACCAAGGTAGCAACTGGCAGCACCTGGCACTAAGAAGACGAAGAAGTCCGCCGGTGGACAGTCATTTGACACCGAAGACTGCAACAGTATCTGTGGCGGAGCTGTGGGTAACCCCCTTTCCATGGGCGGCGGGCAAAGTGGCTCGATGGTTGGTTGCTCAATTGCTGCGGGGCAGATGTCGGAGAAGTTGGCGTTTCTTTGTTTGCCACAGTTCTTTGGCCCGGGCCTTGACTCCGTTTGAATTGTCTTTGTTGCCATTAACATTTAATTTAATATGTGAGTTGAGTGGCCAGACGCCTTGCCATCGCGCCCGTCCCACACCCAACTCCAACTGGTTGCCGGTCTTCTAGATTTCCATAGTATCCCAGGCCCAGGAGTTGATTCGGCTTATTTGTATGCCAGGCGACAGGCCACAGGCGAAGGCCAAGCCCCAACCGAACCCCAAGTCAGGCGCTCTTGGTTGAGGCTTCACGTTTAATTTATTCATGTAGGATTAGTCGTATATAAGTCCTACATAAGTCGACGACAGCTGTCGCTACCTAGCCGGCATGAGAAGACTTCAATGCAATTTATGCAAATGATTAGGTGGGCTTGCCAAATGTGTGTGGGGATAGGATCTCTGTTTTCCGCCAGATGTTTGCCAAAGCCCACAAATGCCCAAAAGTTTAAAGTAATTCTATTAGTTCCATCAAATCATCTTTTTATAAACAATTACCTGAAAGGCTTTAAGGGGTTGGAAGCCTATTTGTAACTTGATTGCCAGATGTTTGATAGGCCAAAAGTAATTTAGCCTTAATTCCACACTCGACCCAAAACAATAGGCTTGATGGGCACTCCCTTGATATCGCTCTCGCCAACCGAATTTCTCGCCTTGTTCCACATTTGGTTTATTGTTTTCGGCTTGTGGCAAGTTCTTCAAATATATATACTTAGTTTTTTTTTTGGTAGATGAAACCAGGCCAAGTGGCGCGACCCTAAAAGCTGAAAACAAGGGAGAACATGCAAGTAGGAAATGCAAGTCGCAGAACTGGGTGGGTTTTTCGGGGTTGAGTGGTCGTTGGGTGGGCTTATGTGGATCCCTATTTGGGCGGGCTCCTGGCATTGCAGGGAAGTGTGACTGCCATAAAACAAAGGATACTTCTCCACTTCTGACACAGATCCCAGTCCCAGAGGCAGCTTTACTGCACTTTCCATTTCACCGTTCTGTCAATTGATGTCGCATTGAGATGCAGTATTGTTGCAGTTCCATTTCCAGACGGGGGGATGCGGCATCCCGAGCGAGGAAAGACCCCATTAATGCAAATTGTTGCAACAGGAAATGAGGCGTACCACCACGCACCCGGCAAAAACACCGAACACGCCAATTAGGTGGCAATTTATAAGAAATGTTTCGGGAACGGGGAGTGTGGAAGAGGCCCCGAATCCCATACCGCCGCTCCTTTGTTTCCTCCACAGCCACAACGACAACGACAACGACGACGCCGACGATGGTGAGGTGAAGGAACTCCTTTGTGATTGTTTTCGTGCGGTTTTTACATTATGTAAAAATTTTAATTGCCAGATTTTAATGAAGCCCCAGGACCCAGTTGGCCCCACTTGGGGCCTCACACAAGGGCCTAACCGCCCTTTCTGGGGGCGGGTCTAATGCATTATTTATGCAGCTGACAGCTTTTCCAATGAGTCAACACCTGTCCACACACAGTCGGTGGGGTCAGGTTTCAGGCCAAAAGCTTTTCGATTTAAAACATGAATAGAATGCCTGGAATTCGGGTTTGGGGAGACCCAGTCAAAGTACCATTAACATATGCTCGAGCTGAGTCCACAGACAACATTCTGCCTAATGCATTTTCTACTTAAAATTTCATATTCACATTTCTGACTTGATAAGCCCTGACGACTGGAATGAGAAATGATTGCAAATGAGGAAATGAAAATTAAGCTTTTCATTATTTATTTTCCAAGACTGCTGTGCCTGCGGTCGTCGTTACTTGCGGGGTGTGTGGTTTATGGAACCGGTTACACATATAATCCCCAAAGAATACGCAATTCCTTGTGGATTCAAACTAATATACTTATTAGCGTGTTGATTAACATTTAAATTTAAAGTTTCTTGAGCAACTACTTAAGGTATAAGTTGGAAAATATTAACAAATGGAACTCAACAACTTTTTCTACTATTGCAGCTGCAGTCATAAATAACCAAGCTAGCTTTTCCTGGAAAAACTATGATTAATGGGGCTTTGAAGTGGCTGAAATATTTTTGGCAGCTCATAAAGCAAGCAAGCAAACAGCTCTATTTCATCTCCAGCTTATCGGCCTTCAACTTTCTTTCGGGGAAAACACGCAATGATTGAAACAAATTTTCACTTTCGTGTCTCTGCTTTTTTAGCTTCTGGTTTTTTGTTGTCTGGCCCAAACTCGCACACACAAAAACGGCTTTGAGCCAGCGCTTGCACTTGACTTGGGCTAAGACTGAAAGACTAAACGACCCACAAGCCCCACCGGCACCACCTTGAGATTCCACACATAATGCCCCGCAACTTGTTGACACTTTGCCGAGAGCGAAATGCATCCAAAGTCATGGGTGTGTGCTTGTTTGCTAGCCGCATTTGGTTAAAGCCCTGAGCCCCAGAAGACTTGTTTACTTTGGGGTTATTTTTATGAAAGAGTAGCTGTTGGCTCAGTAAAATATATCTGCAGTCTTATATAGCAAGACTAAAAGCAAGCTCAGAATCTGTGGTAACTCGAGAACATGTTGTGAATTAAGAGAAAGTGATAAACTCATACAAGTATGTTTTTAAATGTTTTTAATAATGTTAACATATAACTTCCTAGATAAAATGCAGTCTTTTTTAAGATTATATACAAAATTGTACAATTGTGCTAACATAATTCTGTAAAAGTCTGTATTGGGAGTGTTGAAGTGTGGATATAGATCAGATCCTATATCCTATTCAGATCAGTCTTCCTTTATGGCAGGGTTCTGGATGCTGGGTTCCGCAGGTGCAGCCGGTACTCCATAGACAAATTCGCAGCGAGGATTGCTTCCCAGTCGGAATCTCATACGGAGCGGTCCTTTTTTAAGGGGTGTCATGCTGGCCATGTCCATCGGATATTTGGGAACATCCGGCTCCTTCGCTATCAATTCCCCGGTGGCAGCATTTTCCCCAGGCAGGATGTGATCCACAAAATCCGTTGGGGGTAACATTTTGGGTATCCCAAGAACTCTGCACGAGAGATAGATTGGCTTGCGAAATGGGCAAAATATTATTTACTACCTGGATCTCGATATCGATACGATTTGTAGTTCCTTATTTTCCCTTCGACAGGCAATGACAATGAAGTCAATGTGATTTTGAGCATTGAGTTTGCCCCAATAAGATACGCCTACTACCTTCATATCTGAATACTGATCTTTTATTTCTATCTAAATGTACCAAATTACAAATCGAATTTAAGATTGTTTTAAAAAATATCATTCTTAGTCTTGATCCCATGTCTGCGGTGTGGGAATTCTCCAAATGTTTCTGTTTGCTTGTTGTAAATTAAATCCATTCTTGCATCAACACACTTTTTAATCTGGGGAAAACCAGACGGGCATTAAGAGCATCTCCCTGGGCGGGCCGGAGAAGCCGCCGCCACATCTCATTAACCCAGTGAGTAAACAAAAATTCCGCACATCTGATTAAGTCATGGAAAGAGTGGAGATGAGTTTGGAGTTTGGCATGAAAGGCATGTGATTTTCTGGTAGAAAACTGCAAAATATTTCAGACTTTCATTGGTTGGCCGCTCTATAAATACAGGCCAATGCGATTATTTATAGTCGGAGGAAGCCCAAATGGCTTATTTTGGTTTCGGGGCATAAACAAAGTTCGAGGAACTCACGAGATCTGTGCCACACATCCGATAATATTTATACATTTGCCTTTATACACTAGACATTGCCCCGCCCAGGTCTTGCACAATGATCTCACTGTGCCTCGTTACGATTTCCCCATTTTCATGCTTGATTAGTTTCGGGTGTTGAAAATTTCGATGGTCCCAAAATCTCATTGAAAAGTGTCGATTGATTGGTGCGCTCGCCTCAGAATGGGTTCGCTGGTCAGTTGTTGATTTTGGGGGGAGTGTCGTTAATGTCACGAAGTTTGTGATAAAAGTTATTAAAGTTTCACCATGTTATTAAGGCTTAAAATAGGCTACACATCTGACTATTCAGCCATCAATTGCTGTCTGTTATTGAAAGATAAATACAATTTAGAGAACATCTGTTTTTAAACTCTCTTTATTATCCAAGTTAACTCATAGCACGTGCCTTCAGGTGGACAATTGCCGGGTCTTAAATATTATGTGAGCAGCCACAATGGCTTCTCATCAGCGGAAGAAGCTCAGCGAATTGAGTGGCCACCAAGTCACACTCAAATGCCCCTTTGTGTGTCAAGTGACGATGATGCCGATGATGATGATCTTTATGTGATGACTCTGATTGACGTGGATGAACGTGGCAGATCTGGGAGAAATTGGAGCAGTGGCAGATGCGAGGAACTACAAAACGCTGGTCTGCGGCTGAGCTTGAATGTTGGCTCTTGTGGTGCGGCGGCTGTAATCTCTTTGGCTGCACATTTAATCGCATATTGCACATTGTTGCGGCCAAATTGAATTGTTTTGTGGCGACTCGGAGTGGAGTGAAGGTGGGCTTTTCATTCATCCGATTGATTGCCCGGGGCCAGCATCGCTGCGCCTCGTTGCACCCACAGTAATGTAACCACATGTGCACTCTGTACAGTCATTGCACCCACACTCTGCTCCCCATGGAACGAGGGCCTTTGTCTTGGCTCTGACTTTTCAATTCATTTGATTTGTATCTTTGAGATGGGGATATGCTAATGGCAGCCGGGGGTGCTGGCTGCTTGGGTTAATTTGATTTTAATGCTGGGCCACAAGGAATGCGGGTGTGGTGGCAATCCGATCAATGCTCGGCATTTGCCAAGAAATCGCGCATCGCACAGAGGAGGTTGCAATTGAATTAATCAACTCGCTGATTGATTTGTCGTGAGTGAAGTCCAAGTTCAGCGAAACTCGATCAGGAGAGCAATTAGTTCAAGGTTCAAGTGGTTCAAGAGCATGGAAAGGCACTCCATCAACGTGAACAGAACCCACGCTATTAATCGACATTATTTTCAATCCACTCATTTGTCAGTTGAAGTGCTCAAATGCCGTAAATTAAAGTGGTTTATTGTGCTTTATTTTCATTTACATTTTTTTTCCAAGCATTTGTGAAAATTTTTGCGGCACATAATTGCCTGCCCCGCCATCAACGAGACTACTTTCGGTGCCGACTTTTGTTGTTGTTTATCATTTATATAAATCGTTTTGTGTGCACAGCGTCTAAAGAAAAGCATCTCGACGGCAATTGTGCTTGAAGATTAGCATTTATGGCTGTTGGAATCCATTGTTATCTCTCTCCGGTGGATGTTGTGCAATGTCTATCAGGTAGTTGAGTGCAATTAAAAGTCGCCGGAGAGAGATGGCGAAGAGATGGACGGATGGTGCTTCTACCAGCACCCTTTCTTTCATTTGTTTGCTCTCCCGTATGATATCATCTTTCCGTTGAAACCAAACTTGAAGCTGTCAGAATTTGAAAATTCAACATCTGTTGGGGTTCCAGGTTGCTGCAGGCCTCTGCTCGCCCATTCATCAATCATCAGTGATGATTCGTTCGAACCACCAGGACAAATTAAAGTTAGTTCCAACTTAAGTCTTAACAAAATACAATTTAAATGTATATTTAAATGAAATTTTATATATACTTTAATACATTTTTCCATAAAATTAGTGTAGATAGATAGATATTTCCCTTGATATTCTGGGGTGGACATCTCTGACATAGCACACAGGCGATGAGCTGCGTCATCTGAAACCCGTCTGGGGGATGGGATTCCTGTGTCCGCATCAGTGTCTCCTGCATTCGCAATGAGTTGACTGAAAAGCCCATTCAGGGTTGGCTTCCTCCCCGCCTGGAAGCCTCCACCTAATGAGGGAGAAGGGTTTTTTTGTGTGTGTGTGTGTGGCCAGGGGAAGGATGCAGTGCCTGCGGCAACTAAAAAGCACATCCCGTCATTAGGAAGCACTGGTGGAGGAACGAGGAATGACATCAGTTATGCGGCTGCCACTGCAATTTGCTTGTAATTCTTGTCGTGTTTGCTCGGCCCCATTTAATTGCATAATTTATTGATAATTAAATTAAGCTCGAAATTAAACTCTCCTCTTTGCAGGGAGTGCAGCTGGAGTGACTCAACTCCCACAACAATTGCCGCAGATGAGGTGAACGAACTAGTGGTCATCCCGCCACCCGAGCCCTTCCCTCGTTGTCCTCCGCAGCATCTATTGACAGACGACCCTCCATCTCGCTGGCAATTAAGAAATCCCTAATTGGAGAGTGAGAGCTGCCGGAGCGGAGGAGGGAGTACCCTCTCTCAAGATGCCGTCTCTGCGCCAGAAGGTCACCACCTATTTCCGTCAGCTGAGCTTCATCGCCGAGCCTCGCGAGGGTAGACGGAGGACCTGCGAGCACGAGGATGAGGACGGTAACTTTATTACCAAATATCTCGAGGGGTGAGTCCAAAGTCTATAGAAGTGCAAACTTGCGCCTAAAGCTATACATTTTTAACTTTATTTAACTAAACCTCTTTATTTTAAGGCGCATGCAACGACTGTTTGTGGCTGGTCCGGAGATTTACAATGGCCAGAATCCCACAGATATGCCCGTGCTCAAGCTGGGCTCCTATGAGGCTGGCGCCTGCTCCATAACAGCCGCCTGCACGGGACCGGATGAGGGTCTGACCGGGATCAAGCGCTCTAAGCTGCACTTGAGCACCAGCTTTGCGGACGACATAGACTTCATTGACACGCAGCAGGAGAACGAAGATGCCTATGGCGTTAGGAAGAGTACGCCGCCGGCTCCGGTTGTCACACAGAACCCCACTCGACTGGCCAGCAAATTTGGACGTCCGCCGACCGGATCCCGGAGGCAAAGCAATGCGGATCAGCCATCGGGATCCACTACTGCTCCGGGTATGCGCTCCCGCAAGAACTCCAAGAGCAGCATAGCCAATCTGACAGCAGCTTCTGCTGGTACCGATACAGGAAAGGCCACCACCATCGTGGTGAGCATGGTGAGCGGTGATCAGAACAACAGGAATCTGTTGAATGCAAAGACTGAGTCCTTGGCGAACGGTGATTCCAATTCGGAACGAGAGCGTCTGCTCCGCGAGGCGGTTAGCAATCAGGGTGGTGTCGCTCCAGCTGCGCTGGTTGCCGGCGTGGAGAACTGGCGCATGGAGTGCGATTTCGCATATGGCATCTCGGTGTCCCTGTACGAGAACAATATGCTGACCAAGGAGCCGATGGGCAATCCCATTGCCGACTGCTATGGCATGGTTGTGCGTGGCGATTCCGCAATCATGGCCATGGCAGATGGCGTCAATTGGGGTGAGTTTATCTTTTCACCAGCTGACCATAAGCTCACCAGCTGACTTCCGTATTATCTTCCATAGGGGATGGGGCTCGCCTGGCTGCACGCTCGGCTGTGCACGGCTGCCTGGACTATTTGGATAGGGCGGTGTTCGGTCAGGCGCTGGAGTGCCGGGCCACCACCACCCAGGAGGTATTTGTCAGTCTGCTGCGTAGCTTGTGGGAGGGACATGGCTGCATCTTGGAGGTGGGAGGAGCTCTCTCCACGCTAACCATTGCCGTGGTGCTGCCGCTGGACGGAGCGTCGGGCAAGTATGTGGTTTGTGCCTGCAATGTAGGCGATTCTCTGGGCTATGTGTACTCCAAGAAGCACGGAGTGCGGGAACTCACACAGGCCTCGCATGATATTAGCTCCATGCGGGATATGCGCGACGCCTTGGGCGCCCTTGGACCAGCGGATGGCAACAAGCCGGAGCTGAGCAATCTCACCTTCACGATGAGCTGCATAGAGAGCGGCGACATTGTGTTCCTCACATCGGATGGAATTAGTGATAACTTTGATCCCGTTGTGGGCAAGTTCGCTGAGGCCTGGACGCCGGATGTCAAGCTGCAGGCATCGGGACAGGGGAAACCGGCCAATCTGGCGCCCAAGCGGCAAAACAAGAGTGCCTCAGCAATCTATGCCCGCCTGCATCCATCGACGCCACCCACGCGACCTGCCCGTCAGTCGAAGGGGGGCAGTCCGCCCAATAATGCGCCAAGTCGTCCCAAGTACATGCGATCGCAAACTCTCATAGAGCCACGTCAGGGACTTGTATCCGCTCCTCCACCCTCAGTGACGCCACAGCGCATTCCTAGATCAATCTCTGGCTTGCCCCTGGTAACCGGACCTCAGAGGCATGCTCTGACCCTGTACCGGCTGGAGGACCTGCTCAGCTATGGCATCAATGGCACCTTCTCGCCCTGCTCCTCTGCCCGAAGGCTTTGCCACCTGCTCATTGACTTTGTTAGGATGATAACCTCGGCCAGGAGAAAGACCCTAGAGCAGCGGGAACTCTTCTACAAACTCTCTACGGGACCGGATGGCGCCAAGCGGGAGGTGCAACTGAATCGGATGCAGCACAGGGCGGCCAGGAAACGGATTGTGGACAGCAGTGCCTTTGTGGCTTTGCCTGGCAAACTGGATCACGCCACTGTGATGGCCTATACGGTGGGTGGTGGTCATGGAGACAATGGAAATGAGAACGGCGATGGAGAGGTAGCGGTGTCACCCGTACTGCAATCCAAGGAGTTCAAGGAGACGAATTTCTAATCGCTAGACTGCAGAAATCAGGCTTTTTATACATTTTTCTTACTCACATATGGGTAATTCTTGCTTAAATGGTTTTAAAAGTCTTGCAGATTTTTGGCTTAGGTTTGTTATATAATTTTATTGTTTTTAATGAGTTAAAATATTAAATGTTATCTATAACCAAAAAGCACAAATCATATTGTTAGATTTTCGCCAAATATATATTAATTATTATCTTTGAGTTTCCAAGAACAAAAGATCCGCTTAGAGAGCAATAAAAACTTAAAAACTTTTTGTTAATTTTCCAATTTTAGGGCTTAAGGTCTAGTTAACTTTAATTTGTATTTAACTGCCAACCAATGTAAAATAAATATGTTATTGATCGAAAAAGACAATGCATTAAGCCAAGAGTTACCCATAACTACATAAATATATATATTTACATATACCATTTTATACATGTATCTCGATATTCATAAACTCTCGCTTAAGTTTTGTTGATTTTGAATCCGATACTCCTTATTTGTCAGCCATAGATTTTTAGCCATTAACATATGTATGCGTATGTGTTAACTGCAATCGACAGAAATGCCTCAAATGTTTTAAACTACCAAAAAGATAAGATAACACACAATAAAATGTATGTCGTATTTTTACACTCTCATTCGAAAAGTCAACACAAGCTGCAGGGAGCCTTTTAATAACCACCAAACTCTCGTAAAATTTGTAGCTCTACATTGGGGCAGCAAAGACAAACTAAATAGATAAGATAAGTAACGCCTATAGAATCCCAGTGGATCCAAAAATCGTATAGCCCAACGCATCTTATGTATTTATATTGGCTTTGGTGTCAGCGTAGAAACTTTATAACGCACAGCTTAAACTGCGGAATGGGCTGTGACAAGCGGGCCAGAGCAATCGAATAATTGAATAAACGCATTGAAGAACTGCGCTTTTTTAAGCACTAAATGGTTTTGTCATTTTCATTTTATTGGAATTCAGTGAAACCACACATTAAATAATTGATTTCCTTTATATGTAAAAGCATCTCGAAATTTAAACACACTTGTAATTGCACAGAAATTATAATACAAAACGATGTTGTCACTTTATCATCAAAGGGTGTAAAAGAACACATAATCAAGGTAGACTGATGCCATAAATCCGTAAAAGATTCATGCACAAAACACAGGAATATTTAATATCATAGGAAAGCTAGCTTTACTTCCTACAAGCTCGTTTTTCAGATGTTGCGCATGCGCAGTAGCAGGTTGGCAATAGCCTGTGCCTGATTGGGTGAGGCATCCTTTACTTGCTTGTACAGTACCTCCACACTGCGCAACGTTTGGGGCTGCGAAAAAAAAATTAAGCTCACAAATACGGACTTTAGCTATAATAATGACATACGAGTATTTTGACATCCAACTGCGACTGAGCCTTATTGGCCAGGAGCCATAGATTCACGGCTAGTTGTGCGACGCTTTCCTTTTCCAAGTCAGCATACCGAACGATCTTCAGGAAGAGTTCCAGGGATAGCTCCGCCTGGGAACGTTGTTGCTGGGCCACACCTAAGGACTTTAGCTGGAGGAGGATGGTATCCACAACCTGACCGCACATATTGTTGACCTCCGCCAAGAATTTGGGATCGTGACCATACAAGTCGTCATTGGAAACCACTGCGCAACAGAATTAATGTTATTGTTATGTTTTAAATAGAGGTTACTCTTTGTTACTCTTACCACCGCGAATGTGATAGGGAAACTTTTCCAGGCTCTGCACATATAGCATATCCAGGCAATGCAGATAGATGATGCTCGGCGCAGTGCTGTCCGCTTTAAACTCATGCCTGCCCACCACGTCCAGCAGCAGCCGAACGAAGTAAAGAACACCTTGTTCTGGACTGTCGGGCACCACAATCAATGTGGCCAGCATGTTGCACAGATAGGTAACCAGAAAGCGTTCCAGGCTACGCGGCTTCCCCTCGAAATCCACGGTTGCCGCGGGCAGCTCGTTGACCAAGTTCAAGGCCGCCTCAAAGCAAGCATCGGCTAGTGGAGGAAATATATATATATTTTTTAATGTCTAAAGCAATCCTTACAGTACTTGCCCTGACCCAGACACAGATGCTGCAAGGCCAGTTGTCCGCACAGCAAGTATAAATCCATTTGCTGCTGGGCAGCCCCGATGCTGGGAATGGTAATGAAGCAATAGGCGATGCAGGCCTTAACGAAACCAGTTGACTTGGATCGATTCCGTGTGGCCAATTTGCAGGCAGCATGGACCAGAGTTACATAGACCGCATCCAGATTACTAAACGTTCCGCGAGCTTCCACGTAAAAGCTGAGTTGCTGCTCCAAGTCCCGTCCGAAGTACACCTTATGGATGAAAACATTGATGAGCTGTGAGATCTGGCGCCGCTCGTCCTCCACGGTTAGAGCACTATGTTGTGAAAAAACTCTTATATAGTATTTGTCCATTCATCGTAAATCAAGTCTTACTTTACGGAGTCATTCAGGATCTTGCCGAGATACATTAAGGCGTTCGTGACCACAGCATCGCTGGTGTACTCCTCACTGTTCTGTTTGTAGTAACTAAGGATGTTCTTGCAGACCTCGACGCGCACGGATTCCTTTTGGAAGAGATCCAGGTAGGGTAAGAAGTTCGGCTGTATCAGCAAGAGCTCAGTGCTTCGGTAGTTCTGCATTATTCTGGTAAGAATATTCTGCAACTGGGAATAGTGCTTCTCATAGGCCTTGCCCAAACACATCCGAGCATTTAGTTCGCCTAGAAGTCGATTAACCTCATGTATCTGTTGGAATAATAATAAAATTTAAATTTTTAAATTAAATTAAAATTCGAGCAGTAAAAGAGTCATTTCCGATCAGCATTTTTTTCAAAATTTCAAAATTTTATAAGGGTTTACATCGTTAAAATGTTCAAAAATTGTCAAATTAAATTTTTTTTAATGTTAATTTGAGTATGCATATTTATTAATTAAACAAAAACTAACATAGAAAAGCTTTCCGAATTAAAATTAATGCATTTTTGGCTTAGTTATAAGTTTTTTAAACTTTTTAAAAATTGTCATATAATTCAATTGAACACTTGCAAGGGAATAAAAACTTGTGCTATGTGAAGATTTCGTCCTTTCTTGTTATATTTTTAACAAATAATCGTTAAATTTAAGTTTTACGTTCCACGTTGGCATCAAATAAATACATAAATATATATAGAGTATAAATACATATATACAGTATCAATTAATCATTATTTTCTGATATCCCAACTTCAGACCTCTTAAACACTAGGTACATATTAATAGATTCGTAATGCATTTTGACTTAATATTTATTGAACGTACATTTATTTAAATGAGACTGCCACTAATTATGCTTATAACTCATTTTCGAGTCGGCCGATATTAACGAAACCAAATGCAACCTAGTTGTGTTTAGTCTGCATTCCAGTCATGTGCTGCCTAGTCGCTAACCTTCTCAGAATTCTTATTATTATTTACTCAGTTTTGTTATTATTTGCTTTAGGCATGCGAATGTTTTTCGATCTGAACGATCTTCGAAAAGGTAACTGATTTTTTTTTATTAAATACAACTGTATAAATAATGAAATCGAATTGTTTATTGACTTAGCCGGTTCTGTCCAGGATCATGGTAATCTTTATACAATTTGGATGCAGCATTGCTTTTGTGGAACGTTGATGACCGTACTCAAACTGAAGGTCTCACAAAGAACCATTATATAGCCTTAAGTTTGAGAACCCTAATCTATCTATTCCTCCCTTTTAGGATATATGCTTTCTTTATTGGTGGCAACTGATGACATCGGCCTTTATTATATCTGGCTTATGTATAAATTACCTGCAGCCCGAGAGTAGCGGCTTCGACGTGGGCCGGAGGGCCACTAACTACTTTATTCTCGGTAGGATAGGATTATCAATATTATAATTTTAGTTATGTATGATATAAACATTTCTTTTAGAATACATGCTGCTAACCGTTTTAGCAGTCGCCTATTATACCAGGACTTTGAGGACACAGCAAGAAGTGCAATAATATAATAATAAAATGAAAGTATCATTGAAATGGATCTAAATAGTTCCTTTTTAACTGTCCTAAAATCGGAAAATTATTTCGAAATAAATGGCGTGAATATTACCTAAATGACCAAGGACTTGTAATTAATTATATTGTAATTAATTAATCTTCATTATAGCTAATTCACGCAGTAATATAAAAATCCTAAGCTAGTTCAATTTGTTCTATTTAAATCTTTATGTTTCTAAATAAATATTTTAATTAATAATATAGACTTGAGGTTATAAAAAATTTATGTGTAAAATCCAACAAATTTAATTTATAAACTCACCGTAAAATACTGTGATACAAAGACCGCCCAAGTCTCCACACAGTTGATGTACTCGTTGGGATCTGTCAGTTTGTTGATCGTTTCGAAGGCAGTTTTCAAGAACGTCATCCGCTGCTCCTGGAGGGGTGCACAACTGCTAACGCAGCTGCCCAGAGACCGGAGCAACTGCGACTTGGATATACCAGGCGTCTCAGATGCGTTAATAAGCTCTATAAACTCTAAAGCATTCGTTGCAATGAACTCCGACTTGAATGAGCTCAGGATAGACATCAGAATAGCACCGCTGCGTTTAAATAACATATAATTTATTAGGGTATAGACTTTTGAGATGCACTCTTTCCTTTTTCTTACTTGTTCTTTAGCTGCTTGCACTCAGAGAGCATATCCGCGGTGTGCAGCTCACACCTGTGAACCAGGCACAGGAACATGTAGTCAAAGGCTGGCGCATATAACTGTAGGTAGGAGCTAGCGGTGACGATCTCGGGATGTAGATTGAAGCGGGCCACAAAGCGAAAGATCTATTGAATAAATATTCTAAAAATTACCCTTTATCGAGCGCTACTGAGCACTCTCACCTGGGGATACACGATGAATAGATCCCTGAAGTTCTCTCTGATGTAGGTTTTACTGGGCGTAAGAGTCACGCCCATACGCACTAGATAGCAGCGAGCATAGCTGGACACCAGGGGATCGGCAATTCCCCTCAGCTGATGCGTCAAGCGATTTAATATCTTTTCGTACTCATCGCGAGAGGATGACAGGAACTCATAGCATTTGAATATCGACATCTCCAAATACAGACGCGGCAGCAGTTCTCTGATGGAGGCGATCTTGTAGAACCAATTCTGACACGTATCTCGAGCAGCCTCGCGCTCACGTTCCAGTGTGGCCGCGGACGCTGACGCAGGATCACCAGAAGCCTTCGAAAGCAACCGATCGTACACAAGCTTGCCAAACACATCCAGGATGTCCGTAATCAGAACATATTGACTCGGATAGAACTGCAGCACTGTTGTATCCGCCAGCATCTTGGCACATTGAATGGCTATTTTAAGGGCCTTTACCCGCTGATCGTTATGCCAGGACTGGATGAGCTCCTGCTTGAGCTGTTCGAACCGTTGAATATACTCCTGCTGCGTTAGGTCCATCATGTGACGCATACTGCCGTCGTCAAAGTGATCCAGTTGCTCCAGGCGATACTTCGTCTTGTCTGCCACCACAGTGTGTGCCTTGACTATGGAGAGAATATAGGGTTCAGTATTCAATTCTATAGGATCCCAGATTCCTTACTGCTTTCACTGCCGCCGTCCAGGCTTCCGGAAGCCACCAGAAAGCTGGTGGAGAGCGACAACTTTTCGTTGGTAGTGAACCGATTGAGGATTCCCAGACGCCGACTGCTCCATTGCAGAGTGTTGTCCTCCGGCTCCGTACGGTCACGCTCGCGACGCTTTGACTTCAGATCCTGGCGATTGCAAAGGCAGAATGTTTAGTCACATCTCATCCCGGTTGTGTCACTTTACTTACAAACTCGCTAACCTTCTGAGGGCTAAGCGGATCGTTGAGCTCCTCGTCCTGGCGAGCAAACTGCGACAGGGGATCAGTGCCCTCCAGAGCCCGGCTCAGGGGATTACTGTCCACCACCTGCTCAAAAGGAAAATGCCAATAAGGAACATTTAATATGAAGGGGCGTTGTACAATCTACCTACCGTCACCGATTGCTGCTTCAGCGGATGCTCCACCGTGGCCTGGCCTGCCAAATGATTCTTCCGCACCTCGTAGCATCGCGGCACGCACACCCTGAAATAAGATGCATTATTTACCAGCAGTATTTGTTTATTTTCAGGAACGGCCTACCAATCCAAGTTCACCATGGCGTCGTGCTTGTTGTTGTCGGCATTGCAAACAGCTGTTTGCTGGCGGGCATGGGCGTAGTTAAATCGACTGCTTAGGGTGCGTCATTTTCTCGGGAGGTGACTGTACTTTTGGTCGGTTCAACTATAAATTTCGTAATTATAAGTAAAAAGTTGTATGTTATGGGAATAAAGAAGAAATTATATCTCGTATAAGCCAGTAAACAAGATTGAACGTAATTTAATTGAATAAAAACATATTTCAAATAATTAGATTTATATACATTTTCTTTAAACAAATAATATAAATAACATAAAGATATGTGACAATATAAATGGAAGCCATATTTTGCTAAGCTTGAAAACTAAAAATAGGTTTTTTGTATGCAAAATATTTTTGAAATAAATTGTTTTTCTTCGCGCCGATATTTCATTCAACCCTCTGCTGCGCCCATGAAACCAGTGTTTTTCGGGGTGATTGGCATTATTTGCTGTGAACCACGTGAATGGCAAATCCAGCTGACAAGCGACGCGTTTTATTTTTTGAGTTAACAAAAATCTTAAATAGGTTTTAATATCGGATTGCGGAAAAAATGTCAAAGTCTGCACTTAAACATCTGAAAAGCACATGCCGGGTGTGCGGAAAGTATGCAAGCAACAAGCGCTCGCCGAAGATCTTCGAGCGGACCAATACGAAGACGATCGACTGCATCGAGGCGATCACAGGGCTCCGGGTAATTTTACGGTTAAAAAGTTTAAGAGTTTGTTGACACTTATCATGAAATCTATGCAATATTTCCAGTTGGAGAACTATGGCTGCCTGCCCGATCAGATTTGCGAGTGCTGCAGCATGGAATTGGCCTCCGCTGTAAAGCTTAGGGAGCGCTGTATCGCCGCTCAGCGGGAGCTGCTTATGGGGCTAACCGAGGAACAGCGTCAAAGCATATCGCCGTTTTACCGTGCTGCCGTCATGGGCGAACCTCTTGAGGATACCCTCAAGAAGTCCCAGCCGCCCGACGATGACGAGTTAATGCAAACCTATCAGGAAATCGTGGTAGAGGAGCCCAAACAGGAAATTGACGATTCGAAAATCGAGTACGACCATAACGTCTTCTATGAGGTGACTCAAGGTAACACTGGAGAGGATGAGGAGAACTCTTTGATTGAGGAGGCAGAATACGACTCCATCATAGCCGAAGACGAAGATCATCAGGTAGAGGTAGACGACGAGGCCGCCGAGCTAATTGTCGGAGATGGAGATGCTGCCGAATCGTATGTTTACGACTCTGACGACGAGGTGGCCGTGCTGGACAACGTGTTGGATGACGAGTACGAGCACGAGAACATTGTAGTGAAGAAGTGCAGCCTGCCGCCGAAACCAAAGGTCCGTGGGGATGACCCCCGTCGCCGCGGCACTGGTGGAGTGTATATCTGCGAGCAGTGCGGAAACCACATCAAGGGGCGCATGGCCTTCGAGCTTCATTGCCGCCGCCATCGCGGCGATAAGCAATTCGGTTGCGAGTAAGTGGCTCCTAATCCCCCCAAGGACAGTTTTTGATAATTGTTTTCTCCACAGACTTTGCCAGTCGCGCTTCTGCACTACTTCGGAGCTGAAGCGCCACATGCGCAAGCACACCGGCGAGCGTCCGTTCGCCTGCCAGTATTGCGGTCGCTGCTTCACCGACTACACCACCCGGGTCAAGCACGAACGTACCCACACCAACGAACGCCCCTACGTATGCGGCACCTGCGGCAAGGCCTTCACCACTGGCTACATCCTTAAGAATCACATGCTGATACATTCCGGCGAGCGTGCTTACAGGTGAGTGTGGCTGTACTACAAACATAAAGAATCAATTTAATTGTATGTACCAATCCTTGACAGATGCGAGCTGTGCGATAAGTCATTCATGCTTCCCACCCACTTGAGCACCCACTTCCGTTCCGGAGTTCACAAGCGGCACATGGAGAAGGCCGAGATGAAACAGGTACTCGAGCAGGAGCAGAAGCGTGATCTCAAGGAGGAGGAAGAAGACAGTCTGCACATCTAGAAGGAGAAGCTGGAAAAGGTAGCAATATTAAGTAACACAAGAACGACGATGGCGCACAGCCAAGGAGCATTTCTGCTAAACATAATTGTACACATTTATTAAAATAGATTTTAATCTTGAATAAATCCAACCATCAAGTCCCAGCCAAGTGTTGTGCAACAATTTTATGGGGGACCGCGTCTCGGGGAGAATGGCAAGGCCGAGCAGCTGGTCCAAGCGTCCTTTCTTCGCTGTTTATCAATAGTTTTGACAATATTAAATTAATTTTTGAATTAAGTAGATTAACAATGCAGCCGAAACTGTGTCGTGCGTGTGGGAAGTACACAAATGTCGAAAGATCTATAAACATGTTTGAGGAACTAAATCAATCTATATTGGAACACCTTACATTGTTAACAGGAGTTTCGGTGAGTGAATACATGGATTCCCAGTTCTTACCGTCTATTTATAAAATTTATTTCCATATTATGTATGAAGTTCGAAAACTGTACAGTTCTACCAAATCTATTATGCATTTACTGCCAAATACGAACAAGTCAGGCCATATCATTCCGAGAGCGCTGCTTGGAAGTGCAGAGGGAGCTGCTCGAGTCACTGAGCGACAAGGACCTGCTCCAAATACCCGATGACTACAGGAGAATCTTCGAGCCAGAGGACCACTCGATCCAATCTCAGATTAGTATATTAATAGAGGGAGTTGAGGATGATGATGGCGCAGAGTATGACGCCAGTTTTAAGGAATTTCTCAGTGAACCGGACCTTAAGGATGACAGCCACACAAGGACATCTGAAAGCAGAGAGGACGAAGACATCAATGATATTAATAATGAAAAATATATGTCTGAAAACGATAAAGAAGAAGAAGATGGACTCATACCAACTCCAATGTCATCAATCCAGGGCAGACGGCGGAAGACTATCAAACCCATCGGGGTGTTCGTTTGCGATGAATGTGGGAAGCACTTCAAGGGAAAGAAATCATTCACATTTCACTGCAATCGTCATCGCGGAGTCAAAAACTATGCATGCGAGTGAGTATCGTTCAGGCGTCGATCTGAGCTTTGAAAGTATTATACATTTTTGCTTGAATATCGTTGCAGGCTCTGCAAGGATAGCTTCTGCACGACGTCGGAACTCAGGCGCCACATGCGGAAGCATACCGGAGAAAAGCCGTTTGCATGTCGCCACTGTTTCCGCTGCTTCTCAGACTACAGCTCGCGACTGAAGCACGAGCGAACCCACACGAATACGCGGCCATATTCATGCAAGGAGTGTGGTCACGCATTTTACACCGCCTACATACTCAAGAACCACATGCTCATACATACAGGCGAACGGGCTTTTAGGTAGGCAGCCCTGACTCGATTCCTTGGGAATTAAGTTTCAGTTTCTCCCTGTTCACTTTTACTTCCAGATGCGATCCTTGCGATAAATCCTTCAGTCGCGACATACATCTCACTGCTCACTACCGTTCGAAAGCCCACAAACTTAAAGTGAGGGAAGATAACAAGTTACAATCGGACGACGGATCGATAAATAATAATAATTAGGAGAGTGAAGTCAGTAGCAGTATTACGATTAAACTTCAACTAGGCCATAAATTATCGTTTAAGCATATCTTTTGTACTTATCTTCGAGCAAAGAAATACCTTTAAATTATATTTGGCTTTGTTTCTTATGGTTGAGATTGGTTTTAGGCTCTAATTTGTACTATACACCAACGGGGTTGACGCTAAAGCGGCCAGATCCAAAGTTGCATCCTGCTGCTCCTGATCAACGGGCAAAGGCACTTCTATTGTAAAGGCAATAGCATCCGGCTCTATCTCCCCTTGTTCAGACACTGATTTGCCTTGCTCGGACGGTTCAACCTTTGACTTCTCCACGTTGTGTTTGTGAGTATTGGAGCGATAGTGGGTCTTTAAGTGGGTCGGACGCGCAAAGGAACGCTGACACAACTCGCATCTGCAAAGAATAAGACTATGTTAAGTCAATTGATCGCTAGGGAGTAAAAGCGTTAGATACACACCTGAAGAGGCGTTCGCCAGTGTGGATGAGCATGTGATTTTTGAGGATATAGGAATTTGTAAAGGCCTTGCCGCATGTGGCGCAGACAAACGGTCGATCGTTGGTGTGGGTCCGCTCATGTCGCAGTCGTCCACTGTAATTGACATAGGTGCGATCACAGTAGCGGCAGGGGAATTTTCGGTCTCCGGTGTGCATCACCTGGTGACCTTTCAGCTCGCCGGATGAGAGAAAACGGGCGGGACAGAGTCTGCAATGGACAAAAAAAAGCTAATTTTCGACTACTCATGGAATTAAATAGCATTTGAAACTTACTCGCACTGAAAGGGCCTGATTCCGCTGTGCTTGCGCAGGTGACGATCGAAGGAGGACTTGCCGGTGATGTTGTTGCCGCACTGATCACAGAAGAAGACCGTTAGCGGGACTTTGGGGCGCTTTTCGCTCTTCTCGGCCTCACTCTTCTTGTGCGCACCACGGCGTCGGGGTCTTTTCATCCTGGCAGGAGAGGAGGGCCCTTCGTCTTCTTCCTCTTCCGAAGCAGTCATCTCCTTGATGGCCTCCTCCATGTCCGCCTCGTTGCAGGAGTCTAGATGATCAATGCCATCATCATTTTCGTCGTCTTCCTCGTCGCCATCGCTAAGGCTCTCCAGCTTGATCATGACCTGTAGGGGACTGGCAGGCGTTTGGGGATCGGGGTACTCATGGCGCCGCTTTTGGGAGCGGGCACTGCGGCGGCGGCGGTTCACACATGACGATGACTCCTCGAATATCTTCTGGCTGCTCAGGCAACGCTCCCGAAAGGCAATGGCACCCGCTAGGTCCGATTGGCAGGACTCGCACATCCAGTCGGGTAAATCCGGCTTACATTGCAGCTAAAAATGGAATTAATACCATTTATAGGGCTGTAAATAGCAATTAGTGATTTACTGGTAGACTTACTAGAACGCCGGTAAGTAAATTTATTTGCTGCAGTGCCTTCCGCGAACTGCTAGTGAACAGTTTGAGGGAATTCGAGTTGTCCGTGCTGCTGGCGCACACGCGGCACACATTTTGAAGCATTTTTACCAGGCTACTCCAAAAATAAACACGGGTAAATTCCTAATTGTAAACAAAGACAACCACCCACGCAAGTTCGGCATTCACTACGCAACACATGCAATGGCCCAGCAATTGCTGTCGTTAGTCAACACTGTCAGTGGCACAATAAACTGCTATTGAAATTTCAAATTTCAGAGCTTATAAATATTCAAAATTACAAATAATATATCAAGATATTTGACAAAACCAATCAATTTTTTACTAGATTTAATTATAATAAGTTGATCTTCTATAGTTCCTGGGGAATAATTATATTAGATCGTCTGATCCTTTGATCCTCTTCTACCTTTCGTTGGTGCAATCGGGATCGGAAGTGCGTCACCATATGGGTCTTCCTTTGAAAGGAGCGATCGCAGAGATCACACTGGAATCGCCTCTCCCCAGAGTGGATGAGCATATGATTCTTCAGAATGTAGGCATTTGTGAAGGTTTGGCCGCACTCAGCACAGACAAAGGGTCGCTCTTTGGTGTGGATCCTCTCATGCTTCAGCCTGCCCATGTAGCTTACATACTTCCTCTCGCAGAAGCGACAGGCGAACGGCTGCTCTTTAGTGTGGACGCGGAGGTGGGCACGCAGCTCGGCAGCGCTGAGAAACCGCGCAGCACACTCCCTGTAAAAGGGGCAGTATCATTATTAGCATGCAATTTACAATTATAATCTCCATTGAGACGTGGAGACGTAAGATGGAGACATAGACTCACTCGCAACCGAACGGCCTCTCGCCCGAGTGCTTTCTTATATGGCGTTCGAAAACTGGCTTGGAGGTAGCATGAACTCCGCACATTTCGCATATATAAACGAGATCTTCTGGCTGCGATTTGAGCCTACTCCTGTGCCTTTTTCGCTGCACAGCTGCCGGTGGAGCTTCTACTACAGTTCGTTTTAGCGTATCAAATGGCTCCTCTTCCCCAGCTGAATCGCGTATAAGAAAACTGTCCGAGGTGTCCTCTTCAATCAATATTTGAAACGTTTTCTGCGGCATCCTAATATCATCGTCGCTCTCCCTATAAGTGCTGATCTGGAGGTGTTCGGGTTTCTTCTCTGGTTTAGTGTCTATCTCTTTATCAGAATCAGACCATGAGGAGCTTTCCGCATCGCTGGGATTCCACCTTTTCTGAACCTTGATGCAAAGTTTACGGAATGCCAGAGCCGATCGGAGATCGGACTGGCAGCACAGACACATGGATTCGGGTGCATTGGGCAACAGCTCCAACTAATATTAAAAATTGGTCATATGTCTTCCATACTAAGCCGCTCGTTAAACTCACCTTTAGCCCGGTTATCAAGTACAAATGCCTCAATAGTTTCTTATTTTCTAAATCAAAAAGTTTCTTGCTCTGCTCGCAGATTCTCTGTCTTCCGCACACCCGACAGCTAACTTCCAGCATCTTGACACCGTCGTTGAGCACGACTAATTGAAATGCAAAGCGCATGAAGAAACTGTCAGTCGGGAGCGGAATGGAGCAGCTGCGTCGACAGTCACACGGGAACGCGAGTGGGCAAGACGCCAAAGCAGAGAATTTTTAAAAAAGAGTTGCATATATTTATTTGAAAAAATAAGGCAGTAGGTTTATCCGAAAACCATGTTACTACACGGTGCACAAATTTGAAAATAGACATAAAATCTTACAGTCAAAATTTGAATACGTACAGAAGGGTTTTTAAAAAAGATAAGTTAACAAATATAACAAAGAGATTTCTACGATCAGGAGAGATTACAATATTAAAATCTAACAATACAAGGCCAGTATACATTTATTTTTAATTTCTTATTATTATTTAAGTTGATTTTTTAATACAAAGGGTACTGCAGCCCGATGAAAAAAAATTTGTGAGTAATGTCAAAAACAATTTAAAAACAAATCCATATATAATATGATATAAATTATTAATATAGATATATGTTTACTAAACGATCTGCACACATTTATCGAGGCTTTTTAATTGCACATACGTATATTTTGCGAAGATTTCTTTTGGACCATAGGGCAAAGGAAAGCTTATAAATTCAACTTTAATAGGTTACATATAAAAAAAACGAAAAGAAACTATCTTCGGGAAGCCGAGGTTAAATACCCTTGCAGATTGCAATTGAATTATAGAATGGAATCGATCATAACTAAGCTTAAAGCATTCGAATCTATTTTGAATATATAATTTATATGACAATTTTTTAAAAAAATTACAAATTAAAAAACTCATACCTAAGCCAAAAAAGCATCAATTTCAATTCGGAAAGCTTTTATATGCTAGTTTTTATTAGATTAATAAATCTGCATACCGAATTCGAAATTTAAATAAATAAATTTTTTTTTCTTTCAATTTTTGACATTTTTAACGATTCAATTCAATTTCATTTAATAACTTATCATCCATTATCCCTAAGTATCCCCTAAATTCAACATCTAATCATAATTATTAACAATATAAGTATTTACTATCGATTAAGGCATGATTTACTAAGTTTTACTTAGATTTTACCGCAAAATATTGATTCAAAATAGGGAAATATTTCTCAGGTTACACACTTCTGACTAAAATTCAAAAACCCTGCAAGGGTATAAAAATACCAGGAATATTATATGAACTTGTTTTAATTTCTAATGTGTTAAATGTTAATAGGCACTGTTAGACTTGTTCTTAGGTTCTATAAACTAAAGTTCTTTGGTTAGACAAAAATATATGGCTTGGTTACTTGATTTTTCCTGCTCTTGTATAGTTATATAATCGCTGAGATATATATAAAGAAATTTTTGTTTTTAAACCTAACAACTGGAAGACAATTGTTGCAAATATGGCAAGGTTTGTTAGGAATACTGTTTTTGTTTTGTTCAAAACCTTAAAGGTCTAAATATTTTGGTTTTAGTATTTGGATTACGATTAAAAAGGTAAGGCTGTATCAGACCCTTATTAAAGTGATGTTTTTGATAAAATATTGCTTAAATTTCAAATCAGATTCAATGTTGACTTTGGTTTCAGCTGTCGCCAAATTATTTGTGATTCTTTCCTGTGATGTACACTTACCGAAATGACTCCTTTCCGTCGCTTATTTTTTTTTTGCAAGTTGTTTTCTAAAGAGACACAGAACTGATAACATCTGCACATAGTAGATCAAATTGCGACTGTAAATCTTCTTGGGTAGAAATGTTCAGATTTTCAGTATAGTTATCATTGGTCATGAGGCCAGAGTCAAAGGTATTCTCTCCTGCCGGCTCCGCTTCTGCCATTTCGGCATTCCGCTTGTGAGTGTTTGATATGTAGTGAGTAACCAGGTGTTTCTTGAGGGTGAAGGATCGATTGCATACATCGCAGCTGGAATTAGATTATTTGCAGAATTATTCTATAAACATATTTTAACACCGGACTTACCGGAACATCCGTTTACCCGTGTGCGACTGCATGTGGGCCCTCAGGATGCAGACCCGTGTAAAGGCCTTGCCACACTGGTCGCACACAAAAGGCCGTTCGTTAGTGTGGATCCGTTCATGCTTCTTTCGGCCAACCACGGAAAAGTAGCGCCGATCGCAGTAGCGGCAAGGAAACGGCGGTTCCTTGGTGTGATGGGTGAGCATGTGTGCACGCAGTTCGTTTCCGGAGAGATAGCGCTTCGGACATTCCCTGGAAAGTGAATGTTAAAGATTAAGCCTTAGATGTGCGTTATACCAGGGAATGGTCTCATTTACTTGCAGGGAAACGGCCTCTCGCCTGTGTGACCATATTCGTGCCGCACAAGAGATGCCCTGTTCTTCTTCACAATGCCACAGGTGCCGCACTTGTGAACTTGCAGCTTTGAAGGTATAGGGTACTCTGGATCCGCTTCGTTTTCCCCATTCTGCGGGATCTCCGCCAGCTGATCAGTTTCATTGTCGTTCGCGCCGCCTGTTGATTCCTCGACGGCTGCAGTTTCCGGTAACTTTACAACAATGTCCACTGTGTGCAATGGTTCAACAGGACCTCGGAGTCGATCAGACCTTCTCGGAGACGAGACTGTATCTTCCTCCTCTTCCTCTTCAATTGCCTTTCGGCCCTCCTGTTCCAACTTTAGGTTCTCCACCTCAGCCTTAAAGTTTTCCTCCTCTGCCTCCGCCTCCTTCTTTATTGGTACCCATTTCTTCTGTTCTTGGATGCAGTGCCTTCGGAATAGTATGGCCGAATTGAGGTCCGTCTGGCAGCAGAAGCACACCATGTCCGGAGCACCCGGAATATGCTGCAACTGTTCACAAAAAGGCGTGATCTTGCAAGATCTATTTTTATTCATGTTCAAAACTCACTCGAATGCCAGTGACCACGTAGATGCGCCGCAGTGTTTCCTGGTTATCCAAGTTGAAGAGCTCCAGGGCTTTGGGACACAGAGTACTCTTACCGCAAACCCGACACACATTAATTAACATTTCGACTTTTTATGGAAAAACAAACAAATGATGTAAATAAGGAAAAATGATAATAATGTCCGTTCACAGCGAAACGCATGCGATTTCTAGTGTTAAGAAGCGGCAGAATAGATCTAACTTGCGCTATGTAACGGATTTTCAAAATTACATTTTTTTTAACAGAAATACAATGCTATTTATATAGCTATTGCCCATTTTGAGCTTGTTATGAAAGTTATAATACATTCCTGGAGACTATTGGAGACCCCGAATCGCATACTATTATGTCAGTTTTGAAAAACGGGAGCTGCTACCTTTTTCAATTTGTGTAACGCGCTTTTTAAATTCAAACATATCAGATTTTAAATCTAAAATAACTAATATGTTAGCAAATGTAACTTCAATAAGTGTTTGCATTGTTTGTGTTTTATTTGGCCCGGAAGTTAGCTTAATTTAGTAGAAATTAATAATATTTAATGAATTTACTGCCGGGAACTGAGAGCGATTGAATTAGGATATTTTCTTATACGTCCGAGCAGTCGTTGTCTTCGTACGCCTTGATCTTGCACTCTTTGATCTGCATTTTTTTGTGGAAGAGAATCGTGCTGTGCAGTGCGTCCTCTCTTTCGCGAGCGATTTTAAGCTCGAGGAGATCCAGGCGCCGCTGCTCGACGAGGATGCGATAACGATGCAACTCCTGCTGCCTTTGTCGGAAGTTGGGCAAGTGGGGACCCGTGCTTCCGCTGCTGGTGCTGGGGCACTTCTTGCCATCCGCGGCTGTGGGCGATCCGGCCTTTGTACCGGCGGCCACCTTGCCCGTCGTTGAGCGGCGCTTGGACGGGGATGTCCCATCCCGTCGCGTCGTCTCTGACAACGACGAAGTGGTGGGCGCCGAAATATGAACGCTGACCAGGTCGCTGTGCACCCTCTGCTGCTGCGGAGGGTTAGAGTCGAGCATGGGGCTGTTCTTGGGGGCTTCCAGCTCGCCGGAGCAATATGAATCAGAGTCATTGTCTACGCGCAATCCCTGGGCGAACTTTGGCGCCTCCTCACGCACCACGCACGACTGCTGCGGCGGCAGGGTAAAGGTCTCCAGCTTCAGGTCCGAAACTACCTTGCTGGACGTTGAACCGCGGGATGTACTAGGTATTCGGTCCGATCCGAAATCCTTGCTTCGCTTGTACTTAAGAGACTCATAGGAGGGCCTATAGCGCAGAGCCAGGCTGGGTTTTACAGACAGCCTATTGTCCTTCTCTTCCTCCTCCTCTTCTGACGCAACATCTCTTTCCGTGACCGTCCGCTTTGTAGTCTCCTTTACCGCTGGCAGAGAAGTGGTCGAGGATGGTTGGTTGCTTTTTAAAGCCGGCTCTTTGAATAGCAGCTTCCTGTTTTGCTGGGTAGATGGATGTACGCTACGTCCAGGGGAGCGCCGATAGGTGACCACAGAGTCGAATGTCTCCTCCACGTCCTCCTCGCTGAGCTTCCACATGACACGACGGCTGCTGCTGGACATAGACTGATCAAAGCGCTCATCTATAATAAAGAAATGATTGAGTTGCGTAAATTTATGAATGCATGTAAATATTATTAGAGTTCACCCGATTTCTGGTTTTTGTCCATGATGATTGAATCAACCTCCCGCGCAGGCCTGCATAAAGTTTCGCTTGGAATTTTGGGGGCTACACGAATTTGGAAGATATATGTGTGTGTGTTTCTGAAATATTTCTAAAAATTTAGCCCGCTTCGCTCTAAAGATAATCGAAGTAATGCCCAAAGCCTACTATACTAAGTATGAAAACCAGTTCAATCCTTATAATCATTCGGTTTTTGTTTTTCTCAAGGCAAAACGAGAACCAATCTTAAAAGCTCTTTCACTAACAAACAAATATCAATTCTTTAGTTTGGATCTTTAATTGGTAATTTCATTGAGTGTATATAATTTGTCATAAAACCTTATAAGTTTTTCTAGCTTTTGTTTATTTTTAACTTATCTCCGTTATACACACGCTTTAAAAGTATGTTAACATTTGGCGTTCAACGAAATTACATAAATATTATACAATTTTTAAATCATTCAACTTAGGATGATGTAGCTCTTTTGGTTTCGGCTTTGGTTGTCCTCTAATTAAAATTGTTCCTTTAAAAGCATGAGGTTCGTGGACTGTTGAGTTGAGTTTTGTGATCGATTTGTGAGCTAATTTTCTGCTATGAAACCACAAAAAGTTCTTATAAATAATACACAATCTTTGGTGTAGCTTAGAAGTTGTTTTGTGGACAATATATATTAGTGACTAGCATTTCTTCCTTCTCTTGAATCCTCGGTTCCTCATAGGCGGGGATAATTGAGCTTGACATATCGGGGGTGTTTTAGGGGGTTTGCCAAAACGGGCAGAATCTTTAGAGAGAAGGATTTCGCAATAGACTTTGCGGCACTACCGTAGAGGGTATTCTCTCGCCTAGTTATTAACTCTCTAAAATGTTTAGTATGATTTAACTAATTTGTTTTTGTTAGCTCTTACACTTGGATTGGTTGCCTGTTGCTTTAAGTACCGTCTTGAACATTGTTATTTACGCTATTTGCTAGTTTTATATAAAGTATATATGCATTAAAGTACACACATGGTCATGCCCTTTGCCTTCTTGATCTTTTCGCCTTCGAATAGTGTTTTATGAACGAACTACTAACTGCCTCACTTAGTGTTAACTTAGTCCTTTCTTTCGGCGATCTAAAGCACATTTTATATATGATTCTATGATTCTTCTTGTGACTAGAATTCTGAGATATTCTATTTTTACATTTTTTGGTTTGTAAAGATTCGAGTTATTCGTGAATTAATATAAATTAGTTCATTATCTTTTTGTTTTTTTTTTTTGGTTTAAAGATTTGTTTTTTTACAAAAAAATTGTCATCTTAAAAATGTGAAAATTATTCAAGTTTAAGTTTTCTTGCTTTCTTTTTTGGTTGTTGTCTTATATTGGTTCCAATTGATGCTTAAATGTTAACAATTTTTGTATATAAAACCGTTAAGTATATGTATATATATGTATGTGTGTGTTGTATGTTATCATAAATCTTATCCTTTAGGTATTAATATATGCTACATATGTTCTTTTTTCTTTTGTTTCTGTTCTGCTTGGTTAGGTTTCCATCCTCCTCCTCTCCTCTGGCATGAGCAAGTCAGCAAACTAGCTGCTTTCTGCGGTTTCTCACTTCATTTTCAATGTATTTTGTTTAATTTTCTGATCCGATCTTGTTGTATATTGCTAACACTTTGCTAATCACCACATTTTAATGTTCATTTTCATCTCCATCAGTGGCTGGTGATGACTAATCATAAGTTACTGGACGACACAGTGAGAAAACGAAGACGATGGCGTACCACACTTCGGTCAGGTAAAGGGCAATCTGCAGCGTGCACAGGCAGTACTCCAGGCGCAGTCGGTAGGTCTGCAACAGCAGCAAATAGGAGACGCCCACGAAGCACGGAGCGGTCATGAAGACCGACAGTATGGCTGACCAACCTAAAGGAGATAGAATAAAGCTAATTAAATATGTTTTCTGTATAATAACTTATGTTAAACATCTGTTTAAGACTAATTCAAGATTAAATCAAGAGTATTTCCTTTAAAACGACAATTAAAGATTTCTTTTTATAAATTAATTAAAATTTAAATTAGTATGTAACACTTTCTACCCTATTGTTTTTGTTAATCCTAAAATTAGCTGAGTGTGCTCTCTACCTCGGTCGGCCAACGAACTCATGCGTCCCATTATCAGGCGGATCGTCTCGAAGACAATGAAGCTAACCATTACCGCCGAGTCCAGTGCAAGGGTATGGCCGGTGTAGCTGAGATTGATCGCCTTCAGCAGACCCATGGCCATCTCACAGCAGGCGAACATGCCGAAGTAGAACGAGTTGAGGTAGATCAACACCTCATAGTTCATGCTGGGATTCGGCTTCTTTGGCACGAGCGGTGGCGGGCGCTTGGGGGGCATCTCTCTCTCAGCGACTGTGGCTTGGCACCTCTAAGACTACGAGCTATGGCAAATGGAACCCAAATCGATCCCCCGGATCGCAAGCACGGCGGCGACGGCGTTGCTCACGTTGGGCACTGTATTTATAGACTGACCATAATAATAACGCGGACCTGCCTGCCGTGCGGTTGGCTTGGCCAATGCAGCGGCATCTCGACATCGGCGGTCTCGCGCTTTGACGCTGCGAACTGTGCCGCCTTGCTGCTGTTTATTTGAATAATGTGCTGCCTGGTCGTTGTCGCCTTTTATTTGCTTCACCCGCTGGGTGGTTGGTCAGCACTGACCGGCGGATGGCCTGCCCCGAAAGGTGTGAAATTGATTCCTCTGGTGTTTGCTACTACCATAAGGGAAATTAAATTAAGAGTTCCTAGGCGGAAAACTTCCTTGCGAAACCGATTGCCCTTGACCCCCCCCCCCCCCATTAGGTGACAGAAACGAAATAAAATGGCATACAAAATAGCTATAATTCTAAAATAGACTAAATTTAGTTACAAAATTACATTTTAAAAGCACGTGTTCTTTGCTTTATTTTTGCAATATCGGTGGGAAAGGACCGGCAGAAAAATAGTTTGATAATAAACTTGAAAAATAAATAGTCGCATTTAAAATTTGGACCATTAATATTTTACTATTGTCTCTGGGCATTAAAAGTGTCGAAAAAACACATGTATGTTTCTACATCAATAAATCATTTCTGACAATGTTTGTAAACAGCTCATTAATTGTAACTATATTCTTTACGTCTTAATAAATTCCCTGATTTAATATTTATAAAAATTCCCTCAAGTGAATCCTTTGTTCAAATCTCTTTCTTGAATACCTTCTCAATGCTGCCAGCACAGATGGACTCTTGGCGAACAGTGTCCCCTGAGTAGGGTATAATTGCTAACCGAGACCGAACGAACCGAGAGCCCTCTCATTTGGCTTTTCTAGCGCCAGCCTAACGTGTCCGCAGTGGCCCGTTTATATTACATTTGAATTAGAAGTGTACATTGCACCTAGGGGACAGCAGCAGCAGCAATGGTATTGCACGAGCTTGCAGTTTGCATATAATTTTAGACACCATCACAACGGCTGCTATATAAAAAGATCAAAACGAGCGAGTCCGAGGCGGAGAGTCGGAACCAACATCGCTGCTACGCCAGCATCAGCACCAGGGAGGCTACGCCGGCGGCCACAAAGGCCGGACAAAAGAATGCAAACCGAAGAAATTCAAATTAAATGCAGCTCTGCTTTTGATAGAATCGGTCGGGTCGCGTCGCGTCGCATTACGCTACGATGCCATGCAGTTTCCGTGGTCGCGAAAAAGATATGTGCGGATTATATAAGTTGAGATAAAGGTTCACTACGTACCTTGAGGAAAATCCTTCCTCCAGTGTCGGCCCAAATGGGTATGTTTGGGTACGGGTTTTGCGATCTTAGTGCTGGAGGAGAATCCTTTAAATGGTCGAGAGTGCGGTTCGATTGACTTAGTCAGGCATCAAAATGGCCAAGCTTGAAAGGCCTTGGCGTATCGCTGGAAGTGAAAGTGCCACAGGAAAGTGTCTCGTCGTCTTCGTCGTAGTTGTCGCTCAGCTGTTGTTGCAGCCTCCTCGGCTTTGTATGCTCCTCCTCCACCTTGTCTTCCTTCTTTCCCGGGAGGAAGGAGTGCTAGGGCTGGCTTGGTCTTAATCTCGATCTTGGTCGTTGTCGTGGCGGCGGCAACGTGGTTTATCAACTGCTAGGTGTATGTCACGGGGCGACACATTGTACAAATGAATATGCTGGCGTAGACTAGTTCAGCACCTTGTAGGGTGATCATTAAGGCACTCAGAATAATTTCGAGTTTGAGAACATAGGTTTGAAAACAACACAAGTAGATAACAATAGCAAGACTGGGCAGTGTTAATATTACGGATGCGGTTGCTTGCCAGCCTGAAAACATTAAGAAAATACATGTTCATTAAAATAGGGTTTCTCTTTGAATACTGCTTATACTGTTTCTTGATTGAATCAAAAAATTTTCCTAATCCGCACGTAAAATCTTCTCAACCCCCACGAAAAGTAGCTTTAAAGATAAATTCAATATTTTGGCAGTATTTTGTTTTTAAAGAAAAAAAAGGTTGCTTCTACATATCTTAGCTATGTACTTTATGTTAAGGTACTAGTTTTAGTAGGTACTACTGGTAATGAAGTTTTAGGTGAATAAAAGCACTTAATTTCATATCCAGAGATCGCCATACATATTGTGATTCACGGACTACTTCAATCCCAAAAACATACCGATATATCCATTAAAATTTCTTATAAAATGGCTTTGTAGTTGCTCGTACAGATTTCAGTGGCTCATCTCAATTATAGATTCTTTGATAGATTCCCATTTAATATTGTTTAATGTGCCAGAAGGGCACCATTTCAACCCTCAACCCCCTGCCTCTCCTTTCCACTTCTGCCGCTCGAAACATTTACACTCATACGGGTGATGACCATAATTACGCATACGCCGTGTTGATTACACACATGTGCACATACATCAACGTATGTATATGTACATGTACGACCAAACGTTTATGGGTTATGGCCTCAGAGGGCACGGGCAGTGGGAGTGGGAACAGGGGAGGCGCCGCCTGTCGCCACTGGGACCGGGAAAACAAATAATTTCGCCATGTCATCATCGGTGTGGCGGATTAATCTCAACAACAAACACCCGGAATACTCACCACGATCGCTGAGACTGCTTTTGCGGCCGAAGACGATGCGCAGGGTCTCGATGATGCACAGGGAGAGCAGGATGCTCGCCTCGCGGGACAACGCATTCTCCCCGTAGTTGAGATTGATGGCCTTCAGCACGCCCACGCCCACCTCGAAGGCAGCGTACATGCCGAAGTAGAACGAGTTCAAATACATGAGGATCTCGTAGATGAGGCTGGCGTTCATGGTGGTCGCTACTCCCTGTCCGCGTCCGCGATCGCAATCAGTTCCGTTTCCTCCTCCTCCTCCGTCGCTCCCGAGGTGCTGCGCTGCGCTGCGCCCTCAGCCGCCGGATGTCACCTGGGCAGTTTGTGGCAGCTTCTCCAGCTCTGCCAGCGATAGCAGCAGTATCAGCAGCAGCAGCAGGTGGCTCGCCTCCCTTACGACAGCATCGGGGGGACTGGGTCTCGTGAGGTTGCTGGATGTAGATGCGGACGGTGGTTGGTGCTGCTAGTGGCGCTCTTGGTGTATTTTTAATTGCGGTCTGCTCATATGTATATATTTATGTATATTTACTTATCGCCCTCACCTCCACTTTTCGACTCTTCTTCTTGCTCCCTCCTATTGTTGTTGCTGTTGGTGCGTTGTCATGGGGAGTGGGCCGTGCTTCGCGGCGACAACTCTATGCTAATATTAAGTATGTGCGTTCACGTTTATTTATACGCGTGTGCTGCTGGCTGCCAGTAGTTTGGTTGCTTGTTGGCGAGAAGAGAAGCACATAGAGGGGGCTTATATAAAAACTCTGCCCATCGGATGGAGCCTCCCGCGCTAGATATTTTCGATTTTCTTCCTCTTCCTCTGGACATTTCCAAGAACGGCCACTCTGCGCTTGGGTCATTTCTCACCAGTGCTGCCAACCATCGGCCGTCATTTATAGCTTGAAAGACAAACTACAAGAGCCAAAACTATCGAAAGAACAGTAGCTAAATTAACATATGATTTTATTATTGAAATGGCTGTAAAGTAGCCAAAATATCGGGCTGTTGCCAAAATTAGTGAATTCCAGCATGGGGTTTTGCAAAATAGCGAGATATCGTCAGGAAGTAGCTGGTTTGGCAACACTCACGCTCGCTCCTCGACACAACGCACATAGCACTCGATAGCTATCGAATATCGAATTATTCCATAAAAATAATAGCTGTTATTCAAGAGTAGCAGTATACGACTTTAAATTCCAATTGGAAATATATTTCCCCGAAGCAATAGTATCGTGTTTGACATTTGGATTTTGCTCAGCGCTGGAGGCGGTCACATTGTAGATTGTTTTTGAGTTTTGGAATTTGTTCTGTTTACCTAAAATAATTTTGATTTTCGCAATGCCGGCGGATCAGATCTTGTACTCGGATAAGTACTTCGATGACAAGTACGAATACAGGTAAACATGGTATTTCGCGTTGATGACATTGGATTCTGATCGCATTGATCTCTTGCAGGCACGTAATTTTGCCTGCAGATTTGGCCAAACATGTCCCCAAGGCTCATCTGATGACGGAGACGGAGTGGCGCAATCTGGGCGTGCAGCAGAGTCCTGGATGGGTGCACTACATGGTCCATGCGCCGGAGCCGCATGTGATTCTCTTCCGTCGCAAGCGCGTCGAGGAGGAGGGTGCGGCGCCACAGGTGGCTACTGCCTCGGAATCGCAGAGTCGCGCGAATGTGTGCATTTAAGACAGAATCAGACCAGTTTTTCGCCACTCAGGGAGTATCATATGCTCATACAGTATTTCATAAGTTAGCATCAGGGATCCTGATGTAAAATTAAGTTTCATAGCTTTAGGAGCTGACTAGTTCAAAGATACATACATATATGTACATACATATACCATGTTAATTTCATTAGTTTATTTACCTAAAATACAATCGAAGCGTACGCCAAATGTACTAAGAACTAAAAGTAGAGGTTGTTAATTAATTTGTCGTATTGTAGCAGCGCCACACCGCCGGCACCAGGTGGTCCGTCCAGCTGTCGTGGCTCAGATTGCAGTTCTTCCTGGCATAGTGCTCCATGGCATAAAGGGAAATCAGCATTCCATTGCCTGAGATTAAGGAGAACCAGAGGAAGACGTTGCCCATCACTTTGGGAGCGCTTCGCATAAGGAATACCAGCGAGACGCCCACAATCCCAAAGAAGAAGAACATGACTGGAAAGAACATCTGCAAGGCAAAGCCGAGAACCTGCTCGTGCACCACTGCGGAGATCATGAACACCGCCAGAGAGGCGGCCAACTTGGAGCCCCGGAACACATGCACGTACATATCCTTGTAGACATACTCGTATAGCCAGTCGTGGACCACCACGTTCCAGTTCCTGTAGTAGGCATCGTACGTATGTGACGTCCACCAGTCCTTGTAGAACATTCGGTCACCGAAGCGCAGCAGCTCCGCTGTGAAGTTCAACCACGAGTGGAGGATCAGGTAGAATCCGCAAAGGAAGATCACTTGACTTGGGAGCAGCATTCCGAACAGCTTCAGGATCAGCTTCGAGGTGTCCATAGGTTCCACGCCGTATTGTCCGAAGTGCTCTTGGATGTGCCGTTCGTGAATAAAGGCGTAGAGGAAGGCAATGGCCACCACCTCCAGGAGGCGATTCAGGGCAAACTTCCAGCGAATGTGCGAGGTGCGCGGATAGCTGTCCCGGTAAATGAGAGTGGGTGCGAACAGGAAGTAGATGTAGCAGCTTAATGGCGGCACAAAAGGTCGTCCTGTGGTCTTCTCCTCCTTTTCCTGATCCTCCTGTTTCAGTTTTCCCGCCACCACTCGAGCCGCATTCGATCTGACAAATGCGTGCATCTTCATAAGCAGGCGAGTGCTCTCCAGGAGCAGGACACAGCCGCTCACGAAGGGCAGATCGAACTTCAGACAGAGGGAACTGGCCACGAAGCAGAACACCAGCTGGGAGCTTATGTACAGAATAAGGCAACTGTGCGACCAAAAATGTTGAAGAGAGCCTTTAAAGAGGAAAATAAGCTGATTAAAACATGTTTTCCAGAATTCTATTGGAACAGAAAGTCTTTTTAGTGCAGTTAAAGCTTGCTTGGCAGTCCTTATCTTTCTTTAAATATAAATAAAATAATGATTTTTAGAAGATTTGCGGGAGCTTATCACAAAGTTGTCGAAGTCTTTCAATTAAATTCACATCTATTATACTATATGCCAATAAAGCGAAAGTTTAATTGTTTAAACCCCATTGCCCTTAACTCTTATCGTTATTTGGCTTAAATGAATTCGTCACCTTATGGTGGTTAAGTGAGTAATAAAAGTTACGAATTCAAAAAAAAAAAAAAAAACAAAATTATGAAGCACCTTTTGTTTATACAAAATTTAAATAACTAAGGCAAATTCCAAAGTGAATAAAATTAATTAGATAAAATAAATCGTTGAGGAATGAGATGGAACTAAAGAAGCTTTCAATGCATTATTACTCTCCTTGTGGTCACTAGTTATCTTTTCAACACTTACTGTGCGGCTTCAACTTGTGTCTGACCATCGCCCATCCTCGGAAGGCAAAGTAGAGCGCCAGGACGAAGACATGCTCCAGCAGCCAAGTGCCCATTACCCAGTGCAGGCGCCGCAGTCCGCCCCGGAAGGTGCCCAGGCCGAGGTCAATCCGCCCGTCCACGAAGTAATCGTGGCAGATCACGTTCAGCAGGAACATGATCAGAATAATGTAGAATATGTGGTAGATGGTGCGCATGTGCTCCACCTGCAGTAGCGCCGTAAGATACGATTCCCGCGCCACGAAAACCTTTTCGGGCAGCCGTCGCCGCTGCTTTTGGCCGGACTTCTCCGATTGGTGCGCCGGCGCCGTCGCTGTTGTGGCTCCACCATTTGCATGACCATTTGGTGAGTCGCTGACGTCCGCGGGCGCTGTACTGGTGACGCGATTGTGCCAGGTGCTCTTGGCATCCGATCTCCCAAAGTTGGCGAACTCATGGGTGCGCAGCTCCTGCTGGCGCAGGTCCTGCAGCACATCCTCCACCATGCAGGACAGCCGCTGGTCAAAGTCCCGCAGCATCTTGGACTGGAACTTTTGCAGCTTCTCGCGCACAAAGCCGAGCTCGGGCAACCTGGCCTCCGCGTCCTCCTCCGCCTCCTTCCGCTTCTCCACCTGCCTCTGTTGCTTCTCTGTGGCCATGACTGAGTGCTGGCTGCGCCCTTTGTTCTTTGTGGCTAATCCTGGCCACTTGATAGCTTTTATAGCCGCGTTACTCAACCGATCTCGGCGACTAACCCCGGGTACGTCTGTTTGCACAATGTACGCAGTGTCGAAGCTTGCTGGCTCAGCTGGCTCTTTTCAAATCCGCGACGATAACGGCGCTTGGCTGATTTGGTAGCCAGGGGCGGAGGCAAAAGAGGGATCAAATAATTTTTATATAATTAACTCTAATTTTAAGCATCACAAAAAAATATATAAGAAATTTTAGCATTGTAATAATATTTAATTTTAATGATAATAATGCAAAATTAATGATTATAAAAATATATCTTATTCGTTAATGTCATTATTTTCAGTAGTTTTAAACTATTTAAGTTAGTTTCCTCTATTTATATTTCTTTTAAGATTGCTTAGAATATATAAATTAAATGCTTTAAAGTAAAACTCTTATATAAGTTTTAAATACCATACTTTAATTTGTAATACAATAATTATAATTACTTACTCTTTTTCTAGTTAAGTTGTTTCCTTCATGAAACACATAGTACTTATCTATAACACGCCACTGATTTCTCTCCACCGTTCTCTTAGTCGCTCTCTTCGCTCGCCAGATCGGCCCCGACACTGGGATCTAATGTTAAGTGCGCTACAATTGTAATTGAAATACATTTGGTTTAATATCTCGCACTTTGAGCAAGACGATTAGCTGTCAACGGCACTTTAATCATTCTATTCTGCGCCACCAAGCGCTGATAAGCCCATCGCAGTCCTGTCCCTATCCCGGTGCACATGCACTCGATTTGTTTACATGACGCTGACCCCGATTGCATGTGCTTCGGTGCATTGAGCACAGTGGGCCTAAAGCTTTGGAGAACTTTACATTTCCATTTGACTTAATAATCAGCTCAATCGGAAGCTTTTCAATAGTTTAACTTTACCATGAGACCAAGTAAATATTAATCTGAGAACTAACAATTAAGCAGTTGCACTTAATAAATTGTATATTAAACAAATATATTACTCTCTAATTTTAATTATGTTTTCCAATTATATTTTGAGCTCAAGTAAAATGGTATATTTTAAGAGGTAAACCTTTTTAGTACATAGCTACTGTCATTGAAAAATTAAAAACACTATGAATTTTATACTCGGCAACACAAGTTTTAAGTGCACACTGACATTACTCGTCATTATTTTCCTTTATGAGAGTTCACATGCCCCATTGATAGGGTATCATAAAACGGTTCAGATTAGGCGAGATAAGTAATCGCTTTATGGCTAAGCGCACCTGTGATCATGATGTACTAACAGTCTGATATTCTTATTGTAAAAATGTATTGCATAATATTTAAGTACACACATTACTTTTCGTAAAGTAATAATGAGGCTTTCAGAGAATACATAAAAATTGCCATCTGTTTAAACAAATTTTTTCAATATAAAATATATATGAGAAATATTTCATTAATTTTTAATGCAGAGAAATATCCGTGACGGAATATATGCATATATAAATTAATTAGGGCACATAAAATTGAATTGTAGTATTGGATACTGGAATGTTAAATACACCCCTTATTTGTTAATTATTCCCATATGTTTACTTACAAGTTTTCAATTCTTAAAAATAGTTTTAATATTTAATCGCTTAAATGATAGATTTTGATATATGTATGTACATATATTTTAACTGTAAGGGGACGGATATGTCCCCATCTGAATGCATCATAAAGCTTGGCTTGATACTGAGATACATTTATTTTAACAATATTATTATTATTCAACACGAATAATTCTAACATTTTCCACGAAGACTAACAACTTAAATGTCTACATTGCCTTTTTTTTTGTTACTGGTGGTCAAGCGGGATTAGACCATTGATTAATATTGATTTATAAATATTCCCCAAAAAAAACTTAACTGGCATGTAAATTATGAAATTTTTAATTAAGGAATTTTTGGAAAGGCTGAAACAACAACATAGGGCTAGGATATTTTTTGCAGCACCAAATATGGCCTAAATTGGTAAATGCAAGAGGGCGTGTGTGTGTGTGTGGTGTATTTTTGGCATATTTAATTGCAAATATTTACGAGACTATACATGTGTGTGTGTGTGTGGGGATGTGTACAGATGAGTGAAATAAAAACAAATACACGAGCATAAACATAGTGTTTTGATAACGAAAAATGAGCCGAAATTAAAGCTCACGGACATGAGTCCTGCGGTTCACAGGATGCACGCAGTGCTAGTGTGTTAGTGTGTATTTCTGCTCTGGAAATAATATTAATATTGTGCAGACGCAATAACCAAAAATATTTATTATTTATGCGAAATAAACAGCAGCGGCCAGAAAAACTCAACGCACATTCAAACACACATACACACATAGCCATAAACCAAATATGAAATTAATGCAAAAATGACAACGGCAGCCAGCGCCAGGGAGAGATGAAAAAAATAACAGCCAAAAATGGAGAGTGTAATATATATGAAAATAGGAATAATAAAAGCTGCGCCAGTACCAGGACTCGTAAAGCACAGGGCGTAAAGCGGAGCAAAGTCGAAGCGTATTCATAAACATGCCGCCTGAAGGCGGCCATTATGGAGGGACCGAAACCGAAACCGAAAATGAAACCGGCCCGAGATCCTTTGGCCAGGATAGGAGACAAACGTACACATAAAAAGACATTTTTATTGCGTCCCGTTCCAAGGAGACGAAAGCCGAGCAGAGCAGTCGGGGGCAGCACACAAAAAAGACGGAGAAGCAAAAAAGGCAACAAAAATAATATGCGACCGCATAAAAATCTATATAATTCATAAACCCGCACTCGGTTTAGTGATGACATCCTAGATTTTTTCTAGGAAAGTTGAATGGTTTTTAGCTGAATTATTTGGAATATTTATTATTAATTTTATAAAATATACAAAAAGCTTTTAATCAATCACAATTTAAAATATATAAATATTTTGTTTTGTTGTCAACATATTACATATCAAAATTTTATGTTATTTTATACTGTAATATTTCTTTAGAATGTTTCCTTGATTTTGGAAGTGATCACTGATATTTCTTTTCTATGGATTCTTTGATAGTTTATACATTGAAAGGGAATCTTTATATAATGTTCTAATAATAAAAAGGAATAATCTTATATTTTAAATTGAATTTCTTAGTCCAATGAGGTCCATAAAGAGGTTTTAAAGAACTAAATAGATTGCCTTTACCAATTCTAAGACTAAATCTAATACTAAGCCAGTATATCTTCCCCTATCTTACAATTCTTCAGGAAATAGTATCCTAGTTCTCAAAACGATCCTCGGGCATCACTGCCTCCAAGAGGCCGGTGGTATTGGAGAGTGGCGAGCGGCGAGCGGAAAGCGGAGACCGGAGACCGGACACGGGCAAGCAAACACGTACGGCGCTTTGTGGCGGCCATATTGGGTCATAAAAAGCACTCACACACACTCTGGCACACACACACACACACACACTCGCACACGGGCGGAGAGCCACATAAAAGCCTGGCCACAAACCAAAAGCGGAGCAACAGCAACAATAACGGAGGAAAAAAGTGACAGCAGCAGCAGAAAAAAATTTTATGATGCTGCTGCTGCTGCCTGCGCAAAAGTTTTGTGAAGCAGAAACATATAAAAAATGTTGCATATTTTTCGGCATGTGGGAAAAGGGGCGGCCCAAAGTGGGCGGACGATGTGGGCTGGGAGGCAGTGGGGAAATGCTGAACGCAGAAAATTCTCCGCGTGTGTGTTTATATGCATGTGTGTGTGTGTGTGTTTCTGTTTTGTCATTTCCGTTATTTGTCGTTGTGTTGTTGGTTTATAGGCGCACAGTCCTGTGTGTCCTGAAATGAAAACAAAAGCAACAAACACCAGGAACAGAAAAGGGACACACACAAATTAGAAATGGCGCATTTTTGTAATTTGCTAAAAAGGCACATAAAACGCAGTCAAAATGTAAGCAATGCCATGATTAAACGAAATTTATCACCAACAAAGTTCATAGCAAAAATCATACGTTTTAAAGGAAACTGTAATTTGCTTTCAGGATTTGATTGCATTTCAGAATGTTTCCTTATTAAATTTGTTTAATTTTAATTATAGCATTAAGTAGAGTTCATAACTACATTATTATTTTATTTTTAGTTTTCATCACATTTTTCGTTAGCACTAAATGTTTATTAGGAAATTCCTTTAATAAATTATATAAGTTTCTTCAGCTTACGATCATATCAACCTTGAAAGTTCTTATAAAATTAAAGTATGTATATTATTAAGGCGCTTAAAAATGTATTATGGTTTTAAAAATGGCTCAAAAAGGTGGCAAAAATTACAATACAAAATGTTGGATCCAAAAAAGAATATTTAGACATGTATGTTAGAGATTTTTACAATATTCTGGATCACTCCTTTATGATTACTACATAATAGGGACATTTAATTCATTAAGCACATAAAAAATTGGACCACTGAAAACAATAGACAAATAAATGGTATTTTAACTGAACGAGCTCAAAGCTGTGTTTTGCCAAGGGGAGCTTCCTTATAGGATCGTCTTAAAAAACAACATTATTATGCTTAAAAATATAAAAGACCCTTTTTTGTTATCCGGTTATTCATATAAAAATAAAGAGTATGGATATTTTATTCTATGATAAGTTAAAAACTAGACAAATTATATGTTTATTAAGGCAACCCTTTAATTTTCAGAGATTTAGCTTAATTAAATTTCAATTGCTTACCAATCTAAATTGAATTTCGCTAAATCCTGCGAGCCAACTCGCCTAACTATCAGTTCGCAATACACTTACCAATTCTCAATTTCCGCAGGAACGTTTCTTCGCTGCTTCATTGCCCTCACGTCCTAGCAAGGGAATCCGGCCATATGGAAGCGATGCCAGAACCCTCGGCAGGATTCGACCCTGGACCCCGGCCATTTCCTGCCGCTTTTTGGCCGGCCACGTTATTAGCGTCTAGCACATGGCTCCGAACTCCGTATCCTGGCTTTTTGGGGGCCAGTCGAGGCCGGGGAGGCGTGGTCGATGGCACACGTTTGCAAAATAAACTAAAGCTGCTGCGCCTGCCAAACCAACCGGCTTTGTTGACCCGCCCGCCTGCACAGAGGACTCATAAAAATATGCTTGAAATTGGTTTGGCCGGGCAAAAAAATGTGTGGAAAGCGGTGGAAATCGGGTGGGACAGTGGAGAAGAAAGAACGCTTAGCAATATTTAATGTCGCCAACGATGTCAACGGGCGTAATGCAGGGAAACTGGGAACTGAGGGGTCTGGGAGTGAACATGGCGACTCCGTTCGCTTTTGATTGTTTTGCAAACAAAGCGAAACAGTCACATATAGAAAGACCCATTCACCAATATACTCAGAAAAATAATAGTCTGAAACTAATGTAGTTCTGAAGCTAAAGTATATATTATTAAACTTTTTATACCCTTGCAGGGTATTATAATTTCAGTCAAAAGCTTGCAGAGTAGTGAAGGAGTCGTTTCCGACCCTATACAGCATATACATTCTTGATCAGTATCATCAGCCGAGTTGATCTAGCCATGCTCGGTTGTAAAATAAACTTTCAAATTTTTTTTCAAAATTTCAAAATTTTATAAGGGGTTACATCGTTAAAATTTTCAAAAATTGATAAAAATTTTAATTTGTTAAAATTGCAAATTCTGTATGCAGATTTATTATTCTAATAAAAACTAACATAGAAAAGCTTTCCAAATTGAAATTAATGCAGTTTTGCCTTAGTTATGATCGATTTCTCATTCGATCTCATGATCTAAACTGCCAGAGTAAACAAATTTCTTTCATATATGCAATAAAATGTTTTTGTATCCAAATTTGTTATATAATATTAATTGGTTTTCAAATCACATATAAAAAAAATATATATGTATTTATATCGTTGCAAATAAATCTCTTTAAATTTCAATATAAAACGTTACTAGTTTCAAGGATATAAATTTACTTTGCATTCATTTAGAGACTTTTGAAAATGTTAAAAGAATTAAAAATTGATTGTGTTGTATCCTTTTTCATTATGCTTACTAATAGTACAAAGAATTTATCAAAGTAATAATATAAAACAAATTTTTTTTCAGATCCAATATAATATTAATCAATTTTAGCTTTAAAACGAATCTATTGCTTTTATGATAAAATTTCCTTTAGTATAAAACGGTATTTGTTATTAAATAATGTTTTATTGCTGCAATGACCTTTCTATATTTTAGTAAATTATTTATAAGAACTCAAAAAATTACCTAAAAATTAAAAAAAAAAGAAATATATACATATTATTTCTGATCTTGAGGGCTGAGTGTATTATCCACTTCCACCCACTCATGCCAAGACACACACACACAAATATATACATATATATATATGTGTTTTCACCACCCTTAACACACACACAGACACAAATATCCCACCCACTCAATGCTTTTTGCGTTCTTCTTTTTTGCCCACTTAAACAAAACAATGGGGAAAAGGAAGGAAAACAAAATAAAAACGAACGGAAAAAACGTTGGCAACTTTTTTCGAGGGTGGATTTTCATTTTCTATGGTTCATGATTTCGAACTCTATTTGCTCCCCCCCCCTGGCTTTCCCTTTCCTCTTTCTCCCTCTATGGCCGCGCTCTCGCTCGCTCGCTCCTGTGAGCGGATTTTTTTTAGCATTACATTATTTGGAAATTTATGCGGGGTGGCAACTTTAGTGACTCATTCCCATTCCGCCCATCGATTTTTTGATGGCAGCCGCGGCAAGGCTGCGGGGCGGAGGGTGGAAAACCCGGCGGACTGAACGGACGATTTTTTATGTAGATTGGCCCATTATGTGGAATTAGTTTTTGTGTGGCGCTGATAGAAATGGCGCTGCTCGTAGACTGTTATTGGCTGACGAAGCGTCGGCTTTCTTCAATAGCCCGAAAAAGTATGCAGCGAATATTTTATTTGTGTTTTATTGAAAGGTTTTTCAGGACTTTACTTACTTTCTATATAATATATCCTTAAATATTGTATAAGTTACTATTCTACAGTATCAGAAGGCAATATTTATTAACAACTATAAATTACTTATGTTGAATCTTACTTACTTCACTTACTTTCTATTAAATAATAACTTGTCTTATACATTATATTGTTTACAAAACTTCAGAACGATCATAGATGCGAAGAGGAATTTTAAATATTCAACTATTTATTCTATTTAAAAAATAAAATACTTATACATCGTTGATCCCCTTGAATAGTCTATCTCCACAGTTATATATTATAATATTAAATGCAATGCAATATAATATTAAATGCAATGTTGTACAAAAACATTTTAGATTAATTATTCGGGAGGATATAATCAAAGAAACATAATATAATATAATATTAAACCACATGTGAATGCAGACAATAAAAACTTTATAATCAAGTACAATAGTTTTCCGATCTCACATTATCTTTAATCATTTCGAAAATTTCCATGAGACGCAAAACAAATCCAAAACATTTGCATTTTTATCAGTGCAAGCAAATAGAAAAGTCCAAATTTTCAAATACAAATATTTTTTATTGTTTTATAAATCTTGTTTGACTTTCAGTTTATTTACACGATTTCCACTAGAGTTATTTCTGCCGATTTGGGGGACTTAAAATGTTCAGTGACTTTGAAATGTTTGCTGATAAGAAAGGGCAATGGAACAAAGAAGCGAGAAAAGCGGCGTTAGGAGAGATTTAGAAAATACGCAGAAATATTTTGAATCATATATTAAAGGAGATTTTAGTAAGCATCTTCAAGACCTAGGAGCTGAAGAGGGAGTGATTCAAAAAAGAGCGTATAAGGGTTTGAAATAATTATTACCTGGCTTAAAGCTTTTACAGCATTTACAAGTTAATGTATCTTTAAGATACATATTAATTAAATAGTCTGACTCTATAACATAGCGAATCATAGAGCAAACCCTCTAGGATGAAAACGAATAAGAATCTAACAATGCGAACTGCTAACGTCAATTGCAATAGCACGTGTTAAACCATAGAAGAGGCTGTGGACCCAGGGGCTTAATTAAAGGGGATTACTATACTTACTATACTTACTAGTATAAGAGCTTATTTACTTATATATTAGTTCTTGATTTTGAAGATATATTTGCGACCTTTCTACTCCTCATGAAAGTTGTTTGTCTCTTTCTTATGTTATTGATTTGGTTTAACAAAGAATAAATTATATATTAGTTAGTTAATGTTAGAACTAGATTTTATTATTTGAATTTTAACTCCTTTAAATCTCAAGAGTTAGGAGTACCTTTTCAAGACCAGACTTATACTATAGTAAAATCAATCTCTTGAAGGTAAATCCCCCTTCAAAATAGTTCGCTACTCCCCTGCAGGATCTGCTTGGATTGACGGGGTGCTTGTGGGAGGATGCATAAATAGCCCGGCCACGCCGCTCGGGGTGGCTATGGTTTCTATATATATGGCCCCGAACTGGGTGATAATTTAACAACAACAAAACCAAATTGCCAATGCGAAACTGCTTTTGTGTTTTACTTTTATTTTTGCTTGGCTGCCTTTTTTACACGTATGTACATACATCCGCACATAGAGTCCAGCGGACATACACCCACACACGCACCACACACACAGCGACTGGGTGACACATGGCTGGGTGTGTGTTTTCTTGGTGGGTGGAATTCGGGGATCTCCCTTTTTTGGGGTGGTTGGTTTTTGCCGGTGAATGTTTCTGGCACAAAAAGCAAGAAATCCACATAAAAATATACGAGTCCTCATTATGATAATACGAAAATAAATGACAGTGGTGTTTACACTCCAGCGGTAAGCCCAAAAGATGGCAGAAAATAGGTTGGAATGGGACCAAGTGTTAATGCAGCATCCTCTTTTTCGGGGAGCAATGGATATGAGCCATTTTTATAGGTTTACTTTGGGTGAATAATAATAATGGAAACTATTCCTTGGGGCAGAAAGTCTAGAGGGAATTGGAATTTATTTTGGAATCTCATAGGTGTGATTTTTGTGCACACTTTATATTTGATCTTTAGTAATATTTAATATGACAATTTTTGATATCATCATTTTTATATACAAAATTTGAAAAAAAGGACCTTTAAGAATACAAAAAATCACCTGACTAAGGATCGTTCAAATCAAGAATTTATTTAAGATTCTTTCAGCAATATATTTTTATCAATTAAAAGCTTATTAAATGTACGAATGAGAATATAACACTAACACAATTTTTCTGATAAAGCTCAATTTTTTGAATATATTTGCCTACAGATAAATCATTAAAGTAGATAATAAAGAAAGCATTGGGTATTTAAAATGGAAATTTGACGCTATGAAGTATGTCCAAATTAAACCAAAATATTCATAAATCTTTGATTCTACTATACATCTCATTATACTCACCCAGACTTAACATAGGGTATCCAGCAGCTCTGTCAGTGAGTGTGCTTTCTGCGAAATAAATCCGAAATCTGGCATTTCAACGCATTCATTAGAAAATAAAATATTCTGCTTTGTCCTTTGGCTTCCTTTTGCGCCGGAGCCGTGCTAACGTTTTATGCCTTTTGTTCTTGGCACCCACACCTTGACCTGGCTTGAACGAGTCCCGTATCCGGATTCGTCCTGATGATGGCAGGGCCTAGGGTCCTAGGAAAGGAATTACTTATTCAACGCTTGACATGGACTTTGCCTCGGGGCTAAAAGCCTCCTCCTGTGGGCCATGTTCGGCGTTCGGTGTTCCCGGCAGTGCGTTGACTGTGCGACTAATAGGCTCGCATATTTATCGTAAGAACTTCAATTTTTTATTCGCATTTGCGTTGAACGTATTCCGGCTTAGTTCGCCGGACCCATTACCAACATTTTCCCCTACACATGCTTGGCCATTAGCTAAATCTTTGGGCTCACTGAAAGAGCTTCGGGCTGCTGGGCGGCAAATGGACAGCTGCCCGGCTGATGTCCCAAAAATCGTTGCAGAAATACGTTACATTTTTGGGAAGGAACACGCACTCAGGGGTCAACAATTAAATGCCATTTGCAATAAAAACAATCATGGATGGCAATGAAAAATTATTTAAATACTGCAGCCCGATGTCAAGACGGGCAGAAAAAAAAAGGTCAAGCCACCCGGCTCGGGGCGAGGGTCACGGTCGCCCAATGGTCAATTAAAACCGCTCTAACCCCACCCGGAAAACCATTTCTCAAACATGCAAAACAATGAGGCGCAAATTTTTGAGCTGCGAAAATCCTTCGCTCGACTGTTACAGTTTCCAATGTCGGCCCATAAATCTGACCCCAGCCACCCCTATATAGTGGTGCTCTCCTTGAGGCGTCTTAGCCGTGACCCCGAATTGATGCAATTTCCCCGTCGCATTCACAGTATTCGCATTAATTTTAACCTCTGCCTGACGCTGACAAGGGGTCACAGGACACAGGACGCTGGCGCGCGCTCTCAATTTTATTTTTATTTTATTTTTACTTTGTTATGTTTTAGTCCGCTTTGACCAATGGCCGATGGCCAACCCCGATCGGAGTCCGCATCTGTGGCACCGCAGGGGTCACGAAAGTGTGAAAATGCGGACTGATTAGACGATGTGTGTATGTCCTCGTACCAGGATCACTGGAAAGCGGGCACCGGGGGTGGTGGCTGCACACATTGGCCGGGGGAGTGGGAAATATTTGGCGCTTATTTCCCAATGCCGATTGCCTAAGCTCGGGATTTGGGTTCGTTTCTAGGTCTTTTGGACAACAATGGACAATGGTCCAGCGATGGCTCGATGGTTCGATTCAAAAATCCGTTTTACATTTGTCCGAATCCATTTCACTGGCGACTTAGTGGCCTTAATTTCCAGCGAATTACGAATGTAATCGCGCCAAATGTTCAGTGGGAAGATCGCATATGATTTGTGGGTTTTTACACAAAAATTTAATTTCCAGCCGTTACTTATGGATGGCCGTTAAAATGAAATCCTTAAAAGGTTTATGAGAAAATGCATTGCATTAATTACTTTTCTGAGGGTATGAATATTTCGCGCTACTCCTAAATATCCTTTGGAAGGAGAGCTTATTTTACGTTTAGCGGACTAGGAATTTGAATTTATTTTATATATTTTATTTAAACCATCTGTAAGATATTTTACAACCTTCTCTTCACTGCCTTGTTTTTTGGTATGCAAACTTTAGAGCCTTTGATTGATTTTATTTTTAAAAAGATATAAGTCTAAAAATATGGGTTTCCCTTAGTTTTCCGACAGGTTTTATCCCAAATGTTTGTTAGTACTAGAAATCTGTCCTTTGAATAGCCATCTTTGGACTCAACCCTTCACTTCACTTCGCTCTTAACCCTTTCAACTTGAATACAGCCCATAAACGCACCCAGATTCGAATCGAACTTAACCCTTTCGCCTAATGACCAAAAACAGACGTTCCGGGAAGATTGCAGCTCGTAAAAAGTGCAATGGAATTTTCACTTAACCCCTTCGTTCGCCCCGACACCAACTTTCCCGTCCGCCAAAGGGTTGAGGAAGTAAGCAGTCCACTCCGTTCCACGCAAATGGACGCTGGAGGACAATGGACGCCATAAAAAAAGACACAACCGAGGCGTCATAAAGAACACAAAGGGACACAAACAGACATTAGCTGGAAACAAAAAGAAGAGAAAACGCAAAGATCGCTGGCCGGTTCGAGGGAAACCGGCAAGGACACTCCCAGGATGCGATTTTTTCTTAATGGTGAAAGGGTTAAGGGTACAAGAAGTGCACACAAAAAACGGCAGCGATCTACCTGCTGCTCTTGGACACGGTGGTCGTAAAAAACTAAATATTTTATGACCACCAACAGAAAAAAAGAAATGAGAAAGGAACACAGGATCCTTTACGCGGAAGTCCTCCGCTTTTTTCGCGATGTTTTTTAAGTTTCGGCCAAAGTCCCTTTCGCCTACAATTGTATGTGGAGCGGACCCGGACCGCTCTCTAATGACCATTAGACGCTCAGATATTGTATCTCCGCACATCTATAGAATTTTCTCGCGATTTTCCAGCGATTTTCATTGTGAAGCGGCCTTACCTGGCCGGAAAACAAACCGAAACCGAAACAAAATGCTCTGGGACGACGGCATGCAAAGCGATTCGCCTCCATAAAATCTCGTGGCGTGTCGGCTGGAAATCCAGCCAGGACAATTGTTTTGCCGCGTCCTGCCGTTGTCCTTCACGCTTTTGTACGGCGGAGCCATTAAGGCGGACAATGAAAATTAGAGCAACTACTTCGGTCCAGTCCATGCCTCTGCTCTAGTTTCCTTTTTTAATCCTTCGGCTTTTCGTGCTAAAAAAGGATTTACGGATGTTGGGCCAACGCCGAGACCATCCGTCCATGTTTACCATAACATTTCGGCGGAATTTCGTCCCTTTTGTGGGCGTAACGTCGCGAGCACTTCTCACATTTTGATTTATGCCAAAATGCAAATTTTCTGCGGCTTGCTAAAGGACCCTTGCCACGGTCTTGAAGTGTGCAGAATTCGCAAAACGAACATGATACAGAGCAGAGGGTTTGGCAAGTGTTTTTTCTTACCTAAGTAAAGGCAAAAACCGACTGAATAGCCGCAAATGTTGAAATGAGAACAACAAAATGTATCCATGAAAAAAGTGTCAAGTCAGAATTAGCAAGGATTTTGGGTAGATACATTTTAAATTCGGAATTTGTAAGGGATTTATTATGCTGAACACAACAAATGAAACTATTCTGGCTATGCATGATTTGAAAAGTGTATTTAAGAAATATTCTAAAGGATTTAGGAAGCAGATGCTGCTTTTTTGTGTGAATAAATTCTTTTACTTGGTTAATTAAATAAATATTAAAGAAATATGTAAGAAACTGATTTATACAACAATTGAATAGATTGGAGTACTCTCTTGTTTACAATAACATACCAATTGTCATATATTTTAACAGAACTTAGCTTACATTTATTTAGAATTTTATAATCTCTATCAAATGATTCTACAAAAACTTCAAAACCCGTATTTTACATTTATTTGAAGCTTAATAAAAATCTCTATAGAATGCTACTTTTAAGAAATAACCATAAAATAACAAAATTTGTCTTAAGAAAAATAAATTATGTCCTAAGATACACCCTCACCATTGCTTCAAAGTAAGTAATTGTGGTAGGAAAACCAATTTGCACTTAAGATCAAAGAGCCAAATCTCTTCAGCCGTGCAGAAATCATACAAACAAAAAATAGCCAAAAGAAGAAAAAACTCAAGGGAAATGGCAAATCATCCTGGGCATGAAATCAGCTTACGAACTCAAGGTGATATCTCAACAGACCGAGGATAAGGATAAAGGTCGGGTCAAGAGTGCGCCAAATCAAAACACAAAAAGGAGATCCTAATGAGATTCTTGAGGGGCGAATCGGTCAACCACAAAATCCTTGCATACATTTGCATATGCTGGAGATGCGAAGATAGGCAGATATAGATGTCTGGAGATCCTCGTTGAGATCCTCCCTCTTGATCTTCCCCTCGAAGATGCGACGAGGATCCTTGGCCAAAGGTCAAGGATCATTTGCATATAACGCAGGGACTTTCGGCAATTAGTCTATCATGATCATCATCCTGTTTGTGTTTGCACAGATCACGATCCCCGATCGGTTGCTTTCCCAATTAAAAGGTCAAGCGTGACGGAGTCCGGGACTTATGACCATTTGTTATGCGTCTTGGCCTCAACTTTACATAACTTGGCCAGAGAGGCTGGCCCGAGGCTGTGTGTCTGCAGGATCGCGGATCAAGTCGCGGATCAGTGCTCCACACCCGCCCGCCTTGAGCAGCGCTAATCGGGCTGATCAGCGAGCGCTAATCGCTCGGGACTAACTGGATCCTGCGGATCAACAGCGCTGATCCCTCGTGATCCTGTCCTGCAGTGTCCTGCGTACTGCGTAATGTTGGATTACCAAGCCATGTTTAACGCAAATCGCTTTTAAATCTCCGCCGCTCCAGTTGACCGGAGTCGGCCGGAGTTGAAGTCGCACTTCTTCGGATGCGCGGATTAATGAACGGGGCGGGGCGCTCAGGTAGCTTCGCGTCCTTTAATCCTTTCTTGCTGCTAAGTCCGGTTGCAGTTTCTAATCCGGTTGACCATGTCAGCCTCAATGGCAGGTCTGTGCCGGCACTCCGGCCTACCTGTGCCCTATCCGCTATCCTTGTCATCCTGGCCCTGGACAACTTGTGTAATTTGCATTCCGGCGGCGTTTTGTTTGCTTTCTGGCATGTCATTTGTTTGGTAAATATTGCTTTTACATTTTCCCCACCCCTCCTTCTGCCCGCGCCCAATTACCCCAAATTTTCCGTTTTGGATTTGACCGAAGCATATATAAAATGTTTAATTATAATTTAAATATTATACGCGGAATTATATAGAATGAACAGAGAAATAATCCTTATAAAAACGTTGCATGTATTATATTTTAGTGAGTTTGTGCCTGCTGATTCTATTATTTTGGTATCTGATGCCGAATAATTCTCATAAAAGTTATCTATTAAAAAATAGCAATTGAAATTGTAAATAAATAGTTGACAGCCAGAAAAGGGTCCATCAGCATAAAATACGAAAGTATTTTATTTTGTTATTAATGATTTAACATCTTTGAGTGAAATGTTTAAAATATTATAAGATTGCATTGATTAAGTAAAAATATTTGACTTTATGTCTGCATTTAAGTTTTGTTAATATCTTACTTCATTTCAAAGTTATAACATTTAAAAGATGGAAAGTTAGATCTGAGAGCTGTGAGCTCTGTGTTTTTATTTTGCACGCAGTCAATGTTAAAATAATAAATTGTAATGGATTTCGGGTCTTAAATTATAGTTTAACTAAACAGTTTAGCAATAAAAGGCCTTACGTTATCACTTAATTATCCACAAATCATATTTTCATGTATATTTTGTAAATCCTCCAAATTAATTTGGGATTATCGAAAGCAAAAGTACTTGTTAAAATTAAAACTCTTAATCCGAAATGTTTCAAAGCTTTTCTCTAATTAAGCACCCACACGCACGCACACTGAGGCACACGGAGTCCGGAAAATGTGTTAAAGCAACAAGAAATGTGCAGACGAAACTTTCCATCGGCCAAATTGCATTGAGCTAACTTGTTAATGTGTCTGGGCTTAAAGTTGCCCAAAAAACAATTGGCGAAGAAGAGCGCCTAACCCCCGTCTCCACCCCCTTCTCCCAAAGGTTTCCTCTCTTGGCCAAAAATCAATAATCGATAATGAAGCGGAGTGGCCAAAAAACGGCAAAAGAGCCAAAAAGGCAGCTGCAGTCGCCGAAATGCATCCAAAGGATGCCGAACTAGACGACACACACGGATACAGAGAGCGAGAGGGAGAGTGGGTGCGAAAGCGAGAGAGAGCGCGAGCGCCGGAGGGTGAGTTCGCCATGGGGATGCCGTTCTTTTGGGGTTGGGGCAGTTCACTCGACTCAAATCACTTACAGCATCCCGCTGCTTTGAGTGAGTTTCTCTCGAGCTCTTCTGTAATCGCTGCTGGGCCCGCTCTCTCTATTTATCTTTCACTCTCGGCCGCTCTTTGCTTTGTTGCATTTCTGACATTTGTTTCTTCTTTGCAATTGAGTTTTGAGATTTTCGATTTGAGTGGCAACATTTGAGTTGGTTTTGCGAGTGCAATATGCGGAGCAGATTTTTAGATATTATTTAGCCAGTTCAGCACGGTTCTCGGTCAGTCGTCTCTGAATCCCGAAAACGAAAGCAGCCTCCCAACAGAAAGAAAAAACAAAACGCACATAGAAATCAAACGCCAAAGGACGAAACGTAAACGAAAGCTGCAAAATTAAAATATTACTCGTTTTAAAAAACCACAAACCGTGCTCGTGTTAAACAACTAAAAAAAATATTAATAACTCTGCTCTGCAAAATTATTGTTATTTTTACCAAACTTCTTTTTTCCGCACATGCGCGAATTCCGCGCAAAAAAAGAAGCAAAAAAGCTAAAAAGCGGGGGACCAAAAAATAGACAAAAACGAAGAGTAAGAACAGTAGCCCCCACATCGCCTCTCCCCCTCGCACGCACTGCCGCCTGCCCACGGTGCGTGTGTGTGATTTAACGGAGCCGCGGTCAAGTGTGCAAGAGAGAAAGAGCGCGGGAGAGCCAGGCCGCGCCGCTGAGAGCGGGTCCCGTTGCTGGATCCACTTGGTGAATTCCCTTGGAGCCTTCGCCCCCCAATAAAAAGGTAAATAATATTTTCAAAGCTACCTTCTATAAGAGCTTCAAGTATATTTTCGCCGTAAATAAAACCAAATCGGGTAATTGCCAAAGTTAGCCTTCAATAAATCTTAAAAAACACATGCAAGCTCCCGGCTGCATTTCGGTTTTCTCCCACGGATAAACAAATAAACAAAATTTAAGAAATTAAGAAATCTATTTGGATGCAAGGGTAAATTGCAAATTGTTGGGTCATCCAGGAATATATTTCATTTAATTCGGTTCTAAATTTACAAGGCTTGATAGACTTTTCAAATTATTATTTATGTATTATTTAATCATCTCTTCAAAATATTTTTAATGAGCTAATTTAACCATTTTTATACAAAACATAATTTCAATATTTAAACTGCTTTATTGAACTAAAATTTAATTAAAAAAATGAAAAATTTTAATTAATAACTTTAAGTGGAGCTTGTCAATTACTTTTTATGCTTTTGCTGAATACTCTTTTTTTGAAATTACCCTTACTTTTCTGATGTGATAAAGCAGCTTCCCATTTTTTTATAGCTCCCTGCACCCACTTTTTAGCACGCTTTTTCTCTGATTTATTATCTTCATTACATCTGGTCCTTTATGTTCATGATCTTCTGCACTTTCTTGTTGTCTGTTGTGGCTGTCTAGTGCTTCTTTTTCTGTCTAACCTTAAGAACAGAAAACACACAAACACCAGGGGCTCGTACACACACACACACACGCTCGGCGAGTGGTAAATCATTTGCTAAAAATGCAAACGGCAAAAATTCTAAAACAATATTTTAAAATCTGTCTGGCTTTTGGCCGATCTTTGGGTGAACTTGTTTTTTGCCCGCGCAGTTGCAGCAGTAGCCTGCCCTCCCCCTGCACCCGCCCCCTCCACGCCTGACAGCTAATTTTATTTGTTTACATGTCGACTTTCATGTTGTTTTTTTTTCGCCTGCTCTCCTCCTCCCATTTTCTCTGTGCTCCTCCTTTCGCGAATGCATTTTCGTCTTGCCTTCTTTTTTTGTGTGTTTTAATTTTTTTTTTAATAATTTAAATTTAGACATCGAACTATAATTCAAAGTCAGCGGCTTGCAATTTTTTAATGGCAAGTTGTTTGGCACTTGCCAAAATGTGAAATGCACTTGCAGATATAATAAATACTTAAGGTGGCCTCTGTCGGCAATGATTTCGCGGTGCTTTTTTAGGATCGGCATCATCACAAGATCTCGGTTGCATAGAGATACACGCCGAAATGATTGTCAGTCGACAGTTTTAATGTTTTCTGACAAAAAGAACCGAGCAGAAGTCATCATCAAAAACAAATGGGGCTTTGTTAGTTGCATTAAAAATAAATATGCACATATTATAGGCGGTGTATTTATAAACCGCAAATGACATTGAATCAGTTCAGCAGCAGTTGCGAAAATTCCCTAAGCAGGCAGAGCTCCAAAAAATTGCATTTAACAAGTTGCTCCAAGACTGCCGCTGCCTTGTGATGTATGATAATATATACTTCCTATATCTGGTGTATAAATCTATAATTTGGGTCGAAATATTATGCTTAAATATTATGTCAATAATTCAATTAGGGATAACTTAATTTTTGATGTGATAAAAAGTTTAAATCAGAAATATCTTCACCCTAAATTTTATAATAAGGCACAGAGACTCAATTAAAAAATATACTAAAATATATAATTTTATAAAAAGCATTCATATTAAAGCAGCGCTTTTTTTCAATATTAAAAATTATTATTATCATATATATTATATATTTATTTTTAAAAAGCAAACAACTCACTTCTATTATTTTGCCCACATCTGTCTTTATTCGGTAAAATATCTATATAGTTTCTCTGGCATATCCTTCTCTTGGCTGCACTTTTTGTACTGATTTTTCAACAAAAACATTTTTTTGTGGCGCATTTTCTGCGTTTTTGAATTTTTCCATTTTTGCCATTTTCATGATATTTTTAGAGGGGGGTTACCGAAGGGGTGGGGCATGGGATGGGGGCAAAAACGACTAGCACATGTTTAGTTTACTTTTGCAGTTTCGGTTGCCTGGCTGCACTCGCTGCGCCCGCCGCCCCCCGTCCCGTTGCACCATGCACCATGCGGCGTAATATTAATTTTACACTTGGCCTTTAGTTTTGGCTTTGTTGCTGCTGCTGCTGCTGCTTGTGTTTTTGTTGGGCATGGCACAAAAAAGCCTAGACGAAAGGCGAAAATTCCCCTCTTTGTTTCCAATTAATTTTGGGTTTCCTTTAAAAGTAAAATAGATGCAGGGGCGCTATGTACAAAAGCGAAACTAAATAAATATGCTAAGCTTCATTTTGTGCAAATAATGCATTCTCCGCTTCCTGCACCATCAATTACGACTAAGTATTGCAAATATTTTAGCTGCCAGATAGCACACCCCACTCGCATAATATTCCGCCCCTCCGCCACTGCCACACTGCCACACTGCCCTGCTGTCGTTTTGCGTTTTTAATAATATTTACTTAAAAGCACAAACAATTACCCAAAAATGCAGCCCCGCCGCTGCGCTATTTTTCAGCGCGAAATTGGAAATTGTTAGAATTGAAAAAAATTGGAAAATGCAGTGCACCAAAGGAAAAAAATTAATGGTCGAATTATTTGTAGAACTACGCAAATCAAAGTGAAAAGTCTTGAGGAAAAAATATGGCTGGGAAAATGGGAAACATGGGGCAAGTGCTGGGAGAATGCTCCAGGCAGAAATATAAAAAATAAATTATTGGAAAGACTTTTAAAACGCAAATAAAATGTGTGCCTTGCTGAGTATATTTCCTGTATATCGTCAGTACTTAAATGTATAATTCTCTGATAGATAAAAGATGGTTATAACATTATAAATATTACCAAGAAATAGTAACTGAATATCAGTTTTAGCCTGAGGCAAGAAAAAAAAAATATATATAAGAAACCCGGCAGCTGTAGGAGTCTCTGATCCGTTAATTTAGTCAAATCCTTTTGCTTTTTATTATTAAACTCGAACTGCCTTTGCCTTTTCCCGCTGCCGGCGAGAGCCTAGCTTAATCCACATAGAAAACCAAGGGAAAATTCGCAGCTCTCCGTGCTAAGCTGGCCCATCCGCTAAGCTCCCGGATCATCCAAATCCAAGTGCGCGTAATTTTTTGTTTTCGCACCAATTTCGTGCTCTAATCCAGAATGGATCAAGCGCGCAATCCCCGATCCGCGACCTGTACCTGACTTCCCGTCGCCTTTTGCGCGTCTAATCCCTTGACGCGTGCGCCCCGTCTACCTGAGTCCGATATAAGCCAATCTCCGGTGCAGTTGCTCAGTCAGTACCGAGTTCGTCAGCCCAGCGACCAGACGCACGCAACGCACATTTGCATAGCAGCATTCCCAGCTAGAAAAATCCACAGAGCCAGTAATCCCGAAGATTTGGAATACACTTCGAAAGCGGCCCCTCAACGGTAGGTGAATTCGGCAAAGGATACGCTGTGGCCATCACCGGGCTCTCCATTTTGTTCGGGAATCACTCAAATCATAGTTGGGAGGGTGTGTGTAGTATGGTGGTTTCTACCCCGACAGGGCTTTAGGGGTGGCACACACACACAAAAAAAATATAAAGAAAAACAAGCGAAAAACGAGGAAAAAAAGCAAAGCAAAAAAAAGAGAAAAAACACGACGCAGGCGCAGTGATTAACTAACACCTCTCTCTCTCGCCTTCCCTCATTACAGCCGTAAAGATGCAGAACTGGGAGCCCACAGCCACGGCCAACTACGAGCAGCACAACGCCTGGTATAGCAGCATGTTTGCCGCCAACATCAAGCAGGAGCCGGGTCACCACCTGGACGGCAACAGTGTGGCCAGCAGTCCCCGCCAGTCGCCGTTGCCCTCTCCCCTGGCGGCCAGCAATCAGCTGGAGCAGTTCCTCAAGCAGCAGCACCACCACCAGCAGCAGCACCAGCAGCAGCATCAGTCACACCAGCAACAGCCCATGGATACTATGTGCGCCATGACGCCCTCGCCCAGCCAGAACGACCAGAACAGCCTGCAACACTTCGATGCCACGCTGCAGCAACAGTTGCTGCAGCAGCAGCAGTATCAGCAGCACTTCCAGGCAGCCCAGCAGCAGCACCATCACCACCACCACCTGATGGGTGGCTTCAATCCGCTGACGCCGCCCGGCCTCCCCAATCCCATGCAGCACTTCTATGGCGGCAACCTGCGTCCCAGCCCACAGCCAACACCCACAGCTGGAGCCACAGTTGCCCCCGTTGCGGTGGCAACCAGCGAGAAGCTGCAGGCCCTCACACCGCCCATGGACGTGACGCCGCCCAAGTCGCCGGCCAAGTCCAGCCAGTCGAACATGGAGCCGGAGAAGGAGCACGACCAGATGTCCAACTCCAGCGAGGACATGAAGTACATGGCCGAGTCGGAGGACGACGACACCAACATTCGCATGCCCATCTATAACTCGCACGGAAAGATGAAGAACTACAAGTGCAAGACGTGCGGCGTGGTGGCCATCACCAAGGTGGACTTCTGGGCGCACACCCGCACCCACATGAAACCAGACAAGATCCTGCAGTGCTCCAAGTGTCCCTTCGTCACCGAGTTCAAGCACCACCTGGAGTACCACATCCGCAAGCACAAGAACCAGAAGCCCTTCCAGTGCGACAAGTGCAGCTACACCTGCGTCAACAAGTCCATGCTCAACTCTCATCGCAAGTCCCACAGTTCGGTGTACCAGTACCGCTGTGCCGACTGCGACTATGCTACCAAGTACTGCCACAGCTTCAAGCTCCATCTGCGCAAGTACGGCCACAAGCCCGGCATGGTCCTCGACGAGGATGGAACACCTAATCCCTCGCTGGTAATCGATGTCTACGGCACGCGCCGCGGTCCCAAGAGCAAGTCGGGCGGTCCAGTGACCAACGGCAGTGGCAGCCACAGCCGGAAGCAGCCAAATGTTGCAGCTGTGGCCCCGCAGCAGCAGCAGCAGCCACAGCAGCCGCAGCAGCAGCACCAGGCAGTGCAGCAGCCTCCACCAGCCACATCTCAGCTCAGTGCCGCCCTGCAAGGATTCCCCTTGGCCCAGACCAACTCCGCTCCTGCCCTGGCCTCTCCCGTGCTCCCGCTGCCCGCCTCGCCCGCCAAGAGTGTGGCCAGCGTGGAGCAGGCCTCGAGCCTGTCCAGCCCGGCGAATCTCCTGCCACCGCTGGCCAGCCTGCTGCAGCAGAACCGCAACATGGCCTTCTTCCCCTACTGGAATCTCAATCTGCAGATGCTGGCCGCCCAGCAGCAGGCCGCCGTCTTGGCCCAGCTGTCGCCGCGAATGCGAGAGCAACTGCAGCAGAAGCAACAGCAGCAGCACAGCGACAACGAGGAGGAGGAGGAGCAGGACGATGAGTACGAGCGCAAGTCGGTGGACTCCGCCATGGATCTCTCGCAAGGAACGCCGGTGAAGGAGGAGGAGCAGCAGCAACAGCACCAGCCGCTGGCTATGAATCTCAAGCTGAAGGAGGACGAGGCCACCCCGCTGATGAGCAGCTCGAATGCCTCACGCCGCAAGGGTCGCGTCCTCAAGCTGGACACCTTGTTGCAGCTGAAGTCAGCGGCAATGACATCCCCCGAGCAGCTAAAGGTACCAGCCAGCGGCATGCCCACGGCATCCTCACCCATTGCCGGGCACAAGCAGTTGCCCGAAGAGCCCTGCTCGGGCACCAGCTCGGCAGACGAGTCCATGGAGACGGCCCATGTGCCGCAGGCCAATACCAGCGCCAGCTCCACGGCCTCCAGCTCCGGCAACAGCTCCAACGCCAGCAGCAGCAGCAACAGCAACGGCAACAGCAGCAGCAACAGCACCAGCAGCAATGCCAGCAGCAACGGAAATGCGGGTGCAACCAATCCGGCATCCGGAACTCCGGCGGCGGCGGGGGCCATCTACGAGTGCAAGTACTGTGATATCTTCTTCAAGGACGCCGTGCTCTACACCATCCACATGGGTTACCACAGCTGCGACGACGTGTTCAAGTGCAACATGTGCGGCGAGAAGTGCGACGGACCCGTCGGCCTCTTCGTGCACATGGCCCGGAACGCGCACTCCTAAGTTGCACCGCCACCACCTTGTTATTATTATTTATCACTATTATCACTATAATCGTTGTCCAGAATTGTATATATGCGTAGACTAAGCCATTCAAACTATTTTGTTGTCGAGAATTGTACATACATAAGCCAAATAAGCCGCTAGCAACTACCAACTCACTAATACTAGCCCTAAGTTTAAATATCTAGACTAACTGTATCGATCCGTAGCCACTTTCCATCTGTATCTCACCCTATACTCTCCCTTTTCTATCTCCATCTCTTGCGTATTTTCGAAATCGACTAAAAACCCTGAGAAAGGTTTAAAAAATTATCATCGATGATTGGAGAAAGTAGTCCTAAGTTACGACTAATTTGTAAGACAAGTCAAGCGAAACAAGCAAACGAAACAAACAGTCCAAAGTCAAATTAATAAAATATAGTTTTTAACACATACACATATGAGTATATTTTATTATTAAATCTTAAATGTTTAGTCATATTTAACCTACACAAATGCTCAATTCTGATATTCTCTCAGTATTCTCTGTTAGTCGCAAACCAAAAAACTGAAAATGAAACGAACGAAATCAAATAAATAAAATTTATTCAACATATTATTTCGCAAGGTTTTTATTTATTTATTTTATTTTATTTGATTTAAACAAAAAAGAAAACACTTTGGCACCAATGACAATATTTTCGATGCAACTGAAAACTGACGAAAGAAGAAGTACAAATTTAGAGATTTTTTAAAACGAGCAGCTCTGCCCGCCATCTGAGCGAACGGATCAAAATTAGTATTTAAACCCTTAAGAAACTAAGCTAATGCCATGAAAAGATATTCGAGACTTCGATGTGCGCCCAGTGTAATCCTTAAAAAGAAAACAACTAAATAAATCTTTTGTAGGTAAAGAAAATTAGCCTAAGATTTGCCCACGAAATGTTTTTATGTAATTATGAAATAAAGATTAAGATATTATAAATGTTTAGTGATTTTCAATGGTGGTTATCTAATGTAATCTTATATTAAATTATTTTGTGTATAATCCCTAGAACTAAAATTGAATATAAATACTTAAGACTCCGGCCTAGCTTAGGAACTCTTTAAAACTCCTTAAACAATTAATATTCTAGGGATAACCCCAGCACAGGATATATCTTCAACTCATCGCCCAGATGATAGCATATGTCCAAAGACCGCTGCTTGACCAAGAGCCACTGTCAACACGAGATCTCTCTGACACATGATTTATTGTATCTTACCATCCAAAGCAAAGATATTCAGAAAATGTACAAGTTATTTCTTACATTTCAAAAGAAGAAAAACTGTTCCATCATGTGCTAAATACCCAAGTTATCAAATGAAAAGAAAAACATATAACAAAAAATTTGTGTGCGGGCGCAACCAAACAAATTGGACGGACCCCAGGACGCCGTTTATTTTCCTACGTAGAATTTTGATGGATTATTGACATTTTGCGTGAAAACGCACAATTCGCATTGCGTTTGGAGTGGGGAATTATATAATAATAATGAAAAACTCATAAGCGCGTGCGTTGGAGATGTCGAGGGAGTGGCAGCGGAAGATGACGCAGCATGGGATCCTAGATCTGGGATCACTTGGGATCGATCCTCGGTTGGCGCGCATGCGCTGAACGCACTTCAGCCAACTGGCGCGTGCTTGGAGGGAAATTTTCCTACAGTGCTTGGGTCTTGAGTGAAAACTCAATTTTATAAAAATAGTTTTAGCTGCGCGGTTGTCGTTTGATTCCGATTGGTGGATGAAAATATTTTCAAAAAAAGAAAGAATGCACTTCCCTCGAAATTGTTTCCATGTAAATTTCGTTTAAATGCCGTTTTTCCTCATTAAAAATATTCAAATAATTGATATTTATGGCCGGAATTAATTTCGATGCCAGTCAAGGGTGAGGGCTGGCTGCTGGCTAGAGATGATGGCTTAAAATCCGTAGATCTTATCGCAAATTAGATTTTGCATATCCCCTTTGGATTAAAGCCAGAGCCGGATCCGGAGATCCTTGCTCATTTGAGCGAAGTTAAGTTGGCAATTTGGCCATTGCCCATTGTCCTGCCTGCCCTCTTGGCTTGTGGCCGCCGCAGGCGAAAGATTTTTATCACGGAAGCAGGAGACGTTTCCTAGGGACGAGTCCCCTAACCTCATTGTCCTGACCCGAGCTAACGATCCATAGTTTCTGGTTTTGTTCACCGCTTCTTATCTCAGCTTGTGGCTTTGTTGCATCTTTTTTTTCGTCCTGCTGCTGGCCATTGTTTGCGGAATAGACAAAAAAATTGACAAAACCCGGAGATGTGTAGGAGGAGACAGGAGAGAGAGGAAGGTCCTGGCCACTTTGTAACCTGGGAGTTCTTCAAATAGTTCAATTGCCCGTCTGCTGACCATTTGAAAGGTGTAATTTTGGTCCTGTTAGGGTCTTCTCTTCGTTGCTAGATGCAGCTGTTTTTTTGCACTCTCTCTCGTCCTTTTTCCTAACTATTGACTCACCTTTGACCCCTCGATGTTCTGATTGATTAGGACAAAGACACGCGTATGGCACACTTTCGCAGTGCATAATTTGGGAGTTTTACTAACTCTTGACAAATATCAATATATATTCTTTTTTCGGAGATAAATGGAATAATTTAATACTGCACTTGGAAAAAACTAAAGAAATTGAATATTGTTAATTTAATAACTAACTATAAAGATTCAAAATTTGTGATTTAAATGTTTAAGACTTTACTATGAAGAGTCCTTGTCTAAAACAGAATTTTAAAAAAGTTGTTTTTCATATTTGTGTTCATTTGGGAGATAATTCACCAAAGTTACTTCGATTTTCCCTTTGTGTAGTTATAAATAATAACGTTTGGCATAAATATCCCACTGGGCTGAGGCAGAGCCATAAATATGGTATTTATGTTTAACCACCACCCCTGAGTCTCCGCCATTTTGGGATGGGGTTGGATTTCGTATTTCAGAGTTAGGATTTGGTGTTGGTTACGGCTATGGCAAGGGACTGGGCTTGGCACTGCATTCGGTTTGGTTCGGTGGCCATTTTTAGCTTGCCTTGGCCCTAAAAATAAAAGCAGCAAACGAAAATAGCATACGGTTTTAGGGAGGAAAGGGGTCTACAAGGTTTTTCACTCACTTTCCCCAGGAATAACACTCAGGGGCTAAAATGTTGTGGGTGTTCAGTTGATTAAAACGCTCCTGGGGTTCACAAATGGCCACATGAAGCAGCAGGAGAGGCAGCAGCGGCAGCCGATGATTAGCAATCCACCCCCTCCCTGTACTTCGCACCGATCACCCCTTGTCCAACAGCCGCCTTCGCAGAGCTGTTGATAGCATCAGTGGACATAAGGGCCGGTGCCCACATCACATTCAGATCCCGAGGAGGAATCGAGAAAATACTCTGGCTCCTTTTTTCCACAACTTTACGCATTTCAATTATGAAAATTACCAGGCAGGATCAGTTCGACCGCCCGGATCAAGGGACCTCGCCAGCATCTGTGTGTGGGTTAATTATGAGCGGCGATCCTTTCGACGATCCTCGAGCGTGACGTCATGTTAGAGCCACCTTAAGGATTTGTTGAACCCCTGGATAATTTATATCTGTAAACAGTTTTTCCCTGGAATCGACGAGGTCCGGAGCGAGCGCTGAAAGTGGGAGTGAAAGAGAGAGTATCCTTACGATCCGTCCAACAGCTGACCGGAGTGCGACCTTGTGGGATTAAGGTGGGTGTAGCGAATCCTTAAATCCTTAAGTGGCCATTGCCGCCGCTAACAAGCGCTAAGGATGCGCTGACCATCTGAGTTTTTGGCGTGGCGATCAATTATGAGGGCTGAGGCCTGGCAATAGATCTTTCGACTAGTCGCGTGTCGTAAATCATAAACTGAGTTTGCCTTTTATACAACTACTACAAAAAAGAGCAATTAAATTATTATATAAGGACAAAATATAGCAATTAAGTTAGAGGGAAAGGATTCTAAGTTGTATAATTAAACTACATAAGTGAGAAAGATATTATAAAATAGAAATTAACATAAAAAAAAAGCCAAGAATCTGGCATATGCAGATAGAAAGGATATACAAAACCATAAGAAAAATTAAATCAATTAAGTATATTTAAGTATAGTAAAAATAACAACAAATCATTTTTAATATAATTAAAAGTTGATAAAAGCAGCGACAAAATAATGTTTTCCTTACAATAACCATGAGAATCCTTTTCAAATAAATTTAAATGCGGTTTAATGATACACTGGCCGACCGCAGCTTAAATCTCCATTCAACTTGCATTATGAATGCCCACCAGGATAGTTAATCATCGCAGCCGTCATCTATGCCATTCAACCGCAAAATCCGAAATGCAATTCAAAAGCAAAAACCAAAACTAATTGCAGCAAATCAGTTGATGAATATGCAAAACTATACAAAATTAAAGCCGTGCCGAAGAGGAAACCTATAAGATAGAGATGACGCTGGTGGTGGTGGTGGTGCTGGATAGTTCTGGCAGGAGATCCATAAAGGACCCACCAGCCGATTGGGAAATAAACAAAGCGGGGGGAAAGGAAACTAAGGACTCTCGCGACAGCGAAAGTAACAAAACAATTTTTACAGTTCGGCAAACAGAATGCGTCCACCAAGTCCACTCTACATGTAAATGGATAGACAAAAAAAAATTGGAGAGGAGACCATATAGTCGCAGAAAAACTCCGACTGGGACTGGATGGAAAAAACATCTGCCCCTGATGGCACTTTAGTTAACGAAAAACAACAAAAGGTTAAAAATATATGCAAGCGGACTCCGGACTCGCCGCCCGTTCCCAATGCCATGGCCGATCCCATTCCACTCCATCGATAATGTCCAGCATCCGTTATGGAGAGACGGCAGAAAGGAAGTTGACAACAGCGTGTGCCTCGTCCTGGATGGGTGTGGATGTGTGTGTGAGTGTGGGGGTTGCACAGATACGCGTGTCCTGCGAGTTCTTTTTTCCTCTATCCCATATTTGCACTAGCACGCTGGACTCGTTTGGTCAGTTTGCCACAAACAATACGAAAATTGGTGAGGGCCCGTCGATTGATTTCGAGGCTTCATACTCTTCCAGCAGCCTTTACTTCTTGTTTGTCCTGGAAACACATTCACCAGATGCCGTCAAGTCAACACTGAAATAATAGAAGCCTGGGAGAGAGTCTGTGAAGATACTTTTCCTGGAAAAGGGTGAACAAGATACAAGCAAGAGGTTTTAATTAAACTAAATAAAATAGTTTCAACAACCAAAATTAAATTATTCTTTTTACACCTTTATTTTCCAAATTTAAAAGGTTTTGTTATTCTATAAAAATTATAATTTCTTTTTAAAATTAATATACAATAATGTTTCCTCAAAGATGTATAACTAAAGCTCAATTAAATATTGTTCTCCTTTAATATCATATAAAGTTTTGATATATTTTTACAACTTTATGTTCAATAATGTTTATTATTGATTTATAATTCATTAGTTGCATTTATTCTCCCCATTTTTTATATATAAAGAGAGGGACAACCCTCCCTAATCGACCCATCAAAACCAATCAAAACGTAGCCAAGAAGTCAAAGCAACGCCTATTACACAATTTCGAATTCAGGAAATTTCACGCAAAAAATGCGATTACCACCAATAAAAATATCACACAAAAAATACTCAAAAAAGCGAAGCAAAAAATTGAAACCCAAACCACCCGGAATGGCAATATGGGGTTGGTGTACGGGAACCAAACCACCACCGCCTCATAAAGAGGGTTGCAAAAAAAAAGGAAAAAAACGAAAACAAAAATGGAAGAGAACCCAGAAAAACATTTGGCAAATAGTTTCAATGGATCGATATTCCTTCCGAGGATGAGTATGAGTTCGTTCGACATGTGAATAAAAAACAGGTAAGATGAGGGTTTCCTTTTTTGTAAGAGATACTTTTTTAGCAACATGTGTTTTGTTTGTTTCTTTGAAAAGATTCAGGGATTTCGGGCATCGCCTAAGCTATATCGGTTTGGCTAAATCGACTTATTGGTCTTTTGTGATCCGTTCGAAGTGCAAATGTCAGCTGTGGGTTAGAGTGTAATGTGAGCAATTAGAGGGAACCCCGGGCCCAAAGATGAAGATGATGTATCAGTAACAGGGAGTGGACGGAGGTGTATCGGCGGTCTACAGGTGCTAAACGATCCTTTAGACACAAGTTGTCAGCGCTAAGATATGTCCCTGATGGGCGGATATGGGTCTCGGATTTCCGATAGTTGTCCATCAAGGAATCAAGTTCAAGCCAGCCCAAATTCCGAATGCCAATCGCAATCGCAAGGCCTCCCTCCGCCCAGTCCAGTCCTTCGATGGTGGAAAACATCTGGCACATTGCATAGTTTTCACGTCGATTTTCAGCTGTTTGCTCCCAGATTTTCCCCTTTCCAGGCAGGTGCCCAGCCGTGCATCCATCAATAATTTCCGATTTGTGTGCCCGAAGTGAAGTGCATAAATTTTCGCTTCGATTTGCCAAGGGTTAACTTTTCAGCATTTTTCAGCTGGTCATTGTGGTTGACAACAAGGAACTCGTTTTGACTCACCACTGGTAACGGGGGAGAGCGGATTATTCTTTGGAATTTTCTCCGGAAAAATTGTAATAATTTTTGCTCTTGCCAAAAATGAGGGAGTAACGTTGGAATAAAGGTGTTAAATTTTCAATTTCAATTTGGAACCCTTTTACAATGTTTGGTTTGTGTTAGTGGTTATTTTTCTTTTACTTTTTTGAATAGAAAATGTTACTAATTGGAACAGCTGCTTTTCACACGAGAATTTATACATATAAATTGCAGAAATATACAAAAATATGGGTAGAATATATAGAAAAGTTATGTGTTTTTTAATATACAATAATAATATATAATGTTATAATAATATATACTGTTTTGCTCCTATTTCTATTTATTAAAACAAATTATAGAATTAGGCTTAAAAAGACGAGCTCTTAATTTTTAAAAACCATTTCTAAAACGTATTTTTATTTATATTTATATTTTGAAATAATGATTTTTATACCCTTGCAGAGTATTATAATTTCAGTTAAAAGCTTGTAACTATATTAAGAAGTCATTTCCGACCCCATATATCATATATATTCTTGATCAGAATCAATAGCCGAGTCGATCTAGCCATGTCCGGTAGAAAAATAATTTTTTTAATTTTTTTCAAAATTTCAAAATTTTATAAGGGGTTACATCATTAAAATTGTCAAAAATTGGCAAAAAATTGAATTTTTTTAAATTTCAAATTCGGTATGCAGATTTGTTAACCTAATGAAAACTAGCTTAGAAAAGCTTTCCGATTTGAATTTAATGCTTTTTTGTCTTAGTTATGAGTTTTTTAAATTTATATTTGTCGCAAAATTGTCATATAAATTATTAATTTAAAAAAATGCTAATGTTTTAAGCTTAGTTGTGATGAATTTTCGGAACGATTCTATAATTCAATTGCAAACTGCAAGGGTATGTAACTTCGGCCTCCCGAACTTAGTTTCCTTTCTTGTTTAAAGAATAACATATAATAAATAATACAGCACTTAAGTACATGACCTTGTGAAAGCATTTTCCTTTCCCAAAACTTTGGAAAACTTTTTCGCTTCGCGACCTTCTGGAAAATACTTTCCTCTCCCTCCCTTCAATGAACTTTTTCCATTGACACGCGTCGCCATTTTGAAGTTCTCCCTTGAACTGGGAAACTCACCCCTTTTCCTGGCTTCCGACTCCATTTTATCCCTCTTCTTCAGCCACACTTCATAATAGTTTGTTAGTTTTATTTTTAAAAGTGCCACACGCACTCAGGCCCCTACTCTTCCGTCCCAAATCCAACTCCTCCATCGCCTTTCACTCCAATTTACGGCACGTAATAAAAACAAAATGAACTTTAGGCGAGTGCCCCCCTCGTTTGGAAAGTGCTTGGGAATTGTTTTCATTTATTTTGGGATCCCCCCTTACGAGTCCCCCAATTCACGGAGGGCCAATCATCGCCAAGGGGATTAGACAGTCTTTGGGCGTGTGGCACCGCAAGATCTTTGCCATTGAACTTGAAAAGGAGCCGATGAGTTGGGAAACGTGTCGAGACAACTGCAGACAACTCCTCTACCCTTTCAGCACATTTTCGGGCAATCCGACATGGCCAGCCCTTAAAATAGAACTAATCCGAACCCTTTCCCGTCCCTCTTTTTATGCCTCGCCTGTTGCATCATCGCCAACATCATCATCATCCTCAGCGTCGGGGCTCTACCCTCGTCAAACATCGAGTTCGAGCTCTCAAATTAACCACCAATAAAAAGGCAACACTTCATAAAAAAGAAAGACAGGGAAGCCAACTTCCGTTTTTTCATTGTTTCCCCTCGTGTGATCCTGCTGCTCCCTTTCCCGGATCCTTCCGTCCCCCTCCCTTGCCTGTTGCGCCTCGAATATTTTTTAGGTAATATTGTAATCGAGGAGTTGTTAGGTAAACACCCTTAATTTGATTTTTAGCGCCACTTAACACGAGGGCACTTTTTTTATACACACAATATGCATATGGGGTGAGTTCTTTCTTATATATGTACATATATGGCCACTAGGGAGGGTAAAAAAGTGAGCACCCTTCGTAAAAAGTTGACATGGTAATTGTAATTGGTGTATAGGATGCTTGAAATGAAGCCATTATTATGTAATTGATCCTTATCGAGAATTAGAGGGGAGCTGTGTTTCGAATGATCGGTTTTTAGAGGGAAATGTATCTTTTTATCAGTTATTATATGGGTTCTTTAGCAGTTTTAGGGTGATTTTCTTATGGATTAATAGCTTATTTTATTTTCTGTTAACATGTCAGTATTTTATATATTTATATAGCTTTAATAATACAGACTTTCTTAATTTTTTAAATAAATTTAAACATATATTGCCTGTTTGCCACCTTGTATTTATTTATTGATATTGAACTTGCTATAAAGAATATGCATTCGTTGAGCATATAAAAATATAGTTCATAAATATTAGAAAAATCCATTATTTCATTCTTCCTTGATTTATCATAAATATTATTTAAAAGGTAAAACATTCTAAATATTAATGTTATTAGATATATAGATTTTTAGGTAATCCCATAATATTATTTCCAATGCAATTCCACTTCCAACTTCTTTAGGGATCTGCAGTATGCAATTCCTAGACCTCGTTGCATTTTCCAACCATCATCTGCCGCTGCCTGGGCCTTTGTCCGCATAATGAATTCATCACATGAAATGCTGATCCTAGCTCCGATCAGATCGCATGGCCCGTCGATTTCTAAACAGAGAACAGCCCCGACAATTGAAATCCAACGAGGACGCAAATGCACAAAATTCAAATGTCATTCAAATAACGGCTGTCAGGACAATGGCCACGCACGCGGTCAGCATTGGAGTGGGAGTGGGAGTAGGGGCAGGAGTAGGAGCAGGCATCTGAGCAAGAGGAGTGGATTTTGGCTGAAAGGTGGATGAGGTGCCCGGACAAGATGTCGAGGAGTGGGAGATTCTAACAGCAACGCCTGCATCTCATTTCGAACCATCAGGAAATCTGGTTCTCCTTCTACTCGCCCATTCGCCCTTTAAATACACTAAGAAAAATGTTTGTACATCAATATAAATTATTTTTTTAAAGGCTCATGGTGTTGATATTCGTAACATTTTTTTAATAACAGCTTACTAGCTTAAGCTGAGTTCATATCTTCACAAAAATACTTTATATACACCTCAAAACACACCACTATCATTCTATTCTTTTCAGTTTTTGGTAAAATAATAATTTTTAATAATTAGTAGGACATTTTTTTGAGTATACCCTAATATCCTGGCACAGGATACATGTACGTATATTGTTTATTATTTTCTAGTTCCATCCGGTTTGTCCTCAGCTGACTGACAGCCAGCGGCCGACGGCTACAAAAACAATCCCTATTCAGTCGCCAGTCAAAGGCGACGATGATGAGGACAAAGTCGGACTGGCGACCCAACCAGCCGGGTGAGAGGTATCGTATCCTAGTGGCATCGGGCTGGGTATCGACTTCCTCTCCGCCGCCAAACCACAACAGATGAGCACGGGTCCGTTCGTGTTTCTGCATCGATAACCGTGACATTGTCACATTGTATCGTCCATGATCTCAATCTGAGTTCTCAATCTGAATTCCAATTTCCCCAGTCCATTCATCGGAGTCCAAGTCTGAGGCCAATCACACGCTGACGGGATTAGCAGAAGTGAAGTTTTTTATCCTGCCTAATTGGACCGATCCATTCTTTTTCCTTGTAAGCGGACGGCCATGAAATCAGAGTCCGATCAACCGATGGGCTAGTTGCGATAAGTCCCAAGGTCCTTTCTTAGCTGGCTTTCTTTTTGCAAAGGCGTGCGCAATTGCCGTTAAATTTGAGCTGACATTTAGCCAAGGACCTCAGTTAAGATCTTAAAAAAAAGAAGAAAGAACTCTCTCTTTGGATCAAGGGGCTTATCAAGGACACTCAGAATAGACCCCTGGCTATCAAAGGTACTGAAAATTATATTTATATGGACATATTTTTCGTGAAGCAGATGTTAAAGCATTAGGCAGCCCCCCAACTATAGATCCCTTGGAGCACAACAAATTTGGCTGGATGGAAAATTAACTAAAAACTACCGAAAATTAGAGCATAACTCCATAACTCTCCATGCCGAGACACCAAGGGCAGATGTCAAGCTGCTAAAGATCACACTAAACACAAACGCCGCATCGCCCAAGGAGCTCAACTCATTTGAATGAGAGGGGCTTCAGTTCCAGGGAAAGCAAACACCGAATTCCGATTCTCAAATCCCAAAGGAGCAGACATAAGAAAATCATTTGGGAGAAGCGGGAAGGACTAACTCTGTGGCAGCAATATCAACCCTAAGTCGAAATCCAAGGGTCCACAAGGGTCTCGAGTCTCATCGCAATGTAAATGTCGCGTGTTGGCGCGCAAGAGATTTGTGTTTTCCGGGGTCGCCGTCTCAGTCTTAGGGAAATCGGGGTCATAAGAAGGGTCGGGGTCGTGGTCGGGGTCGGGTCTCGAGGCATAATAATAGGCTCATTTCCTTGCCTGCTCCTTTGGCTCCCGATTTCCCGAGCGTAATAGCGTAAACATTTAATGGGAGCGTGCGCTGCGCACGCGCAACATTGCCTCACCCTGCGACCCGAGTCCTTGCTTCTTGCTCCTTGTTCTCTGCTCCTTAGTCTCCTGCCGCTTCTCACCCTTACTAACCTTCGACCCTAGCCTCAGGCCCGATCCCAATCTTCAGCTCTGCGCCTGCGCATTGTTCGACTTCCTTGAGGATTGGCGCGTCTTATGATTGATTCAGCGTTTTGTAGCCATTGTTGTTCCCACGATTTCCCCATGTCCATGATCACAATCTTGTGGCATTCTCTATGGAGCATGATTAATCTTTGATTTTGCGTTTTCGTGGGTGTTACGCTTGGTTTTGGAGATGTAAGGAGAATAGACTGGCTCTGTTTGTCAACTTTCGAGGAAAAGCGGAACTGAACCGAAAATAGGATTCTATATTCTATAGGCATTGAAAATTTCATTAGAATAGGAAGGTTATGTATTTGACACACGATTTTCTATATCAATTTTATACGATTTATAATTTGATTTAAATATTAAAGTTTCTTCTGCTTCTTAAATATATCTATGAATTTAATAAAAATTAAGGCGTACCTCCAAGAAAAAAACCCCATCTGGAATCGGAGAGCCACAACCCCTTCTTGAAGGTTGCTCCCACCGACTACACACGACACCGCGAGAAACGACGGCCACTTGGGCAGCCGAACAAGATGCATGTGGCTCATTTAACACCTCCAATTCATAATGAATGAGTTAGGAGCATCAACAAACCAGGCACAAACATATCGGCGGAGGACTACTGCACATGGGACTCGGGATGCCAGCGGAGGTGCTTGTTCGCCACGCCAGGGAAACGCCCGCATCGGCCAGGACATGTGTTAATCAAGCAGCAGCCTCAGCAGCGCATAACTCGACTGCAGATGGACTAATTTTTATGTAAGTTGGGAGCACAGGCCGGGGGTAAACCCTACACAGCTGCCCCGAAGGACTAAAAATAGCCAAGGGTAAGGTGCAGGCGGCGCACATTACAATTTATGTGACAGGATTCTCATGTTTGCGCTTAATTTTCGTTTAATTCTTATGGGCGCCAAAAGATTCCCGACGGCTGTCGCTTGGATACTATATGATAGAAGGGAATGCCAGGCCAATTTTGGCCATTTATCCTGGCTCCAGCCAGGATCTGACAATGATCGAAACAAAGAAGGTAACATGAGCTAAAAAACCAATAGAAGAAACAACTGTGACAAGCAATCGGAAGAGACAAACAAATAGAGAGAATCCTGTGAAAAGCGCAATTGTTGCAGCATTACAATTGAATGCGATCCGGAAGTGTCCTGCGTGGACAAGGATCGATGGCCATCGCCCATATGGGCTCTCTGAGTCACTCACTGACACTGAGAGGATGAGTATATATTCTCAAGAGAGAGAAAAACCAACAACCCCTATATATCAATTCAACTCAGTAAAGATTTGAGTGCAGATCGCTCGCTGTAGGAAGAGACAACCCCTAAAGATTGGCTCAACTCACTCTGAGTTGAGCTAGGATCAGTTTCATAACAACTACTGTCTCTGAGTTAGATTCACATTAGATTGAGTGTCCCTTTTTGCGGAGTTTTCTTCGATTTACGGAGCCTAAATAGGTTCAAACTTGACCTCTAAGACGACCTCAAAGATGGGAGATCCTAAACGAGAGAAGCGCGCGCGTTGCTCCTTTTGTGCATTCAGTTGGCATCCTTTGGGTCATCTCCTGACCTTTTTCCTTGGCACCCGCTTGCCCTTTGTCTTTGAACCCCGGCATCGTTGACAAAGGACCTGGGGCATTGCAATAAATGTGATAAAGATTGTTTTTTGTCTTTCGGTGCAATTGCTTGGACATCGTGCCATAAACTGCATGCTGCCCGTTGATCATCGACGACCAGGAGTTCGGCTTGAAACAAAATTCGTTGAATGATGCCTTAATTGTGGGACAAGCAGCTGAAACTGACCGGTTCCATTGAACTGCCCGGCAATTGTGGGTGTTTAACGCATGTTTTGCTCAGATCAAGGGACCGATTTTGATTGTAAGCCGCTCTCATCTAGAAAGTCTTATATCTAACCTATGTAATGCTCAAATTTATTGCCTTTTGAACAATATGTAACGTTCTTTTATTTAAATTTGAACTCGGAAAAATCACCATAATATTAAAAAAAATCGCAAGCTACAATAGGTAACCAAAGCAATTGTGCATTATATAAAAAGATGAATAAGTTTTTATACCATTGCAGGGTATAAATTATACTTTTCGTCAGACGAGTGTTACCTGAGAAATAGTCATTTCCGACCCTAGAAATCATATATATTCTTGATCAGCATCAATAGCCGAGTCGTCCTAGCCATGTCTGGTACAAAAATAAATTTTTGAAATTTTTTCAAAATTTCAAAATTTTATAAGGGGTTACATCATTAAAATTGTCAAAAATTGGCAAAAAATTGAATTTTTTAAAATATCAAATTCGGTATGCAGATTTATTAACCTACTGAAAACTAGCATAAAAAAGCTTTCCGATTTGAAATTAATGATTTTTTGACTTAGTTACGACATTTTTAAGCTTTGATATGTAGAAAAAAATTGTCATATAAAATAGTAATAAATTTCGACTTAATGAATACGTATATTTTAAGCTTATGATCGATTTCCGTTTGGACCTATAATTCGATTGCGAACTGCAAGTTTATACTAATTTCGGAATCCCAAAGTTACATTTCTTTATTGTTCGATTTAAAGAGTTTAAAGAATAACATAATAAATAATACATTTTGAAAATCAAGCTTAAAATAATATAAATTAATTAAATAAAATCAACCTTTTTATATATGTGTGAGTGATTATTAAACTATACAAATCATTTAACAAAGCGATAAATATATTTCCGTCTAACCAAAAAACTTTTGCTTATAAATTTCAGAACAAATCAAGTCGTGCCTATTAACAATAAACACACTAAAAATTAAAACGAGTTCATATAATTTTCCTAGTATTTTTATACCATTGCAGGCTATTCCAAATTTAGTCAGAAGAGTGTAACCTTTGAAATAGTCATTTCCGACCCTATAAATCATATATATTCTTGATCAGCATCAATAGCCGAGTCGTCCTAGCCATGTCTGGTAAAAAATAAATTTTTTCAAAATTTCAAAATTTTATAAGGGGTTACATCATTAAAATTGTCAAAAATTGGCCAAAAATTGAATTATTTTAAATTTCAAATTCGGTATGCAGATTTATAAACCTAATGAAAATTAGCATAGGAAAGCTTTCCGAATTAAAATTAATCAATTCTTGGCTGAGTAATAAGTATTCAAACTCTGATTTTTTGAAAAAAAAAAAAAAAAATGGTCATATAAAAATATATATTAACAAAATGCGAATATTTTAATATTAGTCATGATAAATTTTTAATTCAATCCCATAACTATTTCACAGTGATTATATAGATAGATGTTTGACTATTCATATATTTTACGCCAGCAAAACTCCCTGAAATCAGATCAATCAATGATCTTATTATGCTTTTTCGAGAAATAAAAGGCACAACACGTAATTTAATTACTAACATTTGTTTGCAGGCATTTAGAAAATGTCCAACATGTCCGCAAAGTCGAGTCTTTATTTCCTTAATAGTTCCTAATATCCCTAAGTTAATACTTAAAAATAAGCCTCTAATTTAATTTTTGTCGACTTGTCTGGCTGCTAGTTGCTTTCGGAGACGCGCCTGGGCCTCCACTGGCCAGTTTTTGAGCTTTTCCTGGCCACATGGCAAACAAAAGGTGGTTGTGTAATAAAAACTGCAGCCGGGATCCTTGCAAACAGTCTTGGAACAATTGGAGCACTTGGCTCCAAGAGAAATGTAGAATTCCGGTTTTGCCTGCCAGCGCGGTGGTGGGGCCTGAAAGGGATCCCGCATCACGTAGTTATCCTCGGGATACTTAATACCCAACGCAAAGGGCGGTTCCCTTCCAAAATAGTGTACCAGCTCGTGCATTTCGCAACCGGAGCATTGGAAGTCGATCCGAGCTATGCGCTCATCCTCCTCCTCGGGATTGGAGGCTTTACTCTCCTTGGCAGCAGGCAGCTCCAAGCGCTCTATCTCGGCCGCCTCATTGTCCAGGACAAAGTCGTCGTCGGCCTCCATGTTCGCCAACGTTTACTGCAAGACCAAGAGCAAGATAGGATGCTATGCATATTTTCAGCGTGACTAGACTTTACTACACTAATAACAATAAATGGAAGAGAAACATAATAGCGTTGTACATAAAATTAGCCCGAGGGTCATTCGGCCATCGCATGGCGATGCTTCCCGGACAGATCCTCCGGCCACCATTCCGGGCGATCTGCAAAACAAGGCTCGCCATCGACAATCAGCTGCGGGCCATTGAGAGCCTTCTCGATCCGCAACAGCCCCACACCATAGTTCCGAACTGATCCAAAGATTTGTCCCACCTTTGCCCCTGCTACGGAGGTGACCTCATGGCTGGAGCCCGCATCGAGCTGAGTTGTTAAGCGGACAGGCATGTATCGCTTCCGAACGACGCCCGAATGGTGGATACGGGCCGTCAGCTCCTGGCCAATGTAGCAGCCCTTCTGAAAGCTCACGCCATTTAGGTAATCTGCATTAGCCTCCAACGGAAAGCACTTTCCGGGCGGCAGTTCCTTGCTGCCCTCGCCCACTCCCAGCTTATAGCGCAGCAGTTGGTAGTTGCTCTCTGCAGTGGGGTTCCCAGCACTGCCGAAGGCGGACAAACATTTGCCAAGCTGGGTCGTGCTCATGTCTGCGGGCGCGAGAATGCGTGTACCCAGCGTGCATAGCCTGGGATCCGGCGCCACAAATATCTCGTTATTCAAACTCATTGAGGTGGACGGTGCGCTCTTGGGGTTAAATATCGCCCAAGTCGAATACTCGTCGTCCACACTGTCGATATCGATGCGCCGGCGGACGCGGTATAGACGAAGGTGTCGCCGCAAATCCGATGAGGCATCACGATCGCACTCCACAAGCAGAGTGTCCGGACTACTCGTGCGGTAGATGATTGTATCGAAAAGCACGCGACCGCCTTTGTTAAGGAAGTGGGCGTATATCGAGGCGGGGCCGTTGTCCGACACAATCCTGGACACATCGTTAGTCACCAAACCCTGCAGGAACGGCACTACCTCGGAGCCGTGAACGCGGATCAGCTCACGGTGGGCCAGGGGCTCTAAAGTGAAGGTTGGCTCCTTCCTGATAAACGGGCGGGCAGAGCGAACCCGCCCCTGGTGCAGATTACGTATCGGCTGTTGCGCCAAGCGCAGGAACTTTACACTGGTCCTCAGGATCATACTGTAAAAGCGAGACATCGGTTCCCTGCGGTCGCTTTGCAAATGGTAAAGAATAATGGGCACTCACCTTATTCGCGAAATGAAGATTTTAAAATAATTTTATTCGGCTGACGAAACTTGGAATTTGTGAACGAGAATAATAACAAGCAAGGAATGAAGTACGGTCTCACATTTTAATTTGACAAGTTGACACTCCCATCTCTAGTCAGCTGTTCTGCGGTATGTGGGACCACATCATCTCCTTCTAATTGGCATTTTTTAGTACATTTCGGCCAGAAAGTTGGTATTCCGTGGCGCTTCCAGCGCAGCCCATTGCCGAAAAAAACATACAATTTAGGTTTTTAAAACCAAACAAAATGAGTCAATACAGCAATGTTAAGTATACGCAATCGCCAACGCCGTCGGTGGTGTCCGGCTACTCGAGTGCCTCGCGGCTCTACTCGCCGCTGCCGCCGCCGGCGAACCATCGGAGGGACTGCCTCTCAGCGACTACGAAGAGCTACAAATATCTGCGACGTCTGCTCAAATTCAACCAGATGGACTTCGAGTTTGCCTTGTGGCAGATGCTCTACCTGTTTATAGCGCCCCAAAAGGTGTACCGGAACTTCAATTACCGGAAGCAGACCAAGTCACAGTTCGCCCGCGATGATCCAGCGTTTCTGGTGCTCCTGGTGGTCTGCCTATGTGGTAAGCTGGCACTTCGAGTGATGGGATGAGTCTGTGTATTGGTAACATGTCTAGATACAGGTATCGTGAACACCGCCAATTTATGAATGTTTTCATTTCATAAGTTTCCAATAAGATTACGTGCTCTTATTACTCATATGTGGAAAAATCGCAAATAATTATGTTTGCTTCCTATGGCGCTTTCCATTACATTTCGTACCTTATCTAAATACAGGTTATATATGCAAAAAATCAATTAGCTATTAAATATGTTATAAAATTCACTTAAATGATTTATTTTCTTCTCTCAACAGTCACTTCTTTGGGTTTCGCCTATGTCCTGGGGCTCTCCTTCTGGCAGAGCATCTCCTTCATCTTCTACGTGGTGTTCGTCGACTGCATCTTTGTGGGCATCATCATTGCCTCGTTCTTCTGGGCGGTAACGAATCGATATCTGCGCACAAATAGTCTGGAGCCAGACATCGAGTGGGGCTACGCTTTCGATGTGCACTTGAACGCCTTCTTTCCGCCATTGATGCTGTTGCATTTCATCCAGCTGTTCTTCTACAACTGGCTGATAAGCCAAACGTGGTTCATCTCGCGGTTCCTGGGCAACACCTTTTGGCTGCTGGCCATGGGCTATTACGTATATATTACCTTCTTGGGTTACAATTGTAAGTTACGACTGGTCGTTTGTATGTGGTGTCCTCGATAATTATTTCCCATCCTTTTGCAGGCATTCCCCATCTGAAGAACACTCGCATCATACTCATAGCCCTGCCCATCATCTTCCTTCTGTATCTGGTCGTCACCATAATCGGCTGGAATGCCACGATATCCTTTGTCAACTTCTACAAGTATCGCGTATATTAATCATGTGATGTGCGCATTGTAAATTATTCTGCGTTTAACTGCTAAGCACTACACTACAATTATGACTAATAAACTAATTCATTTAGCGTTATCCGACGACGAAGGCGTGGATTATTCACTCCCATGAATGCCATTTGAAATGTCCTTAATCGCTTTATCTTCAAATTGTACCCCTGATAAACAATGAATTTAAGGAATTTATCATTTTGAATAATATATAATCATTCAATCATTAAGATTCTTGGGAATCGCAATTGTTGTTAGTTAATCGTAAAGGCATTTCTCTACAGTGATTTACACGATTATCTTTAAACAGTTTTCCGAGTTTATTAATCTACAAAAATGGACAACAATGGGAAACTACGCCAGGTGCTTGGGCTTCACGAAAGTGCGCTTCCGCTTGTTCCGTTTGCGCTGCAGCTCCAGGGTGTGCAGTTCCGTGTGCACCTCAGCAAAGATCTCCGTCTGCTCCTCCTCGGCAATCGTGGAACGATAGTGCTTCATCATATCGTACTTCTCCCACGGCTTCTGCACCCTGGCCGCCGACTGGCGATGTTTGTCCTTCAGATACTGGTCAATGTTGGCCACACCACGAAGATTTTGTCGCTCCCAACGCTCTAGCCAGGGACGGGGACGTAGCACCACCTTAATGTCATTCACCGGCACCGGAGCGCCTTCTTCCAAAGGCTCAGCCTCCATGTTCTCGTCAAAGGTGCTATACTCGGGCAAGGCGTCGCGCAAATAGAAAAGACTGTCGTCCAGGCGCTTCTCCAGTCGCAGCACTTCCACCTTTTGGATAGTAGGGTCATACAACTCGTAGACCACCTCCATGCCCTGGTGGTCGATCACGTTGCGCAGGACAAAGCGAGCGCGCAGCCCGCAGCGGTCGCGGTTGATGCAGATGCCCACAAAGCGACTTGTTTTGCCGGCAGCGTGGGGATCCGAACTGGTCACAGCCAACACAGATCCCACATAGAACTCCGGCAGATCGATCTGCTTGCGCCGCTCCAACATGTCCAGGCGCTCCAGCTTCTCGCGAATAGAGTTCCTCCACTCCACCTTCGGATCCGGCAGGAACTCGGGATAGACGAATCGATAGTTGGCCGGAATGATGGGCTTGCGGGTCGTGGTGGGCAGTACTGGGGGTGTCTGTGAAGGCGTGGCATGTGGGACCTGGGCATTCTTTGGTTCATCTTCGGCCTGGACAGCATGTTCCGCAGGCTTCGTCGAGAATGTGACTGAAAAAGTATAATTGCTGACTGAGTGCCAAGGGAAAATAGTGGGGTCCTTACCAATCCGCTTGTAGGCGCACTGCTGGGCCAATCTATTGACCACAACTCTCGATGAAAGGTTCATTTTTATTTATTTTCCAAAGAACCAAATAAATGTTTTAGATAATCATGCCCAGTGCTGCCAATTTTTTCCCGTCAAAACTAGCTTTTTTGAAGGATTGGTTTTTATCGATAATTCGATTCTTTTCCCACGGAAAGATTCTGTTAGGTTAAGCTCACCCCGTGTTAAGTTACACTCTCTGTCTCCGATCTATTAATTTCTACATGAGAATTCGACCCCAAACATGAGAATTCGACCCCAAACATCTGTAAATGTGTAGAACCGTTCTGTAACTGTGTCAAACTGCAATATGTAAAAGCGGAACAGTAAAATGTAACTTATGCGGGACTTCAATTATAGATAATAGATATTGCTTGCATTCACACTGCCCGTGTTTGTGATAAGTTATTTAGTATAAATTATTAAGAAACCCTCGTTTTCTTTTACGAGTAATATTTGAAAACTGAATATGAAATATTAACGGTTTATTTGGATGTTAGCAAAGGTCAACTTCTATGAATATTTATATATCTTTTTCAAAAATACATAAATTAATATAATAACAAAAATTACCTTAATTAATTGTTATTTTTGTTGACATTTTTTGCTCTTTTTATACATTTGTTTTTAGCTTTTTATTCGATTTTTTAATAATTTTTGTAAGCTCATATTTCATTCTTCCCGTCAAAAACTGCTTTTATTTGTTGGTCAAAAGTTGGCAGCACTGATCGTGCCGGAGAATAAGAGTGCCCGTCGTCTTCAACATTCAGAATCTTAAAACGCCACGAATAAACTACTTTTCTTGGCTTTGTGCAGCTGGTCACACTCGTATATTTATGATTGGTTTAAGTTTTTGCTAGAACATAGTATAAGAGTTTATAAGAGCTTAAAAGCTCTTATCGTCCCTCTACTACATTCTGCTCGCCTGTTACTTCAAATTGGAAAGGCGGCTAATTCGTTAGGAAAATTTCTTTTTCGGTGATTAAATTGATGTTTTATAAATATTTTTGTGGTATATATATATATATATATATATTGTTGTTGTTGGCAACATACCAATTTAGATTTTCTGAGAAGTTATCACATAATGTTGATTCACTCATAATCTCCCATATAAATCATAATATTGCTAAATTAGTGTTTTAATTTATACTGTTTTTTTAATTTCCTGAGAAGTTTTGATACAATTTTTTAGAAATTGTTAAATAATGGGTGACCACGGATTTAGTGACTAAGAAGTGGGAAATTCTTAAACGTTCGAGCAGTCATAGGTCTCGTGAGCACGAATCTGCATTTTCTTTTGGAACAAAATCATGTATTGTTTTGCCTCCTCCCTTTCGCGGGCGATCCTGAGCTCGAGAAGATCAAGGCGCCGCTGCTCGATTAGGACGCGATAACGATGTAGCTCCTGCTGCCGTTGGCGGAAGTTGGGAAAATGGGGACCTGTGCTCCCACTACTGATGCTGGAGGACTTTTTGCCCTTCGTGGCTGTGGTCGAAACTTTATCCGTAGTGGTGGAACCCTTGTCGGAGGTTGAGCGGCGTTTGACGTGCGATGTGTTCCGACGTGTCCCTTCCGCAAACGAGGAACTCGTGTTAGGTGAGATATCAACACTGATCAGTCCGCTTTGCAGGTTTTGATGTTGCGGAGAGTTGGTGTCCTGATCAAACCCTTGGGGGTTGGAGCAGTACCAATCAGAGTCCCGATCTTTGAGTAGACCCTTAGCGAACTTTGGCGGATTCTCTTGCACCACACACGACTGCTGCGGTGGCAGGATACAGGACTCCCGTTTGACGTCCGAGATAACTTTCCTGAACGTCGAACCAGGGGAAGTGCTCGGCATTAGGTCCGATCTCAGGTCCTTGCTCTGCCTGTACTTTAGGGACTTGGAAGGGTTACAGCTCAAAGCCTGATTGGGTTCCTCTTTTTCCCTGATGTCACTCTGCCGCTTGTTTATTTTGCTGTACAATCGACGCCAGTGAGTGACAGCGCGTTCCTTAGAATTTGGCTCCTTTAACTTTGGCAGGGCAGTTTCCGAGGCCGATTTCCTATCTAGGACCCTATATCCAGTAACCGATTTGCTCCTTTCCTTTGGTAAGCAGGCCTTCTTCTCGCCCAGCTTGTGCAGGAGCAGCTGCCAGTTCTCGCTGGCTCTGGCTCTGGCGCTTGTTTTTAAAGGATCCTTGCAGTCAGCATCCTTGAAAACTCTGGACAAAGATGCATGTTCGCTGCGGACAGGGAGGAGGCCATGGCTCTCCACCTTGTCCTCCTCGCTGATCTCCCACACAATGTGGCGATTGTTACCGCCTGTGGACTGGCCCAAGCTTTCATCTGAACAATAAATAAATTAGTATATAAAGACCTTTGCATTGATAAGCCTTACCCGATTCCTTCCTGCTTTCCATTGAGCTGTTTAATTTGTTTAAAAATGTTCAATCTTTCCTGCTCTCCGGCAGCGGTTCCGCTTCGAATTTTGGGGACAACACGAATGTGAAAAATGTGTGTGTGTCTCTGGAGTATTTTGAAAATATATTTCAGTTTTGCTCTGAAATTGAAAGTCTACTAAGAAAATTAATAATTGGATTGATTTATTGATTTATTATGTGTGTGTAAGTTTTTATTATGGACTCCACTGTTCCAGCTCGCTGCGAGCATCAAACCACGTTGGCCAGTTCGATCGCAACCTGCTAGATGTTGGGTTTGAGGATCGGTGCTGCGTGTTGCGGCAGCCCATGGTATAATAGGTAGAAGGTAGCCTTTTGGTAATGTCCGTTAACTTGAATTGAAGAGGGTTAAGCCCAGGAAGTGCGGGTTAAGTGACAATACAATGGAAGGATTGATCCCAGGAAGGTTCGTGGGGTTTTAACGAATTTAATTTGCATTATTATTTAATTTTAAATAATTGAAAATTTTAAATTAGGTGTTGTGTTAATTATTTTCTTAATTTTCAATTATTTTTTGTTAAATGTTAAATAATATTGAAACATTTCGTGTTGCCCCGAATGCAGCGAAGTCATATTTTCTTTGTCGTAGCGAGCACCCATCAAACACTAAGAGACTCAAGTCCCAAAGCTTCGGCGGCCGACGAGACTATCTTGTATTTTGTATCTTGTATCTTTAGCTTCGCCGAACTGTAGAATTCGGATTGGATTTGGTTTCCAGCTTTTGCAATTACATTTGGCCGTGTTCGGATGTGTCTGCGGATGAGCGATCGGCGCCAAACAAAAACTTAAACGCGCGTGAATCAGTTATCAGGTGGAATAGCCGCGCTCCGAGCAGATTCGTGCTTCGCGGCTTTAGTGCTCATCATCGAAATAAATCGAAAAGCGAATATTAAAAATCCGCCAAGGGCGGCGGTAACGCTAACACCCGGCGCAGCCCCAACTCCGTGGGCAAGGTCAGCTCATTTTAATTAACCGACCCACCTTTAGGTGCGACTTTAACCCATATCCGTGAGAGTTCTTTAAATTTATAAATACAAAAAATAATTAAAACAAAAAATAGAGTGTGAATGTGCAGGCGCCGCATTCTCATGTTCCAATTGGAACGATCTTTCGTGCCGAATTGGGAGCTCATTCCGCAAACGTAGCTACATATATCCATATGTATGTTTGTATATGTTTGGGCCAATTTCTCGCCAACAGAGAAGATGTGGGCTTAAAGTGCACCACCGAAAAAAAAGTGAGGGAAACACAGAAATAACAGAAACACGGCCAAAGAAAAGGTTAATAATTCGTGCCAATAATATTGCTCTCGAATTTTGCTCGCATCTCTTGTGTTTGGAAGTGTGTTTCGAGATCAGGAGCTTGTGAACAAACTCCCTGTACTCAGGGTATTGTGGCTTTGATCAGGGGTTTGTAGGGACCTTAAAATATACGAATCATAAAAGATAGAGTATGTTTATTAATAACTTGTAATTTGAACTTCGACTATTGGTCAAGTAAAAGTGATAAAATGTAAGAAAATTCGTATTTCATTTTTATTTTTAACCTTGTCGTTGTACAAACAATAATTTTAGGACATATTTCAGTAATTAACTATACACGTTTAAATAAAAATATACTTTATATGCAACATCCATATCACGAATGCTGGAATTCCTCGCTAATTTTTGTTGTTCCCTGAAGATCTCTTTCGTTTAAAATCACTACAAACTAAAGTTCTTCTAAAGAAAATTATGTTTTACGCCCCAATAAATATATTCCACAAATATTCGAATAATAACTCTAGGTTTTAGATATTCAGCTTGATCCTTCTTATTCGAAAAGTTCGTTTTAAGCCTGTCTTGGGTCTTGGCATATAATTGTTTTTAATGGACGACCTTTTCCCCCTGAAAGGGTATCTTTGCTTCGACCTTTTGGTATTCTCCGTTTCGCTCATTTATTTATTTATTTTTTTGCTTCTTTTGAAGGGGTTAATAGGGGGAGTGGAAGTGGGCGATGGATGGGACACTGGCTCGAAAACGGAATCGGAATCGCACTCGGACACTCAGACTGCGCGCCGACGACCCATATTTCGATTTCATTTCATTTACGAAAATAAAAATAAAAGCAAAAAACAAAACAAAAATGCAAAATAAAAACAAGACCAAAGAGGCGCGCAGACAAATCGGAAAAAATCAGAAATAAAAATAAAATACAAAAAAAAAGAGGAGAAAAATCTGAAAAAGCAGCTTTGCAGACGAACGCCGCGATACTTAAGTGCGGGCAAATAAGTAAAAGATATGCCATAAAAAGACAGCATAAGTGTATTTTGAAGATACTTCTGCGCGTTGTGCTGTTGCTTCGTTTTTTGTTTTTATTTTTATTGCTGTTGCTGCTGCTGCTGCTGCTGCTGTGGCTATTGCCATCGGTATTGTTATTGTTATTGTTATTGTTGGTGTTGACTGCTGCCATCGGTTAATGTTAACTTGTTTAGTGTGGGCCGCCGCTGTTGGTAGTTGCCTGCTGGCCGTTGGCTTTGTTGTTTTCTTATTATATTGTTACTGGCCATAACGGTAAAGGACCCTTGGTATATTCATATGTAAATGCCCCGTCCGCCACTCAATTGAATTGTGTAAAGATGCCTTTTACCAAGCTCCAGCTCCAGCTCCAGCTCCGGCTCCGGCTACAGCTCCATCTCCATTCCACGAAGAGCGATCTGCAGCTGCACCTTTATCGCCCCAACTCGATCTAGGAGCCGCGAATGGGACAATCCCGAGACGTCTCTGCGGATATTTTTAACTCTGGCGCGACTTAATTCCTGCTGCATTTGCAGTGGCCGCAGCTTATTTAATGTCTACAAATAATCCAAATTGGGGCTTAGCCGAAGATGCGAATGCGAAAAGGCGGCACACGGAGGGGGCGCCACGGCAGGCGGGCACTTGTGCTTTCGATCATCGGTGCAGCGAGCCAAGAGCAATCCCCGGCAATCCCCGGCAATCGGCCGAGTTCTCCGCACTGAAACCAATAGTAATTCAACATTTTGACGCTGTGAAAGATACATTTGTCAATGTTAAAAATCCTACAACGATCAAAGATTAATCTCTTATTCCCTTTTTAACAAGGCTGTATTGCTGGGGTTAAGGTTAACGTTTGGCTTAACAAAAATGTAGCTTTTTATTGGGTAAAATTGGTAAAATTATACCTTAAACACTGTCTCAGTCTATTACATTATTGTTTTTAATGGGTATGTTTGAATTTAGTTAATGATTCATTAAATACTAGCTTAGTTTGCCCAAAAATAACATACTTATTAAATATCTCTAAGAGTTTAAAATATCTCTTTTAAAGTCAAGATTTTGGGAACATCCTAATAATATAATTTAATGAAATAAAATTAACAGAAAGACATTAATATTTTATATAGAAAAATATGAAAAAATCAGGCTAATAAATAGAAGTTCTGAACAAAGTTTTAATACCCTTTCGGAGTATTATAATTTCTTGTTTTAAAGTGTATGTCGCACTATTCCCAGATTGCGTTTGCCAAAGTTCGACAGGCAACGGTGAAATGGCAGGAGGAGGGAACTGAGAGCCAAGAGCCAAGAGCTGGGATCTGGGATCTTGGGGCAGGAGCTGGAGGATAGTGTAGGATGCCGCGGGGGATGCGTTGGTAAATTGGGGAATGGAGTGCCATTTGCTCAGTGGGACAAGTTGTGGCCAAATAATGACTATATTAAATAACAGTTAGCAAACATTATTGCATTGGCCGAAGGCTGTGTAGCATAGATCCGGCCAAAAGGCACTGCTGGGATGGAGACACGGGCACCAATCGCTGGAGAAGATGCAGCCAGTCCTCGGCTGGCTGGCTGCCATTTGAACGCTGTTGGAAATGGCAGTAATGTGACCATTTAAGACCTCTTTCTGATGTCTTATGGAGTGAAAACGTCCTGCTGTGTGAAAACAAATTATAGGCATGTAATGTTGCATGTTACGTCGCGACTCTCGAGCATCAATGGGGCGCGGAGGAGACGGCCCGGAGATCTGGAGGAGATCTGGGGAGGAGGACAGGACAGGACAGGCTAGCGGCTGGGAGCCGGGGCCAGCTCCAGGTCTGCGGCTAAGCCCAGTCAGTGCCGCAACACTCAAAAGTCAGTCCCGGTCGGGCCAGTTGGGGATTTTGACTTGACGCTGGCTTTATGCTGATGCTAAGGCTGAGACTAAAGCCGATGCTGATGCTGAGGCCGCGGCTGGGACTCTGGCCCAAACTGAGCCAGACTCTTTGGATGTGTTTCTCCGTTTGTCTGTTTGCTCGCCGGCTCGTTTGGGAGTGTGTGCTGGGCCGGTCTAATGCTCTCTAACTGCTTATCAGATTTGCGGGGATTGCGCAAAAACGATTTCTGTTTTTCCTATCCCAACCGCCTCCTGATCCTCCTTCAGCTCCTCCAACTGCTTCGTTTTCTTCTAAGACCACTTTATACCCTATTTCAGGGTTCATTAAGTGTGTGAGAATGGCTTAAAGTTCCTAAGATTTACTTTCTCGGACGAATATCTAGGCCTTAACAAATTGTCATTCAAATTCACCTATATACAAAAAGGATCTTTGGTATTAAATTCTGCTTCTTATAAAGACCTAAATGTCTTAAATTTGATTTTAGTGAAATGTATGTTTATCTTTTATTTACTTTGTTAGATTTCTATTATCAGCAAATTTTCAGGAGAACCATGAACACCTCAACAAAATGTTCTAAAGTTCTATACAAATTATTATTAAATTTAAGAAACGTTTATTAAATAGCTTACTAAATAGTTTTCTTTGAAGTTATTTTCTTAAAATTATAAGTATGTTATCTACAACTGATGACCTGATGACAGCATACCTATCTTTTATATTGGAACTAACCCCATTCCTCAAGCTCATGTTGGATAAGCCAATAAAGTATCAAATAACCCATAATCAGGTGTTGGTCAAAATTAGTATGTGGAATATGCAGACATTTTTGTTCAATCGGAAAGAAAATTAATTGATATACACTTTGGCAATAAGATAAGAGAATTCCCATTCAATAGAGTGGAGTTTTTGGTGACATAATTTCTTGCTTATAAGATGGCAGAGAGGAGTTTCTGTATATCATTTGTACCCTTTCAGTTATTTCTAAACCTTTTGGATTTATATATTCTATTATTAAAGTCTTTTAAGGAAATATAAATAATTCCTAGGCAATCTCTCTGTGATATTCTCAAGTTGAAGCTTAATTTAAGTCGCATTTGAGGTGTGAAGTATATGCATATTTCACAGAGTATTTATTGTTTCGCCTTGCCTGGGCTAACCTTTATCGTCTGCAGTAATAGTAATATACTTATTTCTTGTTTTCTTTCCGTCTGTCTATTTTGGATTTTCAAACAACGAATGCGATTGCGACGCCGCATTTAAACGAGCACAGCAAGTCCGCTGCTCGCTGACTGCTGACTGCTGGCTGCTGGCTGCTGGCTGCTGGCGGTTGTTGGTGGCATTTGCTGTTATTGGCAAGACAGATTCCGATTGGGCCCAGAGACTCGAAAATAAAGTAATGAAAAGCTCTCGAGCGACTCCTGGGGACTCCACCGCTCATGTGGGTCTGCCTCTGTCCCTGCGCTGAACTTTTTATTGCCTGGCCCCCATCCCCACAGCAATCCGCAGCATACTCCTGCTGCTGCTGCTCCTAATGCTCCCCTGGGAGAGGTGAGAAAGTGGGAAACTGTCGCTGGAGACAAGTGGTCCCTCCAAGCTCACATTGGGATATGTGCCAGAGCCTGGTCCATTACGGAGTCTCATATATAACGACGTCGTCTCTGCCAAAAGAGTTCAGCGCTGAACGACCACGCCCCTTCGGCCGGCTAAACTAACAGCTTGAATGCAACAGCTCCGAATGGAGTCTGCGATTAGTAGGGTGGACCAATATGCATGGGGCACCCTAAGGGGTTTCACAGCTTTAAAATAAACAGATAATATTTTCTTACTAAATTACTAAATTAATTTATATTAAGGCAATTTCTATTAAGACAATTACTATAAGTTTTCGATAAAACATTTTAAAGTCATATAAAATCATATTTATTTATATTTTAAAGTCATATAAAAAATCTTTAGAGAAAACCCTTAAATAGTATATTACATTAACTGATTGATCATTGTAAGAGAAGCAATCATTATTCCTTCATTGAAAGTCCACTTTTGAGTGCAAATTCACCCTCAGAAGCAAACTGATTAAAGGCCTTTCGACCAACATTACTCAGAAGCATCTCGCTTTCACTTCCCAAGTTGGCTCAGATAGAGCTACCCAATAAGCAAGTTATGACCAATATCAGACCAATAAAGCGGGACCACCCCAATGCTCACATGTTACATTTACATTTACTGTTTTCGGACGCTGGATGGCCCCATGATGAATGTGGCCAGGCAATTTGAGTGATACTCACGACCTCGTCAGTAGTTAGCTGCGACCACGCCCACTCCGCCCCAGGCAATATCCATCTGCATCTTGGAGTGCATTTAGCGAAAACCCAAAGCCCAAAACCCAAAACCCGAAATCTGAAGACAGAAAGCAGAAAACACACATACACAGACCTCAGCACTCAGCCCGGAACGGAACGGAACCCGAAAATTAGGAAACGACGAGATCGAACTTTGATGGGGACCACGCCTCCTCCGACGCCCTCTCTCAGCATATGATGTGGAAAACGGAGTTTACATAAGTGAAATGCATCAAAATGCGGGCTGAGAATGGCTTTCAGTCATAATCGAAGCGCCTAATCAGGTATCCGGCAGATCGTCTGGCTTACATAAGGGGGCCAAGAAAAGACACATTTCCATGGGGGCCATATATCAAATTGTACCCTATGTTGTGCTCATTATTCTGCGGAATTATCTTACAAAAGTTCCGCACAGTTCCCAGTTACTATTTGATTAGATAAAAGACTTGTTTTTCGGTATTCCTGGGAAGCTGGAAGAGATTAGGAGAACATAACTTTGTTTTTAAATCCCATTTTTAACGCTAATTTGGATTGCTTGATATGTTATTTCTTTATCTATATTTAAATGCTACTTAGAGGATATTAAATAACAGATTTAGATTTATTAAAAACATATAGACATACAGGGTATGAACCTGTTAGTCCGAAGCTTATAACACAGTGAAGGAATCATTTCCGACCCTATAAATCATATATATTCATGATCAGGATCGACAGCCGAGTCGATCTAGCTATGTCCAGTTAAAAAATAATTTTTCGAAAATTTTACCTTTTTTTCAAAAAAAGATAAGGGGTTACATCATTAAAATTTTCAAAAATTGGCAAAAAATTTAATTTTTTTAAGTTTTAAACTGAGTATGCAGATTTATTAACCTACTAAAAACTAGCATAGGAAAGCTTTCCGAACTAAAATTAATGCGTTTTTGGCTTAGTTATGATATTTTAAATCTTGATTTGTCGAAAAAATTCTCATATAAAAACATCGAAAAATGTACTAAAAAATGGTATTATACTTTTATTTAGAAGCTTGCAACGCAGTGAAGGAGTCATTTCCGACCCTATAAATAATATATATTCTTGATCAGCATCAAAATGCGAGTCGATCTAGCCGTCTCCGGACGAAAACAAAATTTTTCAAAAATTTGCAATTTTTTCAAAAAAAGGAAAGGGGTTACATCATTAAAATTTTCAAAAATTGGCAAAAAATTGAATTTTTTAAAATTTCAAATTCGGTATGCAGATTTGTTAACCTAATAAAAACTAGCATAGAAAAGCTTTCCGAATTGAAACTAATGCGCTTTTGACTTAGTTATGAGATTTTTAAATTAGAATTTTTAGAATAAATTGTCATATATTGAAAATTAAAAAAAAGTGAATGTTTAAATATTACTTATGATTATGATTCAATCGTAAACTACAACGTTATATAAACTTCGGCTTCCTGAAGCTAGTTTCCTTTCTTGTCTCATGATTATAGTAACATTAGATCATATAATCACATGATTGACGAAATACAGAGCTTCCTTTGTAGAGTATTTAGGTCGGTCAGGCTTATATTTTTCGGCTAATCAATTATATTTAATTATGTTTAGGAAGCACCCCTCTTGATCATCTTCAAGCGGAAATAACCGACTTTAAAGCTGACCTTACTGTAATCGCTGCTCTCCATCAGATTAGATAAAGAACTCTTTGAGTAGGAAACAATTTTTTTGAAAGTGATTTTCCCCTTTTTCCCCGAATCAGATCCGCGGCTGATTGCCGGAGAGTTATCACCCAAATCGATGCAACAATCAATGGCTCATGTAGCTGTTCAACTTTGACTCTCGACTGGGACTGGGACTGGGACTGAAGACTGTGACTCTCGACTCGCGACTGCGGCCCAAAGTCGGAGCCGAGGACGGGGTCTTCCTGCACACTGCACTTTCATAACACAATTTATCGCTGTCTGCTGATACAAGGCAGGAGATACAAACTACAAAATACCGCTCATAAAAACTTAAATCGAGTTAAGTTCCGCTTCATTGTTCGGACTGGCCAAAACGAAACAAAAAGCCGAACTGAAATCGAAAAAAAAGAGAAACCAACAACAACGGCAAGGGGCAAAACAAATTTAATATGTACTAATTGAATGTTGTGCAGGCAAAAGGTTTTAGCATCCAGCATCAGCATCAGCCTCGACTCCTGCTCCACTCCACTCCAATCCCAATCCCAATCCCAGTCCCATTTGTATCTGCATCGCTTCTACAGCGTTCGGGTTCAGCCGGGTTGAACTCGGGGGTCACTACGCCAGAGACTGACTTCGCTCGTGAAAGTACGAAATCGAAAATCAAAAGTGAAATGTCGAACCCTGGCCCAGAGACTAACCGACTGACTGACATAATTCCGGGCCAGATTTAACGTTCGATTTTCGGGCCTGGCTCTTTTGGGCAGTTCCTAAGCCGAAATGCAGCTGGAATTACGCGTCTCGCCTCGCCCCAAGACCTAATTTTTCTCCGCCTTCTTCTCGCCGCGAGCCTCGAGGTGTGGGTTACAATTTTGTGGTTTCTACGGGTGCTCGTGCGTTGTTGTGCACACTGGGGGAAAATAAGGTATCTAAGAATTATTACAGGTTACAAATTATTGGTTGCTATTGAAGTCTATTTCGGATATACAGGTTTTCTTGGGAGGTTTTTTGTAAAGGGTTTAAATAAGTTGTATCTAAGAAGTTGAAATTATCTTAAATGACAATAAAAAAAACAGAAAATGGTTTACATAACTTAAATCTTAAATCAAATTTTGAAATATACATTAATTTTTTTTACAATTCTTTTAGTTTCTAGTAAAAGATACTTTTCCTTTACTTACTTTTGAGACGATCCCCCTTAATACTTTTTCACTGAAAATTTGAAAATTTAGTGTCTTCTTTTTATAATTTTCCATTTAGAATAATGTTTCTAAATTGTCATAAAGTGGCGTACTTTGTATCCTTTCTTTTCCCTCTGTGTACTCAGTATTTCTACGCCCATATAGACTAGAATTATTCCCTAACTACTAGTGTGTGCTCTGTATCGAGTGTCTCGCAATTGTTGCTCTCATTCGCTGGTCTTGAACCGGGCTAAACTTGAACCAAAAGATACAGTTTCAAGCCGGCTCCCAGTCGCATTGATGAGGTAGGTGTGACTGGGAGAATCGTTTGATTCGCAATTTAAAGAGACGGACAAGGTCTCTGGGCCGCGCCACTCTTGGTTTCGATTCAAGTCCAAGTTCAGCAAAGCCCCGACGCGGCGGTGTCGCCCACGGCCAGGGATGTGGAATATAACGATAGCTTCCTCCGGAGATGGATGCGTATGCATTTCTGTTCGTTTTTTTCTTGAAGGGATTTAAAGGGATCCCAAGCTGGATGGTCTCCTAATCTCATCACGCACTTGGAGTGCTGGAGGTGTTGCTGATATGCCGCTGAAAAGCTGTGCAGATTAATCATAAAGTCCATAACAAAGAAGTTTTGCATGCGGAGTGGGAAGTGGCAAGCGGCAAGTGGCACGTGAGGAGTGGCCCGTGCAGCGGGGGGGCATGTGGCACGGATCACGGATCACCGCTCGGGGATCCCGCTGTCACTTGTCAGTCAAAGCGGTTCGGGCGGAGGGCCCATGGCCTATGAAATAGTTACGGAAAAGAGCATACAAAAATAGGTGTTACCCGGGGGGCGAAGAGCCGGCGCGCGCGTTGTCAGGCTTAATTGTTATTATTGTTCGCGGATGGGGAGATGCTGGATACGGGATGCTGGATGCTAGATGACTCGCAGAGGGGATTGCTTCTGCAGCTGACAGCGAAATGTTCGCAACATGTCAAAACTTTTATGGTTTTTTAATGGCTCTCCCCCATATAGATTCGGACTCGAGAGTATGATTTTAATTGAATTTTTGTTTATTTATGAGTGGCGGCAAACTATTTATAATGTATTACCACTGATCGCTGCCCAGTGGCCCTCAAGTGGGCTTTAATTCTTCTACGCTTTGGCTTGGATGGAGGGGACTTACATCTTGCTTAACGTCGTATCTCTGCCTCTGACTTTTGATTGCTGACGCTCTTGGCCAGATCTCCTGCTATCTGTCACCCACCGGCCTTATCTGGCCAGGTATTTCGTTTGCAAACACTCGAAAAACTTGTATATTTATTAAGAAGCTGGCGTACACCAAAAAGAATTCACAGGCCCAGACTCAGGGATTTCTCGGGGACAGTGTTTTGCTCTGGCCAAACAATAGATAAGCTGTGAAATCAGCTGCGCCGCGGCCTTGAGTCGCATCTAATTACGCGCCTCAAATGTGGTAGTTGTGGATACAGATGCATCTGTATCGGCATCTGCGTCGGCATCTGTATCTGCATCTGCATCTGCATCTGTGCCTGCATCTGCTTCTACTGGAGCTGTGCAAATCAAGCTTCTGCCTCTTCTGTCGCGTCTGCCGTCTGGCTGATAAGCTGGCTTCGGCTGGCCAGTTTAGAGCGCGTATTTATAGACCGCATATAGAGATCTCTGTGCATCTGCATTCCTGAGTGATTACGCTGCGAAAGATACATTTGTAGCCGATGGACTAACACCCCAGAAATCTCAACTAAAAAATGTCTTACACGAAATTCGATGTACACACGAGCATCGCTATATACGCGTACAAATGTTTCTACAGAAAGTTTCATAAATATAAAAAATTCTGGGGATGAGTAAGAGTTGAAATAATAAACACATTTCTCGCTTTGACAGCTCTCAAAAGCATTTGGATTGCTTTTAAAAGCGAAAAGTCATTCCATTTCCTTTCCATTAATGTTTGAAATCATATGATTAATATAAAATCTACTGGCTGGTTCGTTATTAATATAAGGTATTAAAATCTATATAGTATATGGTGTACTAATAGTTATGCTACGCACTGTCTGTACACGACACTGCAATTGTTTCGCCACGAGCATCTTTCACTCAAAAGATTCTTCGGTCTTCGGTGCTCCGCTCCTCTGGTGGAAAATAAATATATATTTTTGGTCGCCTGGCGAAATGATGATATTTTTGGGACAAATGTGTGACTGACTCCCAACGAGCGTGAGATATTTACACCTCAAAAAGTGTTACGCTTTCCTCTCCACTAGACTGCTTCTTTCCGATTTAATCCGTTTTGCTTATCATATCGAAATGAGGTTGTAGCCCATGCAAATCTCAAGCCAAACAATGCCTGGCCTGTTGGCAAACTCCTGCAGGCGAACAACAAAAAGTGGAGACGTCTCCGGCTTGTGCAACATGCTCTGCTGTTTGTTCGACATCAATTAAGATTATAGGCAAGCCACTTGTTTAAAATGTAGAAAAAAGAAAAATAACAAAAACGAAAACACCATAGCGGGCCAAAGAAAAAGTCTGAAAAGTCCACTGAAACAAAAGCCTGGCCAACTCGGGTGGGTAACCAATCCCCGAAAGACAATGGACACTGCTGTGGATGCAACAAAAACGGAGAAAAACCAACTAAACATATTTAATGACAGCCAACCGAGAGTGGCGGGAGGGAAATGGGGGGACTCGGGATAGGTGCATGGGAGTGGGGACTTTGGGGGAGCTTGGAGCATGTCATGGTCATGGCTTGGCTAGCAGCTCTGTGCTAAAAATTCGCATGCGTAACACTCGGGTTCCGTTCGAGGAAATCGAAAGGTGGCATATCTCGACGCTGAAAGTGCCTGAAATTGTGATTTTTTGTACCATTTAAGGCATTTGGAATGTTTTAATTATGATTATAGAAAATGTAAGCCTTACAAAAGGGCATACGTTAGGATTGTTAAATGGGTTAACCCTCTTATCCTAGAGACTAATTGAATGATCACTTTGATGCCAAAACATATGCTTCTTTAAATGTCATAATTGGATAATTAAATAGCCTTTTAGGGCTGAGTAAATACTCTAGATATTTGTGTGATGAGAAGAGAAACATAGAAAAACCATAAAAAGCCGCCTGAAAATGCTAAGGCAGAATGTGGGCGATGATACAATACGTTGCGAAAGAGAAAGGCTGCATAGGTTTAATAACAAATATGTTCTATCTTAAGCATTAATCTTTAAATAAGGTTAGTTAAAAAAAAAAAACTATTTGGATGTAAGAATGAAAAGTTATTATACAAGTCTAAAAACATTCTTCCCCTTTCAAATAGCAATCAATTTTCCAAAAGCTTCCCCTTCCGCCTTATGTTTTAATAAAAGGCATCCATCTGCGTTTTATAATATCGAATTCTGCTGTATTCCCCAATCGCATTGAAGATGAAGTATGCGCTGCACCACATAAAAATAGATCGACGGTGTGCCTTATATTTGAGGCACTGAACTTTACTGCGAGTACACTCGACCGAATTGGACTGTCATCAGATTGCCACAAAGATTCCCCGATAAGTAGAATAATGCCTGAGGCTCCCCAAGGCTTCGTTAAATACGATGTCTCCACTAGAGGCAGATATGAGGGTATCCCGATGAGGACCAAGAATGGAAACACTTTCAAGAGGTGAAGGAATTAGACGAAAGTAGAGCATTTTAATTTGCATGAGAGTTTAAAGTTCAGTGCTTGTGGCATGCTTTTGGGCGAACATTTGGAATATCCTAAAATATACAATGACTCAAGGGGTATATAAGACCCAAGGTTAATATGAATATCAATAAAAGAGGATGTATTTATAGCTGAGTTTTGTTCCTAGTATTCTTGGCTATATTAGTTACTTTACTAACAGTAGTATAAGATATCAATATGTATTTGTTTACTATTCTTGAGCTACTTACCTAACAACAAATGAAGCAAGGTTATTTCTCGATAAGGAAACTTTAGTTTTCCTATAATTTTAGCTATTATACAGTTTAACTTATCTTAACAAGTGTAAAATTATATATGCATGTCAGGTTTATATGTTATTGTTTAGCTTATCAGAAGATATAAAATTCCCCCGATAGCTAAATTACACTGCACCCGCTGCTTGATCTAAATTGGTTTATTTTTTTGTCCATTATGTCTCTACTAAACAAAGTTCACAAAACTATTTCACAGAGACCCCAGTGATCTGAGGATCAGCTCACACCTAGCACAGCCCCTGGGAGCTGACCAAGCGGCCAGGAGGAGGGCCAAGAGCAGTCGCTTGATCTCGTGCTGCTGCATGCGCCACTCCACGCGGACCGTGGACAGCGAAGTTGTCCAGCTCGGCGAGGTGGAAACAGTCATTGGTAAGGCCAGGCAAAGGTGTCCATGAGCATTCACTTACACCTGCTACCACACCCCCCAGGAGGTGATCTTCAACAGGCGCCACATCGTCCGCCCCTGAAGCTGTCCAGCTCCTTGCCGAGCACGCCCCAATTGGGACAACGGGTGGTGCGCGGACGTGGCTACAAGAAGCTGTCGTGGAATGAGGAGCTGCAGCGCCCACCAGGCGAAGCCACGATGATTGCCCAGGGCCAGGAGGCCAGGGGTGGTCCCCAGTTGACCTATCACCACCACAACAACAATAACAATAATAACATAAATAATAACAACAATGATGATGAGTATGATCCCATTGCCAAATATTTTGCCAACACACAGCAGCAGCAACATCTTCATCATCTCCACTCGGAGCAGCAGCAGCATCGAAAGCTATCTCCTGGCATCGGCACGAAAAGCTCACGGATTCTCTGCGAGAATTGCTGCGGCGAGAGGCAACAAGTTGGCAGCTCCATGGACCGCCGCCAAGAGCAGCATCATCAGCGGCAACAGCTGCCATTTGGGGACTGCGATTCAGTGTCCGATTTGTCGTCGTTTCGCTTTGTCTTCGATGGGGAGGAAGTCGATGCCACCCCGAGGCGCGTATTAGTCGATGCCCATTATGAGGATGATGCCGCTGACGAACTCGATGACGTTGCGCGGCGGCCGGTTATAGAAATAGAAAAGCGCCATCGGAATACATCAACAACGAAAACGGAACAATCAACACGGCAGCAGCAGCAGCAGCAGCAGCCAACAACAGCAGCAGCAACATCAAGAGGAGCAACAGAAGCGGCCGAGGCGTCATCGCCAGTGTTGTCCCTGTCATCTGAAATCAGCGACGAGTCACCAGCAATTTGTTGTTATACAATTGACAAAAAACTGTCACAGCATCCGCCGCAGCAGCAGCACCAGCAGCAGCATCTACAACACCTACATCAGCAGCCAGGTGCTCTGCAGCACTACAACTCCTGTGCCACCGTTAGCTATCGCAGCTATCGGCACCCATTGCCGCCCCCGCCAGTGCCACCCAAGCCGCGTACCTGCTCCGAGTCCTTGGTCAGCGATGAGCCAGCGGTGAAGACCCGTCGCCTGGTCAGCCAGCAGTCACCACGCGTTTATCCTGCACATGGGAGCAACTGCTGCATCCGCAAGGGTATTCCACCGCCGTACTCATTCTTCGAGGGGAATAACAACAATAACAACTACAACTGTCGGTTTGGATCGAACGGGGAGTGCTCCTCCCTGGCCTTGTTAAGGGGGCCCCGATCCCTTTGCTACGATCGCCACGGACGCCTGACCTTCGACTCGGAACCGGATCCGGAAGTCGATCGGAGTTTGACGAACGGAGTCGTACACAAGTCGGTCAGTGAATCGCGTTTGCATGTGCCTTCGCCGTCGGGTCAGCCGAGTGAACAGTTGTATTACGGCGACCCCAAAGTCACCTACGACCCGTACACCGATCTTGCGCGTGTGACCGCGAATGTGATCAATCAGGAGAGAAGTGATCGCGAAAGTTCGTTTTCCCTGCCGCTGCATCAGCACCGCGGATGCAATGCCCATGTCCAATTGAATCCTCTATATCCCCAAACGAACCACAATCTGACCCACAATCAAAGCCAGCTTAAGCGAAATAATTTACACCAGCCCTGCCACTGCGAATTCCATGTGGAAGCTCCATTTGAGGTTAACAAGGAAAACGGGGTAAGTCCTCAGCAAGGATTTTGGGTTGTAGGACTTTACGAAAGGAAAGTATATATTAGTTCATAAAGATGAAAGGTTACCTATTGGAACTCAGAGTAAAAGAAACTTATAAAAATTAAAATGGAAAATATCCTGGGAAACAGTAATACAATGATTATAATAAAATCTTAGTCATAACTTTGAGTTTACAGATTAACAACAAGAAAAATAGAACCTAACAATGAGGTCAAATAATCATTGATCACAGCATGAGTTAAGATAGGGTTGGACTCCATTATGGAATATCCGAAATAGAGGGAATACCAACCTCAAGCACATCGATTATAGATGTATATTTGTATCCATTGAAACTCAATGGCCACCATTCATCACCCCAACTGTCAGGGAGTGCAATTTTCAGCCATAAACCTTTTGTTTTGATCGATTTTATTGATCCCATATATCATATAGTTACTCGTACGTTCGCTTTTCCTTCAATGGGGGGAAAGATCTCTCTCCGTGATAGTAGTTGGGCCAGAGAATGGATGGATGACTGGATGGATGGATGTATGGATGGATGGGCAACACCTGAATCGCACGTTCTGCCGCTCGATCGGAGAGATCGGGAGAATGTGGGATTTGCGATGTGCCTTTGTATTGGTTTGCGAGAATTCTTCTCACCAGAGATATCTTTGCTAGTATTGCTCTACTTTTGTGTTATTTGTACGATTCTTTTAATGCATACACTTGAAGAAAGATTGCTAGTACTTAATAAACAAATGGGATTCATTGATAAAATAATAATGATCATCTAAGGTCTTAAATGTAAGAGTATTAAGACTAATTTAACTTCAGTTCAGTATATTATATTATTTTAAATAGAAGGAAGAGAATATGCCTAGTGTCACGTTTTAGTAATCATTGGCAGAGTTATAGGGGGTGATGTCATAATCTAGATCTATTTTGATTTAAAGAATCAAAATCCTATCCTAATCAACCCAATTTCGGCAAGTGCATTGTAAGTTGGCCTATCCGCTCATTCATTCCCAGTCATAGCCGAAAGATCTCTTTTATTTTCTGTACGTTCTACCTACATATATATCTATATGTATTGGGATTTAAATATGTATGTCCGTATGTGGTATACGTACTTTTATATATGCGGCAGAGATCTGTTGTTTATACTAAAAATATCACTGTGTGCGTATGTATACACAAATCAGCTATATATATACATACATATATATAGAGAGAGCAACGATGGCTGGTTTTACATTGTGTTCGTCCCGCCGCGGAGCCCCCATCTCCCCCGGCTCGTGGACGTTGGTTGTTTTTGGCCGGGGATGTGGTGAGGTGTGTGTCATTGTGCAGTGGGAATATGGGGTATAATGACGCTGGGAATGATGAGGCGCCTAATATAATCATGCTGGCTGGGTTCCGGATGTGGGAATACATAATGCTCATGCTCATTCCAATTAGCATTCCAATCCCACCGCCCAGGCCCAGATCATCCTTTGGGATAGCGAGTGCTGCCACTGCCACTGCCAGTGCCAGCGCCACTGTCCATTGCCCATTGATATTACACATACGCCGCGTTGACGTTGACTCAATGTTTGCTGCTTTAGTGTATCGAACTGAATCGCCAAGCGATTTGTTTGTTTTTCTTCGGTGAGAGGGGTGGGCACGGCAGTGGGTGAGGGCGAGGGCCAGGGGGAGTGGAATCACACGTACGCCCACTGCTAGTCCATAAAAAGACACGGGGCGGGATGGGGCTTAGGGATCGGAATCGGGGATCCGCAGATGAATAATAAACGTTTCAATGGAAGTATCCCTCTCTTTCACCCACGTCCAGCACACAATGGAGAAACGACGTAATACCCTGGACCGTTTTCAGCGCCTTGGCTTTGGGCGCAAATCCTCGCCAGCGGCCCCCGCCTCCACATCCTCCTCCGGGGCCTCCACTTCCGGTCCGGAGAAGCAGCGCAAAACCTCTGAGCGCTCGGAGCGTCTCCGGGAGCTGACCGAACTGCTAAGGGGCGGCGGCAGCGGTGGGGGCAGCAGCTCCCGCGCCTCCTCAACTCCCACTCCGCCGCCTCCCCCGCCCCCGCCAGTGCCGCCGCCTAGGAAGCCACGCGCCTCCTCCGCTCTGGAGCGCCAGGATACGGGCGCTAGCCAGACCTCGGAGTCGGAGGCGGGCAGTAGCACTCACCTGAGAAGCGAAGACGCCACACGGCCTCTCCACAGTGGTGGCAGTGCGGGAGGAGGAGGAGGCGGAGGAGGAGGAGGCATAAGCACTGCCGCCCGCCTCTTTGCCTCTCTGCGGCCGAACACGAGTCTCTCCAACCTGGAGGCCCTCATGTTGAGCAACCGCGAGAAGTCCAAGTCCCCGCCCCCACCTGCGCAGCAGAATCAGCATCCGAGGCAGCAGCGTAGATGCGTAGATGCGTCGGCCACTGGCAGTGCCAGTTTCGAGAGCACGGCGCTAACATCGCAGTCGGAATCACGCGGCCCGCAGAAGGCAGCCCCCTTTCGTTCCGTGTCGTTCTCGCAAATCGACTGCAAGTCCACGCTGAGCGCCCTGCGGGATCGGCTGAGGCGCGACAAGGCCATCGAGGCACCCAGTCCCAGTCCCACGCACTCCCGGGAGGAGGATACGGCGCTGGGCAGGATCCCCACGGATCCCGGCTGGATCCACATACCGTTAAAGAGGACGGAGCTGAGCATCAACCTGAACTACGGGCAGGAGAAGTCGCTGGACCACGACGCCATCCAGGAGGAGGACATCTTTAGCAACGAACTGGCGGCGAGTGGCAGCTCGGGAATTCTCTTCCCGACAGCCACCGCCAGCAGTGTGATAGCCGCCCACGCCACCATGGAGTCGCTGACGGACACCATTCAGTCGGAGAGCGACTGCCTGATTCGCGAGGAAGTACAGCCGACCCTGGAGATTACGCCGCCTGCCTCGTCTGTGAGCGGCAGCGCACCCAACTTGGCCACCCTGATGGAAGAGCAGCTGCCGCTGGAGGCGCCGCCGGATAACTTCCTGCAGACAGCCACCACCTGTGAGATCCCGGTGCCAGTCTACGAGTGTGCTGCCCAGGAGTGGCTGGAGACCCCCGCCCAGGAATGGGTGGAGGTGGCTCCCGAGGAGTTCGGCATTGTGCCAGAGACCATTCAGCCACCCATCCCGCACGCCGCCTGCAAGGTGTCCCAAACCCAGTCCACTCTAACCACGGCTGTTAGGAGCGATTTGGTGCCCACCATCTCCGTGAGTCGCTCGTCGGAGGAGGGCGACGAGCTGGCCAAGATCGAGGATGTGCCGCAGGTGGAAGTGGCGACCACGGCCAGAAATCCGCCGCTGGAGCAGCACCGCAAGCAATACAGCCACGATGATCTGGACCTGGCCAACGTGGACCTCAGGAGCTCTCTGGAGGCCATAGCCACGCCGCGCCACAGTACGGACGAGCGGCAACGGAGGCACCTGGATAAGTCCACCAAGCGCAAGGGGATGTACATAGACAATGCCGACTGGCAGGCGCCCACAGAGCCATCGCCACATCGCGGTCTGGCCCTGGACATTAGTGTGGCAAATCTTAATGCCATTAAGCCGGAATCTCCGGATCCCGGAACGCCCGCCGCCTCACAGATGTACATTAGTAGTCCCCAGAGCTCCTACTCCTTCGAACTCAACACTCCGGAGCTGGAGAAGGGTTCACCGTCCTGGGGCAGCGGAGGATTGGGTCGCGACAAGGCTCAGCTGCTGAGCAACTTCAGCTGTCACAGCAGTGAGGAGAAGGACGACGCCTCCAATCGAAGCTTTAGCTACCTGCGCTCCGACTCCACCTCGGACAACGAGTGCGATCGGGCCGCCAGGGAGCGGGAACGAGAGCGGATCACCTCAAGTCCCACTCCCAGCAGCGGCGACTACGACTACAAGCGTTTCTCGAAGCGACCACTTCGGGGTCCCTACGGTCAGATGCTCGAGGCGGAGATGAAGAAGCCCAACAGGATGCACTTCGAAGAGATTCTCGAGGAGCTACGCGAGACGGACAGGTGAGTGTATCCCAAATTATAAATTCATTCATTCATTTAACATTCAATATCATAAAGATAATGCTTACATTTGTATTTCAAAGCTTTATTTATTTAAAATGTTCTTAAAATATCATAAAAGACATAACATAAAGTAATATACAGCTTAAATCAGTTAGTTACCAGAAAGTTTTTATATAAACTAATAGGTCTTAAACTCAGAAAAATAAGATTGATATTCGTACTTTTAATAATTGCTCTTGTTTGTGCAACTATACACACTATATAAAAATGGTTTATGTTTTCTGCATCTGTAATTTCAAGAAATTTATTGCCATTCTAAGGCCGGTCATTAAATACATTTGAATAAATATGTCTTTGGCTGCACAAATGACAGAAAACAATTTGGATTACAATATACGAGAAACTGCAATGTTGATTGTAAATAAATTTTAGGATCTATATGTTACATTTCATTTTCTTCCTTTTTTCAGTTTGCACCTGCGCGGGTCAGCTCCTGGGGGAGCATCCAGCGGATCCAGCGTCGGGTTGTCCCGCAACCTTCCGCAGTACTCCAACTCTATGCGAGTGCGCAAGTCCAGCGCCTATCTGCCGGTGCCATCCCATGCCCGTGCAGCCTCTACGCCTTCACAGCTGGAGCACGGCGGCAAGGCCATCACGGCGGCCACCGCCCAGATCTCCGTGTCCGCCAAGAACCTAACCGAGGCGGAACTGGGTCAGCAGCAGCTACACCACATGAAGCGCGCCGCCTCAGAGGCTCCGGCTCCCAAGTCGCATCACAGCAAGCGCAGCCAGTCGATGAGCACGGAGCGTCCCAGCCAGCTGCATCACCATCACAGTCACGGGCACAGTCACGGCGGCCACGGTCACAGTCATGGACATCATCACGTCGCCAAGCGAGGTCTGGATGATAAGTCCAAGGATAAGAGCTCAGCAGCGACCGCTGGAGGATCGGGACGATCCGGAGAGAGTGGCAAGGCCGGTCCGAAGCCCACGCCCGCACTGCTGGCCGAGCTGCTCAAGGGGTCCAGTGAGAATATGATCTCCGAGCAAAGGAAGAAGACTATAGCGGTGAGTAATATATTCTTTATATTTGTAATATGATCAAAGGATACCCTCTCAATAAGATACTGTCTCAATGAAGTAGACGGCTCAGATAGATATGTATCTGAGTTAAAAGATAGTTAAACTTCTTCATCAGGGTTCACGGTTGGTCTATTTAAGGCTACCAAAAGTTAAGAATTCCATTGTCACTACTGTAAAAGTAAGTTTAAGCTTTGTGCTTGGTACTTTTTATATGGTTATTTAAAATTAATTTGATTTAATAGAAAGGCTTGCGATCAAACTAAGCTGCCCCATAAAGTATACTACAAAAAAGGTTAAAAAGGACCCTCTCTCTTTACACTTCCATAACGTTCAAGATCCAAGGGAGAGCGCAATGGCAGAGGCAGCAACGCGATCGTTAGCTTTCCTTCTCTCATTGTTTATATGCTGACTTTGTTGTACACTCTCGCGTCCTCTCTCAAAGTTTTTGTTTTGCTTGCTAAGTAGAAATGCATGTCGTGGGTGTGGGAGGAGAGCCAGCAGCAGATGTGGGGGCAGAGCTGCGGCAGAAGCAGCGGCGCCATGTGAATTCCGAGGCGCATGCCCCAACCGAAAAGAAAGAAAACGGTGCGCATTGGAAATGTGTGTTAGTGTGTTAGTCCCGTTCAGTACCATTGGGTTCCCTACGTTCTATTCCGCTCCATTCCAGGCACAGTGGTCGCAAAGTACTATTTTTAGCAATTGAAGCATGTTCCCTTAATATTATAATCATTTTGAAAAAATGCTTATATTCTGTCCTTAAAATGAATAGGTTTTTTTATTCTTTAAAAGGATTTTTAATATGCTTTATGATTGATTTTTCATGTATAAATTTAATCTAGGTCGCAGGTCAAAATAAATAACTTTCCTTTAGCCATTTAACCCTTTCTTTAACTAATAAATTATATATTTCTGTAATATTTGTTGATATTTTATCTGTTCCTTAACTTGATTGGAATAGATCTTGTGGCAAATTCGATTTCGGACACTTGTCGCATGCAAATCGAACTCTTGTTTTCCCCGCGTACTCTGTCTAGGACTCTCTCTAGTTGAGAGCGGCGCATGGCATTCCAGCGCTGTACAAACAGCTGAGACTAGCGCACCACACAAAGTTTTGCGTGGGGCGGTGTGCGGGGAGTGTGTTTACGAGCTGGTTTCCTGCTGCCTCTCATTTAGCGTTCACATGGATAATTAATGTTTTGCTACAAAGCAGATAAACCCGAAATCTAAAATTTACCAAGCACGTTTCTGATGTACCTTGTAGGTACTGCCTGCCCCCACACACACACACACTTCTCTCCTACGCTCGGTTTTCCTGGGGTCTGCTCTGCTTCCCAAAGCTCTCTCGCGCTCTCTCTCTCTCTTCGCCCACAGTGGGTGGCACGGGTGGCTCTCCGGACTCTTTTTGGGAGTGCGAGTGGAGTGGGGGTGGTGGGGTTGTTTTTTCAGTGCGCTTGGAATATGAAAAATGGAAATTAAGTGTGTATATGGCACAATGGAATGTGTTTCGGCGAGTTGAGTGGCGGCGAACAGGAGTGCCACTGTGGCTGCTCTCCCGCGCAGCAGCAGCAGCAGCGGCAGTAGAAGCCGTGGCAGCAGCAGTAGCAGCAGCCGCAGCAGCGACCGCGGCAGAGCAGAGAAAGGCTAAAGAGACCACTGTGCGCCGTGTGTTTTAATTCTTATTTGCTTTTCTACGACCATTGTGTGGCGGAATTGTTCATGTTTCGTTCGTTCGTTCGTTGCGTTTGTTATTTATTTTTTGGGAGCCAAGAATCCGCTGCAATTCGTGTAAAAGCAACAAACAAAAGTCGGGGCGGCGCGCAAAGAAGGAATAATTAAAACGAATCGTAATTTACCAAACGAAAAAATATTTTATCACTGGAGTGCTGCTGTGCTGTGTCTGTTTCTGTTTCTGTGACTTTCCCTGAGCGTTTGTGTGTGCGAGTGGCTGTGTTATGTGCGTGGGAAAATGTCTCGAGACTCCGAGATTCGCGAGACATCCATCAAAGCAGAGGAAAATTCACTTTTCATTTTATTCGAATTAAATTTTTCATCTCTGCTAACGGGCGGGCGTGTTTATATGTGTGTATGTATCAATATGTGTACCTGACTGCACAAGGCCAACCTCTTGTTGCGCCGCGTTACGCCAATAATATACATAGAGTGCAAATATAAACTCTCAACTTATCCGCAGTAACCCAGGCGGGTGGGAGCGAGACGGCGACGTTGGAGAGGAGAGAGCAAATCAATTACCTGTCAGCTCTCCGCCATGTGTGTGCTGGTACTGTGGTGCTGCTGCCGTGTGTGTGTATATGTGTGCAATCGTTTCGAAATGTAAAATGGAATTGTGGCTGGATGCAGCGGGTAACGTAACGTAACGTAACGGTAACTGCCAGCGCCATCTAAACTGCGCACAAATGTATGCTGCATAACGCACTGCCACATAAATAACGGTGCAACAAGCTCACCGCCACCATCATCATCATCATCCTCTGCGTAACATGGCTGCGTGCGTGTTCGTGTGCGTGATAACATGTTGCTCGCCTGGCCTTTGTCGCTGGCCTAATCAGGCAATTAAATGGCCATAAAGTGAAACGCAACACAGCTGAACAGCCGCTTACCGTGATTCGCAGCAACGAAAACACGAAAACAGAACCGAACAGCAACTGCTGTGCTCACACTGCCTGGCTTTCTTCCGTTTCTCCTGTTTTCTATTTTTTCCTGCTCTAACCCACGCTTTCGCCTTGTTTTCCTTTGCGCATTATTGGCCTTCAGTCAGCAAAGGCAAACAACAACATGGTCAGTGTCATTATCAAATCACACACAGACACAGCGCACGCACACACACACACACACACGCACACACTCGTGCAGTGCAGGAGATTCGTTGGCCCAGGGGGCGGGGGGAGGGAGACTCCTGTGGTTGGGGATTGCTCAAGGCTGTCCCTGTGAGCGCGTGTGAGTGCGAGTGAGTGAGTGAGTGACTCGTGGGCTCTCTAACGTCACTTACAGTTGCAAAAATCACAATGAATTCCTTGAAAGCTAAGCATCCTTTCCTACTAGAAAAAGGGATAATAGGATATAGAAACTATAAACTGTTCCTAAATCCACACTTTTGTTTATGTTTCGTAAATTTGTTTTGTTCGTAAATTTGCGACTCGTGATATTTGATTTACGGGTGAAATCATGCATTCACTCTTGTTTTTTCAAGTGCACATGCAGGGCATGTAGAACGTGGGCAAGTGGTTCTCCCACTCGCCGTCTACGCAGGCTGTTCTGCTTGAAAACTTGTGTGAGTGTGAGCGTGTGTGTGGATGCAGATGTTATGTGCAACATCCTCGGCCAGCTGCATTGTGTGGTGGCTGGCAGCGGCTTGTTGCACTTTCAGTCGGCTTGGATGACTTAGCCAGACCAGACGTGGGCTCCTTCTCTTGTTTCTGAAACAACACACAGTATGCTCCAGCAGTGCTCCAGTGCTTCAGTGACGTTGCGGCAGTAAAACAACCAGTGCGGTGCTGAACCAGTGACAAGAGTAGCAAAAAAATTAAAAGAAACACTATAAAACACAACATTCCAACATTCCGAGCATGTCGCACAATCGAGAGAATCTGCGGCTAAGCCTGTTGGATCTGCAGGCCACCCTGACGGCGCCCTCCCAAACCGTTGCCGCCGCCCTGCTCCCCCAAGCCCAGCCCCCAGCCCAGTCCCAGATCCAAGCCCACTCGCATCAGTTGCCCAGTGGCAGCAGCAACACCAGCAACAGCAGTAACACCCACTCCCAGTCCCAGTCGCTATCCCAAACCCTGTCCCACTCTCACAGCAACAGCAGTAGCAACCTCAGCACCGGCAGTAATAGCCACGGGATCGGAGGCAGCAGTGTCTCGCAGGCGGTGTCCATGGCCACCACCACGGTGGCGCGGCTGAGCAAGGCGGGATTCGGGGCGGCTGCCGGTTCAGGTGGCGGGGCAGGGAGTGGCTATCAGAACGACAAGTGCGACAGGCTGAAGAAAATGACTTCGATTACCTGCTCCGACTCGGAGGACGACTCCGAGCGGCGGGCGCAGTTCGAGATGAGTAGTAAATGGAATCTGGGCGGCTATGAAGGCGTAAGTCTGGTCGCAATCAATCCTTAATTTATATACATTTCAAGGCGCTTCAATATCTAATAATTTCCCTTCACCATCACTTCTTATCCTTTCAGGATACAAGAACCTATGTGGTCCAGGAGATCTATCGCAACGAGCAGACCTACGTGGAGTCCTTGCAGACGGTGGTCGTCAAGTATCTGAAAGTGCTCAAGGCTCCGGAACACGCTGGTATGATCGACACCCGCACTGTGGATGAAATCTTCTTCATGGTGCCCGACATCCTGGAGATACACGAAAAGTTTTTGGGCGATCTAAAGCAGCGCCTGGACGATTGGGATGTCCATCAGAAAGTGGGCGATGCCTTCATGGAAACGGTAAAGTATATCTTCTCTGATCGATACAACTTTCAATGATTCTTATATTCATTTTTCCGTGTACTTCGTTTTCAGTTCTCTAAGCTAGAGGTCCTGGAGGTATACACATCCTTTGTAAACAACTGCAATCGGGCCAAGAACGCCATACGCTCTATGAAACACCAGCGACCCTCGTTCTCCAAGTTTCTGGAGTCGACGGCCCGGGAGCACAAGGGCAAGCTTACCCTGGACAATCTGCTCATAAAGCCCGTACAAAAGTTCCCCAAGTGAGTTCCTCTTTTTAAAACAAAATATCCTTATCTAAAACGATCATTTCGTTGTTTTCTTCCAGCTATGAACTGCTGTTCCAGCGATTGATCAAGCACACGGATCACGATCATCCGGACACGAAGCACTTGCAGGACGTGCTCAAGCTGGTCCATGACATTCTGGTTCACATTAATTGCAAGGAGCGTGAGATCATGGAGAATGGTCAGCGGGAGGCAACCCTTCGGGAACTGGAGGGCGTCATCGAGGGAATCACCGATCTGATAGCACCCGAAAGGCAGTTCTTGCTCTTCGACTTGGTTTCCATGCCATCGGGCCAGGGGGCGCGCAAGGATCGCGGCTTCTTCCTGTTCAATGACCTTCTCGTCCTCACGAGCATCAAGAAACGAAGCGGCACCATCCGCAAGCCCAACAGCAGCATTTGCCCGGGAACAGTGGCCACAACGCTGGACACCAACAAATACAAGTTCCTCACTAAGATCTCGCTGGACTGCCTGGAGATTGTCAAGTGTGAGTAGCCATTGGATGGTTGTTCCTCTGGTTTATGCATCTGTAATTAATGCTTTACTATGTTACGCAGCCAAGGACGAGAACATCAAGCGCATTGTCAGCGAAATCGAGACTTTGGCCGACGACTGCAGCAAGCTGCAGCAGATGACCGACATTGCTGTTTCCCTAAAGTACCCGCATCAGTATATGGAGGACGCCATCCGCGAACTCCACCGCGAAGTCCAGCGACAGCTCTCTGAGCGCCAGACAAACGACACACAGCTAAACATGCTCGAGCTGACAGTCAGTTCTCCGTAAGTGAAGCCAACTTATCCAAATAATAATGATTATCGAGTAAAATATATTAACTAATCTCTTTAGCAATGGCAACCAGAAGCTGACCGTGGTCTTCAACAAGACGGAAAAGCGCACCCAGTGGGAGGAGGCATTCAACGAGGCCAAGCAGAAGCTGGGTAAGTCAGTCTCCTGAAGACGCTAAATAAGTCCTTGTAACACCCCTTGGTTTCCCCCTAACAGCTGCCACGCTGGAACGTCATCCCATCCCCGAGTTCCTCACCTCTATACCCATCCGCAAGACCCGTGCCGGCCTCCAGTTCACCTGCGCGGCAGCCACGTTAAGCGACAATCGGGATGTGTGGGTGTGCAACAGCGACGGCTACGTGGGCCAGGTGTGCATCATGTCGCTGCATCCGGAGCCAAATGTCACCAGTTGCAACGGCGTCTGCAATGCTCGCATCTTGTGCGTGGCCTCTGTGCCGGCTTACAGCTCGGCGGCCTCTAGTCGGAACAGCAGCGGGGAGCAGCCGCCAGGTACAGGTGGGCAGGAGGAGAAGGACAAGCGAAATACCCCGCAACCGCCGCAGCAGCAGCAGCAGAGCTACACGCAGCAGTTGCGAGACTACCGGAAGAGCATCTCCCCGAGCTTTCAGAGTGCCTCAACGTCGGCGACGGCTACGCCCGAGAAAAAGAAGACCACGCCCACACCCACACCAGTGGCTGGGGGAGATGCTGCGGATGGCGCGACCGCGACCGGCAGTGATACTCAGCTGGAACTGAATTTGAGCTCCAGTGAGGACGAGACGGAAGCGGCAGCTGCCACACTGAACGTGGGTGGCGGAAGCACTGGAGCGGGATCTGGTGCCACTCTGTCGGAACGTGTGCCTAGTCCTGCACCCTCATATCACGGGCATCAGGTAAGAACAACTCAGCTAAAGCCTCATGGCTGAATATACCCATGTGACTCATTTTGTTGCAGGATTCAAATCCGGAGGAAGGCGAGAGCAATCAATCAACGATGTGGATAGGCACCGAAGACGGCTGCATCCATGTCTACAATAGCACTGACAATATTCGCATTAAGAAGAACCGCATCAAGATCGAGCACCATTCGGCCGTCTATTCCATTTTGTAAGCAAATGAGATATATATTGAAAATATCCCGGAAGCTGTGATTAATCTGCAATGCATTATCTTAAGGTACCTGGACAATCGTGTGTTTGTGTCATTAGCAAATGGTGATATCTGTGTTTACCTGAGAGATGGTGGTAAGTATTTCCTGTTGAATATCAAACCGATTTGATTAACACCTGTCTACCCGCATAGCCACCTCCTGGAATACTTGCTCATCGCATTGCCTTTCCATTGGCACGGTCACCAGTCCGGTGACCAAGCTGTTGAATGTCAATGGCCGCCTTTGGTGCTCCATTCAGGGCATCATCAAAGTCCTGGACGTGGAGACTTTGACGGTATAAAAGCTTATTAAAGTAAAAGGTTGTGAACTCTAATTGAATTTCCTTTTGGCTACGCAGGTCATCAATCAGATACAGATTTCATCGGACTCGAAGCCGATCACAAACATGACAGTCTCGAACAATCATGTGTGGATATCCATACAGAACTCAGCACACATTAAATGTTTCCATTCCAACAGGTGGGCTGACCTTAGAATATCTTGTTTCCTCTCATAACCCTTTTCTTTATCTCTAATATATACAGCCACCAGCTGGTTACCGAAGTTAATCTCGCCCCCGCCGTAAACAAGATGCTCTCCAACTGCGACGAGATCATCCGCCAGCACAAGGCCGCTTGTCTGCGCGTCACCTCGCTCCTTTGCTGTAAGGATCTTATCTGGATCGGCACTAGTGCGGGCGTCCTGCTGACCATCCCGGCCCAGGGTTACGAAAAGGGTGCCATCAACATTGTACCCACCGGCATTCCCCACGGCCACACGGGCCACGTGCGTTTCCTCACCTTCGTGGAGACCACTGGCCTGGAGGGAGCGGCGCCAGGTGCAGGAGGTCGGGATGGTGCCACCAGTGATGAGTACTCGAAGCAGGGGTAAGTCAAGAGCTTCAGCAAAAACAGTTCCAAGTTGATCAATCCGTTTGCCAACAGCTCCATCAAGCACTCCAAATCGAAGTCCGAGACGAACAATACGCTGATCATATCCGGTGGCGACGGCTACGAGGACTTCCGCAACTCCGGAGCCAACTCGCTGAGCGAGATCGCTGGCCGCGAGGACAGCACCAACCATCTATTGATATGGCAAATTTGAAGCAGAAGGCGTAAAAACCGCTGGAGGCTCCTGCTCTCGCGCTGGAAGAACAACAACTGAGGTCACCAGTGCTAACGAGTGGGGAGTCCGGCGGTTTTTATGGGCCGAGCGAAAATCGATAATTAATAAGCGAGATCCCGCGGGATCGGCAGCAGCTGCTAAGCTGGAAATTAGTAGAATTAGCTAACAGGACTGACGGACCGAGGGACGAACATAACCGGACGGATGTACAGTTGAATTTGGATTGCTCGAAGATCGATGTATCATTTGACTCTCGTCCTCCGACTGGCCACTGAATTAGTGCCAATAAAAACAAATGAAATATATGTACGACTCCTGCGCCAAATCGATTTGGGAAGCACACACTGCTTGCCCCTTCAATGTAAATACAGATCGCACCGAGCAGATACAGATGCAGATACAGATACAGATACTGTTACGAGAACGCTGAGGGAAGGAGATTCCACGATTCCACCAAGGCAAAGAGTACGATAGATATTTTTGTATTGCTTAGCAGGCAGACTAATTGTAAATCTAAATCCTAATCAAGTGTTAAGAGTTCGGTCTAAGTTCGTTTGAATTGAAAAATACAGGTCTAACATAATATAATTCATAAAGATATATATAATATGTGTTGACTTACGGCATATACATACATACCTACGCATAGTGTACGAGTTTATCCATCTGAGGTTCGATCCCAAACCCAAGGACCCGGAACCCGAACCCGGAACCCGGAACCCGAGCGCATTAATCGAATTTATAATCTACAAAATCCACTCAACTCAAGGGTCATGTCACTTACGTTCGCATGTGGTACGGGCGCGTGCCGAGGATAGGCTTGTAAAAATCGTAATTAATAAGCATCTCCCTATTTTTATTGTATACAATTAATTAATATACATACATATACATATGCATATACATATAGATATATGTATATATCGATAACTGATTAAATGGCGTTTATAAAGTTTATTATTGTAAAACCTATATTTCATGCAAGAGAATTGAATTTGAAAATTGCAAATTTTAACATACATACGAGTGATATTCAAGTTTTTGCTAAAGTTTTTTGGGCATGTACAAAACGTTAAACCCACGCAACATCCACACTACACTTTGACACACACCCACAACACCCTTTAAATACATACTTAAATATGCATATATATTTTTTCTAATTGAAATACTATATTTGTAAGTTGTAAGTTGTGCGCACCTCAACCCAAGCGACTCAAGCGACCCGCCCATCGGCGGTCGCCGTCTCAAGCTCGATCATCTGTCTAAGGTAGCAAATTGTAATAATTTAAGTATGAATATTTCTATGTTATAGTCTGGTTGGTTATTAACATTAATCATTGTTCAGTGCAGTATTTCAAGTGTACGCTAAGCCGTTGCTCTTCCTTCCTCCACCTCCACCTCCCAGTCCCAACACTAACTAACATGAAACACACCGAACCACCGAGAGCGGTTTCACCTGGTTTTACCTGAGTGGCCAGCGCATCCTATCAAATGTATTGCAGGCATTTTCTCATATTCAGTGAACATCTGACAATTGTTATCCTACCTCTGCGAATACCAAGGTGTTAAATATATATACTAATATATACAATGTACTCGAGATATTGCTCTCGCGCTTAAGCCAGGAACAGAAGTGGAAGCCGGAGCCGGAGCCGGAGCGGGAGCTGGAGCAGAAGCTGGCGCGGACGAGTAAAAACTCCCTAAAAGAGCTGTAATAATAGAATCTAAAACAATAATTCCCCCCTTTGCCAAGCTGCATTGTAAGGTTCAATAATAAATTGTAAATGTGTTAAAGAAATAAATATATATACATAAATGGAGGCGTGAGCGCATTGGAATACAATTATTACTACAATATTAAGTGGTATATTAAAGGAATTGTTTTGGGAACTTACAAGTTATTTAAACTATATTTTTTTATATTTAAATTAAGTGGTATATTTAAGGAATTATTTTGGGAACTTTTAAGTTATTTAAACTATCTTTGTTTATATTTAGTTCAAGTCGGATACAATAGAGTTTTTAATCCATCATTTAATTGCTCTGCGCCGCCATTTAGTTTGGATGCTCCGTGGATACCGATGCGCGCATATTTAATTATCCCATTCATTTGTAAAAATTAATTATAAATGGATTTATGATGCATTTACACACAGGAGCATTTTAATCTGTGCTTTAGTCCGTCCCCCCCAGGTACGTCTGTGTGCTCCCATTTAAATAATTTATTTTAATTAGTGTTTGTCAAAAACCGAGCGAGGTGCAATGCATCGATTTCAATCCGATTTGGATTACGATAATCCTGGTTACGCCAGGCATTCACATTGCGTTAGGATAATACCTTGTGGCAAAACCCGAAACCGAAACCGTAACAGGAAAAAGTTGGGCTATTGATTGTTTTGTTTACCTTTGCGGCAACTGCACATGCGGCAGCTTTTCTGGGGGGGATCAGGAGCGGAGCAGGAGAGGGCCGGGGGCGAAAGCCGTAAGTAAAATAAAATCAAGCAAATTATGCGTAAAACTCAATTATTCGGGACTTTTAAAACATCCAAACGAACAACAACAAAGGGGAAAACTTGTGCCGTAAGGCATTTACGTAAGTGCTGTTCGGCCATGGAACTCCATGACGGAGGAAGGGCTGTCAAGGGGGAGCAGGGAGCAGGGAGCAGGCAGGTATCCGGAGGCGTAGCTGGTCGGTCAGACGGAAGAGACGGAGCCTTTATGTGTGCGTCCTCCGGCTCCTCCCTGCTCCACCTCGATGCGCTTGGCCACATGTGTGTGGCAACATGCTGCGTAAATTACGCTGCCATAATACCCTTCCATATGGTCAACTGTTCCGGCTCGCCACATCCATTACTCGGGCATCCGGGGGGAAAAGTTTTGCCAACTTTCGCTCAACTTTCAGTCAACTTAAGGACTTACCGACTCGCAAGAGTATCTGGACTTCTGCTCTCCTTACTTGCCGTGCGAATCCCTGCATCCTCCCTGCGCCGCAGAGCGTCGTAAAGAGTCTGTCTGGGACGAAGGTCGTTGTTGGTCTTCGGTGTTTTAACTCCGCGTAAGTTCTTAATAAATTTCATTATTGCATTTTAAACTTCGTGTGATATTATTTATGGCTACCAACTGTCGGGCAGTCGAATGGATTTTCAGCCACCAACTACGGGCCAAGTCAAGTGCGAGGCTTAACCACTTCCCAATTAGGTTGGCATTGGCCTCCGTTTAAATGGTGGTGCACCTTAAACCGGATAACATAGCATATATGTATCTAGAGTGTGTACATTTCAAACAATGCCAGCGGAAGGGCTCAACCTTGTTTGTTTATTCTCCCGGTCATTTAGCGGAGCTCTCGCTAATCCTTCAGTTTTCACCTTGTAATTGCCATGGGATTGCATTTCGCTCAACTTTGTTTCTGTTTTAAGCAACACCAATTTCAAAGAGATCCGAAAATATACAAATTTAGTTAACATTTTATTATTAATTTTACAAATTACTTGTGTAAAAAGATTTATATTTATAGTTCAAATTGTTGCTAAACTTGTTTGTAGCCATATTAACCTAGAAACGTTGTGTCTTGTGATTTTTTCGCCATGTTAAATTAAAATGTTTATATAAGGGGTCTTAAAAAGTACAGCCTAAAAAGAAAATTAGCTTTAGCATTGCTTACAATTTGACAATTTAGTAGTTTTTGGTACCAGGTATTTCACAGTCGAGCAGTCTACCTTTCTTAGTTTTATTTTAGTCCCATAAAAATATATGCGACAATTACTTTTCTATTGCTCTATTACTATTATTCTCAGTCACAAAATGATATTATTTATAGGTAAAAAATGCGGCACCATTTGGTTTTATTTATTTACAAATAGATTATCTCAGTTCATATGCCCATAATTCCCCCCGGGTACTGAAGCCCGCCTCTCGAGTGCACTTCCTGTGCCTGACCCTGCCTCGTAATTTCCAATAATGCTAGCTCGGTTTTCGGGTTTTCAGTTTTCAGTTCTGCTGGTTTTTCCCGTGGTCAGCGCATTTAGTATTTGTGCGGCTTTTGCGGTTATTGTGCGTGGGACACAACAACAGTCTGGGCCTGGGCCAAGAGTCATTTGTTCATGGAGCTTCCGTCCTGCGTCCTTCGCGCTCCGCACATTTATGGTTACAGCCCGAAATTGCCATTTTCACCAGTTGGATTTTTGGCAGTTGTAAACTTGATTAACCAATTAATGCCCCCCCGTTGGCTGGTCGGTAACGGAATGCGAATGCGGCTGGCACTCGAGTTTTCCACATCTATTTATACATGTGTATTTGCATGCAGCGTTCCTCCTCAGGCGACTAAGCTGCCTTCAAAGGTCGCAGCCTGGCCGGAGCTCTTTGTATGCTTTTCCACAATTTCCCAACAGCGCGCAATGTAAGCCCGAAATCTGCTTAACGGACAATGGCCGGAAAGTCCGGCCCGGAATGGTCCTGGCAGGATGGCGGGGCTCTCGAAGAGAACAATAAATTGAAAGGAAGATGGCAAAAGTCGAGGGTGCTCGAGAATCAAATTTAAAATATATTTATATATATATTTGTGTGTGTGTGCCTGGTAACCGTAATCGGAGGACACTCTCTGTCTGCTGCTGGCCTCCCTCGCTCCCTGCTCCCTGCATCCTGGCGCTCCTGGCGCTGATCCAGTTGACGCGAATAATATTACGCTTATTGATTGAAATTATTAATAGCTTCTGGCCTTTGCCGTCTCTAAGCGGCCACGACATAGCCATACATTAGGGACCCAGCGGGTTCGTTTACCTATCAATTAAAAGCAACTTTAACGCAGACTGGGGACACAAAAAGAAAAATAAGTTAAACGGGAATAATAAATAATAAAAAATAATATAATAATAATAATAATATAATAATAATAATTTGAAATGATTTATATATATTTGCACATTAGATAAAGCTTCATAATTTTATGAATTTATTAAAGTTAAATGGTTGTTTTTGTTAGTATAAGATGTAAGGTTCCAATATGGCAACCTTTACTAAACATGTATTTATATAGTTGCAAGTTTCAATTACTTTACAAATAATAATGTTGTTCATTTATTTTTAAAATTACCGTTAATAGATACAGTATCAAGTATCTTTAGCACTTAATAGCAATTTCTTATTGAGTAAAATAAAATAAACTTGTAATGATTTAGCACTAAACCAGTAAATAGATACAAAATTACTTAATAAAAAATTTAAAATGGCTTAACACCTATCTAATTATATATTAATTTCTTGCCGTGTGTAAATGGGATTTGTTGAGGGTCTGGAAGTGCGATAGAAGCTGGCTCATAGGGCTTCCGTTCTGCCATTTCCCCAGACTAATTATGCTGGCGAAATTAAAAGTTTATGACGCTGGCGAACACATGGTGGCCAGGACATTTGGCGACAAATTGTCGTGTCCTGCGAATTTCGCTCGATATGTACATACAGGGATATGTATGCAACCGAGAGTGTAATGGTTTCCTAATGTCCTCGCGTAATGGTGTCCTGGTGTAGCTGCCAGTGTCATGGACCACAACAAGTGGGGATGCGATTTGTCAGGCAATTACTGCATCCACTGCAAGTGCCTCTAAGACAAATTGTTAAACTCAATTTAGCATTGCCATTGCCAATGCTATTGCCAAGTCTGTTGCATAGAAATGGAAAGTTTTTTGTGCCCCCAAAAACTTGTGTTGGTGGAAAACTTTAGAAGCCTTGAAGTTTAGCCGGGAAATGGGTGTATCGGGCTGCGTTTTTGGTTGGACGGAAGCGAGTGACGCGGGAGAGACCTTCCTGTCACTGCAAAACTCACTTATGTGCATTTGATAATTAAATGATGTTGCGAAACTTGCCTGAGAACGATTTTTTGGGTCCTGTGACCCTATACCATTTACCCTTTACCCTGCACCCTGCACCCTCTACCCCATTGCCACATTTTCCCGCTGGCCCCGTCCGGGATAAATGCTTTTGCATAGACACCAATTATGCTGCGCCATTCGGCCGAGTCACGTACCCGAACCGCACGGATTTCTCGCATTTAATCAATCTAAGTGATGTCCAACCAGTGCTCACCACAGCCCGCCGGCCAGAGCTCAATCTGTTAAGGAGATTACAGGTGGCCCCGAGCTGGATTTTGGCAAATGGTTAACTAAAGTGGCAGGAGCAGCCAGCCTCAGCCCCCATTTATGCTGTGGTTTCGTGACATATTTGGAAGAGAAGGCTATCCCGCAAACTATGCAACACGACACAGGACTTTGTTAGTTAAATGCATTATTATGCCTTTGACAAGCTGAAGGAAATTTAAATAAATTGAAAGAAATGACAGAAGTCCAAGTAGTTTTAATCTTTATATTTTTAATGATTAGAACGAGTAGATTAATATAGTATTTAAGGTTTCCAACAGCTACCTGAGACAGAATTTATTTAAAACTGAGTTCTTTTCTATTACTTTTCAATTAAACAAAAGCAAAGATATACAGATTTAATTTAAAGAAATAAAATAAACTTTAATCAATTGTTTTAGCAATAAGATTTAATTAAAGTAATGGGTAATCTTATTTAATTAAAGTAATAAGGAAACTTTGAACTTTAAACTTTTAAACTTATTGCTGAAACAATTGATTTTTTGCCTAATTTATAAAGTTGTTACAGTTATGAAACCGACTTTATAAACAACGTCTTATTGGTTTCACCTTGTCAATGGTTTTTCGCTAACAAATGAATATATTTTTTGTAATTTCCCGACAGTTCTTTTGTACGTCAAAAGTATCAATTTATGGTAATCAAGGTTAAGCCTTGCAATGAGTAATGATCGTTGATTACTATTTTGTTGGTTGGCAAAGTCTAAAAATATAAATTCCTATTTTTTTATCGTCTGATTGATGGCCAAAGCGAATTTCCTATAATCCAGTTGCCCATTAAAATCAAACTATTTATGGACGGGAAAGTAGGTAAAATCTAAAAATATTTTAAGAGCAAGAAATGTCATTCTTTTTTGTATAAGGAATATATGTCAAAAATATTTCAAAAATAAGTTTTAAAACTAAAAGTATTGTACTTCCTTAGGTAAATCATAGTTTTAAAACCCAAAACCCCAAAGAACCTCTCTTAAAAATGTAAACGAAATAATGTTAGCGATTTTTATGTTCATGATTTTAATCTTTATAATTGGCGCTCCGAATCGTTCAGATTCCACGCGTTCCACTCGGGGATTCCCCTTCGGAAACAGTCAGGGCGCATGCCTTTGTTTACCCCCCAAGTAGGCAGAGTGCCATCCAGCCGGGACACGACTGTGTGTGGATCGCATTCACCTTGAACAATGAACCCGTGTGGAAGGCAATCGAATATAACCGAACTTAACCTGCGCCAGCTGTTGACACTACTCATTATGAGGGCGTAGTAAGAGCGTTTGCGAAATCCGCGTGGAGACTCATCTGCACGTTATAAAATGTACAAACAATGGCACGGCGCATATACGCGGAGATATATATATAGAGATAGAGCCGACTGTGCACGCTATAACGCTATATCGCTATATCTATGCCTATGTCTATAAGGCTACCATAAAAGTCTTAATTTAGATTTCCTGAGTACCCGCGAAATCGCTTATGTTTTCATTTGGAAATTCTCGTAAAATTCGTCGGCACGGGATCTGGATTCGGCGGGGATCGCCGCAGCTCCGTAGCTCTGGAGCATGGAGCACGGAGCACGGAGCACGGAGCTAGACGACTTGTCCCTCCTCGGCTTAATTAAACATTGTTCTGGGAATTAACTGGGCTTCGCTCCAGCACCAGCATTTGAATATTCAAATTTCGACTGGACGCGGCTGTTTGCACAATTGTTTAAATACAGAAGAAGGCAGGCAGGCAGGCAGGCCGGCAGGAACGACAGGGCAGGATTACTTGCCGCCCGCGCTGCGTTCAAAAGTCGCGTGTTTGCGCTCGTTGCCCGCCAACTTGGGATCCACAGTTCACGGGAACTGTGTCCCACTGACAAGCCGGAGGGACAGATACCACGGTCGTGCCTCCGACGACCACGACTGCGACGCCGACTCTCCGACCGAGTGGAGTCGCGTTCGGTCGCATTAGTTTTCCCCAAGAGCTCAATCGAGGCGGTCGTCCGTCGCACACGAGCCATCCATCCGCCGCATGTGGGTCTTCAATCATCCGAATCCGAATTCGAATCCGACTCCGAGAGCGATTGATCAGCCGCCGGCTTACCTATAACCGATAACGTAAATTTGAATTTTCGCGAGGCGTTCGTCACGCGGCTAAAAATATTTGCACGGCGAAAGTGAATCAGTTTCTGCAACTGCAGTGGCACTTCCAGCGTGCACTCCAAGGAGTCGCAGATTAAACAGTGTGTGCCACTCGAGTGTCGTGAACAGCAACAGCAACAATAATAGTGGTAGCAATAAATATAATAAGGGCTTTTTGTGTCAATAAAACAATGCCAAGTGTTTTGATATGAAAGCGGAGGACTGGCCAGGAAAGCGATTGCATTAAGTAAGTAAACAGCGCGATGAGGAGCCTCTTCAGGTGGAGGACCCTCGGCCTGCAGACCCTTCACCTTCACCCAGTTCAGAGGAGTCCTGTGCAGGGGTGGCCTGTGGCCCGAGGGTAATGGATAAATGCTTTCACGCTAAACACCTCGATGGCACTGCCAAACAAAGAGGACAAATAAGTGCCCGACAGTCTCAATAAATATAGTGACTTGTATTATCTGACTGGCTGTTTGACGTCAGCGTCAGAGGGTCCTTTGGCAGGAGCACTCCTCCTCCTCCTCCTCCTTTTGCAGCACCCACTCGCCCTTTGTTTGCTGAATGCAAATGAAATATTATTTTAGTGCTGCACACTGCGAATTGCAAATTGCAAATTGCAAATTGCACGTTGCACATTACACATTACACATACGCCATGTTAGCCGCAAATGGCAACAAATGTTCAGCGGAAGCCGGATGCTGGTGTGGGTGTAAAAATGCATTTTGAATTGCAATGGAATTCAGCCGTTTTTGTTACTTTCTCTCTTTCGTCTCGTAGGTGTTGGCTGGAAGTGTAAAAAAAAGGAAGCCAAAAAATCAACGCACTGCAAAGAAAAACATTACGCACATTTTTTTCTAAAAGTCAGTTCTGCCGCCGGCCTTGCAATTATATCACTTGAAGTGCCCTCTTCTACGATTTTTTGTCGGAAAAATCTCTTAATAACGCAAATAAAATGGGGCTTGGTCAATTAAAGCGGAATAAGGTGAAGGCCGCCAGCTGTCAAGCAGACAAAAATGCTGGAATATCTCTAACAGATATGCCATAAAGCGGCAATAAACACATAAAACAATATAGTCAAGGTTAATCCCATTTTTTTAGAGATAAAATTGCTATTTTCCTATATTTAATTTATTCTTCTGCCTTGCTGAAAGCATTTCATTGAATTAAACAATAAATATGAATCAATAATAACTAAGCATAAAATATTCACATTCTTTAAGTCGATATTTATTGATATTTTAAATGCAAATTTTGTTCTACAAATTAAAGCTTAAAAATCTCATAACTAAGTCAAAAAAGAATTAATTTCAAATCGGAAAGCTTTTCTATGCTAGTTTTTATTAGGTTAACAAATCTGCATACCGAACTTGAAATTTAAAAAATTCAATTTTTTACCAATTTTTGACAATTTTAACGATGTAACCCCTTATAAAATGTAAAAATTTTGAAAAAATTTTTAAAATTTATTTTTTTACCGGACATGTCTAGATCGTTTTGGCTGTTGATACTGATCAAGAATATATATTATATATAGGGCCGGAAATGACTATTTCACAGGTTACACTCTTCTGACTAAATCTGTAATATCCTTTCAGGGCATAGCAATATTAGTGTAATAATAATTAGGAGAAAGTAAATATTACAACTGCAAAAATGGTGTACATTTAATATTTCCTTTTATGCCAAAGTGCTTACTTAATATTTAAAGATATATCTTCACTGAGGACTAAGAAAATTTAAAAGCGTAACATAAGAAATCGTTTTGAATTCCTAGTGTTCTCCGGTTTCATTTAGATCTGAAAAGGAGCTATTCATTTTAGCGAAAATTTTAATTAAATACGATAAATGAACTATAGAACAGTACTTTTCCTTCAGTGTGCTCAACCAAAAGCCAAGCGTATGTAAATATGTGTACAAAAAGCACCACTCTCCTCCATTGTTTATCGGCGTGAACTTTTTAGTGTGAAATAAATCTTCCGTGGACACCCAGCAAACATCAATGATACGGATTTATCTAATGCCGGAGATGGTGCGGCTCCTCTGATTGATGACTCTGCCAAAGGCAGCGGAAACATGTGTATAAAGTCAGCTCCGATCGGTGGATGAAAGGATGAGCTCTTGCTCGGTGTCAATTAGAAATTCATAATTTTATTCGGCCACACAAAGTCCAATAAAGTAATTGGATTTGGCAACTCAATTTGCAGCCTTTGAACAAATAGTTTATCTCAGCTGAGTGTTTTGGGCTAGGGCAACCCTTGGAGCTCACTTCACTCCGGCTCACTTCGTGCGAAAGGGTGAAGCTCCTAGCCTGATTGCTTCCATTGTCATGGAAATGGAAGTGGGAATTGGTATGAAAACGCGTGTGGGAGCGGGCCAAGACCCGAGATTAGGGGCTCTTTGGTTCGTGCAAAGTTTGCAATTGAGTTGCGAATTAGATTATCAATCAAAGTGCTCATAAAAACGCCAGGGCTTATCGCGGTCAGTGCCGCCAAAGGCGCGGGCTCCCAGCACCTGATCGCAACTGTAGGGGGCTTCTGGCCGGAATCCCGGACGACATTCTGACTGACGGACTGAGTTCATAAATCTATTTTCGGGCCCAAAGCCCCTCGAAATACACTTGATGTCCCGCAATATCAAACTCAAGAACTCTCCTCACACACCATATATTAATAACCAAGACCTCAAGACCGTTATCTGGCGGGATGACACATTCCATCCAGGGCCGATCGATACCTTGGCCCTGACAGACAGCGACGGCCGTAGGCCCTGCATCGTATCCAATTAATCAGTCTCACCTTTGGGTACGTCACCGGGCTAGGTAAATGTTTACACATAAACTATAAAGCATAAAAAAGTAAAAGTTCAGCCCCCTTCTATCCGCACCGTCAGCCCCTTCGGCCAGATTGCTATCATGTGAGTGCGATAAGCTCTTTTATGACTATTCCGCGTCAGCATTCAAAGCCCCAGGAAGCGTGGTGTCGAGGGGAGGCCGAACCTGTGAATACCCTTTAAATTGGATGGTTCTAATACCTCCTAAATCGTAGGGATTACGCTGAAAAACAAGCAGCTAAAAAAGTTCAGAAGTGCAATTTATTTCAGGGGATTTAAATGCATTTTTAAATATGAGTTCAATAAAAAAAGAAAAGCTGTTTTCGTACATGTTCTGTTTATTATTCATGGAAAACAAGCTCGTAGCTGGTAAAATCAATATTTATTTAAATGAAGTACTTTTCTACTATATTAAATTATTATTTGAATTATTTTTTGTCAAACTCTTTCGTGAAACTCTTTGATTTATTTAAAAGTCAAACACAAAGAAAATAAAATAAAAATAACAAACAGGCGTACACCGCTGCTATCTAAAGAAATGATTGAAACAAATAGACAATTAAAAACGAAAAAGTGATTAACCTGCAGCAAAATAAAGGAGGGTTGCCAAAGAAATAAACTTCAGTAAAGCTTTATATGTATATCTGTACAAATATATAATTGAAAATACAATTTAACTTTTAATTTGTTGAAAATCTTAACATGGAAAGGAGACAAAATAAATAGAGTAACTTTGTTATAAATTCTACTGCAATGTTTGCTTTGCTTCCCACATTCCTTGAGACACTTGCAGTCCTTCTTGTGGCATTTAATATGCATCTGTGGGCTGAAGTACTAAGCTAATATCCCTCTCGCCCACACACTTGAATATGCAAATTGTTCTTGCTAAATAATTCCCTTACTTTTTTTGGGGGGAGAAAGAGTGCCTGCGGCATTCCGTAGCTGTGGAGCTGATATCCATTCCGATTCCGACGCTCTGATTCTGTTCACTTCTCGCCATGCCCACCGCCACCTTGTCTATTGCGATATCGGTTTTAATTTGGTTATCGCACCCTCAAACACACACACAGCCGAATAGCAGCGCTCACAAGGAGGCGTCGCTATCAACAGCAGGCCACCACTATCGGCCGGTAAATAAATAATGCTTAATGCCAAATTATTGTCAACAGAAGTGGCAAGAAGTGTCGAACAGCCAGCGACTTGCCATTCGGTCTGCCATTTGGTGGCACTCAGTCAACAACAGTCATTCGCGTCGCGACATTCCGGCGGGAAAATAACCATACCCGTACGCACCAACATTGCGTATACGTAATATTGGCCCATGGCAATACATAATTTGTGCGAAAATCTAATAAAACCGCTGTCGATTATCAATCTTATCGTCGTATTTCACGTGGAATACACTCTAGTGGAAATCGTGAATGGTGTGGAAAAGTTTCGCTGATGAATTGCCATTCATTGCGGCAGACGAGTAACAGTATCCCCATAGATCCACTTGCCGCAAGTGCGAACTATAAATAATCTTTAACCAATTCCATTCACTGAGGTAAATCCGCAACCAGTTTAATAGTCCGACTTGCTGTAAATACTCTACAAATAATAGCTCGATGTGGATTATGTGACCATTTCCTTTTGCAAATACACAAAATTCGTTCGTGTAAATAGTTTTCCCCGAAAGAAAACCATTTTCTTTGTCCGAGTGGAATTTATTGTTAATAAATTGTAATAATATTCGCATCATTGCAGCTATATTGAGCAAAATTTCAACCTTGTTGCACACGAATTATATTTCTTGTTTTGTTTTTATAATAATTAGAGCTATAAATAGTTTTATTAGAAGAAATATAAAGATGAAGGCTGCAAAATTAAAGAATTTGGTAAAGGTTTTTCGCACTCTCGCTATATAGTTATTTCTTTACTTATTTTGACCTAGAAATATCAGAAAATTAGGCAGTAATATTTCTTGAAATATTTATTTAAAATACAGAGTAATTAAGTATAAAAGTAACCAAAAACGAAGACCTTCCCCATAAGTTTCACCAAGCTCCGGCATAATTGTTATGTAAATTCAATTTACTAGAGATTCCAATTATTCTGAAAATTACTTTCCTAAGAGTACATTACATTAGAGATTTTCTTAGAGTTTCCGCTCAGTGCCTGAAATACTCACTAACTATCATTGATTGCAGCCTTTCGTTTGATTGCAGCCGACCGACCGAGCGAAGCCATCAGACAGCAATTCGATACAATGACAGCAGTTGGGCCGTGCCAAATGCCCACCAGTTCCGCTTCCACCGCAGCTTCCTTCTCCGTCTCCAGTGCCAGTGCCAGTGCCAGCGCCAGTGACCAGCTCCAAGGATATGCGAAGGGTGTGCGTGCCCCGACCGCCGAGTAGGGCCTAGTTGGGCAGGCCCAGAACAGGACACCAGCCAGAGATAGCTCCTCTGCGGACGCAACCGGCCGATCCATGGCTGTCAACTTGCAGCTGAATAATTTAAGCGCCATTTATCCATCGCTCATGTATGTGGCGGCCTCCTCCCTCGCCGCAGGCGGCCGGGGACTGGGACTGGCAGGATCGGGGCTGCCGGAGAACATATCCATCGTTTACGAGGACCTGCTGAGTGGGGCAAATGGAACGGGAGGGGCAACGGCAGCGACAGCTGAAACGAGAGCTGGAGCAGGAGGCGCTACGGGACTGAATGTCATCCTGCCACAGGGTGGCCCGAATGAGACCGCTGGCGGCTCGGCATCGGATGCAGTGGATGCTCTGACAGAGGCCGGTCCCACCGCTGCCGTGACCACATTTAATTATTACAACGAGTCCGCCGCGGCAGCGGAGTGGGCGCACTTCTACGACTTGGTGCTCTCCTGGCAGGGCATCTGCCTGATTGCCGTCTTCGCCACCTTCATCGTGGTGACCGTCATCGGCAACACCCTGGTGATTCTGGCCATCCTGACCACGCGTCGTCTGCGCACCATCACCAACTGTTTTGTGATGAGCCTGGCGGTCGCCGACCTGCTCGTGGGCATATTCGTAATGCCGCCCGCCGTCGCAGTCCATCTCATAGGTGAGTTTCCCCAACTTGGTGTGTGCTCCAAAGGCTCCTTAGGGCTCTGTGCCGCGCCAGGGCCATTAAGGTGCTTCCGTGAAAGTAGGCGGCGTTTGCTGGGCTTTTCGCGTGATTAGAAGATGAAGATGCCATTCCGGTAAATCCCTCAAAAAATTGCTAACAAAAGCTCTGCGCCCAACACTAAGCAAAAGGCACACAGCGAGAAAAGAGGTGCACTAACTATGAGATTCCAAACTATTATTTTCTTTGATTTTATTCTGCATATTTTTTATATCAATTGAAAGAACATTAAGAAAAAGAAAAAAGGTGTTTAAAGGATCTTTAATATCTTTAATTTCGATTTTAATATTCAAGAATGGACTTTTCTAGAATATGGTAGAATATATAAATATATCAATACTGTATCGATATATTCCCGATTAATTAAAAGTATTCTTGAGACATGGAACTGGACCAAAATATATCTTAAACATAGTTTAAACTGTGATTGTTTGAAATCAATATAAGGAAATAGTCAAAAAGTTATTTGAAAGAATATTTTAAATATTTTTTATACCGATATTTTTCAATATATCACATTTTTATATATCGAATTATACAATGTTTAAGATTTGACCTTAAGCGCGAAATTTGTATCAATATAAATTGGAAGTTTTCCTAGACCTTTTATAAGAGCCTTAGGCATTTCATTTAATAGAAAATTTAATATTGATACATTTGTATATATTTTTTATAATTTTATAATTTTGTTATATTCAGAAATTTGTTGCAATTTCAAGTGTAATGTAAGAAAGTAGCACAAATAGAAATAAGAGCACGAACGCGAACAGGAAGAGGCGGGGCCATGCCGGCATATTTATGTAAATGCTGCTGGCTGGAATATGCGAGTATGTATCTCTCTCGCCTTATGGATTTGTATTCTTTGAACCGAAAGAATTTCTTTCATTTTTCGCCTTCGCTTTCATGCGATTTCCTCGACTGCAGGAAAAATTCAGGGGAAAAAAATGAGAGGAAAAAAGTAACGAACAGCCTAAAAGCGGGGCACAGGCACAGCATACCCGAGACCCAACTTTGTGGCATTCTTTAAAGGCAAACGGCATGTCGAAAGTTTGTCATAATCATCCGACCCGTTGGCAAATCGGAAAATGGGCAAAAAATAAAAGAGATTCTCTTTGGAAAATAGTTGATTTGACGTTGGTTAGTTCTTCCCTTTAAATGGGAAATGTGCCAAGCCTCAACAGGCTCCAACGGGCTCCTATTAACCGAAAGTTCTTTATATTCTTCTGTTTTCGGTAAATTGAAACCACTTCAGATTTGTGAAAGTTCTTGGTAAATCCCAATTCTTGGTATGCCTGCCCGCTTCGAGGTAAACAATTTAAGGAGCCTAATTGCAAACTTTACAATGTTGTATTAAAGAAAGTTTTCATTGTAAAGTTGACTCGTGACTGGGATTTGGCATTAATAATTGGTATTTCTGTATTACCAAGTACTTAGCACCATATTGGCCTGTTCGGATTGCCAATCTTGAAACAGGAACCAGAAAACCATGTACCAAACTGCATCCTTACCGTTAACTAGAGAAGGCCAATTTTCGTCCATAATGAGCTAGCTGTTTTCCGGCCTTTGGGTCCTTGGGACTTTCACAAAAACAACTTTTCATTTGGCGCTCGGAGACCATTTGAGGGGCACTTGATTAAAAAATTAATCGGTTGACAGGCCGCAGACGAGGAGAAACTGCTCAAAGTGCCCACAAATTCAATGCAGGAGCCGGCAGGAGTTGAGTTGAGACTGGCCAAACCACTAACGGGGCTTATGTGCATAGGGTCAGGTCCGGTGATGACCAGGTCGACAAAACGTTGGCCCAAAATTTCCACAACTGGCCCGGTTAATTGGCCTTAGGTGAGGCATTTGGGTGAAAGCTGCCACGGCAAAATGTTGCTAATCAAATTGACTTTGGACCGGAATTTTAAGTTGCCAACAAAAGCTGGCGAAAGTTTTTAATTTGGTATTTTGATTGCAGGCTCGTGGCAACTCGGCTGGGTGCTCTGCGACATTTGGATCTCCCTCGACGTGCTCCTCTGCACGGCCTCCATTCTCAGCCTGTGCGCCATCAGCGTGGACAGGTGAGAGCAGCGTGACGGCGTCCCCCACCCCATATATTCCAGTATTCCCCCAAATCGTAAATCTTTGCATCTCCGCATCCATCCGACAGGTACTTGGCCGTGACCAGGCCGCTCACGTACTCCCGTAAACGGCGCTCGAAACGTTTGGCCCTAATCATGATCCTAATCGTCTGGCTGCTGGCCCTGGCCATCACCTGTCCCCCCATCCTGGGCTGGTAAGTGCACTGAAAGAAAAACGTTGGACTTCATTTAAACTGAACCCCAAAACCCAAGTTTAAAAAGCTTTAAACACTCAGAGAACTGTAGGAATTCAGCAAAAATAGAGTTATTTTGTTAGTAAAATATAATTATTTTTAGGAAAAACGAGTAAGGCAAAGGCAGTCTTTAATAAGAACTGAATAAACTCTTTAAAAATTAAATGTTTTTTAAGTCTATGATGAACCTAAGAACATTAATAAGCTCAAAAGCAAGAAAACTTCGGCTTCGACAAAAATGAGTAGTTCTAGAAAAAAAGATAAACTAGTCAAGAAATAGTTCTTAATATACTTTAAATAAATAATAGTATTATTTAAAAATTCCTATGCAGCATGCTTAAGTTTGAGTGCATGCAAATTCGTGACTTTTGACAACCGACTCCTGATTTTAAGCGAAGTAAAAGGGAAATGCTCAATTAGTTGGCCATTATCTTAGCTTGATGTCCATTTAACTGTCAAAAAGCTGGGTACAAGGAATTCCTTAATTTAATTGAAAGTCTTAAAGACCTTAAATTGTTGTTAAGTGCCTCCAGATACAATGAATGTAAGTTGGTGTCTATTTTATCACTTAAAGACCTTTAAACTGTCAAAATATCTCAGAGCGTGACATTATAAAACAATGACGCCAATTTGAGGGTCCATTTGAAGGCTCTGAGAGGAATTTCGGACAAATTTATTTGAAAAGCATGCAAATTCGAGTCCTCCGGCAGTCCCGAATCCTGTCTGAATGCCAACTCCCATCTGAATAAACCAAATATAATTAGGTGGCAATTGCCTCGGCTCTGTGCCCTGGTGCACGCCAGCGGAAGCGAATAATTGAGGGCTTCCTGCATTAGACGACTTTTGTTGTAATTAATTGTATCTTGTGCTCATTTCCTGCGCTTTTCCAGGTACGAGCCGGGGCGCAGGGATCTGCGAGAGTGCCGCTACAACCAAAACGAGGGCTACGTCATCTTCTCGGCCATGGGATCCTTCTTCATACCAATGGCCGTCATGATTTATGTGTATGCAAGAATTTCCTGTGTCATTGCATCCAGGCACGACAATATGACCGACATAAGTGTTCACAACAAGGTAAGCACCGCCACCAGACCCCACCTTCTGACGCCTTTGGTAAAACCAACAAAATGCACAAATACGGAATACGGAATATGGTGGCAGTGCAGCTGCAAAACAGTCCAGTGGCTGGCCCCAAAGCCATCTCTATTCCGACCCCCTTACCCCACCACTTGAGTCCACTGCACTGCACACTGTACACACTCACTGCCACTGCCACACCCACTGCCACTGCCACTGCCACTGCTCCTCATCCTCCTCGCCGGCTTAAAGGCCACTCCACGTACGGCACAAACTGCGGCACGTTTGTTTCATAATTCCCAAACGCTAGGGAGCTTACACAGATTTAAATGCCATATACCCTGGCCTCGGATGCGGGTATGTCCCCACTTCCGTTTGTCCGACAACAGCCGCTGCTTTAATGCTCACCATAATGAAAGTTTCCCACTATAACTTTGCCGCTTTATGCAGCCATTAAGCCCAACTTGCCACCATTGATTCCTCAGGTCGAGTTTTAGGGCACCCAACATAGTATATGGGCATCGTTTACCAGTTAGTATAGTACCCTGCCTCGTTGAGGTGCCATTTGCTGACCTGTTTAACACAATATTTAACTATTGTCATATACATAATGTTCCTGTGGATGCTACATATTTTCCATGGAAGGGTATTTAAGCCAACGGCGAATTTAATTATGCTAAGTTCTGTTCTAAAATGCTCAGCGAACATTAAAGCGAATGTAAATGTGTGTGCATGTGGCATGGTGTGTCAAAGTTTAAAGTGTTAAGCAAGCTTTAAATTCCCTGCAAGTGGTGTTTAACAAGTGTAACATTTGTTAAATACTTTCAGTAGAATGCTGTATAAGGAAACCACTTCGTTTTTAGAATAAAAGGAAGGTTATTTTTAAAACCTTTAAAAGCATTAAAAGCTTGGGAAGATCCTTGAAATTCTTGAATTATTAGATATATTCGATATGGTATTGAAAGGAATATGTTTCTTAATACCATATCGAAACTTTCTTCTCTTTTTCGTAAATATATTCCAAATATTCTGTATAAAAGAAGAATATATATGAAAAATGTTTTTTTTTTTGGTTTACTTATAAACAAAATCGCTAAGCTTGCTTAATTACTAATCAGTGACTAATGTATATATCCTCACAAAAAAAGTTTTATTACATTCCTTATAGTGACATGTATAAAACCCTTTTCCTAGACACTTACACCTTCGACATCTCGTGATCGCCACTATACCCTTCCCTTCAACGCTCCAGCACTTAACTTTTACCGCACATTGACTTCACCTAAGTTATTTATCATCCGCATTGACTTACCCGCCTTGTGCACTTTGCGTGTCTAGAAATTCAAGCGCTACACGGCGGCAGACGTGGAGAACGAGCTGTCGGAGCAGGAGCAGCACAGCTCGGTGGGCCAGCGGCAGAGGCAGGCCACATCGCGCACCTTCTCCAACCAGACGATAGCCAAGGAGCTGCACGAAATGATGCTGAGCGACAGCGACAACTGTGCCGCTCCCCCAGTGGCTAGTGGGGGAGCTTCAGGAGGAGGCGGTACCACAGGCACTGCGGGGTCCTCCGCAGGCGCCCACTGTCAATCGCTGCTGGCACTGCCATCCGGCGGAGCGGCGGGCGGCGGCAAGAATGGATGCTACGAGCTCACACGACCTTCGTCGCTGAAACGCACGTCCACGGCCTCGACGACCATTACCACAATGACAAGTGGCATCGGGCCGGGCAGCAGTCTCCTGGACGCCCAGTGGCAGGCCCAGTCGGCGGGCCAGGCGCCCCGGCCCCACAGCTTCCGGCACTCGCGGGGCCACCACCATCATCCGCACTATCATCACCAAAGCGGGGTGACCGCTACATCGGCCAGTGGGGCCGGAGCAGGAGCTGGTGCCAACACCACCAACAGCAAGTCGCTGTCCAACCGGATTACGTCGCTGAAGAAGGAGAACAAGACGACCCAGACACTGAGCATTGTGGTGGGCGGCTTCATCGCCTGCTGGCTGCCCTTCTTCGTCAACTATCTGATCACCCCGTTTCTGGCGGAGCACCAGGCCAGCCACATGCTGGCCAAGGCGCTCACATGGCTGGGATGGTTCAATAGCGCCATCAATCCGTTCATCTACGCCTTCTACAGCGTGGACTTCCGGGCGGCCTTCTGGCGCCTCACCTGCAAGCGCTTCTTCAGCTCTGGCCAGAAGCCCCAGTTCCCCACGAACACGATGTCCATCAGGCGATAGAGGAGCCGGGGGAGAACCCGTCAGGCCCTGAACAAATGGCCAGGGCCTAACATATTATTAACATATTCATTAACTCTAGGTGTGGTTCGTAATTGCACCACAAGTCAGTCACCTGACCTTACCTACTCACCACCTCACCTCCTGGCCATACATATGTGTGTAATTGTTCTCTAGTTACTCCTGTAATTTATTTAATCGTCAGGGTTTGCTTCCAATTCAGGATCATTTTGCCGTTTAAGAGAGGCGACCATCACCCACCGGCGATTCCACTGGTTACGTTTGACCTTTTAAAGCAGCAGGACCTACTAGCAGAGTACAGTAGAGCTTCTCCTTAACTGAAACTTTCCTAGGATTTAAAGTAAACATAAGGTATTATCCTTTAATGTTTTGGCTTTATGGTATGAACAATTCAGATCTAGTCAGCAAAAAGGTTATAAATATGCCAAGGAAATCACTATTTAAGAACTATTTAAAATCTAAGATGGAGTGCAAGTCCTTTTTAGGTAAGCTCCTCTGTCTACATGTATATGCGACTGCAGGCCACCATTCCAAGGTATTTCTGCAGCCAGAATTTTTGCATGCGGAACCCGAACTCGATGTGGAAAATCTGATACGCGGCAGTACGTATCGATTTAGTAATTTCCGCAAGACTTTTCCGCTCGGTAGGCGGCGCCGCCTTTGCTGCCTCTCAACTTGCAACATTTTGTTGCCTCAGTCGAGGCAAAGTGTGGCTCAGACAGAGCCCGGCGAAGCCAACGGCATAGACAGTTTAGATGGATGAGAAAACTTGTTTATATGGCTCACCGAAATTGCGCACATTTCTCATACTCTAATATTCAGTGGCGTGCTGGGTCACCTTTTCGGCGAATAAGGTGACCCCCAACAAAAACCTGACTGCCTGCGAATCGTGAATTCCCTTTTTGCCAACTTTACGAGGCAACTAACTCGTCCTATCGGAATTGAATTTAGTGCCGGATAGTTATATATATCATAGCCGATATCAAGGCGCCATAAATTCAAGAGATACGAGTTGATTGATTTAGGACTTTCGGTGGAAGGACTTACGTGAATCAGTGGAAACCACTGGGCGGATTAGGTCGGGCATTAGCTTTTAGCTTTATTGGAATGCCAGTTAAAAAAAAAACAAACAGTTACTGTGATTTAGTTAATAGTAGAAGTCGTCCAGGCTTCTTAAACAGTTTTCCCTTAGCCTTAACAGCATGTCAGACAGTGTGTATCCGAGTGTGTGTGTGTGTGAGTGGAAGAGCGTGTGTGAATGGGTTGAAAATACCAAATAATTTTAGGCATAATTTATTCATGCCATCGGCAGCTTAGCTAACCCCAGGTCCTAGAGCAGCAGTAGGGCAGAGTCTCGTGTTGTATCAAGCAATCTACTTTTAACTCCATCCCAGCCAGCTCCATCCCCCACCTGCGCTTGGCAAAGGTGTGAAGTCATAAACGCAATCAAGCAATGCTACGACATAGAGATTAAGTCAGACGAACGCTCATCAGCATACGAACATGTACTGCACTGTACTGTACCGTACTGTACTGTATTCATCCTCATCTCCATACCCCTGCCATCTCATCTCATAGCCCGTCAGTTCCTTCAATCCTTCTGAATTTCAGCTCACATGTCAGGCCTAACAAGTCAAACAGATGCTCCGGGTGAGAGCGCTTCCGACCCGTCGAAAGCAAACACACACGGCGGATGGAGTCCTTGCCGTCACCCATCTATCATCTCACAAGCGAGAGAATCTCTCAGTCTCAGCCTCAGTCTCAGACTCATCGGCATGAGCTTTTGGCTTGTAATATCATATACATAATCCGCATAATCTGCATATATATTAATAGTTATGTGTGTACGAACAGCATTTTTTGGAACCGAACAAATAAATAGACAAATCGAAAAGACAAATTTCCCCGGCCCAGTCACCCGGACTGTTGTTATTTAAGAGCTTTCCCACTTTAAGGTGCGCCCCGGGTCGGAGCCGGGGCTGGAGCTGAAACAATGGTTAGTGCGGGGAGCGTGAATTATTGATCAGTCTCAAAATTGAATTCACAACCAAACTGCAGATATACTGTACTTCGCCCCCGATGTGTGTCTGTACTTGTGTTTATTTATATTTAACCAGGAGCCAGTCAGTTGGAGAATTCGAAGGAAAAACCCCGGAAAAAAGCCCGGAAAAAAGCAAGCTGGCTGCACGGTTAGAAAGCAAAGTTGTGTTTGGTGCGGAAAATAACCATAAATACGGAGAGCTAACCCCGCAGCCCAACTGGCTCTGGGACTGGCTCTCCCCCCATGAATATTTCATTGAAGCTGCCGCCACATCCAGTTCCCCGGTGGGAAGCCCCATCTGAGCATCCTCTAAATGGAGTTTTAAGACTCTAATTGAGCCCGCGCCCAACTTGGATAACATTAATTGATCGGCTCTGCCGCCGCTGAGTACGAAGCCAACTTGCCCGGGTGCCCAGGATCCCGGGTTACCGACTTACCCCAATGCCAATTGCGATGCGGAGTGGGCGGCACTTGAGGCGACTCACACGCCCCGCCCACACCAACGCCCACGGCCACACGCCCAAGACAAGCCACCAAGTTGGCGACGCAAAACAAAAGAAGCCGAAATAAAACCAAAGTTCATTCGAAAAACATTTGCGGGGCATTTGTCATGGCAAAAGAGGTTGCGAAACTTTGCCTGTCTCGGGCACTTGTTAAATGCTCGACAATATCGATGTTTTTGTTTCTGTTTTCGTTTTTATATTTTTGTATTTTCGGTGCCTCCAAAAACACCAAGTGCTTCCTTCATAACCCACAACTGCCGCGATGACATAACCGAAAAATCTTGGGCCAACAAACAACATTAACCCAAGCACCGTGTCAGCACACGGCTATAAATAGGAAGACAACCTGGCAGTCAACTCTTCCTGAAAGCCACCTCCACGTAGTCCTGCTCCTCCTGCCCCTCACTTCACCTGAAGCCGCGGCCATTTAATTTAACACATTATGCGATATCAGCCGACAAAGTGGTGGCAAGGTAAGTGCCTCGACCGAAACAACAGGAAAAAGGTATGGTCAAGTACCCCGACTGTTAAATACCCGGTAAACCGAGACCTTTCCATGTATTTTGATGTAATTTTAATAAAGAAATTCCTTGAAAGTAAGTTAATTTGAACTATTTTTGATAAAAAAGTTACACTCATATCAAAGAACATACTTCCGTTTATATTTGTTTAATTAATTTTTTGAGAAAGCCTTTCTCTTAGGTTTAAATTCCATCGCTAATCCTATATATGTCTTTGAAGCTCTTATTAACACCCTATCAGCATTTCAGTCTACCTTTTTTGCCTATAAAAGTGTACAAAAATGTTGAAAAGCTACCTAAACTCCAAGGATACCGCGCCCGAAAATCCGAAATTACAGTACGCCGTATATATATATGGAAAGTGCGGAGTTTTCGGGCCGCTGACAGGGGACATTAAGGGAGGCAGTTTCCGCTGAGCTCGACTCGAAAGTGAAATGTGACAGCGAAATGTGTTGCAATTCATTAGAGAGCGGAGGAAGGCGGATACCTCCGCCTGACGTCCTTTTTTTATTAGTCGCATGTGTGTGTGGGCGGCAGGGCGCCTATTGCGGGGGTGTGCGTATATGTAATTATGATGACCGCATTTTTTTTCACGCCTTATTTCCAGCTAAATTAATGTAACGCCATGGTCCTCGTCCCAGTCCCAGCTGGAACCGGTAGTCACAGTCTGGCTGATTCAGCGTTTCTTCTACTTCCGTCCTCTCTTGGCCATAAACAACTTAGTGGCGGCCACGGGGCTACCACTTCCAATAATAAATCACAAAAAATGGAGTCAAGGCTGCGCTGGAAAATGCGCTGCTCCCACTACTCCCTCGGCTCCGACTTTGGCTCCTTTCCGCAAATTGAGAGGTTCCTTCGAGCTGCACTAAGCTTTTATCTCCAGATCTTTGAGTCGAGTGACTCTGTGAAAGGGTTATAAATATGGGGATATACTTTATATATATTTTTGTTCCATTTACTTAGCAAAAACATTGGACCAAAATCGAACAGTGCCTTGTTTGGTTTTCGCAACATAAATCATGCCGTGTGAGCAGCGTCTAATGAACATTACCATTTTCCGATACAGATAGTAATTTGAGTTTGGGCAAATCTTCTCGACAGCACACGTACTACTCGTACCTTCGCTCTGAAGGAAAAGACGTGTTTGGAAAATTGTGCATAAAACTTTTGCGTGACAATTTATAGCTCAATACCCGCCCAGAAACCGCTGTGAGTTGTGAGCATATTTTATATTTTCGCACACGAAATCCATGGGACCCGCCCACCGCCTGAATAATAAAACTGCCTTCGAGTTGAACTTAAAGTTTATTACTACAATGGAACACTTTCGGCCTCTGGTCTGGTCGAGGGCTGGCCGATAGGTCCTTACAGAGATCCTTACATTCATCCAAGTGAACATTTATCAAGTACATAGTTGGGTACAAATATGATATATATTATGATACAACTTTTTCTGGGTGTCCAACGAGGAGCCTGGTGTGCGGACAAAGGGGCTGAAAATCTCCTCGAGCTCAAGTGCAGCTCCCAATCCGGTCTCGCTTTAGGCTTAGTTTCAGTTACACTTTCGCTTGCGATTGCTTAAACATTAAATGGGTTGGCCGGACGGACACTGTGTGCGCCTGCGGGGTCAGGCCGTGCTTGACCAACAAAGGACACGCCAGATATGTCGTCGGCAGTTGGCAGTTGGCAGTTGGCAGTTACTGGCCTGGACCCACGGACTCACGCCGGCACACGCAAGCTGGACACAGCACAGCACACACAACAAAGGGGATGTGAATGGAGAATGGAGGGGTGATGGGCATGGGGCCGGACAGGAGCCTCATCATCATGCTCCTCTCATCCTGCTGACGGTCAACAGTTGCCATCCTGGCAGCAACAAAGACACGCAAATACTATAATTTGTCTTTTGTTTCTTTCTGTTCCTCGCACAATCAACGCTCCGGCTCGCAAACACACACAAAAATACTATATAGAAGGAGCAAGGAATCTCGACTTCCGGTCAAGTTCACCGAGTCCTGAGTCTTAATGATACTGCTATAAAATGTTGCCTTAAAGTTACTCTCCATGAAAGTGCAGGCGTGTTGCACGAACTGGCCACTTACGGCTACAAACAGCATTCTCCATCGAATCAATATTGACATGGCTAGTTTCTAGTTTTTATATAGTAAACCGGGCATTAGATGGCAGAATAATAAAATCTGTTAAACACAGGAGGTTGTGCTTCGTTTCCTCAAATATTAATTTCATTTATCGGGCAGACACAAAGGGTCATGGCTCTACGGACTAGCTTGTACTGGGCGATTTAAAGATACAATTAAGTGACTCCTATAACTTAAGGTTTTAAGTATCGGAATACTCAGGAAGCTGCCAATTATAGAAGCCAGAACAAAATCTTCTTGAACACAGGACAAAAATATATAAGCCAGAGAAGTGTCAAGGGTGAAACTAAGAAAGTCAGTAAGACTATCCACCTGATCTGAGCTTCGGTTGTCATGAGACCAGTTACTGCCATAGGGCACCAGGCAGCAGGTCAAGAAGCTCCAGGCTAGCCACGGAACATTGCCAGGTGATTTGGCGGACGCTTTTGTTTGCAGATGGGCCGGCAAGTGAGGCGCCAGAAGGCAGTGCGAAAGTCCGGATTGTAGAAGGCGTATATGAAGGGATTAATGGCACAGTTGACCCAGCCAATCCAGGTGAAGCCAAACATCAGATCCTCGAGAACGGCGGGCCGTGGCAGGAAGGGTATCAGCAGATAGTAGACGAAGAAGGGCATCCAGCAAGCAATTAGGCCGCCCATTACAATGGTCAGGGTCTTGGCGGTCTTGGTGTCACGTTTCGTCGTGGACACACGCATCGGCATGCGATGGTGGTGGTTGTGGTGATGGTTCTGCGACCCGTGGTGGTGGCCATACTTCTGCTGCCCCTGCGAATGGGAGTGCGCGTGCGAGTGGGAGTGGGAGTCCGCCTCCAGTTTCTCGGAGACCTCTGCGGAGGCGCCACCCAGGCAGGTGTCCGAGAAAGAAGCCTGGCTACCGGTGCCCACGTAGTGCAGGCCAGAGGGCGTGGAGTGCATGCAGGGTCCGCCGTACTTGCAGCTAATTGCCGAGCAATGGATAAGCGAGGAGAGACGCGACACCTCGACCAGCTCATAGAACGTTGGCTGGTGCTTAAACGTTAACGTCTTGTCCGGCACACTCTTATCCACCTGACACTTGGCGGAGCACTTGGAGCACTTGACTGACGACGCTGTCTGCCCCGTGCCCGTGGTGTTGCCGGCGACGCTGGCATTAGAGGAGGCAGCTATAACGGTGGGCGGGTCGTGCAGCGAGTTGAACCTCCAGCGGGATTTCCTGTTCGGCAGCCACTTGGTTGGCGTGCAGTGATAGTGCTCCGACTCGGAGATGAAGTTGTCGCCATCAACATCATAGTCCGCTGTGCGCTCCGAGTTCTGGTGGCGGAAAAAGGGCAGAAAAGGAAGAAAATATAGAAGTGTGGTCACTGAGAGAAATATATTCTAGGCAAAAGAAAAGTTTAAATTGGATAAGAGAGCCTTAAAAAGGGGGTATTTACAATTACAGGTATTATTAAGATACCCCCTGTTGAAGACCTACAAAATCTTGTGACAAGCATGATTGATGATTACAAAATGATACTCCTTTCCCTCAGTGCTTTGATGGTGTGACATGATACATTTCAGGAGACATTTCAACGGACGGAGGACGGATTTGGATATGACGTTGGAGCTTACCGCATCGCGCACAATGCGCTGTCGCCGTGATGTGAGCACATAACCAATCTTCACGTAGACGTACAGCATCACCGTGAGGGGAATGAAGAAGGATCCCATTGCCGAGAAGACGACGTAGCCCTTGTTTTGGTTGTAGCGGCAGTCCACGAACTCCGCCTGGTGGCGGCCCGCCTCGTACCTGCAAGTGGCAAATTGAATTCCAGTTCGAATTGTGCATGTGGTTATGGTTGGCTTTGGCATTGTGGGGTTTTCTGGTTTCTCGGTTTTTCGGTTTTCCGGGGCTGATGTGTGGCTGCGTGATTGCAGCCGGGACTCCAAGTCTCAGATGCTTTGGCATTGACAACCGGCTGAGTTGAGCCGGGGCAATCCGAATTCAAATCCAGTGCCAAAGCCCCCAGCCTCTCTGAGGCGCTCTTTATCCCTTCTGGAATCCATTTACTTATGCACATCTCGCCCGAGATGGTCATTCAGGCAACGCAAATCGGAGCTGACTTTAAATCAATAAGCAGGGAAAACGGGTTAAGGAAACCAGTGGGCAAAGCGAAGGTCCTGAACGCCAACTCGATCAACTTAATATAGAGGAAAGCCGGTTACTTTGGGGGCTTTGGGGGAACGATGACAAATTGACAAAATGTCGCTAACAATGGAATTTTCCGGTACGGAAACCCTCTATTGTCGTTGTCGCCACAATGAATTATCTGCCCCGTAACCATAAAGGTATGTATGTTTTACCATAAAACCATTGCCACGATAATTATATGTAATGACAACCCATTATATCAACAAAACTAAATAAGATATACATATATGTACCATATGGGTGAGAACAAGAAAGATGGAAATAGAAAGAAGATATTTTATTGTGCAATAAAATAACTATAACTTGAATAACTTTATCATCATCATACAGTACATCTACACCAGTGCATTTAAAACATATTTAATTACTTTTTAACTTCATTTTAGGACAATAATACAATAATCCATTAAAAATAATTACAACAGAAATAAAAAAAAAGGATAAGAATAATTTTTAAACCATAATGTTTTCTTGAATATTTCCTTGCATATTTCTAATAAATTTCAAATGGCTGTATATAAAAAATATACATATGACAAGAAAGGAAAATAAGCCGAAGATTATATACCCTTGCAGTTTGCATTTTAAATATTGGATTATATTTGAGATCGATCATAGCCATGCTTAAAATGTTCGCATTCTTTGGATAGATATTTATCCATATTTTTGTATGAAAATTTTTTTGGCAAATCGAAGTTTAAAACTCTCATAACTGGGCTAAAAAATTATTAATTTCAAATCGGAAAGCTTTTCCATGCTAATTTTTATTAGGTTAATAAATCTGCATACCAAATTTTGAATTAAAATATATTAAATTTTTTTTCATTTTTTTTAAATTTTAACCATGTAACCCCTTATAAAATTTTGAAATTTTGAAAAAATGTCAAAAATTTATTTTTCTACTGGACATGGCTAGATCGACTCGGCTATTGATGCTGATCAAGAATATATATGATTTATAGGGTCGGAAATGACTGCTTCACATCGTTAAATGCTTGTGACTAAAATTAAAGTACCCTGCAAGGATATAAAAAGTTAAATTTGGAAATCAACATTACTTGCAGTTTTTCAGGCACTATTTTATTTAAAGTATTCACAACTGACCAGCAACTCCCTTTATTTTTCCCCCTTTTACATTCTGCAATGTCAAAAGTTTTTTTTTATTAAACTATTTCCCTTAACGAATTGAAATACGGCGAGCTGGCAGCATCTGCTGCCCGTTATAATTGCAATTTTTCGCTCCCCCAAATTTACCGAATGTCCTGCAGCTGTGGCTGCAGCACGTCCGACCTCAGCCGGGTTTAATGTGCACTTTGAGCCATTTTAAGGATCCTGGGCCTGGCCAGGAATGCGTCACCGCAGGGTGAGAGAGAAAGCGTGTGTGTGTGTGGGTGTGTGGGTGTGGGTGTGTGCGTGTGAGAGCTGGTTAATTTGGGCGCCTCGAAGTATGCAGCGCCCAAGAGTTAAGTGTGCGGCTCGTGTGTGTTAGTGTGTGTGCCTGTATGTGAGCACAAAGCAAATGCGCCGCGCCAAACAAAGTCATTAACAACTCATTAAAACTTCAATGTAATGGCTGCAACAACAACAACAACAACAACAGCAACAGCAACGACAACAACTGGAGCAATTACGTAATGTTTTTTAGGCGCAGCTGGAGGCGCAAATATAAATAAGCGCATGTATTCCGGGACCTTTCGGTAACACATTATCTATACTGGGCCACACACAGCCATTAACGCCAAAAAAAAAAACAAAAACATCAACAAAAAAACAATAAAAAAAACAAGCTATACAAAGGAGGCTACAAAGAGTCCAGGAAAAATTGTCACGCCTCCTCTAGGGTAAAAAAAAAGTGGTAAGCAAAGGCACACAGCAAAATATCAATTTCAATTTTAATGTCAACTATTTAATATCCTGTAAGGATATGAAATGTAATAGCTGTGACCTATAAAGGATTGGTTTATTCCGTTTGGTTTATTTTTATAAATATCAATGAAGGCTTTTTGATTTTTTTTGAGGGGGAAATGGAACTTGAAAAATAATTAAGATGAACTTGTGTGAACTCCTCAAAAGTTAACATTAATAACTGTAACTTAAAGTCTATAATTAAGTATTTGGATGACAAAAGAACCCTTTCACAACTATCTTTGAATATTCTAGTAAGTCAGAAGTGAGTGAAACAGACCTAAATGAGTGGATTTGTTTTTCTGCGACAATCTAACATATTTAAACGTTGTATAAATACAAATACATAAATTTGAAAAATAAAAAATAATACAAATTTAGTAATATAAAAAAATAGAAATGCTTCTTCGCTTATTGGAAAATGACTCAAATTAAACGATTTTCGTGGAAGAAGACTAGTCTAACCCTTTGAAGCGAAATAATAAGCAACCGATCGCCTGTCAGGATAAGAGATTTTCATCGTTTTGCGGCTGAAGCTGGAGTTCAGCATGGAGCTTGGCCAGAGCCTGCGCGGAGCTTTACTTACCAGCCCAAGTACGGAGGACATGTGATTGACAGGGCCGTTATCCACACGACGAGAATCATGAGCAGGGCCAGGCGCTTGGAGCGCCGCTTCTTCGAGTACGTCAAGGGCTGTGTGACGGCGAGATACCTGCGGAATAAAGAAGAGCCCCGAGAGCCGGGCAATAAACGCACCTGAAGGACTACTGGACAGAAAAACAAAAAAAGCAGACACACACACAGCGAAACAAAAGCCACGCAAACATATTGTTCCTAAAGCCGCAGCCAGCTTCTGGCGTGGCCAGAAGGCAAATACAGCGCAGCCGGGTTCAGCTTCTGCACCGGGTCCAGGACTGGGAGCTCGGGCTCAGCTGGATCAGCTCGACACGGCGCCGGACGGAGCCACAACACAAAACTTGGAAATGCCATTAAAATGTAATTGAAACTTCCAACAAAAGCAAGCGGAAGCAGGACGCAGGAGGGCAGGAGGACGGCCGATGGAGAAGCCAGCCAATCCCGGACAGTGTCAGCCCAACCCAATCTTTGGCATTGTGGTGTCGGACACTCAAAGGGTATATCCACTGGCAATGGCCACGACAACGGTCATGGAGCAATAAAAACGTCAACAAATAAATTATTCTGCACTGTTTTTACACCTTACCTTGGCTGTGGTGGCTTTAGCTTTGGCTTTGGCTTTGGCTTTGCCTTTGGCTTTGGCATTCCTGCTAAGGGCTATGGCCATAGCTATGACATCAACGACAAATTAAGAAATTAGTTCGCCAACTCACCTGTCCAGACTGATGGCGCAGAGGCTGAGGATGGAGCCGGTGCACAGCAGGATGTCCATTGAGATCCAAATGTCGCACAGTATCCAGCCAAAGCGCCAAGTGCCTGCGGAGTAAATATTTGTCGGGCTTAGACGGACAGAGAGAGAGATATGCTTCACCTGGCTGTGCTTGTGCACCTGGGCGAGATTATGGTAAGTATTACATTGGTATATTTTGCCTTAAGCCATATTACACGATATTATTCCCTGGATAGTTTGAGATAACAACGCAGAGGCTGACACTCATCGACCCTTGAGTATGAAAGCATACAACTTTTGAATGTGGCTCTTGTGCAGCACCCTAACTTGGAAATAGTTTCTTATACTAAATAAAAAATGGTTGATTCTATGTGTCAAACTAGCTTTAATTAACAACATACAAAAAGTCTCGAGTCTCTTACTTCATCATATACTCGGTTATTTACTAAGTTATGTGTCGCTGAATTGTGACTTTATAATTTCTAGATGAGTAATATTTTTGTTTTAATTATATCTAATATTTATGTTAAAAAAAATAACCCTCCCAACATCCTTGCTATAAAATTAACAACAAGGCTTAGCCCGTCAGCAAATATAATTTTAAAATTATCTTCCCCATTATTAATAGGGAAAGTTTTCTATTTCAAACTATCAGTGAAAATAGCATATCTCTTGGCATTAACCAGTCACGATTCGCATAATCAAATAAAGCAAAACCAGAACTCACAAATATTCTGATTTTTCCGGAAAAAAAAAATATTATCAAATAAAGCCCCAAAGCTTTTCAATGGAATTATAATAAATCACCGGCAAGATGTTTGCAACCGAAAGAAACTTGAATACTTTTTGCAAAATCAAATTGTATAATTCTCGTATTGTATAATTTTGAATTGGAATCGAACAAATGTGCTTCGCCAGCGGTAGATTTGGATAAATGTTTACTATACGCACTTCCACCCTTGAGGTCCGGTCCGAGTAGTAAACACTTGCTCCACCTCCGACCGCTGGGAATGCCCAGAGCCATAAATCTTGATCCATCGATGGGCACTCACCTGTTACGTAGAGGAGCACCGAGGGAGGCATCACGAAAATGCCGACCAGCCAGTCGGTTATGGCCAGGTTCAGCACGAAGCAGTTGGTGACGGTGCGCAGTCGACGCGTGGTCAGCACGGCCAGGATGACCAGGGTATTGCCGACGACAGTGACGAGGATGAGGACCAGGAAGACGACCACAGCCAAAGACTTGGGCCACGCCATGCTTACCAGGTACGAGTTCATTGAAGGCACCTTAAGTGTGCTCGTCGTGGCAGCATCTGATGCCGCCCCAGCTCCAGCTCCCGCAGTCGTTTCCAGCATGGTGGCAGCCGTTGTCTGGATGAGGAGCAGTCCGCCATCCGCCGTTGTGATGTTACCCGTGGCCAGGGTCAGTGCGGTGGACAGGAACTTGGAGTAGAGCAGCATCGATGGGGGCACAAGGGTAGGCTGGTCAGCAGAGCTGCTTTCCGGCGGCTGGACAAGCGGCATTCCGACGGCTTACTCAGGCTCTGAGGGCGGGGGCAGGAGCGGTCTAGCACCGTACATCCGACATCAACAAATTGATTCTGCGTGGGAAGAAGAGGGAGGAGGAGGGCACTTAATCAACCGGCAACACAAACTGGGCTGGGCACCAGGCGCGGTGGCGTCATTAGGAGCACACCAGACGCCGCCGCCGCCGCCGCCGGGAGGAGCACCGGAATAGCGACCAGAAGTGCATACAAATAATGGAATTGCCTGCGACCTTACACAATTTCCAATTACGGCCGGACTGTGGCCACATAAATTGCAATAAGTAAGCGTAATTGGCCTTGGACAGCACACGAACCGAAACACAGCGGAGCGAAAGTAATTAGCGCCCGTAAATTATGCAGCGGCGGCGCATGCATAGCCAGCAAAAAAAAAACAATTTTAAATGATTCCCAATTAATATTGCCATTTACATTTCAATTTCGGCCAATTACGTTTCCGATTCCAATAGTCTCGCCCGAGAAACTAATATTTCGCGTTCGTAATTCGTAATTCGCTCTGTTTATATCGCGGGCGGGCTCGCAGGCTGGCAAGTTTTGAAATAAATAAATCAGACACACATGCTCCATGCGGTCCCCCCTTAGGAATTCCTATGGTCGGCGGGGCTGGGGAATCTCTTGGCTGGCTGGCTGGCTGGTTGGCTCGCTTAACGACCTTCGATCGGATGACACTACAGCATCGAGTCTCCGGCTCTCTTCCATGTGAAGTCTGCTCGTCCACACCCGAATGGCAAACAAAGCAGCTTGAGTACACACTTCAGCACCGCGAATACTCAAAACTGCATCTCTCGAATACTTGTGTTTCTCACAGAACGAGTATCTCATAGATACACAGCAATTCAATTTGTTCTTGTGGATCTGATGTGCTGGGTTTGGTAGTTCGCACAATTTTTTATTAGTTTTTTAATCATTTTTGTTGCGAAGTATGAAATTATTTGCTTCAAAAATTAATTGTCTCTCTTCTATAGAAGTTTTAATTAATTCAATTATTCTTTTAAATTATTTCTTGGATCTTAAAGCTGCAGCAATATCTCTATTATGTATATACAATTATTTTCAGTTTGGGCTTTAACCTTTTAATCAATAATAATTAATAACAGAAACTTCTGAGACACAACCCCTTGATTTTACTTGATATTTTCAATAATATAATATAGTTATATATTATTAAAATTTTTTACAGTTTATACCCAAGCTTTTTTATTATATTAAAATCCCAATACTATGTTATTGTGTACTAAAATCTCTCATCTGATCTTTTCAAGAGTGTTAAAAATTCTCTATTTTGATGTTTAAACTCTCATTGTTACTAATCATCAAGAACTCGAATCAATCTTAAGTAGCGTTCACATTTCCTTGATTATTCAATATATGTTTTTTTATAGAAATCTTCCATCTGGACCCTTGAAGGGTTCTTAAGACTTAGTTCGCTTTAATTTTATGTTTTAATTTTCACTTAAAACTGTACGTTTAAGCTCTCATTTCCGCTTAAACCCGAATAATTCGAATCGATCTTTACGAGAATCCACTTTGTTTTCCGTGTACACTTGCATGTCGCTCTGCTTTATAAATAGTTAAGTGATTAGTCTCCGGCTTTGCACAATGGTTCTGTGTTAATGCCGCCATTTGTTACCCATCGATGGGTTATAGGTCACGGAATCGAACTGTATTGCGGGGCAGAGAGGTGGATAGGTCGGGGATAGGTCGGAGATAGGTCGGGGATAGGTCGGTGGGTTTTTGGGCTTAATGCTCGACGGATGGGTGGCCCGAAAAGTTTCTTATGCACACGCACAACTGCCTCGCTGCTGCCGTTGGCACGCGTTGATTACAAACTGACAGTTGGCTGTCGGCTGTCGGCTGTCGTTCCCGTCCAACCTGAGATGCTGACGATGCTGCCCCCTGAACTGCCTCCCGACCGCTGGACGCCGCCCGCCGCCCGCCGCTGAGCGGAATAGTCAACGTAGCGTATGCGCGATATTTTCTCTCATCTTTTTTCTGTGCTGCCGATTAAAGTACACATAAACGGCGGCAGGGCGAGCATTCTTCTGCTGCCTTACAATTTATTTTTTTATTTCAGTCTGCTGGCTCTTTCGTTACTTTTTCGTATTCTTTGTTGTTTCATTTTATGATTCTTTTGTATTTATTTTGTTGCTATTGTTTTATCGCGGCACACACCCGCACACATTGCGATTTGTTTGGAAAATATTTGGAAAATTCTGATATCAAATTATACGGAGGGGCGCCGAACTGACTAATATCGAAGTGTGGGTCCCGCGGATTAAGTGCGGACATAAATGTCGGCGCGTAGGAGGAGTTATGGTTACGACTGCATTAGATTCTCATACGGCTCCTCCTATGATTCATCAAAATTTGACAATGCCATGCTCCAGACAACGAGCCGCGGATAATGTCCCATAAAAAAAAAGAACGGAAAAGGTAAACTGCGCAGAGGTAACAGCTGCCAATGAACTCGGGATGCGAGGTGCCTTCACCTGGGCCCGGCCTGGGCGTGGGCGCTGGCGTGGGTGGTACGGAGTAACTGCCTCATTAATATGCATTTCCCAATTAACTGGCGTATTTACTTGATTAGTTCAGATCACAGACTTGTTGCACACAAACACACATATACACAGCTCATTAGGTTTGCTTATGGCGCTGATAACAGCAAGTTAATTGATAAATTTATCAGTTGATTAGGACTCCCCGGCCAGCTGTTCGGCGGGAGATCATCACCGAAGATGGGCGGCGAACTAACCGAGAACTTGGCACTGCGGTGCCCACCTTTCACATATTTATTAATATGGTTTTGAATTTCAGATTTCGGTCAACCAGTTCACCGCGAAAATGGCCAAGTCTCGGGCTCCGAATCACTTGCCTCTCGGTTTTCAGTTTGTGCGGCCAAACGCCAGGACGTTCCGTGAGCGACTGAGCTGCTTGTGGGCCAAATAACGCATTTGGCTAATTTGCCAAACGCTTGCCACTCGCCGTCCGCCGGCTCTCGTGTGCGTGCGTTTGGCTAAAGGTCGGGCAGGCGGCGCGGGGCCGTTGTGTACACAGAGGGCTCACTGTACGAGTCGTTCGCGTTAATTTCGTTCCGTTCGTTCTTTATCACTCTTTGCCAGTGTATTAATTATGAATTTACTTTGTGCTTACCAGAATGGAGAATTCTAAAGGATGCGACACTCAACCGAATTAGCAGCCCCAAAGTGAGATGAGCCCTGAGTGAAGAAAGGCTATCCCGGATTTGGACGGAGTTCGAGATGAGAGCGTTACGCATATTATTTGTATTTTTTATTTTTTTTTTGCACATATGCAGATGGAAATAAATGAGTTTCCTGTAATTGATAACGACAGGGATATGTGCGCCAGCGTGGGTGCACAGTGAAAAAACCAAATAAGAGCAAAACGAGTGACACTTTTAAATGCAGTGAAAAGAATTTTCTACAAGTTAGATAACTTTAATTTTAAATAGGTTTCTATTTCACATATTACAATCACGACTATTAAGTAGCCTTTTCTCATATTCTCAAAAATATTGCATACTTATTGGCTTTGATCTCACAGTTTCCCTCTTATCCCATTTGGCACTCAAAATCGTTAAAGTTTTTTGGGATAAAGACCTAATTTGCAGACTATTAAATGGCCAGACCTCAGTTTCTAAGCAGAATTGCATACTTTTCGGTGCAGTCTTAGTCCTCTTTTGGCCAAAAGAGAAATTAAGCTTTTAATTATATAAGATTGTTTTAATTGTATATACTTTTGGAATAAATAGAACATCGACAAATGATCTTGATTCATTAAATCTAATTAGTAGTAATCCAAAAATTAAGAGATCGATTTGAATGCTAATTTATGATAAAGAAAAATTAAGTTTTGCATTTATTTAAAAACCCAGGGGGATTCTTTTCGTTTCGAGGTCAGAGGCTACATTGTTTCTCATTTATTTCGCTCCCCCGGAGAGATTAATTCCCAAGAATTAATTTTATGGTCGATTTTTTTGGTTAATTTGAAATGTTAAAAATACAATTCGCTCGATGCTTTTTCGCTCGATGCAAGGAAACTGATATTGAAGTTTTGTTAACTGTGTGTGTGGACATTGACATTCAGCTGGGCGCTGGGGACTGAGGACAAGGAGGGCGTGTTGGCACACAGAAATCGATCGTACCCATTTTGGAACTGTCACTCAAATTAAGCACATTAAAAATCCATAGGGATTTCAACACCCACATGGCTCTGGCGGCAGTCGACCGTCGACAGCCCTCCCGCCCTCGCCACGCCCCTAAAGTGTGTGCAATTGTATTACACACGCACAGCGCAGCACACACCAAGTGACATAGTTTGTGTGTGCACAGCAAACAAACACACACTCGCCCTGGCAGCCCGCACACACAGATACTCGCTAAAACAATGCTAATAAATTTTCGTTTTATGAGCATTTGGCTTTTAATTACCGAACTAAACTTAAACGCCGCACTAGCACACAAATATGTGTGCTCATCGCGTGCGTGTGTGCCTTTCGAGAGATGTATGTATGTATATGCATGGAGATGTGGGGTTTGGGTGTGTGTAGTTTATTTATACAACACGCTTGATTTGGCTTGATTGATCTACCAGGAGGCGGATGGCTCCAGGACGGAGTGGAGGGGCGGCACTTTCAATTGTTGTCATAGGCGCAAGAGTCGTAAACTAAAATGGTATTTTCCTTGGCGAAATTGCCCCTGTAACTGTATTCCTCCAACAGGAACAATTGTCCTGGTACAAGTAATCGAATATATTGGTTTGGCAATTGTACTCCCAAGCTCAGTTTAAGGTGGCTTGAACGAGTCAGGTCAGGTGTCTTCGAAAGTTGAAGTAATTGCTGTGGATTTGAAACCATTGAAATATTTAACAAAACTATATTTAAGGATCATTTTATATTTTGTTAAGTGTACAATTATTTGGATTTGAAATCAATGAAATATTTAAGGAACCAAATTTAAGGATCAGTTGTCATTATGTTTTGTGTACAATTATTTGTAAAACACTTTTATTTAATTTACCATTTTGTGTTTATTTTGGACATATGTTTAATTGATCCTAAGCAAATTCTTTCTTGAAATAATAAGGGATTATAGTTTCCATTTTGTAAGTCTATAAATAAGGAATAAATATATCCTTATATCCTAAATTTTGGACAATGCAATAATATTGTAATAATGGAGTCCTCAGCAATAGCTATAGTTTTAAAACCAATTAAAAAGGTGTCCAAAAGTAAAAACTGTTTTTTTATAATAGAGTTAATAGGAAGAAAAAATTAAAATATGATTATATATTTTTTAAAAGCCTTATTCTACTATAAATTTACATAATACCACTTTATGTCAAATTAGATAATAAAAATAATCTAAATAAAAAAAGTTATAATATTGGTTTTTATTTTGGTTTGGATTTTTTTAGCCACATTTAGGGAATAACTTAAATTGATTTCAAATTCCAATATAAAATTGTTCCACTAAATAATCGGTTTACATAATCTACATGTTGATTTAAAAATATTTCAAGCTTTTAAAATGGCACCTCTTAAATTGATTATAAATCTTACTACAATTTATTTTCTTTAAAAAACACAGCTATACACACTTTGATTTCAGTGAAAAAAGTTTATTTAATAATTACTGTTTTAAATAATTACATTGAACTTAATTGCAGTCAGTTATACATTCAAACATCCACACAGTATGAATATTAATTTGGTTTGAAATTTATTTCTATCTCCCATAAACAGACATTATCCTGTCTTTATCTGCCGCCACAAATCATTTAAACGGGTATCCTTTCCAAGTTCACCTGTTAATATGTTATTCCGGTGAATTCCAACCATTTGAATATGAAACACTCCTTAAACAGCTGCGGTCGCTGCTACATGCGCTGTATGACGCATCCCTTGAAGGAGTTGAGCCTTGCATCGATCTCGCCTTCCTCCAGCTGCAGGACAATAGAAGGTCGGATATGAAGGAACGTTCTCTTTCTCTTTCCATTCAACTTACCTCATTAAAGGCGTAAATATCCTGGTAGCAGGACGGCGAAATGCACTGCCGGATGCAGTTAATCTTGGCCACGCCCACTGGACTAAGGTTCACGCACTTGACGTGCTGGTCACAGGACACCTCCAGTTCATGGTATGTTATTTCCTTTTTTGATGGGTTTTTGTGTTATATTCGTGTTTATTAAGTCAATAAATGCAGCAGAAAAATCAATACGTTTCGAAGGACTCACATTTTTGCTGGTCTCCTTGTAGGCGTACTCGGGAAAGTTGAACGTGGCGGCCTTTGGGAACATCTTTCCATTCAAGCCGTGCAACTCCTTGTAGCCATAAGCTGCTTTTACCAAAATTATGCAGCACAAAAAAATTAATATCGCAGGACGCGGCATCTTAACAGTTGTTACTTGTTTGGTCCTTTTGGAGTCAGCTGTCTACCAGGGCTGGAGAGCAAGAATGTCCTGGGACATTCCGCCTTTGCGGAAGGGACAGTTTAAGAGTCTCATTTCTGATAATCAGATCCAGATGGCGCTAAAGAGCTCATGTCAAATATTGTGTAAAGTTGGTGTAAGAATATGTCAAAAAACATTAAGTGAAATATTTTAAATTAAAATTTTATAATTTAGAAAAAATTACAATATCAAAATTAAAATAATTAAATTAAATAACAAAACGCTCTGGAAACTCTTGAAAACTCAAAACAAAATTTTAATTTTTGCTCTAGGTGAAATAGTCTTAGAAACAATTTTAACTTAAAATCAACTTTTTAGCAGTCAAAAAGTAAGAAATAAAATATGTCTGTTATATTATTTATTATTTATTTATTATTTATTATTTGTTCTTTATGGAATTTAATTTTTTAACATAGTTTTAAAGAAAATTTTATTTATTATCTAGCCTTTGAGATTTCTGGGAAGCACCAATAAATATGTTTTCTTCTTCGTTTTTCAGAAATTCAACAGATTTTACCATATTCGGAGCTATACTCTACAAAATACCCCAAGCACCAACACCAAAAACCTTTTGATAGTTAACAACTTAAGTATTCTGTAACGACAAATGCTTTATTATTTTTGACTTCAATACATGAATTTTCTTCAAGTACGAATGATATCTATATCAGATAACCAATACAATACTTTTCTGGACACTTACACATTTATCTTCACATCTAAACATTTATAAACAGGACCTCCTCCAGATTTGAAATCTGAGGAATATGTAGGTATTCTTACACATTTATAGTTTGCTTAACTACACGAATATATCTAGGTATTACCGATTTGCAATCAACAAATTATAGTTCTTAACTCTTCTTACATATAAATAACACAAAATGACTATGCCATGGCGATGTATAACCAACTTATATCAGTAAAATATCATCAATTAGGGATGCTAACAATACTGGAACAGATAACGTAACAAGAAGATGGAGAGAGCGCGTAAGCCAATAAGTATACACAAGTATATATCACAACAGGGGGGAAGGAGGTGTATTTGGAATACCCAAGCTTCAGTTCTTAAACATAATCCTCGCCATTCTTTAGCATTTTCTGTGCCTCGGCGCTTAAAACTGTCTGCATCTTGCAGGTAAGCGAGCTGTGCCGATGGATGGTAAAACGGGAGGTGGCCGGAGCGGAGGAGCTGTGCTTGTAATTCAATGCATTCTGCCGGCACAGACCCAATCTGAAACAGTAGGGTTTCCTTCAATAAGTAACATAATCAATAAGTTTTATTTTTCAGCCACTTACTTCGACAATAGGATAAACAAGTCCTGGCGGTACTGGGACGTCAGTATGGCATACAAGTAGGGATCCGCGCATGAGTTCAAGGGATAAAAGAATACAAGTAATATTTTGGACTTGGTCACGTTAATCAAGGGAAAGCCAGCCAGGGCTGTGAGTCCAAAAAATGCAATGGGAGACCAGCAGGCGAAGTTTGTAAAAACCTAAAAATTACAAGGAATTGATTAGAACGTGATATCAAACGTTTCTTAAGACTTTAGATATGAAATCCAATGAAAAAATCAAACCTTATTTGTGACCTATAATATTTTACTGCATACTCACCAGAAGAGCCATTTTCTTGGCTACACTCAACTCGCCCGGATTGTTCTGGCGTGCCTGTCGCGTCTCCCTGCCGAGCGAGAGATAAATCTGTGCATAGCACACGGCTATGATGGAGAAGGCCACGCCGTTGCAGCCCAGAATGGCAATCAGATACATGGTGTCGAATGCGTCTCGGTTCTCCATCGGCAAGCAGATGCTGCAATGGCGAGACTCAGCGTCAATATAAACTGGGATAATGTCCGAGAACTCACCTTGTCGACGAATAATTGCTGATACCAAACAGTGGCAGCGAGGACATGAGCATGGAGTAAAGCCATCCGCCGAGCATAATGAGCGCTGCCTGGCGCAACTTAATACGATGGTTCAGATACATGGCCTGCGTTATAGCCAGCCAACGCTCTATGGTAATCACGGTTAGCGTGAACACCGACAAATGACTAGCAAACACGGTCAGAAATCCGGCAACTTTGCAGCCCAAGCCTGTGTGAATGAATAGGAATCATAACACAGCACATTGTTAATAATACAAAGCACCAACCACAACTGGAAACCCACCGTATTGCCAGTCGTAGGCATAGTTGAAGTATTCCCCTATTGAATGAGCATCAATGGAGGCCACCAGCAGGAGATAAACACCCAGACAAAGGTCAGCAAAGGCCAAATGGCACATGAGGAAACGGGGTACTGGGGTAGATTCGGGCCTGCAACAGGAGAGCATGGAAATTAACAAAATTAGCAACTTTCTCTAGTCTAATTATTGTTAATTAAAGAAATTACCTAATAGATAGAATGACTGTTAAAACCGCCACATTCCCCACTACGGCCAGAGCAACCACAATCCACACGGAAATACGAAGCCATTGGTAACCCATGACGTCCTCGCAGGGGTTCAAATCGTTGGGCATGGGATAGCATTCAATATTTGGTTTTCTGCAAAATATGTAATAGCTTGAGTAAATCAGCATAATTAAAACGTTCGCCTCTTCTCACCTGAATGTGAAGTTGCCACAAAACTCAGCTGACTGGTCATCGTCCGGATTTATGGTGATTTGTTCATGAAAGTAGCCCAGATTGGTTGAATCGGCCATATAATCAATGGAAGCAATGGGAAAGGGAGTTATTTCTGTCACCGACGGTTCGGTACTACCAAAACTACCAAAATCCTCCGGCTGACTGCGGAGATTAGCTTGAGTATATACTTAAGTGTAATAATTTAATTTAATTTACGCTTCAAGGTTGTCCAGAAGGGCTCTCTCCTTGCGGCTACCCTTGTTGCACTGCTCCCGCCACTTCTCAATCTCCAGCATCCGCAGGGCATGGCGCCGGGGGTCATGCCGGGATGGGAACTGGAAGGCGCAGCAATGGAAGGAGTGCGTGAGGTAGGCACGCTGCAGATTCTATTTCCGGAATAAAAACTTACTTTTAGTTCTTAGAAGGAAACTAGATGGTGCTCACCCTGAAGTTGTAAATTGAAGGAATAGTTTTCAAGGTGTGTGTGTTCATGATGTACAAAGCTTCAATGGTCTGAAGACCCACTGAGGGCAGGCCAACAAGCGAGGTGCTGGAGAGGTCGCTAATAAAGGCAAGCGATAAATTAAGGGGATATAAATTCAAACAGAAACACTTACAGTTCAGTTATATCTATAATACCATTAAAGGCTTCTGGATGCATCTCTGTGAGCTTCCGGTTATCCTTCAAGGAGCTGCAAAAACCACTAATAATTATAACAAAAAACTCCTGGCTTGGTTATACATACAGTTTCGCTATCTTCGAGCCAAAGAAAGCCGAGTCATCAACGTAGCTTATTTCATTGTTTGCCAAAATACTATAAAGATTACGAGACAGTTCTCAAAAGATTAATGAGAAAATTCGAGGCAATTAACCTTTACAATACGTACAATTGTGCAGTCTTTACGTTTATAGATTTAGTATCTATTCGAGTGATTTGATTATTATCGAGATCTCTGAGGAGAAAATTCAGTTAACCATTTTAAAGTTTATCATTTCCAGAAACTCACATCATTTGCAGAATGTTATGCGGCGGCAGGTGGCCCAGGTCCGGAACACTGGTTAGCCCGCTGTTTATGATGCGTCTGTGGGTATAAAAAATATGCAATGTTAAGTCCCATATGTACATATATGTGTGTCTCCCTCAAACTTCACCACATTGTTCACTACGCCCACCCGTCCATCTGTATTTTTGCAACAAAAAAACCATACCCTTGAAAGCTGCAGGCGCTCACATCTATTTTCAGTTTGAATTGTCAGCTGCAGTATATTGCTATATTGGTTTGGATTTGAAGGCAGGCAAGTTTTAATTTTGATGCAAACATTAAATATTTAAAATATCAGGGTAAAAGCGTAATGAAATCTATTAAAATATGGTCTAAAGTAAATAATTCAATTTAAATGCTTTCGCATAAACTTTCGCCTAGCCATTAGCAACTATTAAAGGCTTTAAATCAGTAAGGTAGTTTATCTACAATACCTCTTCTGAATATATTATTTATCAATGAAACAAGCTGTGTCCCCTTCAGCTGCCTCAAGGCACAAAATCGAACAGATGTGTCCCCATATGGAGTACGTAATCTAAGGCCTCATTTCGGCCATTGTCAAAGGGAGGACTTACATTATTTCCACGGTTTCCGAAATGCCGGCAAAGACGTCCTTCGACAGAAAGGTCAGCTTGGGTGCATTGCTAATGTAGCTACAAGGGCCAGGGAAAAGGAAAAGGGAAAGGATAACTCTTGGTGATGGAAACAGCCACTTAGGCACAATTACAATCAGGCCTTACATTGTGCGCAGCAGCGTTAAATTAGCAAAGGCGCCGTCCTGTATCAGTTCCAGTTTGAGGCAGTCGGTGAAAGCCCTGCCGAATCCCCAAAGTCTCAATCAATATGTATGTGTGCATGGGATATATATCTGATGTACTCACACATCCAGCAATGTGGGCCCGTAGACCTTCAATCCTGTGGAGCGTAGGCGTGGCAATCCCGCGGACGCAATAGTCAACCGCTGGATGGGCAGCTGCAGCGTTTGCGGCACCCGGGTCAGCGCATCGCCCTCGCAACGGCACTCGACCTCCTCGCTCTGTGGAGACAGGAATGTTGGCGGTTTGATTTACTAACTTTATTTTCTACATAAACCCTAAGTGGTGTCTGCCATGTTTCCTGGCGTTTTCACAAAACTTTGTGAAAAGCTTTTACTACAAATTTGCTAGTATATAAATTGCATTAAACTACAACTTTATAGAATATAAAGATATATAAATAGGAATATAGAGATATATGAAATGATATGATACACTGATTTTAGTACCTCCAAGGATTTTAAAAACTTAATGATTTCCTTAACATCTCCGCTTAAATACATCTTTAAAAGCACTGAAAATTGTCTAATTTTCATGTTATTTTGTAATATCTCTAACATATTGTTATAGAACTCATAAATTTCCTTTCAAAACATCTTTATATTAAATTTCCAATTAATTATTATAACCCAAGCTTTGCCTAAATATAAACATAAAACACAACCTTTGCATTGAATTTAACAGCTGACTAGAGAGTGTTCTGTCCTTGCAAGGACAACACACTGGGCACTGCATGACATGTAAATATAAACACTTATGACTGCACTTACTTGATTGGGTGCCTTCCAGCAGCAACACTTCCAGCGGGAGGTGGCGGGCGTCAATGTCACGGTCATAGGTGCGTCCCTCACCTGAGCCTCTGTCACTGCATTGAGGCTACTGGGTACATCGAAGCCGAGGTGGATGTCATGACAGTTGCTACCGACGCTTTGCTCCTCGGCAGCCAACGTGGCGTATACGCGATGCGGACCACAAAGCGGGCCGAGCAACAGATGATGAACAAAGAGCCAGCGTAATAGAAAGCCAATTGACAGGCACTTTATGCCTGTCCTTGTTGGTCGCCGGTCCTCCTTCCGGACCCAGTGTGTTTGCCTTCTCCCCATTTAACTCAGTCAGCAGCACTTTCCCTCCAACGATCCTAAGCACATAATGGCCGGCCCATTGGCTCCGAGAATAGCCGTCTTCTTTGCTTCACCGAAGTATCACTTTTAATTGGTTTCGTTTCAATTACTCATCTTGAACGCTGGATGAGGAGGAGGAGATGTCTAGGACGAAAGAGGAAAGGATTCAGTTGCCGAGTGCGTCACGAACTGCATAATAAAGCCATCAAGCCGGACGACGGCCTGGCAAATGATAAACCTAAATAGCATCGAGTCCAAGCCAAACCAATCCTATCCAAAGATATTTGGCAGGCCGCGAATTGGCCGGTCACGTTCTGTGGTGCGCTTACGCGTGTTTGATTGATTTTCAAATCCACACAAAAGCGAGCGACAAAATCAATCGACACACACACACACAACAGCTAGGTATTAGCGGTAAATTGCTTGAGCAATCATTTTGGCCAAGACACCGAACGCACCATGGCACCGCAGTAAAGCCTGTGACACCACGAGGACACTGACTAGGGAAGGGATGTGGCGAGCAAACAGAGCAAGCTAAAGAGCAAATATCATTGGCAGTCGGTTGGGTTGTTAATTAACATATGTTATCACAGGCATAAAACTCATATTTAAGCTATGGCATTATTTTTAGACACAGTATCATATCACATATCACGTTTCGAGGCATACGCAGATATTTATATTGAATTTATAAATGCCACCCCACACGAGCCGTCGACTCGCTTTACTGCTCTGTTTGTGCTTAATTTTAGTTCTCACCAGCTAATTGAAACATTCAGTTGCGCGTAATTAGTGATCCCATAAACAGAGATTGGAAGCTGGAATCTGGTGGAGCCGTTTCTAGGAGCCTCCTGTCCCCCAACTACTTGAATTCCATACGCTTATCGCCAGCAGAGACGGAGACAGCGACAGAGACCTCAAAAGACGGTCGCCGACAGGTGTGCTGGTGTCTGGGCCCGGGGTTCCTGCGGCTTAATTAACAAATATTTGTTCCCGCATGTGTTCTCTGCCCCATCTACATAGCTTTATTGTCGCGATCTTACTTTCGGCCGGCACAAGTGCACAATCTGACTATCTGCGAAGTGAAAAATTGTAATTAATTAACACCTTTGCCTAGGCGACCTCCCCGCGAAACCCCCAAATTGCCGTGAACCCCTATTCTGTCCCTGGTCTGAAGACTAGATTTTCCGCCGATTAAACAAATGGAGTGACAAAATCTGGTGGCCATGACGTAATCCGTTTACAGAAACCATAATAAAATGATTATGTGTGTACAGTTCGTCCAACAAAGCCAAGGAAATGAGTTAAACCAATTATTTACACAATATTTTGCTTGATTGGCAGCTCGCCTGATTGTTTGCATTTAAATCAAGAGCGAATAGTTAGCAGTTTTCAAATTTAATTTAATCTAGTTCAAAGCACACACACACACCCAAGTCAAATCAATGATGTTTTGCACTTGGGAAATGAAGCTAATTTGCCTAATTGCGATTTTGTTCCAGCTCCTTAAATTCTGTTGGAAGGAAAGCCATAAAAGGATATATATTCCAGGCGATTCTCTTTTAATGAACACGATTTCAGCGACTGGTCTTGGTCTTTCTCTGGACACTCGCTGGTCTCTGCTGGTGTCGTTTTTAACAAATTATTGTTAATTGCCGCATTAACAGCATTATAAAAACAAGTTAGTAGCCCAGGGAAAATATCGCTGTGCGTATAAATCAAATTAGAATGTTATAGTCGAGTGGCCAGCGTATAAAAAACTTTCTGTTTCGCTGCTCTAATGTTAATGGTTAATCTCATATTATTATCATTTCGGTAAATTCCTTGTCGAATTGTTATACATCGGAATGTATCAGGAGATCGCAGTCTCTCGAGATGCTAGCAACGCCTCTCGAAGTCTATTAATATCTACGCATTAGCGGACACATGGTAATGCCTTCGACATCACACAAAATGGTTAATTTTCCCTTACACATCACAGCACAAATCACACAATGCAGTGCAAATTCCCAATTATTTGAGACTTTTCAGTGCACTCTCCGGCCAACAGTGATTACCGCCGAGATTACGGAACACAATCTGCCATTTGTTTCACACCCCACGGGTTTAATTAGTAATTGCTGCTATATGCCAGACACAGACACCATAGATTAGCTGTCCAATATTTATATGTACAGAGCTTATCGCCACTAAAATCAAAATTATACTTGTCGATAATTTTATGGCCAAGGTTGCAGCACTGGGGATTGTATTATAAAATTATATATCACAGGAAATATGATGGGTTTTCTGGCCTTTGGCGGTAAATTTGGTCAGGCGGTTTGTTTGGTAATGTTTAGCACACACACACGCAGGGTTATTTTCCGCTTTTCATTTGTAAACAATTGCTGAACACAAAAGCATACCCATGCAAGATGTTGCTCACCGGAATCGAGTTATATTTTTCACTTGTTGCGTTCCTGCGCCGAAGACCAGTTAGGGATTAACACCCAAGCGGAAGCCACTCGACCACCGGAACTGTAGGAACTCTATTGGCGGAAGCGAGGGAACGAACTGCTGCCTGCCGAGCGCGACGACGACCGAGCAGCTCAAGTGGTGATGGCGAAATGAGAGCTCGTCCACGAGCTGCGGCCGAGCTCCGAGCTCCCAGCTCCGAGCACATTGACTGTGCAGGGTAACCGAGTGTGTGTGTGTGTTTGAGTGGGCGCTGATTTCTGCTGTTGTGTCGAATTATTTCAGGTGAAAGATTTCCCTTTTATGAGCCGACCTGTTGAGTTCTCGCATGGCCTGTGGTCAGTTTATTGACAAAGCCTTGAACTGGCATCCGGGAGGCATTGCCTTTGGAGTCACACCCAGGGAGCTCGAGCTGCCCTGTCATTGGAATATATTCAGGCGGGAATAATAGTTCGAAGCCCAAACCAAATCCAAAACTAAATATATTATTTCGCTCCGATTCAAACAATAAACCTGCTCAAATGGATATGCTTTTCCAGTACAAGAAGGACCACACCTTCGACAGGCGCCGCAATGAGGGCGACAAGATCCGACGCAAATATCCGGACCGTGTGCCCGTCATCATTGAGAAGGCGCCCAAGACCCGTCATCCTGAACTGGACAAGAAGAAGTACCTGGTGCCCACCGATCTAACTTTGGGGCAGTTCTATTTCCTCATACGCAAGCGGATTAATTTGAAGCCCGACTCGGCCCTGTTCTTTTTCGTAAACAACGTGATTCCCCCAACATCGGCCACCATGGGAGCCCTTTACCTGGAGCACAAGGACAAGGACGACTTCCTCTATATCTCCTATTCTGATGAGAACGTCTACGGACGTCAGTAGACCCTCGGGTTTATTCCTCCAAAGTCGTTTGGCTCGTTGAGTAACTTTTACACCATTCGCGAAGTTCATCAATAAAGTGACTCGACTGTCCCTAGCGTCGGCGGCTTCGTCATTTCAGACTCGTGCTGGGTTAAATAATCATCACAGTATGTGCTTCCCCTTTCTGGGAAGGGGCTCGCTAATCCCTCGCTACTCTCCCTGGTTGCTGGAAAAAACACAAATTAATTGAAGCGCTCAAAAAAAAACAAATAAAGCTATCACTGTACCCGCGGCTTAATTATAATTCACAAATCGATGGCCCGTCCCATTCATTTAGAGCTGCTGCAAATTAAACAGAGGCATCGCAGCGCATTTTGTTATTATGGTTCGCCTAAGTTCACTAATTGGTGAAAATACGAGCCATAAAACCAGTTCAAATCGACCAAAAGTGTGCTGATATGTGCTTTAAAAGCATGCACTAAAAACTCGGAAGAACTGGACCAGAAATGGTGGTTGGGCGGAATTTGTATTGGCTGTGAATTGAATATTGCATTCACAACAAAGTTATTTGACAAACTAATTGACACGCTTGGATTAGCGAAGGAAACTTTGAAGCGAAAATGTTTTTTAGAATCATTGAGACGTCTCCTAGGTACTATTCCGCTATTGACCCCCCACAATCTTACATTAAGTCATCTATTTATGATATTCATTGGCATGTCCAAGCTTAAAGCCGAAAATAGAGACCACTTTAATCGAAATTTACATATTTTTATCGAAGGTATCAAAGGTTTGAGAGGAGCCAAAGAAACATATATTATACCCACATATTTCAGGAGTATTTCCTTTCGAAAAAACTTATTTTCTTATGGGGTAGTCACTTTATACCAAAAACCAAATATATCTAAAGGTAGAGTACATACACCAATGATCAAACAACTAGTTCAACAGCACGGATTACAGGTAGAGCAATACTCGTAACTAAAAAGTGCACTTGATTTACGTAAGAAATGTAAAAATAGAAACGCAAATAACAAAATATCTAAGGTTAAATAAGATATCATCAAACAACAGCTGACTGCGAAATCTAGCGGAATTGTTATAGACATTTGATAATATTCTGTGTTATACATTTTAATTTAGCTTACGATTTGCATATCATGTTATTTACAAATGCGAACCAGCCACTAATTGACTAGATAATCCAAAGTGAATATGGATACAGCTGCGGTCAAAATAATAGCAATAGAGTATCAAGAAACTGGAAACATTTATATTTACTGTTTAAAGATTTTTGGAGTTTTCGTTTTGGTTTGTTGTTAATTTGTTATGTAGTAATTTTAGGGGCTATTCGTGATTTTTATATATTACTAAACTGTTGTTAAAGATACTACCTATTACAATATCACAACACAACAATAAACAAAAAGGTTTAGTTTATTATTTAATCCAAATGATTAAATAACACTAGGAATAGCTTTGCTTAGGAATTTATTAATACTATTACTTTTACCGCAGCTGTAAGCGTCACATACATACATCATAACAGTAACAGAAGCGTAAAAAGACACAAATTAGTCAATTGAATTAAGTAATTAGTGAGTGGCCGAAAATAAATGACAACTTATGGGTTATCTGGCAAAATATTTGTCACCACAGGACAGAAACAATGTAAAATACGACACAAACGGACAGACTGAGCCAATGGTAAGAGAAAATAACAAATATATACATCTGTATATAATAATAAAAAGCGTTCTCAATTTGCGTATTATTAGCAATGGAAATCAGCTTAATCGGCGGGCGACTGAGCTGGATCCAATACCAAGCTGCTTTTATTTTGGTTTCTTTGTTAAGCCGCAGCAGCAGTTACATAAAACGGGGATATACAATTTGCCGAAATATAAAAACAGTTTTTAAAACTCAATAAATAAATTAAAAATGAATTTAAAAAATTAACCTAAGTGCGCCAGGCATTTAAGTTAATAGCCGGCAAGTTGGGATCATCACAGCCTATAATTTGATTGCTATAAAGATAATCAGAAGAAGACGCTGTAAAGAGAGTTCTTCGCTCAGCCTTTGTTTTGCTTTTCACTTACCCAGGATGGTCGGCTCGTACGAAGGCGGCCAGTGGCACCTCGTGCAATGTAAGGCGGTCGGAATTGTCACAAATCAGACGGGCTAGCGTCACCTTACGCAGCTCCTGCAACTGAGCTGGGGTGAAGGCTCCGGGATTAATCGTATCATCGTATTCGTAATAGTAGCGATCACCCTGCTTGAACCGCGCAAACTGGTCGCCAATGATCTCGGCAAATGTAATGCCCACAACGCCCCCATCGACGGCCTTTTCCAAAAGGCCACCCACCCACAAATCAATGTCATCGGGTGTGCGATAAACGCTAGCCAGCTTTTGACCAATCTATTCGAAAATAGAAGAATGAATTAAATAATTTCTTAAAAGAGTTCATTAAAAAACACTAACCTCACTGGGAAACTGCTGAAAGCTATGCAGCTTGGCTGTGCCCATCAACTCCAGGTAATCGTTATAGCTGCGCAGACCTTGGTCGCGCCCACGCTGAATATTAATGGCAGCCAAGTCCAAGCCAAAGGGATTATCTCCCCGGAATAAAAAGCGACTAAGCTGCTCGAGAGTAATTACATTATTAGAAACCATTTAGCAAATAATAAAAGCTATGCTTACACCCTGGCTAATGGAGCTGTCGACCTGTTGCATCGGCTGGCTATACAGAGTCCGCAGCATGTCATCGTAGAACTCGCGTTTGCGCATTCGGGAAGGATTGAACATTACATCCGGTATATTAACCACTTCATCGATGTGACCCTGCTCCTGGCGGATGTGAAACTTGCCATCGACACTGTAGAAGCAGTAAAAGAAATTGTAAAGCATATATTTTTGCTTATTTAACACGTAATTCCCACCTGGAGTGACCCATGCGATAGGCAGCGCCTGAGAACTCATTGGTTATCGCCGGATTCACCTCAATATTGTAGTCCCGGGAATAGCCCTGATCCAATGGCACTAAACGGAAGCGTTTCATCTGCTGTGGCCCAATGATTATGGGCAAGAACTCGCTGTACGTGATGTGCTGCATCTCGGCAATGACGATGCGTCGAGCCTCCTGGAAGAGCCACTCATCGGTAGCCGCCGGATTTAGCTGGTTCAGAGCGTCTGCCACGCGATTGTGCTCCCGAGCCAGCAGAATCTGAAGTGTGATCAACGAAATGATTTGATTGGTCCTTCCATCGCCTGAAAAATTCGTTATAAAACAAGCATTAAATGCTATTATATCGAATTACCAAAGTAACAACTAACCCGAGTTGAAGCAAGACTTGCCGGCTTCCTCGCTGGGACAGGCAGTCTTATCGTTAGTCAACGGCAGCAGTTCCCTTCCAAAATCATTTAGCATTCGCAGACGGCCGCCTCGGAAGGACCTCAGGCCGCGGGAGGCCTCCTCACTTGATCCGTAAACCGGCGAGGCGTCCACAAAATGCGTAACCTTGCTCAGCTGCTTGCCATAGCCAAGTTGGCAGTCGGGGCTGGGCACCAATGACAATCGCACAAAGTTCAAGCAGCGTACTCCAAAGGCCGAGAAGAACTCATCATCCGGCTCTACCATGATCGGCATGCAGGCAAAGTGACTTTCTTGCGGGCTAAGAGGGGCTTTTCCCTGCGGTGAGCAACACTGCACCAGACTCCCATCCTCGAGTCGCACCGAGGAAGATTGCGTAACGTCATGAGCCTGGAAATGTCTCATTATTTATCAAAGATGGGTGAGAAGAGAAGCTGGAGGTCTGGAATCCCTCCGAAAATCACTTACCAAGACCTGCCCGAACTGCATCACCAGGAGATTATACCTCGGATGCGGACGATCGACATCTGCGAGCAGAGTACGGGAAATATGACGAGCTCCCAACAGCGGACTGCCATCGGAGCGGGAGTGAGCACGCGGTGTCCAGATTCCGTCCTCGTAAGCCGGTGGCAGCAGGCGTTCCATTGGCTGGCCAGCGGCGCCCCACAGGGATCGCCGCGGCAGAGGATTGTTGCAGGTGCCATCCAAACTGCGATAACGCGAGCGCACCTGCCGGCAAATGGGCGGTGGCTGGCAGTGCTGAGCCAGCGGCGTCTCCGTGAACTGGACGGGCACATTGTTGGTGATGAAATCGTCGACGGGCACTTGCTCCTTCTTCCCGAACAGCTGTGTGGTCATCACCTGTTGGATGGCACTGTTCGAGATGGCAAAGTTCTGCAGATCATCGTTGGCCGTCGAATGGAAGACCAGACCGTGCGCGAAGTCGGGGAAGCCTCTCCGCACGGGAATCTGCGCCACTCCGTTCATCAGGTGCTCAAAATTGCGCCTTGCCTCTTCCAAAATGGCGGGAGAGAGGATAGGGGGAAAGCTGCTGACCGCCCGCTCCCTTACCGCAGCCGTGTGGTTCTGACCCGTCTGGCAGCAGTAGCCCAATTTCCCGGCTGGCAGATCGCAAATCTGTGGCTTTTCATGGCTTTCCATGCGAACATGCGCCGGGCACTGGATTTTTGGCACACATTTTACACCGACGCACGGCGAACATTTTTTCAGCAAAGCGCTGGTGGCTAGAGTGGGACAAGCATAGTGGCAGAAACCGTTAACATGGGACGAATGCAAGCAGAAAAGAGAGTAGACAATAGAAGAGTAAAAAAGGGAAGAGGTAAGTGAACTTTTTCACCAAAAGAAAAATTATTTTTTGCTACTTAATTTAATGTTTTCTCACCTGGTTCGGGTTTCTTTGTGGTTATCGGAGAATTGGTTACTGGCGCTGGTGTCTGCTGGTTGTCGATATCTTCGTTAAATCGGTTTTGGCGCACGGAAAATGCCGCTGCGTCCGATTCGCGTAGCTGTGTTGCAAAGAAAATCTGCCAACACAGCAGCGAAATACACAAAAGGCGTTTCATATTAGGATTTATATGCACATTAAGGCGGAGATTAAAGTTTTCAAATCGGAGAACAAACTGAGCTGCTTTCGAGTGCGTGCCGCCAATTTTATTTGCCTGTTTTTTCGAAATTCGAATATAAGATCATTTTTACACCACTTGCCCAAGTAACAGTGTGCTGTAAGGCGCAGTCGTTTTGTATAACAGAAGTTGTATAGTATAACACCTATAATAGTTTACGCAAGACTTTCTGACTAGAAAATAAATAAATTGTACTTTAAAATAAACAACAAAATTGTTCAATTTGAAGTTTTAGAAAATAAATATATGTTTTATTTTTTGTTTTTATTTTGAAGAATTAGTAGCTTAAACTTTCAGTATACTTCAAAAGCTTTCTCGCTCTCAGCAAATCTTTGAGATTAAGTTTATTTCCAGCGTTAAAGCGAATTAGTTGTTAGCGGGAACTCATTGGCATCACACGATGAGATCGTTTGCCGCCATTGCGTTTGTGTTCTTTGCTTTTGGCGCGTGTCCGTTTGAAACGGAAAGTGCGAGGATCTTGGCCGCTCTGCCATTTCCGGGTCAATCGCAGTACATATTCATGAAGACATATTTGATGACCCTGGCCACCAGAGGTCACCAGGTGACAGTGATCAATGCCTTTGCGAATAGTGCCACCCCCAATATGCGTTTTATTGAAGTTCCAAAACTGCTTCAGTGCTATGAAGGTATGATATTTTAAATAAGAATTTTCAAGTGGTTAAGTTCGCTAAACGATAAGGCCTTAACAATTCACAGAATGCTGATAAGGTTAATAAGTGATTATACATCGCGTTATTACTATCGCAACATGAAATAAATATTATCTAACCGTTCTAATTGCTAGAAATGGAAGTGAACTGGTTTAAAGTTTTACCCAAATTGGTTGTGATCACACTGGAAGATGACGGCGTCCAGGAACTCCTCAAATCCGGCGAGACTTTCGATCTTGTACTGGTGGAGATGGAACTGGTTGAAGCACTTTATGGCCTTGCTGAGCACTTTAATGCCAGTCTCGCAGGGTTTCTCAGTTTCGGCACACATGACCTGGTTGACGAGGCATTAGGCAATGTATCACCAATTAGCTATAACCCCATTGTGACCTCTTCCCGCACTGATAAGATGACTTTCCCTGAACGCTTGGCCAATCACTACGAATACCTGGTGGACAAGGCTTATCGACATTTCGTACACCTGCCCGTGATGAATAAGTTGTACGAAAAGTACTTTACGGGAGCAAAGCTAACCATGGGCGAAGCCATTAACAGCATCTCGTTGGTCCTGCTGGGGGATCACTTTTCCCTGGGCCATTCGAGACCCCTACTGCCCAACATGATCGAGGTGGGTGGAATGCACATTTCTCACAAGCCGAGCCCGCTGCCAGAGGATATCAGACGGTTTATCGAGGATTCGCCCGATGGCGTCATCTACTTCGCCATGGGATCGCATGTAAATACCACAGAGCTTCCCCAGGAAACTCTCGACGCGCTGTTGAAAACGTTTGCGAGTCTCAAACAGCGAGTGCTGTGGAAATTCGAGAGTCAAATTCCGGGAAAGCCCGACAATGTCCTGATCAAGAAATGGTTTCCGCAGCCAGACATCCTTGCCCATCCCAATGTCAAGTTGTTCATTTCCCATGGCGGCCAGCTGAGCATCGCGGAGAGTGTGTACTTTGGCAAACCCCTCTTGGGACTTCCCTGCTTCTTCGATCAGTTCAGGAATGTGCTTCGAGCGCAGAAATTGGGGTTCGGCCTGGGCTTGAATGTGCAAGATCTGAAGCAATCGGAGCTGGAGCAGGCCATCCAGACACTGCTTACGTCGCCCAGCTATACCAAAGCAACGGCTGCCATCTCAGAGCGATTTCGGGATCAACAGGAGACTTCCCTCGATCGCGCTGTCTGGTGGACGGAATACATAATCCGGCACAATGGGGCTCCTTACCTGAGAGCAGCCAGCAGGGACCTCAATTTTATTCAACTCCACAGCCTGGACACTTTGGCTGTACTTGTGGGTATTCCACTACTGATTGTTTTGGTCCTTCTTAAGTTGTATGGCAAAGTCAAGGGATTATTGCGTTTTGACAATGTGAAGAAGCAACAATAGGATTCATAATCCTTAAATAAAAATGTATTCCTAAGAAATTGAGAGATTCCCAAAGGTTGCATTACTTTATGAAAAGAAATACTTTTGAAACAATAAAATATAAATGTATTTATAAAAGCAAATCGATTAAAATTTGAAATAGAATTCAAACTTTATAACACACCACATCCCGCTCGGTAAACACCGAATATAACATCTATCCTTGTTTTCAACCATTTATGAAAGTTTATAACAGTATGGTGGTATGTATTTTAGCTCGAGGTCACACCAAAAGCCTCCTTTTTATAAAACATGGTTAAATTAGTGATGGAAGAACATCGATGTCTATTGCCGATACATCGATAAATGTATCGTATACTTTAACGAGAAATTTAAGAATTTATCCAAACAGAATTTACAGAAACGAGACTCAGAAACTATACTTTAAGAATGCATCGATATGAACAGAAAAGTATCGCTTAAAACTCAACTCTCATATTCCCAAAAAATATTGAATGTTCATATGTATTCACATCCGTAGTGCGTAACTAATTAACAGCCCCGTGTTTAAATTTTAAATTTTACACGTGTACAGAACAATTTTACACTGTTACAGATACAGAAAATAAAGTAACTGATCTGCTGTCGTCCAGAGAGGAGAGCGTCAGTTAACACAGTTAACATCGCTCTATCAACCAGACAGTGTTGGCAGTTTAGATTATTTCAGATCTAGCATATTTTAAATGTAAAATCTTAAAAAAATTGGCATCTAGCTAATCGCATTGTATCGCTCGAAACAAACAATTGCTTCTAAACAATCAATTAATATGTTACGTTTTTTGAGAAATGATTCGAATTACCTTTAAAAATAAAATATTGGTTGTCGATATATTAGTATTACGGTCATTCAGTCAAATAGGGAATATCATCAGAATTCTCTATTGAGCGAAATAACCACGAATCTGGCTTAATTTTAGATTAAACATTTTTAGAAAATATTAATGCACAAATTCCAGGTTAAAGCTTGTTTTTCAGTATTTACTAATTATATTTAGCCTGTTTTAGCTTAAGAACGGTATGGACGGTACTTTTGCTAAGAACCTAACTTATATCGGTAGTCCTGGGGGAAACTTAAGGAAATTTTGTATTAGCCTATATTATTTAATTTATTTTATGAAACGCTTTAAAATTGATGACTTAATTACAGTGAACCAAAATACCCTGCCAAAGCAGTGGAGAACGCGAAAGGCAAATAGATAAAGATAAATTGTGGAATAAAATATCCACCAAAGCTGTAGATGCTCTCTTATGTATTAGTCCGACATTATTCAACAATTGTAATAAAATTTCAGAGCGAATAAGCTATTTGTTAATAAATAAGTTTATCAAAACCGAGTTTGCGTATGATGTTCCTGAGGTCATATATTAAAATAACATCCAGTTTTAAAAAAAAATTTGCATAATAAGAATTAACATTTAACTTGTAATACTTTTATAAAAGATTTGTTCAAGGTAAACCTTTTCCTAAGTCTTAATAGGATGCTTCTAGTTTGTATATTTGAAATTTACTGATTTTTTCCATCTATAAAACTTCAACTTTTAGAGATTTTTTAGGGTGAAAGCCAAATTTTCATCTGGCAACACTGCCATCTCTCTCCCTCTCTCAACAGCAAAGAGAGCGCTAATGGTGGACTTTTCCGTCATCATTGCCAGATTTAAAAAGTTGTCTGTTCGCGAAGTTGAATGTTTTTTCGTCTGCGGACGATTGTCAAAAGTTTGAATATTCTTCTATGTGTAAGTGTAGATTTTTGGTGGAGAAAAAGCCACGGCGTAATGCGAATACAACGCCATTGAGCAAAAGCGCCGCGCGCCGCAGATCGAGAAATGCGTCAACAAAAATCGGACGCCGGACTTTCGCCCGAGTGAAAAATTCAGTTTGCCTCTCTCGGTGCAGTCGCGGAGGCTGTATGTGTGTGTGTTTGTGTATGCATATGCAAATGATTGGATGTCGGAGCAGATCCTTGCATCATCTTGGCGAAAAACCGCAGAAAATCGCTGAAAGCAGAAACGCAAAACAGAAAAACCCAAAAACCGAAAACCTCCCAAGCCAATCGCCATCGTCGGCAAAGGCAGCGGCACGGCAGCGTTAAAGTGAACGCGCAACAAACGGCTCGTCTCGGACTCTCGTCTCGGCTGGCAATTATTTATAAATCGTTAGGTTAGCCCCAAAAGCAACCCGAAACCGGACAAGTTAACAATTGCCGCATCGTCTGAAAATATGAATTGTGAGATATGCCCCTTTCGTATCGTGTAAACGCGAAAAATCGGCATAGAAAGAAAATAATTACGAAAAATCATTACTGTCCGTTTCGTTCGTTTCCCAGGCGTGAGAGCGAGCGAGAGCGGCGTATGCATGCAGCCCGGCTAGCGAGCAAGTGCAAGTGAGACGGAGACGGATACGGCGTGTGCGTGTATAGCCGCCAAATGTGAAAAGAGAGAGAGAAATAGAGAGGGCGCGCTAGCGAGAGCGAGTTGAGAGAGCGCGAGCAGGGTTGCCAACGCTCGCCGAAGTACGCGGGCAGAAATAAATTGTTGTGGTATTGGTGTTTGCCGTTCGAGCCAGCCAGCGAGTGAGCGAGCGAGCGAGCGAGTGTTTGTGTGTGTGTGTGTGTGTTAGTAGCGGACTTTTCAATACACAACAGCGCAGCGCCATGAACGAATACAAATTATTTATGTTTCCCCCGCCCGACTTCTAAGCCCAGTGGTGCGCTTGCTGCCTCATTAGGGGCAAAGGCAAACAGTTGGGGCTCCGCGAATGCATAATGCTAATCCCAGTCTTTGATAACTTGCAGCTAACATAACCTCAAAATCGCCGCCGCAGTCGTCGTCGTCGTCATCATCAGCAGCGTTGTTGGTGGTTCCTGGTGCTCCCCCGGCCGCCACTCAACCGACACCGCATCTGGGACATCTGGGAGATCGGGAGCAGCCAATGAGCAGCAGCAGCCATGAATGAAAAAATAAAGTCGCCGCAAACGCAGCAGCAGCAGGGAGGCGCTGCTGGCGGAGCCCCCGCCCCAGCGGCCACGCCCCCAACGGCTGGAGCAGCTCCAGGCGGTGGAGCGAGTAACACGCCGCCCACCTCTGGTCCGCCCACGCCCAACAATAACAGCAACAATGGCGGTGACCCAAACATCCAGCAGCAACAGCAGCAGAGTGTTGCCCCACACCCGTACGGCGGGCCACCGCCACCTGGCTCAGGACCGGGCGCTCCACCTGGACCGGATCCGGCGGCGGTCATGCACTACCATCACCTGCACCAGCAGCAACAGCATCCGCCACCGCCTCACATGCAACAGCAGCACCACGGTGGACCGGCACCACCGCCGCCAGGAGGAGCACCTGAGCATGCGCCCGGCGTGAAGGAGGAGTACGCCCACCTGCCGCCGCCACCGCACCCGCATCCGGCGTATGGTCGCTACCACGCCGATCCTAATATGGACCCCTATCGCTACGGCCAGCCTTTGCCAGGTGGGAAGCCCCAGCAGCAGCCCCATCCGCAACAGCAGCAGCCGCCGCCGCCGCAACAGCAACAACAGCAGCCGGGACCGGGTGGCTCTCCGAATCGTCCGCCCCAGCAGCAGCGCTATATTCCCGGTCAGCCGCCACAGGGACCGACGCCCACGCTAAACTCACTGCTGCAGTCCTCGAATCCGCCGCCGCCACCGCAGCACCGGTACGCCAATAGCTATGATCCGCAGCAGGCAGCCGCTTCAGCGGCTCAGCAGCAGGCAGGCGGGCCACCGCCTCCTCCGCCAGGACACGGACCGCCGCCGCCGCAGCACCAACCATCGCCTTACGGGGCGCAACAGGGAGGATGGGCTCCGCCACCGCGTCCCTATAGTCCACAGCTGGGACCGTCGCAGCAATATAGGACACCACCACCGGTAAGTCAAGAAAGCAGGGGTGACGGGACAGGACGAGGCAGTATATTCCAAGACGGACAAGTTGTTTCTTTTTAAAAATATTATATTTCATTTAAAGTTTTTAGTTAAACGATTTATTTAATACTTTTCTGTTAAGCAGAATGGCAAGGTCTGTGGGGGATTTTGTGGCTGAAGTGAGCATTTTTTGTTTCTTTTTTAAGTTGTAGTTGCTTTCGTATGTTCATCTTAAAGAATATTTCATGTTTCGGAAGTTTTGTTTAAATTGAAGTATTAACAAATACGCTTGCCATATTAAATGTTTATATTGGAGTTTAGTTCTATTACTATCAAACACTATAACAAGTCGGTTTATAATACATTTAATAGTATAATGTTTAGGATGCTCAAATTTAAGTATCTTTGGGATAAAGTATCTACGGCACTGGTAAAACATCTATTGCTCTGAAATTTTGTAGAAATTGCTATCTTTGAGATAACTCTGAATTTAAAACGCTAAAGTTTGTGACACAATTTAATAGATCAGTGCAGGGAGACAAGATTCCACCCACTTTCATCATAAATTAAGAAATGAAAGCCCGCGGATCTTATCGTATTCTTTATTTCAATGGGTTTGTTTCCCTCTTTTTTTTTAAAGCTTTTTTGACATTGACACTGATTTTGATTCCATCGACCCCACACACACACACACACAGAGAGAGACATTTCCATGTGCAGGGCCTTTATGCTAGCTATCTCCTTTACCCCCACACCCATTCCTGCGACGGGGGCTCGTCACGTTTCGTGGCCATGTATGGCTGGCTGTGGGAGTGTGTGCGAGTGGTGCATGTGTGGGAGGGAGGCTGCAATATTTACTGTTACTTTTTAGGGTTTCGTCTTGGTCGCACTTCATTCAGTTCACCGAAGATTTGCCAAGTCGAAGGCGGAAAAAAGGCACAAACAGCAGACAGGCACACTGACACACATAAAAAACATTGTACAGTGAGATTCCGCGCCTTTTTCGCCATCACCATTGCCCCTCCTGCTCCTCCTCCTCTACCCATTCTGCTTCTCAACCCCACCCCCTTGACATTTTGCTGTTTAAGTGCCGGGTGTTGTTGGGTGAGCCGCCGGTTGAGTGAGGGAGACGGACAGCGAGAGCCGGCACTTGCCGCCGCAAAACAATAATAACAACAAAAGGCCGCACCGCAACGGTAAAATGTAGAAGAGAAAGAGGAAGAAGAACAAGAACCCGAAAGAGTTTCGTACACACAAAATGTTGAGGCATTTCATTCACATTTTTAAGGGTTTCGCTTCTCCCATTCTCCCTTTTCACCTTATCGGTGCTTTTGTTGCTTGACTCTGATTGGAATAAGTTTTAAAGTTAATTATTTGCAAGTGTTTCACATATTTGCTTGATGAGTTTTTATACCCTTTCGGGGTATTATCATTTTAGTCAAAAGTTTGTAACGGCAGAAAACAAATTTTTCCATTTTTTTGTTTTCAAAATTGGCTTTCCGCTGTTAGTTTCTTTCTTGTTAAAATTAGTTTTGTCATTATCTTTAGGGGTTTCTTTCTAAGAGGTGAAAGATGTCTTATGATGGGAGACTTTAAACACACTATATAAATAAATAAATAGTTATTTTTCTACCACAACCCATTTCATATCACAATATTTGGAAAATTGTTGATGATTATAGTTGATATTCAGCTTAGTTCAGCTTATTTCTAGATTTGATAGCTAATTGAAAATTTCGAACCTATCTAGTATTACTCTTGAGTTCCCATTGTAATCCCACAAATGCCGCCAAGAGTTTGCTATCAGTAATAATAAAAAAAGGAAGCGATAATGCGGCTTGATTTTTTTTCTGTTTTAAATGTTTGGTTTATTGGCCCCCGTCGACGATGCACGTGATGTGACTTCACGTTTCGATTTAAATGGAAACCGGTTAATTGCTTTATTAGTTGAGGTAGTTAAGTGTTTTTTGTTGCGAAGCCTTAGCAATCGCTGTGATATCAGTGGCCCGATTCCGTATATACGATATCTCTTGGCACACTTTATGCACGGTCGTCCAATCAAATCGAGAAGGAGAGATGAAATGATGATCAAATCAGATGTGTCTCGTCTGTGTGTGCGAGTCAACGAACTTTGATGCCGACGATTAGCCAAGGGAACTGTATAAACAAATCTATTTCCAAGTTTATGCGATGAATTGCATGATTTTTTGGGAGCATGAATTCGAAATTACAGTTGAAAAACTAATTGTAATAATTAGTGTTAGGGTAAAGTACAGTTCGCATTGGGACTAAACTAAACTAAAATATTAATTCATCATACATTCTGCTTGCAGTTCAGAGTTTTCAAATAGCTTGAGTGAAATCATAAATTCAGCTGGCCCTTGGCAGCATTGTAAATGTTTTGCATGAATTGGACGCCGCATAAACGCAGTATATGTGAAAATACACACAAATCAAGAGTGATCCGCTAAGGTTAGAGACATGTGCGATGCGGTGCGACCTTCGAGAGCTTTTGTTTAGGGGCATATGTACATACATATATACCGGTGAATGGGTGTACAAGTATTTGTAGTGCGAGATAAAAAAAAAGAGAGTAAAAACAGCAGCAGAGCTCCTATTCAATGTCATGTGTTTGATTTATCTACCCCCTCCTCCCCTCCTCCCCTCCTCCCGCTGTTGGTGTGCCTCGGCATGTGTTTGTTTGTATGCATAAACAAAGAAATCAAATTGCCGGCTGAGTGTGACTTACGCGTGCATGCAATAAACACATGCATACATATGTATGTATGTGCGTCATGTACCGTACATCCACATAGGTACAACCGAAATGGCAATGGCAGCGGCAGCAGCAACAACAACAATGGCCAAGTAGGCACCGTAATCAAAGGCAATAACAGAGAAACTTGTTGTTGTCACAGCTGACTCTGCCGCCTTCCTCTCCCACTCGCACTCATTCTTTGGGGTAGGAGGAGGAGGAGCAGGAGGAGGAGAAGAGGCAGAGAAGGGGAGGGGGTTAGCCGGCAAGCTGTGGAGGAAGCAGAAACCAAAACAAAATAAAAATGAAAATCAAGTGAAACCGCGCACAGTCAAAAGAGGAGGGCTCGACTATGATGATGACATGCCTTTGCGCTTTGCTCACTCTCCTCGTACCCCCTCCCCTCGCAGATTCACCTCTTTCCCACCGATGGGCACATACCGTTAGCTCAGGCTTCTTGACGAACGGTTTGACAAACCGTTGGATACTCCTTTGAGGTCAACAGGTGCAGGCGAAGAACAAGATGAACAAAAACATCATTTTTGCATACATTAAAGGGAGAGCTTTAACGAGCCCAAAAAGAGAGAAGGCTTCACTTTTGGGTTGGGAAAAGGCCGTACCTCCGCTTCTTCATTGCATTAACCACTCTTTCTCTGTTTGTGTCTTTGTGTGTTCCCTTTGGCCTTCTTCCTGCTCCACCTTCTCTGGTTGCTGTTTTTATTTTTATTTATTTTTTTTTCCAAGAGAGTTGTGTCTGTGAGCCGGCTTGTTTATGTTGCTCATTCGTACGTGTGTGTGTGTGTGTTGGGTTCCTTGTATTGGAGTGCCTTTAAAGTTTGACCTACAAAATGTGGAGCACACAAAACCGTTGCCTTAACTGTTATTGTCCTTGGCGCTGCTCTGCCTCTTTCCCATCTTTCCCATCTTTCCCTTTTTCTCCTTTTCTTGCTCTCACTCTCAAGGGTCTTTGGACATGGCTTTGCTAAATCTAATTTCACTTATCCTTTGAGGTTTCCTTTCAATCAGTTATTTATAGTTACTTTCTAACTTTGTTTTCGAGCAAAACCTACATATCCCTTTATTAAGTGAATTTTAATTAAAACTTGATATCAAGAAATTTTCATTTTGAAATGCTCAATTTAATTAGTTTCATGAAAAAAAGCAAAACTAAATAATCGCATATTTTGCGACAGTTGCCGGGCATGATTGCATTTTCAGTTGTTTATCTTTCCGCAACTGCTGTGAATGGGCGCGTGGAGAGTGTGCGACATTGTATTAAAAATTACGCTCGTTCGAGTTGTGCACGTACATAATTCCATTGCCAGCAGAGCCTGCGGGGACGGGGACGTCCCTGAACCCTCCTGATTGCCACCCTCCTCCTCCACCGACGCTGCCAGTGCCACCTCCTCATCCGCATGGCACACACACAACCCTTACAACTGCCGGCTTTACCTTTCTGCCTCGAAATCGCATTTGCCACGTTTTTCTCCCTTCGCACAATTTATATGCAGGCCTTGCCTGTCTGTCCGTGGGTGTGTTTCTCTCTGTGTGTGTGTATATGTATCTGTGTCTGTTGGTTATGAAATTATAAAGCCAGGAGCAGGGAGCAGGGAGCTGGGAGCTGGAGAAGCAGCAGAAGACCACTCCCTTGGCTGCTGTGTGTGCGCTGCGCTTTGTTTTTGTTCCCGCGATATTTTAATACATGTAGCCGGCTTTTAGCTGGAAAACCCACCACCATCATCGTGCACCATCTCTCACCATTACGCCAGGGCCGAACCACCATCAGGCAGTTGTTTCTGTCCCTGCTTTTTCAGCTCCTGCTCCTCCGCCTGTGCCTCGCCATTCCATGAACTCTTGAACGTAATTCCGACCGACGTTCCAACCGTCATTCGTTCGTTCGCTCGTTCGTTACACTCATTGTATGCCAGGCTGTGAAATGTGTGTGTGTATATATGTGTATGTGTGTATGTGTGTGTGTTTGTGTGTGTGTGTGTGTATGTGCTTGTGCCACCGTACGACCCTTGCTGCATTAATTCAAATTCCACTTCAGCTTCTACCCCGCCCGTTGTTGCCGTTGCCGTTTCTGCTTTTGATTTTCATCCATGATGAGTTTTCCCTTTTTATACTCTTTGTTAGGGAAGAGTATTTTAGACTTGATATGCAGTTTGTGACGCACTTAAGACAATAGCTAAAAAAGGTTAATTTTGTGTCTTTAAATAATAATTTTATGTTTAATGTTTGGAGAAATTTGAATTAAATATTTTTTCGGCATTCCAAGAAGTAACATAAAAGTTAGGGTATTACGACTGCGGATTGCCGCACTTAGCTTCCTTTCTCGCTTCATTTTTACTTTATTTCTCGTTGCCTGGCGTCGTTGGTTCGCCTGGCTCGTTTCGTTTCGTTTCGTTTCCTTTGCTGGATCGTTCGGTCGCTCCTCACACAGATACACACGCACACGCACACCGAGTACGAAAACCATCCATTCATGTTTCCTGTCACCCTGCAGTGGACCGACCGACCGACCGACCGTCGCTGTCGTCGTCGACGTCGTCGTCGTTGCTGTCGATTGTTGTTCTTGTGCTCGTTGCCCGAACGACGGGATCTGGCTTTGGCTATATGGTTCTCTGTCCCATGGCTCTGGTTCTTGCTACGACTCTGGCTTCCATTCCTTGCATTGGCGTTCCTTTCCTTTGGTCAGGCTAACTATGCTCTGCTCTGCTCTGCTCTGCTCTGCTCTGCTCTGCTTGGTGGCCTGCTGCAGTGATGACAGTGTTCTGTGGTAGGTTTCTAGCGGAAAATATAGGTTTAAAGAGCCAAAGCATTGCATATATATCACCCGTAATAGCATACCTTAATTATAAAAGGGAAATATATTTATAAACAAAAGTAGATGCCTCTGGCAACCCTAATAATTAGTGCTCTTAAAATGAATTTGTGTGTGTTCATCCTTGTGTTCATTTTACTGAAAGATATATTAAGTTTTAGAACCATTCAAAATATGATTTTATTTGCGATGTCCTTTATCACCTTTTTCCTAAAATAAATTCTCTAAAACTGCTAGTGATAATTAGAACTTCAGAAGAGGCCAGAGATATCATTAAAGAAGCCAAGCTGGATGCACTGGGACTCTTTTATTTCGTTCCCTCCTTGACTGTGAGTTTCCATTAGATTTATTGCCACATTTTACTCCGGGCTGTGGCATTCGCAGTGATGTTGCCAGCAACATTTGTGTGTGTACGCCGCTGAGGGGGTTCTTTGGGTATGGGTTTGGGTTTTGGTCGGTGTTTGCGGGGGCGAGGACGAGGGCGAGGGCGAACTGTGCTCGTCTGTGCGAGCTTGGCAAGCGCCTCCTTTCCACTTGCCATGTCAGACGGGGTGCGCTGTTTGCGACTCGGTCCGCCTTGTCGCACCACGTCAAGTTGAAAATCCTTTCATTAATGGCATCCAAAGCTCTTTCCCACACACACACACACAGCCACATGCATGCTTGTTTTTTGCTGCTCATCGTCCTGCTCCAGTTGTCTGCCGCAGCACAGAACACGGAGCAGCACAAGCCATGTTAGGTGTCTTCTCCGTCTCGGAGCTCCTTTTCCCTGGCTTTGTGTTGCAACTTTGTCGTTGGTTGGCCTGGCCGCCCGCTCCTTGTGTGTGCGCCTGTGTGTGTTCATAAGTTTCACTTTATATTCCACTCAAGTGGATTTCTTCTGGCGCTATGACGGGTCACGGAGTACGGAACCAGGAGCCGGGAGCCAGGAGCCAGAAACGGCTGGCAATCGACTGTCGGATGGGCGGAAGGACGGACGGACAGATCCCTCCCCCCCTGTTCTGGCCCCGTTTAGTCGTGTCCCTGCCTTAAGTTATGCGTCTCTTCCTTCAGGACTGTGCTCCGTAATTTGAACTGATTGGATAGGACAGGCACAGTTGAGGTTGGAATTGTAGGTCTCTGCGGAATATCTTCCTATGTAATCAATTTACTGAAATGTCTTTTCAAAATACTATCCAAAACGATGGGAAAGATTACAAAAATAGTAAAATTACATTTTTGCAATCTCCCTTTCAAACTTACTTAAGTAATTTTATTAATACAAGTCTTAAGTCGGAGAAAATTAATTAAAATCTATTTATTGAACTTTAAAATTCGATATACACCGATTTTTCTTTGTTTTATAATGTGAGAAATGCTATAATTTCACCCCCAACTGTTTGTAATCACATGTGTGGGTGTATTTGCCGTTATAGCGGTAAATATTTCAACTTTTTATTGCCAGCATTTAGGTTCCTTTCGCACAGCATATTTTTTGAATTGTCTATTTTTTAATCTGCACATTTGTGTCTGTCAAGTGACAACTCACCCGCCAGAGGGTGCGTCGCTACCACCTCCTCCCCCACCGTCGTGTGTGTTCGGTACATACACACACTCGCACACGTCGACCTACAGTGGGCGCCAAATAATTAGGGACACTTGGTGTGCCCGGGTCAATTCCAATTATCGTTGCACTCGGCTTCAGGTTTTGTGGCTCGTGGGGACTTTCAAACATTAATTGCTGGAAATTTCCAATGCACAGACAGACATAGGGAGAGAAAGAGAGAGCGAGAGAGAGAGTTCTAATCCGAGGACATCCACTGTGCAAGGATATACGAGGGTGTCTCTGTGTGCGTATTTGTGCGCGCATTTACGGGAATTGGTTGTTGGAATATCGATTAAAATGATATATATGTATGTATATACAATAAAATGGAATGTGCATCGCACACAGACGCACAGCATTGGCGAAGCCAAACGCAAATAATTGATGAATTGCATGCGGAAAGAGTGCGGGAGGATACAAATAGAAAGAGAGCGAGAGAGAGCCAGGAGATGTCTGTAATTAAAAACGCATGTGCTGTCTCCGTCAGACGATTGTTTAACCCTCTAAATTCCCACGTGACATATTGCGGCACCTAGTCATAAAATGTTATTTTAATGATATTTTAAGAATGTTATTTTGTTTAGAACCTTTAATTTTGCTTTATTTACTAAAGTCATGATTTATTGAGAAAATATTTGTGATGTTAGAATACATATTTTACTATGCTAAATGCTGAACACTTAGACAACTAATGAAAGCACGTTTTTGGTCAGTATTAATAAGGTTAATAACTCATTGAACACAGATTATATATTTATTTTGGGGGTAACAGGCGGTGTCGCCTTTCCTTGAACCATTATTGATCCAATTTCGCTCTTTCATCCGCAGACAAACACTTCCAGGGGTCAGTCACCCTATCCGCCGGCTCACGGTCAAAATTCAGGTTCCTATCCTAGTTCGCCGCAGCAGCAACAACAGCAACAGCAGCAGCAACAGCAGCAGCAGCAGCAGCAGCAACAACAGCAGGCGGGACAGCAACCCGGTGGTCCTGTGCCCGGCGGACCTCCACCAGGCGCCGGACAGCAGCAGCCACCGCAGCAAAATACACCGCCAACATCTCAATATTCGCCGTACCCGCAACGCTATCCGACACCGCCGGGTCTGCCGGCAAGTGGACCCAACCATAGAACTGCCTACTCGACGCACCAGGTAAGGGGTCCAAGAGAGAGAGTTAAGGAGTTGGGCTCAATCGATCAACTTTCGATTTTAAACCATTTGCAGTATCCCGAACCTAATCGGCCCTGGCCAGGTGGCTCTTCGCCCAGCCCCGGACCCGGACATCCCTTGCCGCCCGCCTCACCGCACCACGTGCCGCCGCTGCAGCAGCAACAGCAGCCGCCGCCACCGCCACATGTCACCGCGGGCGGACCGCCGCCCAGCAGTAGTCCGGGCCATGCTCCGAGTCCATCGCCGCAGCCATCGCAGGCATCGCCCTCCCCGCATCAGGTAAGTGTTGGTGATTGATGCCACCGTGGAGTGGAGAGAAAAGGGATCTATTGGAGTAGGAAACCTATTTTTTGAATTCATATTTTTCATTTATTTTTCTATCAAAAGAGATGTTTTTGGGGGGCCAACGAACTGCGTTGTATACAGAATAATTGCAATGTTTTAGACTACTTCTTGGGCTGGAAATAAATAATAAATAACCCGTAATCGTTGGCGATTGTATAAGTGGTGCTCCTCCTGACCACCCCCAACCCGACCCATACTATATTATGATAATACAAGCTCGAAATGGGCAAGTACTTTTAGCTATTTGCACATTCATTTGGATGTTTTGCCATAGAGGCTCCTCTATACCCACCCGGCAGCCCCCTCTGCTGTGCTCTGTTCCATTCACGACGACTCTGTATTGTTGGCTGGCTGGCTGGCAGCTTTTCTAGATAATACACACATCGAAAGTGGGTCAATAAACTGTGCTGCGTGAACAGCACGTGAACTTGACTCGTGACGTCACACATACGTTCATGTCTACGTTTGGCACATAGCGCACTCTTTACCTGCGTTTACCATGCCGGCACCCTCCCTCGACCCCAGCCCACAGCCCCTCATCCTCCGTCACCTTACCCAACACAACACAACACAACACACAGCAATAGCAACAGCAACAGCAACAAGAGGCAGCGGTAGTAGGCAGTCTACAAAAGTTGTTCAGGTCAAATGTTTATGCCTGGGCGAGGCACTCGCACTCGTATCCGTAATTGTACTCGTACTCGTACTCATACCCAATGTTTGGCATTCATTTTTGAGGTTCCTCTCAGTTTTTCCTTAATTTTGCACAGCTTTTCTTTATGTTTTGTGTGAGTTTTGGGAATTATAGTTGACTTAACTTTTGCTGGAGTTTATGCATTGCAATTTTATGAATTCTTTGATTATATAATAATTAAATAGATATAACTGAGAAATACTTAAAACCCTTCCTTAAAGGTTTAAATTTTGCTTCATAGTTTTTAGCATATTAATAGATTGATTTTGAAACACATTTATCTATTAAATATATAAGATTTCCAAGAAAAATGGCCTTACTGCAGTTGCAGAATCTTGTCTTAACATGATTGCATGAATCTTTCCATCGCATAAACGCAGTTTATGCATGTCTATCGCTTGAACTTGAACCGCTATCGCCGCATCCCCTACCCCCCTGGTTCACCCTTCTTTCCCTTTCTCATGATTTTAAAATTGCTTTTAGTCTTATCGTTGCTGTTGTTGTTGCTGTTGTTGCTGCTGTCGCTGACGTCGTCGTCGTCGTTGTCTTGATTTGTTTTTATGAATTTTAATGATTTTTATTTTGTTTTGATTACTATTTCTTTCAGCCACGGCATTTTCTTGCCCTGTTTTGTGTCTTTTGTTTTACTTTTCGCATCGCCGGCAAAAGTCTGGCTTCCCCATTTACCAACCATTCTCTCTGCCTTCCATCCCCAGTTTGTTTCTTGGATGCACATGTCATCGGCATTTTGCGGATTGATTTAATGTCGAGATTATATGGGGTTTCCTTATCAAGAAATATGAAAACCTAGCAAAGAAATGCTTTCTCTATTCTATTCTCCTTCATATTGATGTAGAAAATATCATGGTTTATCATTTAAAGAAACCATTTAATAACTTTTTAAGCCACGATTTTTTTACTTACAATTATATATCCTTGCAGGGTATTATAATTTTAGTTAGAAGCAATTTCTGACCCTATAAATCATGATCAGCATCTATAGCCGAATCGATCTAGTCATTTCCTGCACAAAAAAACACATTATTATGACTAGAAAGTCAAGATAGGAAGAAAGAAAGATGGGTACTACCTAGTACTTGTATTTATGTTTCAACTGTCAGTACCAAGTATGATGTGCCTGCGGATGTGTGTGCGTTGTGTGTGTGTTTTATTTTTTTTGTACCCCATTTATTCATTCAGCTTGTCCGCGGCCGCCGTGGCCTCCGCCTCCTCCTCCTCCTTCTTCTGCTCCGTCTCGACAATCCTCCGGTGCCCCCCATACCATTTCTTTATTTTGTATTTTGGTTTTTTTTCCCCTCATTCCCTTTATATTTGATACATACATATATATACATATATATGCACCAGCACACACTCATGCGATACACTCAAGATCACACACAAAGCGTCTGTTACCATAATATATATACATATATATATAAATATATATGTACGTATATATATTTGGGTCAATGCCAAGGTCATTGTTGTTCTTGTTCCTTGCCTTTTTTTTTCTCCATCTCCTTTATGTCGCCGTAGTTGTTGTTTAGCGGGTTGTTTACATTTTATGATTATTTATTCACCTTACAAATCATTTTCGGTTTGTTTTTTTTTAACCCTTACCACTAGGTTTAGTTTTCATATTGGTTTCCCATGAAGTCTAAAGGATAATTGATCTGGAATTGCCAGATATGTAGTCCTTGTGCCTTCCATGAAAAACTATTTGTTTCATAAACATTAGCTTGAAGTAGATTATGTATATTTAAACTAAAGAGTAACAAGCAGCCTCCAAGGATATATTCAGTTGTTTGGAAAGAAAGCCAATCAGTTCCATGAATATCCAGGGATAACAATCGAAAACTATTCTTATTTAAAGTGAAAAACTGACTCAATTCCAATAGAAATCAGAATCGATTTCAATGGAAACCCCGTTGCTGCCTCATGGAAACTAACCTAACCAACCGTTTTGAATTTATAATTGGGTGTTGCAAGGTTAAATCCCGCTGCTGCTTGCCACTGGAAATAAAAAGCCAGTCAGCCAAAAAAAAAAACGAACGGCAAACAGCCAACAGTAATCAGCAGCAGAAGCAACAACAACAACAACAACAACAACAGAAGCGGCTGCCAACACTCAATTTAAGCCATCCTCCTAGTGGGGGAGTCCCCGCCCGCCCCCTCCGCCCGCCTGTATTTAAACTGGTCGATTTCATATTGCATTTCGCATAAGCCGCTTTAAATTCACAGTGTGCGCAGCAGAGCAAAAGCCAAATGGTTGGAATTATTTGCATACATATATATATATATATAGGTACATGCGATTTTCCATAAATACATATAGATTGCTTATGATTTCAGCTTCCAGTGACATTTTTATTGATTTCCAAGAGGCCAACACACGACGACGATGATTGACCATTCATCGCGGTGTCCCACTTCAGAAACTTATTTCAAGATTATTCTGCATCATATTCTCTTTGGGCAATTGCCATGGCTGCTGCTGCTGCATGCCGCCTATATAGTATCAGCATCAGAGCATTTTGCGGGCCAAAACTGCTGAAAACTGCTGCCGCTGCGCTGCATTCACTTAATGCCTTCGCCCGCAGTTGGGGTTTTTGGGCCAGAATTCGCATCGTATCGCATCGTATCGTATCGCATCCGACTGCGAACCCAAAAGCCCCCAAGTGCCACATGGCCCGGACTGTCTGTTCTGTCTGCCAGTTTTGCCTGGTTGGTTGCCTGTGTTTGCCTGCCTCTCTGTGCCTGCCAACAACAACTGCCTGCCAATGAACAATTTTGCCGGTTTTTCTTTTTTTTTTTACTCTGTCCACTGTTACTGGGATTTTAGTGCTCCACTCTGCCGCTCCACTCATTGCTCGACGACTCTGCAGCACCGCCGGGCTCTGGCTCTGGCTCTGGCTCTGGCTCTGGTTCTGTTATTGTTGTTGTTCTTGGCAGCAGCGGCGGCGGCATCATCATCGTTTTTCATTTTAACAGGCGCAGCCAGGAAAAAAAAGGCACAAAAATAAAAGTATAAATAAAAAGAACGAACGTTCATGATGGCTGCACCGAGAGAAATCTATCATTTTGGTAGGAAATCTCTTAACTATAAAAAATGCATTATAGAAATGGGTTTAAGCATGGCCTTAAAATAAATATATTCTAGACATAAAGCCAGAGGAAATAGATTTACAACTTAAAATTTAAAGGTGAAATTGTAATTCCTGTTATTCAATGCAATGCAATTCCTGTTATTTATGCAGACATATTGCCTAAAATTCTCAAGTACGAATTCGACGAGAGTCTAGAACACTTGGTAAAATTAGTACTGATAAAATGGTAACAGCAGTTATTCAACAATAAACCTACGTTAATGCAAACATAGTGTCTAAAATTCTCAAGTACAAATTCAACGAGAGACTGGAACACTTGGTAAAATTAGTACTGATGTTGTTTCTTGGTTGCTTGTCTACTGATGACTAGATAGATCTTTGTGTTTCTTAGAATCTCAGATATCTGTTAAAAACCCAAGAAAATGCTTTAATTTTCACTTTCCAATCGAGTGAATATTAAGTTATATACATATACATATAATTCCATTCATAACTATAACTTCTAAGCTGCTAGTTAATTATTCAAAAATATGCAAATTCTGTAATTTAAAAACATAATTCTTCTATTGGTTTCTCTGTACTGGATTCGTTTTGAATGCATACATATTTATATATATATCTTTATATATATATATAGGGAGAGCTGTGTGTTTGTGTTCGCTTGTTTTTCAGTTCACTCGTTTGGATACACACCACGAACGATACGAAACGAAACGAAACGCTGCGAACGAGTCGGGGTCGGATTTGGATCGGTCCGGACAGCAGCAGAGCTCCGGGCTTTGCCTTTTGCTTTTGCTCCTGCTCCGGCTCTGGCTCTGGCTCTGGCTCTTGCCGGTTCTGGCTCTGACGCTGACGCTGACTGTGACTCTGACTCTGACTCTGACTCTGAGTCGACTCTATGGTTGTGGAGCCCAGTGTGCGATTCATGGGACATTTGTCTGAGCTCTCAGAGTGGTTGACTGCCTGCTTCGTTCGCTTTTACTGCTGGCTGGCTGGCTGGCTCAGTCAGTAAGTGCTTCTGGGGGAGAGGGCCAGCGTTGCTGGCGGGGATTGGAGGAGACTCTGCTCTGCTGGCACAGCGAACGAATGAATGTACATACGAAGCGAACGAACCAAACGAACCAAACCCAACCGAACCGAGCTGATTCAAAGCGACTTCTGCTGTTGTTCGCAGTAAAATGAATATACGAGTAGAATGTCTGCCTCTATATACAGTCCAACTTCAATAACTCGAACGATTCAAAGCAATCAATATATCATTAATGTTTAATAATACGATATTAGATGTTTTTAGGCATAAAAGAAATGGGTAAATGGATTATATCAACCTGTCTTGAGTGTTTTTTTTTCGAAATGAAGTTGAAAATTATTATTTAAAGCAAAATTTAAAATGCATCGTCTTGTTTTTAAAATATTCTTAAGATAAAATGACAAAATTCTCTGCGTTTTCGAGATGATCTCAATAGTAGATCAATTAACTCAGAAGTTGCGACCTGCTTTAAGTGTTTTTCTTACAAATTAAGTTGAAAATTTAATTTATTTAAAACAATTTATTAGTATTATTAATTATTTTAAAGTAAAATGTAAAATGTATCATCTTACTTTAAAATATTCTTAAGTTTTCGATAGGATCCCATGTTTAATGATAGATCATTCCGTTCAGAAGTATGACTGTATATTCATTTGCGACCTGTGTGTCTGCCTGAGTTGCTGAGTTGCCTGCACACAACCTTACAAACTTTCGATTCGCTCATAAAATATCCAAGCAAGCACAAACAGAAATTGCATGAGCATACGGTCTACTCGGATTCAGATTCAGATTCGGATTCAGACTCGGTATTCAGACTCGGATTGGGGAGTTGTGGTCGGAGTCCCACACTTTGAGGATGTCTAATGAGCGACAGTGTGACTGACTGCCTGTCGCTCAGCTGGTCTCTGCTCCTTCTCTTTATTGTAAGCTGCCTGCTCTTTCTCTGGGGCTTAGCCCCCTCCCCCCTCCCTGTAAAAAACGCATTGCACTTGGAGGGGGGTGGGTGGAGGTGGCTAGCAAGAGAATTTGCTGCGGGATGTGGTAAAAATATTTTTTTTTGCCCACTTCTGGAGGGGATGCACCATGCTGGTTGGGTTCCATACCCTAACATTTGGTGTTTACAATTCTGCATAGTAGACTGTTATCATAAAGTTATTCCAATGATTAGTTTATATCCATAAGATACTTTGTAGGAGAGCAAAGATATGTATCTTGTAGATATATTTGCGTATTTATAAGGAATTCAAGTAGTTTTTTGTTACCACAAAAATCCACCTTAAAAGATATTTATTTTCTCTTTGTAAACCTTATCATTTGACCCTGAAAATGTGCAAGTTTTCTTATTGTATTCTTTCCCAGATCTTGTAATGGTTGTTCTTTTACCAAAGGGTATTTCAAGCTGCGATTCAAATGTGTATTAGCCTCTTTTCCCTTGTTTTCATTTTTATGATATCCCCGAGTTTATTACTTTTTCTCTTTCGCTGGCTGACTGGCTGGCTGTGTTTATAATTTCCCTGGCCCCGTCTGTGCTGCTCTCCTCGTCCTCCTCCGCCGTATGTGTGCCGCTCCTTTGTGCCTTTAATTCGCTTATTTTTTATCTCTTGGTCCCCGCCGCATAACAAGCACATGTAGTATGCCACAGACCTTGTTTTTTCATTTTTTTGTTGTATTATTTTTTGCCCGCTTGCCACATTCATCGCTAAAGGTTTTAAGGTGATAAGCCACAAAGGTGCCTAGTACCTGTACCAAGGCAGCAGCTGACAGCCAGACATAAACATACCTGGCCATAAGCAAGCACACCTATTCCTCCATATCATACATATTCTCCTTATTTAAATGAATGTGTCCACATATATGACACGGCAGAAAGCCACAGCAAAGGTGAAGTGCTGGGCTTCGTCTTCGAGAGCCAAGAGTCGAACTTGTGGCCGAAATGGTGCTGCATCATTGTGGCATCTTGAAAGCAGGCGATGGGATCCTCAAGTGGGCTTCAAGGGCGATCTTGCAAAGATCACGATCCCACAGAAATATATCGAACGCAGTTTTGGCGCGCAAATCTTGAGTGATTTCTATTTTGTATCTGATGGATTGCGCAGGAGTTTGCTGTTGTTGTTTGTTTTTTATTTTGATTTATATATCTTTTTGTATTGCTCAAACCTCGAGTGCGCGAATTCAGTTCTTTTTTTTTGTATGTTTTGTGTATTTGCCTCGCATTATTTTCGTTATAAATGATTTCATTGTTGTTGTTCCCGCTCAGAGCTCGGCGCTTGTTTTTCTTTTCCAAGTAATTTTTCTACGCGACCACAAAAGAGAGCGCCAAATACAAACGTGGGCCGACCTGCCCCCCCTGGCCCCCGCCGCCGCACAAAGCATTCTATCCGGCCTGGCCTTTAGCAGCTCCCCCTCGCTGCCCGCGCCTCTGCCTTTTGCCGTTGCTGCTGATTTTGCCAGCTTGCTTGCTATTCTCGTCATCGTCTCGCAACTCAAGTGTACGCCGCTGCCACCGCCCTTGGCCCCTCCCCCCTCCCGCCCCTAGAACCCCCCTCGCAAAAAGCGACTCTACGTCCGTCGTTCGGTACGTACGAATGCGAAATGCGAAATACACAGATACGAGAATTACGAATACGAATACGTTCGAATTTTATTATATTCCAACATTTAGAGTGCTCGTGTGTGTGTATCTGTATCCGTGCCTCTGTGTGTGCATGTTTCTGTTCCTTATCTACGTCTTTGTCATCGTTGCCGTTGCCTTTCGTTCGCTTCGAGCGCGCCATAACTACCACAGCCACTTGCCCGGTCCCCGGGTAGCAGCCACAGCCACAGCCATCGACATCGCCTCGCCATAGCCAAAGACCCTTCGTAACCCCCCCTTTGGAACGCTTCAAGTTGCAGCCGTCCGACGCCGTTGTCGCTCTTTGCTCTTCGTTCGTCGTTCCTCGTTCCTCGTTCCTCGCTCGTTCGCTGGTTGGTTTTCGTCGTTGCTTGCTTGCTTGCTGCTTGGTTTGTTGGTTCGTTCCACATAGCTTTTATGCCCCACTCCGCACCATACCGCCCCGCACCCATATCATCCCATCCCATGCTTTGCCATCCCATGCCATGCCGCCGCCTTGTGCCGTCAGTTCGTCGTCGTACATTTCATTTCACTTCACTTAATTTCTCAGATACCAAAACGAACAGCGTTTGCTTCGTCGTTCGTTCGTTCGTTCGTTCGTTCGTTCGTTGTGTTTTTTCTTGCCGCTGCCTCTGTGGCTGTGCAGTGGCTTAGTCAGCCTTTAATTACAGGGGGTAAGAGACAATGGTGCGACTCTTATAGCTAATTAGGCACTCACATAATTAAATATATCTATGGGAAAATTAATATTTATGTTCTAAAATATTAATTTTCTATAAATATAATTAGGCATAACATAATAAGTACTAACCGGAGGTAAACTTAAAAAATACTTATCCCATAGAAAGCACTCAGCCAAAACCCCCTTTTTGGTACGCCCCCCCACTAGCTGCTGAGCTCTCTCTCTCTCCCTCTCCGCTGGGGTTTTTACCATGGCCCTGTGTGCCTGTGTGTGTGAGTGTTTCGAATTGCTGTCGACTTAAGCTTTATGTGCACGTCTGCTGCGAACACGAATACGAATACACTACCACCAGTGCGAGATAGTGTGTGCCATTGTGTGAGTGTGCCTGTTTGTGTTGTTGAGCTTTTTCTTGATTTTCTTATAAGTTATAGGCGGCAAAAAAGTTAAAGTCGTGTCGCATCGCACCGAGTTTCTGGTGTTCTGCCTGCCTGCAGACTGTTTCAAGAGTTGTTATTGTTCCGAGCAGCTTGACTTGACTGGCTGGCTGGCTGGCTGGCGTTTATGAATTCCGAATTCCGAATTCCTCCCCCTCTGACCGGGTTATAATTGTGAGCTCGGGTAAGTGGCGGCGGCGGCGGCAGTGGGAGGAGCAGAAGGAATCCCGAAATTCCACCTCGGGCAATGTCAGGAAAAGGTCGAGGGGGGGCAGTTGAGTTGGCCTGGCCCGCTTTCCTCATCCCTCATGGCATGAGAGATTGGGACCCAAAAACATCTGATTGCCCTGAATGTGTGTTTACGCTGGATTACCAACTCAATCATATGCTCAACTCGCCTCTCTCTCTGTGTGTGTGCGTGTGTGTGTGTGTGCAGTGAGTTAATTGCGGTTGCCGCTTGGTTAATTCATAGTTTTGCTATCACTTTCGTTTAAATAAACAAGTACAGCGTCCAACCTTCTACGGAATATGCCACCTGCCGGCCGGCATTCGCCGTCTTAGGCGCCTTTTGCTTTCAAGACTAACCCCCTTTTCCATTCAATTGCCATTCCAGGAGCTAATTGGACAGAACAGCAACGACAGCTCCAGCGGCGGGGCGCACAGTGGCATGGGCTCTGGTCCGCCCGGCACACCCAATCCCCAACAGGTGATGCGACCCACACCCTCGCCCACCGGCTCCTCCGGTTCACGTTCCATGTCCCCGGCAGTGGGTAAGTAACATAACATACTCCCAAACAACCGAAGCACGTGGATTACAAACCTCCATTCTTACACGCAGCCCAAAACCATCCAATCTCGCGTCCGGCGAGCAACCAGTCAAGCAGCGGCGTACCCATGCAACAGCCACCAGTGGGAGCGGTAGGTGGACCACCACCGATGCCCCCGCATCCCGGCATGCCGGGCGGTCCGCCCCAGCAGCAGCAGCAATCTCAGCAGCAACAACAGGCCTCGAATTCGGCCTCGTCGGCAAGCAATTCGCCGCAACAGACGCCGCCACCGGGACCGCCGCCACCCAATCAACAGGGCATCAACAACATGGCAACGCCACCGCCACCGCCACAGGGAGCGGCGGGAGGAGGGTACCCAATGCCGCCCCACATGCACGGCGGCTACAAGATGGGCGGACCGGGCCAGAGTCCCGGTGGTCAGAACTATCCGCCGCAGCAGCCACAGCAATATCCACCAGGTACGTTTTCTTGAGGATTAAGAATGCGTTTTCTGTCCGCTTTCCGTAAACATAACTTCACGTCATGGGTAACCGTTTCAAACTTTTTTTTTTAGGTAACTACCCTCCACGCCCACAATATCCGCCTGGCGCCTACGCCACGGGCCCACCACCACCTCCAACAAGCCAACAAGCAGGAGCCGGTGGAGCCAACAGCATGCCCTCGGGCGCACAGGCTGGTGGCTATCCCGGTCGGGGCATGCCAAACCACAGTGGCCAATATCCGCCGTATCAGTGGGTACCACCCTCGCCGCAGCAAGGCGTGCCTGGTGGAGGTGCTCCTGGTGGTGGCGCAATGGTCGGAAATCATGTCCAGGGCAAGGGCACACCGCCACCGCCATCAGTTGTGGGTGGTCAGCCACCTCCGCCTCAAGGAAGCGGATCTCCGCGGCCTCTCACCTATCTGAAGCAGCATTTACAGCACAAGGGCGGCTACGGAGGAAGTCCCACGCCGCCACAAGGTCCGCAAGGCTACGGCAACGGGCCGACCGGCATGCATCCTGGCATGCCGATGGGTCCGCCCCATCACATGGGACCGCCACACGGACCCACTAGCATGGGTCCGCCCACCACCACGCCACCTCAGGCGCAGATTCTCCAGGGTGGCCAGCCTCCGGGTCAGGGACAAGGTGCTGGACCGGAAAGTGGTGGTGGTCCAGAGCATATATCACAGGATAACGGCATAAGTTCGTCGGGGCCGACAGGTGGTGCGGCGGGAATGCATGCGGTAACCGCAGTAGTCACCACTGGACCAGATGGCACGCCCATGGACGAAGTCAGTCAGCAGAGCACACTATCGAATGCTTCGGCGGGTAAGTACAGCTTGTCCATTGTTCTTCGAACAAATCAATTGACTAATTTTGCACACCTCCGACAGCATCCGGCGAAGATCCACAATGCACCACACCAAAGTCGCGCAAAAATGATCCCTATGGCCAAAGTCATCTAGCTCCGCCTAGCACATCGCCGCATCCGGTTGTAATGCATCCAGGTGGCGGCGGTGGCCCTGGCGAGGAATACGACATGAGTTCACCGCCCAATTGGCCGCGTCCGACTGGTAGCCCGGTAAGGATTTCCTCAAGTCATTCCTTCATCACGCATTAACGTGTGTCCACTTCCACAGCAGGTGTTCAACCATGTACCCCAGGTGCCCCAAGAGCCCTTCCGCAGCACCATTACCACGACCAAGAAATCGGACTCGCTGTGCAAGCTATACGAGATGGACGATAATCCAGATCGGCGCGGGTGGCTGGACAAGCTCCGGTCGTTCATGGAGGAGCGGCGAACGCCGATTACCGCCTGCCCAACCATCTCAAAACAGCCACTCGATTTATATAGGTTATATATTTATGTAAAAGAACGTGGCGGATTCGTCGAGGTATGCAAGGTGCCGTAGTAACTCCTTTTACTAACTTCTTTTATAGATTTACCTACTACTAGCAACAAAACCAAACCAAATCAACCAAAAAAACCAACCCAAAGAACACCATCACCACCAACGTAGTTAACACAAAACCAAAAACCAAATTCAAATGAAAGATATATATTCACACAAATAGACACACACGAGTCCCATATATATTGTGTGTGATTTGGCCAAAGTAAACATTGAACAGCAAACCAAAGTCAAGCCACCAACCAATTAGACCCTACAGCCTCCAGCCACTCCGATATCCATGTGTCTAAATTGTGTAGCTGCATCCAGGCAGTCTGCTTTCCGTAGGAAGAAGCAAGAGAGCAATCAATCCCTTATTGTTCAGCTTTGGTTTCCCCCTAGACAGCATGATCTAAGCCGAATCCAACCAAGCACGACTCGATCTCTACCAATTTACTTACCTATTTTTGATCTAAAATATCTGTAGAAATATCTGTGTGCCGGCATGCTCTCAGATTCTCACTAATTTACTTTGTAATGCAATTTACAACTAGCATTTTCCTAAATTTTATCGTTTTGGTTTTGTAGAAACTTAATTTATAATCAAGGCCTCGATAGAGTTGTCGAAAAAGACAAACAATATTTTATATTATTGAGCGCGATTTATCATATTGGAATTATTATATCGGTATATCCCTACGTGCATATATTGATTGCTCTGCCTGTTGTTTATTTGAGGGTTTCCCTCCGTTTGTTTACTTTAACTTATTCTTCCTATTCATTTGTTTAGTATATCAAATAATGATAAATACATTTTTTAAATATGTTTTACGTTGTTATTTTGATATTTGAAGATACATTGCGTATTTCAAAAAAGGTTACCAAATTATTTTGTTTATTATTTTGTTCGTGTTGATTTTTTGGTTTTGACCCCCCTAGTTATTCCCTAATCCTCCTGTCTTCCTATTTCCCCTTGATTTTTCTACGTAGTTAGTATTACTTACCCCCAGAACCTTAGGATCTAGAATGTTGGTTCTCCTTCCCAATTTGCTAAAACTGCATCCACACGAAATCTGTTTTTGTGCTCGCAAAATACTTTTAATTCTCTTTTTTCAATCGTCATGAACTTTTTAATTTGCATTGCGGCGAACCCGTTTATTAATGTCCCTCCGATTCTCTTCCGTTCCGCCGCCAGGTGACCAAGAGCAAAACCTGGAAGGATATTGCTGGACTCTTGGGCATCGGTGCAAGCAGTAGTGCCGCTTATACGCTGCGGAAGCACTACACCAAAAACCTCCTCACCTTCGAGTGTCACTTCGATCGCGGCGACATTGATCCGTTGCCGATCATCCAGCAGGTGGAAGCTGGCAGCAAAAAGAAGACGGCCAAGGCAGCATCTGTTCCATCGCCAGGTAAGTGTTGTCACTTCCTCCAAGTACTATCGATGCTTAATTTAAAATTTCTCTTCGTTTTTTACCATGTTTGCCCTGGCCAAATCCAAAAACGATATTGTATTCCACTTGCAACCCAACGGTGGTGGTCATTTGGATGCTGGAACCACAAACTCCACAGGCTCGTCGAATTCACAGGACTCGTTCCCAGCCCCGCCAGGCTCCGCTCCGAACGCAGCGATCGATGGTTATCCCGGCTATCCAGGCGGAAGTCCGTATCCGGGAGCTAGCGGGCCGCAGCCGGATTATGCCACATCGGGACAAATGCAGCGTCCACCCTCCCAGAACAACCCGCAGCAGACTCCTCATCCCGGTAAGCGACATTCTCTCTTTGCTCTATGGACATCCTTTTATGCATATATCACCCAGAGTGTGTTCAAGATCCCCTTAGCTTATACTGCAAACGGAATGCACTATAGTTCGATTAGCTCCCCTATATAAATACTAAATTGTAAATGTCTAGGTATTTAAGGTATTATTATTAACGTTTAAAATAATATTGAATTTGTTTGTTTAAATTTGTTGCTTAATGAGTAGCTTAGCTAGACAATTGGTCTTTTCTAGTTTAGATTTTAGATTATTTTACAATTTAGTCCCATTTATGGATCAAATAGTCAAAAATCAGTAACCCAAATCTTTTGTAAACTTTATACAATAAGCCAAAGGGTAGCTAATCGAATTACACTGCAGTGCTATATAAAGAACTATATAAAATCTTGTCGATCACTGCCAAACCTTAACCCCAAACTGTTTTGTGTTGAAAACGTCTTTGTTTTTAAATAATATTGCTAAATTGTGTTATCTGATAGATAGATGATATGCTTCCCTTTCGACCCTAACTCTATCTGTACATATATTATATACCAACGTGTTTAATATATAAGTATACGATTTTACTACACGTTTTTTGTTGATTGATCATGATCTTTTATTATTATTATTCATTTTTGATGTGTGTGTTTATTTTGTTTATTCATTTTTATGTTTTGTAACCTTTGTGTGGGGCGCACTACTAAAATATATATAAAACACCACAACCACCAACCAACCATCACCACAACGATGCTTCCATGTATCCATCTTCACCACCAACAACAATTAAAACAACAACAACCAACAACAACAACAAATTCATTGTGTGATTGATTCATTGACTCATTCATTCGTTTCGATTCATCCAAACCAAATCAAATCCAATCAAATCATCCAAAAACCGCCGCTTACCGCCTCTCTCAGGCGCCGCTGCCGCAGTCGCAGCCGCTGTTGCCGCCGGCGATAATATAAGCGTGAGCAATCCCTTTGAGGATCCCGTTGCTGGCGGTGGTCAACCGGGCTCGGTAACTGGTCCCGGTTCTGGTCCTGGCTCCGGTGCTGGAACTGCTGCTGCTGTGGTCGGTGGTGGCCCCCAACTAATACCGCCGCCACCACCCCATTCACCGCACACGACAGGCCAACAACAACAACAACAACAACAGCAGCATCCCCATCCGCAGCACCTGGCGCCGCCGCCGCCACAGCAGCAACAGCAGCCACAGGGGCCGCAGCCACCGCCAGCACCACAGCAACATGGGCCCGGTCCGGTACCGCCGCCCTCGCCGCAGCAGCAGCAGCAGCAGCATGTGCGACCAAACGCCGCCGGAGCACCTTATCCGCCGGGTGGCTCTGGTTACCCAACGCCTGTTGTGTCTAGAACGCCAGGTATACTCATCTTTTATTTTGCTCCCTCCATCATCTCTTTCTTTTTTTACTATTTCCTTTCCTTTGTGCCGCCAGTGTCTTTCGTTCGTCCATCTGTTGCATTTTGCTAGTAATAATGTTTGTGCTACCCAGTTGAAATATCATTAAAATATTAACCGCACGATTGTTAAATTACTGCATCATCTTAAGCTACTGCTACTAACTACTAACCTAACTTTATGGTATGGTATTTACATTTTCAGAGTATTTATATTAATTTTATGGAACTTACGTATAATAATTGTTTACTTAAAAGAACCTATTTGACTTTTGTGTTAAGTCAATCAAAAATAGCTTTAATTTTCTGCTTTAAATTAGTTTAGTCTTTGATATTTATTAATTAGTGCATTTAATAAAATTAGTAGTCGCCTGGAGACGTGACTGTACGCCATGTCCTTCTTATGGCTATCCATTGTATGCGTTTTTTAAAGATATATTCTACTCACAATGCCTATATTCAGTTTTATAGAATAAGTTTCATCATCGTCTTTGCCCATTCTTACTTGCAGGCTCACCCTATCCATCACAGCCGGGAGCTTACGGCCAGTACGGCTCAAGCGATCAGTACAACGCCAGTGGGCCGCCTGGCCAGCCATTTGGACAGGGTCCAGGACAATATCCGCCGCCGCAGAACCGCAGCATGTACCCTCCCTATGGGCCGGAGGGGGAAGCGTGAGTGCATCCCAATTTACCCCACACAAGACACCACCACAAAACCACCACACCACACACCAGACTCCTCACATCCTCTGTACTGTAACTGCCCGAAATATAATCACTGGACTGAGCTCGCTACGAGCTGTGTTGCTTCTATAAGAGTCAACAAAGCATCCACTAACTCTCAATTCTATTTATTCTTCCACACAGTCCTCCAACTGGTGCCAATCAGTACGGTCCGTATGGTAATCGACCCTACAGTCAGCCACCGCCGGGAGCACCTCAGCCGCCGGCGCAGACAGTGGCGGGAGGTCCGCCCACGAGTGGAGCTCCAGGAGCGCCACCTAGCAGCGCCTATCCAACGGGCAGGCCGGCTCAGCAGGACTATTACCAACCGCCACCAGATCAAGTAAGTGAAGGATTAATCACAATGTTAAAATATCGATTTGTATATCAGTCTTTCCTTAAAATATTGATTTATATATATCTATCCCAAGAGCGAGAATGAAACCATATTTTCAAAATTACTTGCAGAGTCCACAGCCACGTCGGCATCCCGATTTCATCAAAGACTCGCCGCAGCCTTATCCCGGCTACAATGCTAGGCCTCAGATTTATGGTAAGTCCTCCCATATCAGAGAAAGAATCCAACCATCTCTAATCCATCCTCCCTTCCATCAGGTGCTTGGCAAGGCGGTAACCAGCAGTATCGGCCCCAATATCCGACCTCACCTGCACCTCCACAGAGCTGGGGAAGTGCTCCCCCGCGCGGAGCAGCTCCACCGCCGGGTGCACCTCACGGCCCGCCCCTTCAGCCACCGGCGGGTGTGGCGCAATGGGATCAGCATCGTTATCCACCGCAGCAGGGTCCGCCGCCGCCACCGCAGCAACAGCAACAACAGCAGCAGCAACAACAACAGCAACAGCAGCAGCAACAGCCGCCTTATCAGCAGGTGGCTGGACCTCCTGGACAACCCCAGCCGCAGGCGCCACCACAGTGGGCACAAATGAACGCAGGACAGGCTCCGCAACCTGGGATTGCTCCACCCGGCTCTCCACTGCGCCCGCCGTCCGGTCCCGGACAGCCGCAACAACGGATGCCCGGAATGCCGCCACAACAGCAGCAAGCACAGCAACAGCAGCAGCCTCCGGTCGGTGGAGCTCAGCAGCCACCGCCGCCGCAGCAGGCAACCCACGGTGGTGTTCCATCGCCTGGCATGCCCCAAGTGGGTCCCGGTGGAATGGTGAAGCAACCGTACGCCATGCCACCACCGCCATCCCAGGTGGTAGGCGGTCAGCAAGTGGGCCAGCAGGTGCCACCCAGCGGAATGATGGTGCCCCAGAAGCAGCCCCCGATGTTGCCGGGCCAGGGAATGCAGCAGCAGCCGTTGCAGCAACACCCGCAGCAGCCGCCGCATCAACACCACCAGCATCCTCATCAACATCCACATCCGCATCCACATCAGCACCCGCAGCATCCGCATCAGATGGCGCCTAATCAGCAGGCACCCGGAGGTGGCTATGGCCCGCAGGGACCACCCGGTAGTGGAGCCGCCCAGCTGGTAAAGAAGGAACTGATCTTTCCGCACGACAGCGTCGAATCCACTACGCCTGTGCTGTACCGAAGGAAGCGACTAACGAAGGCGGATGTGTGCCCGGTGGATCCGTGGCGGATATTTATGGCCATGCGATCCGGCCTGCTTACAGAATGCACCTGGGCCCTGGATGTGCTCAATGTCCTCCTGTTCGACGACTCGACGGTGCAATTCTTCGGCATCTCGAACCTTCCCGGCCTGCTGACTCTGCTGCTGGAGCATTTCCAGAAGAATCTCGCCGAAATGTTCGACGAACGGGACTGCGATGAGCTGCCATCTTCCTCGCAGCTTGGCGAGGATGCGGCGGCAGATGACGACGCGGACAGCGGCACTGTGATGTGCGATAAACAGCGACGAGCCAGCGGACATCGACAGTCACGATGTGTGCGGAGCATAAGCAGCTACAACCGACGGCGGCACTACGAGAATATGGATCGAGGTGGCAAGGGTAGCGACTCGGAAGAGGATGCCGACGAGGGCATCGATCTGGGCCAAGTGCGTGTGCAGCCCAATCCGGAGGAGCGCTCACTGCTGCTCTCTTTCACGCCCAACTACACGATGGTCACGCGAAAGGGCGTGCCTGTGCGAATCCAAACGGCCGATCACGACATCTTCGTGGACGAGCGTCAGAAGGCGTGGGACATTGACACTAATCGCCTGTACGAACAGCTGGAGCCCGTGGGCAGCGATGCCTGGACCTACGGATTCACCGAACCGGACCCCCTCGACGGCATTATCGATGTCTTCAAGTCGGAGATTGTAAACATTCCATTTGCACGCTACGTCCGCTCTGAAAAGAAATCATCGGCGAAATCGTCGGCCAAGAAGACGGAGATCAAGCAGGAGCCTATTAGCGCCGAGGAACAACAGCAGCAGCAGCCGCAGTCGACGTTTAACAAGAAGAGGCGACTGGTGAGTGGGGACAACAGCAATAGCAGCAGCTGCGGAGCTACCACTGATGGCAAGAAATCTAAACTGTCGACTGAGGAGGAGTTCGCGCAGCCTCCCAGCGCAGAGGTGAAGAAGGAGCCGGGCAACGACAGTGACTGTCGGGCCATCGACATGGAAATCGAATCACCGCAGCACCAACAGCAAACGCAACGTCTAACCAACGGCGTTGCGTCCTCGTCCACCTCCTCCTCCTCCACCTCACCCCCGGGCGTCGGTTTCGATCCCCGGAAGACTGTTAAGGATGCCGCGCAAGTGCTGCAGAGGAGACGTGACTCCAGCTACGAGGACGAGTGCTACACACGCGACGAGGCGTCTCTGCATCTGGTCAACGAGAGCCAGGACTCGCTGGCGCGCCGTTGTATCGCCCTATCTAACATCTTCCGCAACCTGACCTTCGTGCCCGGCAACGAGACGGTGCTGGCCAAGTCCACTCGATTCTTGGCAGTGCTGGGGCGACTGCTACTCCTCAACCATGACCACTTGCGGCGCACTCCCAAGACAAGGAACTACGATCGCGAAGAGGACACGGACTTCAGCGACTCTTGCAGCTCGTTGCAGGGAGAACGCGAGTGGTGGTGGGACTATCTAATCACCATCCGGGAGAATATGCTGGTGGCCATGGCCAACATAGCCGGGCACTTGGAGCTGTCGCGATACGATGAGCTCATTGCTCGCCCCCTGATCGATGGCCTGTTGCACTGGGCCGTGTGTCCCAGTGCCCACGGCCAGGATCCGTTCCCGTCGTGCGGCCCCAACACAGCTCTCTCGCCTCAGCGCCTGGCGCTCGAGGCGCTCTGCAAGCTGTGTGTGACGGATGCCAATGTGGATCTGGTTATTGCAACGCCACCGTTCTCGCGCCTGGAGAAGCTATGCGCCGTGCTCACGCGGCATTTGTGCCGCAACGAAGATCAGGTGCTGCGCGAGTTCTCCGTCAATCTGCTGCACTACCTGGCCGCCGCTGACAGTGCCATGGCGCGCACTGTGGCGCTCCAGTCACCGTGCATCTCCTATCTAGTGGCCTTCATCGAGCAGGCGGAGCAGACGGCCCTGGGCGTGGCCAATCAGCACGGCATCAACTATCTGCGCGAGAATCCCGATTCGATGGGCACCAGCCTGGACATGCTGCGGCGGGCAGCCGGCACACTGCTGCATTTGGCCAAGCATCCAGACAACCGGTCGTTGTTTATGCAGCAGGAGCAGAGGCTACTTGGCCTGGTCATGTCGCACATCCTCGACCAGCAGGTGGCGCTGATCATCTCCCGAGTGCTTTACCAAGTGTCTCGCGGCACTGGGCCCATTCACTCGGTGGAGTTTCGGCTCCTTCAGCAGCGCCAGCAACAGCATCACCTGCAACAGCGACTGCAGCCTGGCGGAGCCGAGAAGACGGCTGCCAACGCCAGCGCCAGTACGGCTGTGAAATCGGAACCAGAAGCTCCGGTTGCGGAAGCGAGTTCCTCGGAGACAACGGCCACGAAGCCTCTTTCTTCAGCCCCCCCGACTTCAGCCACAACAGCCGTAGTGAACGACGAGAACAGCAACAGCAGCCAACAGCTGCCACCGGCAGCCACCTTCAACGATGTGAGCAACAGCAGCACCAACAGCAACAGCTGCGGCACCGTTAGCAGCAACCAGACCAACAACAGCACCACCAACAGCAGCAGCCACAGTCACAGTCACAGCCACAGCAGTGCGACCAGCAGTCAGTCGGCCGTCGCAGGAGCAGCGGCTTCATCCGCCTTGGCCAGTGATCAGCAGCAGGTGAGCAACAAGGTGGCCGCCGTGGCTGCAGCGGCTCTGAGCAATGCCAGTGCAGCGGCGGCAGCAGCAGCTGCTGCAGCAGCGGCGGCGGCGGCGGCGGCGGCTTCTTCGGTTGCCCCGCCACCTCCATCACCGGCGAACACCGCTGCTGCAGCGGTGGCCCAGCCAGCGGCACCGCCACCAACTAATGCAGGAACAACGACCGCCGTTGCGTAGTATACGACAATGATGCCAGCTTCCTACTACTGGCCACGAACCCCCCGAGGGGCAGTCGACTGAGCTGGAGCTGTAGCTGCAGCTGGAGTTGGAGCTGGAGCTGGAGCTGGAGAATCCTGGGAGTTCCGGGATAGCCCCGAGGCGATGTAATCAACGCATGTAAATTTACTTAACTGGCGCCACGTGGACAGGAGAGTCATAAAGGAGGAGAAGAAAGTGGTATCCAGGCTGCAAGGATAGCGAGAGCGACTGTTGGGATGGGATGGAGGACGTCTATACAATAACAACTGTATATTTTTTCACACTCAAATCTAAAAATAGTAAATACGAGGAACTAAACTAAACCCTAAACTAAACTAAGCATTAAGCAATTGCAGCAGCGAGCAACCACAAACGTACGATAAAACTGAAGGGAGGAAGCTAGCTGTTCGGAAACGGAAACAAAGCTGACCGACCGATCGATCGGATCGGATCGGTGATTATTGATTATATATATTATCGAGACGCGGTACATGCATAACGAAGAAGAAGGATAAGCGAAATTCAAGCACACAGCATACTTATTGTATTAAATTTAACAACTAATTGATGATGGAGAAAGGAGGAGGACAAAGAGGAGGAGGAATAAGTAACTAAAACATACATACATATATGCATAACGCACGCTATGGTTTATCGTATATTACAAATATATATATATAGGAAATAAATGCATAAATTAACATTAACATTACATGAGATGCAACAATTGTGTATGATGAATAGATTTTAAAAGGATTCTACCACTTACTAATTAATACCCTACATATTACAACAACAACATTGTGCGCAGCAGACAAAACTCAAACAGCAAGCAAGGCAACACACAGTAAAGCCCCAATTCGATTTACCTATATATACTGATTGTAATTGCAGTTAAATGCGCAGATTTTACGCAGCAAGAGAGGAGTAATAATGATGAGGATGTTGATGTCGATGAATGGAACATTAAAACAATATTGTACATACTTAACTATTATGTAAATTTCCACTGTATTTTTTTTTCGTTTTTTACGCAATGTTACAAGGCACACACATGTAAGTGGCAGCACTGCATTTCGTATTTCGAATTTTGTATTTCATGTATGTGGTTCTGGGCTGGTTTTCGAAGATTTTGGTTCGATTTCGAGGCAAATTTTTGAGCAAAACCAACGCAACACACAAACAAAAGGAAAGAAAAGAAAACAATTAACAAATAAAATCAAATTAGGTGATATAAATATACATAGCGCATAATGCATATATATATATATATATAAAGATTGGAAAACGAAAAACTGGAACAACAAACACTCTGTAATTGCTGTAATTTTTTATGTTAATTGTATTATTTGCTGGAAGTGCTGCTGCTTCACTTTATTTTTTATATATATCGAACTTACTTAAGGCGTAAATGACAAGATAAATAATTAGGTTTTTATCGTAATATTAATTTAAAATATATTAAATAAATAAAACAAAAACCAAGAAGCAAAACGAAATCCAAACAAACAAAAACAACATAAATGCTACAAACAAAAACACAAAGCGAAGCGAAGCAAATCGAACTAAAAGCTGTAGAGAAGCACGCAAACCGACTATATTACCACACACACACTACACTCCTCTCCACCCCACACGCCCCCAACCAACCAGCTTGGTGTTAGGAATTCGAATTCGAAACATCGCATCGGGTGCACTGTGCACACCAATTTGTATACTAAACTTTCTCACATACATAATTATAACGTCGTGCTACATACGAGAGAGAGAGATCGAACTCCCGATACTGGCTTCTAGTTCTGCCGGCAACCATCCTGGATATATCGGGCTGGTTCGCCTGGGCAGATCCGGAGGAACAAACAGAGATTGAGAGAGAGATGAGATAATAGAAAAGTGCTGCTGTTGATACGTGTGTATTCGTGTAGTTGTTTGCAAACAAAAATATTATAACTCAGCATCTCGATATCGGATATATATAACGTGTAGTTACTAGTGTATAATTTTGCTAGGATGTAAATGTATGTCCCTCAAAACTTAATTTAATTATTTAATTAATATACATACATATATGATATAAAACAGAAGCGTTTTCATTGTATTCAGCCGCAGGATGTAAGGGGCATTTCTTCGCTCAGCGTCCTCAGAAAGTTGGATCAAGCTTCGGATCGCCAAGTCACTGCAATCAAAAAAATATCTAAAAACTAAAAAACCTGTAGAAGGACAATGAAAGGCTGCTGATGGGGAGTTATAGGACTGACTGGATGCTGGATCGAATATCTGAATACTCTTTACAAGGATTAATGTCGAATATCCATTCCGAATCGCCAGAATTCGATGCGAATGATGACTGAATATAAGGACACTCTCATGACATAAGAGAAATTCCACCTCGGTCCCAAAATAGGAATTCACGTCTAAAAAGCTTGTATTTTATCTTCGAAATCGAAGACTTTTTAATGTTACATTACTTACTGATTACTTATCTAACTACATACAAGTAACATCCTTCATTGGTAAACATTTGAAGAAAATTAGGTAAATGGTGCTATAAAGATAAAACTTGTCTAGAATCAACTAAATTTTTAAACCAATTTCTAAACATGTAATTTTTTGAACTACGTTTTTCTTTTTAAATATTTTCCGTCAAAAGGATGTTAGAATTTATATATTAGCAAATCTCGGTTAACTTTTGATGTTTAATAGTTTATTATCTTGTTATATTTATTATGTCGTTAGTTTATTAATTACTTATTTATTTTTTGTTTGTTTTTTTTTTTTATCAATTATATTGCGTGCTTCAGCTATTCTTAGGTGACATTTTTAAATAAAACGATTTTCTGTTCAAATGTTTTAGTGTGGCCAGCTGGCACGGTTGCAGAAATTCGCTTTTTTTCGGCAGAATTTGTAACTAGAAAAATAGAAAAGATGCTGGTCACATAGATTATAGGTTATAGAGTGCAGTTTGGCCGGCATTAATTTTATTTAATAACATGGACCTCCACACGCTGCTGCAACGTGCCCAGAACCTGACCAATGAGGCGAAGGCAGACTGCGAACTGCCCCCGGTGGAGAGGACGCTTCAGCAGGTCCTCCAGGCCACCAATGAGCTGCATGCGCGCGTCACACAAACAGGCGGGAAAGAGATCCAGGCGTGAGTAAACAAACGGAACCGTGTGCCTATACTTGGCTAATCCCGCGATGTCCGTGAAACAGGCACATCTTACTAGGCTCCAAGGGCGTGGACCTGCCCAAGCTGAACCAGAAGCTCGAGGCACTAAGTGCTCGGAAAACCTTCGAACCCCTGGACGTGGTCAAGGCCGACACAGATGTGTGCACCTTCCTGAAGAGCGAGCGCGAGAATGCCATTCTTTCGGTGATCGAGGACACCAACAAGAATGTGGGTGAACATTTGCAGTATTTTTCGTTTGCTGACACACTTTCCCGCCACTTCCGCAGATCAGCGACTCGGTGAGCAAGCAGAAGTGGTCCACCATGAACAGCGTGTGGAACGAGGAGAAGACCCGGCTGCTGGACGCCTTGGTGGCTCCCTCCCAGAACTTTATCGACCTGCAACGCCTGCCAGAACCCACCATCTTAAATCAGCACTGCCAGCCGGGTTCCTGCCTCGATGGCATGGAACTTCTGTACGCCCAAGAGATTCGTCAGTACAACGAACTGTTGTTGAAGGGCAGCAACCGTCCCAATCTCGTGCAGAAGTTTGCCCAGCTGGCCAGCAGCTTTCGGGATCCGCAGCTTACGGACATGTGGACCCTTCTGGCCTGCGTCACCCAGGTGGCCGAGCCGCTGAATTCCGATCCGGTCAAAACCCGTCAACAGCGACCAGAGTTCGTGGCCCATGCCAAATCCTACTTAGAGCGGCGTTACAAGCTGTACATGTCGTCACAGGCAGGTGGCTGCTCTTCCAGCTCCCAGCTAGTTCTGGCCTACGTGTGCCACCGATTCAGTCCCCAGCAGACCATTGGCCTCGTCGATACGGTGGGCGGCAAGCCCCTGTGGCCGCTTGTCTACTACGGGCTGCGCTGCGGATCCACCGAGACAGCGGTCAAGTTCCTGCGTGAGGCAGGAGCCAGTCACGACGACTTTGCGCAGCTGATCGAGGACAGGAATGCGGGCGAGAGTAACTCCCGAATCGAGAGCCAGCTGAGGCTGCAGTACGCCAACAAGATTCGAAACTCAACGGATGCCTACAAGAAGGCCGTGTACTGCATTCTCCTGGGCTGCGACGTTAACGAAGTGCACGGTGAGGTGGCCAAGACCATTGACGATTTCCTGTGGATCCGACTATCCATGCTCCGTCCTGGTGACGCCGTCGGCTACGGCCAGCTGCAGACGCTGATTTTGGAGAAATACGGCGAGAAGTACTTCAATGCTAGCCAGCAGCCATACCTCTACTTCCAGACCCTCGCCCTTACGGGACAGTTTGAGGCTTCCATTGAGTTCATGGCCCGCCGGGACAGCACTCGTGTCCATGCTGTTCACATGGCCATAGCCCTGCACGAGTTGGGCCTGCTGGGCGGAGCTCGCAGCGTTTCGCAGCCACTGCTCTCCATTGACATCGTCGATCCACAGCCATTGCGACGTCTAAACTTGTCTCGTCTGATCCGGCACTATGTACAGCGTTTTGAACGCACGGACACCACGGAGGCCCTGCACTATTACTACACTCTGCGCTGCTTAAGGGATCCCAAGGGACGCAACATGTTCCTCACCTGCGTCTGCGATCTGGTGGTGGACAGTGGCGTCTTGGACACATCCAGATTCGACCTGATATTCGGGTCGCGCCAGGCTGAGGGTGACCAGGATGAGGTTACAGGGTAAGTTCATTGACATACTTAATTATTTGTTCCTTCATACACTCTTTAAATAACTCGCAATGCTTATAAAATGTCATACTGTTAATATTATTATACATTTTTAATGATTTCCTAATTTTTCCAGTGGCCTTTTCCATCAGTTCGATTGCCCGGAGTTCGACACCCGTACCATGGCCGGCCTGGTTGCCGATGAGCTGGCTTCGCGTGGCAACTTTGAGATGGCAGTGCGTCTATACGAGATGGCTGGCAGGTACAATCTTGCTCTGAAACATTTGTCAATTCTGCTGGCCCAAGTGGTTCAGCTGCCCACGATGGAGGGATCATTGCGGGCACGGCTCGAGCCGGAGGCGGAGCGCTTTAGCCGGCTCTTGGCCAGCGATAACATCGAAGTGGAGCCCAAGATGAGGTGCAGCTTCGTGCTGCTGCAGGACCTACTCATATTCTTCAACTATTTTCACGAGGGTAGACTCGGTGCTGCTTTGGAACAACTGCAGCGCACCCGATTGATGCCCACCACGATCGACGACGTGGAGGTCTGTCTGTCCAATGTGAAGCGGCTTAGCGGGGAGGTGATCAAGGTGGTCCCTGACGTAATTGTGGCAGCCATGGAGATAACCCACAACCAGTACAAGAAGTTGAAGGCGGATGGAAACATTGGTGCGCTGGAACATAGCGAGATGCAGTCGCTGCGGGAGCGGGCCAGGTCACTGTCCAACATGGCCGCAACAATGCCGTATCGTCTGCCCTACGACACCAACCGGCGGCTCTTGCAGCTGGAACTGGTAATGCACTGAATAAAGGTATTTTAAGCTCTGAAGAGATCCCTGGGAGCCTCTCATTTCATTAGCACTATGATGTACTCCTCTTCCTCATCCTCACTGTGAGTCAGATCCTTTTGTTTTCTCTCCAGTTCTTCAATACGAAGGAGAGCAGCTTCCAGTTGTTGTTCCAGTTCATGACAGTTGCCACAGGATTTGGTTGGGACTCCCTCTTTGGAGTATTCCTCTTCGATGCCCTCGTCCTCGCTCTTAAAGTAGAGCTTCTTCAAGGGTTCAAACTCATTCTTGACGCGATCCTCCAGTGGATCTTCCTCCTCCAGGCCCAAAAAGAACTCTGGTTTGGCGTCCTTGGGCAGGTTGCTGTTCGAGTTGGGCAGCAAGCTCCTGCGGAAGTGTCGGCCGCAGATGAACAACCACTTGTTGTCGCCCGTGAGATGACATATGTCAAGCCACTCCTGCCGGAGCTGCGGATCCGAAGGAAAGAAGTGTAGCCTGTCTGGTGGAGAACGTGACTGGCAGTTCCTGACGCTGCACTTGCGAACAAAGGACTTTCTTCTCGTTGGGATGCTATGATGCCGCACCTCTTTTTTACCTGTAAATTGATAAAAATGAAACGAGATCTTGAGAGGATCCTTCAGTTGGTGGCTTACCCAAGAAAAGTGTTGGAACCGCCCAGGAGAACACCTTGGCCTTCCCAAAGCACTGTGTCTCAAAGTGACGACGGCACACCCGCTGATTGTAGAGATTTTGATGTTTTGCGAGGCCAATGTTCTCCGTCCACTTGGTTCGGATAACCGGATTAACCGGAAACTTATACATGGAGCGTTTGTCCTGATGGCCACTTTCGGCACAATTGGGTACGATACAGCGAAGGTTTCCGTTCTTTGTCTTCTTTTTCATTTTTTCAGCCGTGTTAAGTATTTGGCTAAAACAAGACTTGTGCGTGGGGAAGAGAAAGGTGAAAGCCGCAAGTGTTGGTAGGCGCTTCAAAAGGTAAATTTGGGTCAAGATCAGGGCCATGATCGTCTTGAGCGGGCCGAAAGGTGAACTCTATAAGTAGACATCGTAAACATTCAAGTATAATCGGTACCCGCTCAGCACACTGCCGGAAAAAGTTTCATTTAATGGAATGGAGAATTAAAATTTTAAAACGACTTGTTTGTTTTTTTTTTTAACTGAAATTTATTTGAATTTAATTTTGTGTGAATGGTTATCGAAGATTGCTAGTACTAACGCCATATCTAAGAACGCGTTTGGGGTATATTTTAGTACATTCGCCGCTGCCTGATGGAATTTCCAAAAATCCACATAAACGGTCACACTAAAAACGAAGCAACATTACGACGCGTTCGCGGCGCAAAAATTTTTAATAAAATTGAAATCCGTACATTTCCGCTGAACAAATCCGAATCTGAGCACAAGAACGAAGTGTGCAGCGTGTGTAAATGGCATTGGTCAAGGTGGTGCCTCTGGCAAAACGTCGTTGAAGGAAATATTCATTTTTGTTGCCTTCGTTACGGAAAAGCGCCTTGACGCCCGTGTGTGAGTGTGCGTGCGTATAATTAAACAAAAGTATTAAGCAAAGTCGCATATTTTGCAATACCTTCGCTGCGAAAGTAAGAAGAGAGTCCGTGATAATAGTCGCAGCTGCTGCGTTGCAGGCACTTCCTTCTTGTTTTTGTTTCGGACACGGATTTCGTATATTCGCAGCAGCTGCCTGCCGTTCAGTGCCTGTGTGTGTAAGAGTGCGCCGTGTTGTTGTTGTTTCACCGCTCGTTAACTACTACCTTGAAAGAAAGAGAAAGAGGGAGGCAAAGAGTGCAAAGTTGATGCCGTTCAACTAAGCCTTTGATAGTGACGACAACAACAAATACGAATTAACCGTGAGTGTGCCAGTGTGTGTGTCTGTGTGTGTGTGTGGCGGCATTAGTCACTTTTGGTCTTGGCTTTTAACTTTTTGTCCGCTTTTGGAGCGCATCGCCAAAGAGGGTCTTGAAAAGCCAAAAGAGAGACGGAGATCGGATCGGATCGAAAAGGTTAGTTACCCGCAATTGACATTTATTTGTATTTGCTTGTTTTTGCTACACCCATCAGTTCGCCCGTGCCAACCGTTTTTCATTATTATTATTATTTTTCGTTTTCATTGGAGTTTGCACAAGCTTCATACATATTTACTCGATTGAAATTCGCCTCAAGGTCGTATTTGTTAATTAATTAACTGTTTGTCTGTGCGCTTTGTTAGTGTTGCCAGAGAGAAAAAACATTGAGCTATTGTACAACACGAAAATATTGCATAAACGCGATATGCTACGTTAGTTCCGACGGCTTACTTAAGCAGCTTATACCGATAAGGGGAGCTCTGTGACATTTATGGATGAGAACCCAGCACCCATAGTATTCCATGTTCACCCTTTGCAACTGAATGACTGTAGGAATTGGGTTACACTCCCAATAACATGCACCGAAAATGCATTACTTAAGCTTCCTTTCCCTCAATAAATATTTGAGACCGCAGCATTTCGTTTTCGTTTTGTCACTTTCGGGTGCAGCAGGTGTTGCAGTTGCAGTTGCGCTTACCTCACTTTCCAGCTGGCTGACTTTCGGCCGATCCTCACATGGCTCCCTCGTGGCGCCGTGCGGCATACCGCCAACTAGCATGTCTTCCATTCGCTCCTTGCATCATCCCCCGGTCATAGTTGATAAGACTCTTCTCAGAATAATCATCCGGGGTTGGAAAACAGGAAGTTTTTATCGCAGAACTGCAAGGGAGAAGTATGAGCTAAGCCACATATAATTTATAAAATATATAATGCTTTTAAATTAACATTCATTTTTGATCAGATTTCCTTAAAGAAAAACAACTGAATTGAAAAAAAAAACAAGTACGGAAAATTACTTTCGGGAAGAACCCTTGCAGTTTTCAATTGAATTTTACAATCGTATCGGAAATCTAAGCTTTACATATTCGAATTCACATTGAATCAATATTTATTTATAATCGTATCGTAATCGAGAATTTTTTCAACAAATTAAAAAAGTCATAACTTAGCCAAATAAGCATTATTTTATAATCGGAAAGCTTTTCTAAGCTTGTTTTTTATAGGTTGATCTGCCGGCAGAATTTAACATTAAAAAAAATGTTCATTTTTATAAATTTTTGTAATTTTTAACGCTGTAACCCCTTATAAAATTTTGAAAAAATTTGTAAAAAAATGTTTTCTTCCGGAGATTTCTAGATCGACTCGCCTTGTGATGCTGATCAAGAATATATATGATTTATAGGGTCGGAAATGATTCCTTTACAGTGTTATAACCTTCTGACTGATCCAATCCCAACCTTAAACAAGTTTATAACAAATTATTACTAAATTCTTAATTTTGTATTTGAGAGGAGTCCGATGTGTGCTATTTACTATTTTAATACACAAAAAGTACATTCTGCAGTCACATAAAGTACTTTCTGCAGTAACAAAAGGTGCTTTTTTAAGGCTTTATTTTTGAGAAAAAGAACAAGACTTTGCACACACTCGATACACACATGTGAGTGCACTTAAACATCTGGGTGTGCACTATCCCAAAGGGCTGCTGCTGCAAGCATTCCAGCTCCGATTGTATTCAACTTTGACCCACATTCGGCAAGTGTCGCCCCGCCATGGAACGCATGAGTGGATTGGTTTGGATGGAGGAGGAGGAGCAGAAGGATTCATCTCTGTGATGGATGTCAACCGTGCAGGCCGCGTTGCATATAGATTTTATGTTCGAACGTGCAATTTTTAGCCAGCATTGTTTGGCCAGAATTTGTCGGCGCAACAAAACTACATTGTATCCCACATTCATACATATATGAGTAGTCCGTCTCTATGAATCGCTGAGTGTGTGCAAATACGCTTTTAGAATGAGCTGCACGAGCTCTGGAATAGCATTTAGAGATGTGTGTGTGTTGGTTGTGTGGAAAAAACAAGACAGGGAAACGTGCTGACATCGTAGAAAAATACAGTCGATTTTACCAATTTTTATATCACCTATCCAAGTACACTTTTTGCCTTTCGTTCTACAGAAAACGGAAAAGGAAAACCTGCGAGCAGACAATGCAAAAGCTTGCTACTACTACTTAAAATCGAAATATATATAAAAAAAAACACCAAACCCGTTTTCAAAGTATCCATTTTGCTTTTATTCTCTCCCGTCAATTCGCTTGAGTTTCGGCTGTTTAATCATTGGGAAGCTGTCTTTTTTTTTGTCATTCGCCTAAAACGCTAATTTTGTGCTGATCAAATATTTACACACATATGTGTGTCTGCGCATATATGTTTATTTGACTAGAATCTAGATTGTTGTCGCACCAGATTCAAGCTGTGTCCATAAACGCTCATTAACCGCTGGAGAATCAAATTAATCTTTAACCCCCTGATGATAAAGAGCTCTTATTTGCCGAAGTCGTAGCTCCTCCATTCCGATTAAACCTTAACCTCAAAGACATGCACAAAGCGTGGCTCTGTTCCGTTCTCATCTCCATCACTCTTTATCTCGCTGATGTAAATTGAATGACTTTTAGGGCTTTGTTCTCTTTGTAATTCGCTCTAATTACATGAGCGCATTGCGGGCACGTTTTCCCCGACATTACGTTACGTTATATTGGGCAGGTTACAAAAAAAAAAGAGACCGTGTTTAAAGGAAAAACAATACAATAAGCGAAAAATTGAGGCGTGTTTTTATTTAGGTTCATTTAACTTTTCATGCCTGGCATTCGTTTCGTATTGATGTGATATGGAGGCTTTTGTTGCTGCTGCTCCCGTTTGCTATTTTTACGCTACACACGGAACAAAATGTATGATATTTAACAATATATACAGGTTGACTTTTATTTTAATATGTTTTGTAAGAATTGTGTTGATAGGATGCAGGTTTCTTAGGTTTTGGAGTAGAGACTGGGATAGGGATAATCTTCTCGAATCAAAAATAATATAAGTTATATACTAAAAGTGGATAAACCATATTTGAAAAGGAATAAAGGAGCTCTCTGAGTATTATTAATTAGATTGGGCTTGTATTTCGATAATAATATAACCAGTATGAGTTAAAGATACTCATAGTTTTATGATGTTAAAGTGATTACATTGCAGCCATAAAACTACAAAATCTATATTTATTATATTTATATAAATAAATCCTTACCAGCTTTTATTATAATATATGTTTGTTATATTTGTTTTCGGTGCAGTTTCAGGCACACGTTAAATGCTCTGCCCAAGGAGCATTCGTTCAAGTGGCTGAAGTCAAAGACTAATGGACACTTGTAGACCTTTGTAATATAATTGTGGTCTAGTTTTTTGTTTTGCCAGTGAAAATAGTAGAAAATAGAGAAGCCTTCAAGGTCATCTTGGCCGCTTTGTGGCTGTTTTGTATGAAAATGTCGAAGTATTAGCAACGGCGCGGCCGTGCCAAAGAAAAGTAAATCAGGGAAAGAGAGATTGCACGTTTGCCGAGCACAATCTATTAAATACAAAGCATGGAAATTGCTCTTTTAAATGCAATCCTCTGGCCAACAACGTGTACGAATCCATTCGATTATTAATATCGTTTGCTCTCACTTTGCTTTGAGGCAGTGGCTCCGGCTTTGGCTCTGGCTCCTCCCCAGACAAGACGAGATCGATGTGTGTTGTTTGTCACTTTCTTTTGTTCTGCTTTCCTCCGGCTTCCATTGTTCGTGAGAGCTTGCTCGGAACGTGCGGTCAAGCCTGAGGATGGGCCCGCACCATACGATGGTTGCTCCAAAGTAAAAGTTGCCCCAAACCCAAGTGCCCCGCATCACGAACGGTATTGACTGGGCCCACACACTGCTCTGTCAACGTTGTGAGTCATCGGGGCTTCATCTTGCCGGGTTTTAAGACCTTTCTAACCGAAATCAGACAGATGTAAACATTTGTAAATAACGAACAATTAGCTGATATTTTCACAGCCCCAATTCTCGCCGTTGTCTTCAACTCAGGGAAGGAAGTCTCATGTGAAAACCGGTTAGTTAGCATTGACTGGCATTGACTCAAGCGTTATCACTTGAGCTTGAACCATAGAGAGAATACAGGTAGCTCTATTACACACAAGCAACCTTAACAGATTTCAAGTTATACACAATATGTGAGCATTTACTGTGAGTTGAAGGTGTAAAGAAGAGCTTTGCCCACAAGCTGTGAATCGTTGAAGGGCGGAAACACGTTTCAAGAATGAGCAGACACTTTTAAGAAGTTTGAACAATATTACTATGCTAGGGAAATGTGTATATATCAAGTAATATATTAGTATTAACAAACATCTATCAATAAATTCGTATTTATATAAAAATCAGTTCATCAAATTCATTTAGCGTTTGCCTCGTAATATTTATTTTTGCTCTACAATTGGTGCCCTCTTTTTAGCTCGATTTATTTGCCAATTAATGCACGAGATCCACATTAGATTTATGTTAATAGTCTGCTAATGACGCCAGTATGTGAATATATTACTTGTTTAATACAATCATTTCTCATTATTCTGATTAGAGTGATTATATTATCAGCTCTTCGGACGGAAAAGGGGGAAATATGGGAAAAGGAAAGCGTATGGGTAATTGTGTTATATATCTATCTGTATATCTAAACTGTTTATCTAGATACTGCTCTTGCTCTTGAATCTCTGCCCCAAACAAAGGGAATAGCAAACACAGGCTGAAAATGATTAAATTGGCATTCAGAAGCCCCAACGATTCCAATGTCCATTGCTGGGGGTGAGCGGTCCTCCCATCATCACCTTCTGAAGGTGATTTTAATTAGATTGCAACTGCAATGTTGTGCGCTGCGGTCTGTTGTGGCTTTAACCGGTGGAAAACGTGTCCGCGATTAGCGTCAGTCAGCCAGTTACCCAATAATGGGTGAAATAAGCAGTCAAGCACTTTTACAAATTTAGCTTGTGATATTCGTTCTCGCGCCTTTGTTGTTTATTCATCGTTTGCAGAGGAGGTCGCCTTTATAAAAGGCATGGAATATTTACATGAAATTCGCATGCATACATTATTTATTTATAGATCCAGCTGAAACCTTTGAAAGTTGGCATTCAAAATTCAATTCTATCATTAAAATGGGCGATTCACAACACGGCACAATACGATCCGCTAAATATCCAATTGTTTGTGCTCATTTGATCGATCGCACTGATGAGTTTATTCGAATTTAAATCCGAAACGCTGAATTATTTTGTTTGAAGAAGATTGTGCGGGATGTTTCTATTCAAAATTAACAACAAATAAATGCATAAGAATATTTTAGAAAGTTTCTTTGAAGCTGTCCTATTGAACAAAGGTTTCTACAAAGGGAAACGAGTATTTTTGGTGGAATATATATATATTTTTTCCAAATAAATATACATATATTTATATTTAAATAGTTTCCTTTGAAGCTTAATTAAGTATTAAGTATTATTAAATATAAATATATAAACTTGTTCCAAAAGAACGGAAGTAGTTTCAAGCATTTGTTAGTGGGTAAACATTAAACAATAGCACTGCCAGCCATGTGCCAGCTTATTTTGACCACTAAAAGAGGCGGAGGAGAGCCGTTTACGACGCCATCTCCTCCGCCCATATTCCCATAGAGTCAATATTATTTTTCCGCAAAATGACCTTTGGGGAATTCAGGCTGTGACGCACATTTGTATCCAAGACCAGACGCCAGCTGATAATATTTTGTATACTACATTGTGTAGTTACACCCCCTTCATCATCGCAGTTCTCCGAATGCTGATGTTCGTTGATTCAAACACAATTCTAATGAATGACACCAGTTGGAACCGATCCCACCCCACTGATCCCTGTGCTCCCGATCTCCCTTCCCGATCATTTTTTGCGACTTAAAATTGTTTATTTTTTGTTTATTTGATACGCAAACCATTTTGTTGTTCTCGCTGGCAAACGACATTGGCTTTTGCTCTCTTATCACTGGCCATTGCGAAACTACAGGCGTCTGCTCCGCGTGGCGGGAATCCCCCGCTTGTGCCACATGCAGCTCTTTTCATCAGTTGCTCGACTGGGATCGGTTCCGCCATGTGCCGGGCACCGGCTGTCCGGCAAACTGGGACAACAACTGTTGCAGCCCAGTCAGCCAGTCCCTGGTGCACACTCCGCATTCCACCTACTTGCCTTGTGGTACCGGCATTAATTTGGAAACTACGTCGTTGCTGCTCATATCATTCTAATCAGGTTTGCGGGGTGTGTGTGTGTGCTCTATGAAGAAAGAGTAAAACAGAAATAGAACGTCTGCCGTAATTAGCAAAAGTGCCTTTGTGGGTGGAAGAGCAGCGCCTCACGGAAAGGTGACGTAAATGATTCGAGAGAAGCCCCCAACGAAAACAAATGTTTTATTTAGTTTTTGGGTTTGCCAATTGCATCGTAAAAATAAATCAATATAAAGAGAATTTTTCTGATCTGCCGATTGATTATTTTGTATTTTCTGATTATGGACATTATGGCCAGGTGTTAACCGTTGGGGAATCTCTTCTCGTTCGTGTTATCGCTCTAATAAGCGAGCTTTACCAAGTAGTTACCTCATATGAGTCACCGATTTTATGGCCTTTCGTAAAATCCACTTTAGTTATCAATAAAATTAGTTGGCACGAGTCCTGAGGCTATTTCACTATATTTCTTCACTTCATTTCCAGTGGCTTTTGCGAAAATCTTATCGGGAATTGTAAATATATTTTCTTGTTGTTCCACTGATAAGCAGAAAGTATCTTGAGCCTTTGTTACTTAAAGGCTTAACATGAAATTGATAATAATGGAATGAGATTTGAGATTTTAATGTGACTGAAAATGAGTTTTTATTTTTTGTAAAAGAATTTTCCATTGAGAGTGAAAATGAACTTTTTGTTTGCCAATCTGTGTTTTTGGTATGCCACACGACACATATCTTATCTTAAAGTTCTGCCTTCCACTTGAATGTTCTTTTCGGCGCACAAAAACTCAGTAAACTCTTTAAAGTTTACAAAATTAATGTGTCTTTGAAATTTAGGGTAGAAATTTAGGTAGAAAAGTGTTGACGAAAGTACAATTGATACAGATGTGAGTCATCAGCAGGTTCTATGTGCTCCTCTAGGCCCTGCACGTCTTTGACCTTATCACAGCCGAGTGTTTGCGATAAGAAAACCATTTTTGCATGTTTAATTAGAGAACGCTACTTGGCAATCTCCCATGCTCCAAGTGAAGGTAATTAACTGGCTTTTGTTGTTTCTCACCCGCAGGCAGCATGACCATTCCATCGAGACCAGCGCCAGCTCCGCCAGGTTCTCGTGGCCAGACGGCCGCGGCTGGAGCTAACGCCGGCCTGGAGCAGCTGCGGCTCCAGCTCCAGCAGCAGCACATGCAGCAACAGCAGGCGGGCGGCGGTGGACTACAGAAGCTGACCATCAAGCTGCCGCCGCCACCGAAGGGACCACTGCAGACGCAAAACTCTCTCCACAAACGTCCTACCCACAATCACAATAACAACAATGGCAGTCTGTTCGACGAGCAGGCGGGAACGGGAGGATCGAGCATCACCAGAAAGTTTCCGCAGGCGCGGTACACGCCGGCCACAAACTGGGATGACGATCCCTTCGGGACCAACGGGAATGATCGGTTCAAGAAGATGCCTCCGCCACGACCGCCGCCACCGAGGGTGCTGGTCAATGGCCAAAAGACGGTCACATCCACCTCGCAGCCAGCGGCGGCCGGCGGCGGGAGCAGTCTCATCTCGAACATCTTTCATCGGAAGAAGTCCATGTCCACGGCACCGACCGCTGCTTCAAAGGCCGCAGCGCAGAGCCGCGTCTACGGCCTGAGCAGCGGTAATGCCCGGACATCGAGCAGTAGCACCACCACCAGTGCCTCCTCAGTGGCAGCCAGTGCGGCGTTCAGCAATGTGGACTGGAATGATGCCTGGAACACGACCACCACCACCGCGAGCAGCCACAGCAGCAGCGCCCATTACTCCTCCCAGCAGACCATCAGTGCGGGAGTCAGTGAGGGACAGCTTATCAGCTTCGACTCGCCGCCTTCGTCGCCGACCTTCACACAGAAGTCCAACAGCGACTGCGTGAGCGTGGATAGCTTCAGCTCCGACAGCAACTTCAGTTCTCCCAACAACGGAAGCGTTTCGCAGCCGGAGAGTGGCTTCGAGGACGATTATCACCGCTCGCGGCCATCCACACAGAGCCCGTTGGATCCTTGGGAGGCGGTGGATAGTGCTGGTCACGGCACAGTGGACAGTTTCGGTTCGGCCCCCGTTCGCCAGACATACCAACTGCAGAGCCGCAGCTCGGACAATCCGCTGTGCAACGGCAAGAGCCTTTTGCCGCCGACACAGTCGCTGACCATGCCCACCATCATTAAGCCGAAAATATCGCAGAAACCAAAGGCACCGAAGCCGCCGCCGTTCGTTGGAGGCATCCCACCAGGCTATGCGTTGCCGTCGGGCTACGGTGGATCGGAGACCCCGCCATCGCCGCCCATGCCCAAGGGACCACCACCGCCGCCACCGTCGTCGTCGTCGTCGTTCAACGCTGGCATATCGATGCTGGACGTGATCGCGGGCAAAGTAGATGCCATGGCGCTAAGCAACGGATGCCAGGGCTACATCGAGGAGGAGGTCATTCCCTACGCCATCGCTCTATATAATTTCGATGGCGTTGAGGAGGGGGACCTTAGCTTCAGGGTAAGTCTTAAAGCCTGCGATGTTAGTGTATTTGTTAACCTGGTTGTCTGCTTGCAGGAAAACGATAAGATATATTTGTTGGATCAGCCTACTGCGGAGTGGATGCGGGGACGCACGCGCTCCGGTTGCGTGGGTATCTTTCCGATCAACTATGTGGAAATAAAAGTGCCATTGGACGCCAGTGGTACTGTTGGTGGTGGTGGTGGTGGAGCTGCTGGTGCTTCAGCTGCATCTGCTCCTGCTGCAGCCTCGTCGTCATCCACAGCCATCTGTTTGTACCACTTTCCCGGTGGTGTCGAAGGAGATCTAGCCCTGCAGGTAATAATTGCACATTTGTACAAATCTTTGCAGAAAACTAAACGAAACATTTGTCTGTCTTTAGGAAAATGAAAGGGTCACCGTGCTTTATAGAATAAACGAGGACTGGCTGTATGGTGAGGTGGCGGGTCGTCAGGGCCAGTTTCCGGCCAATTTCATCGACCAGGTGCCTAGCAATCTGCCCACGTTGTAAGTCTCCCACCTTCGCGTGCGCAGCCTGCGATCTTTAGCGATTAACGTTAATTAGTGTCGATAAGCGAGATGAGATATCAAGCGAACTGAATCGTATATACACCACACATATAATATGTATTTTTGCTATATCCTGTGCGACAAAATATTACGAGAATATATAGTCTAAGACTAACCTAATATCTAATTAATTTGTAAGCCAATCGAAAGATGTTTTAAACGGCAATTGATCGTCGAAATGAATGCCTTCCCACTTCCTATACCCATGTACCCGCTTATACACGGGATTGAATTCAATGATTTTATGTTGAAGCCGCGAATGGAATTGTTTGTGTTTACGCCGATATAGTTTCGATATTCGATATTGTTTGCTGATCCTTTAAGTATTCCGCCAAGCCCCCAATATACATATAAATATATATATACAAATTGATAGGCAGTAGCAGGCAAAACCATTGTAAATAAGTTATATTTTACGTGATTTCTATTAATGTTTAAAATATTTAATTCGAGTTTAGTTAGACACGCTTAGTTAGGCACATTTACCAGATTCCAATTTATGATGCAAGCCCCTTTGATGATTATTCAGTGTATTTAATTTTTTGTTGAATTTCTCAAGTGTGTTCCCTGTGTCCACCCACAAGTCCTTGTAGGAACCGTCTTATCGAAACTTATCAAAATATCAGGATATCCGCCTAGCAATGAAGAATGTAAACCGGAAATAAACGGAGATGATACAAAAATACTTTAATGTGTTCCATATAGTTCACCTGGGTGGCCTGGGCTTTCTACTTCATTCAGTGGATGGAGGATTATGTTCCCAGCACATTGGATATTCTCTAGCTATATAGAACACATCGGGAAACCTTTCGTCGTCAATTGTCTGTCCAAGCCAAATTACTTTTCGTCGTGTTGGAAGTGTTGAGTTCAGTGTATCCGTTCTCGGATCCCATCCGAGCAAACCCAAAATTACTTTCCTTGGCAATTGCGCAGTTTCCGTTGAGTTCCACAACCATTCAGGGATCTGTTCTCTCTGCCACCGCACAATACTATAATCCATTGCCATGTCTGGCGATTGCGGCAACGCTGGCGATCCCTGCCAGGCGCCCACCGACTTCTCGCCATGCCCGCCGGCATCGACGTGTCCGCCGTGCGACTGCGGCGACTACGCGGGTTGTTGCTACCAGCAGCCGGCACGCACATTGCCCATTGTGCCCAAGTCGCACTTTATGCGCTCCACGGCGCCACTGGATACGGACACGATTTACCGGCGTTCCTTTTACGCCAACTGTGGCGATAACTTCAGGGCCCGTCCCGTGATGCCGTGCTCCCAGATTCGCGCCTCCACGGCGCCGCTGGAGAAGTGCACCATCCAGAAGCTGTCGTACATGCCGCCGTGCCCGGTGAAACGGACGCCGCCCATCCTTCCCATGGAGAGTGGCCTTCGCTTCGAGGGTCCCATCTATGCGATGTCCTCGCAGAAGCACGACTACGTGCCGAAGGGAATAGTGAAGCGGGATCCCATACTGCCGCGCGTAGCCATCTGCACCTCGAACGCCCCCATGGAGCGGTGCACCATCCAGAAGCTAAGCTACATGCCTATCGATGTGTGCCAGAATCCGCCGCCCAAGCCCATGACCCAGGGCACGAGCTACTGCAAGCCGGCGGGACCCATGGAGCGCTGCACCATCCAGAAGCTGTCGTACATGCCGGTCTGTCTGCCGCCCAAGGAGCCCACCCCTTGGGCTGACAATATCCGCTGTGTACCGCCGCGCTATTCGAATGTGTGCACCACCTACAACCTGAGCTACATGCCCAACTGCAATGAGGCGCGCACTGCTCCAGTGATGCCGCTGACAACGTTGCGCTTCTGCGGCGACGATAATGCCACCGCGAACACGGTTTACAAGCTAAGCTACATGCCGGTGGATGCCTCGCGGACCAAGCCAGCGCCCGTGCTGCCAAAAGATACCTTCTGCCGGCCCACTGGTCCGCTGGAGAAGTGCACCATTCAAAAGGTAATTCGGAGATATAATTATTACAATTTTAATAGAACAAAAAAAAACTCAATAATGGTATTTTTCAGCTTTCCTATCAGCCGAACTGTACAGACCGAACTCCGCCCATACGGCCGATGGAGAACGGACTGCGCTTCGATGGACCCATGTATGCAATGACCACCCAGAAGCACGACTTTGTGCCCAAGCCGCATGTGCGCCGGGCACCGATCATGCCGCGCACCGCCTTCTGTGGACCCACCGGCGCCATGGAGCGATGCACGGTGAACAAGCTGTCGTACATGCCGGTAGATGTCTCCTGCTTCCCGCGGGCCGAGTCCGTCAAGCCCCGCGAGGGCTTTTGCCGCAACGAGGGTCCCATAGAGAAGTGCACCACATACAAACTCAGCTACATGCCCAACTGCATACCGCCCAAGGAGCCGCTGCCCTGGGCCAGATACACATCCTACTGCCGGCCGACGGGTCCCATTGAGAAGTGTACAATTCAGAAGCTCAGCTATGGGCCACCCGGTGCCTTCCAACGCTGTGGCGGTAAGTATACATATTTTGAACATTATTTTTGCAGTAAGTAATTCAAAATTACCACACACAGGTCCTTGTGGAACTGGCGGCGGCGATGGTTTCCCGAAAGCAGGCATTTGTTAAGCTCGCAATGCACTCAGAATGGCAAGCGAATCCCTCGTTCCATGTTACGTGTTTAGTCCAAAATCTTCCAGTCCACGATGTTTGTGCGTTGTCCTTTAATGTCTAAAGATTGGCGCTCTTCGTTAAGCAATCTGAAGTTTTACACTTGAATTCCTATAGAAAATTGAAAGTCTTTCAGTGATAGCTTCGCTTACGAATTGTGACGCAGTACTCCTTAAAAAATTAATGTACGTTTACAGAAATATATAGATCCAGTAAATCCAAAAATTATCTTGTACCATAAACTAACTAACCTTTAATTGCATTTCTTTTAAATATAATGTACAAATGTATACAAATATATCAATCTTAGACCATTTGGATTTGCAGTCGTCGCTTACTGGCTTCCCTGCGCTTTTTATCGCGTTTCTTGCGGTTCTGCGTTGCCTCCCGGAAGAGCTGGACGCCCTCGTGCTGCTCCACCTCGGTTTGGAGTACGGCCAGGCCGTGCATGTTCCAGCCCAATATATCCCTCAACTGGCCGACATCGCGCTTGAGCATGGAGAGCAGTTTGACCAGCAACGGCTTCATGGGCTTGGCCGCCGATATGGGCTTCATGTGAACTTTGAACAGGAAGATGGTGACGCGACAGAGTAGCTCCAGTTGGTCGGGTCGCTGGGCCAGCAGAGTGGGCAGACGCTCTAGCACTTCGCACACAGTGGAAAAGGGCAGAAGCAGGAGTGCCTCCTCCATGTCGGAGGCTCGTATCCGCATAAGTGTGCTGACCAGAAAGTCAACGGGATTCTTTACCTGCAGTGCTTGCATGAGCGGATGCAGTTCCGGCTTCTCGTCCGCCTCCAGCTCGAACTGCTTGGATATTTCAAGGCACTCAAGAATGGATTCAGCGGACTGCTCCGAGCCCACCGTCTTTCGGGACGGCATCTTTAGACCAGGTAGCAAGGCCACCGAATTATCCTCGCCTGTGGCCAGTTGCTCGTTCTCCAGTTGCTCGCGCTCCTCCTCCTGTACATCCTTCAGTACAATTGTCTCGTCCGTCCGCTCATACATCCTCAGTGTTCGATCGGAGCCGCAGGTGACCAGATACCGGCCGTTCGGCGACACAGACAGGCAATACGCCTCACCTATGTGGCCCGGCAGCGTGAGAATCTTCTCGAAGGAGTCGCCATCCCACTGCTTCACTTTGCCGTCCTTTCCGCAGGTGAAGAACATATGGGTCCTCGGTATAAACTGCACGCTCATCACCGAGTCGTCATGGGCGAAGATGGAGCGATGGCAATCGCCGAAGTTGAGGCCCCACACCTTTACATTGCGGTCCGCCGATCCGGTCACGATCAGATTAGAGTCGTAGGATATATCCAGGCAGAGTACGGGCAGCTTGTGGCCGTACAGAGACAGGTAGAACTTGAAGGTGTCTAGAAAGAATACCTTGACGGTAGCATCGAGCAGGCCCACGGCCAGATACTTCATGTCCGGACTGACGCCCACGCAGAGCACGGTCTCCTCCAGCTTCAGTGTGTTCTTGTGCAGCAGGGACAGCACCTTCGTCTGCGCGCCATCCTCGCCCGAATCTATCAGTTCGAATGTCCAGATCTTTACGGTGGTATCCCCGCTGCCAGTGATGCATCCCTTCTGATCGGGCAGCATGGCAATGGACCACAACTCGCTTTCGTGTGCTGGAATCTCCTCCACAACGTCGGCCGCTGCCACATCCACAATGAGCAGTTTGCCGCTCTTCATGCCCAGCAGCACGTAGTGGTCGCCAGGTACAAACTTTGAGCAGAGGATGTAATCTGTTGGCACTGTGCGCAGACACTGCATGGCATCGCGGTCCCAGAACTTGAAGGATTCGCCGGCACCCGAGCCAACGGCCAGGGAATCGTTGCTGAAGCACACGGATCGCACCTCGGACTGGTGACCGAGACGGGTGAGTGACCTCAGCAGTTTTACGCTGGGATCGGTTGCCTTGCGCGTCCTAATAGAAGCCTCCAGCGAGTACATAGCCAAACTGTTGTTGGCCAAACTGACTAGGACACGCAGCTCCTGGCTCTGTCCCAAGACTACATCGATGGACTTGATCTTCTGCTTGGCTCGAACGCTCTCCAATCGCTTGATTTCGTCGCTCAGAGACTGCTCCGTCGAGAGCATCGCCGCATCGTTAGATCCGTCCTCCCCGGCGGTCTTCTTTTTCTTCTTCAAGCGCTTGCTGAGCCGCTTTTTCACCTCCTCCGCGGTGCAGATGTAAAAGTTCTCAATAAGATCGTTGGTGCCATGGCAGCTAAGTACCCGCTCGCTGGGGTCGGTCACCAGGTTGACGGTACGTCCCTTGCCAGCCCGCTGAATGGTGCCGCAGTTGCTGACGCTAATGGGACTTATCATGTCCTCGTCGTCTATGGACAAACCCTCGACGGCCGATTCCAGGGTCTCGGCTATTGCTGCTCCCTCGTGCTTCCTCAAGCGGTATACATTCATGCCGCTCTCTCCGGCTCCTGCCACCATCAAATCACCGATAAAGGCCAGCGCCCACACCTCCGTGCGATTGTCCACGATGGTCTTGAAGCAGAACTGCGTCTCCAAGTTCCAGAACTTAATCTGTGTGTCCTTCGAGCAGCTCACCACGATGTTCTCTTCCACCAGGCGCTGCAGAAAGTGAGCGTCCGTAATGGCGGCATTGTGTCCACTAAGTCGCGCCCTGCCCGCCTGCTCCACGACGTCAACGACCAGTAGTTCGGTGTCCAGGCCACCGCTGACCAAGCGCATGCCTTGCAAATCATACCGCAGGATGCTGACAGCGTTCTTGTGCAGCGCCAGCGAGCAGATGGGGTCGTAGTATCTCTCCGAGCTGAGGTCGAAGATCTGAACCATGCCGTCCGCATAGCCCACGGCAATGTGCAGGTGATCCGGCGACACCCGCAGGCAGGTAACCTCGAACTTCTCTCGGCGCAGGGTCAGCTTTCTATCGCCCATTCTGCAATTAAGTCGCCGCTTAATAGGAATTCATTTTTAATATAACGTGCTCAAAACTCACCGCAGGTCCCAAACGATCACATTCTCGGCGGCTGGAGCGGCCACATAGCGACCCTCCGTCTTGTCAACAACGGCAAAGTTCACATTGGCGCGTCCGGATGAGATTATATTAAAGCTATCTATAGCCCGATAGGCCAAATATTGTTTAGTTAAACCCATTTTGCAGCATTTAAATAACAAAAATCAAAAATCAACAGAGCGCGTTTCACGTGTTAAGAAACAGTGTTGCCAGGTTAGCTTTATAATATCTGCCATAGCGTTAAAAATAGCTTAAGAACTTTGAAATTGAGAAGGGAGAAGGAAAATGTCAATAAACTTTTCGTTTTATTCTTTTATGTATAAAAAATAGTTTTAAAGTTAAAAAAAAACTAAAAACTTATATATTATTAATGTCAACTGTTCTAACTGAAATTTAACATTCCCGTGTTTAGTTTACGTTTTACATTTTACACGTGTACAGAACAATTTTACGTATTACAGTATAAGGTGAAGGAATTCGAAAAAGTGTAATAAAAATGGTTATAAACGTTGCTACATTTTTTCGTTCAATTGTCGTCAAATGTTGTTGTCTGTTTGTCCGAAATCTTTTTTATACAATAATTACTTGAATAAAAATAAATAATAATATAATAATAATAAAATAATATAAATATAAATAAATAAATATAAACATACACAAAAGCTTCTTAATTTAAAAATAAATTTTTGTTCAGCAATTTTTGTATACCCTTGCAAAGGATTATATTTTTATTCAGATCCTTGAAACGTAGTGAAGGAGTCATTTCCGACCCTATAAATCATATATATTCTTGATCAGCATGAATAGCCGAATCGATCTAGCTATGTCTGGCAAAAATGTATTTTTTTCGAAAATTTCAAAATTTTATAAGGGGTAACATCGTTAAAATTTTTAAAAATTCACAAAAAAAATTTATTTTTTAAACTTTAAATTCTATATACAGAATTGTTAACCTAATAAAAACTAGCATTGAACAGTTTTCCGAATTGAAATTAATGCATTTTTGGTTTAGTTATGATGATTTTCAGGATCAAACTGCAAGGGTATAAAAACTCCGCTTTCCCGAATTTAGCTTTCTTGTTTTTTTAAACATTGATTTTTCCCAAAAGTTATCATCTAATGTGATTACCATTAGTCATATACATATATTTCGATTTACTATTGAAATCATAAATAATTAGTTAAATCATATTATTTATTTAGTTTTAAATTTAAAAATATTTATTTTTTATTTAAATTATTTAAAAGCAAAATAATATTTTCTTGTTTTTTTTTTTAAATATCGTTAACTTGATTTATTTATTTAAAATGAATAATTAAAACTAAATCAGTTAAGCAAGTTAATATATGACCTCAATTTTTTTAAATTTAAAAATATTTATTTTTTATTTAAATTATTTAAAAGCAAAATAATATTTTCTTGTTTTTTTTTTTTTAAATATCGTTTACTTGATTTATTTATTTAAAATTAATAATTAAAACTAAATCAGTTAAGCAAGTTAATATATGACCTCAATGTGACAAATAAATTATGCTATAATTGTACTTTCAAGAATTCTTTTGAATTGAGTCGATTCAATTGAAATGTTTTCAAAAAATATTAAAATAATATAATTTACATTGGTATTGCCTTTGGCCCCGGTGCCAAGATAAGAGCCCGGGGCCCTATAAAAAGAGCCATCAGATCAGTCTTGACTTTAAATCAATTCGAGGAGTTCAGCCACATGATGAATCCAACTCTATATTTAAGGTAAGCTCAAGAGTTACTATAATCGAATGCCGCATCCTAAAGTCCTTTTGGATCGTTTCCTCCCAGCTGTCTGGGGGTCCTTGTCGGGAGCCTTGTGTGGACAGCAAGTGCAGCCCCATCGAAGAGTGACCAGACATTCCATTCTGAATTGACACGATTGAAGAACATCTACGGAAGTGATTCGGTTAACCAATTCAGCAGGCTTAATAATATACCCGAGCTAATGGACTTCTATGAGAAGTATGGCGATCGGCTACAGTTGACCCCCGAGGAGCGACTAAAAGGCGATGATGCGCTGAGGCAGTACAAGGAGGAGCAGGCCAAGCAAGTTTTGGTGGAAGGAGTGCCAGCTCAAGGATTCTGGTGGGTGCTAATTCCTGCCGCTGTGGAAATTCTAACCACAGTGATCACAAAAGCGATTGCCGCTTAGGATTGACTTCAGACACCGTTTCTAGTTCTGTTTGAAATAAAGTTTTAGAACATCATTTAACCAATTGTGTTTAATTTAATTTTTAACTTGACCTCCTTTATATAATAAAGCTAAATAGACACATGGGTTCGTATTCGAACCACCGGCTCCAGGGCAAAAGAGTATCATAGTTAAAGATTGAAAAGTACAATTTCTTAAATTATTTTCAAAAAATTATTGATTTTAATTTAAGGAAACTATTTTAATAAAAGAATGACCCTAATATTTATCTTGTTTTCCTGAAGCGCCTGCGCCGCATTTGGAAAGTTAAACATGTATGAGAACCCACCCCAAAATCTCATAAAACACTTTAACCAGCTTCATCTGTAGCACTTGCACAAGTAAAATAGAATAGTTAATAACAAAAAGTTGAGAATGTCTGCATATCCCAGTGCTTCCGCCTCCCAGTCTACTGGTAAATATATTATTGTAATCCTTTGAAAACTTAAACATTCCGAAAACCTCCGGCAGGAACCTCAGACCTGGACTCGGAATCCGTGGAGGTGCTGCGGGAGCGCCTGAGCACCATGAAGCGGCTAATGGCCGAGCGGACGGCCCAGCAGCAGAACAATCCCGCCACCACGGAGGAGATATTCTCCACCAAGCGCCACAGATCGGCGGGCATCATCGATGGCAACTTCCTGAGCATTGCCTTCGGGGGAGCCCTGCTGGTGATCATCACGGTTTCAGTGTACGCCTTCTACAACCTCTACCATGCCATTCTCAAGAAGTTCCCCTCGCGGCACGAGGAGCTGTAAGGAGTGCCAAATGTTTCGAGATGAGTTTTCCACTTGTAATGTTCGAATTACTCTGCATTTAACAAATAAACTGTAGCTTGAATTGTAACTAGCCTCTGTAACCCCTGGATTTGAACAGTAGAACAAGTGAAAACGACTTGGGGTCTTTGCTGTTTTGCATTCGGGTTAATCAACGCCATTTATTTGGAGTTCAACTCATTACAAAAATCAATAATAGTCTTGGTACTTTTTACACATTCATCTCACTCGGTTCGAATTCGATTACAACTAAAATAGAGAGAACACTGAATGCATGGACAGCAAAAAACAAAAGGGGGTTTTGGAATATGAGATGTCGCTATGAAGAACCAACCATCAAAATATAAAACAAGTTTATGTATAAGGAAAACAAGACGTGAGACGAAATGCTGGGAAGGAACACTTCAGGGGGTGGATAGAGACCAGATTCCTCTGGTGAAAACTTATGGATTGATTTTGCTTACTCGCTAGCTACAATTGAAACTCCCTAACCTCCTCCTCCTTGTTCACATATTTCCTGCCTTAGATATTAGTGTTTTTGTTTGCTAAACTCCTATTACATATTTGTATGAGTTGTAAGTTTACATATTTTCGGTATTTTTTCATTGTTAATAGATTTCTTCGTTTGGGTAAAATAATAACTAATATCCGTTTGTTTTTCTCTTTTTTTTTTTTAATTCAAACAATGTTAAGGGAAAAGCTGCATTGTTTTGCTCTGCTTAACAGTTTCACTATTTGTTTTACACAATTTGCTGTTGTTCTTTGTTGTTTAACGGCGGCCATAAATCATTTGAATCATTTGAATTTTTGAACTTACTTTACTTGAACATTAAAAGCTTCGAGAAATTAAATAGAATATTGAACGTTAAAGTGGCTTCAAACTAACTAACTAAATAAAGATAGTTGTAGATCGCCGTCCGTTTTGGTTTCTGTTGCTTCTCTCTCCGCCGCCGCCGCCACTCTGGAGGTTGGATTGATTGGTTGGATGGTCTGCTTGGATCTTTCGAACAGGATTCGGTCTACTTAATGCTTCTGCTTTTTTACAATTTGTTAAATTCCCTATTCTCGAAGTGACTCTGCTGCTGGTGCTGCCGCTGCCGCCGTCCCTGCCGACGTCACCTTGTTTCTTGTTAATCAGATGTTGTCAACGGAATCAGCATCGTCCTCCGAGCTGATCTCGTCGCCGAACTCGATGTCCTCGTCGAAGCCATCCTCCACGAATGTGACTGTCTCGTTGATGCGCACCGACTCGGGGAACTCGCCGTACGTCTTCAGATTCCTGGCCTCGTCCGGTGTGTACTTCAATATGACGTCCGCCTTCGAGTCCTGGTAGTCGCGCAGTCCGACCAATATGATGTCTCCCTGGTTAATCCACACCTGAAACAAATGAACAAACAGTGTTATCTTCAAAGTTCTTTTTTTTTTTTGGGAAAGACCACGTCTCTCTTTGCCTTGTGAGTAATTCTTCTTGGGGAAAAGCAAACAACAATTCTGCAGCTTGTATTCCGTGTAACACAGATAGTAGATAAAAGATAACTGATCTATGGCGTGGAGCAACGACAACTCCACCTCGGTTCTGGGGAATTTCACAAACGTGCGCAACGATTGTGCCATGTTTGCAAACTGACCTTGTCAAACAAGGAGAAGGTTCCATTCAATGGGTAAAGTAAATATTTAATAAGGGAGCAAAATCGATGGCAATTTCACAAGGCTAAGCTGAAAGGGAGAAGGAGGAGCTCACGTGAGCGCCGGAATAATTAACTTATCGTGGATCACAATCACCACACTTGAAGCAGAACTTGGTCAGTGGTTGCTTGATAAAACAAGAGGTGGCGGTGCAGGAACACAGATTAGACCAGAACACGCCCCAAAATGCGTTAGAAGTCACATAGCGGAGATAGCTGGTGACTTGAATGGCAGTGGCTAATTCCACGAAAGACGGAGAATTTCGCTACCGATGAGATAAGACCTTCTTTGCGATATCTCAAAGCCAATCACGAGCTAACCGAAATTCGGTGCTTGGGTATATCTCAGCCTCAATCACGCGCAAACAAACATTTCCCTAATCACATGCGAAATACGCAGGAGGTCTGACAACTGATTGAGATTTCCCCATTAATGACGTCAAGGGAAGATCGGGAGCCTATCTCGAGGAGGAAGCTAAAGGGCTGATGTACTCAACTCAGTCTACGGCGATGTCAATGACCTGGGACAAGCTGCACTCGGCGAGTGATTCAATGCATTCCATTCCCATTCATAAATTCACTTCCTCTCCTCTAATACTTCCTGTCGGTAGTGAGTACTACTACCAAGTAGCTGCCATATAAATTCCAAAGCCAAGGATGACACATATACATGTTCCTCTGACCACGTCCGGATCGATAAGCGACGATACCAAACAGAGAAGGGGTGGGCTTTAAAATAAATTAAACGGAATCGGAGCGACGACAGTAGCCGCGCGCGAATAATTCCAGCATTACGTACGCCCGCTAGAAATAAACCATTGTTTGGGTCCTGCCCGAACTTTGGAGTATTGATCACCCAGTTTAAACCAAATGGATGGCGTCGCGCCATCACTATCTGTTCCACAGAGTATTCCCTCCGTTTCGAAAAAACCGAACACGATAGATCATGCCAAGGCAAAGAATCGTGACTAAATTGAATCGAAATTGCCCTATTACGATCCCCAGGAGATAAGGGAACCAATTGGCTGGATGGCCACACACACTCCCCAGCCAAGCCAGCTGGCCGGGAAGCACCCGATTCCTCGACTGATTGCCATGTGGTGTGCCAATGAGTAAGTGAACGAGTGTGTGTTTGCCCCGTCAGGGGTTCGGTATTCCAGGCAGCAGGTCTCGATATTTTACTATATATAGCTATAGACATCATTGAACTTCCGATTCTTATCGGACAAATTTTGCACTGGTTTCCACTGGTTTTCACAAAGTTCTAAGATACTAATGGAAGGAGAAAAGGTATTTTTAATAAACTGCGTTTCCTAATCTCTTTTATATCTGGAAATTCCATTAAATCCGATTCATTCTGAGCCTTCAAGTTATAAAATTATAAACTTTTATACGCTGATTCACAACAGTTATTGTTTTCAGCGGGTTAAACCATAATTCGGCATAATTCGACTGGAATTCAGTGCGTCATAAACGGTTAGGTTATATGAGTACCGGTAATATGTTCCAGAAATGGAATATTTACAATTTATACAATTTGAATTTATACAAACTATTCAAATAATTTCGCACAATTATGTTATTATGGACAGCATGACAGCATAGACTTGGAAAATGGAAGATATGTATGGTATGTGCCTGCCACGCTTTTCCTATCTCAGAGTACGCACTGGTATTACATAATATACAACCAAGCTAGTGGAGATTACGACCGATTAGAGAGCCATCTCTGGAAGGGGTAGGGCATTCCGCGGGCAAGACAGAACCTTAGAAAACCGATTGGCACTCGCCGAATTTTCGCTATCTCGCGACTCGTCACTGATAGCGAACGCTAATGGGCAATGGAGAACCCACCTCTCGGCGATAAGGAGCCACCAATGGTGGGAACCTCTCTCCGGAGAGACTTCCCTATAAATACAGGCCCACTCGTAGGCGTTGGGCAAATTCAAAACCGGCACCAAGCAAGAGACACCTCAAACAAGAAATACGGCAAAATCGGGCCGCAAAAAGTGAATTCCATGCCAAAGCGAAGCGGAATACAAGTGAAGTGCTATCGACACGCCAAAGCAAGGGCGAAAAGCTAAACACAGTCGCGAACGAATACCCGACGAGTCGCGCCAACCAAGACCCCAAACCGTCAACATTACTTACTACTACTCAACTGGTTCGTGCGGCGCGTGCTACCAGAGCGAGGACATCATGCTTTTATCCTACCGATGCATCTACTCGGTCCTGCTGACCACCATAGCCAGCATTATGGTGGTGCTCAGCTCCGCCAAATCCGGCTCCATGCAGCTGCCCACCGTCCGCAAGTGCAGCGGGGGCGGCACTGGAGCAGCCCACACCATGGCCATGAACCTGGCGGCCTACGGGCTGCTCGAGAACCGGATTAGCACTCTGGAAGCACCGCGACAGACGCACTGGAGCAAGAAGTTCCTGGCCAAGAGGGAGGCGACTCCCCATTCGGCTCCCTACGTGGTCAGCATCCAGATGATGACACCCGACCAGGGCCTGGTTCACTACTGTGCCGGCACTGTCATCAACGAGCACTGGATCCTGACGGCGGCCCACTGCCTCAGTTCGCCACAGACCGTGGAGAACTCGGTGATTGTGGCGGGCAGCCACGACATCCACGACCAGAGGGGAGAGGCAGCCAACATTCAGATGCGCCACATCGACTACTACGTGCGCCACGAGCTCTACCTCGGCGGAGTGAATCCCTACGACATCGCCCTGATCTACACCAAGGAGCCGCTGGTCTTCGACGCCTACGTCCAGCCGGCGACGCTGCCGGAGCAGGATGCCCAGCCCGATGGCTACGGCACCCTGTACGGCTGGGGCAACGTATCGATGACGGCTGTGCCCAATTATCCGCACCGCCTGCAGGAGGCTAACATGCCCATCCTGGACATGGAGCTGTGCGAGCAGATCCTCGCCCGCTCCGGACTTCAGCTGCACGAGACGAACCTGTGCACGGGTCCCCTGACCGGAGGCGTTAGCATCTGCACCGCCGACTCCGGCGGACCCCTGATCCAGCAGTGCTGCGAGGAGCAATTCGAGCAGGCCAACATTGTCATCGGCATTGTGTCCTGGGGCAAGATGCCCTGCGGCCAGAAGAACGCCCCCTCGGTCTTTGTCCGAGTATCGGCCTTTACCGACTGGATCAACCAGGTCATCAGCACAGCCACCCAGATCATGTAAGATGATCGGCGGAAGGAGAGATGGATGAACCCACGCAAATGAGCTCGAATGTAAAGATATCGAAAAATTAAAACTCAAGCAAAAAAATACAAAAGATGCAAAAATCCCAAAGAAAAATATGTAGATTCTCTAGACAATCTCACTAAGACTAATTAAGATGAACAAATATACCATTGTATACTGCCTCCGATTCTAGTAATTTAAGTTGTAGTTTAAGCAAACAAAAACATTATTAAAATTGTGAATACCTAAAAGTAAACTGTCTTATTATTTTTAGCTAATCTAACTGAGCAAATATGAACGGAAATAGACTACCTGCGAAAGACTACCTACATTGTTTTTCCGGTCTAAATATAACCGTCTAAATGGGGTATGCTCTACTTGAAATGGGGTTCTAGGCAAATTGCGCAGATTTAACTGAAAGGAGAAGTGCGCCCTTGCCTCATTTTGGCCCAAGTAGAAGCTAATTGTGAAATAAGCTAGCCAAGATAAGAGTCCAGCCCAGCCCAGCCTGTTGCTGGGCACGGCACTGGCGGAGTTTAGAGGGGGTGGCAAGCACACACAATCCGCTGGCGCCTCTCCACGCATTAGTCATGCTCCCGACGAGCACCACGTCTGGCCGCAAAAGGGAACGGAGAGGACGCATGCCAGAGCATGTCAGGAGATTAGGATCTGGGGGTAGATTAGCAGGGTGCTCGTAAAGCGCGCTAAATTGGGGCCATCAGCTGACTTCTGGATGATTGACTGACATTTGGGGGGACGGACATGTGCGAAATTATGGCACTTCTCTTGTTTACTGCCACCGAAAACTGGGTCTAGACTCTAGACATCTCGCGGCGAGCTCGTTGAACCTTGGAGTCGCGTCGTCCGTCCAATGGTTGTACTTTGAGCCCTCGGAAGAACTGAGTAATTGGCCTGGCTGAATGTTGTAATTCCGCGGTTCCAGGAATTATTAATTATTCAATTTGACAGATGACCCCAAGATAGCGCAGGTGAACCCCAATAAGGAGACCATGGGGTATTCAAATAGTGATCACATCCATTATTCTGGCTTTTCTAGGCTACAGATAGCGAATAAAAGAAATCAAATATGATTTTCAGATAGGAAAGGAGAATAATTAATAACCACTGGTTTTTCAAATGCGTATTATGACAACATTATTTATATATTCAGAAGGAATTTACTTTTGCTTCCTGGCTTCCTAGTTGTATTCAATTCTACAGATAAATTCAAGGTAAAGCACACTTCTTTTCGGGGAAATTCGAATTGGAAAAGTTCAAGCTGTTGTATATCTCCTGAAGCACCACCCATAAATCTACCAATAAATTCCTTGGGCCAACTACTTGAGAGATTAGGGGACTAATTGAAAGTTAATTGAGCCACCTGGACAGATCGCATCCCCTACCCAGCGCCCAAAACTTATATAACAAGGCAATCCTCGGTCGCGGTGGTGGTATCAAGTGAGATTAACATTCCCTTTTATGGAGATTTAAATCGCAAATTAGAAATCGGAAAATTGCGTCGCAATGTGAAACATGCTCGTGGCAATGTCTTGGGCTAGAGTTTTAGCAAAAGATTAGATAAATGCTGATACCAGGGGCAGCCCTCTGTCCGAAATTCAATCCAATTCAATTATTTGTCAAGTCAGGATGTTGAATGGGTTTTTCTTCTTTTAATGGCAACCCTTGCACTTGGTACCAAAACTCTTTTACTTGACTGTATAGGAATTAGATATAGCAAATGCCAAAATTATTCAATCTTGTCTAAAAACAAGTGCAACTTTTAAGGAAGATTTCATCATTTGGTGCATAAGATATGGAATGTAATTAAGGTATTCAAGAAGTGCACAAAACTAGCAGTTTCATTGGAACTCAAAGTGCAAATATTGATCACTATCTCAGTTCATAATTTCGATCGGTTTATTTGCATCTACGTCGACTGTGTCTAGCAATTAGCCTGGAGCATGTTCTTCCCCGTTCGGTTTTCGGTTACGTTCCCTTATTTATAGCATCTTGTTTTGATTTCCTCGATATGTGATTGGACTCACTCCTTGTCTTGTACATTTGCTTGACAGCCAGCCATGGAAGACGTCACTAGTTACGAGTTGAGAGTCTTGACGCAGCCGATCGAACATCTTATTTATGAACCACCATCCAAAATTTGGCATGTGCTCATACCTTTCGGAGGAAGCCAGATCTAATCGGTATTCGGATAGAACCATTACCTCGACCACGACCAAGGCCGACGCAGGTAGACGCGATAAGGGGACAAAACTGCAACTGCAGACCTACTTTTATTAGCTAGCCCGGGGGATTTTCGCAGTGGTTATCAGGTAACTGAAGTTGCCATTAAAATGCAGGGGTGTATACACACAAAAAATAGTGTGTATGTGGAGAAGATATGGGCTAAAAGGAAATATGTGCAGATTGTTTAGAAGAAAAGTGATCGAAGAGAGGTTGCCCTTGAATGCTAGATATTCACTTAACTTATATATATGATAAATATTTAATTACATTGTTCATCTTGTACGATAATTAGCAATGAGTATTTTTATGTTAAATGGATGTAAGGGATTAAATTTTAATAAATCATTGATTAGTTATCAGTAGCGAAAGTAAACTCTATATTTATACACTTGCAGGGCATTATCATTTAAGTCAGAAACTTGCAAAGCAGTGAAGGAGTCGTTTCCGACCCCATAAAGTTTATATATTCTTGATCAGCATCAACAGCCCAATCAATCTAGCCATGTCCGGCAGAAATTTAAAATTTTCGAAATTTTTTTAAAATTTCAAAATTTTATAAGGGGTTACATCATTAAAGTTGTCAAAATTAAAAAAAAATTAAAATTTTGTCAAATGTTAAATTGAGTATGCAGATTTATTAACATAATTAAAACTTGCTTAGGAAAACTTTCCGAATGAAAATTAAGGCTTTTTTTTGCTTAGTTATGAGTTTTTAAAAGTGTGGAGAAAGACTAAATTATTTGATCGCAATGCTCATTATTTTGAGTGCATTTAAGTACATACATAAGCACATGTGTATTGCGAATCAATTATTAAAGAGAATCTCGTGCTCTCCTTTGTTTACCTACTGGAGCAAGGACGATGACTCCCACGCACAATGGTCCAATGGAAAGCCCAGGATGGGAAGGTAAATCCAATGACGGTGCATTAATGCATTGAAAAAATAAAATGCGAATTAGCTAAGCACTTGCAAAAGACCCCCAAAAACCTACAAACGCACACACAAGCTGACATTGTATGTACTTGCATTGTTCACAACAAATAAATAAATATAAATACGTCGCATTGCTGGCAATCAATGCTAAAAGAGCAAACACCCAGAGAGAGCCGCCGAAGAGAGCGCGCGCCAAGAGAGAGTGGATGTAGGTAAAGAGAGCAGAGCTCCACACACTCACCTTCTTGCGAAGTTTCCCCCGAATGTGACACAGGCGTTTGACGCCATCAAAGCACATTGCCTCCAGCCGACCGTTGCCCAGCATCTTGGTCACCTGTGCGTACTCCTGTTGGTCCTCCTTGAAGATCAGCTCACGCTTCTCGAACTCGTTCTCGTTCTTACCACGACGACGGTTCTTGCCACCTTTTCCTTTATTCTTAGGCATCTCGCTGCTGTTGTTTTAGCTGTCTTCTGTCTGCGGGGTTTCGCCGTTGCTAAAGTGCAATATTAAACCGTTAATCACCGACTGGACTAGGAGTGGAGCGATGTTATGTGTGAATTTGGCACAGGAATTTTTATAAACTTACAATTTTGTCAAAAATGTGACAGATTTCGCCTCGCTAAAGTGAAAAGGAGTGTGACCGTGCCGAAAACGCCTAAAAATACCACGCGGCCTAAAAATAAATACCATTTTATACCACTTCTGAGGCAAGAAATACCACTTTCATACTGTTCATTCCATCGCTTAAAAAGGCATTGCATTTCCTATGGAAATTATATAGGTTATTATGGATCAAAATAAGTTTGGTTAAAAAAAATAATAATAATTATAACCCTATGGGTAAAGATTAAATAAAAATGTTTTGAACAGTCATTAAAAAACAAATTGCAGAACATCTATTTATTCACATGTACATATTAAGTTGCAGTCCTAATAGAATTGCATATTGCTTCACAGTAAATGTAAATTTAAAACTGAAATCTGATTCGCTTATACATCTATCATAAATGTTGTATATTTTATACGCCAAATAAACACAATAATAAAAAGAATATATTCTTCAAATCTGCAAATATATTTTAAAATTAAGTGTAGTGAAAACCCTATATTAATTCCTTTGAAATGGGAACATTTGATATACTCTCCAAGTGAATTTCTGTTAAACGGCAATACATGGTAACACTAATAAAGCCGTTGCAACGCGAATGTAAAATTTATATTCATGTTTTGTTTACAATCGCATGAATTTCAATAAATAACTCAATTAGCTGATATGTCTCAAGTAAAGCGCTACCGAAGATCATCAAAGTCCTCCGATGAAGGGGAGCAGGACGACAATTACGTGCCATACGTCCCGGTGAAGGAACGGAAAAAGCAGCACATGGTGAAACTGGGTCGGATTGTCCAACTAGCCTCGGAGACAACGCAGCCCAAGTCATCCAGCGAAAATGAAAACGATGATGACTACCAGGGAGCCCACGACGCAGAGACCTATGGCCGGAAATATAACATCAGTCTGCTGGACCAACACACGGAGCTTAAGAAGATTGCGGAGGCCAAAAAACTAAGCGCTGTGGAAAAGCAGCTGCGCGAGGAGGAGAAGATAATGGAAAGCATTGCTCAGCAAAAGGCTCTGATGGGCGTGGCAGAGTTGGCGAAAGGCATTCAGTACGAAGAGCCTATAAAGACCTCCTGGCGCCCGCCCAGGTACATAGAAGCCATGCCAGAAGAGGAGCGTCAACTTATCCGCCAGCAGCTGAGAATCCTTGTCGAGGGAGAGAATCCTAGTCCACCTATCCGCAGTTTCCGAGAGATGAAGTTTCCCAAAGGCATACTAAACGGTCTCGCTGCAAAGGGGATCAAGACCCCAACACCTATACAGATCCAAGGCTTGCCCACTGTGCTGGCCGGTCGTGATCTAATTGGCATAGCCTTTACCGGCTCTGGAAAAACACTTGTCTTTGTGCTGCCCGTGGTGATGTTTGCTCTAGAGCAAGAGTACAGCTTGCCCTTTGAACGCAACGAGGGCCCCTACGGACTGATCATTTGCCCGTCCCGGGAGCTCGCCAAGCAGACGCACGAGATTATACAGCATTACAGCAAACACTTGCAGGCCTGCGGGATGCCTGAGGTGCGCTCCTGTTTGGCTATGGGTGGATTGCCAGTAAGCGAGGCATTGGACGTGATATCCAAAGGAGTACATATCATTGTGGCCACGCCAGGACGCCTCATGGACATGCTAGACAAAAAGATCCTCACGTTGGACATGTGCCGCTACCTGTGCATGGATGAAGCTGACAGGATGATTGACATGGGATTCGAGGAGGACGTGCGCACGATATTCTCATTTTTTAAGGGCCAACGCCAGACGCTGCTCTTTTCCGCAACCATGCCGAAAAAGATTCAAAACTTTGCTCGCTCGGCGCTCGTAAAGCCAGTTACCATAAATGTTGGTCGCGCCGGAGCAGCGTCCATGAACGTCACTCAGCAGGTTGAGTACGTAAAACAAGAGGCTAAAGTGGTTTATCTGCTGGACTGTCTGCAGAAGACAGCACCACCCGTGCTGATCTTTGCCGAGAAAAAGCAGGACGTGGACTGCATACATGAGTATCTGCTTCTGAAGGGTGTAGAGGCGGTAGCCATTCATGGTGGAAAGGATCAAGAGGAACGGTCGCGAGCAGTTGACGCCTACCGAGTGGGCAAGAAGGACGTGCTGGTGGCCACAGATGTGGCCTCCAAAGGCCTGGACTTTCCCAACGTACAGCACGTTATAAACTACGACATGCCAGACGATATTGAGAACTATGTGCATCGTATTGGCCGTACAGGTCGTTCCAACACCAAAGGATTGGCTACCACGCTGATCAATAAGATTACTGAACAGTCCGTGCTGTTGGATCTGAAGCACTTGCTTATCGAGGCCAAGCAACAGGTGCCCGACTTCTTGGACGAATTAGCACCAGAGGCGGAGCACCAGCACCTGGACCTGGGAGACTCACATGGCTGCACCTACTGCGGTGGCTTGGGCCATCGGATCACCGAGTGCCCCAAGTTGGAGGCAGTGCAAAACAAGCAGGCTTCGAACATCGGCCGCCGAGACTATCTGTCGAATACTGCGGCGGATTACTAATCTATGTGCCACCAATTACATAATTATAAGCAAATTGTATATTATTTGACGAAGGGATTAAACAGACTACTTAGGTATATATTTACATACATAAGTAAAACAAAAGGAGACTTTCAACCTGAATTCTGGGAATTTTCGAAAAATTTGTTTTCACTTTGTTTACGGTTTGAGGTTGTGTTGCTTATCGCCCAGAGCTTTGGCTTATCAATAATCTACATACGACCCCGGAGAGCGGTCCGTCTCACGCCGTGAGCGCGACTTGCCTCTGAGCGGACTTTTATAAAAGCGAAGACGAGCTTTGCCTTTCCTTCAGTGTCTCGAGCCGATACCAGTTGTTCACACCTCGCTCTCACAGTTCCCCTTCCGATTGTTTGAAACTGATCGTGTTTATCTATTCTACGGTGAGTGTTCAATTGTCTTCCTAGAGGGGCTAATTTATATTTAATAGCCTTTGATCAGGTTATCTTAAATACTTGTGTGTTGTGGCAAATTCTTAAGTAAAGGGAACCAAAGACAAACTAGACTATGTACATAGACTGATTATAAAAATGAAAATGCAAGTATTTACAAATCTCTGCTGTTGATGGTCGGCCAAAACGTATAAGATTAATGAGCTCATCTTATCAATTAGAGGCCGATGCTTAAGTAAACAATGAACTAAGGTTAAAACTGATGATTAGGAAACACTTATGTGTGTAAAGAGAATATATTAAAACATTCTTAAATTATTGCGTACTTTCTGGCGGCTTTTCCAAGTTCAGGTCAAAGCTAAAAAATCATTATTTTCGATTTTGAAATTGATAATATTGATTTTTAATAAAAAATTTAGTAGAAATTTTTCTCTAATTTTAGACATCTTTAAAAAACTTTAACTAATCTTGTTCTAAATGACTTTTCTACTTTTTGTGACACCTCTAACTTCCTATTAATTGTGATTGATGAGCCTGATGAGCTGGTTTGCTTTAACAACAATATTTGTTTGGGCATAAATACACAAAAGCATACATAGGTACACATAAATAAACATAATTGATATTCGAAACCCGTTGATAATATTTATGAGTACTGCCTGGGGAGAATCGTGATCTCAAAAAAGGCAAATACGAACAGTGTTCATATGTACACGTTCGGCAGAAATAAAATGAAACAGCCCTGTTCCCGTTTTCGAATACTTTCTATACCATTGCAGGGTATTCAAATTTTAATCAAAATTTTTGCAAAACATTAAAGGAGCAAAAGTTGATCACCATCACTGCATTTTCCTATGCGGTTTACTCGAGAAGTTTTTAAGTTATTAACTCGGAATTCTCGCCTTCAGATACATGTATGTATCTAGATCAAGTTTAATAATCTTGAGAATTGCTTGACTACACCCTAAATCTGACATAGAAACTATTTGAAAAAAAAAACTGTATGAAGTTAAGCCAAAAATTAGGATTGGGAACGAACTTTCACGTTTATAACCAGGTACCTTTTTTAGGAATACAAGTTTTTTTTAATGGCGTTAAGGTAACGGGAACAAGGCCTATATTTTCTGGGTTATACCTTGTGGCAAGAAAGACCTGCACGAACTTCCCATTTGGCCTTGGCAATCATGATATCATCCCAGATGAGTCAAGCCGCAATGTCGCAAAACTAATTATCTGAAAAGCAGTTTGTAAAAGCATGCGTGCTGACATTTGGTTCACAGCTTCGACAGCTGGCCTTACACTATCCCAAAATCAGATATTACATTGTTGATATAAAAGTGATATCATATCAGATGGGATTATAACTTTTCAACATGAAACGTATATTCTCATGTATGTACAATTACATGCTTATGAATATGTGATTGCCTTTTTTGGTTAAAAAAGAAAGGTAACCATCTTTTATTATAGTAGTTTTTTATATAAAAAAGGGGGAAACCCATTTTTGTCCACTATATATAACTATATACAAATTAATTTTATGTAAAGTAATATTTTAATAAGATACCTACACTGTATTCATGTAACTCTAGTTAGTTTTAGGTGTCTGTCGATAGTAAAAAACAGTTGTTAAATCCAGTACCCATCATGTACAATGGCATTAGCTCAGGCCGCATCAAGTATACGTTATTGATTAGTATCACCGAGTCTATTTAAAAGCAGTTGATAATAAATACGGCATTAATAAGACAATATATGTATAAGTATATCTCTCAAACATAGCTCAAATGTTTTGTTCCTTCTCAAAATCCAGCATATAATAATTGTATCGTTTTGTATTCTTCATAAATTGAACAAAGCTTTATCTTCCGGGTATCTCATAGGCGCGCACCCTATCATATCTTTTGTACTTTATTCTGTTCCATTAGCGACCACATCATAAATAGGCCTATTTAGTAAAAAACGTTTAAATCTAGAATAGTCTAACTAATAAAACAATTACCTTACTATTCGCAGTTCAAACACTCGTCACTGGGATCAGCTGGAACAATCATCTCTGTTTGGCCCGAACAACAAACACTGCGATAAAAACAAAGCCGAATACATACCTACATATAGAGTATATGAAAGCGCACACTATATACGCATATTTATATTTATCGCAACAATAAACAAAGCTCTCGGGGATCTCCCCGCCTCCGACACCACCGCGCCGCCGCCGACGACACGAGAAAGAGAATCGCGAAAAGGCAGCGCCAGGCGACGCCACCATGGCAGTCATCATAAGGTAATGCAAGCGAGCAGTCGCTGTCCAGAAGCACCATTAAAGTTCCCAAGATTCGCTCCGAGTCGGTTAAAAAAAGTGTAAACAATTGTTGTAGAAGCTGACGCACGCCAAGCGTCAGTGAAAATATCTGGTTTGAAATGTAAGTGCGTTGGTAAGAGGCTACCCCATGGCAGGGCAATTAAAGCCGCTAATTAGTTTGTCGAAAGGCGTGTTAGAAGTGGAATAATTTTAAGAGCTCCAGAATAGACATTCATTGTAGGAACAATTGTTACTCACTGTCGGGGCTCTCCTTAAAAGCATGTGACATTTTTGGTGTGTCTATTTTTTATGACCTTTTATGGTCGCGTTTCACTTGTGGAGATATATGGATGTGCCTGTCGGTACAGAAATCTAGATGAAAGTGCATATATTAAGCCATATTTTGAGACTAACTTTGTTAAATGGGTTAAACCATGAATCAGAGCTTGAAGCCAGAGTGCTCTTTTGTGATTTCTGATCTCATAAATAATATGTTATCTCGACAGTTTGCCGAATTCAAGGTTGGCAAAATTAATTATAGCAAATATACCATTCCAAGAGTATAAAAACCATTTACAATCGTGTAAAGTTTTCGCAACCCTTCGATTAGGGAACTGCGAAAACAAATAATGATTCCCGGATAAGGCTTATCTGTATGCTTTCCTACTTCCAGCCTGCTGGTACTGGTTGCCCTATCGGCCAGTCTCTCCTCTGCCGGCACCCTCAACGCTCGTCCCGCGTTCCCCGTCCAAACCGGCCAGATCCAGCCCTCCGGCCAGAACAGCAAGCAGCCCGGCAGACGCATCATGCATCCGGCCTTCGCCAATGCTGGCCAATCTCCCGGCCTGGAGATCTGGCGTATCGAGGTAAATTCGGTGTATTTTCGGCTTTCATTTCACTTTGGTGCAGGTTCAAAGAAAGGTATATATAAATAAATAGCTGGCGCTTGTTTACATCGCTTGGCTAGACTTCATCGCCCACGCACGAATGCGTTGGCTCTGCAGGAGAGCTCATGCAGTCGTCCGGCGGCGGGAAAAGCGGATGGAGCATGGTCCCCGTTCGTGGCTCGTGCCATCAGAGTTGCTGATTTTCCATTTTCTATGCTAAATTCACGCAGGGTGGCTGCCACATGTTCATAAATGGAAAGTGTACTATATATATCGTTATGTATGTATCGCATCTCGGGTTAATTAACTCGGACATTAACGAAATTTATGAACTGGGGGTGCTCTCACTTTTTAATGCGAAGCATGAGGCGCTTCCTAGAATAAATATTTTGACTGTGCATATAAATAGAACGAATTGTACAGAATTTCCAAACACTCATTTAATAAACATTCATTCCTATTTTTCTCACATCATTTATTTGACGTTTTCCAGAACTTCGAACCCGTTGCTTATCCGAAAAATAACTATGGCAAGTTCTACACCGGAGACTCCTTTATTGTTCTGAATGTAAGTAATTGTTTAAGTATCAAATATTTAATTAATTTTGACTAGATATTAAGAATCTTACGACGGAGGTTGTTGACACTTTAGGAAGATATACCTATTCTCTGTCAGGTTGGAAATACTTTTTTATAATGTCAACACCCTATTAATCTCAGATAATATATAATTGTTTCAGCGGAAATAAGCATTATTCATAGAAAAGCTAGTCATAATAAGATGACATTAAAATTTGCCTAGGTCTTATCCGGATGTGTAGGGGAAACAGATTGTTATGATTAATAAACAATTCACTTGTCTAAATAACTGAGACTACCATGCCTTTATTTGAGGATCATATAATATGCGATCAAATATTTAAATTTTAACATGACACACTTTTGATACCCTTCCAGAGTGCTATAATTTCAGTCAGAAGTTTTAAAAGCAGTGAAGTCATGTTTGAGCCTATAAAGCGTATATATTCTTGATCAAAAGACTTTAACTTTAAAATTAATACATTTTTGGCTTAGTTATGATATTTGAAAAACTTCGATTTACCAAAAAAAAAATAGCATAGAGATCTATCAATTTAATAGACTAAACTACACACATTTTCTTTGTGCTAATCATTCGCAAAAAAGCCAATGATTGCCATAAGTCATATATTATTCAATATGCAATCAAAATCGTAATCAATTGTACATTCGAACCCATAATCCTATGGCTAATTGCTCCGGCTATCCGAAGTTATCTTTCTTTCTTGTTTAATATAATTGACTACCCTTAAAATGTAAACTATTAAAAATCTCAACTGGAACGTCTGAAAAAATACATTCTAATAAGTTAATAAGACATTAAAAAAATATTATTTTAAATTTACCTTTCTTAGACAATTCAAAACAAGAAAGACAAGACTCTTTCCTGGGACGTACATTTCTGGCTGGGATCGGAGACTTCTACCGACGAGGCCGGAGCTGCAGCTATTCTCACCGTTCAGTTGGATGACTTGTTGAACGGAGCTCCTGTCCAGCATCGTGAAGTGCAAGACCACGAATCCCAGTTGTTCCTTGGCTACTTTAAGAATGGTAAGATCTGCCTCAGTCTTCTCAATCAATTTATTAACCTGCATTCCCATGCTCTCAGGTGTTCGCTACGAGCAGGGAGGTGTTGGTAGCGGCTTCAAGCACGTGGAGATTAACGCTCAGGGACAGAAGCGTCTGTTCCAGGTCAAGGGCAAGCGCAACGTCCGAGTGCGACAGGTGAACCTATCCGTGTCGTCGATGAACAAGGGAGACTGCTTCATTTTGGATGCCGGCAACGATATCTATGTCTATGTGGGTGCCCAGGCTAAGCGCGTGGAGAAGCTAAAGGCGATCAGTGCTGCTAACCAGATCAGGGACCAGGACCACAACGGACGTGCCCGTGTCCAGATCATCGATGACTTCAGCACTGACGCTGACAAGCAGCAGTTCTTTGATGTGCTTGGATCCGGCTCTGCCGACCAGGTGCCCGAGGAGTCGACGGCCGAGGAGGATGGAGCCTTTGAGAGGACCGACGCTGCCGCCGTCACTCTCTACAAGATCAGCGATGCTAGTGGCAAGCTGGTGGTCGACACAATTGGCCAAAAGCCACTGACCCAGGCCATGCTCGATACGCGCGACTGTTTCATCCTGGACACCGGCTCTGGTATCTTTGTGTGGGTCGGAAAGGGTGCTACGCAAAAGGAAAAGACCGACGCCATGGCCAAGGCCCAGGAGTTCTTGCGCACCAAGAAGTACCCGGCCTGGACCCAAATCCACCGCATCGTTGAGGGCGCCGAGTCCGCTCCGTTCAAGCAGTACTTTGCCACCTGGCGTGATGCTGGCATGGCGCACACTCGTCTCATCCGCTCGGCCTTGGCCATGGGATCCGATGACTCCATTGATGTCGACGAGATTGATGCTGTGGTGACTCAGCTGAAGAAGAGCGGCGGTCGCGCCATTGGATTTATGCCGGATCACGGCCAGAACGCCATTGAAACCATCACGCAGTACGTGGCGAAGGCTGGCTCCAGTGAGATCCTGGTCAACACCGTTGCCTTCGAGGATAACCTACCTCTTCTGGGCTTTGGCTCCTACGTTCTTACCTATAACTACGAGGCCAACAACGGCGAAGATGGTTCCATTGTTTACGTGTGGCAGGGAGCAAAAACCTCAGCCGGCGTCAAGGAGCGCGCTTTCCAGGATGGTCTTGCCCTCGCCGTGGAGAAGAACGCTCTTCTCGTGCTGACCACTCAGGGCCATGAACCGCGTCACTTCTATAAGATCTTCAAGGGTAAGCTCCTCGCCTCTTACACCGCTCTGCCTGTGACGGCACAGCTGTTCCGCATCCGCGGAACCGTTGAGAGCGACATCCACGCCAGCGAGGTGCCCGCCGACAGTTCGTCTTTGGCCTCGGGAGATGCCTTCGCCCTCGTCTCTGCCAAGTCACACAAGATCTACATTTGGAACGGCTTAGGTGCCTCTACTTTCGAGAAAAATGCTGCCCTGGAGCGTTTTGCTCACTACTGGGACGATGCCGAGCTGGAGCAGGTTGAGGAGGGAGCCGAGCCCGATGACTTCTGGGAGGACTTGAATGGCGAGGGTCAGTATGATCGCAGCTTGGTTGATCACGGCCGCCCGATCCTGGAGCCGCGCCTCTTCCACTGCCGCCTGACTATCAATGGGCTGGTGAAGGTCGAGGAAGTGGCCAAGTACGAGCAAGAGGATTTGGACTCCGATGATGTCATGCTGCTGGATGCCGGTGATGAGATCTATCTGTGGGTCGGTTCTGGCGCCTCTGAGGAGGAAAACGCCAAGATTCTGGACATGGCTAAAGTAGGTTAAAAGCCATCTTCACAATTTCTTTTGTTACCAAGAACCTGTATCTTCCCACAGCGCTATATCCGATTAGAGCCCACTGACCGCTCCATGGCCACTGTGAGCATAATCCGTGTCCCCCAGGGACAGGAGCCGCGAGTCTTCAAGCGCATGTTCCCCGAGTGGGACGATACCTACTGGCAGGTTAGTGTGCGGAGGATTGCCTTAAGCCATTTCTCTCGATCTTAAATACTCGTTGGTGTTCGTCCAAGTATTGCTACTTAACATTATCTCAACTCAGTAATGTCACTTTGCATGTTTAAAACTATCGACACATTCCGATACGTAAGTAGACTACTAATACATTTTCATCATGCTTTTTTACGTTAACTACAATACAGTACACAGTTTCTATAGTTTTAACTTTAATTATATTTTTCGACCACCTACAGAATCTGCAATCCTACGAAGACGTCAAACAGAAGGTTTTGGATGCCAACAATGAGGTCTAGATGTACTACTTTAATTCTCAGCAAAATGTACCAAAAATTTTGTTTGTTTTTGCCTTACTAAACTTCTATTATGATATAACTTTATAATAAAACAAACAACTTTGCAATATAAACACTATTACAAGTTTTTATCTGTTAGGTAACTTTCTTGACACAAGTTATTAGGAGGAGATTATTATCTCCGTGCACATGGGTGGAAAAGGAAAATTCTTGCATAAATCGTTAAGAAAATAAAAATGTGGGTACTGGGTATCTTATAGTCGAGAAAACCTTATATGTTCAAGTTCTCAAACTCACGTCTCACTCGATTGATCAGTTAAAGAAAAGCATTGATTTCTTTTAAAATATTTATAATACAAATATAAGCAACAAAGATTAAGATTGTTAAATAAAGATATGTTTCACATTTGGTGCATCGTCGTGACCTGACAGAGGCAAAATATAATCATTTAGTTTTGAACTTGAACCATGAAGATATATTCATATATATATTTATTCACAGCTCTTAGATCAAACGCCAGCCGTCGACTTATTTATCCGAACTGTGTCTAGCTACCAGTTAGCAGCGAATAAATTCAAAAACGGGTTTAGTACAACTTGTTCGAGTTCATTGTTGCAAATTATGAATAAGTCGAGATGTTTTCAATTTTGGGTATAAAACCCCAGAGGCTCCGGGCGCGCTTTTTAGTCTAAACTAAGATTTGCGACAGAATGAAGGCGACAAGTGTAAGCTTATGAATAATCCAAGGCCGAGAGTGTTACTAATGGACCCACCTGCAGGTTATCCTATTGTGTGCCGTGCTCGCCCTGATGGCTTCTGCTGTCACCTCCAAGCCTGCGGATAACGCTCCCTCCGTGTCCGTGCTGCGGTATCGCAATGACCAGGATCTGGAGGCCATTCAGCGGGCTATCATTGCGCAGTACCAGAACCAGATCGGAGGAACCACTCAAGTGCACGCTCCGCTCACGGCTAATGTTATAAACCCATCAAATTTAAGAGTCAACTTTTAATGTGCCTGCTGGAAATAAATGTTGTAAATTTTTGTGAGTCTTAAAACATTTAAAACCCAGTGTTGATAAGGCTGCGCGTCTTCGGCTGCTGGGGACTTACCGATCGGGATGGGATTTAGTCTGCTCCCGACTCTCGTCGCGTTCGCAGAGCCTCTGAGATGGGTCTGTCTCTTCCGCTGCTTTTCGGGCTTTGCTATCTGACCGCCGTTGACGCTGCTCACCCACCACCCCCTAGGGGTCAGCCGGGACCGCCCGAAAGATCGTCGATTTACTTTCCCGTGGAGAGGGACATACTCTTTCCCGACTCCGATGGAGGGTCCAACGAGTCATCGGAGAAGATGTGGTATCACATAAATGATTTTAGACACGGAGGAGAGGAGAATCGGCCCAGGCCCAAGCCCAAACCGAAGCACCACCCACCGCCGCCGAAACCGGGGCAACCCTTTCCCCCGCCACCCGGGGGCTTCAAGAAGAAGAAAAACCAGCGCCGCCGCATATGCGAAGAGAGTAAGTAGCTTGAAGTCTCGCTTTGTTTGACTCCTGAGTCATATTCTTGGTCACATCCCAAGAATACTCACAGTACGTTGAGCAGATCTTCCCCAACGACACGGCTGTGGCTGCCGACGCCAACGACGCGGACTTCGATGGACGCATACTGGTCAGACCTGGTGAATACCCCCATATGGTACGGAAAGCCTACCAGCTGCTGCTGTGCCGCTTAACCAGAACCCGTCAAATCTGTTTTCACAGGCAGCCGTGGGCTTTGAGGCCGATGGAGGTCAAGTCGAGTACAAGTGCGGCGGCAGCCTGATAAGCGAGAATTTTGTACTAACCGCTGCCCATTGTACATCCATATACGAGTGAGCATTTTAGAAATCCGCTGATCCAATCCTCCGTGAGTACCAATATTTTTTGCTTAAGCTTGGCCCCCAAATGGGTGCGCATCGGGGACCTAAATTTGGTCGCCGAGGAGCGGACAGTGGAGCCACAACTTAGGCGGATACAGGAAATAATCACGCATCCCGATTACAACAAAGACTTCTACTACTACGATATAGCCCTGCTGAAGCTTGACAGCAAAGTTGAGTGAGTAATCCCAAAAAGCCAGTCTGGTTTTGCCCTGCTGTATTCTGGTTTTACCCTGCTATGTGTCTCTGAAAGATTAACGGTGTACGTCAGGCCCATACGTCTGTGGATCTACTCGGAGCTGCCAACAACGATTGCATTCGCAATGGGATACGGGGCAACGAGCTTCGCCAAGCCCATGACCAACCGTCTCACGAACCTCAATCTGACCATAGTGCCGAATGTGGAGTGCAACCAGGAGCTGCCGGCCCTCGCGGAGACCCCCAATGGCGTCCTCGACAGCCAGATCTGCGGACAGGACTACAATCTCAACAGGGATACATGTCAGGGCGACTCTGGTGGTCCTTTGCAGCTCAATCTTCCGGGTCGCCGGCGGCGGCAGAGAATCCACTATCATCTGATCGGCATCACCTCGTACGGGGTCTTTTGCCGCAGTAATTATCCATCCGTTTATACCCGAGTGTCGTCCTACTTGGATTGGATCGAGCAAACGACGTGGAGCGATGATGTTTAAAAATCTGTATGGTATAATAAAACACATCGTACATATTTGTTTCAAATAAAATATTAAAGTTCTGGTGCACAAAATAAAAAAAAAAACGACGTGTAACATAAATATAATTGATTGTCTTATATTATTTCAATTTAGTTTTTTTTAGTTCTATCATGGATTAAATTTGATTAATTTTTGTTTAAGGGGACATTGATGTACACATTACGTATACGCATTACGTAACGCATCACGTATACGCATTACGTATACGCATCACGTATACGCATTACGTATACGCATCACGTATACGCATTACGTATACGCATCACGTATACGCAGGAACAAGATCATTTTTCTAGTTCTATCATGGATTGAACTTAATTATCATACTTATACGCATTTCGTATACGCATTACTTATACGCATAACGTCACGTATACGCATAACGTATATGTATCACGTATACACATCACGTATACGCATTGCGTATACGCAGGATCAAGATAATGTTTCTAGTTTTATCACGGATTAAACCAATTTATCTTTGATATACACGTTATGTATACGAAGATGATCATGTTAAAGTTCTATCAAGGATTTAACTTAATTATCATTGATATGACGTTACTTATACGCATTACGTATACGAATTACTTATACGCATTACGTATACGCATCAAAAATACGCAGGAGTACGGTCTGCTTGCCTGAAGGATCGCCCGCTACGCTTCCATCTACTATGTAATCTTCAAACTCATTAACTTGTATTCTCTCTATTTAGATCATTTATAATTCATGGATTTATGTTTACAAAATATACAAATAAATATAGGTTTTTAATATCATATCATGATTTTAAAGCTGAGTATTCCCACCACAAAGTCTGGCTATTCAATTAAACTACAGTGTCAAAGTGTCAAAGGAAATATTACAAATACATGCTTTGTTTTCCGGTTGGATGAAGATAAACCATAGATTAATTTATGCTTCATACCTGTTTATAGACGCCGCTGCCTCATCGCCAGCCACATCTGGTGGCCACCGCTCGCATCTTGCGATAATGAATGCAGATCGTTCCTCACGGCGCGATTGGGTGTGCGTTTGGGTAGGTGGATGGGAAATTACTTTCTTTCTTTCAGCCCCGTTTTGTCAATCGAAGTGGCGCCCTAACGATTAATATTTTGCATTTATATAGATTCAGAGCTGACAATGGGGGGAATATTAGACAATTATTCAAATGTGAGCTCGACGTTGGTGTCCGAGCCAGAGCCAGACTCCGCGTTAGATAACAGCCAGCCCGTGCCTTTCAACACTATGAGTCTGGGAACACGGATGGATCCGTGATTTGGTAATCGCCTAACGAAGCCAGTTACATATACGGAGTGGTTCGGGCGACAATAGATTCGACCATTTTATGGTTGCGCCTAAATATTTCTTTCTTTCTCTTGGAAATTAAGTGCCATTTCTAATGCGTTGGTAGCACCAACCAGCCAAAGTTGCTGCATTATAAAAACAGTGATATCGGGTGGCTAGGGCATCAGTCGACCTTTGCAGCTCAGAGAGTACGAAGTGAAAATGAAGCCGATTGCCGTTCTAGTGGTAAGCGTTGAGATTACTCCTCCAGCATCCATCTTCCAGCATCTAATTCCCCTGTTCTTTGTCCTTACAGTGTCTGGCCGCTCTCGCCGCAGCCGCTCCCCAGGGATACAAGTACCAGGCCCAGGGTCCCGCCCTGCCCATTGGCAACCTTCGCCCGCAGACACCCGTTTCGCCCAGTGGAATCTACTCGGCTCCAGCCCTGACTCAGATCAGTGTCCAGGCCCAGCAGCCAGCCCTCCAGACGGTCCAATCCATTCCCGCTCCAGCTCCCGCTCCCGTTTCTATCCCCGTTTCCGCACCCCTGCCCATTGCTCAGCCTCAGCAGAACTTCATCAGCACCGTGCAGCAGACTCAGCCCCAACAGGTCGTGTACCACCAGCAGCAGAACCAGCAGCTGCAGCAGCCTCAGCAAATCGTTCAGACCCAGTATGTGCAGCGGCCTGCGATCGTGACCAAGGATATCTACATCCACTCTGCCCCCGAGGATACTGAGGAGGTGCGCCAGGACGAGCCGCAGCTGGAGAACCTGCCCATCCGCAAGAACTACCGCATTGTGTTCATCAAGGCCCCGACCCAGAACCTGAAGTACACTGCCGCCGCCCTGAAGCGGGCTCAGTCCAGCAACGAGGAGAAGACCGTCATCTACGTGCTCTCCAAGAAGCCCGATCTCACGGAGATCCAGCAGCAGCTGCAAGTCACCCAGACCGAGGCCAAGGTGCACAAGCCCGAGGTCTACTTCATCAAGTACAAGACCCAGGAGGAGGCCCAGCGTGCCCAGCAGGAGATCCAGGCCCAATACGATGCTTTGGGAGGCGCCACTCACATCTCGGACGAGGGTGTTGCCCCCATCACTAGCGTTTCGGGTGGATCCCTCAACCTGGGTAGCTTTGTGTCCCAGAAGACCCAGGGCCCAGCCATTATCCAACAGCAGCCGCACATCCAGACTATCGTCCAGCAGCAGCCCCAGGTGCAGACCATTGTCCAGTCGCCAGTTGTGAGCCAGCAGCAGAGCTCCTTTGTGCAGCAGGCCACCTCCTCGTTTGTGCCATCCAGGAACTACGTGCCCGCCAAGACCTTCAAATAGGCCCAGGACTAGGTCCGCACTTTCGCTTCCATTCTACTTGTGTCAATCGCCCCATTGTAGCTTATTTTAATTTATTGTAAATGCAAAAGACGAGGCAAAATAAATAAATGCTTTAATCAGAATTTAAAAAAAAATAATTTTCAAGCTTATTAATTAAGATTTTACTTTAATTTAAATGTGACTGCATAAGCTTATGCAATATGCTATGCTATGAAAAATTCGACGACCGTAGGATCAATTATCAGCTCCCTTTGAAATCAAGTTTTGTGTTGTCTAATCATAGTTATGTAAGACGAATCATATGCTAATTAATGCGACCGGTTTCCCCGGAGCTCTTGGCTCTTGCTCATTGATCACTGGACCACTAATGGTTGTGGATGTGGTAATATGGGCCATAGAAAATAAAGTTTGACACATTTTTGGGACTCTTTGGAGCAAAACCAGTTTCGGCATCATCTAATAAAAACAAAGTGCCACTGATTTGGATCATAATGTTTATAGGTTTTGACAAGTGATCTTGTTTATTTAGCTAAAAATATATACAATATTTGGATACTTAAAGGTACAACAGTTCTTTTCAATTGGCAATAATTAACCAGTCAGGGCGGGAAGATAATTATTTGGCACGACACTCGTGAGACCACCCCTCTGCGTCTGCTGCTGGTTATCCAGGACTCCAATCACCGAGGTGACAGGTGCGACGCCCTCGTCGGATATCTGTGAGGTGCCGCCAAGCTGGTCGTATTGCGCTGCAGGGAAACGAAAACACAGTTAGTAAAAGCCATCAAAGCCATGATTGTCAAGTGATTGTCAAGAAAAACCGGCAATAAAAGTTCCCCAATGCTGTGATTTTTGCATATCCATCGGATTAGCTATTCAAGAGTGGCTCAGACCATGAGTTCGATGTGGTGGGTGCTGCTTACCTTGAATGGTGCGCTGCGCATGCGCAGCTTCCTCTTGGGTCTTATACTTGATGAAGAAGACCTCCGGCTTGCTGGGCTGCTTGGGGGCGGCTTCCTCGATGGCCGCCTGCAGGTCCAGGGGATCCGGCTTCTTGGTCAGCACATAGATGATGGTCTTTTCCTCCACAGGAGCTTGCTTCACACGCAGCGCCGCCTTGCTGACACTGGGAGTGGGTGCCTTGATGAACACGATGCGGTAATGCTTGCGCGGCGGTGGTGGCGGAAGGGCAGGCTGAGGATATGCTTCCTCTGCCACGTCAACGGGTGGGACATGCACATAGATGTCCTTTGAGACTAGGTGCTGCTGATGCTGATGCTGATGCTGCTGCTGCTGGAGCTGGAGCTGGGGCTGTGGCTGATATATCTGGGGCTGCACATTGTAGGCAGTGTTTCCGCCAAGTGGCGCCTGCTTCTGCTGATAGACCTGGCTATGCTGAGACGACGACGTGGAGAATTGAAGTCCTCCGCCAGGCAAAATCTGCTGCACTCCGGGAGCCTGGAGTGCCGGTAACTGCTGCTGCAGCTGGGCTTGGTAGTTGTATCCTTGTGGCGCGGCCACGGCCAGGCCTAGGAGGCACGAAACCTAATAAAACCAGTGTCATTACTAAGGTATGCTGCAACCGGGGGAGTAGCCGTCCGAGAGCTTACAATGAAGACACGCATTTCCGTCTCAGATGAAGATACCTGGAGCTTTGGCAATCACTATTCAACTAAATGCTAATCACTGGCCGCCCAGACTTATAAGGCGCTGCTGCCTCAATAATGTCGCTCACGAAAAACCCGTGCAGATGAGACGAAAAGTTTAAATGAAACTGAAACTGAAACTGAAACCACGACTTCGGCTTAAACCGCACGAAGAGGTGAACGAAGAGTGGCCACAGAGCCGCCGCTTTTTACAAAAACTAGCTGGCGTTTTGAAGAAACCTTGAGGTAGCGGTGACTATTGTGTCCAGTTACCGAAAAACCCTAACGCTCTCCGGCTCTGACCACCACGCAAAGCCCTGCGTCATATTATGGACCTCAAGTTGAAGAAAAGGCCATTTGGCTGGAAGACATGTGTGATGGCTGTAAATTGGTTATATTGTATATGCACATAATATACATCGCGAGCTTTGTTTCTGCCGACCATTTCGCTGGCTTTCATTCAGTTCCTGGCTTCCAGACGAATGTTTATGTTTATGTATATAATAAGTATATGATGATGGGCCGGCCTAATTGACGAACCGTTGGGATTAACAGCCCCTAATCGTAACTTGCATAAATCACATAATAATCGCATTAGCAATTGCGTCAACTTGAAAAGCTGTGTTTTGTTTAACGATGATTTTAAAAAATTTATAAATTGCATTGATTTCCGATGACCTTATTGTCGAAGAGTTTGGATCATTTTGCGGGGCTTTATGTTGTTCCGAGCTCGGCTGTATTTATATTTATATGGATTATGATATGGGCTCGGGGCCTTTTTTGGCAGATTAATTAAGGTATTTTTTGGCGAGCAGCCTCTAAAGACAGACAACTTTGTATTAATGTCCATCATTGCCAGTAGTGGCCCACGAGAGATGAATGATGATGATGATGATTTTATGCCTTATTGAAGATTTATCAAAACACAAATGCTATCTCGGGGGTCAAGATGAAACGCAATCCCTTCAAATGACAGCGTGGCGTGCGTTTCGTTCGCCGATGGATGTGTTACAAGTACGCCAATAGTGCGGAATCACATTTATGACATGCACCTTATGTAACCCTTCATCCGTTCGTGTGCAAGCTGTGGGGGCGTACTACGCAATTCGTAGTACGCCGACGGCGGGAATCCCCGTCTCCTGGCGCTTTACTCTCACCCGAATTAGTACCCTATAGATATACATATGGACATATAAACTTGCGCTTCATTGTCTTTTCGGGTTAGGCAATCGTATTAAAGCATCGTATATGGTATGTCAGAGACTTTTTTTTTACCAGACACAACATTTCCAATTTCTCTTTCACGCACCTTCGTGCCCGGAAAATTAACATGGTCAAGGCTTTCGGCGCTAACCCTAGCCAGCGAGATAAACATAAACAAATGAAATTAAATAATTAAATTAATTCAAAAAAATTTCAAAGTTAAATGGAAATAAATTTGCATACCGATTTTATTAAAAATGAGTGTCGATTTCTTAATAATTGGTTTCCAGCGGTGTGATATATTGGTCCCCGAAACTTTAGATTACACAGAGAGAATAAAATGTACATAAGAAAAGAGGATGAAATTTCAATCTATCTTTTTAAAATTTTTGGGAAACAATTTATAACTGTATATATTATATTTTCATGTAATTTAAGATAATGCCACTTAGTATTATTTTCTAATTTCGTTTTTAATTTTATTATAATCGGACTACTTATATGATGAAATATAAATAACAATTAAATGTAAAGGAAAACTTTAAATTTAATATGTATGAATGTAATAAAAGTAGGCCTTACTTTGTTGTTTTTTAACATAAATATATATAGGTTATTATTGTATTAATTAGTAATGATCGAATTGTAAATTTGCGTTCTTGTAATAATATAATATTGTAATGGCAGTGAATAGATTATTTTTCTCTCCCTTTTTTTTTGCTTTCTCAAACTCGCTCTCAGACTCTGTCTCTCTCTCTGTCCCTCTATTACTCTCATATTATCTCAATCAATTTTTGTATGTCTAACTCCCTCTGTGTTTCTCTAGAGATAGCTCTTTCTTTCTCGCGCTCTCGCTCTAACTCTCTCTGTTCTTATCTTTACTCGAAGGCTATAAATAGAGACATTGCCATTGCGCTGACCTCATTGTATCCGTGCCCTCCCCAGTGTTTGCATCTGTTGTAATTGTGATAGTGTTTACCCTTCGACCCCAAAAATATCACCTGACCAATGCGAGATATCTGGATAACCAGGAAAAAGTTCACTTTGATGATACAATGACGACCACAATTTAACCATCAGTTGTCTACTGCGGTAAGTCTTGACCAATATATCATGTATATAGATGCTATTAGATGAATTAGGCCCAGATCTAAGTCAGCTGTGCCCTTTCAATGAATATTAACGGCGGATAGCTATGGGTCCATTTTCAAGCCAAGTTAACCCATTAAATGTCTAATTGAATAAGTTATAAAAATAAATAATGGAGCAAAAAATATAAACAATATAAGTTGTGAGCTAAACATTTTTTATATTTATATTCCTTTCTTTTTTTGATTGTCTTGAAAATCGATGCATAATTCTAAAATATTTAATAAATTTGCCTTATTTTTTCCATATTTAAAACATAAATAAAAATTAAATTGATTAAAAGTTATAAAACATTAAGTCATGCTTGTTTATATTTATTTAAAAATTTGATTCGATTAAAGTGACAAAAATATTTTAATTATCAAATTCAGTATATTTTCCCTTTTCCTATTTTCGGAGTATTAATTAAATTTGAGCACCTTGTTTAAATAGCTCCCTCGAAAACAAAACAATTCCCCCCTAGTACCCTCTAGTGTCTGCACAATCGGGTTGTTTTGTTTAGCTTTTTGCCCCCTTTTATACCTCGGCAGGGATTTATAGTTTTAGTCAGAAGCTTGCAAAGCACTAAAGCATACATTTTCGACCATATAAAGTGTATATATTCTTGATTAGGATTATAAGCCGAGTAGATGTAGAAAGCCATTTTGTTTTATTTTATCATTTCGGTTTTAATTTTATTCAAATCGGACGACTATATCATATAGCTGCGATAGAAAAAACGATCGTTAAATGTATGCCTATCTCTCTCATTGTGTATCTCTAAAGGTCTAGTTCTCTCTATTTCTCTATGTTTAGCTGCATAGATAACACTTTCTCGGCATCTCTCTCTGCCTCTAGAGATATCACTTTCTCTCTCGCGCTTGCGCATGCGCTCGCGCTCTAACTTTCTCTGTTCTACTCTTTACTCGGAGCCAATAAATAGACAGATTGCCATTGCGCTGACCGCATTCTATCCGTGGCCTCCCCAGTGTTTGTATCTCTAGTGATAGTGATAGTGATTACCCTTCGACTCCAAGAATATAACCTGACCAATGCAATACATCTGGACAGCCAGAAGGAAGAAAACTTCAAGGATACCATGACAAGACTAATTGGAGTCCCCAAGAATATAATTCTACGGTGGAAGGCATTAAGTGATGACAAAGAAAGTTAACCGTGGGTTCTCTTCTGCGGTAAGTCTTTACCAATATATCATGTATATAGATGCTATCAGATGCTATCGACCTAGATCTAGAATCAGGTGTGGTAGCTATGCATTTATTTTCCTATTAATTCCCTTATTGATATTGTTTTGGATATCTACGATCGTATGCTCAAAGTTAAGAACCTAACTAATTTTAATATATATTCCCCAATATTGATTTCTTATTCTTACGATAGTTTCAAAACTGACTCTGGACTGGTGCAAATTTTTGTTATATTATTATACTTTTTCAGAGTATAATACTTTCAGTCAGAGCTTTGTAACGCAGTGAATCAGATGTTTCTGACCCCATAGATCATATATATTCATGATCAGCATGAACAGCCGAATCAATCTAGATGTGTCCGGCAAAAATGTTTTTTTTTTTTTTCAAAAATTGTCAAAATTTTATATGGGGTTACATCCTTAAGATTGTAAAAAAAAAAAATTTTTTTAAACATTAAACTCAAAATACAGATTTTTTTTAAAAACTACCGAATTGAAATTAATGAATTTTTGTCTTAGCTTTGATTATTTGTATATAAGCTCCGGCTTCCTAATGTTAGTTCCTTTCTTGTTTATAATATAATATCCTTTTTTTGTTTAATTTTTTGTGTAGAGGTCACAATATCCTTAAACAATGAAAATATGTACGAGTATACATACCTATATCCAGTTATCCCTTTCCCAAAAGCAGCATTTATCAAAGTGAATTAAATTCAACAAGTAAAGTTTATTATTAACATTCGTCCCAGGGACGTTGGATTAAGCGATCCTCTTTTTTTAACAACTCAACAGCTTAGAAATTGGGTGGAAGGTAGGCATTGCCTGTGTGCGAACCGGCGGAGCCAGTGGAAATGATCTGGTTACCTCCGGAAACGCCCACAGCGGATCCAGCGTCGGCGTGACCGTCGGTATTTCCCAGAGCTCCAATCACGGAGGTCACGGGGGCCACACCCTCGTCGGTGAGCTGGCTGCTGCCGCCAAGGGCGTCGTACTGAGCCTGGATCTGCTGCTGGGCGTGGGCGGCCTCCTCGCTGGTCTTGTACTTGATGAAGAAGACCTCGGGCTTGCTGGTGGAGCTGGCCTGCTCAACAACCTCGGCCTGCACATCGCTCTCGCCCTTCTTGCTCAGGACATAGATGACGGTCTTCTCCTCGTTGGCGGCGGGGCTGATCTTGATGGTCTTCCTGTTGTTGCGCTGGGGAGACTTGATGAAGACCACGTTGTAGTTCCTCTTGGGCACGCCGACGGTGATGTGACGCTCCTTGTAGTCCTCGGCCTCCTCCGGAGCGGAGTGGATGAAGAAGCGCTTAGACACGATGGCTTGCTGCTGCTGCTGCACCTGCTGAACCTGCTGAACCTGCTGATGGTGGTGCTGGTGGGATTGCACCGCCGGCTGCTGGTAGAAGGCCTGCTGTTGGGCTGGAGCCGTCTGGGCGCCGCCCTGGAAGAAAGTGGATCCACCGGTGGCCGTGGAAATGGCACCAAAGCCGGACGGGCCAGGATTGTAGTTGTATCCCTGGGGCGCAGCCAGCGCCACGGTGGCAAGGCACAAGACCTAGTGATTAAGAGGAAAAGGGTTGGGTGTTAGTCCTGTAACCAGTTGCCTTTCCTGGCAGTTGTCCTTACAATGAATCCACGCATTTCTGGGCTTGGTTGAGTTGGTTGGACGGGGCAGGACCGGTGATTTGGCTTTCTTAGTGGTTCGGAGTGAACTGTATGATTACTTGGCTGCTCGGGCCGCTTTTATACATAGCTTAAACTCCCAACTCCAACGCCAGCGATACTGGAAAGTTAATAGGTGAAGTTCAACAATGATCCGCGGCAGAGCCCCAGAAAGAGTCACGGTCCCAGGCAAAACTGCCAAAAAAGAGCGCACAGCCTCCATTTGTTGCATGTTCATTGTATTTGTTTTAGCCCGTCTTCTGCGTGGCGCAGCTCTTCTTCGCCATTTACCTTTCCGGCTCTTCGCATCCCTCATTAAATGGCGAGACTTGCTCGTAGTTGCTGGCAATACATGGTCAATTAGCGTGGTTCCCCCGGCCAGGTCTTTGTGGTACCGCTTAATTGTTCCCTCCGATGCCGCGATACACCGAGCCAGCGACACCCCGGTGCTGTCATTACGTTGCGAGTCTGCTTTTGCCCTCTTGCCGGTGGCTACTGCTACACGGCGAGTCGATTAAATGTTATTAAAAGTGAAATTGCATAAGAGTTTAATCAATTTTAGTTCAGTGTGGACTCAATACTGTGTACTATGGAGCTTATCGTATGTATTTCTTAACTAAAATTCACAAATCCGTTGGATGAATAAGGGATTAAACCTAACGCAGTGTTCTTTTGTATCCTTACAGCAATGGAAACTAATCCGAGCTGTAGATCAGAAAATTATAACCCTTAAAAGCCGTGGAAATAATAGAGTAAACCCTTTTATTTAATTATAAATGAAAAAGTCCAGAAAAAGCATGGATAATTATATTATATTTGTTAACTAAAGTTCATAAATCCGATCGATGAATAAGGGGTTGAACCTAACGCAGTGTTTTTTTATGTATCCTTAAATCAACGATCCGTGTTGTTGATTAGAAAATTATAACCCTTAAAATCCAAAAAAAATATAATAGTAAACTCTTGTACCTAATAATATTATATTTGTTAACTAATATTCACAAATCCATTCGATGGATAAGGGATTAAACATAACATAGTGTTCTTTTGCATCCTTACAGCAATGGAAACTGATCCGAGATGTAGATAGAAAAATATAAGCCATAAGAGCCATGAAAGTAATAGAGTAAACTCTTAATTTAATGATATATGAAAAAGTCAAAAAAAAAGCATGGAAAAGAGAAGGAAAAATGAAATTAAGGATAAACATTCGACAAGATTTTCTAAAAAGTGTATATGTCTTTTCTTTTTACTGAGTATCATTTATCTCTCATATTCTTTAAATCTTGAACCTTACCCACCTAAATCGACTCTCCTGGTGATGTTGTTAAGATAACATATAAACCCTGCGGGGTAGGAAATGAATTATTGTGCCAGTTACTTTCATTTTGGGTGGGTAATATTGTTATAAAAATAGATTTTGATCACTGGAGGTGCACGGTGACCCCACAGTCCCTTGGAGCTAGGAATTGTAGCGTTCACTTCGCGATGAGTCAATTGGAGTCCGCAGTCTCTGGATGATCAAGTCGTGTCGCACCTAGTCTGCATCTTGAAGCCCGTAGAAGCGCACAACCTCGACCGCCGCTGATGTGCGTTGTCAGGCTTAATTAATGACCCGCCGAGCGCAATAGTTGGCCGTGCTTCGCAAACCGATCGTTTCCCCACCGTTCGCAATGCAGTTCATTTATCATGTCTGCTGGTTGGTTGGTAAAATCTCTTCTGGGGAATAAATAACATTTTGATTATGTTTGAAACGTTTTGTTAACATTTGTGCACTGGCAGTGTATCCGCTGTGCTAAATGCCCCTTAAGCCCTTGCGGTTTGTGTAATGATCCGTTTACATGAATGGGCCCCCAAACAGGGGAACTTCTTCAGTTAGACCCACAATTTTCAACATGCCAAGCTTGTACTTCATTTACGGACCTCAGCCGAAGTAAAAATCCATTTGCTTTCCTTTCTTGTTCATTATTGATTTAACAGAAAAGCGAAATAGACTCTTTGTTGCCATGGTCTCTGTTCGGAGTTGCTCTTTGGGAGTCAAACTGTAGTAGAATGTCTGAGGACAACCATGAACTTGAGTCACCTGGTCTGCCATGGCCGGACTTTGATGCACGAGTTTTCAATCCAACCGTTAACAGGGTCAGCCTTGAATTTTCTTTGCTGGAAAATGCATTGGTCTACAGCGTGGAGCAATACCACAATCAACATGGCTGGCAGCAGGCGGAGTGGACCAGCAGCTCTCCCGTGGATGTCACCAATCTGGAGGAGAACTTTGGATATCGGTTGCGCATCAAAGCGCTTCAGATTGCCGAAAATGGTAGTCATTATGTGGCTATGGCCATCTCGCCGGATATAATAGTAACTATATAACTATATATATTTCCAACTAAAATAATCTGAATTGGGTTACATTTCCAGGCTTGCACGGAGGCTGCCCTGCCAACAACAAATTGCCTTAACCGAGCCATTCGAAAGGGTCAGCAATTTTTGGTGAAACGTATGCTGCGCCGGCGACCGAGCCTTATAGAATACCCCGATTCCAATGGATATCTGCCACTAGCCAATGCGATTATTCAGGGCGAGATGTGCATTATAGACGTCCTGCTGTCGGCCGGTTGCAGCGTTCATGTGGGTAATTCTGCTAGCGGAAGAACACCATTACATGTATGTAAAAGGAACCATTGTTTAGTATATATATAATATATTTATATATTTGTAGTTGGCTTTCTATTTTGGCCACCTGCCATCGGCCCGTATCCTGCTGAATAAGAAGGCACAGCTGGAGGCCACGGACTGCAATGGCATGACACCCACGCACTGTGCCGTAGACGCAAATCAGCTGGAAATGGTGAAGTTCGCCCTCGAGTCGGGCGCCAATCTGGAGGCCAGGGATGCCTGTGGCTGGACAGTTCTCATGCACGGAGGTACAAGAAGGTGGAGTAAGCCAGGGACTAGCTAAAGCTAAAACTATTTATTTGACTTCAGTGCTTATGGACTCAAACCTGGAGATTATCAAAGTCCTTGTTACCCACGGCGCAGACCTGAAGGCCCTGGATGGGGTTGGGAAATCCTGCAGCGAATTGGCGAAGCTTTATCGAAGGCAACAAGTAGCGGATTACTTTGAAAATGTGCTCAAATGTAGGCAAAGTAAAAGCCTAATTCCAGGCAGTACGGCTGAAGCTGAAGTTCAAAAATAAAACTTGTTAAATAATAGTTATAAATCTGTGAGTGCTAACAGAAAAAACCCAAAACGAAATGCTTTAGGGAGTGATTTAAGGTGCTTTTATTATAGATTGATTGATTATTGTGATTCCCTAAATTAGTTTTTCAATACAGTTTTCCAAACTTTAAATACATCTTATAGAGTTTTCCGTCTGAAAGCCACACGAGTAAATGTTGACGAAATCAGGATTCTGCTTGAGGCCTAAGTAGAACACGTGCTCGGCCAGATCCTTGCCAAACTCACAGAAGTTCTGGGCGTAAAGTGTGAAGAAGATGCGCTTATTGTTCAGATGATATTTGTGCAGTATACCGTCCTCCTGGTCGTATATTTCTTGGTTCTGCGACTTTACGGCGATCCAGGTCCTATAGTCTTCCCACACGGCGCGGAAGCTCTTAAGGTAGATCACGGCCAGCATTCGGGCCTCATCCAGAACGTTGACGAATTGCGGCAGCTTGAGGCACTCGACGTCCTCCCGGAAACGAGTGAAGTCCCTCTGACGCTCCGTACTGTTGTAGAGTGTCATATACAGGTGCACGGCGAATGTGGAGTAGTAGTAGGACATGGGCTTGTTCCGGCTCTGGAAGAGGTACAGGCTCCAGTCCAGCATGGTGCGTTGAACGCCCAGCTCGTAGGTGGAATTCCTCTTGCGGTGCAACTCCAGATTCCTTACGTTGTGCTCATAGCTCTCCCGGAAGATCCGCAGGTCCTGGTACTCACGGTTGAGGTCTGCGGAGTGAAAGTAGATGCGGGGCGTTCGGAACTTCTCCTTGTACGTGGCCAGCTTGCTGTAGATGGGATGAGCACCGAATTCTCCCTTGGTCTTGAGCACGAAGTTGTCCAGAATGTACAGGAAGTCGGTAAGCTCGTGGGAACCGGCCTCCAGCATGTTTTTGGTTATTATGTAACCGAAAAGGGGCTTGAAGTACTCGAAGGCCTCACGATAGCAATCCTCCACGCCGTGCTGTGTGTTGCAGGAGATGAAGAAGTCTATTAGCTTCTGCTTGGCCTGGAACTGCTCTGGATCGTTCTGAAGCTCGGTCATGAGTTGGATGAGCTTGGTCAGCTTTGGCATGTGACCTGCGATTGAATATATACTTTGATTGGTGGTCCTATGGAATGCCATGTGATGTTAACCTACCCATGATTGAGAAAAGCGTTCGGTTGCTACTGCAGACATAATCAAAGTAGCTCTCGCAGGCATACTTCTCATGGTTAATGGTCTGCTGCAATTGCACCGCCAGGTTCTCCAGCTCCCTGATCCGCAGCTCCGAAAGGTTCCGCACATATGCCACCTGACCCTGCGCTGCACCAGCCCACACGCAGAGAATCAGGACGAGCGATCCGCCCAGCGCGAGATTTGTGCCTGCCATTGATTCAACTTGCTCTGCCACACTGAGAGACGAGCTCCGGCCCCATCGACTTCCGTTGCCATTGCTCAAGCAAGCTCAAGCTTATTCTCTCGAGAGGCGACTAGGCTTGGCTTGTGTGTAAATTTCCTTTGCGATAAGCATGTCAAGCAGTATCAGTAAATTTCTCTCCCGCTGTTCTTAATAATGCTTTATTCGCTTGATACGAGGGTTTCTTCAAAGCCCGTCCCCCAGCCTTACTAATCGGACCTGACCTTAGCGTAGACATCGGTGCGCCTCTGCTCGTAGATGGGTATTTGCCGGCGTACTTGCTCGACCATATCGAAATCTGTGCGAGGGGAAGCAGCATGGTCAGCGGATCACCTCTCTGTGCAACGGCAGTGACAAACTTACCAAGCTCCTCAACAATGAACTCGCATCCCTCGCCCGCCTCACGCTGCACCTGGGCCCAAGGATTCACAATCATCGAGTGTCCATATGCCACATAGCCCGACATGTTGTCCCTGGCGGGCGAGCAGGTGACCACGAAGAGCTGGTTATCAGTGGCACGGGCTCGTTGCAGGAGCTCCCAGTGCATGGGACCCTGGCAAATGCAGAAGGCGGACGGGTACACCAGCATGGAGCAGCCTGCAGGAAGTTAATTAATTTATTAAATCAATCAGAGGTTGAGCTACTCACCCATGTTCCGGTAGATGCGTGCCAGTTCATCGAATCGCTTGTCATGGCAGATGCCAATGCCGATCTTCTGCTGTCCAATCTGGACAACCGTCACCTCCGAGCCCGCTGTCAGCACTGCCGCTTCATCGAATTGCACGCCTCCGGAATTTTCAGGATTAATGCTCATAGTGAAGAGATGAATCTGCGAGGATTGTGGTTTTAAATGTTCAACAAGTAGCTGCGGCTTACCTTTCGATGTCGTCCTATGAGACTTCCGTCGGATGCCCACACGGTGCACGTGTTGTAGAGCTTATCTCCCTCTCGCTCCACAATGCTGCCTCCTATTATATGGATCTTCAGCTCGCGGGCCAGCTTAGACAGCGTCTGGCACGTTGGTCCTGCGGGGACGGACTCGGCGAATTTCGGGAAATCCTCCTGTGAGTAGGGGGCATTAAAGCTTTCCGGCAGGATGGCCAACTGCAGCTTCGGGTTGTCCGCCTTCAGCTTCTTAATGCCCTGAACAGCTCGTAACACATTTGCAGACACATCCCTGCCCACGGGTAGCTGCAACAGTCCAATTGTCAATTCTGCGATTGTCAATTAATTGCCAATTAATTAATTAATTAGTATTTAAGCTTTGAACTCTTATCTGGCGACTTACTGTTGCTCATTTTGAACTAATACTTCTTTGCTGGTTGAGCCTTAATTGTTGACTCTGGACGGGCGAGCTGCTTATTTATAGGAGTCGGAACCGCTTTATCAGATTGCATTGACTATATATATTTATTTTTGTATATGTAGTCAGCGATTGAAGCCTTCCCGAACTTTAGCTTTATTGATTTCATTAGTATTAGTAATGATAAGAATAGCAAGTATGTCAATCTGGGCGATGCACTTGGTCTTAAAACGATTAACTAGGCAACGACCCTGAAAAAATTATAAAGTACAGTTCATTTCATGAAAATAGGATTTATTTTAAAAGTTTTAAAAGTGCACTTTTAAACGAAACAAGGTATTTCTGATAATTAACCAAAGAAGTCAAAGCCTTATAAAATACATTGAAGAAATCGGTGATTAATACGTTTAATTAAGAAAGGAAGTCAAACAATTGAGTAAGAATAATAAAACCTTAGTCAAAAAGTGATTTTCCATCCATAAAAGCACCCCTATATGTAGGGTATAAATGCAGTTTACATCCAATGTCACGGTAAGACGATAATAATAATTATCAATTAAACCAAATAATGCCTCAATTATCCTGTCAAACCTTCTAAACCTATCAGCATAGTAATTAGTAGAAAGTTTGTCAAGCGCCATTGGCAAAACAAATAATTAATTAATCAATACGATAATTAGTACATTGAAAATGCTTATATAACCGGCATTGCGAGCGGAACCCTTTGATACTCCACATAGTGAAGCCAAAGTCATGAGTCGTCTTTTTCAACTGCAGGAAAACTGCCTGAGAGCGATGGGGCACAGTCCCCCTGGTATTAATAGTACCGAAAAGAGATCTCTGAACTTGAATCACGCTATCTCACTGTTATTCGTTATATCGGCGCAGTATCCTCTCATCTCCTATATCTTCTATAAGCGAAATGATATGGAGGAAATCACAGCCTGTCTAAGTGTCGTGTTCACCAACCTGCTAACCGTCATTAAGATCACAACCTTTCTGGTGTTTAAGAAGAACTTTTGGAAAATGATTTACCGCTTCAGGGAAATGCATCAGGAATGTAAAAGATAGTCTGATAATGTAGGCACAATCTAAATGTTATTGAATCTTTTGGCAGCCCGACAGAGAGCAGGTGACGGCGACGGATACGGTTATGTGGAAGATGCCAACAAGCTGGCATCCGTACTGGGAAGAGCATATTGCATCTCCTGCGGCCTAACGGGCGTATACTTTATGCTGGGACCCATAGTACAAATCGTGACTAGCAGCTGGCGAGGCACAATATATGTCAGGGAACTACCTATGCCCATGAAGTAAGCTAGATAGGTCCCCTAATTAAGATACGATTTTGTGGGTTCCTTCTTGTTACAGGTTCCCGTTCAACGATGTGGATAGCCCCGGATATGAGTTTGGGTTTTTGTATACCGTGCTCGTTACTGTCGTTGTTGTGGCCTATGCATCGGCTGTCGATGGCTTATTCATTTCGTTTGCCATTAATCTGCGAGGACACTTTCAAACCTTGCAGCAGGAAATCGAGCACTTCGACTTGGCCTTGTCCGAAAAGGATACACAGGCGGGCCTGAAATCGGTGGTGGACTATCACGAGGAACTGCTCTCCTTGTCTAGGAAATTGCGCTCGATCTACATGCCCACAGTGTTGGGACAGTTTGTCATAACATCCTTGCAAGTGGGAGTGATAATCTATCAGCTCGTTACGGTTTGTTAAAATCCAGTTTATATATAGACATTTAAATTATATACATTTTCAGCACATGGACTCAATTATGGATCTGTTGTTATACGCCTCCTTTTTTGCTTCTATCATGTTGCAATTATTTATTTATTGTTACGGTGGTGAAATAATTAAAGTAGAGGTTGGTTTATGAATTTTAGAGCACACATTCCAATAATATATTTGGTTTATTAAAGAGTTTACAGGTAGATGTTGCTGTCAGGCTATCAAACTGGTATTTGGCCTCTCCGAAGCTCCGAAGATCTTTATCCATGATTATAATGCGGTCGCAGCGGGAAGTACTGATAAGAGCCGGATTCTATGATGCCTCTTTGGCGAATTTTGTTGCTGTAATTTCAACTATGTTAAATATAAATTTAATTTTTAATTGTTTTTATTTGCAGATTTGCAGGACAGCATTATCGTTGATAACGCTAATAAAGTCTATGGAGTAAGATGATAGATCGTCACCAAAAAAATGCACACCTTTTTCTTCGGCTCACTTGCAATCTACAATTTTAAAACTTCTTTATTGATCAAAAATAAACAAACATAATCTTGAGTATTTGTAACATATAACATTGTGCCACAATCATATTTTCTCTTTGTTTTTATGGGTAAGGGTACTTTCCTAAAAGCCCTTATCAGAATGTGCGGTGGATCAATCTTTAAGATGTCTATCAAAACAAAGATTGTATGTAAGCTAAGTTAATTTATTAATTTCATTGAATCAACTATCAAGTTTAATTTGCATCTGAACATTATTTTGAAACTCTCGACTACTTGGCGCTCTGGCTACGGTCACACTTATCGATTACTGCTCTAAAAATCGAGTGCTCAATTCGACTGTTGAAATCGAAAAGTCGAATGTTATGGTAATCGAAGGAGCTGCTTTTCACTTATAAATAAATAAATGATTGAAATCAAAGCCAAATTGTTGCGTGCCGACTCGGCCATTTATGCCACCGGGGAAAGAGTTGAATGCCTAATCGAGTTCACCCACAAGGTATTTCCGGATGAGCATGGTTCAACGAAAACCCGAAATGCCAACAATGCAAGGTAATCAAAACAAATCAGTTAATTGGTCAATAACTGCAAACATTCTCTTCTAAAAGCCAGGAAAATCTTGCGTGGGCCTCGGCGCAGCTGCATTGCTACCGCAAAACGAGCTACACCACCTCCTCGACAGACAGAACCGCCGAACTTACGGAGATGATCGGGCGCACTGCCCTGGATGCGGTGACCCAGGCGCCCGGGGAAGTCATAGTGGCCACCAAGCCGAAGATCCTTTTTTGCGATCTGCGCCTGCAGCCTGGAGAGACCAAGATTTGTGAGTAGGATACGTTCTATATTCAAGGTTCTTTTGTTTAAATGCAGAATTGCAGACTTCTTCAACGAATTTGTGCCCCGCGATGGTCCACCCACTTACAGAGGTCACGACATCCGCTATTTCTACAAGATCACCATAGCTACGCAGCGTGTCAAGTCTAAGGTGCAGACGCTGACAGTGCCCATACGAGTCCTGCCGATTCCGGTCATCGCTCGGCCAGATGAGCTGCCCGTAACTGTCGAAACTAATGAAGAGCTGGCACCCACAAATCCCTTTCTGGAGAAACGGGAAATCAGCGAGTTAGAGATCTCCTGGCACCATCTGAAGGTGAGTTAAATTTTGCGATTTCAACGCTTTAACGCTGATTATTTTAACCCTTTTAGAATGTAACCGCCCGTCGTGCACCCAAGTTCTATCGCATTTCTAACAAGCGTGGCTTCGTGGGCCGTTTTTGCTTATTCAAGCAAGCCTACAAACTGGGTGAAGACATTGTGGGCAGCCTGGACTTCAGCCAGTGCCAAGTGCGCTGCGTCCAGTTCTCGGTCAAGCTCCAGCAGCAGGAACTGCCTCTTCGTCCACAGCCAGTTCAGAGTCAGAGTCATCAGCTGCAAACCCAATCCTCTGTCGGGGACGACGTGTCCTCGATTAACTCCTTTGACATGGCCAGCATAGCCAGCGGAGTGGCAGCTGATAATCTGCATAAGTCGGCCACGTCTGGTAGCGCACGGGATAAGGAGGCTTCGGCGCCAACGGGCAAACTGATGACCATCTCAACAACTCACCAAGTGTGCTATGCCACACTCCAAACACAGGTGGTGGTGCCCATCCCACTGCACGTGACACCTACATTCCGCACGGATCTCGTTGATGTGCGGTGGAGATTGCATTTTGAGTTTGTCACTACCACGATGATGGACTTTGGCAGACCAAACCCTGAATCCGGCGAGCTGAAGGCACCATCCGAGTTGCCCGTAGAGACGATGGTGTGGAATCTTCCTGTAACCATCTATGCGGCCAATCCTTTGCAGATTTACGCGCCCAATCAGACATTCAGTCTTCTTATCAAGTGATTGCCAAGCACATTCCTGTTGCAATTTAAAATTGGGTGTCCAAATTTAAGTTATCAAAAAATATCTTATTCTTCATGGACAGTTACTGTTAATGTGTTGGTTAGTAAAATAATTGAAAAAATAAAATACACTTACCGTGTACTATTTTATTAATAAATTATTAATTTAAATAATCTTAGATATAATTACTAAAATTTTTACGATTTTGAGAACTGTTTCGAAAAGTTCTCATCGATGATTGATAACATAAAAGTAATCGGAGTAATCGATAGTACATTGATGTTTTTTCCCACCTCTACTAAAAATAATAGTCATTGAAATTGAAGTCGCAAAATTAAAATAGTTTGAAGTTGAGGTTGAGCAATTTTACGAAGCGAAAATGTATCAGGAATACCTGAACCAACTGCAAGCTACCATCGCGCCTATGAGCTCCGATGAGCTGAAGGAGCTGCTAAATGACGACACCAACACCAAGCTGGACGAGAAAGTGGACGAAGTTCTTCAGGTGCTAAGAACGCAGAAGATCAGCGTGTTCGAGGACAACCGTAGTCGGGCAGAGCGTAATATTGAAAAGGAACCACAGATCATCGAGCTCCGGGGGCGTTTGGCCGAAATTTCGGAGGAGGGGCGCACCAGGTGCTCGTCTGTCCAGGAGAAGCTGTCCCAACTCAAAGAGAAAACGGGCGGAGTGGGTCCCGATACAACGCTGGCCCTGCTGCAAACTGCCGCCTCCGAGAGCGAGGAACAAAGCGAGGAGATGGTCAAGAAATTCAACGACAGTGATCTCGGCGTGGAAGCATTCCTGGAGGAGTTCCTTGCCATACGTCGCACAATGCACCTGCGCCGCCTGAAGGCCGAGAAAATGCAGGATCTCATGAGGAAGCAGCGTCAGGGTCCGACGTCGGCAGCATCACTGCCAGCCTATGGAAATGTGGCTTCTGGCGGCTTCTATCCCTCTGCCGGTGGCTCCGCTCCGTATCCCATGATGGGTCCCCTAATGCCCATGCCGCCACCCTCAAGACCCTATTGAGATGTAGGATGTAGTAACTGCCCTGGTGTTCGGACTTACTGCAGGCGAGTAATTAACAATGGGTGCATTCAGCTAGGAACACATACAGAATTATGTACATACATATATTAGGGGATTTCCGCATTTATTTAAATACCGTGTTATTGATTTAACCTTGAATACGGGAAGGTTTTATCTCGGAAACATAAAACAAAATAAATGTTTTGACCAGTCGAATCATAGTACTTGTTATGCAGGCATTTACCTATAAACGTCTAAAAAAATAATAAAAATAAAAATAAAATAAGCAATACAGTTAAAACCTCATAGAATATGATTCATAATCTGGGATCTCCCATTTTTATACCACTGCACAATACAATTCGATCTAGCTATATTTGCTTGTTCGTTTGTAAGCATTATTTATAAGAACTCCAGGAAATTTCTTAATTCTATGACAGTAATCAATAGATTAGTTAAAATAATAAATATAAACGATTTTCATAATATTGGCCATGATTTTTGTCATTCTCAAGTTCAAAGTTAATGATTATTTCATAGTGAAATGAAAGAATTATATTTTTTAAAGAAGTGAATACAGATCATCCATTCACAAGATAGCTTGGAAACATTTATAAATACACATGAGTCACTCAATATTTTAAATTAAACTTACTTGCATAAGCCCTGTAAACAGAAAGGCAGATAAATTTAGAGGGATGCACCCATTAAACTAAAATAACAAATTGAGTTAAAAACTTTGTTTATTGTTTAAAATTCCAGAATCTTCACTTTAAGTACATATTGCTTCAGGTTCTCCTACTGAAGACATGGGTTTATTGCAAATCGGATGGAACATTCTGCCTTGTTTTAAAATTAACATTTGCGTTGCCCTACATCTGTTTGCCTGCATTAAACTATGATATATAATGTGTGTCTATAAATTAAGCGAAAGTAACATTAATATAATAAGACAGTGGAAAGTGCTGGTTAAAAATACATATTTGCATAAAATGAAATGATGTGGAGTGCGTGTGTATCGGGGGTGTGTGGGGGCCATGGCCAAGGCTTGGCGGCATTTAAAGCGATTCCTTATTGCTTATAGGGTGCGATTGTTGGTTAACGATTAGTTGGAAGGAAGGATTGTGCTTCGTGGAGTGTCTCGACTTCTATTCAATTTCAGTTTCGCGGTTTGTGTTTCCTCTTAGAGAACGGTTAGTCTTTTATTATTCCGAAGGCGTCCGTGCCCCAATTTATATATGTAAATATATAGATTGTACCGTGTGTATATGCAAAATGTTATATATAAAATATGTTCAACTCTTCTTCCGGCCAGTTTAGATCGGTTGCGGTTTCCACTTTAAAAGCCTAGAGACTTAAACGCGTATTTAAGGGTATTCAAAAATATATATTCCTACGATTGCTAGCCAGACTTGCGGGCGCAGTGGCATCATGAGGAGCCAAACTCCTTCATCCACTTCTCGTACTTATCCAGATCTGCCCGGGACACGCTCTTATTGCAGCGACTCATGGCCTCGTTGAAATCCTTGTTGGAGACGGGCAGGTCCACCTCCTCGGTGGCCAGTTGTCGGATCTGCTCGGGCGTGAGGCCAGCGATCTTCCGCCGCATCGACATCATGCTGGCCTCTCTACAGAACAAAGGGAATAATTTAGCATTAGTTTGAAAATAATAAGTTTACATGACTAGTTTTCCTTTCAAAAAGATTAACCACTCACCTGCACACATTGGTGATGTCCGCTCCAGAATAGCCCTTTAGCTCGTTAGCCACATAGGTGAGATCAACGCTCTCATCTACTTTCACTTCGCGTAAATTGATTTTCAGCAGCGCCTCGCGTCCTTCGTCCGACGGCAGCGGGATATATATGCGCTTCTCTAATCGACGACGCAGTGCCTCGTCGATGTCCCAGGGGAAGTTGGTGGCGGCCAGCACCATTACCACCTTAGCCTGCTCCTCGCCACCGCCCACGCCGTCCATCTGGACCAATAGCTCTGACTTGACGCGGCGCGAGGCCTCGTGCTCCGACTCCGATCCACGGCGTGAGCACAGCGAGTCGATTTCGTCAATGAATATTGTGCTGGGCGCATAGAAACGCGCCATCTCGAAGAGCAGACGCACCATTTTTTCTGATTCACCGCGGTACTTGGAGGTCAGTGTGGCGGAGCTTACGTTAAAGAAGGTCGTACCGCATTCTGTGGCCACTGCCTTGGCTAGCATGGTTTTGCCGGTGCCAGGAGGGCCCACCATTAATACACCTTTCCAAGGTCGTCGTATGCCCTGTTTTAAAATAGATTAAAAAAAGAAAAGTTAGTTTGATGAGCTTTGAATTAAGTTGAGCAAGCTGCAATTATTACTAACCAAACAAGGGTTAAATACTATTATTTTATTAATAATTTATGAACACAACATTTTAATTAGCTTTCCTTAGTCTGTGACAAGAAGCATAATCAATCAAATCAAATATACATGGTTGTATACATAAATATGTTTGTGACAGTCTTTTATAGATCGCAGTAGAAAATGCTAAGACTAAAAGATAAGATAATGTTAACATAGAAATGGATTTATAATCAACACACGCTTTCTGAGTATTTTCTACAGTGGCAGAAAGAAATTAAACATTTTGAAATAATTTTTTAACTTCGTTACTTACATTTAAAATGGCTGATTAAATAGAATAATAAAAAGTCAAATGAAATACTACTAAAAACCAACTATTAAACGCATCAACAAGTTTTACAAAATTCTATAACTACTGAATTATTGCATTTTGTTGGTTTTGTCAAACAGTTGATTGTTATTATATATACCCGTAGGCGTGAGCAAACAAAGATCGTTTGTTGACCCAACACTAAGCGTAGATAAGCCCTATGATACATGCGTGATTCACGCCAACGAATGTGACGGCAACTCACTCACCTTAAAGTAGTCCGGCATGAGCATGGGCAGCACAACGGCCTCCTCCAGTAACCGCTTAGCGTCATGGAGATCAGCAATGTCGCTCCATCGTACTTTGGGATCCTTTTGCAAAATATCACGTTCTGGAAATAATAAACGGTTAGATTTGTAGATTTCTATATAAACAATCGCAACAAAAAAACATATTTATTATAATTACGATGAAAACCTCTTTATTATCTGGATTTTCATCATTTAGCCTTATAAAATCTTGCTAATCTTAACCACTTACCGAGAATATCGACCAGCTCAGCTTCAATATGGTTGTTTGGCTGGAACTTGCGCTCTTCTTCCTGGCCTCCGCCCTGCTGATCACCGTTTTCTCCCTCGCCGCTGGCACCACCACCATTACTGCCGGCAGCGGTGGCTTCTTCATCCTTAGCTTCGTTGTTGTTGTTGTTGTTCGATGTGGATAGCTTGCGTCCGCCAGCCCTTCCGTTAATCGAGCGTGCTCCACTAGTCGGTGCTGTTCCTGTTGCCGTTGAGTGGCGTGAGTTCCTGCCCGCGGAGACACCATTTCGGGACGTGCTCTGTGGGATTGTGCTGCTGGGTCGGCTGCTTTGCGCTGCCGTGGTGGTGCGGCGATTGTTCGGTGCTGCTCGTCGGCCCACGGCCTGTGTGGTGGCGGCGGGTGCTGGTGGTTTCGGTGGACCCCACACATCGGGATCCTTGGGCGGTGGCGTCCATATATCGGGGTCTGGCTTAAACCATGAGGAGGGATCTTTGCTGGCTGTGCTTTCTTCACTGAGCTGGTGTCGCAGCTTGTGGGCGAACTTCGTGGTCTGCAGGTCGAGCGAGATATCCTGCAGAGTTCGCTGGATGGCCTTGATTTTGGCGTGCTCTTGACTGATCTGCTGGTTAATCTGAAAAGGAGCACATACATAAGTTAATAAGAGACTTGAAGGATGGGAAAATATGGTGATTCTCTTACCATGTTCCACTTGCCCTTGCGCAGCGGATCCGCAGTGGCCTTTAGCTGGCGGGCAAGAAGTCCTTGGAGACCCTCATAGTAGATGCACGCGGAGTCGTAGTTGCCCGTCAGAGCCATGTCCCTCGCTAATTTGGCATTCTCGCATATTTCTTCGATCGTAGTCTTGGCCATTACGGTCATTCCTACGCAAGTGGTTGTCTTTTGCTTGCCACCTCGCAGTAACTGATCGATGAGGAGAATCGGATCATAGATCGGAGAACGCAGATCGCAGATCGGAACAGGTTGTTGTGATTGTAACCAAAAACGAAACAAAGATTAGTTCCAATTTGAGCGTTTGAAGTGCGTAAGTTTCTCTGTTCGTTTGTCGCTTAGTGCGATTGTGTGTGTGCGGCAAGTGGGACGGGAACAATAGAACGGAAGCGACTGCGTCACTCACTCACACAAGGCACTCTCTCGGAAAGAGAGTACGCCTTGCAGGTAAAAATGGAAAGTGAGCCTCGCCGCAGCAATAAAAGCGGAACATAAGGCGACAATTGCAAATAATAGAAGATAGCAGTGGCAACGACCGATGTGCGGTGCTAATTATAAAGCACACACACCAACTCTAGACGCAACGAGTTCCCATTTCCCACATCACATCCAAGGCGCGGGCCGTGGGCCAAAATGCCGATTGGAAAATGTAATAAAATTATTATGAGCCCGCATTGGAAGCTCACAGACAAGCAGTCGTCCAAATAAGGCGCTCGCCTGACCTTGTTGGCTTTCAACAATTCTTTCAACTCGAATCGTCGTATGCAAAAAAATAAAAAGAAAAAAAGACGAACAAAATTACCGCTTGCACACACTCACGCAAACACACACACACACATGTGGAGCTCAGGTTTCAGCGGCACAGAACGCACACAAACACTGGGGGATAATAATGCGATTTAAATACATTTCGAGTTATCTGCAAGTCTTTGGAAGCTTCACTTTTTAACCATTTTCATTCCATTTTATTTGGAGCTACGTGGGGGTGTCTGCAGCAGAACGACAACAACAACAACGCAGTCATTTGTTGCAGCTAGCGCTGCTGCGAAAAATTCCACACACATCCCGGCGATTCACTTACGGTTATGGACATTAGTGTACTAGCTTTGTTACGCGGCGTTCCAAGCTCAAAGTTAATGCGAAACTTATTTAGTTTAAAGTTTTAGGCGCTGCGCAAGCTAAAAAAAACTGCTGCTGCTGTTTGTAATAATAGTGATGTACGTGGGCAGGTGATGGGAGCGACGTGCGTTAATCGATACACTGCTTTAAACTATCGCTTGAAATGCAAAAGTGTAGAATGTGCTTTTCCACTGAGCCACAATAGAATTTTAAATTAATTTGATTATAATTATAATTCACATAACTATTTTGTATAATATTATAGCAAACACTTAAATAATTTTAAAACACCCAATTTAGAGCGTATATTGTTTTATTATAAAACAACCAAGCTGGCAGCACAGCTCCGCTTGAATCTATAGAAAACAAAGGCCACTATGTGGCCGATCTGGCAACTCTAACCTATAGATAAGGCCGCACGGCCAGTCATCTTAACATTTCGGCTTAACGTGCATTAAAACATTTATTAAATTTAGACAACACGCCAGCGACGGTGACCGAAATGACAACGCCCACGCGTGCCACCCTCGAGAAGGCTCTAAAGAGCGATGAGAAGGTTCTAAAGGCTTCCATCCAGATTGCCAAGGGCAAGTTTCAGTCGCCCGCATCCCAACAAATCTCGGCTCCTAACCCTTTCATTGTTTTCTCCAGATCTGACGGCGAAGGTTTACGACATATCGGTGCTGGTCGAGGAACTGGGCTTCGCCCTGTCCTCACCGGACATGGAACAGCGGGTGGCAGGCACAAATATGCTGTCCGCCGTGCTTGTCGCCCTGCCGGAGGACTTGCTCGAGGCGCGGCAGCTGGAGTTCCTCAGCACCTTCTATATGGACCGGCTGCGCGATCACCATAACGTGATGCCGGCCATCATCGACGGTATAGATGCTTTGGTTCACATGAAGGCTCTGCCGCCTTCTTATGTTCCCCTGATTCTACAGGCCTTTTTCGAGCACACCACCTGCCAGTCGCAGACTCGTGGCGACCGCGCCAAGCTGTTCAATATCTTCAAGTACCTGACGCTCAACTTCAAAACGGGTGAGCTTGCGTTTATTAATTGAAAAGCCATTCTACTTGCTATAGAAGGTTTACTAATTAATCCCTTTTTAATAGAGCTGCTGTCGATGGCCGGTGACTTCGTCTATGGTCTGATCAACTCCATTGACGGTGAGCGAGACCCACGGAACCTGGACATCATATTCAGCTTCATGCCCGAGTTCCTGTCTACGTATCCATTGCTGCATTTGGCCGAGGAGATGTTTGAGATCTTCGCCTGCTACTTTCCCATCGACTTTAATCCCAGCAAACAGGATCCTTCAGCCATAACACGAGATGAGTTGGCTGCGAAGTTGACCAATTGCCTGGTGGCGAACAATGAGTTCGCCGAGGCAACGGTGGTGCTGGCCGTGGAGAAGCTGGAGAGCGAACTGCTGGTGGCCAAGCTGGACTCTATAATGTTGCTGGCAAGAACGCTTAGATTACATAAATCAGATCCAAAAATAACTGAGGTTTCTTTTTACATAGCACCAAGCTGCTGTGAAGTTTCCTCCATCCGTTTTGGAGCCGCACTTCGACCAGATCTGGCAGGCGCTGAAGGCGGAGACTTTTCCCGGCAACGACAACGAGGAGATCCTGAAGGCCTCTCTACAAGCGTTGTCCGCACTCCTGGAGCGTGCGTCCCATTTGCCCGATATCAGCCACAGCTATCAAAGCTCAATCCTGGGTGTCATTCTGCCCCATCTGAGCGACGTCAATCAGCGCCTTTTCCATCCAGCCACCGGTATAGCCTTGGTTTGTGTCGCTGGCGATGCACCATATGCAGCGGATAAGATTCTCAATAGCTTCTTGCTTAAGCTGCAGCAGGCAGGAGATGTGAGCTCCGAGCAGCGGGTCAAGATTTATGGCATTATTAGCCAGGTATATAAGCTATGTGGACTGAGGAATTCGCTACAGAAGTTGGATGTGACGATACGTGAAGCGCTGCAGGACGATGTGATTGCCTCGTTGCGGCTGATTGAAAAGGAGGATTTCGATGCCAAGTTGGAGAATCTGGAGCTTCAAAAGGCAGCGATTTCAGTGCTCAACGAGAGCGCTCCGATTCTCAGCGAAAAGCAGCGTGCCTTGGTATACAAAGCCATGGTTCAGCTGGTCAGTCATCCGTCCATCGATCTAGATTTCACCACACTCACAGCCAGCTTAGGCGCTCTGCAGCCCGTGGAGTTGCAGTCAAACTTTATCGACGTCTCCGTGCGCAACTTCGAGATTTTCTCCAATTTTGTCAAGCGGAAGATTTACGCCAACTTGTTGCCTCTCTTACCTCAAATGGCATTTACTCAACGCATTTTGGATCTGATTATGACACAATCATTTATGGAGACGACATCGGATCCAGTGCGTCTTCTGGGACTGGAAGCGATGAACCAAGTTCTGGCGCAAGAGGACCAACGCTTCATCGTGGACCTGCAGCAGGAATCAAATCTGCTACACAGGCTCATCGAACTGGGCCAGAACACGGAGAACCTGTCGCTTCAGTCACTAGAGCAAATTGCCGGCGCCCTAAGTCGCATAACCCAGCAACTGCCGCTCTCCGAACAGAGCGCCATCGTTAGCGAGTACTTACCGGGACTGAAGCTTAACCTATCCGCTGATCTGTACATTACCAAGGGCCTTCTCGGCTATCTTCACAAGGACATCAGCCTGGATGATCACTTTGAGCGTCTGCTGAGCGATTTGACGCAGCTCTCGCTCAACACCGACAATGAGCAGCTGCGCGTGATCGCTCACCATTTGCTCTGTAGCTTGGTCAATAAGATGGAGAGCAATCCGGCCAATAGGGGCAAGGTAAAAAAGATCACGGACGAGCTGAAGGTGGCAATCAAGAAGGGCGATGTGCGTGCGGTAGAGATTCTGGCGTGGGTGGCAAAAGGTCTGGTGGTGGCTGGATTCGATGAAGCGGCCGATATTGTGGGCGATGTAAGTAATAATTAAACTATCCCGACGATAGCACCCTTTGAAAACAATACATTTCCTTTACTTTTAGCTATCAGATCTGTTGAAGCATCCCAGCTTAAGCACGGCGGCCGCCTTGGGCTTTGACATTATTGCTGCCGAGTATCCAGAACTGGATCTGCCCGTGGTCAAGTTCCTTTACAAACAGAAGCTCTTCCATACCATCATGGGCAAGATGGGCAGCAAGCTGGCAAACTACTGTGTCCACCACCTGAAGGCTTTCGTTTATGTGCTGAAGGCCACGCCGCAGGCGGTAATTAAGTTGAATATCGAGCAACTGGGCCCGTTGCTCTTTAAAAGTCTAGAGGAGCACAACGAGGCGCAGTCGCTGTGCATAGCTCTGGGCATTTGCGAGAGGTTTGTGCAGAATCAGGACCCGTACTTCCAGGGGCACTTGGCCCATCTCATACCCAGCTGTTTGGAGCTGTCCAAGTACAAGGCGCAACACACTATGGTGAGTGGTTTTACAAAAGTCTAGAGATTTAATTTACACCAAAATCATTACAGCAAGTTCGCATTGCGGCGCTGGAGTTGCTCTACGACATTACCAAGTACCCCACTTTCGTACTGCTGCCCCACAAAGTCGATGTAACACTGGCCCTCGCCGCCGCCTTGGATGATCCCAAGCGTCTGGTGCGAAACACGGCGGTAAAGGCCAGGAATGCATGGTACATGGTCGGAGCGGCTAGTGGGAATTAGCCACAGAACAAGTAAATTTTTGTTATTATTTTAAAGTCGATAAGCGAACGCACAAATTCAAGGTTCTACCAAAAATAAACCTTTGGATTATATTTAATATTTTGTAACTCTTTTCTTCACCATATATTCCTGATATATGAAGCGCAACTTTTTGTCTTTATTTTATTTAATTATTCTTATCGGGATATATGTTTAGAAGTTTATTATATATATTATATTATAATTTTAATCAGCAGCTTGCAACGCAGTGAAGAAGTCATTTCCGACCCTATAAATGATATATATTCTTGATCAGCGTTACAATCCGAGTCGATCTAGACATGTCCTCAAACAAAAAATTTCTATAAATTATTTCAAAATTTTATAAGGGGTTACATCATTAAAATTGTCAAAAATTAACAAAAGTTTTATTTTTTTAAATTTTAAACTGAGTATGCAGATTTATTATCCTATTAAATAACATCACAAAAAAGCTTTCTGAATTGAAATTAATGCTTTTTTCGCTTAGTTATGATTGATTTTAAATTCCAATTTCCTGATCCTATTTAAAAAGGCAAGGGTGTAAAAACTTCGACCCCCGTAGTTAAATTACTTTCTTCTTCTTAAGTTTCTTTATTTTTCCATATTATCCGGGAACAAGAGTGTCTTCTTTCAGTAAGGGTGATCACATTGGGAACGGGCCATGAGGGCACATTTTTGGGCTCGCTGCACAACCTCGGGACAGCGGCGTCTTCTCATGAAGCGGCAGTCTTGGAAGAAGCCTTCGTTTCTGGGAAATCCGTGCGTAAAGTCCTGGAACGTCAGCAGGCCCAGGCCCCAGATCTTTCCTCCGCGGAACTCACCCTCGTACTTCATTCCATCGGCGCGCCAAAAGATACCATTGCCATGAAACCAGCCCTGATGGAATTCGCCTTCATATCTGCATCAATAGACAGTCGATTATATAGCCATATGCATGGTTTAAATAATAGAGGAATTCAAGTTCGTTTTTCTGATTGCCACTGACTTTGCTCCATCCGGGAACCAGAGGCAGCCCACTCCCTGGCTGAGACCCTCCTGGAACTGGCCATCGTAGCGGGTGCCATCGGCGAACTGCAAATGTCCGATGCCATGCTTCTGGCCCCGCTGATTCCATTCGCCAATGTAGCGGCTGGCGTCCTCGTACCGCCATCCGCCCACCTTGACCGCTCCGGCGCTGTACTGGCTCTGACCACCATGACCCTGCTGCTGGTGGTGGTGTTGCTGCCCATGCTGACCCTGTTGGTGGTGTTGGTTTTCGATCCGTGCCGTGGTCACTCCCACACTGCTCACTAGTATGTGGTGATTGAATACCGAGTTGTTGAACGTTATCCTTTCGCCCTGGGAGTCCTACTTACTGTCATCATCGTAGTCGTCCATAGCCATTGCTCTGCTCACCGTTTCCGAAGCGATTCAAGCTGCTACTGAGCTTTGCTTGTTCCGCACCTGAAACCAACCATACGTTGTGTGGCTTCCAATAGGGCGACGTCCCTGGTCTAAATCTAATTAGCATATTGCACTTCTGTGCATTGTGATTGACTACAACTTGGCAATATGTGCACATATAGCAAAGAAAAAAAAGAAATGTGAACATAATTTATGGATAGATCGTTTATAGTACAGAGAAAAAGGTCCTAGCTAGCAATGAACATATCTCAAGAGGATTTCGTAGTTTGATATATATCGATATGTTAATATAACAAATTATTTAATATGTAAAATATTGACATCGATTTAATCAAAGAAGTATCAGTTAAATACTAATTCATTTAATTTTTAAATTGATTAAAATTCTCCCTTGCATTTTACTAATTTAAATCTTTAATGTGGTTGCTATTATACAATGAAATTTAAATTTTAAACTTTTAAAGTAGCAAAATGCAAAACCCATTAGTCTCTGGCCATACTTGCTTTGCTCGGTAGATGCACATTAAATATACGACTCAGTTATTATTCTTGTACAATTTATTTTATTAAATTTATTAGCGGATTATGAGGGATGCAGATTTATTGTGTGAGATTACATGTGTCCAAAATGATTATAGTGTATATGCGAAGCTGTGAAACTTAACGATTTCCTCGTTGTGTCAATTGTAGAACCTTGGAAGGGAGATTGTACACAAAGTTTCGGGTTACTCAAATATTAACCTATATATAGTCGTAAGTGTCTGTATATATATGTAAGATGGTGTCAAATCAAGTCTAAGCGAGCACAGCCGATGTGGCCATCTCGGCGACGCCACAAGTGTTGTCGCCGCGGTAAACGCGATAATAGCCCTGCTCTCCCCAGCGCGGACCCCACGAGTTCTTGACGATCCAGTAGGGCAGGGTCTTGTGGAAGTTGGGATAGTCGGAGACGCCATAGCCAACAACCAGGACACCGTGGTCCAGGTTCTTCTTGGAGCACAGAGCCTTCCAAGGGTGAGAGACGCCGCCGCGATAGAACTGCATTGCATTGGCATTCAGGCCTGTGAAGCGAAAATAATTATTCTTCAATTCTAGAAGCTGAATCCTGAATCTACTTACCAATCGAGATGGGTCCGTTGGCTACCAGCCACTCCTGCATGGCGGTCTCGTTGCCCGCGGGCAAGTCCACGAAGCCGGAAACCTGGACATGGGACAGGGTCTTGTTGAAGTGGCACTGATTCTTCTTGGCCTTGTATGGATACTCCGCCTCGTACTCTAGTCCGCCAATATCCTTGATGGCTCTGAGGGCAGAAAATCGATATATAATTCAGAGCTGGAAACTGTAACCCAACTGTGCGCTACTCACTTGTAGGCATTGTCCATAAGACCACCGTTGCAGGCACTATCGGTGGTATCACAGTCAAGGAGCTCCTGCTCAGAGAATTCCTTCAGCTCGCCGTATTTCAGAGCGTACAGGCCCTCGATGTTGCCCGTCACACTGAAGGCCCAGCAAGAGCCGCAGGATCCCTGGTTCTTCACTTGGGTGACGGCGTTCTTTTTGCGCCAATCGAACTCCTTGGGCAGTTCGCCGGAGTAGGAAGGTACTGCAGCCTGCGCTCCGCCGGTGGCCTTCGCCGCATCTCGCTGCCACAATCCCGTGCGCTCCTTGTACTCCGAACTAGTCATGTCCGCGAACTCCGTGATCCCGTACTTGGCACTGCCCATTTCGTTGGCGTTTAGTTCCTCAATCGTCTTCAGGTTCTGACGGAAGATGCGCATTCGCATCTGGCGCTCGGCCGTGCTCACGTAACGCCGGCCGAATCGTACTTGGAACTTGTGGAACAGGTGCTCCACCTTGTCCAATGCCCGATGGCTATGCTTCTTGTGAGTCTTCTTCTCGGCCCATTCCACGGATCGACTGTGACGGGCCTGGACCACGGGCTGGTTGCGGCACTTGAACGTGATGTCGTGGGTCGGTGTTTTTGTCCATACCTGCGACCAGATCTCCACTATGCAGCGGTGCTGCGCACCAGAGCCGTCGATTAGGTCCGCGTCAATGCGAGTCAAGGTGCCCGACACCATCTGACGTGAAGCTGAGTAAACTTTCACGATTCTGGAATATATGTATTTATAAGTTATCACAAGAAAACTAAATATTTTATGCTAAATTTGTTTTAATATTAATTAATTAATTAGATTGTCTTATAAGTCATATGTTTATAATCAAATTTGCTATAATTTGAAGTAAGAGATCTGCCTATTTATTATACATCTATGGATCTATAATAGTCAAGGCTTTGTTAAAAATTAACTTGCTTCGAATGCCATTTATAGCCTAGGAGCTGTCTCCTGCTGCCTGTTTCATATATCAAACATAGCATAGAGAACATCTCGCAAAGAAATCATTTTGTGATCTTAATTACTCAAAAAGAATTTGTAAATAGGTTTTTTTGTCTCACTTGTAGTGGGGACCCTCGCCTTCAGTCAGTTTGTCCAGGGAGCCCTGTAGCTGTGCCTTTGCCGCCTCTTCATCGTATGGCTTAGGTCCACCCAAGGGTATGTCATTCAGGCTGCGTCTGCTCCGAAGGACCTGGAAGATGAAAAAGGAAATATAATATTTTCTAAATTTAAATAAAAATTCTCATTTTCTAGAGTGCTTGTCGGATAAAAATCCCTCATTTGAAAAAGCTCTTTTGATGGTCTAATGCAAGACTTGTTTAATTTACCTTTTTATAAGCAAATAATTAAAAAATTAAAATTTGTGCAGATTTCTGTAGTTTAGTTATTTACTTGTTTACCTTTATTTGACAAAGTAATGATCAAAAATTACACTATTATTTATAGTGATAAAATTGAGCTAATCCAGCTTTTAGCTGTCATCAAGGACTTTTCGAATCTTGTGATAATTATGCAAGACGAATATACTCATCCATTAGAAACAGACAGGCATCCCAGATGGCACCCCAGATGTCAGAAAGTGTAGTGATATGAGGGGGGATGCTGCGAAAGTCACACATAAATTTCAGGCGAATTCGAATGCAAATGAAACAAGGACAGGTCTGAATTTACATTACCAAAATTGACGGAACGACACATACCGGAATGTAAGAGGAAAGGTGGCTGGAAGAGTTGCGGCAAGGAAAACATAAAGCCCCTAAAGCAGCCTCCTGGCAGTTGTGGCATAGGAATGGGCCAACAATAGCACCAGCAGTCACATGCGACCCATAAACCCATTCAATGCCGAACACAAAACCAATTAAACCAAACATTTTGTCTTGAAATTCGTTTGCCGGCTGGCATCGATGATGGGCGATATGTTGATGGCATTGGTGAAGCTTCGGTTCTTTGGAGCCGCATCCGGACACGGCGACACGGGGACCCGGAATGTCAAATGTCTGCGCAGGCTGACGATGTCGCAAGGCTGACAGCAGAGTGGTTGCGAAATGCGGACTGCAGGTGGAGTCACACTCAAAATATTTTATGGCCCACAAAGGCAACAAATCAATTTGGGAAAATTACCTCCAGAATGTGGCAATAATTCGGGTTTTTCGTGTGTGTTTTTGCTCTAAAAACGGTGGCAATTTTCTGTCTGAATATTACTCTACATTTTGTTATTTTATTAAAAACTCAAACTTTAAAGTTGTTTAAAATGTGCCACAAATAATAGAAAGAAAAATTGAACTATTTAAAGAAGCTCCTGAAATAGGCTTACTTATGCAGTAACAGAAAATACAACTAACAAGAAAGGAACCTATTTTTGGAAGCTGACGTTTATATACCCTTGCACTTTGCAATTGAACTTATATTGGAAATAACTCATATTGGAAATCAATCTAAGCTTAATATATTCGAATTCTTTGAATCGATTTATTAGGATAATAAATCTACATACTTCATTTAAAATTTAAAAAAATTAAAATTTTTGCCAATTTTTGAGAATTTGAACGATGTAACCCCTTATAAAATTTTGAAATTTTCGAAAAATATAAATTTTTGCCAGACATAGCTAGATCGACTCGGCTGTTGAGGCTGATTAAGAATATATATGATTTATAGGGTCGGAACCGATTCCTTCATTACGTTACAAGCTTCTGACTGAAATTATAATACCCTGCAAGGATTTGATTTTTTTCCAGCTTTAGAGACCATGTTACTATTTTATAATCCTGAAATTGTATGTATCTCTTTTAACAATAATAATAAGAAATCTTGACTAGAAAGAGGCTTTAGTCCATCAGGAAATTCCGTTTCCAAAGAAATTTTTGAGTGCAGGTCATCTAGCTGCGACAACAATACCAAATGAAATGTAATGGTTACGACGTGTGTATAATTAAAAGTACAGGAACAAAAACAAAAACATCGAAAAAATACAACGAAAGAGCAAGCGAGCCGTGCTCGGATGCGATTCCCAGGCCATCCTGTTCGATGTGTGTGCAGCCTGTGTCCAAACATGAATTCATTAAGCCAGCTGCCTCTCCTCCGACTTCCATTCCATTTTCCGTGTCCTGGCCCCACTCCTGGCCTGCCTCCATCCAATCCCACAATGCCCGACCGAGAGCTGTTAATTCAAATGTGTGTATTTCAATAAGAATTATAACGTAAATGATGTTTCAACGACCCTGGGGGCACAGTGGTACTGAAGCCAAGGTGGACGGACTTAATGGGTGTGAGGTGTGGGTGTGTGGTGCGCAATGGTCCGTGAAATCCATTCGGATATATTGACAGTTAAGTGCTGAACGCGAACTCGTTGAATGCTGACAGTTGGCGTAAATCAGCAGTGCATCTGAATGGCTCTCATTTTCAAAGAACTTAATTAATTTATTCAGCGATTTATGCCACGATTTTTCGAAAAGCTCATTAGGAGTATCATTTCGATTGGAAACATTAGGATTAGGATTAGGAGATTTCCTAAAGTAGGGATTGGATTGGGAACTGCAAGGGGTTGTACAGTAATTAGTTACAGATTTTCATCTTGAAAATAGGTATCAATCTGGTTACTTTTGAGCTTTAGAATTAAACAGGAAATTGATTTAGTTTTTTACTTTTTCCACCAAGAAACTGTAGAGATTAACCTTTTTGGGATAGATACTTATAAGACTTACAAGATACAAGAACAAATAAACATGGTTTTTAATAGAATTAATTTAAACAAGCACAGCATGATCCCAGAGAAACCTTTTATGTTGAACAACAAAAGTTTGAATTCATTATATTATAGTTTATAAAACTAATTTAAATAGATTGTCCGACTTCCATGCAGAAACGGAAATCTCTTAAGTAGTCTCCCAGCCGGGCCATTAAAGTTGCAGATTCTGTACTTTATTATTTATTTATTTAACCCCCCTACGTTCTGCGGGGCAATTCAAGTGGAAAGTGCCCAGTGGCCCCCGATGACAAATCATCTTGGACCCACTGTGTGTGAGGCAACCCACCAGAGTCAACCGCTGTAAAAAGTAGAGCACAAGGATAATGAGAACACTTGGTTCGCACTTTGTGTGCTGCTGCCGCTGTGCTCTGTCGACACCACACCACGCCACACCCACCCACCCACTTAACCTCTCACACACACACTTAACACTGCGGAAAGGCAGCCCCTCAAGACATATAGACAGGTGCAGATGGCCCCTCCTCAGGTGGGTCCGTGCTCGGCCTAAGATACGGCCGGGTTAAACAGATTGCGGCCGTAATTTGAGAGCGGAAACTCATTTGATTATTAAGGTGAAATAAGTGTTTGGCGGGGCGCCATAACGAGGCATGCCCCAGCCCTATCTGCTGCCCCAGCCCCCATCGTCGTCGGCGTCCTCATCAGCAGCAGCAGGTGAAAAGGCAAGCTTAAATAAATTCAATTAAATAACATTTTCCTTTTTTATTGTTCGCATTTAGGAGAGTATGTATAAAGAGTATTTATGGGAGTGTAAGACAGAGTCAACGGTGGATAAGGGTTGGTGTGCGGTTCGGTATGTGTGTGTGGGTGTGTGATGAGGATGATAATAAGGATATTCATGACGATGCTGTTGGTATAGTAGTAGTAGTAGTAGTAGCCTCCACCTCAGGGTCCTTTTCCTCCGGAGTGGTCTCCTCCTGCTGCCGCTGCTCCTTCTCCTGCTCCTCCTCCTGCTGCAGCATCTCCTTCGGCCCCTGATGGTTCATTTCGAAATTATACGCACTCACCGATAGGAAATCATCGAGCCAACGCTTCTCATTATCGTTGAGCTCTGTGGCAATCGTAGTGGAGGCTACACCCTCCTCTCCTTCGGGCCTTCCCTCGGCCTTCGCCTGCTCCACCTTTTTTTCCGCCTCATCAATGCTTAATGCCGTGGTGGCCTCATTAGTCGATTCAGGTGCTGGCGGAGTCCACATGGTGACTGTTATGGACGTTGATATAGGAGCGTCGGAATCAGCGGAAGGAGAAGAACCAGTAGCAGCAGAAGGAGCAGCAGCAGGAGCGGATTTGGTCAGGCTGACCTTCCGTTTCATGGATCCCAGGTTAGTCAGAATCTGGGATTCCAGATTGGCCATTTCCGCATCGGTCAGCTCGTTTCGTTGACCGCCATTGAAAATGCTGTTACTCACGTATTTATCGTTGAGCAGACGTGCCTTCTCCTCCGGTTCACCGCCGACCGAATTTTCCGCAGAATCAGTGCAGTTGGATGTGACCAGTTCGCGGTGCTTGTCGCCCCACTGGGTGCGCAGCCAGGGCTTCTCCAGGATGACCAGCCGGCAGATGGTGTCCGCCTCCGCGGGCGGCTTCACTTTCGTGTTCTCTGCATTAAGCAGGATCTCGTAGCGCACTCCGCTGGTGATCTCCCGAAAGGCATCAATGATATTCACAAAGTTCATCGAGAGGGGCAGGAAGGTCATGGCAATGTTCTGGACCCCAATCAGATTGGGCGACAGATACTCCCGCTCCCCGGGATTGAGCACATGGACCAGCTTGATCGGTGGCTCGCTCACCGCCTGCTGCTCCGTAGTAGTCTCGGCCGCCTCCGAGCTCTATTTTACGATGTTTCAGTATTTTTGTTGCGTGATGTTTTTGGGGATTTGTTGGGTGTTTGGGGATTCGTGTGTTGTGGGGAAGACGAAACAGAAAGCAAAACACATATAAGGATACACACAGAGATTTGTTTGGTCTGAATTGTGATGATGATGGATGGCACTTAACACTAGGATACAGGGAATGGTAAAAGCATATTCAAATGGGAATGTGCAATGTGTTTCAGTGGAGCAAGCAAAGCCTTGTGGTGGTGATGGTGCAATGTAGAGCGACCCACAAACATATAATATTAAACCAGTTGTCCAATATTGTTAATCTTACAAAGGATTATTATATTAAGCCTTTAATATTTAAAGCACGTAAATAAATAGATTCCCTTATTGGCAGTAAATAGTAAATAGAAAATTGAATTAGTTCCTCCAGTTTACTTAATGTGTAATCAAGCCCCCCCTTAATGAGGGAGTGTAAAACCATGGAAGCAAATACCCATGATTTCAAATTCAGAAAAGCTGTACGGTACGAGGGATTTAGAGTTAATTATAAATAAATCCACCGCATTGCATTGCCTGGGCCTCAAAGGGTCGACCCAAGCCTCCCACCTGCCGCCGGGTGACCCCGCCTTAAGCCTAATGACCCCGGCATAATTGCAACTGTGATTGCGGTGAAACTGTGGCAACGGAACGGGACATCACATGACCAACCAAGTCAATCACTGGCGAACGCATCGCTGGGCTTTTCCAGGCCGCAAAAACTAATTAACCGCCGTAACGAAACTGAAGCGACACGATGCAAACCGGTTTGCGTGTGTGGCGGAGCATTGCAGTCAAATCCATCGATAAATGATGACACTCCAGACACAGACTCCAGCAAAAACTCGATGACAGACAGGCAGACAGTTAGTCAGTTGGTTCGAACGGAGCGATGAATCGACAGATGACCACAGACAGATTTGGCTGAATAATTTAAAAAATTGAAATCACAAAAAGACAGCCAAAGCTGCCTTCGATTGCATTCAGTGCTGCTTCAGGCAATACACTGGAAACAAGCTCCTGGATAGATCGTGGGGTAAAGGCAAAGACAAAATAATAATAAGATGCATAAGGACATATAATATTTGGATACCCAACGAATTCATCGGTATTTGGTAAAAATATTCTGTTACTTAGTGCCAACCGAGTGGAATGTTGATATTTCTTTATAAGCCAATAGATCTCATATACTATAAGATCTAAATCTATTAAATTGCAGTGACACCGTATGTATATATATACTATATACATATTTTTATAATTTTTATAATTTGTCCAACATTGGATTAGCTTTCCATTATTTTAGATACCCCAAAACTATGAGAGTTTATAGAATTGCTTCAGAAAATAAGAATGATCCTTTTCATATACAATTTTGTTAAGCGTAAGTTGCTTAACCTTCTCAATTAGTCAGATTCAATACCACTCTATACAGTCCTAAATCATATCATTTTTAAATTTGAAATACCATTTGATCTGGCCAGAATTGGGGTTATCTTCTTCGAGTGTATTGCTGGTATTGCTGCTGATGCATTGCAGTTGACAGCAACAGCAGACAGCAACAGCAGACAGCAGATGGAAAGCAGGGTCAGCGGGGAAAATGGGGAAAATGGCGGGGCTTGACGGAATGGAATACTTAGCGTCTTGTTGACGTTTTGGTCGTTCATCCTCATTGCCGCTGACGTCGTGACAAAAAGCCGAAAAATGCATAAAAACTTTTGACAGCGGTTGCGTCACTGCAGGGGACGTTGATGCCCAAGCTGATTATGTTGAGTGGGTGGTTTTGGGTACGGGTTTAGGAGACTGGAGGCGGCACCAGAACTCGGAGCAGCAGGGGCTTGTTTTTCAATTAAACTTTATGGCATTTTAAACAACATCGCAAGCCATACCAAAACACGATGATGATGGGATGGGTTTTTAAGTTCTTCGGACCCAAAACCCCCCATCACCAACTCCGCTTGTAAGTTGTTCTGCTGCTCCTTCATTTCCAGCGGTTGTCCCGGCAACTCCTTGGCAAAAGAGCATCCAATTTATGCAATACTCAGTTGGTCGTAAGCCTGTTGCCATCTCTTAATACACTCGCTTGCACTGAGCGCATTGGAGAGGTTATTAGTAACTGACACTGCCTTTCGGCATTTTCCGGCATTAACCAAGATGGGGTTGTTTGCCTCCGTCGGAAGTTCAAAGTTCATAATTGAACATTTTCTTGGTTGCGGTAATCACATAATAGGATTAGTTGTAGTGAGCCAAGGAAGCGTTAATTAAATCGGAGAGCAAACTCTTAATATGTGCATTTTACTGGCACACCTATCTACGAATCACGTAATACCTTGATCTGCGTAAATGCAACATTGCAACGCCATAATCCCTGCATGTTGCAGGCCATGGCTTTCTGAGCTCTTGGGTAAACACAAAATTTGCCTGTGTAAACAGTTGGGAAAATATTAAAAGCAGAGTGCTCTTGAAAAGTGCTGTTGCTGGGTGTTGCGCATTAAGCAGTGTTGAAAAACTTTAATTGAATCAACAGAAACATCAACGAGCAAACGTGCCGTCGCAGTAGTGCAGTGCAGTGCAGTCGCTGCAAATTGCCAATTTGGCTCGTGTTGTTTTTAATTAAAGTTTGATTAAAGTGATTGGCTCGCTCGGCGCACAAATAAATGCAACAGCAACAGCGGCAGCGGCGGGATTTTGTCATTGGCAACTTAATTTTTCCACGCAGCCCATTAACATTTCGAAATCCACTTACGCACGACCTGCCGTCGATGATCCCATCATCCCACCCGAAAAATCCGCAAACCGGTATTGTTGGAAACCGTTTGGACATAGTTTCTTGGACCCGAATCTAAGTTTCAGTGGCTCTCAGTGTTGTGCAACACACTTGTCTCCAAGGTCAAGACGCAGCACTTTTGAGCTCTGAGATAGATGCGCACGTTTCGCGCGCGTTTTTGTGTTAATAAAGACATTAACCTTGGCAGGGGGCTTTCCACTGCTGCTTGCTTGCTGTGTCAACTGAATCTCATTTAAAGACGCTTTCTGGGTTAGCACATAAAAAAAAACTATATGTTATAGAAATATAGATATTCCCTAGTTTATACTCTAAAGTGAAATTGACAAAGTAATAAAACAAAAACATACATTCTATTTAATCTAGTTGCAGTATTTGTATTTATGTTTCGAACAGCATTTTTAATATTTACTTTGTTTCGGCATCCGTTTACAAACTTTTTGCTGTGGTATTTGGTTTTCATTTAGTCTTCGTCAGCTTTGAAGCATCAATAAAGGATATATGTACATACATATATGTGTGTTTTAAGGGCTGTTTTTACCAATTTCCCACATAAATCGATTGCCATGTGACTTCAACATGGCTTCGACATCAACCGGATTCGAAAAATATTTTGCGGCTTCAATTGTTTGCAATATAAACGAAGCTCCACCGCCCGCACTAACTAATAAGCGATGCTTAAATTTTAAATTCCAACCACGACTCTCGGAAACATCTTTGCCATGATATTAGATTTGTTCAGTGTTATCTGCTATCTGCCATCAATACACCTGCAGCTCTTGCCCCTGCGTGCCGGCGAACCCGACGTGATGCCGGCATGAAGTTCCAATCCACGCAGTCAATAGATGGACCCCCTAACCTTCGACCCCCAACCAGACTACTCATAGTTTTAAGCTTATGCATTAACCATCGCAATCCGAGTTTACTCGCACCCGCACAATTGCTCAGTGATGGCAAAAGTTTGAGAAAACAAAGAATGGAAACTAACTTCGGGAATTATAGGATCGAATCGGAAATCAATCATAAACAAGTTTAAAATATTCTCATTATTCTAATAGATATTTATAGATATTTTTGTGTGCCAATTTTTACGACAAATCAAAGTTGAAAAAACTCATAACTAAGCCAAAAAAGCATGAATTTCACTTCGGAAAGCATTTCTATGTTAGTTTTAATTAGCTTAACAAATCTGCATACTCAATTTAAAATTTTAAAAAATTTAAAATTTTGCCCATTTTTGAAAATTTTAACGATGTAACCCCTTACATTTTTTTGAAATTTTGAAAAATTTTTGAAAATTTTAAATTTCTACCCGACCTGTCTAGATCGATTCGGCTGTTGATGCTGATCAAGAATATATATGCTTTATGGGGTCGGAAATGATTTCTTCATAGCGTAAAAAGCTTTTGATTAAAAACAATACCCTGCATTTAATAAAATATGGAAGGATTTTCTTTTCTATAAAGTGAAGTGAATAACGCTTTGCAACAATTTTTTTTAAAGATAACATGAAAAATTTCTAAAATATTGGGCTTTTATAACTGGAATCTGTATAATTATTCACAAGACGAAAGCTCGGGAAACAAGTTTTATGTGGCTATATTATGTAATATTGGAAACGAGTAAAGTAATGAGTTACTCATCAGGTTTATTAGTGGGAAAGTGAAACTTATTTATTTTCAAGTCCAAGAATTATTTTCTTAACTTGAAAGCTAAATACTATGTAGAAGCATATATTAAGAACTATCGAATTTAATATTTATGCTAAAAAGCGTGCTGTTTATCTATGAACAAGGCCTCTTTTCCTAATTTTTGCTTATAGTCGTGTTTTGATTTATGAATGAAATCACCAGACAGACCAAAAAGGTCTTCTTTAATATACATCAATTCCCTTCCGATCTTTACTATTAACGATGAAATTTGCAAATTTATAAAATGTATAAAAGCTTGCAGAATTTGTAGGAATAGAAAACATATTTATATAATTTCAACAAAATTGTATCTAAAAATTATGAAGATATATGAGCTTATATAATTTTAAAATTGATTCGGTTCTTTTATATCTTTTCTACTAATACTCTATTATAGCCAACGTGACAGCACTAGGCCTGCCTGCTTAAATTTCCAATCAGACAATAGCGACGACACACTGGCACACACGTCCCTCACGTCGCATCTATCCTCAGATTGGCCACCCATTTGGCCAAGCTCATTATAAACTTTGCCTTCACAGCTCCCCTGGGTGCTAATTTGCGCCTTCTTCGTCGTCCTCGAATGGAGGGGTATTGGGATCGGGACTCCGGCTCGGATTGGGGGCGTGAAGTGGGAGTGATTGGATCTCGTTGTCTTGGGCTGGCCAAACCATTTAGTGGGTTCAATGGCGTAATTTCCTTTGGCATTTCTAATAGATGGCAAATCATGCTCAAAATTATACAAAGGACGCGCCAGACAAATGGCCGGATCGATGGGTGGACTGGCTCGGAGTCAGCAAATTCAGTGGCTGATTTGCATAAAGTCAAAAGCTAAATGCGAGAAAGGAGATTTCGCTTGTGACAACCCCATCCATGCCAATGGCTTGCAGGAGACATCGACAGATTCACATTTGTCGCAAACCCTCTACTCCCATCCCCTTGATTTTTCTCCTTTTGTTTATGTGCGCTGTGAATCATCCGATTTGATTTCCTAAATGACAGCAAAAACCCCTCGAACCACTCTAATACAGCCATCGTGAGACAATAGTGGCCATAATCTGGCAGCAAGTTTTCTGCCAATCTAGCCGCTGACTTGACTGAATGAATACTGAATGTATATTATACAGCTAAGCATGTACACATAAATATTTGCGAGAATTTATTCGAGGGTGTGTGGATGGATATATCCGCGCGTATATATAGTTCCGCAATAATATTCATTTATGCAAATTTTTCTCAATGTGTTCTTCCTAGTCTCTGTGTGTGGTTCGACGTGGCTTTTCCCCTTTTTGTACATCTCTCGATTGAGTATATTTAGTGAATACTACTCTATATATATATTCCCATTAATTATAATGGTTAGAAGTGGTTCTACCTTAAAAAGTCAAAAGTATGTCTTCTACAGATCGTTGATATTCTAAAGAAAACTCTTAAAATAAAAGCAGAGTTAGTCAATGCCTTCACTATTAAAATAATAATGCCATCAGGACTATAGAATGCAAGCAAGACATAAATAGTAAATATATAGTATAGTATAAAGAAAAACTACATATTTAAATATAGTTATATTTTCAATGCTAAATAATCTTTTGTAATTTAGTAATAGTATGGCCTAAACTATGGGTATCCTCAATTCGACATGTTCAAAGTCTTCAGTTTAGCTCGATTCATTTGAAGTTATTTTCATTTCGATGGCACGCGGCATGCGTCAAATGAAAATTCAACATTTGGAATGCGAATCGGTAAATAATTTAAAATGCCCTGCACTTTGGTGCCCCACATCAGCAACCCTACTGTGGCTGTGGCTTTACCTCGTTGAACCCTTTTTACGTTATATATTTAATTATTTGCATATACAAATATTTCTGTTTGCGGGAGTATGATGAATGCGGTGGCATTTTTTCTGGTCTCGTTTTTGCGCTGCCGGTGGCCGCCTCTACTGGCAATTTAATTGATATTGATGACGCTGCTCCAAATGGCATCAGCCCGAAAGGCTAGCCAAGTTCCCTTAATGGGAGTAAAGGGGGTAGCAGGCGGTGCTCTTCAGTCATTAATCTGGCACATTACTTTGTGGCACGCAGGGGGTATCGGTGGTCGGTGACTGGGCACTGGAGGAGCATCACAAACAGAAAGTTTAATTTATTTAAATTGAAATCTGTTACCCCTCTGAATTATTGAACAGTTAATCACAATTCGGATTCTGTGTTTCAGGTTCTCGCCGTAGTGTGTGCTCATAAATTTTGCGACGATTTCTCGGAATTATTTATTTAAGTTGATATCATCAATTATGGAACCTCTTTGGCGGTGACCGATTTCGTCATATTTATTGTAGAGTTTTTGGGGACACTATTTGCCTTGCATAGACGTGTCATAAAAATGATAAATCTCTTTTCATCTATTAGCTTAGTAAGTGTAACGCAGTAAGTTAATGTGTCTAAATTCAATATTTTATTTGCATCAATAAGCTAGTTCAAGCTTCGAAGTTGAACAAGTTTCATGAACTTGGAATTAGATCTCGAAAGAGATAAATTCATTGAAATTATTATATACTCCTTAATATTATATATGTATACTGTGAATCTAGTAAATTATCACTTATAACTGTCATCTAAGATTGTTATTTATGAGTCACCAAGAAGCACAGATAATTTTGCAGATAATTTTTCTGTGTAAAAATATACGCTTAAACAAAACCTTTGCTTAAATTATACAAATGCAAATCGATAATAAATAGTGGTAAAAATATATTCACAAGTTAACCCAAATTGAAAATACTTTATAAGCAATTTTGATGATTGGGCCAGGTATTATTGCTTAAATCAGGAGGGGCACAAGTTAATATTGAGGGTGGAATTTCCACCAAAGGGATGGAAGCCACCCTCTGCGAGTTATTTTCTTTGTGTCTTCACATTATTGCTCCGTCTCAACCTGGTTATAAATTGATTTAAAGTCCAAGTACAGGGGACTCTATACGGGTTAAACAACCCGTGACAGAAGCAGTGAAAAAATCTCTCACGACAAATTGAAATTTCCAGGTCCGGTGTGTTATGAAGAGGCAGCAGCACATGAAAGTCGCAAATTGAAACGCAATTTCAGCGCACACAAAGGAACTGTAAACCGCTTGGCGAGCGGGCGAGCGACCCATTAAAAACGCAGATAAGAAACAGTTGCAAAAATAGCATTAGGGTACAAGGAGGATCATAACATCAACGGGTACTTTCGGTCACGGCGATTGGGAAGCAGCAACTGAATAAACAAAGGCCAGCGCCAGCGCCAGAGACAGGCACAATAAACCTAATCAAAGCTACTAAAAACGAGAACAAACAATGGCCCGCCAGCCAATATGGCGTTCGTGTGTGAGTGTAGGTGATATGAGAAGGTGTAGCTGTGGTTGTCATCATCCGTGTAAGTACGTGTGTGTGTTTGTGTGTGGCAAGCAGGGTGAGGAGATAGTTAACTGTAAAATTGCATATTTATCGCCTAACGGCGAGCCGTTATCCCAACCGCTTATCCTGGCTATCAAGCTTTAGTGACTTCAAGGGGATTCGTTAGCTTCCGCACAAGCGTTAGATGTCGAAAGTGTCGTTGCTGAATCATAACAAAACAAAACAGCGCACTCACCTCTCGCTCCTCCGTCAGCTCCTCGCCAGCTGCTTGGCCCAAAAGCAGTATCAGCGCAACTGTTGCTGCCGCGAACAGCCTCATGTTTGCCAGTTATTATGTGCTTTCCTCTGCTCTCCTCCCACCGACGTAATGTTTTCCGATTTTTGAACGGCTCGCAATGACGTTTACACAAGTCGCGCACAGGTGAAATTCGGCTGTTTCTTCTTTTTTACTATTTTTTTTTGCGCTGGGCGAATTACGCCGCCCGAATGTTTGTTGGTCTTTGGCGAGTTGGAGATGGACGGACTTCGATTCGAGGTGAACGATGACCTGCAAAATCATCGATGACACTATCGAAAGTGGTGAGCTGTCGGGATATCGATATTTTTATATCGTTTCGCTCTTTTTGAATTTCGAACAAAATTATACATTTTCCCTTCATAAATATTTTAGGAAACAAGTCTTGACACATAGTTGTGTTAAACTAAAATGCCTGTGCTAGTTTCTAAAATAACACTCTATTATTTCATTATTTCTGTTTATCAGTGAGTTATTGTGCTCGATAAACACTAGTAAGTAACGGTATTTTTCTCTAAAAATCACAAATAAAATGTTATGGCGGGATTCTTAACTCAACTTAATTTCTAATAATTAAAGCATTTTTTGGTATTAAAATAACACAAAAATATAAAACACTTTTATAGAAAAAATATATGTCGGTATATTTGTTTTGCGCCAGGTAGCTTTAAAAGCTTTTCAGTCGCAAATAATAAGCTTTAAAAGGGTCCTGAAAAAGCTGGAATCCTTAAAGCCTTCTCTGTAGCAAATTTTTCAACTACTAATAATTTTATTTTGACAAAAAATATATTTTTTAACTTATTATTTCCTGTTCTTAACCCCATCAGGATTTTATTAGTTTACATCAATGTTTTAACCATGTCTTAAACCTTTTCTGAACAATTAACAGTTTACAATGCTTGAAAGCTGAAGCAATTTTACCTGTTTTACAATGACCCATTTTTGCACACAGGTGAGAAACTGAGGGGGTTGTTTTTATCAATGAGAGAGTCTGTGATGCGTCAAACAGTTGGAGATTTAACAAATCTGTGAAATTTGCTGCAACAATAAACTAAACTATAGCCGGGTCGATTCGAATATGTGATACCTGGTACTCAAATTAGCTTCGCATATAAATGAAAGCCTACAGCTTCTGTATGCGCTTTCATTTCATTTGTAGTTAGCTTATAATGCCCATATGAAGTCTGGCTTCCCTAAGGTAAACTTAATCAAACCCACTCTCATCCAGACCGAACCCTGCGGCTGCGCGGACGAGGTGCATCCGAAACCAGGACATCTAGTTTGCTAATCGGTGTGTGACCTGACGAATGGTGTGCCCAAAACGGAAGTGCACAAAAACAAACAGTGCCAGGTAACCGCTGGCAACAACTTAAAATAGTGCTCGGTATTGATAAAGCGCGTTTGCAACAATTTTCCAGCAGGCCAGTATTCTGATTTCCGCACTTCCGCCTGTGGCAGTATGAGCTCGCACTATCTCAACTCCTGTGTGAAGGTGCCCATTGATCCGTGCAACAACTGTCCAGCTCCGACCTACAATCGTCCCAAGCTCTGCTCGCTGGGAGGAAAGAAGCCTTCGGATAACGCCTCCACTGTGCTACCGGAGACGCCTGCCTGGAGCAGTCAGATGGGTATTAGATCTCTGGCCAAGTTTTACGACAGTATACCTGGTGAGTCTGCTAGATTGGAAAAACTAAACAGATATTGATAACTTTTCTATAAGAAATAATGAATAAAAGAGATAAATAAAAAATATAGGAAGAGTTATCAATATTAGTCCAAGCTTTTTCTTTCGAAACTCTAACCTCTTTACATATCTTTAAATAAAATTATTTAAGATAGATCCTTCTAACAATAAACAAATAAATTATTATATTCATACTAAATTTCTTTCTTTAAAGACTACTGTGATGTGAGGCACCTGCACCAGGCGGAGTTCTACTCCACGTTGGAGAGCTTGCGCAGCACTAGTCGGGAACTCCGATCTCAGCCAGCTGCAGCTTCAGCATCCCGACCAGCGACAGCATCAGCTCCAGCTCCAGCTCCCACTCGTGAGCGATGTGCCAGTGCCAGCAGCAGCATCTTGGGCCATGGGAAGTCCAAAAAGCGGTCGACCAAGGGCAAAAAGACGAAAAAGCCTCCCCTGGTGTTGGGACCAGTTCATCCTCCACCTGTTGTTCCCGAGACACCTGACCACGAGGATCGGTGTGTGACACCTGCTGTATTGCATACCCCTAGTTCCAGTTGCCTGAGCGAGGAGTACGACAAGTGCCTGAGGGATTTGAGTCGACTGAAGAGCTTCAAAGAGGACTATGCCGTGGAGGTGGCTGACTTCAAGAGGTCCCTTAAAAGCTTCGAGGCGGAATTTCGGCGGAAATCCAAGCCCACCTGCAGCAATGCGACTCAGACGCAGACTCACAGCCAGCCCCCTGCCCGTTGTCAGATCCCTGCTAATCCTGGCCAGCACACGGCGGAGCGTGCCAAGTGCCGCAGGGAGATGCTGCGTAGGTGCTTCAGTGTCAATGATATCGGAGGAACTCCCATGGAATCACAACCGCTGAAATCGCCTCTAAAAACAGCTAAGCCTGTACTTAGCAATTATTTCCCCGCTAGCAAGGAGGAGCACGTGCCCAAGATACAAATACGGTCACCCACCGCCTCCTCAAAGAGGAGCAGTAGTGCATCGACAGTCGGGAGAGGCAGAGGAAGACGCGGACGGGCTAGGAAGCCCAAGCCGATACCAACCAAAGTGGAGGAGAAACCACTGCCAGCAATGACCATGTTTGATTTGCTCGAGGAGCCGCTCCAGAGACGATCGCCCAGTGTGTCTCCCTTACATCCAGTTGCGCGTCCCAATCTGGCGGCCACCTTGAGGGCTGAAGTTTCCCGGAAGAAAGTAAAGGAGCTAAAGAACAATTGCACTTTTCATGATCCAAGGCCGCAATTCGATTGGGAGGTGCGAAAGACGCCGGCCTGGAAGTCGTTGTCCTTAAAGTGAGTATAGTGATTCTTAGTCAGGTTCCAAACTAATAACTTTTCTGCTTGATTTAATATCAGCGAATCCCACAAGGCTCTGTTATCCATTCGTTTGGCAACTCGAAAAGCGGAGCAAGCACTGCAGGAGCGGCAATACGAACTGCATATGGAGATGATGCGCAATCGGGTGAAGTCTGCTCCCCTGCTCCTCGAAGGACCCACGTTTTGGGGTCCGGAGGTGGGAAAACTGAGCCATAGCTGCCGGAGTGAGGGAATGCGCCACTCCTGCGAGGGCAGTCGACAGCGAAGGAAGAAGAAGTCCGAATGCGCCGTGGCTGATGCAGAGACCAAGCTGGATCAGCTCCGCAAGATTTATGGTTCGGAGAAGTCCTGTTCGAGACAATCGCAGAGGAGCAAGCGATCTGGAAGGAGGCCACGGGAACAGGTCACGGAGACACCGAGCCATGACAGTGGCGATGACCTATGCAGCGTGGACAGAGCCTTCCTCTAGAGAATCACCAAATTACCAAGAATTTAGACACAATAAATGTATACCTTTTGGATTTCCAACCGAAATTATTTAACTTTTGGCTATAAAGATTGATTAATTTATGTCTAATATGGGTTGTAATACAAAAATGATTAAAAATCGGTCATAGTGTCAGTTTTCAAACCTTGCGCGCTCTTCGTTACCGTTAATCTGCCTATCGATAACACTTACCAACACTGCTTATGCAGTATTGAATTTTTATCGAGATTCAAAATTGAATTGCAGTATCCTGTCAAAATGCATGGCATGCGATATGTTTTGGGAAAAGAAGCATTTAATTTATGATTATATTATTAGGATATAATTTGAAAGAGAAATGCTGTTAGCCTTATGGTATTATAATATTATATATTAAAAAGTAACTGACCCACCGCACACAACTGAAGTGTCGGCTCCACTTTCTACTTCGGGCTTGGTTACTTCGGCTCCGACTGGCTCTGAGCTGACCAAAAGACCAAGTCAGTACGAAACCGCTGCTGCTGCGAATCGGACGTGTTCGGCAAACCCAGTTAACGTCATCCGTCGTCTGGGCCATAACAAAAACACGTTTACGAAACTCTCGGCGCTATCGTCGTCATCTCGTTCTGGCCCGCGCGCGTAAGCCAAGTCAACAGAGAAGCAAAACAAGCAGCCAGCAGAGCTAAAAGCAAAAGTGAGTGCAGTGGGGTATAGTTTTGGCCATGTTGGTTACTGTTGCTGCAGTAACCGTGAACTGGCCGTAATAAACACGGCAAATTGATTGCAATAAGCGCGACTGGCCAAAGTGGATTGTAATTGCAATTACCAGGATTGGACCACAAAATACGTTTAAATGTATTAACCGCACACACGCACAGTTCCAGGCAACAGTGCCGACTGCAGTATGAAATGCGCGCTGGCGGCCGTAAAAATGGCAATCGCAAAAGGGGTCATTCTATTGATTTTCGTCATTATTTATTAATGGACTCCGACAATAAAACTGCTTACAAAATTCGCAACTTCTTCGTCAGCCAACCAGCCACAGCCACGCTTACGCTTATGCTAACCAGCAAGCCCAGACACCCAAAATAACCCAAAAGTACAGAGCGAAAAGTTTTCAAAATCGGGAAAACCTTTGTGATTAGTGAATAAAAAATGAGCAGAGTAAATACGAGTGTTTTTATTTTCTAAAGTGTTTATTTACGAGTATTTTTATATTCTATAGTTTTTATATATCTTATATACGAGTGTTTATACATTCTATTGTTTCAAGAAACAGCATTACATAATTTTCATTATTTAAGTTAACAAAACGGAATACAAATGTGAAAGTGCGAATATCAATTAGATTGATATGATAGATTTTTATTTTATTTTGTTTGTATATTTGTAAGCTCTTATCGGTCTGATATAATTAACATAAATTGAGAGTCGACTATATGTCAGATCATATAAATATTGCTCTAGATAGGAACCTATCTAAGTTTGCTGAAAAATTGTTGTGGCAAAAGTGAAACTTTCAAGGCGATCTGTGTGTGATTAAATTACTCGCTCATATAAATAATAAACATATTTTCAAATTAAGAAATTTACCACAAAAAATGAGTTAATTGTATATTTCATGATATACAAATTATCTTACATAAGAAATACCTCGCGAGTAATCCTTTCAGATATTTCTATTTCGTTATAAGTCACCATTAACAGCATCTATGCTCTCAGCCCTCTCCCCGTTTCTCACAGTGCATACGTGTGTGAGGCGTATGTAGCTGTAGCTGACAGCTGCCAAGTGCCAGGAGCTTGTCGTCAACAAGTCTATCAAAAGCACGTTTGTCATTTTTGTTGCAGTGGCCCAGCTAGCAGGTGGCGCCAACCCCTGCCACCCCCTGGCAGCCCAGCCACCCTTGGCCACCCCTCCATTCGCCTGGCTATGGGCTGAGTGTGGCAGTGTGTGTGCGTGTTTGGCTGAGAGTTGCTTTTGTGTGCTCGCCAATTGGAAGTTTGTTTGAAACTACATTTTATGTTCGCCCTGTCCCGCTCTGGCGCAAGACCCTTTTCCCATTTTCATTTGCATTTTCCCCGTCTCGCAGCGAAAATCAATTGTTGTATGCAATAAGCGCAAGACAAGCCAAGCGCTGCGAACCAGTTTTTGTAGCGGAGTCAAAATCGGTTTTTTAGCTTACATAAACATGCGGTCACAGTATTTGTTGGATACAAAGCAAGTTTATTAAATTACACACATATATAAACACATTTGTTTTCCTTTGTTTTTTAATTATTAATTGAAAATGTATAGAAAAAAGTTACTATAATTTCTAACATTTATTATTAACACTTGTCATTTTATGGTCAATAATGTGCATAATTCATAAACTAATTAATTAAATTTGTTTTAAACTACTTTTGTTGATATTTAATAGGAGAAAGAAGCTCAAAAGCTATAAATTGTTGGGTTCTAACATTTGTAATGCTATTAAATTTAAAAAAAATTGCAAAATTGAGTCATTTTTTATACCAATATTTGCATGCCCTTGCAGGGTATTATAATTTCCTTCAGAAGCTTGAAACTCGGTGAAGGAGTCTTTTCCGACCCTATAAATCATATATATTATTGATCAGCATCAACAGTCGACTCAATCTAGCCATGCCCGGTCAAAAAATAAAATTTTCAAAATTTTCCAAAATTTCAAAAAAAGGTAAGGGGTTACATCATTAAAATTGTCAAAAATTGGAAAAAAATTTAATTTCTTGAAATTTGAAATTGAGTATGCAGATTTTTAAAACTATTAAAAACTAGCATAGAACAGCTTTCCGATTGGAAATTAAGGTAGTTTTGGCTTAGTTATGATGATTTGAAAGGTCAAACTACAAGAGTATACGAACTTCGGCTTCTTGAATTTATTTTCTTCTTTGCTTCTTGTTTATTTATACTTTTATCAAAAGTCTGAGACGTCTTCAGTTATATTTAATCACCAGGCGAAGATTTGCAGATCGCAGATCGTATTCTATGTAGATGTGTTATCCACTGCGTATACGTAATATATATTAAGTATACGTCATCGTTAAAAAATTTCACTTTCTTAAACTTTAAACTTGTAATGCAGATTTGTTAACCTAATTAAAACTAGCATAGAAAATCTTTCTGAATTGAATTTAATATATATTTGGCTTAGTTATGATGATATGTATGATTAAACTGCAAGGTTATACAAACTTCGGCTTCTTGAAGTTAGCTTATTTTTTCCTTCTTGTTTATACGTATATCTAATCCTTAAGTTTAACCCAAAAAGGCGAATGTTGGCTTAAATTTCCCGGCAAGAAGCTTTTTCCGCCAAAGCAGTTATCAGAAACTCAGTTGACTTTAAAGCTGAGCTCCACAGTTTACACTTCACACCTCCCGTCATCATCCAGCGACGTCGACGGCGCTGCTGTTGCTTTATTCAAATTGAGTTGTTGTTTATTCATGCATTTGTTGCACTCCCCAACGGTTTATTGTTGCCCCAACACCAACCTCTGGACACACACACACACACCCATGAACATATATATAAATTCGTTTGTAAGGGGTTTCCCCTTACCCTTCCACAACGAGCCCCTTTTTCGCCACGCTTCCGAGGCCTGACATTTCTATGCTCGACTCAAGTGTCTGTTACGTTTAAATGTCGGCTCACAGTCCCAGCTACAGATACATCTACAACTACAGCTACATCTACAGTTGCAGTTAAAATTACAAACGCACACGTGTGTGCTAACATGTGGCATTTGGTGTATCTATATGCATTAGCGGGTCTGTGTGTGTGGGTGCGGGTTTGTTGGCTTAAAGCAAACTTTCACTTTTATACGGCCAAAGACAAAAACTGGCAAAACGACAGTCGTGACCCCACTGCGTTTTGTCTTTGTTTTGCTTTTCATCTGCGTCTTGCCTTTTTTAAAAATTTGTGTATGGTTAAAGAATTGTTTGTTAGCGAAATGGTTAAGGAGAGTTGACATACTTGTATACCCTTGCAGGGTATTATAATTTGAATCAGTGGAACATTCATTTCTGGCACTACAAGTCATTGATTAGTATCAGCAGTCGAGTTGATTTTACCAGTTTCGCATTATTTTTCAAATATAGTAAGATTAAACCCTAAAAATTGTCAAAAAAATATATCCCTTCAAATCGGTTCCTAAGCCTTTTCAATTGCTGAAACATATTTGTCAGACGGTTAAAGCCCTATTCCCTATTCCAATTTCCAGCAAAGCAACACAATAACGCAATTGGCAATTCCGCACCTAAATACATTATAATTAGGCGCATATTTGGTTCCGATCAATACGGTTTCGAATATGAGAATGAGAGCACAGCTAGTGGGGTCTCCTATTCATATTACACATACGCCATGGTGTACCAATTTAGACCTTTATGCGTTCTGTTTAAGCCTGGGGAAAATCGTGTTATTCATGCCACGCTGTTGCCTTTTTTTGTGGTAACCCAAATTAAGCCTAATCAAATCGCAATTAAACAAACGTTGGGCCAGCTCAAAAATAGAATAATAAATTTGTTGGGCGATAATCTTGTTGGTTTGCTCAGTGGGGCGGTGGCAAGCCCAGATTAGCTTAGTTAATCCACTTTGCAGTAATTATCCCAGAACTAAGGCAATCTGTTTTCCTAGGTCCTCGCCTCCCTATTTTTCCACAAAGTGTCCGGGTTGATTGATTTGGCTGAGCTGGCGAAACTTATCTTCTGAGCTATGCAGTCGGGATCCATCCATCAATGTCAGTAGATTTTTGGGGCTGCTGATAACATGGAATGAAGGAACGTATTTTTTGGTTAATTAAAAAAGAAGTATATATATATTAGCGTAAGTAACGAAAGACGTTTTGGATCGTTTATATGGAAGGAGCTGGCCATATCTCTTACCATTTATAAAGACTGCCAGAAAATGAAAAATAATAAGTGAGTAACGTAGTAGAGCAAAGGATAGAAAGGAACAATCAATTCAATAACCCAAACAGAAATCCAACTCGAGACTCCAATTTCCATTTCGTATTGCCCTCAAGTCTATTGCCATTCGCTTCGGTTCACTGGGAGTTGGCCACCCCCTCTGTTCGATTCCCAATTTCATCCGTTCTCCGGTCATGGAACACCTAATAAAAGATCATTTGCATATGAATGCTTCGTCAGGACACGAAATCCAATGTGTAAATTGTTCAAAAACGCAAAAAGGAACTGAGCTCGGGTCGCGTGGCTGACACTGAGACTGGTGGCGAACCCATCACCTGGCATCTGACTGCCAGGACGATGAGTGCCAATGTCGTGGCCCCGAAGGCAGCTGTGCGCGTGTGCATCTGTTTGTTCTTGAGTCGGGGCTTTTGCATTCAAATGCATCCCAAGTTTTGTTGTTCACTTTGCCGGTTCTGGGTACTTCTCTGGTTCCAGCATAGCGACCTCCTTCTTCTTGCTCGCCACCCGATGCAGTGTCTAAAGGATTGCACCAACCACATTACGTATACGACATGTATGCGGGGCAAAAGTAGTAAGCTCAAGTGTCTTATTGATTTTGTATAAATAACGTATAATACTTTAATAATACTTTGTTAGCTTACATTTTCTACCGGTATTTAAATTTGTACTAAAAAGAGTATTCAGGGTGCAACGTGGTTTTCTTTTATTAACCTTCGTTCCGTCTCTTCAGTGGATATTTGCATTTGCAGTGCGCTTTTTCGGCATTTTCATTCTCTACAAACAACAAACAAATCAACTTATTTGTCTGTTTCCTGCTCTTTTTCCATTCGCTTTCCATTTGGCTGTTGGTTGTTGGCGTTGCAGTATGTTTGCTTGGCACTGATTGAGTGCAGTTTTCGTACATGCACACACGCAGATGGGCCAAAAAAACTACATATAAGTATGTATATTTCATCCACGAAAGGAAATGGAAAACGAACAGTTTAAGCCAGAGTTGCATACCTGGGAGAATTAAGCTTAAACCAATATTAATGTTCATGAACTGTGTTTTAAGTAGGGGATTATCCCAAGGAAAAACTCCTTTGCTAATTGGCCTAAATGATGGGCTCGAATGGGTTTCTGCTGCTTAAACTTTGGTTCATTAAAAAGTTAAATTAAATCTATAATCGCCCACTCGGCGGCTATCCACCCCCTTGGGTGCCTTTGCTTATGATAATCCTTCTCAACAGCAACATCATTATCACCATCGGTGATGGCGCTCAAAAGCTCAACAAATCGTTTTTCATTTTAATTGAAATGTCAGAGTCTCGAAAATTGTTATGAGCAAAAAATTGAATTGGATTTTCCTATGCATATTTAATAGAATGTTGGCATGTTGCGCTGTTGTTCCCCCCGTTTCCATGGTAGCTGCTATATTGTGCCCAACGGGGTTGTTGCGTGGTTTTTGGTGATTTTGTTGATGTTCAATTAGAACTAGAGATAGAAACGGGACGGTCAGATAGTTGGACACACATAGTTGGCTGGCCGAGTGCGAGTTTTTCATAATTAATACTATTGATTTGTCTCCGTTTTGGATTACTTATTTCAGCACAAATTGAAAATGAATAAAGGGGAGAAATGTATAAATTTATGAATGCGTTTGTACAATGACTGAATAAATATCTAAGAGCATTAGGCTTTTTTGGGTACATAGAAATTATTTGGCTCTTATTGAAATCAGTCGTATAAGTTATTTAATTTGTTATTATTTATTTCTTAATTTAAAACGTGCGACTGCTGACGCAAAATAGAACTCTATCCTTAATTATTGCAGTAAATATATTAAAAAAATGTGAAGTTAGTTAAATGTAACTTTCTTGCGTTGATCAAGTTTACCAAAATCAGCTTAATATAGACAAACAAACTTCAGTTTTCTTGATATGCTTAAATAACTTCCAGCATATAGTTGAAACCAGTAAAGGATTTAATTTGCATTGGAAGCATTTGAGGAATGAAATCTTTGCATTTTCCATCTCCGATTAGCTTCTCCCCCCGACATAGTTTCCCCTCGATTCGATGCCGCACAAACATTCTTGAACTGCCAGTATTTAACTTGTCCCTGTGCCGCTCTGAAGTGAATTTCTCTGGGAGCAAACAATCAAACTGTTATCCCTCAACTGTGCGATATTTCCCATCACAACTGGCCAATCATCCGCTCCTTACCCACCGCACATCCTTCATACAGGATAGATCCGTCAGTGACTGAACAAACATTTCATCATCGTCATCGTTATCATCGATTTGTAATGCCCGGGGCGGAAGCGGAGTATTCCCCCATCACAGCTCTTGCCAAATCAAATCTTTAAACTTGTGCAGCCATCCAGAGATTATCGCTGAGTTTCCAGGCAGACATCCGCCCCGCCCACTCCGCTTGTCTGGCAATAGTTGTGCAATAAAGTTTAACGCATTTTTTAAACCCTCCTTCGCCCGCTTTGCCCCACACTTTTTTGCTCCTGCACTTTTTGCCACGTCATCGATTTTTATTGAAATTGACACTATCTGAGGGACGCCTTAAAATGGGCGTCCAACATGGATCCTTATAACAATCTCATTGCAAGGGACACTTTTAATGAGCAGTTACTGAAGCACATCCACTTTGGCTCTTCAGGCCGGCGGGCTGGCAAGTGCAAGAGGAAAATGGGAGATGCGAAGTGAAAAATGGGAAATGGAAAACAGGCAGTCAAGAGGAAAGTTCTTAAAAAGTTGCTAATTGGATTTGATTTCCCGATATGAGCGTAAATTTGATTAAAAAAATCTTCTATCTTTGGTTCTGCTGCTCCTCCATTTGTCTCTGTCTTTGTCCCTGCCAACGCTCTCCCCGATTTTCATTAAGGTTGCACAGAAATTTCATTAAAAATTTATTACCAACTTTTCCTTTTTTATTTTTGTTGCTGTTTCTCTCTTCTGGGTCCGCTCCCTTCAACCCAATTCCCACACCGGACTCCTATGATGCCATCTGTTTGGGAGTGCGGACAAGCTAATAACCAACAAGAGTTCACAGAGACATAAAACAAGGTTGCAGTCAAAAGGAAAAGAAACGGTGGGCCAATGGGAAAGAGAAGCAGTTAATAACTAGAAAGGAAGCTTATTTCAACAACTCGAAGTTGATATACCCTAAAAAATTTATCTTAGTCTAGCAAATACGGATGGATAGGAATCTGAGATTCTTATATTACCACTTAAATTGTTATTCTAAATTCGTCATAGACTTTAAAGCGTTACAAACTTCTGATCAACTTGCTTATACCCTGCAAGGACATAAAAGCTGAAAGGGAAAATAAAGAAACGAAACGGACAAACAGTAAAAGTGGCAACAACGAATGGAAATGGGCAAATGTTGTTGACCAACACAACACAATACCCGGCCGACTATGAATGAAACATCTGCGACTCGCTTATGAGTTTCTGAGTGTCTGAATAGCACTCCAGTGGACTTACAATAGGAGAGCCCATTGACACTGTTATATAATATTAATATTTACAACATATTTATACAAAAAGTATAATTTACAAATGTAAAACAAATAAACCAGTATATAGAAGCAATTAAGTTTGAAAGAAGTGTACGAATAATATTAATTAAAAACATGTTAAAGAATGTGAGTTAGAAATACTTACTATTACTAAGGCTTGCCATTTCATGATTAATCTTAGCCTGCAAACCTTTCTCCCAGTGCACTGCTGTGGACTTAAAAAGATGCTCAACTGGTTTTCTGTTGGCCAATAAAAGACAAAAACAAGAGCACAGCAACGACAAGCGCAGCTAACGAAACGAAAGCGAAAGCCAGCCACGCGAGACAATAGCGTTAAAAAGTGTGGCAACAGACCAAACACATTCCCTGCGCTGGCAACAGCCAGTGAGATCATAAAATGTACAGATACAGATACTCGTACGTATGAACACATTTGGACACATGTGCAGCATATTCAGAAGAGCAAATTGAGTCAGTAAGTCAAATCGAATTGAACATGAATCGCGGAATCGTGCGGGCTGCCATCGATGAGTGGGGAAGCTGCTCTCGATACACAAGTGAGCATCGCTGAATACGAGCCAGATTGCATAAAATATTCACTCAAAGGGGTTAATATATAATTATATTGCACTTCAAACGGGAAATCGGTAGGCATATATTGGAAAAGCAATTCCGCATTCAATTGTTTACAGTTCAACGGAAGTTTTCCATAACTCAATAGTCTGGATAAATATAATTATATCAATGTTGCCAAAGGAGAAAGGAAATCCTTTCATAGGAAACTCAATAGGTCATGAAATCCGGCCATAGTGCAGATTATATTACTACTATTTCAATTTAAAGCTCCTTAATACCTGAAAGACTGTATTTGGAAGCCTTTAAGTACCAATCCCGTGGCCTAGGATGTCACGAGCTCATCTCATCTGAACTCTCATTTCATCTCGTCTCATTTACGACTTCTGTTTTAGTACTTTATATTATGCAAGTCATTAGGATGGCCCCCTTTTATAGCTGAACGATGTTACCCATCCTTGACAGAAGCCCTCTCCCTCAATAATGAGACAGAAGTGAAATTTATGGGTGTTTTTAATTCGCTCGTTGGCTGCTTAATGACTGCATCCCCTTCCACCTTTTGACCTTATTTATTTGATTTCGCCCTCATTGCGAAGCAAAGAGATTCTGCAATGGCTAATTAATAACTTTGTGGTAGAAGTTTGACTGCTAAAATGGGAGAACAGAGACTGAAGTATGCTTCACTAAGGTAAAAGCTCTTAAAAAGAGCAAAATGATGTATTAAGTTCCCTTGCATTATAATTTCAGTCAGAAGCTAGAAACGCAATGAAAGATTCATTTCCGACCCTATAAATCATATATATTATTGATCAGCATCAACAGCCGAGTCGATCTGGCCATGCCCGGTCAAAAAATAAAATTTTCAAAATTTTCAAAAATTTCAAAAAATGGTAAGAGGTTACATCATTAAAATTGTCAAAAATTGGAAAAAATTTGAATTTCTTAAAATTTCAAATTGAGTATGTCGATTTTTTAAACTAATAAAAACTAGCATAGAACAGCTTTCCGATCGGAAATTAAGGTATTTTTGGCTTAGTTATGATGATTTGCATGATCAAACTAAAAGGGTATACAAACTTCGGCTTTTCGAAGTTAACTTCTTCTTTCCTTCTTGTTTATTTATTGTTTTATCAGAAGTATTAGCGGTCTTAAATTATATTTCATCACCATTACCAGGTGAAGATATACATGTACTTGTTATACATTGCGTATACGTAATATATATTAAGTATACGCCACCGAAACCAGTAACATAACTTGCAAAACAGAATATACGAAGAGAAAATCAAACTTTTATGAATTTTCTTTTCCAATAAGGTAAAGACTAAACAAAAACCTGCCATTTCTCCAACGCAATCTTCCCAAAATCATCTTTCTTATCCCTACATTAACATTTAATCAAGATGACAGTGGCAGTGCAGCATCTGAATATTTGCATCCCGCCTTTGTCATCGCCATCCACTGAACCGAATTCGCAATGTGAAACGATTTCCTTAACTTTATTTTACTGATGCAAAATCCATTTACTTTCTTCTCCTCCTCTGCTCGACAGGCACACCACCGTCATCAACATTATCTGGGCGCGTAATGGAAATGGCGCCCCGAACAATCGTGTGAAATTGGTGTAAAATGCAGACAAGATGGAGCCCCGGCATAAAGGAAATGGGAATTGTGCGAGCGGCAATAACACATCAAATTGGTATTAGAACTTGTTACTTTGGCGCCCCGTCCTAACTATATAAAAAGCGGGGGCGGAAGCTGGGCGTGGCCGCTGTGAAGCAAATTGGAACAAGAACGGGAACGACTTCGTTGCCTGCCTGTCGCTGGTTGCAACATAAAAGTCAATTAATGTACAATTACAACAACGACAACGGCAACAGGAGCAGCGGCAACAACCAAAGGTCCTGCTGGCTCCCAAAGGCAAGGCAAGAGAGTGAGGCGAAATTACAGCAAATTACACGCAACGAGTCCTAAAAGCTGCGGTCCAAGTTGGAGCAGGACCCGGAAACCGAGTGGACCGAGGAGGAGGAGTCGGTGTACCAGAATCTAGAGTTGGTCCCATCGTCACCACCACCGCCTCCCCGTCGCCATCAGCAACATCGCCATCACCATCACCATCAGCCACACCACTGCCATCCATTGTCCGGCGGTGGCAGGGACAGCAGCAAGGACGACGGAAGCAGGAGCCAAAAGGACGACGACGACGAGGACCTCCACGAAGGCGGCGGCAACAAAATGACTTTCGTTAACAAGCTGAGCAAAAGCTTTCGCTGGCTGCGCTGCTCCACATTGTGCGCAATTTTGTTTTATATGTTCTTCATTGGCCTGATCCTGCACAGCACCAGTCACAAGCTGCAGCAGCAGCTTAAGGAGCAGGGCAGCAGCAGCAGCAGTAGCAGCAGCAGTAGCAGTAGCAGCAGCAGCAGCAGCAGCAGCAGCAGCAGCAGGAGCACTCAGGCCGGGGCGAAAATGGTGCCCAACGTGGGCCAGCTGAATGCGGTGCAGGAACTAGAGCAGCAGCAACAAAAGCACCAAAACAGACTAAAGTCCCAGCCCATGGCGAACAAGTTGGAACAGAGTCACCACCGGCACAAGGGACAGGAGGAGCAGGCGGGCAATGGCAGCCAATCCCCTAACCAGCCCGAGACTGTTATTTTGGCGGCCAGCAATGTGAACGAGAAGCAAATACTGGCAAAGGCATTCAAACGGTAAGTTGCGGCAGCAAGGGTGCCTGAGTTATGGCCTTGAGTCCGGGCCCTCCTCGGTTTGTTCGGTTGATAATTTGGCACTAGTTCGGTGGCTTCTTTATTGTTGCGCATAACGATGTAGCTGCGGCTTTTCATCGGCCCCAACACTCTTCCGTTCCCGGTTCCCTGCGCCCTCAGTGGAGCTCTGTAAGTGACCGCCATAACTCTGTGTACGACAAATTGTAAAAATTAGTGGCAAAGGCAGCCAGATATTGATGGATGTCCTATAGCAGCGAGGAGGTCGAACAACGTTTGGGGGTAAAATCGGATCAATACGGACCGAGATTTGTTTTCTACGATGCTTTTGATTCGTTCCGAGCAATCAGGATAATCGAATTACAAGCTGGCTGCCATGCGAAGATAATAAACTTTGATTGAACAGTTTTGTTGTTGAAAAACAAGGCATATTAAATTAAAGCGGCGAGGCAGGAAAGTCGGATGGGGATGAAGAAAACATTCTGAAATATAAAAGAATATATGACAGAAATATATAGAACTTTGTTATATATAAACTGCTTTAGAGTATGAATTATTTAAACGAGCTTTAAAAAATCTTCTCAGCTCCTGCCCAAGCGATTAGGCCAATTACTCGGATCTACTAAATCCCTTAATGGATTAGTTAGTGGGGTGAGTACCGAGGTGGTCAGACGTAAACCGAAAAGTTTTTAGTCCTGGGCCCGGGTCCTGGGGGGAAAGTGCAATCCGATGCTCCAGGGCTTTCGGGGGTAATCAAGCAGTCAAAATGCCAGGAATTTCTCAACCAATAACCGAGATGGCAACAGGAAAATAAAACTCGAGGTGTCGAAAGGGATTTGCAAGAAAATAAATTTGGGGCAAATAAATAAGTGAGCGAGGGAAATCAGACTGTCACAGCAATTTCATATTTATTCCACTCGCTTCCTTGCCCTAAACCAAAAGTTTTCCCATCTCTTGGCCGTTAAAGGCAGTCAAAGTTGTGGTTGCTAACTTGAAACTTGTTTTGCTAAAACTCATTTCGATTCAATAAACAATAGAGTGGAAAGGCTTCATTCTGCTTGTTGGGCTTCCCTCTGATACTAAGATAAATGACGTTGGCCTCAGGCGATTAAACTCAGCTAGGATTTTAATTACCAACAGAGATTTGCTGTTTACTTTGGCATTAAATAAGAATTTGTGTCATTTTCAGTAGGATAGCTGCATATTAAAGAAAAGATTTTATACAACAGTGAGAAAATAGCTCCTTGACGTATACAACTCATTTAAAATTATACTATCTTCGAGGTTAATCTTAAATATATACTTCATTTGCAGATGTGTTATATAACCTTGTTAATTAACCTTGTTCTATTTATTTCTCTAACTTAACTTCTTTTCTATTCAAAATGAATTTCAACCACTTTTATGGTCAGCCCCTGGCCAGTCTCATTTCTCTTGGCTTCATTTACCTTTATATTCCTTTTAAGCCCTTTCTAAACCGACTTTCGCCACTTATGATAACCAGTTCGAACCCCCAAAGGCAGCCCTCCGGAAAGCTGTCCATCACGGTAGCTGTAGTTTTCTGTAAATATAAACACGGGAGGGCTTAAAGTAAATACGAGTATGAAATGCCCGGCACCAAAGTCCGGCCAAACTCCCGAGGATCTCACTTTCGGCGGGGAGTCCTGGATTCCAGGCGTGAAAGCATTTGGCGTACACACTGGTGTCCGTATTTGTTAGCAAATATATATATTGCTGCGTTCATGTGTTCGGGGCACATATTTGCAGAGGCTTTATTAATATTTGATGAAGGATAACATTTAAAACCATTGAAGCCCCAAGGACCCGAAGCCGAGCTCAGTCGAATTTCTATTCAGGGGAAATTAAAATTATTTGCATAGCATTTATTGCCCCAACAAATTTATTTCAGCCTAGTTGGGGGAAAAAATTTTAAATTTATTAAATTCCATGTTCTCGGACAATCCAAACAGAAATTAAATTAAAACACCGAAAAGCAATTAAAGTGCAACAGGGGCACAAAACACTTAAAATGCCCATTGTTTTGCGAATTTTGTGGATATTTAAGGCCCCTCCGGGGGCTGTGTGAGTTATGTGGAGATTTCCACTTGTCTCCTTCGCATTAAACTGCAATTAAGCCGACCAGAAAATGTTGTGATAATTGTGTGGCTGAAATTAATAGCCTTCATTTGGCGAACCCAATTCCCCCTCGAGCCCTCGTTCAACTCTTCTGTGTTTAAATTTCATTTTAATAATGCGGTCACCGCGGGGCATGGGCCTGGACGTGGGTGTCCAATTTTTAGGAACAATTAAATGCTATCTGCAACTGTCTCCGCTGCCCGTTGATAGGGACATTGTCATACATTTTAATTGGAAGCTCATTCTCCCTCTGTTCCCCTTTCTGTGGGCAGCCACATGCCATCGACAGTCGTGGGTGCAGTTTTGCAGTTCCAATCTCATTCCCCATGCATGACCGATGCGACCAGCGAGGCGAGCTAATGTCCACTGTTCCGTGTCCCCTATCGAATGTATGCTACAATGTACCGGGTCCGTGTCCAGCCTGACTTTTGCATCCAATTAGTCCTGCCTGCGGCGACCGTGACACCCGCCCCAGCGAGCTCCACCCGCACCGCTGTTTTGATTGGGCGTTGTGCGAAAATTGCACACTTCCTTCTGCAGGAGCCTGTCTCCCCTCTGGCAGCGCGCAAAAGTATGCTATAAACTTTGGTGGCAAGTTTGAGCGCAAAATGCGGAAAACTTTTGTTCCGCCCACTATTTTAGACATTGTTGTATGTGGTGGTGCACGGTTCGGCGTTGTTAATGTGATTTATGTATTTTTTGAGAAGTTAACACCCAAATACTTATGCTTACTTAAGGAAGATACTTCTTCTTACTACTCATGGGGTATGTAAAGCTTAAATTTATGTTTAATTGAATATTGCTTTTAATGAAGAGGAAAAGCTCAAACAAATTAATTCAAATTGATGAAGGTATTAGCCTATTATCTATAATTTTAAATGCACTTTCTGCTACGAATTATTTAAATGGTTGTTTGTAATTTGTAATTATTCCCTTGCAGGGCATTATAATTTCAATCAAAAGCTTGTAACGCAGTGAAGGAGTCGTTTCTGACCCTATAAATCATATATATTATTGATCAGCATCAACAGCCAAATCGATCTAGCCATCTACGGCAACAAAAAAAATTTTTCACACATTCTCCATTTTTTCAAAAAAAGGAAAGGGGTTACATCATTAAAATTTTCAAAAATTGGCGAAAAATTTAATTTTTTTAAATATTTAATTTAGGAGTCATTTCCGACCCTATAAACCATATATATTCTTGATCAGCATCGGCAGCCGAATCGATCTAGCCATCTACGGCAACAAAAAAAATTTTTCACACATTTTCCATTTTTTGAAAAAAAGGAAAGGGGTTACATCATTAAAATTTTCAAAAATTGCCGAAAAATTTTAATTTTCTAAAATTTCAAATTCAGTATGCAGATTTGTTAACCTAATAAAAACTTAAATAGGAAAGCTTTCCGAATTAAAATTATATTATTTTTGGCTTAGTTATGAGTTTTTTAAACAATGATTTTTTGAACAAACTGACATATAACAATATCGATAAATATTCCATATATTTTAAGCATAGTTTTAATCGATTTCCGATATAGTCCCATAATTCAATTGCAAACTTAAAGAGTATATAAACTTCAACTTCCCGAAGTTAGTTTACTTTCCTGTTTTTGTTTAACTCTCTACACCTAATTTACCTTAAGTATATATTTAGATACTTAAACAATAGTCGATTTACAGTCAAAGTGTTTTACTTCTAAAATTTATTTTCTTTTTGAATTTTAAATTACGTCTAACAAATGATTCATTTACAGGCTTTTATTTGAAAAAGCAAAGCTAATTTACCAACTGTCCAAAGTACTAAGACTTGAAATTTAAGTCAAGAGGCCTAGGCCAAGCAGTCGAAATAAAGTTTTGAGTAATCCCATTAAATTTTCAGCAGTTGAACCTAACTCCTGCCATCGGTTCTCAAAGCGAGAAGCAGAGCAGGACAGAAAGAGAGACAGAGCAGGACAGAAAGAGAGATAGGTTTAAAAGAGTTGAGCAGATGAATGCAAACACAAGTTCAGTGGAGCCCCGTGTATATGCAATCAAATAATAGTTTTATGCACCACTCAAAAGCCCTTCTATGCAATGCATCCTGTCTAACAAATCCTTAGACAGAGCCACAAAAAAAAAGCAAGCAGAGAGCGTGGCACTGTGCAGGAGTGCACATCGTCTGTGGCAGAAGCAATTGGCCAACTTCGGTGGAACCGCAGGCTTATGCAAAATGCACTTGCCGCTTTTGTAACAAATCCCCGAAACTCGGGCCAAGGGTCGACCCTAGCACCCAACCCTTTTTTGCGAGAGCCTCAATCGCAGGGGGACTCTGCCCCTGCAAACGAATGGAAAAGTTGTTCCCATTCACATTTTTTGCGAGTCACTTTCTTGCACGTACCAAAGATGCCAAAGGAAGAGAAATGCAAAGAGCAAAAACTTTCTTTTTATATTCGAGGATTTAGCCTCCTTTCCGTTCTGATCCCACTCGAAAAAGACCGCAAACGTTTCTCATACACATTTCAGCTGAAGCTGGAGCCGGGACGTGACCGAAACGAGGAATTAGGCGGACCGGGCGGACCGGGCGGACCGGGCGGACCGGGCGGAGCGTGAAGGAGAGCAGCAAACTTTCTCCTCGCCAAAGGAAGCGGCAACTTGAAACCGCTTTAGTTGCAACTTTATTTATTTATCAACTATATGCTAATGAAACCACTATGCGGCGGCGTTTCCGCCTTCTGCCTCTGTCTGTGTCCATGTCCCTCTTCCTGCTGCTCCTTCTGCGGATGCGAGCTGCCTTCCTGACGGTTCCCACACTCTGGCACACATAGACACAGGCTTCGTCCTTAAACAAACACACAAAGACACACAATCGCAGCTACAAACAATTGGTCCTGGCTGCCTTCCGCTGATTATTCCAGTGGTTTCCTAGTCCCCAGTAAGGAGCTTTAATATCTGACACCTGTTTTGGGCATTCGCACTTCATTGCCGAGGGGGGACAAAGGAATACAGCCTGCAGGCACACTCCGAGAAAGGAAAGCACAGAGGCTATTAATATAAATAAATAAGCATCACCAGTAAATATTATTATTATTGTTTGCCTGCTAGTAAGCCACCTTGCATTAAGGCTATTTGAGTTTGAGTGAAGTTTTCACTTGCTTTTCTCTCTACCTTCAATTATTATTTTTAATACATTTTTTCCAAGTGCAAAGTTATCCTATGGGCTTACGAAATCATTAGACAGCTGTCATATGCAGCATTCGGTGGCACCGCTTGTCTGTGGCAAGGTAGGCAGCTGGGGACAAGGACCAGGGAAAAGCAAGTGGGCAACGGGGAATCAGCCAGTCACTCGCACTTAATATATAATGAACATTTGATTCGGCTGCCGTAGGACCGTTAACTTTGAAATTATTTAACAAATGCTTTCAGTTATTATTTAATTTCAACAAATTCAAGGATTTCGAGAGGACTGCAAAACGATTCTAGTAATAATTCTCACAAAAATTCACTTAATTTAATACAACTGTTAATGAGGACTCTTCAAGACATTCATCAGTTAATGATTTGAACATTAAATTTATCTTTAATTATTAATAACTTTCAGAGCCGATCGAAATCGGGATGGAAAGCTGTCCATCCAGGAGATGGGCCAGTACATTAACCGCCGGATCGTGGAGCATATAGACGAGGCGATCTTGAACAATGCCCGAGAGTTCCGGCGCGTGGATATTGGTCCAGCGGACGGGCTGATCACCTGGGACGAGTACCATCGCTTCTTCCTGCGAGAGCACGGCATGACGGAGGCCGACATCGATGAGCACGATGAGATTCGGCACACGGCACTGAATCGACGGGCCAGGGAGGACATGATGCGGGACAAGGCCCGCTGGTCGGAGGCCGCTCGCACCGACCTGTTCACTTTGACCATCGATGAGTACTTGAGTTTTAGGCACCCGGAGTCCAGCGTGTCTAATCTGCTGGAGCTGGTGGACGACCTGCTGCGGCAGTTCGATCAGGATGGCGACGACCAGCTAACCCTGGAGGAGTTCTCCGACCTGAACGTGGACGATGATGACGATCTGCTGCGCAAGTCGCTGATCTCCAAGACGCTGGTGGAGCGTCGCGAGGAGTTCAAGCGGATCATTGACAAGAACCATGACGGCAAGGCCGATCGAGGAGAGCTCTTGAACTACGTGAACCCGAAGACCCCGCGTTACGCCCTCCAGGAGGCGGCCACCTTGTTTAGTCTGTGCGACGAGAACAAGGACGAGCTGCTGACCCTTAAAGAGGTGAGAGTCCAGGGAGCTTTCTATATTAAGTTAATCAATATTCAAATGATATTTTTTTGAGACCTATTTAATAAAAATTTATTTGTATCTTTGCAGATGACTGACAATGCCGAGATCTTTCTGCAATCCAAGATGATAGACACGGCAAACAGTTTTCACACAGAATTCTAATTATCGGTTGCGTTGCCTTCACTACACCTTTCCCTTTGAGCATTTATAGTGATATTAATTTGTAAGTTTTTGCACCTAATACCACAAGTTCGGTCAGACGCAATGCAATTTGTGTTCAACTTTATACTTTGGAAGATGTGGGATCAGATGTAAGGCATAGAGGAAAACATTTCTCGTGTGATTCTTCAATAATTAACTCGTAAGCATGCTAAGCAAACGTAAATTGGCTCACACACACAGAGATACACCAACTAAATATACGTAATTTTATGTAACCCTAATTGTATGTGTGTGGTTTTTGGGGGCGCGATATCCTTGGGCAGACACGTTGCCATTAATGTCCCTACTCATCTGAACTCATCTGGCCCCGCTTATCTCAGATTACAAATGATTTGCCCCTTAACAAAGTATGAAATTAAATTGTAGCCGCCCTCGAAATCCCCTAAAGGACACCCTCCCGCCGGGCTGACAAATCACTCCACATTAAGGCTAAGTCCTTGTTCAATTTGCTTGTCCCTTGCTGCCGCCGCCCCTGGTCCTGTAAACGAAACACGATGATAAATAAGGCAAGGCACGAATGATAAATAAGTGTCACTTGCAATAATTTCACAGGAATCGACGCATTTGCTCAAAATTGACTTTTGTCACAGAAAACACGGAACGAGATGCGACTGGTCCGCATCCTGGCGCTGCGCCATCGTCTGGCTGAGAAGATGGTCATCCCGGAGCGGCTGAAGGACACAATCGTGGAGAAGTGGATAAAGTGCTGGACCAGCTTGGTGCGCGACTACACTGAGGTGGCGGTTGGCGCTGTCCGGGAGTCCTACGCCCATCCCAAGAGGGCGCTGGCCTATGGCACTGGACTGGTCCTGCTCTACCAGACGGTGGCCAATAATCCCGGCGAGGAGTACTTCATGGCGCAACTGCGACGGGACAACAGCCTGATGATCACGGTGGCGCCTGATCAGCAGAATCCCGTATCTGCGGAATATTTGCTCATGTTGGAGCGAGCCATCAACCAGAAGAAGCTCCGTCTCCTCTCGCTGGGCATCTGCACGCTGCTCTGGGTGGATCTATACGACGAGGACGACTGCACATATCCGGCTATCTGTAAGTACACCAAGGTGGGCTACCTCAACTTCCATGAGCGGATCATCGATGTGGGCTTTTGGAACGTATACTGGCGGCTCAAGTGGAAGATGCGCAACTTTGATGTGAATTATTTGTGAGGGATCTGGAAGTGGACTAGTCGCTCTTCCCTGAAGCTAGCTTAGGTTAATCTATGTGTATAATCCTTTTTTTTGACAGAATACAATGTATATATATTAACTTTTTTTTGCTATTTATCTAATCTAAGAGCCGAAGACATCTTATTGACAGGGCATTTTACAAGCAATTGACTTTCTGAGGGGCATTAATACTCTTCCAGTCTGTTAGCTAAGAAAATCATTTAAAAAGTACGCCAAATAGTGATGGATTTGTTGTATACACGCAGGAGTCGAGGCAGGATGTACTTAGCTACGTGACATGTGCGGGCAAAGAAGCCAGTAAGGATAACGTTACGGCCATGATAATCCCCAGACCAAGTCGTATCAAATCAAAGGCAGCCTTCGAGGAGAGGGGACTGAAGGATCAAGGGACTTGCCCTACCCGGATCCAACAATAAGCGAGCGGTGGTGGGTAATTGAATCTAATTGTTCGGAAGCGCAGATAATGAGCACGTAAAATGCCAAGGACACGTTGCCAGCAAGTGGGTCCTTGCAGGGGAGAACCAACTGGCTGGATGGGGGCCATGAGAAGAAACATATACCCTCCGACATTAAGTAAATAAGCAAACACATCAATTCGGTTAATAAGATACATGCGTAGGACATGCCAACAGGACGATGCATACGAGAAGAGGTTGGGACGGGCCAGGATTAGCATGCTCCTCCTCGATTATTTGAGTTCGGTGCGAAGTAGTCAGGGAAGAGGATATGGCTTAAATCGATCAAACTGGATTTTAAATTAGCTGTGAAAAGATATATTGACGGATGAGATTTTAGATATTTTAATGTTGTAAAGGATATATTTAGGGTAGTCTGAGAAGTTTCCTTTTTTCATTTGTTTTGATTTAAAGGTCTGTAAAAAGATAGTAAGCTTAAGCAAAGGATTTATATTAATGTGAGGTAAGAACTTATTGATTTTATTATTTATAAGATATTGTTATAAAATATTGTAAATACCCCAAAGAATCTGTACAAAAATCGATGTTTAACCAAGCTGTCAGACTATATGATTTGTTTCGACTCAACCAACTCGAAATGGGCCATTACTCTGAATTGTTATAAGCCCAAAAAGGCATTTACAAAAATTCTCTTTTATCTTAATAACCTTTCTATCACATTTACTCGCTGCTGGAGAAGCCTAAAAGAACGGTTCAAAATCCCCATGATTCATGAGTGCTATTCATAAATTGAGTTAGCAACATAAAACAAATGGCATAGGGCTAGGCTAACTCAACGAGCCGCAAAAAATGACACCTTCCTGCCCACATGATGGCGGAGATACCCGGCCACGCCGCCACGTATCCCGGCCAGCTAATGGCACGGCCTTGTCTGGTACAAATGCTTTGCATTATTGGGGCATCATGGCGAACGGATGGGAGGGGCGGTACAGGACTGGTTGCGGGAGGAGGATGACTGCCAGTCCACATGGAGGGTACACGTAAGTTACATTAGTCAGTCACTTGGCAGTGGGAAAATTGCTGAGAGTGCCGAAAATACTTGCAGGCTTCGGAGGAAATTGTTTATAGAGAACAAGGGCACAGGGCCGGGCTGCCCCGCCCGGAACCTGCATAAATATTCCGAACACATACCGAGTATTCTATCTGCCACTGTGTGCCTTGTTGTGTTGCCATAAATGCTTCATCTTCAACTCATACATATTAAAATCTGGCAAAATAAACTTCAACAGTTCACAAAGCACCGCACACATAACACAAACATGCTCGCAGGACCCGCAGGCAGCAACAGGGAAGGGGTTGGGTCGCTCATGCATTTTAAAATTCCAGCCATTAGAGAAACCAAGTTATTTTGTATGCATAATATTATTCGAGTTCTTCTAACTCGTTTCACGTTGCTTGTTTTTTCATCTTGCGTTTTGCTTGACATTGCATTTAATATTTTTTGGCAACACAAACCGAAAACACTTTGTAAGTGGACAGTGGCAAGAGGTGAGTCTGTGGTCTCAAGTCGAAGGAATTAAATGCTTTTCCTTCAATTTGCTGCATAAATCAGTTTTAAATGTTTTAGAGCAAATAACCTAAATAAGAGAATGTCCGGCAAGCCAGGGAAAATTTCGGAGACATACATTTCGGCTCAAATTGGTCCACAACACATCGTTTAACAGTATACGCCCTTCGAGCCGAAAAGGCAAGCTCAGGACAATGGCAAAAATACACGCTTTTTGAGCCTCAATTTATTATTGTTGAAAAGTATTGTCCCAAAGCACAAAGGAAAGGTACTTAAGTTCACGTTTAATGTTTCATTGAGATACACAGCGAAATTGCAAAAATATTCTTTTAATAATTTCACACTAAGCTTTCAATAAAGAAGAGGAATTTTCATTCATTAAATGGGATATTTGTTGAACATTTAATTGGCTTTATAGTTTATTAAGCTAGCCACTTAACTATAATTACCAATAATTAAATTAGTCTTTGAATCGATTGCAAAATTGATAAGTAATTAATTATGTATATTCCATAGCTGCCATTTTCTCTCAATTAAAAATATCAATATTCTCATTATGAATTTTTAACCAAACGAAATAAAATTCAACCAAGAGAATATTTCAGTGATAAGCAAACATGATTGGAATTTGAATATTTATATAATTCCACTCAATGCCTATAACATCTGAGAACATTGTTTATTTGTGAATATGAATAAATCCCTCGAATATTTGAATGTATAAAAGAACTCGGCTACGAAGTATGTGGGGTCCATAGTGCGGGCGAGCCCAGAAATTACAACAAAAGGTAATTTAGCAGTAACAACTTCAAGGCAAACACTTAACTTACCTGCGGCTGTGTATGTGTGCTGCGGAGGTGAACTCATTCACCTGCATGATGGGAAGTAAAAAGCAATTTTCGTAACATTTGCATGCCTTAAACTAACACAGACGAATAGAGCGCCGGCAGGATAAGGATGAAGCTCCTGACGATGGCGATGGCGCTGGGAAAACACGGCCTACCTCTTGGCTCAACGGGGGGAAGCGGGTGTGGGGAGTTCGGGGTTGTGCGTGCGGGTGTTGGTATAAGTAGAATGGAGTACGTGTTATGCTGAAAATGCAATTTGCCTTCTGTGCGAAATGTACGGAAAATTTATGCAAATTTATCCCTTGACCCCCACAGTGTCGCCCGTGTCCTCACTTTACGCGCCCCGTCCATAGCCCTTCGCCAGCAAAGCGGAAACAGGAAGTGCGACCATTGTTCGGTCGCGTCTGTATGTGTGTGTATGTGTGAGCATGCTTACGCTGTGTGTGAGAATTTGTGAAAGCGCTAAAATGAAAATATAGTGAAATATGGGTTGGAAAGAAAGAGATAGCTAGAATGAAGTATGTTTGACGGTCTTGATAGACAATGGAAATGATCTATAAATCATGTGCTTAAAAACTAAATTTCTTATTAAATAAGTTAATAATTAGTGGTATAATTAATATTTGTGAGGACCTATTTTTGATATTATATAATTGTAATAATAAAAACTTTACATGATAAACAAAGGCAAGTGTTTCAATATTATATTTAAATCCTAACGAAATAAACTGGGAAAGGTAGTTTTTCTTTCAATTTCCTCATTAAAATAATATAACACAATTTGTGCTAAGAGATAGTAAGGTTCTTTACCGAAACATATAAGTACTTTTTGAAACATCTTATACATTTCGTTAACGAACAGCGTTATTGCTATTTTCAATGGCTTAAAAGCTGTTTTTATTTAAATAACAGAACGACAAGTGACCCATTACAGGGTATTCAATGGGTACAATCTACAAATAATACCTACCAGATGCAACAACTAACGAAACAACAAATACAACAAGAACAGCAGCTGGGAACGCGACTGGGACCGCGGCAAAAAATGTGTTCACAACGTGGTGTAAATTCGCCATCGATAGTTTTGACATTACGTATACGCAGTGAGGGTCGTGTGTTACTGCCATTGTGGCACCCCCTGCGGCCCCACTCGGCGGCGGCGGCAGCTGAACAAAATGGGCCAGACCACGACGGCACAACGTTAAAAGCGAAAAAATTCGAAGGATAAAAGTGGGAAAATATTGCGAACATGGCCACATTGGTGAGCACCACAAGAAGCTGAACCTGGCCAATGGCAAAGAAATTTGTGTGTGTGTTTGTGAGCGGCAGGGGAAAAAAATGAAAAGCCGCCGGTTAGTTCAACAGAGCCATTCGCAACGGTATACATGAATGTGTGTGTGTGTGTGTGAATGCACAAGGGAAAATTAGTGGTCATTCTGAAACAGATCCTTAAACAACAATAAAAATATAACATTTTCAGACGCTGTGATGAACTAATTAATAATAATAATACCTTTATAGAAAGTGAAGGATATTCTAGAGATGTCTCTTACTAAAGATAATATATAAAATACACATAACAAAAGACTTTTTAGTGCAACGCACAAATAATGTTTCTTAAATACTATTCGATTTTTTATACGCTGGGTATATTTCCCCAAGGGTGTTGTACTTTTGATTTAACATTTCGAGTTGGTGACCCATTTTATTGCTATTTTTCTGTGCGTGCATGTGCGGAATTGTTTATATTGCGTTGCACGTGCCTTTGACATGCCGATCCCTGCCTGGTCCCGGTGCCTATTTATGGCTCCCGGTCTCCTCTGTGTGGCGAATGCGAGTGTGCGAATGTTTGCCAGTGTTTTGGCTTTTGGGCAAAGAAGTTGAAGCGTATTAGGCAAACACAAGCCTCAGGCATTTGGTACAAACACACTAACACACACACACACACACACACGTGTTGGCTTCCAGAATGCCTGAGTGTGTGGAGAGAGTGTGAGGGTGCTGGTGACTCCTCCTGTCGGTGTGAGCCAAGTGGCAGATAAACGACCAAGCTTAATGCGACCAAATCTTTTTAACGCCGCATCAAGCCATTTTTCAATCCCGATCTGGGCGCAAAGATTAAGTTGTCTCTAAGTCGTAGCACAGCCGGAGTCCTTTAGTTGCGGCTAGTGGCAAGGACTCTGGACAATGGGACAGGGGCTTCTGAAATAAATCACACTAATTTCCTATTCCTTTTTGTAATAATGTGCATACTTTGGGAGATTGCATTGAATGTTGTATTAAGTTATGGTTTTGGTGCTTTAATAAATACCATGGAAGTTTCAATATACACTTTAATATAAAAATATAAAAAAAGGATCTGAAGGTAAGGAATATATTATAGGGGTTACCAACATAATTATACATTGGAGTAAATAATTTGTAGCATACTTTTTTGCAATAAACAAGTTAAGGTATTCCTTTGTGAAGTTAAATAATAACAATTCCAAGAATTTTTTCTACAATACCATATAAAATACCTATCCCTCTACAAAACTATTTATCGATTCCTGTTCTACCCCATTGTCCAGTCTGCTCTTGCACCTGGTCAGTTTCACCTGGCACAAATTGCTGCACTTCATGGCAGAGCCGAGGTAAACAACATAAAATAAAAAAAAAACGAAGAATGGCAAAAGAAAAAGTTTAATTTCTCGCATGAAAATTAGTTCAGTTCAGTTAAGTTCAGTTCAAAACAATTATTCCAACTTTGTGAATTGGAATTCTAGGAGACTCTAAAAGACGTAAATGAAGCCTGATGAAAGTGGAACTTTTATAGCGGAGCGCGGCGCAAAAAAGCCAGAGAAAGAAAGTTTCGCTTACATAATTTACAATTTACTTTTATGAATGCCGAGGGAGCCAGTGAAGCCGACTTTGCGCCAGGATCCATATATATATATATCATTGTGTCCCGGACTGAGCCAGAGACTGAGACTGGCGGCATTTTTAATCAGACCGGATTTCGTTCGCTATCTGTCAGCGTTCGTACTTCGCGCGGCAAAGTTGTATAATAATATTCATGCCTGACATCAAATTCATTAAGAGTGATTAATATTTGTTTACTGTTTACTCCTCCTCCTCCGTCAGCTGGCAGCTCTTGCTGTGGCGAAAGGAACATTAATTAAATGGTTTCCCAAAAGAGAATCTTTATACGAAACGCTATCTGCGATGTGACATTCGCTGTTCGCTCTCTCCTTGGCTGCGAATTAATAGCGGACCGGGGATTTACGGCTTCAAATATATCAGGGATATTAGCCAATTTTTGCTGCCAAGCCAAAAGGGGTTTTTGCTCCTAAGTCGCCGGACAAATGACTCCAGACCGATGCGATAATCCTTAAGGCTTAATTCCTGGCCTTAACGAGGTGAATGTTATGCCAGCCATAAATGTGGCCAAGACTCGTCGTCATCGCATGGAGTGGTCCAGCTTGTTTACGGCGGCATATTGGGTGTGTTCTGGCCTCCATCGGTCCTGGAATCGAGTTGCTCAAAGCACTCGCGTTTTCACCTGCCTGCCCCATTGCCGGTCTCCATTTAACTAAGCCTACAGCTGCAGTCCCCGTCCAACGGTTCGATAAAGTGGAACATATTTCCCAGTACACTTCAGAAATTTGGGTATTTAATTGAGCATTTCTCAATTGTCATTGGGTCGGGCGTAAATTCATTTTCAAAACTCTTTGGGTAGTACGCATTGTTCACTCCCTTTAGAATGTATCTAAAAGTTTCCAATTAAAAGGAGTATCGAGATGTGTTAAATCCTTAAATCTTGTAGTTATGAACACACTTTAAGGACTTTTAAAATACTAGTAATTTCTGTCTAATAATAAAATCAAGTATATTTTGCCCAGGAACATGTAATCTGAAAATGCGTAAAAAGTTTATTACTCGCCTTACTATTGATCGCAAACATTTTCTGATATGATTCTATAAATATTAAAATTAATCTTTCTCATTGTGTATTCTTTCCCTCTACCTGAACAGCCCAACTTGTTGGGTGGGAGAAGGTCCTTTTGCTGAGGGCAGGACTTTCGCAGCCGCTTCTACCGCCGCGTCGGTTGACTTCAAAGGTTCCTCCTGCTTTACATAAATATTTATGCGAGTTAATTTGTCGGCATATATGCCAAAGGGTGGTCGCAAAGGGGGGACGGTGGTTACGAGAGGTCAGAGAGGTCAGTTGGGTGCAATCAATCAGACAAAAGGCAATATTTACAATTTGAAAGCCACGTTTGTAAGGAATTAATACGACTCGGTTGACGTCAGGCTGTGCAGCTGAGGGTCGCTGCGTCTGTCCATGATACCCGCAGGTAAGCAAACAAATAAGGACGAGGTCCTTCGAACTGCTGTCGCTCCACCCTCCTCCCCCTCTCTTGGCACCATTCCGTCCCGGGGCTCACCGTTCGCCCCGACGGGGCAGCGCCTGTCGTTGACAGCCGCCGCACACACACGCACTCAGTCGGACGCTCTGATAGGCACGAAACCCGTCACTTACATGTGGGCATAAGTGTGCGTGCGCCCACCATTTCGACTAAAAATAAACAATAGTCAAAAGCAGCAACAAATAACAAAAAAACATATAGGGAAACTAACATTGGAAAGCCGAAGTTTGAATATCCTTGCAGATGTATTGGATGAACCAAAAATTATGTTAGTTTTTTAAATGATTATTTTCTTGTTAATTTTTCGATCGTTTCTATCGTATATCATGTATAGTTTTACAATCCGTTCAGACATATACATATATAAATATAGGGTTGAACTAGATTTAAAACTGAAGGACTAGTTTTAACGGTTATCAATATTAATTTACTTAATACGTACTTTATAAAGACATGTCTCCTTTACTTCTCCTTAAAGTAAGAATACCCTGAAAGGGTATAGAAAGTGGACATAAAAATAACAAGTAAGGGTTTCTGTCTGGTCTGAATAAAGCGGGGCTCAAGTACTCTGCCAATGGTCATAACGAACGGCAGATGGATGATAAAAATAAACTTTTGTCATATTTCAGGAATATATTTATTAAAGAGAATAAAGAAGAATTGAGAAAGAAAGGAAGCAATAACAATATGTATGCATAAAGTGTTTATAAACACATTTATTAAAACATTAAATAACTCACACTAAGTCAAAAGCCCTTTGCATATTAAAATCATTCACAAGTCCTTGTACATTTTCCGCTAAGAGTACTTAAGACCCCGGCCTGTGTATTGTATGCACATAAAATTACATTAAATATTATTTCATTTACGGTCCGTTTTCCACAGAGTTCGCTGACTGTGTGTGCCTAGGATTGGCGGCACAAAGGATCCAATGGTGCGTATGATTGACATATATGATTGTTTAACTTGTATTAGTAAAGTCAGTAAAGTCCACGAACTGGGCCAATAAAATCACAAAGGGAAAGAAAAAACTAAACGGTCATAGGGTTGGAAGGTTGGAAGTATGCGGAACACGGAGGCTATCCTAAAAAAACACCCTTAATGTACATATACTACCCTTTAACCCTGTGAGCTAGGCATTATGTAGAGTGGTTAGGATTTAAGAAAAGGGTAGGAAAAACTTTAAAGTTGAAGAGCGAAGGTATTAGATACTATTTTATTTAATAAGAATAAAAGTACGATTTAATTAGTTAACAAATGGATGATACTCCAATATTTTCATGATATATAAAAATTTGAAGTATTTAGGTCCTTCATTAGTGAAATTATTTTGACAAAATGCATCTATTCGTATGACTATACGGCTGAGATTGCATCGCATGAACTTGGTAATTGGGCAAGGGACTGGGAAATCTGTGACAGACTCTATTTGCCAGAGATTTTCTTTGTCAACTGACTGTGGCGTAATCTCCTTACCAGGAGTAGAGGAAAAGCTCTTCTGTTGTTTCACATTCTATGAATGCAAATGAAGGATTCTAGCTTCATGTGTATGTGAGTATTTGGTATATTTCAGATTTATGTCAAGCTTAATGTGTGCACTGATTATTCATTTAAATGTGTACATATGCAGCCGTCAGCAGCTCCAGTTGTCGTCCTGTCCGAATCACTCGGCAAGTAAATCGATTTCATAAGCAGTTGTCAGGAAAGGAAGTGTGATGGATTGCCCCAATTGTCATTATCATCACGCAAGGGGGCCGAGATGCCTTTTCTTTTGAAAATTGAGTTGTTACACATTGTCTGGCGCCCCTGTAACTTGTCTAAAAATACTCCAAGGGAAAATCAAACAGAATAACATTCCTTTCGCAATCTACCCTAACAAGCTGCAATTCACGGCCTGGCAATCGTGTAATGTTGCGAGGCATCAACTGGAGATAGTGGGGGTGGTGGAGTCGCTGCTGCTGATTGCACAAAGGATGCCCCTCAAGTCCTTGGTGACGTGTTGAGCGAAAGAATGAAACCTGCGACCGGCAGTTCGGCGGAGGTCGGCGAAGGAGTCGCTGCAACCGACCTGTGAGCCTGCAAGGTGGTGGTGGTGGATGATAAATTGCGGCGCGAGGTAACCTGCTCCTGCTCCTGCTCCTGCTACCTCCAATGAACAGTTTATCCGTCGGGGAGGATGAAGACATACCGGGGCAGCTGCACATGTTAACAGAAATCCCATTGATGGTCCTGCCCTGGTCCCAGCTGGCGTATGACAAAAAAATAAACGAATATTCTGCAACAATTTCAATTTCTCAGTCCGCATTTCGGTGCTTTTCAAAAGTCGTAAATGTACTCGGCGAATGAAAAATAAAAGTTTATTCCATGAAAATATAGCCTCTGAATGAAAAAGTAAAGATAAAATGCGAGTACCAGATATATCCATCTAGGTGTAATAACCGGGAAAATAAATAAGAACATTTTCAAATGGACGCATCCTTTGCTGATAAAGTAAACCCATGGCAACGCAAGATTAAATTGGGATCACCTGGCGTATGAGTAATTTCCGATGCAATCAGCAATTTTTCGCCTTCTTAGTCCCTTTCCCAAGCTATACCAACGAACGTAAATTAGTTTCGTAAAAGCTAACAAGGCAAGGCTAAAATTCTTTTGTGCTCTGGTTTGGGTTTTCACCCTATTGTTAATTTTTCCCATGATTCACAGCATCCTTGCTTGCCTTTCCATTCTCCTTCACCAAACGCTCATCATCGGCATCATTTGAATTCCCGCTTGATTGTTGCAACTAATACCTCGTTCTGGTAATGCTGTTGCTCCGGCTCTTATAATACTCTTTGCAGATTTTCAGTTTGGATCAATTAGCATCCACCTAGGTTCGTTTATGCAGGTTTCAATTGCAAGGATATACAAACTTCGACTTGCTTGCTAGCTTGTTGTTGCTTTGGTTGTTGCCAGGACACGTGCATGGCCGAGCTTTGCAGTTGACATTCCGCTACGCACGTTGCTGCTCTTCGTCCTGGCTGATGCTCCTGCTGCTCCTCCTTTGGCTGTGAATGTGCCTGCTGTCATTGTCTGCACAACAAGCAACGCTAAAGTTTTCTGATGCAACTGCGTAGTTTTCCCCGGGTCACCGAGGTCGCCCAGGGGTGGTCAAACTAAGACAAGTTAAAGCTATGGCAAGGGGTTAATAGTTTAATTTCATTATAGTTTTCCCTTGAAGGAGAACGAACTGTGAGTTGTTGCTCAACCACTAATCAATAGCAACAGAATGAATCTAGGAAATGAGTATCCAGACAAATAAATTGTCTATGTCAGGGTTGTGCAACAAATGTCAAGCTAGAAGCAACACAAATAATAAATAAATGAGGTAGAATAATAACTAAAGTTAATCCTGAAATTGTGGAACTAGATCTGCAAGATATATTAATAATATATATTAATTCTATTACCAAGAATATAGTTTATGCCATCGCAAATACCTCCTTCTGCTGGTTTGCACCATATAATACCATATATATTATATAGACTCTTTGGTAATACCCTTGTAACCTATTAGTGCCTAGTAAAAAAAGCTAACTAACTGAAAAGCAGCAACAGTTGTGTTTTGCCAACTACGAGAGCGAAAGACATGGGAGCTTGTTCGGAGAGCTAGATATCACGGCTGTTGCTGGGTGGGGATTTGGGGGGTTCCGGGGCTCAGCTGACTGAGCGCCGTGCGGTGCAGTGCTCCAAGTGCTCCAAGTACTCCAGGTGCAAGCAACTGTTAGCCGAGTGCCTCACTTATGCTCGCACACAGTCTCGCTCTCGCACACACACCATCAAGAACGCCCCCAGCTTTTGTGTTGACGCACTAGAACGAACGGGTGGCTTCGAGTTACCGGTTCACAGTTCCCGCTTTCAACACTGAACGAAAACTTTGTCAAAAATAGTACCTTAAAAAGGAAAAAAGTACATAACTTTGGTATGTACACCCTTGCAGTTTGATTATTATAATTATTAATTAATTCTTCATAACTAAGCCGAACTCAAGTTTTAATTAGGTTAACAAATCTGCATTATAGGTTTAAAGTTTAAAATTGTTGAAAATTTTAACGATGCCATCGCGATGGCGTATACTTAATATATATTACGTATACGCAATGTATAACACGGCTACGTAATATACGATCTGCGTATGTAAATCTTCGCCTGGTAATGGTGATTAAATATAATTTAAGATTGTTTAAACCATAAATAAACAAGAAGGAAAGAAGGAGCTAGCTTCGGGAAGCCGAAGTTTGTATACCCTTGTAGTTTGACCCTTCAAATCATCATAACTAAGCCAAAAATACCTTAATTTCCAATCGGAAAGCTTTTCTATGCTACTTTTTATTAGTTTAAAAAATCTGCATACTCAATTTTAAATTAAAAAAATTTAACATTTTTGCCAATTTTTAACCCCTTACATTTTTTTCAAATTTTGAAAAAATTTTTTAAATTTATATTTCTACCGGACATAGCTAGATTGGTTCGGCTGTTCATGCTGATCAAGAATATATATGGTTTATAGGGTCGGAAATGACTCCTTCAATCCGTTTCAAGTATCTGACGCTGGTATACCCTTGCAGTTTTGCAATTGGAACATTAAATAATATATATTTTAATTGGCCGTAATTTCTTTCTCTGTACGGTTCCCACAGGTCTCTGGGTCTCTCACCCGCTACCAGCTCGTTTCAGGCATCGGGTGGAAAATGCTGAGCTGCTGCCGTCAGCGAAGCTACTCTCAGCTCTAGCATTTCGCATTCACATTCGCCAATTAGAGGCCGGCGAGAGCGTTTCGCGTGTACGGAAAATAAATTCGAGATTCCGGTATTTCTCCGAGCGGGAAAAACTTTTTCGTAGACCGATATAGAGATCGCGATCACTAGATTATTGAGTTCCGAGCCTAATTTCCTTCGTCCTTTCAAGATGGCTACGCGAGGAGCGAATGTGATGTGGTTCCGGCACGGATTGCGCCTCCACGACAATCCTGCCTTGGTGGCCGCCCTCAGCGACAAGGATCAGGGAATAGCACTGATTCCGGTCTTTATATTTGATGGAGAGAGTGCAGGTGAGCGAAGCACGTGTCTGTGTATTTCTAAACAATTCCCATAAATACTCTCCATACTCGCATTTGAGATGCAGTTCATTGGAACTACATGCATATTGAATAGAACGTACAGCTGTCATTGGAAAAACTAAATGGGTAAAGTGGCTTGAATCAATTTGTGTCTGTTTGTTTGAAGATACATATAGAAAACGCAATCGTTTTTACGACTTAATATCAGACGTATTTGATTTTTTATCCAATGCAAATCAAATAATTGAAATTAAATTTATTATAATGTAATTGACAATTTAATTTACAGCATCAATTAATTTACAATTTGATTTTTCCACATAAGTGTTTAGTAATTCAAATCAGCTTAAATTAGTGGGTTAAAGAATACAAGAAAATGCAAAAAAGCTCGATTACACACTCATTGTACTCGTACGTATGAGCTAATATCATTTTTTTGCGACTTGCCTGTGTTATCAAATATTTTCCCTTACCCCGACCTCCGCAAATTCAGCGTTTTCGCAGCTGTGCACCCCGAAAAGGGGGTTTGGGGGAATGGGAAATCGGTTGGCCGCGAAAAGCGGTGGGAAAAGGGGGAGGAAAAACCTAATGCACTTTAGCTTGGCGGAGCAAAACAAACGATGCGCTATAATGCGATTTGCGGCTGGCGGTTGTATGAATGCACGAGTGCGCCGTAGAATATAGAAAGACAATGGAAAACCGGGTAAGGGAGAGACACCGAAAGCACAACCTGAATGCGAGTATAATGCATTTTGAGAGAGGGGATTCGTATGGAACCCATAACTTGACCGATAAGCATCATTTTGCGGGTAAAAGCGGAAAAACGAACAACTGAGTTAAACTCAGTTTTTTGTCTAAGGAAAAGCTGCGAGATAACTGAAAGCTGGCAAGCATGATAACAAGTTTGAAATGCAAGTATAAAGGTAGCTAACTTCGAGAAGCCAAAGGTTGTATACCCTTGCAGTTACCCATAGGATCATGGGTTCGAATGCGAAATCGTTCATAGTTAATTAATCTTAATTTGGGAAGATTTTTATGTTTCTATTAATAAAAAAAGCTATTTAATAATTCGAATTTGAATTTGAAAGGAAACTAACTTCGGGAAGAGGAATTTATATAATATTGCAGTTTGCAGTTGAGTTATAGGTATCGTTTCGGTTATCTATCATAACTAAGTTTAAAATAATCAATTTTTTGAATCGTCTTTTATCGATATTTTTAATATTAAAATTAAAATACACTACAAGGGTATAATTAAGTAATAGGGTCCAGGCAATGAGGGTATCAGCACAGCTGATTCTAGGCCTGCATCTATATACATACATAATATAATAGTCATGGTTAAGACTTACCCCAGTTGAGGACACGTGGTTACCTTTTTCGCCATTGCTGAATTCCTTCCACTGTATATTTGTATCATTGGTCTCGTTATGGTATCATCGAAGTGAAGTTCTTCCTGGTTATCCAGTTGTTAGGCCACGTCATATTTTTCGGGTCGAAGGGTAATCACTATCACTATCACTAGAGATGCAAACACTAGGGAGGCTCCGTCGAACTGAGGCCAGTGCGACGGTCGCGCCCTTTATTTATAGTCTCCGACTGAAGAGAACAGGGAAAGTGAGAGCGAGAGAGAAAGAGATGTCTCTAGAGATAGGCAGACAGAGTAAACCCTATCTCTAGAGATACGCTGAGAGATAGAAAGAGAAATCTTTACACATGCACAGAGAGAGATCGACATACATAGGGTAAACAAATTGGGGTCACTTATGTAATCTCAAGAACTGGTAATTTGCCTGCAGATTGTTTAAATAAAAATAAATAATTCAAATATGAGAGACAATACATTTCGGTATACCTTGAGACATAGTAAATTTATAAATTTCGTATTTTTATACCCTTGCAGAGTATTTTAAATTTATTTTGATGTAAAGTATATATTGTATATTTGTATTGTAAAGTATCTATTTATATATTCTTGATCATGAGTATAATTCAGGAATTTTGGAATTTTAAAATATTTATATTTAAAAGTGAAATTGAAGTTGTTTGTCCCCTTGATTTTTCCAAGTAGATAATGTTACTTACAATTCCCTTTCAGGCACCAAGTGTGTGGGCTACAACCGTATGCGCTTCCTGCTGGACTCCCTGCAGGACATTGACGATCAGATTCAGGCAGCAACAGAGGGAAGGGGACGCCTCCATGTTTTCGAGGGTGAACCGGTGAATATCTTCCGCCGGCTGAATGAGCAGGTGCGTCTGCACAGGATCTGCATTGAGCAGGACTGCGAACCGATATGGAACGATAGAGACGACTCCGTCCGGTCGCTGTGCCATGAGCTGGGCATTGACTTCGTGGAGAAGGTGTCGCACACTCTCTGGGATCCGCGGATGGTGATAGACACGAATGGGGGTATTCCACCCCTTACATACCAGATGTTCCTGGTAAGTAATTAAATTTATGACCATTGGTAAAGGTTTTAAGTTAAAATTGAAGCAATAACATGATGTTATCTACCAGCACACAGTTCAGATAATTGGCCTACCTCCGCGCCCTGCTGCCGATGTCCACCTTGAGGACGCTAGCTTCATTGAGTTGGCCCCAGAGCTGCGCCGCAGTCTGGGCTACTTCGAGAAGATGCCCAATCCGGATCACTTCAACGTCTACGGCGACAACATGGGTTTCCTGGCCAAGATCAACTGGCGCGGTGGCGAAACACAGGCCCTCCTGCTGCTGGAGGAGCGACTCAAGGTGGAGCAGCACGCCTTCGAGCGCGGCTTTTACCTGCCCAACCAGGCCCTGCCCAACATCCATGACACACCCAAGTCGATGAGCGCCCACCTGCGCTTCGGATGCCTTTCGGTGCGTCGCTTCTACTGGAGCGTTCACGATCTCTTCAAGAACGTCCAGTTGCGGGCCTGTGTGCGCGGCGTGCAGATGAGTGGAGGAGCCCACATTACGGGACAACTGATCTGGCGAGAGTACTTCTACACGATGTCGGTGAACAACCCGAATTACGACCGCATGGACGGCAACGAGATCTGCCTGAGCATCCCGTGGGCCAAGCCAGATGAGGATCTACTGCAACGCTGGCGCCTGGGCCAGACCGGCTTCCCACTGATCGATGCCGCAATGCGGCAGCTCTTGGCTGAGGGATGGCTGCACCACACCTTGCGCAACACGGTGGCCACCTTCCTAACCCGCGGCGGCTTGTGGCAGAGCTGGGAGCACGGACTGCAGCACTTCCTCAAGTATCTGCTGGATGCCGACTGGTCGGTCTGCGCCGGTAACTGGATGTGGGTGTCCAGCTCGGCGTTCGAGAGGCTGCTGGATTCCTCGCTGGTCACCTGTCCGGTGGCCCTGGCCAAGCGCCTCGACCCGGAGGGGGCCTACATCAAGCAGTACGTGCCGGAATTGATGGGAGTGCCCAAGGAATTTGTGTGAGTGGAAAGATCTTAAGTTTCCTAGGGGAAAACCCAATCTCAACATATTTTCCCCCAGGCATGAGCCGTGGCGAATGTCTGCGGAGCAGCAGGAACAGTACGAGTGCCTGATCGGAGTCCACTATCCGGAGCGCATCATTGATCTCTCCAAGGCGGTGAAGCGCAATATGCTGGCCATGACGGCGCTCCGCAACTCGCTGATCACGCCGCCGCCGCACTGCCGGCCCTCCAACGAGGAGGAAGTGCGTCAGTTCTTCTGGCTGGCCGACCAGACGGTGTAGAGTGGAGCAGCCCCTAGCAACATTTTCTGTACACACACACAAAACAATGGGAGCAATGCCACTCGTATATTATATATCATTAATAATGCTTTATTTCTTCAATTAAAATAATTACTACAATACAATTAGTATTTGTTTCATTTGGTTTCGATTTATTTTTAACAGCTCATAACGTGTTACTCATATATCAATTGTATTCAGCTTACTGTAAAAATCGTTTATGGTGTATATATATATAATTATTATTATCATTTGTATTACGTTATCAAATTATACGTTAATCAACAGCATTAATTAAGTAGTTTGGTTTTGTTTTATATTTTTATTACGAGAAAAATTGAACGCGAATTTATTTCAAATATTGAAATGTAATTTTATGTCGATCTACTGATCTCCTTCGTTTTCCTTTCGTTAATTGAGAATGCCGCTTGCTTCTTGTATCTTATTAGTTTGTGTATATTTTATTTTAATGCCTAAATTCTGGTATTTCTTCTAGATGTGCGCCATACAAATTAGATATTTGGGGATTGATAGGACCTATAAGGAGTTATTGTTGAAGTTTGAGTCCCTCGACAGTTTGCTACAAATAAAATTGGAAAAAAGTAATCCTCGGAACAGACCGAGGTCCTGGTTTGCGCCCCCTACAACTATAGGGCCTTTTGTACACTCTGAATCGCCGGGAAATACAGAAATTTGGAATCTGAGAAAGCTTTAGATCTAGAATCTAGAAATTTTAGGCCATGTTTGAGTGTAGGGAATCCCCGTGACATTCTCTTCATCTTGCACATTCCTTGAACTAGCTTAAGTAAACATTTAGAGCGATGCTGCTTGGCCAAAAGTTAGATTTCTGGTAATTATTAATGTAGATTTCACACACACACACATATGCTTTAGTATACGTTAGCTAAGTAAATAAATAAATCGAACCAACCAATTTTCAATCAACCAACGAACGTGAACAAACAAGAACTCACACAGCAAATAACAACTTGGCGCAGTTTATACATTATGGAATATGTTGTAACGCAGCATTTCGCCTTTTATAATTATTACATAGTATATTTATTAAAAGTACTCCCCGTGTTCCAAGTGTCCTCCGTGTATGTATGTATGTACAAATGTATAATATCCTGCCGATGCACGACGCATTCTATGTGTGTTCAAACCGATTGGCTATAAAAATAAAACCATTTTGTGCAGGCAATATATTTAAAACCCCCTTTAATTTTCCCTCGACCATTCCATTCTCCTCTCCTCCTACATGCCGCTAGTTGAGTGCTTTAAGCCTATGAGGTCCTTTAAATTCTTTTGCCTTTATAATTCCTCCTTTATCCTTTGGGTTCCTAAGTGCCGCCGTGTGTGTGTGTTTCAAGATCGTGAAAATATATGTAGATTTTGTAATGGTTCTTTTAAAAGCTTTCATACTTTTTGGTTTGACAGGTTTTAGTAAGAGTTAAAATGGACGTTTCATAGATATACGTTTAGTTTTACATATCGGGGTATCTCTCAAGTGTTACTTCTAGGTTTGAGCAGAAGTTAGCGGTAATTAGGAAAGTGCTCGAGGCGATCTTTAATGGGTGAGATGTGTCTAAGGTGGTTTACTTTAAAGATTTCTTTAGATCTCGGATTATTCAGATATTGGCAGTTTCCTAGTGTCTCTTGCTTGGTAGTGTGTCTGAGAACTTGCGAGAATGGAATTGTACATTTCTTTTGGGGAAAATCCCATCACAATCCAAAAATGATACAGATATACTATAACGTTCGTCTGCACAAACTTACATAGTCCAGGGGCTAACTCCACTCGCAGGCGGTTCGGTTCTTCATACATAAATCATTGAAACTCAAGCCCATGAAAGGCAACTGTTTGCTCAGTCAATCCCACACTCCGTTCCCGCACTGCCGGCATCTTGGAATTGGGTTTGTTGCATTGACTGCTGACTTTTTGAAATGCAAATCGAATGCAGGCCACAACTGCATAACCAATGAATGCAAATAGACGTGCCTGTGTATAGGCTTCTATGTACATATCCTCAGATGTCTCCGCACATCAAATATTCAAAATGCTCCGAACTCCGCCCGCGCTCCTTCTCGATTCTCAATTTGTTTATCGTACAGGATGATTGCGTTTAACTTTTTACATTAACTTTGATCTGGTTTATTTCACAATTTAAAAAACTGCAACTTAAACAATTGGATTTCACGTGTAACAGGCTATCCTGCCGTGCTCTGTCCTGTGTGTGTTCGCTCCTGTAACGTACAGTGCAGGGAAAGGAACTTAACTAACTTACTGCGGTTGCAACTCGGCTTTCTGGGGTTCTCTTTAATTTGTTGGGTTCTTGGGTGCTAAACTAGAACTCAGCTTTGTTGCTGCGGCTGCAGTACACTTGGTGTTTTGCTTTTGTTTTAGTTTCTGTTTTCTGCTGCTACTGTTTGCTTCGAATTGCTTTCATTTCGTTTCAGTTTTGCTTGCTTGGTGTTTGTTTGGTATTGTAAATTTATTTATGCAATTTTATCTCAATTTCATTATCGCCTGCTCGCCTTGCCATGTCATCTAGTTTCTGCTTTGTTTCTCCAGATCCTTACATACACATTTATAGTTTGTTTAGAATTTTGTAACTAGACTTAGTCGCCGTCCGCGCGCATGCCCCGCACTTCGCCCACCTGCCGCGCCTTGTCCAGTTCCTCCTTGGTCTGGTCCTCGATGGCGCGAATGTCATCCATTGTCAGACCGTACCAGCGATCAGTTGAACAGAAAACTTGGCTGCAAAGGGTAAGAGAGGAGGTACTTCTATAATATCTGCGGTCTCGTAAGAGTGCTTCAATTTGTTTAGAAATTTATGGTTGTTCTGTTTCGAAATTTCTTCGAGTGGAACGAATTCAAAATGCAACGCCATTTACCGATGGAAGTTTGTGAAGAGACGGCGCTCCGATTTCTGTATGAAAGTTTCTACTCTATTTTGCAGGCCGAACCATTTGAACTCGCACGTCACCAGCTTGTAGCAGGTCATGACGGGTTTTACGTGCTTTTTCCAATCGGCTCCCACCAGGGGACCGCGGCCCGTCTTCTTTGAATGGTAGCTGAAATCGAAAGTATTCCCTTTAATAAACCCACTAGGGAGCATCTTCTAAGTGTCACTTACGTGGTTGGATCCTCATCGGGTTTGTAGTCCGCAGGCAGGACCGGATCGTTGGCAATGTCAATGTGCACCACCTCGCGCATTTTCAGCTTATCCGGCGTCAGCTCGTGCACCTAAAAAGACGGATTTCGTGCGGAAACCAATTTAAAACCTCTCAGTCTCGACACTGCAGTCATCTATACAACATTTAAAGCGATTTTCTACAGACAGACATGCACATGGATCGATCAATGGCAATTTGGAACTACAAAGCCGAACAGAGCAGACAGCAAATGAAATGATAAATCAACGACACTCACATTCTCGGTTTCGCCAATGTCATAATCAAGGTGTTGCGAATAGACATCTACTCTAAAGTTCTTATTCATGTAACCGGGATTCTTAACCGATAATCGAAAACCAAAACCAAAACAAGCCAAACCAAAAGGAAACGAACTCAAATGGCGATCATATGTGGTTATAAGTGGTTAGTGGTTAGTCGTGGTTAGTATTCACAATGCATGATGAGATGAGGTGACGGTTTGTGGAGAGAAAAGAAAAGAACACAAGGTTAGTAACGTCTGACAATGGATCCTTGACTTACATTTTCCGAGTTGCCCTCATCGCCGGCGTGCAGCGTGTCGATGATTATTTTGAACGCTTCTTTCATAAATTTGGGGTTCTAAAAATGCAATATAATCATAGTGTAATCAGATTGTCGTGCCCTCATCCACGACGCAACCTTGCCGCTAGCTCACAAAAAAATATAGCCCCCGTGCTACCATTAAAACCCATTAATTACCGTAATAATCGTTCGACAATAGGGATAGGCATTCCATGCCTCCTCGTGGATCTCCAGGGAGCCCTTGGGCGCCAGGAGTCTTATGTAGGCTGGAACTTTTGATTGCAGATGATAGATCTTATATGTGTATTGCCCGGAATTGTATTTGCCACCTGCAGTAAACAACGGAAACGGTGTGTCAGTTGTGGTTCCTCAATTATATATTTGCGAAATGCCTTACCCAGCAGGGGAACATCACGGAAGGGTTCGTTCTTTAACACCTCGATGCCCTCGCCGCCGCCCGTATTCTCTTTTGATGCCTCGGCCACCGAGAATAATTGTGCTACTTGATACTGTGGATGGGGAGAAAAGCAAAGATACGAGAAGTGGAAAGTTATTCTCGGGGCTTTCATCAGAAATTTCCATCAGAACTCACCTCTTCCACAGTTAATGGCAAGGTCACACGGCTGCAACGAGAAGAGAAGAACAAAGGATGACACTGTCAGTGGGAGCGAATTTATATGCATAAAGGATACACGTTTTAATTAAGTTTATTATAACTGTTTTAATTAAATATCAGGCCTGGGTATTAAAAGCAACGGATACCCTTGACGGGGTTCTGTGGGCTCCGGACAGAGCGTTAAATACGAAAATAAAGTGGCTTTTCAGTCTTAAATATTTGCTTAATAACAATTAAAGCCAGTTGCTACCCATAGAGCTTTTGGTTAAAGTTTGCTTTGCTTTGATGAGTGACTCAACAACTATTATGTTATTATTTCAAAGGCTTTCGTACTCAAAGATAAATCAACTAAACATACAAAGCTTAATTGCCACAAAAACACTTTTGCTTACAAAATTTGCATAATTACACTAATTCTACACACATTCTGTGCACTCAACTCGAGCCCCAAAGTATGCAGCACTCCATGGAAGGAACTATCTTCGACCACTTGCCAGTTAAGTGAAGTCTATTGATACTTGTTGGGATAAGATTAGAATTAGTAGGCCTACCCGATGCTAAATAATATGGGAACCACAAAATAAACCTAATTGTGCGAAACCAAGACTCTTGAACCATTTAAATGATTTTAATTCAAATACCACATAAGTGGGCGTTGCTGCAAAGATGCATTGCTGAAATGCTGGCAACACATAAGTTTTGCCATGCATTTCTAATTTTATTTGCATGCTTAAGTACAAGCAGCCTTCAACCGACGCAACCCACCCACTTCCGGCCCAAAAACACTCATCCTCTAATTACCAAAATAAAAAAAGGTCGCAACCAACGGAAGCTGCAGGAAATGTTTTGGGTGCGCCCCATATAATTATGACAGCCTTGAAACTCGTTCACATCTCTTGACATTTGTCGCGGTTTCACCAGCGACATTTTATTTGCAAAAGCCGTAGCAGTCCAACACGTTAGGAGAATGCTCTTTAAAGTTTTAATTGATAATTAAAAATGCATTACTTTTTCAGTGCAATAATTTTATTCCTCTTAAGAGGTTTAACTACTGCAATAATTTAATATATTAAATCGAAGAAGCAACTCTAAAAAGTTGTTAAAATAGAAACTTTAAATTCCATTCAGAACATGAAGATTAATATTTTTCGAGTAATTTAATGTTAACTCATCACTTGTTAATAATCATATAATAACGACCCCCAGCGGAGTAATAAAAAACGCTAATAAAAACAATTTGCTGCTGAGAAACTCATCTTCTTAAGAGAAGAATTTAAGCGACAAACTGTAATCAACGAAAAGCCAAAAGTCCACATGTTTTCATATAAAATATTTTCCGGCGAGTAAAAAGGATAAATTGCTCCTATGGGGCGGGGTATCCTTGGCATGCATTCGGAGTTTTCCCCACGACATTGGCAAGGTGTGAACGGAAGCTCCTTGGCCATAAAGCAGACTAGCCCCGTGTGCTGGCTGGGCTTTATGAGGTGCAATCCATATACACAAAATAAACGTACATAAACACCAAACAATGCAACACAGCAGCTGGAAACACGACACGTCTCGAAAACAATCAAAGTGTCGTAGGTGAGGGAAGGGATCCGGAAAAGGGGGCTCCTTCCTGCTTTTGTTTGCTGCGCGTCTTGCAGGCGCAATTAACCTTTTGGCCCTCTGTTGACACTCATAATGATGTGCTTCCTAATTGCCAGCCGACTCGAGCAACTGGTAGGCGTGGCCAGAGGGACTTTAAGCCTTTAATGTACTAGGCCTCCTGCAAAGTTGGCCAACTATTCACCGCCCCTAAAAAGGTTAAAGTTCGCCGAGCAACGCTCGCCGTGAGGGCGGGGGGAGATTTAACTTTCGCCCCGAGTTCATCGGGGGATTTCCCCAAAAACAAGATGAATGATTCAGCCGGGCGGAGTGTAGGGGACCCGCAAAGTTGGAACTATAAAGGGACCCAGGGCAAGCTTAAACACTGTGTTGTTGTGGCGTTTAATTATTAAAGAAGTTATGTGAAACTTTACTTAATCATTTGCTTCACGCATTTGAATTCAAGTGAGTGTAAGTAATACTTTTGTTTAATTTTGTGAATGTAAGAAGCTTTAAAGTACGATTCTTCAGATATTTTTTGAGCTGCCCTTTTGTCAAAGAAAAAACATTTTTAAAAAGAAACTCAAACAAATACAAACTGAAACTAATAAAATAAAAATATAATACCCAGTCACCCAAGAACAGAGGCGACACAAAACGTGATTTTGTGAGAAAACAAAAAGTTCTGCAATAGAAAGAAATACACAGTAAGTAAGTAAATAAGTTCCCAGCAAGGGATGGATGGAAATAACAACATCCAACTGGGTCACAATATCCCAAATTGCGAAAGATCAAACGATGTAATGGTGTATTTTGTTGCGAGGGTTTTCATGAATCAGAGCCCAATGGGAGCAATAAAGAAATTATGCAAAAACGAAAACAGAAACATAAAAGAAATCGCCACATATGAGGTTAAGAGTGAGGGTTTTGGCGCAAAACAATAACATCACCAGCAGCGGCGCAACATTGAAGAACTCTTAATGAGACCAATGTGGCCCAAAAGAAACACACTCAAGGGTAGCCCCCACTGACCACTTCTGGTGTCCGTAAACAAGGGAAATTGTTTGGGTTTTGTTGGCATAATTGAAAATGGAAAGTGATTGTGTGTTTGGGGGGCTTCCCGTGTGTGTGCGTCTGTGTGTGGGCTGTGTCGTGGCGGTCAAGTAGAAAGCTCTCGGCCAAGGCTCTTGTGGCGGCAGTCGGCCACCATTGCGGACCGGCCAAAACTGAAAGGCCAGTAATAATTGATTTTGGCCGCAATAAAGATGTCACAAAGAGATTGCCAGCGTGCGCTTAATAAATGCCTTGCCACTGACTCACTTAAGCAAATCCCCATAAAACTACAGCTTTTAACGCAAGCCTTTTGCGTAATATTTCGTTTTATTACACATTTATGTAAGGTAAACGACAACAAAACAACACAATATTCTGTATGGAATATACATTCAGCCTGTTAGATTATAATATTTGAATAAATTGTAATGCTTTGTTGGCTTTGGAAGACAGACCTTCTTCCAGACTCAGATCAAGGTCAAAGTCAAACAGCAGACTTTGATATAAAATTGTTTTAAAATTAAGCCAAGCCTACCTTAGTCTCGGTCCTTTGTAGACCCCCATTTAGGTTGTACTTACACCCTGTTGTGGTTTATAAAAGCAACTGAAGACTAACTTAATTCCTGGAGTTGGAAATGAGTAGCTTATGAAAAAAGCCCCACAGCAATAAAGTAATTGTTTCAAAATTGAAGAGCCATTAAGTAGTAAATAACACACATTGGCCAACTCTTTTCCAGACCTCTTTTTGAATCCCATTTCGGTTGGCGCTAACCACCAGTCAACCGTCACACTCAATTGCCAGCAATTTTCGAAACGAAATAACTTAAACTGGACACACACACTCTCTCGCAGTGTGTGTATGAGTACGAAGCCACAGATACAAACCAAAAACCAAACGCTCCCTGTTATCTTATCGCGGAACATAAAAAAACACAAATGGCGGAACTAAATTGGAGCTCGTGCCATTTTCGAATTGATTGCGGCGACCGAAGGGGAAGGGTATCCGACAGATATGTGTGTAGGGGATACAAAGTGCGCCAATCAGTTGGGTCAGTAAAAGTCACGCCAGAGCAACTTTATGACGAGTGCCCCGCCGAGGTGGACTGACATTGAAAACAAGCTTTTCCTTTCAGAGATCAAAGTTGAAGGGGGTTAAAAGATGAAAACCCTGTATGTACCTATAAAACATATAGGGTTAAAGGGTTTATAATTTAAATAAAACCATCTTCGAAAGCCTTACAGAACTTGGCCAATTATTTGTTGATATTCATGAACTGCTGCTCACATTACTATGAAAATATATAAAGTCCGGTACTCGGAACACTTTTTATAGTAAACAATAAAGTGTTGAACGACTGCACACATTATCAGATGGAACATACAAAGTGCAGCCTATCGCTTTTGATTCATGTTGCCACTCTGCCCCGCGGCCATTTAAAATTGTTTATCCACCGGAGGCGATCTGCCATCGCCACCCGGCACACGTTGCCTTTATTTCCACATTCCATTTTTTCACTTTTATTTAATTGTAGCGTTGAAATGTTCAGTGCGCCAAATGGTTCATACTCCCACAGCAGGCCGAGGGAAAAATGCAAAAATCTGGCAGGAAAAGGCATTTGGAAATGCGAAAGGCTAAAGGCTCTCAGTGTGGAAATTACGACATCAATAACAATTAAACATTGATGGCATTACTTCTGTCAACTTATGGGGACTATAATACCAGGAATTTCATTAAAGGCTGACTTGTATACTTTCAGCCTACATATAGGGGCACGTAATGGCACTTAAAGCTAAATATATACACATAGCCGGTGCGCACGCAGAATGTTGGAGCTACTCTAATTAGCACTAGATGTCAATCTCTGGACTTTAAGTCAAGTATCGGACTCACTAATAACTTTGTAAACAATTAGTTTATTATAATAGTTGAAGTTATTATAATAACTTTGTAAACAATCAGTTTACTATAATAATACTTGTCGGGATAATCTGATCAGTATCTGAGACACAGGGCTATCCCTGACACTCATATTTATTTGTATAAAGTCTCTTTTAAAGGGGTCTTAAGTTCAAGTCCAAGATTCCTTCTGTTTGCTTTCACAACACCTAGTCTCTATATTTTTCTGCCAGATACCTGGGACTTTAGCAGTAAGACGAGAAGCCGGGCTTATCAATCAATTATATAGTCGATCGTTTCTTATAATCAGATTGATGTGCACGATAAGGGTAACGCCGGCTATAAAAAGCGATAAGAATTGTGTGAGTTTGCAGTGCGACTTTTCCATGTGCAATCTGTTTTGCTTGACCTTGCTTTTCCAACAGCTGCCAAAGTCAAAATCAATTATAAACTCGGCAATTTCCTTTCGCCATTTTTGTTAATGAATAAAAAGTAACGTTTGCAAAGTGTGAGGATGGATGGGAATACAAAAGCACTCCCCCAGACGTGTGTGAGCTTTTTGCAAATAAGAGTAAATAAAATTTAAATAAAACAAGTAAGGAAACTACCATCGGGAAGCCGAAGTTTATATACCCTTGCAGTTTACACTAAAATTATAGGATCAAATCGGAAATCGATCATAACTAAGCTTAAAACATTCGCATTTCTTAAGTTGTTATTTATTGATTTTGTGCCACAAATCAGAGTTTAAAAAACTCATAACTACGCCAAAAAATGATTAATTTTAATTCGGAAAGTTTTCCTATGTTAGTTTTTATTAGGCTAATAAATCTTCATACTTAATTTAATATTTTAGAAAATTAAATTTATTTCCAATTTTTGAAAATTTTAGCGATGTAACCCCTTACATTTTTTTGAAATTTTGAAAAAAAATTTAAAAATTTATTTTTTAACCGGGCATGGCTAGATCGACTCGGCTGTTGATGCTGATCACGAATATATATGATTTATAGAGTCGAATGACTCCTTCACAGCGTTTGAAGCTTCTGACTAATATTATAATACACTGAAAGGTTAAAAAATTTACATTTTAATCTGCGTTAAAAAGTCTCAGTGTGTGTCTGTTATTCTTTTATACACCCCAGATAAACAGCAAAAATGTATTTTAAATAAACGTTATCATTTAATTTGTATACTAATTAAAGAGCCTCGGTTTATTCGTTTTTGTACTGTAAATAGGTGGCACTATTCGGATATAGGAAAGGATTATAGACACGGGTGACTAACGGAATGGCGGCTATCGGACTCTTTACGCAACGACCTTATCGCACTTTAACAACTTGTTTGATTAAGTTTTGCCGAAAGCTGGGCCGAAAACCCAAAGAGAGGCGCAAAAGAGAGCGATGTGAGTCACACAAAAGCGACAACGTGGCGCCGCTCACAAAAAGAAATACAAAACGAAAAACGAAAAGCCATGAATGCCATTATGGATCAAGTAAATTTTGAGATTCTTACGTAGGCTTACGTGGAACTGGCTTACGTAGCTTCAATTCAAACTTGAAACTCATTACGTCATCACAAACAGCTGCAAAGCGGACGGGAAAGAGAGTGTGCGAGCGAGAGCAAACGGGGTGGCGGAGGGAGAGGAGCGGGCTGATAAGAAAACATTATTTAGTTGTTGTGCTGGTGGAAAATGCCCGCAAGCTTAATTACAAACGAAACAACAGCAACAAACAGCCGACAAGACGCCACAGTTCTTAAGAGAGTGAGAAAGAGAGAGGCGACACGCGACAGAGACGCACACACTGAAAGAGGGAGAGCGGGAGTCTCGGAGAGAGCGCAAAATCGATTTGTCACAAACCATTGGCGGCTTGCACGGTTTTTAGGGAAATTTAATAATCACAGGTAAACTGGCTAAAATGTCAATACTCACAATTCTTTGATCTGCATCTTTTCCAAATATTTCAAGATTTCCTTTCCTCCTTGAATCGCTGCGGGCGGTAGATTTGGTGGGGGCGGCGATACGGAGACAGAAAGTGGAAGAGCGAGAATAAACCATTAGACTTTACTTGAATTCGCAGCGGCTTTCTATTTAGTATTTTGCTTTCTTTCTACAAGTTCCAAACATATGCAAATGCACTTGCACTCGACGCGTAACCTTCGCACGCACTTGCTATATTTAATTTATATATCTGCAAGACCCGTTCGACTCGATGCCAAATGCCAGAATTCAGCGCTCACTCAGTTGTTTATGTTTATGACTTTTTACGCCACTGTTTTAGCGGCTTTTAGTTGAAAACTTTAGTTTCCTTGCTTTTCTCCAATTGTCGGCAAAAAAACACGAGTCATATGCACACTCACACACCCACAGAAGCACACGCACTCACACACTTTCAAGCGGAATCGCAACTATTTGATACGCCGATGATTTATTACAGAAATGCTGACGTACAACTTGGTAGCGCTGTTTGCCTGGGCTCGGTATCGTTTCGCGCTAACTAAATCGACGGCAGTAAGTAATATTAGTAATGAGTTTTTGTTGTTAAGTTACTGCGTGTCGGTCGGAGTCAGTGCTGCCAAGTTGGAATTTTTTCCCGTCAAAACTGGCTTTTTTTAGGGCTAGCAGCGGGAAAAAATTGTGAATTGCGGGAATTGTGAAAAGCGGGAATTCTGGTTCTTATCGATAGTTCGATACTTTCACACGGAGAGATTCTGTTCACCCCGTGTTAAGTTACGCTATCTCTTTCCGATCTGTTAGTTTCTACATGAGAATTCGACGCCAATCATGAGAATTCGACCCCAAACATCTGTAAACGTGTAAAAGCGTTCTGTTAACGTGTAGAACCGTTCTGTAACTGTTTCAAAAGCAAACTGCAATCTTTAAAAGCGTTACAGTAAAATGTAAACAGGGCGAGCTGCTTCTTGCGAGGATCCCAAGGAATAATATTTATAATCAGCAGGATCTACGATTTTCCATTAAAGCACTTGCGACGAGGTTTCCCAAAATCCAGATGATGATTCTTCCAATTTATGTTTATGTTTATGTATTCATTTGCTTAAAAAAATATAATGTTAAAATTAAATCATACATTCAGATTTGATTTTATTTCATTTTTTTTTTTTGTTTTTTATACATTTGTTTTTAGATTTGTATTCGATTTTTTATTCATCTTTTTTTAAGCTTGTTTCTTCATTCTTCCCGTCATAAACAGCTTTTTTTGTTGATTAAAAGTTGGCAGCACTGGTCGGAGTTAAGGTTCGATGTTCATGCAAAAACATTTCGATTTCGATAACTATCGGTTTTGCGACTGTGATATCGGTTGTGCTGCGGTCACACTTAGCGATGGCACCTGCAAAACCATTGCCTGTAACTACCGTGCGATTAATTTAGGGGTGGCTGGTTGTCCATGGGTATAAGGGGAACCTCCTTAAGAGAATATGTTCTGAAACTTTGGGATTTTCCTATACAAATAATTAACGCATTTTCTAAAAGCCATGTAGGGACCATACCATCCTGAAAATGTACATGTAATAAATGAAATCCAAAAGAGATAAACAACATTTCTTCATACAACTTTCTGTTTTGTTTCTTTGCCTTGTTTATTCAGAGTTCTTAATTTTTGAAACTTCAGTAAAAAATGCACTTAATTTTCTCACTCATCTCATATTTTAATTTTCTGCAGGTTCTATTAAGCGAATTCTGAACTTGGCTGATGCCCCCTCCAGGGGGATATTCTTTGCCCATATTTGACAATCGATAAATATATCGCGGTTGGGCGGGATGTTTTGGAATTGGACACCGATGAAGCGTTTCAAGCCAGGATCATTTCTGTCGCCTTCATCCAGGTTCTTTAAAGAGCTATTATAAGATGTGAACAAGTTAGTTATTTCGAAGTAACGCTGCGGAATATATTTGATCTTGATTTTTAATTCGTCTCCCTCTTGTACTTTGCAAGCCGGCCAGATGCGGTTAAACCGTTGATCTGTAGGCCGTGATATTACGTGATAAAACACATCATTTGGAGCATATTCCGGCAAATCCAAAGCAGAGTCGTAAGTCTCAGGTTTAAAGCCTAGCGACTGGGTGAGTTTCAGCAAAATGCAAGGCTTACCGGTGGCATAGCCCCAGAAGAGGTCCGTGTTACACTCCGTCATACGTTTTTGTCCAACTACTCCAAATTCATCCACATGACCATCTATTTCCCGTCGAAAAGCGGCAATCTCCTTAATGAGGCGGGGGCCAAACACAATATGTTTCTCGTCACCCACATGCGTTCCGGGCACGGTGCAGAGTCCGGGTGTCTTGGTCACTGCCGGCTTGTCAGGCGGTATGCGGAAGTGCATCACCAAAAGCACCATTCCACCCGTAACCAGACCCAGCACAGCGAAAAAGATTACGATGTAGATCACATATTTTATGATCCGACACATGGTAATGGGAAGCGGAGGTTGGTAGATTCGACGGGAACGGTGATAAATATACTCCTGTACTCGCCGATCGCGACGCCGTCGAAGGCGATCGATCTTGTAGAAACCAGAGTAGATTATGGCCGAATTCGGCATGTGTATGTGCTGAATATGTATATTATGGGAGCTCAGAGGGTGTTTGGACAGCCTGCTGTATACGACCTTTTGAGCAACGCATTCGCGAGCTTATAATTCTAATATTATAAATAACCAAGAAGAAGAAGAAGAAGAATCAGGTGCTCAAATTTCAAATTTGAATACAGGCGCCAAAAAATAATCGATAAATTCAGGTAGCCCTGGCTCCCGGGGCCATCCATTAAATATGTCTTGACCGAACAATGGTCACACTGACAGCTGAGAAACCAAAATAAATGAAATAGCTCCGAGCGAAAATGAACGAAAATCGCAATTCCGCGCCGCTGAATCGCATCCCGGGTTCCAGCCAGGTGAGAGAGCAGCACTGCAAGGACTTGAAGAGCCTCACCCGCGTGCAGTTACTGGAGATGAGAGACAGGCAGGGGCACTACATCTCGTCCACGTGAGTTCAGAGTCAACCTGTGGAGTATACACTGATTTTCCCGCTTTTTTCGGGTCAGTAAGCGTCTGCACCAGCTGCCGGACAAGGGCAAGCGTCTACTGGACTCGTACGCCAACCTCCTGGATGAGATCAAGCGTCGGGATGAAGTGGAGGAGGCTACCCGACTGCTCAGCGGTCTCAACATTGCTGAGAAGGGAAAGGTGGCTCTTAACAATCTGGAGTGGAATGGTAGAGCTCTGGATGAGGGCGCCCATGTGGACGACATATTGGACAGCGACGACGAGGTAGAGATGGATCCCCTGCGCATCATCGCCCAAGGCACCATGCATGAGAAACGAGTAAAAGTGCTGCCACCACCTGAAAGCCTAATTACAACTGCGGATCTGGCAGACATCGAAGAGTTCAAGAAGCCTGCCCATTCCCCGGACTCTGCTCTTGCCGGTCACAGTGATACTAGTTCACAGCCCGCTGAGATCATAGATCAAGGGCTGTCCAAGGAGCAGCATGTCGACCAGCACGCCCTCTATCTCATCGACAAAACGGAGGGAAACAGAAATCCGCCGGCAAGGGAGAAGTTTAGACCCTTTCGCACCACGACATCTAATGTCCACGATCCCGACAAGGAGCGGGTGCGCAAGAAGGGCAAGCACTGGGAGGTGACGGCGGCCACTCCGCCGCTAATTCAACACAAGGAGGTTCAGGTGGTGCCCCTGGCGGAATCGGCGGCACTTCAGTTGCACTTTATGCAAAAGATCAAGGTGAGCTTGTAAATAATTTCCTTCGAAATAACTTATTTGAAATTCAATTCGCAGGAGCTCCGCATTCAGCAGGCTGAGCAGCGGCTGGCGAAACTAAAGGAGTCAAGAAACTATCCCGATGAAGACGTCATTAAAACAAAGGAATCCTTTCGCCACTATCGTAACCCTCAGCCACATTTTCTCATCGAGGGCAGGCCAGGGGCCAGCGAGTCCAACGAAGTGCAGGATCCGACGATCCAGGATAAGGCAACAGGCACTAGCGGCATTCACTACACTGTTTTCGAGTAAGCTTCTCCTTCGTTTTTTCCAACAAACATTGTGAACTATTTATTTGGCGTAGGCAACAATTACTGAATAAGATTAAAACTACTGGCATAACTCACTAGGTGCCTGTGCTCTTTATATAGAATAGAACTGGGTGGCCGTGGAGGCCTGTAGCTCGATTTGCCCCATCTTGAACTGGAGTCGCTGGAGCCACTTCAGCAGTGCCTCTGATTTGAGGGCCTGCTGCTCCTCATAGTCCGGAGCATAGTCCCGCACATTCTGCAGACGGACGTGCAGCGTATCCGAGAGTTGGGTCTGCGAGGAGAGTACGGGACTCCACATGGGCAGCAGCTTGCCCAGCACCGTTGAGTTGGTGTCCTTGAGCGCCTCCAGTAGGCTAAGGAAGTGCAGGTTGACCATCTCAGACAACTTGGAGTTGGCGCTCTGCGTCTGGAAGTCCATGGTGGTCGGCTGTTGATCCTTGTTGACCGTTGGCTTGGCATGGGACACCAGCTGCAGGATGCAGGGCGTAACCTTGGCCCAGAACTCGAAGAGCACTCCTAGCGTGCTGCCCTCGGCATTGCTGTTCGTGTTATGAGCCATCTGCTCCAGGTAGACTGTCCACAGCTGGCACAGGGTGAAGGCATGGAAAAGCGAGGACATGTGCAGCACCGAGGTCTTGGACTGTTCCGCAAACCCTGCGAAGATCACCTGAATGTGATCGGCAATGTGGCAGGAGGCCTCCTGTGGCACTGGCTGCGAGTAGGTTACTCCCTGGTGCTGATAGTGGACACCAGCTGATCCCTGGCCTGGCGCCGAATTCGGGGGCAGGGGTGTGGGTATGGTGTGTGTCTCTTGGCGACGCTGCATCAGTGCCATGTGTGTGAGGGAGCCGAGCAGCAACCAAGAGAGCAGACGCATGTGGCCCACGCACTCGGTGAACTCCTTGGGCCTGAGCAGAGAAATAAATTTGATAAGAATTCCACAGATGGCACCCGTAATCTGGACTCACCCCTGCTGCAGAGAGGACGGAGCATTGTTTAGCCAGGGCAGATAGCGGGAAACGGCCTTGTTGTCCCGGGAGTTACCTCGCGACATCTCTAGGGCTAGGTATTGGGCCACCGCCCCCTTTAGTACCCCACCCAAGGTGTCCTCTCCAAGGCCATTGCTCGCTTGGCCGTTCTTAAAGTTCTGAAATTGTGGGGAGAGATTTTCGTCAATTGAAATGGGAGTTTTGAGAGGGATCTTACCTTAATCTTGCTGAGCGTATGGAAGTCGGCCAGGAAGTCAATCACGTCGTTGATGTACTGCCTCAAACAGTCGGCTGCATTGGTGGTCAGCATGGGAGCCACATCGGGCAGGCCGGGAGCAGATCCCGGCGGTAAAGTGCCGCCTGCATCGAGCAGCACGAACCCAACGATTGTGAGCAGGTTATGGTCCGGTATATTGGACTTGAATTTGAGGGCCTGGACAAACTCGAAGATCATCTGGCGGCACAGCAGGTTCTTGTCGCGGTCCTTGCTGAAGGAGCGGGTGTTCAGGGTGCACAGCTCGTAGAGGGTCTGGTACTCGAGATTCGTGTGCTGCACACAGTAGGCCATGATCTTGGAGTACGGATCGAGCAGCGTCTTCGGCACGCAGTTAAGCCTCAAGGTGGCCGCGATGATGTCCAGCATGTACTCCGCATTGCTCAGGCTAGGCATGATCACAATCACCTGGCGCAGCAACGACTCCATGGCCTGCATGGCCTGTGACCAGACGGCCAAGCCCACGCCTGCCTCGGCCGGCACGCACTGGAGATTGAGGTACTCGGCCATGTTGCGGAAGATTACCGGGAGCTGGTCGACGGGCAGGGCCTTCTTGGACGTCAGTGATTCGCACACCATGTAAATGGGGCTAGTGGCATTCAGATCCTGGAAATCCTGTAGCGCCTTGGCAATACTCCGGAAATGGTTGTGGCGTATTTTCACTGGAAGCAGGAAGTGATCGAGGTCTAACCTATTTCTCTTAACTCGTATGTTCGTTACTCACTCTTCATTTGGGTCTGGAACACTTGCAGGAAGATACCGTTGGGGGCCAGCTGGTGGAGAATGCAGCGGAAGAACTGAAGGGCCACCGCCTGAGCACTGCTGGCCAAAGGTGGGCCATTCTCGCCCTGCCAGGCATGGGTGCAGCTCAGACAGATGCTGGACGGCAGAGCGGAGTTCGATGTTTTCAGAGGAAAATCTGATTAAAATCTGATGTGAACTTACCGCGATGTCATGGTCAGAATCTCGGGCAGGAATGGAGCTGCCATAGCGGGTTCACGGTGGATGAAGGTGCCCAGGATCACGATGAAAATGCCAATCTCCTCGTCTGTGTACTCCTCAATGTGGGCACCGCAGTCCGAGCAGCGCTCTACGATGGTGTAGTCGCCTACGCGACGGGAGCTTTGCTGCTTGGGAGATGGGTATGGGTTTGACCCAGATCCTTGTCTTGGTAACATGTATATACTTACCCCACGCGCAGCATGGGAAGTGGATTGCGCTCCATGACCATTTGTAGTCTCTGCCCCAATCTCATCACCATCGTCATCCGGCTCGGTATCCACGGGCTGAAACGGTGGCGGAGGCCAGGAGCCTGCGTAGCGAGAGCGGATGTCCGGAATGGCGTTGGTGTCCACATTAAAGGGCGCCAGCTTCTGGCGGGGCCGCTTGATGCTGTTGCTGGTGGTTAGGCCTCCACCGCCGTTAGCACCCGCAGTCTGCTTGAGGTCCTGCTGAACGTTCTTCAAGATGGAGGTGTGAAGATCAGCCGGGGGCTGCGAGGGTAGCTGGGCATTTGGGTTTGGTGGTGACTCCAGGGCCACCTGCTTAATGAGACGACGGGGGGAGTTGGTACGGCTGCTGGGCGTAACGTCATCCTTGGTGCTCTCCGACACATCCAGACTGTCCTGCTTGAGGTGACTTATATCTGGAATGTTGAGGCCATCCCTAACCCGCTCCACCAGCGTGGCCACCGAGTCCTGAGTGCCAATGGGCAGCAGGCGCTCCGGAGTGGGTATCTCCAGGGCGGCAATGTTTTTGGGTGGCGGCAGGCTCTGCATTCCTTCGTCAACCTCGTCCCGCGGATTCGGCATGACACTCATCTTGGAGAGCGGTGACTCCGGCGAGCCGTAGTTCTTGTCTGTGCGCTTCAACGACTTGGTCTGCGATTTCTTTTGACGCGAGTCATCCGCCGAGGAGCTTGAGTTCCCGGCACTGCACTCCACAATCGTCTTGTGACGTCCAATGGGCTTGTTGGTCACAGCGGGAGCTACAGTCGAGGATGTTGCCTGGATAGCAGCCGGAGCACTTCCTCCACTGCCATTGCCGTTGGCCGATCGACTGCCACTGCCGCTGCTGGATCCGGCTTTCTTGTCCACCGCCGATGTCGTCGGCACATCCTGTAGGGCTCCCAGAGCCTTGAGATGATTTGTGGCAATGGCGGCAAACATCTTGGAAGTGGAGGCGGCGGCGTTCTCCAGCGACTTGTTGCGCACGGTCACCGCCCGATGGACATCCACAGGTGGGCTCACAATGGCCGTCTCCGTGGTCTCCGCACCCACCAGCGGGGTGACGATCATGCGTACGCCCTCCTGCAGGCTGTGCCTTGTGTGGGTCGTTACCAGGGTCTCACTGGTGGTGGTGGCTTTGATCTTGGTGGTGTACGTATCGCCCACCTTGGTGGTGATCATTGCCTTGTGGGATTTAGTGGATTTCTAAAAGGATTACAATCGTACTTGAGTATATTATATATTTAATGGATCTTCTGGACATACTTCCTCGGTGTACTCAAGGGTTCGGCGATTCCGTGGCATAACATCCTCGAAATGTATGGTGTCGTCAAAAGATCCCTGAAAGTAACTCATTAAATTGTTTTCCATTTTTAAGAACTGGAGACCTACCGGGGCACTGCTACCATGTAGAGTGCTGTCCGAGAGATCGCTCTCGGGTATGGCCACCAGCTCCGACTCCGTCTCATCCGCATCCAGGCTGGAGTCATTGTACTTCCGGAAAGCATGCTGCAGCTTTGGTGTGAACGCTACGTTCTGGCCCTTGCTCTTGGAGGCGGCACTGGTGCCCTCTGAGGGGAACATGGGGCTGGCCGGCGGACTGGCCTCCTTGTCGTCCGGATCGGTGCCCAGCGAGGGCTGACTGACGTCCCGCGAGCGAGCTGCTCCGCCCACGCCCTGTATGTCCAGGATTGTGGTAGTGGGAATCCTGCGGCACTGATGGAAGTGGCCGCGCAGACTGTTCATGATCATCCGGATGGCCGAAATGACGTAGCCACTGAGGGGTGGCTGGGTGTAGGAGTACTTGTAGAGCACCACCAGCAAGGTGAAGAGCCAGTTGCGGCGCGGATACTGCTCCAAGTGCCACAGAGAGTAGTTGAAGACGATGTTCTGGTACTCGCCCGTGGTGCTGGTCGGATTGGGGGCATATAATATGATCTGCATAACCGAGGGCAGAATGAGGCCACCGATCAGGTGGTTCTGGTCCAAAACCTGCGGCAGGTTGGCCAAAAAGGCATTGAACACGGCCGAAACCCTAGAAAATAGTATGTTAGTTTTATATCTTAACTATTTCTGACGCTCACCTTAAAGACTCTGGTGTTGTGTGGAAGGTCTTGTCGATCTGGTTGTGGCCGAGCAACAGGAAAAGGTGCTTCAGCACAATATTTTGGGTCTTGGTCACGGGCTTCTCCTCCGAGGGGAATGCCTGATCCGTGCGAGACATGAACTGCATGAGCATAAAGACCAGAAGGTGAATGGTTTCCCGATCGGACTCCTCCAGCTCTGTGATCCTCGAGAGCAAGCCGATGAGGTTCTCATCGTTTAAGCCGCCCAGCGAGTGGATGTGACCATCTATATGGAATTTGAGAAATATGATGTTGTTAGAAACGCTATTATATTGTGGAAAATGCACATCTGCATAGGAAGGATAAGGGAAAAACACCAATATCTTTTTGATTTCTTTTTGTTTTCATTTACAGCCACATGCCAATTTCACAATTAGATTGATTTTCTTATTCGTAGATTCAAAAATTTGTACGAGTCTTGTATAATGTACAGTGAAGTCTCTGTTGAGCAAAGGCCAATAGGAGTTAATTTTAAATTTTGGTGGGGAGATATAGGAGACAGAAAAGACAGGTTGAGGATGGAAGAAACACAATGTCCTTTTTAGAGATAAAGAGAGGTCCGCGGTAGAGATGTTGAGCATACGTACCAGTTCGAGGGGGGAACACACTTAAAATGACATTTTGGATAAAAGCAGAGTTACACACACAACAATATATGAACGAATATATATTATACAGATAATACAGATATATAGAGCAGCGAAATATGGTTTAATTGATGATTAGATGGTAAATACAGTTCTGTAAATATGTATATAAATATAAAAATAATACGTCTATCTGATTTTCATGCTAATTCGATTTTATTCTGCCTTTAAAAATAAAACCTTCAATAAAAAAAGGTAACTTCGGATAGGCGAAGCTTGTTTATCCTTGAAGTTTAAAAAATTAAACATTTTTATGTATTTTCACAATTTTAACGATGACGTATACTTAATATAAATTACGTATACGCAATGTATAACACGTCTACGTAGTATACGATCTGCGGATGTAAATCTTGGCCTAGTAATTGTGATTAAATATAATTTAAGACTTTTAATAATACTACAAATAAACAATAAACAATAGAAGCTAACTTCGGGAAGCCGAAGTTTGAATACCCTTGTAGTTTGATCATGCAAATCATCATAACTACGCCAAAAATAGCTTAATTTCCAATCGGAATGCTTTCGTATGCTAATTTTTATAAGGTTAATAAATCTGCATACTCAGTTTAACATTTTGAAAAATTAAAATTTTTCTCAACTTTTGACAATTTTAACGATGTAACCCCTTACATTTTTTTCAAATTTTGAAAAAAATTCGAAAATTTATTTTTTGACCGGGCATGTCTAGATCGACTCCGCTGTTGATACTGATCAATAATATATATGATTTATAGGGTCGGAAATGACTCCTTCACTGCATTTTAAGCTTCTGACTGAAATTATAGTACTATGATGGAGTATTCTAAGTTTCATAAAATTAAATCCGAAATTCTAAAGTCATACGAAATGGTTAAAATTAAAATGTATAAAAACTATATCATCTTATACATAATACAATAGGACAAATTATTCAATAAAAATATTTAATACCTTTCTAATTGTTTATAGAAATGGTTTAAGTCGAAGCAATAAATTTTGAAGTTGGAATTCTGTAGCCACGAAAATGTATAATAATGTGTATTACAAGCTTATATATGTACACTAATATAATAATAATGATATATAATAGTGCAAAATAATATATAAATATTTATTTTGAAAAACTTAATTAACGTGCTAAAATTTGTTGTATATTATTTGTGATTTGTAAAATTAATTTCTGTTCAATTGAACTCTCATTCTGATTGAACATCATAATTCAAATGAGTTTTATACACTGAACAAGCTAAATGAACACCGACAATTAATGGATATGCCACCCACAAGGAAAATCTAATCAAAACTAAAGTATTTCAACATGATAACATTAAGAAATTCCTAAAATTAATTTCTATTCCATATAAAAGTTAAATTTTTATATAAATAAAGGGCCTTAAAGTTCCATTTGGTATTTAACTAATGTGAAATTAAGTTATACATTTCAAAAGTTACGATTCAGATAGATAATTGATTCAGATAGATAAAAGATAACAATTGATACTCGAATTTAGGATCTTAGTATCTATTTTTAATATTTTGGAAATCTGTTTTTGAAACCAATTTTGAGGAGAATCAAGATTCCCTCATGAGTGGCATACCACACATCATTTTCTCCGCTAAGACACCGATCATCAGACACCACTGAAGGAAGGGGTCACACAGAGCAAACACAGAGATACGGTGGACACACATGCTCTATCACCTACCTGGGTTCGCCGTGCCGCCGGTGGCCGCCGCACCCGAGAGCTGGGGATGCGAATGGGGTGCGGCATCGCAGGTGCAGTGCAGGGGGAAGGCCAGAGTCGAGGGGCTGGGACTGGGGGCCGGCACGATGACTGGCTGCGGGGGCAGCAAATTGGGGGCCGACGGATGCTTTTGGAAGTGGGAGTGAAAGGAGTGGGGGGCAATTGGATTCCCTGTGCTGCTGCTGCTGCTGGTAGCTCCCGCAGCTGCTCCCGCTCCTGCCGCTTCCGCTGCCTCCTGGGCGGACGATCCGCTGGCTGCGGCTGCATCGGCGGCCGCCTGGGAGCGCAGCAGCGTCTCCGCCTCCTGCAGCGTGGGCATCGGACTGTGGTGGCTGGGCGGCACGCAGTGCACTAGGTACTGGTGGCTCTGGCTGTGGGCCGAGACCATGCCGGCGGAGGAGGAACTGGTGGCTACGTGTGCACTACTACCGGCATGATGATGTGACAGGTGGTGGTGGTTGTGTGGGTAAGAGTGGTGTGGGTGCGGGTGTGGGTGTGGGTGGGCGTGAGGATGCGGGTGGTGGTGGTGGTAGGGAAAGGCCGTGTGGTGGACAGGACAAGGCGGCGGTTTGGGTCGTGTGGAGCCCGCTGCCGTTGCTGCTGGATTCGCCGCCTGGCTGCTGCCAGAGGCACCCCCACTACTACTGCCCAGGAACTGACCCAGTCCGAAGCGCGAGGTCTTCCGCTTGAGGATCGGCGCAGACACCTGCCGGCTGTAGATCTTCTCCTTCTCGGGCACTGCAAGGTGAGCGGGCATATCTTAGTCTTAGTTGGAATTCCTTCTCTCCGCTGCGACGAACTCACCAAATTTGCTGTCCTGACGAGGCGCCATGCTGGCCGGAGCGGACATGGTCCGCTTATAGGGCCACTTGGTGCCGAAGGAGGCGCTCAGCGTCTTGGCCATGCTGCCGCTGGTGTCCGACTGGTTCAGTGCCTCGCGGGCCTTCTGGATCTTGGCCGAGAGCGCCTCGCTGCCGTTGTCCGAGTTGCGCAGATCCCGCAGGTACGAGATGTCGCCGCACTTCTCCAGGCTGATCTGTGCCTCCACGAAGAGCGTGTCGAAGCGGTTCAGGAAGAACTCCCAGCCGAGCATCTTGCGGTCGGAGAGCGAGTTGTGGAGCTGGTAGACCGACTGGAGCACCACCGGCCGGTCCACGATGAAGAGATCGAACTGCGACTCCAGGCAGAAGAGCAGCGACCGTATTGCCGTGTCATGGATGGTCCCGATGTACAGGGTCGCCCGCTGCGCCACATACACATTGATGTCATCCATACTGGCGATCAGGTGACAGAAGGCGGTGGCCAGTGCCGTCTGCAGACCCACCTCGGAGCGCAGGGGCGTCGAGTCCATGAACCGGGTAATCACGGTAACGCGCTCCACTGCCGTGAACCGGACACGCCAGTCCGTGTCGTGGAAGGCTTCCTGCACCACGCGCCAGAAGACATCGGAGCCCAGCGGCAGCGTGATGCAGTGCAGCAGCAGGGGCACGCCCACCTGGCAGATGTGCGAGTGCTCCGCGTTGCATAGCTCCCACAGGCTAAGGGGGATTAGCGGGTCAGTAGATTTCCTTGAGGGTTAGGTCATTTCTTACTTCTTGATCAGCAGATTCTCCTGGCACCAAATGAAGAAGCCACGCTGCTCCCGAGCGGCCTTAGCCAGGGCATCGCCATGAAGGGCCATAGTGTTGAGACACTGAAGCACGTAGTACAGGATCTCCGGCTTCTTGATGGTGGGGATTTCCTGGGGATGAAAGGCATGTAAGGGGAGATCTCGCTTTTGGTGCAATTTAAGCTCATTCCCTCATTCCTTTCCGATTCAAGGTTTATAAAATTTTCTTTAAAATAATATTCATACCGTCAGGAGCTGGTGTATGTACTGCAAGGGCTGGGGCAGCGTGTCCAGGGTGAACTTAAACTTGCCGACGGAGGTGTGCCAGAAGTCGTCGCTGTCCTCCTCCTCCTCGTCCTCCTCGGAACCGCTGCCATTCTCTCCGCCGCCACACGCTGCTCCGCCATTGGCACCGTTTTCGCCCATGACCGAGGCCCGGGTGACGCTGACATTGGCGCTGCCCACATCCGCATCCGAGAGGATGCGGGCTATGGCCCTGTCCGTGGGCAGGATGGAGGCCAGGTCGAGTTGCTCTGAAACTGTCTCTACTGTGGCCGTCATGATCTGCGCGAGACAAGGGGCACGGGATTAGCACTCGGTGACTTGGGTCGTGGATCTACACAGGTTCACATCGTTTATATATACACGGGTATACGTGGTGTGTGCGGTATGTTACATTCCTTATAAACAACACAGGTAGACAAATGCAATGTTCGGGGAGTTTCGACATTTCAGTAACACTCCTCGGGCCGTCCTCAGGACGAGTATTCGGTTAGGTAACAAAATAGTTTACATCAAAATTTGTACAGAACACAGTTAAAATTGCAAAAAACTCGATACATTTTCGGTGCATTGCTGTGAGTAATATTTATAATATCTTTTATGTCTCTGGTGGTGGCTGGGGACAGGGGGTGACAGTGCTGTACATTGAGCATGCTTTTTAACAATGAACAAATTAGGAGAATTATGTGAACAAATTATCACCGAACGCAATATTTACAATGGTAACAAAAGTATGTAAATTTGAGACTGACAAATAAAATGTACATTTAAGAAATTTATTATTCGATTTTTGATCGTTTTACGATAACTTGTAATTTATTTTCACACACATACAAGATACTTTGAGACACAGTAGTTGAATAAAGTAATTAACAAAAACTAGTAAAAAAAACTATGAATAAGGAATCTACTGTTCTGGTAAAGAAGCTCATCTTTGCAGACTTTCTCAAAAGAAAATGATTTTCCAGTAGCCATGTAAGATGTCTTTCGGCCTAGTCTTTTCCTCTAATAATGATTATAAATAACCACAGAAAATAAAAGATTATGCGTTCAGAAATTAAGGACACTTTACTTCTTTCTAGATTGTCAACTCCCAGGACTGCTAGGAGTATTTCGCTAATAAGCCTCTAAGGCTAACTAAGATTTGGAAAACTCCACTAGAGTGCTTTAATAATTCCTCTAAGACTGCTTTTATAAATAAACTTGAATAAAAATATCATGGTTATCAAGTTAAATGATAAATAAAACTTAATCAATAGCAGGAAAATACTCTGTACATTTATTTACACTTAACACGAAGATTACAATTTTTGACTGGACATAAACAAGTATAGATATTGAAAAAAGAATTATACAATTATCGAATCGGAGGAGGGTTTCATAATTGGGCAAATGAGGAAACTTAAGATCAAAACAAAGTTGTATAGCTTTTGTTGGTTGAATTGTTTGTCTTTTTGTTTGGTATTTCTTTTTAAGAATGCACAAAGTACCTCGTCTGTGGCGTGAACTTTTCTCAATTCATTACTATCAACTGAATGCCCATATTCGTTATTCTATAAAAAATATGTGAAGAAATGAAAACGTTTGTATAATCGTTGGACAATTATCGATGGTCAATTGTTGGCAAATAAAAACATTGAATTCGAATTTGTGTTACGGAACAACACAAGATCAAATAAACAGGACTGTGTGTCGAGGAAAAAAAACAACTGGAATGCTCACTTCAACTTAGTATTGCTTTGTTGCTGTAATTAATTTGAATATTTATAGCAAATATATAGAGTAGATATATGTAGAGTGTTTCAATATACCTACAGTCAACGCATAATATTTTGAGTTATATTTCTATTACATTTTTTTTTTTTCATATAATTCATTGTTTGTTGTGTGTAAAGATCTTTTGAATTCGATTATGGTCGTCAATAAAAGAGTGACAACTAAAGAACATAATGTGTCTTAGGATTGCTTATGGGCGAAATACATACGGAACAGACGTGGGGCATGTGGACGAGCACTCCGCCCACGGAGTGGGGCTCCGGTTGGGGCACGGCCACCGGCACAGGACCTTTGCAAAGAGAAGTGTAAAACAGGATTAGAGTCGGAACTGAACCGATCGGGAGGCGAGTCCAGCTAAAAATGAAGTTGGCTTTAGTGGTCAACACAGAACTGATTGGCATTCACAAATAGATCATGCATCCAAGTACATACATATAGAAAATTCTGTGTGTCCTAAGGAAAAGGTGGAACAAATGAATTTCACCGAAAGTATCTCATGCAGAACTTTTCAACAAGTGGTTTCATTTACTGCCAATCGGGGGATCTACGCGGATTATATGTAAACGCTATAGATTGTCAACGATTTCAACTAAGTACCGCCTACCGAGAAATCATAGTTCGCTTAAAAAAATCAGACAGTATTATGTTGTGTTCTGTGCTTGCAGTGTTATGGCTTAAACTCGCAGTTCTGTGTGTGTCGGGTAAGGAGTTTAACCGAACCGAGGGATAATCGATCTATGGCAAAACGGAACTTAACTCACTAGGGACGGTCAAGCTACGGAGGTCTACTGGATATAAAGCTTGGTTATTCTAAATCAAATACTCTAGGAATGCTAAACAGTGATACGGAGCTGTTCATTTGCTACGCGATCATTGATCACTCATTACAAAGATGGCTAACGCTCATACAGTAATTCTTTTGAACCCTTGATTTATAGGATCAGCGATTACGTAATATATGATCAGCTCCTGGAGAGTTGTGTGTGGGCTGTGAGATAGAGTTTAGGTGATCGAGCGAAACTATTGTTGTCTTTTTCTGTGTGACGTTTCTGTTGGTGTCATAATGTTAGGTTAATAAAAAGATTGTTGTTTTGAGTTGGAGTAACGAAATCGAAATGTTGCAACAAATGCTTCATAATGTAATGTTAATTTGTAATTTGTATTCTTGATTTTTTTTGGTTTTTGTTTTGTAACGAATGAAAAATTTGCTGTTGGTGCATCACCTGCCATTATAATAATTTTTCCATCGTCTGAAAAGAATTGATCTAGCTTAAAGATATCTGATAATGATTGATAGAGTTTAAATTTAGTTTGGTATTAGTTTTGCAGTTTTCATGAGTCGACATTGGTTTGTAGAAGATATTATATATTATTGGGCATAGACGAGAAGTTTTCGATAGTGTGACAGAGATAGACAGTTTCGTACGCGCGGAATAGGGTGCGAGCGAGCGAGCGAAAGAGAGAGACAGCGTTAGTTATGTTATTTTTGTACAGTACAGGCAGACGCGCAGTAGAATATGTTAGAGATAGAGAGAGAGAAACAGATATACATATTTATGTAGAAAGAGATAGCAAGATAGACAAATAGTTATGGTTGTTGAAACAGATAAATACAGGTGATGGGATGATGGGGTTGATTGATGGTTGCCTCACAAATGATGATCTTTTAGATGGTTGTTAATTCATACTTCTGGGATCGGTTTAGTCTGGGGATTGTTTAGCTGGGTCAAGTAAGAAGTTTACAAGGCATAGCAGTGCAGGTTTCTAGTTGTAGGTTGTAACAAAGTTCGGTTTGCACTTTAACGTGGGTTTTTAGGCTAAATCGGGCTGTTTATAAGGACACTCGACATAACGAGCCGTCACTCCATACCATCCGACCGTATTATGTATTATATTTATATATATGTATGGTCCATTCTGAAGTACTCTCTACAATTAGCTACTTTTTTGTGACGTTTCACTGCTTTACTGTTACGGTGGGAACTTTATTTATAGGTGGATTTTTGTGGGTTTTCGGGATATAAACGGGGACAGGTCTTTACAGACAGTTTATATGTTACAACCGGGATTCGTATCGGGAGGCTTCAGACAAGATTATGGTCTTTGGAAAGTCTTGAATTTACCTGCAAATCCTCCTAGGGGTCCCAAGGGTATCGGTAGCGGCGCCATCGAGAGGGAAACATCACGGGGCTTCTCCTTATCCGATTCGGGTGGGGACTTGCGGGAGGACTTCTCCTCCTCGATGATGTCCTCGATGGGTACCTATTAAATACATTCATTTGAAGGTAAATCCAGAAGTCTAAAGGTTGGACCTACATCTGGTGGCCTGACAGGATTCAGGGGTGCCATGAACTGGACCAACTTAGTGGAGAGCTGATGCCACATGATCGAGGCCTCGCAGTAGGCGCATTCTGCAACCTGGAATTTGTTTCAGGAAGATAAGTAACTCTAAAATATTTAAATTACTATTATGTGTAAATGTAAGTAACCTTTAGGGCGCAGACATGGCTGCTGAGACCCACACGAGCAGCGGTGACCATGCACTTGATCAGCCGCGAGACGTTCTCGCAGACGCTCGTGTGGATGCCCATGTGCTGCTCCACGTCCTGTAGCTCCATCTGCTTCAGCAGAATGTCCAGCATGAGGATGCAGCAGGTGAGGTTGTGCTCAGCATCCGTGGAGAACTCCGTGTGGCGATTGGTAGGTGCCTCATCATCCGAAATGGCAGACGTGTTGCCGGAGTCATCCTCTACGACAGGAGCTGTGGAAAAGGGGAATCTATTAGTTCTCGTATGACTGATGAGCTTCTCCCTTAAATGCCTCACAGATGGAACTGCGCCTGGGGGGATTCGCCATCTCCGCCTTGGTTTCCTTGCTCTCCTTGCACGGAGTCTTAGGGGCCTTGGCCTGAGACTGGGCGTCCTTCTCGCGCATCAACTCATGCTGGATGCCGTACTTCATGATGCGCACTCCGTCCCCGAACATGGCAAAGAGCTGCACCAAGGGGATGAGAATCTCCAGCTTGGTGAGGATCTGCAGCCAGTGGAGAGCCTGCTGTTGCACCTTGGCCGTGGTCTTTTCAAAACGAATGGCCACAAAGTTGTACATGGTCTTGGCGTCAAAGCCCAGCGGCGACATCTCCGGATCGAGGATCTTGCTCAGCACGATTTTCAGCTCGTTGAGCTCCTTCTCGGCCACGTCGTTGGTGATGGCCTCCATCCAGTGCGGCATGACGTAGTCCCAGATCTCGGAGGTGATCACCTCGTACGGCACCAGGCAAATCAGCCGCTGGAGTCCCTCCTTCAGGTGGCTAGTACGCGACGCCAAGGTCTCCCAGTGGCCACCGACCCGGGCGTACTCGGGGGGATGGGGTAGGAGGCAGGAGATGAAGACGTTGTAGTGGATGCGGCAGATCTCCTTCAGCCAGTTGCACACGTGATCCACCTTTAGCTTCTCAATGGTGCTCTCCACCTGACCGGCAGCTAAAAGGAATGATTAGTTGAAGTCAGTGAGGGGATTCTTTGCAATGCATACCGTCGTAGGAATAGGCGGTGACATGGAACCAGTGGAAGAGCATGCTCAGGATCCTGCCCAGCACCTCGACGGGTGTATCGGCGGTGGGAGTGCAACGACCCACCAGCAGCCAGATGCCATAGCGGCCCAACCGCTGCCGTTCCTCGAGAGAAATGTTGTCGGCGGTGAGCGCGGAGCCGTTCTTCTTGGCATCGGACGACGAGGACTCCTTGCCCGGCTCGAAGTTCAGCGGCTTAGCCTCGCGCAGCAGACTCACCACCGACTCGACCATGTGCATCTGCATCTCGGGGTCCATCTGCCACGCGGGCTGCAGGCTGCGGTGCACCACGTGGTCGCCGCCACGGCGGGAGTTGTGCCTGTTGCTGTGGCACTGGCTGCAGTAGCGAATGGGATGGTTGCCGTTGAAGCTGGCGCACTCCGTGGAGAAGCAGATGGAGAAGGCGGACTTTTCGTTGGAGCGACAGTTCTTGTTCTCGCAGACCATGGACACCTGCTGCATGGGATGAAGGATGTCGCCGAACTCGAGGCTGCCGTGCTCCCGGTGGATCTCATTGGCGCACTCGATGCACAGGTAGAGCGGCGGCGGACAGTCCGGCGCATAGGTGATGCTGATGCTGTGGTCGTAGCACACTTTGGCTGCCTCCGCGTTTCCGGCGTTCGGACAATGCTCCCGCTGACAGGTAAAGGGCACCAGGTCGTCTGGATGAGGTTCAAATGAGAATTAGTAACAAAGAACAGTGGGGGGTTAATAAAATCACTATGAATGTAATGCCTATATTAAACAAAATGTATATCTTTCAATATATAGGTATCTAATGGATATCTTAAGTTAAAACCAATCAATTTTGATTGGGTGTTAACTTACTAGTTAGCTTTGAAAGCAGAACTTTCCGATCAAAGAGATTGGCGTCGAAGGCGGGCCAGTAGTAGAAGAGTAGCTTGGCGGCCGAGGATCGGGAGACAGCGGTGCCATAGGCCACCACGCAGAGGATGTCCTTGACCACGTTGTGCTTGAGGGTCATCAGGCACTCCAGCAGCTGACAGTGGTGGGCCGGGTTGTTGGAGTACTGCAGCACCATCATGATCACTGAGGACACGGACTGGCATGCTTGGCATTCCTGCTCATCGGAGCTGCGACGGGCTGGTTGGATAAAAAACCGATGTTAAACGATCTAAACAGAAATATAGATGGATATCGATAGATATCAGACTTACTTATAGTAAAGGGCAGGATATAGTAGCATAGAGCGTTGACAATATCTTGGTGCAAAGCTGGCGGTAAAACAGATATAGTAGAGCTGACTAGGTAAGGTAGATTATCGATTAGATCCTTGTCGAGAAAGGGGAGGATGCAGCTTAGGCATTGCAAGAGAGCCTTTCCAAAAACTGTAAAAATATGCGGGAATTATATAGAAAAGTCGAGTTAGCTTAGGGTTTCTGTGTCTTACCGATTTGCCCATACTGGATGCAAGGTGCCACATCAATGAGCATAGTAAGAGCGTTGTATAGGTTGCCATATTCAAGATTGGGATAGGCAGACATGCGAGTGGGATCTTCGAGGGGATCGCGTATAAGCTCGTGTGGCGAGGTGCGCACATCCTTAAGGACAGCTGTGGAGACACATTACACAATTTAAAATCATACCTTCTATATACCATTTGAGTTCTATATATACTCACTTAGTAGAGTTTGAGAAAAGTATTTGATATTGTTGGCAATATCTACGCCAGAGGGCGCGGGTAAGACGTTGTGCAATAGACGTACATGGTATTCATGAAGGGCTCTCAATTTTGCCTGAACTGTAAGGGAAAAAGAAAAGTTGAGCTCCCTGGCAAGTTGAGACTTCTGGGGACCACTTACAGGCGGCAGCACGAGTGCCCATGTTGATGAGTTGCACCTTGAAGCTGCCAGTCATTATATCAGACAAATCCTTCGCATTGCCGAAACTGCTGCCGAGGGACTTCGCATTCTTTAATTAAATAAATTAAAGCTGTTTTGTAAAAGTTTAAAACAAGAATGACGTAATACATTCGCTTGTGTATGCCATCCCAACAATATATACTTAATATCAGGCGTTTCTTCATAGATAACTTGGAAGTTTCATATGCCATGGATGCTTTGAGATCTAAAGATAGTATTTTTAATAAATTTACCTCGAAATTTGTTAGTTTTTTCAAAAGATTTGCAATTTTTTACGGGTTATACAGCAAGCCACGTCCACGAAGAAAAATCTCTATAACTAAACTGAGTTTATGGTGTGTATCTGTGCAAAAGTTCAGCTATCTGTTGGTCGCATTTTGACCCTCGCTCAAGGAACTTTAGTTATTTATAAAATATTAACACAATTTGATAGACCGGTTGCTTGCTAAATATAATTAAAATACGTTATTTTAGTTAAATCTCGTAGTCTTGTATCACAATATTCTTAATAAATGTAAAGGAATCTGTGAAAATTAAAGTTGGGGGTTGGGCACTTGACCCACTTTTGCCACCCACCCTGGCCAGCAGCTTCGGAAAACAGCTGCTCCGAAGTAGGACATGCGCATATCGCGTGTTTATCTCAAATTTTCCGCACTTACCGGGCGGTTTCCAACAAGTGTTTGTTTTCCTCGGACCGACGTAAATATTTACCATCTTAAGCCTGTTCCGGAGTTTGCGCAGATTGTGTCCGGTGTTTGTAAACAGATACAGCTGTTTATCCCGATGCAACTGGTATCTTTTGAATCATTTTTCCCGGTTTTAGTACATGCATACATACATAAGCGAATTTGTTATCATACCCTAGGAAAATTCAAGACTGTGGTAGGTGTTCCCTCTTCGGTAGCGAATTGAATCTTTGCTTAATTTCTTGTTAACTTGAGTTAACAAAATAAATCATTTGCACCCTTCCAAGGTAAACCTTCCCATAATAAAATACTCATTACAGCATTTAGCAGAGTTGGGGGTGTCTCACTTTAGGGCTTCGCAGGAAAATGAAAACCTCGAGGATTTCGTGGGGTGTGCAGTGCTTTGTCTGGCTTATGTGGAACCCTTTAACCCCACTGTTTGTAACTTAGGACACGAAACTCGTTCTGGAAATCGAAGCCTCCGGTGTAGATATTTTAACAACCGATTTAACTGAACTCTGTGAACCCACAGACGGCCCAAAACGGATTGGCTTACTGGCCAGGATGAGTGCGTTTATTTTAAGAGAAACTTGCAATCACAATTTTAAGAACTGATGGAATAATGGATTTGGTTGGCAATTGTCGTCGGAAATTCTTAAAAATCTGTTCTTCAGGCAGTGGACTGCCAGTTCTGGCACTGTCCTACGGATTCGGATTGATTTCATCGGAAGCTGGCTGATTGGGTGCCTCATCCATAGGCTCAGCCGCAACGGGAAGTTGGTCCTGTTCGAATGTGCTCAGAGTCGGTTCCTCGGACAAGCTCCTGGGAAATCTGCTAGTTTTTGCCTCAGGCTTCAATCGCTCTGGATCGTGGTTGATTGGCTGATTGACCTCATCGGAAACCTGAACTTGGGGTTCTACATCTTCTGGCTCAACGGCAATGGATAGATGGTAGCGTTCGAATGAGCTTAGACTCTGTGCCTCGGATACATTCCTGGAATCTCTCTTCGCTCGCGTCCTGGGCTTCGGGTCGATTGGCAGATCGTTTCCATCGGATGATGTCTCATGGGGTTCCGCATCCTCTGGCTCAGCCGGAATGGAAAGTTGATCGCGTTCGAATGATCTTGAAATCTGTTCCTCGGACGAGTTCCTGGCGGATCTCTTCTTTGGTATTTTGGGTTTCAAACGCTCTGGCTCGTGGTCGATTGGCAGATGGACTTCATCGCATTCTGGCTGATTGGGTTCCACATCCTCCGTCTCAACCGCAATGGAAAGATGGTCCGGTTGCAATGTGCTTACAATCTGTTCCTCATAAACGTTCCCGGCTGTTTTCCTCTTTGGTGTTGGTGGTGGCTTAAGACGTTCTGACTCCTGGACTTCCGCATCCTTTTGTTCAGCCGCATAGGATGATGGCTGATTGGGTTTCACATCCTCCGGGTCTGCGGCAATGGCGAGAGGGTCCGGTTCGAATGTGCTCAGTAACTGTCCCTCTAAAAGGTTCCTAGAAAATCTCTTCTTGTGTGTCATGGGTTTTAAACGCTCTGGCTCCGTGTCCATTGGCAGTTCAACTTTATCGGATACTGACTGATTGGGTTCCGCATTCTCCGTCTTAGCAACAACCGAAATACAGTCGCTCTCAATGGACGTCTCGGGCTCCACACGCTCGATTGGGATATGCTGCTCCTCAGTTGCGCCTGGAGATGGTTTCTCAGAATCGCTCGCAGACTCCGTATCTGCATCATCTTGAATCATTTGCAGTTCCGGCAGCAGCACCTTCTCCGTCTCGTTTCCGGCAATAATCTTCGGCGCAGGGGCCTCCTTCTTGAGCTGCCCCTTCAGACGGTGGAACCATCGTTTCCAGAGGTTCTCCGTCTGAGTCGCGACCGGCAGTTGGTCACTCTTCATGGGTGTCTCCGGCTTCGAATCCTTTGGTTCCGGTTCGCTTGCCAGTTCCTGCTCCTGCCGTGCACCAGGAGGGGGTTCTTCATTCTCAGAATCGTTTGCCGACTGAGTATCCCCCTCCGAGTTATGTTCTTGCTGCAGTTTCAGCACCAGTACGTCTTCCTCGTTTTTGGCAATGGTCTCCGGCGCCGGAGCCTCGACGTTCGGCTGGCTCTTCTGACGGTGAAACAAGCGGTTCCAGTACACGGATATCGACAACTTGTGGGTTGTAGGCCTTGCGATGGGCATATCCTGCGGGATCTGATTTTCCATGGAGGTCGATTGCCCGTGATTATTTACAAACGACAATGTTCTATCTGTAAAGGATAATGCAACCAGTAAATAATTCCAGAAAAGGCAATTAAACACGAGTTAGGGATCTAAGAGGTCACCCAAACCGAAGCTAGGGTAATTCCTTAAAAAGGAAACTCTTACCCGGAATAGGTTGTTTCTTTCGTGTAAAGAAGGGAAAGGTACTGGTATTGTCGTTATCTTCGTGGAAGGAGGTAGCGCTCTTATTTCTGATGTGAGCCAATCTGAGCGGCTTATTGCTTATCTTAAAGAAGCGCTTGAGCAAACTAGTCCTGGACAAGGTATTGGGCGACTGGGCGAGTTGAATTTCCCGTATGCATCCGAGTATTTCATCCTGCCTGTTTTCCACTGGTACACCTTGTAGGTTGGCAAGAGACCTCTTCTGCAGAGTTGACATCTTGCTACCCTATGTTTTTGGGTTTTTAAGCTAAATTTCGAAAGATGTATAATATGCTTAGCGATGCTTAGCCAAGTAATCTAATGCTGAGGCGAGAAAATTCAAAGCCTACTAAACGCGGTCAGTCTCTAAATTGATTTGGATTCGATTATTGATTCAGCCATTTATATGTCCATCTAACTATTTAAATATCCCTTATATTATTTTCAGCTTTTAATAACCTAAACTATAAATGGACAGGAAAGAAAACTAGCTTCGGGAAGCCGAAGTGTATATACCATTGCAGTTTGCTATTGAATTATAGGATCGGATGGAGTGACAATTTTTTTACATATGCAATCTTGAAAAACCCCTAACAAAGCCAAAAATGCATTTATTTTAAATCGGAAAGCTGTTTTATGTTAGTTTTTATTAGATTAATAAATCTGCATACTTAATTTAATATTTTAGAAAATTAATTTTTTTGACAATTTTTGACAATTTTAACGATGTAACCCCTTATATTTTTTTCAAATTTTGAAAAAATTTCGAAAATTTATTTTTTGACCGGGCATGGCTAGATCGACTCCGCTGTAGATGCTGATCAATAATATATAGGGTCGGAAATGACTCCTTCACTGCCTTTTAAGCTTCTGACTAGAATTATAGGAGTATTAAAAATCCAAATGGACATTATTGTGTGTGCCACTTTTTCTGTGTGTGTTTGTTGTGTGTGGCAATTTGGCGACGCTCTGTTAACATGTGTTAACAGCGACATCGGAACAGGTTTCAATTGATACGATTCTGATTTCACTGCACTCTCTCCCTGCCTGTGCAATCGAACTGTTTCCTCGGCCAGGACAAAGCCAATCGAAGCCTGCTGGAGTCCCAGGAAAAAAAAACTGAAAGAGCCGAACCCAAAGGCAATTCATTCAATATGTGCACACAACACAATACCCCTTGTTATGCTGCCTGCTGTCCATTGTTTCAAATGTTCGATATCCGTTGTCGGTTGTCCAGTTGCCCAATAGTCCGGCAGTCCAGTTTGCCTCTGAGCTCGGGGCCCACCAGCAAAGTGGTTTTGAAAATCAATTGGGGAACTGGTAGCGATTCCTGCTGTCGACACTGCGCCATCCCATTCCCGAGCACAGTGGTCCGTTAATTTATGTAGTTATGTATTGCCCGTTGCCAGGATAACCGAAACAATGCACCATTGCTGCTGCAGTTCCAGCACGGCAGCAGCATTGTCCACCGAAGGTGTTGAAATTGTGAATAGCCCAGATTATTGTTAAAGTTTTCATGTGTATTTTTAAGGGAATTCGAGGAAATTAGTTAACCTGGATGCAGAAATATGTTTTAAATCCTGCAATTCCAAACAAAAAATTTCTTTATCTAAAACGATTTAAATTATCGTTGCGGTTTAATTTAATACTGTCATCAGACCCCTTTAAATTGTACCTCCTGGTCCCCTCTAGTATTTCAGAAAAAGCTAATGGAAAATCTCCCTCACACGGATTACAAAGGAACATCAATAAATCATCAACAATAAAACCATAAGGGAAATGAACAAGGATATTGCAAGGGCAATCCTTTTGCCAGCCAACAGCTGCTCCTTCCCCACTCCTTTGAAAAGTGTGAAAATGTTAACGTCAACGGGGAGTTGTCTCCGCCAGTCATTATTCTCGCTCATCCGCGGGGTGGGCGCCACATAATGGCCAAAACGGAAATGTTGTTTGCAGCCAATTCATGGCCAACACACAACATAAACACCCTCTGCAGGCACACACACACATAGAGAGACTGGTGGTGGGGCAGTGGGAACAATGGCATCAGCGGAATCAGCAGAAGCTGCAGCTCCAGACCACAAAATGTGTTGCCACAACCCTCGGGGCAGTGAATCAGAAGCTGGAGTTGGAGCTGGAGCAGGACCAGCAGGGTCTGCCACTGCAGCTGGAGTTGGAGCAGGAGTCGGGAGCTGCCGAGGGAAACTCATAAGTTGGTCTGGCAGACAAATCTTCGGAGCAACTGCATTCATTCATTGGTAATAACAATCAAACTGCCGTTGGCAGTAGCAGTACACAGAAGCAAAATATTACGCATTTACAATTTTACTTTAATTTAATTTAATAGTTAAACAACCATCCAGTTAGGGTAATTTAACTCTTAATAAAATTTCCATTAAGGTAGACATAACATTCTAAAGTAGTTTTAGGTTTGAAATAAGAGGCTAGGTAAGATGCGCTCCAAAGACTTATTGCCCTGCCCTTGAAAATTGATATATATTACCTTGGATGCCAGTTAAAAATATTATTTGTAAGCCAGTTTCCTTTATTTTCCGTGTAGCAGTCCTTTTCATCTCTTGTCGCGCATTTGCAATGCCATTCAACTTGTTTGCCGACAATAGCAACACGCAACAGCAACAGCAAGAGCAATGTGCAAGGGCAACCGCAAACAATTCCCTGCTGTTGACTTTAATATTTCGGTCTGCGTTTATTACGATTTTCCCCCCCGGAAAATCGTAATAGATACCGGGAAGTACGCGTTTTATGTGGGAAAGGTAAACCTTAACCAGTCACTCGGGGGAATCCGATAAAGGACTCATAAATTCTAGAGTTCTCCCCTTCTCAAGCTCAATTTGGCACTGCCGTTCGGTTTTATAGATTTACAATATTTACATAGTTGCCGCAGATAACTGATAGCTCAGCGATAAAGAGTTCAATCGCATCGGTTTATTGGCCAGTCACCACGTTTGTCTCTCCGCTTTTAAGTAAATAGTATTGTGTAATGATAATAATAATCCAGGCCTGAGTGAGGTTGAGTGTGCGCAGTGTGAGTGTTATCATTAATTAAATAGTGATTTCTTTTACGATTTCTCACTTTCACTTTTCATCGAACCTGAGGTAACTCTGCCACATGACTTGGATATATTCTTTAGGACAAGAGAGGCTTCTACCAATAACTCACAACATGGCCGTGGAGTACATCAAGCATACAGGTCTCCATAAATCGGAACTGTTGCAGGCGCCACTCCTCTCTCGCTGAATATCGGCCAGATATCGATTGATGGCTATCAAAGGCGCCAGAGTCGGCCAACCAGAATGTCAACAGTTTAATAAATAAAGTCAGTCGGCTTGCCAGAGCCAGATGGGTTGCCAAGTTTGCCCTGGCAGGCGCGCGACTGCAATTAAAAGCAAAAAAAGGCATTGAAAAGGGGCAAGTTGAAGCTAAGATCGACGGGGATCATTCTCAGGTGCACAGTGAGAATTCTGCAGGTTCTTTTTGAGAACAAATATAACATAAAGTTAGTTTCATACATCTTTTAGCAAAGGGTAATTCAATTATACCACCAAGTGAGAAAAGAATTTAGATTCAAAATACGTTATTAGTTACGATTGTATTTTACCTTAGAGATATCCTTACTTCTTAGGATTTTTCAGATTTTTAAAATTGTATTAAATTTAAGAGGATTTATTTAATAATGTCTTCATAATGATTAAGAGGATATATTAAATAATATTTTAATTCATTATTTAATATATCCTTTTAAATTTAATACAATTTTAAAAATCTGAAAAGTCCTCTATTGAAAAGCTGGAAACTACAAACCTCAAAGAGTACAAATTACTCTAAAATACAAGATTATTTTAATTCTCTTTCTGTTAATTTTAAGCTAGTCCCATAGAATGCATTCCGATTGTTATACCCCAAAATCCTTAAGGTATTTCTCTCTATGCACCAGTGGCTATGATGCTGCTGATTCTGTCTCCGCTGTCGTCGTGTGCGACAGGAGCTGATTGTCGCTGGTCGCAGATCAGAATCAACAGCGGCATCGAAATCAGCGTCGACACATGCGATATTTGAGTCTCGGCTGAGAATTATGATCGATTTATTATGCGACAAAGAACGACGGCAACACACGCGGCAGCGGCAGTGGCAGTGGCAACAGCAACATGGCCAAGTGGCTGCGACAGGTTTTGGCTCCAGCTTCGGGTTCTTGGCTCACAGAATATGCGCAAGACATTGATTTTCGCCAAGTAATGAGGCAACTCATTAATCATTTTTTCGTTGCGCACTGGCTGGGGGATTATGTTGCTGTTGCCGCTGCCATTGCCATCGCTGTTGCGGCGCATTGGCAACAGTTGCTGCCCCTGACGGAATGCTGGCAACATGTTGAGCTTGCAGCTGCAGCATCCTGGCTGGCTGGCTGGCTGGCTGGCTGGCTGCCTCTTGTTCTCTGCCTGATTTTGTTAACCTTTTGACCATTTCAAGTTATTTTTGTATGCTTTACTGCCAATTTGGTGGTCATTGGCCATTCACTTGACTTGCGCCTGTTGCCTGCTGCCTGTTGCCTGTTGCCTGTTGCCTGTTGCCTGTCCGTTGTCTGTTGGCTGTCTGTTGCTGTAGCTCTTGGCACACAACGCACCATGTCTAACAGTTTGGCCGATTGCCCTGTCCCGACTCCCATCCCCAAACCACTGCCTCCCCCTGTCCCTGATGTCCCTGTTGCCTTGATATTGCTCTTGAGCTTGCTCATGTTGCTGCTGATGTTGCTGCTGCTGCTGCTGCTGATGTTGCTGCTGCTGCTGCTGCTGCTGCTGCTGCTGCTGTGGCTGTTGCTGTCATGCGTCGCCATCGTCTTGGTCGCGGTCATCTCCTGGGTTGTGGCTCATCCGCTGCCTGATGCGGTCTGGTGGATACACTGGATGCACTACACTAAAGGAGAATTGGTTAAAAGTCTGTTTCAAAATGATTGTTTATTAAAGAACTCAAGGCTTTATTCTTTCTGTAAAAAACAAACAAATTTATAAATTCAATTCAATAATAAAACCGATGTTACTTTAAGATTTTCTTGGTTGAAATGGAAAATAAACCTCTTAACAGGACCAAGGCAGGGTGTAGAGGCTCTCCCTGGGTGGAGTCATCGCCACTTACCTGCACTTGTCGCACGCAGTTGGCCAAGTTTGTAAATGCCTGTCGTTGCGGTCGTTTGGGGGCCATTAGCCTTCGCCTTCGGCTGAGGCTTCATTTTCGGGTTAGCTGCACGCACAAATGCCGAAATTCTGGCAAAATTTCTTCATTTCGGCGAACGAACTTTCAGCTCTCGCAGTTGTTGGCCATTATTTATAGTTTTTGATGTATTCAATTTATTATGCAGATGGTTAGAAAGTTGCTAAATACTTGATGTACGACTCTAACATATTGGAGGTAATATTTCTCCGCGAGGAGTCGGAGCAAGTTCGAGGGTAAAACAGGCAGATGCAGATGAGTTTATTAGCCATGCATGAGTTTTCCGGGCACCCAGAAGGAAACATTCAATTATCGGGAAATTTACGATTTTCTCACGATCAGCGCTGATCACTCGGTGATTTATGGCGCATCCATCCAGTGGAAATTCGTCTGCATAATTCCGATCCGTGAATCGATCCGCTCGCTATCGAAGTGCGCTTAAAGTTCATCACACTTCTGAGGGCAATTAATTACTAAAGCTGGCTAAAAACTCACCCGCAGATAGAAGCCAGAAGCCAGTAATTAAACACAAACGGGCAAGACAACTTAATTTTGAAGGTTGGCCGAATCGAGCGATCAACATGCAATTCTCCATGCATTAAAGTTTAAAGGCCAGCTGGAAAAAAATGTACAAAGCGGAGCGGGAAAAACATTTTCTAATTTATTAATATGTTTAAAGGGGGAAAAAATCTATTTGGCGAACAAGCCAGCCGCCTGACAGCTAACATAGATCGCCTTGGTCGGCGGGGACTATTAGAAAGCGATTAGATAGCGATATAGATGCAGATACAGATACGGATAGCCGCTCGATCCCCGATCGACATATGTAACCCACGAGCTCCGCGGCGGCCAAAACAATGTCTGCCCGCCGCAGCAGTCTGCAGTCGAACAATGGCAGCTAAACATGGCAAGTTAACAGTTTAATTTACCAGGAGACAAACAAAAAATGCCGCTACAAGCTGCAGCCAGCGATACGGATGCCTATGCATCCGCCAGATACGTAACATAGAAACCCGAAAAAAATAGATTGCTATATAAAATACCGCTCTCAATCTCAGGACCAAACAAAAGCCGGCTACCCGGGCCGAAAAAAAGGCCCCACTGCAGCTATCGCTCATTATGGAGCTTGATCAATGGCCGGAGTGTGTGAGACCCCCGAAAAAAGGAGTCCAGCCGCAAGATAAACGCACTCTGGAGGCCCCGAAACAAAGGCTCCAGGTCAGGCCAACAAGTGTACGAAATACGGCTAAAAAAAGTGGCCAATAAGGCAGCGGCCAACGGCCAACGGCCACAGCGGAACGGTAACAATCTGGCCAAGAGCTGCAACGGCTTCCGCCTGGCACCCTTTTTCGGTCCTAATTTTGCATGCCTTGGCTCCGAGAAACTCAGCACAGGCGAAATAATCAAAGACCCAAGGCTAAATGACCGTTGAAGATTAGCCCAAAATATCGGTAGTGGCCAAGGGGCACTGCGTAAGGCCCTACTTTAAGTTTTAAAACTTATGTTTGGGAACTCTGCTCTACAATTTAAGAAAATGGTCTTCAATAAAGTTTAATGGCGAATAATTATTGCAAATTGATTAATATTTTCTCAATTCTGTCTTGCCTTAATCTGTGTTTTTTTGTTATATTTAAAAAATATATTTTTTGAACAGTTTATTAAAATTATTCGTTATGAATGTAACTTAATACTAACACTCGTTAAAATCCTTTAAAAATAATTTATGTAGGAATCCTTTTATGGTATTTATGGCATGGTTTATAGACATTAAGTAATTGAATATTAATGTCTCATTTTATTTATTTTATTAAAAACGTTTTATTTAAAACAAAACTAATGTTAAAATATTACATATTCCGTAAAAAAGGAAGAAATAAAATTTTAAGTACTAAAACGGAACAGTTTAAGAAGGTATTGAAATATACCTCCTATGCCAAACCTATAGCGCATTTCGTTATGTTAATAAAACATTTAATTAACGCACCATTTATGGCCATCAGCCCCAATCGAATGCAGTCTTTTTGGCCTCCACTCGCTCCTTCCGCATCCACATCCTCATTCACATCTCCATTGTGGTGCGTGCAGCCTATCTGAAGGCAGGAAGGCTAAAAAACCCCGACACAGCTGCGGTTTAGGCGGCATTATGGCTAAGGCCGCAAAAAAATATATAAACACAAAACAAAAAATGCGGTAACCGCAAATGTTTTTGGTGTAATTTCTGGTGTTTTTGCTTAAACGCTTCAATTTGCATTCGATACGCCACAGATGCCGATTCCGACTCAGATATATTTTGAGATACACTTTCAGTGTTCTTGGCCTTTTGCTTTTTGCTCCAGCGCCAAATGACATTGAATCGAATAGGGTTTTTCGTATCGGTTGAGTTGGCTTATGGAAGGTTGGTCTGGAATCTTTTTGTTAAGTTTTTCAACCTTCACTTTCCATGGGAATGGTTGTTCAAAGCTGTTGGAGAAGTTTCTGAAATATTGAGATTCTAAGGGATAGGATTCGATACTTAAAAACCATTTTACATTGCCATGTTTTTAGCAATTCAAAATGTTATTTGCCATAACATTTTTTATACTATTTACTCAGTAAGAATAAAAAGTACTTCACAGATAGAAGCTTCGCCGTTCAATCCTAAGTAGTTTTCTATGTCACACTACCCGCCCGATTTGGTGGCATTATAACCATTTTCCATATTCATACGTTAAGACCATACGCATACTTTTAGCTGTCAAGCGGAACAATGATGACTTCCAAGCGGAAAACTGGCTTCCATGGCTCTCCATCTCCAATGAGTAAAAAAGGAAACATTTTGGCCTTACCGTTAGTCGGCTATAACCCATCAATTATATTGTAATGATGTCTGGCTGCCGCTGCTTCAGCTGCTGCAGTCGCATCTTCAGGAATCATGGGCAGGAATGGCAACCGGGCAACGTGCTCATTATCAACGTCATCGTTGGCCAGCCATTGGTGCCGGAGGACGAGGGGGCATTAGAATGTGGCCAGAACGTCCCAGTCCCAGAGCATTCGGATTCGGAAAGGAAAACTACTTGTGGCGCTGATGAGAATCGCGTTTGCCAAATCCACGCAGCTTCCACCGCGCCGACACTCGCTCGGTGCACTCAGAGAAAACTAGTCCTCTAGGGTGAGGGAAAACATGTTTTCTATTTTATGTAAGTTATTTTTAAATTATATTAAAGTAAATTAATTTGCGTAGAAATATTTCTCTTTCACAATAACAATAAGGGATTATTTAATGGTTCCTATGAGTGTTATGCATTTCCAATCCTTTTGATTAACAGAAGCCAAATAAAGGAAATGATTGTTATTTATTATTATTATTTTATCTGCGGTTAATGCAACACAATAAATTTTATATATTCCTGATCAACATTAACTTTAACTGACTTAAAAAAAATTAATATAGAAAGGCTTTTCGATTCGAATTAATCAATTAATAATACAATTTCAAACTGCAAGGGTATGTAAACTTAACCCGAAGTTAGCTTTCTATCCTGTGTGAATCCTATTTTTCCTGTTTTCCTTCCCAGTTCCTTTTTTCTTTAAGTGTACACCTTGAAACTTTTTAGCCGCTGTAGCATTTGCATTCGAGTGTCCACTAAACGTCAATTAAGTGGGCTTTAGCCACTACTCGCGATGGTCAGGCAGTTTGATTTGGTCGCCACTCCGCCTCCTCTTGACCCAGACCGCTCCCCTTATTCAGAAGTTTCCTGCGCTCCAACTGCGATTTTCACTTTGCCCCTTACAAATGCATAACATAACATATAAAGTGAAGTAATAGCTATAACAATATTGTGTGCACAAGGATCGGGGAGGAGTCTGTGGAGGAAACTTGGAGATGCTGGAGTCTGCCCCATCGTTGTTATCATCATCTGCATGTGTGAGCGTCGCCCAGCTGCTCCTCCAGTGGCTTTCCCAGTCGGTTTTCCAATGGAGTCGATGGTGTGGTGATGTGGTGGATGCGGTGCCGGCGGCTCCCTTTGTCATTTCGCCGTGACGCATGCGTAACGTTCGATTTGATTCAACTAATGGACGAGAATGATCTCTACGTGTGGTTGTGATTGCGTCGGGCTCATTATACCCTTGCAGGGTATTATAATTTTTGTCAGAAGCTTGTAAACCTGTGAAGGAGTCCTTTCCGACCCTATAAATCGTATATATTATTGATCAGCATCAACAGCTTAATCAATCTAGCCATGCCCGGTCAAAAAATAAATTTTCAAAATTTTTTCAAAAAAAAGGAAAGGGGTTACATCATTAAAATTTTCAAAAATTGGCGATAAATTTCATTTTTTTAAATATTTAATTTAGGAGTCATTTCCGATCCTATAAACCATATATATTCTTGATCAGCATCGGCAGCCGAATCGATCTAGCCATCTACGGCAACAAAAAAATTTTTTCACATATTTTCCATTTTTTCAAAAAAAGGAAAGGGGTTACATCATTAAAATTTTCAAAAATTGGCGAAAAATTGAATTTTTTTTAATATTTAATTTAGGAGTCATTTCCGACCCTATAAACCATATATATTCTTGATCAGCATCGGCAGCCGAATCGATCTAGCCATCTACGGCAACAAAAAAAATTTTTCACACATGTTCCATTTTTTAAAAAAAAGGAAAGGGGTTACATCATTAAAATTTTCAAAAATTGGCAAAAATTTTAATTTTCTAAAATTTCAAATTCGGTATGCAGATTTATTAACCTAATAAAAACTTACATAAGAAAGCTTTCCTTATTAAAATTAACGTATTTTTGGCTTAGTTATAAGAGTTTTAAGCTTTTATTAGAAAAAAATTGTCATATAAAATTATAGATACATTTTGATTCTACTCCCAATTCGAACCTATAATTCAATAGCAACTTGCAAGGGTATATAAACTTCGGCATCGGCTACGGAAGTTAGAGTTACCTTTCTGGATTTTGTTTGGTTTTAGATTCGGTATTGGTTTGTGGTCCAGGCAGACTGCGAGGCAGACTCATCTTATGCTGATGGGTGGATATGTATATGGAATCGGAGATGTAGCAGAAGCTGGAGTGCTTTGTAAACAGGTAAAGTACAGGTGAAGCGGACTTAGCAAGTGGAGCCATTCGCAGAAGCGGCTTAAGATGCTACTAGGGTCTGTGGTACAAATATTTGTTTACAATCAAAATGTACAATTTTAATACCTTTGGCTAGAGTTATATTTACTGGAATTTAAAAGGAAATAAAGTTTTTAATTATATACTTTCGTATCTACGGATATCAGTAAAGTATTTCAACTCGGATGATATAAATGATATATCGATAGATAGTTATTTTAAATAATTTCTATAGAACAACAAGCCAATTTTCTAAGGCAGTTCCCACACTTTTTTATTAGTACAGATCTACTTAACAAACAATACAAAATATATTGTTACTACCATTGATTTCCCATTAATCACCTTTCCAGTTTACCGGGGCATAATCAATCTGAGATTTTAAAACAATAAAGCTGCATTGCAATAATTGATTGTGCTTGTATGCTAAGTATGTGGAGAGACTCTAGACCCGATCATGATTAATTGCACTTGCAATTTCGTTTTGAAAACGCTGAGCATCAATCACGAAATTCCGAATACGCCCCCCGACCAGCCCCCAGTCGCTCATTACGAATAACCACTCATAATGATAATCTTTAAAACTAAACGCCCGCATTGTCGCGTCAGTAAAAATGCAACTTTATTCTCTGTCTGTCTCATCATATTTTCCACATTTAGCACGGTCCCCGGCTTTATTTGTCAAGTGCGCAATTATTTATCGTTACTTTTAGCCAACTGTCGGAGGCGCCTACGCCGAGTGACTGCAGCTGGGAGGCTCTGGCTGGCAGTTACCTACAGATGCTGCTGATGCTGCTGCTGCTAATGCTGCTGCTGCCGCTGTTGCTGCTGCTGCTGTCGCTGCGATGCATAATAATACCAATTTCTGGTGCCGGCAATTAACAATTTTAACCTTGTTGTGCATGATGCATGTGGCTCCGATGATCATTGCGCCGAGATGATGCTGATGCACTTAATCGTGTGTGCATAAAGAGTTGCTAAATGTTTTCGATTTCAGCCCCATGCCGAGTGCTCTCCGATTTTGCAATTAAAACGATTTTATTTTGAAATAGTGAGTACTGCAAATGCGATCCGTATTGGCAAATATGAGACATCATCGACCGCATTTGCATAATCGATGGGTGATTGCTGTCGTTAGGTATTATTAATAACGAAAGTTTAGCTTGACTTTGATGGGCCTGAGATTCTCGTTAGCATTTAACGTGGCTTCCTGCTAATGAAGTTGAGCATTTTCACAAGTCTCCAGAGTGTGTATTCCATTCCCTCCTCAGGCCTTTTAATTTCTCATTTAAAATTAACACAAATTCCAAAAGATCTTGCAGAAATTGCTGGCATAACATTTAGCCTGTTACCCACGACAACTCCACTCACAGCAGCAGCAGCAACATCGGCAGCAGCAGCAACAGCAGCATCACAAGTGCAATCAGAGTAGCGTGACTTTGTCGTTTGATTGTTGCTGCAAAAGTGAAGGTTGAAAAATGCTCGAAAGGCGACAATTAATGCTCTAATAAAGCCAAAGAAAGATGCCACTCGAGCAACAGTACACGGAAACAAAAATGATACCAATAAATTACTCATTCTTAATCGGATGTGTTTAGTTTTTTGGACACAAACCCAAAGTTTGAGTCAGAAATAGCTTTTTAAATATTCCCGGAGACATTATAGATCTCGATGATGGTTATGATCTACTTGATCCTCGATTGATATGTTATAATTTTTCTTTCTGTGCAGCAGATGCTGCTGCAACAGCAGCAACATGCGATGGCGGCAATTTGCAGTTGCAACTGCAACATCTGCCACAGTCGCCGCGTGAAGTTCCGTTAATAATGTTGTTAAAACACTCCGATGCCTTGATAAGCGCTTTCGTTTTGACGCTCTATTATGTGGGCGTGGTCGTTGGAAACGCATCCGACTTTGTGACCATGGCCGATCTGCGCAGGACCAGGCGTGGCCAGTCGCTATCCCGCCCGGGGGGCCTGATAATGGAAGGTATTGGTTATCAGTACACAATGCGCTATCAGCCGGGATTCCACCTAACCAAGCTGGCCCAGCAGGAGGCCGAAGAGCCCCCGCCGGCAACGGAGGCGCCCATGCCCATGCCCATGCCAACGCCAGCCACACCACCGCCGCAACCAGCTCCCACGGAAGCCGAGGAACCGGAGCCCACTATTCCAGTGCGTCCAACATCCGCACCCACAGAGGTATCAAAAGGCGAAAAGTCCTTAGGGAACACAGGCGAATCTTAAGAATCTTTTCATCCCAGGAACCTCCCGCTCCACCAGCTACGGATTCAATGATGATGATGCCCACGCCGAGTAACCCGCCCAAGCCGAGTCCTAGTTCCGGTCCACGTCCTAGTCCCAAGCCCACGATGAGACCGCCGGTGCCTCCATTGCCACCGACCAGCACCAAATCCTCCATCATGCAGCCCCATCAGACGCTGAAGAACCTGCTCTTTGGCTCACCCATCGAGGCGAATTTGATATTGAAAAAGCCAAATGCACCTCGGTCCAAGGGCAAGGGCTTCCTCAGCCTGTTCGAGGTGATAAAGTTCCCCAACACGCGATGCAGTGTGTCCATGGGTGACATCCGGAGCATGGAGGGCGTCTGCTATCACGAATTCGAGTGCAAGAGCCTGGGGGGGATTCCCACCGAGAGCTGTGCCGAGGGCGTGGGCGTCTGCTGTGTATGTGAGTGAAAGTCCCGGGATCAAATCGATTGGAATCAGGCATAATATCCGGCATATTTCACTTCTAGTCGTCAACGGATGCGGCGATGTGTCCAGCCAGCAGATTCTCTACTTCGAGAGTCCCAACTATCCCAATGCAGTGCGCGAAATGATGATATGCGTGTTGATAATCAACGTGAAGAAGGGGGTCCAGCAGCTGCGACTGGACTTTCAAATGTTTGAGGTGGGTGTGCTCTCTCAATAATACCATATATCTTCAGAAATATTCTCTGAAATGCAGCTAAGTCGTCCCACCAATGGAGATTGCCTGGACGATCAGTTTATAGTCTCAGGTCACAATACAAACTTCCAGATACCCGTTCTCTGTGGCATTAACACAGGTCAACACAGTAAGTAATACAATAATATAGAAAAGTTAAATATATAAATCCCTATGCCAGTTTATATACATGTCGGCGACTCTAACGAGGGCAAGGTGTATCTTTCGGTGTTCATGAAAGTCTCCGGCGGAGGACGTTCGTTCAATATAAAGGTAACCCAGGTGGACGACGACCTGGCACCAAATAATTGCCTTCAATACTTCACGGAAGGAGAGGGACTCATTAAGTCCTTTAATTACGACTCAGATGGTTCTATTGTGGACAACCGCGAGGCCACTTACTTCGTAAGATCATCTTAAATTAAATAATAATTAGAGCTTCTTATTTAAGGCTTTTCTCCTTCCAGAACAATCTAAACTATGCCATCTGCCTGGCGAGACTGAAGAACGTGTGCAGTGTGAGTTATAACACCGAGCAATTGGGTGGCGATCAGCCTGATTTTCAAATTGTCAACAAAGATGAAGGTAAGACCTTTATTAGCAAAATTGTTTGCCAATAAATTAGATTATCTTAAAGGCGAGAATGATTTGATCTCTGATGGTCAGGCGGGGGCTGGAATCTTCAACTGCCCGGATGACTTTATAGCCATCAATTCGGTACCGTTGTGCGGCGAGCGGTTCAACGATGGCCGGGAAACCGACGATTACACCGTGCACGCCACCGTGAGGGACACTGCCGCAGGACCCATCGTCCTGCCCTTCCGAACCGACTCGGAATATGTGGGTCGCGGCTTTCGTCTGCTCTACAGACAGGAACTGTGTGCCTGATCGACATGGAGATCACTGGTCCATCAGATGCATATGTTCCGCTGGATGTTCCGCTAGACAGTACACTGTGGGAGAAATGTCTAATAAAATTTCATTCAGTTATTATAATTTGGGTTAGTGTATCTTTTAGAAAGTGTTTGAATTAAGATTCTGCAGGAATCGATTCATGCTTGTAACAATTTTGAAAGAACAATAGATACAGAATTAAACGAATGGCTATGGGTTTTTCCTGAACCCATGGATTATAGACCGATTTCCAAATAGTTTTTCCAGTACATGCATTGAATTCTGCACGCTTTGGTAAACTGCAGGGCATCGGAGCTGGGTACCCACTATGGGACTGCGAGGTGCCTCCATGGGAATGAGCGCCGAGGAACGTCGCGTCACAGTTCCGTTCCCAGGGCTGCCCCCGTGTTAATGTGTTTTATGTGATTCCAAGCGATTTGGTGGCTTAGTTTTGGCGCCGCCCACCCACCGACTGGGCGGTCTCCGGTCCGGGTTCGTAGTTCACACAACATACAAGGGACCATGTCGATCGGCGTTGGTGTTCGTTGACAGGTTTATTTCAAATTTTCACGTCTCGCCTTGGCAAAAGTTACTACTATGGGTATGACGAAATCTATAACTCGCCGCATCGCCATCACCATCGCCATCGCCATCGCCATCGCCATTGCTGTTCGCGGTCTCTATGCTTAAATTTGTAATAAATTTGATTTTTTCCTTTCGATTGCGATTCTCCTCCGGTTTGCTGCCCCGTTTGCCGCATGATAAAGTCACAATTAACCCACGCCTTTTTCGTAGCGGTACTCTTACATATATTTGCATATCATTTTGATTGTTTGGATTCGGGCTGAGCTCTTGATGCCCGATGCCGTCGTCGCTGACATGGTGATGACTAAAAGTGTGCACCAGCGCCACCAGGGCCCCAGACGAGGCGAAGGCACCACCGGCAACTAGACCAAAGCAATCATGAAAACTCCAGCGAACCCACCTCGCGACCAACAATAGACATCGGCAAGAAGAAGAGGGCGAAAAATGGCATATTGCATGCACAAGTTTTGAAGTTTGTCATCAAATGACGTTTTTGGGACTCCGCGGTAAGCTTCATGTGGCACACTGGTGAAGGTTACAATAATGATGAACTTATAGAAACAAAACTTTATACAGAAAAAGGATCAATTATATATTCTGCAATGATGAAAGTTTGGAATGATGTTCCAGTTTGCAAGGCTAAAAAACATAAAGAATTGATCGATAATATTAATTATATATAATTTTTTCCTTAGTTTGTATTGTTTTATTCGTTAAAAAGGAAGAAAGCAAATGCCATAAAGCCTCATTACAGCTTTATAACCAAATAAAGGTTTCTATCAATTATTGAACTTAAAATTCAAAGGAGTGAATTTAGAGACATGCTGCTAAAGATTCACGTCCTCTCTTAATTTATATTAAGTTAAATTACTTTACAATAACGGTTAGCAAGAAGATAATCTAGGAATTAAATATTATTAATAAAACAAATGGTTCATTTTACAGTTGGTTTTTATTGAAAATACATTAAATCGCTTTCTAACATAATTAATAGAGACCTTAGAGAGCCTCCCTTCCTTCGCGTAATTTATTAAATTCAAATGTAATGCATGAATTTATTCCCCAAAAATTCACTAAAGCGACCCCAAATCATAGTAATAATCAATGCTCAGCCACTTAATAAGTTAACTTAAGCCCACTGTGCCTTTTCGGCCCCAGCAACGCTGGCATAAATAAATAAAAACCTCAAAGCAACGGAAAAAATAAAATAAAAATGGTATAAAATAAAAATCCCTTCAGGGCGTAACGTGCACTACATTAGAAATTGAAAATCCACCGACGCCGCCAACAACAGCTCACAAGAAATCGCAATGACGATGACGATGACGATGTGGATGTGGATGTAGATGTGGATTTGGATTTGGAGGACTGTGACTAAGAGACGAGGACGTCGACAACCAAGACGACATCCACTAAAAGACAACATGAGAATCTTTTTTGCCATGGCAAAAGCTGAAAAACAAAAAAGCCAAAAAACAAAAGCGCCGTTTGATGGAAATTAGGGAACTGAAAATCATTTTTGAGGTTTGGTTTGCTTTGGTTTCTGGCCGTGTCCGGGCCTCTTTCTGTGTTTTTTCGATTTTTTGGGGGTGTGGGAATCACAGGGAAATGCAGGCGAGCGTGCATGGCAACGCCTTTTGTCACAGTTGCAATTTTGTGCCTTGTGAGCACACCGCCAGATTTGCATAATTTAATCAATTCGGAATGAGTCGAGAGTTGGGCAGAGTCTTCAGTTTAACAGTCCTGTGCGATTGCCAAATACTACCGGTCAAAGATATGGCAAATAGGTGTTTTAATTGTACCCAATCCCCTGGAAAAGTTACTAGGAAAAACTAGGAGGGAACATGCTTAAGTAGACAATTGAATACCCGGTAGTTAAAGCATTCTCAATAAGAAAAAATAGAGAAAAGCAAGTAAATATATGTCTATAAATTCAATTCCCTTTCTGCCCTGTTTGCATACTCTAAAATCCAGGTAACCAAACAGAAATAACTAGATTGTATCGGTCATAAGAGGGAAGTCCTAATGTCTTCCCTTTTATTTGCTTGTCTCGAAACAAGTATACCCCATAAGTGTACCCTGTAGAAGAAATCCAAGTGGAAACCAGAGACCACAGTCCACTCCATCCGCGGCATTCGGTTAGCATGCCTGAGATCGCAATCACAATCGAAATCAACATCGCGGAACAGATCAATGCAGAGAGTGGGACACCGCGAAGATCGGTAGATTGAACCGACAAAATATTGGCAAAAATGCCAATAAATTTTTGACAAAACATTATACAAATGCTAACTTTATTAAATGGCTGCCTGGTGGCTGGGTTGGTGGGACCACCAACTTGAGTTTGTTAATGGCGAAGGAGCAATGCAGTCGGCATGCGCCGATGCCTGGAATAAAGCGATCAAACGGAGGGGCCTTCACCTTATCGCTGGGAGTCTATCTAATGAGCCAAGTCTTTTTTGTTTGCGTCTGCTATTAATTTAATGACCGGCCGGACAGTTGATCATTTGGCCCAATGGAGCTTGGCTTTAATGATCATGTAGACAGCATGAGGTCCTGTGTTCAGAGCCAATTTTAATCGATAGTAAGCTTGGGCCAACCAGGTCGTAACTCAAAGTAATTAGTCATTGCCAAGTTAATGACATATTAATCAGGATTCTGTTGGCCAAAGGTTAACATTTTCGCAGGAGTGTCAGGAGTGCTTGCAAGAGAGACAAGATCAATACAAAGTCTTTGGTAATTAATCAATTAAGATATTTTGGAATGAGTAAATGCTGAAATAAGATGCTTACCCAAATGAAGTTTGAGATCCTCTTATAGATTTAAATATATAGACACAATATATTACACTTCAGAATAATAATGAAATAATTATTTAATGAACCCCATTATTCGCAAAAGTCATTTGTCTCTGGCCACAAAGAACTGGCAATTGAAATAAATATGTTTCATCTAATGCAATTTCCCAACTGAGACGACCCAACCCACTCGCTGATACCAAGCCCCCATAGGAGCAGCCCAGCATGAGAGCTCTTTCTCGGTGACCCACAGTTCTTGGGCAAGATTCGCAACGGATTATTATATGGGCACCGGCACCCACTCGGGTACACCTGGTTTGGCTATAGGTTACGTTGGATTCTCGCATCGGGGCACCGGATCGGGTTCGGTTTCAAGGCTTTGAAGACTCGCCCCGCAGTGACACCAACACATCAAGTAAGCGTTTTATGATTCACGCCTGCATTAAAATCCCATCTCGGTAAGGTCCGGGGATGGGCGGTCGCATGGAGGGTCGGGTCGAAGCAACGGACTCGGTGCGCAACTTCACGCCGTAATTAAACTGTCTTCGGTTGTGTAGTACAAGCGCTCAACCATTCAGACGTCCACAGTCCATCCATCCATCCATCCATCCATTGCCATTTAAAGTTTCTCTTACTTAACAGATTCCGCCGCCCGCCCTCCGAGTCGCTTTTCACACTATTTTCTACTAATTTAACGATTTTGTTCGACTCAACTCGGCGAATCGGTCCAGACCTACGCTCTTTTATTGCCGCACTTTTAGGACATTCCGCCGATGCCGATGCTAATGACGGTGCCGGTGCCAACCCGTTGCCATTGCCACTCTTGGCCATTTATTTGCTTGTGTAAAAACTCCAAGTGTTTGCTGCCGGTCAACACACAATGGAAATCGGCACATGAGGCATTTTTCCGCCAGTTTCATTTGACAAAATGTTTGCTTAACGCAAAGCTTGATTTATTTTAAAATAAGAAAGGAAGCTAACTTAGGGAAGATGAAGTTTACATAGTCTTGCAATTGGTTAAGAGAATTCAATTTGAAATCGATCTTATCTAAGGTAAGCTTTGTTGTGTTAGTTAAATGAATAGAATGCATAGATTTTATTTTCCAAATAAACATTTGTTGGTGCCTTAAATAGGCCCATTAGATTTCATTTAGACTCCTGAAATTTCGAGAAACCTCTTTATATGGTCTTGCGACTTTCATGGCGCATTTATCAAAAAACATCAGCATCCCACCAAAATAGGAGTTTCTAAAAAATTCGACAGGAAATAACATGAGGCACAGAAGATGGCCACTAAATGGGTTTCGAGGCGAATAAGAGAAAGAGAATCCGGCAGAATGTGCATAAATCGCGTGAAAAATGTGAAAGAAGAAACAACATTTTGACACCAAAAAATAAGAGGAAATCCCAGTGCACGGCTCGGCGCTGACTAGATGATGATTATGAGTATGAAAAATTAATGATAGTCACAGCATGGCAATGGTTGCACGCACACGAGAAATGAACGAGGGGGCAACGATGTAAATAGGCAGATTAAGCATACGCAACGTTGGCCACTTCGGCCAAGCCTTGTCAGCGTCAATTTTGCAAGGCTTATCCGTTAGTTACACACACCGAGCCATCGCTGCAGCCATGGACACAGATGCAACCAGCTTTCCACTCTCGGCATTTTTAATTTTTATTACCATTTGCCAGATTTTTGCATTCAGTTATGGCTCTTACTTTGCATTGCCACATTCTCCCCACAAATCTCTCTCTCTCTCACTGTGCCACTCGCCGTTGCGTGCATTTTTCAACGGCTCAGTAGCCGGGTCACACAGCCAAACTTTCTTTCTTTCCTGATTCCCCATCAACTTTAACTTGGCACTGCGACAAAAGCGAAGCTAGTTTAGGCTTCTACTGTTATTTATATATATTAAATACCTTAAGATAGTCTCTTTTGGGATAAAGTTTATAGTGAAGTTGATGAATGAGAATTTCTGTAGATTTTTCTCTGTGTAAAACCTAAGCCTAAGTCGTCTCATCTTCAGACATTCTCTGGCCAGCCAAGTGTCACCGTCGCAGCCTCCATCTCCATCTCGATCTCCGTCTCCGTTCCTGCTCAATTCTCTAGAGAGTTGGAGATGCGTGTGCCGTTTTTCACCTGGCATTTCTCACAGCAACTGCGCGCCGATTAACGCCGTCCAAGTTACGTTTAATTGCCGCACTTTTATTTAATTCTTCGGCGGATTTACTCTGTCTTCGCCATGCTCTCGCCGAAGTTCAATTTTCCGCTTGTTGGCTTGCACTTAGTTGCAATTACATTCTGCAGATTATGCAACGTCTCTGCATTAAGGCCTTTAATTAAGAATTGGCTATTAACTTTGAGGTTTGATAAGTCTCTTAGGAAGTCGGGTTATGCTTCAGGTTAAACTGTTTGCTGATAAGCCTGGACAGGGGAATATATTTATGGTTAAAGTTGGATCCCTCTTATCTTGAACATTAACTTTCATTCTTCAACAAAATGTAGTTCCTTTGTTAACGAAGGAAGTCAGAAGTTCACAAGTATGAATAGTGAATGAGTTCCTTCCTTATTAATATTCATCTTGTCATCTAGTTAAATTTCAATAATAAGGAAAACAGAAGCTAAGTTATACCCTTGTCATTTGATCGTGCAAATCATCATAACTAAGTAAAAAATACTTTAATTTCTATTCGGAAAGCTTGTCTATGCTAGTTTTAATTAGGTTAACAAATCTCTGCATTATAAGATTAAAGTTTAAGAAAGTGAAGTTTTTATGAATTTTTGACAATTTTAACGGGGCGTATACTTAATATATATTACGTATACGCAGTGTATAACACAACTACGTAGTATAAGAGCTGCACATGTGGATCTTCGCCTGGTAATTGTGATTAAATATAATTTAAGACTTTTAATAAGACTTTTAATAATACTATAAATAAACAAGTAGGAAAGTAGGAGCTATCTACGAGAAGCAAAAGTTTGTATACCCTTGTAGTCGGATCATGCAAATCATCATAACTAAGCCAAAAATACATTAATTTCCAATCGGAAAGTATTTCTATGCTAGTTTTTATAAGGTAAATAAATCTGCATACTCAATTTAGCATTTTAAAAAATTAAAATTTTTGTCAATTTTTTGAAATTTTAACGATGTAACCCCTTACATTTTTTTGAAATTTTGAAAAAATCTCGAAAATTTATTTTTTGACCGGGAATAGCTAGACCGACTCGGCTGTTGATTCTGATCAATAATATATCCGATTTATAGGGTCGGAAATGAATCCTTCACTGCGTTTTAAGCGTCTGACCGAAATTATAATACTCTGCAAGGGCATACAAATTATACCTATATTCCGCTCAAAAACATTACTTATCCTTATGTAAAGAATTAATATTAATTAATATTGAATATAGAGAATCCACATCGATTATATTAATGGTGTTCAGGTGATTATTTTGCCTGCTCATTAAGTTATTCCATTCTCCCCACTCAGAGTTCTATTAATACAATCGTTTAATGCAGCAAATTAATGACGCATTTGAGAATAGGAGAACTTTGTCTTTGGCCTGAGCACTCATTTCGTAAGCCGTTTGTTCTGAGCCATAGCCATGTTCAGAGAGCCAGATACTTAAATGCAACTTGTTAGCCGGCGAACGGAGACTGCACAGCTCGGGATGAAAAAGTGCGCAGATCTCGGCAAACGACAGCGTCATCTGCTGCGCCTTCAGTTGTTTCTGGTGGCAAAGTTGTAGTACTGCAGTCATCGTTTTCGTTGTCGTGGTTAGCGACGCTCGTAAAACATGTTTTTTCAATTAAAAAATCAACGAAATACCTCACAGCTCTACCCGCTGGAGGCTCATTACTTGTTGCTCCGGCCCGATTCCGAGTCCATGGCCGTAAGCCTTCACTTGGTTAGTCAGCGAGCCCTAGAGACCGAATGCTCCTCATCCTCTGCAGCCGCTGGCACCTCCTCTAATCCTCTCCTGCCGCTGGCAATGATGATGACGGTCGGTAGGTACTGGCGAGCGTGTGACTTTATGCGGTTGTTAATATGACAAATTAATTTGTTAGCCAGATTTGCCTTGCACCTCTATGTTTAGCGCATTAGGCTCTGTATATGGATAGGGTGCATTAAGCTATCTTAGCCAGAGCCAGGCTAATTCCTCATGCTCCCAGGCCTTAACTCATAGTTTTTCCATACTTAGTGTTTACTCTAACTGATTACCATAAGAGTATTCATAAAAAGAAGGATACTCTATTCCTTTTAACTGCTCGCTTGCCAACATAAGTCTCGTCTTGTCACCATAACTAAGCCGAAATGATCGTAAACAAAACTGTGGCAAAATGCACTGATAGCCGACTTGGCGTCTAACCAAATGCAGAAGCCAGCGCAATAAATTTTCCATATGAATGACGCATCAGGGCCATCATTTTTGTGGCCAAACAAATATTTAAAAAATGTATAATAGATGGCTGAAAACGGCATCTGCGCCCACAACGAAAAAGATGCTATGGAAAATGTACCTGGAACCTGGGCACCACCAAGTGACGGTGCCACCAATTGCTTTCAATCAAACACAAACTCTGTCATCGATCATTCGGCAACGTTTTGCTTTGGATCCGATCCGATGACTGACTGACAGACAGACAGAAGTCTATCCTTTGGGGCCAATAAAGCAAAAGCCGCTCCTGGGCCAACCCTGAGATACCAAGCTCAAAATCACACTGGAAAATTGGTTTCTAAAGGAAACTTTCAATTACATAGAAATAGATTTTCAATTATTAAGCTGAAAGGATTAAATGTTCTATTTAAAATGCTAGAAAATATAGTTTAGGAAATACCCATTAAAAGATTGTAAGAACCATCAGCTACCTAGTAATTAAAGCATTGTACACGTTTTTTGTTGAATTAAACTGTTCTCAAAAGCTTATACTCTTATTGTTGCAGCTCTTAGTCTTTTTTGTTTTACCCGTGTTAAGACTGAGCTATTTATAACAACTTAGTGTGGATTTTTTGCACAGTGCAATGACCAACAAAGACCCATCCTGCACCCCGAGAAGATGCAGCGTGATGACAATTTGATTTGCATGCAATGCAAGTGCAATTATTATGGCAAAAGGTGACCAGTTTTCGCCGATGGTTCGTCGATTCTCCTCCGACGGTCACCCCCAGTCGATGGATCCAATTCAGTGGGCCCTGGCCACCGGATTCCCTCCTGCAGTTGCCACTCGGTGGCTACTTTGCATAAATGTCATTATTGTTGCCGCTGTGCCTGAGCGGCAGTTGGATGTGGATTCGGTTTCAGGAGTCAGGAGTCGGGAGTCTGGACCGGACACTATCTCAAACTGATTGACAGTTGAATTGAAAAGTTTGGCGACATTTCTCCTTATTTGATTTGTGGTTGCCGCTCGCGTCCTGGGCAAGATATGCAAAAATTGCGGAAAATATTTCTCTGCATTTTCATGTTTGCCATGTGTACTTTTCTCGCTTTACAATTTCTTTTTTTTACACTTTTCCCCAGCTAGCTGATATGTGAAATATGGTTCATAACTTTCTGGCAACTGTTGGCGGTTTTCGAACATTTAATCCATTTATATATGTCTATTTTTTTTTGTTAATTAACATCTTTGAGTTAAAGTTACATACTGAAATAGTGCACTGATACGTTGGCCACAAAGAGACCACAACACTAACAGTTACTATAACAAAGATTCGATTAATTATATTAAATTACATTGTTTTAAGCCATATTATATTAAATTATACATTGTAAAAAAGTATTACAATATGGATATTTTCCAACAATCACTCCACACTTCGGTGCTGGCTGAGCTCTACCGCAGGCATGGCACCCATTAGCCCGAATTATTCGCAAAATATTCAAATTGTGCACTCCATTAACCCCAGGAATGGTATAATGCCAGTGGTTCTCCTCCGATTTGCACCCGGGGAAATCTTTTGACAAATCGCCCGAGGCTTATCTACGTGTTTAGCAACATTCTAACGGTGGTCGCAGACGCAAGGCGGCATTATTGACAAATATGACAACAAAGCCTGACACACATGCCACATGTATGCATGCCGGGGAAAATCTCCTTCTTCTCCTTGCCCAGCTTCTAGGAGGTGGAAACACTCCTTCTTGGCCGCAAATGAAATGAATTGACATGCATCGACAGCTGGAAAAATAGCAACGAAAAAAAAAGATACATAAGAAAAATGCCCAAAACCTGGCCAACTCGGCGGTAGTCCGCGAACTGTGCCAAATGACACTGGACGGTCTCGGAAAAACGCTTTTGGCAGCACCCAAATGCACTTTTCACATAATTACCAAATGAGCCCGGCTCTGCGAAAGCTGAAATTTGAATAGCCAACCAGACAGGCGACTAGAGGCAGGCAGTCTCATGAAGACCTGGCCAAATGCAGCCGGGGAGTTGGCCAAGCCGAGCGGGCCAAATGAATGGCATTTCATCGACGGCCGACAGAGCGGGCAGTTTAATTGCCAACGCAGGAGGCTTCAGCCGAAGCTGGAACTGCCAGGTGGAGGTATCGGCATTGGCTACTGGCAGGCTCTTCCGCGGGCTTGGCGGCATAATCATAAAATCCCCAAGTTTAATAAACATTTCCACAGAATCTTTGGCATCGCCAACCGTTGGCTAACTCGTTTCACGGCGTTCTGCTTTGGCGCGTCTCTTTTCGTTACCTGTCTAAGGGTATTCATATTTTTTCAGTTAAGTCTGGAAAAGTAGAGTTATTAGAAATTTACAGAAGCGAAATCAGTTGAGATCAAATATCCCTTATAAGTATTAATATTAGTACAAGTTTAATATCAATAGTTTAATATAAGGAAACCTTAAGTTTATATTTCTCTATTTTGATTATGGATGCAATGCACATAATTAAGCTTTTAGTTTGCAGATTAGTTACCATCGAACAGCACTATTTTTAAGAGTTCAAGGGTATTAAAAATTCGTTCCTCATCACCAGCTTTCTTCCTTTTTTTGGCCAGAGTTGGTTTTGGTTTTGAGTTGCCGCCCGTGCAGTTCTCAGTCGTTGACTCATTTACGACCTGCCACTGCCAGACGACCGGATCCCAGCTCTCGGCTCTCAGCTCTTGGCTCTTGAATGGCTGCCCTTCAGTGTGAGCCATCGACTGACTCCTAGCTCATTTGCTGGCTTTCCAGTAATTAAATATAAAACTGCATTTTTATGTAGCCGCACTCCTAGTAATTAAAAGCGATATTAGTTGACGGGACTGTTTCAATTCGGAATTTTCCTGGTCGGGTTAGGCGGTCAATCCGCGATAGAGGGATGCCACGACTCTCCACCGATTCAAGTTCAAAGTGTTTCTAATGAAAATTTATGGCCTGGCCAAAAACGAGATCAAAGCGCAGTGTTTTCCCACAGCAAAAGTCGGCTCCTTGACATTTATATGGACACATGAGGCAGCTACTTCAGCCAACAATGGGGCGCCACACAAAGAGCTGGGCCGGGGAAAAACAGGGAGAGCAAAACCTGAGAAGTCCACGGAGCATACATAATACAAATAAAATATCTAATGGTGACCCGGTAGCCTTAAATGTCAGCCAGACAATGTATAAACTGTGGTGATGTCATATGCAAATGGGGGTGTGCGCTGTGTGTATCCTACGGAAGTGTGGCGACAATGTTGCCGGGGCGTAATTAAAAATAACAGACATGCATCATCGATTCGAGTGACGTCTGCAAGATGGGAATACCGCGTTGCACTTGACATTTCTCCACTAGATTTTATAACCCAATGACGCCCTTTCCCCCTTGACGTTGTGGCCACATCGTAAATTGCAGCAAGATGCACTCATAAAAATGATTTGCTGCAGCTCAATAAAATTCTTCTTGGCTGAAATAAATTATATAAATTAAAGGTCATGATTCTTATAAACATTTATTAGTTTTTAAGTTTATTGGATCCCAATAAAATGGGTATATTCTTATAATTTCCCCTGTTTTCTTATGATTTTCCTAAGAAATTTCTTATGGTTTTACCAAAACTTAAAGAATTTTTCCTTCTTTTCAAAGACAAAACTTCTATTTATTTGTAGTGTGACTTTCTGTTTTGTTTCGAGGAAAATAATCATCAAGCGGTTGACAGCAGACAGAAACCACAGACAAACACTCTCCACCGCCAGCTATGCAGTCATAAAAATTAAGTTGCAAAAATTTTCCCCATCTCCATGGCTTTCAGAAAGCAAAAACAAAACCCAGATGCCACAACTACAAAATACAATGACGGAAGCTGTAAAAGTTGATCGCCCCGCAAGTGTGAGAGAGCCGCGGGATGTATGTAACTTTCTGATGGAGATGAGATGACTTGGAGCTGCAATTACGTCAACAAAAGTGCCATTACCATGATGATTAGAAAACTGTAAATTGTTAATTCGCTAATTGTTGAGAATCTGGCTGTAAAAAGAGACAACTGTTGGAAAATGCCATCCGCAGAATGAGAGAGAAATTATCATGGTGTCTAGAAAAAGAAAAGCATTATTACATCAGTTGAAAAGGGATATTTTCTTTTCAATTTTCTTTGAGCTTGTTATAACGAATGATAGGGCTTTTTGCTAGAAATATTAATATATCCAAATGTTTCATACATGATGTATACTACCTTAAAGTTTAAAGGTACAGACATTAACCTAAAGCATAGCAAAGCATAGGCACAGATTAAAAATAATAAATCTTCTGACCATCCTGAACAACGACTTCAAGTGGTAACAATACTTAAGAGAAACATACAATTACTAACAAGCTTTAAGTTGAAATTAGGAGAAAATGCAATCCAACCTGTTAGGACCATCACTTAAAAGATGAGCAGCGCCCTATGTTGTGTAAATCTTTCAAATGCCTTTCAAAGCGATGCTAAACCAAAAATTGTAGGTTGTTCTCCTGTCGTTTTTAAACTTTTCAAGCATTGTAAATCAATATTTCCACCTAAAGAAGCTCAGACGAAGCCGAGTTTTTCATTGCGCAACATGTTGCCGGTGGAAACAGCATTAGGCAGGCGAAAAATCAACCGAAACACCGAATATACTAAGCACCGAACACTGAAACACACACGGCTCTTAACACGTCAGATAATTGAGTTTTTGGCACAAATTTGCATGAGGCCACGATGGCGATGATGACGATGATGTCTGTAGAAGGAATTCGCCATGAAGTGCACTTGAGACATGTCCGATGGAAGATCAAAGCGAAAGTCAAAAGTGAACCAAGAGTAAATCATGAAAAGGCATCAGGTATTGTTTAATACCTACATTTCAGGTGAGTAATCCTGTGGCATTAATTAGAGAAAGACTTAAATTCAAAATCTTGAATTGAATTCTTAAGTAAATTATATTAAAGGTTGGCTTACAACCTTTAAAACATAATGTTTCCTAATTGGGAAAAAGAGTCATCAAATATATTCTTTAAAGAAATTAAAAAAATATTGTTCACTGTACACTATACTATTATATTTGCTTATATTATTTAATTAAGCAAATCAACTTGGAAAAACTCTTTTTATTATGTTAATGCTACCAATTTCCTAATCCTTCCCCCCTATTCCCACTTATTAAACATATTTAAGACCATTTTCTCGTTAAAGCTTGAAAGTAGTTGAACTTATTGATTAAGGGTTGACTTCTCTTTACCACCACCACCCCATCTCCAGCTCCATTAACCTGCTCCAGTTGGCAGGCCACTCGAACTCAGGCTTGACACGCTTTCGGGCTGGGAAGTTAAGTCAGTTTCCGGGGCAGTCCACCCAACTTGACTCGCCTCGAGGTGCGACCATTATGTCCCGCCTGTCCAGGGAATCCGTGTCATGGCACGAATTTCCAAGTCGGAAGTGTCGGCACCTAACAAAGTGGCAGTACGGCCCAAAGAGCCCAGCCCAGGCCACCCACAGCCCACATTTTCGATGGGCTGCACCATTGCCATATCAATGCGATTTCCTTGCCATGTCGTGCAAGGCTGCGGCTGCACTGATATCATTTTTAAATTTGAAATAAATAAATAAAACGGAATACTGGTATTGTTTACTTTTAGCAGTTAAGATATAAATATTTCTAAACAGGTAAAAGTTAAAGTTTGTGGGAAAGCTTTAGGCAATTTAAAGAAGTGTAAGTTAGGTTCCTTACCTGTTAACCATTACTTACTATACACAACATATATTTTTATTTATGAAAAATTTGTACTTAATATTTAGTCAAAATCCCATTTCTTATTATATATCCCAATAATTATATACCAATTTTTTTTCTCAGTTTATTGTGCATGTGTTTATAGCCAGTATCCTTGTAAATCGGCACGCCAAACAAAAACTTTACCTTCTGTTGCCTTTTGTTTTGTCACGTTACCGGTGGCCCTTTACCTTTTAGTCCTTATTGTTGATTTCAGACTGCGCTTTTTGGCAGTGCCAGGCGAAAGGCTTTCCAATGGACTAACCTTGCCAGGCTGTGATTGAGGTGCCAGATGGCAGGCTGATTTGATTATTGATTGCCATTCATAAATTTGGAAATTAAAACAATTTTGCTTCTGAGTTTTGTGAGTTTTTGATAAGGTTACGACTCTGAATTGGGGTTTTGCTTGGTTGCAGTCATTGCTAAATGTTTTTAAACTTGTTTATTTAAGTTAAACTTTCGTTTTGGGTAAAGCAAAAGTTTTGGACCCAAATCCATAGCTAGAAAAGTGAAAACTAGAACACATAAGTATATATATAAAGTGAACTGAAAGGGTATTTAGAACACACAATACCTGTCGGACACACATAACCCAAATTTAAAGAATAGATTACAGGTTCTCTCCCTCTAATCCGGCGATAATACAACAATGGGGTATCAGTGCTAATAATAGAACTGCCAGCAACTACAAAAGACAATTAACAATTATGGAAATGCCAGTAGAACCTGTCGGGCCAATTACCGGACAACACCCACGTAATAGTCACCTGTGCAGAGAGAGGAGACTGCGGTCAGGGATGAGGAAGGGCAACCTGTAACGAGTCTGTGAGTCGCCGTCGCCGCCTACTCATCTCATTACCTGGACACCAGGTGAGCAAACACAATTAATGAAACCGCGCTCACATGGCATCACAGTTTCTATTTGTAAAAAAAAAGAAGGAAAAAACTGTAAAATACTCGGATTTTTTCGGACTGACTGCGGCTTAAAAAGGTGTTAATGAACGGCCCGAAGGCATTTTTGTTTTAGACTCTTGTTGACACAACAGCCGGCGATTTCTAGGGAGCGAAGCGGAATGGGCACAATAAACAATTGTTCGACTTTATGGAATGCTGAATATCTCTTTTATTTTTCTCGAGGTTTTTGGCACCGCCATAAAGGTCAGGCTCGGAGCTGGGAGCCGTGAGCTGCAAGAGGGTTTGTTCTGGGACCCCACCTAGAAACCATGATGAATCTAATTAAAATGCAACTCATTGCGGGATGCCGCCTGGCTCTGCGCATCAACTGGAATGCAAATCGAAATATTACCCAATAGGAAATGCATTCGGGAAAATAATAAAATCATCAGCCACAATAACAAACAGCCGGGGTAGCAGCCCCTCGCCGCCGCTGGCAAAACAAACCCAAAAAATCCGTCCAAATCATAATGCGCCGCAGAGAAAACCTCCATTGCCTCCTCGGCCAACAAGCAGCAGCATCCACTGCAGCAGCAACACAAAAAACAGCAGCAACAGTTGCCATCTCATCCAGGCCGAGATCCAAACAACGAAGGCGTTGAAAATTGTCAAAGAACGCGCCGCAGACAGGATACAGTGGGGCCGAGCTTGTAAAGTACTTTAAAAATAATTTTTAATTTAAAATGGGATTTTTTCTAACTTAATATATAGTTGTAATAAACAAGATCTTTTCTGAAAACAATCTTTATACAATCGTTCCAAGACAAGAAACTCAACACTAGCAGTATTTCGTGGAACTTTTACTTACGAATTTTAGGTGTGCTCAATGGATCCTTGAACGCTAGATGTTGATAGGCAGCTTAATTTTTAAATATTACAAAATATAGGATATATAAAATTACAAATATAAAAAATAAACTTATAGTTTAATGACAAAAATGTTTCTAAAGTTAAATGTGTTCGATTTTTATACCCTTACAGAAGTATTATAACGTAATGATGTGAAGGAGTCATTTCCGACCCTATGAATCATATATATTATTAATCAGCATCAAAAACCGAGTCGTTTTAGACATGTCTTATAAAAAAATAAATTTTTGAAATTTTTTAAAATTTCAAAATTTTATAAGGGGTTACATCGTTAAAATTTTCAAAAATTGTCAAAAATTGTAATTTATTTAAATCATAAACTGAGTATGCAAATTTATAAATATAATAACAACTAACATAGGAAAGCTTTCCGAATTTAAATTAATGAACTTTTGGCTAAGTTACGGGTTTTTTAAATTTTAATTTTTCGAAAAAATTGTCATTTATTATATTAGTTTCTATCCTATAGTTAAATGTATAAAAACTTTTGTTTCCCGAATTTAGTTTCATTTCTTGTTAATTTTTAATATGTATGTATTTTTTTTTACTTTTAGGCACATTCACAGTTTAATAACTAAAGTTGGTAATAAAGCGATGCTCCTGATAAGTATCCAAACACATAGGATTCAAAATCTTTAAGCTATAGATTTGATTATATTTTTTTGTTATAATTTTAATGGTTTTCAAAAGTCTTCGCAGCCACTAATCTCAGACCACAGTGCGGAGTGGGCACTGCTCCAACTGCTGCCGGATTCAATATTCGATTGTTGGCAGTCATGACTCAAAGCATTCAGAAAGCGGCAAGACTGCGACGCCGCCCGCCCGTTGCATGCAACCTCATCTCTCATCGCTCGGCATCTCCTCAGCATCTGCGAAGCCAAGCGAAAACGGTAAACTAACAGGCGTTGCATTTGGGAAACCAGGAGAGGACCAACCTCAAAAGTGCGCACCTTAAAAATAATCTTTAGACGTGTTGGCTGCTGGCCCCGGCTCGCCGAATAGCTCGAAACTCCGAATGCAACTGGTGGAAAACAGTAAATGAGGAAAAAAAAGGGGGAAAAATTGTTGCCAATCGATTTCGCGAAATAGAAATAAGCGGCATCCAATATACACAATATATACAGCATTCAATGTGCAACTTGCTGAGCTCAGTGCCCAGCCAGCACTCATCGGCATCTCGGCATCGTCACAGTCATCGGTCCAACTTGTTGACATTTGCAGCATTTCGGCTTCAATAAAATATAAGTAGAAATAGTTTTTCAGAGTCCGACCGATTGCATTTAGTGGGGCAGCAGTTGCAGCAGCAGCAGTTGCAGCAGCAGCAACTACAGCAACTTGCAACTTGCAACCTGCAACAAGTGCAGGCAACTTTTCCAGATTATGCCACTGCAGTGGATGGCATAACGGGTTGGGTCTCTAGAAAACCAAGAGCTCTCCCTTCCTCCTACTTATCGGGGTTTTTGGGAGGGTCTCACTTGCACCCACACACAAATATTTAAAAATAAGAAACTATAGAGAGTGTCAGCTAAATATAAATCTAAATTTAGAGCCAATCAATCTCTAACTGTGTTGCAACAAGGAATTAACTAAAAACTAAAAACAAACTCATGGTCACTTAAAAGCATTCAATCTCATTACGTTTTTCATTAAACAAATATTAAATTGAAAACCAATGTACTTTTAAGATTATTATACGATTCAGAACTCTATAAATGATGTACTTTATTCATAGCCTTATTCCAGTGATTAATCCTTAACCTGAATTATGTTTTAAAATATGTAAAAAAAAATCGCATGGAAATAGACAGTATCTGAACCCTATACCCCGACAGCACACCCACAGAAAACTATCAAGTTAAACCTATAATCAACGGCATTAAAGCCATTGTGCCAGGAGACCACCCAGTTGTCAGACGATATTTTCCAATTAAAAACCGGAAGACTGCTAAATTATTGCATTAACCGAGCGTAAGCCTTTAATTGCCCCAAAGAATCGCTCCTCGGAGACTGACATAAATCAGCGATGAGTGTTTACGTTGAACTCAAATAGTTGTTTGGGGCAGCAGGGAAATCCAAATCCTATTAATCAGCCACGGCGGCCAAAGTCAGCCAACCAACTAATGCTAAATGCCGACAAAAGATGACGAACCGAAATCCCAAAAAAACACAATAAGAAATGAAACAATCCCTGTGTAGACGCCGTCACCTATGTGGCTTTGATTCTGACACCCGGCTACGGTTTCCGATCCGGTCCGGTCCGATCCTACTCCTCCGCCTCCTCGTCTGGGCCAGCTGTTAATTGCGTCTAATAAGCAGTTTGGCGCTGTTCTCACAAAACGCCAACGACACGCGGAGGAGGAGCCATAGGCTGACCACTCCGAAATGAAAAGAAATATATATTTGTGTGCGCTACACCCATGATTAAAGTCGTGCTCATTTGAATCTCCATGAGCGGCGGCTGTCGGTTAACTGCTGCCAGTTGCCAGTTGCCAGTTGCCAGTTGCCGGCTGCCTGCTGGCACTGCTGCCTGTTAATCTCAAGATCAACACATCGAACAGTGGTCTCTGCCCAGGGTTGGTGTCGGGGGAGTGGAATCCTCGCCAGACAGCGGCTCCATAAAACAAATATCGCTTCGTGTACGCTAACTAGTAGTAGCCTTCCCAGCCCCATCTCCATCTTCATCTCCATCTCCATCTCCATCGCAGCTCGGGCTTTATTGAAAAGTTTTGATTTCTTGCTCAATTCTGGGGCCTCGAGAACTTTTTGTTTTATTGATTTTCGGTTGAGTTTCGCTTGTAGGTTGTTGTTTTTCTTTTTTCTGTTCAGAAAATCTAATCATGCAATAAATTGGCCAATTGTTTGAGCAGGCAGCTTAGGAGCCGCCATCTGCTAACAATGGGCCCACTGAATGGTCAATACAAATACATATTTCGGTCGACTACATTGCACATGTTTTTTGATTTATAAGCCGGCGATTGAATTTAATATTGAATCGCCTGTAATTGATCGTTTTCAGGCTTGTAATTAGCATGTGGGAATTTGGGGCTAACAAGGTGAATAACTTCACATAAAAATATATTTACTCTTGTATACAATAAGAAGCTTAATGCCTATTCATACATTCCAGTTTTTCCTTTAAAAAATGTTTCTTAAAATCCCATTTGCTCTCCCCCAGAAATAAATCCAGAAATCGCAAAGCTAATTTCATATTTCACCTTTTTTTTCACATTGAAAATATAAAAAACTTTGGCTTTGGTTTTCCCCCCTCAAGGTTGCCTATGTGTGGCTTTGCCGGATCAGTGAAAAGCCATCTTAAACTCAAATCCCGCGACAACTTGTATCTGGGTTATCGCCTTGTGTTTTGCATTTCTTTGCCATTTCCAAGTTAGCCAGCCCACGGATTTGAGCCAAGTCGAGGCTTATTGCAAGCCGCAGAAACCGAAAGAGCCGCAAAAAAAACTTAAGAGATCCAGCCGGAAAAGCAAATCCAACCAAGCAGAGGAAGACACAATTGATGGCACACCTTGGCACGATAAAAAGGAAAACTCAGTCAGTGCAAAACGACACAAATATTTTATCAAGCCAGAGAGAAAAGTAAGCAGCAAAAAAGTTTCAAACAACACAAGGAAAAACCAACTATGGAAAGGAAAACCACTTGTTGATTTTTAAGTTAATAACATATTCGAATAGTAATTAATTAATAATAAACAATTATAAAAATGCTCTCTGGGTATGGGACCCTATCATTTCCATATTTTCTTGCGTTTACAACACCCTTTTGATTTTTAAATAATTTTCTTATATAAAAGATTTTCTTCTGTGTAGAAAAACTCTTATTTTCTGAGCCTAAGTTGAAGTTGAGAAGGAGAGTCGGGACACACTTCAAAAGATGACAAAAACCAGCCATGAAAATCAAGTGCCACGAGGCATCTGGGAAAAATGGGGTAGGGCCGCAAAGAAAAAACTCCCCAGGCCTAGTGCATGGAGGGGAAAAGTCCGGGAAAGAGGAAAAGCCGCTGCTCAGCGATGCGAACGATATGGCAGGAAGCTGCAGCAGTTATCGTGTCGAGCAAATAAAATAAAAATAATAAACCAATTATGCACTTTGCCGCAACATTGACTGGAAAAAGTGAGGCATTTCGTCTTGGGTTTTCTCTGCCCTCGAAGCAACTGCTGTGGTCAGTGCTGGACCAGTGGAACATGGAAATTAAATCAACAAAATGTGTAACTAAAAGATGACTACCAAAGATAGTCGCCAGCGAGATAGTTACCCACTCCGCTGGGCTAATTTAACTAACCAGAGATGAGCCGCAGATTGCATTTGGGGGCTGGGCCTCCAGCCTGGGCATGGGTATGGGTATGGGCATGGGAGGACCCTACTATCCGACTCCTCCTTGGCAAGTGCCTGGTATCTGTGGTGTAGGTTGTCGGCTTGATTTGCCATACATAGTTTGGCCCAGGTAGTTGCCTGGGCGGGCGTTACAATCTCGGGTCATTCCACAAAAGCGGAGGAGGTCACCAGCCACATTCCCCGCCTGGGTTTCACTCTTTAGAAGAGGTTTCACTCCTCGTTGGCACTGGATTTTGCCTTGGCTGTTGCTAATGAAGCCCCAACTCCACATCCCCATCTCCGACAACTAGCTCTGGCATCCCATCCTCCAGCCGTAGTTCCTCTTAATCTGGCCAGGCCGCCACGTCGATATTGTTATTGTTGATGAGCCAGCGATGATAGCCCGAACTGAAGGCCTGACGACAAACATCAGGGGCCAGGTCTTTGTTTATCGTGCATGAAGTGTTTAGTTTTTTTCGGTCTCAATGCTGTGACAAGGAGTCTATGGATTTTTATATCCACTTTGTTAGAGATTGTGATCTATGATTTCTGAGGAAGTAATAACTTAATCTCATATTATTACTATTATCAGAATCCTCAAACTTTAGTGAACTTTCTACTGAAAACAAACCCTTATAGACCGATAAGCAGGGCATTATCCTCGTCGTTGCTGTATGCCAAGTCTACTTAATTTTGCCTTCGTGTCCCTAGGTACAAATTATCTGCAACAATGCAATGGGGCATGCCAGCATTTTGGGAAGCTTAGTTTGGTAGGCGGGTCTGTTTGGTCTGCACTCGGTCTCGGTCTCAGTCCCAGTCCCAGACTCAGTTTCGGTTTCGGATTCAGTCTCTCGGCCCAACCCCCCTTTTGAGCACCATGTAAATATGTGGCTGAAAATTTGTCTTGGCTTTGGGTCTTTGGGGTAATTAGTACCCCCGAGGCAGAGTCGCAACAGGTTGATGGCGGCTGGTCGTAGGGCCTGGGTCTGGGCTTGTGCTTAAATATGACATTTGTTGCCGTTTTGTTTGATGTACACTCGAAATGCACTGCAAACCGATGGAAAATATTTGCTTAAAGGTGAAAGTTTGTAGGTTGTCGCTTTGTCTCCTCCTCGGTGGCCTGTCAAAGCCTAATGGATTTAAGGCGAAACCGAAAGTTGTTCGAAGAACCGGCAATTAGAGATGCATTTTTTCGGGGGAGTGCAGAGCCAGTTGAAAGGGTCTGTCAAAGGTCTAGACAGTCGATTAGGTAAAGATTTTCCAACCCACAAAAATGGTTCTCGGGCAAGGGGTTTTCTGCTCAAATGCAAAAAGGAAAACTGCATAAAAGTGAAAGCTCATTGGGGAATCAAATGCATGCATTTCATCTTCATCTGGCAATGTTTGCCTACCCGGGTTATTGAAATTCAATGTAAATCTATCGCGATATGTCATACAGGCGAGGAAAATGCGCCGACAGGTTCAAGACAACCAAATCCGTAACCACATCCACATCCAGCCTCGAATTTACCTGCATCTCAGGTGCTCCAGCGGCGAAAGGCAGCAGCATTGTCAGCCGGGCTCCATCGTCATTCACATCGACATTTGGCCAATGCATTTTGCACACACACTCACTTCGCACAGATATAAGCTGATAAATGCATTTAATTCGAGTCAGCCGAAAAAAAGGAAGGTGCACTCGTGAAAAAAGTTGGCCAAGAAAGATGATTGATATCATAATAAATATTAATAAATAAATAGCATAACGCCATGCGAATTTTTTGTCCAGGCAACCGAAGTCTATATATATTTTATGCGATTAGGAGATGTGGGCGTGTAACGCATCTTATTCATTTATGTTGATCATAATCTAACCTTATGAAGTTCTGCTTCAACCTAATATTTACTTAGCACTTGGCCTACATGGCTTATTCCATTTTGATTAGTTTTTTGTTGAGTGCAACCGAAACGAAACCGTGGCGAACCGAATCGAAGCGAAACTTTCAAGAGTCTGTTTTTCCTACTGCAACAGGTTGCACAGTTGGCGAATTGCAAAACTTGTCAAACGCAAAACGCAATCGATACGAATATCAATCAAATCGTGGAGATAAACTACGCGTCCGAGTCGCCGAAACCGTTGACAACCGTGGGCAGCCGCCTGGAAGATCGTGGAATCAATGGGGCCACATTTATGGCCGATCGCTTATGCATATGAAATTGTCTTTAGATCTTTTAAGGACAGCTCCCCAATCCGGAAGCGATAAATACTTTGTGTCTTGTGGGCTACCTATTGGGATTATGTTTTGTCTTTTTCCCCTGTCTATTTCGGTGTAAAATTGTGACTCAGTCGGAGCGACATCTTCGACATTAATTCGAGTTTTATCTTATTTTAAAGATACTTTTGTAAAGACTCTTTTGTCTTGCCTGCGACTGCGACTCGGAGTCAGGAGTCTGGGTGAAACAGCGACTGGAGCTATTAAGGTATTTGGGTCACAATTTATCGCTGGTTTTCTGGCCTCTGTCTGTGTTTCCTTGTCTTCGGAAGATGCTCACGTTGGCCCACAAAATTAATTATGACAGTTTATTTATTTGATTATTTTAGCGGATTTCAAAGGGGCAACCGACACAGCTGAAGAAACGCTAATTATGTTGTGACTCAGGAAGGGATTAGGAAGCTTTGTGGTCAATATGATGGGGATTTTAAGTCTGTGACAAACTGGGGAAATCTAGAAGGTTGATTCAGAAATATCTTACACCAAAAGGATCCTCCACTGACTTATTTTATATAGGTTTATGGTTTGTTAAACCCAAAATCAGCATAATATTCGCAAGACCCCCGATCATGTTGAAGTGCAAGAAACTCCTTAATGGCAAAAATCTTCTCCTTCCACATAATTGAGTTAAACTTTAAGACATCCTTCTTAAAAGTAAATCCTGAGCGGTAACAAAAAAGGAATCGGCGATAATTATGATGGATATGGGAGCTCATTTCCAGCACTCAATGAGCGGTCGCTGATCTTTTGATTTTTTGAAGGCGAAACTGAGAAACGAGGTAGATACTGACTGATTCCTGCACCGGAAATGTAAGCGCCGATCAGAAAAAGTTGCCAAATGTTAATTCAGCCTGCAGCTCCTGGATCGTTTCTCGGGGCAATAGAAATACCCGAGGCGAAAAAAACAAGCCTCAAAAGGGTATAAACAATCTTTTTTTGCGGTTTTTTACTGTGCAAAATTACGAGGTTTGTGAACATCCCGACATATTGTTTTTTGTTTTGAAACCTGCAGATTTTTATGGCATCAATTTTGTGAGTAATAAAGTCAAGTGTTTAAATTGAGCGCTTTGAGTTTATATAGCGAGGGGTAAAGCTGGTTAAACGCCATATTTTACGGCCCCGATTTCGTTTTATTTTCACCGGATAAGTCGCACAATTTTCGGGGCCTTAATGAGCCGCGACGTTTGTCTCATTGACTCCTTCAACTTGGCCTGGACTAATCTGTTTCCGAACTAATTAGGCTACACGCGAAACGGAGCAGGGAACGGAGATAAACAGGGTTCAGAGATGCGTTTCACCGGACCTCTGTGTTCTGTCGCTGCTTTTCTCGTTTCGGCTTTAAGGAGCATTAATTTTAAGCACATTGTCCAAAAACAGCGCCAGGTCAGAAGCGGCTCTGGGAACGGGGAAAGGGTTAAGCGGAATGGGTTAAGCGGGACGCATGACGATTGCGGTGCGATCCTCACGAAGCCGCCTTCAAAAGCTGTCAAGTTAGCGATCCCCACAACACAGTCCCAGTCCCAGTCCCAGCCTCAGTGCAGTCCCCGGCCAGGTTTCAGTCTCCAGTCGAGTCCTACTCCCTCCCAACCAGACCAATTCCAGCTCCAGTCCAGTTCCAGTTGCCGCTGCGTTGCTGCTTCTTCTGTCGGTTAATGTCATTATCAAGATCGTTTGCTTTAATCTGCATAAACAAATCAAATAAAGTAAAGCCCCGGCCAGGCAAAAGTGGCGCAGCATCAGCAGAAGTTAACTCTGACTTTTTCCCTCGGACTCCTGGCCAGACTCCCTCTTTGAGCCATACACTTAAGGAATGTTAAATGCAGTTTGCTGTTATTTCAGCATAAAATATTTTAAATACATTTTAGAGGGGTTGTTTACATTTATAGATATTTTTGTTGGTGCCAGTTTTTACCAGAAGCTTGTGAATTTTAATAAGCCTTATTATGTTCACAGCTTTGTTTATAAAGTAACAAGAAAGGAAGCTAACTTCCGGAACCCGACTATGGGTTCGATTGTGCAATCGATCACAAAAAAGCTAACTTTAAGTTGGATACTAGCATATTGAGCTTTAATATTTGGTTAATTAAGCATATTATACATTTTTAATAATATTAATGACGTTACCTCTTTCAACATTTTATAAAAAATGTCGTTATGATATGTCAAATTTTGTTATTCAAATGCCTTCACCAAGTTGCAAGAGTCTAACTAAAGTTATAATAATAAATACTAATATGGCAAAAGTTGGCTCCAAAGTCAGGGTCAGTTTTGAAACAATCGTAAGTGTAAAAAATTAATATTCGTGAATAATTTATAATTATTTAACGTTAGGCTGCTAACTTAGAATATACGTTTGTAGATATCCCTAATACAAATCGCTGTGGCACTTCCACTTAAAATTAAGTAATGGGGTCCAATAAGTGGCAGTAAGGGTATTAATTGGAAAATAAATACGAACTATTTAATAATATTATATTCATGGTTAACACTTACCCCAGGTTATCCATTTTCGTCATTGCTTAATGCTATCCAGTGTAGAGTTATATTCTTGGTGACTTGCATTAAGCCTTCCATGGTAATGCATTGGTCAGGCGATATTTGTAGCGTCGATCGGAATCACTATCACTTTCACTATAGATGCAAACACTAGGACTGCTCCGGTCAGAATGTGACCAGTGCGACGGCCGCGCCCCGTATTTATAGTCTCCGCGTGAGGAGAACAACAGATAAAATGAGAACGAAAGAGATATCTCTAGGGATAGGCAGAGAGAGAAAGAGCTATCTCTAGAGGGAGCTCATACCGAAAGCGGCTGAGTTATGAGATAGAGAGATACAGAGATGGAGAAGGAGAGAGAGAGCGCGACCGGGACAGATAGATAGAGCTTAAGACAGAGAAACGAAGTGAGAAAAAGTTGCAATATGATCATTAACAATTAATATAATATAAATTATTTATATTTACATATTCAATCTACAATTTTACACTCACAGTTTCGCATTTCCCCCAACACTTAACGATCTATGTGGCAGATATATGATACAGTCGGTCGATCCGTTCCAACTTACATACATACATATATACAAAGTTGAATTTAAATAGCTTCAAATATGAGAGACTAGTTTAGTTTGCTTAGAAACTTCTAACTAAAATTGAAATTCACTGCAAGTGTATAAAATGTTAAACAACTATATTTGTTAATCCTTCTTATTATTCGTAATTATTCATAATAAATTATTTAAGTGTATTATTTTTTGCAGTGTACCTGTCCAACTGTTCCTCTGTCAATATCGCGTTGGTAGTGCTGTAATTGTTGTTGCCTCTGCGATGAGTTGTGTGCCAGGGAGAGCTAACAAAGTGAGGTGGGTTTGGCGCTGCCTCGGGATTGGGCTAAGGAAGGATGAAGGCTTAGGATTGGGATCGACTTGGTCATTGTCATCTGGAATTGCCAAAGCACGCAGCGGCAAATTAATTAGAACAGCAGTTGTTCCACCAGAGATTCTTACGAAAAGAAACAGTAAGGAAAAGGATATTGGATATAAAAAATACCCTGCCAGAGAAGAGGTAGATTCGAGCATTTAAGAATTCAAAAAAATATATCATTATCATCAATTAAAAATCGTTGAGATATCATTAACGAAAAGTTATCAGTCTGATATTTAGCTAAATATAATTTATTGCTACTTACTACTTGCCTCTATTTCTACAACTACTACTAATGCTTTTAATTGAACTACTACTATCATATACTATTTAATGCTAAGAATAACCCTTCTGTTATCTGCCATAAAATATTTAAGGTCACTGGAAAATAAATTTGATTTAAATACGTTTCGAAGTTATTTTATGCTTACCACTAATTTACCTTGAATGTAATAGCTCGAATAACACTTTAATATTCACTTCCGCAATTTGTAATCTACAGTTTTCCATTTAATATCTTACTCTTTATAAATTATTATAAGTAAAATAGTTTTCTTAGCTAAATTCTAAAATTCCAAACTTCTTTCATTGCATTCCCTTGAAATTTTTATGACACGCATCTGAATATGCGTAAGATAAACCTCAGCCGAACTTTGTTGCACTCTCCAGAAACCGCTCACTCCACTCAACGGGGCCGGTCTCTGAGCCTGCTGATGGGGATCTCGGCAGCTCTCCCGCCTGCTTTCGCCTCCCACTTCTCCAGCTCCAACTCCAACTCCAACTCAAGCTACAGCTCCAGGTCCAGCTCCAGTTCCCTGCCACGTATCCAACTCATGAGGACAGAGCCTCGCGATAATGACCACCTATAGAGCACACGCAGCATACCGGAGGAGATACACAGGCGGGTGCACGAGAAATCCCAGCGAGATTGGGAAAGGGCTGGCTGGGACCTGCGACCACGACTGAAGCTGGGACTGACACCGGGCAGGAGGCTGCGACTGGAACCTGCTCATGCTGAGAGATCCGAGTTTGTACTTAGTTAAGGCTTTCGCGCCGATCGTCGCCGGCTGATTCCAGTGACGACCTTTGAAGAGCGAACACCATACGCCATACACCATACACCATACACCATACACCATACACCATACACCATACACCATATGCCAAGGTACTTTTCTTGATCTTAGAAGTGGCCCCGGTTCGGGTCCCAGCAAGTTGCTAAAAAATTACAGGTGAGTGGGGGTACGCAATGGCACTGAGAGAAGAAGATTATAATGAAAATTAACATTAACTAAAAAAGTATACAATAGGGAAGTAGTATCCTTACTCACCCCAACTTGATATAACATCAATGCTAGTTAGTCATATGTATCGGAATATGAAAGTGTATTCATATACTCATTTATTTTCGGTGCATAAAATCAAATATGGCATTAAGATCGAACCACGATCCATGCTGTGTTGCTCACGTTCGCCTCATAACTTCCTCCCCAGCCCGGATCCTTGCATTTCAGATTCCATATCCCCAGAATCCAGAATCCAGAATCCCAGACACAGGCGCTCCTCCTCCCTTCCCCGAGTGAAGCAGCAGCAGGTTAATGAAATGCGTTTCGGCCAAAGTTTTCAATGATGTTGTTGCTGTTCTTTGGCCCTCTCGGGGTGCTCTGAGCCATCCTTTGGCTTTATTGCATTCACTTTCGGTGCCCCATGCGACTGGCTTAATGTTTCAATATTGTCGAAGGCCCCGGCCGCAGGATGATGATCAATGATTGTTAGCTTAGCGTGTGGCCATGCACGGCTAATAAGTTAAAGTCAGCACAAAGGTAATATTTCTGCGGTCATGCTTGAGATACAAATTGTTTTGGAACGGGAGGGCTACACATGGTGGGTTCAAAAGGCACGAGTATTTGGCCAAAATCGAAAGCAACGTGCGGGGTCTGCCACAGGTCGAATATAACTTCATTAATGGTTAGGTGTTATCCACCTTGAGAACTAACACACAAAATCGTTGTAAAAAACATGGATATTTATTCGATAATTAAACCGTTTAAAATTGTGCAGGAAACCCCTGCCAAATTGGAGTTCCCTCCCACAAAAAGACAGCCTAAAAACGGATTCCTGGAAGCAAATTCCTACGGATGGAGCTGCCACACCAACATCCTCCCTATCTGTGACTCATCAACACCAAGCAAGTCCAAACTGAGGCCCAAATACGATCGCCACGAATCTCTTGCCTGCGGGCAATCTGTCAACTGGCGTCAGACGATCTTAGACAAAGCTGGGACCCGGCCAAAAGAGGGTCTCAAACGGCGAACTGGGCTAGCCAGGGAGTGGGGATTGGCAAGTGGGGAAGTGGGAAAAGCCAGGGCCCGAGGCGATTTACACCGCGTTACGCGTCGACGCGGATAGTAGGAGAGTCTTGCCTGGTGACGATGAAATGCAGCGATGGAACTGGGACTGGGACTGGGACTGGGTCTGGGACTAGGACTGTCTTGCTACTGGTATATCTCTGTTTTCACCGTTTGCTCTGCTCGCGGCTATCAATTGCCCAAAAATGCTGCACAAATTGAAACGTTTGACTATATTTGGGTCAGTTAAAGTGATCACATTAACAAGTCAATAGGAGTGCAGCATCCTTTTAGGGCATTGCACGTCAGCCAAACGGGATGGGGTTCGGCATGGGGATGGTGGAGTGCCACCAAGATAAGTTGGTCATGTCGTTGGAGCTGGAGCTGGAGCTGTAGCTGTAGCTAGAGCTTGATGATGTCACTGTGGTCGGGGCGGGTTGGTGGCACAATCTGATTGATGTGGCTCCTCGGACCCTGGCCAACTGGCCTGGCCTTAAGGTAGATAAGGTGTATGCCCAAGGGATCTGCTTAAAACCCTAGAACAGCCAAGGTGGTTTCCACCAACTGCACTTGTTGGAATTAGAGATTATAAAAGTGGCCAGCTGACTAGGTTTTTTGCTACGATAAGTGTATTATAACTACTAAAAACAATATGGATTTCCCCACCTTTGTTACTATCTCAAAAAAACACATATATTAAGAAACCAAGGAAATGAAGTCAGGAATGAAGTAAGTATACCTTACAAATATAGTTCTGTTACTTTGGAAAAATTAAAAATAGTTTCTAGCTATATTAGTGTATGTTATAAAATCTTTAGACATAAGTTTGGTAGTGAAATAAAATATAAAATAGCCGTCAACGCCTTAATTTGTTGCTAAATCAATAAGTTTAGCATTGAAACTATAAGAATAGATTCGAAACTTTAATATATTTTACTACTCAACCCATAAGAAATGGCTTTACTCGATATATTTTTTCGTCATTTCATTATTCTCATAAAAATATATCTGGAAATATATAAGAAAGTCCTTAAACCTAGAAGACCATAATTCAGGATGCACACACAGCGGACCCCTGTATTAAATATGTGCGATCTTGGCGAGAAATAACCTTTAAAACATTTAATCTGACAAAGGAAATAAATAAAAGAATTAACATTTACTTTTAAGTACGCACACAAGTATGCAGGCAGCTCCTCCTCCTCCTGCTGCTGCTGCTGCAGCTCCTTCTGCTCCTGGTACATGGCCACCAGCGACTCCTTATCCACCGCCTCTGCTGCTGCCAGCCACAACGATGACGGCGAGATGAACCAGGGACACAGATACAGATACACACTGCACACCGCCAGAAAGAGCCATGTCCGAAGCATTTTTGAAACATGCGAATTGCTTGTACGTGACACGCAACAGCAAAGGGAACGACGGCGGGCCACAAGGAGCGGAGATGAGTCGCAGTTGGGTCGGGATCCCGAATCCGATCCCGACCGGGATCGGGATGCTGCCATGGCTGGGGCTGTGGCTCAGAGAATGCAGACGGCACCCAAGACGACGGGGCCGCAAAAAGAGACGACCATGTCCAGTCAACCACTTAGCCATGAAAGCGGTAACTACATGCAACAGATGAAGCATGCGCTGGGGCATGCAGCAAGCAGCAAGCAGCAAGCAGCAACAGCAAAAAGCCCCGTCCAGGTGAAGGTAAAAAGGCAAAGTTAAATGCAAAGGTAAGGCCCAGAGTAAAGGCAAAAGGTAAAGTACCTGGAATGTGGCCGGAGCAAGGAGCAGAAGCTGCAGCAGCAGACGCGGCACGTCGCCTTGGATCACACCGAGGGAGCTGCGTCGGGAACAATGTCCACAGTGGCATGGATACGATATTTGACCTTAATCCTTAAAAAGATCTTACACATCCTTGGCCATAAAGGAAACTCACCTTGAACGAGCTTAGCATTGTAAAACTTATGTAACCCTTAAGAAATCCTTGCTATTCTAGATCTATCTAAACAATCAATACAATATAATATGTATGTTTTAATTCTGTATTAATCTAAATATTCGCTCCCGATTGTCCCACTGTGCAGCGATGCTCAATGAAATTTATTTGGTGATGGTTGAGCGAAGCGTGAAGTTGACTGCCGCAGAAGCCCCCGCCAAAACCAGAAAGGAGTCTCCATCTCCATCCAGTCCCTTACCCCGACAATGCTCCCGTCCGTCCCTTTGGATTGGTCCATTCGCGATCAATTTAATCGCACAAATAATATGCCTGGGCCTCGGCCAGAGCTTGCTTTCGAGAGGCGAGTAAAAATAAGTAAATATGGAATAATCGTTTTGTGTGTTCCATAAACATTCCACAAAACACAAATCTGCACGATCTCTATAAAACAGACCGAAGAGATACCCTTTGAAAATAATAGTATTAAAGTGAAGAATGATCACACATAAGTAAATCTGGTAAATATACTGGAGATAAAATATAGGTCCTGATTAGCAATGATTTACAAAAATTTCTTAAACTAAACAAGAAAGAATACATTTACTATAAAAATAATATTACAAAAAGAATTAGAGTTTAAATATATTATTATCTCTTTCTCTTGAATTAAAATTGAAATTCTCTAAAAATTTTAGTAGATCAATAATTAAAGTTCAACAATTGCTATTACAAACAGGTAATTAAAATATCCTATAATTGCTATATAAATATATTAGTTCCTTTTCCAACTACCTTATACCCTTATACACTATAATGATTTCAGCGATAGCAAAGCCAAGAAATCTGGGCGGGAAAGCTCAGCTCCCATCTTATCTCCCACTGGAGATCAGAAAGTGTGTGACCAAGGGAGCTTCTCCAGGAAGTACGAGTGTTACACTAAAAAAAATATTTCCTTTTATAAAATGTATTATTATATATTTAGTTTGAAGCCTGTTACGCTGTGAAGTAATTATTTCCGACCCTATAAATCATATATATTCTTGATCAGCATCAACTGCCCAATCGATCAAACCGTGTCCAGTCAAAATTTGAAATTTTCGAAATTTCTTCAAAATTAAAAAAAAATATAAGGGGTTACATCGTTAAAATTGTCAAAAATTGGCAAAAAAAAATTAATTTCTTAATATTTTAAATTGTGTATGCAGATTTATTATCCTAATTAAAACTAACATTGGAAAGCTTTCCGAATTGAAATTAAAGCATTTTTATCATAAATGTGAGTTTTAAAAATTTTAATTTGCCGAAATAATTGTCATAAAAAATATTTAAAAGAATGCAAATTTCAAGGTAAGTTATGGTAGATTTTCGATTAAAAAATTGGAAAATTGTAGCCTCCCGAAATCGCTTTCTTTCTTGTTGCTTATAAATAAAGCCTTAATAATTTAAGAAAGTTCTTGTATTGATAAAATAATTCCATCATTTTTTCTGTGTACATTTGTGAGTAAGAGTTCGAGTTCGAGTTTGTGCGACTGCTTTGCATTTCTCGGAAATTATTTCCACTGGGCAACCTGTGCAATGGACAACAAGGGACCGCTGACCCCAATCGCCTGCTCTTTCACTTTGACACTTGTCCGCATCTGCGTCTGGTGCCACAGCCACATCCAAGTCGACATCCACATCCACATCCAAGTCCAAGTCCACGTCCACGTCCACGTCCGCAACTGCGTCGGCGTCGGCGGTGATCCCAAGAAAATTACGCTAATTTCGCGAGCCACTTACGAATTGAATGCCTTGGCCGGACTCCGGCCAGCATCTGGGATAATCGGCAGAGTTGAAAAGGCAATTACATGGCCCGGGAGGAGACGAGGCGGGGAGCTGCTCCAATTTTCCTCCAATTTAATTGGCCTTTACACCAAACGCTTCTGCAGCAGGAGCAGCACGTCGCTCGAATCACTCAAATGTCACCATAAATTCCGCGCATGCGCACACATCGGTATGCCTATTTTTGGGATCCCTCCTCTTTCACCGGCCGCTGCTCCGGTTACCACATCCACATCCATATCCTCGCCACCACGACAACTGCTGGACGATCTTTTGTTACCATTTTACCATTTACCATTTTACCAGTTACCATCTGCAGATCTCTGCTTGGCGCTTACAAGCTGCCTATTTTGGGCGTGGGGCCTTTTCCAGCGCACCATTTCCACCGCCTCGGCGACTGGCTCTCATTTACGCCGCCCGAAAATGTGGCCAAGTGTGAATGTCCAATTAGCGGGGTTGTGCCGCAAATGGTCAGCGGACTCCCAAGTGGGTGGCGGAGTCAGATTGAGTGGTCAGGAAAACGAATCCGCCTCTGAATGCAAATGCCAAGTTCACATCCACTCCCAACACGAAAAATACGCTTAGGCTTGAGTTTTTACTTGGGAAATATTGACTCTTAAAAAAGCTATAAAAATACTTTAAAATTGGTTGCTTAATATTGTAAAATAAAGTTTCTTTCAAGTAGAATTTAAATTTAAAGACTTGAAAATAGATTATCTCAAGGGTGATATTTAATTCACAGTAGAAGGAATTGTATGCTGGAAGTTTCAGTTCAGTAATTCATTATTTAGCAGCCAAATTTGTATTTTTATTTATTTGTATTTGTATACCAACTTTATAGCTGCATTAATTTTAAATTTATATTTTAATGCGTCTGTACTAACAATCTCCTGCCATGTGAAGTGTCATATAATCAATACCAATTTATATGGCTTTTGTATAGACTCATATTCTCATAAATCCAGGCTCACTATATCAGCTCTAAACATATATATGTTTTAATTGAATCCTTAACGTCTATTCAATTCCCATTTTTCGATTGTATGTCCAGAAACTAAATGCAGTTTAAGTCACAATTACGCTTATTAGTGGCAATCAAAGCGTCGCTGCTTGAGTTCAATATGATTTTCGATCAATCACCCAGGAGGAGATCGGAAAGCCGGCAGGGAGACTCACATGGCAACAACACGCCTCCTTCCCGGTCCAAGGAGTGCGATTATATCACACAAACACGTACCGCTCTCGATCATGTTTGGCAATGGCAACCGCGTTGCGACTGCCATGGGAGAGGAGAATCGAAAGTAAATCGAACAAATTTGCACGCACCAAATGCAGGTGCAAAAAACTATGCGAGCCTATTAATTAGATCAGCGGTTTTATGGTCATGCCGGCGTCATATATCTTGTTCCCAACCGTCGTCATAACGCTAACTGCGCTCGCAGCAGCCGCAAAAAACGGAACCCGCATCATCATCGTCATCCCGACGATCGTGCTCCAAGTCTCACGTGCTCTGCACCGGACCCCGTTTGATCTTTTCCAGCAGTCGCACCACCAGACCCGAATCCGAACCCAAACCCAAACCCAAGCCCATGCCCAAAGTCGTAGCACTGAGCCAGGGAGGAAGAGCCCCTACATGCACCATGTGGCGCCCGGCTGGAGGCGACCAGGTGATGGCGTTAGATGGCGCCTGTTCCGACCACGAACCGAGCGGGATTCGTCAATACCAAAAATGTTTCCCAAGGAGCCAGGTCACTTTACATCGAATATATGCAGGTCTTTGTTAATTGGATTATATTCCCAGCTGGACCGGGTAGGGAGAGATGGTCTTAATACATAATATTTGTATTATAACATCAATAAGAAAATGTCTTGTTGAACTATATTTTCAAATGTAAGAGGTACAGTTTTTTAAGCTTTAAAGACAAGAAACTAATTTAGGCAACTGATTGCCAGTTTAATCTCTGTATCATTATTTTAATTACTTTTTGTAAACTAACTAATTTTAAGCTTTAAGTCCTTTTTCAGCTATAGCCTTAATAAGATCTATTTACTAATGTGATTTATAAACCACATAAAAAAAGGAGAGACAAGCTAATGTAATAATAAATTAAATGTATTCATTGAGCTAGCCGTAAATCCTAGCCAAGAACATACAAAATAATGTTAAATTTTAGGTTTATAGACTGTTAATTAAATTTAAGCACACATTTTACTTGTAAGACTGGTTTGTTGTCTTAAAGATTTATATTATGTAGGTTACAATACACAGGTAAAAGGTGCTTAAAAAAGAAATAGCATTAAATGGACATTATCTTTTATTTATCAGTTTAAGTCATGTGAGTTGTAATTTTAATGCCAACTTCGTCTCCATTTTAAACCATTCCGCACCCACTCCAAAGATACAAATAATTGTATAATTCCTGGCCTTTCCCAAAATCATTACAGCCAGCAAAATGCCAATTATTCAGAAACAATTGTCATTAAATGAAAATCGGTTAATAACATTAAAATATTTCGGTGCATATCAAACGGAGTGAGCCACAAGGAGCCGGAGGAATGGGTTGTCGAGCGTCAAAGTCGGCGGAAAGGAGGACAAGGCATTATAATGATGATGCGCGCCTCATGTTTGTATCTCCGAGATTTCCAATTTCGAGGCCTGGGATTTCCAATTGATATTTGTCTGCCAAAGCCGGGGGAATCTCTCAGGCCCAGACGCGCTCAGGCTCATAAATTGAAAAAATAATATTTACCCAAAGTAAACGCATTGAAAACAGTTTAAACAATAATCGGTAAGCGGCGATCAATTAATGCAACGAGCGACGGATGGCAATGGCTCTCCAGCACCATCTCCATCTCCATCCAGCTCCAGCTTCAGCTTTGGCCACATCTTCCTCCAGCTTCTCCATCTGCGAGTCGTCATCTTCCACTTGGTGGCGGCAACTTCTCACGCAGATGTGTATAGTTTTTGTTTTTGTGCCTTGACTCATTTAAGCTTTTTATACCCTTACTTACAAGGGTATTATAATTTTAGTAAAGAGCCTGTAACGAAGTGAATGAGTCATTTCCGACCCTATTAATCATATATATTCTTGATCAGCATCAACAGCCGAGTCGATCTAGCCATCTCAGGAAATTTAAATTAAAGACTTTTTGTCTTTGTTATGAGTATTTAAAGCTTTATTTAGGATTTATTAAAAAAATTGTCATATAAAATTATTGATAGATATCAATTCAAAGATTTTAATTATGTTAAACAAAGTTATGATCGATTTCGGATGCGACTATTTAATTAAATTGAAAACTGCAGGGTATATAAACTTCAGCGTCCCTATGGTAGTTGCCTTTCTTGTTTTTATTTAATTTTTCTTCTCGTCGATATTTTCTTCTGGTTAACTTCTGCATCGCTTTTCGAAAGTACAACGTTTACAAATCTTTTAAGAAATCTTCACTGGCTAAGTCTTTCACATACTTTTGAGGTGGGAAGAAGTACATGTACTTAAAAAATAGTTTGGTTGGAGTTACTTTTTATAAAAGCTATTCCAAAGAATAAACGGTCTTTAAAATTTATTTACTTTAATTGATAAACAATCAAACAATTAATTTAATTCGAATTTTATTCATTACCAATTTTTAATATAAATCCCTTGCAGTCGAAGATCAATATCGGAATCTCACTTCCATTTCTTGAACTGTCACTTGGCAAAGTTTGCGTTTTAATTACACGCAATGCTGTTGCCATGCTGCCGGGTCGAGACCATTGGGCAGAGGTTTCTCCGGTTCTCGACCGGCTCCGATCCCCATCGATGCACTTGCCAATGCCGCGGAGAAGCCTTCCTTCTCAGGCAACGGCAACAACTGTCGTTGTCATCTTCACCTCGAGTGCTGTCCCAGCTCCGAGACTGTTGGTTGTCCCTCTTTCTTTGCGCTTAACAATTAGAGTCCAATGAAGCGTACTCCTTATTTTTATGCATTAACGACTTAGTGCCATCAGGGAGGTTGCGGGTGTGCAGAGCCAGAAAATCTCAGAATGGCCAAGAGATCCCAGGCGCTTAAATTGCAGGTGACTTACGGTGAGACACTCTTTCCGGTTGCGCCGGCAAGAGCTGATGAGGTCTTCACCCGGATAATATACAGTTGAAATTCAATAACTTAGAATTTCTCATAAAATGTAGCATCAGATTTAAAGAATAAGTTGGTAAATAAATAACTTAATTAAATATTTCCTTACCCTTAAAGTTCATTTTGAGAAAATTCTCCCTACTTATAATTCAAATCTTCTAAAGGGTCACACTGTTTGCTGTATTTAGAACAGCAGTCACACTAAAAGTTTTAAATGAAGCTTCGGTCACACTAATGACTCTGCTTTTTTATATTCACTAAGAATAATCTACCTATGTAGTTAGTAAATTAATTTAAATGGCTTAAACTCTTTAAACTATAAAGTTCTGAGCCATACAAGTTCAACTGTATTCAGAACATAAAAAAAGAGAAACAACAACGCAATAAGAGACCAACAACTTGTTGACATTATTGTCGTTAATTTTAACTGGCAAAAGCCGGCAATGACAAAGAGTCAGTGCCAATGTCTTGTAAGTCCTATAAACAAATGAAAGACAAACACTGGCCGGAGGAGACGAGACAAAGCCTATCAGTCGACCGGTTGAAGGCCCGACTCGGATCCGGATCCTTCTCAGCGTTCCCAGATCAGCTCTCCCGTTGTCTGGGCAAATGTTAATTTTGTCTTTTGCCAGTTAAGCGTGTCGATTTTTTAATTAGTCGCATCGTCGTCCCAGTGATTTATGGTCCAGCCAAGTTGGCCCAACCGAACCGGACAAAGGCCCAGGCCCAGGCGCAGGCGCAGGCGCAGGCACCGGCCACAGTCTGCACTTTGAAGTATTGGCTAAGCTAATAGGCGCTAAGGAGAAGAGATCCATCTGGAGTTTGGTGCCCGAGGTCCTCCGTCCACTGGCGGATGCTGGGTTATGAGGGAATGTGATGTCGCTTATGGAATTTCTGCATAAATGCCAGCTCGTTTGATATAGTCACCGCGCCTTTATGGCCCAAAGTGCCGAGAGCTGAGAGCTGAGAGCTGAAAGCCAAGGTGGCTATAAGCAAACAGCTAACAAGTGCAGGCACGGGTAATGAGCTGACATTGAACATGCTAGGCATGTTAGAATTTTTCGTTTGATGGCAGCTCAGAAATAAGCCATATCTCTTAAGATTTATGCCTCGAGTTACGGAGGTCAACAATGCGTGAGTAGCCAAATTAAAAAAAATACAAGACACAGGCCAAAAAGACGAACAAATCTTATTTAATTTGAACATTGGAATGTTCTTTCAAATGATTTCATATGTTAAAAAAATAGATTCCTTTTATTTCAATTCGAATTCGCTTTTTGCCAGTGCATTGCTTTTCAGGTGATGTGAACTAAATCCCAGACGAAGAAAGGTATCCAAAGTGACCCCCGGCTTAGTGGGGCCAACTTAAACAGTGTTCTAATTAAGCTAACAAAATTCTGACCATTCCTAGCCGAAATTGTCTCAGCTGGAGACCGACCAGCTAGTGGATCATGTTCGAAAACTTCATTGCATAGCACCCAGCTCACAACTCGTACAAAGAATCCGCAAATCAGAGGTCTCACCATATTTGCCAAACTTAACGATTGCATCAACATTTTTGCACTCGTTACAGTTTCGAACTGTTTTCGTTGTGGGTCTTATGACAATGTCTGGTCTTGTCTTTGGAATGCTTTAAATACACTCACGCAGTCCGGCGAGCGATTTTAATGCAGTGAAAACCGTTTGATGGAATTTCCAGTCGAATGGCCAAACACCTTTTCGGCCCAAAGCTAACACATCGTAAACAATCCGCTGAGAAACCAGTCGGGACATAAATCAAACTCCGGCTGGTGACCCCCGGGCCAAGACCTTTACTCTCACTTTTCTCCATCCCAGAGGAAAACAAGAAGCGCGGGCGTTCCTAAACATGTCCAGCATTAATATGCAAATCGATGGACCCAAACCCATCATAAAACAAAGTTGAAAACACACGAAACATCTTCGATATGTGTCACTGTGTCGCTGTGCGTGAGTGGCTTAATAGACAAAGTGGTAAAAGCCAGTTCCGGGAAGCAAGAAGCCACTCAGAGATGGGAGATGATGAATGCCATAGGAAAATCTATCGGAAAATTGACGTGGAATGTCAGTGTTTGAAGTAAGAAAAGGTTATTCTAATACTTGGTTTGTACATTTCTGTTTTAGATAAAAGATCTTGGTTCTTTCATAAGATAGGTGCATTTACTTGTATATATTAATTTTGAAGAAAACTCCAGGTAAGTACAATTAAAATACTATAAGTAAACAGAAAGATATTAATTTCATTTGATATGAGTCTTAAAATTTGATTAACTAACACTCACGCTATCAGCTCAAGAAACTCTGCTGAAAAGCGCTAAAAGAAAAACGAGGAAAAGCCATATCAAGCCAAGACACACTGGAACCAAACCGCACAACATCTTAAGCTCATTTGTCACATAAAAATCATATATGTAATTTGCTTGACAACCAAAAGTGGACACCGAACGTCACGCGCCCGTGCAGCGAACGCCTCCATATTGGTGTAGGCTTTTGGCCAGGAGACCGATACCTGGAGCGGGGGACTGGAGACCGGGGAGCTGGATGCATCCACCGTGCATCTGGTGGCATCCCAGCTTCAATCTCGACGGCGGATGCGTTTCGGTGTCGCGTTGAGTGAGCGTTTCCCTAAATTAGCTGCACTTTGGATGCACCATTATGCCGCTTGCCCCGGCACTTGATGTGGTGTCGTTGTCTTCTCCCCGGCCCAGACCCGGGCTCCATCATCTTGGCCATTTTTGGGTGGGCTTAAAGTGCCGGGCTCTCTGATGCTCTGATGGAGTGTTGAAGCCAACGGTCGAGGTCAGTGGCTAAGAAATTTATGGCCCAGTGGTGTTTGCATGATGCCTGATACTCGGATTCAGGTGGGCGCAATTGAGTTGGATCATAAAGCGCCACAAAAGAGAAATTACAATCGCCATCGCTTAACTAGCTTTTGGGGGGAGAGGACTCCAAGACATGAATAATTTTGGAGTCTCTCAGATAAATAAAAAGTTGGAAGTGGGGTTGTCAAACTATTAAAGTTACTGTTCTCAATAAATGTTTTAATATTAAGCGAAAGCAACGAAAATATATAAGTAGGAAGCATTCATTTTAATCAGAGTTTAGTTAAAGCTTATACATATATGTAAAAGTCCTATTAGACAGCTCTTTCTATATACCCTTTCTTTAATCATTATATGAATTTTCTTAAGAAACAAGGGGTTTTATAACATTTTTCATAGAAAATTTAGTTAGCAAGCAAAAGAAGACGTCACAAGCACCCTACTTAAAAAATTAGTATAAATACTTATATATTTAAATTAAATCGAAACAATGTTTGCTCCAGGCATAGCCTCTAATCAGTTGAAAGTTAATTCTGTGTCAAAGCAAAGATGCTCAATCAATTATCCACCGATTTCCCACCTGACTTGCAACTTGCGAGTCTCCACAACTTCCTCGTACCACCTGCATAGGGGGGAAAACTTGAGGAAAAACTAACTCTTACTCTCGCGCATCCGGTTCTCAGAGAGGGGGGAATAGAATGGAATATCTTCGGCAGAACCGTTTAAGCAATCCATTTAAACAACGAGACACTTCAAAGCCAAGCTGCTGAATGCTGAACGTCCGCGTCTATCTGCGCTAAATGGAAAAGCCCTCAACGGCCTGGGCAAACATTTGCAATTACAATTTTAGCATATAATTGCAAACATGATAAACACTTTTATCTGCTGGGCTGTGATGTGGCTGCGATGTGGTGTGAGGCCAAGGCGAGCTAACCTGGCCCAGAGCCCGGCCAAGACCAGTCCGGAGTCCGGACCACAACTCACGCAGCAGCCGCTGCAACATCTCAGATGCAGCAGCAGGTTAGCCGAAGCTGCCAAGAAGAAGCGTGTCGCCAATTGATCGTGAGGTTTACCTAGAAAAATGTCGCGACAATTCTGCACGCAAAAAGGAAAACTAAACGAAAGGAACAAAAGACAAGCGACCAAAGCAGGCACTTAGAGATGCGAATTTGGATCTTATAGTAGTTATATGGTATAATAAAAATAAAAACAAAAAAATAAACTAAGTTCAAAAAGCCAAAGCTATATACTCATGGAGTTTGCAATTGAATTATAGGATTGTATCGGAAAACGAACATACCTAAACCTTAAATATTCGCATTTTATATATCGATATTTCTCAATATGTTTAGATGCCAATTTTTTCAACAAATCCAAGTTTAAAAAACTCATTACTGGGCCAAAAATTCAATTATTTTAATTCGGAAAGCTTTTCTGTGTTAGTTTTTTTTAGATTAATAAATCTGCATACTTAATTTAATATTTTAGAAAAATAAATTTTTTGACAATTTTTGACAATTTTAACGATGTAACCCCTTATATTTTTTTGAAATTTTGAAAAAATTTCGAAAATTTATTTATTGATCGGGCATGGTTAGATCGACTCGGCTGTGGATGCTGATCAATAATATATATGATTTATAGGGTCGGAAATGACTCCTTCACAGTGTTAAAAGCTTCTGACATAAATTAATATACCCTGGAAGGGTATAAAAAAAGTTTTTTTTTTTAAACTATATCTAAAAACTATATCTTCTCTTAAAGCAGCCATCAGAATTTTTAGATAACATATATTTCAATTATTAGTCAGAAAACCTATACTTATACTATTATTACTTGTTACTGAATTTATACTTTGGAATTTTGAGGTTCTAGTTATTTATTTATCAGTTATTTGTAAAGTGTCAAGTCTTTGCATAATTTAACTTTACAAATTTCAAGCAACAAAATACAAATGCCATTACTATAGCCTCCAGTTAGTATCGAAGCTAACCTAAGCCTTGATTCGTAACCTTTTCCAGCTATTTTTAGCTGGCCCGTCAGCAGCAGCATCCAGTTTAAGCCAAAGGCAAGGCTTCGGACCGAGGCCGATGGAACTATCGGAGTATGCAATTGAAATTGAAGAATTACGCGAAGAATGTCAGCGGACATAGTAGATGTTGTACACACACGGCTGGAAGTGCATCCCGATCCCGATCTGGCCCGAGGGTCGCATACATTAAGGCCGGTTTTCAGTAGATGGCTCGAATGGGGCCCCTCGGATAGATATATAGTCAGCTGATCAGGGGACTCATGCGGCCCCCGCCATAGCCATTGCCATTGGCTTTTTGCTTTGAGGCCGCGGCGGCATCTAAATGAACTAAAGATCAACTTCGCTTTAGTAGCCTTAGCCTCATTACGAATGGAAATGATGATGGACAATAATGACGCGACAACAGGAAGTCCAACTTGCAATGCCGACGACAAGTCGTCAACTCCGCTCGTCGAGTCCCGTCCCGTCCCCAGCAATCGAATCCAAAGTGAATGAAACCCCAATCGAGGAGAACTCGAACTCGAACTCGCACTCGGAGCTGGACTCGAACTGGAACTGGGCTAGTGCATCGTTAAATTGATTTGTGTGTGATCTCCGATCCGATCGGGGCAGCACAACTAGTTTCCAATGCCTGAGAAAATGGCCAGTGATGTGTCGGCGAGAAAAACGAAATAGTTTCTGTTTCAATATTTGTTTGAACATTTCAAAAATGCCACTTAAACGAGAGTCTGCTTTTCATGAGCCAACTTCCGTTTAAGGAACGTTCCTGGCCTTATCATTGTCATAAGAGAGTTGTAAAGAATCCCGTGAATGTTAATGAGATGGGAATAAATCAGTCTTTAATGTCATCAGGCCACCTGCACTTGAGAACATTTAGGCAGAAAGGTATAAAATTTGTAAATTAATTATTAAAAGGTTGTGACAGGAATGTACATTTGATAAACGAATAAATCCAACAGAAAGTGTATACATTTAAATTGAAAGACTTAAAGGGAATGCTTGGTAAAGAATTTAATTATAATTTTGTTGATTTTTTAAATCCAATAGATGCTAAAATGAGTAATGAAATCTAAGGTGAAGTTCTACAAACCTTTATTCACTAGAAGATAAAAGAGTTAGTTAGTTAGATCATAGCAAATCCCCTTCAAATGGCACTCAACTTTGCTGCAAATTGAGTAACAAATTTACAACAATCCCAGAATTGGCTGGGCAGCCATAGCCATTGCCATGGCCAAAAGGGAACCGTTAGGACCCATTGCAAGGATTGTCATAATTTCGACAGGCTCACAATGGGAAAAATGATGCTGGAAGCCAACACCCGCAACTTCAGAGGCTGGTAACGGGTAACCTGGCCCATTCCGCTGACTGTCCAAATGGCAATAGGAATTAAAGTTAACAAATTTCCGACAATGTTTGGACAGTTTTTCCGAAAAAGCCAGCCAACAACTGCAAACTGCAAATGACGCCAAGTACCGTAATTGTGGCTCTTTTGGGTTCTTTTGTCCGCATTCAAAGTTGTCAGATAATAGTAGAAATGCTGAAAGAACAGGAGAGAGTCGGAGCCTGTGTTGGCTATGGTGCAGGATAAGTGCACTCAAAAAATCAGAGGGCCAAGGAACTCTAATTCTTCTTTAAGGTTACTTTCCAGTACTTGAGGTAACTTAGAAAAAATAGTTTAAAAATTTCCCTAATAATTATTTAATGATAACTTCCTAATACTTCAGAAAACTTAAAAGAAAGGTAATTTAAGTATTTTCCTAATAATTCTTTAAGGGTAACTTCCTAATACTTAACGTACTTAACTTACTAGGGAAATAGTTTAAATATTTCCTTAAACTACAATATGCTTTATAAAAAATATAAAGTTTATTTGATATCTTTTGAGACAGAACCTATACAAGTCCACAAGGAACCCTAAGACTCTGTTGCAATCTCTCTATAATACCTAAGTTAATTTAATAGAAAAATATTTAAAATATTTCCTTAGCCACAAATTGATTTCAAAGAAAAAACCTTCATTCGATATCTTTTGAAACAACTGCTTCACTAAATAGTTCCCAGTGTAGACCTATTGCAGATCGTTTTGCTGACAATGCAACTCGTAGGTAGCCAGACCAGCTTCCTTCCATCAGCCAACGCAGACGCCCCAAAGGCCTAAAAGTTGCCGCCAACTTCCAATTGCCAAACATTTTCCCCTTGCTCTAACATATTCCCCTTACCCGTTTTTTTTTTGCGGATTTTCTTAGGTGGCTTAAAGGAGAAGGAGACTTTGGCTACGAGCTGCGAATGTGTGTAAAGTTAAGTTGTCGTCGGTCGATTGTTGTTCGATGAATCGTGATTTTGTCAATTGGAGCTCAAATTTTTTTGTGCTCGGCTTCCTTTGTGACTGTGAAATGTGGCATGATGGTGGCTTGGTAATGGGAAATGGAAAAATGGGTGTGGGAAAGGCAATTAGAGCGATGGAAAGTGCCTCTGACTGGTTCTAAATCGAATGGGAACCGAGCAGAAGGAATCCACTTACCTGTGCTCAATTCACTGGCTTGGTTATTGGGTTAATGGTGGGAGAAAATAGATGTTAATCTTTTGTAAATAATTTTAAATATTTCATTTGTCAATTTAAGCCCTCACACTATTTATGTGCATTTCTTTTCTTCTTGAAATAAAATTTAGTATTTTTAAATATTACAGTTTTGCCTTTTTTCGTGAAGCGAACTAACCGAATGCATTCTTAAGAAGACTAACAACTTTTTCAGATGTTTAATATTGGAAAATAAGTCTCTTTTAAGCAGTATATATTTCTTTAAAATCTCCCCTGTTACATGTGACCCACAAAGTCAACGTCAAGTACTTGACCAACTCTTAGTTTGACCCCAGGAGAAGTTAGCATCGAAAATCAAATATTGATGAGTTAGGGCTAAAAAGGGAAGAGGCCAAGCCGTATCTTACCACCTTTGAGAGGAACTCTGGAATTAAGCAGCCAGAATGATGGCTGATCACTGATGATCACACAAACAGAACGGTTCTCGGTGCGGTTTATTTAACTTTGACAAACAGAGAGGAAAAAGGGGGAACAGAAACGAACTTCAAATATATCAACACATGCCACAAATGTATATAAAAGATGTGAAGGCAACACGACTCCGGCTGCAGGCCTCATATTCATATTGATGTATTACGATAGTTTGGTGGAAGTTCCAACTCGCCTCGAGCCGACTCTTGGGGCTGTAAAAAGCGCTCGTAAAACCGACAAAAACATGGCTGGGAACGCGCCCAAAAAGTAAGAAAAAAAAGAAAACTACAAAGACCAAATGAGTTGGGGAATAAAGAACCAACTGCAGGCAGCAAACAAGCCAAGAAGGTCTTAGCCGGCAGATAAATAATGAAAACGCATACTAATTAAATGGTGAGAACTCCGCCGAGCCAGGCATCTACATAAGCCATGTCCAATTATTTGCACCCGGAGAGCCTTGTATCTCAGATCACAGGTTATTTATCATCATCGGCGAGAGTATCATCACGAAAATATGTTAATTATGACGTTGAGTCTAATTGTTAATGTCCATAGAGTTGGTGTGGCTTCCATTTTTAACATTTCCCCATTAATTGATTTCAATGAGATGATAATTACCGACAAAAGGCCAATTAATGCCGGCCACAGGAAAAGACAACGAAACCGATATTAATGAAATGAAATGAAATTTAATGCAGAACCCAAAAAATCATCGTTCAGCTCTCAGCGCCGCACAGAAGTTCCCACATCATTAATAAGAAATAAAGCTGGAAAAGGCAGCCAAGACACACACGACGACCGGGCGCTACAAAGCTGAAATTCAAACGAACCACGAGCACCAGATACAGATACAAAATAACAGATACAAATGTATCTACATGACGACAAATTATGCAGCGACAAGCAAGCGCAGCGGCCGGAGATTCCTCCTTATCGGACTTTTTATATTCGGATTGCCTCGCTTTGGTATAACTTCTTTTCTTTTTTTGTGTGTCTTGTGAAAATAAATTATAAACAGTTGGAAATTAAGCCGAACGTTTTGTCCGCTGTCCGTTTAGTGGAAATTTATTGGTCGGACATCTTCGATGGCTACCTGAACGTAGACTTTGATCTACGATCAGATTAAGCTTCTCTATTCCCAACAGAGCTGACAATTTATCCTTTTACTGGACATAAATATCCTGTTTTTAAATTGTATGAAATGATGTCAATAAAATATATCTGTGCAAGGCAGAGAGCTCTAGATCTGTGAGCTGGAGGTCCCGAGGTTAAGTCCCAGAACGGGTGTATGCGGACAAAGATCTGACTTTCATTGATGAAATAATTATAAATATTATATTTTTATATATTTATATATTTTTTAATATTATAATTCAACATATTCGGTAGGTAATTTAAATTCAAAAATAGGTTGGTGCCTGCACTGATTCCCGCTGGTCATCTTCACACTCTATTAGCTGCAGCTGAGCTTCTATTTATCGGTTGGATCTGAAAGCGTTTACGGAAATATTTTATCTATTTTATTTACATATCCCACCAAAGAGATATAGCCGGCTACTTAGGTTGCTAAGCCCCACTCGGCTGCGGGATGTATTCTTTGGGTTATAAAACTCCATCGGTGAATCATGGTGAAGACCCCTTGTTCCTCGGTTCCCCCAGCCTCTGGTGCTCCCTCCCTTCGAGGCTTCCAATCTGAGTCTCAGACTCGGAGCTCTGATCTTCGGGGCCTGCATTTCATTTATTGTGTAATTCCGTACAATGTACTTTTGGTTGCCACGGATTTCTTGTCTTCGCTTTTGAATTTGATTCTTGATTTTATGTCAGTTTATTTATGATAAGATGACCTTTTTTTCTCCTTTTTATCCGCTGGATTCGTCTTTCCCGTCCATTTAATTTTGATTTTTTTGTATTTTCTATACCCTTCCGGGGTAATATACTTTTAGTCAGAAGTTTGCAACGCTGTGAAGGAGACGCTTCCGACACAATATTTACTTATATATGTATATAAGCTCAGCAGTATGCTCGATCTAGACATTTCTGCAAGAAAAAAAATTTACCCTCTCTTCTTCTATTTCTATTTTAATTTTAAAATTTAAAAATTATGAAAAAGGCTAAGCAACTTGAATTTAAAAATTTTTAACTCAATAAACTGATAAACTCAAAACAAAAAACATAGAAAAGCTTTTTTAAATTTTCTTGGTTTAAATATGATAATTGAACAATTATTTAATAAAAATATCAGTTTAAAGGTTGATCTTTTGTAGATCTTCTTGGTGACAAGACTACCAAAACTACTATAAAACACTTTTCCGAATTGAATTAGTTAAGATACATAGGTTTCCCCTTATCCAAATTCTATCTGCAAGGGTATACAAACGTCGGTTTCCCAAAGTTATTTTCCTTTCAGTGTTTTTTTTTATTTCTTTTTTTGACTGTCTCGAAAAAGGAGTTCAGTTTCTCTAGTTCTCACTCAGTCTCGCTGCATGAATGAATGTATGAATGAAGCTCATTAAATTATGGATCCCTTGAGGCGGGGGGATATGGGAATCTGCCTGCAGAAGATATTGAAATATGAGTAGGATGCCCTGGATGTTTTTAAGGCGAATTCAAAGTCTGGGATTGCAGAAGGATTATGAATTAATAAAGATATGTATATGTTTTCAAATAGTTCCTAAAAGGTGAGATTAATATTAAATATTAATATATATTTTTAAAATATATTTAATCTTGAATAGTATGATCTATTCATGCATCGTTTTAAATATTTATTATATGTTTTTGTAAGACAAATATTAATAAGTTCATAGATGTATTTATTTATTTACAATTACTTGTTATTAGTGCCTATTATATAATATTACTGTATCTATAAACCTATCTGTAAACATGCTACAAATGTGGACTATTATTTAAAATTCAAAACATTCGATTGGTGGAGATTTGTCTTGTCTCAGCTTATATTTTTTTTTTTAAAGCCAAGATACAGATTTTCAAGATCAACAACGCAGCGTCACGAGAAGAGATGAAAAGCGAGATCTTTTTTTGCGATTAGAGCAAAACAATGAATGCACGATGGATTCGAAAAAAAAAAACAAAAAAACAAAAAACAACAAAACAAAAACAAACAAAAAAACATAACCAAAAAGCATAAAACATTTTCAAACCTGAGAGACAAGGCAACAAAAATGAGAACAAGAACGTTGAATTGTTGTTGATTTTGTTTTTCATTTCATTTTTTCCCTCCGTTGTTGTGCTATGAGAAACCAAACCTTTTCCAACGCTCTCAGACAAAGGCATTAACGTGGAATGGGTCTGGTCCGGGACATTATATCTTGGTCTTTTATGCATATATATTTTCCCCTTTGACAGACTTCTTGGAGCAATATTACTGTCAACGAATGTCGTTCCCTCCGCCTGTGTGTTTATCCAAACATAATTGAAATGCGTTCTCAATGGGTTAATTTGGTGTGGACCAAGGGGCTAACGTAAACACAATTAGGTGCCAAAAAAAAAACCCAAAAAGCTGAGTGAAGATCTCCCACTTAGGGCCATCTCATCTCCACACGGGCCAAGATGAAATGACAAAATCTAGAGTAAACCAACTCCAGAGGTAAACACCGAGTGGACAACGATCATTGATGATGGTCTGTTTGGGGCTCAAGTGTGTGCAACGACGACCTAACAAAATATTGTCTTAGTGCATTTTAATGGTTTAACCCTTGAGAACGATGCGATGCATCTTTGCCGCAATTGCCGGGGCGAGGAAAGCGATATGCCGCCACATCTCCCCAGAGCAGGGCACCGTGCACCTTGCCCCGCTTCCAGCTGGCTTGATGACTCGCCAGTTTGCAATGCAAAGTTTACACTCACCCAAAAAAAAAGTGCCTTCTAATGGCCAAAAGAAAATACAGTTTCCTTTTTATTTAAATCTTGTGTTTTCAAAGATTCTTTATAATTGGTTTTAAGGGGGACTATGAACTTTATACAGAAACTTTAAGAATAACTGCTATTTAAGCTCAATCATTTGTTTAATTTAGTTTCAATATACCAAAATATATCTTCATTTAACTAGTTTTAAAATACTTTTTAAAGCTTATATATATGCAATTTGAATACTCTATTTGTCGCAGTGCATGTCCGCTTAATTAGGCAGCATCTTCGCCAGAATCTTGAACTGGACGCCGTCTCGTCGCTTATTTCTCCTTTAGTACCACCGCTCAGTTAGTAAATCAGACAGATATACGCAGTCGGCGGGCAGGCAACTTCATTAACAGCCTCTCGGGACTCTCTCGGGCCGTTTAAAAAGTAGAAATAAACTATTATTTATGATTATTGTGAGAATTTCACAATGGCATGCGAGAATTTATTGTTAATGTTCTCTAGCGCTCTTCGCCAATCTAGCCATGTGGGGATTTCTTAACATTTCTAGGAGATGCAGCACAGTGGTGTATTTCTTATTTTAAAAGTAGAAATTAAAACAAAAGTCCAAGTTATCTTTGGGATTTTTATACCCTTTGCAGGGTATTCTAATTTTGTCAGAAGATCGCAAAGCAGTGAAGGAATCATTTCCGACCCTATAAATCATATATATTCTTGATCAGCATCAACAGCCGAGTCGTTCTAGACATGTTAGACAAAAGTTTATTTTTTTCAAAATTTCAAAAATTTTATAAGGGGTTACATCATTAAAATTTAAAAAAATTACCAAAAAATTTAATTTTGAAAAGATTTAAATTTAGTAAGCAGATTTTTTAAACTAATTAAATCCAGTACAGAAAAGCAGTCGGAAATGAAATTAATGCATTTTCGGCTTAGTTATAAAAGATTTACGAATACGAATACTGCATACTGCAAGGGTATACAAACTTCGGCTTTTTAAAGTTTCTTCCTTTCTGTTTCTTAAATAAATTGTTTTATTTAACATGTAGACTGTTAAAAATAGATGTGCCTGAAGCCCTGGCGTGCATGTCTACCTTTTTCTCTGCTCAAACAAATGCAATTTGAAAATATCTATATATAATTATTATTATTGCCTGACCATTAATGATTTAAATTTATTTTTAATGGACAAAAACCTTCTATGATCATAGTAAATGTTTTATAGAAAAGCTACCAGATCCCTTAAATTTTTCACTGTTCTTGGTTCACGGAAAAACAAATGGAATTGCGACTTCAATTTATGTACCGTAAGCCTGGCTGTACCGTAAGCCTTTTTAATAATTTTTGTAGGACAGCCATAAAAAATAGGATTGCTTAAAATTTAATAATTTTCTTCTTGGTTATTAGCACTTTAAAATTTATTTGCCATTTAAAAAACATGGAAATTTCAAATTCAATCAGCATTGCTAAATTAATATTTTAGCCCCCATCCACTCCCATTGGAAAATAATAAAACGTTTGCAATTATAATTCATCCATAAATTTTTTTATTTTTTTTTTCATATTTTTGTTGTTTGCATTTTTTGTTTGTTCGTTTTTTTGTTGCTTTTTGTTTGGTTTGTTTTTTTAATTCATTTTTTTAATTACTAAAAAATTTCATAAAATTGTTTAGGCTAAGTCGTAAGTACAACACTAAATTAAGCAAGTAACTACTATTTGTATGGGTTTTCATTTATCGTTTTCTTCTGGTATAAATATTTGTGTTTGTTTTTTATGGTCTTATCAACTTTTTACAATTTTTTTCTCAAGTGTTTCTCTACTTCGCTTGTTTTGCTCTTTATTTTTTTGTAATTTTTTAGGTTTCCATTTTCAATAAAAATATAAATTACTAAAAACGACTATTTAAAAAGTAAATATTTATAAAAAATATATGTGTGCATCCCGTGTGGGGGGGATCGAAGAACTTTATGTACAAAACTGGATGAGAGGAGAGCTGCGGGTTAGCAAACGTATAAAAATATTTGTTTGTATATACTGTGTAAGATTTATCAGATAAGTTGCTGCACAGTTTGTTTTTTAGCACTTTTACAACTAGTTTTCATTTCTTTACACTAACGAGGAACCATTTGCAATTAAACACTGTAGTTTTATTGATTTAATTTTGACGTTTTTGGAATTTCGCAAACAGGTTTTGCGTTTTGCGATTTGCTTTTTTCGTGCTGCACATTGTCTGGTTTGTTGTCTTCGGTTTTGAGATCAAAATTAAATTGTATAAACCTTTCTTTTTATTTGCCTTTCATAAAAAACATAATATTAATAATAAGACTATGTGAAGACTGTGTGAGAGAACACGAATTTTCAGTTTTGCTTAGTGTGTGTGTGTCTGTGTCTTGTATATTTAATTAATTTATTGTTTTTAATTTTGCCTTGTCCTGTGTTCCAATTCAGTTTTTCCTTTTCTTCTTACAATTTATAAATTCAATACATTTCGCTTGCAGTTAGACGCTAACTACATTTATTATTGACTTCTTTTGCGCCGATAGAGATGCTCCAAAAAAATATATATATGCGGGTTGTAAGTGGACAAAATTAAAAGGTAGAAATAAAAATTAAAACAAAAAGATTAAAAATCGAAATAAAAAAAATACAAAATTATTAGTTGATAGGGTGAATTATAAGTACTTAAAATAGAATCACTAAATGTTTTGCTTGTCTTCGCATGTTTGTTTGTTTGTTTGTTTGGGGTCTTTAAATTAACACTAAGCTAGGGTCCGGTTAAGTTTAATTTTCCGTTCGTTCGCTACATTTACATATACATAGTTAGAAACTAAATAGTCGAGATAGTGTCAATTTATGTAGTTTTTTGTATTTTTTTTGTTTTTTAGTTTTTTGCAGTGTCTTCTTCATCGTTTTGTCTTATCCATTTCGTATATCGATGTGACCTATGAGTACTATATACAAATCGCCCGATCCGGCCGTCTGCCTTGCATAGAAAGACAGCTCCGTCCTGGGGCGGCGTCATTGAGGAGGTTGGTTTCTTTTCAATCGATTTAGCATTAGTTTATATTTACGCGTAGGCTACCATTAATATTTACAATTTATACCGAACTAAGTGAAAAATAGATTAATTGAAGCAGATTTTTCAGTAACATGCAAAACGTCAAAACGTGTGCAGAGTCGGCTCTTCGACTCTGTCGTCCAGTGGTTCTTGGTCTTGGTCTTGGTCTAAATTTTAGCTAGCAATTGGTCAAGTGATTTTTAAGGAAGTGTTTTAAGGATTTCAAAGGACTTTAAGGGGAGGCAGCAACTGTTTCCGCTGCCCATTTCGATGCAATTTCGAGGGGATTTGCTGCTGTGTGTATAAAAATGTATTTGTAAAAGGTGTTCATTCGCATTGGAAAATTAATTAAAAATCTCTACACAAATATGGAAAGCAATAATCTTCGAGTGAGCGAAATGGCTTGGGCAACAGTCATGCTAATTACTTCTGAGGGAAACTTGAGGAAATTCACGAGCTATGCCTGTTACAGAGTTTCTACTTTCGTGACGACTAAACTGCTTCAATCAACAACAACATTTTGGCGTCTCTCTCCTATATCTCGAACCCAACCCAGTCTTTTCTTTGTGTGTTTGCTGTAAGCTCCTCGCGGACCTCCGCCTCCTTGGAGTTACATGTGCGGTGTGCCGCAGACCACGGACCTCTGCTGTTGCGCCGTCCCCGCTCCGCTGCCCGCCGCCGAGGCGGCGGCCATCAGCTGGGAGGAGCATGCCCCCGCCACGCCGGCCGCCGCCAGCGAGGGCCAACGCTGGCTGCAGTAGGATCCCTCGCCCAGGACCGAGATCCGCTTGCCCTCCGCCGCACCTGGGGCTCCCTTCACGGAGCTGCCGGCGGGTGAGCTGCGATGCATGAGCGTGGGATCCGTGTTGAGCTGCTTCTGGGACTTGGCCCTCTGCAGGGGGGCCACACAAAAGTCCGAGTTGGCATTGTTGTTGTCCGCCGCCGAGGCCACATATCCGCCGTACATTAGGCACTCGTCCGCCGCTGCTGCCGCCGCCGCTGCCGCAGCCGCCGAGGCACAGATATTGTTGACCGACTTGTCCCAGGTGTTCTTGATGATGTTCGGGTTGCCGCCATCAAAGGTCAGCCCGCTGCTGCTGCCTGTTTTGCCGCCCAGAGATGCCGAGGCCAAGGCCACGCCCACGGCGCTGCCATTGTGATGCAGCGTAGCCACTGCATTCTGCTCGTTCTGCTTCCTGGCCTCCGCATCGTCCTTCTCCTGGGCGCGCTTCCGCTTCCGCTTCATGCAGAAGACCACGCAGGCGGCAATGACCGCCACCAGGGGCATGGCCACGGAGAACACAGCAATCAGAACCACCTGGGCGTTGGTCAAGCCATCGGCTCTGGCCTGCGTCGTGGCTCCGTACTGGTGGGCATCGAAGGTAACCGAGTCATACGACTCCTCGTCACACTGATTGCCACGGAAGCCATTGGCGCAGACGCACTCAAAGGAGTTCACGCGGTTCATGCAGGTACCGCCATTGTGACAGGGTCCACTGACGCACTCATCGATGTCCACGGAGCAATCCTTGCCGGTGAAGCCCGCCCGGCAGGTGCACTGGTAGTCGTTGTTCAGATTCGTGCAGGTTCCTCCATTGGCACAGGGTCTGATGAGGCACAGGTCCACCTTGCTGCTGCAGTGGGGGCCATGGAAGCCGGCAACGCACTGGCACCGGTACTGGTTGACCATGTCAATGCAGGTGGCGCCATTCTCACACTGGTGACCCAGGCAGTCGTCTATGTTGGTCTCACACTTGAATCCGGTGAATCCCGCTGGACAAATGCACTTGCCGTTGGGCTGACAGCTTCCGCCATTCAGACAGGGGTTCGGACTGCAGTTATCCAGCTGGAGCTCGCAGGTGGGTCCGCTGTAGCCGATGGGACACTCGCATTGGTAGCCCTGACCCTTGCCCCCCAAGCCGGGACGGACGTTGCGACAGGTGCCGTGCTGGCATGGCTTGTCGGAGCAGGTGAGCACTTTCTCCTCGCACATCTTGCCGCTCCAGCCACTGGGGCAGTGGCACTTGTAGCCCGTCTTCGAGGGTGGCTCATCCACGCAGGTTCCGCCGTTCTGGCAGGGATTCACATCGGCGTCGCAGGAGTAAATCTCCGTCTCGCAATCGTCGCCACTGAAGCCGGGTGCACACTTGCAGGTGTACAGTCCTTCGCCGGTGTTGAAGCAGGTGCCGCCGTTCTTGCAGGGACGATGGTTGGTGCAGTAGTTCAGGTCCTGGTTGCAGTACAGGCCGCCCCAGCCCTCGTTGCAGATGCAGGTCCAGGGCTTGTTGCAGGTGCCGTGGATGCAGTTGGGTTCCAGTACGCACTCGTTGCACAGAGCTCCCTTCCAACCCAGCTGGCAACTGAAAATATATGAAGAGAAAAGGGAAAATGGTGATGAGTGTGGGTGAAATGGTTAACGGTAAAGTGTGCTTAGTGTGACCAATCTCATAAATGAGTTGCTTAGTGTGACCAATCATGCTTGTAAAGCTTGCACTGCTTGCCTACTACTTTAATTCTTTTTACTTTTAATTCTTTTACTGATATTTCTTTTTGAGTAGTTACTGATCTTTCTTTGCTCTTTTTTTCTTGCTTTTCAAAGGGTTAAAAAGAAATCCACAGATACACTTAAACCTCTTTGAGTCTGTTTATTGAAGCGCCGCGAGCGCTGGTTTACTTTTGACTTTGGAATGGGCGCGAGCAGGACGGAAGGCTTGTCTTCCATCACCTGTTCCACGCATCTCTGCGTCCCACTCCCTCCCCCGACATACATCCGTACATACACTTGTTTGCATGCCACGCTTGATTGCAGTCAACGAAAAGAAGAAGTTGCACAAGAAATGAGCGAAAAAAAGAGGCAGAAAAAGAGACAGAGAGAGAGAGGGAAAGAAAGATGGCTTGTCATCTTGAAAAAGTCTCGTTCGCAATTGAAATAAAACGAATGTCTCTTCTGCCAGAAGTCATATCCGCACACTCGAAAAAGGCAAGAGTGCACAAAACCAAGGGGGTTACGGAAAATGTTTAATTTCTCACGATCATAAATTGATTTCAAACCAATGAAGAAATTAAACAAGAAATAAAACAAAAGTAAAACGAGTTGCTTCCTCTGCAACACATAAAGCACGCATGCACACGCATGCACGCACATGCGTGAACATGCAGGCAATGTGGCCAGATGCAAATGGCCAACTGTAAGGCAAAAAAGCCTTCACCCACAAAAATTTCAATAGTTAATAATTCAAACTAAGACAGGTAACCCGTTGACTTGGAGTCAGAGAGGCAAGCAACAAGTATACAGACAGAAAGACAGTCACTCAGACAAGTAGTAATTGATATGCGTCAGCCAGTGTGTACACAAAGAAATGTCAAAAAGCAGCCAACCTGCCTTGCTACACACTCGAGGCTGTGTGCTTGGCGTGTATTTGGCGTGGCGTATGCGCTTAGAATTATTAAAATATTCCCACAATCAAACAACCTGGCCTAAGTGGCACGCATACCCGGGCGTCTCTGCGGTTTCCAGCTAACAATTCCGATTCACAAATCGAAGCGCTCCACTCAAACGCGCCACACAATGATGTGTTGATTTCGGTGCTCTTTTTTATTTGGCACAATTATCGGTGGACCACAAAATGTTTGATTTCCGCCTAGGCAGGGAGAGAGAGGTTTATTGGCCAACGTAATGCATAAATAATGAGCAACATCCTCCGTTTGAAAATCAATTTCGGAGGTCGCAACTGGTGGCAACACTGGCAATAAAAATCCCCCCATTATTTTTCCCTGTATTTAATTTAAGCTAGTACAAGTTATGTAAAAAAAGAATAACTTTAACCCATGCGGCACGTTGTTCCTTTGTCTGCTGCTACTTTGCTGAAATTGTATGCTGAAAATATCTCAAAATATTTGCGAGCGTAGCCAAAAGTGTTCGCTTACACCTTCATGGGCAAAAAAATGTGGGAAAACTTTGGCCACTTGTAATTCAATTTGGCCGCCTGGCTTTTACTTCGCCTCAAAATTGTAATGCAAAACCCCGGACAAATCAAATGACATCGCGCCGAACCGAAAGAATTTCTTGCGGTCGCCGCATTCAATCCAAGGGGAACAATAAATACAAATACAAATAAAATACAAAAAATAAAAATAAAAATCAAATCAAATAAAATAAAAGAGCAGCAGGCTAAGTGTTTTCTGCCCTTTTGCAAAAGCTCACGGTAGCAGTTAAACATTACATTGAAAAGGTGTGCCCCAACCATCATGATCGTGGTCGTTTTCCTATGTTTTTCTTCTCGTTTTTGTTTGCTAGATGGGCAAAAGCAAAAGCCAGAGCAAAAGAGCTAAAGCAAAAAGCGCAAACTAAAAGCAAATAGCAAATAAAACGTGCAAAGTGCAAAAAGAGGACAAGAATCATCATTTAAATTGAAGGCAAAGCACCCAAAGCCACCGTTAGTTACTGTCTTAATTTAGAGACAAGTTGCCAAAGGCATTAAATCTTTTTCTTGTAAAAATTACTAAGAATTTTCTATGCTACTTATAATTAATTTTCTTATTCAGCTAATGATCCTAATTAATGAAATACATTCGAAAAAGTAGTGTACTTACACGCATTGATTGGGTTTCTCGCAGTGTCCATGCTCACAGCCCTTGGCGCATTTGGCTGCAAATAAAAACAAGAAATGAGGGACAAATTTAAATATAAATTAATTGAAATGTAAACGATACGGGTGGTGGGGCGAAATGAGACTTTCCCAAAACCTAAATGGACCCAAACTAGCTCCCCCCACCTGCTTGTTTGACCAAACACTAGCCCTGGGGACACCCACTCGGCAACGAGGTGTGTGTGTGTGCCTCTGCCCACTCGCAGACATTGAGATCCATCAAAGCGAGCCAATTCCAGGGCAGAAGTGACGAGAAAACTTTCTTTTTCACGCGTCTGGCAATGAAAATCTGTCGCTTCTTTCGGGAAATCAAGGGAAATAAAACAACAGCCGCACGCCAGACAATAGAAAAGCGTTTAAAACGCTTTAGCACAGCGACTAACAAAAAAAGAGACAATACGAAAAACTATAAACTATAAAAATGAATCATGGCCAGTGGCTCTCAAAGCCTCAGTGTTTTGGCAGTGTGCGAAGAGAGTTTTAAGCGAGCCAAGAGCAGGAATAACTTGTTTCTAAGGCCAAAAAGGAAACACACAAAATGAAATAATCCCATGGCCAGGAGAAGCAGCACCACCACCACCACCAGCAGCAGCAGCAGCAGCTGAGGCGGAGGCCGTGGCCCAAAACAGAAAACAGATTCCCAAGCTCGAAAGGTTCGACGAAAACATCGATTGGAAGCCGGAGACGGAGCTGGAGACGGACTTGGAGCCAGCTAGAGCTGGGATCTCTTCAAAGAATGTGGCAAACATGTTTCGGCCGGCGAGTTGCCGAGGAAGATGAAGGCAGCAGGAAGCTGGGGAGTTGCCACAAGGGCCTAGAGTCGGGGTAAAAGTCGTGAACAAAACTGAAAAAGGCAATGCCAAAAGGAGCCCAGAACGTGGAAGGAAGGCAGGAGCTGCGGCTCCAGCTAGATGCTCCTCTTTAAGCCAAGTTTCATTCAGAAGCAGGCGGCGGCGGCAGGAAAATTGCTAGAAAATCACAAAAACGTGTTCTCCGAGCCAGCAGTCCCAGTCCCCTCTTTTAATATATAGTATGTAGGGATGGAGCGTAAAATTGGCAATTGCCAATGATTTTTATTACCAACGCCCGCAGCCAGAACTGGAAATAGATTTTCCCTGCCCCCCCTGAAAGTGAAAAAATAAGTTCACACGCCGCCGGGCAAAGATAATGGGTCCTAATCGAATGATATATCCCCCACATTGGACTTTCACTTTCTGGTTCTGGCTAGCGTTATCCCCATTAAAGTATCTCGCAGATGCACACTCACAGCACCCACAGGCACCATTCATTCATGAACTCTTAGCCCAAATAGCTCATTTCCTTGCAATTAACTTCATTCATATAAGCCAGAAAAAATACGATAAACATAAGGGTAAGAGAGGAGACCTTCTGAGCCAATTTACTTGGCCACTTCCACTCGAGCAAGTCTCTCCTGTTTTCATTTCGTGTATATTTTATTTTCAAGCCAATGTTCTGTTTTGTTTTTGCAGCCTGCACGTTTGGGCTTTTTATTTGCTGCTCCTGCTCCTGCTGCTGGAAAACAATTTTCACACATGTGTGTGTGTGCGCCTTAATTTTACCTCATTTTTGCGCATTTAAGTTGAAAATAAAATATACCAAGCAGGAGCAGCTGCCTCTTCCGCTGCCAACTTGCTAAACCGGCAGCAGGACACAAAAATTATCTGCCCCAAAAAAACAAAAAGCAAAAAAAAAAAAATATAAAAAGGCAACCGAGGCAAGCAGAGAAGGAGAAGGAGAAGGAGAGCCCGAAACCGAGACCAAGAATTGCCGAAGAAGACAGTCTTCCAGGAGACACGACATTTAAGGTGTAATCAGACGTTGCCACAGCCCTTAAGGAAGTCGCTTCTTCGGTCAACTCTGGCCGGGGTCCTCAGAAATGCTCGGCATGCAGACCGAAACCCAGCCAAAGAACCGAACCGAACCCAGGACGGAGAATCGAGTACCGAGACGAGACTCATGATCATCAAGCTGCTGCTGCTGCTTGTGTTGCTGCTGCTTGTGTTGCTGCTGCTGCTGCTGCTGCTGCTGCTGCTGCTGTATCTGTATCTGTATCTGGTGGATTGGAGAAGAGTTGGACCCCTTACGCAGACACACAGATACCACACCTTTTTGGTCCGAAAACCCAAGCCCTTGCACTTGGCGTGGGAAGATTTTTGTGTGCCCTGCTCTTCGGCTGCTCTGATTCACAGTTGAAAATATATAAACATATATATATATTTAGGTATATATAGTAGCAAGCAACCTACTACCTCTGGACTACAAAGGGCTGCCCGAATTTCTGCTTTCGGCAAGTTTTTTCTTTGGTTTTCGGATACTCAAAGTTCGTTAGACGTTTTGTTCTTCGTCAATGACAAATGGCTTTTCCCAATCATCTCCTGCATTTCGGGGTTTTTGTTTTCTGGGTTTCGGTTTACGCATCCCAAACTTCATTGATTTTTAATTTATTTGTTTGACTTTGATTTTTTCCACTCGAACGGCGAGTAGTATTCAAATTTTTGTAGTTTCTTCTTTTCTGTCAACTCATCATCATGGCCGTACGCATTCGAAAATAATTATACTTTAATTCGTTTTGGGGCAGGCGGCAGCAGCAGCCGTTTTGGGGCATTGTGTACAATCATCTCATTTGATTTGACAAGCAAGTGATTTCCAATAATAATGAGACCTGCCAGGCTCCAAAAAAAATAATGATAATAAATAAAAAAACTGAAGTTTTGAGCCACTTGAGCCAAGAGATCGGCAGAAGCAACAACAAACAGCGGGCCAAGTGTTTTCGGGCTAAAAGAATGCCTGGCGAGGCTATTGATCCGAATGGATATTCGAGAAGGGAAAAATTTCACAAAATCATGAAATAATAACAATTTAGCTAGCATTTGTTCCACTTACGTATGTGACAGTAGTCGCCCTGCCATCCAGTTAGGCAAATGATGTCCCCTGTCTCCGAGCAGGTGGAGTGCCCGAAGGAGTCGTCCCGCGGCCTGCAGAACTGAGAGCAGCCGGATCCGTAGTAGTTGGCATCGCAGGTGACACGGAAATCGTACTCCAGCGAGGTGTACTGGGACTCCGACTTGTTGGTCTTCCACTCGGAGGACACCTCGAGTACCTGCTGCACCAACAGCCGCTGGATGAGTTGATCTGTAACGAGGAGATGGAGAGATTAGTGTGTGAGAACACGTTGAGGCCAGCGATAAACTAATGAAGATTAATTGGGTTAAAGATGATCCGATGCGATGGCGCTCGAGGCGGAGACCTGGGCTTGGAATGCAGCAAATGGAAAACGGAAAATGGAAAATGAAAAACCAAAGCCCAAGCCCAACCGAAAACCGAAAACCGAATCCGAAACTAAAGTCGAACGAAGCAACTTGAAGGCAATTGCCTGTCACAGAGTCAAGTGCTCAAGCTGAGGTATGCAGCTCGGCCTGGGCACGGAGGAGTACGGAGCACCACTTGGTATTTGGCGATGAGAGAGGCAACGCTGGCAGACAGACACGGGGCATGGCAAAAAATTAAATAAAATACTCGTACAGTAAAGTCTGCAGCAAAAAAAAAAATACAGAAAAAAGGCAGCAGGCAGACCGCCAGCCAAGCTCGTCGAAGCATTTTTCAGCTGTTCGACGACCGGTCTCGACTTTGGGAGATGGCTGGCTGGCAACTCGTTTGTGTGCAGATACAACTACAGATGCAGATGCAGATACAGATGCAGATACAGCTACAGCCATGGATACAGATACAAGCAAAAAACAGATACATGTGCGGCCACATTATGCCATGGTCTATAAAGTAAATTGCAGGTGCATGACTATACGAATTGCCAAGCTAAAGTCACAGCTAAATGCAAATCTAAAGTCTACAGTTTCTGCCATCTATATATATTCCCAATGTCAAAAAACAAATAAAACTAAGCTAAACTAAGCAAATAACAAATCTCTTCAAAGCAGTGAAAGTAAATCCCAGATCAGCCTTTGAAAATTGAGCAATAAATTGCAGAAATATATACAATCAAAGCTATATATTGCACAGACATGGCACACAACATTGGGAGCAGGCTTATTGACAGGCAACCAGTTGGCCAATAAAAATATTAAATGCAACTCCAAATACTCACTAATTAATTACCAAAAATATGCACAGACAACAAGAATTCTTGGCCAGTTAGCTCGGCTGTTAGCTGTTGGCTGTTGGCGGTTGGCAATTGCATTTTTTGGGCAAAACTCGTGTGCTTCACCTGCTTCACCGGTGCCGCTGCCAGCCAACGGAACCGGCCAACAACATGGAAAAGCATTCAATGCAAAAATCGCACCAGCCGACAACATTCCCAAAAAAATATATATACAACAAAAATGGAATTGTACTTTGTGGTTTTATTTACATTTCCAACATATATACACACACACTGAGTACTACCAATACTGTGGCTTAAGGCCCATGGGATTTGTGGCATGACAGGTTATTAGACAAGCCGGCCTAGGAGACGCACAATTTCTGGCCAGTTTGGCAAGTTTCAAGAAAAACGTGCAATAAAATATATATCACGAAAATTTTACTAAAAATATTTGTATAATTATCTATGGAAAAGCGGTGTGTGACAACTTTCGCAATGCCTGAGAAAAGGTGCGTAATGCAATGGCGGAAATGTGGCCAAGATTTACCAATATAATCATTTTAGACACCTAATAAATACTACATATAATAGTTAACCTGAACAGCTTAACAAATCAGTGAAATTTGTGCGCTACAAATGAGCAACAAGAAAACCAAACTTGCCACTGCAATACAAGGGATCTTTTTTCTCCAGGAGGACTCCCCTGAATTTTATTTCCAGCATCCGCCTCCCCAAAGTATCGCTGACTTGGACTTGAGGAATTTTTTCAAAAAATACCATTTTATCAAGACACACGACGACAAAACACAAAAACGAAAGAAAAAAAAAACCGAATCGAAAACCAACCAAAACGACAACGACAAGTTTTGTGGCAGACAGAAGGCTGGCAGGGAGGAAAGATCGAAGGAAGCCAAGTTGGAGAAGAGTTGGGCTCTTGTTGCCGGGGCCGTCGCTTCCTCTTGATCCAATGAGTTAAAATTAAAAGATAAGCATTTTAACAACATCGAACCTGGAGGAGAGCAGCAACGTGCAACTAACAACTTTGGCATTGGCAGAGATTAATTGGTGGGCAGGGATGGGGAGGTGGGGAGCCGGCCGGAGACTGTGGCGAAAATCTAGAGAGTCCATGAGCTGGAAGATTTGCTGAACGCATCCAGGCGAGAGGGAGACCCGCGAATCACCTTGCAATACCTTGTGCACGGCAAAGAATTATTATAGTTACTTGATTTTGAAAAGTATCTTAAATAAATACTCCTAAATAACCCTAGATACTCCTAGAAAATCCTTCGTTTTTTTTAATAAATATAATATTTTCAGAGTTCATTTTCTGGAACCTCACAAATTTTGTGCACTGTGCATTCGAGCCGAGAACATTTAGATTTCTTCTGCCCAGCAGGTCCGGTTGGCTCTGGGCTCTTGGCCGCAGGCCGAAAACCTGGCTAAAAGGTCGCTTGGCGTTTACTTCCCTCCCCGCTCCGCCCCGCCCCTCCTCTGACCTGCTCCTTCCTCCTTTATGTAATTTATGTTAAATGAATATAACAAAAAAAAAAAGAAACTAAACTTGTTGCCGCTGCGGCATAAACTTGCTATGCAAGTCCAAGTATGCGGGAGATCGACGGAGCAAAGAAAACAAAAAATATAAACTTTTAAATAATGAAATTAATCCTTGACAGGCGGCGGCGAGACTAGGAAATCTCGGAGAGTGTGTGTGTGTGTGTGTGCACAGAAATTGAAATTGCAATTGCCGGCCAGGAGATACTTGTACCGATAAAGATCTATTAGCCTGGAACCGCCTTGGAAATTAGCCTGCAGCCAGGCCATCCCAGCGGGAAATCTGTTGTGGAGCACCACAATTAAAATTCCTTCAAGGAATAGGGCAAACTAAATATAGAAAATCAAGAAGGGACAACTATACAACAGAAAAGAAATGATTATAACAAAAGAAGGCAAGAACAGGCTAGAGATTCCTATGAAAAATCCATAAATCTTGAGCCAAAAGAAAGTGCAGGTAGTTAAGCCCCAAGCAGGTAGCCACTGCTCCTCCTCCTTCGGCTCTTTCATCAAATTTGTGTGGGAAAATTCGGCCACTGAAAAAGTGTGTTGTGTATGCTTTATCCGAGTTGAGGAATTCTTCGCTTCGTTGAAAATCTGGTTTTCGGCTGGTCTCAAGGACTAGATCCTTGTGTGGTCCCTATCTGGGCAAGACAATCAGTTACTACACACAGATCCATGTAGCATTGTTCCAAGATGGATTACACACACGATCTCTCTCCGATCTGCGATCGAAGGCCTGGACTTAGTTCGTGAGCCCGAGAGCTTAATTGCATTTTAACCAAATGAGGGATGGGCCAATCCTCAGCTTCAAGCACACTTCCGTTCCAGCGGACAGGCAACAAAAGGCGACACACTCTGGCCCAGGCTGGTGTGTGTGTGTATATTGTTTGTTATTTAAAACCACTCAATACCCCGGAAATCTTACACTGAGCGCGAAGAGTTGAGCCCAGCAGAGTATCAAGTTGCGATCCTTGGTTTTGGATCGCAGGAAGCAGGACGAGTCCATGCAACACACAAGGAAGTAATTTTACAGGCCAAAAACTATAGTTATTTCATAATAAATAAGCATTTATTTCAACTTACTGTTGGAGCGGGCATTGCCGCTGTTGTTCGTGTCATGCCAGGCCTCGACGATCAGCGAGAAGGTGCCCTGCAAGGTAAAAGCAAAAGAAAAGGGTTAATGGTTAATGGTTAATGATTAAAGAAAGTCCACATCTAAACGGGAAGTGACAAGCAATCAAACCCCATCCAAGCTAATGGAAACCCCCTTGGGAGAGCACTCATTATAAGGGGATTATGACAGGCCGCCCACATGATCCACCACCAATCCACCGAATATCTCGTATCTAATGCAACGCGAATGCATTTCAAATGCAAATCGCCAACTTCGAATGCAACCGGCAGGCAGCGCCCTCAATTCACACTTGATTTCGAATGCAGCCGCTGCTGGAAAAACCGGCAGAGATGACACAAAATCCGAATACGTATGAAAAACCAGCCCATGGAAACTTTTGCAGAGGTGTCTCTGCCCCAGCAAGTTTTCAACTAGTAACATACACACACTTAGATACACATTTGATTCGCTTTGCATTGCATGTAAATGACTAATTTTTCGACCAACTTTCGATTGTGCGTGGGATGCATGCATCACTGTGTGGCACTCAGAGATGTAGAATTAATTTGGTTGATAAGCCGCCGTGTTGCCGATTGATTGCATAACGATTGCTGCCTCTATTTGTCATTGCAAATAAACGTAAAATTTATATGGGCACGACAGGAAGCAAATCAGACATTGATGATCGGCTTTGCCACCGGCACACAATGGGAAATGCGCAGGAAAGGTAATAACAAATGAAATGAAGCGCTGCGATGGCTTATTGGTTTTATTGTCCAAAGAAATTAACTTTTCAATGCTGGCTACGTGATTTTTCCGAGGGGAAAAGGGTTTTTTAGTTAGTTAAAAGCACTGAAAACTAAGCTAAGGCTCAAGGCTTGAAAGGGAAATGCTTACTTTTCACCTGAAATGCCTTCCTGTGTCTGATAATTGAAGTACATACACACTTTTAAGTACATATAGTTATATATATAATGGCAGTACTCGTGCATTGGCGTATGCCAGATCCAAAAATAAATGAGGCAACATGCATCGGCGGCCGCTTAGTGAATATCGCGTGCGTCGGTGCTGTATATCAACGTCAATATCCAGCATATAGCACTGGGATCTCTATGGGGTGGAGTGCCTGCCTGTCCCTGGGTAGGGAGTAGGAGTGGTAGCCGTGGCCAGACACGTAGCAACAGCCACGGGGGAAGACTCCACCCGAAGACTGAAGACACAACACAGAAGACACACAGGGCACAAGACACAAGACACAAGACAAGACTCTGTCTGACGGGGGGACAAAAGTTGCAAAGTTCAATACGAACAAGAGGAGCGTGAATGCTGCTCGACTATTTTTAGTCACTGTGTGCTAGGGGAGGGGAGGGGGATGGGGATGGGAGGAGGGAGTGGCAGGGACTGGCAACCCCCGTGCCACAACAGGCACATCTTATGGCATGTCGTCAGGCATGCGTGGCTCTTCTCTTTCGTTGCTTTAATTAAGTGCAACACCAAATTAGTTGATGAGGCGGCAGCCGACACAGTCATACTATAATTAAATTTATAGTTTGACCTAGAAATAATTTGAAGTTGAAAGTGCGCAGCAAACAGACCGAAATAAAAGCCTTAGAATGTACTTAGAAGTCTTAAAATAAGGTAACTAACAGAAATAGACCGAAATTAAGTCTTAGAATGTATTTAAAAGCCTTTAAATAACCAGTTTACTTAATTTAGAACTCGAAAAAGGAAGTTAAACCCGAAATTTTATGAAATTTGTTTCATTTTTTAACATAATGATTAACTAAACATGTATTACTAATGCAATTTTACCAATTGAAACCTAGATCCTGAATCAAGCCACATTCTGTGTATATTTCCCTTTGCCACAACACACAATTTTCCCCTTTTGGCTCGTGCTTTTTAAGGTTATTCAGTTTATTTTAATTATGGCAACCCACAGTTTGCTAATTGCTTATTTATGTATGTAATGTAATGTAATGTATGCTCGCCCGCAGCTTAAACCGCTAAAAATGTATGCAGCTTACACATTTCACGTGCCACACTCATCTCCAGGTACTCTGCACACCTGAGCCACACACTCGCACACACATGTGTGTGTGTGTAATGATAGTGACGCTGCACATGCGCAGCACTGAACAATTAGGTAATAAAGTGTCTACGCAGAGAGAGAGAGAGAAATAGCAAAAATATAATGCTGAAAAGAGGGGGATTTGAGGTAGAGGTAAAAAAAACACCCCTTAAAGTGCCGGCGTGCACTGACACAAAAAAACGTTACAAACTCCAGTTAATGCTGGCATGAATATTTTGAAGCTTGAGTAACTTCTTGGCTTCTAGGGTGGACCCATCCGCAAACTCATCTAGAGTGAATGTTGCTGCAGTGCCGCTTGCAGTAATAATAATTAAGAAATGCATGGCATGCCACAACCGCAATCTATATATGTGTATATATATATGGTATATATAGTTTTCTTGGTCAGTCGAGCTGAACAGAATAAAGACGAGCGTCTCTGTGGCGGTATTTCAAAATTTTCAGCAATTTATTAAGCACACGTGGGCCTTAAAAACGGGAACAAAGAAGGGGTCTCTCCTTGGACTTTATTTAGAAAATTCTTTCAAAATATATATATTCCTATTAAAAAGTCCTTATGTGTAGTTTTACTGTCAAGTCACCTTTGGAAAAGTCAAAAATAGTTAAAGTTCGGGGCAAAAAGTAACGGCAATTCCAGTGTCTCTGGGGTGGTTTATATGCCACATAACCTTGTGTGAGCCAGCGATCTTTAAATTTGTCGCTCTCCAGCTCGAAATGGTTCCGGATCTTATAGGATCCCCTAGTGGTGGTGGTGATGGTGGTGGTGGTGATGGTGATGAACGGTGGTGATGGTGGTGCGGCTTGCTGCGGTTCGCGCACGCGTTTTTCAGCGCATTTTTAATAGCCGACAGATGTTTGGTGCGCCAACAACCCTCGACAAGGACGCCCAGCGGAAATACCCGCGGCACAGGGGAGTTGCTTATTCCTCTCCCTTCGGAGCCGAGACAGAGAGAGAGCGAGAGAGAATGGGAGAGAGAGGGAGAGATCGGTGGTAGAGGGGGCGGTCAGCGGCTATAAAAAGCCCAAACAAATTAGCAAAGATGCCGCGCACGAATAAGTTTTCCGGCGAAAACCCGGCGACGTACATATATGCAGATGTGGAAATGTTCATTGACTGACGGGGGGGTAAATCTAAATATAGACCTTATAGAGTGAGTGTATTTTATGATTTATTAAATTATAAACCATAATTAAAGACCCAGACGAGAGCTTTCACCTTTAGATGATTTTTGTTGTGGATTTTCTATGATACTTACCGGCCATGAGAACTGAAAGGGGAACTGTATGGGGTTCGTGAAGCCCTTGTTTTGAAAGCGCTGGGCGTCGGTCAGGTTGACCGAGTTCTCGCCCAGAATGGGCGTCACCACGTCCCCGTAGGTGCACTGGGAGGTGGTGTCAATGGTGGCCTGGTAGTGCTTCAGGCAGACGCGAAACCGCGTCTTGCAGCTGCCGAGGCATTTGCCGGTCGCCGCGTCCGCGTCCCCGCTGCAGCAGCGCCCCTCGTGGTCGCGCCCATGCTCGTTGCTGAAGTACTTCAGCCGCAACTCGAAGCTGCCGGAACTGTGAACCTGCAACCGAGAGAGAGAGGGGACACATTTTATTAGTCAAATCAAATTAAAAAGCAATTCATTAAGGGTATTCGCCAGAAAACAAAAGGGGCAAAAATCGACAAAACAAAGAATGCAACAGCAGCCAGACGATAAATCTTTCAATGTGGTATTTGCTTACAAAAAAAGGAAAAAAAAAAAAAAAGCTGAAATTGCAGAGGAATTTTCAGGCAGCAGCGAGACCCATGCAAAGGACAAAGCCAGAAAACAGGCTTATGAAATATTAAGCGAGAACCGAAAGCCAAAAAAAAACAAAAAACACGACAAATGCTCAGCAAGCGGTCGTTTTCTACGCTTCGCTTCGGTCCGATTCGGTTTTCGCAATAAATTCCACTTGGCTTGCTTGGCTTTCTGCTCGACTTTCGTTTTGAAGCGCCGCCGACAATATTTGCATATTTGGATTTGCAAATTGGTTTGATGCCCATCGTCCCATCAATTTCTCAGTTCATTTTTATGCAGTGTTGAGCGAGGTGTCGGGAAATTAGCTAAATGGGTCACAAGCTTTCGTTCGATGTTCGATGTTAATTAAAGACATTTTTCTGGTAAGGAAGTAAGCGATAAACGATATATCTAGAATCTATAAAATTTAGGGGCTTTACACCTGGCAGGGAGATTCACTTTACACCTGATTTTGGTGTTGCCACTTAAAATTTAATTATGACTTCATCATCGGGGCCCATAAATGGGGCTGAGACAACCAGCCAATGCCCAAAAATAGGCGCACTGCGGAGCTATTGCTCCGTTTTTCTATAACTGTTCGGCAATTAACATTTCAGCCACAACAAGTGAAGCTTGTTAAAACGACAATTTAATTGTTAACAAGACATGGGCACAGCAGTCCGTCGTAGGTAGTCCGTGGAGTGCTCCACATGTGGCAGAGTAATGGGGGGGGGGGGAAGTTTTGTCGGTTTTCCTCTTCGCTTTCGTATGAACATGGGTGTTTAATTGCTCAATTAAGCAGAAGTGCTGCGGTCCACACGGAGGCTGTGTGTGCGGATCACAGGTGTAATCCTCACCGGGAAAATAGAAAGAAGCTGGCGCTAACATTGTTCCCTTTTTAGATTTAGTATTTCATCTATTCATAATTAATAATTTATTTAGCTACTTTCAATCCCCGCCAATCGGTTATTTTTCATTAATTCTCAATATAATTAATATAAATCGAGCAAAAATTGAGGAAAGGCAAGACGCCAAAACGAAAGACTTAGGCAACGAACGCAGCAGGCAAGGCGAGCGCAGCAACAACAAATGTGTATTAATAAGCAGCCAACAAAAACAAAGCGGACGCAAAAGAGCAGCACACAAGAAAAACAACAAAGAGCCAACGAAAAAAAGAAATACAACAAAAAGAAGCAGCAGCAACAGGCAGTGACTCGGGCAGCGACGCCGGCCGAGGCAGCGAAGAAAAACGATGAAAAAATGTACAAGTAAAACCGAATTGTTTCCCACGGCATACGATTTTGCCGGTCAACACGATGGCGGCGAAGAGTGAGCGAGAGCTAGAGAGAGAGAGGCAGCGAGTGGAGAGCCCAGAGAGCGGCGGCAGCAAAGGTGTAAGCCAAGCAACGCCAGGTGAAGAAGAGCAGTAAATGCAGCCATATTGAAAGATCGCCGAGAGGGGGAGCGAGAGAGCAAGAGCCCCCAAAGCTATAACAGTTTAACACACACACACGCGCACAGGGAGAGCGACGAAGCGTGTTGTTGTTGTTGTCAGCTGAGCGCAAAAAGAGCAAAACGTGACTTAAAAGTGAATTGGAGTCGCGTGTTTCTCTGTGTGTGTGTGTGTATGTGTGTAAGCTTACAAAAACTGCAGCTGGCAGCTGCTCCAAAGAGCGAGAGAGAGAGAGCGAGAGCAGAGAGCGGCCTGTAGCTGAGCAAAAACTTGTTTTCAACGGCGCTTTGAAGAAGAGCATAAATATGCGCAAAAAAAAAGGAACAAAGAGGGAGGCAGAAAAGAATTAATAGACGATGCCTGCGATGCGTCTGAATTAATAAAAAGCAACCCGAAAGAGAAAGAACCACAAAAGAAATGTTAGAAAAACCATTCAGCGGAAGGAAGATGTACATGGAGTACAAGGGAGAGATGGGGATATGGAGGATGAGGGGGGAAAGGCAAAACCACATATTATGATTTTGATACGCTGCGAGAAGCTGAGACAAACAAAAAGCCCCCAAAAACACACACAAATGAAGGTGCAGTCAAAATATGTGTACAAGAAACAACAAACAATTTGCATAACACTCACACACGGACTATGGGCATGGTGGGAAGCAAAAAACAAAACAAAACAAAATGTGCAATCGTTAAAACCACAATAGTCCAGCATTTGACACCAATTTTTGGTTACAGTTTATCACACTTTCCAACAAAATTCCACAAAACTAAGGATTTGTTAATATTTGATGTTATTTTTTGTACTTTTAGGTAATACTAATTAAAAATAATATTTCGAATTTAATTTAATGATGAAATATCAATTATTCTGCTTGTATCTCTTTAGTTTATATTTTTTTTAGGTACATTCTTTGTACACTTGTTATGGTTATTTTCCGCTTTTTGTTTTATTTGTTTTTGCCTTCAACTATGAACTCTCTAGGCCCCAAAACTTGAAGACCCTTTTTTTGTTTTTTGTTTTTTGTACAGGTTTCCCCCTGGTGGAACTTGAAAGCTGGAAAAGGCCAGGCAGCTCTCAGGTGGGAGACAGACACTTGCTAAAGTGTTAGAAAATAGTGCGTTGCATTGTTTACCTTTTGCTTGAGCCGTTCTTTGTCTTTGTCTCCGCTTCTTGCTGTCATTCGCCTTTTCACTGAACACCGGGGGTACTACTCCTATTTTTACTGCGATCACTCAGGCTTGAAGCGACTAGTTAAGTTAGTTAGTTCTTCGTTTCTTTTACTCCCTCTCTCATTTCTTGCCATTTCCACGTCAACTTACCTTGTTGACTGACAGACAAACAACAACAAAAAATGAAACAGAAAAAGAGGAAAACACACAAGGGGGACATAAAAATGTACGCATTTTTATTATAATTTTCCAGCGACTTTTCCCGGACTTTCGTACACAGGTGTTTGCTGTTGCAGATGCCCTTCTTTTCCACCCTGGATGTTGTTTATTAATCATTTAAATTCATCATCATAATCAACCGTTAGCACAACGGGCCTGGGAAACAGTTAGAAGAAGCGCAAGTGAATCGCCCCGTTTTCTCGCAGTGTGTGGGAGTTCGCCCTCTAAATTGCAATTAATTACGTTATACGGGAACAGAGGAAGAAAGGGGAACCGAAGAAAGAGAGCTCGCTCCCCCAAGTGTCTTCACTCATTCACTCACTCATTCATTCATTCATTCATTCATCTGCCTTCACTCCTTCACCGCTCAATGTTAATATGAAAATTGCATAAATGCAAAACCAAAAGGCATGGGGGACTACGGTTATTTGATGGTTAAATTGAAATTGTGAGAATATCACATTATAGGCTGGGCATGAAATTGAATTAAATTGCATTGCTAATGGCCGGCTAATTGCCCGAGATATTATTTTAAATGGCAAATTAAACTATTCTACATTCCACCTCTTGACTCGAGGTGACTCAGAGCTTAGGGATCCCATTAGGCAGATGTTCCCACATTTTATGATGATCCATTTTATTCAAGACCCCAGGAGGTTGTCGTGGCGACACTTTTTTGGAACGTTGCTCAAATTAGCGACTAAATAAGGGCCCGGAAAAAAGAAGCTGGCACAAAGTAAAGCACGCAACGTGCTAAAGTTGGGGAAAAACACGAGAAAGAGTTTGGGAACGGAGCACATGCAATGTGCACGGGAAATAAATGGGTTTCAATAGATATTTCTTGACTAGTTTAATTTCTTTGGTTAATATACAAATATATTAATGCTAAACTGTATTTCTTTCTTTTCCATAAAACGTACTTGATAAATCATGTTAAAAATCCTACACAGCACAAGTAAAATTGTATTAAAAATTACATTTACTTTACCAATATAAAACTTTTCAAATATTACTTGACCCCTCTTTTCTTGCCGTGTGGCTGGCGTTAAAGATCAATGAAAGCATGGCAGAGAACAAGGCGAAAGGAGGAAAGAAGGAACGGAGCAAGTGAAGCTGCGCATGTGTCGCCGTTGACCTACGCAGAGCGTAAAGTAAACGGAAAAAAATCGCATGTAAAAAGCGCATGCAAAGCGGAGAGGGGAAGGAGAGAGATGACAGCGACAACGGCAGATGTTGCCCAGCATCATCATCATCATCATCGTCATCATTATAGTCATCATCATCATCCTCATCAGCTTGTAGTGCTCGCCAAGCTTAATATTGAAATCGAGCAGTATTTTTTTGTTAATTTTGTTTTTGCTGCTGTGCAAGCGGCATGCGCCGTTGGTGGTAAATTTTTGATGTTAATATTGAGGCTGACTTCTTTAATCTTTAATTTTTACACAGCAAATAAAGAGAGAATTCTCTAGAAATCAACAAAATAGCAAAAAGAAAAGTAACTAAGGTTAATAGCATTTTCAAAACTACGAAATATGTACATATTCATTTAGAGTTTTGTACTAAGAATTACTAAATATTTAAAATTCTTGTTCTCCTGACTTTAATTAATTTCCCTCTGTATAATTGTATTCAACAGTTTTTCTTTTTAAAATTGTATTTTTCGGAATAGACCTGTTTTGCCATTGGCCTTGCCCATCTCACAAACTAGTTTCCTGTCTAGGAACATGCTACCCCAAAAGGGTGATCACCATAACCACCCCTAAGATCGAAACCCGCTTAATTTTAGAACTTGCTCAGCTGTTTCATTTTGGAACTTCTCAAATTACAAGCGACAGAGAGGGGCAGTTTTAGGATACATAAAAACACAATTATTTTTCTAACGGCTCTCCAGACAACAACAAAAACTAGCTAAAGTTACCAACAAATAAATCCCGTGACTTGTTTTAAAATTCAAAAGCTCTGGCAACTCTGGCAGCCGCGCTCTCTTTCTTGCACGCGGCAGCTGCACGCATGTGTGCAGCGGAATAGGGAAAAGTGCCAAAAAAAAAGAAGAACGAAAACTGCAAAAGGGAGCACGAGGGAAGGCGAGGGGAGAGACTTGTTGGGGGGGAAGGGAAACTCACCTGTACGATGACTGTGCAGCAAATGAATGCCGTTAATAAACATTTAATCCAATGCATGTTTATTGTTTTTGTTTTCTTTTGTGGGATGAATTGAGTGTCGCTTTTTAGTGTAATAATCCACGGGTGTGTGTCGTGTGTGTGTGTGCGTGTTTGTGTGTGTGTGATGTGGTGCGTGTGTGTTGTGTTGTGTGTGTGTGTTTGTGCAGCAACTACTCAAATTGTTTACTGTATTTTATTTGTTGTATTTTTCGGTAATCTGCTGCCTGCGAATATTCGCCTTTAGCATTTTTGTTGTTGCTGCCAAGCTACACGTGCACGAGCCACATTGTTGTTGTTGGTGCTGCCGTCCGTTGTGTTTATTTATAATTTTCGCGAAAACTTATTTTTTAGCGCTGCGCCTGCCTCCTCCTCTTCGCGGAACGCATAAAAAAGGGAGAAGGAAAAGCAACGGCGGCGATTTTGTTGTATTTTTATTTATTTTGGCGCAAACAACGGAGAGGGAACACAGAAAAATGCACTTATTTTTTGTTGGCGTTTTTAAACTAGAAGAAAGATCACTTGCGGCGCTTTCTCGTGTCGGTTCCCTGCATTTGGAATTTCGAATTCGGAACTGCCAACATTCGCGGAAACTGAATTTTTTCACTGGCACCTTTGCGCGGTTCGTTTCAGTTGCTTGAGTTGCGACCGTTGAGGTGTGCTAGAAGTGTGCTTCCCGGTTGTTCGAGCGCTCAGGTGAGAAAATTTTGCTGCCGCGGCACAACCGCTTTCGTTGAGTGAAATTTTTTTACTGTTTGAAAATTTGAACTGTTTGAACTGTGAATTTTGAACTGAGCCTGGCTGGCGCGTTGGAATCGGAAAAACGAGTTTTTGATAACAACCGACTCTTAACAGCGCCTGATAGGTTAACATTGGCTCTCTGGCCCGCTTGCAGATACACGGGGTAGAATGCTCGCCTCTGGGGTAGAATTCTCGTGAGCGGCGTCAAATTCGCGGGTAGAAAGTAGAGTGCATTAACAGATCCGCTCTCGGCCGCCGAGTTAACATGGGTCTCTCTCGTGGTCTGTCGGCGGGAGCGCGAGTTAGCAGGCATCTCTGTCGGCGGGAGAGCGAGTTAACATGGTCGCTCTCTTGGGCTGTCGGAGGGAGCGCAAGTTAACAGCGAATTTCTCTCGTTTACACGAAGTGTGCTCTCGGGTTTGGCTTCGGTTAAATTCACGAAGTACTTGCTCTCTCTCTCTTTGCTGTTTTGCTCCTCTCGCTGTGGTTCCTCGTGTTGCATCCCGCTCTGGCTCACATGCTGTGAATCGGGTGGAAATGTTGCTGCAGCATTGTTGCCGGTAAGTGTTGCAAGGCCAGTTTCCCCAACATTTGAGGATTTTACATTAATTTTTCTCTAGGTTTATTGAATAAAATCATGAAAATCATAAATGAAAAATTATGGAACTATAAAAATAAATATGTACAATTAATTGCTCTTTCAATTTCCCGCTCTTTTTGACAACGAAAAAGGATAAAAATGGCTTTTGTTAGGGAAATAGGGTTGATTGCCTAACAAAGGCCTAGATAAGCCTCAGGAACTTCGCTTAACAGGATTTTGGGCTACACATTTTGATTTCTATTTTGCATATGAAAGGGTTATATTTTATTTTAATATATTTTTTGGGTCTGGAATGTTATTTAGTGCGATTTTCATTATTTAAGAATCCGTTGAAATTTGTTTAAAAAAAATATAATGAGTAAAGCTACAAATATCACATCGAAGACTAATTAAAGAGAGCTACAAATAAACCCCAAAAGTAATATTTTTCTGATTATGATTCCCTTGGAAGGTTAATATAATTATAATTATTATAATCAAATAGTTGTAGTCATGTGAAAAAGTAATTTCCGACCTTGTATATCATATACATATTTTCTTGATCAGCATCAACTGGCGAGACGATCTAGCCGTGTTTTAAAATATTGTTAATAAATAATGACAATTTTTTGTTTAATTTTATAAGGGGTTACATCGTTAAAACTCTTATAAATTTCAAATAATTATAATATTTGTAAATTTTAAGTTGAGATGGAGATTTATTAATATAATAAAAACTAACAAGAAATTCCCGAATTGAGATTAGTTTTATTTTTTACTGAGGTATGAGTTTTGAAAACTTTGATTATCAATAAAATCATCATACAGCCATATCTATAAATATAGATTAAAAAAATGAACTCAGTTTTGAACTATTTCCGATTCGATCCAATAATTCCATATAAAAAGGCCATATTATATAAACTTATTAGTTTCCATTTCTGTTTTTGTAATGAATTGCGTCTTGGTGGTCTCTTATCTGCAGGTATCTCTTATCTACCTTATCCTGTTCCCGATGAAATCCGGATTAATGGGAATCGCTTTCTTGATCAAACATTGTAAATCACTTGGTAATCGGAGTTCATTGAAGACCTGTGATAAATGGGACCAAGGATGCTGGGCCAGAACTCTCTTCGCGCGAAATAAAGTTGTTGAAATTTGTACAATAAAAATCGGTCTTCATTAATTTGCATCGGTCCCCGGGTATATATTTGCATATGCATGAGCCGAGGCCCCGGAGGAGGCCACAGAAAACGAAACCAATCACGTCAACACCCAATTTTACAAGGAGTCTCCCGGCTCCAGAGACCCCAAATTTCTCTTGGCTCGACTTTCAAGTGTCCGGCATCGATTTTAAGGGGGATACAGTGAAGCCTCCTTGGCATAAAATTGGATGGTTTTCTATTAAGGACTCAAAATGAACTATGAAAAGTTACAATTGGTTCGATTGTAAAATTCTTAAAAGATTCTAGTCATGTGATTTTATTACTTTATTATCAATAAATGTTAAGGAAAATAATATTAATACTTTATTTAAATGAATATTTACCCAAAAATTTATATTATTTGCATATATTAAGGTACAGATACTTTATTAATACATAATATATTATCAACTTAACTTGAGAAATACAACCTCTTAATGATAACACATTTTTCTAAATACTTCTAAAAATATATTTCACTACGAAACCGCTAAAAATCTTCTATAAAAATTAAGATAATATAATATATATATAGATGCCCAACTGTATTTGTAATATTCAAACAAAAATACATATTTCTCGCCATCAATTTGGAGGTAAAACACTCGCACCGGGAGTTTTCGAAGCCCGCAGAAGAGTGAAAAGTTTTTAAATTAAACACAAATTTATGATCAAACAACGGCACAGGCGCAATATTGCAAAAAAAAAAAACGAAGAAAAAATGAAAAAAGGAGCTGAGAATTGGGAAGAAGAAAAACCTGGAGGCTGTGGGGCAAAGCCAAACGGCAGCCTCTTGAGCTGCGGAGATCATGGTCTCCCCCGATGCCCAGCGCCAAGTTAGCACCTGTAAACCGGTTGGCAGATCGTGGCAGGTAACCAAGAGCTCGGTCTCACCATAAAAAAAATAATAAAAAATAAAAAACAGATGTCCTGCTGCTCCAAATTGAAAGCGCAACATACATCATCCATCCTTTTGCGTGGACCCTTGCTCTTAACTGAAGGCAGCCTCCAGAAATTGGGGTCATGTACTTGGCCAAGTCCATCTTTCACTTCCCCCGATCTCTGTGTATTTTATGCATATCTATATGTATATATTTTGTGCGTTGTTTTTTGGACTTCATATAATATTGAGGCTTTTTTTTTGTGGTGCCTGAAAAACTGGAAAATTTGTCGCGTGGCTCCCATAGGACCTGGAGGCGGAACATGGTCATTGCATCGAGCGGAACTCGTGTCCCTCATGATCTGTTTATAGTTGAGATGGATGATGCAATGATTCAAGGCAACAGGTTGCCGCTATCACTTGTATCTCTTAAGTTTTGAGCTTCTTGTTAATGAGGAACGCTTAACAAGCAAATAAGTTGAGATACGAGTGAGTGGGTAGTCTAGGGATCAAGCCAGACTTTGTAAAGTGAAATTATATCAATATTTGCATAAGACCAGAAGTATTACTTTTCCTACAAATATGCCTCCTTTTTGGTAAGTTTTCTTTACAATAAATCTTGTAAAACATTTTCCCTTGGATACTTTTCCAAGTAGCATTATTATTATTATATTTCTCTTTCCTTTTTTGCAGGTGCAGTCTCCAGAAAATTCCCAGCCTTGATTTTCCCACACAGGATGCAAATGCGAGTGGGGGATTTTCATGCAAAAGACAAACTGGAAAAGCGGAAAACCAAGAACCAAGGCATGGAAACTCCGAAAATAGTATCGAAGCATCTCCAGAGGATAGAACCGAAGGACGCAGACAAGGACATGTGCGCTTCCCACACAGACTCTCGGCAGCAGGTACATGTCCTAGCCGAAGGATAGCGAAGGAATCTTCTTCCCAGGCAGCTCAAAAAGAGGAAATAAAAACCAGCTGCCTGTTCTGTTCTTTTACGAGATTTTTACTATAGACTGGAGTTTTATGTTTTTACTGGAGTTTTTACTGTTTCAGGTGGAGGAGAGGTGTCGCCTCGCCAGTTCACTTCCGTGTGAATTTCTGGCTCCCAGGATTTCGCACAACAGCTGGCTAGTTAATCCTTTGGCAGTTGTTAGACGCAGGAATCCTCGACTTTCGCTTAATTGGCAGGACAGCAGGCCAGGAGTCGTGGCCAGAAACCGCAGCAGTTGCTGTCGCTTTGTTATTGAATTCGAAGTTTTATCGGAAATCTCTTTTTTCCCAGATCTTGGGAACGGAAACGCGACTGGCATAGGGATCCTTAAGATGCAGGGCACCCTGTTTGCGAAAAGTAAAAAACGAAAATATGAACGAGGGTCGCGATCAAATCAAGGATCGTCGAATGCGAGGGTGGATCAGGTGCATTGCATAATCTTTGCCTTTGTCTTCCTGCATCTTCTCAACGGTGGGAATATTTATTGTTTAAAGAGCGGGGAGCAGGGAGCAGGGATTGTGTAGGATCCGAAAAACGGATCCAAACGGAAGTTGTTTAGCGTGGGAAGTCCTGGCAGCAAACAGAGGCAGTAACCCCTTTTAGAGACTTTATCTAATTCCGGTGGAGATCATTTTGGAGATTTGATTTGAGAATTTAATATGGTTTTTTATTTTCATTTAATTAAAATCAAACTCAATACATAAATCACTACATTTTAAAGTAATAATAATAATAGTATTAATCCTTTGACCCTGATCTAAGACAGCTTTGCAGCTTTGCTTCTTGGAAACCACAGGACTCTGCGCATTCATTCAACAAGCGATTCCTGGAATTCCAGCCTCATGTCCTTGCCCATCAGCTGGACCACGGACAACAACAACAATCAAACATCCTGTTTTTCTCTTTTTGGAACTCAACTAAACTGCCCCAACTGCCTCGTTTCATTCATGCGAGGCTCTGAGGATCGCCTCCACCAGCAGCTTTCAAGGAGAATGCGTAAAAGTTTCGCGTAAACAGAAACCGGAAACGTGAAAAGTGGAGGCCAGAAGAAGGAACTTTCGGCGATTCGTGGGAATTTCATGGGCCACTTCCTTCCGACTGCGCGGGAGTCCTAACAGAGTCCTTTCCAGTCCTGCTTTCTATGAGCGCGAATCAAGTTACGCGTTGATTCGAACTCAATCGGTTCGAACACTGAACGAAATTTGTGTTCTCTTAGGAAAAAGGATAAGGGATAATAATAATATAATTATTGAAATATTTAATTGTTGAATAATAAATTATTAAGGGCTCTTTTACAACATTATATTAAAGAGCTATATATACTATAATTTAAGTGGCTTGAATTATGACTTTGAATCTTGAAATTTATATAAAAAACTATGAATTGAAGACTTTCAATATATTATTTGATTTGTTTCTTTAATATTAGTTACATATTTCTCTCAGTGCCACTGTGTAGAGATCTCTCTGTAGCTGAGACTCGGCTCCATCCATCATCCACATGCTGCTGCCTTGGCTGCTGTTTAGTTGTTTTGCACCTTGAGCCTTGACTACTTCCGGTTCGCTGCGCGAAGGACGACAACTACATGGCAGGTAGTTGTTGTTCTGCCGGTTGCCGCATCCTCGTGGCCGGACACTTCCTGCGGGCCACTGGCCATGCAAATAAGGATGTCGCCATTGGAAGGCAAATATGTTTTATGGCGGAGCCAGCATCAAGTGGCTGCCACAACAAGTCCTGCCAGCAGGCCGGATGTTTGTTGCCATCAATCGATTTTGAGAATAGCGAAATTAAAGTGTTCTAAGGAAGCGATTTGAAGAGAAGTTACTTTAACTATTTACTATTTATTAACAAGTTTTTAAGGGTACACTCCCCTTCTACAAATGATATGTAGTCTTGGTAAAATAATATCGCTAAAGCTGATCTTTTCATTATTTCCTCCCTCTGCTACTTTTAGCTTTATTTGCTTTGTAATTAAAAAACTTGGCTTGTTTATTCAGTTAATTGTCCAAACTCAATTTTCATTGCCATGGCCAGGACCCACCTCACAGGACTAAAATAAACAACATTAGCAAAAAAAGGCAATTTGCTGATACCAAACAAAGTGTCTAGACAGGGCCGGTCCCAAGGTAATGCTGCTCCGGTACACCTGCTCAGGTAGCTCGAAATTAATCATCCAAATAGGGCTGAGCTGAGGGCGGAACGGGAACTGCAGTGGGAGTTACTCTACGAAAAAGTTACGAAAATGATTATCCTTTACACGAAATGATTGCGCAAAAAGTACAAAGAAAATGTTTCATAGATTTTCCTTTTGAAAATACAATTTGCCGATGCCCAGCAGGCTATTGAATCCAAAAATACCGAAATATCTCTAAAGACTACGCCATTACGTGTTGTTTTTTCTAAAGGACTCTGCTCGGCAGGAGGTTGGTACAGTTAGGATCTTAGGACAAACTATGGGTGGGACCAACATGTGTTGGACACAGGCCAGGCACGCACTTAGCCCAGCGATAAGATATTTGAATACCGGCAACACAAAGAGATCCTTGCCCGAAGTATGACCCGAGTTTGCCAAGTTGTGAAATCAATTAGTATATCTCACTATGCCCAAAGGATCTCTGAAGGACGTTTGGCTATGGATTCCGGCACATGGCTATATAGAACTAGTACTTTGCCTTATATATTGGTACAGAAATTGATATCTGAGAGGTAAATATAATTGAATTATTGCTAAGCTGAAATGAAAACGTTGTCTAATATTTCTTAAGCAACAGAATCTATCTTATATATATCTTAAGCGAAAAAAATTCTTACGAATTCATAGATTGATACTGATACAATGACTCCGAAAATATATATTTCCTGGAATTACAACCTACTTAACTTAAGTTCAGCTTAAGCTTCGAAATTTTTTAGCTGTATGAAATAATATGTATTATTTAGGTAGTAAATATTTGTAAATTATTTTTTAACTTGTATTTCTTATAATATTTATAACTAACTCGTTTGTTCGGGTTTTGTCTTGAATTAATATTCGTTACAATTATCACCATTGACAAATCTCATAGATTTTTTGGAATTTGGATTATATGGAAGAGAAAACCTTCCTAAATACTGATATAATGTGGTTCAGAACTTATGAAATAGGAAAATATGCTATATTTCAAAGGAAGAACAAGGAAGGAAACTAACTTCGCAGGACTGAAGTTTATACACCATTGAAGATTGAAATTAAAATGTAAGATCAAATCGGAAATCAATCATAACTAAGCTTAAAATATACGCATCCTTTTAATAAATGTTTATTCATATTTTTACATAAGAAATTTAAGAATTTTATAACTACGCCAAAAAAACTTTAATTTCAATTCAGAAAGCTTTCTTATGTTAGTTTTTAATAGGTTGATAAACATGTATATTAAATTTAAAAATTAAAGAAATTAAAATGTTTGCCAATTTTTGAAAACTTTAACGATGTAACCTCTTTTAAAATTTTAACCAAATTTATAAACAATTTTTTTCTTTAAAACAAGACTAGAACGTCTCGGCTGTTATTGCTGATCAAGAATATATATGCCTTATGGGGTCGGAAATGATTCCTTCAAGCTCCTGACTAAAATTTGAATATCCTGGAACAGTATAAATTAGGAAAAGCTATATGTATATATATTTCTCAATATATTTTATATCACGCATAGCTCTTAATTCCCTGGAAGTAATCAATAAAAAATCCGGTCTTAAAGATACACACTATTTGAAAACCCGATGACAGTTCTACTCATTTCTTTATTAAACCTAGTATTTAGTATTTACTTGCTGGAACAACTGAACCATTGAGGAGATTTCTGAATCAGAACCAAGTGGCAATCGCAGGGAATATCTTTACCGTACGCACTCGAGCAGGTACAGTTTCGTTACGCCAGCTCCGTGGACAAGACAAGACAAGAAACAACAAGCTGAGCAGCACAATGCGAGCGAGTACTCCTCGCCCGGTAATCATAATGAACAACGAATGTCAAAGCCAATAAAGAGTCGCGGAGAGAAGTCAACAACATCATCATCATTCGCATCAACGTGATCGTGATCGTGTCAGGTTTTTATTTTGCTTTGCTCTTCCTCCACCTTCACGTGGAGCCAGATAATCAGCCCGCATAAATACAAATTAAAGTGCAGCCAACTTACGGTTAATATATGCAACACCAACAGCAACATCAGCAGCAGCAGCAGCAGCAGCAGCAACAGCAGCAGCAGCAGCAGCAACATCAGTAAAGTTAAATAAAACGACGAAAGAAATAGCATTAAAATTAAATTTGTCGCGTGTTTGGTCGCCTGCTGCTTCAGTCATTTCCCTTCCTGCCCCCTGAATTTTCCCCCAAATGAAAAGCCGGGGGTGCTGTAGGGAGTCGAGGGGCACTGGCACTGGCAAGGGTCTTGGGTCTGGCCAAGGTAGTTGCTGGTCCCAGCATTCGTCGCCGCTAATCATGGTAATTATGGCGTTGAAAAAGTTGCCAAGCCGAAAAGCAAGACAAGCACAGGCAGTCGAAGAAGATATCCGCAAAAAAGAGCAAAAACCATCGAAAAAGTAAAAAAAATACAAAATAAAAAACAGCAAAAATAAATAAAGACCGAAACTGGGGAGCAGTGCCCTAGGATCCAGGAAAAGGGTATATATATGTACGGTTATGTGGAATGTTAACTACCAAAAAATGGGTATAATGTTTAATTTTGTTATGAAAGATAAGCAGAAGGAAGATGTTAGTGATGCTAATTAAAAATACATTTTATAATCAAAATACTTTACTTTTAAAAGGTATTAAATAATAACATTATAGCAATTATGCGGATAATATCATATATCTTTAATAAGATGTTAATAAACGAGAAACGAAAAACTGATTACAAACAGGAAACTGTTAAGAAGTTACAAACTTATATAAATTTTCATGTGATATTTATATATATTCTTATAAATATTTTTAATATACCATATAAATATAATTATATATAATTCTCGTATTATTTGTATAGAACAAATTCATAATTTTTATGTCATAAAAATAGAGCATATTTCGGGGTAAATGTTGTTATAAATTTGTTGATAAACAAAAACGTTATTATTTGGTTTTAATTTTTACAATATATGTATAATATAATGTATAATAATAAAATATGGTTCTGATATGTATAATATAATTTATATTAATAATATATGGTACAGATCTTTCTGGCTTTAATATATAAGTTATTTACAATGATGAGAGGACTATCATCTATATAGCTTCAGCACTGACTAACTTGCTTAGTTAGAAACATTCCATATATGTCTAGATCGATGCTGTTGTTTACGTTTTTCAGGAATATACATAATTTGTACTTTTTATTCAAATATTTACTTAGTTTTGTAGCAAATTTCTTTAGTATTCTAGCAACAAAAATTGGATATAAAAGACCCTTCATTTGAAAGGGCATCCACAAGTCCACTAATAGCTTGTCCCTCATCTCCAGTGGTTTTGCTTTTCCATCGGCCCGGTGGTGCGCCCGCTCTCGGCTGATAAACAATGCTGGAGTGAAATGGAAGAGGAGCCACAGTAAATACACCTGTTGACGGGCCGTCGGTGTGACTGACTTGTGGCCACGCAGGCGCAACAGCCACGAAGCGGCAGGAGCAGAAACTGAAACTAAGACTAAGAAACATCAACATCGGCTTCTCGACGACTCCGGGAAGCGGAAGTTTATTCGCATAAACACAAACACCGGATGCAGCTTGCTGCCAGGACACGCTGGAGCTTGGAGCCCGAGAAATTAATTTCAACTGCAGCGGCGAGCAGCAACAGGTTGGAGTAAATTATTTTTCGTTGAAACCCGTTTAGGCTTATCTCACCGAACATCCCCGAAAATAAAGCGAGCGAAAATGTTCAATTTCGGCTAATCTCCAGCTCCTTGAAGGGGAAAAAGGGAAAATAAAATTACCAGGCAGCTGCGACTCCTTTGCGAATCGCCACTGGCAACTTTCCATGAACTTAATCTGTTTGATATTATATGGCAAAACTGATTTTTCATTATCATAAATGACAAAATGCATTAAGTGCTGCCGGTGTCCGGTATCCCCGGTGAAGGGAAATATTTTGATATATCATTTAAGGTGGCTCTCGGCGGCATATCTGGGTCAGTGATTAAGATTTTTAAATGCCAATTATCTGCCGCGCTGCACAAGTCATAAGGTATTTCCAAATTGGGGGGAAATATTGACAGACCGGCACTTGGAGCCTTGGCTCGTGCTAAGCTTTTGCCAAATGCCACAATCAATATTTGAATTTCTATATACACGTATCGACATTCCGAGAATTATTGGGGTTAAGTTCAGTTTCGTCTCTCAGGTAGCAACTCGAGTCGAACTCAAAATAAGGTATAATATCCAGACCCCGATAAGGTGGCTAAGCAAACGGGATAGATAAGATAACCTGGTGCAATCTAAGCAAATACAAATCCAATATATGTACGGAATGTTGAAAAGTTTAAAGAGTTCCCCGTAAATTCGTTTTCGAACCTTATCAATCCGCCGCCGGGCAGCTGTTCCCGAAAGATAACCCAGACAGGCACGCGCTTCAACCGAAAACCCATATACCATATAGCATACTCCTTATAGCATATCCCACATCCATATCCCATCCGTACTATTTGCTCAGTAGTGCCATAAAAACGCCGTCGTTGTATCCTTCCGCTCGGGCATCTGCTGCCTTTTATGGCTCTGATTAAGGCATTTGAAACTAAGTTGCGCCTCATTAAGCGAACTCGCCGTTTTATTGGTTATGCCTAGTAAAATGCAAGTATTATTTCAGGACCTTTTATGGCTCAGCAAATAGCGGTAGTTGACAGCCAGGACTTGGGTGTGATCTCCTTTAATTGATATCTCCTAAGGACCACCCCGAAGAAAACCTATAAATGTCTATAAGAATGGGTCTTTGCTAATGCATGTCCTACGAATTATTTTAATAATTGTAAAAGAATGTATATAAAACTAATTTAAAATACAATTTTTAATGGTTCAAAGGTAATGAAAACTATTTTATTTCCCTTAAAATATATACCTGAATAATGTCACTAAGGAATTAAGTACCGATAGAGACTTCTAACACTCTTAAAATACAAATATATTTTAAAAATGTTATATATATACTTTTGTGTCCTGTAATAATTAACTATATAGTAGCTTTTCTTGGTAGTTTTTATAGGAACGCCTTAGACTTTCATGAGGCAAAAACTCTGCTAAGATGGATTCAATATGTATCCCACAGATAAAACTATTTCAAACCTTCTTTAATTCTTTCAGAAGCTCATCTTGCCATTATCCTTCTGCCAAGGAGACCACAATGATGGCTGCAAGCTGTGTTTGATATTGATACCGAGCCAGTAGCCGTAACAATAAGCCATAAAGTCAGACAAAAGATCAGTCTTAGATCATGCTCTCCCCCAACTCATTCCCTGGCGTAGGTTCGCCTACGGTTCTGTGTCCCAACTTCTGATCCAGTTTATGTCTTCCTTTGTGCCACAAAAATGTTATACATTTCGCATTAGATTTCCCCTTCGACCTATTGTGCCCGACTGACTGACTGACTGCCTGTCAGTCTTCTTGCCTTCTGTTTATAGAATTTTGTGGTCGATCAGCTCCCGGATAAGATGTTTCGTGGGGCTAGATCCTCATAGAGAGAGATCCATCCATCCAACCATAATTACAAGGATAATCGCTTGATTGGTTATCCATCATGTAATATTTCAATTTCCATCGAGCTGCCTGAAGTCGATTGTGGATCGATCGCCTGAGTGGTTGGCTAAGTGTTTTTGCATCTTGTCTATTGATATGGATAGAGATGGATATCGGCGGGGCATAATGTGCCATCAGCCAGGCAGCTGAGGTAACACGATGATCGCAAGTATATTTGATATGGATTTAGGTCAGCAAAGGGAAAGAATACAACAGGAGTTTGAAGTATAAAGTACAGTCAGTTTCTGAATTCAGACAATAGTTTTTCATTTCTATTCTTATTAAAAATGGGAAGGAAAGGAGCTAGAACATGGCCCTACTTGTTATATAGGTTTGTAGCAAAACATTCTTATAATATCGTTAAGATATTCCTATTTAATTATGCTAAAACAAGCTAACATTCATACAGTCTAATTTAATATATTTATAAATGAAATCTTTTGGGTACTCTTGTTCACTAATAAAACTTAAAGTTTAGTCAAATGATTGGAGTAACCAAGCGAACACCTCAATTGAGGGCAGACGACCCTTGGCAATCTTCCCGACTCCAAATTACTTTCCGGTTAATCGTTTTGTGCAGCAAACAAGGGGAAAGATAAATGGAAAATACAAAATAAAAACAAAGCTGAGTGCAAAATAGAACATATTGCTGAAAAGCTCGTAACAGGCGCAAAACGTTGCCGGGGCCTGACCCCGCCGGCAACCCCAGCGGCAAGGCAACGGAGAGCCCCCAACCCACGACCACGACCACGTCCAGGAGGGATCCGCATCCCCATCTCGGCCAGAGACAACAGTTGGTGTCTGACAGCAACCTGACTCTCTGATCAAACTGGGTACCCGGGACTCGAACTCAGGCCTCAACTCAAACTCAGAGACTCAAACCCGGGACTCGGACTGTGTGAAATTGCCAATGCGCATGCGCGCAAACAATAACAACAATTTCCACATTTAATGATAATAATGATGGCGATAATAGTCCGAAATTAGTTAAACACGAATTATAACCAAACAAAACAAGAAGAAAGGGTGTCTAAAGATGGCGAATAGGGTAATACCCTTTCTTAAGATTGTGATAAAAATAGAAATCAAGTCAATACAAGTTCTTAATACTATTAAATAATTTTATAGAATTCTTTTGACTGCGAATCTTGTCTCAAATATAAATCTTAAATCGAGCTACATTTCTTGTTTATATTTAGTATATTTTTTCATAAAGTTAGGTACCACCTCAAAGGGTACATCCCGGAGAAAGACATCCGTAGCTTGAGATGGTATAAGGGTGCTGGGGATCAACTATTTGAGGCCTTAAGTGCCGCCAGCTGTTGCCCGGAGCGGAGGAGAGCCTCGCCTCGAGCTGCGAGCGAGATTGCTTTAGCCGAGTTTGGGGCCCAACTTAATTTGGCTCAGGTGGCGCGCATTCATGGAACAAATTTATAACAATTTTCAGATCAGCATGGGTAACAACAACAACCACGAGAGGGGGAAAACAGGGACTGCAAATTGCCAAAGGGTTACTAGGCAATCCGGCATTATGGCCATTAGCGGAAGCATTCATCTAGAAAACAACATTCGTTATAAGCAAAGGGTCCCGTCCTCCCGTCCCCTTCCGCGGTCTCAACTGACTTATATATTATTGTCACGTCCGAGTCAAGAATTTCCATTTAGCTACTTTATGACATACTTATGGCATTTACGATTTGCCTCCCCACCTTTTGAACTGAACGCGAGGTTGACTTTTGTCCAAAAGGAACTTTGAAGTGACCGCCGGAGGGGACAAGTTTCCTCATTAATGGAGGTTTTACTTGATAATTATTACGTGTTGATCCGCTCAATCGGACTGTGGATGTTGGACGATGGTTTGTTTTTTAACAACTGAAAAAGATTGCTTACTGACCACACACATGAAGATTTTTGGAAGCATCATCAAGAAGTTCTATGTGTCAATTGAGGCAAGACCTCCCACATTAAGTGGGAAAAGTTAAAGGTTATGGTCAGGAAAATTCCTGGAAGAGTCAGGAAAATATAAGTATAGCATGAAAAGTAATTATAACATTTTTAAAGGATTTTAGAATAAATAAATGATATTAACAACCTCTTGATATTTCTGTTCTAAACATGGAAAACCGAAATATAAGTTACTAGATTTATTTAAAAACTAAATCATCATAAGTACATTAGGAATACAAATGACCAATTATATAAGACAACAATTTGTCCTTTTACTCATTTAATTAATTAATTCTTGGAAAAATCTAAGGACCTTTTGATATTTGATAACTTAATTTATAAAATCTACAAAGAAAATTCTAGAAATTCTGCTCTTCGCTTCTGTTTAACATTCGATACCCAGTCAGCAAAAAAATCAAACAATTGCAAATAAATTAGTGAAAATAATACGAAACGAATTCGAAGACGAAGGAGGATTTTTCCGCTTTTGCGGAAAAGCAGAAAAGAACTGAAACAAAAGACGAGCCGAAAGACAGAGGTGAAAACCGCAAAAATGACAAACGTAAACGGCACCGCAGGATCATTGGCATCAGGATGCTGAAAGGGCAGGCAGGCGGGCCTTCGGGACACCAGTCTCTGGGTTCTGGGTGGGATGATCCCGACAACACCCACAACCGAATCGTGATTCGTGTCCTGCCGTCCTTTGTTTTTAGACAGGGTCCAGGTCCCTCCGGCCAGACACATGCGGCGTTGCAGGCGGCGCTGTAACAAACCACTTGGAAGGACGACTGTCTGGACCTTGTCACTGATGCTTGACCAAAAAATACACTCAGAAAATAAAGAATCTAATATAAATCGAACTAAAGTATAGGGAAATGAACAACAAATATAAATGAGTCTTTTAAAGACAGGTTTTCTTTATAAAATCGGCTTTAAATTGAATTGAAGCTTTAATATAGTGATCCATATAAATCACTACAATTATCTAGATCAACAAACAAGCTGTACATTTTTCTCAGTGCAGTGACCTGGACTAGCAGTTAGTTCCGTTGAAAATCAGGCAGTGTCCTGGCTTGTCCATATGTCAGCAGCAGCAGTTGGTTGAGTCGTCCTGGCTACCGATATGGATATTGATATCTCCTGGCCTTATGTCTCTAGTTACTATACTCCCTGCCTAATCTTTTTGTTATATATATTTTTTTTTTCCCCGGTTGCCGCAATTGTTCAATTTGCTGACAACCTTAGGCAAATTGCTACTGGGAAACCGAAGGATCCTGCCAGATATCTTATGGAATCTTTTTGGATACTTTGTTAACCAAATTTACACGCGACAGGCGGCTGCAACTTTATCAGCTGAAACAGATCGCTGGAGCAACCTGCAAGCCAAGAAACCCTTCTAACTGAACTCAACTCGCAAAATTCAATTTCGAGCAGCTCCAAATCAAAGGTGTTGCTTGCTGGCTTGACCCTTCGGCGAAGGATACTTAGTCGAAGGAAAAAAACCGAGAAGGGAAGCAGCTCGACGAGAGGAGCATCTGCCAATGAATGCGTAATGACCAACTGCCAAAAAGCAGGATCGGGACTGGGGACAGGATCGGGAGCACAGGACCCAAATCGAGACGAGACGGCTAATGAACGACGATCTACAACGTGGCTAAAAAAGCCGAAACCCTTGCGCTTACAGATGCCAACGGGTTGGACACACGAGGAACACAAAAAAAGGACTACAATATGTATATATATATGTACCATATATATAAAACAAAAAACAAAACAGTTGCCGAAGGGTTCGAGTCAAAGTCAGTCAAACGATGGCATGGCGCAATTACCGAGGCGGGTTAGGGATTTACCACCTGGAGCCTTGGATCTGGCTCTTGACCAGCCGGCTAGAGCCAGCAGCCGTTTTTCCTACACTTTGAGAAAAAAGCTGGGCTAAGAAAGGGATATTTAATTATGATAATATCAATAGTTATACGAGTTAAAGTAAAGAAAGAAATATATAAAATATTGTTAGATAAATGAGAATAAAATTAGTTATTTAAGGCCGGCATTGTCAATATAAACAATATATTTACTGAATCGTTTCACGTATAATAAAAATCTGATATTTTAAAATTCTAAAAAAGGCTTACAACTTTAGAGTTTCTTATTTTAATTTCTAAAATCCAAGTTTTATTGCTTTACAAATATGCTGTAAGTTTTTCTCTAACTATTAACGATCCCGAAAGGGTTTGGTATTAAATTTAATTGAGCTGTATCTGTTTCCAAAATCGATTTGAGTTGGCATCTGCGGCAGAGTGACCTTTATCTCTTGCTCAGCGTCTCTAATGCCGAGCGTGGGGCACGTGCCCAGCTTGACTTCGGGCATATATATTTTATCCTCGAGCCAGGAGCGTCGACTGTACCCAGGAACGTCCTTGCAGCGGCCGTAAACAACAGCGACTGGCACCAGGTGCTAGTCGGACGGCATTTTCTTGGTCTTATCACTCGGCCCGTGATCCTTAGCCTAGTCTTTCTTGATCCTTTGTCCGACTTCGAGTGCTTCGGCGACCCATTGTCCCGCTCTGTCGTCACCCGCTTTGTCCTGCGCAGCGTGCGTGTCCTTGCATCTTGGCCTATTGTTTTGATTCATTTTGTCAAATTTATATAAAATTTATTACAACTCACGGAGTCTGCGCTGGCGCGACCAACCGAAAATCTTCTTTTAATGGTGTCAAAATATGGAATCGCAGGGGAAAATTCATTGGACCTTAAATCAATGTATTTGAGGATGGGGGAAGCTGGATCATGGTTGGCTAGTCAAGGATAGAGAGCAGGAAGCGGCCAAAAATGTTTTCTATTCGAAAAATTCTAGAATCTCCTGATGGTTTAATTTGAAAGGAATTTTCCAGAAGGCAGCATCTATGGTGTTCTTCTGAAAACTATATACTTAGTATACTATAATGTAGCATTTTCTTTAGTTTTCCCATACCTGGAACTGGTTATAATCTCTAACTAAATACTCTTAAATCCTGCTGATATCCTTCAAAGATATCATGAATTTCTAATAAAATCCCTTAGTTAGATGTACGATAGAAATCATTTGCTTGCTAATTACCAGAGAAGATCTGGCAGGAAATCTACACCCACGAGGAAGGGAAAATGTAATTCCACAACTCAAATATCCTTGCAAATATTTAAGCCGGTCAGAGGTCAGTCTGGGCCAAAAAGCACGTGCCATTGTCAGGGTCCTCGAGCAGGTGATGCGTGAAATGCAGACTAGACCGAGGTGGACCATTGTTTGGCCAGAAACACCCACAGTGCGTGCACGTATGCAAATATTTTCAAAGGCCAAAGCCAAAGGCAGCTGCAAGCCACCAGGAACTAGACAAAAGGAAGCAACAGGCAGGATCAAATAGGATTCAGGGCCACAACTGAGGAGGACCATGGCAAACAAAGGTGAAACGCTCTGAACCTGCTGCTGGCCAGGGGATATGTTGTTTTGAGGTATTTGCATTCCGGCAATGACCAAAACAGATGCATTCTTGAGGTAACATTACACCACTATTTCCTTAAAAAATCACACTTTAGTGTGAATCTCTCTCTTCGCTGTGGATTTATGGCAATATAATAGAATTGTTCCGAGAAAGGATTTGGTTTAAGAGGGAACCCCCTGACTTGGAATCCATTTCAAGCCATGCAGATGTCTTCTTCGACTCACAAACAACATTCAAATCGAACAAACACAAACCCTTTCGCGTTGAATTGGGGATATAACCCGGATTCCTGATAGTATTAAACAGAATAAACATTTGCGTAAAATTCTACGGGATTGAACAATCCGAGAAATGTCACGCACAAGCTGCAAAAACTTCAATTGATCGATAGAACCAGCGGAATGAGTACAGGGAGTGACATCTATCTTAAAAATGGATAAGTGTAGGCAATTTTCGCCTTGACATCAATGGGTTAATTCAGTTGTGGACAAACAATAAAAGGGCGCTAGAAACGAGATACAAATAAATACAGCTGCCAATGAATTCACGCAAATTTTAGCAAAGGGTTATGTTGTCATATTGTCAATACAAAGTAGATACTCCTCGAGGGTGGAACATATTATATATGGGCTAGGAAATATAGGACATCAATAAAGAGAAATATATAAGAGCTAAAATCTATTGATATATACATAGTCTTATTATATATCAATCAAATTCCTCTATAGCTTAATTGTTTCATCATTAATATAACAAATTTAGAGCTAAGAATCTAACTTATTTTCCTACCAAAAGACCATATCACCTAAACCTTAGTAGTGTTTAAAGATCTTTCGAAGCTCCCTTGGCTTACTCATGGCTCAAAGTCAATCAAACTTGGCCAGCATGTGTTGGCCTCCACCTGAATTGAATGTGAAATGAGAGCCCACGGAATGGTTTATTTCATTTCCAGAAGCATTGAATCATCATCAAGAGTGTAAGCCTCGGGCGAACCCGCACTATTCCGGCTTGGATGATTCCTTGATTCATTTCAGCCGAAAGAGATTTTGCTTTTTACCAAAGAATGAAAAAATAACAAAGCGAAAGAAGTCGGACGACGGCATTGTGCGTTGTGCGTGGAGGACAATGCTCCAAGACTTTAAAAAAGGAGCGGCCCGAAGGACGAAGAAGGACGAGAGCTGATCATGCGTGGTGTTATGTACGCTGTTTGCAGCCTGTTGAGGAAACATCTGCCCCGCTCAATTTTTTCCTCTCCTTTCCTTTTTTATGCCACGTCTTCTTGTTGCTTGCTGGCTTCTCGGTATTGTTGCTGTTGCTGCTCTCAGCACGCAGGACCTCTTGGAACAGGATACTTACAGAAAGTAATGAGTAACATTAAAAAACCAGACTACACCGAAGAAAATGTGGATCAGAAAATAAAAAAAGCCTATAAATTAACAATTTCTAAATCAGATATTTTTTAGTAATATTTATTAATAAAAAATTATGTTTAATGTTTCATAAAGGACAATTTCTTGGCTTTAATTTTCATAGCTTTTAAGTAAACAAATCGTTTAATCTCCAATATAAATACTAGATAATAATTACTTCGAATTTATATTTTAAATCTCCAAATAAAATATGTTTTTCAGTTAAATCTAATCAATATTTTCCTATATATTTCAATATATTCTTACCTAAATTTCACTAGTATTTATTCTCAGTGAACAGAGCAGCGTTGGCAGGCTGTACATGTGTTTCCTACACAGAGCTAGCTCTGTACAGTCCTTAAGAAAGGACTCGCCTGTCATCTAGGAACAATGTCAAGGTCAAGCGGAGCGCGTGTCCTCCCCCGCCCACGACAATATATATCCTCGCTGTTTTTTAATAGAAAAAATCTCTCAATTTAGTGAGGGCACATGCAGGATATGCGTATCCTGCTTTAGTTGCTTCTGCGGCATGTGCTCCTGCGCCGGCAGCTGTCACTGGCAATGATCGTCGTCCTGTCATTTCATCCTTGGAGCGTGCGTAGACTGAAAAGAAAACTAACAAAAAAGTGAAGCCCAAGTGTACCAAGAGTGGGGAAAAAAATGATTTGATATTTTTTAGTCTATTTCCTGCCTCTCAGCTGCCGTCAATTAACATACTGTCCTGCGCCCACATAATGTCCTCGGCCAGCAGCCAGACATCTGTCTGCTCTCCACCTCTCCACTTTATATATATTTCAATTCAGTTTTTGACAATATTTGGCTTCTGCCAATCCTTTTGCTTTTGTAGAGGGACAATTGCCCTTCGTTTGACGCAAAACCCACTAGCACAATACCAGGATTATCCTATATTCATGTGCAATCCTTTCATTGTCCTCTGCATTTTGATACGGTGCCTGTGTTTTCGCCAAGGTTTTCGCAATTTTGCAACTGTTTGGATTTGGAGTAAATAGGCGACATCCTTTGGCAGATGGTTTCAAAGTATTAGTGGAAAATCATAACAGAGTTTGGGTTGATATTCAATGGTAGGCAATCCTTTTTATTCAAAAGTTTAAAATTAAGTTAGCTCATATACATGGCTTATTAAGAATGGAGTCTCCGAAATTTGCTTAAAGTTTCTTAAATATTCTTGCTTAATTTCATATTTAAGGCCAACCCAGACTTAATACTCCATGCAAATCCACAACTTCCTTATAAGATATTCATTATCTACAACTTGTTCCAAGAATTACACTCTATCGATATTAATTTTGGTCATCAATTGCATATATAAAAAAAATTGGAAACAAATTCCAATTAACACAGAAAAAAGTCTATTGTACCCCAGTGCTATTCCAATGAATTTCTATAATTTCCCAAACAATATCCATTTGTTTTCTAGTTTTTTATGGAACACGCTCAGGTGAAAAACAGACATTTAGGCGTATCGAACCCCCGGGGCAGAAATGACCATGTCCTGGTGTTCGTCCTTGGCCAAGTCCTAATCTCTAATCGCTCGTCACGCTGCCAGCGGCGGAGAAGGAGTCGCTGCAGGACTCATTTGAGACGCTTTAGACCTGCGATAAGAATCGGCAGGTTCAAGCCACTGGCCAAGGGCAGGTAGGCCTGACCCATTGTCCTGCTCACGATTTCGTCCTGGCCAGCAGCGGCAGCAGTCTGCCGATGGCAGCCGGCATTTAAAACGTTGCAATGTGCATTGTATAATTTATATCATAATTCTCCATGCATTGTGACCGTGTTCCCAGTGTTCCCTTCTTTATGGTCGTCCTGCAGCTTTATCCTGTTGCTCGGGCTTATCTTGATTTCAATTGTTGCTTCCCGGGACCTGAATTCATAGCTATTCATATTGGTTTTTTTCTGTATTTCTTTTTTTAAGCTGGGAATTGAGAAATGTAGGAAGATATTAGTTTGATTTGTAGGTGGTAAGTTAGCTAGAGAAACGGGGGAAAATATTGGGTTTTAAACGATACAGAAATTTATTACTTAATTATTTTTTATTCTGCGTTCTAAAAGGTTTATTTGAAATAGAAATATTGTAATAAATATTTTAGTTAAAGTCACGAGTATATTTTCATTAAAGAGATTTTTCTATTCAACATAAATGTAAAATTATAAAGATCACTCTTTTCCCTTGAATACTCTCCCAAACAGATTCCTTGAAGATTTTTTGAAGATCTCCTGCAAGAACCATATTGATAAGTTTCCCCTTAAATATATATTTATTTTTATCTTTTCTCCAAAGTTTTTCTTTCCCATAATCGATCTATTGTGGCTTTTGTTCTTCCATAAATATCCTCACAAAATCCCTGTAATTTCCTTATCTACTCCCATCCAATTATAGGTCCCTTTGCAAACATATCTTCCTCAGTGTCATCTTTCGTTCACAAAAGAGCAAACGACTTCCTTCCGATCATGCAAATTTTGGGACATTGAAATTAGAGTGCAGGAAAACCTGCTCCTTAACCTCTCTGAACCTGTAACCGATAGTTTCCTGGGAAAATCTTTGACCCGCCCTCTTGTAATTTGCAAAGATCCGTGATCCCCGAATGATTACAGTTGGCCAAAGACACAAAAACTTCCGGTTTGCCGAAAAAAGAAGGAAGAAAAAAACGAAGAACAACAATAGCGGGGAAATAGGAAGCGCAGGATTCGAATACGGATACGGATTCGGGAACCTCAGACAAAAGATGCGTAGGTACCTGTCACTGCGAACGACAGATGCGTTCCAAGGATGCACAAGGATGCGGAAGCCTCGAATCAAAACAAAACCAAAGAAACTGGGTATGGGAATGCGAGTGCGAGTGCCCAGAAAGCGGAAATAACAGCAGTCCCGAGGTCCCGATATCCCGATTTCAGTTCAGAGCAACAGTTGTCCCTGCTTTCCCGAAATCACAACTGTTCTCCCGGCCTGTTTTGAATTTATTTCCATTTTTACTGCTGCCATCCAGTATGTTGTTTTTGGGTTTTCATCTTCGGTGTTTTTTTTTTTTTTGTTCTCCAGGTCCAGCATGTGCGAAGAGCATTAAGAGCCTGGACCAAGCCTTCAGGAGGATGGGATGCTGCGGTTTTATAATGTCGAACATGTGTCCGTCGAGCCGCTGCGCATGCCTAATGAGGAGATGAATCTGGGAGGCTGGAAAGTAAATGTATCCCAGGTCCTAACGGCAATCGAAATGGTTGGAGGCATATTTCCATATTGATTCTGATTGAAAATAGCTACAAGTTTTTCATTTCGAAGGCAGGGAAGAAAGAAATTAAATATTAAAAGAGTTGCTTAAGTCCTAAAGTGTGTTCATATAATTAAGATATAATTTATATTATAGATTAAATCCACAGAAATTGAGACACATTAGGCCTTAACCTACAATATTTTCTTCTGTACTTATTTATAAAGTTTATGATCATTCCATTTATAAAGTTTAAGTTTCTCTTATTTACTTCCCCCAAAGGAAACTGACTCATCCCAAAGGCCAGCGCCACTTCAAAGCCATTTAAAGTCCACTCACAACTTGGCCATTTGCATTTGTCCAAAAACCACACGAAAATGGAGCAGTTCCAAGGCATTGAAATGCCCGATGCGAATTTATTACGTTAAAAACCCCGGCTGCATGTCTGATTAAAGGCCAGTGCAGAAAATTAAATGTAACATGCCAAGCAAAAAGATTGAATCAAAATATGCACAAGGAATAAATATAAATCGACCATAATAATGAGCCATATGCTCGGTCACAATCCAATTAAAGACAGAGACAAAGGAAGGCTGGGAAGCGATCCTGGCCAGGGGCGTGACGATAGCATTTTAATGAACAAATTAAAAATCAATGCCCGCCCCCGCCCGATAATAACACGTACATTGTACTTAAATTAAACAAATCCCAGCACAACCCACAAAATTTGTTGTGGCGGCCAAAAAGGGAGTCCATAAAGAACTGTCGATCGAACACCGATCGTGAGAATGGAAATGGCGACAATGTCGAATGCCGTCTTCTTCGCCTGCCTCCTGAACCCCATAAATCTTCATAAGCTTGTCACGTTTCGAGTGCAACAGCTACTCGTAAATATCTACCGGCTCACCGCTGACGAAGCTCAAGCGCTTCCCCCCAAAAAATACAAGAAAAAAAGGGAATTAAAAGGTGCCTCAGGTGCGAAGCTCGAATGCTCTTTAAGAACTATTTATTAGATACAATGCATCTGAGCTATGTAAGCTCTGAATTCTTATTTGGAAGTAAGATACTTCTTTGTAATTTTCATAATGCTTAATTTTATTTTCCGAGTTATAAAACAGATCAATTGCTTCTGCCTGATAACTATGCGTATACTTAATGGAATTTCCTCAATAATATTAATATTTTTACAAAGGAAAATATTATTAATTATAATTATATATTCAAGTGAAGCCTATATAAGAAATACTTCCAGAAAAGAGCATTCTTGTGGAGCTACCAACAATTATTTTGACATCAAATACCCGCTCGCCCGAACTAGAGTTTTGGAGCTGAAGAAGCGCTCTTGGTAGTGAAGTCTTAGCCTCTGCCGACTCCCTTCCAGCTCCCCGATCGTATAATGGTAATGACAATGGCAATGGTAATGGTGACAATAGCCCGCCCCAAACAACCCAGTCCAGGCCCGGGCTCAAGTTGGTCGTGAGTGCGAGTGCTTCTTGGCAACACGTAGGGGACTCCTTACCCCGGGCCAAGATGCTTTCTGGACTACCGTTTTCATCGTGGCAGTGGGATTGATTCTGATTTGGCAGTCGGGACACGTGTGAGAGAGTCGACGTCTCGCCTCCTCAATTTGTGGGCAACGTGCAATAAAATTTGGTTGTTAAAGTTGTTGTTTATCGTTAATGTTTTGCATTTCGGAAATGCTTAAGCCGCCAAGAGGGCGACTGTGGAAAGGATTGGGAGTAAATGAGCCAAGGAGTTCAACAACTTGTATAGGTATTTGGAGCTTTCTTTGCTATATACTTAATGCACAATTTTAAAATGACTTTTCCTTAACAAAATCTATAAAAACCTGCTTGGAAATATGTTTTTAATGGTAATATAAACGTTCTTGTTAATAAATAAACATTTGAAAGGGATACATTTAATTGTATTTAATTGTACTTAATTTTTAGATATTTGCTATATGATTGCTCCATTTATCTCAACCCAATTCTCACCGAGATTTCGCTAACGAGTCTATAACTTTCCTAGCTCTCCCCGCGTGGAATGTTTATAGGCGCGCACTTGGGGAGAAATCTTTTCCCAGGCGGAGGAAAAAAAGCCGACCCTCGCCAACTAGTGCGACTCAAGCGCTGACAGGCCCAGTTAGTGGTACCGGCCAATTGGTAAGCCAAACAAATGCCGCCAGCGATGACGGTCCACTCCACTCCATGCCGCTCCACTCATCCGCGATTGACATCTTCATCATAAATAAAAGTGAAAAAAACCTGCCGCCACAGTTTTCCTCGAGATCTCAATCTGAATGTGGCAAGTGAATGCCAATCAAGGGGACAAACAAGCCAACGGACAAGCGATATATGCTGGGGCTGCAATCATAACAATAACAATGCCATTGACATTACAATTACAATCGCTATTACACTAACAATTACCATTTCAGCCGGCAATCTGGCCTAATGAAGACATGTCCCGGCGGAGGAGGACAACGCATAATTACACCAAAATATTGCGCCTGCCCGCTAATGGATCCAGCAAATTGTCTACAGCTCCTTTCAGACCAAACAAGTACACAGAAAGAAGATTATTCTTCAGGGGAAAATTTTAATATAATTCAAGGAAATCTTAGATCAGCATTATTTTTTTTTTAAATTTGTTTTAAAGTGTTTGTCAATGAAAGTTTTCTTGTTTTATTTAGAATGACTTTCCACACATACTTTGCTTATAAAATTAGTTTACATTTTGCAAAAAAATTAATCAATTTTTCACTAATATTTATTACTTTCAATTATACAATCTTGAGAATTACAAGAATTATAATTATAATCAATCAACAAGTGGAATTAACATATTTATGGAAACGATAGCTTATTGAGGCCTTCGAAATGCCTTTACCATACCCTTCCTTTTGCAGTATTAAACAATCCTAAGCAATATAATCCATTTGCAAATATAATCATAAATTTCGCTTTGAACATCTAATTTCTCTGACTGCATTTTAACGTGACGCACACTTAATTATCGGTGGATGGTGTGGCACGCCCGCCTCGTTTTGGCTAGGTGTTAACAAATTCATTTCACTCGGCAAACTGAGGCACTGTAAAGTGGTAACTGGTTTGGCTTCCATCACCATCTCCATCACGTAGCTCCCCCAGAGCCGGAGTCTTCCTTCATCATCGCCCGCTTCCTTCACGGTGGCTCTATCGCAGTCACATGGCTCTCGAATCTGGTGGCTTGGATCCCGGTGTGCCAGGGAGGCGGCAACAGTATTTGCATGCTGATTAGCCTTCAATGTCAGACAGGTTGCACCTCACTTTCCCATGGGGCATTGGGGCCCGGGGCCCGGGTCCCGCCACTGGCCTCCTCCTCCTGCTCCAATTCTCAACACTTTTGACGTGCCTGTTAATTGATTTAGAGTGCTGGCCGGAGCAACTCCATCTCGATCTCCATCTCCATGTTGGGCCTATGATTATAGAGCGCCACTTGCTCGTTATGGCCAACTTTGGCTCTGCACTGGCCACTGTAATGACTCTGTGCCGCTCAAGCTACTACTGTTGCCGGTAATTGTTGGCCATTTTACTCTACGTGTCGTCTCATGGGGGGTTAGTTGGGGCTCTCCCCCTGGCCTGGCCTGGCCTGGTAGGAAATGTTTGCCTAACTGCTCAATCGTGCTGAAATGACAACTTTATTAGCAGTTGGTGGGCGGCAACGACAACCAGTGTTTAAGTGGGAGATTTATAAGAAAGAAAAGCTGAATACGTGTTGTGAATTATTGGATTTTCTTCTTGGAAAATACAATTCTTAGTAATTAAAAATCAATTTTGAAGACCTCTTATCCTGTATATGCCTGCAACTCCCACTTATAGACATACTTTCTACCAAACTGTACCCGCATTAGCTACTCTAGTTACGCCAGATTTTCCATCTAGGTTTTCCTCTGGCAAACGGCACCATGTGCTGGAAATTTCCTTCATCCAGCATTCCGCGAAAACAAAAATCATTTCTGGAGATTCAGAGTACAGGATCTGTGGAACACCTTGCAGGGTCATCGAATTCGGCTCGCCACCATTCCTTTTTTTACGCTCGACGGGAATCGAGGACATGTGCAAAGGCAGCAGCTTGCCGAGGGGACGACTCGGCTAGGTACCTACCTACCCATAAGGATGTGCAACAAATGAAACGAATCTCAGAGGGTCGCCAGTTGGTGGTCGGAGCAGCAGGTACTCGGATTGGACTGCAGGATCAGCAGAATCCCGAGTGCAACAGGCTGTACTAACCCAAATGGATCCTTTTCTCCTTTTTTAACATGCAGGAGAGATTTACTTTTGTGTTTTTACATTTTCTGTTTTGTTCTTCACCCGGCAGCTGCCAGGCGAGAGGATAGCTCTTAAAAATGGTAGCACTCACAACACAGCCACGCTCCAGATCCTTTGCCAGTATCTATTCCTGAGGATCGAACCGCCTGTTGCTGAAGAGGTTTCTGAACCAACATTTTCCTCATTCCAATCGTCGTGCCCTGACTAAGGTTTTCCTGTAAAATTCCTGCGATTTAGCCAACACCCAACGATTTAAAAGCGTCCAAATCATTAGTAGTAACCATTGCCCATTTCCATGGAACCCGTCTAGATCGATAGAGGTCTGATTTGTATTCGTGTCTGGATGCCTTATGCAAATAAGCCAATGTCTGGTTGGCTAATAATGAGTATTGTCTATGGCCAATCGGAATTTCAGCTGTGACGGGTTGGATTTCTAATGGTTTCTGAAAAAGATTGAAAAGGTGACACAATATAAAGCCATACAGTAAAATTTACAAGTTACCAGGAAAAAATTCCATAAGCTTAAAAATACAAATAATACAAATAAAGAGAGCAAATTAAATGCAATTAAATTTCACTTTTCCTTTCTTTCCTTTTTAATACGAGTTCAGCCTCTTTTGGGAATAATTATTAACCAACAAAACGCATTGAGACACGGCAACGGGCCATCACACTTATAACATATACCTCTACCACAATATTTAATCAACATTAACCAAAATTATACACATCCAAAAGAAGAGCGAGCCAAAACAACTTTTTAAGGGCGAGCTTAAAAAATAATGCCGAAACTTAACGATTGGAATGTTTGCGGCATGATGTCGCCCGTTCATGCCACACACGAAAACTTACAAAAAATATTGGGCAGAGTACGAAAAAAAAGGACGCGAAGTGAAGCCCGATGATCACCGGCTGCCCTGGTTTTGATTTACGTATCCTTTGTTTTGTCTGCAGTCGCGAAGCCCATCAAAATCTGGTCGGTCGTTGGCAGCAGCAGCAGGTTGAGACAGTGGACTATGTAAATAAGTGATCAGCGTGTGGCGATCGAAGGTTTTTAATTACACTAAAACCAGCAGTTGACATTTTCGAGGACCGAGGCATATGGCACGCGTTGGGGCGCAGAGGTCTACAAAAAACTTCAACAGAGTTTGTTGACACTGAGGACAGCTGTTTCGGAATAGAAGTTTTCTCTTTTGAAAATTAAAACAATCTTTGCGTAAAATCTTAGTATAATCTAATGATTAACTTGAGAGTTTTTAGACCCAAGAGGGTTTTTTTATACTTCAAATTTGATTTTATATCCTTTCCGATTTCCCCCATGTCTTAATCAAATAAAAGGTGAATGAAAATGTATCAGTTTCTATGTTATAATTTTAATATAATTATTCTTTCTATACCTATTCATATTTCTATACTTTTTGGAATATTCGAGAATAGTACTATATATACATTTACTTTATATTCATTTAATTAAATAAATCTACAACTGTTTATAACATATAACACGTATTAAATTCAGTCTACAAAAAAAAAAAAAGGAAACTAACTTCAAGAAGCCGAAGTTTTTAAACCCTTGCAGTTTGCAATTAATTTATAGGATCAAATCATAATATCATAACTAAGGTTAAAAAATTTGCATTTTAATATATCCTTTTTTTTCTAAAAATCACAGTTTAAAATATTTATAACTAAGCCAAAAAAGCATTAATTTTATTTCTGCAAGCTGTCCCATATTAGTTTTAATCAGGTTAATAAATCTGCATACTCAGTTTGAAATTAAAGAGAATTAAAATTTTTGAAAATTTTTGACAATTTTAAGGATGTAACCCCTTATAAAATTAAAAAAAAAAATTAATAAAATTTTTTTCTGCCTAAGATGGCTGGTTCGACTGGGCTGTTAATTTTGATCAAGAATATATATGATTTATAGGGTCGGAAATGACTCCTTCATAGTGTTACAAGCTTCTGACTAAAATCATAATACCTTAAATAGGGTATAATAAAGTGAAACTCTCGTGACACTTAGGGCCAGCTGCTTGGCCTAAATGTTTGAACAGCTTAAAGTTTGACGAGCTGCTGTGTTAACGTTGCGCAAACATCCCACAAACGATACATAGGCCAAGTCCTGGCCCGAGCATTTCCGCATAAATGTATTTCCTTTGTGGCATTTCTTTTTCTTTTCATTTCTCCCCGAAAACAAGCCAAGAAGTCAAAAGCAAAAGGAAATCATTCTGCTTCTTGGTCTTTTCGCATTTCTTACTTCCACCCCAGGAACTGTGACGACTTCTGTGTCCTTTTGTCCTGCCAGGAGTTATTCTTTCATTTCTTTGACAGACACATTTCATACAATGCCCTGGCATTGTGATGATTTTCCATGGCTGTTAAATTGATGGATTGCCGTGCGACTTTTGACACCGTACACACACAATTGCAATTCCCCCACGGCATTGATGTACCATGAAGAAATCTCCTTAAGGATCTCCGAGGAAAATCTTAAGCAAGCATGCATAAATGCTGGGGACAACTGTCACGGGTTCCTTGGATACTTCGGGTATGTGATATGTGATGCTGAACTGACATTTACTACATTTTTTGTATGCGACAGTTTTATAAAGGAAAACGTAAAAGTTGTGCTAAAGAGCCAAGTATTTGGCATAGGAATAAGGTTAATAAAGAAATACGTTTATAGTTTGATGGTAAGGGGAATGTAACTGATTTATAATTTAATTCCTGTGAAATTTTGCAATTTATTAAGGCCGCATTGAAAATGATATGTATTTATTAAGAATACAACATTATATTTTTCTTATATAATTTTGATTTAATTCTATAAATATATCTTATATTACTAATCAACCGATTGTTTAATATGCTCATGTCCCTCTGTTTAAAAGATATACCTATTCACCATTACCCATTCACGATTTTAAAGATTTTAAGAGTCTGTTGTTCCTTAAATTTGTCTTTTAATTATTTGTTGTTTTGCAGTTCTATTTATTATATTTATATCTATACATTAAGGTGTCTTAAAATATGAAAACATTAAATTTTAATATCAATAAAGTCATAGGGATTAATTTAAAAGTTATGCTTATTTCTTCAGTATCTTCTAGTGACTAAAATAAACTTGTTGCCAACAATTATCAGTAATAAAGGTGTTGAAATTATAAAACAAATTTTCAATTACCATTAGAAAATAAAAGTTTGAATATTTATAAGAATGAAGGAATTCAATAATTTATTTATTTATAGGTTTCATGTATTCTACAGGATATACTCGATAGTTGGCTAATCATAGACTTTTATATCTAAAACACCAACATCTGGCTATGCATCCTAAGAAACCCTTTATTCTAAGACACACTTGTTTCACTTGGCACACCAAGTGCACAGCCGTCCACAGATGTATCTATTTCCCTCGAGAAGTTTTGAGTTTCTTCACCACGGAGATGGAGCCATTCTGAGGGACAGAGGGAGAGGCGACCGGGCCAGGAAAGCGGACGCAGCCACTTGAGAAATCCACCTGCACGACTGGAAACGATCTGCGATCTCCGGCGATATATACACACACTGCATACACTACACCACACCAGAGCCTCCTCCTCTGCAGTTATAATTTTTGGTTGCGTGGCCTCGTCTTCTCGTCGCCGGAGCTGCTGTTTCTACTTGAGCAAACTGCTGCAGATTACCCAAGTTGAGCCCTTAAGTGTGTTCCATATCGGGTTTATCATTCGCTGTCATTGTCGTCGTGGCTGCGAGACAGCCGTACGCTTGACTGGGCCAACGAGCGACGCGACGAACGGATTAAATATATCATTTTTGTTCCTCCTTAATGAAGGGGTTGAGCCGAATTCAGTTCGCTCCGATGGTCAGTTGGCTGGAAGCCCTCTCGGCCAACACCTGAAAATTGCAGCTTACCCGACAAAAAAGTACAACCGAAAAGGGAAAAAAATAAATATAAAACGGAAACTTTGTTTCGGGGACACTAAATATGCTATATGAAGAAAGTCCTGCCATGGATATGGGGCTCCGGGGCTGGTAATAAACCCGAGCGCAATGATTGATATTGAGGAAGTTGAACCCCCTCTGCGGTCGTATTACAAAATGCAATTTTTTAGGGGGCTTTACACGGAAAGTTTTTGGGAAAAATAATTACCAAAAGAAGCAGTTATATAAAATATATCATATCATTTTTATTGTTAGGATAAAGTACATGAATTTAAAACTATATTATAATATGACATGTAGAAGTTCTTAAATTAGACAATCGTAAGCTGAAATATTTCTTAATATGTTTATGCTCATTAATTTAATTTTTTAAGTTTTAAGTTTTAACAAAGTTTTAAGTTGTAAGAAAGGATTTTGTTTATAATACACCTTAATTTTTCTCAGAGTGTTGGTTCAATAAATTTGCATCGCGAGGATTGGGCTAATAAAGTCCTTAGCAAAGAGTTAACAATTAAGCAAAGGGATGAAAGGCAACAGGGTGACTTTGGAACAAGAAAGGAAGCTATTGAAAAATATATATTTTAATAAATTTTCTATGTACGTGCAGAATATACAAATATATATATATATATATCATAAGAAGACAAGAGAATATTATTCAAAATATTATATTTAAGGCTCAGTAAGCCATTTTTTGTTAGGTTTAATGTATTTAGAAATTTTTTAAAATGAGGATTAGCTTGCAAACCTTTCCCAAACTGATTATTGTGCTGCCCCTCTTGCACTTTATTCTGGGAAAGCGCCTACACGCCGAGTCTGAGGAACTGAAGCGCCGCAAAGAGTCGGGTAAGTATTTTAATAATTTAAATAATCAGAATCGCTAATAAGGTGCCTTGTCAGAGCAACCTAAGGCGCAGGATGTGAATATCGCGCGGCTGATGAGGCAGCAGGAGAAGTTGCGAAAAACCCAAGGGGACACCCTGTACGGAAGGAAGTAAGCGCACACACATTACCCCAAGCCAAAAAACTTATCGACATGCGTCGCTCGGGCTGAAACGGAAGCAGAAAGTCAAGGTGCAAACCAAAAATCATTACACCTGTTCACGAACACAACAGCCAGAAGCCGCAGCAGAAGATGTGAGTGTAGAAAGCGTAGAAATCGAATGGCCGAGTGGCGGGGAATAAAATAAAATTTAACGCTCGTAGTTTAACTGCAAGGGGTTGAAGAAGTTCTTCTTTTCGGCTTTTTTGGGGTAACTCTGTCAGTATGTTTTTCGGGGAAAATTGGTCACGGTTGAGGCACCGCTGTCGCTGTTGCATGTGACAGGCGACACAAATGCAAAGCAAATGAAAATTTTACTGCCTTGATATCAGAAATTAATAAACTTAATGAGCGGCCATCTGCAAGTGGTTCCACTTGTTGCAGCTGCGCCGATGATTTTTGCACGAAATTGCATTTTAATTGTTTTTGTTAAATTTAATTTTTGGGGGGCATTAGCAGTCTTGCAGCTGCCTTTCCCTGGCGTTCGGAGAAAGGTGTGTTAGGAACGGGTTTCCCTTTTTGGGTATTAATTAAAGTCATTATTTTGGGATCCAGCAGAAGGGTTAAGGAATATCGTGGCAGATGCAATGAATAATTAAAATAAAGGCCAAGGGATTTGTCTAAGACTATAAAAACCTTTAATAAACCATCCTCTTTTCCATTTCTTTCGTCCTCCAGTGAAGTGATCATCATCATCCAAATAAAATAATTATATATACGCAAAGGAAAGCCATTTAATGTTAATTTCGTACCCTTTGTAATGGTTCAGTATTAAATTTATCATATTCTGTTAATCTTTTAAGCGAACAGTTTAATTAAAAGGGCCTAGCCTGTTCTGCTGATCTCAAGGAAACCATTTAGATCCCTCGAGATATCCACCCCTTTTTATTTAAGTATATAATTTGCACGCCTTATCAGCTGGAAACCCGTATTTCCCGCCACGAAAATATATTTCGCATTTTGGAGGGGATCAACATTACGTCACTGGTGGGATATTACTTAATCATACATTTGACTGGATACTACACATGTGTATAGCTTTTATGCGGAATGGAGGCAGAGCACCTTGCAGGAAAATCGAAGTGACAGTTGGGTTTATGCGTTTATTTTTTGGCAATGCGTCAGTTGCAATTACAACTGACAGGGGCAGAGGATATGACATCGGTTGGGGATCGGGATCGGGGAACCCGGGGAATCTGCTCGATGACAACCTGCAACTGTCAAAATGTCCGACAGTGGCAAAAACTGTCAGCGAGCAGGCGGCAGGCGGAGGAGAGACAAATGTGACGCCATATAAAATCAATAAATTATGAAAGCCGAGGGGCACACACCAGTTGTGTTGCATAATGCATTCTAAGGACGCCAAAAAGGAGTGTCGTCAAACCGGTTGCAACTCCGTCGGGCTGTGTCCTTAGGGAGTCGCCCGATCACCTGCATTTGGCGTTGATTGATTTAGTTAGTCGGAGAAGAAGAATAACAAAAATAAAGGCCCACTCTCTGCCCTCGGCCGCCTTAATGAATTAATTAATGAAGGCCATAATTAAATTTGCACTTTGCTTCTGGGCCTGCTGTTGCATGTGCTAATTTATGAGTTTTTAATTATTTTAGCAATTAATGCTGCTTTTTGCTAAGGCGCTATAATTATTTCCTGCCAACAGGATCAACAGGATATGCTGCTCATTTGTCAGTTGCGAAGCGTTAAATCGAGGCAAAAAAAGGGGCAACTTCCTTCATCCAACGAGGGGCCAACGAAAAACGAAAGACTCAGGCGACGAACTTGTTTTTGGGGCGCCGAAAATTTAATATTTTTTTCCCCGTTTCTGTTCCTTTTTTCTGCAGCTGCTGGTAGTCTTTTTTTTAATAATTATCACAAGGCATTATTTTCTCTGAGCCCAGGCAATAGAAACCAGCTACAGCTACAGCTTCAGGTGCATTGCCAGCTCACGGCATTGTTCCAATTTCCATCGCCCATCGAGAAAAATTGTCAATTCCAAAACTCAATTGTCTGGAAATGCTTCACTTGCAGCAGGTACTCGCAGATCTCATTTTTTCAGCCTCTATACATACATTTTTTGGGGGGTGAAAAATACAGAGAGATCTTCTTTCCAGCATAGTTTTTAGTTTCCAGTGTCTCTCTGCTGCAGGTGGACAGCTCGAAATGTTCTCAGGCCAAAGTGAATGCCTCTGGCTCGGTACAGTTATAAAACTGTTTTAGATTTTATTTTCCTTTATTTTTTTTGCCTTGGCAAAACGTGGGAAATGAGTAGCCAAAGTTGATGAATAGGTTTCAGTGTCAAATAAAAACCAGGTGAAGCTGGAACTATCTAGAAACAAGCATCGGTTGTGGTTTTTACATTTTTGATGGGTTCTAAGCTAGCTTAAGCAGAGGATTGTATAAGAAAATAATTTAAGAAAACACTGTATAGGAAATATTTCCATTAAAGCTAAGATATTATTTATTTGTACATTCTCGTAATTTGTACATTTCCATTTCTATTTGCAGACACTAATTTCCATTTTCTTGTAGCAACATTTCCCATTCTCCCTTTCTTCCGATGTACAAATATTTGTGTTATGCATTAAATGGACTGTTTTCTGTTTGCCCGCCTCACCTTCCTAGCAATTTCACTGTCCATAAATATTTTCCAGCTACGGCAGCTGCTGTCCAATCTCCAATCTGCAATCTGCAATCAAATGACTCGACAACTTTTAGTAAAGATTTCTTAGGATTTGGGTTTTCTCTTTCCTTGCCTTAGCTTAATTGTTTGCAAATTAGCTAATTAGTTAATAAAGATGTGATTACAAGGGCAAGCCACTACGCGTATTGTTCCAGCTACCCAGGGTTAGTAACCCGATTTATGAAACCATTTTTAAATTGAAATTGCCGCGGCCGCTTACAAATTTCCGCAATTCCGACTTAGATGAGATATGCCGAAAAACGGAACGCAAGATACAAAGTTAAAACAAAGCAGCCATAACCATAAGAAAATTAAGCCAAAGGTTTGAAAACAATGAGCTTGAACAACTTAATTGAGACGTTGCGGCTGCGGGCAGCTGAGCTGGCTTCTTGTCATCGTTAAGGAGTTAATTTATTTATTATCCACAGATTTTTACGGCTCCATTGTTTTTCGCTTATACCGAGGGGGGCTGGACCCAAGAATAATAAAATATTAAACGGACGCTGGGGCGGACGAGAACGAGCGAAAGAACCGGCTTTGGCTAATTAGGAGCTTCGAGGAAAATATATGTAACACCGAAAACCAACTCGAAAATGTTTCTTTTTATGGACGCTCATCTCTGTGCATGTTTCTGTTGTCTCCGCTTTTTACCGCCGCTTTATGATGTCGAGAGATTTTGCACCTTATGAGAAAATCCCGAGACCTGCTGGCCATCTCCGCGTCTGCGCAGCCGCCGACTCCGCTGCCAATCTTGTTAAACTTGCCTCAGAGCCGCATTGACACTTTGTTGCGCTTTGGCTCGTTACAATCCCAGAGTTTCGAGCGGGAAGTATGTCTCCGCTCTTTTTCTTTTTTTAGTTTGCGAGGCTGTGTATTTGAAAGTCCATTTGGCTGTCAAAAGTGTTAATTTTTAAGTGCCTAGTGAGAGTTTTTTTCTCCCAAGCGAGCGTGGCTTTGGTCTTGGCCAAAGAGCCACTCAAAAGGCGGCTTTCATCTCAGAAGCCGCTGCCGTGTAATTGTGTCTGTGCACCGGTGTGGGGCTTAATGAGAGCACGGGTTCAAGTGGCAAGTGGCTTGTCTATTTTTTATTTGCAGCATTCCTTGCCCCAAAAGTGAACTCATTAATTTGTTGCTCCAAATGGGTTGCCAACTTGACACTTTATACCCTAGCAGGGCATTATGTTTTTAGTCAGAAGCTTGTAACACAGTGAAGGAATCATTTCCGACCCAATAAATCATATATATTCTTGATCAGCATTAACAGGCGATTCTATCTAGCTATGTTCGATGAAAAAATAAATTTTTGACATTTTTTTTAAATTTTATAAGGGGTTACATCGATGAAATTGTTAAAAATTGGCAAAAATTTGAATTTTTTAAATTTAATATTAAGTAAGCAGATTTATTAACCTAATAAAAACTGACAAAGGAATGATTTCTGAATTAAGATTAGTGCTGTTTTGGCTTAGTTATGAGTTTTTAAACTTTGATTTTTGGAAAAAAATGTGATATAATAATATCAATAAGTATCGATTCAAAAAATGCAAATATTTTTAACGTTGTTTTGATCGATTTCCGATTTAATACTAAATCCAAGGGTATATGAACTTCATCTTCCTGGAGTTAGTTGCCCTTGTAGTTTCTCTTGAACTTTTCCCACTAACATGTGTTGGTTATTGACCCAGCTTTTTTTAGGCATTCTAGTAGGTAATTATGAGATTATGATGTTTGGCACACAAAGTACAATTGAGTCGGGTTTAAATGATAAGTAATTCTTGTTGGAAAGTGTTTATGTTAATGATACATTTCTTTTTATTAAATATGAGTTTAACATTTTGCAAAGTTTAATAAATACGGCAAAATATATACTATAGTCTTAAATTTGGTAAAAACTGAAAATATAAATTTTTTAAATAAATTTAATACGACGAAATGATCTCATTACCTTATACTCTTATTAAATGAATAGTAGAGCCTCGAACCGTGGGGTGATCCAATATGTAACTTTAACTTATTTTATTATTCAATATAAATACTAGTTAGTTGTTTACATATTACCTTTCCTGCTTTATATATTTATATTCAATCTAAAATCCTATTTATTCATTAGATTTATACACTATTTAGTTCTTTAAATATAAGCTTTCTTGCTTTATATTGTTATGTTAACTCTATTCATTTAATTTAAATATGAATTAGTTCTTTACATGTTACCCTTTTCGCTCTATACATTTGTATTTGATTCAAAATGCATCTTTATCTTATTTAATCTTAAAAATTCAAATGCTAATTAGCTGTTTACATGATAATTTCCTACCTGAAAGATGAAAACTCGCCTTATTTCCACCATAATTTTCCCTACCTGTTCATACATTTTTCCTACCCCAAAAAATTGGTATCGAAAAACCAACAAACCAGTAAGCAATTTACATATATATGCTTTATGTTCTGCTCAGCTAATTGCAAATAAAATGTTGACCCCAATATTAAGCGAACAGGAGAGTTATTTCAAATTTCCGTGGCATGCGAGGGAACCTTCTTCAAGATGTTCCCCAAAGAGAAATGTTGGCCTTCATATTTAATTATTTCAAAAATTGCATTTTCTTTCGTTCGCTGTTTTTGTATCATTTCACTTGCAGCCACTTCGTGGCCGTGTATCCCGGTGAGCGAGTGTCATTAATTTGGCCAACAGGTGAAGGGCATTTAGGGGGGTGGCAGGTGAGGTGCTTGCAGGAGGCCGAGCATGACAGAAGAATTGGACAAGTTGTAAAGGAAATATTTTGATGTTACCGTTATTTCTGTGGCAAGGCAGCAGCTTGTCCGCGCCGAATTAATTGATATATATGTATATGTATATAAAAATTGTTACCCGCTCCGCAAGCCACTGCGAAGAGGCTTATAAGCTCAATTAAGCCGAGTGTAAGCGTGTCCAGAGCTCTGGACTGACAGTACATGGACACTTAATTGATCAGCACCACATTGAGTTGCGTTTCGGCCAGAGTCCAGGTCTGACTGTGGCGAAAATCCGCAAACCAAATCCAAATTCAAATCCTCAAAACCGATTCGAACGCATTATCATCTCCATAATTCAAATGCTGGCTAAGACATTGCATGACTCGGTGGGATCAGATAAAGTGCCGGCGAAAAATTGTTGGCCACACGAGCAAAAAACCGCCGCACAAATAAATATGAAGAAAGGCGCAAATAAAGCTTTCCGTGGCCAAACGGTAGCTGCCAAATGCTGTTGACACTTTTTCCCCCGACTTTCAGAAGATAACGCGATGCCCTGGGGCTCAGCGTGAGCTACACTTAAAGAAAATATAAATATTTGGCATATCAATCTGGATGATAAATACGATTAGTGTTCCCTGCTAGAAAACCTTCTAAATACTTGGTCATTCTAAAGCGCAATTCTTGGAAAAACTTATGCTAAATAATTCACATTTATCTATGAATAATTTGATTTGGAAAAACACAATCTTATAAGCAAATTCTCTTCAGAATTCAATAATCTGATTTACAGCAGGAAACAAATAAGTTATGAGTGCTGTATGTAATATTACATACTTAATTTTTTTAAGTACATTGCCACTGGCACAGAGTCAACTGCAATGCCTCCTCCATCGCTGATCACAAGCGTCGCAGACGGCGTGAAAACTGAAAACCAAATTCTCGTACGGCGAACAAAAGCAACGCAATTTCCATCCATGACTATGTGGAAAATAGTTACGTCCGTCTGACGGCAACTCACTGCACAGCATGCGCCAATTTCCCAAGAAACTCCAGTCAAGAGAGGGATCCGGGCAGGGCTTGGTAAATATTTTGCCACTGTTTTGAATTTAGATTTTTCTATTTATTTTTTTGCTTTTTGTTTTTTCTGCTGGTATGCCTTTTGTTCTGCGCCTTGACAATCCAACTGGCAGATGCCACCGGTTGTCGGGGGAGTTGGGAAAGTAGCAGAAAAGTTCAAGGGAAATGATCAGACAGTCTTGGTCTAAATATTTCCTGTTTAGGAACCCACTTGGGGGTCGAAAGCATAAATCACAGAATAGCTACCTAGGAAAGATGGAAGGCATAAAGGTGTGAATATCCATTTACTTACTGAAATTCTCAAAAATTATTATTTATACTAAACAAAAAGTACTACTAGTTGAAACAAAACTCTTTACATTTCCCTAGAGGATAATTTATATATGTAATAATGTATATAGATATAGGTTTTATAAAACTCTTAGGAGTTGTGAAAGTGGTTCTTCGACATGAAACAACATTTTTTGTATATATCTTCTCGTAAGTATGTCGAATGCAATTCTCCTCCCTTCGTTGACTGATCCACAATTAATCGTTGTCGCAGATATTTAGGGCGTTCATCGCGCGTTAACACTGGTCACGCCCCCAAAGCGGACCATCATGGACGTGGCTTAATCGATTTCACGACACTCTGCCTTTCCCCCTGCTGCTCCTCGACTACTGCCGCTGAAATCCTGACCATCATTCATGGCAACTCGAAGACAATGCGTGGACATTTGCGCCTCATGTTGCTGCTGGCCCTAAGTTATGACCAACAGGCAAAACAAACAGAAGTACTCGCAGCAGAAATCAATGAGGAGAAACGCCACAATAGGCCCAGACATTCTCCGTTGGCCTATTGTGCGTGCGAGCCTTCTGTTTACACTCGCGTCGATTGTCCCCAGGCGGGGAGATATAGCAGCGTGAAATATCGCAATCGCAACAATGGCATCATATATTTCCCGAATGCGCATACTCCTCCATCCGTGTAATGTGTGTGAGTGCCACTCTTGATGGCCCGATGATGCATGGGCGCCGCGTCTAACGGGGACGGGACCATCTAGTGCCGAAGCGTTTTTCGACCGCGGAAAACAAAAGACTAAAGCGACAAACTTGACTCTGGGATTGGGCACGCTTGGGTCAATCGAAAGCGAGCGTATCCTGGAGGAGAAAAATTATAGTAAATGGTATCCTGCAATATATTTGATATATTTTCATATGATTTGTATGATTTTGTATATGTTAGGCAAGCTTTTTAAGGCATTATATTAAAAAGAGAATATATTGCTCAGAAGAAACCTTTTATCTGTGACCTGTATTACTTATATTTATGATTCATTTTAATATCCGGGCTTTATAACAATGAATGGTCCGAATTATATTTAATCTTAAATAATTTTGATAAATCATCTGTATTTTTATGTACTAAAATGAACTTAATGATTAATAAGAAAAGTAAAAGAACTATGAATGGAGTGGCATATGAGAAATTTTCATTCATGCCTCAATTTTCTTCAAACCTTTTCAATTCTTTCCCATTTACAGCTGCCAAACACAACTGCCCCATCTTACTCACACCCAAATCCAAGAGTTTAAAAGTCTTGCTATCACCCCGCTCTATCATTTCTTCTTAAAAGTGTTCCCAAGATTTCAACCAAAGTCTAAACGCTTCTGCAGGCTGTCGACCCTTTCACTTCACGCCACTCAAAACTTAATGCGTACGTGCCTGACCACACAAAATATGGCTTAAACGGCGGCACAAAATCTCGGCAGACACAAAAAATCACACAACAGGGAAAGATTTATTATATTAAATGCACGCATTTAGCGCCACTTAAGACGCCACTGGAGCGAAGCAGGAAGCCAACATAATTCTCATCAATATCAATAATACTTTTTGTTCGGCTTTCGTTTTTGTTTTTCCTTCTCTTACCCGGCCACTTGTAATGATTGTTATGTTTATATTTTTGAGGAGAGCGACGTGAGAGCTTGGCAAGTTGCAAGTTGCAAGTTGCAGGCTGCAGGCTGCAGGTTGCAGGTTTTCCAGTGGCCAGTGGCAAGCGCCAGCGCCAAACTTCAAATGACATTGCGCGAAGCGAACACAGGCGAGCACATCAAATAATACTACTAATAATAACCATAATAATAACAACAAGCAATTTCATAAAATGCTGCACGTCGGACCAGCTTCGATGAAGGTTGCCACAGCCACGGCAGCAGCTTTGGCTCCGTCTTAGCCCGGTGAAGTCAATAACAAAAAGCCATGACAATAACAGCCAAGCCAGGCAGAAGCTGGCTATTGGCTACTGGTTTCCTGCTTGGCTAGATAAAAGAGGCAGGAGGGCCAGTAAAAAGTTATTTTCAAATTGATTTGGATCTTTCTGCACTCGGACAGGAGGTAAAAATAATAATAAAATAAAAGTAATTCTTATGTGATTGCTGATGTATTAATAGATAGTAAGGAACTGCTGTGACTTCCTCTTTGGCGGGTATAAGTATATCTAAGAAGTTCAGGGAGAATTTTAATTGAAACATTACTTTGACAGTTGAATGTTGAATATAAAATGGAAAGCTTTGGTAAAATTAATCAAGAAATATTTAACATTTTTTCATTCTATTATAAAATATCCTGCAAGACTCGTTGAAATCCCAATAAAATGTAGTTCAAACTTAGTGCAATGTACAACTACCTTTACTATAAACAAATTTCACTGCAAATATTTTATTTCAAAAGCCATTTTCACCAACAGCAAGTACTTGATATTAAACTAAAAGGTTAACATTTGCTTGGTCATTTCCTTTTGGGCAATTTACCACGCTTTCCTCCGTGGACGTTCGCAATCAGTGTTCAGTAGCTGATAATTACGTTTCCCTGTGGTTTCCCTTTCATGGGGCGTTTTCAATTTAATTTGGCCCCGACCATCCTGCCCAAGACCTTTCACAATCTGCGACGCCTGGTCGTGTGACTTTTAACGCACATTTTCAGGCACTTTAACGCCGCCACTGACCAGGGAGCACGACTCGCTGGTGGACCATGGACCATGGACCATGGACCCCGGACAGAGACGGTTGCATTGACATAACACCTCATAATTTGCGGTACACGTTGAAGGCTACAGCCACGCCCCCTGCACACGCACTTCGCACGCAGCGACTTTCGCCTTGAGAATTCTCAAATTGCTGCTGCACAGGGAGAAAGTTTGGGGAGTTTCAAATAATAAAGAATCCTTTGAGTTTTCGCATGGAACCTAAACTTCGAAAGCACATTTTGTTCAGCGATCTTTTATTTATTATATGTCGAATGTTATTAATAGATAGTAAAGATAAGATATACCACCAATCAGGCTAATTTGTATTCATAATTAAATATTTTCAGGGATTTCGTAACCAATCAAGGGTCCTTTACCTCTAGACTATATATCATATTTATTCCTTTGCAAGGTATTATAATTTAAGTTAGAAGCTTAAAATATTGTGAAGGAGTAATTTCCGACCCTATAAATCATATATATTCTTGATCAGCATCAACAGCCCAGTTAATCTAGATATATTCGGTAGAAAAATAAATTTTTGAAATTTTTTCAAAATTTCAAAAAAAGGTAAGGGGTTACATCATTAAAATTTTCAAAAATTGGCAAAAATTTAAATTTTTTAAAATTTAAAATTGAGTTAGCAGATTAATTAAGCTTTTAAAAACTAACATTATAAAGCTTTCCGAATTAAAATTGATGAATTTTTGGCTAAGTTCTGAGTTTTTTAAACTTTCATTTTTTGAAAGAATTGACAAACAAAAAAATCGATTTAAAGAATACAAATATTTTAAGTATAGTTAAGATAGATTTCCGATTGAACCTATAATTCTTTTCGTTAGTTAGTTAGTTAGTTCACTTTCTCAGTTTTTATTGTTTCCTGTGTATTCTCCCGTGGAAAAGAAAGTGTCATCAACACGTTGGAATCGCCGGGGTGTCATTGCTGGCACTGCGATCAGCGGCAACTCAGGCACCATCATCACCCAGAGCATCCACATCCACATCCACATCCACATCCAAGTCCATATCCAATCTGGCCGGCGCTCGCCGATTCGGCCACACCCCGAATCGCTTTTACATGGCCGCGGGGCACTCACAGGGCCTCACCTCGCACTTTCTTTTGCGCGTGTCCAGGTGGGATCCCGATCCCGATACCGATCCCGACCCGGTCTCGGTCCCCATGCCACGCTGGCCCTGTGATGTTCACACTTTAGGAAAGTTTGGTTTGGACGCACCGGGGCCGTGAGGTGCGAAATCATTGTCGCCCGAAGTGTGGCCATCATCATCATCGCCGTCGTCGTCCTCGTCCTCGTCTCCGTCGTCAATGGCCTCGACTTTGGCAGTCAGAGCTCAGAGCCTTTTCCGCTGAACTTAAGTGCATATAATTTATATGGAAATTGTCCGGCCCAGTAATGTCAGGCATTTAATGCTTAATTTATACACATTTTTGCAGATTTTTCTGTTTTATTTTCGTTCCCTGCGCAATTTTCGGGGATTTCTTCAGCCATGGGTTTCAGGAAACTGCTTCTTTGGCTGGAATGACTTGCTTGGGAAGTTCATTGCTGAAATAGTTAATTGTTCATAAATATTTTATCATATAAATTATGAATTTCATTCGCCATTCCCAGGGAAAATTTTCTTGCAATCTGCCAACCGTCATTAGCTGGAGACGCTCTAATAAGCACAAGCCAAAAATTAAGACGTTGAACAATGGTATGAATAACAATTAAATGGGGGAAAAAACATATAATAAAGCAGAATTAATAATAATAATAATTAAAATTGTAAAAAACATTTTAATAAAAATATTTTGATTATATTCCCTAACTCATAAAGTGTTTCAAGCTCATAATTGTAATACAAATCTCATAAAGGGCTCACTCTTCTTATTTTTTTTATTTGTGATTTTATTTTTCTTGCATTTTTAAGATTATCTATGACTACCTCACCCACTGTAACACAAATTGTTATGCCCGAAAAATGTTAATAAAATCATAATTAGTTGGCAAGAAGCCGAGCCAAGCTGACGAGCTCTCCTGGATGGGCACGCAAGCATTTCCCCAACGAGAGGCCGAGACAAACAAATAAAAACCAACGAAATAATACTTCAATTAAATGCTCAAGAGAAATTGTTTACATTATTGTATTGTATTAGTTGGCGGTAATTATAATTCTGTGTAGGAAAATTGCATGGCGCTTGGCGCCACCTTGACGTCTTCGACTTGGAGGACTTTGACAGACCTCCAGCTATAGCTCATCTCTCCGATCCAACTCCAGGCACCTCCCTCCCACAGGGAGTACGTGCCCGGAGTGGTGAATCAAGTTGCCAAAGTTCCGAACGGTTTCGGGCGTAACACAAATTATAAAAACATGGCCGAAGGAGAGATGCCAAACAAATACTAATTGGCGGCTAACACGTCTTAACTATATGCTGTAAAAATGAATAATCGTGTTATGCTAAACACTGGTGACAACAGACCTGGGCTTGTGTCCATCTCCTCTATATGCAAATGTATCTTCTCTATTTTTAATAGCTGACAAAGCCCGATCACCGGCCGAGATAGGCGTTCCTTACCCACAGATATGCTGGCGAAAGGGCGTAAACCAAATTGAAATGTTTCATCATTTAATGGACGATGACGCTACAAGCTCGAGTTTCTTTTTATTTTGGGAATTCATTTTCTGTTCACACGCGAATAAAAACGAGGCAAATAAAGTCCAGAAATACGAGAAATTTTAATACAATTTAATTTGCTGCCATTTTTTAACTTCCCCTCTCCGGTTGACATTCACATTTTCATTTCGCGTAATTACACACCAAAAGGGGTCTCCCCGAATCGGGGTCACACGACCACGTCCAGCTCCTGGGCACCGAGCATGCCCATCCAGTCATGCTCTCCTCGGGTATAATTAGGCCCAAAAGCATATTTGTCAAGTTTCGGTTTCAGTTCAGGGATCTGCGGATCGTCGTCCACAGATCAACAGGATGCGATATGTTAATGGCGAATGCGTTGCCAGCCTGGGGAGCGCCTCCGAATTGAGTAATTGTTTAGTTGCGAAATGTACGAGGGAGCTGAGCAAATTGAATTCTTCCAAAAAGATAGGGTGGTTAACTTAAATAATATAAATATTAAAGAAGGAAAATAATTTTCTACCAATATTTGATATTGTTTGCCGGAAAAAATCGAAGTTCATGGAAGTCACATTTTAAAAAATCTTTGAAACTTTCCTACCTTTTATTCTAGCCTAGCTTCGATCAATACAAATTAGTAAAATCTTTAAATTTCCCACATTAACGAAATGCGAAATGCCAGATGTACACAACAAGTTTTGCCAACTTAATTGACTTTTTGTTAACAATTCCGCAAAAAAAGTGGTAATAAAAACAAAAAACCAAAGCTTAGAAAAGAATTAGTGCAGCAAAGTCGAATGTAAAAATACTCTATCATATATAGCATCTTTATAAATATAATATTTAATTTTAAAACATATTTTCTATGTTAAAAACAAGACGGCGTATTAAAATCCTATGTTTTTTACCCTATAAAAAACCCGGCGAAGTAAATTGGTATAAATCAAGGTATACTTTTATTACTTGAATAAAATAAGTTCCAATCAAAGCTTCTCAGAATATACAATACATTAACTAGCACACATCCCCTATGCTCCCGACGAGAGTATATCAAAATCCAGCAACGTGAACCACAACTAAATTCAATAATGAACACATATCAATAAACACACGACGCAGCTGTGGACAAGTGACTTGGCCTGGCTTTCAAAAACACTAAACACGAGCTTCCAAGATGCCCCAAGCAGGCAACAATTTGTGCAAAAAATAAATATAGAAAAACAAACCGAGCACAGCATGTTGCCTGACAGGAGTGGCAGGAGCAAAAAGCCACCAACAGCAGCACAGCAGCACAGCAGCAAGAGCAGCAGTCGCAACAACAATTAAAAGAAAAAATTTAATTGATGCATTAAAGCTGGTAACGTGTTTTCCACTCGGTTCCCGGGCAAGCTTTTTTTGCCCCAAGGCAGAGAGATGACTGCCCTGCTCCGACTGCACTATTTTTAACTGACTAAGCCTAGGACTAGGACTGCAACATAGACTGATGAGCAGAGCTCATTATGGTAGTACGACGGTAGTGGCATGTTGTTTCAAATATTTACATTAAAATTGTTTGCATTGACTAGGCGGATGTTCCCCCTGGGCGGCGGATTTCATAGGTTTCCTCTAGACATTTTCGGAATTTTGATTTGCAGGCATACATTTCTTAAAGAGTTGTAAAAACAAATGACTTAGACAACGAACTTTGGTTAGAAAAACAGCTAGTGGAGGAGGGCTTTGAATAATTATTTTTGTCTTACAACTCGTATGTATGGCATTGACAGTTCATAAGATACTGTATATTTACTAGCGTAATTCACGGCTAAAGTATCTTTAAGATACTTTCCTATATTCTGTCCATCTAGTATGCTTTAGTACATTATTACATTATGTATCGCCGACACTGACAGCAGCCGCCTAAAAAACAATCAAAGGACATCTGCCCCTCCAGCAAAGTTCTCTCTACGCACCGTCATTATATCCATTATGCGGAGATATAAAAAGACGTTGACTTTGTCTAAGATAAATTGAATTAGAAACGCCAAACGCGCGCATTCATCATCCATCCGGCTTGGGGGATGGGGACATATGATAGATAGTCGCTGGAGGGATGTGCCCAGAGACCGGAGAGGCCTTAAAAAAGCCGAACCGAAACCGAGGCCGAACCCTCGCAGACAAATAGTAGGAGTAGACATTTTAATTTTCCCGAAAAAAGAAGACTGCCAGATGAATGGCATTCTCTAGTTCTTTAAGGGTTCATCCCATCTTTCTTTTTCCCGTCTCTTCTGTTGTTCTTAAGTGGCAGGGAAACTAGAGCAGCCGCCGTGTTCTTCTTCTCGTTTCTTTTTTTAAGGATGAGCCCAACTCGAGGACTAAGCCGCTGCGATGCGTAGGCAGAGCATGAAAGGAGTAGGACTTGGAGTTTCCCCTTTTTTGTATCTCGCTTTTGAAGAAAATTAAATCCTTTTGCTTATTTTTTCAAGGTGTGGCCATGCAATCCGCACGGCGCACAGATCCGTGTTTATTGTCTTGATTTATAGACCACGGAACATCTTGGCCGGCTTAGGTTGGCAGTAGCCCAGGAAGGAGGCTCCCGAAGAATGGCAGTGAAAGGATTCAAGTCTTGCGGCTTATTAGTTGCGCTGGATTAAATCCCGAGAAGGGATCGAGTCCGTTTCTTTTTTCCTGGTGTTTTGTTTTCGGCCTGCTGCTATCACGGAAGCAGCTGCATTCTGAAGGATTAACTTTAACTTTAAAGCGAGTTCACTAAGTTCCTGGCACAGTAGTTCATACCGCATACCACTGACCAGGGCAAGATATAGTGACTCCCCGCAACTTATCAACTGACGCCAATGAGCCAGGCCAACCTGTTGCCGGCTTTTCAACAATTTTCTTTTCCTGCATCCACCACAACAAGTGCCGAGGCAGCCAGCAGTAGCAGACGACAACGATTGAAATGCTGTTTGTGATTTTTAATTGAGGAAAAAACTAGAATTTACGGATTGTCTGGGGAAACGAATCGGAGAGTACCCTGGTTGACGGGAAATTTACAAAAGAGAGAGTATGGTTTAGCGTTATTAATTAAGTTATGATTTACGCAGAAGTATATTATTAATTTAATTGAATGGAAAATCGTTAAGGTACTTTAAACGTACTAAATGTATGAAAATATCACTACAAAATATTTAAAACTCTGTTTGATCTGTTTTTGGTAACAGTTTACTATGAACATAAATATCTTAGCTCTCCTAATAATAAATTTAAGTTTTACTAGGTGTTATATTAGGCTTTATATTAAAAACTCTTTGGTACAAAACCGTATAAAATACATAAATTTACTTGTACAACATCAGGAACACAAGGGTATTGCAAGGAGTATACCCGTGTGCCTCTCTGGACCTGCTTCGATGGAGTTCTGGGATGGCCGCTAATTAATAAACGCACCGGGGCAGTGGGAGAAAGGGGAGACTGGCTGTCCGACGCCGCCGCAGATGCCACTTGGCATAAATGCACACTTTTAACATTTCTCGGATTCTCCAACTGCAGCGAAGACGGTCGAAACGTGCAGCTTTATGGCAGTCCTCCAAAGTCGTCAACTGGCAGTCGCCAGTGAAGGGGGGTAAAAATGGCCACTGAAAGGAAAACAAGTTGCAGTTGGAATATTAAGAATTGTCATATTGAAAAGTTAAATATGCCACTGGAGTCCAAGCCAAGCTGAAGCAAAGCCCAGCGTAAGGAAATCCAAGCAATGGTTTTAAAAAGTAGAATATATACTCTTCAATGCGCTATTAATCATTTAAAATAATTTATATTTAATAAATAAGAATATGAGCTCTTGTTTCTTTTTATTAAAAATGCCAGAAACAATAATTTGTCTTTCTTTACTTCAAACATTGCCATGCATAGAAGAGCGTCCAGTTAATTTGTATAAGAATGGCGCCCCTTAAAATAGTTTGGTTTTTATAAAATCATAGCTACAAAATGTATATGTTGTATATTCCAGACTTTATGTTCTTTCTGTTTGACACAAAATACCTTTTTGTACCGAGAATCATGCTCCGTTACTAATTGCCAAAATGACAATGATTCCAATGCCCTTATGAGCTGCGCTTTCTCACCAAGTTTTCATAGTTTTCTTAATTTAATTACGAGTATGTATTATTTTATGCTCGATTGTTGCGCTAATTTCGACGCGTTGGCGGTGTTGATTACGACAGAAACCTGCCTTGACTGGAAACAAAATTTTAAATTTTTTATTACACCTCTCATTAGAAGGTTTTTGTTTCCGCCGTCAGCAATTATGTTGACGGCTGATCCGTGAATAGCTGGCTCCCAAAGGTCTTTGCCAACGAACTGGACGCCATCAAAAAGTTAGGCTAATTTGACGAGTGTCAACGGAAATGTTTTAACAGTTTTACAAGTATATTAATTTACGACTGAAACTGCTATAAAAATAACATTATGATGCTCATTCGCAAAGCGATGGGAAATTAACTTCTGTTGGTAAAGATATTCATGAGATTTAATTTAAATTTTAATACAAGTTTAGTTTAAAAAAAAATAAGGTGATTTTTAGAAATTGTATGCAACATTTTTGTTTAAATTAAAAGGCTTACCGATGGAATTAAAATAAAGAATTATAATATCCATTACTCATTCACTCTTCAAAACCACTAATTTATTAACAAATATTTTCATGTTTATTTATTTTGGTTTGTTTCAATTTAAATTTAAAATTTCCCATTTCATGTGTATTGCGGCAACTGATCGTCTTGTTTAATTCAACAAATTTGTCGGTTAACGAATACGGCGGCAACTCATCGATTATTTAAATTCAAATTCAAATTTGTCGGTTAACTGATATGGCGGCAACTGATAATATATTTAAATTCCAATTCAAATTTGGCAGTTACATTTTTTTTCTGTTGTTGTTGTAAATTAAAAATGGTTGTTGTTGTAAAAAAGTTTCTCATTGTTGTTGTTGTTTGTGGCAAAAACAAGCCTTCGATTTGCTAATTTTCGGTACAGACTTGTTAATTTCTGGATTTTATGTACCAGGCGAACAGAAGTCGCTGAAGGTGAATACATTTTTGTGCAAGAGCCTCTTAGTGGAGCTTTGAACCTTTAGATCCTGATCTAAGGGTAGCTAAGACTTCACCCACATGATTACACATGATTATCGTCTATTTAAATTCGAATTTGGCAGTTATTTTACATTGCGGCAATTGATCGTCTTATTAAATGCGAATTCAAATTTGTCGTTTTGCTGTTAGAGTTAAAAGAAACAACGATTCTGTAATTATTCACGCTTCAAAACAACTTATTTTGTAACAAATATTTTCACTTTTATTGATTTTGGTTCGTTTGAATTTATATTTTAATCTATTCGTTCCCTCCACCGCCATGAGGTCCTGTGGATGGACTGGGCGCTCGACTTGTGGCCGGACTGCTGCTGGGTGGTGTGGCTTCCGGACTGCGTCCCAGTGGCACCAGCAGTGGACCCACGGGTCGGCGGGCACGTGGAGCTCCGCGCACACCCCGGCTAATAGGTGTGCAGGTCTTGGAGCGGGGTCGTCCTGGTCCGCGCTTGCCGGACATTCCTGGCGATTGTGCCGAGGGAACTGGGCTTGTTGTAAATTCTGTTTTGGAAGAAAGATATACAAATTTTGTTATTAAATTGTATTGCAAAATGTAAGTGTAGTATAAATGAAATTATTTAAATTTGTTTTTCTAACATAAACTGCAAACTATTAGCACAGAAGGCACTATTAATAAAGAATAGTTTAGCAAATATATTGGAATTTATTAAGATGAAGCAATTGACAGAATCAGCTATACACTTAGGTAATCCCCCTCAGAACCTATTAGCTGAATTAAACAAAGGATCAACAACTTTCTTGCTAATTCCCCTGGCATTTATCGCCGCACGTTTCATTGTATCCTGGCATTTACTCGTTTGCCCCTGCCATGCATGCAATTGTGGTTTTTTAATTGCCAAAAGTCCTTCGTCTGGCCGAGTGTAATTTATGCAACGTTGCGTATTTGTCATTGCGATTATGCCTCCATTTTGGACCGAATGCAACGCAGCTACGGAACGTGTTCCTGTCACGTGTTCCCCCTCTTTCGGCGTCTGGGTTTTTAAGCGGATTTATTCAATTATCATTTGTCGTACGCCCCAAAATCCAACTGAAAATTGTTACATTGTTTGCGGATTTTCTCCCTTTAAATGTATGTGATTTTAAATGCGAGAAATTTACCAATTCCCAGATGCGAATTACTTGGCTCAGTTCTGGAGAAGAGCCGAGCATTGCAACGTGTTCTTGCAAATTGCAAGAGCATTAAATCTGTAAATTAGTTCATGTCCTTTTCCACAAGTCAATTCAATTAACAGCTTCGATACTGCGAGGAAAAGTCACGAGGGGGAGAGTGACAATGCAGCCAGATGCAAATCTTTAAACAAATATTTGTCTTGACTTGACGCCGCCCCGAAAGGGGATCTCAATTTTATCAGAAATTATTTCCTCAAGAGGAACTTATTGTATAAAATTTAGATGCAACGTAGGATTCCCCTTCTGAAAGTGTGTTAAAATTGTCACGTACCACAAAAAGCCGGCAGTATTCCTGCGGGCCATACTTGAGACCTATCAAAAAACAACATAAATTCATAAAAAAAAAGAATGAAGGGGGAACCGGTAGATCAACCACAAAGCTAGATTCAGATAATGCAACCTCTAGGGGAGGAAACTGACAATAAGTACCCGAAAATACTTGTTTCGTAAAAAAAGGCAGCGATAAACGTGATTATGACAAGCGATTAGCGACAAGTGACACTCGATTCAACAGAGGGGGTAATCCTTACAGAGGAAGTGTGGGTTGTAAGGCGGAAGGAAAAGAGGGTGCACTGCTAAAAACACTTTCTTAATTGTAAAAGGAAAGTATTAGTAATATTCTTTATATTTTAATGAATTCGAAAAATGATTAATTGTTGAATTAAATGTCTTACATCTGTCTACATATATTTTTTAAAACATTTCCCACACTCCTTTCTGCCAGGCTAAATAAGTCAGTAACAATACATAAATCTATAATAATATCCTGATCCTGATTCTGAATTCTAAAGTATTTTAATGTTTTCCCAATATTTTTTTCGAGTGTCCTTACCTTCTTCGTAGACCGCGCCTGCGGCGCTCTCGCCACCGCCGCTTACTTCCTGCCTGGGCTGAGGCGAAGACGTTCCCCCGCCTGTTCCTGTTCCTGTCACCGCTCCTGCTCCCGCTCCCGGCCCTGTTCCCGCTGCGGTTGGCGTCGTCGCTTGCGTCTGCGTCTGCGTCTGGGTCGGGGTCAGCACGCGCTGGATCGAGCCATGTCCGCCGCCGCGCCGCGTGCTGCCTCTTGGACGACCCCGCTTGGTGCCGCGCGGGTGGTGACGTCTCCGCATCGGCGAAATGCCGCTCAGGTCGCCGAGGAAGTCTGCAGAACAAGAACAAAAAACAGAACGGAAATTTATAGGTGACTCGGTATTGATTAATTGCGGTTGGCGGTGAAATATCGAGAAACATCTGGCCCAATATACTATATAACGAAAAACAAACATTAAAATTGGAGTTTCGTTACATTTACCACAATTTTATGGCTGGCAACCGAAATGTTTAATTAATGGGGATGGCCCGTCCCTTGCCGGCTGCCTCGAGGGGCTTCCTTCTTGGATCTCCTCAAGAATGTGTCTTGAGATCTCGTTCACAGCACCCACTATCCGCACCATCGTTATTTGTGCCATGGCCATATTTGCGCATTTAACGTGTTACATTTTATGCCCCCGCCAGACAATGGCACTGGTGGCAGCCACAAACTAGTTCAACTTTTATCGTGGCCTAGACTGGGGCAACTGTCAAAGTCAAAACATATATATATATACGAGTGTATGTATTTCCATATTATAAATCTTAACCCCGCGAATAAGAGCAGTATTGAATTTAAGAGGTAATAATTATAGCATTTTTTAATTTTTTATAAGTACCCTTCCAGGGTATTATAATTTTGGTCAAAAGTTTGCAAACGCAGTGAAGGAATCATTTCCGACCCTATAAATCATATATATTCTTGATCAGAATCGACAGCCGAATCCATTGAGCCAATTCCGGTCGAAATTTGAAATTTTCAAAATTTTTCAAAATTTCAAAAAAATGTAAGGGGTTCATTAAAATTGTCAAAAATTGGCAAAAAATGTATTTTTCTAAAATTTTATCTTGAGTATGCAGATTTATTAATATTACAAAATCTAGCATAGAACTGCTTTCCGAATTAAAATTAATGCTTTTTTAGCTGAGTTATGAGTTTTTAAAAATTTGATTTTTCGGACAAATTGATATATAAAATATCGATTCAAATAATGCAAATATTTTAAGCTTAGTAATGATCGATAGCCGATTTAATTATATTATTTAATTGCAAATTGCAAGGCATATATATTAAGTTCGGCTTCTTGAACTTAGTTTCCTTTTTTTTCTGAATTTATTTCCTCAGAGTCTGGCTTTTAAATATCAGAATACTTTAAATAATTTTACAAAATGTAATATTTTACTTCACAATCTGTGATTTTAATAATGCAATTTTAAACCCCCCCAGAATACGATTGTCCTAAAACAGTTAGAGATATACTACCAAAAACAATCAATGGAATTCAGCAATAAACTCCAACGTCTAGGGTTAAAGTTTCGCCAAGTGGTATATGTATGTTATATATCACCGACTCTAGTCGCCTTAACTGTAAATTGCATAAATAAAACAGCAACTGCTGCGGCTAACAAACAAACAAACAAATAAACAAGAAAAAAAGCGGAAAAAGTAGCAATCAGCGGGCAGACGAACATTGTCAGACAGCAATGTTGCTGTTCCACTGGTCTGTACAGTGCGGTACATAGGTATCGCGTCTGGTGCCCCGGCGACATCCCATCACCTGGCGGCGCTCTGCTATTTTGGTATGCTGTGCACACAAGTGCCAACAGCATCATCATTGGCCATCCGATGATCATCGCTGCGAGATGATCGGCACTCATGATCGACATTGTCTAGTCGGTACAGTGATCATTGCGAACACGACGACAGTCGCCAGAGGAATTGGCCATGAGAATGAGAGGCCCCCCTTTAACGACAAGGGGTTCAGTTTACTTTTACTATTGCGACCAGAGCACAGGCAGTGCAATATTATTGAACTGAACTGAAGTTTTATCAATAATATTCAATCCAAGGCGATTCACCCTGCACACAAGAGGTTCTCTTTGGTGTAATTTTGGGAGTTCGTTCTCGGTTTGTATTCATATTTCGGTCAAAGGAAGGCGGCATTGCAGCTGAACATCAAAAACACTACAAACAACCAAATTTTAGCTTTATTATTCATCATTATTCAAGCATTATTTAGTTGTCAACGACAGGAAGATACCAAGGAAAAGGGATATGCTGAGATTGATAAAAATAAATAAAAATATATAAATAAATTCGTGAGGCTTCTGAAAATATTATATCTTATAAAAGGTATATTTCTAAAAATAGTTAAATGCATAATACACATATTGCTTCTTCAGTTCTTTGAATATTTATTATATTATTTCCAGTAGAAGTCCAAGTACTACTCATACTTATTTAGCATGCCCAAAGGACTCTTACAAGCCCCTCAGAAATTATGTAGAATAAAATCCCTTGACACTATCCCGCCTTCAGACCACCCCCCATTATGCTTGAGCTTTAGCTATCAATAACAAGTATTGCCTTCGCTCCAGTTGTATATAAAGTTGTAATAAATATTTTTGCTACATTCACTTTGGGTTTTGGCCCTCTCCATATTACCAATTGGCACGAAAGCCAAAGCAACAGCAACAACAGGCCCACGGCAGCCGGGAAAATGTAATACTACAAGAAAACGGGAAGTAAAATAAAAAAAAATAAGCAGAGGAGAATGGAGCTGGGCTGAAGAGAAATAAGAATCCGGCTGGCATAATCGGATTTCACAAATCATTCATTCAATTATCTAATTGATTTGACTGATGATCATTTGTGAACCTTGATCCTAGCTCCCGGGGCCCGGTGCCCGGTGCCCGGTGCCAAAGTCAATGTGACGCATGTTTGTTACGCCTGATAAACGAAATGAGGTACGGGAATCTCGGAGCCCGGATGCCTCACCTTTGACTGTAATGCGCCGTCCATGACTAAGTGGCTCTTTGCCTTCCCTGGCTGTTTTTCTTTATTATAATTTTTCCTCTTTTTTTTGCGGGGCCCTGAGTTCTTTTCTGCCTTGGCAGATTTGCAAGCTTAGATTACATTTCGCAGTTGCTGGCACTGCCTTCTGGCAGCTACTGTAAGCCATAAAAGTCGAATAAATTGCGATTCTTATCTGTGTGTGAAATTGTTAATTTTTTAACGGATTAGCTAAAGTCTGTTTCGTTGCGGACGGCATCATAAACAGCCTGAAAACCGTTTAGAGAAAATATTTTTAACGTAACAAAATAATAAATTCCTTAACTGTATAACTGTTTCCAGAGCGAAAGTTCCTTAGTTAATATTGTTACCAATCGGCGTTCAACATTCAAAAGTCAGACTTTTGAGAAACTGTCTGTGTAAAAACTTCTCACAACTAACTTAAAAAACTAATTTAAAAAAAATTACAATACTATTTCTATTTTGTATAAAGTTATGACTGGGAAAGGTGCACAGATTTAAGTTTCCAAGCCGATTAATTTATTTGCAATTTTTATAATTTATTTAAGACACCGATGATCTATTGTCGATTTGTTACAATTACTCTACGATTGTATTTAATTACGTCAATAGTTGGGATGGCCTTGGCTGCAGCATAAATCACATATACAAATATTCATATTCCCGTCGCGTCACCGGCTGCGAGAGATACAAAAGACGGATCTGGTGGAGGCGCCATCCCTGAGGCGTGAACTTCTTCCTCTTGGAGGACGGCTTGACATTCATCAAGTCGTAGATGTGCTCCGGATGATAGCAGTGCGGCGGGAACTGCGGCGTGACCTTGGGCTTCGACAGGCTGAGAATGCGGGGCGAGATCTTGGCCCTGAGAGCGGCTGGGCGGATGGGGAAGCGCAGCTCGGCCCAGAACTTGTCTTCGATGTCCGAGTTGGCGAAGCAGCACGGGACTTTGGGCGGCTCGAAGGGTCGTCCCTTGTCGTGATGCGGTGGCTGGCCCCAGAAAATGACGGGGGAGTATGCGTTCACGGGGTAGTTGTACTCGTGCTTCGGCGTCATCTTGCGTTCCAGAGGCGTGGCCAGCTTTTCGAGCCTCTCCTGAAACTCATCCGGGTCGACCGGCTTTGACGTCTTTGCGCAGGGCAGATACTTCGCGGGGCAGGGTAGCGGCTCCACCGCCACCTCCGGCAGCTCCTTCGGCATGGAGTTAACGGCAGCCCATCCGTAGAAACGGCGCCAATCCGCCTTCGTCATTGGCCCCTGCTTCTTCCATCGCGACGCCACGCAAGGCTCCCGGTAGAGACGCCGCTTGATCGGCTTGGAGTTCCGCTCGGACCATTCCAGCCAGCTGGGCTGAGTAGGTTGCTTGTCGAAGGCAATGATGCTCTCCTTGGTCTCCTCGGCCACAATACTCATATTGGCGGCTCTTTTGCTAGCCAACTACTTAAACTTAAAATTTAGGGAAAAATTGTCTTGAAAAATTCGAATTGAAATAAAAACATAAAATCAAATTTTTGTTTCTCGAGCGGTGGTTTAAAAATGACTAAAATTCTAGTTCAAAATCGAGTGACACTAGGACAGACGTATACTTGGTCCGAGCTTATGGCTGAAAACGGATTGTAAGAGTTTTCAATCGCAGTAGTCAGTGAAAAGATTGCTGCTTGGAGAGAAGCTTCATTTTCCTCTTATTCAGATTCCCGTCCAGCCGAACCGACTAGAAATCTTTTAAAATTTGAAAAGTGAAAAGTTAATATTGAATTTTTTGTTCAAATGACGTCAGGAGAAAGTATCGACTATGTCCCACCGCTTATTAGCTTTCCGGAACTGACCGTGCCCCAGGTACAACGCATCACGGATGTGCGCGAGTTTATGTCCAGTCCAGAGAACTACAATGGCGACATTGAGGACCTAAAGAAGCGACTGGGTGCCAAGTCGCAAGCATGCAAGGATCTGCTTAAAATCCTCGATGACAGGCTCCAGTTGAAGATAGAGGCGCTCAAAGAGGTCCGAAATGAGATGATGGCCCTCAGTGTTGAAATGGAAAAACCAACGGCGGCCTTTCGTTTTGTCACTAAACATGAAAAGATTAAACTCAATCGCTTGGGTGAGTCGGAGGATATGGAATATGATATTTCCGAGGCCCTGTCATGGTTCAACGTCAAATTAAGCACGGCAAACTGCGAAATCTTAAGCCTGAAGAGTGATCTCGACTATATGAACTATCTGCAGAGCATTTCACAACTAAACATCAAGACTGTTATCAAGTTTTATGAGGTTTCCAACCGGTTCAAGGACGAGCCAACTATAGAATAATATAGCCAATTCGATATTTCCACCAGATATGGATTATTTAATGCAAAAACAACCAAGCTACGATGAAACGATCATCCAACTATAAAGCATTTTACTGCAAATAAATAATAAAACGCAAACCATTGGCCAAAGCTTAGACATTGATTTAGCAAATAAATTCCATACAACGCAATTCAGAATGAAACTTTTGTAGAATTATGGGCACAACAAAGACACCCCGTATAGAAATAAAATTCAGCGGCCGACCGGGACACAGGCTGGGACAGGTACAGCAAGCGGAGCTGGTGCTGCTGCCACCCTTTCTTGGTAAACTTTTTTCGCGGCGGCGGTGCCACATCCAAGGGGCCTATCGCCCTTCTCGGAATGGGGTATTTCCGGGGCTTGGACAGATTCATGAGGCGCGGTGAGGCCTGGCCCAAGAGGGCGGCACGGCGGACAGGAAACCGTAGCTGAGACCAGAACTCTGCTTCGAGCTCATCGTGCAGAAAGCAGCAGGGAACGTGGGGTGGCTTGAATGGTCTTCCCGGATCGAGATTTGGCGTTTCGCCCCAAGTGATCATAGGGGAGTACGTGGGCGAGTTGTCTGGCCCTTTGTACTTCTCTGTGATCTTTCGGGGCGTGGCCAACTTCTTCATTCTATCCGCCATCTGACCTTTGTCGAGATGCCGCTTCGGTCGGCCACAAGGCAGGTATTTCGCCGGGCAAGGCTTCACCTCCGGCTTTGGCAGCTCAGTTTCCCGTGGAAGTGCCCGTTCGAGAGCCCATCCGTAAAAGTTCTTCCACTCCTTCTTGGTCATGGGTCCAGCCTTCTGCCACCGGGTCAAACAGTGCGAGAAATGAGGCCTGGGCCGCTTGACCGGCTTCGAGTTGCGTTCGGCCCATAACTCCCAGGATGGCTGTTGCCTGGTACGCTGGGTAGCAGTTCGTGATTTAGAACTCGGCGGGGAGCCCACGGATTCTATGTCATTGCGACTAATTGCGGCCTCCATCGACGGACTTGCGCTCTTCATTTTGGCCCAAAATTTACACCTTCAATTTTGTTAATTTTTTTTCTGACTTTTTTGTTATACGAATGCTCTTTTTAATGTTTTTACTGTTGTCTTACGACTTACTCAGGCTGGGAATATCTGAGACCCAAGGCTTAAAATGGAATAATTAAGCTGGGCCTACTAATAACAATATTTTCCAATAGAACTGGTATTGATTATATTAATCTTATTGATATTTAAAACGGAATAAAGCCGGAAACTTGGAAAGATACGTTCCTTCAAAGTATTTACGGCATTTATGATTTTAAGAAGACTTCTTGCCTTTGATTTTTTATTCGTTAATATGGCCTATTGTGAAGTGTCGAGTGTACTCAAATAGATTTACACTAAACTACAGTTTTACTAACTCAATGCATAGCTCCATGCTTGAGTCAATATAACTGCAGTTTATGGTAAATCCTTAGGGACAACTCTGCTGCAATTCGGCTAGAACCCGGAAATTTGGCAGGCTCAAATATTTCAGTCGTTGCAGATGACATCGCCACTGCTTAGGTGACATTTTCCTGCGGCAGTAAACTTCCTGATCGAACTCAGACTCTTCCCAGAAATTATTGCGGGGCCGGGACAGCCTGCAAATCTTCTTGCTGGGAAGGGCTCCGAGGGCCTTGCGAGAGACGGGAAACCGGATATTGGACCAGAACTCTGCCTCGATATCCTCGTGCTGGAAGCAGCACGGAACCTTCGGCTTCTTCGTGGGTCGACCTTGTTCCGGACAAGGAGGTGGTCGTCCGTTGGTCTGGGGCCGATAGGCAAATACCTCCTTTGGCGGCGCAATGTACTTGCAGCGTTCAAAGCGCGGTCTGCTCAGTTTCCGCATGTACTTCTCACGAGCATTTTTGGTCTTCGTGGCCGAACTAACACCACGTGACCTAAAGGAGGTATCAAATCTAGCTTAAAATTTTTATTTTACTACATTTTTGTAGTTGTCAAAAAGGACATTTACGTCTGGATACATGGACACTTCTCGCATACTTCTTCCTTGGCGGCGTATGTCACCTTTTCCTGATACCGGCTGTGAAATTTTGCCCACTCTTGTCGGTCCATAGGTCCCGGTTTCTGCCATCGCGTCGGTCCCTGGTAACATGTGGGATAACACATGGGCGCCCTGGAGTCCGAAGTCTGTGAAGAGCTTCGATAACTTTGGCGAGGCATTTTTGGGATAAAAACTCAGTTTGTTCTTTTTTTTTTAATTTGTTTTCTAATATATTAAGTAAAAAACTAAATTTTATATGTTTTTTAAAGGTTTTTCATTTTGTTTTTGGAAAATCTTGGCCCTACGGGTTCGCCATTTGTTGATTTAGTAATTTCCATTTTTATGAACATATTTTTGTTGTCTAGAAAAGCCAAGGTTACTGAACCTTAAAATTATACAGGTATAAAATGTATACCAGTGACCTTTAAATGGAAAAGTAATCTATCAAGGAAAGCCGAGGAACTATCAATATTCCATCTTCCAAATAGATAGACTTTAAATAGTAGTTATTTTTCATCAAATAACATGTGATTTTAAATTATTTAATAAGGTTTTTAACCTTCACTGAAAAGGGGATAGAAACCACTAAAAAAAATAACGTTTTGTGATAGGATAAACAATGGAATAACTTACAAGAAAAGCCAATCTTTACTTAACTTTTTCTTTAAAGGCATTTTCCCCAAACCCAAAACTCAGATCAATGCTTAAAAAATGTAAAAGAAACGTAAGTTTTTCTTACTCTCCCAGCCCAAACGGCTCAATCACGAGCCCACGGATCCGCGAATCGTTGGAAGCCAGAAGCCAGAAGCCTGAGGCATCGTCCGTGGCGACACGCATTCGAGGTCATAACCCAATTCCTTTCGTGGCCAGTTGGTGGACGGCCTGGCCAACTGTATTCCGCTCCTGGAGCCAATTGAAATGCGGCGCGCATTGCAATCGATCGCACTTTTTGCCTGCCTTTGGATACCCGCTCTTCTGGCCTTTCTAACGCCATCTCCTCCAGCTGTCTTCTGGCCCGGCTGGAGGAGCTGGTCTCTGCTGGCCATGTCGCCCAACTTCATCATCGTCTTTGGCAGTTCGTAGTTACCATTGTCATGATTTTCAACCGCCACACTACGACTTTGTTTGTGTCTGGCTTTGCCACAAGAATTTTAAATTAAAGACCGACCAAGCACTGGACACTTCCTGGCCGGAACTGCGAGCCCCGAGGATTAGCTGGCAAGGACGAGGACTCATCGAAAGAGTCATCAATCTGGCGACCGCAAAGTGCTCATAACATGTGTGAAATTGACACCACAGATGCGACTCGAACTAACGGAAACGCCGGCAATTTTACGCTACATTGGCTTAATGACCAACAACCCCGCTGGCAGATGGCATAGCCTTCCCTTTTCCCGGTGGAGCCAGCACTAAAAAAAGTGTACACGAGTACCCTAAGGAACGACTGACTAAGTGGCGAGAAGTATGTTCCTTTTTTTTTGGGATCATTAGGGGTGCGTCCAGGCTCCTATTGGGCCTTCGGTTTCGGTGGTTTCCGATCCATTAAATATCAAAACTAGTCTAGGTGACTAAAGAAAAATGCATTCAAATAACATATTTGGATATAAATAATTGTAAAAATCATAGAATGTGTAGCAAATGTATTTAATTTGTATCAATTTACTCCCTCATATTTAGTTTTCTTCAATAAATATATATAAATTGATGATGCCTATTAAAGATGTCAATATTTGTATTTAAAGATTAACCACTAACCACTCCCCAAGCTCTAATATTTCCTTTTTTTTACTTAATAGCCAATTAATATTTATAGCATTTAAATTCCGCAAATGCAATGCAAACACAAATGTCTAAATCGGAATTCTTAAGCGGATTCGTTTCATTTTCACATTGCAAATATGATTAACCAATTTGAGTCAAAACCACTTTAATTATAGAGTTTTCAATCCGGCTGGCCAACTGCAATTGGCCAAAACGAAGCTGTGCGGACCCGAGATCCGCGGCACGTACTCGCTATGGGCGCTATGGGGGCCAATAAGGTGTAAATTTATGCGTCAGAGCGAGTTGGGCTGAAATCGCGGCATTACCATTAGCAGTCGGGCCTATGCAATTGATTGTTCAGTTAGTTGAGTACTTCTGAGTGCTCAACGAAAACGCACATTTTTCGTATGCCTCGAGAATGACTTTTGTGCCTTTTTTCTCCTTTTATAATTAGCTGCTGCGTCTGTGTGAATTTTTGTGGCCAATCAAAGTTTTTGTTAGCAGTTTTGATTTGCTGCCAAGATTCGCAGCGTAATTGTATCTCATGGCTAACTTGTATTCTATGAGATACTTTTTTGCCGCTGTTCCCTGGGAGCTCCGATTTATATACGCACATACGAGTCTGTTTATCTGTCGAACAAGTGTTTTGGCTTAATTATTTTCATGTCGCACAAGCTCTGCTGACAAAGTGGACAAGGATCTTGCTGATCTACGTGTGGCTGGCCTAATGAATATTTAATTTGGGGTGGAGTAATGGCATCGCTCGGTGCTTGGTCTTAGCAATGTGGCAGGCATTATGTTTTCGGGTCCATGTGAAAGTTGCACATATGTGTGGCACGTGTCCCAGTTGAGTGGGGGCCAATTAAGAAATTGTTTCACTTGCTGTTGCACAAGACAATTAAAACGGGAGTGGGGGAATGCGAAAGGCGGAAAAGTGCTGCACGCACTGGGAAATTTGAATGATGGTAAGCTACAAAAAATGTGAAAAATTTCCTTACAATAAAGGAAAATGTGCTGCTGTGTAAGATGGAACTTCAAGTTTATCTTGTTTAGAAAAAGGTAAGAGAAGATCACAGGGTGTATTTTTGCAACACTCTTATGAGTGCTTTTTACAATTGTCTATTAATATAAAAGCGGCTTATATGTTTATATTTAATAAATAATGAAGATATATTTCTTTCAGAAAATTCATCTTATTCAAAAACTTGTAATTGTATGCTTTATGGGAAGCATATCATATTAAACATTCTGATAATCATTCCATAAATTGGTGGTACGAAATTATTGATGTAATTTAACTACTCAATTCTTCATAAAATCTTTTAGTGACATCGGTTAAATATGCTTCAAAAAAAACCTGTTTTCAGAGAGATTTAGTCTGTGATTCATGACAATTGCTCATTTTGTCCGGCGGAACAATAAACAGCCAATAAATGTCGGTTAACATTACGAAATCAAAACAAAACAAGAGCAACCTGCTTGGATTGGCAATTTATGTAGCCACAACACGTGAGCTCATTGATTAAATTAGCTATGTCTTTTGGCCAAGCCCTGTGCACATAAAAAATTATTTATGAGCCGCAATTCGGTCGGTTTTTTCTTTGCCTTTCTACGGCTTTCCTTGCTTTTTCGTGGCATTTTTATGCTAAGCAAAAAGACAAACCAAAGTCAACAAAAAATCGAACGCCGAGTGACAAGCGAACCAAACATAATCAACTGCGTCCACATTAAATTGGGTTGCGTGGATTTCCGAGGTTGGAGAAATGTTTCAACAGTAATGAGAGTTTAGTTTCTTCAGAAAAAAATAATATATATGTTCAACTCCTTTCCGAGAATATAGTTTAATTCATTTTCTTTGCTTTTAAATACTTTTAATCCTGCCATTTATTTCTTATACCATGAATTTCAGTTAAGTTTTCCCAGTTTTTGCCATCACTGTCTCCCACAATGGGGATGCCAGAGGTGGAGCAGGATTGGTAGGACTCACAACCCGCACATCAGGTTGTAATGAAAACGTTATCAAGCGACAGACGCGCATTTGCCGTAACGAGATGAAACGGGGACATAGGCAAAATTAGCTGCGTTCGCCAGCGAATTGCGGGCCAATCAGTGAGTGTGCCACAATTTGGCCAAACAAACGGGCAACAAACTGGTCAAGTCACAAGATGCCATCGGACCTGGTACCCTCCTCGAGCAAACTGTTGCTGCAGCAGCTAGTTGCAACGTGCAACGTGCAACTTGCAATCTGCCGATGCTGCACTTGTCTCGGCTTCACATCAGCTTTTATTTTGTTTTCTATGTTTGCTGTTACGGCAGTTTTTTGCCCGTTGCCTACTTTTCAACGTCTTGTACTTTCGATTGGTTAATTGTTAAACAAATTTGAAATGTTTCTGCTTTTGCAGTCACCCCGACAAATCCCCTCCGCGAATGCAAATCGCATGAGCTAACAAGCTGCAATCGTTGCACATCCCACATGCAATTGGCAACTCATAACAACCAACATGCTTTCGGTTTGAGCCATGCTTGTAGCAAGTTGGTAGACCGCATTTTCGGCTGCCTCCATATTGCTGGTGATTACCAAATATAATTTGAGTTATTAATCATTATAAAAGTGATCGGTTTGTTGGGGGGGAGAAATATATATAAAATTCATATATCTGTTCCGAGTTCAAGTTATGTCTCATTGCTACCCACATTTGGCTGGGTATGCCGAATCGCAGACTTCAGAGGATGTAGCGACCGAATAAATTACGGAAATTCGGTTCTTTTTAAGTAATTTTGTACCCACATTTTTAAGGATAAAACTTTCAAGAAGGAGAAGTACTCACTCATTGACTCGTTTTGACCCATCAGAGTGGGACTGTCGCCATCCACCACGAGAGCTTCATTATCGGAATCATTATCCAATTGCTGGACACTGGTGGCTCCGGGCACATAGGTCTCCTGGCTAAGGGTCGGATGGTTGCTGTCCGTGCCCACACTGGAGGCAGAGGATTGTATGCCCACGTCGATGAGATCCTCATCCGGATCGGGCTTAAGGCGCTTGGCCGCCGAACTGCAGCTGGCCACATCGTCGTCGAAATCTCGAAGAACCGTGGTGGCCGCCGGAGTGGTGGTGCCACCCATATTTACATCCTAAGACAATAAAAGAAAATATCATAAAAAGTTATACCTTAATTCCAAAATGTAACAATCAAATCTATTAGCATTTTAATGGCCAGCGGAAGTGAGATATATATTCTTATACAGCGACTGTTTATCTGCTTGTATCTGCTTGCCGGTCCCCCTTACACCGTTTATAATTTATGCCAAGCTATCTTTAAACTCCATCCCCTCCTTCTGGTATGTGGCACTAAAATCATTCATGCCAAACTTAAACAAAACTGAGACTTGAGTTATGGGCTGGTCAAGCGGAGGTTGGTGCTAAGAATGGGACGCACTCGGGGGCTGGACTTGGGCCTTCTGGTAATTGCCATGCTTGAGGAAATTGCTCGGAAGTAGGGTAAAGAGTTTTGCATACATTTTGCCCAGATTTTGATAGCCAATTGCTGGGAAAACAGTAGCAATTTTCCAACATTTACCCCGCTGCTAGTTAAATCGTTCAGAGATTAATGATATTACGTTGTTAAAGTTTAGAGCAAAATGGTGAAGGAGTTGTGATAGTTTAATTCAAACTGAAATAAAGAGTTCTGCTTTAAATTAATTACTATGCATAATGAATCGCAATTTAAAAGCTCATTATGTTCCGAATATAAAGTAATTTTGTTCTTTAGGTATGAGGAAAGGAAAACTTTAATGTTATCTCTTGCTTGACTTTAATTTAAGAGGAAATATGTTTTGACATTGCTGACTGCTATCTTTTCCTCTACATTATCTTTATCAACCTGTTTAAAATTAATTGACCGCCAAATCTCATGCAAATTTTAACAAAAACCCAAACTTGACAGTTGATTTCAGAAAGGCAGCTAAGGAAGATGAAATGACCGGTGTTCTATTACTTTATCCGTAAGATACAAAGCTTTAAAGACAACTCATCCTTATTGGTTTTGATGTGAAACTTTAGCAGTGACTAGAAATTGATCCTTAGTAGTCTTGTATTAATACAACTTATTAACATATCACTGGTATTAATTGCACTTAAATTATTGCTACGATACTAGTTATTAATAATTCATGATAATTAAATCTGAATAAAGGGGAAATTGTAATTTCTCCACCAATAAAATGCAACAGGGCATAAAGCACTAACTAAAATTATATACCATTATCTATCAGAGAAAGAGAAGTAAACCGTTCCATAATAAACAACTGCGACACACATCTTCTGCAATAGAATCTGTTCCAAATGAATGCGTATCTTCCTCTCTCCCCGATCGAAAGGCCCAAAGGAAGGCACTGGCTGCACTTAACCTGAAAACGTAAAATATAAAACGTGCTACTTGCCATTCGAGCATTGGAAACTCGAACTTCCGACCGTAAATGAAATGAAGTGATACTTCGGCCGAGGTGGGGCCAGGGTGAGGGATATGACTGCGTGCCATTATATAGCATTGTGTCGGCCGGTGGCATATGAACTTGAGTGGAGTTCGAGTACCCGATTCACTAAAAAAGAAGATGTGCCCGCAGAACCAAAAACGGAAGAAGCCACCAAGGCGAAGACACAGGCCCAGAGGCAGACGGAGCAGCACCACACACCATAATCAGTGTTCCATTGAACGCACAAAATCATTTAGCGAAACCAACAAAAACAAAACACAAAGAAGAGCGAGGGCCCTAGTTTGGAGGTGGATAGTATGCAGTGGTGCTGTGGTGCTGTGGTGCGGAGTAAACTAAAGCCTGCCACCCCGACGAGATCCAAGCCGAGCCAAACCAATCCTATCCGAAACCGAAGCGGACCAAAAACCACTTCAAACTGTTTTTTAAAAGAGTCTCCGAGAGACTACGAATGCCAGTCCAAGTAGGGTAAGAGCAAAGTGTTTGTTTTGGAGAGTATGGAGTATCTGTTAGGGATCACAAATGCACACAGAGAAATATGTTGTTAAGGGTTATAAAAACATTCAATTCAATCATGTTTGATATACAGTGAAGAGATTATTTTTAAGTATTTAGAATTTAATATTTCAAACTATATCATGTGGATCTCTTTAAGAACAACAAAATTTAATAGCTTGATGGACAATTTATGGAATTTTGCTTCATTATAAGTATCTTTAATAGGCTTAGATATCTATTTACGAGAGAGTGAAGAGATAGTAATGATTTTGATCATTAAGATTATTAAGAATAATGACATGCATACTCTTTTAATTATTTCAAACTATATCATGTAGGAATCTTTAAGAACCGAATTTTCTCAATAAAAATGAATAGCTTAATGGACAATTTATGAAATTTTGCTACCTGTACAACAGTTGGATGAATGAATATAGTCGGCTGGCAGTACTAGTGGCTCATGGAGTAGGTTCAAAGCACGCTATGTAGCAAACCAAGACCAGCCAAGACGATGAGTTGAGTTTTATAGCAAATTGAATTGTCTTTGTTGCTGTATCTCTGTCTGGTGATGTTGCATGAATCACGTGACCATGACCACCTCTGCAATGCCATAGGCCAAGAACAAGCTTCGGGAAAAGAGCCAGCTTCTCGCTTTTGTGCTCTGTATATGGACGCATCCGCAATTTGAGCCTCGCTCAGGAGATTATTTACTTTCATTAGGGGGCAGCCAGCAGATATAACTTGTCGTGTAGCAAGTGCAAACTTGGTCTAATAAACAGCCATTAGACGGTTGGCTTGGATCATGCATGAAATGGCCAGCAGAAGGCTCGGTTCTAACAAGATTTACTTCGGGTCGCATCGCTCTTACCTTATTCGGATGACGTCTTTTGCGTTCGCCTTGAGTGTCTGCTGGACTCGGGGAGGACGACTGAAGTTTGGCCTCCTGGCGATCTACCATCAAAGGAATTAATAAATATAAATTGGGAATTAAGCATTTCTCTTCCATAAAAAACTCTAATCAACTCACATTTCATTTCGATCTCCTCGTCGTCCAATAGCAATGAGACCACTTCCTTTGGCTTGAGTGTGTCGGGTTTGAAATTGCCGCCACTTATGACCATGCGTTGAATCTAGAAAATACAAAATCGGGGGAGAAAAATATCAATATTCAATTGAAGAAAGAAATTAGAAATTCCAGGCAGGAAATGAAATAAAACTCGTACAGCCTTAGCGCCTTAGAGTTCCGGAGTTACTTATTTGTCGGCCCAAAATACTTTTATATGGTAATCGGGGGATTTCTGTTTCGGTAATTAAATGCAATAAATGCACTAGGGAGCGAAGATGTACTCGTACTTATAAAGAACCCAGGAGGCGTAACAGAAATGTCGCCTAACCAATTGTATAATTAATTTCCGGTGTTGGTTTTCTACCAACTCAACCCATTCCGATCCCATCCACAAGTGCTCGTGTTTCGCATTGAGTATGTTTTTTTAAAGAAATCTAAAGGCGCAACAATGCCTAGGGATGGGGATTTTAGGATGGCTTTTTTTACCAACAAAGCACGTGCCTAATATGCGACTGAACAAAGGAAAAGTGGTGCAACCTGAAGAGTTTGCGGTTTGGTTTGGGTTTTGTTTGGTTTTCGTTGGGTTTCCTGTCCCTGATCACTCACCTCGCTCTTTTCTCGAGCCCTCTGCAGAATCCTCTCCTCGATGGTACCCTTGCAGATGAGTCGGTAGACGGTCACCTGTTTGGTTTGGCCCAAACGATGAGCTCGATCCATGGCCTGTTGATCGACCGTGGGATTCCAGTCGGAATCGTAGAAGATGACCTATAAATTCGGAAAAATAAATATATTAATAATTAAGTGTGGATTCTTATAGAGATATCAATGGGAAAATATCATACAATAATATCATATTAATAATTTTTACTAAAAATCGATAATATCGTTTCGAAATATTTTATATCGGGCATATTATATATATTATTATATATACATAATATATTATATATATTATTATATAACTTATTCATTGATATAATTTAGAAGCCGTAGTAGATATACCTTTGCAATATGCAATTGAATTAAAGGATCGAATGCGAAATCGATAAGCTTAAAATATTCGCATTTTTTAGATATTTCTATATGACAATTTGTAAGACAAATCAAAGTTTAAAAAACTCATAGCTCGGCCAAAAAAGACTTAATTTTAAATCGGCAAGCTTTCCTATGTTAGTTTTTATAATAATTATAAATCTGCATCCTCGAATTAAAATATTAGGATATTAAATTTTTTGCCAATTTTTGACAATTTTAACGATGTAACCCCTTATAAAATTAAAAAAAAATTGGTAAAATTTTTTTTTTCTGTTTAAGATGGCAAGATCGATTCGGCTGTTGACGCTGATCAAGAATATACATGATTTATAGGGTCGGAAATGTCTCCATCATAGCGTTACAAGCTTCTGACTAAAGTAATAATACCCGGCAAGAGTATAAGTAGTTGGAATAGAATCTTTCTTATGAAAGCTCTAATATTATGTATAGAATCTATTTATTTATGGCATATTCATGTGTACTCAATCTATAATTATTATTAAAACAATCCAAATAATTACAACCATTAGAAAACATAATTATACAACAAATATAACGTCTTTTCTTGCTGAATTTCCCCACTTGGTATGCAAATGGTAGCTCCACACGCACATCCTTTCGCGACTCTTTTGATGATTTCGAACCTGCATAAATTAATAGTTCCTTCCCCGAATTCGGCCAACCTATAATCCACTTTGTAGTGTCACGCATTTTCCGCTTTTCCTGTCCTTACCCATCTATTATCTGGAGTAAGAGAAACGTCCCGCGCCAGGGTTAACATTAACCCCTTGCACTTGGTACGTGTTTGATGTGCAAGTGTTCAGCGATTCCTCGCCGCCATCTCTCAAGGGGTTTGTCAGTGGAGTGGCATTTCCGGCTGAGAGATGGGCCTAATTAATATCGAACTGCTCAAGGGATTGATGTTTCCCTTTTTATTTGGAACACGTGTTGAGATCTATTCAGAAGCGAACAAAATGGTTAACCCCTCAAGAAAAATGTCTATCAAATGGGAATTGAAATGAATATAAATCGCACGGGAAGTCTGCTATTAGGAAAAACTCTTAGGACCTCTGATAACGTTGAATGTTTGACAAAGTTTTAAGGTTTCGAGATCGATTTGAATATGTGTCTCAAGAATGTGTTTAATATATTAAAACAAGAAATATTCAAACATCCAATTAGTGAATCCATAGGAAAATATTACTAATGTCTGGAAAATGTATGGACTTTATTAGTATGAATAACAAACTATTATACTTTTTTGAGCATTGCAAGTCTCTCTTTAAAAGTAAAACATACTTAGAAAGAGTACAATAAATACCTTGTACAACCCTTATCGTGTATTAGCTACATCACCTACATTTTAAGTACCCTTAAGGTGAGTGAAACCCAAAGATTGGTAATCGAAATAGACGCTGCCTGCCACCACACACAATACTGCTCGATAAGGCGCCGCATGGCTTTTTTGCGGTGCAATAAAACGGCATAGAACGCCAACAATCTATTTAACCCAGTTGACAATATTATTTACTGGCTTAAAAGAAACGCTAATTAAGTGCTACTTTGCCGATAAGATTTGGCTTTCAGCTAAAGCAAGTAATTTAGTTGGCACATAGGCAGAATGATCAGTCCCATTCCAACACCCAACGATCAACGATGAAGTTCTGGCTGGGCATTATTTTGGCCCTGTTGGCCTTAGGCCTAGGCAATGGAAGTATCTTTGAGAGGACCTTCAAGCGCCTTCACGAAGAGCCCGAACAGCCAGCCACTCAGAACCGGGCTGATATAGTCCAGACCCTGTGGATTGAGCAGAAACTGGATCACTTTGATGCCTCAGAGACACGCAGTTGGCAAATGGTAGTTAAAGCTTTGTTGCATAATACTCTATAAATTATTTTAACTGGTAATACCATTATCCCTTTAGCGTTACATGCTCAATGATGCTCTTTATAAATCTGGTGGCCCACTGTTTATTTATCTTGGGGGAGAATGGGAGATCTCTTCAGGCAGAATAACTGGTGGCCACATTTACGACATGGCTAAGGAGCACAATGGTCTTTTGGCCTACACAGAGCATCGCTATTACGGACAGAGCAAGCCCCTTCCGTAAGTAACTCGGTTGGGTAAGAGATACATATATCCCTGAAGACATAATGTTTCTCTCTTTGTAGTGATCTTTCCAATGACAACATCAAGTATCTTACTGTTAACCAGTCCTTGGCTGATCTGGCTTACTTTATTGATACCATCAAGTCGACCCATGAAGGTCTTGCTGACTCCAAGGTCATCATTGTGGGTGGCTCCTACTCTGCTACCATGGTAACCTGGTTCAAAAAGGTCTATCCCGACAAGGTGGCCGGCGGTTGGGCTTCCAGTGCGCCACTCTTTGCCAAGGTTGACTTTGTTGGTGAGTTTTGTTCTTAAAAATGTTAAGAACTTAAAGAACGTTGCAGAATCTTTTTAAACAATTCTTTTTGCAGAGTACAAAGAAGTCACTGGACAATCCATCGAGCAAATGGGTGGCTCCGACTGCTACCAGCGTATTGAGAATGGCATTGCCGAGATGGAGACCATGTTCGCCACCAAACGAGGTGCCGAGGTTAAGGCCCTGCTCAAGCTCTGCGAACCCTTTGATGTCTATAGCGATCTGGATATATGGACCTTATTCAGCGAAGTTTCCGATATTTTTGCTGGCGTAGTGCAGACTCATAAGTGGGTGAAAAGCTACCTCAACATTATATAGAATAATAATATAATATACCTATCCCTTAGCGCTGGTCAAATCGAGGGTGTTTGCCAGAAGATAATGTCGGGATCGAATGACCTCACTGGCGTTGCCGGCTATTTGTTGGATGTTTTCGGTGAGACTAGTGCCAAGTGCTACGACCTGAGCTATGATGCTATCCTTGGAGTGCTCCTGGACACCACCTATACGGGCAATATCAGTGAGTTAACTTTAGTAACATCGTGAATTCTTTTATGAGTATATAAACGTATACTTCTTATTTAATTTAAACAGTGCGCCAGTGGATATTCCAGACTTGCAATGAGTTCGGTTGGTATCAGACATCCGGCTCCAGTGCCCAGCCCTTCGGTACCAAGTTCCCCGTCACCTTGTACACCACCATGTGCGCTGATATTTATGGCTCACAGTACAGCAACTCGTTCATTACCAACCAGGTGAGCACCACCAATGAGTACTTTGGTGGATTGTCTCCGGGCGTGGAAAATGTTTACCTAACCCATGGACAATTGGATCCCTGGAGGGCCATGGGAATTCAGGATGCAGATCAGGCAACCGTCATTCCAGGTGGGTTTCTAGGGATAGGCTTAAAACGGAAATGTATTTACGAATTATGGTTATCCTATAGAGTATGCCCACTGCAAGGACTTCAATTCGATCAGCTCTAGTGACACGGCTGAGATGAAGGCCTCAAAGGAACGCATTGCCGAATTGGTTCGCGAATGGGTTAAATAACCTGAGATAAGCGATAGTTACTGGGAAATTCTGTTAATATGTGCACTTGCTACATACAGCTTATGTACATTAACTAAAACGAGATAATCGACGATAAGATTTAAACGAAAATCTAATCAATATGTGTTACAATTCAACCGATTAGTGATTGTTGATTTGTATCGATATGTCAAGAATAAGCACACACCTTTTTCCTTAGAATACACAAATAAATATTTAACGAAGACAGAATTAAATCAAAGTGTTATTTTTTATCAGGACAAACAGAATAAAAATCTATAAACGTTTCTAAATAAAATCAAAGCAATCTATAAAAACTGATAACTCAAATACAGCTGTGATTTTGATTGTCATGCAGCAATAAATAGGGATTTCCCCACTAGTTAAACTAAAGATTCACATGAATTCAGATCGATTTACGATGGACTGCAAGTAGGAATTCTAATCTCAAGTTTGGAGGCTATCTATCATGTCGCCGGTCACTTATCACAAGTGTAAAATTTACAATCCTTATCGCAGCCGCAAATTACTCTATAACGCGACAGCGTCGATGGTCAACTTATAAGGCTTAGTCGGTCCAGTTAGTGGGTTCATTTGTGAAAATGGCTGCGATTCGTTTGGTCTGTCTGGCAGTGGTTTTGGTCCTGGCCTTAGGCCAAGCTTTGGAGACCCCCGAAGTGAAGGATGTGCCCGTTTTGGTCAGGACCCTCAAGAACTTAAACCGCGGTCCGCCACAGCAAGTGGTTACCAAGCGTGCAAATGTTCAGGAAAAATGGATCACTCAGAAGCTTGATAACTTTGACGATGCCAACACTGAGACTTATCAGATGGTAAGTTAAATATACTTTCTGTGAAGTTACATAAGAAAAATTCGAAGTAAATTACTTGGTAAACGAAGAACTAAACAGATTCGTTTGGCATTAACAAACTTCTTGGCAAATTATATATTTCCAGCGCTATTTGATCAACGATGAATTCCAAACTGAAGGCAGTCCCATTTTCATTTACTTGGGCGGCGAGTGGGAGATCGAGCCGAGCATGATCAGCGCTGGCCATTGGTATGACTTGGCCCAGGAGCACAATGGTGTCCTTGTCTATACCGAACATCGTTACTATGGCGACAGTGTTCCAACTTCGTGAGTTGTCCCTCCTTCCACACCTTCTCTATTATGATACTACAATTTAGCTTGATTTACTTGTAGCACCATGTCAACGGCGAACCTCAAGTATCTGCATGTGAAGCAGGCTCTGGCCGATGTGGTCAAATGCATTGAGCTTTTGAAGTCGGAGAACGCCCAGCTGGCCAACTCGAAGGTGCTTCTGGCCGGCGGTTCCTACTCGGCCACCATGGTGGTGTGGTTCAAGCGCCTGTATCCTGAGCTGATTGTTGGTGGCTGGGCCTCCAGTGCCCCGCTTCTGGCCAAGGTTGACTTCACCGAATACAAGGAGGTGGTGGGCAGGGCTTTCCTCGAGCTGGGCGGCCAGAAGTGCTACGATCGCATCCAGAATGGCATCGCCGAGCTGGAGTCCATGTTCGCGAATAAGCGTGGAGCCGAGGCCAGGGCCATGTTGCGTCTGTGCAACAGTTTTGATGACAAGAACGATCTGGACTTGTGGTCATTGTTCGGCAGTATTTCGAATGTATTCTCGGGTGTGGCTCAGTACCAGAGGTAGGGATATATCTTTGGGGTATATCAATTAATTGCTTAATTTGTATTTTAATTACTTTGGCAGCACTGGAGACATTGAATATTACTGCGACTACCTGTTGAGCTTCCGCGACGACGCCACGGCCATTGCCAACTTTGTGTACTGGGGCTGGGGCATGCCCAGCTGCATCGATGCCACCTACTCGAGCACCGTGGAGTACTACCTTTGGGGAGTGGATCACTTCGACTCTGGTATGTTGCATATCCCAGTTCCAAAGGTCACCCTCTAAGACCTCGTTCTGTATCACAGGTCGTCCCTGGTACTATCAGACTTGCAATGAGTACGGCTGGTACCAGAGCTCTGGATCCACGGATCAGCCCTTCGGCACCAAGTTCCCCGCCACCCTGTACACGACCCTCTGCGGAGATGTCTTCAGCTCGCAGTATGGAAATGCCCAGATCAATAGCAATGCCGCACAGACCAATGAGGACTTTGGTGGCATGGAGCCGGGAGTGGAGAATATCTACATGACCCACGGAGCGCTAGATCCCTGGAATCCAATGGGCCATGGCGTCGCCGAGGGGGCCACCCTCATCGCCAATGCCTCGCATTGTTCCGACTTTGGATCTATCAAGTCCACTGACTCCGCGGAAATGCGAGCCTCGAAGGAAAAACTCGCTGAGTTGGTGCGTCAATGGTTGGCCTAAGTGTTTGCCAAATATCAGCAGAGATTTTTGATATTATTTTATGTAATAAAGGAATTATACAAATTATCCCTTTACTCATTTCTTTTAGTTTAAAATTTATGTATATATTTAAAAAATATTGATGTTTCTTAAGAAAAAATCATGAATATAATGAATTATTATTATAATTTTATTATTATTTATTTCTATATCTTTAAGCTATTTAAATTAGCTGTTTCTTTACTCTTAAATTGATGAAAACGTTAATCATCAAAAATGCTTAAGAAGAAACTCTATTAAAACCAAAACCAACATTTTGTAGAGCTTAATTATAGTTTAAATTCTCTGCTTTCAGTATAACTAAATAATAAAAAAAATATCTTTAAACTTTTCGCACCTATTTATCACTTTAGCACTTGGAAAAACAAAGCTTTTCTTCCTAGAGGTAGACGCCTATGAGTATGCAACAAAAGTTGACTTAAATACGGATAATATAGCCTTATATTATAAGGCATTAATGATGATTTAAGCATTTAATAAAACTACGTTTTTATAGCAATCCATGTTATTATAAATGTAGTCCGTAGTTATTTTTCAGTAGTTTGCAAAGAATGAAAAAGACAATTTAGAGTCTATGAAAGCTTTATATATTCATGATCAGCAACAATAAAAGAGCTAGCAATGATACATAGAACAAAACAAAGATTGTCTAGTGATTCAAGTTTTCAAGGAGTCATTGAAATTGTGAGCAGATTAAAAAAATATGAATTTTATACTGAAAATTGGTATAGAAAAGTTTAATTTAATTAACTGTCATATATATGAACTTGTTCCAAATAGTTATGGCTTTTAAAGTGTGATTCACATATATAATACACATACCTATAAATTATTATTATACCAATTAAGTTACATGACATAGTATTGATTGCAACTAATGCTTCTATTATTATTTCCACGTATTTGATAATACAATTACGTTTACTGATGTCGTTCGTTGGTAAACGATCCCTCTCTTACATCATGATAATACCTCAGTGTGTTGTCCAAGGAACACGTTAAATCAATATTTGCCAATAGGTAAACAATGGTCAATAAAATGGTCAGGTTTGATTGAAGGGGATTTAAGAGACAAGTGCGAATTGATTACATAGCACGTGTAAAATGTACACTATCCTACTGGGTAAAGGTCCAATATAACAAATATCGAACAGGGGTTTAAATGCAGAAATAAATGTAACAACAATTTTTTAATTTAAAACGATCACAGTTTACGTTCTACCAAAGAATATTCTTAATGGCAGATAGAAGTCCTTATGTTTTTTAAGTTATTGGAAATAAAAAGCGAAATATTTTCGAGGTCAAAAACATATATATATTTTTTTAGTTAATGCAAAATTCTCTAAACAAGTCCATGTATTAATTTATTTATTTTAGTGTGAAGGCATAATTTTTAAATAATGTGTCTTTAACATTTTTAAATAATAGCTGTATAAAAATAAAATATATTTACAGTCGCCCGATTTTAAGTTAATTAAAATTATTTAAGGTACAAGACATGATCCTCCCTAAAATAGTAGTTATGTTAACTCTGATTGCCATAGTTAGATGTCATATTCTTGAATTACGAGAAAACGACGGTTCATCTGGGTTGAATTAGTATTAGAAAAAGTATTCTTTAAAGATTACAAGGATTATCGAATTAGACTACCGAAGACTTATTGAAATAAAGATTAAGGACACCCAAAGGAAGCAACCTATAATTGCATTCTTAAGGTTCGTTCCCTTCTCCTTGACTTTCAAATAACTTACATGTAATTATTGACTGAGAAAATATCCAAGACTTGTGCAAGTTCTTTGTCTTTGCGAAGGCTAAAATGATACGAAGGCAGAGCCCTCACTTTACTTTATCAGGGCCATATATTTTCCCACATTTGTTTGTCTTTCAATTAAGTCATCGAAGACCCTATCTCAAGGGTTGAAGCGGTTGTCGGTAGCGAATATTTTGAATAAATAGTTCGCCCACTGCCTTGGGAAATCATTCGCAAATAAGTGAACTGTCAAGCAATATGAAGTATTTCCTAGTAATCCTCGCCGTAGTAGCACCCCTGACTGCAGCAGCCAGTCTGGGTGAGGAGAAGCCGAAGCCTAACGCCTTCGTCCAGTCCCTGAGGGACTTGCATCGGGGTCCTCCGGTAGAGCCCTCGAGGACCAGAGCCAAGGTGGAGGAGCGTTGGATCGACCAGTGGCTGGACAATTTTGATGATCAGAACAACGCCACTTGGAAGGATGTAAGGACTGCCAAGATATGTAGTGTGAGGAGGACACACCATTTATTACGGTCTGCTTCGTATCCTTTAGCGCATCTTCATCAACGAGAAATACTTCGTCGATGGTTCCCCCATCTTCATTTACCTTGGCGGTGAATGGAAGATTTATCCCGACAGCATCACTTCTGGACTATGGAAGGACATTGCCAAGAAGCACAACGGTTCCCTCGTTTACACCGAACATCGTTTCTTCGGAGAGAGTATCCCAATAACGTGAGTAAAGCTGCGATTTCTAAATGTATATTGTATTAATAAAAATACTTTTGTTTCAGCCCTCTCTCAACTGAGAATCTGCAAAAGTACCAAAGCGTAGAGCAGGCCTTGGCCGATGTAATCAACGTGATTGAGACCCTGAAGGAGGAGGACAAGTACAAGAACTCAAAGGTAGTGGTCTCCGGCTGCTCCTACTCGGCCACCATGGCCGCCTGGATTCGAAAGCTCTATCCTGACACCATTAAGGGCAGCTGGGCCTCATCGGCTCCGATATTGGCCAAGGTGGACTTCAAGGACTACATGAAGGTTGTGGGCAAGGCGTATGCAACTCTTGGCGGACAATACTGCTACGATTTAATTGACAATGCCACTGCCTACTACGAGGATCTGTTTGCCAACGGAAAGGGCAAGCAGGCCAAGGAGGAGCTGAATCTGTGCGACAATTTCGATGTTGACAGCGAGCAGGACCGCTGGCAGATCTTCAGCACCATTGCCAACATCTTCGCTGGCATTGCCCAGTACCAAAAGTGGGTTGTATTAGCATTAACATATTATCCTGAAGGTAATTAACTACTTTTCTTTAGGCCTGAGAACTATGACATTCCCCAGTACTGTTCGGTGCTACGATCCTTCAGCGACGACGATTCCGTGGCCCTGTCCAAGTTTATAAACTGGAAAATCTATGAGCATTCTGGCGAGTGCATCAGTGCCACCTACAAGGGAGCTGTGAGCTACTACGAGTGGTCCAAGGAGAACTACGAAGACAGTAAGTATTTGTCTACGTCTTGAGTATTTTCTGAGACTCAGCGATCTTTTCCTTCCTCTACAGGCGATCTGCCCTGGATTTTCCAGACCTGCAGCGAGTTCGGTTGGTTCCAATCTTCTGGCAGCAGCCACCAGCCCTTTGGATCCACTTTCCCTGCAACTCTGTACGAGGACACCTGTGAGGGTGTCTTTGGCTCCAAGTACGACTCCGCTGGCATCCATTCCAAGATCAGGAATACCAACAAAGTGTTCGGTGGCCTGGACGTGAATGCCACCAATATCTACTTTGTGCAGGGCGAGCTGGATGGCTGGAGCAAGGTGGGCGCTGGAGTTGCCCAGGGAGCCACAATTATCCCCTTGGCCTCGCATTGCCCCGACACGGCGTCGATCAGTGCCTCCGACAGTGCCGAGCTGGTGGCCTCTAAGCAGAAGCTTATCAAGCTGGTGGCCGAGTGGCTGGCTGATGAGTAGATATAATTATGCCTATATATTTTTTTTTAATATATACTGCACAATATTTTTTAGTTGAGTTGTTGAGTTTTTTTTTTACCAAAAGTGTAATCAATAAATAAAATATTTATTAAAAATATATATATTTACTTTGAACTTATCAACACTCATTTCACCTTATGCCTGCCTTCGAAAGCAGCCACTTGTCCTTTGAACAATTAACAAATAGCTCAAGTGATGTCTATAATAACGATTGCCCTGAGTAACAAGATCTTAAGTGGAATTATAGAGAGTTCCCAAGAGTCTAGAGATAGCAAAACTTGAACTTGAAGAAATATTCTCCAAAATTGTAAAAAGAGAAAAATAAACAGTTCAGAAATTTCACATTTAAAGCTCAAGTTATTTGCAAAATATGCAGCCATAAAAACTGATCATTTATGAACGCCACAAATCCATCAAAAATGTTTCAAAAGGTGTGACCACTTAGTCAGCCCCAAAATGTATGGTAAAGGGAGTTCGGGGTCGGTATAGGTTGAAGAGCGTCCATCTACACCCAATGAATTGCACTAAATCCAGAAACGTGCTTGGGATATCAAGATCGATAGACAGCTTAGCCTGCCTGCTACTGAAACACTTTGCATTGCTTTAGAAAATGTCATAAATCTTGAGGCCCGAAACGAGTCACGTATTATAAAGCCCCCCAGCATAGTCAATGAACAAGTTCCAAGCAAACTTTTCAATATGAAAATCTGCTTATAAATACATGGCATTAAGTACAATTAAATCGTTAAATTCGTATCATTTCAAATGTAACTGGTACAGTATACTCTCTTCCCCTTCGGAATTCTTTTTTCAACATTGAATGCCGAAAAGCCGAAGAAATGCCAATGTGTTGAGTTTTGGTCAAATTATTTTGGTATGCGGCCAAGACATGAACGGAAAATTCCTTTGTTTTTGGTTGAAGGTTCTCAAAGAAAACAGAAAGAGAAAAGATATTGAGGCAGGGAGACTTATTTCGTTGGTGTTTCGAGAAATTATATCGAAAAGAAATACAAATTTTTTACATAATTTAAGAGCTTGAGGAAATTGGCTGATATTTGAAATATGTGCTTTTTGTATTCTTGAACGGAAGTGATCAAATAGTTTCAATTTATGTTACAGAAGAGAGATAATGATTTATTCTTTTTAAATTATAAATGGTTATACTCTAATTATGCAACATTCAGCTTACTTCTTGCATATTTTAAAGATTAAATCATAAAAATTAACAAGGACTACGATGAGAAAAAATCAAGCAAGAGTACCAGCAACGAATTAGTCAACGCAGAACATAAACCCAAGAAAAAGAATGAAATAACAGCCTGAGAACCTGGCTATAAAATGACAGAGAAGTTGGAGCTGGAACCAAATTACTCTCGGCCAGGGTGCACAAATAACAAATCAAAACCGGTGACAAAATGATTTAGGATCGGATCGAAAATGTTCACACGAAGCCACACAATTCCGATCTGAGAGCCCAAGGAGCCCAAGGCAGGGAAGTTCGGACAGACACGCTGAAATCGAACTGCGGGAAGAAACATGCAAAGATTCTGTTCGATATTGAATCCTTTTCGCTGAGAATTCTTCTACGTGGTCGCTGGACTCGAATTGGTGGGTCTCATTGTTGCGCGGCGATAAAGATCACACGAGTAAATCATGGTCTGCCGCCACTCACTACCAGCTCATCCCCATCCGCATCCCATCCCGTCTGTCCAAGATCGGGCCTTGACTGCCGCAATGCATGAACAAGTAGTTGAGCAAATGGATACAAGAGCCACACAGGGTTTTCCATGTCCCGACCGCCGTCATTTCACCATTAAGACAATGAGCTTTATAAGAGCGAGGCTAAATATCACCCGGAATACTATCCATAAATCATAAGGTCCACAATTATCTAGGAAGAATATTAGACAGGTTGACTTGCATTTCAATCTCCAGCATTTTTAACAAGTTTCAACTAGAGTTTCTTTTACAAGACCATAAAGGGAGAACATCAACCAAAGGCCAAATCGAAGGCAGATACTGTTCACACAAGGAGCAAGTCTAAAAAGTTTTGGGAAATGTCTTTTTAAACAACTGAAACTCAACTGTTATTTAGGAAATATATTTAGAAGAACCGATAGCTGATTTGATCGTATTGAAAATATGGAAAGCATTTTCATAAAGAAGTCCTGAATTATAATTGTTTGTTTACATACTCGACGAATGAACATGCCGAACCTAGAAAACCTCCGATTATCTGATTCAAATTATTTGGTACGCACATTATCGTAGACCTTTACGACATCTTCGTCCTGCTTGAGTCGTTTGAGAAATTCCTGGTAGCTGTTCATTTGACGATCGGTCAAGTTGACCATCGGCTTGTTTGGGCAGAATCCCCGCTCGGTGTGGATAATCTTGTAGCCACAATGCCTAAGTTTTGCAGTCACCTCTCGCAGGTCATGGGGCTGGCACTTGAACAACACGTCATTCTTGTCAAAATCTGTGATGCAGCTGCCAGTAGCTTTGCACCACATTGCATCTGTGCACAATGTTTCTTGAAGCTCTTCAGGAGTCAACATTGATTTGGGCAAATTGGCCTTTATTAGGCCAGTTTCCGAAAGTAAATGACGATTGAAAAAGCGAGATTTGTTCTGTCTCAGAAAATTGGCCAAGCGCAGCTTCATCCCGTTGAGATTGTGGGTCCTGACCGTGCAAACCATTGCCACCAGTTGACGAGCGTAGTCCATGTAGAGGAAATAGGTGTTATATTTGCGCTCGTACAACTCACACTCCCTCAAGATGCGCTGAACTTGACTGTAAGGCAACGTCAAGGGCGAAAGATGAGCCCGCAGCTCTAAATTCTTCTCGGGATCGATGGAACCTCCACCCCGATGCACTGCCAGCCGCAGCTCATGGGCCAGTCGCACCTCATCTGGTGTATCCTGGTCGAATGGAATCTGTTTTGTGCTCGATGGAGTGGTGTAGATCAAGCACTTACTCGAGCTCCTGGCCCCAATAATCGGAGCCCATCGCACTTTCTTCACGATCAGTGCCTCCGATTCATCTGAAAACTCCAGATCCAAACCATTGCGCCTATCGCCTTCCAGTTTTTCAGAATCGTTGCGGATTATCGCCGGCCTGGGTAGCGAGGGATTTATGCTAGCCTTTAGCTGAGTGAGCTTCTTAGGAGGTAGTTCGTTCGCGGTTTCTAAGTCGTGATTGTAGGACATTTTACCAAATTTTGAAATTTTTAACATAAAATTTTATGTTCAGCACGGCGAGGCTTTGTTTAATTTAATAAATAAAAAGTATTTGTGCGAAGTTTCGATGCTAAACAAACTGAAAAGTTGTGGATGTGCTACCAAGATGATCCGGGTTGTGTATCGAGGGATAACAATATACATAATAATGCATTTAAAAGATGGCTATTATCAAATATATCTCAAACTGTAATGTAATGTAATGTATATTCTATAAGGTATAGGTTTTGAATTCTCTCTCTTCTATAAGCCTATTACTTTAATAAAAAACAAATAAAGGTAAAATAGACTCACCGTATCTGCGGCTGTTAGGTTAATACCGAGTCCTCCGGCTCTCGTGGATAGCAGGAAAACAAATATATCGGCTCTGGTTTGGAAATCGGCAACCATGTCGCGACGGGCTGAGATTTTGCTGGAGCCATCCAATCGCATATAACGATGCTTGCGATGCCACATATATTCCTACGAATAAAAAGGATACCAAAATTAGTTAACAATATTGATCAAATAGCCTTAACCTCTCACCTCTAGCAGATCGATCATCTTGGTCATCTGTGAGTAGATAAGTACACGATGACCATTCGCCTTCAGGCGGGTCAATAGTGTGTCCAGCACAAAGAGTTTGCCGGCATCCGTGATCAATGTTTCCTTGTCGGGCACAACAATGGAGGACCATCCACTGCGAGGCTTGCATAGGGCTAAGCCATTGCAAACGAGCTCTCTGCCCAGGGTATTCTCACACTGATCGTGGCGAATCTGTGTCCAGGCAGCAGCGCGACTATCACAGCTGCAATAAAAGATGGCTCAATTCAAAAAGAAAACAATAATTATTATAAAATGTTCACTCACTATGAATGCCTGTCCACCGCCTGTACCTTCTGCCCTAGGTCATAAAGGAGGCGTGGCATTGAGAGAGGTTCACATCGATAGCTCCTGGGCTTCCTGGGGCGATGGGGAAACTCGGGCAGGAGCAGGAGCGTGGTGACCTTTACATCGCTCTTAGCATTCACTTTGGTTTGCACCTCCACGGACTCAATCTCCAGCTCCTGCTTGGCCACTTCAGCAATATCCTCGATCCCCGATGAGGAGTTCTGCTTAAGTATCTTAGAACGAATAACACGATGCTCAATTGTTTCCTGCATATTATAGGTGAAGTAGTCGCCGAAGGCATAAACGCTGCTCTCATTGGTCGTCTGGAAGTGGGTAATTGAGTCATTAGATTATAGCATTTATAAAGTTATCTACTCACCATTGCTGTGAAGACAAAGTTCTTGAGCACACAGTCGGTGAGCATATAGTCCGGTATCAGTTTATTTTCTAACATCGGCTCCAAGAGTTGATATCTGCTAGCACGTTGTTTTTTCCACCAAAAGCGTCGATATGCCAAAAGTGGATATTTCTCGAGCACCCGGTGAAAGTGTAAGAGGCTGGGGATTTATATAAAATTTAAAATTTAATTTCTATTGTTTAAGGGAGGGCATCACTCACAAATCAATCAGCCCATTGAGGGTAACATCCACCATGTCACCCACAGATAAATCACACAAACGGGTAAATCCAAAACAACTGTCCACGTTAACATCCTCAAACAGCGATCTTTGCATGTACTCGGACTTGAAGATGTTAAACCTGAAAAAAAGATAAATCAATTCTTAATTAATACCACTTCTTGTTTTACTAAAATATTTCCAAATACCTATTGTAGAGCAAGTGCCGTCGACTTGGCAACGATCTATGAAGTAATCCGTTCTCGTAAATCAATCTGGGCATCGTATACTCCGCACAACGCATGAAAAACGGACTCCTGGCATCCCGCCTTTCAAATAGCTCCGGATGGTTGCACACTTTTCGGAACTGCATGACCAGGTTCATCAGATTAGAGGCCGACGAGGACGACGAGGTGGAAGTGGAGCTGCCACTGGTCAAGTGCAGGAGATCTTCGATCCTGATCTTTTGTTTTAATGCCCGATATAGGAGCTTTTGGCGAATGGTCAGCGGACAGTAGACCATGATCTCGATCTTATCCGACAGCTCGTTCTCCACATCCTTCTTGATCCGCCGCAGCATAAATGGCTTAAGAATCATGTGGAGTCTGGAGATTTGCTTCTCATCAATGCCTGTTTTGTTTTCCGCATGCGATTCAATGTCCTTGGAGAACCACTCGTTAAACTCATCATGGGAATCGAAGAGGGTGGGCATGATGAAGTGCAGCAGGGCCCACAATTCCGCCATGCTGTTCTGGATGGGAGTGCCACTGAGGAGTAGTCGATTGCGACAACTGAAGCCTAGGAGCAGCTTCCACCGCTGCGAGGCGGCGCTTTTGATGGCCTGCGCCTCGTCCAAAACCATGTACTGCCATTTGATCCGGTTAAAGTATTTGTAGTCGCTGACAACCAACTGGTAGGAGGTGATCACCACGTGGAAGCTGGCGTCGCGGGTGTGTAGGTGTTTTTGATCCCAAAACTGTCGGAGGATCTTTCGCTCGCCGGGAGATCCCCAATAGGGGACCACATTGAAATCGGGCACGAATCTGGACATTTCCTGCTGCCAGTTGTGCAGCGTGGAGGCGGGTGAGATCACTAGGAAGGGTCCCCACACTCCGTAGTGTTCGGCAATGTGGCAAAGAAATGCTATCGATTGGACTGTCTTGCCCAAACCCATTTCGTCCGCCAGGATGCCGCTGATGCCCTGGTCGTAGATATTGGCTAACCAGGTCATTCCCTTGATTTGGTAGCCTTTGAGTGTTCCCTTGAACATCTTTGGCTGCGGGAGGTCTTTCATCTCCGGCCGGGGTTCTGGTTTTGAATCTACCAGCTCTTCCTGTTCCTCGTCGTCTTCCTCCTCCTCCTCAGCCTCTTTTTTCACAAATACGTCGAATGCTCTCGTTTTATCCAGATCCCTTTGCATGGCCGCCTCGGCGTGCTCTTGGGCCAGTAGCTTCATTTCCCCAGCGTCGTAGTCATCTTGCACCATCAACCGGGCATTGGTTTCCTCATCCAGCTGGCTAAGAATCCTCAGCTGATCCTCCTCACTGCCCTGTCCCAGTTTCTTAGACATGAAGTGGGCATACAACTCGGTTTGGGTGATCAGGAAGTTGAGTTTGCGTTGTTGGCGCTTCACCTCGATCAGCTCCACGTCTTGCTTGCGCTGCTCCTCTGCCTCGCGCTCTTGTTTACGCCGCTGGTCCCGCTCTACGCGCTCATAGCGTTTCCAGTAGGCGAGCATTTCCCTGGTGAGTCGCTTGGCCCGCCACACCGTCTCCTTCATGATCCGCTGCGAGTTCAGGGCTCTCTGTCGCACTACCTTGGCACACATTCCAGCTACCCGCTTGCAATTGGCCAGCATCTCTTTGTGATTATTACTCTTGATGCGCTGCAGACGGCCAGTTTCCTTCTTGGACATAATCTGCCAAATGCGGCGACGGCGGGCTGCCAAGGCTGCAGGATTCTTTCTCTTTCGCCGCACTTTGGTCACCTGACCCTCGGCTCCGCCGACCACATCAACTTCCTCCTCGATTTCCTCCTCTTCTGGGTAGTCCAGAGCCAAGCTTGCCAGCTCTCGTTTGTAGTCTATCTCGCCACCGTCCTCGTCTTCGTCATCGTTGGCAGGCAGTGTGTCAGCAAAGGTATATTTTCCCAGCTCAGAGGCAGGCACCTCCCCAGACTCTGGCGATCCAATGGTATTTCGCTTTTTGCGTCCTCTTCTTCGTTGTTTGGGTATCTTTGGACCCGCCTGAGCTTCGGCCAAACGGGCCATGAGAATCTCTTGCTTGGTGCGGCGTCGTCGCTTGCGAACTCCAGCGGTGGCCTGCTGGCGCTCCGCGAAGACATCATGGTTAGACAGAAGGCCACTGCCATAGTAGGCATACTGGGCATTCTACAGAGTTATAGGGGAGTTTATATTTCATTTCATAAATTCATTTTCGATTTTCTATCACTTACTGTGGCCTTTTTGTAGTAGTTCTTACGCTGACGCTGCTCCCTTATGTGCTCCCTCATTAGCTGATGCACATACTCATCCTCGGTGATGGTGGGATCATCGCTTTCCGTATCGCTCAACAGGAGATCGTATAGCCACTCCCGATCGCTGGTCAGGTCGTTGAAGTTATACAGCTGCGCCTTCACACTTTGACGCTCTGAATGAATCTTGAATGTTAACCAAAATCCACAGAAACGCAACCCCCTTCCGACATCCACTCACCTTCCTTGCTGCCCAGCAGACGTTGTTTGCTTTTGCCGGAGCGCCTTTGTTTGACCACGCCCACTGTGGAGAAATCGTCGGAGTCCTCTGCCTCCGGCTCCTTTTTCATCTCGCCTTCCTCGGCGCTGTCCTCGTTGCTACTCAGTGGCCTCCGCAGGGCTCTCTTGGTCATGTCCATGAAGGGGCGCATGTTGAGGGCTGCCTCCAGTCGCTGGATGTGCAGCGGCTCTGCATTGGCGCGAGGCCGTGGCAGGGGTTGAAGCACGGGCTTAATATCCATGCTGGCGGTGGTTTATATCAGCTTTTAAGTGGAATTATCACGTAATTAAGAAATTCGTTCGGCATGCGTCGAGGTAAACAACAGTGTGACCGCACCGGGAGCGGCGAAAAAATACCACAATAAACCAGCTGTCCGTTACAGTGGGCAAAAAATACAGCCTCGCGGAAATCCTAACCAACTGAAAAATTCAAAATATTGTTTTAAAGAGTAAATTAGTGTGAAATCTAAAAGTTCGGCAGATTACCACCAGTCGACTGAAAATGGTTACCCATATTGGAGTAGTCAGAAGAGAATTTGCCAGTCCGTGATGTGTTGTAAACTCCTTTACTCGGGCTGTGTCGTCTCTAGCAGAATTGTAGTGTTGGTAACCATGTGTTCAACAGCTGTTTAGTTTTAAATTTGTTTTCATTTTGTCTTGAAATTTGATGGAAGAAATTCAATCAGCGCTCGAAGGTCTACTTAAGAACAAAACCCTTCTATTATGTCTTGGTCAAACGGTCTGATAAAGGAAATTTTAAATCCTAACAACTACATTGTTTCATCGGAACTCGGCGTTGTCATCGCGGACAAGTTTCCTAAGGCGCAGCATCATTACTTGGTGCTGCCATTGGCCGATATTCCCAGCATCTTCCAGGTGATCATAGCAGTTATATCCCGCAAATCTTATTTAATCCATAACCAATACGATTTTAAGTTGAATCGAAGTCATCTGCCCCTGTTGGAGGAGATGCATCTGCTGGCCAGGAACGTGGTTGAGGTGAGGGGAGTCCCCTGGACGGACTTCCAGGTGGGGTTCCATGCGGAGCCTAGTATGCAGAGGCTTCACTTGCACGTCATCTCCAAGGACTTTGTATCACCAACCCTGAAGACAAAGAAGCACTGGAACTCTTTCAACACGGAGCTATTTGTGCCCTACGAAAGTAAGAATGCTTTGGGGAATACTAGGGAGTTGTTTTAATAGATCATTTGCAGTACTTATAATACATTCGTTAAGATAATAGGTATACAGCTGGGTAAAAAATGTATAGTTTTATATATTTATATAACTTAATAGAATTCTTAAACTTTTTAGATCCAATTTAAAGATAAACATATCGATGAATGCATTTTCGATAGATTAATGTGTCAGCTGATTCGGCTATTCAAATTTAACGCCCGGTAAATTATTATGAGACAGCTTAATAATTTGGGCCCCTAAATGCACTATTCCATAATATTCCTGTCATAATTTTTTTACATTGTTCTTAATGATTCCTTTTCCTAGAACTCTACGCTCTGCTGGGCAAGGAAAACTGCTTTTCACGACTGGCAAAGCCACTGAGAGACGAACTGCTGAATAAGCCGCTGCTGTGCAATCAGTGCGAATTTGTGGGGAAAAACCTGCCAACACTTAAGGAACATCTGCTGCAGCACCTCCAATCCAAAAAGAACCACTCGTAGGTACTAGTTCCAGTTCTTCTAGCTGAGAATCTGTTCCAGACATATGATTCAAAGCTTTTTTCTGTAAATTTCAGTGATTCCTCGATAATTAAAACGTACCAAATGGAGAAAAAAGAAATACGTCCGTTGACCTTTCTTCGCGATGAGCTAAAGCGTAAGTTGATGGATAAAAGGAACTTCCTCATTGAAACCGATCGAGCGGTAGTTATTAAGGCCGATTTCCCAAAATCGCAGTACCATTTCCGGGTGGTGATTAAGGAGGAGATTAAAGATTTAACAGAGGTTTGTGATGGCCAGGTGTGTCTTTTCTCTACTTATATTTTGACATGCTATTTAGTTAACAGAGGAGCACCTGCCCTTGTTGGATCACATGATGGAGCTGGCCAACCAAATCATCGAGCAGCAGGATCACCTAGAGTCGCGCAACTTTCGCATTGGGTTCAAGATGAACAACTTCTGGAATCGCCTGAATCTGCACGTTCTCTCGGATGATTTCTACTCGATGGCCATGAAGCGGGGTTGTCACTGGAATAGTTTCAACACGGAGCTCTTCATACCCTTTCAAATGGCCCACATGCTGCTGAGTCTGAAGGGCTCCATAGAATCCATAACGGATGAGAAGTATAATGAGCTGAAGAACAAAAAGCCGCTCATTTGCAATCAGTGCGAGTTTTCCACCGAAATGTTTCTGGATCTGAAAGCGCATCTATACCATCACTGGCTGCGCAATGAAGGTGAGCGGGAGAAGAAGAAAAAACGTGAGACAATAGTTCGTATGTTGGATGAGGCAAAGCTAAGTGACGATGAACACTCGGTGGTCAAATTGGCTGATGGAGCGGCTGGCGGCTTCCAGCCTAAGCCACAGCAAATGCCTGAGGCTAAATGCGGAATTCCTACCGAAAACCCAATGGTGCAGCTCCCGCAAGGAAACCCGAAACCCGACAACTTACAGTACGGACCCCCGGTCAACATGATGAATCAGTTTAATCCCAACAACCCATTCCGAAATACGCCACCTCTTAACACCAACTCGTTGAATCAGGCGCCACGACCAAATTTCAATTATAGACCAAATTTTAGTCGCCATGGGAATGGTCCCCGCTTTCCGCCCAACTCGAATTGGAATCCAATCAATTTCCCGCAGTCGGGATTCAATATGTATGCCACAGGTCCGCCCAAGAACCAGCAGGGTCACCCTCAATATTCATACCAGCCAATTGGTGCACAGGGATATGGTCCAACTGTTCCGCCGAATTCAGTTAGACCACTTTGGGTACAAAAGACTAAGCAGAACAACAACTTTCAGTACAAGAACAACCAGAATCCGAACAACGCTGAACAAAAACCCAATGTTCAAAATCTGAATCAACAGATTCCTCAGCGGCAGAAACCGCCTACTCAGCATCGCACTCAAAATGAACGTCGTGAGAACTCGAATCCAAACAACCGTCAAAATCCACAGAATCCACAAAAAGCCCAAAACCCCAATAAGCAAAAATACAACAAGAATAAGCCAGCAAACCAGAAGCGAGGAACTCAAGTTCCACCACAGACTACCAATGCCAAACCACCCGGGAGCTCATAAAAAGCCATTTAATGGAAAGAATTTCTTTATTTTTTCAATAAATATATTATACATTAAAAATTAATTGGTAGACAAACAAAAAAGAACTGTCTTGATAATATATGATTCTTTAAACACGAATTTAAATTCATTATAATTACAAAACCAAATATATGTTCGTATTATTTTCTTAGAATTACAGATACCCTTGCACGGTATTTGCCATGCAGTGAAGTGATAATTGATATCCATAAATAAACTCCATTTGCTCCATAAATTTGTTGAAACCTGCAGGGGTATCGTTTTAATTGTACTTAGAAAACCAGTACCTGGAAACCATGACTTGCCAACCATTTGAGATGTTTAATTAGAGTGCGTTGGCCAACTGGAAAAATATTAGCCCACGGCTAATTAGGCAGCTGCTGATGAGCAACCCAGCGGAGATGATTCGCCCCCTGCAGAGCCAGCAGCACCACTTATTAAATTATAATTCTAAATTTGAAAAGCGGACAAAGTTTGTCGGAGGATAACTGCAGTTCCCATGGGATAAGGATAACTTTCCAGCTTAATTATCGATTCGAACCTGCTGTGCAGTGAGCTTCAAAAGGTGAAATGTACACTTCTAGACTTGAACATGTCAAGTATATAATTGCTGCTATTGTAGGAAATGATATTGGTTACTTCAGTTACTGCATTTATAGATTCCGTTTTTGTATAAATAGCATCCTTGTTACTTGGATTATTTTATTTTAATTTATTGTATTTATTAGCGAGCATGATCTCACTGGAGAAGAAGCATGAATGGGTCTTGCTCAACGGAAACCGATTGCCAATGCCTGCCGAATGAATTTAACCAATGCATCACTAAATTACTTACAATGAAGAAATAATAATATTTGTTTAGTATTCCCTGTTGTCTTCTTACACACCCAGAAGCCAAGCTAATCCACAGCAGAGGCCATCAACAAAATTCAAGGCTACAGCCCTGAGCCAGACACAGGGCTCCAGTGTTTGTTGCAGTAATTTAAATTCGCCTCGACATTTTTTAGTGTGTCACAGTGTCAAGGTGTCCGAAAGCCAGCACTCAAGCCACAGCCCCATCGATATGCTTTGGGGGTGAACTTGTCTCTCCATTCGCTCCCCTCGTTGAGCAATCAGCAGCTCCATTAAAGCTATCTCTCGGAGCCTTGCCACCTGTTATGTCTCGAGCAACAGGAGGCCATTCATAAAGGAGGTTACTTTGGAGCCAGAGAGTGCCGTAAAGCTCATCCCTTTGGAGGGGCAGCCATGAGTTTAACTCGGCTTGAGTCATTTTTTCAGGCGCATGCTCGCAGACAGGAGCTTTTTACATTTTTATATTAACGGAAATCCTGATAAAAAGGATAACATGAGACTAAGTAGGGGCAGAAGCTCCGAATGATGTGCTTTCTGTTTAACGAACTGAAGATCTGTCTAATATGGTGCTAAGACAGCAAACTAATAATATGTTCTGCAAAGTAATTAAACAAAGCAAGTTTAAAAATCACACATTTTATATTTATATCACTTAATAATCTTTATTTTTTTTTAAGGGGAGGCAGGTAATTGTAAAAGTCAATTTGTTGGCCTTGCTTCTAGATTTTTCTAGTGTTCATTCTGATAGCTGAATCGACTCGGCTGTTGCTGACGATTATGAATTACCGTTTTACATATCTTTACGAAATCAACATACTCTAGAAATATCTTCTTAAGACAGAAATTCTTAAGGTTACTAGACTATAAAAAAATTACATTATAAAATTATAATTTTCTAGTTGACTTTAACTTGGTTAACAACCTTGGCTCACAGAGCATGAAACCGTCTTTCGCGATATGAAATTCTTTGTCCTCCATCGAAAAAAAAACACCAAGTTATACTTTTTAAATATTTATATAAAATGTAACCGCCGTGTTGGGTGGCTTTCGAGCACATGTGCAGGGAAAAGTGTTATTTATATGCTGATGCCTTTTTACCAGTCAATTTTCGGGACGATTTTCTGCTGCTGCCAGGATTGCTTTCACGGTGGATAATCCTTTTCTCTGTCATTACGTCGAACGCCGCAGATGCAGAGGACAAATACGGCACAGTGGCAAATAAGAGGCTCAACATCAATTGCACGCTTAAAGCAATTTGCAGGTTCTACCCGAGGAAAAAAGGCGAAGAAATAACAAGGACCAAGTGAACGTCGAGAACGAGTAATAATAATCATAATAATAACTTTTCATAGCGCCATTTGTCGCTGAACGCCCCCAATTGAACAGGAAAAAGAGTGGCATTGTTTTCCTCGAGTGTTTCGTTTGACGACTGCCAACCAAATTTAATTAATTTGCCAAAATATAATACAGGTGGGGAATGTGGCATAAGAAGCTTAGCTGAGAGAAAAAATACAAACTTTATAATAATATCAGTTCTTAGATTATAGTTATATATATATTTATATAGTTAGATTGACCTAATAATAAAATTAGCTTTAAAAATAATCTACCATTGAACGCAATTTTACAATTCTCATTCCATATACTTTACTTCAGAATCTATTCTAATAATTTTATAAATGTGCTTTTTGTTAAATTTTATACAAGATTATTATACAAAAGACCCAAACAATATATCAAATTATCAATATTTATTTATTTATTTTGATAGTTTGTCAAGATTATTTTGGAACTAACCATGCTATTAAATATGAAAAATTCTCTTATTATATGGTATAACATTTAAATTTATTTGCAGTATTTTATATAGAATACATCCCCTAAATAATTTATAATAATTCCCATTGCTATTTTCCTTTTTTTTTTTTAAGTCATTCCCTCAGTTAAGTTTACCCAACTTGACTTTCGCTCCCAAAATCCTTTCTCTGTGAGTGCTCAGGACACGACGAGTAGAATCCTGCTGAGATGTTCCGTCGTCGTGTGGCATTTTCCCGGCTAAGGAGCATGTGAGGAATATGCCAATTACACATTTTGTGCATTCTCCTGTTGCCTACTCGCATCGTTGCGTATATTTTTATGTTCAGCTTTTTCTGTGTCAACGCTGTAAAATGTTTTTATGTTTTTTTCGCGTCGTCTGCACTGGGTACACCCGTGTGGGTTTTATTTGAGAGTGGGTTTGTTTTTGTGCCTGCAGCGTCATTGCGCATACGAGGGGTTGGCTCCCAGCGGCTTAAAGGCGGCTAAACTTGGCCAAGTCATCGGAGACACCTTTAAAAAAGGTGGAAGCAGTAAAATTGTTAGAGCTTTTTGAAATAGATTGAGGCAGACATGGATAAAAAAATAAAATCGGATTCAAAAGTGTGAATAAAAACGCAATCTATGCGAGAGGGAAAAATATCTTACACGTAAGACATGTACGAGTCCTAACTTAAACAAATTGTTTAGTGCCTCTTTTGTTCTCTCCCTGCTTATAATAAATTCACCTTGATCTAGTTTAGCAAAATAATTTTTTAGAATACAGATAACTTAATTCATTATTCGATAGCAAAAAATAGGGGTCGGTTGATATTGTTTAATAAAAACTGTGAGCTGTATTTCAAATGTGTTCACTTTATTGGGCAATTCAACATGAAGCGGCTTTACTTCGCAGTGCAAATTTTATTAATGCTGCCAAGTTTGATGGCTATACAGTCTAATCCCTATAAAAGGAGCTTGGAACTACTTAATAAAGAACCTATCTCAGGATTGTATACAAAACAGGAACTTGCCTCGGTGGAGGAACTCTGGTTAGACCAAAAAGTAGATCACTTCGATGAGAATAACAATAATACTTGGAAAATGGTACAAAAAAATATATATTAAGTCAACTTTCATAAAATAATTTTAATTTTTGCAGCGTTATTTGCGAAATGCCAAGTATCATGTTCCCCAAGGACCCATATATATATTCCTGGGTGGAGAGTGGACCATCAGTCCAGGATTAATGGGAACGGGCTTAATCCACGACATGGCTGTGGAAAATTCAGGAATGCTCTTCTACACTGAACACCGCTACTACGGGTTAAGTTTGCCCCACGGGTGAGAAACTCTTAGCTCAAGTAAATCAAGATATTTGTTCGTTTAAAACTTCTACCTTCTACAGGAACAAGAGTTTTCAACAACCCTATCTCAAGCAACTGAATCTTCATCAATCATTAGCTGACTTGGCTCACTTCATCCGCCATCAAAGGTCAGAGAATTCAGAAATGAGAGATTCCAAAGTTATTCTGGTGGGAGGCTCCTATTCGGGCAGCCTGGCGGCTTGGATGACTCAACTGTATCCGCAGCTAATCGCTGCCAGTTGGGCTTCCAGTGCTCCCTTACTGGCCAAGGCAGATTTTTATGGTGAGTGTGAATTTTTATTTATTCATATATTCATATATTTATCCTGTAGAATACATGGAGATGGTCAGTAGCTCGATTAATCTGAGCTATGGCAAAAATTGCTCTTTGCGGATCGAAAGAGGTTTCAAGCACTTGGTGAAACTATTCGATGACGATGATATCAATGATTTGCTGGGGAAATTCCATGCTTGTAAGGATTATAATCCCAGGGATCCCCTGGATCGAGCAGCTTTCTTCAATGGCCTCGGCAACTACTTTGCTTTGTTGGTGCAAAGTTATCGGTGTGATTGATATGCTATTTGTTATATGCTTGTATATAGCTTTGGTAAATATTTTGCAGGGCTTATATACCACGTCTTTGTGAGACCCTGATGTCCCTGGACACCAACGATGAAGTGGCATTTGTTGCCTTTTTGGAACTACTCAATTCGGAGGGGAGGCGCACGAGTGAATGCCAAGACTTTGGTTACTCTTCAATGCTGCAACTTTTCAGTGCAGAGGCAGATCAAAGTTCTGGAAGTATGACAGCAACTACAAGTTGCATTTTTGTTCTAATAATAAATTTGTTTTCAGCTCGTGCCTGGTTTTATCAGACTTGCAATGAATTTGGCTGGTACACTACCACGGAATCGCCATCCAACTTGTCCAGCGCCTTTGCCAGGGAGGTGCCCTTGTCCTACTTCGAGTCCCTTTGCCGGGATGCGTTTGGGGTGGAGCAGAGTGCCCAGCTGTTGGCCCAGGGCGTCAAGCAAACGAATGGCCAATTCGGCGGGTTCGGCTTCAATCAGAGCGAGCGTTATGCTCAGGTAATCTTCACGCATGGCCAGCTGGATCCGTGGCGTGCTCTGGGCCAACAGACGGGGGACCAGGCCATTGTCCTGGCGGGTAAGTCCTTGTCCCTGTCAAATGATTGAGAGACCCCACTCAGTTTGGTGCCACGTGCCGCAGGCTACTCGCATGTGGAGGATTTGGCCAGCATCCGAGTGTCGGACAGCGTCCAGATGAATCTGGCCAAGCTGCGTGTGATGTCCTTTCTGCGACGCCACATATGAAGCGTCCGGGATCCACTTGAATGAATTATTGAATAAACAATGCGTCGGGTGATGAGAGCCCATTTGAAAATGTCCTGGATGTGGCTCCTCTGGGGTCCCTGGTCCCTCGTCCCTCATCCTTGGGCAAACATTGACAAATGGAGTGATGCTTGGACACTAAGTGATATGTCTCGGCTGTCTGGTTGGGCAAACAAATTCCTTGAATGCGGCATTCTTGTTGATTAGGAAATTGCACTTGGCCCTTAGCCTGTGCACTTTCTTCGCTTTGTTTGTCTTAGCCTGATTGGCTTGATTAAGGTCCTAAGTGAGGGGACACTTACGCAATAAAATGTTGTGTATAAACGCTTAAAGCGAACTAGGAATGGGCTAATACATTTTTTAAAGGATATTATTTTATATATTTACAAATCATAATTAACACATTTTCACAAATATAAGTAAAGCGTTTAAGAAATATTAGCAAGAACTGTTTCCAGAGGAGGCTACACAAATCTTTCATGAATTAAGCGCCAAAGAAGATTTTATTATTTTTAACTTTATATATAACCTTAACCTCAACTACGATGGAAATCGTGAATAACTTACCATAAACCCCGTATCTGCTTATTTCCCGCCCTCGGAAAAGCTTTCGACCGCCGCTTGGCCCACTTGAGTGCAACGCCAACGCTTTGTGGACATCGTCGAATCAGCGTCACCTGCTGTCCTGCGTGGGCGCCCAGGAACGATGCCCGGTTGGCACCACAAACTATTGGATACATTCGCACGGACTGTGGGATTCGTGGGGCTCGGAGTGGAGACCTCGGACGGGGCTGGTGGGGATTATATTGCGTGGGAGGTTCAAATGGGGCGGGCCGGCTTTTCCGGCGCTCTCTCTCTCTCTCTCTGGCAAAGCATCTCTCTTACACACATACACCCTAGCTTTTATTTACATTTTGGCCCACTGTGAAATTTCTCTCTCTCGTCTTGGGCCATGTTTCATTGCTAAACCACGGCCATGCGGATGCTGTTCGGTCTGTTCGCGCTAATTAATATTTGTTGCTTCATTTATTGGTTAAATTACGAGGAGACTAGCTTTTGCGTGGGTCGCCTTAAGTGGCGAAAGGATTATCGAGCTGTGGCAAGGCAGGACTTTCAAAGGGGAAATGTGTCATTGAATCCAACTATCATCTTTTCTTAGCTCTTACCAACATGAAAATCGTGCTTATTTGAAAACTGATGTCTTTTAAAAGTTTTTCTAAACCCTAAACTTATAAAAATTATGCTAATATATAAATCTTTTGTAATGTATTTCCTTTTAATTCAAATTAGAAAAAATATCTAATTTTTATTTTTTTTAAATTTTCAGATTTTAAAACGCATTAACAGTATATTCTATTTCTTCAATCTATAGGTTCAACTTTCCATGAAAATGTCACCCCAATTAATTAATTAATGGCAACATTAAAGTGTTCCCTGAGTGGCACAAATTCCAGTTAATTGAAACCCAATCATGGCCAACAAATTCATAATCATGTACCAGTTTTAGAGGTTTTGAAGAATCCCTTACCCCTTAGGGCTCAGGACCGCTCCTGGGAAGCCATCAACAAAACCAACGAAATATGGCCCAGAGCAGGTGCTCGAGCCCTGCAAGTGGCATTGAGAGGAGCTCGGCAAAGAGCGAATGCCGCGGGGAAACTCAACCGCACAGGGGAAACAAGAGATTGAGAGAGAGTGCGGGTCGCCGAGAGACTTTTCACTCACCGCGGCGGAAAACTCACTCGACCAGGACTCGTGCGTGGGCGACGGGCAACGAAGCTCGGAAAAGCGCTTAAAAGTCGAAGGCAAAGCGCTCAACGCTTCAGTCGAGTTTGAAACTTACACTCAAGCGGAGTTGTAAATAGTGGTTCGAGTTGTTGGCTCGTACTCAAACGTACTGTAACACCATTTCTATTTTTTGGCAACTTTGTAAACCTAAGCAGACTCTTGGAAACTATTACAAACAAGAAAGAAATATTGTTAATAAAACTAAAGTGGAATTCAAGTGGCTAAACAACCGATGCGTATGGCTTTAAGCCCTTTAAGATTGTGCGAAAAATCTGTCAAAGCAGCCGCAAATTGCAAAAAATTCCCACGAAATTCGAGTTGAAAAGAAAAATCTGTGTGTGTGCGGAAAATTGCTTCTTTACGGCTCCGCTCTGTTGCTGTTGCTCTTCATTACCTTTGCGTTATACTTACCCCCCATCCCAAGCTCCTCCAGCACTCTTCTTATTTTTTCGGATTTTTTTCCAGGCCTAGGCCTCGTTAGTCTTGCCCCGTCCCTACTCCCATGATACACGTTGCGTATACGCCGTGTGCGCCTGGTGGTTGTTCGTCTGAGTCTGAGTCTGTGCCTGTGTGCGTGTGCTTTGAATAACAACACGCAGTTGTTGATTGTTCCCAACTTCTTTGAGCTCCCCTCGCACGGTTAACCGCCCCTCCCTGGCTTTTCAGGCTGCTGTTAAATTATGCATTAAGAACCCCCAAACCAGTACAATGGAGGGGAGAAAAGATTGCAAAGAAATGGTTTAAAAATACTGGCAGCCAAAATGCTGGCACATTTTTGTTTGGGTGACCGCCCTCAGACCGTACAGTAAATTATGTAAATTAATGTTTGTTTGTGATTTGGTCGCCTCTTGTTTGGTGTTTTATTTTAGGCCAAGGTAGCCAAGGAAAATGCTTGGATTTAATGCTAAGAAAAGTTTTCTGGCTTTTCAGTTTTTTCTCTTATATACAAGAGAAGTGATTGCAAGATTAACTTTACATTCTAGACAAAACTTCCGTTTAATCGGCTTTCAAATGTTTGCGGTGTGAATATCCCAGGATTTAAGTGATAATTGTAATTTTATTCTTAAAACTATTTAAGAAGAGCTTAAAGTCCTAATGCGAATAATTTTATAAGATAACTAAAACTTAATCATTCGCGTTTTCTGGAATTATTCTCCTCTTAAAATATGTGGCATGACTTTAACTTTGACTTGTTTGACTTTTCAAAAAGTTAACTTCCTGTTAATTCTTCCTCTAAATTCCTTCAAGAGACATTATATAAAATAATATTTTATTCCGTAACATATTTTGATATCTTATATTTTGAACAAATGTTCTGTGGCGGCGCCTCTGAAACCCATTTCTAAATTCTCCTATAAATCTTTTCCACCTGTTTTATTTTTCCAAATTTTACAAATGGCTTTTTACACTTAACCTCATGCTCTTTTTACCTTCACCCCGGCCAATTCTCGTTCGAGCGTTTTACGCCGCATTATTTGGCCACATTTTGGTAGTAATTCACTTTACTTTTCCCCGCATTTCGCCTTTGCAGGATATTTTTCTTGGTCTCTATTTGTCTGTGAGTCTCCTGTGGCTGATATTTACTATTTGGCTAACGTGTCTTAGGAGTCCAATGCTCCTCCTTCCTGCCAGGAAACGGCTCTGATGCCGTGTGCCTTTTTAGGTGTTTATTAAATCGGTTAAGTCAAGGCAGAAGTTTCATTTTCAGGCTATTAGAGAGAATTTTATGTTCTTTATTTTTGTTTTTATATCCCTGGTCGGTTGGCTGAGGGAAGTTTATGTGATCCTGGGAATTGTTACAAGATTTAACGGTGGCAGTCAGAAAAGTGGAACTGTCAGAGTTAAAAATTTCTTTTGGCCTTCTCGAATAGCATAAAATTAAAGCCAATCAAAACTTTATAGTTTGCTTTAGCAGAAACTTTTTAACAGCCTGAAAAAGTTGAAATTTCAACACGAAACTTATCTCTCAGCTTAGCTGTGCTTATTCAAATAAATATTATTTTGTTCATTATTCAATTTTCAAGGCCGTAGAGGAGAGATTCCGAGAGCTAGGGAAAAGGACTAATTAAAAAGCCTGACTGCGATGTCCCGCCTTTAACTTTTCCCTTTTCAAATGGAAGGGGCCAAGGTTTCGATGGAGGGCAAAAGTGTATTTTGTCGTGTGTCCATTTTGATTGCCCCGAAAAGTATACCCGAAAGTTGAAACACTTTCCCACATTTTCCCAACTTCTGCTTGCGCAGAGAAAAGAGGAAAAAACGGAAGGGTTAACTTGGCCATAATTAAAGGTTCGTCTATGTCTGGCCTTCTTTTTGCCCCTTTTGCGAAAGCGACGTTTCATTCTTTTTTACTGCCGCCTTTAGGTTACACGCTCCGTATGTGTTCTGGGTGCTCGAGAGAGTCATTAAGGGTCGCTCGAGTGTGTGAGTGCTGGAAATCCATCTAAAAATTATACGAAAAGGGGTTGTTCAACTTTTCTATTCCCTGGTGAACTGGCGACAGTCGCCGTTATATGCCCGAAAATAAAACAACCAACGGAAAATGAGCAAGGAAAAGTTAAAGTTCGTTAAGCTGATTAGGTGGCTGGGTGACCCGAGTCGCTGCGGTATGTAAATTGCCTCCTGGAGACGGCTCAGGATAAGACACAGGACATTTGGTGTCAAACTCTTGAGGTCTCAATTCGGGGAGACTAAACTATCTTGTCTGAATAAGTCATAAAATGTGGCAATTAAGATGGAATATTCGCTGTTGGATTCAAATTTTATTTATATGAAAGCCTGGCTGGGAAATTCTTATCTTAATATAATATAATATAATATATAATATGTAAATAATACCTTCTTGTTAATGACCTGTGCCCTTTCTGTCTTCTCGTTGCAGTGTAGAAAAATGTAAAAAGTCGACTAAAAACATATATCTATATATACACATATAAATATTTGTTTGCCTGCAAAATTATTTTCAACTTTAATTTCAACAAAACGAAAAACAAAACGAAAAATATACAAAAAAATAACAACAACCGAGAAACAACCAAACGGGTTAAAGCTTGCATGTAGTCCGTAGAACCACGTAGTAAACGTAAACGTAAACGTAAACGCAAACGAAACGTAACGAATCGAAACTTTATAGCAACGTTAAGGATAGGGAATCCGGAAAAGGTCGCAGCTAATTTCTGGTGCGTATAACTCCATTAGAGAACGATTAGCGTATCGAAGGACGGACGGACGGAGGGAAAGCCGGCCCGTTGCAGTGGCTGAAGGGGCTGAAGCGGTAATTCAATCAGAGGGCCACCGAGTGGCAGGAGGAAAAGTTGCCGGAAAACTGCTTCTGCAGAACGCCTGAAACTAAATAAAACAAAAAAAAAAATAAGAAAATAGTAGAAAACCCCATCAAAACACTTGGATAAAGTGGAAAACGTGTGCGGGTGCGTGCGCGTGTGAAAAACTTTTCGATTCCAAGGCGAGTGTTTCAATTTCGACACCCCGGCAGTCCATGGACGTGGACCATCATCACCACCGTCATCTCAACATGTGGCCCACCTACGCTGTGTGCCTGCTGCTCCTGCAGGCCACCACCGGCACGATGGCCATCGATTTGAGCCGTCTCTATGGCCACATGGCCAATCCCATCGTGAAGCGGAGCGGTAAGTAATCGAAAGAATCGCAACTCCATCTATTTCATTTCGGTAGCTCATTAGGGCGCACCGGGCGTATACGCAATTTTTTTGCTTGCAGCTCTCATTATTATTTTCTTTTTTGTTTTAACGAGCTTCCTCACAGATTGACCTTTGTTTTGGAAAGGAAGTTCTTCTCTACCAATTTTTTTTTAATTCTCCTGCCTTAGTTGATTTATTGCCCCACGTAACCACCTATAATTCCAATGAGAAAATGTTGCACTTCTTTATAATTGGGAGGCATTGCAGTTTTACTATATTTTAATTTCATTTCACTTGATTTTTTTGTTGGCAGGTGAGCTGCATAATAAATGTGTACGTGCTTTTAATTTATGTTTGTTTCCTTTTTTCCTTCCATTCAGTTCCTTGTGTAGTTTCGGGGCTGGTGGAAAAAACTTTTCCATTTGCGTGTTTCCTTTAGAATGATGGGAATCTTTTGGGTTTTCCGTTTAAAGTTTATGTTAATATGAACCGTAAGTTAGCTGGAATTTTTTTAATTGGCTTAGCAGGTTACGGGTTTTTCCAGCTTTTAGCTCGTGATGGTATTTTGCTGGATTTTTTTGCAATTCCTATTATATTATTTTATTAAACACCCGCGGACCTCAGTTGATTTGTGGCATTTCAAACATGGCGGTCACGGTTCGCTGCGTTTGTTTGAGTTCCCATTTAATTTAATTAACTGATTGACGCATGTCCCCTCTAACTAAAGAAGTAATTAACTCGAACTTGAACATTAAATTGGCAAACAAGTGTTTGCCAACTTAATTTGCGGCATTATGGCTGTGGGCCACGACTCCATAGACTTTAATTAGTCATACCCATTAAGTGACCAACTCATGAATAATAAAGCATAATTAATCAATTATACTAAATTTGGTGAACACACCATCAAACGCTTAATGTTGTTGTGCCCGCTCAACCAATATAAAACGGGCTTAAGACCAGAGTCCTGTTGGATTTCGCTGAAGAGCAATGAGAGCTCTTGGTTTCGTTGCAGTAGACACATTGACAGTTTCCTGCTTTCACCTGAATTCTTGCTCAATTCTTTTCTAGTCACAGTATGTCAGGTGCAGTAATTGCATCTTGGAAAAACTTGAGAAACCCCATTTCATGCCGCATGACGAATCACAAAACTGTCATCGTCAAAGTGGCCACAGAAACCACTTAAAAGCTCAGCAAAAACAAGCAAAACGTAGGAAACGAAATGGATATTAATTGGGAATAAATTCATAAAAGCAAACTACAACATTGGAAATATATTTATTTTGAATAACCTATACATATTTCTGAATATTATAATGGTTTTATATTCTGTCTATTTAAAATAGAAATATTTACATTTAATATATTTAAATATTTTTAAACAAGAAGCTTTGCTACCAGGATACGTTGTATGTTATAGATACCTAAAACAAGACTTTGTAATTGTAATGTAAGTGTTTTGTTTCTGTCAACAAGTCTTATCACAGTACCTACTTTCCTTAAGAATCGTCATCAATATTTAAATATCAGTATTTTCCATTTCAATTTAAACTATTAAGGTCGCCTTAGCCTTAGCTAAAATGTATATTCCGTATCTATAATTAAAAATCTAAACTCCAACTTCCAAATCTAAAACCTCTGCTTTAGCTATTATTAAATATTTTTTAACTTCACACTACTTTAACAACTCTGGCTCGGGAAGTGCAACACTAGAAGATTTTACCCTGGATAAACCTTAACCAATTTGTCGCAATTTCCCCTTCACAAAGTCTCGCCGTGAATGCGAGAGAGAGATCTAACAACTTTTATAGTGGGCAGTGTAATAATTTTAGTTTTTCCTGTCCCTGACAACATATTTTATGCTGCAATTTTCCGCAGTATAAGAAAGCTCGGTGCATTTTCTCGCCGCTTTTGGCTGCTTTTAACTCAGCTTTGGCGCCTGGCTCCGGCTTGGCTCTGGTTTCGGCTGGGTTTTGTCCTGGTTTCGGTTCGTTTCGCTGTGCCGCTGCTACTGAGTTTATTTATTGTGGCTCCTTTTGTGTCCCGTGGCATCGTGGCTTCCTGACGGACGATAACGAGCGTGGGCTGCCGTCAGGTCCTGGCATTGTGTTGCAAGTAATTTTTTTTTTTTGTTTTGGCCAGCTTCCCGATCCCGTGGCTGTTAATAAATGTGCCACCAGAGGCAGAAGGACTCCGGGCAGCAGCTACCACCAATGACAGCTTAAAAAGGGTTCTGCGTCACTTTCCTTTTCTGTTCGTGATGAAAACCTTCGTTTTTTTTATTTTTGCTTTGTTCTTAGTGGTTGAATGCATTCAAAAATTTTGATTGACACTTTTTAAATTGGTTTCCCTTTTCCTTTTAAAGTTTTGAAGTGCTTTATAGCGTCATTCATAATTAAGTACTGTCTGAAAATTGAATACAAATTGAATACGAACTTCTATGGATTTTAAATGATTAATCATGTTAAATATCCTTTGTTTTCCCTCATCATATTCCTTTGCCTGTTTATCTAGCTTGTGTTTGGTTCGTAAATTTCCATTTCCTTCTACTTAAATATTAATTTAGTGGCATCGCCTAGAGTACCATAAATATTAAGCGAATAATTCAATTAGTTTTACGAGCCAGACTCAAGTCCAGCCGTACAGCATAAATTATGCAATATTTGATTTGTACCTGTGCCTAATGTGTTCGAAGGCAGCCCCCCCCAAAAACAAAAAACAATAAACAAAACGAGAATCCTGGCAGGTGGTTGTGGTTGGTGGGGAGTTTGTGTTTATTTCGCGCCGGTCGGGTCCGGGTCCCAGCTGCCCCAATGTGCGGTGACTTGAGCGGCAACAAATGGCAAACAAAGCGTAGCATTCTTGATGCCAGTCGCTGGAGCGTGCCCCACATGCAAATAGCAAATAGCTTGAACAAAAAAAAAATGGAAACCGAAAAGAATCCATCTGCAAATGCTGCAACCAGCGTGTGCAAGTGCAGCTCTGAGCCAGCCGAGGACATATTGGCTTACAAAACATTCCGTGGACTTGGCCATTTGCACTTACGTGATCGCTCCAACTGCAGCTGGCACAAAATGAAATTTCCATAAAAGGAAAGCCGCAGAACGGCAAGGGAATGGGTCCGAAATCAACAGAGCGCTCAGGCAAAAGCTGAAACGTGATTACGCCTCGCATAATGGCCAACAGAAAAGCGTTTTTGGCATTCAAAGGCAGCAACTAGACTCTGGCTCGCCCTCCGAAAGCATTTGGGCCAACCCTGGACAGTTGTGTGTACTTGAACCTGAAACTCTCTGAATAATTTTATTAGCAACTTTCGGCCTCGGCGAAGTCGAGTCCGCCATGTTTCCTAATTAATTTCCTTCGCCGAGTATTTCCCGTGGTCTCTAATGGCCTCCAGGAAAGCTGAGAAGTACGAAATTTGAGCTGGTGTTAAACTTTTAATGGGATCTTAGCCGGGGATTTGTGATTGCAACTAAAGAGAACCGTAATAAAGCGCTAATTGAGAGTGGAAAATAAGTTGCGCAGTGTAGAATATATTAAAATATTTTAAGCTAATTTTTATGAGACATCTAAAGAGGTAAATGCGATGTTTCCGTATTTATAAAACTGAAGGAAATGAGTATCTAGGTTTTAGTAATCAATGTTTTGTTATAGTTTAGGTAAAAAATATAAATTACAAAATGCAGGTGTCAGCAATATAAATGAATCTGATTCAAAACAAATTAATTTTATACAAACTTTGAGACACTGAAGTATTTCTACCTCCACACGTTTGTCCAAGTGGTCCCTTGTCCCTGTTGAATAAAAGGAAATATTTATTGTTATTGCCATTGCTAGTTTGCAGCTCCTGGCATAAATAATAGCTATATAAATTTCAAAAGAAAGTTGTGGAAAATGGGAACAAACATTGTTTTGGACAGGCCAATTTTCAGAGGCTATAAAAACGTGTGCCGAAAGGTATACAATTGAGCGATGCTACGCATGAAGTATACACGATAAATTTAATTACGTCGACAGTTTAATTATGCTTGATTGCCAAGATTTATATCAGGGCATGTTATTAGAGCCCAACCAGAGTTGGCTGCCAGTGATATGCAAATCTATGAATATTTAGTATGCAAATTTGGGGGGCTCCACAGGCGAAATAGCGCCCTGACTTTACATATAGTGTATGCCCATGGACAGCGATCAATCCTCACTTTGTCCCCATTAAATCGTTAAACTGTCAACTGGCTCAGCGGATATAAGCCAACAAATGGCCATCATCGGGCCGTGTGTGTGTGGCCGCGAAATTGGCTGTGGGAAGGTCATTAAAAAGTCTGTTGTGGCGCCGGCAGATTCCATTTCCATTTTAATATGAAAATCATGCGGCATTGGGTCCAGCCGGGAAGGCTTCAGCTGGCTTTAATTTTTTGTTTGTCCTTCGCTGCCATCGATTGCAATTGATTTCCCCCTCGTTAAGCGGCAAGTTTAACACTCCTGCCCCAGATTATCAATTTGAGTGTAAAAATGTTTATGGTTTCTGTCTCGTCTTAAAGTCGTCCTTAAGCTCCAGACGGAGGCGCGTCAAGTCATAACTGAATGTATTTTTCTTTTGAAATTTCCTCTTCTCTTTTTTTATTGGGCCGTATTATTTTACGATGCTCGACGGCAGTGGTGGGGAAACTTTCTGTTCTCGCCTTCCTTCTTTATAGAAATATTGGTTTTATATCTTGTCAATTTTTACGGCCCTGTCTGCCGACTGAGGAAAGTGTTTTTCCTTTCGTCGCTGGCCATCGCCATTCATTGTTGCCTCATTTATTATTTATTTTCTGCGCACTAAAAGTTGGCCAGGCCGAGGAAACAACGCAGCCAAGCCACTCGTGTAATATGCAAAAAAAAAAAAAGAAAATGAGAGGAAAAAAGCAACTAAGAAAAATTGTATAGTACAAAACAGTTGGTCAAAGGGGGCTTTTGGCCGCGTTACTCATACGCCAAGGTGGTTATATAAATAGCACTATTGAGCTCGGCGAAAACACCAGTTCTTCATTAACAAATGTGTCGTCAATGGGGCTAACTTTGGGGGAGGCAATATTGCCCTATTGATTTTCCCGCAAGGAGCACGGAAAAGTTAAATGAGCGAAGCACTTGAACTTGAATAAATAACCATTGAAATCACGAATGCTATTTTTAACATAACTGTTTTGCTGTCTGTTTGTTGGGAAGAGCTATAGAGAATTTTATGGGAAAATGTACAGGCAGCTGAGAGCTGGCAACTACTTAGCATACTTACACATTTATGGCCACAATGCCAGGCCAAGATATTATTTCGAATGGCAAATGCACAATATATACAAAATCCAATTTCCAGCAACAGAAGCACGTTTGCATTCACACAAATGGAAATCTGTGGACCGCATAGACCAAGATTTGAGCTCTGGGAAAGAGGATAACCGCAAATGCAGACTGAAGGGCTTTTCCTGTCGAAAATCCACTTGTGACTTGCGCATTTCTTTGGCTTTAGCCAAGAACTCTCTGGCCATTCCACCATCTTAGTTTTGCATTTCCAATGTATGGCCACTGTGTATGCATATGTGCCGACTGGGGAACACGTCAGGTTTTTCAATTTCAATATTTAGCATTTCTTTTGCCGCACAATTTTCCCTTAAAATTGATTCGGAAAAGGTGAGCAAAGTGGCAGGGCACAGGTGGGCGAGTTTTCCAGACATTTACCAATTTCCAGTCATGTGCAAAGTATGCATAACATTTACCTTTTACCTGAACGCTTCGTGGCATGTTTGAGAAATTAACTGGGCCCCCACTTACGACACGGACTAATGCAGAACAAAATTTCATTTTTCCTTAATTAAGTTTCTTTTATGGGGGGGTAAGGGAAACTTCTGTCTGACACTTGACACTCACGCCTTATGGTGGAATTTGTAATTAGTTTGAAAGCTTCTTACATTGCCCTGCAATCAGCCTTCATTCCCCTGTTTAGACTTACAATTATTGCTAACCCAGACTTACCACCTGAATTTCATTAGCCAAAAAATCCATTAAACTTCATGACCTGACCGAAAGAGGCCTCTAAGACCTGGTTATGGAAATGTGAGGCCTCTCTTGACTTTGGCAGCTAATTGAATTGATATTTCGTTTCTTTCGTAGCCGTTGAATAATTCAATGACTGATACAATTTTCGCTTTGCCTAAAATGCGAAAATATAATTATCTGAACATCAAAATCATCAATTATTTATGACCCATCGACGGACCACAAAGGATATTTCAATTTATTTGCAATTTGTTGCGGTTGACAGGTGTAAATTTTCATTGGTTGTGTTTCGTTGTTATTTCTGTGGTCTGTCGATGATGTCTAACCCACTTGATTACACAAACTACAAGCTAGGAGAGTACCGATCAAATTTGGCTTTAAATCAAAATGGAAAACGGTAAATGGGGAAGTGGAGAGGGGAGAGTGGAGTATGAAAAATGGAAAAGTTTTCACCCACCCAGCCACATGCGCCGACATTGTTGGCCAAAAACGCGCCAGAGAAAATTGAGTGAAATACACATAAGCCGAGGAAAGGGGGAAAGTTTTCATGCATTCGCAATGCCAGTGGCAAACTTTTGCCAGAGAAGTTCAAGGCAGCCGTCGCCCCGATGGTCAACATTTCAGCACCTTTTCCTTTTTTTGTTCCTCCAGGTGAGAGAAGCTCAGCTCAGGGCTGCCAGAACGCTCCGCATCTCCCACTTAGCCCTGTTGAATGCCGTCGTTGGGGGTTTTTGGGGGCGTACGAGCTGTGATGAAGTGCGCCCAAGTTATCTGCTGTTGGAGCTGCAGCATAAGCCAGATTAAATGTATTTTCCATTACTGTTGCATGCCACTTTCGTCCAAGTAGACACCGAGCACCGAGACAGTCACCACAGCTCATTGCCGACCAAGAGCGTGTGAGTGGGCGAAATGGGAAATGATGGCCACGTTTACCTGAGCTCAGCTACATAAGTGTGTCACCTAAAAGCAAACACAATTTGCCATCAGTAGCTAACTCGGTTGGCAGCACGTGTCTTTTTTTATTTACATCCAATTAGTTCTATTCATTAAGAAAAGGTTGCATTCAAAGGTCATAGATTTTGACCATTTCCGGGCTTAACTTGGGGGTTTCTTTCAAGAAAGTAAAATGAACTAGAAAAGAAACATACTTGCAAAGAAAGCATTCATACCATATCTTATAAAGCAATATAAAATGATTTATTTGATAAATTTGGTCTGCATCACCTCGAATTTGAAAAAAGGACTCCCGAAAGTTTAGGGCTAAAATCAGAACCGAAAGTGATCCTGCCTACGAGCCGAGCTTAGGCCTCTCCGGCTTCCTCGATAATGGATCCTTGCTTTGGTGACGATAATTCGGCGCCTGCATCGGCGGCCGGCTCGGTCGCCGGGGCGGCGGGCAATTCCTTGCCACCGAGAGCTAGCAGAGCCTCCGCCGGCATCTCTTGCATGTGCTCCTCCTCCTCGACCTCCTCCCCGTCGCCGAGCTTCTCCTCCGGCTCCGGTGGCACAAAGCAGGTGCCCTTGACCAGACGGTCCTCGATCTCGGCGATCTCGTTCTTGTAGTACTGATTGAAATCGGGTCGCTCCCAGATGCTCTTGACCCATTGCAGGTTGAAGTCCATCTTGGAGCAGCAGCAGAACTTCCTCGACTTGTGGCACTTGGGGCACTTGGCCGGCTGGCGGGCCGGATGGGTGTACTGTTGCTTCTGCTTCTTCTTGCAGCAATAGGGGCAGACGTGCCTGGTCTTCTTGGGCGCAGAGGTGCATGGCACCGGCTCCTTGGCATACACGAGATGACCGCGCTTCTTGGCACAGAAGCAGCAGTTGCAGTCATCGCCCTCCGGCTGCCGCTTGCGGGTCTGCATCCGGTCGTAGAACTTCTTGTAGACGATCTTAATTTTGGCCTCGTAGGCCAGCTGCTCGGCGCAGGACAATCCGTCGAAGCGGGCACAGCTCTCCGCCGACTTGCGGGCGGCATGGACCCAGACGCACTCATCGTTGTAGGAGGGTCTGCCCTGCTCGTCGTAGGTCACATCCTGCTTGGGCTCGTAGTAAAAGGCCTTGAAGCCGCGCTTTATAATGGCATAGGCCAGGTGCGCCTCCACCTTGTTCATCAGCGACTTCTTGCCCAGCTCGTGGAAGAGGTCCTCCTTGCGCAGCCGCTTCTTGGGCGTGGTGTCCAGGCAGTAACACACCTGGTCGTAGTGCAGGAAGGCATAGGAAATGATGTCCACGGTTGACTTGGCTTTGCACTCGTGCAGCCCGCAGATGATCATCACCTGGGCCAGTGAATTGGCCAGATCCAGGACGTTCTCCAGGAATATCGAGGAGGCATTCACCTCACCCAGGCACTTACACTGTGTGTGCTGGTCAATTATGCCCAGAGGAGCATGTCTTTGGCACTCCTTGTGCTGGCAATTGTTCCGGCACCGGAAGTCGGGCATCGCGTGGTGGGCCTGCATCTCGAATCGGTCTGGCTGCTACTACTGATTTGGATGCCTATCCTCGTAAAATTTTTACAATTTTTTTTTCTAAATAAATTTTCTAACAAGTTGTTAAAACGACAGAAGCCAAAGAAATGTTGGCTAAGGGGGAAATCCCCAGCCTGACATAACCATTGATTTTTTGCCAAAGGTTGCTAAGTTTGCATTTTAAAAGGGAATATTTTAGTGTTACATTAAAAGGAATCAAAGGTAACATTTAATTCAAAACTAAACTGAATTATTGCAGTTAAAATTTATAATTGAAATGTATTGAATTCATTAGAGCTTTATATACATATTATATCCATTTAAAGCCTCGAACTTTTTGCATAAATTACAAATTGTGTGTTTTACACCCATCCTCCCTTGGTGTCCTTCTTGATTTTCTTACAAATTTGGTTACTTTCTTGGCTTCGTGTTCACTTCGACGGGGGCTAAACAGTATTTGATACGGCGGCATGGATTGTTTGAGTTGTGTTTCGGTTTGTTTGCCCATTCCTCGTAGACACGTATAACTTTCGATAGGCCAAATATTTGCTTAGCCAACGGGCCGCGGCAAAAGGGACAGTGGAAAATTTCAGGAGCTTCCTATTTTGTATGTCCTTTTTTTTCCCCGGTCCGAGATACATCCGTAATTGTTGATGACGGCATTGAGTCAAGTTTATGATTCGGTTTGGGTGCGGGTCTGGCAGTGGCATAAATAAAGTACGACATCCTACTCACTCAGCTCGCTCCCGGGGGAGTTGTCAGCGCAAATACATCAAAGAATTTATTGGACAAGCTCTGCCATATCCGTTTCCTGTTGACAAATGCCACGGGAACACAGGAGGACTCATCTAATAACATTTTTCCGAGTTGCAAACAAAAAAAATGCTGACAAATGTAAATCCCCATTTGCCCAACTTGACCCCTTGTGTGTGTGAGTACACGGACATCTCTGTGTTTCTGAGAAATTGTTGCACTTTAACCTTTCGTCCATGAGTGTAAGTACGCTGCTGGCCGAGAAGCCACCGCTTATACCCGACTTTCATATATATATAAAAGCCGCTTAATCTGTCTCTGGCAACGGGCTTTGGCACAAAAGGCAGGGAGTCGTAAAAACTTTGCTTAACTCATAATGAAATAGCAGCAGGGCGCGCGCCTGAAGATGAGCGATTTCAAGCCCAATAGGATTTTCTCTGCCGTCCCGACTTATCATTTTCCTTTTTCGCTTTAAGCTGAAGTGCAACTACGTAACTCGTAAACCTTGGCCAATCGCGCATAAATCTTGGCCAGACAAAATGGCCAACTGTTGGCCGGCAACTTTTCTTGGAAAAGAAAGCGAAGAAATTGCACTGCTTTCGCCAAACAATAAAAGTTGACAGGGTGGAACGGAGACGTGGCAATGTTGAGGTGGCACCAGAGAAAGAGTCTATTATCGATTTAATAGAATATTTTGTTTATTTTTTATTATCAGTTATCAGTTATTTAAATTTATAAAAACCGAACGAAACAATTAGAAAAAATTAGGTAAATAAATTTAAGCATAAATATATATTTTCGAACTTGTATTTTTTAATTTTATATACATTTTGTAAATGTCTATTTATTTAATCGATGTTTTAATGGTCCTCAAAAGTGCGAATATACCGAATTTGTATCATTAACTTTGTCGCAGTTTTGAAAAAATACTATTTATATATTTTCTTTTGTTTTCTTATATGTTTTTCTTTGTATTTGCTTGAAAATCTTCATTCTAAACGCTTTATGAAAATTCCTTGTATCGTTGTATGGAGAATCCCTTGGAATTCATATGTATTAAAATCATTTCCATTTTATCGCCGTAAATCTGTAAATAAACCCAGACAACAGTTGTTGATTTTCCGCAGCCTTAAAAATATCAATCAACAGTATTTCGGGACCATCCAAATATAAGCCCGTCTAACCCACATTTATAACCCGAAACGCATAGACTTTGGCACGTACCTAAAATTAGTCCCAACGCCTCTGTATCTCCCCCTTTTTTGGAAAACACACTCGCATGTAACGTCCACGTCATTCGCATAAAACCCTTTAATGGTTATGCAGGCACCAATTACCATTAAAAACGGACAGCCTCGCCTGAAATGTATACATGCACATTCGCATGGAACGAGGAAGCGGAAAATATAGCGAAAATCAATATATATGTATGCCGTGTGAACGGCTCGAAAAACAGGACTGTGATTGAAAAATCCTCGGAACGGTGAAAGCGTTTTTAGCAAAGCGACTCGCTATGATTTTCTACGATTTTTTGCCTTTCCTCGTTAGACGTGCCATGATTTATAATACTCTGCCAGCGGGATCCACTCAATATGTTAGGAGCATATCGGAAGTTGTACAACCCTTGGGCTTCATGAACTACATGAAAATGTGGTGTCTATATAATATTGAGTAGTTTTTTTAGCTGTACATTTATTGAGCTTTGCTGGGGAATTGTTTGCAATGAGTCAGTAAAAAATATAATACAAATTCAACAAAGTTTCAAGTAATATTAAAAGAATTCTTTTAAACTTTATTTAAAGAAAGCATTTTAGGAATAATATTTAATTAAAAGTGTTTTAGTAATAAATAAACTCTGTTGCTAAATTAAATGATGTATAGTAAATGTTAGAAATAAATACATATTTTGATGTGACAAAATATATTTATTCATTTTAACAGTATAATTTTCTACATACATCTAACAATATAATTATTATGTAATTGTTATTTAAATGTTATATTTAACTACTACTTACCCCTTGAAGGGCATCTCCGCATCGTTGCAAGTGTGCTAATTTACTTGAGCACTGGCTTTCTTTGGCCTCTTTTGTGTGCGTGGCCAAATGGCAGGACATAAATCTGCAAATGTGATAAATGGTTATAAAGCCAGGCGTAATGTTTATTTAAAATAATGATGATGATGAGCAGCTGCAGCTGTTACAGCAGCCACCCCCAGAAATGGCCTTTTTTTGCTCATGTATGTAAATTGGCACGGACCCTTTGATGGCCAAAAGGAGTGTGTATGGCATTGAGCCTGTGTGCTGGCTGGTAGGCTGCCTGGCTGCTGGCTGACTGGCTGACTGGGTGGTTGGTGAATGGTGAGTGAGTGGCTCTTTTTAGCGCTACAGACAGCTGTTAAAGTTCAGCTGTCAATTATTCATAAAATTGCGCATACGTCTGCACTCATTACGCATACGCCCCGTGCGCCAGTTGGTCTTCAGCTCGTTTTGCGTGCTCTCGGAATCGCTTTCATTTCGCTGGATCGTATTAATTTGATTTATATTCACACACTCGCATGCGACATTTCGTCCTTTTTATTCCGCTCCTTATATTTATTGCGTTTTATGGTTTTGCTTTAGCATAAATTGGCATAATTGAGCCGCAGACTGCTCCCACCAAACGGAATGCTTTGATTTATGTCCCGTCTCGCTTGAAAACTTTGCGGCTAAGTTCTCATAATTCCAGGGGCAAGCGTTTCTAAGGATATTTGTGTTTATAATTTACGCACGAAATCGAAAAACTTTCTCTTGACTTTGCGGCGGCTTAATATTATTTTGTCTCTTTGCCCGATTTGCATAACATTGTGCACTGTCTGATGAAAATAAATGTGCTGCCGGCACTTCTGAATTTCACGTTAATTTGCATAACCAACAGCCAAAATATGTGGCATATAAATCCCAAGTAAATTATCCTAAAAGTTATTCCATTGCCCGGGCTTTTTGAAGTTTTCAATTATTGAGGCATAACAATTTGTGGCCAAACTTGAAGCACACAGCGATTCGCTGACCTTTTCCGAAAACTAATACCAAATCGATACATTTTGTGGCAACCTCAATAAGCCGCCTTGACAAATGGCCCCGACGGCTAATTGGGTGAGCTGAAGCCTCTGTCCTATCGCTGGACATTGATCGGAAAACAAATTATTTTGGCCCTGTCCCCTAGGGCCAATCAATGTGGTATCATTACAAAGCCATTAAGTTGGCCAATCAAAACGATGCGAAAAGGACCTCGCCAAAGACAACCCACACACCCGAAACACGAATCAAATCTAATTTAATCAGAGAGCAAAAGAAGTCCATATTATGGATATGCTGGCTTGATCCTTGGATTGATTAAAAGAATTACATCAGCCAGCATACAATTATTGTCTAATGGAATTGAAGTGAACAATATTCATGCTGGTATCGGATATATGTGTATGTGAAAAAGTAATCCTCGAAATTGGCAACAGATATTCCCTTTCGCCTAGTCAATGTTAACATAAGAGGCCTGCAAAATGTTGGCCTTTGATTGATTGATTTGCCCTTGGCTGAAATGAATTTATCATCCATGTTTGAGTGTATTCCCGGCGCAAGCAAATTTATCATCCGAATCAATCAAAGAGCAGCACAGCGCAGTTTGAACAGCTGAGAACGAATAGGGATAATAATTGGATAATTGAAGTCCCAGTTGAGGTTTAGTTAGGGGTTTTTCGGCTGTAATTTAGGGTATATATTACAAAGAGCAGCTTGAAGCTATATTTTTTAACTTAAATTGCATAAACAAAGAGGATGGCTTGGTCAGGTCCTTTTTGCTCTGCTTTAGCTGGATTTTAAGTGCATGAATATTGAATTGTAACTTTTTATGATACATAATATATTTATGTATATTATTTATAAATAATTTAACCTGCAACCTTGAGTTGTTTACCTGACTAAACTCAATTCTGTGTCTGCGTTACAATCAATTTATGTTTGTCCATTACAAACAAAAATGACTCCATTACACGCGCGTGGGGTATTCCTGAAATATGAGTGTCATGTGAGGATTACTTAAGATATTGGAAATTATATACCCTATACGAAAATTTTATATGAGAATTAAATACAGAAAAAAAGATTATATGTAAATATCAAACCAAATAAATTCAAACAAAATAATTAAATTCCTTCATTCATTCAATTTATATATTTTAGTCTGACAATGTTCCAATGAACTTACCACACTTAATGCTCCAAATTAATTGTTTAAAAATACTTCTTGTTATTACTAAAATATTTCTGATTCTCAGGAAAAACCAAAACCCATGTAGGGTATTGAATATTCCACGAGAAATTATCAATGCACTGAAGGACACGTCTTTAAACTCACTGTTCGCTGTCGCATCAGCCATTTGGCCTGTCGTTAGCGTGGATGGCGCAGCTGGTGGTCCTGAAACTGGTGGCTAATTTGGGGAACGGGGCTCCATTCGCATTAGGCCAACATCAAAGTCACAGTTAACATGTGAGGCGGGTGGCAAAAACGTTTTAATCTGAATAATTTATAAACTGTTTTATACATACATATATTTTTTTTACGCACACGTACCGCTTCCTCCTTGTTTTTCCTATTGTTTTCCCTCCCCCAACGACGACAGGACCACCTGTGTGAGTTTTTCGCCATAATACTCTGGATTGAATTTACATATTTACATCCGGTTGCTAGGAACACAGCCATATGTGCTCGGCGCTCTGGTCGGGATTATAGCTGTCTCCGCACTGAGGCGCTAAGCTCTGGGCCCAAGGATACAGGATACGTTACTGTTGTCCTATCGCAGACATGGGATGCTGTTGCTACTAGCAGGCTTATCGATTAAATGGGTTCTGCGGAAATTTATTTAAAATTAAGTCAATGGTTTATTGAGCGATTGATGGGTGAGCGAGGGATGTGATAGATCCGGAGATATCTCTTACAAAAAAACAGAAAGCCGCTGCTCGACCCAGCTCATTGTCATAAACCAGGCTGCGACTCGAATTGCCGGCGCATTAAATATCAAAGAGTCAAGCAATTTCATTATTGTGAAATGCAAAAGATACCTCCGCGACCTTATCCTTCGTCCTTCGCTGTACGTCCTACGCCTCTTGTAATTTGCGCATTGAGCCGTGTGATTTTCACCAGGTGACAGCAAAGAAAAACAGCTACAAAAAACGAAAGCTGAAAAAAAACAACAACGCCAAAGAATGAAGAATAACAAAAAATTACAATTTGTTGGCGCAACTTTTGTTGCTCTTGGCGCTGTTGTGAAAAAGGCAATATGGCATAAAATGTACAGGTGGAAAGAAACCTAAACAGAAAAAATATACAAAATAAAGATAGAAAAGCTTTTGGGCTGCCCTAACCTGGCTTTAATTTTCTGTATTTTTTTTGTTCACACCCTCCGCCGGGAAACGGAAAACTCAGCCAATAGAATGCTAATCAAAACGAATGTCGGTACCATCTGTCAATTACGGCAACTTGCAGGCAACATCCTGCAGCAAACGACTTCATCGCACTTCCGTAACGTGTCCTCCATTACGGTCTCAGGCCCGGCTAAACTTGAACTTGGCCAAACATTCTCGTCCTGATTAGGGCTCATTAATTTTGTGGCCTGTACGCTAATGTCTTGACATTTCCATGCCATTCTAGGGGGAAAGCTTCGTTCGGCAGAGATCAATTTGATTGAGTGTGGAAAAGCGGCGAGGTGTTAGGGGAAACTTTTGGAAAAATTCACAAACTGATTTGGAACGGAAGTGTTTTATTTAATAGCAGCAGGGGGCACTTTAATAAATAAACTATGGTTGGCTTACATAATTGTTTTATTTTATCGAAGGAAATATATGTTATGTAGATAAAACCATTATTTTAAAAAAATTATATAGGGCTTTACTCTAATTTTATTTTAAATTTGTTTGAATTTAAAAATATAAATGAATATAAAAATACACTTCTTATTTTCTAAGTTAGAGTAAAAACTATTTAAGAGAAAAGTGAAAAGTTAAACACTTTACTCTTCAACATTTTAGAACCCATACAACTTCGGAACATAACTTGGCAAAATTCAATCTCGCTGAGGAATACTTTAAAGATAGAAAATGTTTTAGTTTTGAATTTTCTTTAAAAGTAAACTTCTATCATATTAAATTTCCAAAAATTTTATCTTCGTAGTATTATCTTAGCCACATCCAACTTTAAGCTTGTGTCGAAGCCCCAGGGTTAAAAAAAACATATATATTAGCGGAAACCCCCAGCAAAACTAGCTTATTAAACGTAAAACCCCTCGCAGTAGATGCGGTGAAAAGTTAAGCACGCTTTACTTTAATTTACTTTAACCATTTAATTGTTTGAATCGTAACTATGGGGAGAATATGGCGAATTAAATGGCAGAATGCAAGTAGGGAGCAGGAGGGGAATACTTGGTTTTAATGCGCACCGACTGACTTGCCACCAGGGACACCACCAACCATGTCCACGTCCTCCTGCGTTGGCGTAATTGTCATATTTCTTTGCCAGCAGCAGCACCACGCAGCTCAAGTGGTAATTATTTCAGCATTTTCCCCAGCAGAAAGCGAAGTGCAAGGTCCTCCGGAGCAATTAACATGAGCTGTGGCGTCTTGCTGAAATTGTGTCAGCCAGGACAAGGTGAGCTACTGAGGACCCAGGACCTTGGTACTATTTAGGGCTTGACATTTGCATTTTAAAGCGGGGAAAACTATTCAGACATCCGACAAAAGGCAAAAGGATTGAATGTTTATTCATGGCCCACCGCGTACAGTGGGTCAAGGCGGACGAGTTTAAGTAGCCGGAAAATGACACCATGAAAGCCAAAAGCTTATCAATAACAATTTGTCCTGAGTCAGCCATAAAATCAAATGGCAATTAAGTGGCCAATCAATTTTACAGCTTGCTGAAACCGATCCCCAGCAATTCTTCTTTTATGCTCGGAGTCCTTATTCAGTAATTCAATTACCGCTCCCACTGAAGTGAACAAAAAGCTGAGAATTGACAGTGTCATTACCACGTGAGTGCATAAACATTAATAATTCCCGGTTTATTTCCACGCCATCTCACAAAGACAGTGAAGGGACGGGAGTGATGGAAAAAGACACAGACGGAACCGGAAATTCCATCAATTTAATGACTTCCCTTTTCACGACATTGACATTGGCCCTGGTAGTTCGCTAAAATATGGGTCAAGGCGCTGCCGACTGCCAACTGGCCACATTTAACAGCGGGATATCGTTACAATCCAAAGATTAAGATAGAGTTACACCAACACCCGTATTTATTACTGCAGTTGACTTTTGTGTCTCACTGTGAAAGTTGATAATTGCCTGCGGCACGACACTCGCACGTAAAAGTTGTTAGCCGACAATTTGATGGCACTGCAGGCCATTTGTTCGGTTGATCCGGAATCAAGTTGTGGATACTAGAAATTTGTAACGTATATCCTGGATAATTATTTGATTTTTTTTTATTATTTTATTTACAATGCAATGTATGGATTTTTGTATTGAAAAGCAGCTATGAATCTTAATATTTTTGTAAGATTTTTAATAAAACACTCTATACATAAAATTCATAATGAAATGGCCAGACTATTTGTATTTTGTCATTATGTATTTTTAGTATCATAAAACTTTGAAAGATGAATAAATAAAAATATTAAAACTACAAACCAACTACAAAATTATAAATATAAAATATTAAGATTATTAATTTAATAAATATTCGTTTGAAATAACAATCCTAAACCTATTTTGAACTCGAGATATCTCAGTTATTAAGAGTTTATATGTAAACCTTATCTTTAAATTTAAATACAATTGATTACTAAATAAATTCATATTTTATGTAATATGATGTTTGCTCTATTTTTTAATTAAAAAAATAATTAAAATATTTAACACTTTACTAACAATTAATTTTTCTGGAAAAAAGAGAATCCATTAGTTCAACAGTTTTTCTTTCTTTTCTCTTAAGCGACTTGTTATTGTAGATATTTTTAAAGATTTGTTTTAAGCCATAATTAGTATTTAATATATTTTGAAATAAATTACTTATTTTATTTTAGTTTTATTTTTATTTTTGTAATTTAAGTAAGGCTTATGCGTGTCATTTAAATTGTTCTAAACAAACCGCAAAGTGAACAGTGTTTCCTAGTGCCAATTGCAGACAAACAAAAATATCCCCCTGACGATTAGGATCATGTGAAATGTTTTCATTGTGGTAATAGTGTCACTGGCGTTTATATTTTGTTTTCGTTTTGTTACTATTTTTGTTGTATTTTTTTTTATATTTTTTGTTTGCTTTTAAGTTCAGAGCACTTGCCCCACGCTTTGTTGGGTTTCTCATTCGCCTGGCATTTGTGTTTGCACGAAATTATTTCCATTCTGACTCGTTGGTGTCACGCTTCTAATGCGAACTTTGACTGGTATATATATATTCCTAGAATATATACATATATATCTGTATGTCTGGGTATATACATCTCAGTTGGTATTTGTCTGTTTGTGGCTGCCACAGCCACGCCAACCAAATGACAATTGTTGGCCTGGCATTCATTCAGTTTGATTGCGTGAAGTGCAGCCACAGACTGTCCCACTACGTTTTAGCCATTTTGCGAATATATATTTTTAGTTGAGCAAAGGATACATCCAGGGGAAAGGACTCTGTGGGGACAGACAAGCTTTCAGTCCCTCGCTTATTTTAGTTTAATGACGTTCTTCTGTCTGTCACATTTTCGGGGAAATTCGCTAAAAATAAAGGAAACATTTTGGTAACCTTTTAGTTTTAGTTCTGCTTGTTAGAGAATAATACATATTTTTACCGGGAATTATTTTAGCGGAATTTTAAAATACACACGGAAATTAAGTCAAACTACATTTTCGCCTGTGGTATTTAGTTTAAAAAGTTTACAAATGCGTAATAGATTATAATCTGGTTGGAATTACAAATTAGTTTGTAAAGCTCTTACTTTAATTAATTGGATAAATCCAGAGAGATAATAAAGCATATATAGATAGTTCATATTAACATTTAAGCACTTTACCCTTGAATTATTAGTTTATATTTAAATATAATCAGTATAGAATAAGATGATCAATTGTGTTTTTCAAAGGTTGAAATAAACTTATACCCTGATTCTAATATAATATTCACTTAACTTTTCCATAATTTATAACTTATAATTTCTTCCATTCGCACTTAATCAAGTTCCACCTGAACAGAAAAATGTAAATCTAATTCAGGCCTGGCTTGTGCGTTTCTGCTAACAAGCCATTGCTGATGGGTTTGGCCCTAAAATTTCAGCATGCCAAGGAAGGGCTTGTGCACCTTAACGATGTGCCCTCATTTCCGCTTCATTTCCCGTCAACAATTTGCGTAAAAAATCAAATCCCACACGGACACGCCTAAAAGCCCTTCGACCGGAACAAATTGCATTAGTTTCCCGCACTCTCAACTGGTTAGGGGGGCGGAGGGGCCATATCCCATTCCGGCTTTTACGATTGCAAATTTTTTCGCTTTTCGCACATGTATTTTTTCCGCACTTTAACAAAGGCATTTTCTTTATGGAAAGCGCATTTTTGTTCCATGTTTTTATTCGCTGTATTTTTTGTTTTATTGGCCAATAATAGTGGAAAGTTTTACGGCAGACTTTCGAGAGTCATAAACTTGCCTCGCACTGGGTTTTCCTCTAGAGTTTTGTTTTAAGCGGTTCTGATTTTCTGGTTGGCTGTGATTTCAGTTGGTGCAACAGATGGCAAGAACTTTTTCCTGGTTGAATGCATTAGATAGAGAGGACCAATCGATGGATGGCGGTAAAAGTTTCTAATGCAATTTCCTCACTCGAGCAGGCGGCATAAGTTCCAATTGCGGTGGAAGTAATTAAAATTGATTAGGATTCGACATTGAATTTCACTCTGTCATGTGAATAGAAATTTATATATCCTTCCACTAATTTTAATTTTAAATTAGAAGTTGACAGGCTTAGGGAAACTGGGAAATCCTATAGCCAGATAATGTGAATATTATATGACTTGATGAGTGTCAACTTGAATGTGAGTGAGTGTAAAGGGGTCACCTGGGAATGAGTATTTAATTATTAGGTGTGGCATTGTGTCTCGGCATATCTTTCAACTAATTAAAGTCCACCCCATCTCCATAATGTACTTTGTGTGCAGTTGCCTGAGTGCATTGCCTTGGTCAATTTGCCAAGGCGGCCTAATGGATACTGGTAATTAATGTTTCAAAACGTTTGGTCAATGAATTATTTAAGAGTCAGTCTCTTGGTTGAAGTTAATGTATAGCGGTTGGAATATTAAATTAATTTTAAGCTTGTATTTCAAGGTTTATTGTATTTGAGGAGCAGTATGGACTTATTTTGACTCACATGATAAATTACCTTGTAAATTATAAAACCGTTTATTTAACAGAGCTTATATTTTTACCTTTTAAATTATATTTGCAAATTATTATATGCGAAATTAATATGAATAGTAAATATGCTGCAAAAACAAAAATATATCTTATATTTATTATTTCGAAGCTATAGATTTGTTTTAGGTATTTTTAATTAATATGTATATATTATTGAAGCACCTTTTCTGATTATCAAGATTATTTAAAACCACTGCAAACCTCATCCTCCCATTCCTGGCATCGTATCTCTTTTTCCGAGTTCTCGCTTTTCCCCAACTCTTGCCAATCGATTTCCCTATTTGTCATTGGCACTCAGTTGGCATTCGTGCCCGAACACACTCACAGATGCGAAAATAATGCCAGAGCAGGGCTATATCTCACACCCCGTTGGCCATAACCGTAACCGTAACGGCGACAGGACAATCGAAGCGACGCGATGGCGAGATGCATGTCCTCGAGGGGAAAGGCAATGGGGAAAAGTACATTTTCTCATAGTGTGGCTCCAATAAATTACGTCAGAGTTTTGTTTGCTTGTGTGCACGTGGCAGTGCATACAAATGTGCTAATTTATAAGCAAAACAATTAGTTCTTGCTGCTGTTGCTACCACTATTGTTTTTGCCAATGCAATCAAGCTGGCTTCAGCGAGAAAAGGAGCCAGCAGCAGAGCGACAAACCCTGAACACGCATATGTATATGCCGGCACCCAACTGACAGCCAAGGAAAGTAATTTTCATTAGTGAGCGACCGGCCAAGGGAGTGTGCAATTATTTAGTTGATATTGCGTATACGTCATTTTGTGCCGTTCCCTTTGTTTATTCCACCCAGTAGTGCACACCACGTAGTGTGAGTTGGCCACAGTTGCTGACTTTGGTTAGTCACTCTGCGGTTACCATATGCAAAGCTCAATTATGGCCAGGAAATGTTTGGATATGGAGAAAAGTAAGGCGGTTCCAAGGAAGTTTACCATAGCATTCGTCTTGAAGTAGAGAAAGTCATGCCTTGAGGGCTCTCATAACTAACCAGAAGTTGGCAGAACCTCTGGTACGATTTGCATTGTACTTTGAGAAGTAATTAATGCTAATATGTTTTCCACAATTAATACTTCTTTAAAATTGACATATAAGCACATGAATCACATATAAATAACTAGGAGCTCTTGTACCAGCATTTTTAGACTTCATCCCTTTGAGAAATTCCTAAGCATTTTCATTATCTTTCCCCCCAATTAACCCCATCAGTTGAGCAACCCCCACAAGTACAATATACACATCATAATGTACACTTTCCACATAAGCCCAAGCTCACTATTAAAGTAAGCCAAAACTGGACATTACTTTCCCCCGTCGCCTTAAATGTAACTTTTGGCAATAACTGTACCTTTGCTGTCGCTTGTTAGCTCCAAACTTGTGTCTTGGCCGCTCATAAGCCAGCAGCTGTCAGCTGAATCGATGTCTGGCAGAAGCTTGGACTAAGTCCATGAAGCTTCAACCACAATACCCGTCTATGTTCTTGGGCAGATATTGCCCGACGGCCATAAAGAGCAGCCACCCTTAGCTGGGACCCGCCCAGGCAATTGCTTGGGTCAGGTGAACTGCAATTGCCAGGCAGGAAGGCACGCAGGCGGATGGGCAATGGAATCTATACATAGAGGAGCAGCTGATACAACACACGCTCCAGGCGAGAGCAATAAGGCAACATTACGCATACGCCATGCGTGACAACACTTTCTGATGGCAATGTCGATGTCGTTGCTATTGCTCTTCCTTGGCAAATTGTCACATGAAAACTAAAATTCTGTTAACTGTGCTCGCAGGTTCTGTTTATTACACTAACAAACAGATTGTTTATCTTTTAACAAAAGAACTCCCTTGCTTTTTTAATTATTAAATGTTTATAATTGAATACAGAGAGCTAGTTGTTGGTATTATTGTACATTTGGAAAAGGTTTTAGAGATGATATTTATAATATGTATGGACTATTAATATAATATTTTATTTTAAATGTCAATAATTCCGATGATAAGTTTAGTTTCTTGTTTCGAATTTTATGTCCTGCTACATTTTTAAGACTTATTTTTATCCTAGAAAAATTATCTCATAGAATACTTGCCCGATCAGGTCTTAATTTTGTTGCATAGTGTTATTATACCCTTTTTACTGCCACAGTGGCAGAGAGTAAAGAATATTCCATAAGGGTAGGGCAACAAAAGCCGAAGGAAGAAATATTTCCTGGTGTCACGTGCAGCGCTTAGCAAAATGTTGTACTCCTCGCTACAGGATAAAGGATACAATTTTTGGCTTCTGGCTTTCGGACATTGTCAGGCGGAAACAACATTGTGTATGTGGAGAAGCTTTTCGCTTCATTTAACTCTGGTTGGCCATGTTTACGCTTAGTATTTTTATTATTTTTCGTATGCCCAGAGATAGGGAGAGTCTGAGCTCTGTGGCAGAGACCCAGGGGAGGCAGAGTGCTGCGTGCTGTCGCCTACTTATTTATGCCATTTATGCAACATTATGTGTGCAGCACACGGCTCTGTTGAGGCCCCACCCCGTCGATTTTTGAAAATTAATATATACATATGTGTTGGTGGAAAAGCACAGCCGATTTAGTAGTGGTCGTTGGTGGGTTGTGTGTTTATGTTTATAAATATGTGAAAAGAGTGTTCGGCTTGCGTTTCAATGAAGCCCCGGGGTATAGTTGTTATGCATCAAAATGGGGTAGCATTTATGTAGCCAGCTCTTAAGATAAAACTTATTAAGAAACTTTTAAGACTCTTCAGGTATTTAAAATTATTAGAAAGCAGGAATTTGTGAAACTTTAAGTTGGTGAAAAAAAGTTGGTGTAGAAGCAAAAAAGCTGTGACTCCAAAAATGATATCCAAAAATAATACAAACATTCTGTTTTTTAAAGGTGCCCTTCTACCGCGTTTATCTTCCCCAAATTCAATAAACAACATAAAGAAAACATTCTAAAAAGAAGAAAACTTGAAATTGGCAATTCTTTTACTGGCTTCCAATCACGTATAATCGTAAACCGGCTGGGCATTAAAAATAATAAAGTATTCAAATGGCAATCAATTGGCGTATAAAATCGAGAGCCAAGACCGGGACTAAACTAAAACCGACAACAAAATGTAAAGGGGAAAACAAAACGCGTTCAATGCCCACAACAAAGTACCAAAAGTTGTCCCTTTTATGCCTCATAAAAGCCAACTTTAAGAGCGGGCATAAAGGCCAGCTTCGGCAAGGAGACCGGCTAAAGGCCAGGCCAACCCTTTGGCCCCTTTGACCTTTTCAATCTGCGCAGCAGCACGCACAATAAACCGAAACACTTGTCGCAGTGAATCATTCGCTCGGGGAACTGATTTTGGGGACTGTCGCCACTATATTGGATCCCTCGGCCTGTCAATTAGTAGTGTGTGCCCAAGCACATAAATTTCAATTGTTTTGACATTAACCGACGAAATAATTAATCACACGAAATTAACTTGTCTGGTGCGTGCCAGGTTCGTTTACCTCGGTAATATTAAGGCTTAAATGCAGCTCCGTCTCCCTCTTATGAACCTACATCCAACATTTTTCCGACAATCATTCTGCAGACTTTAATATTTCTGGTTTCCACCCCCCCGAAAAGTTTCCAAGATGAAAGAGGACTGAACGAAAACTCCAGCTAAACTTTTATAGAAAAATATGTCAAGTGTCAGGACGGAAGATGGACTTTTTCTTTTGGAGGCAAAATTAAATTAAGCTTTGAGCTGAACAAAAAGGATTTGTTATTTGAATGCTTAACTTATTTGTGGCAGCCATAAAACAAAAGCCAAAGAGCCAACATTTTTGTTTTCGGCTGGGATTTAACCCACAAATTCCGAACCGTGCAAAATGGCGTTGAAAAATGAAAATTGTTTTTCCCAAAAACGCTGCCAAGTCCACGTGCAGAGCCTAATAAAACCAATTTGCCTCTGCCAACAGAGAAGAATCCTGAAAAAAATGAATGAGGTTTATATTGTAAACAAGCCTGCAAAATACGCAACACAATAAATAAAAGAAATTTTCTGAAATATGTTGAATCCGCCTGGCACAGCCAAAAACAATAAATTCAATTAACTTGCCCCTCTTGTTGTGCCTTTTTTTGGGGGGGAGAAAATGGTGTTTGTGTTCCACTCTGATGGCAAAACATTATCATGCCGTTATCCTTTTCATTCTTTTACGCCCTCGACATAAAACTGAAAGCTTACTTAACGCCATTTTATGAGGAGCAAAAATGTTGTGAAGCAAAAAAAAAAAAAGGGAAACAGAAAATGCTACACAAAAGCAAATTAATTTGCTTAATTGTCAGATAACATTTTTGTGAAATTTTTCCTTGCTTTTAGGGGCAATGTTTGTTTATCAATTTAATTGGATTTCATTTTTTGGGCTTAATTTCGCATTGGTTCCGTAATGTGTTTTAGATTTATATTACAATTCTGTTTTTTATTTAAGAAAAATATCTGTACATACCATATATACGAGGGAACTAGATATTTATTTAAGGCTTAAAATCAATTTAATTCAAATTAAATGTTTAATATGGATAGCGTATTTTATTTGTTGCATATATTTATTACGTATACGTACTGTTGACCTCAACTAACAAGGCTCATTTATTAATAAAAAATATCTGTACCAATATACGAGAAAATATATCATTATTTGTAGATTTAAATCAATTTAACTCAAATTAAATATATAATATGGTAAGCATTAGCTGGCGTTTTTTTATTTCTTGAATACATTTATTTACGTATACGCAATGTTGACCTGAACTGGCAAGGCTCATTTATTTATGAAAAATAGGTATTTATTTGTAGATTCAAATCAATTTAACTCACATTAAATGTATAAAATGGCAAGCATTAGCTAGCGTGTTTTATTTCTTACATTCATATATTACGTATACGTACTGTTGACCTGAACTAACAAGCCTCATATAATGACAAATAATACACAAACAAAAGAAACAAAAAAGGAAAATGAAATGAATGTAATGCCAAGCCGTTTAGCCAATAAACATCAACACCATTTCTGTCATTTCCGTTTTTAAATCCTCAAACATTGTGACTTGCCCACTAAGCTCCAGCTTAAATCTGTTGCTGTAAAATATTTTACCATAATTTTCCAACGCTGGCTGGAGTTTTGAACATATTTTTCATTTCTGTTTGCAGAAGCCTGTCATCCATACGAGCCCTTCAAGTGCCCCGGCGATGGTAATTGCATTTCCATCCAATATTTATGCGATGGCGCAAACGATTGCTCCGACGGATACGACGAGGACATGCGTCTCTGCACGGCGGGTAAGTCATCATCATCCTTCTAACCAGCGGGGATCATGGATTGCCTTCGGAACCGGGATTCTAATTGATTGCTCAACGTTTGCCCATAAATAATTCGGTTTCGCTAGCTCCATTGATGTACAGACTGCTGCTAAATGGGAATTTCATAGAGAGGAACTGTGGCTCCGAATTCCCGGAAATTAGCCAAAATATTCAAGGCCAGAATTGAATTTTATTTGGCCCAGAGTAGGACAAAAAAACTGTATCCTGCTGCACATTTTGTTGCATTTTGCGCCAGCTGGCTGTTCGCTGGCAAACTAATCGAATTAGTCCAAGCTGCACATAAGTTTTTTTAACTAAATCTGACAAACTTTCGCTCTCAGATCGCTGTTCGTCAACTGAGGTTTTTCGGCCAAGTTTCAAGTGGAAAGGAAATGAGCTCGCTGTCAAAAGCTGGCCAACGAAAGTTGTACAAGAAATCTTATTAAAGTTTGGCACCGATTTTTGGCCATGCAACGACTTTAACTATGAAAGATGAAAGATATTTAAAGACTTTATAATGAATACATGTTTCGCTTACAATTTTTTATGAGTTAACGTTAACGGAAATATGTTAAATATTATGTTCCTTCTGGAATTATGTTCTTTTTTATTTGAATAATAAATAAATAATAATAATATTTTATGATTTTAATTAAATGTCTTATGAATCAGTTTAAAATCTTAAATTTCTTTGAATCATAATTAAATAAACAAAAGTAAATAGAGAACATTTATTTAAGCATATTTATAATTATAATTATATTTTATATTTTCGCAGGGTTTGATCATTTTATTCAGAATCTTGTAACTATGTGAAGGAGTTATTTCCGACCCTATAAATTATATATATTCTTGATCAGCATCAACAGCCGAGTCTAACTAAACATTTTAGAAAGAAAACAAAATTTTATAAGGGGTTACATCCTTAAAATTGTCAAAAATTGACAAAATTTTTAATTTTCTTTAATTTGACACTGAGTAAGCAGATTTATTAACCTGACAAAAGGTAACATTGACAAGCTTTCCAAATAAATATTAATGCATTTTTGGCTTAGTTATGAGTTTTTAAAATTTTAAATTGCCGATAAAATGTGATATAAAAAAAGATAATTATCGACCGCTATCCGATTCGATCCTATAATTCGATTTCAGGGTTTTATAATTAAATAGGGTCTCATGAAATAACAAAATATCAAAGGCATTAATAAAATTACACACTCCAGAAAGCAAATCAATTTGAATAGTTACCTTTTCCCTACCTTATTTTACCCATTGAATTTTCCCTATTTATTCCTTTACCTAGAGCATAAGAGACACTTGATTGCAATCACCAAAGTAATTGCTTTTAATTGAAAAGCAATTAAAATAAAGTAAATGTATGTATATATTTTCATAATCGATACTTCGGTTACATATAAATTATATATAAATCAAATTAAACACAATATTATTTGGAGAGAGAGACTAAGACTAATGACTGCAAAAAGTTTTTTATATAACATATACCGTAATTATGTCATGGATGGCATGATAAATTGTAAAATTTGCCACCCACACACACCGGCAGACAAAGGCCGCACAAATTGGGCGGAAAAACTTCACCTTATTTTATGGCCAAGAGAAGATTTCCACCCGCTGAGCAAACCGAAAACGGAAAATGCGAAAGTTGAGGCCAAACTGCAAATTGTTGCTGCTAATTGCCAGCAATTCACTTGCCTGAAAGTTGAGATACAAGCCAACACAACTTCCCTCTCCCCTTCCAGTCGCTATATCAACTTTCCTTCCAGTTTTCCTTATCGCATGCCCCCCTCCCCCCTTAGTTCCCAACACAATAGCATAAATTTACGCTGGTTTTCCGCCATTGTTCGGCTCGACACAAAAAAAAAAACTATTTTTCGACAATGAAATCATTTAGGAAGTGTCGGCTGCCTTGGCGCTGGCTTAAGTTATTGCCTCAACCTCGGCGCTCTTTGATAAATTATTCGCCCAGTTTCTCGTTATTATAGCCCCTGACTCGTCCTTTATCCTGCGACTCCTCCTTATTGGGTAGCTAGGCAACAGTTGAAACACAAAACGAAGGCAATTTTTCCTGGCCATCACTTGTTTAATTATGGAAAAGCCTTATCCCACAAGCAGTGCTTGAAAAAATGTACTTTAATGGGTCTTTATTATTGTGCTATTAGAGATCGAGTCAACAAGTATTATATTAAGAAATGTATTTTTATTTTTGTGATTAGAAGCTAGTGTTTTCTTAAGATTAAAACTCTTTCACTTTAAGTAGAAAATAAAGATATATAAGTTTATGATAGAAAACTTGTTCAAGAAACTTTATTTCAAAGGACATATGATAAAAAACATTTTCAAGAAACTTTATTTCAAAGGATATACACATCAGTGAATTTAAAATAATTCTAATGCTTAAGAAAAATTCCACTGGCATTTCTTTTTATAGAAACCTGTATATAATATTGTCTCTTTATTTCGAAATGAAATGATATGCTGAATGTGCCAAGAAAATCACTCTATCCTGAGTAAAAGTTAAAGAAATTAAAGAAGTAAAAGTATCCCCTCACATATGTGCTATTTTTATATAAATTTTATATTTCAGATGAATTTTTATTAGGCATGCAAATTGCTGAGAACGGTTTATTGGTGGGTTCCAAAAAAGGAAAAAGAAAATGTATATAAGAACGAGTTAAGTTGCAATAAAAAGTATTCGATAAACTTTTTAACGCGCTGCAGTCGAATGCCCTGGGGAAATTAACATAATTTTGCATACATTTTATCAGCCAAAAAGCAGCGAAAGGAAAGTTGAAAAAATGTTAACCCATAACCCAAGCTAGCAGGGATCTCTCCGAGGCGAAATTGCCACGTAGTCTTAATCTAAACTGCTGATATACATCGTCCGGAATATGTAACAAGTTAAAGGCAAACAACAGGCGACAATACCCGCTCCCAGAGCTTTCCAAACATCCCAGCCCGCCATTTGAGCCCAGTCCCTTGAGCGTGGCTCATGTAAAGGATGTAACGAAAAAAGCAAGGATATTTCGAGACTCGTTGCGATTGTTAAATACCATAAGTTCGAATTTTGCGGAATTTATTTATTAAAAAAATTATATTTCTAGCATTACAAGTAATAAATTGAACAAAGAATTTACAATTGATTCTGAAAAAGAGGATTAGGAAGGTCTGGGAAGGTATTAAAAAATAAAATTCAATACGTTAAAAGTTGCATTTCCTATTTTAAGACCTATAATGCCCACTTTTCTTGATAAAATCCAAAGGAAAACTCCTTGCAAATACAGGGTATGACAAGTAAAAAACGAAAGGAAGAAGAAAACGGTTTGCAAACGTCGCCATTTGCATAACAAATACAGTCAGTAACTGAATCAACACACACACACACACCCACTGAAAGGATACCCATCTAGACCCCTGTGTCCTTGCAGCCATTAAAAATGCCAGCATATGTGGGTGGCTGGGTAAGGGTTAACAAGTGCAGTCAGTGGGTTAAAAGAAAAGCGCCAAGCCCCACGTAAGGTCTCTCCTTTGTGCATGACTGACTGAGAGACTGTGTGACTGACTACCTGACCGACTGGCTGACTGATCCATAAATGTTTGCCGGAGCCAAGGAAAACACAAACAAACAAACAAAACAAAAAAACACAAAAGAAAATGAGAATAAATGGTGAAAAACTTTCTCAACAGGCGAATGAAAGCGAAATTGTATTCCTTTATGCTCAGAAATTGCCTTAGATGGTATATACCTGAAGGGTATTTTCAGTCTGGGAGCTTCAATTGCATGGCAAATAATTTAAGTTTTATGCCCCAAGAGAATTTCAACATTATGTATTTTTTATATTTATTAAAAACAATTGTAGCCAAGAAATAAGAATAAAATGCATTATCCATTTAAATCCATTTAAATTTCTCTATTACATCCTGCAAAAAAATTCAATACAATAGCCTTTTTCGAGGCTGTTCATTACAAACTGTGTTTTATCGATTTCTTTAAACATTTAATGTGTATTCTGGTTCTATGTAAATGAGATTTTTATTGTCCTATAAATAGTTAAAACACTCCAGCGTTGTCCATATCTCCAAGGACCCTCTGCCCTTCAAAATAAGGCCTTAAATAATTTATTCGCGAGGAGGGAAGAATTTCGTATGCACGCGTGCGTTTGAAAAGGAGAAAGTTGCTCTGATGAGCAACCAAAGTTCACTATTAATATTAATGCCTAGGAAATTGTCAGACGTCAGCAATAAAAAAAATTAATTAATACCTCATAAATTTGTTTACATGGCTATTTCAATTACAATGACTTGTAAGTGAAGTGTATTGTTCGTTTATTGATTCCCACATTGTTTGTCTGCTTAATGAACAATATTAATTTAAATCCGTATAAATTATGAATGCAAATGCATTAAGCTGTCTGTAATCAGGGCATTCGAAGTATATTAATTGCTTTTGGCTGGGTCACATCACTCAACCGAAACTTTATTTAATTGCGTGCATTAAAAATAATGTTTGTTTTATTAATTGCAGCCAAGCGGCCGCCGGTGGAGGAGACTGCATCCTTCCTTCAGAGCCTGATCGCCTCCCACGGACCCAATTACCTGGAGAAGCTATTCGGTAGCAAGGCACGTGACGCCCTCTCACCCCTGGGCGGAGTGGACAAGGTCGCCATCGCCCTGAGCGAGTCGCAAACGATTGAGGACTTTGGCGCTGCCCTCCATCTAATGAGGTGAGTGCCCCAAACCAAGCGCTTTCACTGCAGCACAAATTATGTTGAAACTTGTGAGCTGAGAGAAAAATGTAGAAATAATAAACCATATTTCATAAAATTGGAATTTTTAAAAAATTAATTCCATATATTTAATGACTAAATATGTAGATTACTTTAAGGTTATGCAATGACTCTAAGTTTATATAAATATAATTTTGAAAAATATTTTATAAAGCTCTCAATATAGCTTAATCCAGTTCAGATATATATTTGTTATTGCACACATAAATAAAGTTATTAAATAATCCATATTTAAACTGCTAGTTAAATAAGTTTAAAAATTTTAAAACCTTACGCTATTAATTTAATGTATAAACTCTATTACAATATTTAGTTTTAAAGCCCGTACTTTTAGTATATATTTTTTCAATACTTTAATATTTTTCTACACATTTCCTTGAAGTGCATTGCTCTGGGGCGCAATTTATGTGCTTGGGTTGGTCCTTTGGCTGCCACAAAATCCTAAAGAGAAATTATTTCCCCCTTTTTTTGTCAGCTGCTTTTCGTGCAGAAAACATAATTTTAATCCAGGTTCTAGGTTTATATAAATAATGTGCACTCTCTTTAAGAAGAAACTTGGCATTGCCCCGGGCTATTTTCACATTGTTGGAAAATCCTTTTATTCGGGAAAAACTATAAAAGGGGAAAGTCCTGAGGCAAAAGAGCCGGCTTTTTTACTCATCCCCCTGCTCACCCAGGACCTTTGTCCTTGTCCTTGTCCCTTGAATTATCTCTGAATCTGCTTATGTGTGCGTGTGTGTCAGTGGTGTGTGCTTTTCGAGTCCTTTTCTCTGCTCTGCTATTTTAGTAGCTGCAGGAACAATAACATTCGCTGCTGGGTTCAAGGCAACCGCACACAAAATGTGTCATGAAATTTTAAAATATTTCATTTATATTTATCATATTTCCCTTCCTTCTCGGCTTTATTTTATGAACAACTTTGTTTTGGGCTTCTGTGCTCTTTTTTCATAATATTTGTTTTGCCCGTCCTAAGTAAACGGAATATTTCTCTCTGCCTAATGAATTAAATTATAAAATGGGGGAAAGAAATGTCAGCTTATGGGACATGATTTAATAGCAAGCACACATATGTGTGTTAGGAATTTAAATAACTAACTCTAATTGAGTTCTTAGGGTTAGTTTAAAAATTTTCTATTATTCAAAAGTGGTTTTAGTAGTGGAAAAAATATATTTTACAAAAAACTTACTGCCTTATTATCACAGAAATTTAAATATATTTGTTTACTTTGCTAACTTATAATATATTCCATGTACATATATATTAAATATTTACATTTTTTATATTATTTTCAATGTGTTGGACTAAATGCCTTTATCCTTTCGATAAGGCTTTTCCAGACACAAACACCCACATACGATTTTCCAGCTGCCTTAATTGCATTATCCTCTCCAGGCAGCCTCCAGGGGGCCTTCGCCACCAAGTTGCTCTTGCTACAATTTCCAAGATAAACAAAGGCACAAAATTAATTAACAAAAATAACAACAAGCTAACTGAACACAGACGAGGGAGATGGCCAAATATAAACACACACCAACAACACAAAAAAAAAAAAAAACATGAAAGAAAATTTTTCATTAAATTAGTACAACAAAAACTAACCACAAAAATGGGGCCGCCAGGTGAGAGTTGGAGTGGCAATAATAATAATCATAAAATTGTGGGCCATGCAGGCACAGGATCTCAACGTGCGGGACAGACAAAGGACACGAAAATATTTGCCTTCACGCACATGTTGATAAATTAGCAAAACACAAAACCCAAAAAAAAAGCTCCAGGAAAATGGGGGCCCAGAGAAAATGTGAGAGCTGGAAATTTACACAATTTCATCAAGGCAATTAATCGCCCAAGTGTCATAATGTCATTCTGCCCGGCTCAAGGATCTATTCGAGAGACGGGACACGGGTCGGAATTGAATGGATGTACTCGAACCACAAGACACGCACAAATGTTATTAATGTGTATTTTGCACTCTTGTTTTCCCAATCCAACTAAACAGAGAGCAAAAATTCCAGTTCTTTCTAAGTACTTTAGGGATACTCTTGGTACACAAATTTAATATAATATGTCTTTAAGATATATTTTCCTTCGCATAATGTATATGTTATACATTCAGATGGAATCCTGCGAATCGTTATACTTGTCTTAAGTCTATTTTAAAGTTTTTTATTTTTTTAATTATCAGATCTTTAATTTTCTTTACAATATTTAACTGTCAGTTAATTTAAATTTAATTTAAAAGTGATGCCCAAAGTCGCTGCTAAGCTGTTTTAACAATAAGATCATTTCTGAAGATAACATTAGGAGGGATTTGTGTTAAAAGAGAGTTTTAAGTCTTTTTCTGCTTGACAAAATTAAAGATGATTTCAGAAAGCAAACTGAAGAATAAGAATAAAATATATTGCATTAATCGAAGCTATAGAAGTTATAATGGTTTTTAGCAGAAATTGATTAGAATTTACAACAAATTTAACAGTTTGGTATCTTATTCGAAGAAATTCTTTACATAATTGCTTTTATTTTTATGATTTTTGTTTAACTAGCCTTGTTAGCACTTAATTTGTTTTCTGTGCACTTTTCCTTTTTCCCACTCACTTTACTAATTATCCTGATGATAATGAAGTTTACCTAGCAGCCGCAACAAGCTGAAAAATATATGGGTACGGTAAGGAGAGAAGTTGGGCGGTTTGGGGTCAAAGGACACCCCGGGATACAAGCCGCAAGAACAATGGCAAAAGCAACAACCCCACGTTACCTGCAGGGATTAATTAAGCAAAGCGTATAATTTGAGTCTCACCGCAGCAAAGCTACAACTTGTCCCGGTCTCTGTATACATATGTGTGTGCCGATGTGGGTTTGGTGTGTTAAAGGAGCTATGGCTTATTATTTGAGTAAACAGTGGGTTAGATAATATTTAAATTAAATTAAGAAGTTGAAAAAATTACTTAAGAATGTGTGTTTACTATAGTGTAGATATTTACTTGATTATATAAATTTATTATAATTTAAACATATCATTATTTAACTTGTAGGTATTACACATAAAATTCCCAATTACAAATTTAGCTGCGCTTTGTTTTATAACCACACACATCTTTTAAAAATAATCATAACAAAACAAATAGATGAACTTTGTTTCTGTGCTAGTAAATAAAACCACCTTTGAATTGCGCCATTTATCTATATTTTTATATTAAATAATAATTATTTATTATATATAATAAGTCAAAGAAATACTAATAATTTATCTACGAATAATTAAAGTCTTTAATATTATAAAATATAAATAAGCTTATAGTTTAGTTAGTAAGTTTTCATTTTAATAATTCAAAATACACACCACTGTTTAAGGATGTTCATTTTCCATTTTGAAACTATTGCCAGCTAAAAGGAACCTAGTTACCTTAAGTCTTGCAAACTCTTTGCACTTTCCTGAGGCTTCAGCCATTTGGCAAAGAAAACTTTATTCAAGTTTTGGCCATTACTCACAGAACACCCCGAAAATTAGCTTATTCGGTTTTATTTCTGCATCTTATTTCACAGATCGGACTTGGAACACTTGCGCTCGGTTTTCATGGCGGTGGAGAACGGGGACCTCGGGATGCTGAAGTCGCTGGGCATCAAGGACTCGGAGCTGGGCGATGTGAAGTTCTTCTTGGAGAAGCTGGTCAATACCGGCTTCCTCGACTGAGTAGCGCCAGATCCGGCTTCTGGGTTTTATTACGCACACGCACCCATCAATCCTAATTTCTATTCGTATTTGGGCACGCCCTACGATAATTATAATTATTAAATGCGAATCTCACCGACAGACACACACGTACCTACACTCATCACTCCGTTACAGAACACACATAACACCCATGTCCAATCATTTCAGCCAGAAGATATTTTCTCAAACTCTATTTTTGGGTATGATTTAACCTTTTGCTTTGGATAACCTCTTAGAAAATGATTTCCTTTATTTTCTGTTTCCAAAAACACTTTTATAAAAAAAAAAACAAAAATCATGCTAACAAAACTGAAAAAAAAATTGCAAAACACCACGAAAAAGCTACAAAAAAAATATATAGACGCGGAGAGAACATAAATATGCAAGAAATACAAAATTTCGATCACAAATCGGCTGCTCTACATCAAAAAATATATAATATCTCAAGCTTTCTCCCGACTTTCTGCGCTCTTTCTTAAACTTTCTTTATGCGTTGCGTTCCTATCGCGATCTATATTTATTTTGAGAAAATCAATGCGCAAATTTCAGAACATTGCAAATACTTCATAAGAAAAAAGAAATAATAAAATGTGGAAGCAGGATCGTTTGGCAAAAACACAAAAAGGGAAAGAAAAAATAAAAACAAAAACGAAAAAAAAATATATATGAAAAAATTTATCAATGTTTATATAAGAAACAAACTTTTTCTGAAGCATATATATGTATACAGATATCAAACAATTTTTATTGATGTATATGTAAAGTGTTTCAAGGCTTCTTAGATCCGTCACTTATGGTATTCACAACAAAAGTCCCTAAAATGAATGCAAGACCGCAACCGAGGCTATCAGTAAAGAACCTTCCAGCAATTTTCTTATGTACTAACCTAAGTACTCTTTACTCCCTTCGATATCCGTCTATGAATTGTATATTAATAGTACCACATTTGTTTATGTTTTTTGTGAGTAAAATAAGCAAGAGCCCTGCAGGCTGCAGCTAATAATCTTTCCAGTAGAACCAAAATGTTTACAACAATTTAAAATAATAAGTAAAAACGAATAAATTAAATGCACCATGTAGCATAGGTTCCCTGTCGAGCTACTGTGCCGGAAATGAAAATGGCTCTGAGTTGCATAATTCACGAAATGTTTTGAATGTCTAAAGGAAATATCTATCTCGATCATTCAGAGAGATTTCAAATACATATATATATATATTCCAAGGAATAATTATAAAGCCTAACCTTAATTTGAATAAAATACACACAAACTTACTCAACTCTCAAAATATATATATATTTCTTAGAAAGAAAGAAGGAAAAAACACACACAAAAGCAAGTTGTAACCAAAATGAGATTCTTACGTTTTGAGGGCCAGTTTTAACTTGCCAAAGAACTAAAACTGACCCAAACAATTTGGAATAACATCTAAGCAAACCCAAAAATTGGCCCTCAAAACACCAAAAAACACACCTATTATGTAGTGAGTCTAAGTCTCTAATTCAAACATTTATCAAACGGAGCACGGAATTGTTGACCAGATAGCGTGACAAGTAACTAAAACGAGGAAAAGCGAAAACCCAACGTTGGAGGAAAATTCTTAAAATTAAACCAAAAATTTAATGGAGTTATAAGTACCTTGAATTAGCTGATAGATCATACAACAACTACAGCAAACGTAAACTACAATTATTTGTTTAGAAAAGAAAACGAACAAAAAAACTTTTTATCTATATAGTTGTCTATTTAAAATATATTTATGAATAAATGTTTATTCGAAAAGAAAAAAAGAGAAACTAAAACAAGTCAAGAGTAATATTAAATGAATGATAATGAACAGAAACTGATCCATTGAACTATATATAATGTATATGTATCTGACGAGTAGGAGAGGATGCGAGGAACGCCCAGTGTAAATAAGGAGAACAAACTACGAATTCCATAATCGATGCAAATGAATAAGGATGAACCCTAAAAAATATTACAAAAAAAAAACAACAAAGTGATAATTGTTTATTTTTTTGGGTTCCACAAACTGTTATTCGCCTGTAAAGTTTGAGATACTTTAAATATCAAGAAAACATTTAAAAAAAAAACGAACAAAAAAATAATGTCCCTTTCTTTGTGAATATTTTTTTAAAATATTATATTATACAAAACCTATATACAAAGCATGAACATTTTTTAATCTTAAGCCACTGAACTTATATCGCATACATATCAGCAGAGCTCCTGCTAAATAAGGAGAATCCCTGCAAAAAAGTTACAAGAACACGAGAATCTATCAAATACAAAATATATGCAACATATCAATTACCAAAAAACATATCAAATATGAAGTGCGAAAAGTTGAAATCAAAGAGAATCCCACTCTAGTAAAGTTAAGCGGATTATATAAAAGTATATTTATGAGTAAACACACCAAAGGAAATTTTAAAAAACGTTATACAACTCCTATTTATCAGATTTAATTTACTTTATGTCTTTATGTCTTAGTTTAAATTCTAGCCATTGTTACTTGTTTCAGGGTTTTAATACCAAAACTGACCCATTGAACCATTAAAATGCTGAAACAATTTTACAATAAGACCCTCAAATTATTACGAATACAAAACAAAAATGCTTGGTAATATTACATTTTTATTTTTAAATATTATTTCCCCAATGACCCCCTCCCCTTTTCCATTTAGGTTGCTTAATAATAGAAGAAAGTAAGAAAACTATCAAAACCACCAGAACAAGATACACACGAAATAGTTGAACTATATATTTAAATGAAGCTAGCAAACGAAACATATCAGTTACTGAACAAAAAGAAAAATAAAAGATCGTAGCAGAGAAAATACTCCAGCAAACAAGAGACAAATTGCTCTTCAAAAATCATACAAAAAATACTATACAAAATTATATGCAATACATTTAATGTTTGACTTAAATACAGATGAACAAATTCGAGTTTTATGATGGAAAACCACACGAAAAGCGAAAAACAAAGTCTATGTGTAAATGAAATTACAATTAGAATTGCAAAATAACCCATAGAAACAAGAGATGAAAACTAAATTAAATACAATTTTTAACATTCCAATGATGCTATTTCTTTGGTGTGCTGTTTTAAAAACAAATTCATGTGTGCTTTAATGGGTGCGGAAATGGGGGTTTTGGAATTAAGGTAAGGAAAATTTATTTATATAATAATACAAAATTATGAATTCATAACTTATTAGATCCTTAACTTAACAATTTTAATGCATACATATCAGTCTAATGAGTTCATTAATTAAAGGAATTCCAGACGGACGACAGTCGTGAGCTATCTCGGACCAAGTTCTACCTGAGCGATAAGATATATGTGTTTCTCGCTTGCACTCGCGCCTAGAAAGAACTTCCCCCTAATTACTTTCGCTGGGAGAGAGTGAGAGCGGAGATACCTCATGCTCTCAGTGCAAATAAAAGCGTATGTTTTTATACCCTGTAATCTTAGACTAAAGAAGAGTGGGACCAGGCCGTATATATATAAAACTTTAATATTTATCATGAAAATTTAATTTTATAAAACTTTGCTTAAGATCTAAATTGATTAAGCATTTACATCTATTCATGGATCATAAAATTATTAGTGAAAAATAAAAAATACAGTTTAGGAATGACCGATTTAACAGAGAAACTACCTATAATAAAAATTGTATTTGCTTTTTAATTCAATTTTTAGGCTTTATGAGATGTACCAACTTATTTACAATCTATGTAATCAATTTAAGTTGATAAGAAAACGATTTTTAATTAAATATTTTAAATATCTAAATATTTAAATAATTAACTAATTTATTTGCAATTTTAACACACAATACCACTTTGGCTAATTACAATATTTATATTGATTAAATTTCACGAGGTATCTCCTAGTTGATAGCGTCCCCTGTAGACTTCCTACTTGTTATACTACTTTAAATTCTAATCAGCCTTTAGATTTGTTTGTTGTTTTTGATAGCCCCCGTAGTATTTGCTCTTGATTAGCTGAGAAAGGGAGAGCGTCGGCGAAAACTCCCGCCTCACCTTAGTCGTGTTTAAATCGGAAGCGCATTCGGTTGTCGGTGCTATCCAGCCTCGTTATTCGTGGTGGCTTCAGGTGTCATTAAATCTCTCAAGTGCTGCGCCTCAACTAATATTGCAGATTGCATTTTGTGTGTTATAAGTATATTTCTGCAGAGGCCCCATTTTTATAAATTGATATATATTTATTGCTGCCTGGGAGTATGCAACAGTGTTGAGTGTAATCTTGTGATCTAATCAAATAAACCATTTTCGATCGGAAATAATGCACGATCCCAGCGATTATGATTCCGTGTACAGCGAGGAGGATTTCCAGGACACCGTCCGTGGAGCTGATACTCCTCCGCTGATGAACTACGAGGAATTCCGGGTGAAGACGATGGGTGAGAGTCTGGTTTTTACTGTCCACGCCATGGCCGAATTATTTCTGCCTTATCTTTTGTGTTTGTTATGGGCTTTAAAATGCGAACCCATTTTTGATATGAGCCCCTTGATAAGGTGTCTCTGTGGGCGGAACTTTTTGCATATATGATAGAAAATTGAAAATAGAATCGAAGTACTGGAATACTGAACTTATGATTGGTAATTTATTGGAATAAATACAGATGTTATTCAAATATTAAAGTTATTAAAATAATAAAGAAATAAAGGTAAATGGAAAATAGAAAATAAAATGGAAATATAAGTGGAATATTGAATTTATGATTGGTAATTTATTAGAATAAATATATATGTTATTCAAATATTAAAATTATTAAAATAATAAAGAAATAAAGGTAAATGGAAAATTGAAATAGAAATAGAAATGGAATACTGAATTTATGATTGGTAATTTATTGGAATAAATAAATATGTTATTAAAATATTAAAGTTTTTAAAATAATAAAGAAATAACGGTAAATGGAAAATTGAAATGGAAATAGAAATGGAATACTGATTTCATGATAGGTAATTTACTGGAATAAATAGATATGTTATTAAAATAATTAAGAAATAAAGGTAGCATAAATAATTAAATGCTACAAAATAATTTGCCAATTATATTCTAGTCGAGTACCAGTTTTAGTGCATTATTTATTGAGTGTTGCATTAAGCCAACAAATAAAACTGCTTATAAATTTAAATATATTTAAAATAAGTTTATTAATATTATGGCAACAGTAACAAAATTTAAAGGAGTCTTACTAAATAATATTCTTTTAAGTATTTCTTGTTTTTATCCAAGATTCCTATATATCTCAGCGCACAGAAATTTCTATTAGGTTTAGATCAACATTTAGGTCCCGAAAAATTGAATAATAATAATAATATATTAATAGTTTAATAAAAATTAATATTAATAAGTTATATAAATTATTTATTCTCTGCTCAAACTTCCCTAAAATTTTAAATTTTCCTCGACATATTTTTGTAATGTTTTTATAGTAGTAAAATACATAACTTTACAATTACATGATTCCTGATTATATTTATAAAAATAACATACATTTTAATAATAATCAAACAATTTAAAAATGGCAAAATAAATAATGAATTTATAATTATTTTAAGCAAAGCAGAAAAAAATACTACACTGGCGTTGGCTTCTCATTTTATTCGAAGATTTAAATTTTCATTACTTTTTAAAATTATTATTTTTATTCTCATCGTTATTTGGGTTAATAATTTTGTATATCTTAATCAACGACCTTATATTTTTATAGCCCAATCGAGTTCCGTTGTTTCCCAAATTAAAAACATTTTTAATTAAATGCTGTTAAAATGCTTTTATAATTTGTAATTATCGAACACAAATTATAAAATTTAAATTGCGCAATAGCCAAAACAAATTGGGTGTTTTCTTATTAGATGACAATTATAGCCATTTCTGACGTAAAAATAGCTATGCTTTCAACAATGGTGGCGATGAGAGGCTCTTATTGGAGCTCCAAGAGAGAGTTTTCATAGAGCGAGAAGCTGGAATGCCAAAGCACGTGTTTCATTTCCAGCCGTTTCAAGCGAATAGATCGGCAGTGGTGCCTACATTTTGTGTCCGTAAATAGCCAAATGTTAATTGCAAAAGCTATATATGGACAAAATAACTTAAAAATTAATAAATGAAAGGATATTCGTTCCAATCTATTATCTGTTCTTGTGTTTGGTATATAAATATTAAATTTATATGTTATATATATGATTATAAAATTTCTAGACAATCAATTACAATTGTTTTAAAATAATATTAATTGATCCTTTTTCGTTTCTTTTATGTTTTATATGCTAGCTTAAAAATTGAAGGTTTTAATGTAACAGTTCGTTATGGATAGGGCTGTCGGTTATTTTAATAATTATCGTAACATTGATATCTTTTGTAAATTATATATTGATAAAAAAAACAAACAAGCGAAAAACGCCAAATAGGTTAACAGGGCTGCCAATTTGAATTTTTCCCCGTCAAAACTGGCTTGTTTGAGGCTAATTGGGAATTGCGGGAATTCTGGCTTATATCGGAGAGAATTATGTTAAGTTACGCTCACCCTATGTTAAGTTACGCTCACCCCGTGTTAAGTTACGCTCTCCTCTCCGACCTGTTAGTTTCTACATGAGAATTCGAGCCCAAACATGAGAATTCGACCCCAAACATCTGTAAACGTGTAGAACGGCTCTGTAAACGTGTAGAACGCACTGTAGCCGTCAAATGAAGCTGTTAGTCTGCAGCCGCGCAGCAGAAAATGTAAACTCGCGATCGCAACAACTTCAAGCCGAGAAAAAAACAGAAAAGCGAAAAACGAAAACGGAAAACAGAAAAGCGAACGAAACTGAGACCAAAAGGTGTCTAATAAAGTGCGGGCTCCGAAAAAGCGTAATTAAAATACAATTTGAAGCTGAAAATAATCAAAAACATAAAGAGTTGGCCAGCAAGTTCAAGGCTTATGCGCGTGTGTGTGTGTGTGTGCAACAAGTTGTTTAAAGTTTAAAAATGTGACGAAACACAACAAATTAAGTGGAATTGTGCAGCTCAGTGTTTTCACCTTGCCGCAGTTAACGTTTTGCCTTGGTTTTTAAGTCTTAACTCTTTTCGGTTTTAGTTAAAAACACACATACATATACATTCTACTGACAATTCTTTGACTCACAAATTACCCACGACGCCGGCAGCGACGCCGACTGCGCAGCCGGCGATCAACAAAACTGTTGTCTGTTCCCTTTTGCCATATTCCATTTCTGGTTTTCGCTTTCCATGCCGCCTGTTCCGGCTGTTGCCAACGTTCCGCCCCAACCGGTGTTTGTTTTTTATTGAGAGCGACAGAGAGGGCGAGTCTGGGAGAGCGGGAGAGCGGGAGAGCGCCACCTGTGTCGTATCGCAGAGGAAACTGATAAAGAAAAACAAGAAAACAATCAAAATAAGTAAACAACGCAGCTTGTTAAAACTTACAAACGGTGGGCAAACAGGCAAGGAAACTCATTAAAAGCTGGACGAAAAAGCTAACGGTAGTTTCGTGACTCTGTCTCTCAGTTTCTCTCCGTCCCTCCCATTTCCATTGTTTATTTTGGTGGCTGCGCGTGCGTAAAAGTTGAAATTTCGGTGGGAAAATCCAACCGAAAGGGGAAAAACCAACTGAGGAAAATGAGATGTTTTCGGCACTCTCCGATTCCTTTTCAATTTTTATAGAATTTCTTGGCGCGCCTTCGCTTTCAGCATTTAACGCGAATCATTACGAAACGAGGCGGCAAAGAAAACAAAAGGTGCGAAAGTGGTAAAAAATACATAACGTCATAATAAAAAACGGAATGTAGTGTGATATCAGTTGTCATTCCACGAAGTTGATCAATCAAATCGAAATCAAAGCAACGGCAAAACGACCAAATTGTGCTTCATGTGATTCAACGAGAGTTTATTTTTTTAATACGATTCGATACGACCTTGGAGAGCATAATTTTATATGAATTGTGTTTGTGTTGTGATTTTAACTTTTAACGAAACGAAACGAAAACGCCATTGGGATTAACGATCAACTAATATGGAACCTGGAATTTTAATTGGTAAGATTGATATTTAAAATTAATACAAGAGGGCAAACTGACTTTGGAAAGCCGAAGTTTATACACTCTTACTTACTAAGCTTAAAATATTTTTAAATCAATATTTATCGACATTTTTGGGAAAATTAATGTTAAAAAAACTCATAATCAAGCAAAAAAGGCATTTATTTTATTTTGGAAAGCATTCCTATGGCAGTTTTTACAAGGTTTAAATATCTGTATAGTCAATTTAAAATATAAAAACATTAAAATTGCTATGCATTTTGTAGAATTTTAATGATTTAACCCCTTATAAAATATTACAAAAAAAAAAAATCAGAAATTAATTTTTCTGCCGAAAATACCTAGATCTACTCGCCTGTTGATGCTGATCCAGAATATATTTGATTTATAAGGTCAAAAATCACTCCTAAAGAGCGCGACAAGCTTCTGACTAAAATAATAACACCCTGAAAGGCTATAATACATTTGAATATGTACATAATTCAAGTTTTAAGTAGTTTTATATAGGGAAATTTTGTTGTATATAATTAATTTTATTTTTAACATAATTTGCTACGCTTTAACAAATAAGCTTCCCACAAAGATTAATGGTAGTGATAATTTCCCCCAAGAAATGCTCCCCTTTGAGACATGTATTAAATGTTTATTATTCTAAATTGCATTCAAAATGGCAATTTCTTTTTAATTTATTCCCACACATGCTGAGAGATATACAATTAAAAATAAGCCATTAATGATACCCATTCTGCTCTGAAATTAACCCCATTGAGGGGAGAGCAGCAATCATTTTGAGAGCTCAAAACTCGTGCCCCCATTTCACATCTTTGAAATAATTTCCATGCTTTCTTCAGCTGCAAGTCCGAATCGGAGACAAGCAGGCAGCCACATGTTGCTCTCAGAAACATGTGGAAACACTGAAAAAAATTAGCTTAAACTTGAAAGTAATTAGTGTAAGAGGAAAATGGATTTAAGCCATAGAAAATTTGATTGAATAGCTATTAGAGCTAGAGCTTAAAGAAAACCCTGAATGATCTTGACCCTCAGCTAAGGGCAAACCCAGTTTCCAATCAATATAAACTATTACAGTTTTCCGACAGTGTAGATCAAACGGCAAAATGATGGCACACCCCATTCACAACCACAGCTCTTTACGCATGCATATGGCCTTTGCTCATTCGGTTAAGCATTTAATGATCAGAAAAATGCTAAGCCGGGCGAGTTCTCATGGCGAGGGGTGAAAAATCGGCGAGGAGATACAAATGGAACTGTGGGGAGCCCAGAGGGTGTGGTTCGGATGCTCTGCTCTGCGTAACCCGCGCTCAGCTAATGAGAAGCCAAACCGCCATCAGAGGCAGGGGGGAAAATTTGTGGAAAATGCGGCCGAGGGGCGAACGTGGTGTCGCATTTGTTGTTGGTGCTTGCGTGTAATTGAGACTCGATTTAGAGACGAACCGCACCAATTTGTGCCAGAAGTCGAGTGTGTGTGGGTTTTTCTAATCGGTAACATTAGAAAAAGTGCGGGTATATTCTATTTACAAAAAGTAATGCCGCTATAGGATATTTTCCGATCGATATAGGGCTAGAAAGAAGTGAAATACCAGACAAATGTAATATTATATGTTTAGTTGCCTAAAAACAATTAATATATAATTTTAAATACTTCAAAATAAGATCTTTGAATCAGCTTTTGTTGCCTTAAAGGGCTTACAATATTCGTGGCCAAAAATCATATCTTAATTGCTATAAAATCTTCTTATTTTCTAAATATAACAAAGTCATCTAAGAACACATAAAGACCAAGAAATTCCTTAATTTCATTCGCTCGTTTTTGGAATCGAATTTCGAATTCAGTTGGAATCCGACAAATGTATCTATGACTGTCTCTGGTTTGTCTGCGGCTTTAAGCCGGCAAAGCCGCCAGTTCGGATCAGCTCAGCCAGCTGGGCTTGGAATGCGACAAAATGCGCATTTGCATTTGGCCACATATGTGTCGGTTTTTATTTGATTTTATTTTCCCGGGTTTATTTTGGCTTGGAATTGCTGATTTGAATCTGGAGCGCACACAACCAAGTCACACACACGAAGAAGGAGTGAAAAAATGTGCACGTTCATAAAAAATGACTCCAACTACTGCTTGCAATTTGTTATTCTCGCCATTTTGGTCTTTTCTTTTTTTTTTTTTTTTATTTGTTAGGTTAATGGGTTTTCATTTGTTTATTGGTTGATTGGATTTTGTAGCTTAACTGTGCGGGGAAAACAGGAAAACTTAGATACTTTTTTATACAAGTATTTACAAGAAGATATGTATGATTGTACTTAGAATTCAAGTTATTGATTTGTGAATCTTTAAACGAAAACTATTATTTTTATAAATACTGCAATAGTGCAAATTAATTGCTATAGTCAAGTAACAAGATCTAGCCACTGCCAATAACTTCTCATTCAATTATTTCTTTTGGCCATCAATCTGTAAGCTTCACAATATAGCTGCCCCGCCTCCCTGCTCGATCTCGGATCGCTGGCAAAGCCCACCCGCTGAAAATCGAATAATAAATTCAATTCATAACTCAAACTGTCTTATCATTGATCGATGTAGCGTGCCAGTGAAGAACCCGGGAAACAGTCGGCAAAGAGCTTCAGTTTATATCGTACAAACATATGTATGGTTTATAAATCTTTTAAATATATATATCTGAAAAGAGAAAGGGCTGCGAGAGAGGCGTTTTCAGTTGGATATATATTAACAGTACGTGTGTGTACTCACGTCTATATGTCAAAATGGTAAACGATCAGTTGCAGTCGATGATTTGTAACGCCCGAATGCGTTTAAGCCGGCTTGGGGGAGAAAAAGATAGTGTGGCGAAAGGAGAGAGATGCAGATACCCGGCTTTTGGCCAAGTCAGTTGGCCAACATTTCACTCGGCAACACTCGCCTGATGCTGTTGCCTTTTGTTTTTGGTTTCAGTGATGATTGGCTTTTCAGTTTTTACCTTATTGGTCAATAAAACTTTCTAATTAGTTTTCGTTCACCTGAACTTGTTATTGTTGTTGCTGTTATTTTGCAGTGGCAAAATATTGATTAAGCCCAGTTGACAGTTTGTGAAATGTTTATTTATAGTAACATTCATTGTTTAACTACAAGTGCTTACATAGTGTTCAACAGTCAGTCTCGAGTGCACCTGAGTAGACAATGCGTTTCGGAACTGTAGGTCAGTGTATTTAACTTAAATAGATTCCTCAATTTTTCATTGACAATTCGTTTTATCAGTATCCAAATTGCTTGAATTTATCAATACGTTTTTATTAAATTTTGATAATAAATAAGGTCGGCCTTAGTTAGTTATTAATAGATAAAAGCAGGCTCCATGATGGAACTCTGATATCAGGTCTCTCAGTTGAATATATAATAAACTTATAACGAATTTTATAGCTATCTATTACATAAGGTTAATAATTTAGAAATTCCTTAAATTGATGAAGCTGAGTAGAATAGATTATTTAACGAAATTACTTACTTTGTTTACCGTAAATAATACATTTTTAAATCTGAAACATTGCCCAGTTTTGCTAAGAAATAATTGAAATGATGCTAACCATTTTTTTTAATCATTTTCCCTAGTATATAGTATATATATATAAATTCCCCTGCACTGTAGATATGACATGTTCTGATAACAGTTGTCTTAACAAAAAAATAAAAATACTTCGCCGGCAAGCTGTGTACACCTGTAAGTGATAAAAAAATTGCCAGCCATTGCTGACTTTGTGCCAACATGAAATGAGAGTAATGGAAGCGTAAGATGAGCATCCAAATGTAAATAAATAAATCGTTAAGCTCACAACTGATAAACAAACCTTTAACTGAAGCAGAATCCGCCTGTCCTGGACCATCAGTCGCCGGGAATTTAATTAAAATGGCAACAGGAATAAGAACAACAAACAGCCATCAGTTAATTGACAGGAATAAAACGCAGCGAGCGGCATTTACAAACTATCTGTATTTTCCACACGAGTGTGTGTGTGTGCGTATGTCCGGTCATTATTTGTCCAATAATTTCCAGCAACGAATCGGTACATACTTACAGATGTATAAATGAATAACACATGACTCGGATGCTGCCAATTCTCACGCTCCGAGAGGAGGAAAAGCACACATGCTTAAGCATCTATCCATTACGGCGGGTCCAAAGAGCCACAGGCTTTCCACTCACTCACAACATATCGTTCATAAGAATAATAACAAGGAAGCCATCTCGCTTTGAAGTAGGAAAAAAATGAAAACAGGAGGCAGGATCGAGTACTTGAGGCAATTGAAGCGGCATTCAAGTTAAGTGAGCTTTAATAAGCCCTATGAGACATAAGCTGTAAGGTGAAGTGAATGGCAAGAAACACAAGCTCATTTTTAAAATCACAATGAAAAGCCCCTCGGGCAGAGTTTCCCCGCTAATGGGGATATCTTAACGAGAGCCGCACTTGTTGGGAAAACTATATACCGGCAATGAAAAATATTCAATTGAGGGAAAATGCATTATAAATACATTTGTTTTGATTTTCTCTTAAAGAATGCTTTACAGAAATAACTACAAACGTAAAGTATTTATTTTGTAGTACCTTTAAATGGAAAAACATTTAATACTTACATAAATTAAAAACTCCATTGACGGCTTTGGCAAGCAATCAAAATAAATCTAAACATGTACCTACACTTTTTTTTTTTAATTTAATTTTTGGCTAAATAAAATACAATTTAAATGGTTGTTATTAAACGCATACTAAACATTATTTGTTTCAAGTACAATCAAACTCCTTTAAACCTTGTGTACAATGCCTTTTCACCGTCTCTAAGAGACACCTTTTAAGAATTTAAACGTAAGACCGAGTGGATAAACGAGTTCAAGACATTAAACAATAATTGCCAACAGGGAATTGAGAATTTGTCAAGCGTAATGATGGTGGTGACGATGCAAGCCTTGTCGGTGCTGCTTAACTTGCAATTAATTTCAGAATGAATGAATTTCGCGATAAGTAAATTCAATTATCCGTAACATTAATGAATGCGTAAAATTTAAGCAGCGAACGGTGGCGGCACACTCAAACCGGTGGCGGTTAAGTGATTTTGTAATCAATTTTCAGGCAAAAATGTGGGCAGTCAGCAGGTGAACAAGAGACCCGGCCAAGAGCCGCCGAAAAAGAAGTAAAACTTAATAAGGCGTAAATCGTTTTTAGTGTGGGCTAAGATATGGCTAAGTAATTTCATAAATATTTATAGATAAGTGACGGCCACTGTCTGCAATATTGTGTAAGGGAGACAACTCAGAGGAGGGTATGGTTAAAATTAAAATGGAATAGAGGAAAAACTTTTAAACTTAAATACTTTGAAGAAGTGTTAAAGCTATACTTTAACTTTTAAATGAAAATTATAATAACCAAAGGTTGAGCAAAAAGAAAAGTAAGCTGGCAAGTGTTTGCTTGAATTTACCATGACACCATTTAAGCCAACAAATTAATCATTAATATTTTGAACTCGGCTTTATCAACACCCATAAACACTTTGGCTAAGAGCAGACCATCCGGCCATAGCCGGCGGAAGCTTCGAAATAGTGTTGACCAAGCTGAATGGGAAAATATGAAAAACAAAAATGAATTAAAACTTCCGCTTGCAGTTCGGTGTCTACAAATAAAAATAGCAACAGAGTTGTGGGGGCGGTCAGGTAGGGGGAGGAGGGTGGTGGGGGTGGCCAGGTATTGTGGCCGTTTTTTGTAGTGTTTTTTGTTGCCCTGTCTCCCACATTGATAAAGCCTTTGGTAAGAAACTCACTCTTAAAGTGTCGGACATGCTGGTGTTTGCCAGAGGCGTTCGCTTGTTGCTGGAACAGGTTTTCCCAGGCTTTTACCCCCCTACCCCCCCCCTACCCTCCATCCATAAGAAAAAAAAAACAAAAATTCCTCTCTGCTTTGCATATATACGTGGACTTTTTGGGCCATTGTAAATGCACCGGGCTTATTCTAATTTATGCGGGCCCAAAGTTTGTTCAGAAATGTTCGCTCGAACGTTGCATTTAATTCTCGTTTCTGGCCTTAAAGTGTGTCTTAATTGTGGCGTTGGTATTTGAGGAATCCATAAACACTTTCTAGACGAGGCGTAAAATTTCTAAATAAATATAAAGATTAGCGCCATGTGATACATATAGTATTGAGTGGTTTTCATTAAGTAAAAGGTGCTTTATTTATTTAGATTATGACTTTCTATATGCCTTTTCCGCTTTTATACGATTTCGTTAATCTACACTGGATTACTTTATACAATTTAGTAATATACATTTTTATAACGCCATTTAACATTTCCGTCAAGAATATTTAGCCTGCAAGCAGCTCTTTCTATTCTTTGGAAGTATAAACTATTTTAGTAACAAGTTTCTCAGTAAGCCAATCAACTACTGAATAAAACATTATTCATTTGAAATTTCGAATTTGTTTCACTTCAATTCCGGCAAAACTCGATTGGAGCACATAACTATTGAGCCAAAAAGCTGTTAAAATAAAATGTATACCAACACTCACATGGTCATAATATTAGGTACATGCTACTTGTAAAATGTAGCATGATAAAACAATAGTTTATTTCATAAATTTCAACTTTAAATTAACAATAAATGATGAAAAATAATCAATATAATGAACTTTAGGTATAATTAAGGCCTATTTAAATGTAACTATTATTTTGCTTTGCCAAACTTAACTCATTTAAATTGTAGTGTTCTCTTTTTTGGTCTCAATTTGTTTGTTTAATTAGAATATTTGTCTATATGTTTTTTTTTAATACAATTTCTTGACACTTCTTTATTTTACTTATTAAAATATAAAAAATATATATATTTAGCTTAGTATCTTTCTATAAATATAGATAGTTGTCTTAGCTTACACAATTAATGTAATCAACCGCTTTTTGATCGCTTTTTTAGGCTTTTACAATATTCATGACCTTAAAGTAAATATTAAACACATTAGTTTCAAAGTAAACCTATTAATATGATCCCATTTGTACATCTATATGTTTTGCAAAAAGAACACAAAATGAAAAGCAATCGAAAAATTAAGGGAAAGGCACCGCACTACAGTCTTACGTATTGTACAAAAGTTCAGGCTCCAATCTAAATGCATGTCACATGCAATGGAACGTCGTAAGAAGTCACGTTCCAAGCCATACAAAAGTCGCCGGTAATCGAACTCGGTTTAATAATAGAAAACAAACAAATACTGGGAATTTGCTCGATATTTGTGACTGCGAGTAGAATGTTTGTCGCACAGCGATTGACAAATTCCAAATTTCCCATATGGCCTGTAAAACCGAACAATTAAATTTCGGCCTCCCTGATGGCACAGAAGGAAAGCTTAAAATTTCCATTATAAAATCATGACAACGAAAACCCATCCAACCATGGGGGAGTTTGGTGGAGGCGATGTTGTAGGCTTGGCGGCAAAGCGAAGCCAGATGGTGAAAATGCCTCATTTGCTCTTACATTTTCCTTACATACTTAATATTAGAAATTTCTTTTTAAATTCTTATAATTTTATAAAATAAAAAAATTAAATACTTCTATATACAGGGTGTTATTTATGAGTAAGAAGTTTGTTACGCAATCTAGGAGACATTTCTGACCCCGTAAAAAAAAGAACTAATGGACTATAAAGGTTGATATTTTCTATTCCCTTGCAGGGTATTAAGAAATATTGTAACGTTGTGAAGGAGTAATTTCCGATAAATAAATAAATAAATTTCCGACCCTATAAAACATATTTATTCTCGATCAGCATCAACAGCCGAAACAATCTAGTCATCTAAGGAAGAAAAAAATTTGAAGTTTTACAAAGGGTTAAATAATTAAAATTTTTGAAAATTGAAAAATTTTTAATTTTAAAATGATGATGATGATAAGCAGATTGTTTATATTATTCAAAACTAACATGGAACATCTTTTCGAACTAAAATTAATTCTTTTTTCGCTTGGTTATACATATATATACATTTAGTTTTGATTTGTCGAAAATTTATCATATGAATATATCGATATTTATCTAGGCTTAGTTGATTGATTTCCAAATCGATGCTTTAGTTCAATTGCAAACTGGAAGGGTACATAAACTTCGGCGTGCCGAAGTTAGCTTCCTTTCTTGTTTATTACCATATATAGTACGTCTTAATGCCATCATATTTCACTGGAAATCAGTGCGCAAGTATTAATGTAAAATTTAAATGCGATTTGAAAGTACTATCCCACCCATTTAGATGTTCACCCGAACGGAACGCTTTGCCCCTTCATTTTCCAAGCAATGGCGTAACGTAATGTTTGCTTTTCCGTTCCGTTCCTTCTATTTTGAGACTGATAAGAGGTGGAACTACTGCTACATTGCTTAGCTTATCAATTTGGTGGCCGCCGATGAGAGTTCCTTCACCTCTTCTCCATGTTACTTGACACACATGCCGTCGGGAAAACAAATAAATATTTGCTCAATGGCGCTATTGCTGTGTTGTATATCCCCAGTGCGTGTTTGGATGCGTATATATAACATATATGTATATATATTCAAAAGCCGAGGAGCAGAGCTGTCTGTTGACCCACAATAAATGAGGGATCGAGCAGTTGGCGGCACAAGCCAAAACGGGCTTCCAATAATAAACAGACCGAGCAAAGTAGAGGCCAGTCCACGCCCCATACCCTTCGCTTGGCTCACATAAATAATTTTTGTTTTCATTGCAACCGATACGGGTCATGCTTCGGAATGATAATACTAAAAATCCATAAACAAAAAAACTAAACAATAATAAGAAAGGGTGCTCGTGGGACATTGAAGTTTCGCTACCATTGCAAGTTTTTAACAAACAAAAGTGTTCAATAATAATAGTTAAAAGAACGAAAAAATTAAGGTATTTATTAATGTGGTTTAGCTAGTTTCATCAGACACTCTTGGAAGATTAATAAATATTTAGAACTATTATTTTATATTTGCATTTAAAATGTTTAAATATTGTGAGGGTAAAACATTTAGGAATTAATTCCTAAAATACAAAAAAATATTTAAATTGTTATATAATAGTATTGTATGAACATCAGCTCTACTCCGATGAAGGCTTACTAATTAGACAATTAATTTTTATTACGTGAAACATAACACGTTGTTAAAAAACAAACTGCTGACCAAAAAATAAATTTGTCATGTTGCTTTTTCTATAAAGGGATAGGCAGACAGAAAATATTCAAATTAATAATAATTAATAATAAAAAATTTATTTAATGCTAGACTGAAATAGAATATTCTAAAGTATTAAACATGAAATTATGCAAGTTAATACTTCAATGTAGGGCTGAAATATACATTTCCAAATATTAAATATTAAACTGTCTAGATAGAAATTCTCTAAAACTTATACTATAATGCAAAGTAATGAAAAGTAAGATTGAAATCAAATTTTTCAATCTTTTAAACATTAAATTATTGAAGTAAAAATCCTCTAAAACTTATACTCCGCAAACATAACAAAAAAAAGAGCATTTAAAAGTTTTCCTCACACGTGAGTTTAAATTTGAAAATATTGTATTGCAGACCCACAATAACTATATTTTTTTACGTATTGTTTTGGATTAGCTGAAACTCTATTATTTGCAAACTAAATTGGATATTTCAAGCCCAATAATTGGCTTTCAGCGGACTGTCAATAAATCAACGGGCATGTTCGACAAACTTTTCACACTCCATGGAGCAAACTTTCATCTAACATTAAAACATTTTGACGCACACACAAAAGCACAATAGAGCTGCCAAAAGAATAATGCCACAAAACAACTTTATATGATGACAGGAATAGACACACAAATAGAAAAAATATCGAAATTGTTTCGCTGCTCAGCTGACAAATCGACTGGCATCAGATATATGTATATAATAACCTATATATATATTTCCCTTACCGGCTTACGTATCAAACAACTTTTGCTATGCTCCTCTCGATTTACATACGGGAGCTTCACAAGCAAAAAGCTATAAAATATCAATTTATTGCTTTATAATTGAAGGCAATAAATGTTTGTAAAAAGTATTCAACGACATCGAAGAACGATCCAACTTTTGTGGGCGGTTGCGGGTGTGAATCGAAAGACGAAGTGTAATGACATCAGTACATCATTCAGACATTTGCTCCATTGAACACAATTCCCTTGAATTGAATTCAGCAGTTGGCACACAATATTTTTGTTTTGCTTGCTTTTTCAATTTGCAATAAATTTGCGTCGAAACTTAACTACATTGAAATAATCAGAGATAGAACCAAAAATGAGATAAAAATCCCACAAAAAATGTGAATTGCAAATTTTGTGTGATGGCTTTGTGTTCCAAGGTTATTTGTTGGTATCACAAATATTTAAAATAAATTTATGTGTGTTGCATAAGAGGTTTAAATTAGCATAAACTATTTATGCATCAATTTCTTATCAAGTTATAATTGATTTTAATATTTACCACAAGTGAAATATATCAACTAATGTTGTGCATTATTAATGGTAATCTGATTGATTCTGGAAAGTGTCACTAATAGAGGTCACTAAATAATAAATGTTTTCTTGGCACCTTGCAGACTATTTCATGCTTAAATTCTATATACAATCCTTTTCATTCAAATAATTCAATTACGAAATATGTATGCAGAAGTTGAGCCAAATTATTTATTCATCATAAACTGTAAGGAAAAGTTTTGGTAAAAACTTTATGCAAAGAAAAGCTATAACTATCATTAAAATAACAGTCTCTTTTGTTTTACCAATAAGTTAAATCGACTTGTTTTTCTTCTTGCCACAATAATGCAAAAGGGGGAGCCAAGATAAGACTTTGGGTGAATTGCCAGCATTGAAACAGTTTTCCGGAGAAAAACAATTTGCAAACAACTTTGGCAAAAAACAAACAGAGCAGAAAAAAAGATGCTACCTAATAGCAGGCATTGGGCCAACTGTTTGACGGTGGATTATGGCATAAGGGGATAGGGGATAAAGCCAACATCACATACTCAGATGTATGTATATATGGGCAACTTCCTAGTAAACAAAAAGCCAAGCAGAAGCTGGTGCACTTCAAATTACAAGAGGTGGCCTCCGAAGAAATTGCAGTAATTGACACTGAAAATACTGCTGTTGTTTAGAGCCATGATAGGAGATGACGTCGGCGATAATGATGCTGCAGATCCAAGCTGATGATGCTGCAGTTATCCGGGGTATAGAAAAATATATAATTGTCCACAGACCAGTTGCAGGCTCCAGAGGGGGTAAAGCCAACACTTTAAACACTTCTCTGTTGAAGGGGAAAATTTCATAATTTATTTTTACTCTAAAGCATAGTTCGTTGAGCCATTCCACTGGCTTTTTCCAGCCCCGTCACTCGACAGAGTATGTAGTTAATTAATGCAAAGACTCTAAAGCTCAATTAATGAAATTTCATTTAATTATCAGCGGGCGGTCGTTCGGTCTGCAAGAATTCCCAGAGAATTCGCATTTCGCTTCGACTGTACGTGTGGCATTGCCGAGGACCATTAGGAGCAGGATCTATTCGGCTGGGTCCTTGGCATGGACCCCCCTTCCAGGCCAACTACTTTACAGTCGGCCTCATTTGTGGGTCACATGCAACAGTTGGTCGTAACCAGGCGGCAGCATCGTGACTTGCCACATCGATCAATATTGTGTGTACGTTTTATACTCGCACTGTGCGTACTGGAGCGACTTGGCTTTGGTCCCGCTCGGCAATTAGTCTCCGGGGAGGAGCGGGCCTTGTCCTTCATTTATATGGCAATTAAATTTCGCATCGGAAGCGGGTTCGGGTATGATGGTGTCTTGAGTGAGTGGCTTTGCCACATTGCGATGAATGCGATGATTTATGGCCTCCGGAATGGTATGCTCTGGCCTGGCCTCCTTGAATTGGTAATGAGATATTTCACGTTGGCAAATTGCAAATTCTATGACTAGAATAAAGGCAAGGTTTATCTATGAGAAATTATAGAAATTGTATGTAAATCAGTTGCCTTTGGGGAAGTCCCAATGGAAATGTATCATTCTTAGGAAAGTTATTAAATAGGTGAAAGTTTTTCCTTAATAGTATCAGGCTGAGACCTTTTAATAACTTTGCAGAGTTTGTATTGGTTGTTGGAAGACTTTCATTTTCCTGAAACATAACGATATTTTATAAATAATTTACCCAGACAAAATTAATTATTCTGGTAGTACATTTATTAGCTTCCAAGAAGTATTTTAACAAATTTAAATGTAAAAATTATAAACAAATAAATATAACTATTAAGATATAGAAAAACAGTTTCACATAATAGATCTATAACTGTGAAAACGTCAATTAAAAATGTAAAAAAAATCTATAAATTAAATGTGGCCTCTATTATTACTCCTTATAATCGGTATTTCGACATGAATTGTCTTTAAATTATTCAATTTATACACTTGTCATAGAGTTCTTTTTAATCTATATACGTAAATATTTATATGCAAATATTTATTTGCAAATATTAAAAGAAGAATGACCCCTTCTAAGCTCAGCTTAATTCTTTAGCAATGCCGATAAATGTATTTTTTAAAATTGATCTATTTCTCAATTTCAATAATCGAAATATTACTTTCTAGTATCACACTTAAAGAATCCTGTTACCACTTTTCACAACCCTCGAACCCTCTGATTAGCCGCTTACATAAGTTGTAATTAGCTTCTCTCGGCATATACTTTGGGTTTTGCCTCATCACCTCATCACCAAACCGATTAGAACAAGTTAATTACGGTAATCGGCTCAGAAAGTTGTCCAGAGCGTGACATGGCTAGGTTTTCTGTGCATTCCGTGCGCTGTCAAGTTTTCCCAAGCCCAGTTCACCTGTCATCATGGCACAGAGCATAGAAAATGCGTCAAATCAAGTAATATATTGCAGTAATTACTTACCCCCGAAATAAAACACAAATCGATCAGTAATTACACGCAAGTCGCTGCCAATTCATTTAATTGTCTGCTCAAGGCGGCCATCAATCAGAGACTTCTTCCAGCGAGCGATGCAAATTGCTTTCGTCCAGATTGAGTTGCGGCTTCACACAAAACTAACAAATGACGCACACAAGAAGGTGGTACATAATATCACAGCACAGAAACAAATAGTTTAAAAAAATAAAGATTTTATAAGTAAAGATTATAATATATATAATATTAAATATGATGTAATTACCCATTACAGACATAGTATTTTATAAAGCTTCAAGGTTCAAAATAATTATTCAATTATTCCACAATGCAATTATTTATGCTGTCAGCGTAGTTGAAATATTTTGTTCTATTGCTCGAAATTCCTGTAATTTAAATGCTTTAAGAAGTATAATTTTGAACAATGATTTATTGTCTTAAATTATACATTTTTGCTCTGTGTAAATGTATCTCTTATGGCTGACCAGAGCTCACCTCTCAGCGATCGAGTCTGAAAACTGCAAGCGACGTCTCCGCTAATTGATTTCGAGCGAGTGATTTGGCACGTTTTGTTGCAGTTCATTAGCGAAGTTGGACTGCGCTGAGTTGCGTTTTGGGTTGGGCCCTTGCCATAGACAAGACCTGGGGCCTGGATTCCACAAGTGGCGTTCCATAGACTCTCCTGGGCTGGGCCTGGGTCTGGTCTGACGCGATGGCCTACAATCTGGCATTAAAGCCGGCAGTCTTGGCTCGAGGTTAACGAAAGAAAGAAAGAAAGTTGGCAGCGATTTTGGCACTAATGGATCTAACCACTTCTCTTTTTCCCCTTTTCCCCCCACTTCAGATGAACGACAGCACATACAGAAGAAAACCTTCACGAAATGGATCAATTCACATCTCATCGATACCCAGTGCACGCCAGTGAAGGACCTGTTTCTGGACCTGCGGGACGGACACCGCTTGCTAGCCCTGCTCAGCACCCTGACACAAACACAGCTGGTCAGTATATATCATATATGAAAAATGATGGGTGGTCTGAGTCGGAGAGATTTATTGGGGAACTATGAAAACTGGACAGCCTTTTCCTTAATTTTTCTTTTACTTACTTTGCTTTTGTTTCTTCGCAGAAACCGGAAAAGGGTCGGATGCGAGTGCATCACATTAACAACTTGAACAAGGTGATTCATGTGATCCAGCAGCATGGCGTTAAGCTGGTGAACATCTCCAGCGACGACATTGTGGGCGGTAATGCCAAGCTGACCCTGGGCCTCATCTGGTTAATAGCGCTGGAGTTTAATGGCCAGCATCTAGTCAAGAGTCACTCGAGCAACGGGGTGGAGAAGTCTCTATTGGCCTGGGCTCGGCAATACACGGAGCCCCATGGTCTGCAGCTGGGCGATTTCTCCAGCTCTTGGGCCGATGGACGGGCCTTCCTTATGATCCTGGATGCTCATGTGGAGGAACTGAATCTGCAGGCAGCTCTGCAACAGCACGCACTGCAGCGACTGCACTTGGCATTTGATCTGGCTCACCGGCACTTTAAGATCGAAAAATTGCTGGATGCCGAGGATGTTCATACCCACAAGCCGGATAACAAATCGATACAGATGTATGTGATGTGCCTGTATCATGCCATGGAGTCCATGAGAACCCGAGAGCAGGATCAGGACCAGGAGCAGGATCAAGATCCGGGAAGAGTGCCTTGCACCAGCATCACGGACTTGGATGAGGTGCCACTGGATACTGACGGTGCCAGCTTGTGGATCTACACCTCGGACAGTGCTGGCAGCATGGACCAGAGATCGTCGGAGGAACTGAAGGTCAGCTCCATGCGACCTTTAAGTACGGCTACCAATGCCAGTGTGGAGATCAGTGGCTACCAGACAGCTCTGGAGGCTGTGCTCACCCTGCTTCTGGAGGATGAACAGTTGCTCTCGCAGGATCTACCCGATCCGCAGGACTTTCAGACAGCTAAGCTGCAGTTCCACGAAAACGAAAGCTTCATGCTCAAGTTGACCGAGCACCAGGAGTACGTCGGCGAAGCTCTCGAGGAGGGAAGCAACCTCATCAACGAGTCCCAGAAGGCGGGAGCCGGTCTCAGTCAGGAGGATCAGAACGAGGTGCGGCAGCAGATGGTGTTGCTTAACGAACGCTGGGAGACCCTGCGAGTGCGGGCTCTGGACGTCCAGGCGAAGATCCTAATGCGACTGGCCGAGTTTCAGAAACAGAAGCTCGAGCAGCTGCGACAGTTCCTCACCAGCGTCGAGGATCGCATTTCCCACATGAGCGACATAGGACCCACCCTGGGGGAGGCCGAAAAGCAACTCCTCGAGGCTCGCCAGCTGAAGTCAGACCTGAGCGAGCAGCAGGAGCTGGTGGACAGTCTCGGCAGCATGGTGGTCATTGTCAATGATACCTCCGGCCACTTTAATGATCTCGAGGATCGGTTGAGGGCCCTGGGCGAACGGTGGTCGCACGTGGTCAAGTGGAGTGATCTTCGAACGGAGAAACTGCAGCAGTATAAATGCATATCCCGGTGGCTGGATGCCCGGGAGCAGGACCTCAAGCTGATGGAGAGCCGGGATGTGACCCATGTGGGCGGCATTACGCAGCGCATCAGCGAACTGAACTATTGTGCCAAGGATCTGCTGGAGCTCCAGAGATACCTCATAGATCTGCGACAAATGGTGGCTGCCACTCTGCAGGATGGCGACGACAAGGGGGAGCGGGTTCTGATCCAGCTGGAAAGCTACGAAGATCGCCTGGATGCCCTAAAGCAAATTGTCGAAGTCCAAACCATGCGCATCGAGACCAAGGGCTTCAACTTTGGGCGAGATCGTGCCAGCTACGATGACAGACGGGTGGTGCGTCCGGAAGGTTGGCTGGACTACCAGATGATCATTCGGTTTGGCGAGGAGGAGACCGAAGAGGATGAGGAACACGATTTGGCCTGCAAAAAGCGTAAATTGCGGAATGCCGCCAACTTTTACGCGCTGGAAACTCAAATCGTAGAGCACACGGCGCAAGTCCAGGAGTTGGAGCAGAAGCTGCAGCAATTGCAGAGGCAAAGTCTCCGGCAGCAAGTGGACTTACTCAAAGAACTCCAGGCGGAAACAAGCCGACGCAGTGGTACTCTGCCGGAACTAAAGAAGCTGTACGAGGTGTGTGAACTGGAGGATCCGTCGAGGAATCTCCTGCTGGAGGAAACCAATATCAAGCAGCTGGAGCAACGATACTCGGCTCTGGCTCAAAAACTAAGCAGCCAGCAGAGCGAGAGCAACACACTGTTGGCCAAGGAAAAGTATTACAATAGCCTCACAGGATTTAAGTTGGTCCTGGCTGACTCCAGGGATTGGTATAAGCAGCATGCTGGCTCAGCCAGTGGCAAGGCGCTGGAGGAACGTCTGAGTCACATGGAATCCCTGGCATCGGAAATTGCGGAAGCCAAGACAGCCACCGAGGGATTGGACGACCAATTGCTGGAATGGAAGCATGACTTTGCCCTGTTCTACGATAGTTGGCATGACATGAAGCACGCTTTGCAGGCTTTGATCCAAGAAAGAGGCGGAGAAAGCCACTCCAGGCAGTTAAAACAAGTGCAAGAGTTTGTGGCCAAGGTATCCAATCAAAAGGTTCGTGTTTCCAGTCTGGAAGTGATGCAAAAGCAACAGTATTTGCTGAACCAGTTACTGGACGAACTAGAGTCCCTGCGACCCACCTATGAGCATTTGCCCCCAGACCTGCTCAGCGAGGAACTGCAGACCACCTGGCACAGACTTCCAGAGCAGCTGAACGAGCGTGTGATCAAGCAAACTACGGCTATAGAAAATCTAAATCACTTTACAGCGGAATATAACGCCATTATAGCCATCCTGCGAAGTGCTTCGGACAAGAAGTCGGAGGGAAGTGAAAGAACTGGCAGCCAGGACCTCCGCAAACTGGAGATCGATGTAATCAGTGCCAGGAACTTCAGTGAAATTTTGATCAAGGAGGCGGAACCTGGCCAAAAGGAATCCCTGCAATCACAAATCAGAGCCCTAAACGCTCTTTACGACCAAGTGGAGCAGCTGCACCGCGAAAAGAAGCAACAGCAGTCGGCCCTCCAATCTCAGATCGAGCTCATCCAGCAGCGTCTGAAGCAAACGGATCACTGGCTCACCGAGCTGGAGACCAATACGCCCAAGTCGGGGATAAGCGATATAGGCAACTCCAATGAGCTCTTCCAGAGCAAGTGTCGGTTCCAGACGCTCAAGGAAACCTGCGAGCGGGAGACAGTCCAGTTCAGGGAGCTCAACGAACTGGGCGGCGAATTGCTACTCCAAATGGATGAACTGCAGGACAAGGACAAGGAGTCCAGGTACGGGTCCCTGGCCAAGCAGTTTACCCGCCTCAACGCCCGTTGGACAGAGGTCACCGAGCGGGTTTATGCAAAGACCGCTCTACTCGAGCATATCTCGACGCAGCTGGGCGAGTTCAAGAAGTTCATGGTGAGCGAGACGGGTTACCTGGACAGGTTGGAGAACAAGATACGGAACACGCCCGAGAATGCAGCGGATGCGGAGGAGATTATGGAGGAACTTGATGTGAGTGTCACTGATTTCTAGAATAGCTTTATATATATGATATACTTTTAAATCGTTTTTGATAGGATCTGGAGAATGTTCTGCGCTCACACTCTGAGGAATGGCTGGAAAAGATTCAGGAAATTGGCGCCGAGCTAATTGACAACGAATTCATGGCCGACTCCATGCGCGGGGACATTGATGGCATTGTGCAAAGATGGACACAGCTCCAGCAGCAGGCCAAGAAACGCACCGAGCTGCTGGAGCAGAAGGTCAGCGAGGCGGAGCAGTCTGAGAAGTGCATTGTGCAATTCGAGGCGTGGCTAACCCGGGTGGATGAGATACTCAGCGATCATCTGGAAAACGATGTGACCATTGAGGATTTGCCCGAGGATTTTCAGGTAAGCTCACAAGCTGCTTTAACTAAGATTAATGAATACACTGAATTGGTATATTACTAATATATTCTTTTGTTTGCAGCGCTTGGCTCGTGAATTTGTGGCCAATGAGCAAAACTTTAAGGAAATCCCAGAACTTATTGCGGAGCACACGAGGAATGGCAAAATCGGGGCTGCCAACAGGCTCCAAGAGCAGCTCAACTTGATGGAGCTCAGGTTCAAGGCCTGCCAGGCCAAGCTCAGCAAATGTACAGCCCCCCAGCCAGCCTACGAGTCCCGGTTAAATCGGGCCTACGGTGATCTGCGGAATGTAGAGCGATCCACCTTAGTTCTGGATGTGGCATCTGCCGGTCCCAGTACAGTGCAGGCGCAATTCCAAAAGTGCTTGGTAAATATTAAAGGAAATATTTAAAGATATTAAATATTTAACAAGTCATTTTCTTCCACAGCAAATTTACCGCACTCTCTCCGAGATTAAGGCGGAGATCGAGAGCACAATCAAGACAGGACGAAGGGTCTGCGAGGACAGGTACACCAAATCCCCTAAGCAGCTGAGTCAGAGGATCGATGCCTTGAAGCATCTGTACAATGCCCTAGGCGAAAATGTGACCCAGTCGAAGGCCTTCCTGGATGGCCTGCTTACTTTGGCCAGGCAGCTGGAGGAGTGCTTCGACTTGGCGGACACACTCATACGTCGCTTTGAGTCGCCACAGGAGGTGCACGACAGGAACTCCATACTCCTGGAGTTCGAGGACGTGCTGCGAAAGTGTGAGGCCAAATACAATGAGTACAGCAAGTCCTGTGACCAGAGCTGCATGGTTGACACACGCCAGAGGATCGATGGATTAAAGGCTGTTTACCATAAGCTGACCAGTGCGGATATTATCAAGCGGCTGAGGGAGATGAAGGCCACCCTGCAAAATTTGGATAACATATCTCTGGAGACCTTAAAGTGGGTAAAGAATTGAGGGTTACACCAGCCGGACTTAGAACAGTTATTAGTCTAGATTAATTAATAGTTATTTCGAGTTCTTCTATAGTAATTTCAGTCTTATTTAATTGTATAAATAGAAAACGCTTTGATTTCCCGGCTGGTGTAACGCCCAATCTATTTTCTTTGCTTTACTAATTCCATTTGTATTGCAGGGCAATGGAGCATGACCTGAAGGAGATAAATGTGCCTTCGAATCCGGAAATTGAGAAGCTGCAGCAGCAAGTAATTGCAATTGTCGTGGTGAGTCTGAGCAAGCAAACAAATCCTCTTAATTAAGCAAAGCTTCTTCATCCGCTCCGTCTCCTACTATCACCTCAACTGCTGTCCTTTCACTTTTAAATTATGTAAGCAACATCCTTTCTTTTATTCTGTGCCTGTCTCGTGTTTATCGGCTTCCATTTTTGCCTTTCTCCCCGGGTTTTGTGTGTCTTTCTTTGCTTACCTCACATTTCGCTTTTACATCGGACTCCCATCGCACCCCATCTCATCATTTCCCCTCGGGAAGCTGGCCTGCAGCCGACTGGCTGATTCTACTCGAACACCTTTTGGCCTGGCTCAAAGCGAATGGAATTGGGTTTCCTTTTCACTCAGCTTTTACTTATGTTTCACATCATTGCTTCGACATCATTTGATTTATCGGCATGAACAGAGAGCTGATGTTAAATTTAAATCGTAGTCAATAGTCAGAAGAAATGGGATCAGAATGACACTTCTGTAAACCGTATTAAAAGGGCTTATAAATAAATGTCACCTTTTTGGAATAAATTATTAGTTCAACTAAAGCAATCTGTTTTGAACAGGTTTCTTGGTTACATAAAGTTCCATTTTTTAGTCTATGAAAACATAGTTAATCTTAAATACTAAAAAGAAAACCAGTTTTTCATTTTAAAAATATTAAGGTTTAGAATTGCTTCCTTATATACGTGTTTTTCTTTTTTTATATAGTATTCTGTTCATTATAAGAAACTTGCTTAGTAAACACTCTAACTTAAACCTAATCAAATTTAACTACACAATAATTCTTTAGGACTTTAAAAACATTATCTTACAACTAATTAAACCCGAACTGCTTACTACTCTAGCCATAAACTGCTACTATTTTCTCCTCCGACTGTATTATACATAAATATTTTACCCAACTCATACTTTTATTTATATTTTTGCTAATTTCATAAACCATTTACAAATCTTACCACCAATCATGAACCAAACCACATTTACCAGTGCGGGTAAATGCCAAACTGTCACCATATCACCCCAGCTAAAGAATAAACCATATTTATTATATATACTCAAATAAACCAGAAATCACCGTATCACTAGAGCTCTACGGGATCTAACTTTGGTGTCATTTTCATGCTTCCAATTTTTCAATGTGTAGAGTTTAAAACCTGATAAATCCCTTCTAATTGTTGTTGTTGTGGCGTTCAATTGGTTGTGGCTGCGTCAAATGTCCAAACCATGTATCCCAAAAAGCAACATAAAAACGTAATCCTTCCAAACCACCGCTCACCACCACCAAATATTTAAAAAGAAACCACCGCTCACCACCAAAACCAACGCTAATAAATGGCCACTGCTTTTTTAATGGAGAGTTGTACCTAAATGTAAAAATATACCCACATATATATAACGTGTCACCAAGGCTTCATGGGCTTTCAGAAATGCATATCCTTTAGCTTTGGAGGCGTGTCCTTGTAGTGTCTTGTAATTTATACCAAACCTATGCATTTATTGTGCAGGATGCGCTGAAAACGCGTTTCAATGAAGCCACAACTCTGGCTCCGCAAAAGTCTCCGGTTGCGGATGACGACACGGAAATCGTGGTTGTCAGCGATACAGTGCGACAGCGACGAGCGAGGACTCCCCAGTCAGGGGAATCCCCCTCATCGACCAACACCAGCGCCTCAGAGTCGCCAACGAAGGCTGTAGAAGCGGCGGCGGTAGTGAGTGGAGACCAAGTCCTGCCCGATGTCCTGCCCCCGCAAACATTCCGCTTGGCCGAGTCGAGTACATTGTTCTCCCAGATTTCCTTGAATCCCCAGAAAGTCGCCAAAACTCCACCCCCCAAACCGGCGAAAACCAAACGAAAGGCACCCACCTCCCCCGCCCAGGTGGTGGAGATTAAGGTGAAGAACATCCAGAACGACAAGATGTCGGTGCAGAATATCGCCCTGGAACCTCAGCAGGGCGAGATCGTGGACACTGTCAATATACTGGAGAGCGTGGAGCCCTTTGTTCCCGAATATGTGGAAACTGTACAGATTGTGGATCTCTCGGAGGACTCGGACTCTTCGGTGCGGGTTGATGGCGAAGGCAAGGAGGTGCGTCGCTCTAAGAGCAAACATTCCCTCAACGATTCTCCCTTGCCCAGGGTCTCGGATAATGACGAAGAGGAGGAAGAGACTCTGCTACGTCCAGAAGCAGGCAATACAAGCACTCCCTTCTTGAGAGTTGAGAAGCATCGCATATCCTTTGATGAGAAGCGGAAGCGTATAGCCAACGAGCGTGATATCCTGCGGGATTCCGAGGAAGAGGAGCCCAAAACGCCAGATACTCCCCGGACGCCACAGGTCTCGGTCTCCAAGCCGAAGCGTTGGCGCCAACTGCAACCCGAGTTGGATGCCCTGGAGCCGGAGTCACCTGGTCGCGATAGTTTCTATAGTCCCGATAAAGAGTCCGGTTTCGATGTTGAGCCTCTCGTCTTTTCCGACGATGAGGATATACCGCGTTTCTCCATGGAAATGACACCAACAATTGACTCCGATAGTGATACGGTAATTTGGTTTTAATATATAGCTGAATATATATTATAGTTTGCATGTTATAAGGAGTATATCTTAACTAGAGAGACCTTTTGAATGTTTGTTTTTCTACAGAGTCGAATTGAGTCGAAGCCTAACTCGTTCTTGAGCAAGGTCCTTGACTCGATGCCTTCGCCAGCGGATGACTCGAATGTCACCCTGAAGAGTCCCCTCAGTGAGCTGGAGCCGCACACCCTGGATGATAGGGTTCGGGAGTTCGATAAGCAGGCCAAGCAGATGATATACAAGCTTAAGCTGACCAAGGCCAAGATTGAACAGTGTCACGAGAGCGAGGCGTAAGATTTTATAGAACATTTTTATGAACCATATAATAACAAGGCAATTTAATAGAGAGGATCTTCGTCTGCTGATTGCCCCCGATGCTGCCACCTTGATATCCCAAGGAGACTCTCTGGTACTGGAGACCCATGGCAAACCGGGCAGTATATCCCGTCTAGTGATGCGCACACAAATAATATTGCGAGAACAGTTTCGTGAGGTGCAGCAAGCCAGGTGAGATTCTGCCACAAATTACATGAATTCTATATTAATTAAAACATTTGTATTTCCTATAGATCCAAGACCTCAGGCAGCGGAGCTCCAGCTCCTCCATTGGACAGTGTCAATATCGAGGAGCTTGTCACAAAGGGACTGCGTCGCATTAATGTTTTGATAGAAAAGCCCGTGGATCTGAAGTCTAGCTGTGATCTTGAGAAGCGCATGGAGGATATCAACGTAAGTGGCCAAATCTGGCTATATGCCAACATTTTGAGGTGACAGTTTGGCAAAGTATAAATCTTTAAAGAATACAATTAAATAATTCTGTTTGAAGGCTGCCATTAGTCATTTATACAGTTGGTTGGTTTTTGCCACAAGTTAATTGACCCCTTGAGAATCTCAGTTCCTACATCTATCTCATATACGTCTATATGTGCAGTGGCCACAATGGCTAAATGGGGCCCATTAGAAGGCCCAAAAATAAACACATCTGACATAGTTACACATCTGTGTGCAGTTTGAGGGCGGCGAGGAGTGAGAAACTCACCAGTGAACACAATATTTAGTAGGTCAAAAAGAGAGAGATCGATCAGACTGAGATTTTTTGAAGAGATTTTAAGAGATTCTGCTGCAGTTTTGTTGTCTGCCTTTGAAGGGATGGAGCAATGTGGCTTCTTGTCATGTTTGATTACATTTTCTACATCATTTTCAACATTTTAATGATGGATTGAAACATGAAAAGATTTAATAAAGTGTCGTTTTGAATAGAAATTGAATCTTAAATATGTTTTAGATACTTTATACAGTATTCTGAAAATACATTATAAAGTGGGCTTGGAATATATCATTCATTTATTCATATATTCTGTAAAATTCTTATTTGTTGAATATGTAAAAGAGGTTTTTCGTTAAGAAACATATATATTTTGTCAGCAGTGAACTACAGCAGGCAGTTTTTCATTTATTCCTCTTATTTAATTGATATTTAAATTAAAGAGTTTCATTCTTAAATGATCGAAATATATCAATATATAAATACAATGCGCTATAAATGAAAAAGTACTTTAAATAGTTGACAAATATGCCTTTATAAATTTGTTTATTATTCCCATTTAAAAAACCAACTTGCTCCCAAAAAAAAGCTGGACAAAAAACTAAAGATTTCATGGCTGGCAACATATGATAAATCTAACAGTTTCAGCAAGTTCCATCCCTAGACAACAGAGTCATTAATCACTGCAGTCATTTGTTGTTTATTTTTATTTTTTATTTATTCATTTTTTTATGGCACCCGTGAGCGTAGCGACAAATGCCAACGCTTCTTAAAAACAAAAAAATCAAAAATAGAAAACATTTTATTTTCCGAGAGAAAAACACACTGAGAGGGAGAGTGGAGCATATGGGAAAATGCTGAAAATGTGTAAAACTAATTGGAAAGAGGGGAAAAATCCTCCTCTCTTTGCCGGCGAATATGTGGGCCTTTGTTTTTATTTTCAAAGATATTTTTTTTTGTATGCGCCTCTTCAGTCGCATACGGTCTCTTTTGGACATCGGTTGCAGTGCTTAAAATATTTATCTTAATTTTTTTTGGTTTCGCTGTTGACTCGTTGATTGATTGTAAATTTGCGAAAAATTGAGTTTGGCGCGAAAAGAAAAATCAGAAGCAGAAATCGGGCGACGATAAACATTGCGTTGCACCGGCAACAGTTTGCATCGGGCTGCAGTGACGACCATCAAATGCAATTTTGTTGGTTGACAAACGCCGTTCGAGAGGTTGTAGGCCACACACAAGCACACACAACACCGCACACTCGTTCGCACACCCCAATACCACCCACTTGCTTTTGTTCTTTCCGGTGAGAGCGACGGGTCCCTGCATGATTGCAGTGGAAATTGAATTCCAATCGCCGTTGGCTGCAGCACTTCTCCCAAGCGGTGGCCATTTTGTGTGTATGTGTTTGTACAGCTTCCGTTTCCGCTTAAAGGCTGGAATTTATTGTTTACCTTAAGGACTCTCGTTGCATAAATTGTATGTTTTTATAGCTTAATTGAAGTTGTTTTTAAATTGAAAAAGTTTTTGTGTTGGTTTCCTGATTTTTTGTGGGAGTAAAAATATTTGTATTATACATATTATATTGTTCTTTGCCATTAATTAATTACATTTGTTTTATACAATTGTATTTATCAATAAAATATATCTTTCAGGAGTATACGTTTAAAGGTGGAATGCATTTTGTATATCCTACAGTTGAAAAATGATTTATTGAGGTTGTTTTTTGTTTTGCCAGAATATATTCATATTTAATTACAAGCCACATTGATTTCCATGGGTTCATTTCTATCCATTTCCAATGGGCCTTTAAATTAGGTTGAAGGAATTCAACAAAATTTCTTGAAAATTAATAAATGCATTTTTCTGCTCATTTTACAGGAGCGCCACGACGATTTACAGGTGATTGTCGGTGCCATTGGCAAGAACGACCAAATGCCAAAGGTCACGCCCCTCATGATGAACGAAATTGAAAAGGTTTGCCAACGCATCCACATCGCAGATCCTTGCTCTTACAATTCACTTGTCCTCCTTTTGCAGACCAAAAACAATTTGATAGCTCATGCGGATTCCATTGAGCTCTCGCTGACGGAACTGAGGAATGGCTCCCGAATTTCGAATGGCAAGGAGCGCGGTGGAGCAGGAGGAGGCGATGCAGCCACCAGGAGTGCCACCATCAGCTGTCGTTCGGGTAAGCTAGCGCCCACTCAATACTCAAAACTCAATACTCAATTGTTTGTAATAGTTTTTATTTCGGGAGCTCGAAGGGGGCATCCCAACCTAGGACAAGCCTGGGCAATGTTACTGTTGATTGCCGGGAAGTCTTCAAATGTTTGCTTGGATTACGCTCGAGTTCGCTGCTTAAATGAGGGGAAAGTTTAGTGTCAAGTTGACTTGGCAGAGTGGCTCAACTTAAAGGCTAAGGGTTGCCCATCAAGTGTGTGTTTGTCCAGCTAAAAGTCAATTTATTGAATGCTCATAGCAATTGCGAATTTAACAGCATTTATTTGCTAGGAAATTAAATTGGAAATACAAATTTCTCAAGTCAATAAGCTTCTTTAGGTGTTGCTTTTAAAGCTTGAAATTTCAGTAATTATTTAATCGAATGAATCAATTGACGTAGTTCATTTGAATTAAACATCTTGGGCCACTTCAAAACTTGAACACTTGAATTTCATTTAACATTTCCATTGATTAACGCTAGACAAATATATATCTATAATTGAAATTTAATAATAATTTGTGGGATACAACAAAAAATATGAAACCGGTTCGTAGATGTAAGACGCGGAAACTCTTGAAATAGCACGCACAATTTATTGTTTTCGTTTCGGATTGCTTTCCGTCTGCGTTTATTTGGATAGCGTGTTGATTTTTCGACTGTGGTTCAGCTTTGTGCAATAGAAAATACAACGTTTTAGACAAAATTTAAAGAAACAAACTTTAGCCTGAACATCGATCTGCATATTGGGGAATTTCTGGTAACATAGGTCACGTACATTGTCTGCCCTCCTTTCATATTTCTCCTAGTGGAGGAAAAGGGCTATTCAGCCTCCAAATGGGCCATGTCAATGGCACTTTTGACATTTTATGTGAATGTTTTTGCTGTTGACTTACCCGATGGGGTTGTCCATGTTGTCTCGCCTTCCTGTTTCGAAAACAAACGTAAACACATGTGGACGAATAAATATTGTAGCTGACGTTGAAGTTGAAAGGGGAGTAATTTGATTATTATTTCCATTTCTGATCAATTGAAATATTATTTTAGACTATAAAAAAATTGTTCTTTTCTTTAATTATCTCTAGACGTGGGCTAACTTGACGATAAGTTTTGATATTATTTATTTTTGGAGAGAATGAGGAGAACTCTTGCTTTTCACATTTAATTAACCCCTTGACTATCTCGAGGTATATCTTGAAATGGATATAGTAGAGTATATCGAAACTTTATCATAGAAAATATTGAAATGTTTGATGCATTGACACTTGAAATATCAACAATTTATCTCATTTAATCTAAAACAGGACTTATAAAACCTTTAACCAAGTGTTAGTTTATATAAACATATTCTACATATCAAAAGGACAATCGCAACTTTAAAATATCGATTTATATATCCATCTTTAAGTCCAATTGTGTCCCGACAATCAATCAATCTATCTACCGATATCTGCTGACATCCTTACTATAATCTTTATTAGGTTTGGTTCATTTTCAAGGATTTTATTTTTGAACGCAACAAAGGTTTGACCACAATTTAGCAAAATATAAGCTCGCAAATGTCTAGAATAGTATCTCGTTTCACCGCCTAACCGGAGTGCTGGAGAAGGATTAGCAAAAGGTGCAGGCTTTTGTCTCCTCCGGCACTCCCACTAGAGGGCAAAGGTTAATATCGGACTGGGGTTTTTTTAGTTTGTTTTTTGATTATCCGATTCCCGATATCTCTCGACTGTAATGCGTGAATTCTCCGGCAAGGAGTCCGTTGAGCTCTCAGGCGACGTAAGGTCGAACTGACGACTCCATTTCAGTTGGTCATTCGAGGTCTTGATCAGTCCCTGTGCCTTGATATACTTTTCAATCTCATCCTTGGCCTTCTTGGCAAACTGGGTGGTGTGGTCGGCGAGCCTCTTCTCAAGGGTCGTGTAGGCCATCATCATGTCACTCATTTTCCTGCTCTTCCTCGCGATGGTGTACTCACCCTCGTCGAACAGCCTGCGTCTCTCCGCGAAGGTCGAGACGGAACTCACGCTCAGGTGGCTGTTCGCGACACTGTAGTCAAGCCGGGTGACCCGCAGACTGACATCGCTCAGCCGCTCAGAGTCCAGTCTCGTGTCCGGCTCGATCATGACCACGGTGTTTGCGTCCATCAGCCGGACCTTCTTTATCTTTATCTTTGGGATCTCCTCCTGCAGCGGTGAGTTGCCCTGCGTCAGCTGCATGTTCACGTCGGTGAGGCGGGTGGACAGGACTTTGGCATTCAGGGCCACGGACTTGGTGGGATGCGGGGTGCCGGTGGATAGCGAATGCTTGAAATTTGATTCCGACCCCGGCAGTTGCTTGCCCATGTGCACGCTCTGCGTGGATAGAAATGTATAGATTATAGGATTGGAAATTCGGATGCCGGCACAGGCAAACCTTTAAGCTTGCGGTCATGGCGGACTTGGTAGTTTTCATGGTATGGAAACTATCCCGCGATATAAATATTTCCGACTGCTTGGTCTCGAAGTGGCGACGCATGGACAGGCGAGCCTTGAGCAGGTTGGCGTCCACGCCGGGATCCACATGGGGATACGGGGTCTGGGCTTTGGTGGAGGTACGCATCAGGCCGTAATCCCTGGCGGCGATCGCCACCTGCTGCTGGGCCGAAAACTGAAGTTGGTTCATCTTCTTGCGACTCGACGGGACGAAGGGTTTCTTCGTCATTTTGCTGGGTTATATATAATAACTTATTTAATAAACATAGAATCAGTTGGTATTAACTGATTTTTATCTTTATTTTTTTCGTGCTTTTTTCTTGGTTATTTTAGATTAGTGTTGTTTTTATAAATAAGTATGACAACTAACAACCAGTAGACTGACGTTGGTTATTCCTTTGAAGGTAATAAGGTCAGCGTCGGGCTGGGAATGTCAAAGTTAAAACCCCCACAAAACAGAAACTATAACTTTCATGTCATGTGTTTCAAAATGTTTGAGTAATGCTAGATGTAAAGGGAAATAGGTAACTAGATTTATTAACAAAATCACAGTTAACACAATCACAATTTATTAACAAAATCATTGAGAAATATAATTTTCTTTCAATTAAGATTAAACATATTAAATGATCATAAATTATAATGTCTTATATTATATAATGCAACACAAGGTACATATTTTTTTTCTTAAATTAACCACATTTTTTTTTTTAAATTACTATACTAATATGTTAAATTTAAAAATAATTACAATTAGAATTGTCAGTATTTGAGGTTTAAAATAGGTAAACCATTGAAGAAGATAAGCTGCAAATATCACAAAATATGACTAGTATTTATTTATTTTAGAAGCACAAAACAAATTTCAATTTAAATTTTAACTAATTAAATCATAAAAAGAATTTAAATTAATTTCAATCCCGAAGTAAAATCTATAATATCAAACACTGCTTGTGAATGAACTGCTTGAATAATGCCACTCAGTAAAAACCGAAAAACTGCTTGAATAATCTACCAAAAGCTAGCTGATATAAGCCAGAGAAAGCAGTGCTTTCTCCATAGACCGTTAAAAGGAAAGTAGAAGGCAGTTAACAAAATGGCGGAAATGCAGTGCAAACGGGTTCAAGGATATTTTTGAAAATTTGATTTATTGAGCTTTCCCAAGCTATATTCCCTAACTTTAGCCTAGCTTTTGGCTAAAAACAGCTGTTGGACAAAAATAAGCAACATTTGAAAATAAATCGTTCAGCGGCAAGGAAGTAAACAAGCCGCCAAGAGGGGAATGCCCTTTTTAAAATACAAACTAAAAGCATAAATAAAAAAGCATAAATTAAAATATATACAAAAGTAAAACATTGTTAATTTTAAAGTGGAACCGCGGATTACAAGATTCAACCTGAAAATGTGCAGATAACGATTAAAAACAAGCCTCTTAGAGCCAATAAAGTTTTAAATATAGTTTTAAAAGGTTCAGTTTAAAATTCAAAATATATAATAAAGGCAGACTTAAAGAAGAACCCAAATCAGCAAAAACTTGTGCCAAAATAATAAATTAAAACCCATCAAGGTCAACCATCCATCACCCAAAATGAGACTTTAAAAGCACTTTCCTTTCCGCCCAAATGTCACTCTGTGTTTTTTTTTTTTTTTTTTGTTTGTCTTAAAGTCGTCTTCGGACTCGCCCTAAACGAGGCAAAAGGAAGCCTAACTGAGTGGCAACTGAAAAGACAGGATGGCCAAGTAGATGGGGCCCAGAATTTCACGCTTTCTTTGGCTTTTAATGAATTATGACATTTTCCTGGTAGAACCAGCCCCCTTTGGTTTGTGACTGAAAGTGCGGGAAGAGGAAGGAAAACGTAGGAGCCACTGTTATCAGCGCTTTTCCTTTTCTGTGTGTTTTATATTTTCCTTTGTACATATACTTCTTTTTTATTATTATTTTCTTTTTTTTTTTTGTATAATATTTTCAACCATTTTGCACCTGTTCCGTCAATGCCACAAAAGGGGTGTGCAAAGAGTGTGTGTATGAGCCTACATGGGACATTCATCAGAATGAGTGAAAAGAAATTTTACACTTAACGTGTTTTCCACTCCTACTTCACAGTGTTTTCCAAGAGTGTGTGTTGTTGTTGTCAGCGGTGTTATTATTCCTTTCTGGTTTCCTTTTTTATGTTTTTTAAGCAAAAATAAACATGGCAAAAAATAGGTGCCTAGGTAACCTCTGGCCTTGAAATTTTTGGATAATTTTTAAAATTTTTTAACAAATAAAACATTAAAATTTCAAAAATTATAATACAAATAAAGAATGTGTTATCTATCTATCTTTTAATCAATTATGATCCTTTGAAGGGATCTTCCTGTTCTGATATCGAATATTCTGTGGCCCAAAGGGAAGCATTTCAAATAAAAATAAAGTTGATTAGGTTCCAAATTTGATATATAGGATATTATGATATAAACTCAGAGGTTTTCTGGTGCCTATATTTCTCACAGTGTATATATTTGCTTAACAGCTTCTTGTGTGCTTGGAACTCTCATTCATTCAGTCGCTCACTCACTCTAAATGCTTTCAGACGCCTCAACTTGACACGGCCAGGATGGCGGCTTGCCAGGTCCCAAGTCCTGGGTCCGGCGTCGTCCTTTTGGTGGGGCAAAACCAGTTTCAGCAATCCCCACCAGGACTAGGCGGCATTTGTCGCCCAAATCCCTTGTCCTCGCAGACCAGCCTAATCCTGCTAAGGGACACTGCGAAAACTACAAACCAAAACAGGAAGGAAAAAAAATTATATAGAAAAGATAAAGCCAACGTGTCTTTGCTTTTTCGGTCTTGTTTTGGTTTTGTTTTCACGGATTATTGGCAAACTCGGGCCTGGAAAAACTTTCATAACTGTCGGCAGGACTTCAAGTCTGCTCCTTCCACCTGATCCTTTTCTTTCTTTTTTTCCTCCTTTCGTTTACTTTGCCCTGCGCCTACTTAAGCTTTTCTCTGCATTCTTCGTCCTTCGTCTCTTTTTACTCAAGTATTTCAAGTGTTTCCCCTTTGATTTTTCAAGTTTTGAAATATTTGCACCATGGTTTGGCTCTCAATGGGTTGCAATTGAAAAATGTCACTTAATAGAGAAAATGTGGGAGTGGAAAAGTTGAGGGAAAATGCGTGAAAAAGAACTTTATTTGCGGAGCTGAAATAATATTATTGTGTGCAGTCCAATCTATTGAATTGAAGTGATTTGAGTTGACTTAGGGATTGAATATAGAATTTTGCAGTTAAAGAATGTTAAAGAATTAAAATTGGTTAATAATTATATGTAAATAATTCTACAATCAAGTTTTATTAGTTTCTTAACGTTTAACAAAATAAAGTGTAATAAAATGCATTCTTTTTAAATATTATAAATTGTGCAAATAATCTACAACCGACTTCATTCCACTGTTCGTCACTATCTCGTCAACGAAAGAACTTGAGACTTTTGCTTCATTGAAATAGTTTTTCATTTACTTGCCTTTTACTGAAATGTGCAACAAAGTCCAGAAAAGTGGCGTTCAGGGGAAAATGCCCACAGAAAGGGAATGAAAAATAGATAGATGCTGTAGGAAGGAAAACGCCAGCATTTGAATCGCGGCTACAGTGACCCCAATAACTACACCGCCAAGTTGTGGCCAGAGTCAGGAACAGTGAAAACCGCAGCTTCTGCCGTTTAATGAGTAGAGTAGTCCGTCATCAGCAGAAAAGCCTTCTTGCGGGTGGACGTGGGGTACAACGGACACGCTAATTAGCCAGTAGTTTTCCCATTACCTCGGTTTCCCTGCCACCTAATTTCAATTTGTCCCATTTTCGCATATTCGCAGAGTACAATAACGAACCGAGCGGGACTGGAGCGTTGGCCGGCAGCTTCGACAAGTCGGTGCTGCAAATTTCCGACTGGCTGACTTGGGAACAAAACATGATCAAGATACAGAGTGTCCTCATCGACGATGTCGATGCGGTGCGACTGGCCATTGAGAAGCAGGAGGTGAGTTGCCACGGTCCCATCCTGGAACATGCATCCTTAACTCATATCCTGGTTCTGTTCACAGAAAGTTCTGCGGGAGCTGAAAATGAAAAAGCCGCAGCTCAACGAACTGGTTCACACCGCGGAAGTGCTCAAAGGCGACATCAAGCGTCAGCAGTTGCAGGAGAAAGGTGAGTCCTAAAGGATAATCAAGAAGGGGGATTGTTTCACAATATTACTACTATATAGGGGTTCCTTGGGATGTTACTTGGGTCAGTTCTGCGGGCTTGAAGTACATACATGGGTCAAGTTTTTCTCACTGAAAGCTTATAATTAAAATAAGGTATTTTATGTGTTAGGAAAAAAATCATTCCATATATTTTAAGAGAGTTTCTAGTTTGTTTAGAAGAAATTCAGCTTTCAAAAATGAAAAAAAGGGTATACAAATAAAAGGTATATCCTCTTTTCACTTCCGAAGACTTATGCGGTTATAATACTGGTTAATTCTTTAGATATTTTATTAGAAACATTATATCAAAGACTATTAAAAATTAGTTAAGAAATTCCCAAGTTACAAAAAATAGTAGAAAGTTGAATATAGATATTTATAAAATATCTATATTGATATCTATATTGATATATAAAATTAATATACCTTGATTAAACGTCTGCCAAATAGATTTCCATCTAATATTTCTTCTCACTTTAATTAAAAGTAAAAATGTAGTTAAGAAATGTCTGTCTGTTCCTTGTTCTTTAACCTTTTTAAAGAATTAATGAATTTTCCAATTCCCTTGATTAAACGTTTGTCAAATAGATTTCCATCACCATGTCCGATAGTGAGCATATTTTCGAAGCTCAATTAATTTCCAAACGATGCCCGACCAAATTGGCTCACATATGGAAATTTCATTAGACCTCGTTTAGCTGCCGTGTGTCTTGGCCAGGGAATTGCAGATTGCTGATGGCAATGAAACACGGTTCCATTTCCTTTTCCCCAACACTCTGCCCGCCGCAGAAATCACTTCGGTGCAAACAAATTTCCGCCGGGCGAGACAAAATGCACACAAAGAGGGGGAAAATGGAAAACTAGAAGCGAGACATATGAGTTTTGCGGAGAAAATAGCAACAGAGAATGGCCACTTAAAATTGCTAACTCAGTGGGAGGAAAACTCCCTGACTCAGTATGTGGAAATGTGGTTAAAGGGGGGGCCGCTGTCAACATTTGCATAACGGGGCCGTGAACCTCGAGAGCCAGTTCCGATTTGAAAAACTCCTCTTTAAATTGTCTGCCCTGAAACAATGTCACACAGACACAGACACAAGCCGGAGGAGAACAAAAGTCCCAAACAAAAACACAAACAAATACACGAATGGCAAGTAAGAAAGGGCCATGTGCTTTTTGCCACAAAAATCATTGCATACTTTTGTGCAAGAGCAGAGCTCTCTTTGTAGGAGCTGTGGTACAAATCATTGCATACTTTTGAGCAAGAGCAGTGCTCTCTTTACAAAAATCATTGCATACTTTTGAGCAAGAGCAAGGCTCTTTTTGTAAGAGCCTTTGTAAAAATCATTGCATACTTTTAAGCCAGACCAGGGCTCTCTTTGGAAAAATCATTGCATACTTTTCAGTCATTCACACCAGTTTGAACATCACTGGACTAAGAGAAATTCCTCTCTTCGGCAGAGCCTTTTTTTGTTTTGAAACTCCCTTAAAGTGTCCTTCTTTAGCCATCTTCTTTGTGGAATTTTAATGTGGCAGTTGGGCGCAAGCGGCATGCAACATTTATGCCAGTTGACATTTAATTGACAAGCAGCGCAGCCAGCAGGGAAAATGGGAAAAAGTCCTCCGGATGCTAACTGAAATATTTTTATGCCCTCTGCGGATGGGAGGTGGGAGTGAGCAGCCGTGAAGCCTGCACAGCTTGTTACACATTATTATGATGTTTGGTTTGTCATAAACATTTGTAACTTGTCCTCCACGTTCTCTTGTCTCTTGGCCATTTGTACGTGCATTTCTGTCTCCTTTTTGGTGGAGTGTGTGTGCTGTGTGTGTGTGTTTGGGCCTTTTGTAATGGAGAGATGCCATAGTTGGTTGCCTGCAGCAGAGTTTTTATTTTTGTTGTCCTGACTCTTTGATGTGCAACCTTACTTATGGTATTCAATTTACTGAATTTTAATGTGCGAATTTCTACCAGAAGCATATTTTATTTTACATTAAGATATTATATGACTTTGAACGGGGTTTTTCTTTAAGAAAGCTTAGGAAAAGTGCTACAATTAATCTTTTGCAAAATTAGAATCTTAATTTGGTTAGAAAATATAAAAGTCAACACGAATAATATTATTTGCATTATTAACAATATTTTGTTGCAAATGTCATTTGAAGGTAAAGGTAGATAGACATTTTATATACCTTGAGCTTATGCTTACTGTAGGTTCCTTAAAAATGTTATTTAAATTATATTATGTATTTACTTTTCCTCCGGTCCCTTAAGTTTTTTAAAAGTAAATTTGTGCATTTCGAAGTATGAGTTTAGCATAATTTTTCATAAACAGAATACATATATTTATATATGTAATATATATAATATAATACTGCTCAATCGACTAGACATAGTGTGAGCAATAACCTATTTATTAATTTACCTCTTACATATATTTATTACCATATTAAAAACCTTTTTTTAAAATCAGTTATTCACATTTAAATATTTAAGAACCATTTCTTAAAGTTGGAAATGTTATGTCATATTTCTCCCCATGTTACCATACTTTCAATGACTATATTTTGGGTTATTTTACATTACCTTCAAGTCAAGGGTTGGCGAAAAGCCAAGCAGAAAATGTAACCATTAGGAGAGCATTGTATTTCAATTTGCTCTTCAAAACCAGTTTTGGATTTCCCGGAAAAACAGGTCATAGGCGGGCCTAGTTTATTATCTGGAAAAGTGGCTGATAGAAGGGGACAATGAAGAAGAACCCGAAGCAAAGCGCTCCAATTAATTACAATTTTGTAGAGTGAAGCTTAATTAAACCATTATTCATTATCTCGTTTGTTCGTTTGTTCGCTGGCTGCACCCTATTTTTCCACACTCTCCTTCTACTTTTTGGCCAGGAGTCGCACAAAGTTTTCGCCAACCCAAATGACCCCAAAGTCCTTATCATAAATAAAACGGAGGCTCTGAACGGGGCTGGGGGTGTGGTGTGTGTGCTCCTGTGTGTGCTGTGTGTGTGCGTTGAGGTTGCCTCGTAAATCTGTCTTTGACATGCAATTTCTGTGCAGCGGCTGTTGCTGCAACTTGGCCAACAAGCAGCCAACAACCACTCGCAGTGGGCATATTATCTGAAAGGACAACGCACTCGGTTGGCCAAGCACAGGCTCAGTGGCTCACCCCTCAGCCCCTCAGCCCCTCCTCCCCTCAGTTTTCACCCAAATTGCCTTTAATTGCAGCCTTTCGCCCTGCAACGCCTTCAGCTTTTCCACCCCGCCGCCGCCCGTCCTCATCTTGTGTTTTGGCGCTACACACGCCCGCTTCACGCCATTACACGCTTTAATAGGCCTTACCCTTACCCTTATGTTTTTCCCTCGAAGAAAAACAGGACACCCCGCCCCTGCCCCTGTCCCTGCCCCCTTTCTTTATCTAAAGTTGGTCCTTCCCCCCAGTTGGGAGCTTTCTTTTCAATGGCCTGGCATAGCTTCCTGGCATGTGTCTGCGCTTTCGAGAAGTTCGTTGCTTTTGCTACTCTATTTTGAAGTGGAAAGTCGGTTGGTTATTATGTGAAAAATGTGACTGAGAGAGGGTTTTCTTAAAGAAATAATATTAATTAAAATTTTTGATTGGTGTATATATAATTTATATAGATTATTATGTTGTACAGGGGTTATTTATGTCAAATAAAATGTGAATCATACATTTTTATAGTAAACTTCTGTAAGTATTTATACAAAAAATTCAATGAAAAATGTAAATTTTATAAATTATAGGAACATTTTGAATAGAGGGCCTCTTTTAAATATTTTAAATATTTTTAAACAGGATCATAATAAAGTGTTAAAGTGAATATCTCTTGCTCTACAGTTACATTCTTCTTTATCGTTTATTATTTCTTAGTCATTCATTCACTCATTCTTATTCATTGATTCACTGTATTCAAAATTCGTCTTTGACTTAATATCTGTCTTTCGGCGTCTTATTTCTTTTTTTTAATTACTCCAAAATGTGAAGTGAAGCAGAGTCTCTCCTATGGCTGCTTAACCTCAGACCTTTTATGACACAAAGGCAACCCATTCGCACTCTTCGCCCCTGCTGGCTCGTAGAATTTAAGTAAGCATTAAGTGAAATTATTGTCATGGTTGTAAGACTTTTTAGCTTCGGCTTTTGAGCCCCTTTTTAGCCCTGAAAGTTGGTTATTTTCGTTGGAATAGTTTGGCGCATGAATAAAATTTGTTGTTCAGCGGAAATATGCGAAAAATGTTGTCTAAACATTGCAGGTTGTATGTGCTATATGTTGGTTTGCTTCGGCAGAACTTTTCAAAACGCAATATGTTTGCGTGTGTCCTTTGTTAGTGTGCGTCGCCTAGACAGTCCTTGGAGAATATCGTTCCGTTGCCAGGCTTTCCCTGCTGCAAGGCTCCTCTTTCAGCAGAAGAAAAAATCCCATTTCTCTGTTGCAAAAAAAGTAAAGGATTAAGAATAGAGGATTCCAGGGAAAAGGTGCAGGACCTGATGCACTCACTCATTAAGAAAATTGTCCTGGGTTAACATACTGTCGCTGCATACGTGTCCTGCTCCGGGTCCTGTCTATGTGCTCATGTCTGGGCCAGCTCATATGACCAAAATGCCATGGCGTTAACCATTTTTGTTGTCTAATGAATTTTAATTAAATTCATTAAGTCGGTTGCAGCACTTGTTGTGTGTCTCAAAGGGCATGACAATGAAGCTGTGGCCTTTCACAGAATCTTTTATGCGGCAGGAAATTTGCATTTATATTAACTTGAAGTGGCCTTTATAGTCGGAAAATCTAGGTATAATATTATAATTTAAAGTGGAAATGTTGAATAGATATATAGCATTAAATAGATACAACTTTAGTTATTACTTTTATACAGACTTGAATCTTTTTTTTCTTGCACATTCTTTTGCCTTCAACTAGTTCTTTGCCAACTATTTTCATAAAGAACTTTCTTATCACTTGTCTGCCGCTTCCTATTTTCCTCCCCATAGTTTTCTTTACTAATTAAGGCCAATGCACACCAGGCACTTTTCCGGGGACTTCGCAACCCATAAAAGAAAATCTACATCTAGAGCCACAATAACATAAACATCAAATTCCATCAATGGCACAACGAACCGCTCAATCTCCCTCAGACTCTCTCTCTCTCTCTCTCTGGGACACCCCCTGCCGCCCGGTTCCGGCTGTAGGGGGTGGTGCTTGTGCTGCAACCCTGTGCAAAAATAATCCTTATCAGTTGTCAAGGTTCAGAGACGTACGCACAACATGTGGCAGGAAGGTTGAATGTCTTCCGGCTAAAAGCGTCGAAATGCGCATGTTCCCCCATGGATGTCCTAGCAAAACAAATGCCAGTGGATTCGGAGAGCGAAAACTGACGGAATGCCGGTGAATTTGTATTATGCAGAGAAAATCGTAAAAGCGGGGGAGAGTGTTGGGCTAAGAGAGTGTTCTAGTGGGTGGTTGTAGTTCAGTGCACAGTGAGGAAATTTACATTGCTTTACTTTGGAGAAAAATGATTAGGAAATCAAAGAAGAGTTTATTGCCTTGCATTAATCTCATACGATGTGGGTTATACTTTAGAATTATTGATTTAAAGTAAGGAGAGTGTGGATTCTATCTTCTTTGGGATTTCAATTTTTTATTATTATTATTAAGTAAAAAACCAACAGTAAAGTGTGCTCCTTTGGGTTAAATTAGTTGAATGTATCTTTAATTTTTATATTTGACCAAAACAGTAAAGAGACTATTGCTATCCCTAATAAAAGCTTTACTGCGGTGAAAATGAAGAAGATATATCTAAATTTTCTTAAGCTATGGTTCGGCACCCGACTACCCATCAAAGGGAAAATATAAGTGTGAGCAAGACAGAGAGTATTTAAAAGAATTGAAGGCAAATTTATATATAAACAGTATTTTAACTCTATTGTCAGGGATTGTACGCAAATTTTCAGATATATATATATATATATATACGTATGTATATATATTTAACAACTTCAAAACATTGATTTTTTTATAAACAATTTTTAGTGACAAACTTTGAAGTTTTCATTGAAGATAAATGATTTTATAATTTATATATAATTACCTTACTTAATTTCTGCCAGTGCATGAGCATTGCATTTTCCTTTGGGGTTGCTTTATCCACTCCCCCTTTGTGGCTTCGCCTCCACCTTTATCCCCCCGGCCGCTCCCCTTTTTTGTCGCTCACCTTTTGTTTACCCATTTGGGGGTTGCTGGTCCGCTGATTGCCGCTCTTGGAGAGCGTCAGGAAAAGCTGTTCCGTGTTGAAATACTCTCTCTCTCTCTCTCTCCTTTGGCTTCGCTTTCTCCCTCTCTTTGGGGTCCGTAGTTTGCGGAAAATCCACGGAGGACATTCGTTGGCTTTGACTGCGTACAAACGGTTGTGAAACTCCTCCATATCCATATCCATTTCCAAGCCCCCAAATCCCGTAGAGCCATTGACGCGTTCTGTGCAGCGTGCGCGTCGCGTGAAAATCTCCAGAAGAAAAACGAAGGAACGAGAAATAAAATTGTAAATTAAATACGAAATTCATTCATATGGATTAGAAAACTAGTGCCAGTGTGTGTGAAAGTTATATATAGTGGGGCTAACATGCCGAAAGCCAAGCAAAGTCAAACCACAAAACGGCATTTAAAGTTTTGTGTCTGCGGCGGCTTATTGCCCTGCCCTGCTCCCCTCTCGCTCTTAGTCTCCATCTCTCTCTCCCTCTCTCTCTCTTTTTTCTGTCTCTCTCGCACTCTCCCCGTCTCCCTCTCGCTCCGCCGTATTTGTAAATCAATAAACGCGAGGGTGGTAAAAAGCCGCAAAATGTTGTTCAACAAAAAAAGAGGAAAACTCCAGCGATAGCTAAATAAATAAATATACAAGAAAATTAACTAAATAGTTCAAGTTTAATACTTTAATAAATTAATAAACAATTGAAAAAGGGCTTCTGAAATATTTTTTAATAAGTAATGTTTGTGTCAATTAAATATTCTTTTTGTGAAGGACAATGTATGTACTCTTTATCATGAAACTAAGACCTTTGTAGATAAATGAGACATTCCAGAGTTATATGAAACAAATATCTTCTGCATAAAATTAAATGAAATTAATTTGCATCAGCTATATATAATATCTAAACTCATTTTTAAAAAATTATTATTAATTTGCCTGTACTCCGAACCTTTGACTTCAACAAAAATATAATAGTCTTTTATAAAAAAACACCTAAAGCTTAATTTAACTCTTCAGGAGTAAGGCTTTTCAGATAATTGAACTATTATTATAAAACTTTAATATTCCACTTGTTTCAAGTTTTAACAATTTCCTTTAATATTATTCTTTGTTCTAAAACATTACTTTAAAAGCTTCTGAATTTAATGTACAATTTTCCTGTCATGAAAAATAATTTATTCCACAACAACAAGTATAATCCGTAATATAATAATACCATAAAACTCTGATATAAATTACGAAAAGCTCTTTACAAGCCCATAATAAATCCATAGAAATTAATTATAAAAAAATATGAAATACCATTACAAATGAATAATCAAACAGGCAAACTCAACCAAAAAAACACACACCAAACATTCACGAAAATCGTGCTCAATTTGCATATAAATATTCAATAAAGCAAACTCCATGCGAAACAAAAAGCAGACGCGTTCACCAACAAACAACAACAACAACAACAACAACAATTTGGTAAATAAAGTGGGCGTGTTTTCTGTGGTGGCTGCTCTTGTTCCTTGTTGTTGCTGCTCACATCATAGCGAGAAATGAATGTGTTTCAATAAATTACACGGAACGAAGCGAAGCTGAAGAGCGGCTGCGGAAAAGAAAAAATGCAAAGCATAACTTAAGGCGTGCTCACGTGTACGTGTACGTATGTGCGCTCGAGTGTGAGTGAGTGTGTGGTTCTGTGTATGCGCGCCCAGCAATTCATTGGAGTCCACTTCATGCGAAACACACAAAAAATAGCAACGTTTGCGAAAAGAAACGAATGGAAAAATTGCGAAAAATAAAACCAAGAGCCTTTCAGCTCGCTAAAATGGCAAACGAAAAAAAAAAACAACTACAACTTTAACAAGGAAAGCTTAGCCAGCAACAGCTCAACATAAATTAAAATGTCTGAGAAATCAACCCGTAACCGAGCTACAACAAGAGACTTCAACAACAACTTCAACCATACTTTCAACAACAAGCCACGGCCGGAGTTATTTGACTTGATTGCATACTTCTAGGCGGAGCAGCGAACCATTTTATCTCGCTCGTATCGCCCGCATCTCATCGCAGAACGTGTTTCGTACAGAAATAGTTTATCCATCTACCCCGAACAATGCCACTTTTCCTTCTCCTTTCTTTATTGAGCCACCACAGACACTAAAGTTTGTCCGGGTATAGCATGCTTTCAAGCTATTTATAAGCAAATTTTTGTTTCCTGGTCCCAGTCGAAAACTTAAAATGAGAAATGGTCGAGAATTTCCCCCGAACACTGGCACTTATTGAGGGGAAAATATGATTAATGCCCGACAGAGCCTAGAACAATGGATGTGTCAATCGAGTGTCGTGGAAAAATTGCTTCTCATTATCGAGGCCATTATTGTGTGATTACCGATTGCCAAGGAAAATAGTAAAGTCAATAGGGAAAAGGCGAAGGGCAATGGGTACTGAATTTATCGAGGCTTATTTGTGGGCGGTCATCTAACATATTTGTTATTGAACTAATTGAGTGTGTTGTTGGTCGAATGTGGAACATATTACCGATAAGTGCAGGAGATTTAAGGAATTATTCGTGGGTTTGCATGTAATTGATGGATGTCAAGTTGGTGACATATGCATAACAGCCTCTATACATTTGTCAAATGTATTTAGAACCTAGTGAAGTATAATATATTGACTAGGATCGGGGGTTTAGTCCTTCTAAATTCATAAACAGTTGTAGTTTTATTCATTTTGAATTGGAATGAAATAATGTTATAACCCTAAAGAAAGGTTACTGAAAATTGTTCTATAAACATTTACATCTTAAAAATATAACAAATTAAAGCTGACACATTTTTAGGGGGTTTAAAAACTAGTCATTTCTGAAGCACCATAGATTCTATATGTTTTTTATAACATGACAACAAATTCCTCTTTTCGGAGGATCCTCCAACTTTTGGCAGTATCCTTTTCCATTAGTTGGCATTTCACTGCCTGCTAATCCGCTTTGTACAACTTTCTGCAAAGCCTCCAGCTAATTGAGTGCAATTGTGAGGCAGTTGAAAAATGGCAAAGGAAACTTTTGCCAGCTGGAAGTGAAGTTTTAAATAATCAACTTTTGTCATAAATTAAATAGATCTGGCGACGGCTGCATAATCAAGGCGACTGCAGACGCGGCACTAAAAATTACGGCGAGAGAGCTATTAACTGTAAGTCAGTGGCGGAAGGAAGCTAGGAAGGAAGGACTCAGAGCTCTCAGCTCAGGGATCCCCAGTTGCCACGAGGGGGTCACAGGATAATAGTTTTCAGTCCTGACTGACAGCTGAGCTGGGCGTATGCAACAGTGGCACTGCCAACAAAAGAATCACAAGTGGAAACTGAAATGCGCTGTAAGCCAAATGGCCAACGTCCCGACATTGTTGTCTGCACTTGTCCGTGCTTGGGGTTGGGGTTAGGGTTTGGGTACGGGTGCGGGTCCTGGTCCGGGTCCTGGTCCGGGTCTTTGGCAGAAGTTAAATGCACCTGCCACCAAGGCGGCGGTGGATTCGGTGGCAGGGATTTTTGGGGAGCACAATAGGGTGCACTACATGTCTTGTCTGGCGGCGCCTGAACCATCAGCATTGTTGTTGTTGTTGTTGTTATTGCTGTTGTTGTTGTTGTTGTTATTGGTGTAGTTGTTGTTGAAGGAGCAGGTGCCAAAAGTTAAATGCAGCAGCAGACCAGGCTCTTAGTTGCGTGAACGTTTTTTATAATGTCGCATGCAGAATAAGGATAATACAGTACCTGATGGCTAAGAAGAACTAAGAACAGTTATAAACACTATAAATAAAAAATTATGATATTTTTTTCGTTAGAAAATACGTGGATACTAATAATATGACCACGCTTTCAAAATCTTAAAAAAACCCATGTCTACAAGTTCCAAATCCATTATAAATATTGGTAAATAATATACTTTCGAATGTTATGATAACAAGAAAAGTAAAACAATTTACGAAAGTCCAATAATAATTTTTTCTTAAAATGTATTAATTAGTTCACAAAACATTAATTTGTTTTCTAAATCCATCGTTATCCTTATTCATTAAACTCTTGGACAATAAACTTACACTTATCTTAAAATTATAAATATTATTTCAAAGAAATTTCAATTAAGACTGAATTTTAAGAATGTCTTATAGGAAATTATTAAAAATATACAAAATATATGAGAGGTCAAGAAGATAGAAGCATTACACTTTACGATGTGGTTTTAGCATAAAAAATATACACGCGAGAAGCTTAAGTTAAAGTTCATTTAATAATTGATACTTCCAAAGCATAGTTTTCCATTGTGTCCCTCTTACTTGGTGTTCACTGTGCCAAGAGCGAATCAGCCGGCACAGCGGACAGCGCCAAAAAGTATGCTACGAGAGAGAGAGAGAGAGCCCCAGCCGGCGCAGGCAAAGGCACAAAGTGTGGTGAAAATTGTGTATATGGTGTGAGTGTGAGTGTGTGTGAGAGCGTGTGAGGGAATAAGAAAGTATCAAGAGCGGAGAGAGTGCGATTTTAAGAGCACTTTCACACTCTTTCTTTTTGTGATTTGTTTTGCTCTTTGCTTTATTTGCTTGTGGCCGGTGGCAATGTTAAGTTTCCGGCACGTTTTATAAACAAACCGAAATCCCCCAAGAGAGAGACAGGAAGAAAGCGCAAGAAAGGGAGAGAGAGAGAGCTGTGTCTGGTGTTTACCATTAACATTTACCATTTTACCAATGTCAACAGTGCCGCCTTTTTATACACGTTTTTTATAAATTTATTCCGGCTTTAATTGAGTCGAGAGCCGCCTAAAAAACACGCACATAATGCGGCACAAGTAAAGTGTTCAAAGCAAAAAAAAAAAAAAAAACAACATTTTTTGTAACCAAAACCCAAAACTCGGATAATCCCTTCAAACGCACAAAGCGGAAATGACGGCCAAGCCACCGCCCCCCGTGCCGCCCTTGAGCGGCGACCCTGGAGCACCGCCAGGACCCAAGCTGGCGCCCGAGATACCGCGCCTCAGCTCGGAGCTGGCTGCCCAGGCGGCGCTCCGCGGCCAGCAGCTGCTAAGGAAGCAGGGCTCCCAGGATCAGCACACCAAGTCCGGCATGCCACCGCCCCTGCCGCCCACCCAGAGTCGTCCTGTGCCCGCGATTCCCGCCCGCGGGGCCAGCGACCGGACGGCTCCGCCAGAGATTCCCCCAAAGCGGCACAGCCTCAAGAGCCTGCCCGATGGCCAGGCTATGGTGGTGCCGGGCCTGCCGCCGCCAATGAGACAGCCACCACCGCTGCCCCGCAAGCCGGCTTCCACCCAGAACTCTGCCCAAAACTCGGCGCAAAATTCACCGCTGGCAGGACTCAAGTTCAAGGACAAGCCACCGCCGCCACCCGAGAAGCATTCCACATTGTCGGCTGAGGGAATGGCAGCCCGGCGGAGCTCAAATCCCTTTGAAATGCCGCCACCGCCACCGCCTCTGGTCCTGCAGTCCGCCGTGGCGGCCCTCAGCGAGCAGAGCTCCAAGAATGCCCTAAATCCAGTGCCCTCGCCGGCGCCCACCAGGGCCAGCGAGGCCAAGAAGATCAATCAGCAGCAGTCCGGCAATCAGCGATCGATGGCCTCGCCCACGGAGGAGTTCGGTTCGGAGGATGCCCTGCGGGGCATTGAGAGCGGGCTGAGGAACATGGAGCGAGCCATGCAGGAGCAGATGAACCTGCGCAGCCTGGAGGCGGCTGTCCAGAACAACTTTGACCTGAGCTTCAAGGCCAGCCTGGCGGCGGGCACTCGCCACCTGGGCGGAGGATCTGTGAACTTGCGTACGGTCAACTACGAGAGGAACCTCTCCCTGGACGAGGGAAGACAGTCCCTGGAGGAACTAAAGCAGCTCCGAGCCCAGGCCCAGCAGCAGTCCCTGCACAATGCCTCCTCATCGTCCAGCTCCAACTCCCAGGTGGAGCAGTCCATGCGCTCCACCATTGAGCACCACATGCGCTCCTTGGACCGCAATTTGCCACTGGAATTGCAATACAGTCGGCATCGCTTTCAGAACAACTTGAATGCCGTGGCTGCCGCTGCCGCTGGTGGTGGTGGTGGTGGTGGTGGAAATGTCGGCGCCGGAAATGCTTCAGCCAGCTCCAACACTTCCGGTCCGCAGCAGCAACAGCAGCAGCAGCAGCAGCCACCGATGCCACTGAGCAGTGAGTTCCGGGAGCAGATCCGCCAACAATTGCTCGGGAACATACCGCCACAGGTGGTCCACAACATGGGTCAGTCGCCGGGATCCGCCGCTGCCGCCGCTCTGCTGCAGCATCAGGCGCAGTCACGGGCCGCCGCTGCAGCTGCTGCTGCTGCTGCTGCACAAGCGGCCGCCGCTGCCGCCGCTCAAGTGGGCGGCGGACTGTCGCGGGAGGAGTTACGTATGCGGCGAAGATCGTCCCACGATGAGACCCAGCTGACCCAGAACTCAGCCGGTGGTATTCAGGGTAAGGTCTATTCGAGAGGAGGTTCAAGGAGATTATGTTATTGCATTCTTAATGATTTGTTGGTTTTAATTTGTTGTTATATTTATATTTCTTTATACATTTATTATATAAAATCTGTACATTGTACTTGGTTGTTTAAAAAATCTTTACCAATTTTATTCTTCTGAACGAAACGCCCATTTTGTTTTTTTCTACTTAGTCCTTCGACGGAAATTACAAAAGCAATGGCTATTGATTAATAGCTTAAGATTATTATTATTTAAGAATATATTATTAAGACGTATTGTCCCTTAGTAATTGTTTTACTTCTATTTTGTACTATTTTACTCGGGGTGTAGTAGGCTAATTTATTTCACATAAATCGAGGTGGGACTATTATATCTTATTATTTATTATATATCTTAAGTATAAACCTTAATTCTGAAAGAAGCGGACAAACCCCAATAGCTATGAACAATTAATATTGTTATTTAAAAAGGATGAAAAATAACTTCAGGAAGTTTATATACCCTGGCAGTTTATTTACCCTTGATTTATAGGATCAACAATGAATCCTTCATTGCATTACAAGCTTTTGACTAAAATTAGAACATCCTGCAATGATATATATAAGAAAAAATTATTCTTAAAACCCAAAAACATAGCGGTTTTCGAACAAGAATAAAATTAATATATACTATGTATATATTTATATTTTTTTACTATTATTTACCTTAAATTATAACCTCTATAAGTCGGTAGGCAGTGATTATATTCCGATTCTTAGTACATAATGATTGCCCTCACAAAAAAGTTTAGAACTTTTAAACAATTTTAAGTTAAATCTCATCCCTGTATAAAATGACACTCTTTGGCAAACTAAAAATAATTTTAATAATCTGTACATTCTCTGGCTAAATATTTATGTTGTTTTTTCATGATTTTCGACCACGTAGAGCTGAATCAGTTTTCGCTAGCACCGCACTGTTCAGCGGACTTAGATTATATGCGGTGCTGTCTGAAAGGTAACCACACCGAGTGAGAGAAGAAAGTGTGTTTGTGTTGTAACTTAACCCATACCTGCCTCCCGCACAGGGCTCCAAGCTTAACCCATAACAGCACACACACGATCCCGAAGCCGAGAAGCTGACAAAGCAAATTGCTAACGAAAGTTATTACTCCTTACTATTCCTACTAAATTGCATGGTTGGGCAATAAAACAATAAAAGCAAATATAAAAAGATAGGCAATAAGCTCGGGCTAATCTTTGTTTATTTATTGATACCTAATATGGTTTTATTTAACTTCCACTTACCGGACATTAAAGACTCTCAGTGAATATTGAACTAATTAAATTTCTGGATCCACAGTGACCCGCTTGCGTGAGCATTGGGACGAGACCTCGCAGTGTGTCCTGCAGCGAGCTGCCCAACTGAAGAACATGCTGAGCGACTCCCAGCGGTAGGTCAACACTTGAGTCGCACTTAACCCGCCTGCTTAACCCCTGACACCTTCCCCGTCTACCAATTAACCGCAGGTTCGAGGCCAAGCGCCTGGAGCTCGAGAAGTGGCTGGCCCGGATGGAGCAGAGGGCGGAGCGTATGGGCACCATTGCCACCACAGCCGACATCCTGGAGGCGCAGCAGAAGGAGCAGAAGGTAACTGGATATTATCCTTAAACTCCGCCACTCAGCGCTAATTATCCTTTGTTCCTCTGACAGTCCTTCCATGCGGAACTGCACCAGAATAAGCAACACTTTGACATCTTCAATGAGCTGACACAGAAACTGATTGCAGTGTATCCAAATGATGATACCACCAGGATCAAGAAGATGACGGAGGTCATTAATCAGCGGTAAGTTGGGGGGGCATATTTAACAAGACCAATATTTAAATATACAATTGTGAAAATAATAATAATAGCACAAAGACAAGAGTCTTTTAGTTCATTAAAAATATATATTTAAGATTTTAAGGGAATAGATTTTGCAAAGTATAATTATTTATCTGTTTTGTAAAAGTAATATATTTACTCCTTTTCCAGCTATGCTAATTTAAACAATGGAGTCATTAATCGTGGCAAACAATTGCATGCAGCTGTCCATAGTCTACAGTCATTCGATCGGGCCATGGATCAGGTATAACATTATTTAATTAATTTAATTTAATATTATCTTAACGGAAGTTTCTCTGTACAGTTCCTTGCTTTTCTTTCGGAGACGGAAACACTTTGTGAAAACGCCGAGTCTGAAATTGATCGCAATCCATTGATGTTCAAGGTAAGTTTGCACTTTAAATTTCATGAGTTTTGCATACAACCCGCTGCTGACATAATGATATATTCATTTAGCAACAATTTAACGACACTTGACAGATTTATGCAGTGTTCGTATAATGTTTATTTTCTTGGAAAAGTTCAACGACTTTCTCTTTTGTTGCCTGAACATTTGCAAATAAACTGAGAAAGATGATGTGCAGTCTGGGGTACAGTGGGGCCGAATTAAGGGGAATTAATTATGAATTTTTAAATGATATGGAAATATTTTAGTGCAACAGGTTTTTAATAATTAATTTAATTAAATATTTATTATATATATATTTTTTTTAGATTAACTAAAAATTTTAGGTAGACATTTTGACAAAGATTTCTTATATTAGAAGCCTCATAGATATATTTTAAAAAGGAACTGTTCTTGCTTTTGGTATTCGTAGTGCCACTGACCTTGTAAATTTTCATTTCCTTTGAGTTTTCTATTTATAAAAATAATTTTCTCTTTGTATTTCCAAAGTTTCGCTTTGATATTGTTCTTCGAAAGAGTTTTCTTGGGCTTTCTTAATTGCTTTTATCTTTGCCGATAAGATTTGGACATTATGGCTAACTTCGATCCACTTGAACTTGCCTATAATGATCCCAATCCGGATCCAGAAAGGGACTTCCACTCGGAGCACTTGCACTTAATGCCTCAATGGCAGTTGCAATCAGTATTGGCATTGTGGCCACAAATGAGATCTGCCCACTTGCTACATGCACTTATCGATGGCACCCCATCTGCGGGGAAATGGAGGCGCCCCACGGCTTCCCCACATTCATTTTCATTTCCATTTCCATTTCCCTATTTTCCAACACCCCCTGCTCCTCACCTCTATAGGAATATATATATTCTCGAGAGTTCAGTGTGGCGCGCGTTTCTCAAGTGATGTTGTGGCGTCTGTTTGTTTGTTTATTTGGTTTGGGGGATGGTTAAACAACGGGGAAGGCATCATCATCATCTTCATTGTTCCTTCTTTTGTTGTAATTACATTCGTCTATTTAAGATAATTATTATAAGAGGCTTTCCCGCTTCTCTTTTCAATATTCCTGGCTTTGTTTCGACCATTAAATTTCTTCGTTCTCGCCATTTTCCCATTTCAATTCAATTATAATTAGTTTTATTGCTGGGTGTTTGAGGGGGTGCTCAAATTAAGAATTTTACAGACAAAAATTAAAGTAATTTTTGTATGAGGAACTCATTTTTTCGTTCTATATTTTACTTGGAAAATGGAACATATTTTTTTCTAATGGAAAATTGTTTTTTCTAAATATATAATTTATATTTTCATACTTAAAAATACATTTTTCACTTAATTTCTGTGAAGCTGTTTAAATAATTTATAATAAAAATATTATTAAATGTCCTTACAAAGCTCAGAAGGAAAGCTATAAAACTGGGTTTAAGCACAGGATATATTTCCTTATCAAGGACTGTTCCCATTATTATACCTTAACAAAAATACCATGGCGCAGGCGCTATTTATTTGAAGAGCTTTCTGAAGCTTGCTGTTCTGGAAATTATTAATAGTGGGATGAAAAACTCTCCAAATATAAAGGGGAAAAAATCCTGTAAGATATATTTCTACGGTATTTTTCCTTTGTGAACTAATTTGACCAGTGAATATGTTAAAATAAATAAAATAAAAATTCGCTCTTTATATTTTATTTAAATGAGTTAGTTTTAGTCTGAGTATTTAATAAAATATTTTTGTGAAATGTAACTTTATTATTAGATTCTAAAATGTTATTACTCAATTTATTTATCAATTTATTATGTAATGATAATCGTGCAAGGTTACATTCATATACAGCAAACATTAGGGCATCTTAGGGCATTGTCTATTCGGTTATGCCATTAATTTCCTTTGTTTTGTTTATTTTGCCGGTAGAAAATAACGGTATCAACCGGCTGTTTGTCACTCTCCCAGGTGACAATCTCACTGGAGACTCTCCGAGTCTCCACTATTATGGCCGCTCTGTTTTCGTTGATGCTCTCTGTTGTTGTTATTATCTCGGCAAGTGTCCAACTCCCACACATGTGAAGAGCCGACAGCCGACAGCCAGCCAACGAACTGCGAGCTATGCCCCAGTGTTGACAACATAGCTACTTTTCCACCATATCTTGCCTTTATCACGGGGCGTATGAGTAATAAATTGTAAAGTTACGGATAATTTCAGTTTAAAAAAAAACAGAATTTTTAAACAGCTCAAAACGCATCTATTACTCTTTTAAATGAAATATCTTTTATTTTTTGCATAGCTTTGCCTTGATTTAACTCTCGAATTTTGGCCTTGAATTTTAACTCACACCGGTTGTCAGTTTTTAAATAGTTTAAATTCCGGTGATCTCATGCAAATAATGCAAATAAATAGGTTTGTTTATAAAACATCAAAATTTACTTCCTTAAACGATATAAATGGATACCGTTTAATTTTAAAATATTCTCTTGCTTCATCAATTGTACACAACCTGGGGAAAAAAAACATAAATTGCTACTCTTTATAGAAAATATTTAGTTTTCAAAATTACAGTGTAATTAGACCAAATAGATGTTTAATTGACTTTTAAATTGTGTTAATTAAACGTTAAAAATAGTTCTATAACTCTATTAATTTTAGTTCTTAGGAAATTGTACTTTGAGAATGAAAAATTTGCTTATTTTTAAAATAGGAACTATTGCCTAAATTAAAAATTATTGTCTATCAGTATTATAGTAAAGCTTTTTTACACCCGAAGTGTGTGCAACACTGGGAAGACCCCGAGTAGCATGTGCCGAAGTTCGATAGACGAACGAACGAACGGAACTTTGCTACTTCGGAAAACTCGCCAGCAGCTGGCATCGCTGGATGCTGGAGCAGTTTTCGGTTTCGGCTTTCAGTTCGTGTTTTGAGATGCGCCCGAACGCGCGTGTTTAACGGAAAAAGTGCCGAAGCGGCAGACAGACCTTAACCGGTTCCGATTTTATCACAATTTTAAATGAATTTAACATAAAAGTAAATAAAAACCAAATATCAAAAACAAATTAATTACAACTTAAAGATATAATTTCAAATTAAAACTGTTTAGTGTTTGTTTAAGGAAATGATTCCAAGTCGGAAAGGAAAGGAGTCGAACCCATATGCGTTGCCTATTTTGAGGCGAGCGTTGCACTCGCACCAACACAAACAAACAAACAGTGCACACATGCAAATTGAATTCGCCATGCAACAATTAAACACAAATCTCGGCTCAAAGCAAATGGCGGAAAAGGCGTCACAGCCGTCGCCATTTTCTCCCCCTCACTGTGCGCGTGTGTGTGTGAGTGCTTGTTTGCCCGTGTGTGCGTGTGTGCCTGTGCATTTTAAAGTGAAATGTGCATTAATTATGCACACATATTTCACTCGAAACACACACACACACACACATTCGAACAATGACCGACCGATGTGCTTGTGTGCGTTTCGCGTTAAGTGAAATTGAAATTTTGTGTGCGAATTTATGAAAATTATACTCGCTGGCAATTATAATCGCCTTAAGAATTGCACCAGTGCCACTTAAATGTAACGAGAATTTGTATGCAATTAACAAATGTAATTGCAGAGTGAAAGCAACGATCGATTAACTTGCATAATGTGGAATAATATTATTTTATCAAAATGTTGTGGAAAGTGTAACAAAATCGTAGTCAAAGGTTGGCCGGGAAAATCGCTGGGAAATATTTATTTACATAAATCGAATGTTTATGAATTGTTCTTTGTGTTATAGTATAGTATTTGTAAACTAGGTGAAATTGATGCCAATCAGAATTATATTTAATATAATTCAAAGTGTTTATTTTTTTTTTAAATTAATATGTAATATTTTAATGAATATTTATGGGGTTCCTAGGTAAACTTAATACAAGCTTTACAGGCTAAAATTATTAACGACTTCGAACATACATTTTCAAAGTATAAACTTACTGTTCTAAAAAATAGATGGTACCTTTGCTGTCTTCTAAATCATAAGATTTTCCACTGAATGGAATTCTTTTTTACTTCGTAAATCCACCCAGTAGTCCAAGGTACAAAGGCTTGGGCAATACCCAAGAACTAGTACAGATAACAATGCACATAGTCCACGTTTATCACCATCTTAATAAATATCTTCAGATACCATTCATATTTTTTGTGTGTCGTAACTCAACCTTAACCCAGATAATTATCTACTTACCAGTCTCAAGATTCATAAAAACTCTTCAGAGAAGCATGAGGACTTAAAAACAAACGAAAACAAATCTTGAAAAACTTTCAATTCTCGGTGAGGAATCAAAGAGCAGACCACATAAGATTCCAGACGTGTTAACACGATTTAGCATAGACCAAAACGAGATTGGTGATCGAGGGGCGAAGAAGGGAAAGCCGATTATTTATCGAAACGACAACACAATCGACGGGGAAATGCTCATTCATGACAAGATTTCCACACTTTCGAGACGGGGGCCCTAGGAAAAGCAGACTCTAGGTGTGGGAGACGACACTGGTCAACATGCAACACAGACCGCAAGTGTCAACCCGCCGAATAATACTTGACAGGTCTGTTTGGATTTTACCTGTTGAAGCTTAGGGGAACAGAAACAGAAAACGAAACAAAAGCAACAAGTAAGCAAAGACAAAAAATGAGATACAAAAACAAGTTCACAACAAATAACAACAGAATGTGTGGGCCGTGGAGTGTGTGTTTGTTAGAAGCACTCGAAGTCGTCTGACCGATTGTCAGATGTTGCTGTTGATGTTGCGTGGGTTCCCCCGAAAAGTTGTTTGATTTGTGGCGCGACTTGGGCTTATGGCCAGCAGCAGCAGCAGCAGCAGCAGCTCTTGAGCATTAATTGTCTATTTAGTTAAAAATTATAATCACCGAATCGTATTGGCTGACTAGGCTTGGGAGCGTGCAACAATTAAGAAGACGCAATTTTATTTAAATATTTTAAATAAAATAAATTAAATCATCAGTGCCTCAAAAGTTAAATAAAGTATTAGATTAATTGCTTCTCTCTTCGATATATTGAAAATTTTTAGGCAAATATTAGACCAAAATTCTTGTTAATAACAAATTCCCCAAGCTTCGTATATATTTTCTATTGAAAAAAAAAAACCAAATTATATCCCACAATTTAATTGTTTTCATCCGAGGATAACCCCCATTTCCATTAAAACTTTGTTGTGGCAATGTCAAAAAAGTCAACCGCTTGAAAATAACAATTGCCGGTGGCTGCATTATGAAGCACTCGAAAATCTTTAATGATCGCCGGCCAGAATCAAAAACTCACCGAAAGCCGCAGCCGAAAGCAACAGCAACTGTAGGAAAACTATAACAACTATAACAACGCATGCCCGCAGCACAATTGGAGTGCACTTTGTTAGACCAATTAATTTACATTTCCGCGCAAAGCGTGGCCAAAAACAAAAAAAAAAAAAAAACATTTGGGGAGAAAAACACCCAGGGAAGTGGGGAAAAACAAATGGAAAGCATAGCGAATGGCGGAGTAAAAAAGTTTACATAGAAACAAAAATAAAAGGGGCGCGAGGAGTTCCACTTGAGGGGAAAGGCAAATGGCCCTTGACTTGGACGTTGAACGCCGACGATTGACCAGGTCCTGCAGCTGCCCCGCCAGCTCCTCGAGTTTGTTTTGTTTTTGTTTCCTCTCCATGTTTTTTTTTCCCGCTCCTCCATCCAAGTCCCCGTTTGGACAGGCGGCGGTCAGTCCTGCGGATGTGTGTGTGTGAGCCATGATGGTTAGTTCCCGATGACCACTCTAGCCTGTGTCGAGGACACTCTTGTCAGTCGTTGGGGAAGCAAAAAAGAGGAACAGTGCATTGCATACTTTTGAGCCGCGACAGGATTCGCGAGTCCTTGAGGAGAGGTTATTGTGAAAAAATGAACTTTGGATTTTACAAATTGGAAAGATTTAATTAAGTTGGGTTTTAAATATGATGAAGATATGATAAAGAACTTGTCATTTATTGATTAGAAATATTTAACACGGATTGATATTTGAAAAACATGAAAAAACTTTAAGGATGCTTATACAAATTTTTTAACGAAATTTTTTTATTATTTCATATTCAAATAAATAATATAATAAATGTATAAATTGGTAGATATACTTTTTTTTATGATTTAGAGCTCATTTAAATATCAAAATCAACAAAAATTAAGCAAAAAAAAAAAAATGTCTACTTTAGAGTTAGTCTTCCGCTTATTTCAGAATCATGTCCCTTTTCCCTATTCCGTTTATATAATCTAGAAACATATATCCGGCCAGACTCCCTTGCATCGCACATTCATTTCTCTTTCACGGCAGATAAAGTTATTTGTCATTGCCATCTGCAAGGGACCCACCAAAGATTACAACTTCACTTTGACTATAATTGCTTGAACGTGGCACTAGTTCCTTTCCTATCCTGCAGCGCCCTCCTTCTGTCTATAGGTCCTTTCTCCGCGTTATCCTGCACAGCATTTCCGATGCGGCAGCAGCTTCTCCTTGCTCTATCCTTTATGTCTATGCTTTTCCTTTATTTTTTGTTTACTCGTTTTTTTGTTTTTCTCGTGTTATTGCATTTAATTTGTGCCAGTGTCGGGCTGACTGCTTCCTGTTTGCAGGACAAAAAAAAAGAAGGAAAACCTGGAATGAGTGGGAAGTGGGAAAACTGCAGACGCCTCACAGACACTGTGACATGTTTACAACGCCTCTATGGCTTTATGCTAGTGTGTGTGTGTGTGTTTGTGTGTTGGTCCTTACAAATGATAACTCGCGGCCAAAAACGCGATAAAAGCAACAACACAAACACCAACAGGGAGAAATGTGCGAGAAACGATGAGAAAAAAATATGAGAAACTTGAAAAAGAACTCTAGGATTCTAACACCAGAGTACCCGGCAATTAGTTTGTGAAAAGTATAGCATACATTTCTGGTTGTAACAGGATTTTTTGCAATATTAAAAATATCAACTAAAATATTCGTTAAAAATTAAATAAAATATATACAAAGAAGCCCGTAATTCATATTTTTAGTAATATAATTTTTTAATTAATTTAATTGGTACTTTACTTCAGTATAAATTATATCTATTTCACAAATTTAAATAATTTAACTTTTCAATCATTTTATTGCCAATAATTTTTCTAGTTATACTGATATTTAACAATTAAATTTTCATAAATTGTTTATACCTGTAAAGTTGATTTTTTTTGTGTTTCTTTAAAAACCATCAATGGTGTATGATTTTATAAGTTTCTTGTATTTTATTTTATTGACGTGAAATATATTTTGTATCAAAAAACCATTATACCCTTTACCTGTGCCAGTATAAAAATAGAACAAAAATCCAAGAGTGTCTGCAAGGGGAAAAAATAGTGTTGCCAACGAAATTAAATGCGAACTTTATGCAGCTGGAAATGCAGAGACCGAGACAGAAATAAAGCAACACAAAGGATGCTTTGGCTCTTCCCATTGTTCCCTTCCCGTTGCCACACTCACGCACACACACTCTCACGTTTTGTCCCTTGCATACTTTTGTGCGAAAATCCTCCATTTTCCGCCCCTTTTTTGTGACTGTATGTGTTTGCGCTTTCAATTCCATTTCCACTTCATTCGTTACTGTTTTGCAATGTTAACTACATTTTCGCATGTTCTCAGCGTTCACACTAAATGTTATTTATTCAGCTTTCCCAACGCTTTTCCGCACCGCTCTTCTTTCCCTTGGGTTTTGTTGTAACTTTTCTTCTCCGGTTTCTCCTCATATCTTTGTGCTTTTACAATATACATATATTTCTATATATAAGTATGTATATAAGAGAATTATGTGCATATTAAAAATGCATTATCATTTTGTGGGCAGATTTTAGAGTGGCAGGAATTAAATGAGGGTTACATCAGGGCTCTGTTTCTGCCATTACACTTGCTTTTATATTTTTTGAAGGACAATTTAGGGATTACTTAAAGGATAAAACGGTATTTACTTAAATTTAAAATATGAGGTTAACTTAAATATGTATTTCTTTAAGGTAACTGAAGGTAAAGAAGCATGTAGTTTGCTGAAGAAAAATAAGAACTTGCTTCAATAATGTTAAATATTTAAAATTTGAAAAGAGGATTTGTTTAAGGTATTTTTATTTCAATTTACTTTTATTAGTAAATAATCTTTGCTATTTAATTATTCCTTTAAGGTATGGTTTCCTGACTAGTAGTTTTTCTTGCAATTTCTGCCTGCCTTAAATTTTCTTCCCTCAAATTTATCACCTATGCACATTTGTTTATGTCCACTGCCATCAATCCAAGAATTTGCATTTCCATCAATATTTTGCTTGGACGCTCTGCAAAAGAAAAATATTTCATTAAATAAATCAACAAAATCTTCCTTCGACAGTTGCATCGAAAAAAGAGAGATAGGAAAGAAAGAGAGAAAGAGAGAGGGAAAGAAAATCCGAAATGAAAAGAAAAACCAAATTCTTTTCCAGAGGCCAGAGAACGAAAAATGTTCGACACAATTCACTGACAATTGGCAAATGTCATGACAACATCTGTGCAATGGCAATAAAAATAAGAAAACTTGAATTCTATTCAAATAGCAACGAATAGGGAAATACTCTTTCTTTTTTAAATTAATCTGGAATTGGAAAAACTCTTTATAAGGGAATTTGTATATAAAAGTTAGTGTCATTAAGTAATTCATTCTAAAGTTACTTTTATTCTGAATTAAATTTTTAATTAGTTACTTTTTTTATTTACAAATTATTAAATAGAGTACATTGTTCAGCTATCTCTTATCACTTTATCGTAGTTTATTAGTGCATAATTATTCGTCAAAAATATGTTTCCCCAAAAAATGCTGAGCCGGAAAATATTTTTGCAAACATGTGATTGTCAATCAAAAATACCAGATCAGGAAAAACAAGCTCCAAATGTAAACAAAAAAATATGGTCCAGACTGTTGATCTAAAATAAGAACATACGGAACCACATAAAAGATAATAAAATCACATGAAAATTTCAATGTCGCCTTTCGCGCCACTAAATAAATAAATCTTCGAGCCATATTTCTGTATACAGTTCCCTCCTGTTATTTTGTTGTGTTTTTTAGTTGACCAAATTAGCTTAAAAGCGGGCACACAAAACGAACCGCAAAAGCCAAAAAATGTCAGTTACTGAGGACCAGAAAGTTGCTGCAAATTATAAGCGACATGTGGCTGACGGGGCAGGCAGGTTCCATTGGAACCACAAAATGTGGGTGGCTCTCTGGCCCTGATGCTCGTGGTTCTTCTGATGATTGTGCCCCGTGCTGTTGTGATATAGTTCACAACTATTTGGAAATGCCAGCAGCAGAGCACCGAGAACACATGCCAGATAGGGCTTATCGGGCTCCAAGATAATACAAGTTAAATAAGATAAGAATTGTACAGAGAATCATCAGAGCGGCGAAAGTTTCTCTCTCGGATAAAAAACTTTTACTCCAGCTGGGATAATATTTTTTAAAATGTAGTTGGCTTAACCCAATTCTTGTGTTTCTTTCTTATTTCTTTTCGGTTGTCAGTTCAGTACACATTTTCACGGGTTTTCACTTTCGTTTCGGCGACTCTCGTTGTGCGGTTAATTAAATATTCAGTTAGATAAAAGAGCTTAAAGAAAAGGAGCTTAAATTAGAGACCCAGACCCAGGCAGAAGGGTAAATAAGCTCATAAAAAATATGGCAGCGGTGGCGCCACAAATTATTTGCCCCTACCTTAACGACACGATGGCAGCAGCAAAAACAACAGCAACTCCGCCGGCGAAAGGCAATTTAAATTCTAATGATAATACCGCAAAAGCCTTTGCCAGGATCTCCCCCGGGTAAAAGTTGGGGAGGACTAAACCCAGTTCCTGGTCCAATGTGTAAGCGAGCTTAGCAAATTAGCGCGCCTGGCAACCTGTGCCTGCAGCTTACCTGGGAAAATATCTTCAGGGATCCCTGGATACCTGGCCAACATAAATCGCAGCAGCAGCTAGGAAATTTGTACTTCATTTCCGTTTTCTCTCTTATGCATAATTTTCAACACCTTCGCGGGACGCCCACCCTTTATCACCATTGCCTGCTTTTCCTTTGCTAATTACGCTTTGTTTACGCTCTCGGGGATAATGTATATAAATGAGCCAGGGGCAGCTGGTGTTTACTCATTTATATCACTTGGAATATAAGGGATTAAACCGAAATACAATCAACTGCCGATCATCTTTGATACGATGAAGAAATCACCGAAAAACCCTCCCCCAAAATATGATTATCTGGCAATGCCTTTCGATGAGTTTCAATCAGAAAACCATTTAAAGTGCCAGTTATCATTGACGAAATTGAAATTCATTCGAAAGCCCAGCAGCAGCCGCTTAACTGGCCTAATTAACCAACCAATTCGAAGCTCAAAGCAAATATAAATCATCATTAGAGAGCCTCCAGCACGAACCCCCAAGAGTTTGAACCGTTAATGGAAAAACCAATGGGGGAAAATAGTTGAAATTTTCATTCGCCACTCAAGCAATTTGGTAAATTGAACGTAACGAAATGGAACTTTTGGGGTGCCAACGGACAAAAGCTTTCCGCAAAATCAAATGCCAAAAGGGCTAAGAACACGATAATAATCCTATCAAATGGCCCGAACAACAAGCAACCATTGATCCCAAGGCTCGGCTGCCGGTTTTTCCACAAAGTCAATTTTTTAGCACTTTGTTTCCATTGGCCAAAAACAAAACAGAAACTTAAATACATTTCGGCCATCCATTGCCGTCACTCAGGCTGCGTGTGCCAACAATTATTGCGTCATTAATCAGTCGGCATTTGCAAATTCCCCTGTCTCCCTTTTTTCCCTATATATATATATCCTTGAACCAATGTATATATATATTTGTATATGGGAGGACGAATCTGGGCAGCAGCTGGCATGACTTTTGTGTGGCTGAGCGAAAAAGGCAAATCTTCAATTTTATTGATTGTTGTAACCGACTCGGTACAGAAATCCCAACGAAGGAAGATGAATGAACACTCTTGACGCATGAGACTGGAAAAATTGGGAAAAAGTGTGCTAAAAACATTGCTGACCAGCCTCTGTGAAATGTTAGATACACTAACTGTAGCTTAGATACATTTCTCTAAGCCATGATAAATTAATTATGAAGGTTTTTCTTTTAATTCCTAAAAATTAACAAGAAGGCAAAAAGGTTATTTAGTTAAATGTTAAATTAAGCATTTAAAGTAAATAATTTTCTTAAATAATTTCTGGAAAATCCTTTACAATCCAGTTTCTTGATAGGCTTTCAGTTTCAGCCTGCTCAAAGAAACAAGTGGAGTTGGAAAACAAAGGAAAAGCCTTGTGCTGGTAATGGAAACTCAAAGAGTTTTCCATGTGACTTGCCGGTGGCTGTGAGTCCCCAGCTGACTGCAGCGGAAAATCAAGGGAAAGAGACCTCTCTCTTCAAGTGCGATCCCACTTCTGCCTCCTTGGCCAATGGCCATTTATTGGGCCATTCCACTTTTGTGTGTGCGTCAGACTCCTGGAGGCAAAAGGACCCGAAATGCTTGCGAAACGCATTAAAGGCCTCGCAACACATTTTCATTTTTATTTCCCGCACTCACACTCGGCATATCCCACTGCCTCACTACCATTTCTCTGTCCAATCGCCCGGCGGCACTCACAGTTGCGTATCAATAAAATATCCATACATGCATGTTAAGTAAGAGCTACCCTCACCCTCGTCTGAGCTGTGATTCCTGCACCCGAAACGAATTGGGATTTAAGTGTTGTACAAGAAGGAAGAAGAAGAAGGAAGGGGAGGGCTGCCATTGTTGCCGCCATATAAAAATGAAATGTACAAGCCGGGATACACTGGCAGGGAGTGAAGGGCATCATCCCGAACCGGACTTGTAAGCAGTTAGCCAAGAAACGTGCCCGAGGTTATTTGCAAAAGAGAACCGAACCCGAACCCAAAACCAAGAAGAAAAATAAGAGCAGAGCAGAAAAGGGGAAGCCAGTAAAAGGAAACTTGTCGTTATGTGCTCGTTCAAGTGGTTTTCACTTGATATTGCGTATACGCCGCTTTGAACACTCCAGTTACAGTTGCAACTGGGTAGTATCTAACCGAAAATTTTCCATAATCTTACATAAAATGGAATATCAGTTGTGAAAAGCAATCACCAAACGTAAAAATAAAATACTTTCAATTGTTATTGTAGAGAATTATGGCATTAAAAGTAGGTTTTTGTTAAAAAATTATAATTGACACTAAAGAAAGAAGATGGTTTTAGTATGGATTATGTTTAAAAACATCTAAAATAATTACTATTCTATATGTAATTCGTGAGATTATTTAATAAATAATACTTATTTAAGTATTCGATTGAGATTACGTATACGCAGACATTTTCATGTCATCTGTCCGCTGTCAGCATTAAACATTTTAAACACTTATTATTGGGGCTCAAGGAAAAGTGTGGACTTGCTTTAGTTTTAGCTCTAACCCAACTAAAATTATTATTCTTCTATTTATAAATTGTAAGACTTCATTGTAATTAATGATTGACATTACGTATACGCATTTATATTCCTCTCATCCATCCGTTGGCAGCATTGAAAAAATTAAACAATTTTTGATATAGCTTATGCTTTAAGCAAATTTAAATTATTATATTTATATTTGTAGTTTGTAATACTCTTTTATAATTAATAATTTTTCAAGTGCGTGATTGACATTACGTATACGCATTGATTTTCCGCTCATCCATTTGCTGTCAGTATTAAACTTCACTTAGCCAGCTTGTCAGCTGTTCTACCTGCCAAATCCCTTCTTTGCTTTTAATTTGTTTGAAACACTTTGTTATTGAAGTTTCCACTTAGTTATTGTTGCTATTTTCCTTGGCCGGTAGTTGTTGATTTTGCATAACAAATTCATTAATTTTACGACAAGAAGTTAACGAAACTTTTGCCTTGGCCATTCAGCTGGCAGGAGTTGAATGGGGAGCACAGGACCTTCAAGGAAATCACGTAGAAGCAGCTGTATGTGTGTGATGAAATCTCGGCAAAAGTTTTCGCCCTTGCTTCATTCAATTGTTGCCGTTTTTATTGTGCAAATTATTATTGTTAGTCAATTGAATTAATTTCGCGCACAGCTCCTCGACACACTCCACATGCCCGTCGCTTTCCATGGAAAACGATTTGCTGAATTCAATTAGTTTATTGTGATTTTATTTGTGCCGGCAAAAAAGTTTCTCACAGCAGCAATGGCAGCGTGAAAACGCCCCGAAGAAGTGGAAGTAAATTGAAATGCTAAGAATGAAAGTTTTTCCCGGCATTTCCATTTGCCCGAAATTAATGGAATTCGCTTTTTGCCCAGCCCCCACCAGCACCACCCCTTTCAATTAGGTGTTTGTTGGCTCCTTCATAAATAGTTCCAGTTTCGATACTAACATTTTTAATGTTTCTTCTTTTCATAGCTGCCACTCTTTATGCCCAAAGTTTAGAATTTCGCTATTTGCTTTCGATGCACGTTCGTCCCTGAACTTTTATTATCGAAAATAATCGAGTTTTAATGTCCAGCTAGGAGCCCCAAGAAACGGTCGCATAAATAAATAAATGTGTTGGGCGTAAAAAAAAGGGGCAAAGGCTTCAAATGGCATTTAAATTCGCTTATGGTTCTTTTGAACTTGGGTCGTTATCGAGATGGTTGCTATGATTATTATGCGATTTTTGGAGGCTGGGTGGCGGCGGCTTTAAAGCATTCCAGCCTAATTGTCATAACTTAGGTCCCCCATTGCGTATACGTAATATATTTTATTGTGTTCTGCCGCGGGGCAAGGCTTTTGAATTATATAGCTGCAAGGAGAGGAAGAATTATGCACATAATTAGATTTATCTAGTCGGGCTATAGGTTGGCATTATTCCTTCGCGTTTCTCCTTCAACTTAAAGTCTTGCTGGAAATTCTTTAACTCATTTCGGCTGCTTTATTCTTTATTTATAACTTCCGTTAAAAGTTTTTCTTTTATAGCCCGCACACACACCTCTCCCATTTTCACACCTTCATCATCATAAAACCCATATACCCAACCACGCACACACAAAGACATGCCACAGTGGAACAAGCGTATCATTGGCATGCCAAAAGCCCATAATCCTACTTCGGCTGGCTTTTAGCGGATTAAAACTTTTCAGTTGAGTTCCCATAACCGAACGGAGACTATCTCCCGGATGCGCCCCCATCTCTTGGCACGGGTATCTTGATTGTGTTATTAACTAGCGTAAATGCGTGTTAATTCCCAGACAGGCCACAGTGCGTATCGGGAGTATAAGACGTGAGGCAGTAAGAGTTATTTGGAACTAGTTTTGTTTAGATTATGATTCTAATATTTTAAACATTTTCTAACATTATTATTAGACAACAAAAATGGTATAAATGTAGATTCTTACCAGATCACTGAGGAGCTTAATACTTAAAGAAGAACTTGAACTTATTTATTTATATTATTTGACAGCTACAATTATGATATTTATGCTCCATTACCTGTAACATAATACAAAGATATACATATATACTGTAAGATATATAAAGCTTGAATTTTTCACTATTTGATTAGTTTTCTTTAATAATATAAATAAAGATCTTATGTTACGATCTTCTTAATACATTCCAAGACTTGTTGAAATAATAATAATATATTTTTAATCCTATAAAATAAATAAATAGCTCTTAAAGGTTTAAAATATGCTAAAAACGTAATAAAAAGTAGTTTGACTCAACACATTTCAACACTTCTAATATTCTCAAACAATTCCCATTTAAATGTCCTTACACCCACAATACGCAATGTATCTCCTGTTATTGCCTGTGGCAGCTCATTTGTTGCTTGTTTGGTTATTTCAATTAAATGTTAATAAAATTGTCTAACCGAAAAAACTAATTTCGGTGCTTATTCGTGTGGACAGAGACAGGGCGAGGCAGAGGGAGAGACTAGAAAGAAATGGAAAATTAGGGGAGCAAGTAAAAGAGAGAGAGAGAGAGAGAGAGAGACAGGGATGGGGTAACTGTGCGGTCTCCAAATTGGCCAACTTAAGTACCGTTACGTTCTAGTTGAGCATTTCCTTTTTCTTCATGGCATTTGCCAGGGTTTTCCCTTTTCTTTTTTTGTGAGGGAAAAGTTTATGGGAGCGCTTACATTTCCCTAGCCATTAATTCTACCTTGCTTTTCAATTAGTGCTGCCGCCTGCCTTCGGACCGGGTTCCTTGGCCAGTTTTGTCTTTTATCGTTTCCCTGCGTAGCGCCGCTCTCCGCTTCTATATATGTATATATATCCTGATTTATGCTGTCGTCCTGCAGGAGGCATCCCGCCCACGCCCTGGAGCCTCGCCAGATGGCTTGAGGTGACTGCAACGGGCTTATCCCTCGGCACCTCCCTTCCATTACCACCATCTTAACTAACTCGTCTTCATTTCTCACCTGGCTGCGTATTTGCTGGGTGTTTGCATGGCACGGAGGTCGGAGCTGTCCATCGGTTTGTTAGTATTAGCCATGTTGGCCATGTCTATTGGCCAGAAGGTGTCGTGTTGATAAATTGCCAAGCAAACAGGGTTGGCAGGTGGTTGGTTAGAGCTTGCAAAGTGCAGGTATTTGCTGTAAGATTTTTTTTTTTCAGATTTATATATATATATGTATTGTGGGGGATATTTTCTAATCAATTGGAGATATTGGTTTTTCTATTATTTTGTATTAAAGAATTAAAGACTTCGTTTAAAGTGGCTTTGCTAGAGTTCTTTTTCCTGTGATTCAATTTACTCATAATTATACATTGTATATATTTTTTAATCGTTTATATATATTATATGTAATTTTATTTATCTTTCTTAATTAATTCTCTTTTTTTATATTATATATTCTATATTTTCTATTCTTTGTCTTGTTATTTTACCCCCTCCGAGCTCTTCGACAACCCTTATAGGGTGAAGAGAAAACTTTAGTATATTCCACACTATGCAAATTGCAAAATCGCTGGCATTTCAAACGCGCTAACACCTGCTTGAAGGCTTAACCAAACACAGGCAGGAGCCGGTTTTCAGGGGCCACGCCCACCCAGACAGCCCCTCCCAGCTTTTCCTAGAGGATTTCCCAGCGCATTCGCTTCTGGCTTCTATCAGTGTCGTTTTGTTATTTATCCTGCGTGCCTCTTGACGCCTTTGGGGCATGCCACTTAACACACATCGACCGTCGCTCCTGCCACGCCCCCTTTGTTGGGTGGGTGGATTGAAAAGTGGGGGGGGGGGAGGGGGAAGTTGGTGTAATCTTTTCTTGAGCTTTGCGTGCAATGCGTCGCGTTATTTGCTTTTCATTCAGCTTTCTTTTCCCTTTTTTTTTGCTTTGCTCTCTGCTTTTTTAATTTATCATGTCTATTTGTTTAGTGTTTGAGCCTGGCCCATGGCGTGTAGTACAAGTGGAGTCCTTTTTCCTAGCTGCGAGTCCTGTGCTGGCTCCTTCGCCTCCTCCTGTCCTGTTCATTTGTTATCGCTGTTTGCTTGTGTTGCTCTTGCAGCTTTTCACTTTTGAATGCTGCGGATTTTAGCTCTCTTCCTTGTTTTTTACTTTTTCGTTGCGGTTTTCCACTTAGTCGATCGTTCTTTTTTTGTTTTGTTTCCTAAATGAAACGTCCCTTGGCTTTGCGGATTTGCTTTGGTTTCCTTTTCCTCCTCTACAGTTTTCCCCATATCCCCAATTTATCCCTTTTCATCGCGTAACCGCCTTGTGGTCAGACTTCGCTCCTGCTACTAGTTTGATTAGGTTTCAGCACTAATTGAAAATGATTGAATGAGGTTTTCACCATCGCCATGTGTCCGCGTAATTTGTTGTCTTTTAATTAATTTATGTCGAGTGTTATTAGCAAAAGATGCGGCTACCGTTGGATGATTGAAAATTTAATTATTAACCAGCTTGAGACTTGAGGTTCCAAGGAAGTCCCACACATAGCTTAATTTTATTAATTTTAATCAAGAAAATCCGTTAAAGATGTTTATAGCAAAGACAGGCCTAAAATACAATTGTATTTTTTATAAACAATAAGCACAGTTTTGCAGTTTTGATTTTTAATATTTAATTAAAAACATTTACTGCTTCCTGTGCAGAACAATTAAAGCGTGTCCTTCAAGCTATAGTAATTTGAAGAATATTTCTTTAAAAGGACTTCCCTCGGGCTATTTATCTTTGCCAACTCTGAATTCACTTTCTAAACAAACCACGAACAACAATGCAAACAAATGAGAACAGGGCCCAGATAGAAATTCTCTGTCCTATCTCGAGACACTCGCTGCCGCAAATTAAATCAAATTCCTTGCTCAGAGATAAAGACCGAAGGAATCGGGGAGATTCATCACACAAACACACACAGCACAACAGGAGAGCGACTGGCAAACAAACACAGGGTTCGTGACAGTGACAGGACATCTTATTTAATTTGCCAGGCTCAGGGCCAGGTCCTGATTCCGCATCGGAGAACTGGAAACCGAGCATAACATTAATTTTTGTTAATCTATTTTCAAGTTGCCTTTGGTCAGCTGCAGCTGTGTTCCCCTTTTCCAGGACCGCAAGTAAATATGCTGTCATTAATTTAAAACTTACACAAACAAACCGAAAACTTCCCTTGCTGTCTGTCAGCCGTTGCGAGCTTCCAAGAGTTATGTTCATTAGCAAAGAAGCAATCCCGGGGAGGCACCGTGCAGCAGAGTCAGCCTCTGAGACTCAGAGAATTTAGTTGGAATTCCTAATGAGCGAGAGCAGGCAAATCTAACCCAAATATGTCAAGACGATGGCTTGGTATTTTGTGTGTCCCTAGCTTGTGCTGGGTGCAATGCTCCAAGAGGGTCAGCAGGTGTGTGTGCACCAAGAGAAATGATTAGTTGTAATTATATGATTTGGAAAGAAGTGCAATTAACAGGCTTTAATAAAAAAAATTATCTGAAATGGGGAATTTTTAGAAAATTATACAGAGAAGGTTACCAAAAGAATTCGAATTTTAGGTTGTATTTGCTAGTTGGCATATGCTTTTCTTTTGCTTTGATTTAAATATAAAATTTAATCAAGACTTGTCTATATATCAAATCACGTATTTATCATATTTTGTCTTAAGACAAAAGCAGCAGGTTGTTTTACCAATCAGACTACTAACATAATCTTCCTTGTATGGCTTTTGATTCCATTCTATTATTTATATTTATTATCGTGAAAAATATCCCAAAAATTCGAATGGAATTTCTCGCTGTGCTTCCATGTGTGTGCAAAGTGGGTCTCTTCAGTTTGCTATGCATGTGCTAAAGTGTTGATACAAGTTACTTTTGCCCATCCTCAGCTCAGCCCTTCGCCGTCCTAACACACTGACACACTCGCCATGTGAAGAAGTGCCTTGCATCGCTTCGCTCCTTTCTGTCTCTGTCAGTCTCCCTGTCTCCTATAGGTTGTCCCTGTTCCTTCAGCTGGCCATAAACCACAACGGAGACAGGGATGGCGAGAGATAGAAAGGATGTGCGGGGGATTCGCAGGACCCCGGGTTCAGACAGCTGAGCACGTAGCATGACGAGTTGACAAAGTGCATCACGGGCCATGATGCAGGTCTTGCTTGCTTGCTTGCTGTTTGCACAGCTCAAAAATTGTCTCAGCTTATTTGCTTCAATATCAGAATTATTTTGCACAATATTAAATTATTTTAAGGTAAACTTACCTTACCATCTTAATGGTGTACTTGTCAAATTTTCATTCGACTATAATTAATTGAAATTTGTAAAGCCATGTCGATGTCACTAGTGGTTGTCTTTGAACTAAATTGCATTAGGTGAAATTGTATTATAAAATGTCAGCCGAAGATGAAGTACCATTTGATAATATCTTTTAATTGGTAAATATGAGCCATATTCTTGGATATGGAAATTAAATTCAAAGCAGAAAGGTTTACCAAGCACTTTAATAATTATTCAGGATTGCATGTCCTTGAGAATATAAATACAATTAAGGATTACCCGCGTTTCTACTTTGAAAACAACACAAAAGCATACTGCCACACCTTTTAGGAATACATGTAATTAAATATTTTAAATTTCGGGCAGTGCAAATACAGTCGCTTCGTAAATTAATCTACCCACTCGGCGCATGTAACTCGGTGTGGCTTCCGCTCCTTTGAGCCCTCCATCGCTTTATCTCCATATTCATATGTGCATTTGGTTACATGTTCGCGCGTATTTCCCTCATGGCTTGTTTCAACCGTCCTTTCCGCTTTCCCGGCTATTTTCCCTTCGGCCGCATTCATTTGTTGGTTTTCTTATTTCAGCTCGAATTTGTGTTTTATAATTTATGCGCATTTTTTATTAAATATTTATGCTTGTTCCGAGTTCTAAGCCACACAACAACAACCGACCGCCGCAATTCCCCGCCTCCTTCGGGAGATCATTGTCGCTCATTTCCCTTTATGGCGTATTTACGCTCTAAAGCGTGTAAATGTTTTCCATTCCATTGTTTTTCCCCTCCTGTGCTGACACGTGGAGGGGGGTTGGAAAGTGGTAGTGAAAGGCTTGAGGTTGGGGTCACATCCCTTTCCAACCCACACGCAGTGTCATAAATAGTTTTGTCAAAGCAACCACAGAAACTAAAATTTAAGTTTTCAAACATTTTCGGCTAGCAGAGATTCTTGGTCAAAACTTGGCGAAAATTTCGAGGAATTTCCCTTGTTTTCTTTTTCTTCTGTCGTGTGCTGCCATTAGGTATTTGTATGGTATTTTTGCTTTTTGGAAATGTTTTCAAAAATAGCAATGTGTCAATTTAAATTCTCTTAAATTTGTACTATATCAATTCAATTTACGAAACAAATTGTTGTGCTATAATTTCTGTCCAATTATTGTTATAGCTTTTATTATTTAATATAACTATTTGCTAGGTTAAGCTGGAAACACGCTAGTAAAGTGGGGGAATAGAAACAAATACGTTACGCTCTCCACAAAAAAAAAATATAAATAAATAAATATAAACAAGAACCTCATTTGTTATCGGTCGAATGCATTTTTCCCAAATTAACAACTACGAATATAAACATTTTAATGAGAAATAGTTCATAAATAATATAAAAATGTGCAACTTACAACAAACTTTGTGATGAAAACAAAACTCTAATTAACCAAGAAAATTCTTGGGAACTTTGTTCAATCTTGAGAGTAACGCCTAAAGCTATTACTCCTTTGATAACAAAATAAATAAAACAATAAATTTCCCGTGCGCATCCAGGATATAACAAATAAATCTTCACTAGTTGCACCTCGAAGTGCAATTAAATTGAATGTCAAGAAAGAAAAAAATAAATAAATTCACCCGTCCGAGTGATTGATTGATTGACGGTTTGATTGGCAAACGCACAGTTCATGGCCGAGTCAAAGGAAACGAATGCGCCATGACCACGACAATAACGGCGAAGATTGCGCAACAGCAACATCAGCAACAACAGCAGCAGCAGCAGCAGCAGCAACACCAGCAACATCAACTGCAACAGCAACAACAGCAGCAGGCGTCCAGCAACATGAATGGTTTTCGCATTACCGGCTATCCAGCGGCTGCCACGCCCCCCACACGCCCCAATCCTATTTATGCCAAGCCCAACGCCCACGAACTGGACCTGCACATCAGCGAATCGCTTATGTATCCTGGCAGCACTCAGCAGCAGCAGCAGCAGCAACATCACCATCAGCAGATGCTGCAAAGTTCGCCGGGTCCGCCGCCTCAATTGACCAGCATGCTGCCCAGTTCAGGATTGCCTGGAGCTGCCCAACCGATCGCTCTCAAGGGCAACAATCCCTTCCTGAACAGCCCCTCGCCCACGGAGGCGGCACCCACGCCTAGCGTGTCCACCTCTATGCCAGCACCAGCAGCAGTATCGGCGACCATTTCGAGCAACTACGAAATGCCCGAGTACGCGGAGCCATCGCGATTACGTGGTCTGAAGCAGCGACCCCACAGCATCGCAGTGGGCGGGGCAGCCGCCTCCAGCTTCGTGGACTACAATGCCCAGCAGCAGCAGCGCCTGCTGCAGCTGTCCCGCCAGCAGCAGCAGTTGCGCAACGCGGTAACGGCAGCAGCGGCCACAGCAAATGGGGGCGGCGGCAGCGGTGGCGACAAGGAGGCCCTATATGCGGCGCTCTTTCAGCAGTACCGGCAGAGTCCCACCAATGGACAGCCTGCACCACCAGTACCATTGCACAGGAAACCTGCGGTGGCGCCGGTGGTTCCTCGCCGCTCACAGAGCACGCCCAGGCCACCCCTGCAGCAGCAGCAACAACAGCAGCAGCAGCAGCAGCAACAGTCCGGCTTAAATGGCCAAATCAATGGCAATGGCACTCAGCGGCCCAGGAGCCTGGATCGTTTCAATGGCAATGTCCACACCGAAGCACCGCCCATTCCCCTGAGGCGCTTTCCCAACGGAACGGGCAGCACCAACGGCGGAACATTGTCGCGCCAAAAGAGTCCCAAGAAGAGCATCAGTGCGGATAATATGCTCATGAGTCCGGCGGGCAGTCAGGTGAACACCATGCGACATTCGATAAGCTTTCACGGCGGCCAGGAGACGGAGAACGGGCCAAAGGGCGATCAGGCCAGGCCCATGAGCTATGCGGCACCTGCTCCGGATCAGGCCTATTTGGAGCACCAGCTAAGGGCCTACTCGGAGCAGCTGAGGACCATAACCGAGAGCGTGCGCAAGTACTCGGAGCAGGCCAAGCTGCTCTCGGAGCTCAAAAGGCAACAGCAAATGGCCAAGCAGAGCCAGACAAATCTCAATCTGTTGACGCCAACGACCTGTAACAATGGGGCCTCGGGCAACTTTCAGCCGAATATGATTTCCCCGGAGATTGTCAGCAAGTCCCTGGCCTCGCTCTCCACCAGTCAGGCGAACGAGGCCCAGACGCCCTCGAATCAGCTGCGACTCTTTCTGGACAACATACGGAGCAGCATGCGGCAGGAGTATCAGCAGCATATGCCCGAGGATGTGCTCAAGCCGACATCCACCTTGAAGCGTAATGGCGCGGATGCTGCGGCACCTGTTGCTGCGCCAACCACTGTTGCTGCTGCCAAATCGGAGCCTGAGGCGACGCCCACGCCGTCGGATCAGCTGCGGCAGTTCCTCGATGCGATACGCGCCAATAAAATACCTGAGAGCGTGGACAAGCCCAAGATGACCAGCTCGCAGACCCTGGACTCTTTCATATCGAAGCCCTTGCAGATGCCAGACGTGACATCGGGCACGCCGGGCGGCGGGGTGGTGGGAGTAGCTTCAGCAGCATCTGGAACGGGCGTAGGCCCAGCCAATGGCCAGGCAAATGGCCTGCCCACCCGACGGAGACCAAAGAGCAGCATCTTGCCCAGCAGCAGCAACGGGAAGCTGGAGCAGCGGGAGCACTCCCTGGTGACCTCCGAGAGCTTCCACCAGATCTCGGACAACCTGAGGCTGATGAGTGAGGATCTGCAGGCCCTGAGCCCCAGCAAGGCTGTGCCCAGCTCGGCCAGCAGCAATAGCCTCAAGAATCTGGCCGCCAATGGCAACAGCTCACTGATCACGGAGCTTAGGGTCATAACCAGTTCGCCATACAGCACCTCCCCCAAGCTGCAGCAAATGGTGATGAGCAAGTCGAATAGCTCCCTGGGATCGGTGACCACGCCCTCGAGTGCCACCACCACGCCCTCCACGGCGCCCATGATCACCGACTTCAACGAGATCCTGGACAGCTTCCAGGCCATGGCCGATAAGTACAAATCGAAAGGTTCCTACGACTATTTGCGCAAGTGCTCGGAGGCCCTGCGGCAGCACTCGCTGCAACTGAAGTTGCAGCAGCAGCAGCAGCAGATTCACCTGCAACACCTGCCCCACCAGCAACATCAGCAGCAGCAGCATCAGCAGCAGCAGCAGCAGTTGCAGAACGGCTTCGCCAGCGACGACAGCAGTTCGTGCAGCACCACTCCCGGCAGCATACGGGAGGCGGTTCAGAACCTCCTCCTGCAGCCGAGAAATGGTTTCCAGATCCTCGACGATCGCATGCGGCTGTTTATCGATATTATCGATAGCCAGGATCGATTGAGTCAGGTGAGTGAGGGATTCAGAGAGTGATTGTTTCATTTTCACAGATTTAAAATCGGGAAACATCGGGTTCTTATTGATTTTATTGTTATAATTAAAAATTTAATCACTAAGCATTAAGTTTACTTATGTCAGCAGCTGGGTTTATTTAATTATTATTACATTCCTTTCCAAACTATAACTTTATTTATTAAAACATCTACTCTCTCTTGCAGGTATGTACTTTTGACTTATTGAAAACTGAATTATACAGAGTAAGTCAAGCATTTAAGAACAGTCCATTGCCCGGCACATAAAATCGAATGTATGTACATCAGATACACTTTTATTGGCTTACATAATTCATCATCTTCGAAATGACCAGGGCCGGGTCAATGCGCTTATCTTCCGCTGGCCAAAAGCCCCACCTCTCCTTCTCCGGGGAGGCGGCTAAAAGCCATCAAATCAGTTAATGACCCAGAAAGTTAAACTTGCAAGGGACTGGTCGGGGGGCGTGGATCAATTTCCATCAATTTTCACCAAATTTGCTCAAAGCCAATTAATTTTAATAAACTACAAAGTCATTTTGCTGCGGCAAGTAAACTAATCTCGGCCGGGCCGAAATTGAAATTTTAATCAACAATTTCTCGGCGGCATAGAGGCCATAAAACTTGACACACGCACACACCGGGTGACAGGGAAGCGTATTGTAATCAAGTGAGACGACGAGTCGGGAAAATTCCCAAGCGTAGATAATCATAATACACGTACCGTACCGGCTTTCCCTCCGCCGTTGATATGCTAAATAAATCAGGTCCCGAGCGGAAATGCCTGCTGTCATAATAACACCTTTTCGGTCCAGCATTGTCCTTCGCCTTCTCGTGACATAAAACAATATTGCTAATGACAAATGGGAACTATGTAGTTCTAATTGTGGCTTTTGTCTGGCACGAAGATCTCTGGCCCGGCCTGGCTTATCGCACATTGCCCTTACAGGACTTGGGCTTAATTTAAATTTATGTGGTCTCCCCTCATCCCAGTTGGGTAAATGTTTATGTGTGAACGTGTTGGGGTTCCTGGGGGAGGCATCAACTGCTGGAATTGAGTTTATATGTCTCCCATGATAAGTTCACCGAACAAAACGAAAAATCTGTCAAGCCCAATGGGTTGGTTGAGGCTTAAGAATCAATATTTTACTGGGAAAAGGAGTTAACCTTTGTGAAGTTTGTTAGTTCATTTACAATAAGTAGGAAAGGTATAGTTTAGTGTGTGAAATAACTGGAACTTAGGGTGAGTTTTATACAGATATCTGTGAAATTTTAAGACACAACAGGAGCTAGGATAGATTTTCTTGGCTGTTGATGAAAGCATAAGCAAATATATGCAGCTCCTAAAACACTGACAGCTTAAAGCAATTTCACTAACTATAATGACTATGTTTTCCTTTAGGAAATAAATATGATTAAGCTGCATCTTATGCATATCTAAAGTTCAATGCTCCTGGCTCCTGTATTCCCGCAGAAAATGTAACTCTCAAGCTACAAATAAATTGCCATTACCATAGTTATCCTACAGATATTATTTAGGGCAACAATTTAAGAGCCAGAGGCTGCTTATTTGTTTCATTTAGGCAAATTGCATTCGTATTTGTGTTTTGCCAACGCAAAATGCAAACAATAAAAGTTGAATGCCACCACCATCACCCATGACAAACACAGCACACAGTACAGTACAGTGCACAGTGCACAGTGCTGCCGAAAAGTATGCTTCTCATAATGCAATTGCAAACAATTACCCCGGACTGAAGTAATTGCATTTCCAGTGCACACACACAATTCACAATTTACAATTTACAATTTGCAATTTGCATTACAAAGTAATTATTTCTGCAACAGTGAACTCCCGCCGCCCGCCGAAGAGAAAATTCCTTCAGCCTGCCGCTTTTCCACCCCCATTTCGCACCCGAATTACCCCAATTTTTGTTTAGTAAATGAAGTGCAAAATCAACGCAATGTCGCCCGGCCTAAATAACAAGCCACCTCTTTCCGACATCCCCACTTATTGACAGCCCTGACCGAATGACATTTATTTTAATTAGCTTCGCATGCCAGCGCTACGGGTGTACATGGCTCCTAAAGGACCCAAAAGGATCCGCCAGGATCCGACATTCACTTTTAGCCGCGGCGCAATTAACAAATGCAATTTTGTGGCCTTTAATGTTTATTGTGTGCATTTATTTGCATCGAGGGCTGGGAGGGCGGTTGTTTGTTTGTGTGTGTGTGTGTGGCGTTGTTTGCAGAGGCGTGAAAACCCAAAAAAATAACTTTTTAATTACTATAACGGACATTGCGGTTAATTACACTGGACAACATGGTTGGCGATAAGCCAATTTGTATGGCTTCAATGAGTCTGTTGTTGCCGCTGTAATAGCGTTGATTGAAATAACGAACCATGGGGGTTTTGAATACATTGTATTTTTATGTGAAATAGGTTTTTTGCTATTTTATATATGGGTTTCCTTTCAATTAAGTAAATAAAATGTTATTATTTAGTACTGAGCATTTAAAATGGGAACTTACGCTAATAATTCTTTACTGCTGATTTAAACATATATTATAATAAAAAGTAAAGATTTCTTATAATCTTTTAGTACAAATATAGGAAAATTATATTGCATTTACAGAATTTATTTGAGGCAAAAATCATACAATTTATATATTGAGCTTTAATTAGCTTTAAATTATTAAAAGAAAATTATACAAATTATTTATGATTAACAATTTCCATTTAACTTTAACAAAATGCAAATGTTGACCGCAGTTATGCCTTTTTGGCATACGGTGCGTATGCGTGATTTTGCCAATTTATATATATACTCAAAACTAGACATTATTACCCCCTAATTACGTTATTTATTCACCAATGTAATGCCGACAGATGACCGGCAGTAAAGTGTACTCATTTTTTCCACGCTATTTGATTAAAAACCGCAAAGGCAACCATCAAAGTGCGTGCTTAAAATAATTGCAATTGTCAAGCGCTGAAAGCCGAGCGGCTCAGGTGGTCGCAATGGCAGGTGGCAGGGGGCCTGGCATGGCCATTGTCAACGGCTTTCAATTGGAGGCTCAACACACACCTTGTTTGCCGCCTGCCACGCCCCTTCCCCCTTGAGCGTGTCGCTTATTAATTGCATGTCATAAATCATGATTATGCCACTTGCTGACCAACCGCTGGGCTAGTCGCAGTTATTATTATTAATCTTTGTCGCCCACACACACACACACATACACACTGGCTCGCAGCTAGAAATCTGCCAGAAGAGGGGGCGTGGCAAGGATGGGACGGGAAAGTGGTCCAGAGAGAGTCGGAGCCATAGCCATATGTTGGGTCCATGTAAATTGCGATGTTCATTCCGGCGGCGGGCCGGCCTATCTTGATTAATTGCGAAAGTTTACCAGGACACAGGGCCAGGACACAGGACACAGGACACTGGTCCGCGGACCCATGGAAATATGTCAGCTGCTTCCCTTTTCAGGGAAGGAAAACATTGGCAGCCAAAGTGGCCAACAAGAGTGGCCAACGAGCGCCATAACACGCGTATGTTGTCGCGTAAATTGGTTTTAATATTTAAAGCACTTCATTACTTACATCGCGGTGATGCACTGTAAAAAAAGAAGAGGACAAGAGGGTACGTCAGAGGGCGGGCAGAGTCGGAGCACAAGAGACAACACCCTGTTAAGCCGCTGAAAAGTATGCTACGAGCTGCTGGCTTAATCAAGTGAAATTGAATCAACTTTTTTCGTCCCTGAGAAAGACCACAGAGAAAAGTCGAAATTAAATTTCTTAAATTGCACCAATAAATAATAAGAGTGAGAAAAATTAACCAGGGTATTGAGAGTTAAACTGATTCAACAGGTTATAAAAATATTCAAAGGGGATATGAGAAGTTCCTTTAAAAAATATCTCAAATATAATGCAATAAACCATAGGAGATACAAAATTCCGTTTAAATTTAAAAGTAAAATTTTTCAACGCAGTTTTGAACACTCTGTTTCTGTAGCTATTTGTTTGAATTTATTTATTGAAAAAAAAAAATATACATATATTTATTTTAATAATTTAAAATCTAAAGAGGTTACTAGGTTTTCGTTGCAGACTTAAACTATTTTCTCGAATCAATGTAAATAATATTGATGTATGTCCTTAAACCTTTTAACTTACCCATATTTGGATATTTCAATTCCTCAACTAAATAATTCATTTCCTAATAAATAACAAACATGCAGAATCATAATTAAATAAATAACAAGCCGAAGTGATGTTTACTTTGCAAAACATTTCAATGGCATCTCAAGTGCCTTTCTAATCAAAAATCAATTGAAGGATTCTGTACGGATTAGCTTCCACCTCTAGTGAGGGCAAAAAGGAGAGATATCGGAAGCTATCAAAACTGGAAGTTTGCAAACTTTTCGTCAGAGTAAACAATTTCATTTTTTACCTGTCCTGCAAAAACAAAGCGAAAAGAGATCTAAAGCCGGCATCAGACGAAGCGAAATTGCTTGCATGCTTTCAGGCGCCTCAGCATCTCTGACAGGGCGTCATATGCAATACTCAACAAAGTGCATATGCGTAGCTATATGTGTGTGTACACACACACACACACACACACACACTCTGCGGCAGCTTCAGGCAATTGAAGGCAGATTCTTGTCTTTTCCATTTTTTCCCTGCTGATTTTTGACATATTTTCTCTGGCAGCAGCAGCAATGCCGGCAAACAAACTAACAAACTTCGGGGCGTTTTTCAGGTGCAACTGGGTTAACATGGCTACGATGGAAATTGCTGGAAGAAAAACAAGGTGGCACGGGTTGGCGGGAATGCAAATGCTGTCGGAAAATGGATACAACAAAAGGGAGAAGAGAAAGAAATGGGTGGAAAAATCTGAAAAACTGCTCGCAGTAAACGAAATGCATTCGCCGTTTTCGCAATTTGTTCAGCCACCCCCAAAGCCTCGCTTTTTTGAGCATATGCAACAGCTCAATTTTGTATTGAATGGCCCTGCACTTTGCCTCAGATTTGCCAGCAGATTTTCCACGGTTTTATTTTTATTTCTGTTCAGATTGTTTGTTTGAATGGCAGCTTCATTAATGCGAATATTCAGCCGCCAGACAATGGGCTGAGATCGAAAGCCTCTGTTTTAATGTCACTGACTTTGCCGTTCTTCGCAGACCCTCCTGTGTCTGCCTCCTATGATTGTGTCTGTTCCTGTGCCGTCCTGATGAAATCAAATTGCAAGCAATTACTTTAATGCTGCCCCTGTCAACGCCCCACCTCCGCCCGCGCTGCATCCCTTACATTTAAAGAGTGCAAAAGACCGCAACTCGTTTGCGGTTCTCGCACTCGTCGTATTTGTATGGAACCGCCATTAACTGCGATGAAAGGAGTATGCATATATCCTTATAGATACACAAAAAAAAAAGTAAAGTGTATTTCCCGGTGTGGTGTGGTAATGATTACAGGTTTGATTGATTGCAATTGAATTCGAGGAAAATGAAGCAAGATTTCGTTGGCATTCCTTTGACTCTCATTCACGGTCTCGCCAGGCGGATTGTTAATGATGTGTGCCGGTGTCTGCACAATAATTAAGAGAAAAGCTCCACAGAAAATTAATGAAGTTAGTGATTGGTAGCAGAAGCTGGGTTTTATTTAAAAGGTTATATATAAATATATAGAAAGAACACATTTAATAAGAAAATTGAGTCCTGAAATGAAATCTAGGTAATACATTAAATCTTTATTACAGATTTTGTTTCCAATTTCCACTACAATAATATTTATTCCTTTTAAAATTAAAATCAAACAAAGACCTATTTACTGATAAATGGGTCATGACTCTGGTTAATGCTCCTTTAATAGACTATTTTAATTTGTTGCTTAAATATATTTTCATGATCTAAAATCTTTTCAAAGTTAATCAATGTTTTTTCCTCAATTATTTATGAGTTTTCTTTTAATATTCAACGATAAAGAAAGTTGCTTCTATAAGTACATATTTTAGTTAAATAAGCACATATTTGAGTTATTCTTTTAAAGTCGTAATAGTTAAATTATTAGTTTCCACAAAATACCTTCATTTAAATTTAACAACTTACACACAATTACCCACTATTCCTGTTATATTTAAATAGCAATCTCATCTAGTGACATTCATTTCTGTTACCGCCTTCCATTTGAATAATTCTCCATCAAAAACCTCTTTGGAAAGCAGTAGAAACTCCTATTTTGTATGCAAATGCCACGCCCACCGACCTCCTCTCATATGCTCGAAAGGGAACCTTATATTTTCGATGACTTGTTTTCGTTGCACATCTTAGCATCGATTACATTTTTGCCAAATTGAATTGTGCAGCAAGAACTGAACAAGCGAAAAAAAACTAGAATAAGAAAAAGAAAATGGAAAATAGAAGGAAAAAGAAATTGCTTCCTTGCATGTTTTCCATCCCAGTCACCATGTGGGATGATAATGCAGGAGAAGGGGGCAGGGCTGCGTTCGGAAAATTGGGTTGCATGATGACAAGAGTTGAATTCGATTGAATACGACATTCTGGCAAAAAGAGGGGGCTAAATTTGCATCGATGTGCAATTTACGGCCTAAATGTCAATTTCACTTAAGACCGACTTTCACTGGATTTTATTTTACTCTTCTGATCGGAAAGTTAAGGCGCTTTAAGCTGGTGTCCTGTTGACACTTTAAGTATAATTAGTAGGCAAAAAACCGACAGGGAATGCCAGAGATAGAGAGTGAGACAACAGAGAGAGAGAGAGCAAGGCAAACAGAAGGAGAGGAATAAGGAAAAGCTTGACTTTTCCAGAGTGCACTGCATCAAAGTCAAAATGGCGGTCGAGTGTGTTTGGCCAAGGAGTGAGACATTTGCAGATGCCTGACGGATTGGCCCCCCTTTCGGGCCGTCATAATTCCAGCTTAGAGCTTAGGACAGTGAAACGCCGCTAACAGGGACTTGGCATTTTTTAATGTATTGTAAGAAATTCGTACAAAAATGGGGGAAAGTATAGAAACATAATTAGTTTTCAGGCAGCAATGTAAAAATTAAGCTTAGTTTGTATATATTTTTACACAGAGTATAGTTTTCAAGTAGCCGTTTGAATAATTTTTGGTATAACGATTATTTATCGACACTTACTTACGACACTCGTAATTCAATCTATTAATCAATATTTTACATAATAGCGATACATTGATATTATATTTGTTATATTGATATTCTGATATCTAGTTTTAAGAATTTCTTGAACATAATCTTTACATCAAAACAAACAAATTAGATAACATTTTTAGCACGTTATTGTAGAGATTTTTATTGTAATAATTTCTAATAGTTTAAATTATATATTTTAAATTTTGGTACATGAAATCCTTAGATATTGTAGATCATTTTGAGCTGTAGATGTTTGTTGATATTCTTATCCTTTAAATACATCCCAGAAAGATTTATATAGTCAACAGTTAATCCCTTTTAACTAAATTAAAAATCTTTTTTAGGGTTTCTACTTCATGTAAGTTTGACTGTCACTCCCTTCCACTATTAAGCCTAGTCCTAGGCTTTTGTCAGACAGAGGAAAATGCAGTCACTGAAGGCAGAAGGATAATTGCAATCCTCGCTAATGCTGGAATGCTGGCGAATGTGCACCGGGCTTTGTCTCGGCAACAACAATCGTCACTCAATTACTCCCTGGCCTTTGATGCATTTTCCTGGCCCCGCCTCCCTACGCCCACTCCGCATTATCCTTTGTCAATCTCTGGCGGGCATTGTTGACATTTGTCAACGAACTGTTTTTCCCCCCCCCCCCCCACAGACGCGTTCTCGCTTTTTTCGGGATTTATTGTGTTTAATGTGTTGAAAAGTCTCCTTATTTATGGCAACTGAATTTGTGGATCCGCTTTTCCTTTCGGGTTTCCTTTTTTCCCCCTCCGTCGTGGCACTGGCAACAGCTGTGGAATAGTTGTCACATAGTTTCCATGTGTTGTCATTGTCTTTGTCTCGGGCTCGATTGTGTGGAAAATTGAAAAAGAAAAGAAAGTCAAGCAAAACCAAGCGGGGAAAGGCAGGCCCAGGAAGGGAGTCCTTGGTATTGTCCTTTCACATTGGCTGTTGTTGTTGTTGTTGTTATTTGGGGACAAAAAAGAAATTCGATTTGCCAGACGGATATTAAAGGTAAACATTGACTCGATAGAAGGGACAGTAGTGGGTGAGGTTTGATTAAATCCGAAATCAGAGTGAGTTGATGAGCAAAGTGAATTGTTAGCCAGGGAACAGAAGGACACAGGAAATGTTGTACATCTCAATGTCATCGTAAATCCGCCTTAAAGACGAAGCCCTGGATTGTTGCATTTTTGCATTTCCTAATGGAATTTCTCTCACTCAACTTTGGACAGAAATTTATGGGAATATCGTACTATTTTTGCTGGCACTGGCTCTTTGCGCTTCTGACAAACAAAATAAAGTTTTATGACACGAAAAATGTTGCAACTAATATTTTAGAGGTTGTATTGCTTGCTCGGGCTTGCCTCCTCTTTCTTTTTTTTTTTTTTGTGGCTGATGCTGCTGCTTTCCGACAGAAAGCTAATAGTGTTTGGCCATTTTTCAAACTCCTCGCGGGGTTGGAGGATAACGGCCAGGATACACACAGCCATGCACACAGCTCAGGAGCGTTGCGCTGTCGTTAACTCAAAGTTTGTTAAAAATTTTTATCAGCATGCCGAGGCAATGACATGACCACATCACAAGGACGCGAATGGGGATCGGGGATCGGGGATCGGGGCAACGCGGACATGGCTGCCAGGCTCCAGGATGGAGGATGGTGGAAGGTGGGCCCGAGTGTGGAGGAAACCACTAGCCACAACATGACGACGTCACTGACATGTGACCATACATACTAATAAAGCGTTAGTTGCTTGCCCCGAGCTGTTGAAATTTTTTCCAGCATACTCTATGCATCTGATGAATTTCGGTGGGGAATTTCAGTTAAGAAATAGTTCAGTGATTGATGGCTTAAAATTTTGCCGGCATTTTTTTCTTTCTTTCTTTCTGGCCAGCTTTAGATAATGCTTTTGGAATAGTTAAAGCTTTTTACGGGAGAGAAACTGCATAGAATATTTATAATTTCTTTTTGGGAAAGAAATAATATATTTTTAGAATGATTTATGGTTTCGAAAAAGTTTCTACAAATGTTTTAGGAAATCAGACTTAATCAATAGTTTTTGAAATTTGTTATATGCCATTTTTAAATCATTTTACCTTCGAATAATTAACTCTGCTTATTATCATAAGCATCCTGTTTAAAAGACAATTACCTGCCTCTGGTGATAATTCATTTATTCACATTTGCAAGTATAAGTAAAATATTTACTTAACGAATATTTCAAAGTATTTTACATTTTCCAAGAAAAACGTTCCTTCTTCCAAAACTTCCTCAATCTTCCATAATATTTTAGGTTGTCTTAAAAGTGTATAGGTTCTTCGTTTGAGATCTTTTTTTGCTTAATTTTTTCCCGATCCTTCAGGACACTTTTCCCAGCCCCGAAAACGGGAGATGACAAAGTCCACGCAGGGAGATGATGAGGATTTTAGCTTCCCTGCTTTTCTGTTTCATGTTCACATTTTCTTTTTTTTTTGGCTCTGCTTGGCTGATGCCTTCTGGTTGGTCCCTGCTCATGTTTCTGCTTTGCCAACCATTTCCTTGGCTGAGTCTGCAGCATTAAAGTTGTGTGTTGCATTCACGCTTCAGCTCCGCTTGACACAGCCAGGAAGGGATCGGGAGCGAGAAGGGAACGCAGACTTTTAGTGGCACCATTATGAGATGAAGGACCCTTTTTAGCTCTCGCAGCAAAGCTCAGTCAGTCAGGCAACCGCTTTATGTGCGGAGTTCATTACTTTTATGTGATTATGTGTCATGTGTGCGGACAGCAAGGGTGTGTGTCCTGGTGTGTATGCTGGTGTGCGACATGTCAGTGTGTCATTGGCATTATTAGTTTTCCCTAGCACACTTTTCCGCTGGCCTCGGCAGGCTTCTCTCCTGCCTTCCTTGGTCTGTGGCAGTTGTGCGAGAAACTTGTCCCAAAATTAGTTGCAATTATTTATGGCCTTCACTTTTTTGTGGGATTGTGGGTTCCTCTCTTTCCGGTGGGCTCTGGTAGCTAATCAGATGAAAGTTGCTGATGGCCTGTGGGTAGACCCGGGTCAACTAATTTCTTTATTCTACGCACAGATCTGTATCCGGCAACCCTAAGCCACTTATGACAGATGTGGGTGAGCGGCAGAAGGCTTTAAAATTTCCTTTAAAGTCTACAATTTAATCCCTCAAAAAAAAATCCTGTGAAAATCCTGTGTGTTCGTTGGACTCTGCGAACATTTGAGCATTTGCCAAAAAGTTCGGACCCGGTCCCTGTTCACATGCAGCTGGGCAGTAATGAGTTACCAGCCAGCTTCCATTCATTACGGCCGGCTAGCACATGGTTATATTACACATACGCAGCGTTGTACATTGCGAAAACATGATTTTTAACAAGTGAGAGAGGAAGCGAGAGAGGGAGAGAGAGGCGGAAAACGAAGGAACTTAAAGCAACCTAAAAAGCAGGGGGAAAAAACGTGATAGCAGAGATGTTCTCATCGTTGTTCCATTGCCAACAACATGGAACATGTGAGATATGAGCGAGGACCAAAACAGGGGTTCCCCCGATGTCCCTCCCTTGTACTCCCTGGATGATTCCTACTCTTGGCCAACGTACATAGTTAACTGTCTGCGGATTCTGCTAACAAGACTCGTCAGTGATTTGAGTGCTGCTGCATGCGAGTTTGTTATGCGAGTTGGAATTAGCATAGTTAGGGTAGAGCGAGTTCTCTCCTGCCGGTAATGATGTGGTGCAAAACAACCTTTGACTGGGATTTCCCTCTAGCTTTGTTGCCAATGAATATTAATTGCTTTCAAATACGGATCGTATGGGGAATTCTAAGGGAAGCTCACTCGAAGATTATTTTATTTTCATTAAGAAACTTAATTGGCAAGCTTACGTACATGTGTTGCAGATGCTCTTATATCTATCTATTCATCATTTTTTTTATGCTTGGTTTGGTTTTCCTTTAAAGCAAAACTATTTTTAAAGCTTTTCCCATTTTCCCTTACCCATTTGAAGCCTTTTTTCTTGATTATTTTAGCCCAGCTTTTGTGCCCTGTCCCCATTTTGGGCAAACTGTTTGTGGAACTGAAACCAGCACATTTGTGGCCCACATTTTGTCTACTTCAAATAGTCCCTCTCACATTTTCCACTTTCGAGAGGGAGGGTTCTGTCGGGTTCGTTTTCTTGGGGTTGCCCAAAAATCATTAGCAGGCGACCAAAAATTCAGGTCAGCCGCTTAATGTGCCGCATAAGTACCTATAAGTATGCAATGCACTTTCGCCCAGATATGCCGCACTTCGCACAGACTCAGGACTTCCACCTATACCTTTGCACACCTGTACACCCCACACACAGAGAGACACCTGTTCAGGCCACGCACAGATTGCGGCAACAAAATCTGTACACTTTGGCTCCATTAAAGCCGCACGCACGAGGAGGCCACGGTTGCCGGTGTTGCCCGTGGGCAACCATCACAAAAGTGCGATGTCAGTGGCTCACTTACTCTCCACCCACTGGCACCACTCCCCCTCTTGTGACAACCACCCCCTTGCGGTATTTATTTAGCCTATAAAGCTTCAGTTGGTTACAGCCGTCTCGCACAGCATCAAAGCGTTCAACCATAGGAGAGCAGCCGGGGAGACGGTAAAAAAAGGAAAGCCGGAGTAGCCACGACTAGGGGTACCCTTTTTCCTAAGCAACTCTTTTAAATATGAGATATTTTCAACCACTTTCCTTTCTTTTACCTTAAAAATACATTAATTTATAGATACCATTCATTGATATATTGTTAATCTGTCTTATTTTGTAGTAAATTGAATGCCAAAGTTCTAGGCTTACGTTTTCCTTTAAATACTATTTTTATATATTCGTAACAATTAAGCAAGGAAAATGAACATACCCACGAGCTCCACAGGTACCCTGGGTAACAACTGGGAGGGCGGGAAATGAGTGGAAAGTGGAAAGTCGAGCGAAAAGTGACACACAAAAGCAAAGGCAGCACGGCGGTTCATATGGCAGTTCAGGAGGCAGTTGCCGCTGGTTGGACTCTGTTGACCTAAAAATCTCATTTGCCGCATGCTCATTTCTGCCATCACTTTTGTTACCTTACTTTTGTCGCACCTCTTGGCGGTGGGCGTGTGGAGCTTTGTTTCCTGCTCTCAGTTCCAGCAAATGTGCCCCAGGCCAACAGAAATAATAAAAGTACAACAACAGCACAGATTCTTTGATATATATATATATAAATATATATATTTTTTAGCGCATGAGAAAAAGTGCAAAGAGGAAGTGCGAGGAAATGAAATTCGAGCCCGCAGCCTGACCTAGAAGAGGTCCACAGACCATATGTTCTACTCCATTTTCTCTCAGTTAATTTCCTGAACATGACGAGCGGCTTTCCTTGTTTTCCCGCTTTTCTTTTTCAATTTTTTTTTGTTTGCCATAATTTTCCTCATTGTTTGTTTTATGTGTAGAACAACATAGCCAATTGAAAATCAAAGTTTCTGTCAATAAGGCACAGCTTGGCAAAAAGAAAGCGTAAGGAAAATGGCTCTACAGAAAATGGGAAAACTACTAACCACAAACTCGTGTTAAATATTTAATATGCAAGTTTTGGCTAAGCAAATTTATGGATAGAGCTTTTAATAATAATTATTTTACTCTTGTTCTCATTGCAGGTAAGCTAGAAGAAATTGAATGAAAATAGGGTAAGAAAATGAAATGTAGTAAAGGAAAAGAGTTTAAAGAAAAAAGGATATCTAAAAAGTACAGGTTAAGTATCTTAAAGATACTTAAAGCATTACAGCTTAAGTGAACTGATTACAATCTAAGAATAGAAATAATTTAAAAATACTTAAATCTATTTATGACAAATTAATTTTGTTATTTCCCAAATCTGGCTGGCATTGCTTCCGCCCGATTCACGAATTGTCATTCACTAATTGAATTCAAATCGGATTTATTATCGTTGGCCAGTTGACACAGATTTTGCTCAGCTGGGGGTTTCTGTTTCACTGGCTTTTCCCTCCATTTTCCCCCGACTTTTCGGGATGTCAATCTAATAAAGTGCAAGTGAAAGCGGGGAGAATTCTGCGCAGTTCTGCGCTGTCACTTAATAATTCAATGCCCGAAATGTAGGCAATGCTTGGTAGCCAGCCCTCAATGTCGAGCAGATTTTATTATTTTTCGTTTTCTCTCTTTTTTTTTGCATTTTGTATTTCGTATTTTCTAATTTTTTTTTTTCCTTTTTGCTCCTTTTGTTGTCGGTGGAAATGTCACATGCAAATCTAAATAAGCAAAGCAGCGAAAAGAAAAACGGGGAAAATTGTGTTAGCCGCGACAGAGCTGACAAAATGATAGATGGAGGGAAGGCTCGTCAGCGAAGGAGAAAAAATTAGCGTGGGCCTTTAAAAAAAGCTTCAAAAGCAATCAAAATGACAACTTAAGTAGGCTTCCCAACAACGCACAGGGAAAACCCAGCAACAAAAAAGGAGCAAGCGTGGAAAGTGAAAGGAAAAAAGTTAAGTCAAAGTGAAATGAAAGTGGGCGCGAGGCGGCAAAATTCCCATCCTGGGACAGGACAGGAGAATGAGAATCTTGAGAAATGTGGGCTCAATTAGGGTATAATTGTTTGTTTTCTCACTTGGCTGGCTAGCCAGCTGCTAATTGAAGCATCAAAAGTTTTTTTTATTGGCTCCCGCCAAGTGTGAAAGGGCAAAGATGTAATTCAATTCCGCCTCTTCCGCTTTTCCCGGGCTTTCCCTTTGCCCCCCTGCCAAATGAAAATTGATGTGGACTCTCGGCTAAGCAATTATGAAAATGTTCGCCGGCTAAAAAACAGCTCCTCTGCGGCGGAGTACTCCCAAATCGTGCGTAAAATTGTTAAACTTTACTGCACAGACCCAAGGCCGTGAACTGGGCCAAGAAATATCTGTGTGTGGCTGAAGCTGGAACAGATTTTCCTGCGGTTGTGTGTGGGACCCAAATGCGCATTTAACTTAATCAAGATTTTAATATTTAAAGAATTTCCAGTCTGGCAACAAATTGTACTGCCTTTTCTGGCCCCTCTTATCTCTTATCGTCCGCCCCCTCCTCGACTGCCACAGGCAAAAAAAGGGTTCTTGGCCCGAAAAAGGAAAACTATTCTGCCAAGGACAAACAACATTATCTCTCTTACATGATGCTTGCCACACTTCAATTGCTTGTAAATGCCACACAATAGATATATACATCCAACCACCAACTCCCTTCGACCCGATAAATTCCCAGACAAGCCATTGTTGTTGTTGTTGAGCCAAAGTTTTCCTGTAGTTTTCCCTTTTTGCGGCTTCTGGCTGTCGACTTGATTTTCAGTCTTGTATGCTGCACACATTTATTTATTTCGACAGGTTGGAAAAATATATACTACTCTTCTATATATTTTTTTTGTGTGAAAATCAATAATCAAAATGACAGCAGCTCCTCGGGGCCAAATCCCCAAAAAGGTTTTAGTTAAAAAAAAATAGTTCAGCAAAAGATTTCTGTAAATATTTAAAAGGTGGTCAAGGGAATTTATAACGCTTTCGAGCTCAAGGCTCTCAGTTAACTTTCCTTGAAATAAGTTATGCAAGATTACAGCAGAATACTAACAAGACAAATAATATATATTTTTTATATATTAACCTATTTACCAGAACTCGAACTAATTTTTATGGTCACCATAATCATTTTGAACTTCTTTTAAGGATATCTCGAGCAGTAAACCACTCACTCAAATTGTCTTGATGTCCTGTGGTCTCTGCGTCGTTAAAAACTTTGACTATAAACTATAAGGGACTATTTCTTATAGCCAGATCCAGCCATAACTCAGTGGTATTCACTGCTTGACTCCTTTCCCAATGCTAAATCATATTTAAAGGCGATTAAATATAGCGCCGAGTGCAAGCCACATAAATTATGAATGAGACCAATGGGGGAGTGAGAGGTGTTGGGCCAAATCTCATACTAAGGCGACAGGAGGCACACTCGAATGTGTATCAGGATCTGTATCTGCGTGTGTGTTGCCAACAATGACAAATTACCCAAGAAATAAAAGTAAGAAGGAGCATCGCAGGTCTCGAAGGCAAAAGGAGCACGCAACACACAGCGACAGACAGAAAGTATCTCGCAGATACAGCATGTTAACAGCGACAATAACAAGTTATGAGGCAGCTACGCAGACTCGGTTTCAGCTTCTCCTCCTTCTCCTCTCTCTCTCCCTTTCCTGCATAACAATAAACAAGTTGCTGAAATTTATTTCACAAAACTATTGTGCAAATAATGAAGCGCCGCCGGGTCTGAAGATGCTGGGAGGGGCCCCAAGTAGATGTAAAAGTTATGAACATAATTCTTGCAAGTGTGCAGGAGCAGCACATGTTGGCATGTTGATTGTCGCGTCTAGTTGGGAGTCTACTTCTGGGCGGCTTATCCTCGCGCACAGACACTCACACTGTGAGTGCCAAAAGTATTTGCCAACTAGATTTTTGACTTAGCCTAGCTGCCCTCTTTCTCTTAGGCATGCCTCATTTTGATCCGCTTTTCGTGGGGCTGCAAAAGTAGTGACTCCCCTGCGGAAAGAGCCAGAATAAAAAAGCCAAGAAACTTTGTCGAGGCTTTAGTGTGGCAAATCCCAGCGACCCTGCCCTAACCGCATCACATTAAGCGCCTGGGTCTTGTCGACTTCATCTGGCAAGAGGCTTAACTTTGATTTCAGCCACTCAGTCGCTGGCTCTCTCCCTGTGTGTGTCTAACTAGGCCACTTAAATACGCGTTAGAGCAGTGACAAGCCTTAGAGAAAAGAGTGTCACATTGCAGATCCTAGTTTGGTGAAGAAGTTTATGGTGATAACATTAGGAATATAATGATATATAAATAGATTAAAGTAATTAAATTAAAGGAAATATATAAGAAAATGCAACCAGGACACTTTAAACAAAATGAATTAAGTCTTTTAATAAATAAACTAAATCTAAATTGAGAATGTTACATTATTTAAAGGTAAATAAACTCAATAAGCGTTTATTTTAATATGAATTAGTAGTAGATCATACCCTAAGTCGGAGTTAAATTATTATTAAATACTAAACTCACAAGCTTCTAAGAATCTGTCAATGCGGAAACTTAAAGCAAATGAGCAAAGTTACCCAAGCTCATCCGCTGACTTTTACTGTCAACTTAAAAGCCTCAAAACGATTATTGTGGTTTTCTGCTGTTGATGATGATGGCAACGGCGGAAAATTTAAATGAATTTAAACTCAGAGTGTCTCGCAGTACCTGCGGTTCTCACTCTCCTCCTTCCTAAAAATCATTTTCAAATAAATAAACTAAACTTGGCCGCCGTGCCAGGGAAAAGTTATCGGGCAAGGACTCTTATTAGCCAGGACTAAGGAGACAACCAAGAGGGAAAAAAAGAGCAAAGTGGCAGCACAAGTAGACAGGCAATTGCGATATAAACAGTCAGCTGAGCAGCTGGGGAACTCTGGAGAGAAGTTGCAGTTGACAAAGTGGGAAAGGAGACTAAAGTTTTTCTTAGAATTTGTGTTTGTTGTTTGCGTTTTGTAGAGCAGAAAAAGGAGCCACATCACTTAGGGAAAACAACTTTATCGCTTAGAGGGAATTGGAAATCTGGGCTTCCAGTAAAGAGAGAAAAAAAGGAGTAGGTCGCATTATATCAACCAGCCGCTTTACCAATTTGTTTATGCTTTTTTATTAACATAATTGATTGCCCCCGATTTGTGGCTGTGGGTGGGACGGCTCTCTCCTCTCTCTCAGAGTTATTAAGAAAGTTGCCCAGATGCAACCATCTGAGACATACAGATGTTCCCCTCTGGCGCCTAAACGGAAAATCGGTGGCGAAATCAAGAGCACGCCATTACACTTCCGCCCTGGCGGAATTAAGTTAGCTGCTTATCCTTTATCCTTGGCTGAGCCAGCTGAGTTTTCTTCCTTTCTTCCCTCACTCAGCCCCCGTCCGCTTTTTACTTGATTGATGACGCTCATTTGTGCTACGTGTGTTCGGCTTCCCCTGCCTCACGGAGTCCTGCAGGTTGTGCCAAATAATTCTGCTTAATTTTAAATCAGTTTGCAATTTGCTGGCAAAACTTTTCTATAGCCCCAGTCCCTGTCCCTCATCCTGCGGTTGAATTTGGTTTATTGCCTCTGTGCGTGTTGCATACTTTTTGCGGCGCCTGTCGGAAATGTTATTTAGCCGTTGTTTTTCTTGCCATCCTTGTTTGTTGTTTATAATGTTTAAGCACACTCACGGGTAAAGTTAACCGCAAGTTACCAACTTTATTAATGTGTGACGAGTATACACTCTTGTTCACGGGCCTCCTGCTTACTTATTTTTTATGGACTGTCTGCGGGCTTTTGTTTGTCGTTATTGCCCTTCCAGTTTATTGTTTACTCTCCGTATTCCTTGATTTTTTTATTTACTTTTATTTACTTGTGGGTAAAAAGTTGACAGAGGTACCATTTTGGGCATTGATTTATTTTTATTATTTCAAAAAGACAAGCAAATTATTAAAGTGGGTAATATTAAAGACATTTTGTAGATTTTACAAGATGTAGGCTGCATACGGTGTACTTGTTTTTAGCAAATTAATGGTGTAATAAATCAGAATGGATTTAATTTTAATCGTTGTAAAACATTTTCTAATTTGGTATTTACTAACCACTAACTTATTTTAAAAGAAAATCCTGAAAACAAATATTTATAAAAATGTGCAAGCATCCGAAGTCCTATTTTAAAAATTCTTTATTTGATTGAGTTTGAGTTTTCCGTGGAAACCATTACCCTGTTAGAGAAAGCATCTACAAAGCTTTTGGTAAATATTTTCCATGCCATTGCCGGCTCCTTGCTGAACTAGTCTCAACAAATACAGGGCAGGCTTTTCCAACTCTTTTTCTACATTTACCTTCATTTTTCACACTTAATAACAAATGCCTGCTACAATGACATATTTTTTTCCATTTTTTTGCACAATATTTTCTTTATTTTCTGTATTTTTTTTCGCTTGAGCGCTATTAAATATAACAGGAAAATGAAAAATGCTACTAAGGGGTGGCGCAAACATCCTGTATTTATTATAAATGTTGGCTAGCCATAACATTTTAAAATTTCGCACTTTCGTGAAGCATTTTTTCATTGCATTTTTTTGCCTGCAAAGCTTTTTCCTTTTTTTAGAAGCTGCTCCATTATTTGCTCTACTTCATTATGCACTCATTGCATTAAAAGTTAAGTCGCTCTTCGGGACAATTTATTTTAATTAATTAAATTACCTTCCCTTGTTGGAATTTTTTGTTAACTATTTTCTATTCTTGACCAAGGAGCATCACCGGGTTATTTTTCCGCTTTATTTTTTTGCAATTGTCTGGCTGTTGGGAGGGCAGAGAGGGTGGGAGTCAAATTGTCTGAAACTTTCATTACCTATTTGTATTACATAATTGCACTCACATGTGAAAGTCCCAAATGTATGTGTACATAACTACAGGGGAGTGTGCGAGTTGCCGCTGAAAGTTTCACCGGCGAAAAGTTTCATTACTGTGCGTTGATAATTTGTTAAAAGTTTTCCTGTTCGTTCGTTTTTTTTCCCAGTGTGTTTTTTTCCTTTTTTATGATAGTTAAGGGGGCCGTTCCCTTAGGTTAAGGTGAACTTTTATTTCCTATAAGAAGGCTGCTTAAATTAAATTATATTATGGAAGTATATTATTGAATACTAAAATATACCATATTCTGTTTAATTCAAACATGATTCATAGTTTTCATCATTAAATAATTGTTTAATCAATTGTTTAGATCACATTTTTAAGGAAATGTAACCTATTTCATATAAATAGACACTACAAAAGCACATTAAAACCATTATTAAATGCAATTAAATGTCTTCTGTTTTATTGTGACCCCTGGAAGACCTGACCTGAATTCAATTCCAGCGTCTGCAGTTCAACCCGCCGCATTTCTTCAACTCCAGCAGGGAAGCCTCAGCTGCAGTTGGGAAGAAAATAAAGGCACATAATGCCAACCTATATAGCTGGCAGCTGTAGCTTCTAATTAATGTCAGTCAGTATCTCTCCTACACTGCTCCTCTGCCTTTTTTGTTGTTTTTCTTTTTTTTTTTTTTTTTGCTTTTGCTTGCCCAAACTCTGGCAGGGGCGTGGCTTTGAGTAGGGCTAACGCCTTTTTCATGTCATAATAATTTCTGGCTCCTTTTTCCCTATCCTGCTCCTTGTGCGCCACACAAAACTGAGAAATGGCGCATGAAAAGCGCCAACAAACTTTAATTAGTTATGCAAAGCGAATGCAGCTTTGGAACTGAACAAAGGAACAGGAAAAACAAAAAATAAAATAAAGGGAAAAACGATTAAGAGGACCAACGTAGATTTAAAGCATAAAATAAAATAAAAGTTCACAGAAAAAACAGAATCCACACACACACACATGTCCAGGTCAGCTGGACTTTCATTCCCATGAAGCGTGTCTAAAAAAACCAACTCAACATAAAACAATTGCAAACAAAGAATTTAAATTAATTGTGCGCAAAATCGTAATTGCATGCGGGTAATTAATAAATTATATCGCAATATGCAAATCCGAAAGCGAATGAATGTGAGTTTGTGATGCCATAATAACAAATTAACGTGAGTTTAATGTGCCGTACATATTTGATAACTGACCACCGGAATATAGTATGAAAAGCTATGAAAACATTGTTATATGATTTAATTGACACAATGTATGGGACCTGCAGGGCATGGCTAATAGCCTAGCCTGACCTCAATTCGATTCCAACTTATTTTAATTGAAATTTGAATTGCAATTGGTTAATCTCTGGGATATGGAAATATGGCAGTTATTATATACATTTTCATAGGAGAAAGGGCTTTGCGAACTAACAAAAATATAACAAAAATAGTAAACAAATGAATAAATTAATTAATATACTTCTGTATTAAAAAAAACAAGAAGGTCTGCTACGTTTGCTATATTTTTTAAAGAGTTGTTATGATTATCATTAAATTTCACTTATAAATCTTTATTTAGTTTTGTAGAGACTTATTTTTAGAGGTAAAAATATTATTAAACAAATACTTTTACATTTAAAAAGATACTTTATCTTTTGTCTTTTGTATTACTACTTCAATATTTTCTTCTACTTTTTACTTTCCTTTAAATCCTTGAATTTGTTCACTAAATTGTATTGTAACTTTCTTTTTCAAATTGAAATATTAAATATGTTTACTAAGCTAAGCTAAAACGAAAACATTTTGACTTGCTTTTGACCCAGTAAACAATCAGTTTAGTTTCCCTTCCCTTCCTCACATAAATTCATTGTGCAACTGACTCGCATCTCAATAAGTAAACTTTTGATTCAGAAGCTTCCCTCTTCCTGGATATCTCCATTGAGTATGCATCGAGTGGTACGTCCTTCGGGCCCCTCCATTCCTTCAATGGCGCATGCACTTTGGTTTAGTTCATTACATCGTTTTCATTTGGCCAATTTGCTCACTTGACCATGGTTGATTTTTATTATTTCGTCTGACAGCAGTCGTCAAGAAAATTGAAATGTTTTCGGTTTGTTTTGTTGTGTTGCGTTCTGCCTTTTCCCAACAGGACGAAAGGAGCGACTGGCTGGCTGGGTCTGATACACTGACTCCAACTAGTTGCATTTGGGCATCCCTTGGGTTAAGTGTCCTGCTCGGTTTCCCTCCGTTGGTCCTGTCCTCCGTCTGCCTGTGTCATGGGCCAGCTTTCAATATCTGTTATTGTCCTTCCTTTGACTTCCTGCCGCTGCTGTTTGCATGCTACTTAATGTGGCACTGACTGTTGCCACTACGTGACTTTGCTGTCATCTTCATCACGAAGCCAGTTAAAATGCGGTCGGTACTGCTAAGGCTACTTTCCTGCTCGGTTTGCTTTTGCTCATGGGCAATCCCCTGGATTTTCTGGCCAGTTCAGTTTGCTTCCATTATTCTGCCAACGTTTAGAGAGCTGGCTTAAACGAGGAAATTAAATTGGCCAAGTAACTAGAGTGCAGCAGGAAAAATTATAACAGCAAATAAGATTTGTGTATCAGTAATATTAATAGATTTTATACAACCTACAACTAGTGTTCAAACTTTAAAGGAGCCCCCTGTTTTAATACACACAGATTTTACCTCATTTTGTGGCCTGTTTGCTGTCAGGTCTTTTGCATTCTGAGCCTCATTCGTCGACCTCAAATTATTTACCCAGCCGCAAAAACTTTTCCTCGCAAGGGGGACGAAGTAAGGGCAAATATAAACTGCAATTTACCAGGTTTCATCCCCTTACCCCTTGCAGCATCCCTTTTCGGCAAACAAAATATGCATGTGATATGCTTAATTATTTATTACGACTAATTTGAAAAGTCCCCAGCAGATCTCGTCATCGTGTGCAAACTTTCACGTTGCTGAGCCCAGGAAAAAAAGGAATAAAACTGAAAGGAGAGTGGCACAAGCCCAGCTGGCTAAATGCTGAGCCAGAGACACCGTGCCACCATATGAGTTTCAGTTTACATAGGTCAAAACAGGCCCAGACGGGGGACTAAAGGGTAATACCCCAATGAGGGAATCAGACCCAGCGCAGCACAAAGTTTAAGTAGTTTAAAAAGTGCCGTCGTCGCCATCGGATCCGGCTGCTGGTGATGAGCTTACCAGGCCAACTAACTCGAGACGAATCCTCCAGTTGCCTCGACTCCTACTCCTGCCCCTGCTCCTGCTTCTGTTAGGAATCCTGCCAACGCCTTTGCCACCCCATTCAGGCCGCCGAGCACACAAAGCTCGTTTAAGTTTTAATAAACAAATTAAACTTGCTGTCTGTGCAGTTTTCGGTGCTTACTTATTCGGGGGCCAACAGTGTCACCAGATATCTGAAATGGGGCACGGGGTTTTGTTTTGGAGGAATAAGGAGCAAAGGAAAAGAGGGATATTTTTAAGGACTAAATATAGTTTTTTTAGTGGTTGTTGGAAAGCAAAATTCAGTTATATTTACGTAAGCAATTACATTTTGAATTTCAACAATTTATTTGTTGTATTTAAAAGATATTTAAAATAAAATCAGAAAGGAAGCTGACTTTCTGTGAAATCGTTCGAATGTGAAATCGTGCATACCTTACCATTAATAAAGCACACATAAAAATGACTTTATCTCAAATTAGATAAAGATCTGTTGAAAACTGGAAAAGATATAAGTTTCTTTCTAAAAATTTTCCAAATGTTTTTATTTATTTGGTAGAAAATGACACCTTTAGTGGGGTGTAAACTTCTGATTATAATTAAATGATATTCCAAAAAATTAATTTATATATTTGTTCTACTTATAAATTACACATTTAAAAAAAAATAAACAAATTGTAAATAAAGGTCAAGCTGTAATCATTTGTTGTATGAATAATGTATAATTTTAATTCAATCATTAATTCTAATGACAATTTCAAAAGCATCCTTTTAAGGATTACCTCGAAGTTCCTTTTTAGTCATTTTTAGATACTTAAAAATGTAGCGTTACAATTGAATTCAGCTGTTCAGATTTTTAAGTGCTTCGTACTTAGAGAAAAGCCGCGGGATAACATTCATTAAATCCTAATTTTCCGAGGATTACGAGCATATATTCACATATGTGGGATTTCTGTCTCAAAATAGAAGACACAAATATTTATGCTGGCGCAGACTCGAAGCCAGGATATGTGCCGAGCAATTTGCACATTTGGCTCAACGCCCACAACAAAAATTTCTCAATTATTTTTACTTATTTTTTTCGCTTTGCTTCGTTTACTTTTTTCTTCTTTCTTTTTTTTGGGAAAAGTCATGTCTTGGCGGAATTTTATTATCCTGGTTGAGGATGGGAAGGATGCGCCGCAGTTGCGCAATTATAACGCGGCCACAGAAATTTTGTTTACGTAAATTTTATTTCAATTTATTTTCCTCGCTTTCATTCGCGATTCCCTGTGCATTTTCCTTGTACTTGTTTTTCGCGAGTTCTTTGCTGTTACTTTACTTTTCCTTTATGAATTTTAATGAACGTTATTTTTTAGCCGCTGTAGCCTGCCATTTCTTTAGACACAATTTGGACACTTGAAATGCTCAATGCAAATGTCATTTCATTTGGCGCAGCGAGTTTTTGACCTCACTTTAGTTGGTTCGCTACATATGCAGTTTTGACTTTATTTTTGATGCCAGCTTCGCATGGCAAACTTGCCAACTTGGCCAATGTGCCAACTGTGAGTCCTGTGTGTGGGGCGGGGGATCCTTTGTTAGTCCTGCTAAATATTCGCCAACGTGGCAAGCAAATTTCGTTGGCAAACATAGCCCCTTTTTGGCGTCCGCGGAATTCTTGCTCTTGGGCGTTTGTCTCTCTATAAAATTCCAACTTACATATTTGCACATCTAAATCGCACTGAATTTGCATTGTTTGCCGGGGCTGACAGTTTAAAAGGCGCCAAAAGGACGAGGGAAATCAGAAGGCTGACTTTGTCAGAGCCAAAAAGAGGCTTTTAACTGTTTGAGTTACTCTTGGTGACAAAAAAGCAAATCAATTAGTTTTCTATATATTTATTTGGGGTTCAACACTGACAACATTAAAGTATGTTATCTCTTAACAAATTGCAATATAAAAATAAATGATAAATATTTTATTTATTCTGAGGTCTCTGGTATCAATCCCTTTTTTGCTACATTCTCCGACCTTGAACTTTCCCCCATTTTATGGCCAGCAGCTGGGCCACATTTTTCATGCTCGCCAAACAATTTCTTAATTAAAATATGTTTTACGCTGCTTTTAATTTGCATTATTGGTACTTTTAGTCCGAACATTTAATGAATTGCTAACATAAATTGCGGGAGTTGCAGCAACTATTTTAAATTAATTAATAGCAGTGAAAAATGTGCACATTTAAAAATTCAAAATAAAGGAGATGGCGATGGAAATGGAAACGTCAACTTTTGGCCAATTGAAATGCGGGGCGGCAAACATGGCGTATGATTAATATGCATTTAAAAAAGCGTCCAGCCCACAGAGGCAAAGGAATTTGTATTTTTTATTTATGACTGAACGTTGAACTTTCCGCTAAAGTCAGCGAGGCACACACACACATAACAACTGCCACTCGTGGGATTTGGGTTAATGGCCAGTGAAGGGGCCCAAAGGGGCCGGGGAGCAGTAGAAGGCGGAGGAGGAGGCTGTGGGAAAACAATGCCGCTCTAACCAATTCCACTGCCAACCCCCTGCCAGGGCAGGCCAAAAGGTGGCCGAGTGTACGTGCAAAGCTCGCGAAATAATGGCAAAAGGTTTTTGTGTCGTTGTTATATATTTTTTTCCCCCCCTTTGCACCTAGACAGGTAGGAAAACAACGGCAGAAAAACAGGAGTAACAATATGCAAAGGCGAGGCGGGTGAACAGCCAGAGGGGAAGGCGATTGTTATGGCAGCTTAACAGTCTGACACGCACTAAGACTGCGACCGAGATGGAAATAGAAGCCAAATGAAGAAACCCACTGAGACAAGGTAGCTGCCTCCCCCCTCACACCTGCCTGACAAAGGATTCTCAGCAAGGAGCTCCCAGCTGGACAGCTCCAAAAACACCTTTGGCGAATAGTTAGTTGGGAAAAAATCAAGGGAGCAGTCTTGAAACGTATTCTGTCTAAAACAAAAATGTTTAAAACTAATAGAACAATTTTTACACACCAAAAACTTAACTCCGAGTGACTTAAATTGAATATTCTGTAAGTGCTCAACGTTTGTTGGTATTTATTGTATTAGCAAATTGTTAGAAATAACCAAGCGAGTTGATTTAAGCTGACACATGCTGTACATTTTTCTTTTAAAGAAACACACAGAGAAAGGATGACAGCTGGGGAGAAGGAACAGATCCCCAAGCACATAACGAGCTGAAAAAGATGCTTTGAATACGAAATACAAAGCCAGACATAAAAAGAAACAACAGCAATGAGCCGAAGGAGAACCCGAAACAATAAAGGTAGCACAGTTCAGGTCACCAAAAAGCAAAGAGAAAAACCTGTCCGGGGAGTGGGGAAAATAACACCGGATCTTGGGAAACCCCCCAAGCCGTAAACTTGAGCCGCCTACCGAGTCCAGGAAGAGACGAAAAGGATTATAAGCGCCATGTGGGTGAGGATAAAAAACGAGGCAGGGAGAGCCAACGATATTTGCCTTTCTGTGTCCAGAAGTGAATTAAAGCTGACACAGAGCACTGGCAGAGGATTTGGTCCAGACCCAGACCCAAAGTCCACCCCGCATATGTGGGTGTCTAATAATATGGTCAGCACAGCATCCGGTGGAGCTGGAGAGATGATAGCCAGGCAGCCAGGGAAACCCAGGACATTTAACTTCGGTTTCGGTGTAGTCACGCTCTCCTCTCCTCTCCTCTCCTATCGCTTTTCCCCTTTTTTCCCGGCTTGGCATTTGCTGTCAGCAGCTTAGAGGGAGAAACAGAAAAAAAAAGAAATAGGAAAATGGGGGAAAACCGCCGCCACATTGATTGCGACTCGTATCCCCTTTGGCCAGAGGAGTCGGCGGCAACCGCTTCCTAACCTGGTTTGTTACCTGATTATACGCAGTCCTCTCTATTTGCTCAGTGCAGCGTAAACTCAGCAGATAAGTCAAAGGCAAGTGCAGCCAAGTTAATATTGCATGCGGATAAATTGAAGCTCATATTCTCTCCTTGGCATGGCTTTATGCATTTCTGATTTCGGATTTTGCCGTCTGCATTTGATGGCTCAACTTTTAGTTGTTATACTCAGCAGTCTCTAAAGTTTAAGGGTGTGTGTGTTTTGCTTTGCGGGAATAATCAAAGAGCTGGCCAGAAGGCAAAGCAATATCATCGTTATGGCTTCTTAAATGAGGTGAACAACTTTTGGCTCCTGGTATGTTTGAAAGTTTAAATAATAGTTATTAAATAAATATAGTCTAGGGGGTATCCTTTGGTCGTTTCCAACTCACTATCTGGTTAGTTTGGCTCTTCTAAGCATCTCAGAACTTAGTCATATTTGGAGAAACTTGCCAAAGTAAGCAAAAGCAAAGTTTTGAAGGGGGAAAAGCAAAGCAAGTATTAAACTTAAACCCAGAGGTCTTAAAGAATCATATATTCAAGATTCTGACAACCTATGTTTATAGCAATCTTTTCAACAATATTAGAAGCAAGTAACATTATATCCTGGGAAACTTTAAATTCCAGTAATACCTCATCACAGCATTGGCTTAAATTCAACTTGTATGTTTTCCCGCTGACCTGGAAACCGAATTTTCCTCTTCGATCTCCACTTTATAAATTCCTCCCCCATCATGGCCAAGAAGAAAAAAATGAAATGTTTATAGAACATTTGCTCTGACACATCGCTCAAAATGATATAACAAGAAATAAACATAATCGAATAAATAAGCAACGTGGGGAGCAGCCAAACAGCCTGATACAACCAAATCGAATTCCAGGCTTCCAGGCTTCTACCCCGTGACTTCAGCTCAGGGCTTTGGCCATAAAGGATTTACACGGATGTTAACAGGGGCTGGCTAAAATATGTAAAATGCTACAATGGCTGTTTCAACAGCAGCTGGATGAGGATAAGGTCCCCTGTTTAAATTTGTTGTCATTTTTGTTTCGCCCGATGGAGAATGGGAGTGGGAATGGGACTGGGACTGGGGTTATGGCTGTCAGTAATGCTCGAACGCCCCTTGTGAGGACCACTTGACAGGTTTTCCCGGGGGGTTGAGTGCGAGTCACGAGGATGCGAGGTCCTGGCCCGGCCCTGCCTGGCCAAGTGAGCATTCGTCACTGGCGCCGCGCCGACATCACTTGCTGATGTGTTTATTATGTGCCTCTAATATATTTATGAGGCGTCTTATAAACGCATTTTCATTTTATTTACATTGCCTGTCTCCTTCGCTCAGCGAGCAATCAAAGCACAGCCAAGAAAAAACTCTGCAAAAAACTGAAGAGGAAAAACAGCAAATAACACCCGTAGGTATTTTTGGTTGCTTTCAAAAAATTTGATTTCAAATTCATACAGACATCTTTTGGGTCCCATCGCTTTTTCTTTACCCTGCACCAAAATTTATCATACGCACTGTGGGCGTCGTGTGTGCCTGTGTGAGATGATGCGCATAATTTCCCTTATGAATTTATATAGAGGAAATTATTTTGGGCAAGTCGCCTCTCCAGTGGCTCAATCGCTTGAATTACCGCAGTGATGGAGGCTTAAGAGCGAATTCCGAATTTGATTAAATACCTTATAGGGCCCTATGCGGTTTTTCTTTTGTTATCTCCTATTTAAATTCGTATTTTAAAATCAATTCTCTTGTTTAAATCTTTGTACATTTTAGACAATTTAAATGAACTGAATAGCATTTTATGTGACCTGCTCTAACTTGACCCATTCGAAGTGTCATAAAAAAAAGCCTTAGAGATGTGAATTTAAAGCAGGAAGTGAGCCACGCTTCCTAGTACACTTTTCATTATTTTAAAACAACGAGAAACGAAGTCTATATAATATTAACTTCATCTGCTCCTAAATACTCCATAGAAAGGTTCGGTCTTAATTAGCAGCACTTTAATCTTTATTATATATAGATTTAAATCATAGAATTAAAATTTATTTTTCCCTCTGTATAAGCTTTGGTCAGGCAAAAACGGCTCTTGGCATTTACTTAATTGGCGCTTTAAACAGCAGAGTGCAGTCACACACTGACATATACTTTTCTATACATGTTTTTATATAAAAGAACACACATGTACCCGTGTATATATAGTTATAGTGCGATGTCCGTAAGCTCTTGTAGATGTATTAGTTGGTCCATGTCGTGACTTGGCAAGGACAAGCAACGGAAATGTGAAAAATGAGGCAACAAAAGCGCGTCGGAAAGGCGCACTCATACACTCGCACACTCGGGGGGGGCAAGCACAACCATATATTTATAGCCGCTGGCACATAAGAGCAGCTTACGGCTGCATTTGTCCGCCCGCAGCCACGAAGCCTTTTTCCCAGGCTAATGGTCGTGGTCCGAAGGACCCTACCACTTGTTCGTCCTTCCGCCCGCCATTATGAGCAAGTCCCGAATATGGCCGCGTTTTTATTCGCCATTAATAAACCCGACAAAGAGCATGAAGGTTGAATGGTAAATCATTCACTGATACCCTACAAGAAGTTTTTCAGGAGTAAACAAAATAATTTATGAAATAAAACTAATGGAAGTTTAATGGGGAAATTAAGTTTTAGTCACAAGCTTCCTTTTAGTAAATAAAACAAATGGTAAAAGTAACGACTTAATTAGGTTTACATGTAAATAAGCCTTATTTAGTGTCTCACCTGCTTGTGATATTTAATGCTAACCCCAAAGCCGTTTAGTTCGTTATTCACTTTTGAGTAAAGGACATCTGGCCAGGACACATGCCACATGAAGAGGTAAGGCCACGAGATGAGCGATAAAAGTGTGGGAGAAGAGAGATTTCCCTCATGCAGGAAATTGTGGTCTTTCGTCGCACAAATTAGCGGCATTAGTTCGGCGTGGGCTGTGTGGCAGGAGTGCCGCCTGCTTTGGCCCCCGGGAACGTGGCACAACGACACATGGCATTGCGATAATGACCAGGGAAATGCGTTACGCTCACTCGTGCTGGAAACTGCCGCTTTGCTGGCACTTTTCCGTCGTCCGCCGTTGGCATTTTCTCATTTTAATTGATTTAATCGGCTTAGGTGCATGTGTCGCGATCCCCACTCCATAATATTCCCGCTTAAATCCTGGACTCCGCCACTGGCGGCTCCTGCTCCTGCCGCTCCTCATTAAAAATGCCTCGTGTTGCGCTGTGCGTTGCCCCTTTCTTTCCAGCTTCCGACTTGTTTTTGTTTGGGCCATTTCCGCTCTATTGACGTATAAACAATTTTTGCGCATTAATTGAATCGACACCCCGCCCCCCCTACCCTTGGGTGCTTGTGTGTGTGCGTGCATGCGTGCTGGTGTGTGAGCGTGTGTGACATGCATAAGCCAAATTAATTGGAGCTTCATTTCGCACACACACACACGAACTCGTCGTCGTTGGCTGGGATTTCTTGCCTTTTATTTTCTTGTTTTTGTTTACTTGCAACAAAGCCAACGAGCGTCCTAATGAAGGTTTAATTAGCAAACACACAATCGCACACACATAAACTGGCAGACACACACCCACCCACGCTGCAGGGACGATGTAGAAATGGCGGTGCTGGATGGATTCTCGGATACCATTTCAATTATTTTATGTGTGCTCTGCGCCGCTGCCTAATTCCAATTTTAATTAGTTTATTTGGTATATTTTGCGAGTGATTGATTGATTAAATTAGCAGCAATACAATTAAATAAATGCCTGGGGGAGAGTGAATTAAAGTTGGAAAAATAAATCACATAAAGAGCTCTCTGCAATATTTGCAACCATAAGAAGTATACATGTTCGAATGGAATTTCTGTTTGACTTAAAAGTTTGCAATCTACAAAATCCCGCCTGGCTTTGTGAACATAAAAAATGAAAATAGTTTTGAAACAAAAAGAAAACTAGAAACCAAAACTGGCTAACATTTTTAAGCCCTTTTTGTGTCCATGAGACAAACACCATACCTGACATGCGACAGCATCTCTGGGGCGGGGGTTGTGGGAAAATGGAGGAAAACACAGAATATATGACAGGTTGGACGGGTGGGTGTAAACTCAGGAGCAGCTGGTACAGATGCGGTTAATAATTGGCCAGGAGGAGAGCTTTCAGAGTTGTCACTCCGCTGGACGAGGCGGAAAAATCCCCTATTAAGGGTCAGTGTTCCACTTTTTCCCCCAAACACAAATTTGCTGGGTTTATAAATGAATTCCAACTACAAACACACAAATTTATTAGCATTTTCACCCTCCCGGAAAACATCGTAACAAGCCAGTCGTGTTCTCATTTCGCAATTTTTCCACTCTTTTCAGGACCTACAATCGGAAATTGAAACCCATCGCGTGGTTTACGATCGTCTCGATGGCACAGGCCGCAAACTTTTGGGTTCGCTCACCTCGCAAGAGGATGCGGTTATGCTGCAGCGTCGCCTCGATGAAATGAATCAACGTTGGAATAATTTAAAATCGAAAAGTATTGCAATCAGGTAAGTGCTTTCGGCTTCTTGTTTTCCTATGGTTTCTTTTTTTTTTTTTTTTTTTGTGCAAACCCCCCGACACTTTCCCGGTTGCTGCTGGGATTGTTTGCCTTTGCAAAGATTGGGGCCGACGCTGAGGGTAGAAGTATTTCTGTTCTGGTTTTTGTTGTCGGTCTGCAATGTTTGCGGAGGAAGGCGGAGGCCCTGTGGCCGGAGGATGCTTGAAGTCTGCTGAATAGAATTAAAGTAGCTCCATGCATTTTTCTTGCTTTTTTTGTTGGTCCCAGTGCTTAAACGGGCATGATATGTCGAGGGGTCTGTGTAAAGTGCCCCCGAGCCCCGGGGAGTTGTTAGACCGCCAACAGGGCGTATGATGAATGATGCCGAATCTAAGCCAAGCTGCAGTAAAACCCCTCAAACAAGACTTATCCTCCCTTAAACTACTTAAAGTGTTAATTAAACGACGTTAAGCCCTGCACGGAAAAAAGAGCAATACAGAGACAATGTTAAACAAGCTGAAAACAAGTGATTCTCCCACCCCTTGCCTTTTGTGCAGCGGGTTAAGCAACTTTGTCCTGATGAAAATGGGAAAAACAACGGCAGGAGAAGTGCGCTGTCGAGCTGCGGGGAAATGAAGAGCGTGGCGCCGTGACACTTTACGGCTGACAAAGCCGGGCGCCGAACGAAAATCAATATTAAAAACGAAACGAAACGCGTGAAAAGTGATGGAACACGCGAGTGAAGAGCCGAGAGAAAGAGCGAGCTCCATGGTCCACGGACACTGTGTCATTGATGAAATCGACTGGCAAACACTGCCCCAGTATCCTTGGTCCTTCCTCCTCCTGCTGCTGCCTTTTTTCCCTTGTTTCTCTTTTCGGGCTTGTAATTTCCCCATTTCATAAATAAAAGCTTGGCCAGAGCACACAAATATTGGACGCTTGTTGATATTGATGCCGCCGATGATGAAAGTCGACCAGCTGCGTGTTTGCCAGAGGAGGAAGGTGGAGCCGGGGGAATGGCCAAACTGGGCCAAAATGAATAATGATGATGGTGGTGACACGCAGCAATGCGCTGAACGAGGAGCCGGCGAGATCGCATAATGAATATAAATGGCAATTATCCAATGACCGCGGCCCCACGGCGTATACGTGATGCTGCGCCCCAAAAAGTAGGCAACGTTAATTCGCCGATAATTCCAGCCTTGTTGCAATCGTTTGTATTGTTTGTTTATCAAAGCGGCATTAAAATTAAATGCGATCCACAGTCAATCGAGGGTTTAATAATCAGGATACTCCCAAATATTGAAAATTTTATTTTAAATTTATTTTTGGTATGAAGGAATATTTTTAATTTATTTATTTGTTTAGTATCTCTGGAAGTAGAATAGAATAAATATAACTAAACTTGTGCAGTAGTTAAAGTCACTGAAAGACAGAAAGAATCATTATCGAAGGACCAATTTTGTAGAAGGTGGCTTCAACTTGATATGTAATAACTGGAACATATTCTTTAATTGCTCGATATATCTGTTTTATTCAACTAAACGATCACCTTTCTAAAATATCGTATTTACCCTTCAGTCCTGATTATGTTTACCTTACATTTCACTCAAGTGCTTTTCAATTAGACAAAGCAGACAGCTTGACGATTGACACCTCAGATGTGGTTACTTAACCCAACCCTATCTGGGATGTTAGGCCTCATTGTTCCAAGGCTCTGGCCTCCCATTTCCGTTTGGCCAAACTTGAGGCACTTCCTTTGTTGTTTGTTTGTTGGGTGGAACCGCCGCCTTCCTTGACGCTGTCTGGACTTGCTGTTGGCTTATAAATTCCTATGAAATATTTTGGCCAGCACTTGAAAAGTTTCACCGTGGCCGTCATTTGGCCATCGCAGTGCCACTCCTTGGATTCTGCTCCGGCTATTTGCTTTTGGCCATTGTTCGCCGTTTGCTTGTATTAGCCGCGGCACTTTTTGGCTTTGGGTCATTTTATGTGCAAAGTTTTCCCGGCTCTTTGAACTGTGCAAACTTTTTGCGTGTGGCATCTCTACAGGTGTGCCGGATCCGGATTCGGTTTTTTTCCATCCCCAAACCTCCGTCAATTGCCGTTTGGGATGCTTGTGTCTGTCTGTGGGGGAAGATTGATGAACCCGTATCTTTTCCACAAAAATCCCTTTCGCTTTAAGTCCGTTTTTGGAGGGTTGGAAAAAAAGATTTAATCGGGTTTTTTTCTGTGAGAACAGTAGAACAATGATATAGAAATGATGGATATGAAAGCAGGAGGACGATCAATCATTGGGAGTATGAAAAGCACTTTGATTGAACTTAAATGGGTTGGAATCTCATCATGTAATTTCTATTAAAATTTTGTAGATTTATAAAAATAATTTATTAGACTTTAGATAAATATGTTTAAGTAAGTTCTGTACACTTACTGGTATGCTTTTTTAATTAATATTACAATATTTCTGGTACTTTTTTTATGTACTTATTATGTACTTTAAGAACATCCATTTTTAATTTCCCATGACCCTTTAGCAACCCTTATCCATATACATTTCTCAATCAATTTGCTTGTCCCCCGTCAATAAGTGTCAGAAGCTTAGTCAGAAACAGAAAGGGAAATTCGGGGTAAGAAAACAACAATGAGGCTGAAATTTGAGGAAAAATCCCCTTGTCTTGTCCATCTCAAGTTATTTCCTTTTATTATTTGCATGAGGAAAAGCGAAAGTGTGCGGCAGGCGGCCGAGTTTTCCCGGCAAAAAGGCCGACGATGATGATGATGATGACGAGAGGTGCTAGAGCCAAGCCTTAATTATAAGCAAAACCAGAGCAGCAATAATAAAGGAATGAAATGAGCACGGCCAAAGGAATTCGCCAAAGATAAACAGACAAAAGGACGAGGCAGAAAACAGCAGGCCGAATAAGAAGAAAATCACGAGAAAACGAGGGAAATAGGGGAAAAATGAGATGACAATGAGGCAGTGACTATTGTTATTACCGGGTCGCGGAGCTGGAGATTTTTCAGATTTTTCTCTGTGTTATTTTTGCCGCTTTCCACTCTCCCGGAGCACAATGCAGCCAGCACCCAAATATGCCAGGACAAGGCGGTGTCCTCGATGTCCTCCTTTCTGCCCCCGTCCAAATAAAATGTGAATAAAATGTCATGGCATTTCACAATTACAGCGACAGCTGAATTTTAGCCTAGACCAGGCCAGACCAGTCCCATTTGTGTCGCCGCCCAGGCTTTCGCTCTGCCCTCGGCCAAATGCCAAAACAGGACACTTTAATAGACCTCACTTAAGGAGGAAATTTGTGTTTGAGGCAAAAGGATACCATCCTACCCCGAAAAGGAGGACGGCAAGCCCCGGAAGGCGGAGCGGAAACACAAGGAAATAGACAAATTGTCGCTGACATTTTGTGGGTGCAATCAGGACAGATGCTTCCCCGTCTACTCTAAAGTGCAAATTAAATTTAATATTATTACAGCGCTTTTTCTTCTGCACTGCGGAAAAGGAAAGCGGCTAGGCCATGCTTTTTACAAATTAAATATTTTTAACAACTTTAATTTCAACAATTCAAAGTTTAAACGTAATGTAATGTTTGTGATTAAAATAAATGCTACTATAACATTTAATATTAAGTATTTTCTTGCTTATATTTCTATTCTGATTTTGTTTTTGCCGCAGGAATCGCCTGGAGTCCAATTCGGAGCACTGGAATGCCCTGCTCCTGTCGCTCCGCGAACTCACCGAGTGGGTTATCCGCAAGGACACCGAACTGAGCACTTTGGGCCTAGGTCCTGTGCGAGGAGATGCTGCCAGTTTGCAAAAGCAGTTGGTAAGTTTTCATTCATTCTTTATTATTTTTTTGGGTCACTCAACCTTTTTCCATTTCCCACTTTTTGTCAACGACCCAATTTTAACCTTATTTTCGCGTTGAAGCTCCCCGGGGGCAGCACCTCAATTTGTTGCCAACTAATTGTGTGGAAGTTCTGGTTTTGCTTGGTCTCTTGACCCGTTTCCAGGGGCTTAATAATGCCAAAAGTGGCTTGGATAGCTGCCACTTTTGGTTGCATAATTTAAGCAAATATGGCTTTGTACATAATTAAATAATACACCGAAAGTGTAGGCTATTTTAATGTGCATTCCAATCAATTTGCAATTGTCTATTGATCCGTTAATGGCAATTGGAAACTAGGCAATTATTTTCAAATTCTCCCAATTGCTTTTGTAATTTAATGAAGCTTAATATTTACATGCCAATTTCTTTGTGGCTTAAATTGTCTGAATACTCAATATTTTTGTTTTACATTTAATTCGACATGTTTGTAACTTTAATTTTAAACTCTCGTGTTTATTACGGAAACTGAAACTTGTCCTAGAATATTTCCTCCTTGTTTCCTTCATGTTTTCCTTTCCCTCTCAAAGCCCATAAATTTCAATTGGCTTGGGTTACTGAACCCCCACATAAATGTATTTAATGGCCTGCAATACAAACCTGAGTTTAGTTGGAACTTTCGCCTAAGTAGCCATAAGACGTCCTCTATCGAACTGATTCATCTTGACCAAATTGCGGATTCGACCACGCCCACAGTTTGGCTTGGAATTCTTAAATAATTGTTAAATGATGCTTGTTATGTCAAAAACACGAACCACACACATCGCCCTCACATGGGGCAGAATCACTTAGGGACCTGCCAAGAGCGGAAGGGAGCGAGTGGAAGCCGGGGAAATCCAAGGAAAAACGTGGAGAACCGAAGCCAGGCAGGCAGGCCACTTTCGGAATGGGGAAACACTGTCTAACACAGCATGAGCCACTTGAATTTCACTTGCCCCCACTTAGAGCGCCGGGACCAGGAAAAGAAAGCGGAGAAGCAGCTGGAAAAAAATGAGTCAACTTTCACCCCGCTGAGAAGGAGGCTGGAGAAGGGGATAGGGCTGCTGAAAAGGGGGATCAGCAGGGGGCACACTGTATAAATCTATTGCCTGCCACTAAGTTACGGTCTGCCGAACATTTACATTTCGGCTTGAAGATTTTATTTGCCGGCGGTCGAAGGATACCAAGGGCCACAGCAGACCCTGGACCAGAGTTTTATATTGTTGCATTTTGTTATTCCCCAACTAAATGCATTAAACACGAGAATTTATTGCCTCGAGCTGCAGAGGATGCCATTCCCCTGATAGTTTATGGGCCCTGACCACTTGAACTATATTTTTGATGGTCCTGGCAAATATCATCGCCCCGAAAATATCCACCATTTCGTTCGTTATATATTTATATTTATTTTAGTAGAGCTCCAGCCATTCGTTCATTCGTGTATTGCATTCATTGCCTTTCCACTTGCAGGACGATCATAAAGCCTTTCGCCGCCAATTGGAGGATAAGCGGCCAATTGTCGAGAGCAATTTAACGAGCGGTCGTCAGTACATTGCCAACGAAGCCGCCGTCTCGGATACTAGCGATACGGAGGGTAAGTTTCATTTTTATGACCACCGCCACCGCCAGAACCACCGCAACGCCACCACACACTAAAAAGTCGCCCCACTAAACTGCCCATTAAGTGGACCACAAAAAGGTCCGCCACGAAGTGCCCGTCAAGTGTCCGTTGGCCAAAACTGAAATTGGATTTTTTCAGGGGTTTCGTAGGGGTTGGGTAGAAAATCATGATCTATAAACTGTTAAAGCAATGATGGACAATCCCAATGTAATGGGATAGTTATAGGGTTAGTTGACACACTCATTTTTTGGCAATTTTGTCTACGATTTTTAAAGCTTTTAACTTTAAACTTTAATTAGCTGTTTTGCTGTAGAACTCTTTATAAAATCCATGAAAATTCATACAAAACTATACATAGTATACAATTTTTCACCTTACATAGAGTTGGATTTAATAAACATTTGGTATCACCTTTCATAGAATTTAAATTGATACCTACTTAAAGAATTTAAGTATACAATGTAGAAATCTAAAGTTAGATAGCTCAATATAAATACTCTTTTCTTAATATTATTTTAATTAACAAATATTTCTTTCACTTTAATTTCCTTTGCTGAACACCAACGATTTGCATAACACCTTCCAGAATAGAATGTGCAAGCAATCTTATTTCATATTAAATGATTCTCAATAGAATTCAGGCGAAGCCTTTTTCATTTCAATGCTGCCCCCAAATCCCACTCCCTTGAGCATTTCGCAATTGATTGAACTTACTGTCGAATATCTCTCACGAATCAACGAAAACTAACATGTAAGAATTTGCTTTAACTATTTTACAAAAGCTTAGCAGCTCAAAAACCGCACACACACAGAGCCGAAGGATAGGACTTTGGTACGTGAGCGCCTAAAAGTAGACAACTGTTGTTGGGCAACCAGAGAATTGCCAATTGATTTTACACCACCACACACACACACACACACACACACCACCCCTCGTTGCCTCAGATCTGGCTTTAGTTTTCATCGTAGAGTTCCTTTTTTTTAGACTGTAGTTAACAATTTAGCAAATGGCTATGTGGCTGCTGCTCGGTGGGTGAGGTTAGTGACTGGCTGGGGATTTGTTTTCGATTTTTTTTCCTTTTTTGTGGCCTCATCCTGGCAGTGGGTGGCAATGGGAGCCGTCGACGATAATTGCGACCAGAGCAATTAGTACGATTAGTACGCTATTAGTGCCAGCCATCAGCTGCGGGAGAGAGATTTGGTCCGACCCGGTTTTGGCCTTTGATTTTGGCCATTCTGCTGTTTATTCTGTGGTCCACCAATCACTCTGTCGGCTGTCGGTTCACAAAACGCAGCCAAATGAATTTTAATGATTATTGAAATTAAATAAAAAAAGGCTTATCTTTAAAGCTTGGTCATAGAAGAATTAAATATGGAAATAATTGAATTAAATTCAGGAACACCGTTGTAGAGTGTACAAATATATTTTAACACACAAAACTAATGCATTTTTGGATCACAGTTTTCAATGCAAGTATCAATCAAACTTTCTGCAGAATTTGCATAGTATTTATGGAAATGTCCTGCATCTATTGAGGACATATTTCAATCCGATCGTATTTTTTTTTTAATATTTCCCTGTGCATTCAAAATTGAATACGAAAAGTTTCACCCAGCGCGGCGACGAGTCAGTGAGGCGGGCAAAAAGCAGAAAACATGCAAAGCGATAAACTCAATCTTTAAATTGAATTTGAATATTACGACAAAACTTGGAGGCGAGTTGGAGGAAAAGTATTCAACTCTCGATATTTGCTCAGCATCACATTACCAGCTGTCCAACCTCTCCTTTGGCCATAAAAGTTGCTCGCTGTCTCCGTCCGTGCATTAAATTAAATTCGGATTTAGCCAACTTTGAGTCTGAGTTGGCCCTGTTGCCGTTCTTTTTTGTGTCACTGTGTTGGCTTACAGCAGCAGCAGCAGCAGCAGCTGCCACTCGTCTGTCAGTCAGTTGGTCGTCCGTCCGTTGGTGAGTCTCTCCGTCTCCTATTGCATTTCCCTTTGCCGCAAGAGCGCGTCAGTTTGTCTTTCAAATTTCCTGACACTTTTCCTTTTCGATTTTCCCTCCGCTGCCTTTCCAGAGGGCCCTCTTTCATCTGCCATCATTGTTATTGCTGCAGGAGCGAGAGGAGTATCTAGGGCTGAGCTGAGCTGGTGCCTTTGCGGTCTCATCGAAGCTAATCGATGGCTTAAAGACATTGATATTTATTGAATTTACCTTGGGACTGGAGTCCCGAGCTAAGGCCTTGCTAATTGATTACCCCGGTGGCCAAATTAGAGTTTCCCTTTGTTTTCACTCAACTTTGAGCTTCAGCTTGGCCTTCTCCCCAGAGCTTACCTGTCCGTGGGATTATTTTATTGCAAATTTAATCACAGCCTGCAATCAGCATAATCAAGGCTGCCGGAGGAGAACCATCGACCCGGGCGGGCATTAAGAGCCATAATATCATCTCTAATTCATAAAGTCCCGCACGTGAGGCGTCGGCGGCAGCATCCTCTCCAATTTAATGGCGGAGCAATTGTCTTTCCTTCGACTTTATTTTAGCAGAACTTTGTCTTTGACTCGAGTTGATTTTCATATTTTTGCCAGCGCTTTCTTATCATTATAATCTCTCGTCCTTTTAGCCAACCATGACTCCGAGTCGCGTTACATGTCCGCCGAGGAGCAGAGCCGGGAGCTAACACGCAGCATCCGGCGGGAGGTGGGAAAACTTTCCGAGCAGTGGAACAATCTAATCGATAGATCTGACAATTGGAAGCATCGCCTGGATGAGTACATGACGGTAAGTCAGATTCAAGATTCTCAACTTTTCCTCCTCATTTTCGTCGTTCGTTTTTTCCCTCCGCGTGACATTTTCATTCATAATTTGAGTGGGGCTTATGGAAATGTTCCGAGGGCGAGCAATTTGCCTTTACAACTGCTCGTTAAATCGCATTATTTGGAGAGGAGCGAATCGAAGGGAGTTGAGCGTGAAAATGCCAAAACTACTTGGCTGAACTCACTGAATTCGGAATCCTGAATTTATTTCGCATTCCCCACACATTTTCCTCTGCCCGACCGAATGTGAAAAATACTTTATTCAATTACATTTTCTCTGGCCACAACGTGGAAAAAAAGCACAAAACACAAGCGTCGCCCGTTCAGGATACATTTTGTCCTTTTTCGTGTCTTATTTTTTGTTTTCCCTTTTTTTTTTTTTTTGGTGAGTGCGGGGGCAGTGCTAATAAATGCAAGTGTGTTTTTTATGACGCCTGTCGTTCGGGCTTCAGTCTGTCACAAGGCAACAACATAATGTATTCTACCACAAATGTTTCGAAAGGGGGTTATTTCTGATGTCTGCTGCGGCTGCCCCTCGTCGACGTTACTCATACGCACCGTAAATTCGATGCAACAATGTTTGATAGCATAAAAATGTCACACAGACTGTGCAAACAATGGATACAACATGGGACCAGTCCGGGCAAAGCAAAAACAACTCGCTGAGTGGGCCGCACAGAAATGTATAAAATATCAAAGCGCATAAAGTGCACATATTGTATGCGAAACTCGTCTGTGTTTTGTGTGTTTGTTTGCGGGTGTGTGCGTGGCTGTAGGTGTGTGTGGTGTGTGTCAGAGTCCTTGTGCGGGATTCTCTACGCGGCCATTGGACCGAAAATCAATGCGACCGAGTGAGCGAATGTGGCAGAGCGGAAAAACTGTATCGAGGAAAACAATGCCACACCAAAATGGCTGTAGTAAAGAATCGAGAAAACAGCAGCTCAGAAAGCCAAGAAAAACATCATAAAAAGTGATTACTAAAATATGGGATTAGACACTATTTTTAGGGGTTTTCATTTCAATATTTTTGTTTCAATAGTGGAACTTTTAAAAATGTAGTATGATACAAATATTTATACCCGGTACAAGCGTATTATAATTATATTCCAACCCGAAATGATTTCAAAACATAGAAATAGGCAAGTTCGACCTTTCATGAGAAAGGTTTACCATAAAAACCTAATTAAAATGTAATACAATTTAAGAATTAATCTTAAACAAAAATATTTGAAAGCTTTATTTAAATGTATACAAACTGCTAAAAATCACAACATGCTAAACATAAACCACATAAATCATAAACAAGATTATTTATAAACAATAATCCTTAATGTATGCTTTCCTTTCATATTCAATGCCTGTGCTTTTGTTGTACTGACAAATATCACATCAGGGAACGATTTAACAATTTACTGGGTCAAATTTAGCATTTTTCAGGCAGATCTAATCAAAAAAACAACATATTGACCCCCTTTTTGATGGTTCAACATGAAAAAGATGCAAATATTTATGTATAAATTTGATGGTGTCGATGGCCTAGTTAGGGTAAACCGCTTAAATCCAAAAATAAATATACCATCTTCTCCCAAAAGCTTTCCACTTTTATTCCACCAGTTTGCCGCTATTCCAAAGGATACTTCAAAAAAATTCGTTTGGACTCGCAATCAATTCAATTTGCAGCTCAAATCGCTTTGAAAATAATCTCTCAATGGCACTCGACGCCCCGAAAAAATGCAGACTCCTCGAAAGGTGCTCTACATTTTGTGCATTTAATATTCTGTTCAGATTCGCATAAAAATTACCTTAAAAACGGCGTAAACAAAGTTTACCACCTTCATGGAAAAGTTTGGAAAACTATTTTCGCTATACTTTTCCTCCGTTTACACAAAAATGTATTTTTTATGCCAACGAAAAAGCTGATAAGAGAAACTTGAACAAAATTAACAATGTGAAAAAAATCTAGCGGCGGTAGAGGCATTAAAAAGGTAAAATAAAGTAAAAATTAAAATAGGAAAATGGGAAAGAAAGAAAAAGTTTAACGGAAAGTTTGATCACTGGGAATAATAAAAAAATGTATGCTTTAAAAAAAATGCAAGTTAAAACAATTACAGGACAGGCCAAGGGATGGGTGTGAAAACTTTGCAATGGTTTTATGAAAGTCCGTTCGGGCCACGTTAAATGAAGTCGCCAAATAGCTGGGGCAAAGTTTTAGCCAGCCGGCCCAGTAACGACCGCCCCTTCTAAGCCGCAGCACAGTGGCCACGTGGTTAATTGACCGCTCCAAGAAATTTTCTATTAATTGAATAAAAAGTTTCTCTGGGGGAAATTTCATTTGCATGGCAGAAGGAAGAGAAACTCGTGTTTTTTCTGCCTGCCATTGCATTTTTCCACAAGTTACGTATACGCCCCTTGTACGTGGCCAGAAAAAGTTGAGGAAACCGCTGACAGCAGGCCAACATTACACATGGTGCATATACATGCCATTTCTGCAGATGGAAAAAATATATTCAATTATGGGTTTCAAGATAACTGAAGATTTTCAATTTAATTTGATTTAATTAAACTTTATAATGTCAATTATTGCTGCTTGCGATTCCTTGCTGAAATACTTTGTATATCAAATTATTTATTAATCCTAAATTCCCATCCAAAGAAACGGAAATAGTAATTTCTTTCCGTGAGAATAATCTGAATACTTTGGCATTCCCTGCTGACACTGGCTTTTTTAAAATTAATAATGAAATTAAAGTGCACCTCTGCAGGTGAGATAGGAAATCCTTGCAGGAACTTTAAGTCGTGGGACATCCTCCCTTCAGCTAGGATTTGCAATCAGGCCTGCGGCCTTAATGAACTCTGATTGGTACTTGCCTCAATGCAGTGTGCCTCCTGCAGGGTCATCCATCACAGTAAGGGCAGGGGTCGTCGTCAACCCCCTTTGGAATGATGCATGGCCACCCATCAGCATTCCTTGGCATTGGGCCGCAAACTCAATCAAATGTGGAATGTTGGCTGCCATGCTAATGAAAAGGGTTGGTCACAGACAGAGTCAGAGGACTAGGAGGGAGACAATGTCCCCGAACTACTTCTGGCTCATTTGGCAAATAATGCCGGACTCTGAATTTTATTGAGTTAACTCGACGAGAGCCGGGGAGTTGGTTCCCAGAATCCCCATGAGGGACACGCTCCAGAGAATCCAATCCAATCGAATCGGACCCGACCACTTAAAATGCGGATTGTGGGGTACAAATTGTGGGGGAATTGGTCAGTCCGCAATGGCATGCTGAATGAACGCTAAAAAGCAATTGCTTAACGCTTTGAAATATGTTTCATTGATTTCCCGGAAAACTGCTGGAAAAATAGCACGAAAATGGTGAAGGGCGGTCAGCTCTGGCCATAATTTAACCACATGTGGTCGATATTGAAGCAGGACACTACTACTGGCAGCACAGAGGCAACTCATTTAACCCCTTATGACCACTCGGACACAGCTGCTGCTCCTTGGGCGCCCGGAGCTTCCATGGCCGCCATGGCTCCCAGGACTGCGTTGGTCCTTGTCCTCTGGCTCCTTAAAAGCTGAAAAATGTCCCATGTAAAAGTTGAAAGTTTTCGTTGCAGTTTGTTTGGTTTATTATGCAGGCCAGGACACACAATGTAATCAATTTAGTTGCTCTCCTCGCCCTCTCACAAAACAGTTTAATAAATCACTCATACGCAGCGTGTGTTGCTGCCTGTGATTTATGTGCACACTTTACGAAGTTGCCCCGGTTGACACGGAGAAGAAATATAATCTATGGAAATTTTTGTGCTTTAGCAACCGAGATTACTCTGCTAGTAACTAACTAACAAGAGCTAATAAAGTTATTTTGTAAATTTTAAGAACACTTGTGGTGTTGTTAGCCGAGAACCAAACCTGGAAACTGCCTCGAAGTATGCAATTAATATTCTCAGTGGCCCAATTTTCTTGCCTCCTAAAACAATTTAAAATAAAAGAAATGCTTTATTTAATAATAAAATATACTCATCATAATTGAAAGCAATATTTTTTAAAAAGAGAATATATAAAATATCTCAATAAAAAGTATTTCATTCATTAAAACAGCGTAAGGTAATATTGGTTATTAAAATAAAATCAATATAAACACCTAAGGGAATTTTTATATTTCATTTATATATACAATATGTTGGTGTTACACATTTCAATCAAACAAATAAATCGTTTAACAGCCTCATATATGGGGATTAAATAATTTAAAATTTATGTTATCCCCATTTCTGTGTGAAAGACAACCGCCAGCAAAGGATTTATATATTTATATTTCTGGCCGTAATATAAGGCCATTATATACCATTAAATCCTTTTAAAGCTAACAAAAAATGGAGCTAAAAAGAGAAAGGCTCTGATGTGGCAAGGATGTGGCCCTTCAGAACATCGAGATGTATTTCATCTCGCTCGTCAACCGCTTGGGAAATCAATTGATTGTGGCGCTAAAATGCTTTGGCTATGCAATGTCTCGCTTGCAAGTTATTGTTAATACCCCGGCTGTCTGCCTGTCTATTTGTGTGTGTGTGCAAGGATCCTTTTCCGCCCACAATCAATGTTTCAACCGCATATTGCAGTGCAACCCCGTCTGACTTTTTGCGGCATCCTCCATTTATTTCCTCCCATTTAGTCTTTTTTCCGCTTTTGTTATTTGCACCAACTGCACAAATATGCCACGAAATGTAACCAATGTATAATTGTCAAACGTGTTGTGCTTTATATTGCCACACACACTCACACACTCACACACCCAGCTGCAGAACGTGGCTCGCCATGTGGCCAATTCATTTGGCCTGTCAATATTCCAGCTCCCTTTTTCCAATGGCCAATGACGCGCCATTTTGTGCGGTAGTCAACTTTTTCCATTTCCAATTTCGCCCTCTTGACCCTTCTAGTAGCGTCGAGGATTTTCATTTCATAAATATTTGCCGTTCCTCCCTGTGTATGTTTTCCCTCTTGCTGGCGGGGCAAGAGCAATAAGTAAAAGCAAGCATTTGGTAAATATTTGCCCGGGGCCACAATATGGCATGAAATAGTTCTCTAATTGGCTTTGCTTTCCAATTAATTGAAAGGGGTAAAGGATCCAAGCTGGTACAACTGGCATATTAAGTAACATATTTACTAACGCTATGAAAATATTTTCATGGAATATATTTTTATGGTTTCAGTTCTATTTTTTATCCACGAAAAACAGTTACACTATATCTAGCTTAAGCTCAGTTTTTCCATATAAATATAATAATGCAAAGCGACTTAAAGCAAAGTAAACTACAAAGCTATTATAAATAATTTAACACTTACCCAACTTTTAATGGTGATTTTTAAAAACCCAAACTAAATATTTACCAATTTACTGATTGAGAAACTTTATTGTGAGCAGACAAACGCAATTTAATCTGCAAATGTAAATGGCAAACAAAAACTTATCTGGTGGCCAAAGGGGAATTCTGCAGTTAATAAACAAATGCCACTACATCTAATGAAATGTAAATGCAAGTTTAGAGAACTGCAAATGTTACATTGTCTTGCTTTTCCTTTGTTAGCATTTCCAATTATTGGGTGTTTTCCTCGGGAAATATTGAACCATTCATCAACATTAATACACGCCACAGATAAACTGAGAAACTAGAGGGAAAATTCATGCAGAGACCACAAAAAACAATTAGAAAGAAGAGAACTCAATTTCGATTTTTCGGAAATTCACAAAATCCAAATGCAAAGCAAACTACAATTTCCCAGATACATTTTTGGTCTCTGGATTTCTGAATTTTCATTTTTTTTCGCCTTGGCAGACGACAAATCGCCTTGCGGAAGATAAATTTCGGGAAGGGAGTGAGGAAAAACTGCCCTACAAGGTGGCAGACTGGAGAAGAAAATTATGCGCTCGAAAATAGATTTTCCGGCTGCACATCGCAGACAAAGACAAAAAAGTGTGTCTCCCTTTTCGCTCTCTATCTCTCTGTCTCTCTCTGTCTTTTGCGTCTGCAGTTCATAAATTTGGTTTTCCACATCCTATTCCCCCGCCTTTTGTGGCAAGTGTAGGCTTAAGAAAATCCCAGAGAAAAAGGAAAACACCAACGGCCGAATAGCATTTCCTCGCTTATGAGTTGGAGGCATTTTTCACACTTTGTCACGTGTGAGCTACGCGACGGTCAAAAGAGAAAAATTATTTGCCAATTTTGCATTTCTCCTTTAATTTTCTTTTTTTTTAGGCTAGGAAAACATAGGGAAACAAATTTTTTTTTTCTGAGTTTTCTTTATGAGTTTTGGCTTGCCAAAAATAACAGAGAGTTGACAGACTTGAAGGAAAATCGGAGTAAGAAAGTAATCATTTTTACGAATGGGATTTATTTTTATCCATTTTGCGAAGCACTTTAAAAATTAAAAGAATGTTAATTTATTTATTTATCTGTTATCTGTATAATTACGTTTTCCAACTAAAAAGAATTATTTACTCAAACGTCTTATTAAACTTACTAACTTACTAAGATCACAATGTATTTTTGTAGAAAATGAAGTGTTTTCTTTAAAATTCTGTCAAATGCCATATAAATTCAAACGAAAAGAACTTTGTTTATATAATTCAAATATATTTATGCAGCCTTTTGAACAATCCTTTACCCTTTATTTACTCTTTTTCCCCTCAACGTTCTCAATCATATTCATTGTGAGTCACAAATATCATTCATTCAGATCGAAATAAAGCCAAAACTCGGGCAATAAATAAGCCAGCAGCGGAAGGTAAAGGCAAAGTATCTGGCAGATTGAAAAATTATAACAACACTCTCGAGAGTGCCCCACTCGATGGGTCCACTCAAAAAGACAACCACTTAATGAGTGTATGAGTGGGAGACTCAGGGAGAGTAGGGGACTCGGAGAGTGTGTGCGGGGCTGAAGAGAGAGGGTTAGGGAAGACAGCAGCATAAACAATGCATAAACAGCACTCACAGTGCGAGCAACAAGTTCGAAGAGAGCGAACAAGTTCCATTTTTTTGGGAGTGTGAGTGCGAGTGTGAGTTCTTTGAGTGCTATTTTGAGTGCAAAGTGGCTGCAGCCGGCTTTGTTGTTGGCTCACTTTTCAGTTTTCAAAGCGGCGGCGCGTAAGTTGGTTGCGTTTTTTGTCGCGATCGCGATCTGCCGGTAAAATAAAAAAAAAAACCAAAATATATAAAATAAAATGCAATAAAATAATTGCCAACGATACAAAAAATACACGAAAGAAAATTCCTAACTCAAGGATGTAACCTCCCCAAATAAAAAAGTGTTTAAAGTGCGAAAAATATTCACCTTCTTTCCACACAAAATGTAAACCAACGCCGCGGAAAGAAAAATTGCAGAAATAAATTGTTTTGGTGTTATTATTTAACTTCTTTTTTTTTTTGTAGCAGCAAAACAAACGAGAGTAACAAGAGTAATAAGGTCGAATTTATAATAATCATTTTTCGTCAACGCTGCAACACCAACAAAATCAACAACACCAACAACAATAGCCAGAATTATAACAAGAATAACACCAACATTTTGTGTGTACAGTGTGGTGTGTGTGTGTGTAGCAAATGAAACAAAATTCTTTGTAACAGTCACGTTTAAAATTGTGCGCACTTTTCACCAGCTTTTCTTTTTGGCCGGATTTTCTGGCAGCGCGTGTTCAATACAACATTATGCTAACCGCAAATAAAACAACCCGTTAAAATATATTTATATATATAATCTTTCCGTTTTCTCTCTCTCTGGCGATGGGAACAAGCTGAATTATAAAAAATATGACAACGGCGTTAAGAAAAATTCTTGCTAGCTCAGCTTTTGACAAGTGAAAATTACAAAATGGCAAACGCAATGGAAATTTATAAAAAAAAAAAACAACTGTTAAGACTCTTAACGGGAAAATATTTATCTTACAGTGAAAGAATCGAGTTAATTACAATTACAATTCTTCAAATATTCATTTTATTTTGAAAGTTTTTATGTATTTTGTTTGCAATTTTTTATATGGGAAACTTTAGAAAATGTAGGATGTTTCTTTTTAAGTAAAAAGGGAAAAATTGAACAGTAAACAACAATTGTAAATTGATCATTAATCTAATTATTCAATCTTGGTAGTGTTTATTCTTGGGAATTGTTTATGGCAGTTTATATGCATTTCTTTATTAATCTTGTATTTATTGAACAAAGAAAACAACTTGTGTTTCCCTGAATTTAAGCATTCTTTTCCCGGTATGTTGATAGCCAGCTTTGGTGCCACCTGTTGGTAACTCAATCCATAAGTCAATTTCCCAGTATGGCATTCTGTCAAATATTTGTATGGCGATTGAGAGCGGTGCCAGAGACTTGTCCATTTAACTGCCTGCCAGGAGATGCTCCCATAGATAAGCTGCTCCAATTTCCCCAAGGGAAATCTCATTTGCATCTGCACAGATTTTCCACTTTTAATATACCACGCAAAACTGTCAAAAAGGAAGATAATATACATATATATGCAGAGGTGCTTGCTCTCCCCGGCAAGGTCGTTTATTATTATTTACTTTGCATTTTATTGAATTTTTCTGGCCTGAATGGGATTTAGTCGTTGTGCTCAGAGCCCAGTTTATTTGTTAAAGTTGTCTCCGCTCTGCTCCCCTTCTGTTTTTTTAGTATCCTTGGCAGTGGCTCACTTTATCTTTGTCATCGGCCGAGTGTTACTCCAACGCGCCTTGTTTCCATATGAGGGATGTGTGCGTGTATCTTTGTATCTCAACTGGATTTACATTGTCTGTCAGCATCTTTGGGCTGGAGTTGGTGTTTGTGAGGCTTTATCTGCTCCGGCTCCTCCGTTGCTCATTCGCATACTTGTTGGATGTTTGCTCTGCGGATTCTTCTCCTCCATTTTCGGTCGGGTGTCAGTGTCAGCAGTTGGTTAATTGGAGCGCACATGACTCAAGTCCGATGGCGCCGATCGATTTTTCTCGCTTCTAAGAGACTAAAACTTTCTAAACTCCATCAATAAATTGTTAATTTATTATTATTCGCTGGTCCGCCGCCTGCTGTGCCCCAAATTCTCGTCGATTTCCGTTGTTTAACCCCTGCCAAATTTGTATCCCCTCCGCGATCGGTTCGCCGATGATGTCATCTGAGGAATTCGAGTTTCGAGTTGGAGCAAATAATACCCATTAATATTCACTGTGTTTCTTTCCTTTGCAGTTTTTTGTTCTTTCATCTAGCGATTAATTTCCCGTCTAAGTGATCATATTTCTTGTTTTATTTTTCCAGCCGCATTCGGTTTCGGTTGTATCGGAAATTCTAATTTCCAACACGCTCAAAGTATGTTTTCCTTTCTTTTGTTTTCCTCATTTACTATCTGTTGTTTTGATTAACCCATGAGCACACGAACCTACAAGTGTTGGGCCCCCAAACCCCCAAACAATCTCACCCAATAACCATAATATTCATGTGGCACAGGGGCGATATCCATACCCATTTGCATTCCAACTACCAGTAGAGCATCATCAATGTGACACATTTATCTATAACAACAGATAACTCCTCCAACTCGAGAGCCATATCTTTCTTGCGATATGATTCTGTTTTTTGTGTGTTGGTTGTGCATTTGCTTGTGGTCTCTTTATTGAAGCGAAGCTGTTGACAAGCATTTATAATTAATGCCGCCGCCGCCGCCGCCGGCCAATAAAATGCATGTGGGGATTTTGAACTCGCGTAGAATGGGGGTTGACCCACTTGAGTTTACGAGATAAGAAAGTAGACTTCTTCCCCGGCTCTCATCTCGGTTGGTTTCCGAATTGTTAATTGTGAGTCAGAAAATATTTTGATTTTTCCTGGCTCCCCCCAACCGGAGCAATGGCCAATTATGGAAATGTTCTACAGCTGTCAGCTGGATTAATTCGAGGCGAACACAATCGTTTGCCTCACTACGAATCGCTTCGAATCTAGTTCAACCCAATTGACACTGACAACCCGAAACCGATTCGACCTTGGAACCCGTTTGCACAACCGATAGGGGCTGGCCCCAGTTCCCACACAAAGATCGTCTTTCAGTAAACGATCATAATATAAATACTTTTCGATTCCCCGATATTCGATTCTGATGAGGCGGCGCTTTCCCGCTGCCAAGCCACGTCTTTCCCTTTTTTTCTCTTTTTGCAAAATTCATTTAAATTTCACGAATTCACTTATTCATTTCTGTATCTGTCCGGGTGTCTCGTATTTATTTGAGTTCTGTGTGGTATTTACCCGAAGCGGTCTGCGAATTTGCGATTGCCGCCTGTTGTTTGCCATGTGCTCGGCATTTTCGTGCATTTCACGTACTAAACGCCATTTAAACACCACATTTAAATATGCATGTGCACATCCAGTGTGCATCTGTGTGTGTGCAAAAGTCTGTAAACAAACACCAGCCACTGCGATCGGATTCCCCATGTGCTGCTCTTTTATTCCATTCCACTGGGATCTCTGGGTCGAGGAGGGGGCTCTGGCCCTTGGTTACTTTGGAGTTTAAGTACATGCATATGTGAATACATTAAGAGCTTTTCGGAAAAAATGAGGAAGAGCGAGCTGAAAAGAATAAAATTCGTTACTTGAAACTTTGGCAGCTGCATAATGAACTCATCAGAGAATAAAGATATAATGGGTCACATTAGGGGAACTCAATGGGGTGTAAGTTACAGATGCAAATATTATAAGAGCTATCTTACACGCATAAGGAACTTGTAAAGTAATTGGATGTCTTATTAATTAATTTATTGATATTTATATTTTATATAAAGTAAACTACAATAGAAGGCTGAAGGTTATCTAATTAAATTTTCACAAAATAACATTTCTAATTTCATATAAAAATTATAAATGTCTATGGGAAGACTCTAAATTTCATTATTTATCTTTCGCAAAATAGAAAGATACAGATGTACACTCAATGCATTGCATCTTATAAATCTCTGAAAACCTCGGAAAAACCTCGGTTTTTCCCCACCAATCTCTCTGCGATTTGCACTCCTTGCCAAATTTGGCCAAAAGTAATCTATCTTCAAAATGCTGCATTTCTGGCCGCAGCCTTATATGCAGAGCGTCTTGCATTGTGGCCACAAAATCTGTGTTGTTCCATGGCTGCCACCGAGCGGCATGTGTTCGCCAGCTTCCCCTTTCAAGTTGCACCCACATCCCCCTTCTGGTTTGCCGCCCCTCAGCGCAGTTAAAAGCCGAAAATTGTTTATGCTAATTGCACTTAATTTATGCATGCGTTCAGTGCCTGATGAATGTGTGTGCGAGAGATTTTAGGAATGTGACTGCAAGATACTCGTTCCCGCAAAATGTCTCCCTGGGTGGATAGGTTTTCAGAATGTGTAAAACTTAATGAAAATTAAGTGGAAATTACAATAAATTTATTGTTTAAGGATAGGGTTTTTATTAAAGGTCACGAATAAGTAAAGGGAAAACAATTTTCGACAGATGATATTATTAAACAAATTGCATTTTTCTTCTCAAAATGCATCCTTAAGCTAGAAAAATTCCTAGTGGCATTAGGTTTTCCGATTGTAGAAGCCCACACCCCATTCCTTCTTTGGCCAAAACGTATCTAAACTTGGACAAATGTCAGGCGAGTGTCGACGACTCGCACGGATCGTGGCTTAGTCCCCGGTGTCTATTTCGGCCAATTAATATGCAGTTAATGGTGTTAACGGTGTGACGTGCTTATTTATAGGCCCGCAGATGCCACTGCAAATGGCAAGCGGCGGAAAGTGGAAAATGGAAAATGGCAAATGCAACTCAATTCCACCAGCGCCAAATAAATGGCTGGCAGTCGCAGCTCAGACATCAGCAGCCATGGCGCCATTGCACACATTTTGCATGTCAATTTGGTCTCAGCGGAGGAGGACGGAGGAGGAGGAGGCAGGGAGGGAGGGAGTATCTGCCGGATTGCATAAGAAAGTCGGGCATTTTCGTCCATGTCAGGGTGTGGAATACAGCTTAGTCCCCAGTTCAAGTTGCACTATCTATCTGCATCTGTCCCGGGAACGTAACTCACTGCAAATAAATATATTATGGGCACAGTTGTAGCTAAAAGAAAACAAGATGAAGATGGAACGTTATAGGACAACTTAGCTGAATGCTAAATCTAAATAAGGTCAACTTTTCTTGCTAAAAATGAGTAAAGTCATCAAAGCTATTTTCTTATATTTCTGAAACACAAAAGACGTTACATTGTTCCGATGACTAAGTATCTGTCGGATACACTCTAAGTTATCTCTCCAACTCGTTGAACCAAAAAGCATCTCTGTCTGGTGAATAATATATACATAAATATCTGGCCAAAAGTGTGACAAATTTCCCGGAGAATGCAACTCGACAGTCGCATGCATGAATCAAAGCATGCATCTCAATGAGCAAGTGGCATTTGCAGCCAAGTTATCTGCCAACTACAAACCGAAGGCACAACAAGTATCTGGCAAATGGCGCAATTCAGGTAATCGGAATTGGCAGCTTCGTTCGCATTGTTCTCAGCATGGCTCCGTGGCTCTGTGGCCGTGCGAAATACTTACAGATTGGTACAATTTTATTGCCTAAACGGGGCTCTTTCACACGTAATGGTCGGTTAAAGGCAGCTGGCCACCGATAAGTTTTTTTGCCCTTCCTCACGCACTGGAAACAGTGGCAGCTGTCAATGGGGAGTCGATGTCGGTTGTGTTTCAATCAATTAAATAAAAATTGCTGCACTAATTGTGCGCTTGCAGTGCTGACACAATCACTTTAATTGAACAATTATGCAGTTGCACTCAATTAAATTTCCTGCGCCTCTTTTTCGGTGCGGAGACAGCTCAATTAAGGGCGGCCTGCAATTTCGCCTGGCTGAACTTTTGAGTTTGAACCCGGGCCAAAGTCAATGGCTCAGCCTCGCCCATCCATCCATTGGCAATCTCATTTTATGCAAATCACTGGAGCAAACAGATTACCCACAGGCACTCTGCGACTGTGACTCTGACTGAAGTCAAGTATTCATAATTCCGAATGCTCTAATGAGCCCGAATGTTTGTCCAAATGTTGACAACCCAATTGGGCAGAAAATGGCTTAGTGCGTTTTGGGGGGAGACTTGGGAAAATTCATTTAGTTATCCCTCCGACTTTGGTCATTAATCAATGTCAGAGTTCGGCCCGCATCAAAGACTGCAGGCCAAATCGAATCCGGCGTACTTGGTCAGCCGTGAAGCATTACCAAGCTATTGTAAAACGGGCTTAGGAAAAAGGGAAAGTTTAAGTTTATAAAACCTGCAACTTTAATTGGAAATTAAACATTCTTTCAGAGAGAGACCGAGAGATCCAAAGAAATGCGGCAAATATTCTGCAAACTTTGCGTATTCAATTGAAAATAATTGTATTGATTTCTACTCGGCATGGCCAAAACTCGAACATGCATAACAATATTTTTTGGCTATTTTATTTATATTTGCACAGCAGCAGTATAAACATTTCTCTTTATGATTATTTTAATTGAATAAATACGTTCGGTCTGTGACCAACCAAACAAGCAAAACAAACCTCCCATTCCGCCAAAGCTGCGCCATTTCTCTCCAATTTATTTATTAAATAAACATTTTCCGATTACCTTTATGGACGGTCTGTGGGTCGGTTCTTTTCGGTCTGCCAGTCTGATTAGTCAGAGCTTTTATCTAAAAATGTTTTCCCTGGCAAATTTGTTTTCAATGGCCAAACACACAGCCAACAAATTAGATAACTCGAGTTAAACTAAGGTTATTCTGCTGGGTCTTGGCCGGCATAATCTTTTAAATAATGCAGAATAACTTTAAGGCCCTCACTGATACTCCACCTGGAAATAATTTGATTTTAGTTACAATTTTTCAATGTCTATCAAACTGCGTTCAAGATGCCAAATCAGGCACATCTGCTGACCAGTTGAGTAATTGAGGTAGCCGATGGACACCAACCAGCCTGTGCTGCTCACCTTTTGTTTATTTCTTCATAAATATTTATTCAGCCATCGCTGCGAATTGTTTACACCTTTTCCTGCCTTAGTTCAGAGATCTTGAACCATGCACTTTGGGTAATTAGCTGGTTGTGTTTGACCCTGAGCGGAGACCACTACTGAATTGCGCTAAAAATAGGCCGCTGGCCGAAATCTGTGGGAATTTATACAGTGCTATGCAGTAGTACACACAAAGCTGCCCTGTAAAATCAATAATCATTTAAAATTCAAATTCGGGCAACGCATGAACCGGAAAATGGCGAGCAAGAAAACCGAAAAGCGAAAACCGGCGAATGCAAATTGGAAAAGCAGATAATGAAAAAAAAAATCCAGAAAAAGCAGAGCCACTCGGGGGGGCTGAAGTAGGTTATGCCCTCCATGCTAATGAAATTAAAAATTGATGCTTTGGGGCCGCCGGCGAGGGCCGCGTAGAAGTATCTAGGCGCGGGCATATGCTAAACAAATGTCATTTAATAAATTGAAAAAGCCGAGCTATGGGCGTCGCGGGTCGGCTTTTCTCATGCCTGATTGATTCTGCGGCGTTGGCGGTTTAAGTTGCGGACTTTGAGACACCAAGACGCGAACCACAAGAAAAGCCAAGCGCCGAAAGCCGCCTGCCGGCTCTTGACACGTCTTCGATGGAGTCGATAGAGTCGATAGAGTCGCCAACGGAGTCGGATCGGTTTGGGATCGGATCAGGTCGGTTTGGGTATATAGGAGCAACATTTTGCGGTCTAGCCTGGTTGCTCAATCTTCCTGGTTTCAGCTGCCTAGCCGGCAAGCCGTTGACATCAATTAGCTAAAAGATATAGAGTGCACTGGCAATATTTCCTAATAATCATAGGAAAACAAATGTATCAAAATTAACAGTGCTACTTAGATCTCTTTTGAAGGTATTTATACTAATTTAAAGTCATTTACTTTCAACCAAAATCAGTCCTCCTAATTTCTTACAGTATAGCAATACAAGCGGATACTATAAAAGCGATCAGCATTCGTTAAGGAAAATTATTGCCTTGCAGGAAGTTTTCCGAGGCAATGATGATGATGATATCGGGACAGTAGAAAATCCCTTTCAGAATCCATCCACTTAGCATGTGGGCGTTTTCCCGGCGCCAAATGGCAGCCAGCTTTCCCAGCTTCCCCTCCGGCCCTCGCTTCATTAGTCGCCGCTCAATTTATTTCTCCTTTACACGCCAATTAATCAGATTATGTCAAAATGTGTCACTGGGTTAATGCAAATATATTACGATAGCCAGCGAGGCATAGACCCCAGATTGTGGCTCTTCCCGGCGAGACTCGAGTGTCCCCTCCATCGATTCCAGTCCGGGAGAGAGGCTTCAAAGCTCTGCGTCTGCCATTCGCATTTGGTTTGTTTGGAAAGCGCTTAGATCCACTTAATTAGTGAACTGCAACTAACAAAAAGTGGGGGGAAAATACAGTCACATTTAAGCTGATTTGGATTGGGCAACAGCAGAGGCTGGGCAATAAATCAGGAAATGGAAAATTAGTTTGTGTACCTTCGTCAATTGATTTGGAATTGAAAATCGCTTTAATTGGATTTAATTTTAAGGGAAAGCGACACAAGACTCTTTAAATTTGGAATGTCTCTTGCTTAGTTTTATTTTTAATAATATTTTGATATGATTGACTAGAGAGTTATCAAATCTCTTTGCTTGACTTTTTTATACGCCTTTTTTTTTAAGTTAAAAAAGTACTTTTGAGGCATGGCTTTTCAAGGCAATATTACCATAAGAACAGCTGTCTTTCTTCTCTTAATCACACAAGGTATTTTTATAATATCAATGATTTAACTGACTAACGTGAATTAAATGTATTTTTGTAGAATTCCCTTTTTTTGTTATAAGCAACCCATTTGTAGTACCTTTTTTTAGGTAAAATACCTAACCATTATATCCGAACAAAGCAATCTGACAAATCGGAGTTCTGTTACCTTGGCAACTGGCAACGATTTCGATTTCGTCAGAGAAGCTCCCTGGGAACAACACAATGTAATATCGCCGCGACTCCATCTGCTCGGGGACTTGTTCATTTGGCATTCAGCGGAAAAGTCATTAAGTGACACACCCGCCTACAAAACGGCTCCCCCTTCGAAATAGATGCCAGCATATTTATCATTATTGTTTTTCTGCTTCACTTTTTGTCCCCGAATAAAGAGGGGAACAACCGTGTAAAGCTGGGCTTGGTGCAAAAATGTAAAAAATGAAATAAAGCTGGGGAGGGGATCTGTCGGTGCTTAATCACGCATATCACCCAACTTTCCGAGCCAAGTTATTTGCTTTTTGGTTTCAATTTGTCGTGTTTTAATTTTCGTTTTGTTACTGGGCGTGTTTTTGTCTCGACTCGCTGAAGGCGGCGCACGGAAGTTGGCACCGCAACGGAAATTGAGCCATCAAAAGTAATGTATAACCGAATATACATGATAAATATATGTATGAGCCGAGCATACAAATTCAGGTGCCCGACTTTCGCTTTCTCGAAGCAGTAAAGAAGAGCTGTAAAAATACTTTACAACTCATTAAAAATTATTACTGTTTCTGCAGAAGGATGATGGCTAAGTACCAGGATGAGCCGGGGTCAAGGATTGCCTTTTTTTTTTTGAGCGAGAGACCCTTGTGTAGGTGTCAATTGCGATCCCTTTTGTCCTTGGGGGCAGCCTTTTAAGTTATTACAAAATAGAAATTTGCGTAAAATTCTGCGGCAACATTTTGATGAAACTCAAGGCGAAACACGAGTGGTGACAGGGGCAGAAGGTGAAAAGGTGGCAAAGGTTAAAACCCGTTTTGTTCCTATTACAGTTGGGTTGAGAAGTTTGCTCGAGGCTGCTGCTCAGTTCCCACGAATTTTCCGCAAAAAGGTTACGCAAAGTTTTCGGCTCAACGTAAGGCGTTTGGAAAATGAGCTTGGGGTGGCAACCAGGTCTTGCTTGAAGTGCTTCCCAGAATGTTTAATTCAATTTGTTGAACTAATATTTCCTCTGGTTTCGGGGAAAGTTGATTACGAACAGCTGGTGCTGGAATGTGGGAAGTGGAAACGACAGCATTCCGATTGGACCAATCAGTGATATCTGGCGGAAGTGCATAAGATCCATAGATTAAACTGAAATTAAACCTGTTGAGCCCTGTTTTTGGATATCTGTTTTCGTTATCTGACTTGCACCGTTCACCGTGTTTTATTTAAGTTCTTTGCTTTACCCTGTATTGATAAAATATATTCGATAAGCAGAGCTGTGGATAAGCTTTAATCAAAAGGCAAACGAATTTCCGGAATGTCAAGCGATTTGTCCTTTTGAACTACCTTTACTTGTGATAAATTATCGGATAAACTGATAATGACACAACGATTAACTGGTAAAGACTTCGATTCGACCATAAATCCATAATATTTCAAGTAGAAAACAATGCAGAATTTCACTCAAAACGTGTTATCTCACTTGCGAGATAACATGGCCGCACCATAAGTCACTCTACCTTTTAGTACATGTTTGTTCAACAATTTTCGCTAAACGTTTTACGGGCCAAAAACGAGTAGGGAAGCCATTTTCAGCTGAGTGCCGGGCGGCCAATCCAATGCACTTTATTAATGGCATCCATGACTTGGCCGAGAAGTTGGGGGGCCTGGGACAATAGAGCCCAGCCCAGGGAAAGCCACCCATATCCTGCTGCGAGACCCAGCCCTTGTCCTTGTCGGCTGCAGTTGCACTTAATTTTATCTATTATCCTCCATTTTTGTCGTTGTCTAAGGAGAATGAGGATTCAAAGCCATAAACGGGCAGACATGTGAGTGTGTCTGTGTGTGTGGGTATCCTGCCATCAATGGCAGGACAAAAGTTGCCAGCATGCTTTAGTTTTCGCCTTTGAGCCTTTGGGCTATTGTTGTTGCTCGGAGGATACGATTTATCCTGGCATCAGGTGTGCCTCCTCTGCCCCTGACTTCTCCTAGCTGCACCCAGCTGCTCCTGGCTGCTGGCACTTGGCTGGAAAATGTGATAAAATGATTATAAAATAATTTTCACAAACAATGGGCCGGGCTCACGTTCTCATCCTTGCCGGAACTACGTGCAAAACTGTTTGCACTTTTTTCCAGCCACCAGCAGGATGGTCAGTGGCAGCTCTTCTAATTGAATAGATTACGGGGTCAGTTCTTTAATGGCTCCAAAGCCACATCAAAGTTTCAACTAATTTTATTCCGGCAGTATCCTGCTCCTGCTCCGAGCCCTGTTCCTGTTCCCGTTTCCGCTGCTGTCATAAGGCGAATCTCTCATAACATTTTACTATTGCCATAAATATTCGCATATTATTATGCGCTCCCTCCTCCCACACACAAAAGCGGCATGGAGTTGCATTTATTATTAATCCAAATGCGTGCCCATAAAATGCTGTGAAAATGACTTTTGCTGCTGCTGCTGCTGTTGCTGGTATATAGAGACTTGATTTTTGTTTTAAAAGGAAAAACCTTAAAGTGTAACTGCCGGCAGGAGAAGAAACTCGAGCTAAAGTCTGTCAATTAATTTCAGTTCAAGCGGGACTTACCTGGACTGCACGCATACAGGCGAAAAACTCCACCCACTCGAAGAGCCAAAAAGAAACATTTGTATCTGGCCAATAAACATGTCTTAAAGCTCTCCTGACAGGCTCGGTTTGAACCAGTTTAAGCACCAGGCATAGTATCACATACAGTGAAGTCTATAGTGGATGGATTTTCTATTAAAGTGGGTCAGTTTTTTGCTCAGGAAGTGTGCAATAAGGGAGCGATTAGTTTAATTATTTTTCAATAATTTAAAAGTATCAGGATGCTAAATTAATCAAATCAATCATTTAGTTTTTTGACTTTGATCAATTCTAAAGTTATTAAACATAATAAATATAAATATATGCCCATATATGATATAAGTTTCGTGTCCTTACAAACCAGTAAATACCTAAACTTTTTTATGAAAAAGGTTTACTTTATTGAGGCTTCACTATCTTCAGCTACAAATGCAGACCTTCAATTTGTACCAATGCGTAGAGCTGGCAATTTGAGGCAAATTGCCATAGATGAATAGTAGAGAGCAGGAGCAAGAGCAGGAGGAGCGGAAGGGTATGATGCCAAGGCTCCTGGCTCCGCCACAGCCAGATCCAGCTGATGCAGTTCACATTTGCAACTTTATTTATCGCAACGAAAACATCTTGTAAATTTTCCACGTTATTTTCGCCTGCGGCCACGTTCGTTCGTTCTGTGTGCGGAAAACTCAACAATTGAATCCAAAGCGTTTCTCCTCCACCGAGCCACCCATCCACCGAGCCACCCATCCACCCACCTAGCGGCAGAGAGTCAAGGCGAGGGAAATTGATATGAAAATTCGTTTTAAGCCAAAGCCTTGGCTGCCACGCCTCCACCACCACCGCCCCCTCGGGGCAGGACTCTCGCCCGATCCTTCTCTGTGCCTTGTTTTGATCATTTGCCTGTGATAAATTGCTTCATGTCGCCTGGCACTCTTGACTTTTATTGCTGGCCATGGGCAAGTCCACAGTCTGGCCATCAAAAAGTCTTTGGCCGCCTTTTTTGTATTATTTTTTTCTGGCTGCAACTGAAACTGGGTAACTTGGCCCAAATGCAATGCACTGTTGGGTTGGCTTTGTCAGTCGCTTTCAGTTTATTTGCCGCGCGACAAGTTTGTGTGCCAGGCGCAAATACAAATTTGATATCATTTTTCAACGCCAATTTCAGCCGGCGTACCGGCACTCATATACATATAGAATTATTCTCGTTGAGCCTTGCAAATGCACTGGCATTGTGGGGGGCGTGGCCGGGAGTGACTTTTGCGGTTTCAATTTTGCCGCATGACGCATGAAATTTCCGCTCCTTTTTCTAGCGTTTTTCCATCCTTTTTGTACTATTCCCCAGAGTTTGAGATTGGTTGGGGAAAAATATGTGGAAGAAGGAAAAAAAAAATTGATATTGAAATCTGTGTTCTTTATTGATTGGATTTGATTTGGGTTAAGCAAGTGAAAGGAATTTGATTTCAATGGAATTCTAAGCGACAAACTTTGAGGGAATGGTTGTGGCTTGTGGATGAAAAAATATCTAGGAGAAGGGAAATTGTTGTTAAATTTTAACTAGTGAATATTAAATTAACATGTAGGCTCCAAATTTATTTCTTAAATTAATTTTCTATCGTTATCATCCACAACTATCTCTGATATTTTGGTATGCATATCCCATTAAAGACATTAACAAGCTCTACGCCCTCACATTTTATGCTTTTGTTCATCATTTGTATGGATTTGACAATCGGAAAACAAAAGAAGTCACAACTGGAAAATTATTCATGGTCGGCCACTCAGAACTCAGACAGGGCTGGAAGGGAAAATCGCTCCCTCTCTCTGTTGCTCTCCTTGTGAAAATGCATAAACCAAACAGAGCGAGACCAGCTCTAAACAAAAGCCCCACAACCGGGGGTCGCATAATGCACTTTTCCTTTTTTTGTTGTCTTTTTTTTTTGGACTTGTTTTTCTTTTTCTGTGAGTCTCCCTTTTTTGCCTGTTTTTTTTCTGCTCGTTTTCCATCTGAAATTTCCGGTTGGGCTTTTGTGTAATCCGGCAGAGAGGCGGCTTTGCATGATTCGGATTCGGATTCTTATTTGTTATTCGTTGTTTTCAGAGTTGAATGACTCTCCCACCGGCCCCTGTTCAAAAATTCTGGACACACTGGGCTTGAGTTCGAGCCGAGCTTTCAATTCAATCAAATTGCAATTATCGTAAGCACGTGGTTGGGTCCCCAGAGCCGTGGGTGCGGGGTGGGATCTACGATTCGTGACGCTTTTGATTTATGTCGGGTCATTTTCATAGCGATATTCCATAGCGATCCATGACTCAGCACTCCCCATTCTAGAGATCTTGCTGGATTTTCGGAATTTTCTACACAGAAAGAAAGGCTAGCTGGCAGATAGTTGGATTCAAGTAACAGATCTTTTAAAAACCAGCTGAAAGATGTTAAATACTTGTATTTAAAAGAGAAATTAGAGAGACTGAAGAACGGCACAATAGAGTCTAAGTAATAAATCCTCCGAATACACATATAGCTATTTTTCCCAGTACATTTCCTAAGCTCACAAAGCGTGGAATGATACAAGAGTGTGACCGCAGGGCTTTCTATTTCTTTGTATCTTTCGGATACACGCGGACGAGGAAGAGCTCTGCTGGGCAACTTAATTAGTTTGGTTGTTGATAAACAAAAGCCGAATCTCAAAGGCAGGTAAACGGATTATTTTTTCGGTGCTTTTCTCGTGCTCGGCGCGACTCCCTGTGGCTTCTCACTTTGGTGATTTATTATCGTCTCGGTACTGAAGCCAGTAAAATGTTTGGCTTCCCCACATGTGCTGAGCATTGTGGATTAGTTTCGGCAAAAAACAAAACTGAAAGTGAAAATACACACACTTTTGATTTGCCAGGCTGATAACATTCAAATAGCTATTATTTGTGCGGGGTGAATAATTAAGCAGCACTGTACACGGTCGAATCTATAAGATTATTGCTCTGCTTTCCCTTCGTTTTAATGCCTGGGGAATCGACTTCAATCTGTTGCATTTCAATTATTGGCAATATGTATCTGTGCGCATCCTTTCTGCAGCCAAACTGCAAAATATTTGCATTTCCAATGGCAACAACACACACATTCCGCACACATTCTATCAATATCAATTCATATTCCAATATATATGAAGGGGGGGCTATTTTGTATGCAGGCCAACGTTGACTGTTATCTCTGCGAAGGGAAAAAAGTGAAAATTATAATGAAATTCATTTCGGATTTCCCTCACGCAGCCCACAAAGTACATCAATCAAATTGAAATGCAGCTCCCGCTCCTTTTGGCATATTTCGTAATGCATTTAACCATGTTAATGGCAAAAAAATAATGCAATAAATATTCTACATATTTTTTATTCCTGGCTTTTAAGGACTTTTCCATGGCTACGTTTTCCAATTAGACTCCGGTTTGCCATGGCAATGCAACTCCGAAAAACAAAATTTATGCACAGTCAAAGAGAGAGGGAGAGGGAGTGGAATGTTGCCTTAACTAATTAGACACTTGTCATTCGTCGTAGTGTTGTAATAAATACCGTTACAATGTCATTACCGGCATTACTCGCTGGCTTTTCGCTGCCCCTCCCTACGCCTCTGAGCATTTCCACCAGCGAAGCGGGGACTTCCCCTTTCGCGCCGCACTCACTCATCAAGGCGGTGAAGTCTTTGTCAATGGCTTGTTAGTTTACTTGTCCGCTGCCCCCCTCGACTTTATTTAAAACTTTGTTTTGCTTTACAGCTTAGAATTTTTAATGAGCTTTCGTCTGCCTCGCACATTTTATGGCCTCCTCTTTTCCTTCTTTTTTCCAGTAGTTCTCGTTGTTTTTCCGCTTTTCGTTCGGTCACTTCTTTCGTTCTTGAATGTCATCTATTTTTGAAGCTCTTTCTTTGCCCACTTTTCCTGTTGTTTTTCCTTTTGGGGTTCAAGCGGGGTCATTGCCTAGCCACTAGCCCCATTCGCTTGAGACTTACTTTTCTGCGGAGTCGAGACCTGCACTTAATATTCTATGGAGAGCAGAACTTTTTAACTATAGTCTCAAGGGTGACAGGCTTTGTGGGGAAAGCGAGTCGGGGCCTTAACCTTAATTTTGGAACTCTTAAAAAAATTAATTATTATAAATTTGTAAAAAACAAAAACAATTAGGGAAACCATCTTCGGAAAGCTGAATTTTATATACCCCTGAAGTTTGCAATCGAAATATAGAATCGTATAGGAAATCGTTCGTAACTAAGCTTAAAAGATTCGCCTTTTTTGGAACCGATATTTATCGATAATTTTATATGGCAATTTTTTCCATATATCAAAGTCTTAAAATCTCATAACTTAGTGAAAAACGCATTAATTTCAATTCGGAAACCTGTCCTATATTAGATTTTATTAAGTTAATAAATCTGCATACCTAAATTACAATTTTAGAAAATTCAAATTTTTTTCAATTTTTGACAATTTTAATGATGTAACCCCTTATAAATTTTTGAATTTTTGAAAAAATTTCGAAAATTTATTTTTTGGCCGGACTTGGCTAGATCGAATCGGCTGCTGATGCTGATCAAGAATATATATGATTTATAGGGTCGGAAATGACTCCTTCAATCAGTTTCACTCTTCTGACTGAAACTATAATACGCAGCACAGGTAGCAGTTTTAATGTGTAATATCTGATTAGATGCTTGTTACACTAACCGATTTCCATTAGTCATTCTTCTCTCTTTTCAATAAACTTGTCTTCTGAAAAAGAACGTCTTAAAAGAACCCAAGACTTAACCGCGTTTCCTTATATTTCCTCATATGTAACTAGTACAAGTGGTTCCCTTAGTTTGTTCTGTAATAAACGATCGTTCCACTAACCTATCCCACTTTTTATTGGCTTTTCCCAAACACCTTTGTTCTCTCCCTTGTCCCACACTCCATTCCATTTATCGCACCTCGGCAATGTCATGGGTCCAAATGAGCAGAACCAAACACAGCCCAGAACTCAGAGCTCAGAACTCAGAACTCAGAACTCAGAACCCAGAACAGAACCAAGAACCCATCCCAAGACAATATATATCTTAACTGAAACATTGGAGTCGGCTTATCGGCGGGTAAATATTGCCCAACATAATTTACACACATCCGTGGCAGAGTTGGCTCCGGGAGGGTGGGGTGGTGTAGATGGGGGGCCCAAGGTAAACAGAATGCAGTCAACCTTTTTGCTTGGCAAACAACTCGCGATGTCTGGATAATTAACGCTAGTCAAAAGTTGGGCGGCGAAGAGGGTCGCGAGCTGGGAAATTTCGGCGTAATTGAGTGGCTTATTGACTCGGCCAGTCATATTTGTAATGGGAATTACACACAAATCGTACTTGTAGTATTTGTGTGTACATCATGGGAATGCCTTTGTCATATTTGGCCAGAAAAAGGGAGAGAAAACGGAATAATAAACGCTGAATCCTGTCGAACCGGTTTATATAAATAGATAAGCGCATAAAAACAACGTTCATTACGCAAGAATGTGCCCTAAAACGATGCAGCCAAGTGCCTAAGATTTTCACCGGGCGGAGCAGCAGCAGGAGAGGCGAAAACCTGAAATCTGCATAGAGCAAGATTAATTAAGCAGCATCTGCAGCAGCAGAAAAGAACAACGGCAACGGCTGAAGGAATATCAGCAGCAACAGGAGTGACAGCCACATCTCATCAGCACTTAAAGACGCTGCAGTAGAGCTATATCTTTGAGCTAAAGTTATATAAATACCCCTAGGAATAGCTACTTGAAGTTATAGCCAAGATCTCCGGCTAGAAAACTCCTCCAGGATGCGACTGTTCTCAAGCCAAGCTGCAACATCCTTGCCGGTTGGCAACAGTTCTAGCGATGAGGCTGGCGAAATCATTGAAAATGCCCATACCAGAGGCAATGGGGGCAAGTCAAGGTCACTGGAGCGTTATTCGGGAGCACCCAAGATCCATCCGCAGGCGGCGGAGATGCTGCCCCCCTATGCCACGCCCACCTGCAGCACTCGGCGTCGCCTCCTGGCCCCCTTTCGCTCGATGAAGCGTCGCAGTCGGAGCAGCAGCAGCAGCAATGAGTCGCACCACTTCAGCCACCACCTGAGCCACCTGAGCAACCTAAACAACTTGGTGGTGGTGAATGTCGGGGCGGCAGCCGGCAGTGTGGACGTGGCCAAGGCCAAGGCCAAGGCCAGCTCGCAGAGCGGGGACAGTGGCACCGGCGGCACCGAACTGGAGCACGACATGGAGCAGGACGAGGGGGAAGAGGACGAGGACTTGGACGACGATGATGAAGGCGGGGAGATGGATGAGCTGAGCCTGAGCTACTCCCAGCTGAGCAGCAGCGGATGCGACGAAGCAGACCCACCACTGGAGGCACCGCCAGAGGATCCACCGGTCACAGTTGCTGCCTCCGTGCAGCAGGTTGCCGACGAGCGGCGACGCAACATGATGTCGCTGTACTCATCGTCCTCCGAGGAGCAGCTACACTGTCGCCTGGGTGACATCACACTGGTGGATGACACCTACTCCAACTATGATCCGCAGAACGAGGCCGAGCGTATGTTCCTCCAGGTTGTGGGAATATTACGCGACGAAAATGAGGTTTGTGCATTGGCTAACAGACGTGGTCGGAATATTGGTCATTGGTCACTAGTGATCCCTTTTATACGTTGATAAAAATGTAATTCCTCTATCAAAGAAGCTTTCCAGCATATCGTAAGCTAAAAAAAATATTCATAATTATTATAGCTTATATAACTTTGAATACATCTCCTTGACATAGGTTTATTAAACACTTTAGGTCTCTTTAAATTACCTTAACATAAGGAATAACCCTTTTAGCATATTGTACGATTATAATACATACATTTTAATTTCCCATTTTAATTAAACATTTTCCTTTCTCTTGCTTCTTTTCCATCATTTCTTTTGAAATCTTGATTAATTCCCACCCACAGTCATAAAGGATTCATTTTCCTTGTTGGTTGTGATTTATTTAAGTAGATGTGTCCTTCTTATAAAAAAAGAATGACCAAGCTGCTAACCGAGTTTTCCTTTCTCTCATTCATTTTCCCCTTTTTGTACGGCTCTTTCCTCTTTGAAACTTTTTCCAGTCTCACTTGCAATTTCAATTAATTAATGCAAGCAAGGATTTCCGTTTCAAGCTTCAATGAGCAAGGAGTAAAAGAGAGGAATAAGGCGTAAAAAGGAGTGCGCATCAGTTTTGATATATTGATTGATTTAACTCCTGTTTAAGTCAGCATTTTCCCCGCAAAATGTCAATTAAAGGTATAAATATGCACCCATGCTGTGGCACATGACTTTTCATGCCCGGGAGAAAATGCGTAGGACTTCTAACGAGCTCAAAGGGGTGCCAGTTTTATACATTGAAAAATATTTCTAGCTTCCATCTTGCATATCAAAGTATTTAGTATAAAAACATTGGATTACTTGGGCTGTAAAACATGTTAAATGTGAATCAACATTTCTTATTGAAGGCTTGTTGTATTACCTATTCAAAGTTCCGTAAAACTTCTTCCTGTGCACTCTTTGTTGATGCCATAGAAAGTATGGCGACAGAGTTTTCTTTATTTAACTTAACCAAGTCCCCTGCTCGGCAGCCGCAGGTGAAGCCGAGCCTAGCAACTGTTATGGAGTCAAGCGTCTGGTATTAAATTACACAGAGTTGCGCTTTTTGAGCACACGTCATGGACAAACACCCACAACTATTGCCAAGGCTCCCGCTCCTTGTTGGCTTTGCAGGGATTCCTTTGCCGGAGTCGCACAATGCACGTGAGGCAGATTCTTCCTCCTTCCTTCCTCACTCACTCACTCGCTGATTAAACACGGAGCTCGGGGAAAACAGGCAGCTTTAAAAGTGCAATGCCCTGTTATCAGTGCATCCCCCCGATGCCTTTCCATAACGCCTTCGATGGCAGACAGCCTTCATCTTGTGCCTTTGTTGCGGCCCTCACTTTACTGGCTTTTTGCCACTAATTAATGGAGGTGCCGTCATTGCAGCGTTATAAGTGAGGGCCCGGGGGTTGCACATTTATTGTAAACAACAAATTATTGATTGCCAGCGACAAGTTGGCCGCTGCCTTTGGGCGCCTTTGTTGGCCGCATTCGCCGCTTCGCTAATTAAAAAAGAAATAGGAGGCCACAACTCAAAGGAGATTCGCACAAAGGTTTTCCACTGGAGTTGCAGGAAATAATTTGTGTGCTTAATTAGCAGGGAAAAGATTGTGAAAGTGGAAAGAATTGCAACCAGAATTGAGAGGGAACAAACTAGTTTGTTTGCCTAGAACTAGATAATATAGTAGTAGACACTGAAGTCAATCTGGGAAAATATTAAATGAAATTTTTAAGAGAAATTAAAATGGAAACTGTAAACTTACTTGAGTTGTCTAAATAAGAAAAAGAATTTATTTATATTTTTATTCAGTCAAAATTGAAAATTCTGTGTCTGAAGGATTCTTCTAAGCATTTACATATTGCCACATGCCTTGAACTGATTGCTTAGAACAACACAATTTCTTAAATGGCATTTTCATTAGTGAGCTCTTAAAGACAATGCACAAATTTCCATTCCTGGACGACCCTTGGGAAATGCCACAAACAATACAAATGCTCATATATGGGGGCAACTGGCCATACAAGTGCATTATGGGGTTACACTCGCCCCGGGAGCCGCAAAGAGTTAAAGGCTGCAAAAGCTAAGGCAAAAGTTCCAAATCAAAAACACAAACTCGAAGAAAACTAAATTAAAAACTACACAGGAGCCAAAACGAAGAGGAGCCGATGAGGCAGCCCGGGGAGGGTCAGGGAAAACTAAATGAAATAATAAAGTAAACGGAGAAGGGGGGGAGAAGTGGGTGGAATCCAGGACTTCGTCCTGGCTCCTGGCACAGCAAAATGCATTTACCTTGCTTTGCCAAGGTAAATGCATTTTGCTTGTTGCATGCAAAACGCCAGGCAATGAAAGTTTTTGTTGCCGGTTTATGGAAATGGAAAATGGAGAATGGCGAATAGAGAATGGGAAACGCCAAGGTAAAAATTGAAAAGCGAAAATTTTCTCAAGGGAAGTGTGTGTGTGTGTGTGTGTGTGTTGGGTGAAAATGGGCCAAATGAAACGTGCGCAGATGTTGCTTCTTTTCCTCCTGTTGCTCCTAGATCGAGTGCTGCCTTTTCCACAGTTTGGAGTTACAAAGAGCCAAATTGGCGCAGCGGAAAGGAGCAGCCAGGGGTGTTACCCAGTGGGTTGGCCCAAGGTTTCGGGGATCTTAGTGCATACAAAGCACATAAACGTTGAAGCTCAAGCTGGCTGCTTTTAACTGCTAATGAAGAAGCGACTTTCGACACGTTCTAAAAGCAGGAAGGGGCGAAGGATGCGGAAATTGAGCAGCTGTCTTTGATTCACACACACTTGCCAAAATAATAATTATGCTTTACCCCGCTTTTGAGTTGGAATTAGGAGCTAAGTAAGCAGGAATTTAAAGTTGCTAAGGTAACTCAATATAATTGTTACTTAAGCTAAAAATTATCTTTACAGAAGTGTTCCTAATATGAACCTATTAAGGATATAAACATGGTTGACTTTAAATCCCATTTTGTCTGTAAAACGCTCCTCTCGGCTGCTCATAATAAGCCGTTATGGCAACATAAGCTCAACTAAGCTCGTAAACATAATTAAAAATGTAAAAGACTCCTGCAAGTGGCCAACAAAAGGCTTATTTCTGTGAGCGGTCGCATTAAAGGCATTTCCTTGACTGCCTGTGTTCATATTTCTTCATTGTCTTGTGTAAATTAAGTCCTTTTACTGGGGAAAATCGGTGCAAGGCCCTCACAATATTGCCAATTACACAATGCTGTCACAGCCTGCTTTTCCACCTAACTAACTCGTTCTTTTGTTAATTGTTACTTGCAGAAAATGCGTCAATTCCAGAAGATCCTGGAGGATCTGAGCTCCCGCGTTGCCTCCGCCGATCAGACAAAGGCCTCCTGGCAGCCACCCTTCTCCGTGGGCGAGGCCAACGAGCAAATGCAACAACTGCAGCGACTCCGCGACAAGATGACCACGGCCAGTGCCCTCCTGGATGACTGCAATGAGCAGCAGTCCTTCTTCACCGCCAACCAGGTGCTGGTGCCCACGCCCTGTCTCTCCAAACTAGAGGATTTGAATACGCGGTAAGTGGCGTTTCATTTGTTTCTTAGTAAAATATTGAAAATCATTCATTTCCACAGCATGAAACTGCTGCAAATTGCGATGGACGAGCGCCAGAAGGTCCTGTGCCATGCCGGAGCCCAGCAGACGCATGAGAACGGTGACGATGGACGCACCACGTCGAACAGCGGCACCATCGGACCGCTGCCCAATCTCGGCCAGAGCGTGAAGCCACCCTGGGAAAGGGCCACCACAGCCGCCAATGTGCCTTACTACATCGAGTGAGTATTCTTTGTCCTAACAAAAGTGAAGAACAATAAAATTATAGGTTAATTTAATTCCTTCACTTGCAGCCACGAACGCGAGACCACACACTGGGACCATCCAGAGATGATAGAGCTGATGAAGGGCCTGGCGGATCTCAATGAGATTCGCTTCTCCGCCTACAGGACGGCCATGAAACTGCGTTCCGTTCAGAAGCGATTGGGTGAGTTAATTAAAACCACTTCGTTTTTCACATAGTTATTATTTTTCCACTTTCTTCGTCAGCTCTCGACAGGATCACCATGGCCACCGCTTGCGAATCCTTCGACCGACACGGCCTGAGGGCCCAGAACGACAAGCTGATCGACATACCCGACATGACCACCGTGCTGCATTCGCTCTACGTGACAATCGATAAAATTGATTTGACGCTGATGCTGGACCTGGCCATCAACTGGATCCTGAACGTCTACGACTCGCAGCGCACCGGTCAGATCCGTGTGCTGAGCTTCAAGGTGGGACTCGTCCTGCTCTGCAAGGGTCACCTGGAGGAGAAGTATCGCTACCTCTTCCGCCTGGTGGCGGACACCGAACGCCGGGCAGATCAGAGACGACTTGGACTGCTGCTACATGATTGCATTCAGGTAAGCATGGTTTTGTAATTATTTAAGGTTGGGTTATCATTATCCTTATCCTTGTTCCCCTTAGGTTCCTCGCCAACTCGGCGAAGTGGCCGCCTTTGGGGGCTCCAACATTGAGCCCTCCGTGCGATCCTGTCTGGAGCAGGCCGGCATCTCGCAGGAGGCCATCGATGGCAACCAGGAGATCTCCATTGAGCTGCAGCACTTCCTGGGCTGGCTGCAGCATGAGCCCCAAAGCCTCGTGTGGCTACCGGTGCTCCATCGACTGGCAGCAGCGGAGGCGGCCAAGCACCAGGCCAAGTGCAACATCTGCAAGGAGTACCCCATTGTGGGTTTCCGGTACAGATGCCTCAAGTGCTTCAACTTCGACATGTGCCAAAAGTGTTTCTTCTTCGGCCGCAACGCCAAGAACCACAAGCTTACGCATCCCATGCACGAGTACTGCACTACTGTGAGTTTAGTTTAATAAGAGTTTAATAATTACACAATTAAATCAATTTAATAATTCTTGAATTCATTAATTAAAATGCAGACCACCTCCACCGAGGACGTTCGTGACTTTACGCGCGCCCTGAAAAACAAATTCAAAAGTCGCAAATACTTTAAGAAGCATCCACGTGTCGGCTACCTGCCCGTGCAAAGTGTACTAGAAGGTGAGTTTAAACACAACATTTCTAAATTAAATATTAAATATGAATATTAATAAATGAAACCAGGTGATGCCCTGGAGAGTCCTGCACCCAGCCCGCAGCACACAACCCACCAGCTGCAGAACGACATGCACTCGCGCCTTGAGATGTATGCCTCGCGGCTGGCTCAGGTGGAGTATGGTGGCACGGGCTCCAACTCCACGCCGGACAGCGACGACGAACATCAGCTGATCGCTCAGTATTGCCAGGCTTTGCCCGGCACCAGCAACGGCAGTGCACCCAAGTCGCCCGTCCAAGTGATGGCCGCCATGGATGCGGAGCAGCGCGAGGAACTGGAGGCGATAATCCGCGACCTGGAGGAGGAGAACGCCAACCTGCAGGCGGAGTACCAGCAGCTGTGCACCAAGCAGCAGAGCGTCACGCCCGACGATTCCAACGGCATGACGCACTCCGGTTCCAGCTTGACGGGTCTCTCTGGCCAGGGAGAGCAAGGACAGGTGGGACTTTAATACCCCGTAAACTTGTATATATTTATTAATCATCCGATTTCAGGACATGATGGCCGAAGCTAAGCTCCTGCGCCAGCACAAAGGACGACTTGAGGCCCGCATGCAGATACTGGAGGACCACAATCGTCAGCTGGAAGCCCAGCTGCAGCGACTCCGCCAGCTGCTGGACGAGCCCAACGGCGGTGGCAGCAGCGCCACCAGCAGCGGCCTGCCCAGCGCTCCCGGCTCTGCCCTGAACTCCAAGCCCAACACCCTGCAGACGCGCTCGGTGACCGCCTCGCAGTTGAACACGGACTCGCCGGCCAAGATGAACCAGCAGAATGGCCACTACGAGCATAATTCAAGTGAGTGTGGGTTTAACAAGTGGGTAGGATTACCAGGAGTAGCTAAGGATACGTCTGCGCATTGATAGCCCGATAATAAGGGCTAATTTGTAAAAGGTTCAACTTATAGAAAGATATTATTCAGACATATCTTTGTAGGGAATACCACTTAATATGTGATGCTGAACCTCAAGAACTAGCCTTTGTTAGCCACATTTTAGACTTATAAATCTTCAAAAAGAAGAAGTTCTAATTAATTTTTTATAGCTATACATATTATCTTTAGTAGAGCCTCAAATTGAGAAAATTTATAACTAAAAATCAGCAGATTCAGATTCTTTAGGTGACATATCATAAAAGCCCTGTGAGGAAGTTAGGAAGTTTGCCCAATGTTTGGTCCCGCAGAGCAGTGGCAACCTTTCAACCGACTGCCAAAGGTGTCCCTCTTGCCAACTAACCTCTAATTGCGTGCTGTTCTTGTCTGTTCTGTCGTTCTCCCCCTTGAAACACCGTTCCTCTTAATGCTTACCCCTTCGCATCGATATGCAACCCCATCGATACCGAAACCACAAACACACGCCCACAAACTCGCAGAGGGAATTATGCTGCCGGGAATGGGTGGCGAGCTGCAGCAGCAGCAACTGGCCAGTCTGGCGGCAAAGCATCATCAGCACCAGCTCAGCGGCGCCCTCAACGCCCTGCATCAACAGCAGCAGCAGCAGCAGCAGCAACAGCAGCACCATCCGCAGCAGCCACTGCAGCATCCGCAGCAACATCCGCAACAGAGAAGCCTGCTGACAGGCAATGGAGCCATCGACATGTCCGGCGGCATGCAGACAGCGGGCGGCTACTTGGGGGATGACGGTCGTCCGCCGCCACCACCCCACTCTAGCCTGATGCAGCACCAGCAGCAGCTCCAGCAGCAGCAGCACCAGCAGCAGCAGCAGCAACAGCAGCAGCACTTGAACGGTGCGGAAATTGCGAGCAGTCGCTGTCACTTGTGGCGGGCTTAATTTTGTGGCCGCCACTGTAGAGCTTGTGTTTCGTTTGTGGAGCCTACGTTGGGCCGCCGGATATTCTGTTCTGTTTTGCACAAACTCTTGAAAATTGATTGTAGAGATTGTTAAGATCGTAAACTTGTGTTGTGTGCATTTACAAAATTAATTTTAATTTTTTAAATAATTTAATTTTGCCAGAATTATCAGTGATTTATGAGTTCCCTTCTGTAGCCTGGTTTGTAGTTCGATTCTTGTGTGTTGTTTATGTCGATGTTGTGCCTTGGTCGTATATTGTATCCTTGAAATACTAATCTCGATTATTTCTCTTGCTCTGCCTCTCATTCCTCCGCCCTCGCCCCACAGATCTGGCCTAGAGAGTGTTGGATTAAAGCGGTAATGCAAAACTTTGTGTTGTCACTTGACTTTAGCTCAGGTCTAAAAAGAGTTTCAAGTAGATTTATAATCTGTATTTTTCTCAATTTTCTATAGAGAACGTTAGCGGGCTGGTGACCATCATAACCGAGCAGGAAATGGAGAGCACCAACGACGACCTGGACGAGTCGTCGAGCAGCAACACCACGAACACAACGACAACCACGACCACGGAGAAGACCTGCGTGGAACTGCAGAAGTAGCAGCAATTCACCCGCAGGGCAAGGAACTTATTAAACAAACAAAAAGTATAAAAAAATCCAAAAGGAATGGCTGCAAGTGCGGAAATCAAATTGGCGGGCCTGCAACAAATTCTAAACAAAAAGAAAACATACCTAAACCTAACATAATGATAATGAAAAATCCATACAACTATTGTGGTACATATACATATATTTATACATATGCATACGAGGGAGGTGAGTTTTGTGAAGAGCTTGCCAAAAGCTGAGGAAACTTTTTTAGTAGTTATGAAAGATACAAATCTATATATATTATATACACCTATCGAAGTACGATTAAGTGAGACATATTGAATGCTGGAAGAAATGCAGAAATGATTAATGATTAGATAAGCTGTAACGCCCACACATATATACCCACGATATAATAATGAAAACACCTATATCATAATCTAAGCATTATCGTAAACTGTTATAACTCGCACTTATTCAAAAAACTGACAAAAAGAAAAACAAAGAAGATCAACTTCAGAGAAACAAAAAGTCAAGGCGAGGAAGTTCTTTGAATAACCCCCATATCATTTGGAAGCTTATACAATAAGCGATTTCAATGTAAATGTCGAGACATTCAATCAGTTTTTATTTGTATCCTTATTTATTTCGAGTTCTTGTGTATTATTTCTTAATATTATTTAATATTAATATCTGTGCTAACTGAAAGTGTGCTGCAATGTTTTTAATTAAAGAACTATTATTGAAAGTCACCGTCTCTTTTATTATTATTTGTCACTAGCACCTTGGTTTTGAGTTTTGTAGATATCGCGATCTCCGTGAACCTAATCATATGCTGACGAATACGATCACTAAATGGACCACCTTTTCTATCTATTTTATCGAATCGAATCTATCTAATATCGAATACTACCAGAACCATGAAATACATTAGATAATCCACACAACATTCCAATGCAACTAGTCAAATTACACAAATGGATAACTCTGATATTCTTACGAATCAAATGATATCGAAAACTGCTTTAAACTTACCTATAAATACCACAAGGAACTAATCGAATCGATAAATTTAAATGTCTACCCAATATCGTACAATACATCAATATAAGCAAAGGATATAGCGAAAAGAGAGTAACATTTTAACCTAGATATGACCCCGATCTATAAATATATACACACACCCACATATACACACATATATATATATATAAATATCAGATATTAGCTCTGTGTATAACTTCTATAACATATTTTGAGTTGATTCGTCTTGAAACTTCCACCCTTAGTTAACTAAATTTATAAAAGAAATTAAGTACGAAAATGAGGACAATATGGAAAGAGATTTAGGAACTTTTATAATTTCGATTTCTAAACTATCTATTTATTTATCTCAACTAGGTTCCACTTGACACTAGAATTTCCAGGCACTTAGCGAACTAAAAATGACTTAAGATATAGAATGAATTATATAAATAGATATATACTATCATACAAATGCAGTTAGCTAAATTTTCATCCACTTCTGTGTAGTGAAATGTCCCAACTCTGAGTATTTTTCTAACCATACCGTACCAAACCAAACCAAATCGAATTGTGGAATAGGAGTCCTACCAATAACCAATCAAGTTTAATAAATGAAAACCCTCCGTTTCAAGTTATAAACAAATGAACCAAAACCGAAACCAAAACCTAAACCAAAAATGCTTAAATCAACTATCTAATCGTTAGAGAAACATATCCCATTTAAAGGCATATACTCGTACCATTTATAGGAGTAGAGGACGAATTTATCGAGAGCAACTGAGATCCGAGTTGAGAATAGCCAAAGCTGCCATTTGTTTGTCCCCCATATCCCAGTTTTATACTGATAAACGATAAACGATATCAAGCAAGTAATTCAAGCATATCCCGAAATAGTCTTCATCATCCAGTGGTTGTCTATGGTAGATTTAAAACTAACACATAAATCCGAATGTCCGAGGATATCGGAGACGACGCCAAACAATCAACGAAGAATTATGAATTAAATATTATACACTTGTCAAAGGAATATTGTGAGCTATATTAGCCGCTTATTTATCGTAAGTACACACCGTATATTAGTCCCTTATTCTAAGCAGATCAACTTAGCTAAATTGTGTCCAATTGTAAAGGCCTCAAGAGCGAGCACAGCACTTTGTATGGTATCTCAGCCTAAAGCCCTTAGTTTAAATAACGAATACCGAAACACTCACACACATCACACCCATCAGACGAAGGCGGTCGCAGGGCCCCGAGCTTGGCAACTAATCGTTTGTGTTGGAATAGAAGCTTGGAAATTAATTTAGTGGTAGCAGGCATGACTCAATCGTACCTATCTTTTGATACCGTTTATTACAAAACTAAGGACTATAATCGTATTTAAATTGTATACCTAAATCGAGTGCAGCGAGACCAAAACGCACTCAACATAACGATGAACTTTTGAAGTCAAAATCGAAGTCGAAGTCGAAGGAGAGGCAGAAGGAAGTCTATATAACGATATCGTACACATTTCAATCTGTTCTACGAATGGTAGCTCATAGAACCTATTCAGAATACCACAAAACATAAATATACAAATGGAAATTTGCATTGAACTAAACATATTTATATCATACGGCGACATACTCGAAACGTTTATATACAACTAACACGCATACATATATTTATACATAATCAGATAAATTATACATATGAGATATGCCACATACGATATCATATAACATATACATATATGAAACATTGCGAAAGAGTTGATACAATAAATAAAACACATCAATTGCGTTAATATTTGTGATATTTTCTGGTCGCTAGAAGGTTTGAATCCCAAATTAACGCAAGGCTCTCTCTCGGGTTTCTTAGTTTATTGTTCTAGAGTCTAGACTAACCATTCAACAACATACACGTGTGATATGTACATGGGCTAGGCGTATCCTTAAATCAATCTACACATCGGATCGGCATCAAATCCCTCGAAGAACACAGGAAAAGAGATTGAGTGTACAGCGTTTGGCACAGAGTAAGCCGGAGATTCAGTTGTGGGTCAGTGTGTAAGCTGCGTGCGACAGGTGGATGGAGGATGGATGGAAGTCGAATCAAGTCAGATCAGATCGTTGGGAACATTGTTCACTCAGTGGTGGTAGTAGGCATGCGGGTCCACAGCTACAGGTGCAGGACCCGGGGCCGGTCCCGGTCCCGGAGCCGGATAGTGAGCATAGGCGCTGTGTGCTAGGGCAGGATAGGCGGCATGGAAGTGGGCAGTGGGTAGAACAGGAGCAGCCACAGGCACCGGAATGGGTGCTGGTGCAGGAGCAGGAGCGGGAGCTGGGGCGGGCACAGGTGCTGCCCGGTGGAGGGCACTCAAGGCCAGCGGATATGAAAGCAGGGGAGCCTTGGGCACCGGCGGCAACGGTGGTGCCGGAGCCGGACCAGGCAGGTGATGGTAGGCCGGTGCTGGAGCCGGAGCAGGGGCCAGAACTGGAGCCAGATGAGCTGGAGCCTTGTAGGCCAGCGGCTCCTTACGAACCACCGCATTGAAGCCATGATGCGGATCCGCCGTGTAGTCAACGGTGCGCTTGGTGCCATCGGGATCTACCACCGAGTAACTACCCTTCACCACATCACCGTGTCGCGTCTCATGCTGCGACTTTAGATCCCCGGTGTAGCCATCCTGAATGTCATATCCGAAGGAGTACTTCGGATCGGGATCGTAGGGCTCGGGGGCGGCTGGCTTGGGCGCCACATAGGGAGCGGCATAGGGGCCATGGGGCGGGGCATATCCGCCATAGGAGTGCAGCGGTCCGGGGCCAGCTGGGCCGCCATAGTAGGGTCCGGGTCCGATCACGCCTGCATAGGCGATGCCAAGCAGGGCGCTCAGCAGAGAAAACTGGACCATAAAGAATGGATAGCAATATAAATTATATTAATAAATATTAAAATTAAACGAATCCTTTAAGTACTAGTTAAAGCTTTGGACTAAACTAAAGTTAAGTTAATATTAAGACGTGGTATAGCTTGGTAAAATTTGCAGATAAAGTTTCTGTAATTAAAAACTAAATAAGGAAACTAATTTTTTTAAATGACCGATGTTTAATGACAAAACTACATTTTTTAGTTTTAAAATGCTATAAATTCTTATGTATCTTTATTATACCCTTGCAGGGTATTATAGTTTCAGTCAGAAGCTTGTAACATGAAAAGGAGTCATTTCCGACCCTATAAATCATATATATTCTTGATCAGCATCGTCAGCTGAGACGATCTAGCTATATTAGGTACAAAAATAAATTTTCAAAAATTTTTCAAAATTTCAAAATTTGATAAGGGGTTACATCATTAAAATTGTCAAAAATTGGCAAAAATTTAATTTTTTTTAAACTTTAAATTGAGTATGCAGATTTGTTAACCTAATCAAAACTAACATAGGACAGCTTTCCGAATTGAATTTAATGCTTTTTTTGCTTAGTTATGAGTTTTTTAAACTGTGATTTGTCGATAATATTGTCATAACGATTCACGAGTGAATATTTTAAGCAATTTTCCTTTCAGTTTCCTTCCTATTTATTCACACCTTCAGCATAACGTTGTCCTTTCGCACGGTATCCTTGCCACTCGCTCACAGTTGTCACAGGCTCAGCTCGCACACACACACCACCTCTGAGAGTGGCCGTTGAGTAGCTTTAAGTTCGACGACGATCGCGCTAGAAGGAGTAACCCAAACTGCAGGCCCTGGCCGCGGGTTCTGGCCATTTATACTGCCAGCCGGCGCCAAATGTCGCCTGCTTCACATGGCAAATCCACCAATTCGAGACCAAGAGAGACCCGGCAGAGTCGGTTTCGGTTCAGCCAGCGATCATGCACATGGCGCTGGCGTCGCTGGCAAGCTAAACGCTGGCGGGGAAGGGGTCCCGGTGGCCTCTTGCCCACCTGGCGGCAAATCGTGGGCCTGTGCCTCAACTGTGGCGCAGTTATCGTGTCGACTTAGAAAGGTTATTCTTCCGCTAAACCACTTAAAGGGACCCCAGAGCCAGAGCCGGTCGGAGCGGTGCCCTTTCACTTTTGCCGCTTCGACTCGCCGCCGTTGGACGGACAGCGCGACTTTTTGGCAATTATGTGAGAATTTATTTGGCCGCACACAATTGAAATGTTAAATTAACATCGACTGGCCTAGGACCTGCTGCTGCTCCCCGCGTAATTAGCCGAACAGAACACAGCCCGCTCCGATCGCTCGGATCGATTCCATATGAAATGGCAATTGCTGTGCATACGCAAAAGGTCAATCGTTCTGCAATTGAATTAAGAGTGCCTGGAGCTGTCCCAGAGCCGGGGGGCTCAGTGGAGTTTCGAGGGGAAGGGGCCTTAGCAGCCACAACAGCCTAATAAAGCGGAAAGGTCAACGCGCCAATGTGCCGGCACATTAGTCTGGCCCACAGATCGAGCCAAAATAACCACTTGCAGTCTAGGCAAATAATGCCATTAATAATACCCTTCAAAGAGGAGTGTAGTGTCAATGGAGATTCACTTAAAAGAGACATTTATCAGTGACTAAATAACTATTTATTACGGTTGCATTATCTTTAAAGTTAGGTTGTATTTCTTAAAGGAAGAGTATTAATAGCTCAATAGGACACTTTGCTCTTCGTGATTCATTCAAACTGAATTCACTTTCAATTAACCAGCTTCTCACATTGCCAAGTGTCTGCGACAATTCTTCTGTTTACCGTTTTATGCGCTTAATTTATAGCCACAAATTTGTATCTGCCATCTGGAGAACTATTGACAGCTGCATGCATTGTTCCTCGGCGGTTGTTACCGGCCAACAACTAAGTATAACAGCGAATCGAAGTCGTGCCAGTGGATGTCGATGCCATATGTTTTAACTATTTTTAGCCTGAAGATCAAAGCAATTGATCAACACGA